>JACTVC010000001.1:2479624-4959249 GCA_018417955.1 Laccaria trichodermophora
CCTATCGATTTGAACTTGTTTTATGACAACGCCCTTTCGAAAGACGTGATTTTTGTTAATGCCGAGGTCACCCAGCTTATAGATATCCTGAAACCCCATTACAGACGCTGTCGTTCTATCAAATTTCTTGCGACGTGTCCTGAACTTGCTTCAGAGATGGAGATGATCAAGATTCTTAGGTCGATGTCCAACAGCGATTACCCGATGCTGAAGCATTTTCTCGTGCAGTTACCTGAAATGGGTGACGAGTTAATACCACAGGCATTTAGATATGAAGCTCCGAACCTGACCAGTGTATTCCTACGCGGTTTAGGTCTGAGCTACTGCCGCCCTCCTTGGAATGCTGTCACTGAGCTCCACCTAGCGGTGGAGAATAACACAATCGAAGGCGGCGACTTTTTCGACATGTTACGGGGCTGCGCCAAAACATTGATCACATTATGTATCTATGATGATCTGGTTCTTACATGGCCTACCATAAATCACTCTATTGCTATGCCTTTCCTTCGGCAGCTACGCATTTTTGGGACTATGCATAAAGTCTCTGAGCTGCTACTCTTGATATCTGCACTAAACCTCGAGGAGTTCACCATTGCTCCCATTATCTCCAACGACCTGTCGAAACTTTTCTCAGAAAACCCTTGTAACAGTCCCAAATTTCCCGCATTGAAGTCACTTACCCTCGCTCCCGCTTATAATTATTCTATGGGACCAACTCTGACGTTTGCGTCAGCGTGCTTCCCGGGAATCGAGTTGCTCGTTCTTCCAAATGACCATGAGTTTTTCATGGGGGATTTCTTGGTGGAGAATGCTAAGCCTCGTTGGCCACAGCTTCACAGTCTCGCTCTGCGTGACATCGGCCATGACAGGCATGATGAAAGCGCGCTATATAACCTTGTTGAGGATCGGCAACGTTTAGGTGCACCCTTGCGCACATTATATGTGGATTCCTCATCGGTGTCAAGAATGATTCGAATGGACTGGCCAAAGGATCAGTTGACGGTAGTGGAGGCAGATCTTTGGAAAATACAATGCCGCGATGGTTTCTATAGTGGTGAAGAAAGTCGGTTCACTGGATCAGTGAGGGGATCTTGATATTTTCGGGCTACTGCTACTACATATGGCTTACACACATCGATCTCGTTACCATCTCCGACGTGTGAGCAAAGTCGGTTCATAGTAACCTCGTGCTTGACTGATGGATTTTCTGTTCTGACTTCCGCTTGTTGAATTTTGTTGGCAGCTTTTGTTTTATAAGTACCAGTAGCTATTTTTAAATACTTTACAGTGCACACTTGGTTGTAAATGAATCCATTCCATGACTGATAAACAGGTAGCTCTGTCCCCCTCATCTTTTCACCGAACATTTGTACTTGATTGCCATCATCTTCAACTTGCGACTGTGCCGAACAATGCGTGTGGGCCATGCCGCAACTTCGCAGAATCGCAAGGTCTTGGCAAGGTCAGGCAACGCAACAGTCTTCGTCAACGTATGGTTTTCCCCTCTTATTGTAAGCATTACTGAACATCTATCCCCAGGGCTCATCCATCGGAATGGCTACCTTCCTGGATGACTCGGAAATCGCTAGAAACCTCTCAGGCTTAGAGGTTTCTTCCGCGGATGGCAAAGCCGCTCTTGCCAACGAGTTGCCACCCGAACTTTTGGTGTACATTTTCGAAATTGCACAGAACATGCTGCTTCCATCAGAACATCTATTTCGGCACTTTCCTCTCATACTTGGGGGCGTCTCGCACTACTGGCGCCAAGTGTCGTTTGATGCGCCCATGCTGTGGTCGAACGTGGATATCTCGCATCCTCGGAATCTCGCTGTTTTACGAACCTACCTCGACAGGTCCAAGGACTACCCTATTGATTTGCATTTGACCTATGATATCACCAGGCTCACAAGATGAGAGGGCAGATCCTAGCGATGTCAATCAGCTCATCGGTATCCTGCAACCCCATTATTTTCATTGTCGTTCCATCAGACTCAGCTTTGGGACATATTACCAAGCTATGCCAGAAATGTTTAGCCTCCTTAAGTCGATGCGCGACGGTCATTACCCCATGCTACAGAATTTTTTCGTCGAGGGTGATGACAAGTATGACACGACTCGGATAGAACCATGCACGGTTTTCAACGATGCCGCTCCGAACCTTACCAACGTGCGCTTAGCAGGGTTGGGTTTCAGCTACTGCCGACCTCCTCTCATGGCTGTCACTGAGCTTCATCTAGCAGTGGAAGATAGTATCATCCCCTTCACCGACTTCTCCAAAATGTTACGATCCTGTGAATCGTTGATAACATTGTGCATCTACGATGATTTGGTCCACACATGGCCATCTGGTCAGTCTTTGATACATATACCCTCCCTCCGATACCTACGCATCTTTGGAAATATGATGTGTGTCTCTCAGTTTCTACTCTCCATCCTTGTTCCAGATCTGAAAGAACTCACCATTGCTCCCATTGCCAAGGGCGACCTCACCATTCTTCGAGAGACTATTTCTCACACCCCAAGATTTCCTGCACTCAAGTCTCTAACCCTTGCACCTGCCCATGCTTATGCCATGGAACGATCTTTAGGCCTTGCATCTATATGCTTTCCTGGGATAGAGTTACTTATTCTTCCCAATTATCATAGCAAATATTTTTTATTGTCTTTCATGACAGATAACTCCGATGCAGCCGCCCCTTCGAGACCTCGTTGGCCCAAGCTACACACCCTTGCAGTGCGTGACATTGACGGCAGGTACAACCAAAACGTGTTATACGAGTTCGTTGAGGAACGCCAACGTTTAGGCGTGCCCTTGCGCACGTTATGCTTGGATTCTTCGTCGTTGTCTAGAATGACTCGACTGAATTGGCTCAAGGATCAGTTAGCGGTGGTAGAAGCGGATCCTTGGGAGATACAACGCGGGGATGCTTTCTATAGTGATGAACAAGATCGGTTTCTAGGATCAGGTGGGGATAACGTTGACATATCCTGATATATCCTATGCTTCCACATCATTGATTCATACCCTTGACAAAGAATCTTCGTTATCTTGGTAGATGGAGTTTTGAGATTTTGCGCCCATTTTTGAGCCGCAATTTCGCCATGACACAGCCACAATCCCAAAGTTGCGATTGAACAATTGCTCAAGCGCTCAAGCCTTCGATCATCGATCGAAATGGCTGATCCCACACCAACAGACAATTCTGGAGCCCCATTCTTTCCAGATAGTCAGAAAACGACTCTTGCCGATGAATTACCACCCGAGATTCTCGTTTACATTTTCGAAATGGCGCGAAACACATTCCTTCCGGAAGAAGAACACTTACTCCGGCGCTTTCCTCTCGTTCTTGGGATGGTATCCCAGTATTGGCGCCAAGTTGCCTATGGGGCACCTATGCTATGGTCGAATGTGTATGTCTCGCATGAGCGAGATTTGGACGGTTTACAGGTCTACCTTGGCAGATCCAGGGACCTTCCTATTGATCTGCACATCGCCTATGATGACACCTCTGCCCCCGGCGGCGAGAGAGACGTTGGCATGCTCATAGGTACCCTGCGGCTCCATTACCCACGTTGCCGCTCTATCAGACTCGAAACTCCTCAAAAAATCACTCCGGAAATTATGAGCATCCTTGGCTCGATGTGCGAAGGCCGTTATCCGACACTACAGCGTTTTGATGTCGAGGGCTCAGACACCGGTGAACTTATCTCAGAGCCGCGCGCAATTGTAGCTGATGCCCCGAACCTCACCAACATACGCTTAAGAGGTCTGGGCCTGACCTATTGCCGCCCTCCTCTTACTGCAGCCACCGAGCTTCATCTGGCAATCTCAACTAATACAATTTCCTACACCTACTTTTATGCAATGCTGGGCTCTTGTCAATCCTTGATCACATTGTGTGTCTACGATGATTTGGTTTTTGGATGGCCTATCAACCTCCGGACCGCTCGTGACATGCCTTCTCTTCGTTACCTACGCATCTTTGGAAACATGCTAGGTGTTTCTCAACTCCTCCTCTCTATATCTGCTCCGTGCATGAAGGAACTCACCATCGCTCCAGTTGTCATGGGTGATCTTGAGTTACTTCTTGTGGGAGCTTCTCGCAACGCCCCCCGATTTCCGGCATTAAAATCTCTCACCCTCGCACCCGCCCACGCTGACGCTATGGAATCGACTCTAAGGCTCGCTAACACGTGTTTTCCTGGGATCAAGTTGCTCGTTCTCCCCAATTACTACAAGCAATCTTTCATAGAGTCTTTCAAGACAGAGGGGCGTGATACCTCTGAGCAACTTTGGCCTGAGCTCGATGGTCTCGCTGTGCGTGACATCGATGAGGGGCAGGATCAAGGCGTGTTGTATGAGTTTATAAAGTTTCGTCAAATTCTAGGGGTGCCGTTGGGCACGTTATACCTGGATTCCTCGTCGATGCCGAGGATGACACGAATGGACTGGCTTAAGGACCGTTTATCAGTGGTGGAGGCGGATCCTTGGAAGATACAGTGTCAGAATGCTTTCTATTCAAACGAAGAAGACCGCTTCCTCGGAGCGGAGGAGTGATACCCGGTGCTTTCATACTATATGTATTTTCGTACGTTGACGCTTTTCAGTTCGATAAGTTATCGGTGCTTGACATCCGGGAGCTCATTATTACCTTTTAATCGTGGTTTTATTACTTAGACCTCCAGTCCTGCTCCTCGTTTCGACATTTCATATGAAAAAGGAATCAGTAAATCCTGATGGAAATAAAACGAGAGTTGATGCGATAACGACCAGATCGATGTCCTCAATTTCCCCTCACGAAAAACCCTACCCCACCCCGAGAGTTGGCAATGAAACTCGCCGGAGCCGCAGCATCCAAGGACATCCCAGATCCATTAGCATGTTCAAGCCTAAGAGTCGGTGACTGTCGGTTTTGTTTTGAACATAGTAAATCCTGTTGTGAGGAGGGAAAGGCAGTGGAGAAAAGCTTGGCTTCAGCCAAAAACGGCGGATAGTTATGAGGCAGACGATGATGTAGCCTAAAACATAATAAATTGGGTTTGGATGCCAGTAGCTTAACGTGTGGTGGTCACGGTACTCCATACTATGAGTGATCGAAATTCAAACTAGCTTGTCAAGTTTCAACCAATTGTCAACAAGTCAGTGTAAAAATTCTCCTCCCTCTCATTTCTGTTCTTACTCAACAACTCCCTAGATCACAATGGCTAATACCGTTCAAAGTGATTTGGAAACTGAAAACGACTCCGAAGCCTTGAAGTCCTCCTTACTAGAAGGTCAAAAGGCAAGTCTGGCCAACGAACTCCCGGCCGAACTCCTCGTGCACATCTTCGAAATGGCGCAAAACGTCTTCTTTCCATTGGAGCAACATTCGTCCTGGCGCTTTCCTTTGATCCTTGGGGAGGTGTCGCGCTATTGGCGCCAAGTCGCCTACGGGGCACCTACGCTGTGGTCGAGTGTGGATGTCGCGCTTCTCCGAGATTTGGGCGGTTTGCAGGTGTATCTTCGCAGATCCAAGGACACCCCCATCGATCTTGATATCACATTTACCCCGGCTCTACAGCAGAGAGGCGTTGACACGCTCATAGGTATTTTACAACCTCATTACCGACGTTGCCGCTCCATCAGGGTCGAGGCTGAAGCCTCTTACGAATTCACCACGGAGATTTCGAGCATCCTTGACTCGATGTGCAAAGGTCATTATCCAATGCTACAGCACATCTGTGTGGAGGGCTCTTCTGATATAAGAAGTTGTGAACAACTGAAGTTTGCAATGGTACCTGACGCCGTTAACCTGACGAGTGTATGGTTAAGAGGCCTGGGTTTCAAGTTTTGCCGGCCTCCCCTTACTGCTGTAACACAGCTTCATCTGGCGCCCTCAACTTCTCCGCTGATTCGCTACGCCGACTTCTCCGAAATGTTACGGTCCTGTCGATCCTTGGTCACATTGTGTGTCTACGACGATTTCCTTTTCGAATGGCCTACCCCTTTCTATGACCATGACATGCCCTTCCTTCGTTACATACGCCTCCTTTGTTGTGAGGAAGTTTCTCAAGTTCTACTTTCTATATGTGCCCCAAGTTTAGAGGGACTCACCATTGCTCCAATCATTCAGCAGGACCTCACCAAACTTGAAAGGGCAACTAGTGACAGTCCTCGCTTTCCAACATTAAAATCGCTCACCCTTGCACCCGCTTACGCCGACTCGGTGATGGTACTAATGCTTGCTTCCCAGGGATCAAGTTGCTTATTGTTCCCAATTATGACAAACTTTCTGACTCTTTCAAAATGACGGACTCTCGGCCATTTTGGCCTGAGCTGGACGGTCTCGCTGTCCGTGACATTCATGACCAAGGTGTATTGTATGAGTTTGTCCAGCACCGCCAACGTTTGGGTGTGCCCTTGCGCTCGCTGTATCTGGATCCCTTGTCAATGTCAAGAATCACCGGAATGGACTGGCTAAAGAATCAATTGTCGGTGGTGGAGGCAGACCCATGGAAGACACAACGTGAGGACAGTTTTTATCGAGATGAAGAAACCCGTTTCCTCGAATGGGAGTGAGGGGCAATGATATTTCTTAATCCATTCATACCCTTGGTCATGGTTGCTAGTTATATTTTTTTTGTGTCCTATCGTACTGAGAGGGGAGCGAAAGCATAGGCTATGATGTTCTATGAATATCGTAATACAAGATGAGTTGAAGTGATGATACCAGACCCCTTTCCCTAAAATACTTCAATTCCCTCTCTCCAAAAACCCTACCCCACCCGCGCGTATCTTGCCCATGAAGCTTTCGTACCACTTGGCGATGACGCTCATCGGAACCGCAACATCCGGAGACATCCCAGCTCCCCCGGTGAATCCTGAAACGTAGTTGAAAAGGTGCTTGACGATGCGCTCAGCGAGGACCGTCGGATCCCTCATCATATCTGCGCCTGGTTTGGTTAGAGCTGATGGGAGAGTCTGCATCTGTGATTGAATTTCGGGAAGAGGTTCGATTGAGAGGCCAAGAGTCGCGGTGACGTCGGTTTGTAATACGCCTTGTTGAGAGAAGGCGGAGAAGGCATTTATGGTTGAGGCACCAGATGTGAAGCCTGTGCCTTTGAGGCGGAATATTGCGGAAGGTTTTTCGTTGGATAGCCTAGGGTGCGATGGATTAGGTCGGATGGGAGAAGAAGAATAGAAATACTTACATTCCCAATAGTTGGAAGCCTTTGCCTGGCCAGAAGAAATGCACAGTCGCGCCATAACCATCTGGGAATGGAACTATGAGATACTGAATTGAGAAGAGCAATTTTTGAAAGGGGTTAAGTATCACGTACCAGTGCCAAGAAGGAAAACACATATATGGTTTATCGAACTCGCTGCTGGGAGCTGAAACGACGCATGTGTGTCATCGATCTGTTGGAGATCTGTCTGGAGGAGACGACCGGCTACGCAGCATCCAAACATGATCTGTGCTGGAAGTGAGAACGATGAAATGTGGCTTTTGAACGCATTGCATGGAATTTTGGTGAAGCACGCCGAAGCCACTAGAATGCCAGGAATAGGCAACAATGCAGGTTGAACTTACCAGGAGTGGCGTGTGAAATTCGATATTCACACCCAACCGCACTCTTTCAATTTCTTGTCTCTATAGCCATCATGTCGGAATTCGAAGACGATATCGATGACCAGCTTCTCGAGCTGGCTGGAGCAACCGAGAAGAAGCGAAAAAGACACAGCGGCACCCATTCAAAGTCCTCATCAAAAAAACGCAAGGCGGAGTATGTGCCATTCCAACTTGTTGTTACCCAAAACTCACGCTGCCTCGTTTCAGCCCTATGGACTCTGAGTCGGAAAAGGAACCGGAGAGTGAGGACGATGCAACGGGGAGCTTAGATCCTTACCCTCTGGAGGGGCAATACAAGGACGAGGCCGATAGACAAAGGTAAATTAACTGCCCCTCCGCAACCCACGACCCAGCCCCTCTTTATAAGCTGAGCGTCGCCTGTTTGGGTAATCGATGCCTCCCTTACGCTTTCCCCTCAGACTCCTCGAGATGCCAGAGACAGCGCGCGAGGAGATCCTGGCTGAACGTAGCGAAAAGAAGCAGCGGCTCAATGAACAGCAGAAGTTGGCTGACCTGCTGAATCAACGGAGCGCCGTTGGCGCTGACAGCGTCGCAAAGGCAGCGAAACGTTTGTGGACCCTCTTAGCTCTACCATACCTTTTACTGACAGTTGTCTTCCAGGTCAACACACCGTGCGTGGCGCAACCAAGGAGAAGACACGGAAGCTTGACGAGCTAAAGGCCCGTCGTAAGGCTAAAGATGAGAAGAAGCGAGTGGGTGCATTTCATGAAGATCCATGGCTTGAATTGACTTGCGATGATCTTAGAATACATCCCCAAAGCGGGATCGCTCTTCATCTCCCATGGATATGGAGATCTCAGACGAAGAGTCTGAAGATGGCCAGATCACCAAGCAAGATCAAGAAGAGGAAAAAGAACGAAGGTTGCTGGGCAAGACCGCTGAGCCTGACAACACCCCATCGACCTTGCAACATTTCGAGAGTTGTAGACTGTCAAGAGATACATTGGCAAAATACTGTATGGCGCCATGGTTCCAGGAATACGTCCGTGGTTCGTAATGTTACGACTTACAGGCTACAATACCTGATTTCTCATTGTAGGAGCCTGGGTCCGATATCTCATTGGACAAGAGGCTGGTCAGCCAGTGTATCGCATGTGCGAGATAGCTGGTGCGCCTGAATTTCCCTTCGACAGCATTAGCGCCTGTTAAACTTTGGAAAGACCTATCTGCGGAGACTGTCAAGCCTTACAAGGTCAATGACAAGCTGGTCAACCAGGTTTTCGACCTCAAACACGGCAAGTCAATACGATCGTTCAACATGGACAAGGTATCAAATGGCCCCTTCATTGAGGCGAGATTTTTTCTTGTTTATGGCCCGTGCTGCCTCTGACCTTCCTTTGCAGAAGGAGTTCGATCGACTGGTGAAAGTTTATGCAGCTGAGGATGTGAAGCTGCCGACAAAATTGCATTTAGAGCAGAAAGTTGCTCAATTGCAAAAGCTTATTTCGCAACCTGTCACAGAGGTTTGTTGGAGCGATGCCTCCCCGTGCTCACCATGTCTTATATTCCACCTCAGAGTGACATCAGTGCAATGCTCCAACGCAGGAACCAGGTGCAAAATAATAAGCCCACGGGAATGTCTACACTTGAGCGATCCCGCCTGACGCAAGCCAGGACACTGGCGATGCGACGACACGACTATGACGAAGTCAAAGACATTGACATCCAACTTGCAGCTGCTGAGATTGTTACCGCTCCAGCACGAGTGGAGGCTGTGGACGTCTTAGCCAAAGTCAATGAGAGGAATCGCAAAGCCAACCAGGAAGCCGTGCGAAGAGCTGAGATGGCGGAATCTGAGCGAAAACGACGGGAACGGAAGCTCGTCGCTGCTGGAGGTGCAGCAACGCCACAGGACCCGAGCGCTCGGCTAAAGACAGTGCCGAGGCTGTTTAACGCTGCTACTCCGACATCAAGGTTTGTGCCGTCTCTTTTTTCTTCGTCCTATTATGCGGTCGTGTTGGCCACTTGTATCCTGTGCTCTGTCAGACTTTTTCATGTTGCTTTTCCCCTCTTAGGCCGGGAACACCTCTGGCGAATGGCGCGGTTACGCCACAACCTCCAGCAGGACTTGTGGTCAAGACGACAGTGGCCACCAAAAGCTTTGAGGCGTCTATCCTGGACTCGATTGAGATTGACTTGGGGGACTTTTAAATTTGATGTATACAGTATACCGTGGAAATATAATGTTTTTTAGATAAGATAAGATAATGATGGAGGGATGTCCTAATTTGACCAAACCTAATCTGTGTTTCTCGCGCACGCACCACCTTCGTTCTCGATACGCTTTGTTGTCCTCAAAACACTCTGTCCATCATCCGCCCCAGAGCCATCGTCGTCGCCGTCGTTGGACACAGCGATGCCGCGCTCTACCCTCTCCCTTGAATCTCTCAGCTCTCCATCCCCATCCCCCCCACCCACCGAGCCAGCTCTCGAAGCCCCACGCAAACTTCCCATCCCACTTGACCAGCCCAACACTGGCCTCGACAGCGACTCGGAGCTGTCGGAGCTTACGGATGAAGAGCAGGACGCTACAGAGAAGCGAACCACGACAGCCACTGCTATGCCAGACCGGGAAGACGACGAGGGTGCTGGCATCACCGGGGGTTCACGTTCCAAGTCGACGAGTCTCCGCCAGGGGAGACCTCAGCGTCTCTCCAATCGACGAGGAGGTCGGAAGAAGCGTAGCAGCATCGTCCCAGCCCCGATGTGGGGCTGGGTAGAAAACAAGACTACTACTATTGCGCAAGAGGAAGAGGAGGAAGATGTAGCTGACCCTCCGCGTGCTATGGAGGAAGAAGAAGACGAAGAAATGCGCCAAGAGGAAGAAGAAGAGTTGGAAGGTGAGGACGACGACGATGAGGAGGATGAAGACAGTGAGCGTGGCCCTCGCCGTCGTATGGGTCCCTATATGATCTCTAGGCTGCCTGGTATCAGGCGTAATCACATTTTACCTCAGCTTCGTCGGCAGCCTTCTTCTCATGATGATGACGACGACGAGGGTGAGGATGTAGCGGATGATCCGCCTGCTGTCAACGGCACGGCTGCTGTTGATGAAGAGGACGACGAGGAATACGGATCTGGAGAAGATGATCCTCCGTATACTGCGAGAAGCACTGTTTCTCGAGGCCGGCCTCCAGGGCGTTCTGCAGGGCAATTGCGTTCTGCACGCGTTGCCTTGCCTTCAACCGAAAACACCAATAACACTGAAACAGGGAACGATAGCGAACCGGAAGAAGATGACGATGAGGACAACGCTACCACGAAGAACGACACGAAAGCTGTTGTTGATGAAGACGACGACGACGACGAAGAGGAGGTTTCCGATGCCGAACCTGTCCCAGCAGAGGATCCCGAGAGCGGGAATGAAACAGTGTCAGAGGACGAGGATGGGAAAGAGTCTACAGTCGAGAGACCGACAGCCCACATCTCATCGAGTGCTACCTCTCCGTTCAAGCTTCCGAAGCCTATTTCCCCGACTGCAACATCCCATTCCGTTGACGCCACACTACCTTTGCCCAAAGATATCATCCCAATCACTGTAGCTGCAGCAGCTTCGTCTATCATGGCTGGCTCCAGCGTTCTTGAACCTGCTTCCCCCTCTCCAAGCTCGTCTGCGTCTGTCTCGCGAGCATCATCGCGCTCCCCTTACGTTGCACCATCAGCCAAAGCTTCCGAGTGTGCTGATCCTGATGACGACAAGGAAACCACTTCTAAAACCACCAGAGGCAAGGGAAAACGCAAAGCACCAGCATCTGACAAGGCTCAAGATAAGGCAGAGGCTGAGAGCCATCAGTCGGCCGCTGGTAACTCGAAAGCGAAAGCTAAAGACCTTCCACCACTAGACCTCGACATAGAGATGCGTGAGGGGGATCAGGACGACCTCGATCGCTCTGCGGGGGACATTGAGGTGGAAGAGCCGTCGCCTGACGATGATCTCGAAATTGAGTCGGATCTTCAACCTGCTCACAGGGCTGAGGCGCTAGATGTTTTGGCGACGATTGAACTCAAGTTTGCTTTGCTGAGAGAGCGGGTTTACGTGGAGAAGATGGAGAATTTGGCCTGGGAAGAGGCCTTGGTGAACGATGGTATGTGTTCTGCGTAATATCTCAAGATCTCAAGACCCTTTCGTTTGACGCATTTTTTTTGCTTATTAGGCTCGCACCCTGAGCTAATACATCTACAGAAGGAGCTTAGAAAACGCAGAGATAAACGCCTCGAACTTGCGTCAAGAAAACGCACTTATGAGACCGTCAACGTTACGAAACGAAGACGCGTCGATGAGGAAGCAACTTGGAGCTGGTGGAAGGTGCGTTACGATGACTGCGTCATGGCTGTGATATTTAACCTGCCTTGCAGGTTGCTAGAGATGAGCTACAGACCGATATGATTTCTGAGACGAATAGGAAACGCAGGCGTTTGGAGAGAGAGCGCAGAGCTGTTGAGCGACCTCAACCTGGTGCGCTTGCACCAATTCTGCTTTTTCTCATTTATCTCACTTCAATATCTCAGTGCGCCGGATACCAAATCCACCTACAGAAACCCTCCCTCCTCCATCCCTTCGTAAAATTGTCAAGAATTTCCCCTTCAATAGTCGCCGTAAAACGGATTACCTCCACCCAGGCCCGAAACAACTCATCTACCCAGAGCTATCTACGTTGTCATCAGACCACATCGCCAACGACCTGAACTTCTTGAACCAAAATCGACGTCATTCTTACGAATCTCATCGACATTCTACTGTCAACATGAATGTTCAGATGGCCCCGCCCTTGCATTCGATTGAATACAACCAGCATGGCGGCGAGATCCCTGGTGGATTTGGAGGGGCGAATCGATTGCCACCACCCCCGCAACTCGTTCAGTATCAGCACCACGGTCCTTCACCGGGAGGAAATGCACCACCTCACAGCAGCTACTCTTCCTATAATGGATCATCAGGTCGTCACCACCCTCCATCGAATCCCCAACATAATGTCCACAATCACTCGCACAATCATAACCCATACCCTAATGATCATGAGATGGGTGGGATCGTCAACGGGCCAGCTCATCAAGGACACCAGCTTTTACCGCACCACCCTTACTTTGGTTCAGGAAGTGCAGGTGGTCCAGCTAATGTATATCCTCCCATTTCCCAGCACAATGGTCGCCGTTCAATATCGCCTGTTAACCTGATGCCCAATGGGTCTGGGAAGCAGAATGGGACTTGGATGGGGGCTGGCATGGGGATGGGAGGCTTTCATTCAGCTCCCAAGAGTGATTGGATGGACCCCCGGAGGAACGAGCTGGACGACGAGGAGCGCGCTTTGAGGGAGCGAGATAAGCGTGAGCGGGAACTACGAGAGCGCGACTTGCGCGATCGTGGACATAGGGAACGAGACCATAGGGATAGGGAGGCGCACGAAATGGAACTGGAGAGGCAACGTGAGCAGTATCATTTGCAGCAGCATCTTCATCGCCAGCCACCACCGTCGTCAGGGCATCCACACCTTCATCAAGGTCCTTCCCCTCCCTCGATTCCCCATCATCATCATCACCGTGCTCACCACCATCATGTGGTGCACCACCACCATGGACAGTCACAGTCAGGGCACGCATCGTCTTCTTTGCCTTCTGGGGGTCCAATCTTGGATTATGATGACGGACGGTCTCATTCGGGTCACAGCCACCCTGCAGAAGTTATCAATATCTCGTCATCCAAGTCAATACCATCTCACTTGAAAGGTGACGAGCATCATCCTCCTTCTGACTACAGAGATGGAAGGAGACAGCACGCACGCCATCCTTCTGGTCCGGAAGATCGTGAGCGACCGTTGGCAACCCCGTTCGTCATGGGTTCTTCCCATCCCTCTGGTGTCCACTTGAATGGTACATCATCTCCTCGACCAACCTGGAATCCGTCTGAAGAGAATTCTTTCCGCATGTCCTCCTCGTCGTCTGCTCCAGCAGGATATCTAAGCTCTCACGACGGACCTACCCACTCACCAAGTCACCGTTACACAAATTCAACCGGTGCGCATCTTGGACGTGGTCCTCCTCCTGTCTCGTCTTCCTCCCACCTCCAAAATAGCGTTGGCTTGTCTCCACCTCGGAATAGACCTTTACCGCCTCCCAGTCCTTCAGCTTCGTCTTCGAATTATCCCAACTCAAGCTCCCACCACTCACCTAGATACGGGCCACCACCTCCTTCCAATCGATCTCCCGTCAACCTCAAAATGCGCCCACCGTCGCCTCTTTCCTCTAAACTTAATGCTGGCCCTCCTTCCGTATACAACCCCTCCCCCGTTGGACTAGCTGGACCAGGACGGACCTCCACCCCCACGGGTCACCACCCATCAAGTGGATCCCACATTTTATCGGATTTGAAAAATGGAACTACGCCCCCTTATCCTATTACCAGTCGGACTGCATCTCCGCTGACTGCATTCCCGCCAACATCATCCCATCCCAATATAGCGACTGTGTTGTCCGGAAGACCACTGACGAATGGTGCCGATCGGGATCGGGAAAGAGAGAGGGATCGCGATCGACATATTTCTCCGAGGGTCGGTATGTTGCCTCCTCCGCCCTCGAAATTAAGTGTTCCTCAGCTGGTTGATGGTCATTGATACCGACTGCCTCCGTCCGAAGACTCTCAAGACGTAATTTCTTCGGCTGATGGGTTTCGTTGATGGTACTTCGACTATTCTCTCGGCTTTTTCTTGTGACTTTACCTCACCTAGTTTTTTACTATCCTTTCATCATCCTATTTACACCACCTGCTTCTCATTTACCTGTCTGGGCGGGTTTTTATTTTTTTTTCGACGTTACATACTTTATTCATACATAGGTTCATCCAGCAGAACATGTTAGTGTAATATGGTGTATGCAATCAACATACCAAATGGAAGGAAGCTCCACTCCGACTTGTGCCACTCTTTTGGTTGCGATGACTATAAATTACAAGGAATCATTCACTACTCAGGCCTGAGATTGAGTTGATTTAGACGTAGTAGGGTCGCTTGGGGTCGCGTCCGCGCTAGTCGCCGCCGGTGGACTGTCGCTATTAATAACCTACGTACGCCAAAATCAGAGCGCAAATCCAAATCGTCAGCATCTTTTATTATATAAAATAAATCTGCACCCCACATCTCAATGAACCCACGCTGACCAATGATCGCTTAGGAATGCTTGGTGTGGAGGCGCTTGGGACGGCGTCGCGACGCGCCTCCAAATGGGAACCAGAATATTGCGCGAGTCACAGAGGTCTGCCATCCTGATGAGAAGAAATTTCTTGGAGCCCTGTCACTTCCAAGCGCTTGACGAAATAATTCAATGGGCGGCTACTTCTTTGGACGGATCTCGAAGCGCTCCGTGGATATAGGCATATGTCCTGAGCATTGCGATCTCTCTTTTGTAGATTTCAACTCCGACTTTGAGCGCATGGACAGTCACCAGAGCCTCGAAATGTTTCTTGGAAGCGTTACGAGACGATATCGTGGTTCTTGAATAACGTGAGGTGCTTCGAGTTCGCGCGACTTTCCCTTAGTCCCCTATGATGATGGTCGATCTCACTCATATGGAACTTCCCCTGTCATTTCATTTCAGTTGACACATGTTCAGAACCTGTTGAGAACCTCCATCTTCTCGCCAGATTTGAAGATGAAGGATCTGAACAAGGTTGAAGGACGCAATTCTATATGATCGGCTGACGGTCCGAGTCGAGGTCAGATTGGGTAGGTTTTTTTTCTTTTGCGCAAACGGTTCCGGGTGTGTTGATAAGGCTTTGATAATCTCTTTATTTTTAATTCTTGACGTCACTGGGAGAGGAAAAGTGGTAAGGCTTAAGGGGCGCCAAGAAAAGGTCGAGTAAACTGGTCGCGACTCGCGGCGGCTGGCGGGCATGAAATCAGGAAGACCAATAGATGTTTGCCTTGTCTTCAACATAGATTAGCGTCATCGGTGGACATACCGTACCTGAAGGGTGATGGTGAGGGGTTTATGACTGCACAACAAATGGGACATACGCACAGGGTCACAGCCTTTCAAGTTTCTAGTAATAACCACAGCACCGCTCGTCACCTAAAAAAAACTTTATTTTCCTTCAAAGGCGTTCATTTTAGATTTTGAAATTGACGCGATCAGTCATTGTCAGCTTCATAACGCGCGGTGGTTAAATTGACTCGCGGCAAAGAGCGAGATATGTCAATTGAAGAAGACAATTAAAGATGATCAGAAAAATAGAAAACTATGACATCTCTTGTGACATAGGGATGGTAGCGTGGTGTAAAGTTGTGATTAGAGGCGCTCTCAGCGATGGTCCTTCCAAGGATAACTACTAAGGCGACATCATGGCGATAATTTTTTTGGACTGCGGATGTGTAAAATTGTAAACGATCACTCAACGATCACTTTGACATTAAGAATTAGAAACCCGTGTGGTCGGAGACCGCTCTGGCGGGATCATGCCGAAACGGGGAATTGACGATCCTGACGCGTCGCCAGAATTGGTTCAGTCAGGGTTCGGTCAGGGTCCAACTCCCCAGTGCACCTTACCAACCCTTCGTTTTCTTTATTCCGCCTATTCAGTCTATTTCGCGCTCGACAAATACCCGTTGTAAGTTTATTTTGTTTCCACCTCCCGCTCCCCCCGACCTTCATTTCAATCCTGTCCAATCCTTGCACTCATCATTGACATGACCTTTTCAACGCCTTCAGCACCGCCGTATTTCTTAACGAATCCTAGCTTTTCCTACCATCATCAGGTTCCAATAAAGACAGAAGCAGAGGCTTCTCCCGATTTGTCTCCGACACCAGCTGCTGAATCTTTGCAACACTATCAGTTTAAATTTCACCCTTCGACGTTGTCGTCGCACGCCCAGCTTCCTCCATCCCGGAATCCCTCCGAGCCGCCACCCTGTCTCCCACCGACCCTTTTTCGTTTCGGGTCATCTGGGAGTTCTTATAGTCTACCGGCTGCACAACTGTGGCCACCAACAAGCTCTTCCCAACATCATCTGCTACAAACCCATCAAACCCACAACGACGACCTCATCGGCAACACCTCGAGCCAATCAGTGGATTATATCCAGCCGGCAATGTCATATAGCGACGAGTACGACAACGTTTCTGACCTCGCGGACGCTTCGTTAGAGCATTCGGGACTAGGATCGTATGGGGGGTCGGGATCAACCTCCCAAGAGAGGACTATCAGGCGTCGAAGTAGCAAAGGTGCGTCGCTGAATTACAGTGCCCGCGAACCTCTTTCACCGATTTAATGATTGCGCCAGCGTGCGACCAGTGTCGCAAGTCCAAGTGTAAATGTGAAAGGTCCAACCCCAACGAACCTTGTAAGAGTTGTGTAATGCTTGGAACACGTAAGTCTCATACCAGTCGGAACCTCTTTCTGGGTTGCCCCTTGACACATCTTTCTTGTGGATCAAACAAATTTTTGTTAATGTGTTTCGTTTGTAGGGTGTACCTTCTTGGGACCCTCTCGGAAGCGCGGCCCGCCCAAGGGTTACATTGACGCAATAGAAGCACGCCTTCACCAAACCGAGGCGTTGTTAGGAATTATGCTAGCGACATCTGATCCACGCGCTCGATCCTTGCTTCAGGACATTGCAAAGGTATGTACATAATTTTTTTGTGATGGGTTTCGTGCGTACCGGCCTACCCTGGCCGCTTTCGGGAACCCGTAGAGTTAGAGGCCTGTGTTTTAGAGTTTACTGACCCCATCTTTTCTCAGGACCCCTTGGCCAAGGAAATTATTACGCGCGTCGATAACTCCCCATACGGCGTCAAAGGTCGGAAGCGCAGTAACTCGGGGAAGGATCCTTCAAAATCTCGGCCTAGCCATGTTGCATCCAATTCAGAGTCACCGAGCCAGAGGCATTTCAAAAACGATGACGGCCAGTTAGAGTTAGCGTCGATGCAGTAAGGCCACCATTCACGTCGCTGATTTTTAAAATTTATTTATTATGCCGTATGCAGCCCCTCAAACGAATGGCAAGATAGTGTGTCTTCTATGTTAAACGAGGCACCTTCATCACGTCGGAACGCTCCTTTGGAAATTGTTACTTCTACTCTGACACCTACAACAAACGCATCAGCCTCCTTTCCGACGACCGCCAACACGTTGGGAAACCCGTCCATAAATTCGTATAGTCCTGCATCTGCGGCAACGCCCAGCGACGACAATCGTTCTCCTGGGAGGCGCCAGAGACGCAGAATTGGAGACGATGAGTATTCACCATACACCGGTTTGAATTCGTCTGTGTCATCCGTGTCCTTGCATCAGGGTTTTCTCTCAGCGAAGCGTGTTGGACGGCCATACTTGCGTCCAGGGTCCCGCACGAATGCTTCTTTTGATCCTGACTCGGCGAGCATTAGGGAGAGGCGAAGTTCTAGCGTTGATAGCCTCAGCTCCCCAAGCGAAGATGACCTTGCTGGAGCGGTTGGTCAGCTAAGCTTGAATGAGGACGAGCAGCTGAGATATCACGGTAAAGTGAGCGGTTTGCACCTCCTGGGCAATCAAGAGAGGATGGACAGGAGAAACGAAGGTGGAATTTGGTTTGTTCGTCTCGTGTTGCCTCGCATTGATTGCTTATTCTAGTATACAGGCGGTTTCCCAAAGCTCGAATTTGGCCCCCACTTCCATCGGGCTCAAGGGCTGACCAAGTTGAAGGTGATTTCGCTTCGGAATTACCTAGTATTGAGGTCCAAGAGCATCTACTGGAACTCTACTTCAACTACGTACACCCATCATTTCCAATTGTTCACAAGCGTACATTCTTTGACGCATACCGAGCTAGGTAAGCTAACTTTGCCGCATGCGCGTAACCACACCGCTAATTTACCTCGTAGTGACCATCCAGTTAATTCGCCTGGAAACGAAGCGGGGTTGTCCCCATTTAACCGCCAACGCCGACCTGTCCCCAGTCTCCTTCTCCTCGCAATGTTCGCACTTGCCGCCCGCTATGACGAGACTACCACGCCACTGCCATCGGACTCGACTCTGATGTGGGTGGCGGGGGATGACTACTTAGACCAAGCCAAAACCATCCTGAATGGCACCTACACCAGTTCACGAGCATCGACATGTCAAGCTCTCTTGCTGATGGGGTATCGGGAGATTGGAATAGGCGCGATGGCTCAGGCATGGACTTACATCGGCATGGCCATACGTATGGCGCAAGACCTTGGAATGCATCGGAGTGCTGATGGATGGACAAGAGCGGACCTCGGTGGCCGGCTATTTAGCGAGTGGGAACTCGACGAACGAAAGCGGCTATGGTATGGGTGTGTCGTCATGGATAAATATGTCTCGGCTTACATTGGTATGTTGTTTTCAACTCTGGCTGACTCGAGAAGCTGACACGATATTTATTAGGTCGGCCCTTGATGATTTTTGAGAGGGACTTCGACACTACGATGCCTAGCGAGAATGACGTTCGTTAGTTTAGCAGGCACTCTGAGTTTTTCTAATGCCATTGCTTTATACAGCCGGAAGAAGTGGAACAACTGTCGTTCCGTCCTGGTATAGCCAGTCACTACATCTCTTGTTTTAACTCATCTGCGTCTTTATGTACGTCAATTCTTTATATACCTTTTGACCGTTTTACTGACTGTCATACTTTGTAGCGGCGATCCTCGGCAGGGTTGCTCACGGAGTTTACGCCGTACGCCCCGTGTCAAGCCGCCATTCAGAGTCAGTTATTCTGGACGGTCTACTGAACAAGTGGTACCTTGATCTCCCAAAGCAATTGCGCTATGACCCAGGAAAAAAGCAAGAGCAGATTCCCCTCCCTCATATCCTGACTTTGCATATGCAATACTGGTGCACCGTCATTCTACTTCATCGTCCTTTGTGAGTTTTACAGAAAATCATCTGCGAGAATAATTTTTTTAAACAGTCCTTTAGCATTCGCCAGATGTACGATGCTAAGAACAGACAGTAAGCGTTATTGAAATTTGGTTTCGACTTCGTCTCATTTTTTCCTTCCAGCCCAGAAGAATCGGATGACATCGAGGCGTATGCTTCAGCGGCCAAGAGTTATGAACTTTGTGCGGGGGCTGCGAATCAAATTGCGGTTATAGGTATGTTTCGTATCGTTGGTGACTCCAACTACTACTAACGATCTCTGTAGTGGCCGCGTATGTGAATGAATATCCTTTGAACTGTTGTTCCGTCTTCCTTTGTTACTATGTTTTCACCGCAAGCATCATGCACGTCACCGTCCGTGAGTCGAAGGTCTCAATGTTCGAGTGCCTCTACTGATGTATTGCGTAGTTACCTCCCATCCTTCCGATCCTCAGTCTCGTATGGGCCTTATGAAATGCATGGAAGCGCTTGAAAAAATGGAGATTGTTTGGCCAAGTGCTGCTCGAGCTCTCGAATTGTTGCGAGGCGCCAAGTTCATCAGAGGAGACCCCGAGTTCCCCTTGGCCATTGCCACCTCTGATCGACAGAAGCGGTCAGCGGAACACCGTTTAGACGACTGCTTCGACCGAAAACATTCGTCGAGTAGCGACCATGTCAATTACCAACATCCTACCACCCGTTCACACCTCCCCGCGCAGTACGTTGACAACGCGTATTCGAATAGCGGCTACATTGCGCCAAGCCCTGTTCCCCAGACGTCAAACTTCCAATGGCAAGGAGAAAATCTTAGTTCCTTCAATGGGTCGTTATCAACATCAGTCCTGCCCCAGCTCTACAGCACGGGTCTGGTTGATGATCGCAGCCCTACTACCTACAACACCCACCGTGACAACACCCATGTGGAACACCCTCCCCAAAGTCAGGCGCATCGATACCCCCAGTACTGGAATGACTACTCAACTTTCTCCCAACTTGATACTTCCGCGTACGCTGAACCAGCACCGATAACCCATCAAACGGCGCCGGTAAACACCCAGATTTATATTCCGGAACAATACAGCGTTTATAGTATGTGATTTCTTCCATGTTCTCGTAATTTTCACCGCTTATTTTTGGCCCCCATCTTCTAGATAACCAACCTTTTCCGAACCAGTAATTTCTTTGAGCCCTTGGTACCCAGTCGGACTCGCGTTCATAAATTATCTAATCATTCGTTCTACCCCAAATCTTCACTATTCATTACCCTAGCTGCTACTTGTTGTATCGCATAGCTCTCTTTCAAGTTGCTACTCGTCACGTCGCATATCACAGGATCTTTCTATGAGCATATTTTTTTTTTACTATCCTGCTTTCTCTACTGTAGCGATAACAAATGATTGATCACTTGTATATCTACATGACCCAAGATCCTTTCGGATGTTACCCCTTCCGCCAATTTTCTCAAGATTATACGTCGCTGTGGGATCTGGTGACCACATAAGGTCCACAAACTGTCCAAACGTGTTGTCAAGATGTGTTTTGAAATAGCATGAGAAAATTGTCGTTAATTGGGATGAAAGATTCGAGCCCCCTCGTGGCATGTGTTCGGAGATCTCTTCGAAGTCTGATACAAGAGAATGCCGAGAGCCAACGGAGGAAATCGTAGATAAAGACGGGTCGTCAAGACTCAAAACTGCGAAGGGTTGGCGAAGGGCGGTTCTATGATGCAAGGGGGTATGCTGTCATGTAAGTATATTCTTGGTGGAACAAGGAAAGAATGCTTCCAAGTTCCCAGGCTGTTACATGCGGGTTTGGCGTCCGTTGAACTCCTTGCCCAGACCCTCCGACGGGTAGACACGAGGATCAGCGGAGACGAGGTGGTAATTCCTCCTACGTAACAGCTGGTTTGACCTAGCTATCGCGTAAAATTCGGCGATGCCTAGAATCGATGAATATCGTTTAACAAAGTCCAAGAAGGAAGTTTCATCCCTGCAGATAGGGATTTCCAGTCCATGAATTCCATAGGCTGGTTTGGAACAAAGCTGGCCATAAGGGAAATCGGGGTCATCGGTGACTCAGCCAAGCTCGTCCGTGAGGTTCTTCTTTACTAAATACCGCATGTAGACGAACCTGATACTCTGGGGCGTTTCGGATAGGTCGATGAAGTACAACGTCACTTGTATCGTATTTGGCACGTGACATTAAATTTGTTTGTACATACTATGCAGCAACTTCCGATTTCAAATTCTGCCAGCCTGACCTCCGTCATTTCCTATACAATGCAACGATGTCATTGCGGCGCAATTCAATGCGAAACAAAATAAACAAGCGTCGACGACGCCCATTCTCCTCCTTTCTAGCACCCATCACGTACTGTTATGTCAAATATCCATAATCTTGTGGAGGAGCTGGAGTCCAGCCAACCTCAACGGCCCAAGCAAGAGTCAGAGGAGGACCCGTCCATTCCTGGCGCGTTTCCGACTGAGAGAGTACCTTTACCGCCTGGTCGGTATTTTTTGTCTTTAGAGTTACGTCGACGCTGACCCCGTTTGGTAGCGAGGACGGACACAGAGATAATTAGTCCACCTGTCATTTCGAAGGATTATGGGGCCTCTAAGGAGGACAAGTCCAAGTCTGAGGGTTCTTACTATTTATCTAATATTGAATTTTATTTATACTCACGATTGATGCAGCGTCTTCGCCAACAACATCTAATCCATTCTTCTTCACCAGCCATTGCAGCCAACCCTTTATGAGCAGGACCACCAGAAGGCATACTCTAAGCCTTGACGTGCCTCCGCCAGGACGCCGTCTTTCTACGTCATACGGTGATCCACCAACCAGGCCTACCCTCGAGAGTATGTCTTCATCACCTCCAAAGCCAACTCGTCCTATCCCACCTCTGCCGGAACAACCGCCTTCTCAGGTGCATCCTCTGCCATCCCTTCAAGAGCAACAGCCCAAGCATGTCACCATTTTGCAACAGTCTCCTCAAGCCCAACAGGTGCAACCGTCTCCTCACCTGCAAGAACAGGTTCAACCTCAAGATACTCAGAGTCAGCCGAGTATCCCAGGCCGCCATCATCACGGTCACATTCCCGACCATGAGCTCTGGCCTGGAACACATCATATTAATATGCCGTCGACGGAGGTGCCATCTGGCTCTTTGGGCGGTGTAGGCGTTGGATCTCTTCCAGGGCAAAACACCGAAGAGGCTGTCGCGCTTTTGCCTGAGGAGCGCAAACTTGAGACCACTGGGGAAGAAAAAATTACGCATCATGGGCACCGACACCATCATACTCATCATATTCCAGATCATGAACTCTGGCCCGGCGCTCACCATATAGACATGCCATCATCAGAAAAGCCTTCTGGCTCTCTCGGTGGCGTTGGTGTCGGCTCTCTTCCTGGGGATAAGAATGAAGAAGGTGTAGCGCTTTTGCCAGAGGAACGCCAACCTGAGGGGGAATCTCAGAAAGCGCACACTAGTCATGGTTTCGGTCACCACCATCACGGACATCACCACATTCCTGACCACGAACTTTGGCCTGGAACGAGCCATCATGTCGATATGCCCTCCACTGAGGTTCCATCTGGCTCTCTAGGCGGCGTGGGTGTCGGTTCCTTGCCAGGTAAAAAGACTGAAGAAGGTGTGGCGCTCTTGCCAGACGAGCGTGAGCAAGAGCATATTCACCCCCATCGTAGAGGACACGGGCACGGACATCGGCACGCTCATATCCCTGATCATGAACTCTGGCCGGGTGTAAGCCATCATGTTGATATGCCATCTACTGAGCGACCCTCTGGGCCCTTGGGAGGTGTTGGTGTTGGTTCTTTGCCTGGGAATATGAGCGAAGAAGGTGTAGCGTTGTTACCTGACGAACGCGGCGAAGGCAAGAAACATTTCGAGCATGGAGGTCATGGCCATCATGGACATGGACACATTCCTGACCATGAGTTGTGGCCAGGTAAGGTTCATCACGTCGACCTTCCGACAAAGGAGTTTCCCTCTGGATCTATAGGAGGTGTTGGGGTGGGCTCTTTACCTGGGTGGAATACCGAAGCTGGTGTTGCGCGGACGCCTGAAGAAAGGAAGCTTGAGCACCTTCACCATGGACACATTCATCACCATGCGCATCAACACATCCCGGACCATGAATTATGGCCTGGCACACATCACGTCGACATGCCGTCGACCGAGCATCCGTCGGGATCGTTAGGAGGGGTTGGAGTGGGATCGTTACCTGGGCGAAATACTGAAGAAGGCGTAGCTATAACTCCGGAAGAGAGGAAAATCGAGCATATCGAACCTCACGGACACGGACATGGCCACGTCCATACACACCATCGCATTCCGGACCACGAATTGTGGCCGGGTGGTCGCCACATCGATTTGCCTAGTACGGAGCGTCCCTCTGGTAGTTTAGGAGGCGTTGGTGTGGGCTCCTTACCTGGGTCAAATAAGGAGGCGGGCGTTGCGAAGACACCTGAGGAACGAAGACTCGAACAAGCGATGCACCCTTGGGGCACAGGTACTGGACACCATCATCATCGCCATGCCCATATTCCCGACCATGAGCTCTGGCCAGGTGCAAACCGGCATGTCGATATGCCAAGCACTGAACATCCCTCTGGGTCTTTAGGAGGTGTTGGCGTTGGGTCTCTTCCAGGGAACAACAATGAAGCCGGTGTAGCTATTCTTCCTGACGAACGTAAGGCGGAGCACTTGAGCTCGCAACACCATTTGCATATACACCACCATGGACACTCCGTTGGGCATCGTATTCCTGATCACGAATTATGGCCTGGCACGAACCATCATGTCGACATGCCTTCCACAGAGAAACCCTCGGGATCTCTCGGTGGAGTTGGGGTTGGCTCATTGCCGGGACCTACGGGAGAGGTTGGTGTCGCCCTCCTCCCAGATGAACGTCGCATGATGCCGGGCAAGCATCACAAGAATCATATCCCAGACCATGCGCTGTGGCCAGGCAAGAGTCATCACATTGATATGCCAAGCAAAGAAAAGCCTTCTGGACCATTGGGGGGCGTCGGTGTTGGGTCCTTGCCTGGGGATATAACTGAAGAAGGCGTTGCACTTTTGCCTGATGAGAAGGTAGGGGGAGACATCACTATCGCCCTTGGAGGTGAGCTTTCATTTTTTCCTTCGAGCAATGACTACCACAAAATTTATTCTAGATGCCAAGATTGTCGCGGCTGCTCATGAAGCCACACCGGCATCTACGATTCGCGAGAAAGGTCCTCACTGCCCTGGGCTCCGTGAGGAACCTCTGACGATCTTCAACGCTGATGAAAAGGCCGAGTTATCTAGGGAGGAGGAGGAGGAGCGGTTGGATGCGCAAAGGAGGGGCGAAGAACGCTTGAAGATGATGGAAGACACTGTGCATAGGGTTGAGGAGGCGGCGTCTAATGTCTTCCATGAAGCGGCCACGGTTATGCATGAGGTAGAAGAGGTGGTAGAAGAGGTGGCCGAAGAAATTTATCACGGCGCAGAAAGGGTCTTGCATGACGCCGGAGAAAAGGCTAAAGCATACGTTCCTGCATCCGTCGGTGCTTATCTGCGTAAGTCATGTAGCCAAATACCTGTGACGCTTTGCTTAATCTGGATCCATATAGCTGGTCGAGACCGAGGTAAGACTGTAACGGGGCCAGGTGATGAACCTGTGGAAGAGGTTACAATCGCAGGAACGAGTATTCCTCTCTATCCTCGCGAGGAGTGGCATCTCAAGCCAACCTTACAATACAATGAGAGTGGACAACGTGTAGTGCTGAATGAACAGGGAGAAGAAGAGGTCGTAGAGGAGGAAGAGTCAGACGAGGAAGGCTGGGATGGGTATGGTGGTATGTCGTCGAAAGAAGGTAGGGGTAAGGTGGAGAAAGGTATGGGATCGGAGCAGAGGGTTGAGACCGTAGGTGGCCGTCCCGGTGTCGAGGTCGGGTATGGCGGTGTGGAGTTCAGGAAGGAAGCAGGCGACCATGGCGTGTTACCTGGGTATCCGACGCCTCAGGGAATCAGAACCCTTGTTTCTGATCGCATGAGAGATGACAGGCTGCGAGCCATGCAGGGTACCGTCCTCTTATCGATGTTGTGGCAGGGAAACGACTGACCATACTATGTAGGCTTCTCCCCGTCGGCTTCCCCGTCTGAGTCGGGCACGAGCACTCGGGCTGTTCGTGGCTCTGTTTCCGACCTGGGGTCTGGGAGAAGCACACCAGCTGCTATGCTTGCTGAGCCGGAAGCGGCTGCGATTGGCGTTTATTCAGTCGCTGGTGAGATCCCCGATGAGGACATTGCTTCAACGGAACCTTTACTAGGGCCGGAGAGGGCGGCAGAGGGAAAGGAAAAAGAGAAAGAAAAGGTACAGCAGACGAAGAAGTCAGCTGGCATTGGTATTCTTGGGACTCCCGTGACTGAAGAAGAGGTACAATTTTTCTTCTCTTTGCTTTCGCTGTTGACGGCCTTTTAGATCGGGAGAAGAGCCATCAACTGAACGCTTGTCGTCATCGTCTCAAGTCCACTTCAAAAAAGAACCGTTGTATGATTTTGCATTTCCCTGCGCATCTGTATCGATTCGCAAATTTCTCTGAATCTCGCTGTTAGTCAATGTAACTGTAGTATCTTGAATATTGTATTTGTACGTACCTGTCTTCCAATACTGATGCAGTTCGTTGTCCTATCATAATGCGGGAGGGATGAAAGCATCTTTCCAGCCTCCTTCCTCATTCCGTACGGGGGAACGGATCATTCAAGTTCGGAATTTATGTAAACACGTTCATATATCGTGAACCAAGGTACGACTTCACATATATCGGGTACGAGAGACTAGTAAACACGGTCTTTTCCGGCGGCCTCACTTGACCTGAACTCCTTCACGACTTCCGTCATTTCCTTTCATCTACTCTGGACTAGTAGACATTTATCCCATAATTGCTTGTTAACTAGTGATCTCAAGCTATGCAAGACCAACAGCCTATCGATTTTGCTCCTACTCTAGAGGCCATCATTTCGTTTTTGCCTCCCGACCTCCAAAGGCCCAACTTGGGGATCATATGTGGATCAGGCCTCAGTGGGCTTGCGGAAGATTTCCGCCAAGTGGTAATAGTGCCATACGAGAACATTCCAGGCTTTGGGCATAGCTCAGGTCCATCGAGCAGGTTATCATTACCAGCATCCTCTGTGCTGATATTGAATGAGCAGTTCCTGGACACAAGAGTGCACTTGCCTTTGGCTTGCTCGGTCCCGGAGAGGGTGTACCGGTGGTTGCCATGCTTGGGAGGGTGAGTTCATTTCGCTAATGAGGTGTAGTTGTCGAGCTAAGGAGCTATCGTAGTTCCATCCTTATGAAGGTCACTCAATGTCTACTGTTATCTTTCCAGTACGCATCATGGCCAAGCTTGGAATCAAGGATCTGATAAGTACGCGGAAACCTAGTCTTATACCAAGGATTCTGAAAGATTTTTGATCTGGCAGTCACGAATGCTGCTGGATCGCTAAATCCAAATATACCAGTTGGAACGAGCAAGTCTTTTCATTGACCCCCCAATCCAACTGGATAGCTCATTGTTGACACAGTCGTCGTCATACAGGATCATATTGCCCTTCCGAATCTTACGGGGATGAACCCTCTGCTCGGACCGCAGATTTCCTCGGATGTTCCTCGTTTTTTACCTCTCTCCAACGCCTATTCGCCATCCCTTCGCCGCCTTGCTTTCCTTGCGGCGCATCAGCTGTCTCTAGATCGTAGCGCACTTGCAGAAGGCACGTACGCCTGGGTCAGTGGACCCACGTACGAAACCCCCGCGGAGGGCAGGCTGCTTCGCAACGCCGGTGCAGACGTTGTTGGTATGAGTACCATCCCGGAGGTTCTCGCCGCGCGAGAGGCAGGTCTAAATGTTATGGTCTTGAGCTTGGTTACCAATTTTGTTGTGATACCCAACGAGTACAGAAGTATACGAGAAGAGGTTGAAGCTGAGGTTGGTTCTGCATCTTTATGTCGGTCATCTTCTTCCTGATAAAAGTCTTCACATAGCTATCAGGGAAGCCCATTGAGATACCTGTTGTGCAAACTGTTTCTCACGAGGAGGTACTACTCATCGGCAAGGAGAAAGCTACTGTCATGATGAAGTTGGTTGAGAAAGTCGTGGAACTCCTGCGTTGAAGACGAAACTTGCTTCTTTTTTACCGACAACGGCCCGCGTTTGTGATGCAGAACCTACTGTGCACAACGTGGTCCGGTCGTGGGGTTCCCGAATCAAGGTCTTGTAAATTGGCGCCAAGTGGGTGCCAAGGTCCCCGTTAAACGGTTGAACAGCAATCATAAATTTGTAACAAGTAAACGTACAGCCTACAAAAGTTTTTCACCCTTTCTCTTTACCATTGGATTTGATCAAGGACGTACCTCAACCTACCTCAACTTGACTTGACCTGTTAGAATTGAAGACCTTGCTGCCCTGCAGGTTGCCAAGTCCCAGAGATTGTTTACGACTGTTGTCCAAGCTCATTGAGCAGGGACTCTCACACAAGGCAATTTTGCCAGAGGCCTTGGAGAATCGCTTGCCATCCCGTTCCTCCATGAGTTCTGGTTGACCATGCCATACCAGGATTCATGCCATATCTCCGCCATTACCATGGAGGATCATCTCGGGATAGTGTACCTCATCGAGACCGCCCAACAATTCTGGTCCGGTGAGCCAGGCACCATACTTGACCTGATCAACCACTGACCTGCCCAACAGAGCTTGAGGATATACTGAAACTACCCAGTGACGATGCTCCGACACTCTCTTTGCTGGATTCTACGCTGAGGAGGTTTATTTCGCTATGTGCAACGTATCACGGTGTGTTGTTCCGTTCGGCGGGCTTTAGGCGGCGCTTCTCATCTCCGTCGTCTCTCAGAACAATATCTCCAGAGTCCCTTGCAACTGGAACATGCCTGTAACCTCTTGATTGAGTCCGAGCTCTTCCAATTTCACTCGGAACGGATGTGCGAGATTATCGCCGAGGATGCTCGAAATGTGAGTGATCTTTGACAGGGGCTTGAAAATGGGAAAGTAAATTCAAACTGGTTGCAGACGACGGATCCTCATTCCCTGTTCCTATCATATCATGTTCTTTACTATCATGGTCATCGTCGCCCCGAGTTCTTTCGCCTCCACAAACGTTGGCAGCCTCTGATTCCTCTGCTCATGGACCACATCCTTGTGGGAATCGACCCAGATATTGATGATACATACGTCGGGACCGCGGGAGTTCGGGATTCCATGGCTGTGACAGTTCCTGTCCCAATTGAAGCGAAGCTGAGAAGCTTGGGTGTGAAGCTGCTGTACGAGGTCAGCCGGGTGCAAAAGCTTTCTGTTCAAGATTTACGTAAGACCCCGGTTTTCTGAACTCCTTCGACATAGATTGACCAATTTCCCCCAGGAATATTTGACGACTCATTCTTAGATTATTTATTCGATCTTGTCGAGGAAACCAGATACATGCATGACGAGACGTTCAATTACTCCGTAATAAAGTTGATTGTGAGCGCATGAATTTGCCTGGAGTTTCTCATTCTGATTTTCCTTGAATTAGGCGGCACTTAACGAACAATTCATGGTGGCGATACTTCCAACTGATGGTTCGCAACAACAACCTTCTCCGATCTCTGGTACATCAGATGAACCCAAAAACCGCCTCATTCGTGTCCTCATGCGACGCCTTGGATCTAGCAAGACTTTTGGTGAAAACATGATATTCATGTTGAACCGTGCCAGTGAGCTTCATAATTACTTTGTTCCAAGGCATCCTTTGATTGTCTCGTTACAGAACGTACTCCAGAAGATCTGTGTATGCAGCTTCTTCTCCTCAAAATCCTCTATGTCCTTTTCACTACGAAGGGGACATCAGAGTATTTTTACACGAACGATTTGTGTGTGTTGGTTGATGTCTTCCTGCGAGAACTGGTGGATCTGGATGAAGAGAGTGATTCGGTATGCGCGGCTCATCCACATGTCGAAGATTGCTGCTTATCATATAATTCTAGCTGAGGCATACGTACTTGCGAGTTCTTCATCCCCTCTTGACGAAAACGCAACTTCGGGACATTCCATACAAACGCTCACAGATCCTGGTCGCCCTTGAGTCGCTGATAAGAAATCATTGTATACGCGACGTTAACCCCACAACAAAACGCTTGGTCGACCGTTGCCTCTCTGGCGATTGGTGTGTCCAGCTCAATGCACAGCGAGATAAAGATAGTGGGAGTGGGAGTCCAACTAGCGAGGCGTCGACTATCCTCAGCCCGCCCGGTCAGGAACCCGCTTCAATGGCTGCTGCACAATTCGAGGCAGGAAGACTCAGGTCGTTAAAATTCAGCAAGAGTGTTGAAAACCTGGGAGTACGGTCTGAGCCAGCAAGGCAACCTCTACGTTCCCCTCTTGACCAAGCTCGCGTTCCAACCAACGGGAGTCATACCAGTCTGCCTGGACTTCCTTCGCCCTCCTCATCGAAACCAGCCCCGAATATGCCAAAACGTCGGACGGCAAGCACTACGTATGAGGATGCACCACATACTACCCGTCGTGCCTCTCATGACGAAGATCATCATTCCCATCGACATCAACAGGCGTCATCGCAACCTCGTGCCATTAGTTCCTCTACGCCATTGAAGTCAGACGAACCTACTTTACAAGCTCAGGTTCGCAATCGAAGACCTCCACCTGCACCTCCAAAAAGACGGAAGCCTCCAGCCATTCCCCTGGGTCGTGGTGTTACGATGCAGACCATCAAATCTTCCGAGCCGAGCCCACTTTCGAAGGTCTTCCAGCCTATTTCTGGGTAACATCAGAACCGCGTCGCAGCTACGCGCCGAGCCATGGAATCATTTATTTTTAGGGCCTGGTAGCTTTCAAGTCACACTATTCTCTCTTTCGGCTTCCTTTCGTTTTCTGGACTGACACCCACGGTTTTCCCGCACACCCATCCTGTATCAATATCATCTCTATCGTCCTGGTAAGGTTTTTGTGTTCTTTGCATGCATATATTCCCGATGGCATTACTTTCTCGACAACTTGTATACCCTTCCGGTTATTGCAATTCGTGTATTTATCTGATATAGTTTGATCCTAAAGCTTCGAGCGTTCGATTAAATAATATCGCCTCAGAAGCGAAAGTGAATTACATTCTATCTACACAAAATTTACGCGTTCTAGACCCTATTAGACACGCATTTCGATCACGCGTCTGCCTTCACATTGACCAAGTGCACATCTCTTTGACATCTCTCCTCTCAAACTGAAGCATCGTCGCTGAAAGGGTGCTCATATGAGCGACTCCTGTCTTGCTGTAGATTCTCTCTATCAAGCTTGCAACATCCGGACGAAGGAAGGCTCTAAGTGGTGTCTGCGACATGACCAAGTGAGTGGCTTCATATAACTAACTATCATCCTGATGAACTTACGCGTCTTCTGTGTTCCTCAAGGAGCGGAAGAAGCTTTACGCTGGATACAAAGCGCACCATGCCGCCCTCGACACATTTCCTCACGAGCACTTGTGCCGTAATATCAAAAATGTCAAAGCATGCGCATCGTATGACACGATGAAGGCTTGGAGTCAGGCACTCCAGTGCAAATATCGACTTTTAAACCGGTAGAGTCTGTCTATCCCGATGCATTAACATCTGACGCTCATTTATCTGGTAGCTGCATCAATGCGCGTGCCTACTTCACAGAAAGATTCTTCGGGTATGCCATCGTCTGGAGTGTTTTGCCGTAAACTGAACTAACAAGTCCTTCCTTTTACGACCAGCAATGATATGGTGCGTCCTCGTCGGATATATGCCATTCATTTTCCTCATTCACTGCTAGGATTTCGGACACAAGACCTTTTGGCATTATCTAAAAAAGCAACGAGCCGAGGTCGAAAGCATTCTTCAAGACGTAGAACGTCGTGCATATGAGTTACTTTTAGAGGCCCAGAACGCTACATGGGTTTTAGGACATCAAATCGATCCTGACGGCCCAACAGCAGAAGATTGTCATGCGCATGGTGATGAAGAATCGCTGTCAAAGCCAGCGAGCAATTCGATGGGATCTCCTGAACTAGAAGATCTGGAAGAAATTGAGGACCCATTGGACGTTGCCATCCGCGAGAAAAGACAGGAACTTTTGGAGAAGCTTTTGACGAGACTTGCACGTTATTGCGCCCCTTTCGTATCCAAGTACTACGAGGAACGGCTTGCGGTCATATGGGCATGTGTATGCCGCGCCGTTTATACCGAGCCTAGCCTAATGCTGGTGGCCCAAAACTACGAGAATGCTGCATCGATGCTGAAGGAGACAGACCTAGATCTTGCGACAGTCGAGAAACTTTGGGAGGCTGTCAAGCACCTCTATGTTCATGACGTTCGAGCCGCAATTGATGACGTTCTTCATCCTATTAGAAACACAGGAGACTACGTGCTCGTCCTTGGTATTCGTGTATATCGGGAACTGAGCGGTGCGAGCCTTCCCTTTCACGCCTGGGGACATATGACTGCAGTTTTTCCTTGTTACTCGTGCGTTCGGAAGGTCAGTAAAACAGTAAGTTTTTTTATCCTTCCCTCTTGTGAGATCACTTATTGGCACCTCGTAGGTTGACGATATCGTCGCCCTTACTAGATATGCGCTCTTGACTGGGAGCAATCTGGCTCAATCGCAGATGAGATACCAATTCGAATATGATACGGCGCGCGCCTTAACGATCTGTGGTTTCATACCAAACGTCATAGAGGATTTTGGCCCTCGTTACTCAGTGCAAAAGGGAAACTGCTGCTTTCAACGCAACACACCACATTGGTCAGAGGTCAAGACAAACTACGTTATTTGTGTGGGCCTGTCATTGAATGACGAAAAATCACAACTATTCGTTAACGCTTGTCTTCGTCATCCTGACTTGAAGATTCTTGCTCAAAAGGGTGTTGATGGGCGCATCATCAAGCCGAAGAAGCTATGTGGCTCGCGGACCCGAGAAGCGTCGACACGCGCTGGTTTGAAGAACGCTCCGTGGGGAGATTCGAAGTTTTATAGTGATACTCTGTTGGAGGAGACCTGGCCTGTCGTTGGTTCCAGCCTAAAAATCCAAGACTGTTTTCAGCTCGCTATCCTTGACGAGGGGGATGGCACTATGGATGACTTCATTGACAAATTGATCAAGCTTTGGTACCAAGTCTATGAAGTCGAAGATTTCAGAGGCCTTTTCAGTGGGATCGGGAATGTGTATCTGGATAATGGCGAACTCGAGTTAAACGAGCACTGGGAACCCACCAAGTATCCGCTTGTGCCTAATGTCGAGACGGATATGTTGTGTTCGTATCAGCGTCTTTGGGGAAAGGAACCCAGTGAAGGGAAACTGGTGGACGACGAAATCGACAAAGCAATGTTGGTCCCTGAGAGGTGAGTCTTTTGTTACTTCTCTTCACGCTACCTCTTGTTCAGATATATCTTTCAGATTCGCAGCGAAGTATAAGAGATGACATGTCCATGTTGAATCTAATTACATGCAGTTCTTAATGCGAATCTCACGTTGCCTGTCGACATGGTGAACACGGTTTCTTCACTCGAAGCTTGGATACGACGGTGCCTCTCATGCGGCCATCGTCCACGGTGCCAATAATTTTGTCACATGAGATGAGTCTTTTATCGCAACCCCAGGCTTCTTCGCAGGGGTGCAAGTATCGTGACGCCATCGAAGTACGACCATATCGATATTGGGCCCCATGCACTGCAGTCAGAGGAGATGTTCACAGTTCAAGCTCAAGCCCATGACCGTTAACGGACAACAGGATGGCAGTCTCCGTCGCACATGCGCCATTGGGTGACAGTGGCGTTCTTTGTACATCCTGGGACGGGTTACTTATAACACAATGAGAATCGAGCTTTTTGTTGTGGGAACAAAGCACAAGCTTAGGTCTTCCTGCCAAAATAGGAACCTTTTTCCCTGCTCTAATAGCTTCTAAAAGTTGTTGCAACTTGAAAACACATGTTTTGAAAGGAGTTGAGGGTGGTATGGAGACGGGTTCTAGTCCGTGCTAGACTGAAGAAGAATTTGAGCATGCGCAATTGCAAACATGTTTTGATACTTGGTAATCTGTGCACGGATGCTATGGGAACAAGGGTCGGCCGCCTAACACAAAGTAAAATAGTTCAGCAACTGCGCAGCGACTCGCGAGGTCGACAGGACCACCGTACCCTTCTCACATACCCCTTCGCTCCTTGTTTTTGCCTTTTGCTCCTCTACCAGCTGGCCGGTATATTCGCTTTCCTTTACAGATTACGCAGGACGTCTACTAGAATAATCTAATGGCCGCGTACCGTTCTTCCGGGTTTGACTTCTCCGACAATGCTCCTAATGCAAACCTTGAACAACATCCTGATCTGGCAGCCAATGCTGCACAACCAGTTCATCTTCAGCGCAATAAGACTGAGAGGAGGCGACTCCAGGGGCTGCAGCGGTCGTTGACGGCCTCTTCCATGAAGAAACCTGCCGAACCGAAGACCTTGCGCGAGAAGTTTAGTATTTGGATGATCAATGAGGGAGGACGGCAACTGTTTTTTGGTACATGGATCTTCTTGCACCTGCTGGTGGCCGTTTTCGGTTTCATGAACTATCAGCTCAAGGATAACTTGGTGGATGCGCGTGCATTGTTCGGCGTTACATTCAGTGCGTCTGCCTCTTTCTCGTTACAATTCTTCCTGACATTGGATTATAAGCTATCGCTCGAACAGCTGCTCTAATTCTTCATATCGACGTTATCTTCATTCTCCTCCCTGTCTGCCGTAACTTCGTCTCTCTGCTCCGTCGCACCCCACTTAATGACATTATTCCCTTCGACAAAAATATCACCTTGCACAAAGCCACTGCGTGGTCCATCGTTGCAGGCACTGTGGTTCATGTCGTGGCGCACATGGTTAATTTCTACAAGTTGGCTATGGCAGATACCGATGCCAAGACAACCGGACAACGGGTTCTTGCCTTCCTCGAAGCCAATTTCAATACCGGGCCAGGTGTTACGGGGTGGATTATGACGGTTGCTTTGGGAATCATGGTGTTTTTCGCCAGTGAGAAGAGACGTCGTGCTCACTTTGAGAGGTTTTGGTATTCACACCACCTATTCGTTGTGTTCTTCATCAATTGGCAGTTGCATGGCATGTTCTGCATGATCAAACCCGACCGCCCTCCTTATTGCTCTTCCAACACCATCGGAGTCTTTTGGGTGAGTTTTACTCTTCATCCTTTTGACAATTTCTCAGTGACCCCCCACAGCGCTATTGGCTCATTGGAGGCGTCATTTGGATTTCTGAACGTGTCCTCCGCGAAATCCGCTCCCGTCACAGGACATATGTGTCGAAGGTCATCCAACATCCATCCAATGTCATGGAGCTTCAGATCAAGAAGGAGAACACAACCACCAGAGCTGGTCAATACATCTTCCTTTCCTGCCCCGAGATTTCATACTTTCAATGGCACCCTTTCACCCTTACAAGGTTTTTTCCTTCCTTTTGTTCCCTCCCATAGGCTGTTATTGATTGTTCCAAAGTGCTCCCGAAGAAGACTACATCTCTGTCCACATCCGTGTCGTCGGTGACTTCACTCAAGCCTTAGCAAAGGCCATGGGTTGCGATTTCGAGAAGAAGGGCAAAGAGGAAACCCCTGCTGGCGGAAAAGTTGTTGGAACAAATGTCAACCCTTCCGTCAACCGACTGTTGCCCCGCGTCATGGTGGATGGTCCCTTTGGAAGTGCGAGCGAGGACTTTTTGAAATACGAAACCGTCTTGCTCGTTGGTGCTGGTATCGGTGTCACTCCCTTTGCATCGTGAGTTTCCTCCTCCAGCCCATTCTCAGTTGTTGACTTACGGTTACAGAATTCTGAAGTCGATCTGGTATCGCATGAATAACTTTAACAACTCAAAGCCTACAAGGTTGTCCAAGGTCTGCATTTAGCCATTCCTGTAGATATAGACGTTTAAATTCGAATGCAGGTCTACTTCACTTGGGTTATTCGTGACTTCGGCGTCGCAGAATGGTTCCACTCGCTCCTTCACGCCATCGAGGAACAGGATACCCAAGGGAGAATCGAGATCAACATCTATCTTACGGCGAAGATCAAGGAGGACGACATGAATAACATTATTGTACGTTTTTTCGCCTTAACAAAGACTTTACTAACTTAGCTCATGTAGCTGCAAGATGTTGGCGCTGAGAAGGACGCCATCACCTCTCTTCGTGCACCCACTCACTTTGGAAGGCCCAATTGGGATCGCGTGTTTGGTTCCATTGCTGAGAAGCATCCTGAGACTGATGTTGGGGTGGTGAGTGTCTTGCTGACTACGATAGTCCTTTATCGAATGTCATTCTGCAGTTCTTCTGCGGCCCTGCCGTCCTTTCAAAGCAACTCCATCAAATGTCGAACAAATACTCTGATCCTAAAGGAACCAGATTCTTCTTCGGAAAAGGTCAGTCTCTCCACTCTGAGAAGATCATAACTGACCCCCGTTACCTCTTTTTTGTAGAGAATTTCTAGGTGTCGTTCGTGATACCCCCTGTCTAATATACATTATTGCATGATCTACCTTCATTTGGGGTCTCCGGTTATTTTGGTCTTGTCTTGTCAGCTTGTTTGAGGTAAACGTTGTACTTAGTACCATTCGGTTGAGCCTGGTGTTGGGTTGTACCATTATTGTTAAATTCATTTCCACTAATAATGATAGTAGTCGTTCTGTGGATTTATATCCTGGCCACCCCTAAGCCTTGGTGACGATATTTAGGTGATGATATTTTGAGCCTCGATCAACCGGCAGGGTTATCTTCTTTGCCGACCTTCATCAACTAACATGGACGCCAATCCCCCTCCTACTCTCATATATCCACTGCTTGTTATCTTCCAGCGGCTCGGTGGAACGCTCTTAACTTAGGGTCCTGAACTCTCACCTTGTGCCCCCATAACGCCTCAACATTGCATCGCTGATGGCTCCTCTTCGGCGGTTGGCTCAACTCGTTGCAGAGTTGACTCCGCCCCCCGCGTCTGTTGGGACTTTGAAGCTCGGAGGTATCACCTTTGAGGTCCCTGCTTCGTCGACTCCTTCACGACTCGCTCGCACCTCGCAGCTGCTGGACGTTCATGACCCCGTCAACGCCGATAACCTTCATTTCATGCTACAAAAGTACCTGTTGGGCCAAGACATATTTCTTGTTTCCCAGCCAGGGCCTTATGCACGACGTCTGGCGTTGACTTTTGCGAGGTACGCGCCATTGCATTCTCTCAGATGGTCGCGTTTTCACAGACGTTCTGCAGCGTTATAAACTCCGAATACGAATATATCGCGCTTCATAGAGACGTTGGGGAAACAGAGTTGAAACAAGTTTGTCTTGCCGGTTAAATCTCCGTGTTTTCCACTTTTGACCCTCGTTCAAGGGGAGAGAAATCCAGAAAGGGGGTAATCTCGTTTATGTTGACAGCCCAGCTGTGAACGCGGTTAAACACGGTCGACTGCTAATTTTAGAGGGGATAGAGAAGGCGGAGCGCGGTATAATGCCCGTACGTTGTTCCCTTTCAACTTGACGAGCCCTGATTGACGTCGTGTTAGGTTCTCAATAATTTACTTGAAAATCGGGAAATGTAAGGAAAAGTACCATCTCTTGCATTTCCTCTTATTCACCACCATCAAGGAACTTGGATGATGGAACACACATCGTACACCCCTACCGATACACACAATTAGAAGCAGCTGGTAATAGCACAGATCAACGGAAGTTTTTCATCCCAGCGCACAAGAATTTCAGAGTCATTGCCATTGCTGCACCGGTACCCCCATACCCCGGATACCCTCTTGATCCCCCGTTTAGGAGCCGATTTCAAGCTCGCTTCGTGGATCCACTGGGAGCATTACTCACACTCAGCGGTCTTGCAGAGAGGGTTTCGTCGACTTTTGACAAACTACGAGATATCATCCTATCAACTCAGTATGCAAGTGAGTCCAGGAATGCACTAGAAGCCATTTCGAAAACAGATCTTCCACCATTCCCACAAACGGCGCTCTCGAAACTGCGTAGCCTAATCAACCTCTTCCCTCCACCTGGACCATCAACTCCAGCGCAGCTTGCTCGTCTCTTCTTGACCATTCACCCTGCGCTTATCCACGCACCATTTCAGGCCTGGGCCATTCTCAGTCGACAGACCAAAGAGGCGGGGTTGGGTGAGCTGGGAAGCCCGTCTATGTCGTCAGTCGACGAACAGATTGGTTTGTTTGGATATTATCTGGCATCTATTGAGCGTGTGGATGACAAGACCGCCCGCATAACTTTCAATGCCCCAACAGGCCTTCAATCCGTGTCCGTTGGGGTGCCTGCTGGTCCTAAGCAATTGCGACCTTTTCCATTCTCGGGGCATCTGGAGTTCCAACCCACAGCCAGATTCATGGGCTTGTTGACTTGCTTCCTGCAGGCGCACGCCCTTGGATGGGACATCTCATTGATTCCTCCCGCTCTTCCCTCCACCGCATCAACATCTACATCAACCCTGATGAAGGTCTTTGGCCAACTACTTGGGTACGACACAGAAGTAATCCACATGTATAAAGAGCTTGGCGGAAGGGAGCTTGTTATGCGGCGTAAAATTGAAGACGGAGGTGCGACTACTTGGGAACCCAGGTATGTTTTTCGTAAATGTCATCTGGAGCAGAATTGATACTTTGTATCAGTGCGCTTATTGAAGGTGCTTGGGCCGGGCGTCTACTGCATCTCTCCAGTCTCGATGTTATTGGATCGACTGCCGGCTCTCTATCAAGGCTTTTTCAAGATCGTGAAATCGAACTTTGGGGTGGCAGGCGTATAGTTGCTGATGCTTCTCCAGAAGAGGTATATAACTGATCTGGTCATGGATACGATTCTCAATTTTTTTCAGGTTAAATCGGGAAAACTATCCATGGTCAATCCATCTTTCCGTGTCATCTGCACAGCTTCGAAATCTCTCATCTTGAAAGATTGGCTCTCAGATGAACATGCGAATATGTTTTTCCCTGTTCCTAGTCAACCCATGGACGTTGAAGAGGAAACCAGCGTACTCGTAGCTACGGGTTGTCCACCTGTAACCGTTGATGTCTTGCTGCACTATGCAAAGAAATACCGACAAAGCATATCCGCTGATAACATCCTCAAGAACCGAAAGTTAGGAACCAGGTCCTTGGTCCGGATTGCTCGGAGAATTGCATTGTACCCTCAGGATAACAATCTCAATGCCATCATTTGCCGGTCACTTCTCGCAGAGTTTTTACCAGCTACGGAAAGGATGAACCTTGACAGTCTTCTTGAAGATTCTAATATACTCAAAAGACCTCCACAGGTATTATATTTTTCGTTGGATAACTGGCTAGACAGCTGATTTTTTTCAATTAGTTCAATCCTAGTCCATTTGTAGAGGGCGACTACCTCAAATTCCCAGGACCGAGTACCAATGGTGAAGACTCCTTTTCAACTTCGATCCCATTATTCAACATCGCCGATGATCCTGAGGGCGTTGCTTCTCATGTTCCTCACATGGATCACTTCTATGACAACAGCCTGCAGACTGGGTTGATGAGGGATCTGGGAATTGACATTGAAGTTCTTAGAGAGCATGTTGTCCTTTTGGGTAATCAGGTAGGAGTGGACCCTCTTTCCAGTGAACTTCAGCCCATCTTCATTCTTAGGGAGTAGGGAAGAACAAGATCGTTGATCGGCTTTGCCAGGTGAGCTTTACCTGCGCCCGTCGAGTATTGAACTGAACGTCCTTAGCTTCTTGGCCGGCCTAGAGAATACATCCAATTACATCGCGATACCACAGTCAACCAACTCATGTTTACAACGTCATTAGAAAGTGGCATCATCAACTACACGGACTCCCCTCTGTTGCGGGCGATCAAATATGGCCGTGTCATCATCATCGATGAGGCAGACAAGGCTCCAGAACACGTAGTCGCCATTTTCCGTAGTCTTGCTGGTCAAGGAGAGATGTCTCTTTCAGATGGCCGACGTGTCAGACCCGTTCTAGAGCGAGAGGGCGATATTGTTGTGCATCCCAATTTCCGTCTTATTTTGCTTGCGAATCGCCCGGGATATCGTGAGCCTCTCATCGTTCCACCAAGGTCGGTATTCCTGACTTGTTTCCAGCCTTCCTTGGGAACCACTTCCTCCAAGTCCTTGGAGAGAATTTCAGTGCCCATTCCGTTTCTAATCCAGACCAGCAGTCGGAACGTAAACTCATTGGGCAGCTTGCACCAGAGCTGAGCGAGGATACGATACTTCGGCTTGTAGGGGCATTCCACGACTTGCGGAAAGGCTATGAAAGTGGGATTCTGAACTACCCCTATTCCTTGAGAGGTGTGTTGTGGTCAGCGAATGGGAATTACTATCTCTGATCTTTTTGAAAAGAACTGATCAACTTGGTTCGCCACATGAAAGCCTATCCCGAGGACACACTGGGAGAAGCTCTTCGCAATATTTTCGATTTCGATATATACAAACCAGAGACGATCGACAAACTTCGTCAGATCCTCATTCACCATGGGTACGGTTGCTCCTAATTGCGGTCTTTTTTAGCTGATCACCATCGGTCGTAGGTTGCAAGTTCCTCATCTGGGCCTCGATGCTGCGCGAGAGGCTACAAAGAAGAAAAATCAGGATATCGAGTTTACACCGAAGGAAACCAGTCTCGATGAACCCAAGGAGGGAATACACGACGACAAGGAACACTCAGGCGGCAATACCTATGCGGGTGGTGTACGTCTAACCTTTTTTCATTCTGAATATTGCTAATTTGTATACCTCCTAGACTGGAGGCCGGGACACTGCTGGAATGGGTGGTGTAGGTGGCTATAAGCGTCTCTATAAAGGTGGCGATATCAAACAGGTTTGTTATTATCTTTGACTTTCGTGTTTCGCAATCCTAATACGAGCATAGGTGCCCGACGCCATGAAAGACAATGTACCCGACCATGTTAAGGAAAAAGCTCGTGAAATGGCTCGTCAAGAGCTTCAGCGACGTTTAGAGGAATTGAACATGACCGCAGCTGAAGCGAAAGGGTATGGCCAATTGATAACGGCCACTCAGGCGCACATGGCTTCTCTTCTTGATCTTTTGGAACGTATGTCTTGACGACCCCCCTGTTTCATATGCACAAGTTGACAAATGACGCGACATTCCTAGATCTTGCGGCGAAAGAGGAGGAACGTGTGTGGGTTAAACGCCAGACCGATGGAGAACTCGACGATAGTCGATTGACGGAAGGGCTAACTGGAGAAGCTACCGTTTACAAACGTCGTGGAATGGAGAAACCCGAGCTTGGAAGACCGCAGATCAAGTACGTGGACCATGTCAGGTTGTTTTGTTCTGAGGTTTTGACCACTCGCTACAGGCCTAAACGGATCCGCTTTATCTTTGATTTGAGTGCCTCGATGTATGGGTGTCTACTTCGTTTAAAACTTACCGCTGAGACCGACAATGCTAGGTACCGCTTCCAATACGATGGCCGCCTCCAGCGGAGTATGGAAACAGGTAAAATTCTTTCGTTTCGAAACGTAACAGTTGCTCACCCTAGTCGAAGCCGTCATGCTCATGGAAACCTTTGATCGGCTCTCGCGGAAGGAAAAATATGTTTGGGATGTAAGAGACCTTCTCGCACTTCGACTGTCTCTCAGTGTTCAATTTCCTTTCCCACAGATGTACGGACATGTAAGATGCCAGGAGTTGATGCCTGCAATCCACTTGCTAACATGAACGAGTCAGTCTGGTGATGGCCCTGATATAGCACTTGTAGAGGCCAACAAGCCGCCCACTGAACTGCGGGATCGCTGGAAGGTTGCGGAGAAGATGTACATGGTACCCCAATATGCGTTTGCTGGTGATCACACAGGTTTGTATTTTGTTTTGACCCGCATCTGTATTTTGAGTTGCTAAACTACATTTGCCATCAGTGGAGGCTATCGTGAAAGGTGTGGAGGAAGTAGCCAAGTACGATGCGGGTATGTGATTTGTATTTTCATCAAGCCAGATATGGTTGAGATTTTCCTTAGATGACTGGTTTGTCATTGCCATCACTGTACGTCTTTCTTGCCGGTCATGAGCATCTTGCAGGATTGCTGATACTTATGCGCAATAGGATGCCAATTTTGATCGGTACGCAATTACTGAAAAGGAAATCACTGGGGCCATGAAACGAAATCCCAAAGTTAACACTGCCCTCATCTGCATTGGTGAGGGCGCTGAAGCATCTTGGTAAGGGTCTTTCTGACGTTGTTACTATGTCATTCTGAGATATCTTTCCAGGATAACGAAGAGCCTCCCCGGTCGATGCTTCCGGGTTGCGAACACTGGGGATATACCTGCTGTTTTGCGTAGTATCTTATCCACGATGGTGGACCGTTAGTACTACTGTAATCCTGTATTGATGGCGCTGCTGTTGCGCAACGGTGTAATATATGAATCGTTGATGTCCTAGTGATGTACACACGTGACCCCGTGAACATCCCCAGCTACGTCAACTCAATCATTGCTCGGAACACACCATGGCCGGATATTTCTTTGCGTCGCCGATCGATGTCGACGTCAAGCTGGAGGGCGAGGACATCAGGAAGCAGGTGGATATGAAGATGGAGAAAGAGAAAACCATATCATGTCCAGTTTATTACGACGGAGATTCAGTCGGAGGGCAGGTGCGACGCAATATGCCTATCCATCGGCTTCGAACTCACGTTCAATAGGTGGCCATTAGAGTGCGCGATGGCAAGAAAATGACGCATGAGGGTATCAAGGTTGAATTTGTGGGGAGCATTGGTTAGTTCAAAATACCGCAGCAGGAACGGTGCTCATCCACTATTTCAGAACTGTTTTATGACCGAGGCCACCATCATGAATTTCTGTCACTTTCACAAGAACTCGCTGCACCAGGGGAGATGAGGCAGGCCCAAACGTTCGATTTTAACTTCAAGAATGTCGAGAAGCAGTTTGAGAGTTACCAGGGTATCAACGTGAAGTTGAGGTCAGTGTGCTCTTATCTCTTCCTTCCTTCATGCCTCACTTCGGTTTTCAGATATTTTATACGTGTATCTATTTCGCGACGAATGGCAGATGTGACGAAGGAGAAGGATATCTGGGTACATTCGTTCCGAATGCCTCCTGACAGTAACAATTCGATAAAGATGGAAGTCGGGATTGAGGATTGTCTGCATATTGAGTTTGAATATAACAAGTCAAAGTTCGTCTTTGCTGCCTGTTCCTGTTTAACATTTCACTTGACTTCTGCCTCAGATATCACCTAAAGGATGTCATTGTGGGCAAGATTTACTTCCTTCTCGTACGGATAAAGATCAAACATATGGAGTTGTCCATTATTCGACGAGAAACTACTGGTTCGCCGCCAAACCAATATAACGAAAGCGAAACGATTACGAAGTTTGAAATTATGGATGGTGCTCCGGTACGAGGTGACTGCGCCCTCTATTTTGTTCTTTTACTGCGGGTCTCATGCCACATCTGATAGGCGAGACAATACCGATTCGCTTGTTCCTTGGAGGATTCGACCTCACACCAACGTTCCGAGATGTCAACAAGAAGTTCAGCACCCGGTACTACTTGAATCTTGTCCTTATTGATGAAGAGAATCGGCGCTATTTCAAACAACAGGTAAAATCAAATCTGCGTTGGAAACTTGTTTGACTCAACCTTCTTTCCAGGAAATTACTATATTCAGGATACCAGAGGTGCGTTCGAGTTGACTTGAGCTCGAGGGTTCTGTTCACTCACAACTTTTCTTCGCAGAACTGATTCTTTTACATACTGTATTTGTATAATTATCTTCTGCAATGGATAATGCTTTCATTCGCGGTACTCGGAAGTAGTTTGACATCCCACAGCTTGACCGTCGACATTGCGAAGACACCCACTCAAGTTTCCTCTTTTAAACCTCCGTTGGAAACCATAATATCGGGACAAAGCTACCTACCTAACACATAACATACAATTAAAAATAATTTGAGCTCTTACTCCTCTGTCGAGCACCCTCTTCCATCCCCAGAACCTCCAAATCCATCAACACTCCCCGACCACTCCCAACCGTCATACCAGCATTTACCAGTGGCGGAATCATAATAGGCTCAACGCGCAAACTTCTATGAACTTTCGAATGCGTAGGACTGGGCGTTGATCGCTTTGGAGCGGTGCTGATGCTCTTGATGCGTGAGGGTGGCTTTTGAGGGACTTTCAAATTTGTGTTGGGTCTAGAGTCCACCCTTCGAGGAGGTCTACTACGATCTTCTAATTGCTTGGGCCGGGAAATCATCGGGTTGTCGATGCTCCCACGTTTCTCAGCTGGTGTTTGTTCTCCTCCGTTCACAGCGGCGGGTAAACTGGCGACGGGAAGCCGCGAGGTACGTCTGATCCATGGGATGGTAGTTGGTTTCTTAAGGACAGGACTAGACCTCGAGCTTGAAGTCTCGGCCCATTCCGTTGAACGGTCGCTATCGGCACGAGGAAGCAATAACATGCTACCGCGCTCAGGTGTCCCGTACGCTGGACTGTTTCGGAACATGGAGCCACGCTCGGTGGGAACGTCTCTGGTGGAAAGCGTTGAACTTGACCGAGTTTGTACCATTGATTGACGAGTGAGCCCGAAAGGAACGTCGGGGTCTGGGCTGCTGGGGACGCTGGGCATGTGGCTTGGGCGTTTGGTGAATCTACCCAAACCGCCTGTGCCCAGCACAGGAACGGTGTTAGCGTCCACGTCCACTTCCTGATTCAGGTCTTGTTTTTCCGACGCCTCCACGTCGTCTTCGAAAGGATTGATTGGATGCGAGACGAGGGGTGGAGTAGATCTCGACCCCTGTCCTGCTTCACTAAATTTGGGTGTGGCGAACGCCTGCGTTCCCATCCTGCTGATCTTGCTATCGCGAACGAAATTAAGCCTCTGGAACCTCTCGTCCGTTGAAGCTGTAGAGTCAACGTCATCCTTCCGGAACCATCGTGGGATGAGGACGCTGGATGTTCTTGAGGGTATCGAGGTCTCCTCCCATATTGGGTCAGAAGGAGCCAACATTGTCACTGGTCTTCCTTGCTCCTTCACTGTAGGACTCGACGCAGGGAAAGGCAGTTGTTGTTGCTCCTGGGAAAGTGAGGGAGGACCAGGGAACTGGTCTGTTAGCTCCCTCACAGCTCCAATAGAGTCGGGCACACTCTTGACGCTGAACGTCGTCGATACATGGGCTGCGTGCTTATCCTCAGACTTACCCCTGCTACTCCCCGTAGCCTGATAAATGAGCGCTCTTGCCGATTTCTGGGATAGAGTTCGTTGTGGTGCCGTGATGATCTCTGCAGTGGCTGCGTAGAATGACGATAACGACTCTGCGTCTGTGCTGATACTTGACTTGGCAGCGTGGGAGTTGCGCGTAGTGTACGCGAAGGGATAGGTCACTGCGGATTTGGGCCGTGAAAGGGTGGAGGAAAATGAGGATTTGGATTTGTCCGCGAATCCGGTGGGTAAGTTCAAGGCAGAGAACCGAACTTGGAGCATTGGAGTCCCGTTCGCGTAGTGTATAGTCACGCGCTGTGTTTTCTGCGTCTGTGACATGCCAAGGGGGCCAACACCTGTGTAAAAGTTGTCTGCGCCACGAGGGGCAGAGTGGAAAGCTGTTGCGGTGGGTGAGAGTTGGCGGAACGTGCTTAGGCGTGGATTGGATATGAATTGGCGGAGGCGGGAGTGTCTGTATTCTTTTTTATGCCCACCTGTGGGTTTTATTTCGAATTCTACGGCTCGGAAATCTATGACTGTGTCAACCCTTTTGCGATTTGATTAAACACCGAAAAGAATGAAGCATATAACAGTTAACGGAACTCACCCTTTTGCGAGTCCAATACAAAGACAAGCCCTCGATAAGAACCTGAGCATCCTTCGTGTAAATGCAATTCCGAATTGCCCCCCAGCAAACCCAACGACTGTCTCGATGCTGCCAAATTTGAGTGCAGCACTCAGCCAGGGCATGCCTCTCAGGAAATGTGCGGCATCCAAGTAGGAAGTTTCTATTCTCTTCTTGTTTAGGATGGCGTGCACGAGACGAAGAAAAGTGAAGAAGAATGCGGTAGTTTGGTACCCTGCCAATAGGGCAAGAGTTAGGCTGGAGAAAAAAGTCCATAAGGTTTCTTGTCGAGAGTCGATGAATCCAATGTTCATGTGGTTGCTGCTGTCTTCGGCTGTCGGCGTCATACCTGAGTTACATCAGGGATAGAAGGGGGTATGAGGGAGAAAGACGAACGATAGGCTATGCCGATGAATGAGGCAACTTCATTGATGCTAACGATGACGGGAATAAAGGGGACGAGGAACAGGGTAGCGAACTTTCTGAGGCGAGAAGGGAGGGTCTCCAACAGTTCGGCCTGCGTGAAGAGATAGAGAAAAAATGTGTAAAAGAAGAGAGGAAGGAAGGATGCGACGCCTAACGTTGATCAGATATTGTGTGAAGAAAAAAAAGGAATTCAACGACTCACCTAAAAACCTGTCCAACGCTCTGAATATATCCAAATCCTTCTGCGCAGCGGGTAGGATGTGAGATAACAGGTCGACGAGGGCCAGGAGTGCGTAAACGCATCCTTCCGCGGTGATGAGTAAATGTCGCCTTCCGTTTCCCCAATTCACAAAAATCAAAAGGGTAGAAAAAATGACCTCCAGTGCCGTTGGAATAAACAAGATGATACTTTGGATTCTGGTCAGGGAGGTGCAGCGAAGGATGGACGCCGAGGAAAGGCAGATAGATCCCATGGTTAACTTAGGACATTTCTCTCTGGGAGGTGGAAGACGAAATAAAGAGTGTGGGGAAGAAAGTGGAGAGATAGAAAGTTGAGAACAGACCGCCGACCGCGTAGAGAAGAGATCCCGAGAGAGAGAATGGGTGGTTGCTCGCGAGAACGGTTGCCATTCGCCTATTCCGAGAGATCAATGACCGGTTGCTATAGAACAATGGTATCCCGCCCGTTTTAACGGCATCATCATTGTTCTCGTAGCAAGTACTTACAACAGCAATAGCAAGCAAGATCAAAAGTACTGCCAGTAAGGAGATAATTATGGCTTTATGTCGGAGATGCAGAGTACGCACGGAGAGCGATCTTGGGTAGAGCGATGATTACGTAACGTGATTTACTTCTTCTCATTTTTTATCTTTTCCCAAGTACATCATGGTGGTAAGTACAACACCAGCCATTTCAACTGCGGTTGACCCATTACTGTATAGAAAATATCAGTTCTCCAACATGCACCGGATGCTCATCTTCCTGTACGGCCGGGAGACCCAACACCCACCTCCCGCAACCTCAACCCCCTCATGCACCCTTTCGCTCGTGCCAGGGAACGCACTCGCGCCTTGAATGCAGCGAAAATGGACCGGATTTTTGCTAAACCATTTATAGACAGTTTGGAGGGGCACATTGACGCTGTGGAGGTTATCGCACGTCAACCTAACTCGCTTACAACGATAGCTAGCGGGAGCTGGGAAGGAGGTGCGTGCGTGCGCTCACCTGGGCCTCTTTACCCGTTTTTTTAACATCTTCAATGCTAGGAATTATCTTACATAACCTCTCAACGCGACAGCAGCTCGTGAAACTTCCGCATGCACATAAGGGCAAGGTGTCTGGTCTGTGTTTTGCTGCAGGGGATCGGTTTTTGAGTTGTGGTGTGGATCGTAATATTAAGCTCTGGGGATTTGACGGCACCGAGGTTTGTGTCTATTTTTTCTCTCTTGTTAATGCTGAAGCCGATTATATCTAGCCTCTAAATGTCTTTCCTGGCAAAACGGCTTTCAAGTATGATATCTTTATTTCCATGTCTCCAGATGTTAGATCTTTATCCACTTTAGCTCAATAGACCACCACCTCAATGAACCCCTCTTCGCAACAGCATCAAACACTGTTCAGATATGGGACGAAACAAAGTGCGTTGTAGCTTTTTATATATATCCTCGCCCCATTTACCAATGAAATTTTAGGAGCGCTCCTGTATCCAACCTCACCTTCCCCACATCGACCGAAACGATAACCGCAGTCCAATTTAATTTGAGCGAATCATCCGTCCTCGCCAGCATAGGGTCTGACCGCACATTCACGCTATACGATATTCGAACTGGAAAAGCTGAGCGCAGAGTCGTCATGCAGGTTCTTTATCCAATTTAAATATTCTCTCTCTAATGATTACTCAACAAACAATCAGATGCGCTCCAACTCCCTAGCTTGGTCACCCACCTTCCCCACAACCGTCCTCCTAGCCTCAGAAGACCACAACCTCTACACCTTCGACATCCGACATCTCAACACCCCAAGCCACATCTACAAAGCCCACGTCGCAGCCGTCATGTCATGTGACTGGTCCCCAACGGGCCTGGAATTCGTGAGCGGCGGATGGGATCGCACAGTCAGGATATGGAAGGAGGGCCAAGGCCATTCACCCGAAGTGTACCATACGAAACGGATGCAAAGGTGTGCTTGTTTTGCTTTTCTCACATATCTCCTCAGTTTTTGATAATGAATATGAACAGAGTTACGTCGACAGTCTTTTCAGGGGACGCGCGATTCGTGCTGTCAGGCTCTGATGATGGTAATGTACGGATATGGAAAGCCAAAGCGTCTGACAAGCTTGGAATCATCACTGCGCGCGAGCGTGCTGCGATGGAGTATAGAGATAGCCTCAAGGAGAGGTGGAGGGTCGATTCGGAGGTCAGCAGAGTCGCGAGGTACGTTTCATTCACTTTTTATCTTCATCTCTGGATGGGGTAGTTACCTCGCTTTTTTAATAGGACAAGGCATCTACCAAAGTCGGTACATTCGACGTCAAAACTTAAGCAGACAATGTTGGAGGCCCAACGCGTCAAGGAGGAGAGGAGACGGAAGCATACGCGTGCGGGGGAAAGCAAACCCAATCCGGAGAGGAAGAAGGTGGTTATTGCGGAGCAGACGTAGTATTCCTTTTTCTTCTTCTTTTCTCTCGCGGCGATCGCTGTCGTTGTCATTGGACAATGGGTACACTTTGGTTTTATTTCTACACTGGCCGACCGATCGTATCTTCTGGACTCTAGAGTCTCCTTCGGCAGTTTGTTCAAGCAGCCGACATTTTTGTGAAGTTCGAAGGCCTCGGGTCTCCATGACCCCGCGATTCGGCTTCTGGGCTCGTATCGCGTGGGTCATAGATAAGATTCGAAGGTACAAGTCGACGGAACGAATCGTAATAGAGTGATCACTTGTTGAGGTCTTGTCTTAAATCATCATGATCTTGAAACATATTACGTCCTGCACATCCACTAGTACCTCACTCGCTTACCAGCAACGAGTAGAATATCGTCGTTTTCGTTCACAAGGCGCTTGAACCTACAATCGCCACCGGCTGCGATAACGCGGAACACCGTACCGCCACACGGCACAACCTTCCCAATCTTCCCGGAAGCGTTGACAAAATCTGCGGTTTGTCATGACGATCATGCAGAGGACATGTCCTCGCAGCCTGCGTGCGCTAAGCCGCCCCTCTTGGACTTGGACACCCGCCTTTCCACCGGCTGCCACGAGAGGATTCGCGATCAGCCTTCTACGGCGTGAGTTGTTGTTGAGTTTCTTCTTTTCGCCTTGCCGTTCCACGCGTTACCTTGGGCAACCGCATGACCTCGAGTTCTATGCCGTGCATGGCGTTTATTATCAAGCCATCACCACGGCGCGCGCTCTCTTTTTCTTTTTTCCAAACCGACCGAACGAACGCTAGGCTCATACTACTGTCACTTCTTTGCTAGAAAACAAGATGTCACAAAAGATCGTCGTTCAGAACCCCATCGTCGAACTGGATGGCGATGAGATGACCAGGATCATCTGGAAGAAGATTCGCGAGGAGGTGAGATCCCTCATTCTATCAACCACAACTCAAAACGTGAACGACATTTTTCGCAGCTTATCCTCCCGTATCTCGAACTAGACATCAAGTACTACGACCTGGGGTTGGAGTATCGCGACCAGGCACGTTCTGAAATCCCACTTGACTAACCTCTTGATGCTAATATGGTATCTATCCAGACGAACGACCAAGTCACCGTCGACGCAGCCAATGCCATCCTTAAATATAGCGTCGGCATCAAATGCGCGACCATTACTCCAGACGAAGCTCGCGTCGAAGAGTTCAAGCTCAAGGAGATGTGGAAGAGTCCTAACGGGACTGTAAGTCGCGTCCCTCTAAGTATAGTATTTCTGTTCTGACCTTGGATCCTCAGATTCGAAATATCCTTGGTGGCACGGTTTTCCGTGAACCCATTATCTTGTCCAAGATTCCCAAACCCATTCCTGGATGGGTGAAACCCATCGTCATTGGAAGACACGCTTTCGGTGATCAGGTACGCGATAAAACCCATCCTCTCGCAATGGGCTTGTCCTTGACGGTTTGTCCGGTAGTACAAATGCACGGATTTCGTCGCTCCTGGACCTGGCAAGCTCCAGATGGTTTACACGCCTGCTGATGGGTCAGCACCTACTACCTTGGACGTGTACAACTTTAAAGGGCCAGGAGTCGCCATGAGCATGTACAACACCGATGAGGTATGACCCCTCGTCTATCCCAAGCATTGGCCTATTGATCATTTAAACGGTTCAGTCTATCATCGGATTCGCGCATGCATCTTTCAAGATGGCGTTATCTAAGAAGATGCCGTTGGTCAGTGTATCTCTATCTGAGAAGCGAGGAATATACTGATTAAGATTGCAGTTCATGTCAACCAAGAACACCATTCTGAAAAAATACGATGGTCGCTTTAAAGATATTTTCCAGGAAATATACGAAGCGTGAGTAATCATCTTCTTTGTATGTTTGTTAGCCTTTGCTGACATCACGCAGTGAATACCGAGCCCAGTTCGAAGCGGCTGGCACGTACTACGAGCACAGGCTGATCGATGACATGGTGGCGCAGGCAGTCAAGTCTTCTGGAGGTTTTGTGTGGGCATGCAAGAATTACGATGGTGATGTCCAAAGCGACATCCTCGCACAGGGCTTTGGAAGTTTGGGTATGATGACCAGCGAGTTGCTCACCCCTGATGGCGGGATCATCGAAAGCGAAGCCGCCCACGGTACGTACGACCCTCAACTATTGGAATTTGTCTGACATTTATTTGCCTTCCAAGGAACCGTGACCCGCCATTATCGTGAATGGCAGAAAGGCAAGGAGACATCGACGAACCCCGTTGCGTCCATCTTCGCATGGACTAGAGGTCTTCTCCACCGCGCTAAGCTCGATGGAAATGACGCTCTCCGCAACTTCTGTAATGATTTAGAAGAGTCATGTGTAGATGTCATCGACAAGGACGGCATTATGACCAAAGATCTTGCTTTGGCCATACATGGGAAGGAGATGAAGAGGGAGCACTGGGTCGTTACTGACGTTTATATGGATGCCGTTAACGTGAGAGGCGTCTTCCCTTGTTCGTTTTCCAGCAGCTGACACACAAGGTTTTTTTACCAGGCTAAACTCCAGAAGAAACTAGAGGCGAGGGTATCGAAGGCGTAGATGTGTTTTCTTGAATAACACCTAGGCGAAACCACATTTTGATTCGTGTGGATATCTTTGCTCATATCTATACTTTATCTGTAACTGTACCCTAAGGACGCAAGGCTATGCGATACCACGCTGTACATCGCCGTGTTTTTCTATTACGGAAATCTGCGCGCTGGATAGATAGATTCAGACGCTTGACGAACGGTGCTCCGGAAATGAGATATTTGCAGAGCGTTTATCTTCACAGATGACGGGTTGTGTGAGAGTGCTAGTGGATTCACGTCAGTTTGCCTTTATCTATCCCACTCTCTGAACAAAATGAAAGACGGGTGTCAACCAAGTTTTCCGTGGAAGGTGAACCCCAAGAGTCCCCATATGCTTCGGAAATTAATAGTCGTCGCCGATGAGAAGCAGTGGTTAGGCGATGAAAAACGCGACTTCCCCTTGAGATACCTGAGAGGTTGCATGGAAACATTTCAGGAACGGAAGCCGTCACGGTGAGAGTGAATAATTGTATCTCTTGGCATGCTAGCTGTCCGCTGGACAGAGAAGGATGTCTGCCAGACCTAAAACCAGAAGGGGTTCGGGCATAGAAGCACCCATACCCAGCCATACCCTCAAACAGAGCAGATGACCCTGTGTTCGGAGCCGCCAAATAGCGGAAGACGGGGAGATAGGATGGTCCGCAGAGAAGGTTATGTAGTGCATGGCTATGGCCTTCTTCCTCAAGAGATATCTCCCCGTGTAAGTTGAATGTCAATTCGGGTGGTACAATGATTCCTGGATACAAGGACAAGAGATCGTCCTGCAAGATAAGGTTCAACAAGCTCACTCGTCCCCAAGTTTATGACGAGCTTCCGCAACGATAACGGGCTTTGGAGTTTGAATGTTGCTGTCTCCAAAATTTCTGACGTCTTGAAATGCACATATGTACATTGTAAGTCGATGCAGGTTGGTGCACCAAGGGTGCATGATTCAACAACAACACGACAGCCACTGCGACTGTTAGGTTGAACACGCTCTGGGATCTTTCCCCGGATGCTGTGGTTGCGGCGAGTGGTACGTGCAGGTGGAGCAGGATTTTGGAGAGAGGAAAGTTTAGGGAGATGGGGTTGGCATTATCACTTCAGCCCATTTGTATTACCATATTCAAGGATCGTCATGCAACCATGCTTTCGCTCCCCTCCACCGTGATGATAAGACCCAAAATAACATGACCAAGGAAGGGTATGAAGGGTTTAAGAAGTATCATTGCCCCTCACGCCGATCAGAGAAAACGGGTTTCTTCATCACTATAAAAACTGTCATCACATTGTGTCTTCCATGGATCTGCCTCCACCACCGACAATTGATCCTTTAACCAGTCCATTCGGGTCAGCCTTGACAATGACAAGGGATCCAAGTACAGCGAGCGCAAGGGCACACCTAGACATTGGCGGTCATGGACAAACTGAAATAATGCACCTCGGTCATCAATGCGACGGACAGCGAGACCATCGAGCTCAGGCCAGAACGGCCGAGAGTCTGTTGTTTTGAAAGACCCTACAAAAGAACGTTTATTAAATTTGGGAAGAATAAGCAACTTGATCCCTGGGAAGCAAGCGTTGGCGAGGGCTAAAATCATCAATTCGCCGTGAGCGGCGGGTGCAAGGGTGAGTGATTTCAACGCCGGAAATTGAGGAGCATTACTAGTTTCCCTCCCGAGTTTGGTGAGGTCGCTTAGAACAATTGGAGCAATGGTAAGTCCCTCTAAATCCGGGGCAGATATAGAAAGTAGAAGCTGAGAAACTTCTAGCATATTTCCGAAGATGCGTATGTAACGGAGGAAGGGCATGTCATGGGTATCATGGAGATCGGTAGGCCATTCGAGAACGAAATCGTCGTAGACACACAATGTGACCAAGGATCGACAGGACCGTAACATGTTGGAGAAGTCAGTGTAGAGAATCGGGTGATTCGAGACCGCCAGGTGAAGCTGTGTTACAGCAGTAAGAGGAGGACGGCAATAGCTCAAACCCAAACCTTTTAAGTGTACACTCGTCAGGTTAACGGCATCAGCTACAATTGCGAAGGGTTGTGCAGCACTACTCATATCAGAGCCCTCCTCCGAGTCAAAGCCCTCCACACAGATGTGCTGTAGCATTGGATAACCTTTGCACATCGAGCCAAGGATGCTCGAAATCTCCGCGGCGGATTCATAAAAGGAATCAGACCTGACTCTGATGGAACGGCAACGTCGGTAATGAGGTTGTAAGATGCCTATGAGCGTGCCAACGTTTCTCTGGCTTGGAGTCGGGGTAAAGGTGATATTAAGATCGATGGGGGAGTCCCTGGATCTGCCAAGGTAGACCTGTAAACCGCCCAAATCTCGGCGAAACGAGATATCCACGTTCGACCACAGCGTCGGTGCCCCGTGGGCGACTTGGCGCCAATAGCGCGACACCTTCCCAAGGGTGAAAGGAAATCGCCAGTACAAATGTTTGTCCAATGGAAGGAGCATGTTTTGTGACATTTCGAAGATGTGCACAAGGAGTTCGGGCGGTAGTTCGTCCAGAGTTGCCTTCTGACCATCCAATGAGGAGGTCCTCAAGGCTTCGGAGTCCTTTTCAGTTTCTAGATTGCTTTCAAGGGTATCAGCCATTGCGATCTAAAAATTATTGAGTAAGAACGGACCAACAGAATGAGGACTCCGAAGGAGAGTAAGTAGTTTCGATTTGGTTTTGATCAAGCACTGCCGCACTGCCACTGTCTTGCTCTTTCCTAACAAAGCCAAACAAAAAACCCTGGTGCTCATGGAATCGTTGTGCCAACAACTGATTGAGACCCCTTCCCATTCATAATTCAATTTGATTACCTCTTCGATTCCCTCATGCACCCACAGATCAAGGTCGTCCAGAAGCACCGCCTGCAGGGCCATATTTCACAAAAATGGCAGAATGCGCTTTGCGCACAGCCTGACGCTGCTTGACGATGTGCTCGTCCCTCAATTCGGGTTTAAAATTTCCGGCAGGTCCCAACATTGATCAGGCACTCTGACCGTTCAAGACCGTTCATCACTTTCATGGTCATCGGATTTGCATCAAGTATGTAATGTGTGCGAGGCCCGAGGGGATTTAAAGGGGACCCTATTTTCTGTCTTCTGTTGTCCTTCTCTTTCACAAAGATTGCCATTGACAATGCAAAACCCTGATCCCCGACCTCTTCCCAACGGTTGGACTCAACACTATGATACATCGTAAGGGGTTGCCACTTTTCTCTCGGTAACGAATACTGATGCATATGATCCTTGGATAGAAGGAACACTTGGTATGTTTGATCAAGTCCTCCTCTCGTGTATCCTAACGTGTTTACCCGGTCAGGTATTATGTTCAGATCAACGTTACGCCCCCGAGGGCTTCCCATCAGCATCCAGCAGATCTGGGGCCAGTCAACCAAGCGGGGCCTTCGGGAGCTTTAGGTGCCCCACCACCCCCGCCTTCTCTTTACCCCGGGATACCAGCATCTCTGCAGAGTGGTCAGGGCCCTCAGTCGAATGGAGGTTCTGGTCTTTCGCTTGCTCAGCGTCTCTATGCGAGCTCGGCCAAGACGGAATCAACTCCGCCATTGATCCCGGCTAGCGCTAGCGATCTCAGAAATCTGAACGTTCCCCAAGCACCTCCCAGTCGCACGTCTATGTCTGGCATTTCCGCGCCCCCAGCCCCGGTTTCCCCTCCAACGGGCCTCAGGTCGTCTCCGTCTTTGCAGAGTATCCCTCGAGAGAATGATGCAACCTATATACCCACAAATTCCGCTGATCGTCGTACCGACCAGCCTAACGGATCTGGCAGCTCCAGGACGGATACTCCAGTCCGATCGGATTCGGATATCGCGCCACCGTCGTATGCATTAACGGATGATGAATTCTCGATTCCAGATCAAATGAACGACAGCCAAGAAGCACCTACAATCCAGCCGCCCCCTCTGGACAGAGCACAGTCTTACGATGTGCCTCCGCCTCCTCTCCGGAAAGATAACCATCCAAACCCAGCCAATGATGGTACTGCATCCCAACCCCCTCCTTTCCAGAGAGCACAATCTTATCAAGTGCCACCGCCCCCTCCTCTCTTGGGACACAGAACGCCGTCATATCCTGCTAGCAGTTCTGCACATCCATTATCTTCTACTGGACCTCGATCTACTCCCCAGATCAGCACCATGGCCCAACCTCAACAAACGGGTAATTCCTCTGAATCAACACCATATCGCCAAACGACGGCTTCTCAGCCGCCACCCTGTCAAGGCATGCCTGCTACAGGCAACCAACCGACGCCACAACCCCAGGCGCCAGGTGGCTCAGCGGTCGGAAACTCAATTCTGAACAGCAACGTAGTACAAGCGCTTCTGAATATATTCTCTGGTTCGAATTCGGGGGTCAACCAGTCCACTCTACATGCAGTGCTACAGGGCCAGCCTGGTGCCGACTACCAGAGCATTATCAGTGCCTTGACGCTAAAGCAGCAGCAGGCGAACATGCACCGCTTCCAAGGATCTCAGCAGACACCTCCCGTCGACTACCAGCCTTTGATTAATGAGCTGAGGCTTCAGATGATCTCTAGCTCTCAATCGGCTGCCACTCAGCAAGCTTCCACCCAACAGAGTGCCACCCAACAGGCTTTCGCTCGCCTGGCTCAGCAGACTTCTCCTCATCAGGCTTCCTCCACTCAACAAGTTTTCGCTAATTTGGCTCAGCAATTTGCAGGTCCCTCTGCCACTCAGCAGGTTTTTGCTCACCTGGCTCAACAGGCTGCCCCTCAACAGCAACAGCCTTTCGCTCAACCACCCTTCGCTCAACCACCATTCGCTCAACCACCTTTCGCTCAACCGCCTTTCGCTCAACCGCCTTTCGCTCAACCGTCTGTCGCTCAACAGCTCGCCGCTCAACAGACCGAAGCTCAACAGGTCGCCGCTCTGGAAGAGCAGATGGCTGCTCTACAAGTTTATCACCGGCTAGCAGCGCGTGGCCGAAACAACGCCCTTGACTTGTTGGACGATGGGAGGTACACTTATGTCAAGAAGAGATCATCCAACGACATTTTAGACCTTATTTAACGGCGGCGAGATTTGCATGTTAAAAGGTTTACGGAACTGTTATTGCGGTTAGATATCGAACGCACAGCGCTTGTTGACAGTTGCAGGCCGGAAATCTCAAAAGAACAACATGGAGTTTGGATTCTCTTTGGCCCTCTAGCATTTCTTTGGACTATATATTTATTCGATAGCGGTTGTGGACGTAACTTGCTTGATTTGTTAATGATCTACGTGCGTGTGAAGCGGCTGACCTGCGAACGTACTTACGTCTTCGAAGTTCTGCGTCATTTTACCTTCAATGCTTGCTGGAAGGCGCTAAACGAGATCAGATGGGCAGAAGGCATGCCATACTTATCACAGGCATCCAGGTTTGTGGGAAAAGGTCGTATCTTTGCGTGCTTAGAAAGGCTAGCTTGCCATGTGCCCCTGAGGTCCCTACTGTCAACTCTTCCTTCTTTCTCCTTTTCCTTTCTTTCCGTTGTCTTTTCTGTCCCCTCCATCCTCCGGCAAATCTTTTTGCTGTCGTCGCCGAACCCCTGTGAAACTAACCTCCTAGTCTCCGTTTCCTTGTTGGATGCTTCTTCGCCAACTTTTACTACATCAAGTACCTCTGGTATGTGGGGGACGACCAGTGTCGTAAAAATATTCTCGTCCTTAACGATTCCCCAGGTGTATTGAACAGGACCCTCGCATCTCAGGAGAAACACTTGTATGAACAAACCATCTCTCCTGCTCACAATTCATCGCCAACTCAGCACGCGATATGCTCTTGCAGCTCCACCCACCTCATCCTCACCCCGTCATTCAACTTCCCTTTGGCTTCAAAGACCTTGAACATGGCCTTCCCAATCCTCATTCCTGGACGGCCCAGCTTAGTAACCTCATGCACGACGAACTCGACCTTCCCAAAACACTACATTCCCTGGACAAGGGGGTTGGAATTACGAGCTTGCTCGAACAGGTCACATTTGACCTTCCCTCGCTCACAGTTTCGTGTCGGTTTGTCGACGGAGCGATCGAGGAATGGCCGATCATAACACCAGGTCACGTGAAATCGCTGCAGGACATCATGAGCGACGTTGAGCTGGCGACGGCCGAGGACGATCGTCAGAGGGAAAGAATGATGGAGAAGGAGAAGGAGAGGGACGTAGCAAGGCAGAGATCACCACCTTCCTCCGTCAGAGTTGGTCGGACGCATAAAAAGCAACGGTCGTTGTTCATGAGCATTGTCTCTGCTGTTGGGTACGTATAACTCCCGAGTCGTCCTCGTTGAATTCGCCAAGTTAACATTTACCTTAACAGATCCATTATCAACCCTCCGTCCTCCTCGAGAGCACCTTCCCCTCCCCCGTTTACCACGCCGTTTAGTAAATGTTCCTCCCGTCTCGGTCGGGTGTTTCGACACAGGGCGCGTTCACTCCTCGTTGATACATATCGCCGATATGTGTTAATGGAACTTGCACGCCGATTTCCTCGTGGTGGATATTACACATGGATTCTACACAGCATGCTTCGCAGAACTGTAGAGGGGATGGACCACCTTATTCAGGAAGCCTCTTCAAGAACACCCGATTTGATTCGGCCTCGCGGCAGCGACGCGGAATATTTTTCTGCCACAACGATGGTTGTACCGTCATTATTTTCCGATGATGAAGAGGACGAAACGGACACTGACGGAAGCTCTCTGCATACCCCCGCGTCATCCCACTTTGAGAACGGACACCCTGTTGAGTCTCCGGCCGAAAGGCGGCTTTCAAAGCAACTTGATGTGATGCGGAATCGTCTTTGCCCGGAAGATTATGCAGATTATACCCGGTATTCCGACCTAAAGAAACGTCTGCAGAACCTTCTTATTCAGGCAAACGCTCAAGTCAGGGCAATTGAAGAGGAACAGGCACATCGTGAGACTGTGCTGGAGATTCGTAGTCGCCGGCGGGCCTGGACCAACAAGGCTTTAGCTGGAGCAAGCAGTAGCCAGTTTGGCCTCGGCATGCCGTTCAAGAGTTCTCGACTTGCACAAGCCTCATGGTCAAGTGACGACTATGAGTTTGAGATGCCAACTGTCAACTGGGAACGTCACAACGTGCGCATAGAACAGGAATCGGAAGAACAGGACGAGTTGCATGGTTTCTCACCAAGGAGGAAGAAAATATCGAGCACTTCGAGACTTTTCCCGGTCAGTGAAGAAGTTGAGGGCGAGGACGAATTTCAGCTGGACGAAGCACTAGACGAACACGATGCTCTGCAAGAACTAGACCTCGAAATGGGATTCGGAGCCAGTATGGGTTGTCGGCGGATAGACGACGACTACGACCCCGAAGCTGGCATCCGCGTTGCCTTTGAGATCGAACGTCCTGTTCTTCGTCCTAGGATACGCACAAGTAGCATGTATCGGCAGCGTTTGGCGGTCCGAGACACCGCAGAAATCAGTGTCGTCTCGTTACCTCGTCCACAGCTGTTGACCTCTTCTTCAATTTTGTGTCAACCAATGGCAGCTATCAAAGACGATATTTCGGGGAAACCTCATCTACGCCCAGAGTTAGATGTTACAGTCGACGAGTTCGAGCTGTCTGGCTACGGACAGTTCGGCGGATATGCACCCGAACAAGAGTTCACGCTGGCAATGGATTTACCGCCGAAAAAATGGAAGCAGAATCGAGATACAATCCTTCGCAATAGGCAAGGATTGGATCCTTTCGACAGCACCGCGATCGAATGTCGATAACTTCGAAGGCGACAACCGACTCGGAGGTCGGATCGACATCCCCTATAAATCAACCGATCGACCATTATACGCTATCTAAACTAATTATATCCCCTCAGGCCGCATACCCCTGGCGCATTGTTTTTCTATTTCTGACAGTCTGCATTCAAAACCTAACATCTTACCACCACACTCTTTGCTTGCCATTTTCACGTGTAGCGCCTTTTCTTTTCATCCCTTGACTTTACACATTTCACATCTTCACGTCCAACATTCACCAATACCCCTGCATCATAACAACATATCCGCACATTCACAACAATCCGTCGCTCTGCTTTCTTGCTGCATATATTTGACGAACCTTCATTTACGCACGTCTCTACCTTCATTCACCCGGGACATGATTGCTTTGAACTTTGGTCTTATCAGTACCGATATACCTCCACACTCCTTACATATCTAAAATATCCCTCCATTAATCCTTTGGACCTCATACAAAAACTTTGCTACGTACTCGTGTATTTTTTAGGTTACTAGTAGTTAGATCTTTCGGATTTAAGCTAGGACGTCTTTGATATCAAGGTTGTTAATTCGATGTTGTCGAGCTCCATACCCATATGCTTGGGGCGTCTACAAGGCTGAAGTGCATAAGATTATCGATATCAATTGACTCCACAGGGCGGAGACCATCTTATCTTGCCGTAATTTTTTGACAGTCCTTGACATACAACCAGAACTGAAAAGTTCAAGAAGTTGTAAGTCGATGCTTGGCAGAAGGCGCCGACGTCCCTTAAATCACCTCGATTCCGCTGCCTCGGTTGCAGGCGTGGTAGCAGGGTTTAGAGCGGCCTAATATGAGGTTGACATTAATTGGCCTCGTTTCTTCCACCCATCATCTCGCCACAGAACATCAGCTGATCCTTCAACTGTCTCCTATGCTATCACATAATCGCGCAATACAACGTTGCCTTGGTGTGTGAGAAGGGTCCCAGAACCGACCTTACTGAAACCTTCACGTTCGCGGTGAAAATCCGGTAAACTGCCATCACAGTTTTCATATTCATACTTATGGAAGCTCAAGCCTTTTGATTGTAACCAAATCCACCTTTAACACAAACGTTCTAGTCTTCCAGCTCCAAATTGGCTCCAAAGACTCGAGGCGAGGTCTATGGCGTTCGCCGAGCGGAAACGTGCTTCAATTTTGCTTCATTTACAATTGGTCATCTTAATTGCATATCTTAACGCCTACGCCTGGTTCCTGGCTCGGTGGTCTGAAATTCCGAGTCGACAGCCAGTCCAAAGCGGAAACAACGCTTTTTGCATGACTTGGACCAATGGTCGACGGTATGCCCTTACGTACCGCCTTTCCGCAAGGGCTTTCAGACCTATTTCAGGAATTGCAGATATGTCCCATGATACATGATAGCGCATGCGTATAGATTCCAGAGTTGGCGCAGTTCGGTATCTAAAATCAAGATCGTCATTCCGCCGTCATCTACGGGAAGATATTTTCCACTCCACCCAAAGCGCCAGACTCGTGTGGCCGATGATGGAAGAAACCATGCCCTGATAAATCCTTGGTATAGATTAGCCTCCAGTATTGAAGCGCCTCGCCTTACCCACTTCTCAGCCCTGAAATCGAGCGTCCTCATTATAAAGGGGCGCCCTTCAAGCATTCAACCTTTTGACGTCTCTCTGCAAGGAACCGCCCCAATGACTATGGGTTTATCCCCTATCCAAATTCCAAGTATCAGACGCTACTTCAAAGTACAACAACCACAAAAGCAGGCGGAAATCGTGAACCTCAAGTCGTATCTTGAATCTCTCCCACAGCATCTTATCTTAGAAGTCGGGCGCCAATCCCACTTTCTTCGAGATGTCCTCAACCTCAGTCTTTGCGTACGTGCTTCATCATGGATTGCTGCTGGATGAGTTTGCTCATATGCTTTGATCTTATTGCCTATTCAGTCGAGTCGATTGCGATCGGCTCTAGCGTCGATTCTGTACTCCACGATCGAACTGAGATCAAACAGGCTTTTCAAGGCGACTCTCGTTGGCCTGACCAGGCATCCGGAAGTACCACAGCACATCAAGAGGCTCGTTGTGCGTCCAAATAGTGCCGAGTGGACTCTACCTGGGGATGAGATCGACGAAAGCGTCGTGTCCAACCTTCTCATGTCGGTCGTCCCGCTCTGCCGAAGTCTTGAAGCATTTGTATGGGATGGATGGGAGATGCCTGATGATAGGCTATGGTTGGTTCTCCGTACGTCGTACGTTGACCTTTCTTCGTACATGCTCTTCCATTCTAACTAAGTCGGAACTGTCAGTTGCCCGTCTCTCAACTCCGTCAGCGCGACTGTTGGGGTGCAACCCCTGAACCCTTCTAGCCATGTGCGCCATTGTGTTCCCCATGTCGTTCATTTGGCTAAGATCTTGTTAGTTCTTTGAGTTTTCCGACTTGCGGCAACTTTCGTTGACGGTCAAATGCCGATCTTTGGAATGGTTATTGGGTATGTCTGTTCAAACTGCCCATTCATAACGTTACTGAGCAGACATTTGATTAGACGGACACCCCAAAACGGAAAAATTGCCGAAAAAATTCTGGGAAATGTTGCTCGAGCGATGTCCGAATCTCGAAGATTTAACTATTGCATCTATCGCTCCTTCTCCTCGCATGTTCGATATTCGTCATGTAACCGCTGGTCGATGGCGACGGTTAAGAAGCCTGACTTTGGGAGATTTAGTCGTTAACCCAAATGAAGCTGAAAAATGCCGCCTACCAGATCAGCATCCTTTGATGAAGTTCTTCGCCGCGCATCGAAAACTACAACATGTCGCTCTGCAACAGGCAGGACGTAGTGAATCTTTTCCATCCTGTTTCTCCCTGGTACCAGCTGCACTTCCCGATCTTGAAACTTTCAGCGGTTCTCTCAGATATGTGAAAACCTTACCTCATCCAGAACGTCTGAAACACCTGAACTTGACGAGTCTTCATCACACACCCTCTGTTTTTACTCCAACTTTTTCGGTGCTTCGGGGCCTTCCTTCTCTGATTTCGTTGAGCATATGGATCGACATTTCATTTGGAGGTCGGACCAATTACTTTCAAGACGAGCGCCATATTTTTTCTTCGCTATTAGCTTCATGCCCAAACCTCCGTCACCTTGAGGTACTTTGTTTTACTCATCCGACATTCCGTGTGGTGAGCTCAAGCTCCTCGCGTTTATGCTTTCTTGAATATTCATGAGCCTTTTTCAACCGTTTTAGAGGGAGTTTTCGCGGGCTCTCCAAAATTCGCCTCAATTGGAATCTTTCGTTTTGACCAAGATGTATAAATCGAGAGAAGAAGATATAACCATGATCGCAGAACGAGTCATTTACGAAAATCCAAACCTTAAGAAGTTCACGCTACGCTATACCGCAGATCGTTGGCCAACTCAAACTGCTGGTCGCTTGAGGCAGTTGGGAATCTATGAGGTGCGATGTGACGAAGACGGCAATCCTTCGGGTCTCTTCGCGTATGAATGGGGACTCCGAGCCTTTGGGTTTGAACACTCGCGGAGTTTTGTGCACCCTCTCTCAATGGACAAGATCCCACGGAGTCCAGGGTCGCCGGAGACGAAGTCGACAAGGTCGTCGTTTTCGTCAGGGAAGTCTGCAGGGAGGGCATCGTTCTCGTCGGAGAGGAGTAGGACCAGCTTCGACCTTGGCTTTAATCTCTACGGTCTAGTTTGATGAAATAGAGTGAAAATCTGTTTGCAGCTGTACTTTTACTGTACCAATCCATATACCACCTGGAAATTAGAGGCTGTAGCCAATCAACGACAATCAATGTGCGTAAGGGAACATCTCGGATTCGTTCACAGTTGACGTTGATTTGTAACCACCATCCTCCTCCAATGCTTTCCCTTGCTCGTAGTTCTCTCCGGCCCTCGCTTTCCCGCGCCTTTGTAGCGTCTGGCGCCTCCATTCACACCCTCCCACCGTTGCCCTATGCCTACAATGTTCGTTCTGGAATTCCCGCAGCTGGCAGGCATACTAAACTTTCTTCAGGCCCTTGAGCCGTATATCTCAGAGGAAATTATGAAGCTCCACCACCAGAAGCACCACCAGACATACGTCAACGGTCTCAATGCGGCTGAGGAGACCTATGCGAAATCTGACTCAACCAGGGAGAAAATTGCGCTTCAGTCTGCCCTCAAATTCAATGGCGGTGGTGAGCAGTCGATCTTTTCTTTTTCTGGAAAAAGGCGGAATGGTAAATTTAGGACATATCAATCATTCTCTTTTCTGGAAGAATCTTGCCCCTGCCAACACGGATGGTGGCAAGCTCGCTGACGGCCCTCTCAAGACGGCAATTGAGCGTGACTTTGGCTCTGTTGAAGACTTCAAGAAGAAGTTCAACGCCACAACTGCTGCTATCCAGGGAAGTGGCTGGGGTTGGCTTGTGTGTTCCTTTCCGTTTCCTTCAAATGGATGAGCTCTCAAATCTTGTGACGTCAGGGATACAATGAAAGTTCCAAGCAGCTTGAGATTGTTACCACTGCTAACCAGGATCCTCTGATTTGTACGTCTTATTTGCGGCTGTCTTACAGTTGTTTTTGGCTCACAATTTTTCCCTTTAGCACACACACCTATTCTTGGTGTTGACATCTGGGAACACGTTCGTCTGCTCCTTGTATCCTCAAAAGCCATACTGATACGACTCTTTACCACCAGGCTTTTTACCTTCAGGCAAGTGAAATCTCACATCTCAGAAGCCGTAATATTGATATCTCCATAGTACAAGAACGTGAAGCCTGATGTGGGTTGGCTTTCGCCTATGTATTCTAACTGTTGACGATTTTTGTAGTATCTCAATGCCATCTGGAACGTCATCAACTTCAAGGAGGCCGAGAGCCGACTCTTGGAAGCATCCAAGTAAATTAAAATGTAATGTCCTTTGAACTTTTCCTATTCGCTGAACTCATAGTTGATAGCTTCGGCATCTAGTTTAGATGTTTGAATCTATACGTCCGGCGGATACAACATGTCGATTTTGCTTGATAATATCAATTATTGAATAGACCCGAAATAAATCAGGAGTGAAGAGTGTCTTCTGTGAGCCAGGAGGGTTCAAGTTAAATTTGTGAATAACGTCAGGTAGTGTAAGTCAAGGGACTATAGCCTCACCAGGACCAGGTGCGTTTGCGAGTGGTCCAGTTCCTCCTATAATAAAGATTATTGGCGGATTCCAGGACGAATTATCTTTGCACCTTTTATGTAATTACAGCTGTTCCGGAAAAGGATGAAAAGGCTTACCAGTGACCAATATCATTGATTGACTCCCTGTTGATGTCCCATTTGCTTGTTCAAATGGCAAACCTTGGCAGTTTCTTGCATTAAACAAGTAACACGACCCTAAAAACGCTTTTGCTTACCCTTCTCGCTGATTAGACTTACTGTAAACTTACAATATATATGAAGCCACACATCCTTTGCACATCCCAACATTAGTTATAGTTTGGGATAAGCTTGACAAAGTCACAAAACCCGTAGCGGGCTTTGCACCCGCAGGCGCGCTACATTGGTTATTAATAGAGGGGTAACTTTGAGAAATTTTGACGAGCTATGATAATCTTTATCACGTGCGACCATGATCAGTGCTATCGCAGCACGAAAAGCTGCTCAAGCAGAGCTTCAAAAGGTTCCCGATACACCTCACATTGAGGGGCAGCAGGTAGCACCTACGCCTGAGGCAACACCAAGGCCAAACTGGAAACGAAAGGCGCCTTCGCAGGATACGAAACCTCCAAAGAAAAAGCGAGTGAAGAAAGAAAAAGGGAAGCAAGCGGAACTGCCGAAGGAGAGATATTTCACGACACAGAAGGATGATTTCAAGGAGCAGGAAGATATGATCGCCGTTAGTTCGGATGATGACGATCAAGATGTGGACGAGTTGTCCCAAGACTCGGACTTACAGTCTGGCCCATCCCTCGTTCCTTCCAAAACAAGGCGCAAATGGTCCCCGAGTCGTATGGTGGAGGATTCCTCAGAGGAATACTCGGCTGAAGTGTCTGCTGGCCCCGAACTCGATCTGTCGCCTTTCTTCCCTAGATCAGCTCGAAAACCTGTCGTCTTTGATGAAAATCGGATTCTGTCGACTTTTCAACCAACAACGGACCAGAACACGTTCGTTCTCACAGCTGAGGAGGTCTCCGCTTTGGACTCGTCATCTCAGAATGTGGGTGGAACTATCCTCATCTTGACACCAGCAGATTCCCTCTGCATTCTCGGAGTGTGTCTGTTGACGGTCATTCATGGTTCCATCTCCTTGTGCGGCTCTACACTGCAATCATCCAGCACTGCGCACCGGATATACGCGCCCAGGTCCTCGCCGCTTCCTACCATCAGACATGCAGCTGGTGGCGGATCAATAGCGGATTCTGTCCAACTCCCCCACCGTCTCGTTGAGTTCCCTCGCAACTCGGCTATCATCTTGCTCAGAGAGCTCCCCACGGGTGTGGAAGGCATAGGTCAAATTTGCCGTTCTTTCGAGGGTGTGTTCGAGCCCTCGAAATGGCAAAAGGGTAAGGCAGAAGCCCCATTCGACATCCCAGGGCTGTATATGGTGCGTTGTTCATTCTTTTGACTTGCCAACATCCATTTTCAGCGCATTATGTAGGTCACTCACCAGACGAAAGACATACAGCCCTTCACGCTGTCACCATCATGGGAACAGGCATTGGCGGATGTTTCTTCATCAGTGGAGTCCCCTTTAGCGGGAACATACCTCGTCAAAGGCCCAAAGAACTCAGGAAAGAGCACCTTTTGTCGGACACTCTTGAATCGGCTTTTGACAGTGTAATTGCCTTCACTTCTCTTTTAATAACTGCCAATGCCTTTTTTTAAAGATTTGAACGCGTCGCTTACCTCGAGTGCGATATTGGCCAGTCAGAATTCACTCCAGGCGGCATGGTAGCCTTGAACGTTATTTCGGAACATCAATTTGGTGCGCATATACATCGATTTACACACAAGGTCCGCTTAACGTCGAGTATAAGGTCCTCCATTCACCCATCAAACCCTCCCAAACCAAGCCCACTACATCGGCGCCACCACTCCTCGTTCCTCTCCATCTCATTACCTCGACTCCGTTGCAGCCCTCCTCCAATTCTATCGATTAGATGTTCAAAGCCCCAGCGTAGACTACGACGACCCAGGATCGCGCATCACCGACTCAATCCCACTCATCGTCAACTCCATGGGGTGGGTCAAAGGCCTTGGCGCGGATCTGACTCAAAAAATTGAGGACTTGGTTTTACCCACAGACGTCTTTGATATTCAGCCCTCCTTGGCTACTGAGCACTATGGTTATTCGGGGGCGCCTCCAACCCCCATACCCAACGCACGGAACCAGTACCAGGCGTATCACGGGGGCGCGATTGCAGATGAAGGCGATTCAAAAGTACACATTGTGCAGGGTATACCCTCTTCGAATTTGATCCCTGGATTCACAGCTGCGGACCATAGAGCCATGTCCATCCTATCGTACTTCCACGCAGTGTTCCCTCAGAATGGGGTGCCTGGAGAAGTGAACCAAGTTACTGTTCGGGGTTGGGACACTGCCAAGCCGCTGTGCGCTATCCCGCCCTATGAGGTTAATGCCAGTGTGGCTTTGGACAAGGTTGTGTTGACGGGCGCGGGGAGCGAAGATGTCGTTCTGGATGAAGTTGGGCGTGTACTGAATGGTTCTATTGTCGGCGTTGTGAAATGTGAACCTGGAACATTGGGTGATTATGGGGATTCAAGTATTGATGGGGGGGATACGGAAGGAAAGACAATTGCTATTCCATATACCCGACATTTCGCCCCTCCTTCGCCCTCATCGTCAACCTGTGTTGGATTGGCACTCATACGCGCTGTGGCACCTCATCTCGTGGACTGCGTACCCCCTTCCCCCTCTTCACCGGCTAAAGCGCTTCTCCACGTTCTGACGCCGCTTCCGCCTGCACTCCTCTCTGGGGCGCGGGTGTTCGTTAAGGGTGAGATGGAGCTACCCATTTGGGGCATGTTAGACTTTAGGAGCAGTAACGAGGGCGATGTAGCTGGTGTTGAGCGAGTCAAGGTGCCGTACCTCCAGTGGGGGAGGAGTGGAGAAGGGGTGGTAGGGGCGGACAAGAGGAGGGTGAGGAGGAATTTGATGCGAAGGTCGCAGATGTAAGGCTCAGTCAGGTAATGTAGCATACTTATGTCTCTTATCCTTTGGTAGACCTTCGAATAGACTGGAAACCCATCTGCCTTGAAATTTTTCAACCTCATTGAAAACAAGGTAGGCGGAAGCTTTTATCTAGCCGATCCAAATGTCAACATGACCGTGAGGTTGATTTTCCAATTTGTTCTGATGGTGTACTTTTGGTAACTGCTATGAAAATGTACAGTAACTGCTTATGAGATATCGTGGATACAGGTTTTGATGAAGGATAAGATGTTTTACAACTACGAAAACCTGAAAAAGCTTGGTGATTATAAGAAGAATCTTCGACAGAGACATCTCTCATCAAACAGCCTCAGTCGATTCAGACTGGCCGTCTTCTGAGGGGGTAGAGGGATGACTGAACACAATGCATTAGCAAGCATATTCGAATATTGTGGACTCAATGCACAGCTCGAAAAACTTGCACCTACCGCCACTTGATCAGACTGTCATCTCCATCATATATGAAGGTATCATAGAGCAAGCCTCCAGCTTGAGCGCCAAGGATTGGAGCAATTATGGGTGCCCAAATCCAATATTGTCTATGAGGAATAACAAGGTCATCAATTATCAGATGATAGGAGAAGGGGAGAAGGGTGGCAGGAAAATCATATCAAAATGCTGGAGCATACAGAAAATTATGGCACGGAGACGCCTGCTTTTGCTCAGAACAATCGCTGCGTACCTGCGATAGTTGAAAACGACCTTTCCGTAGCCCGCCATAGCAAGGAACAAGCGCGGTCCGAAGTCTCTCGCTGGGTTGACGGCATAACCTTTGAATTAAATTCAACACCAAACAAATATAGAGGGAAAAAGTATAGTGACCTGTTTGCATGCCGAGCGATGCCCCAAGACCAATGAACAAAATAAACAGAGCAAATGGTACGAGTCCGCTTGTGAGTGCGCCATTATGCTTGTCGTTAAGGGCCAAGAACATGATAAAAAGGACGGCAGTGGCTAAAAACTCAGAGAAGAAACATGATGCTTGTGTCATATACGGCAACTATTTTTGTGGAATCAATGATATTCATCAGGCAAGTTGCCGTGCAGACACGCAAGGCGCTTACAGCAAATGTCGCAAAGAGAGAAGCAGTGGCTTGCGTGTGGTGCCCTCCTTCGAAGATATTGATTGCATGGAAATAATTTGCGTACACCAACGCTGCACCAACAAACCCACCCAACACCTGGGCGAAGATGTAGCCTACAGAAGGTCGATGAGATCGTTGCGCCACGAAGGAACAGTCTTGGGCGTACCGGGTACTTCACGCCAGGGAAACCCGCGGTAAGTCGCCATTGCAATTGTAATCTATAGTTAGCGACGTGAGATGGGACCGAAAGCAGGAGGCTAATTGATACACTTACTGCAGGGTTTATGTGTCCCCCAGATATGCCAGCGCTGACCCAGGCACCCGTAGCGATACCGATTGCCCATCCAAAATTGATCGAAAGAAACGACTACGAAACCTCTGAGAATCTCGAGACACTGCCAAGGGAGCTGGAGTACTTACACCTCGTTCGGAGGGTGAGACGCCTGGATTTGTCGAGAGGATAACCTGGCAAGCAGCCCCCGCGCCAAAGATAACTAAGAGTGCCACACCGACAAATTCGGCCATGACTTTGCGGATTGCACATTTGTGGTGAGAGATGGTTAACTTCATGATGAGACTGGGGAGATTGGAACAGGGGGAGATTGGAACAGGGGAGGTAGGAGTGCTTGACGCACTTGACTCAAACCTCAGCTGTTATTTGGGGCTTTTCCAGAGTGGAGTCTATCAAGCGCTGGCATGTTCACGATGTCAAACACTATCCACAGTATGAGAGTTCCAATTCGTTCACGGACATGAAACCCATAATCCCGTGCAAAAGTGTATTCCAAGCCCAGTAAAACACACCACCTTCCCTACACGGTAATCATGCAAAAAATTTGAAGGGAGGCGCGACAAAGAAGCTTTGCGTTCTAGAGTGATGTAAAGTCATTCACTTCAGCGTGACCATCGCTCCGAAGACGGGGAGATGATATTTTTCCACTAGATGATCCTTATTTTTCGATCATGATTCCGAGGATAGACTTCGAGAAATCGAGCACACCTCCATGACAGCTGGCAACGTGGCCGGGATGAGATATTTTTGGTGCGCGAGAACGAAAGATGTTGGCGTTGGATCATAGATGACGGAGAGAGCGTCACTTCACAGTTAATTAAACTTGGAGCTTGTATGGAGCCTCCAAAAACAACAAAGGCAAACAGGGTCGTTGGAGAGCACAAATCGAGTTCTGTCTTCATCAGGCTTGCCTTTGAGATAGGGGTTGGCATTCTAAAGGTACAAAATTCATCTTTGCCCAAAGCCGAGGCATGCTGCTGGGTTCCGAGCTTGTCAAGTAATCACCATCTCCGAGCTCTGTGTAGCTATTTTTGAGTCTACGCAGAGCAAACGCAAAGAGACATTTCAGTGACAATCGGGGGGCAGTTTAGCCAGTGCGCGATGGCGGAAAAGACGTGTTGGCCTATTGACGAATAGGGGGATGAAGATTCGATCAGGGAGATGGCATACGACTGGAAGTACGTGCCACCCTCGCCATTGTCGTTCAGTACGAGGACGGTTAAAATCCACGACGCTCCGGTGGTCATCGCGCCACGAATTGTTTTGCTATTACTGCGAGTCCGTCGGTGCGAATCTGTGCCCTCAAAATAATTTGTTCACCCTACCTCCTTCGGACATGCCAACATTTCAAAGGCTATGTGTCATGAGAGCACCTCTGCCATTGCGGGTCCCCTTACTTCTGAAGCGAAGAATGGGCGATTTTCTATCTCATGAGTCCATTTCGACTCAAAACTTCTCTGCAGGAAACGGTAATAATGAGTGAAAGCAACGGCGAAATGACACAAACAACAATTGTCACCTCACTTGCTTTATCTATATCATTTGGAATGACGGTAAAGTCAATAGATTTGCAAAGAGTTCGTAGAATGTGGTATTTACTATGCCGGCGGAGAGTTGGTGGTCCACATCTTTGTTGACTCCCGACTCAGGCGACGCTAAGACGCGCGTCTACGCACGGGCGGCTCGCAGCTATTGGCACTGAGAACAGACACCCCAAATGTTGAACAAGCATAGTACTCGCCTTACTTGAAACATGTTCCCGTACAAAACAAGAAAAGATGACTACGCCGGCAAAGATTGTGGAAAACTTCTGGAAAGCAGAATACAATGACGTCCAGCGGTTAGATGGAGTTCACCCAGATAGAAGTTGGTCAACCTGCGACCGGTAATGGACCGTCGACGAGACCTTGACGACACCCTATCCATTTCCGGGTCAAGCATCAAGTTCGGGTGATTATGTAAGATACTGCTCTTGAGTCAACTGCTTGACCATCTCAAAAATGGCGCGCGGCAAACGCAAAGCTGAAGGTGACGCTGTGGAAGGGTCAAGCACAGCTGACATTGCAGAGCCTCTACCGAAACGAACGCGTAGAGTTACCAAGAAGAGTGTTGAGTCCGACCCTCCTGAACCTCGTGTTCAACGACCCCGAAGAGCTGCAGCAAAGAAGAACACTGTTGAGGCAACAACGCCTCCTGATGAAGAACCACCGACGAAGAAAACCCGCGTGCGAAGACCAAAGGCTTCGCAGCCGCAACCAGACTCTGAAGCGGGGCCTAGCTCAGCCGCAGGTTCCAGCTCAAGACAGGCTCCCCCGTCGAGGAAGAAGAAAGCACCTGCTTCATCAGCGCCGGAAGGCCGTGGTGCACCATTTTTGACTAGCTGCCCTCCGAACATTCAGGATCGAGTGGGGAGGGTCATGACACAGCGGTGTGAAATCTCTTCCTCCTGTTTATGTTTCAGGTCTCGAATTTTGAGTGATAGGTTCTTCATGATTGAAAGAAGAAGGAATGGTGACGAGTTACATGAGGAGTTCAGCGTGCTTGGGTCAACAGGCAATGTCAGTTTGTCGTCTGCGGCTGCTCTCTTACGTTCTATCGTTCACAATCTACCAGGTCTATACGGTCACAATTGGGCGAAAACCCAAATGCAATTGTCCTGATACGATCAGGGGAAATCATTGCAAACATATCATGTTTGTTTTCCTAAAAGGTGATTTTTTTGACAATCTTCCATCGACGCGTTCTGATGTTGAATGCCTTAGTTCTTCAAGTTCCGCAAACTTCGAATCTATGGTACCAGAAGTAAGCTTTTGTTCTGATACCAGTGTGATTTTTATATATCGCAATCAAAGGGGTTTATTGACAAGCGAGCTCGAGACCATTTTTGCCAGGGCACCTCTTGCCCCGAACGATGTTACGAATCCTCGTTTACGGGAGGCGTACGACCGCGCTCTCGGCAGACCCTCAACCTCCACCGCCCCAGCCGCTGCGCCCGAGTCCTCCGCCGGGAAGAAACGCATTCCCGGTCCGGAAGACGACTGTCCCATCTGCTACGATGGAATGGAAGGCGTCGCTGAGGCATCTCTCGTATTCTGTGACGAGTGTGGGAATGCATTGCATCAAGAGTGCTTTGATCAGTGTATGTTTTTCGAGTGTCGCTTCTCCCTTTTACTGACTTTCATGATACAGGGCGCCAGACGAGCCAGAACAAGGGCAAGGAGCTGACTTGTGTTTGGTGTCGATCCCCCTGGGCCACTCCAGCTGCACGTCAGCCGAAGCCCTCTTCTTCTCCTTCAAAAAGGAAGGGGCCCTATCTCAATCTCGGAATCATGTAACTATCTGCGTAGTCGTGGCACATGTAATTTCTTCTCTCGATAATGGGTCAATTACGCTGACCGATCTGTTCTATGTAGGTTGTTTTCAACCCTCCCCTTTCACTTTGCTGGCAGTTGTGGGATATGGGTAAAGTAAGGTTGTTATTCACGTTCCTAGATGTATTCCTTGTTTTGTGCTGGTTAATGGACTATTGTAGATTTTGGTATGAATGCCTTGCCTGTCATCACTTTGTCATATCTGAAAAATAAGATGGGATAAATCATAAAATCATAACACCTAAGGCGTAGCAGCGAGGTATATCTACATGCTACTAGTCTAGGGAATTGCACAAACGTCATCGTCAAGTATCCGAACGTGTAGACAATATCTCTTTCGAGATACGTATCCGGTTTGCTAGAGCTGTCAAATTTGCATCTGCCACAACAACTTCCGGCGCATAATCAACATTGAAGACTTGTTTGATGGCCGCACAAATCCTCTTGGCTTGATGTTCGGACCAGAAACTGAAGTCATCTGGGTCACGGTCCTCCAGCTCCACCTCAAGATCGGCCTGTCCATCTGGAGGCAGCTCGTGGAGATCGGTGGGGCTGGGTGTGGGTGATACTTTGCAGGAGAGAGGGATCAAAGATGGGTCAGAATCCAAGCAAAGGGGTACGATGCGCATCAGAGAGTTTCGGACGGAGGAAAAGGTCATCTCAGAAGGCTTGTCAACTATTGATGAAGTGTGAGTTTGTGAAACCTTGTGAGTTGAGAAGGAGACCGACCAAAGATTTCCAAAGGTCCATCCATACTCATGACGTTGTATTTCCCGTCATGGTGATAACGGACCTGTAAGAAGGGTTTCAGTCGCTGTGACTGCACATGCGGCTAAGTTGTCACCTCGTAATGCCCAACCAACCAAGGTAGTGTATTCCCTTTGAAGGTAACTACACCATTTTCTGAATCCAAGTGCTTGCTCGGGACCCTCTTCAATCCCAAAGGCACATCGCCGTCCCATTCCTCGCCATGAACCGGAAGCCACATCCCCATTGAAGATGTCTTGGTGACAGTGTTCGATTTATTGGCCCCGACCTAAGTAAGCAAGATGAGGAAGATAGAAATAACTCGGAAGGAATGAAAACCTACCCTGTAAAGTCCAATCCAATCCTTGCGCGAGTGCTTGTGAGGAGCTTGCCATTTGATGGTTATGGGTTCACCAAGATGGAAAGTGCGTTCGCCAGTTAAAGAGCTTGGGGAGATGGATACATGGTACTTGGATGAGTCATAAGCAGATATGTCGTTGGACACACGCCTGCACGTCAATGAAAGCGTAAGTATACAAAATAAAAAAATGATAAAAGACCGCGCACGTGATGACCAATCTCTCCCTAGATTGCTGCAGCAACACCTTGGTCTCCTGCACAACTTCTGAAATCCTTGGGCCAGCTGAATGATCTTTACAATGAGAAGACCGTCATGCAACAAATTTCACAGCTGCGCTCACACTTTGCGAGGAAGTCTTCAACAGCATCAGCTGTCTCTTCGAATACTTTGTCAAAAGTGCCTTTGACTTCCCTCGCAACCCGCTTGAGCTCGGGAGCGTGCTTTCCAGCACGAGACTCTAGTATGCGCACGTTCTTGCTCGCGACGTTTTTGATGACCTTGACAAATCCTGCATCCTTACGAAGGGAGTCCCCATAGAGTTTCCGCATATGCGGGCTAAGAGCACATCAGAAAACGTAACCAAAGGTAGCACAAGACACACTTTTCCACACTGCTCAAGAACCACCAGTTGGCGAGATGCCGAATGACTGCCAGGGAGAGAACCAATTTGCTCCCGCTGATGAGTGCTAAACCAAACCATGCTGCACCCCCCATTGCCTCGGGGTTGTTCAAATATCTAGGGATGTCAAATTAGTGTCAAGATTGCCAAGTTGAATGCACTAACCGGTATATTCCTGTGTACTCTAGATGCGTGGGGAACTCCTCCATGAAGAAATCGCCAAAGAACCATCCTGAAGCATCATTAGCACTCCCATATCTGAACATTAACGTTGGCAAGTACCGAATACTCCAAGAACCTCAAACGACTCCATGGAAGCCCAGACGTGCAAGCCAACGAGAAGCTAGTAAACTGTTCGTAAGAAAAGTCTTCAATGGAGGGGGTAATGTGACGCACAGCACCCAAAGTGTGGCGGAGGAGTTCATTGCCGACAGTCCAATCATGTGGCAAAGAGTATGACTTCCAAACAACGCCTACACAGGACACTAAGGGGACATGACTGAGTGCTACCATGAGAAGGTGACGGGAACAAACCATATGTCATGCACATGCTTAAATTGTAAATCGCCTTCCAGTTGGTGAACGCTTCAACGATTGCCCCGCCTCCACCGTCATTTTGCGAGTAATGGTAATTCTTCATGAAATGCCGAACCAAGAATTTTGTCTTACTCTGGGCTTGAAGAATCAACCCCAGACCAACGTAGTGGATCATGCACCATGTGAGCGCATGCAAGAAGTGAAGCCCAAGCATGGTACGGGGAGAAAGGGTGGGAAAGAAAGAGATCATCAGGGCGTAGGCAATTATCAAAACGAGCATCGCATCGGTCGATCTGGTCAACTAAATCAGCCGGAACCGAGAGCTGAGCCACAACGAGACTTACCGAAGCAGGTCCAGGTTACACAAAACAACAACATCCCGTCGGAAATACTTGTTCAAAAGATCGTGCTGCGACGTTGCAGATTTCCTTGGAGAGCCAAATGTGCTTCTTGTGTTAGGATCCATTTCAATGTCGCCGTTTGAGCTGGCATTAGATGGTTGAGATACATGTCTGGAGATTTTCTTGTAAGCTGCAATATTTTTTGTGTTTGGACTCATTTCAACATCGCCGTTGGTGCTGCCATTAGATGGTTGAGATACATGTCCGGACATCTCACTGAAAGGAGTTGCACATTTCGCATTGGACGAGTTAGCATTAGCAGTTGTAGGAACGCTTTCCTCCTCAACCTCCGTCTCGAGATCCGTTTCTGTGGCGGTATCGCCCTCAGTCGCTGCGGGAGTCACCAGTTCATGCTCAGCAGGAGTGGCAATAGCTGATGGGATGCTGCTTGAGCTAGCAGTGCTATTGGCATGTTTGCGCATGGTAGATGGGAACAACGGGGTGCGCTTCGCAATAGCCTTAGGCTTCCCATACATGCGTTTGATATCTGGTGACAATATAATGAATATACTGCGTTTGTTGGCAGAAAGCCTACTCACGTGGATTTTCAAAGAAGACGAGGAATGCAAACTGCGCAGCGTGCGCCGCCAGGCTAACAAACAGGACGGCATAGCTGCCAGCAATAAGCGACAGGCCGTAGTACCCGGCATACCCTGCGAGGGAAGAAAATCAGAGAACTGCTAAGAATACGAAAATCCTTCCGCTTACCGACGGAGTACATGGGGTGCGGTGCCAGCTCAAAAACACCATCAAAGACCAAATTCCCGCGTTGGAAGAATACGTCACCCCAATACCAGCCGTAATCTTTTACGACGTTGTGCGCCTCCGTCTTGACCCAAAGATTAAATGCGATCAGGAGGAAACCACCCAACCATCTATGGAGAATTAGAAGCGCAAGCTTCGGAGATAATCCGGATCTACCTCATTATATGCACCACGGGAGAGAGGCCCTCGGGCACACGGAAGCAGGAGAACGCAAACATGCAATATGATAAGAAATCACTGTTTGGAAGTCAGCATCGTTTTTATGCTGTTATAACAAAACCCACTTGACGAGAATGACATCCACAGCTTGACGAAACAGCAGCCATGTGTTGTATTCCAAAGGGAGATCCTGAAATAGTGGTCGTAAGACCACTTCTCCACAAAAAATGAATCACTTACATCGAAGGAATAGTCCTTCCCCATTTTGTCGGCAAGTTGCTTCCGTATCCAGTTCCTCACGGCAGGACGACGCTTTTCATCCAGCCATCCAAGCCTGTGGACCTCCCTAACAATCCACTTTTTCTTGCTCTGCTTCGTAAGGACCCAGCCAAGACCGGCATCATACGCACCGCGCCAGAACGCAAAGTAGAAGAGGAAAAAAATCTGGCTAGCCCTTCGTGGCAAGATGAAGAATAGAACGAGTTGGAACCCGAGCAGAGTAAGGTTGAGGAGGTCAAGGTGACTTTTCCTGTAACGAGGGTTGAAAAGGGTCGTGATCACATCATGGGTCGTTGGTACTCGAAAAACTTTTGCACAAAAGTCAGAATAGTTGTTGGATACCATAGATATTTACACTAACCTTCGCCGCCTGGTGTTTTGCCCCATACAACGTCCTGCTTGGTAGGTTCTGGCGTATTGTGTGGTTCGCATTCTGTTTCATCATTTGCTTGTGGCTTGCGCTGACGCAGGAAACTCTGCGAACTGGCCATAATCTTGGTAGCCTCTGCACCGTGACGGGGGAGAAGAAAAGAAAGAAAAACACGAGGGTAAGGCGAAAACTTTGAATTGCCCCTGAGTTCCGTGGCAGCACGCGATTTGGTTGACACGTATTGACATACGTAAATCATCATCACCAAGATCATCATCTCCGGAGTCCAGCTCCTACGCTCCAATCCCTCCCCGAGGCCCCCCATTCTTTGGAAGCAGAATGCCACCACGTTCAACCCGCGCCTATATTCCTGACGACCTTGGAGAGCTTTGAGTTAGAACTCGGACATGAGCCAAGATTCAAAAATCAAATGACAGTTTCTGCTAAATTTCTTCCCTTGCCCTATCTGTGGGTCCTAGATACTTGGTCGTGCGGTGCGATGTTCAGCACAATCTGCCTTTGTCTTGTGGGCTCTCCACGTTTCCGCGGCCGTGGTATTTGGGTGTGGCCCACCAAACTTCTTTTTTCGACTACTCTATCTTTGGGGCTAAGCGCTTTGGTCCAATTAGGATTGACCAGAGGGGATTGAAGGCCCTTGTATATTACTCGGGCAACATCCACACCGCACAGTCTAGGCATCCTGATCCCCACCGTTAGCACAGCCTCAGAGATCTTAGTCTTGCTTGAACCCACCTCTGGCTTCCTCGCCTGTATACCTGGTTGAGGAGGAGAATCACCATAAGGACTTGATATCTGCTTTGAGCCCTCCCTCCTTGGTGCAGGTGCTTATTTACTGATCATCAAGTCCATGAAATCTTGATGGCTCTTCAATTCCTGTTCTGTGGAGACCTTATATATCTCTCATTCTGTGATGTCTCTTTGCTCGTTCAGATTAGTAGTGATCTCCTTGCCTTCCACGGTCGAATTCAAACATAAACGGTATCATCCAATTGTCGGGAGCGATAACTGATCTGCCTACATAACAGCACAGAAAGTCTGCTTTCAGAATCGGAAGACCTCTACTTGGCAAATCTGTTCCGATTGCCGAAGAAGTTTACGGCTATTGCTTCATCGCCTTGTTAACGTTATGGTCCTTTATCGTGGATTGCCTGGTGGGGCGCTTGGTGCGCTCTTCCAGGTCTGGTTGCAACATCTACATACTCGCATATGATATGAATCCACCTACCTCACGGCCCAAATAACATGTGGCCCGAAGATCGTCGCTACATCTGTGTTGATAAGGGTTAGACCAGAACAAGCAAGATTTTTCCTCCTCCGTAAGTCTTGTGATGCGAATGGAGTTAACACTCGGCTCATAATCGGCTAGGAACTGAAGCTTACCAGCTTCCCCCTGCCTTTTTGTGAAGAGATGTCTTTTAAAGTTGTGAAATGGCAGAAACGCGGCCAGTGTCTTGATATGCTTTCGGTGTTGTTAACATCGTTGAAACTAACTCTGAGTCTATCTGTGTGAGGTGCTCGCTCCTCATAAAATAAGATAACTGAGAACACACTTGCGATTGAAAGATCTCGTCAGATTGCCAAAGGGAAGATTCAAAGAGTTGAAAATGGTTGGGAATGGTGAATAGATTGGCGGGCTGGTGCGGCCAAAGCCTTGTCACCCCAGATTTCCGGATCGACTGCCATATCGGGGAGAGAGATCTCCGTTGACCTTTATTCTGGTCCTAGAAAGACTGGCGCCCACAACCGGGAGTTTGACCCCCACCACGAAGTCGTCACTCTGGTGCCCTTCTCCCATCGCGGGCGCAAAATCCACCCTCCTCTCCTGGATTGTGATATTCAACAATATATGAGCACTCGAAGCAAGAACTGATCCTTCGTTTGTGATGTTTACTACTCATCCCCAAGGGACGTCTTACCAGTCCTCAGTCCCTCACCATCATCTTCGACAGCCGGAAATACAGAATACATATGATCAGCATGCCAATAATTCTCCGAGGCAGACGAGACGTCGTCCCCTGGCAGATATGATCGGCCATCCAATACATTTTCTGACTGGTCAGTTCGCGGGCCAAACCATCCGGGCTGAACTAGACGAGATACAAAAAGCCGATCTGGGGCGCAAGTGAGCAATATCATCCACTGGCAGCCGTCGACGTCTTGAGAAATCCTGTGATAATATTTCAGGTATGCGCGTGTAGACCGGAGGCCTCTAGACCCACCGCCCGTGGTACGTTTGCGCTACTTCGACATTCGGGAAGACGACATCGACCAAGAACGCGGCACCGAGATTAAGAATTACGAGTATATTTCTTCTATTAATTTCCTTGACGAAGAGCGACTTATATATATCTTCCCAGCGAAATCCAAACTATTGGTCTTATGTCCACAGTGGATTTATTCCCTGTCCCGAATGAAAGCTGGACGTCAAGGTCTCCGACACAAACTTCGTTTTCCTCCTCTTCTCCTACGCTTTCGAATGGAAATGGGAATTTCATGTACTCTTCACCGCAGGCTAGCTCGCCCACTGGAGCTCAATCACAGGCATCGACTCCCAATTCTCCAAGCTCCGATGATGTTATACATTATGTCGGGAACCATGCCATCACAGAAAGTTCAAAGGTGACTTTGTCCTTGGTTGGTGCAACATTTGTCCAACCTGCAATAGTGGATTACGAGGGGAAGAAAACGATAATATTTGTATTTTCTGTGAGAACACCGCCGCTTGATATCAAGTGCCACTGAAAGTGTCATTTTTTTAGGATCTAGCAGTCAAAATTGAAGGGACATTCCTTCTTCGATACCGCGTTTTTGATATATATTCAAGACCCCGTGATAGAGATGATTTGTTAGTGCAAGCGGAATGTTATGGCGGACCATTTCGTGTTTATTCCACTAAGGAGTTCCCTGGGTTACAGGCTTCCACCGATCTGACAAAAGTGGGGTGAGCACAGGTCAATTCAGAGACAACTTGACTGAATTACTCTTTTAGCACCTTGCACGATGGGGGGTACGTTTGAATATCCGTGAAACCGAACGGAAGCGGAGAAAGAAGGGTGAAATTGGTAGTCCTCAGGACGATCCAAAATCCAAACGAAAGAGGACTTCACTGGGAAGTGAAGACGACGAAGCAAGCGATGAGGATTGATCCCATCTGATATGATTCTGACACTTGGAAAATTGGAAGGACACATCACCCACAGAGATTACGAGTCACTATACACGCAAGACTCAACGGGAGGATTTTGATTGCATACTCGGATTTCGAATAACGTATGCCCTGATAAACTGACATTCAGCTGTAGGTTACTGTCTAGATGTTTTCAATACTGATACCACTTCGTCTGCTCGTTCTACAGTCAATGACATGATGCCTTTCTGCCGACATAAATTGTGAGTAAGTATTGGGCGCTTTTGAAGCAATTAGAGCGGCACCGTTTTCAGTAAGCACGCAGCCTGCAGGCTGAAGGCCCCTGAGCACCGTATTTGAAATTGTTGTAAGAGTGTCCCCGGAACACGGCGGAACTTGGGTGGGACTTCCAGGAATCTGGGAATCTTCCAGTGAGTCTCATGGTAAATTGGAGCACATCCCTCTCGCTTCAAGGCCACGTTCGATCGTGACTTCAACGTATTCGTACATGGTGGACCAAGAATTTACGCGCCAGCGCTCTGACTGTAAAGGTTGAGGCGATCCGGCTGAATTCGACTTTCTATCACCGTGGCAGTGATCATTGATGGCCGAGTTATTATTATGCCGAGTTGCATACTTTGTCAAGCCAACCCACAACCATGTAATTGGCTACCAGAAACAACTCCTGGGCTGCTCTAGTCGAACTTCCAACCCCCACTGCAGCTTCAAGGTCCTGAGGCATAACGCTGCTGGGGAGAGGTTCGCTTTGTTTGATCATTCCATTCAACATGGACCATGGTACAAACTCCTTGAAAGTAGGTCGTCAGAATACCAAAAGTTTGTTTAACTGAAGACGTCTACTGATCTCACTGTTGTATCTAGCCATAATTCTGCACTTCGAACTTTTTGATGCTGTACTCAAGACGTCGATCTCGATAATCTGAATATCACTGGCAGTACGACGTCCTTCAAAACTTACTCCTGCTAGTTTCTAGAGACTGGTGGTTTTGTAGTCTTCCTCTTGAACCTTCTGGGGTTCTCAAGTACTGGCGTTGATGCCCGGGTTCATCACGCCGAGCCAGAGCGACTGGACCCGCCCACAACCAATCGGTTTCTAAAAGCCTACGTACCTTCCAAAATTCAGCATGGGTCGTCACTACTGTGCGGATACCTCATTTCTGTTGAAGGGCCTCTACTTATCTCACTGTTGTGTCTAGCCATGATCTTGCACTCCGTTTTTTCTTGTAGTCGAGACGTCCTTCCAAGTCTCGATACTCTGAATTCTAGTGTCAAGCAATCGGTGGCTTTGCGGTCTACCTTTACGGCAGGAACACCTCGGGCCCCGGTGATTGTGTTTGATTGTCGTTGGCAACCAGGGTTATATCCCTGGGTTACTCAAGGCTACTCAGCGGGCTGCGTACTTACCGGCGTAGAGGGCGCGGACTTGGCGCAGTATCTCAGGCGAGAAGCGCATCAGAGAGGTTCTTCGCAGTTAGCGCTGCTTCTTGGACCCGGACCCGATCCTCCAATAGACCGCAGTCACCGCACTATCGGCGCAGTCGCTGAAGAACCGGCTTCTTGCTTTCTTGCCCTCACGTGCCTTCTCCTCCTCTGTGCTCATATCAGTTATCACCTCGTTGCTGGTACCGCCCTGAGACTTGTTTGTTGCGTTCCTCTATCTCGTTTCAATATTTTCACGAAATAGGTGTATTTTTGATCGACGGGATCGGAACTCAAGCGAGGTGTGTTTATATTGGTCGGAGCTGTCCTCCTCTTGCTGTCAAAAGTATCGAACTGTATCTGTGGCAGGCGATATGCTTGTTTCGTGCATGCGTGACACAGCAAAACATGCCGCATGCCTCGCTGAGTAGCGCTGCCATACAAGACTCTAGATCACCGTTCCAGAGACTATCTGGTAAGTGGCGGCATGGAACACAGATAAGCCTCATTTGACTACACGTGGATGCTAGCTGTGTATAGTCACTATCTTCGAGACTTGAGAATACAAAACTTGATTATTATGCCCATGATCAAGCACATCAAGTCCATATTGTATTTATTTACTTGAAATTCAAACAGCATGGGCACTGGTACTTAGTCACGGTGAATTTGTTGAGTTTAGGGGATAAATTACCGAAAGTGGCAGTGTGGGAAGGAGCGTCATTTTCAGTATGGTGTGTGTGTGGCAGCCACTGTATTCTTCCAAACAACCGCCAACTCCGCTTCCCCTCTTCTCTGGGCTCCTTCTCCTCTCCTCAACCCCAGACCCATGCCTGCCCGCCCAGGGCCCTCCAGCCAGGAAGGCTACCCATCGTCGCCCCCGTCAGCCGACACCCACTCCAACGAGCCCTTCAACCAGGGGAGGCGCTACTACGACAACGAGTCCGACCATGTAGAGTTCGGTCGTCGCGAGTACAGGGAGACGTACGCCTCAGACAGCAGCAATCCTGCAATCAATGATTACGACAACAACGGCAACTATGATTATCGTCAGCCTCCCTTTTTTCGTTATCCGTTGTGTCTCATTTTAGTCCAACAGCCATGCAAGATACCGACTCTGATCCTGACGTCTATGCTCGGCCAGCACCGTCATCCGAATCGCTAGGCCCTCCAGGAGTCCGTAGTGTCTATCCCGAATCAGCCACGCCGACCTATATGGAGTACGCAGGCCCGGCCGGTGCTCGCGAAGCATATCCTGCGTGGAGCTCAGATCGTCAAATCCCTCTTTCAAAAGAAGAAATCGAGGACATTTTTCTTGACCTCACGCAAAAATTTGGGTTTCAGCGGGACTCCATGCGAAATATGGTGCGTCGAGTGTCTTATTTTTTTGTCTTGGTCCGGTTCTGTTTGCCTAGACAACCAAGTGTTTCTCGGCTTGACGTCTTTGACGAAGAGTTTAATTATAGACTGCCCACACTGTTCTATCAACGATACTAATACGTGCCATATAGTTCGATTTCCTAATGCAGCTACTCGACAGCAGGGCATCTCGGATGTCGCCTAATCAAGCACTACTGACGCTCCATGCCGATTACATTGGCGGTCACCACGCCAATTATCGCAAGTGGTATTTTGCTGCTCAGCTCGATCTCGACGACGCCATCGGCCAAACCCAGAATCCGGGTTTAAATCGGCTCAAGTCAAAACGTGGTGCCAAGCGTCCACCCCACGAGAAGTCACTTGCAACAGCCCTTGAACGATGGCGGCAAGCTATGAACAACATGAGCCAATACGATCGCCTTCGCCAAATTGCTCTCTATCTTTTGTGCTGGGGGGAGGCTGCACAAGTACGGTTCGTGCCCGAGTGCCTTTGTTTCATCTTCAAATGTGCGGATGACTACTATCGGTCTCCCGAGTGCCAAAATCGTGTCGAGCCTGTTCCCGAGGGTCTTTATCTGAGGGCGGTTACAAAACCACTCTATCGTTTCATTCGTGACCAAGGCTATGAGGTCGTCGATGGGAAGTTTGTGAGAAGGGAGAGGGATCATGAGAACATCATTGGCTACGATGATGTTAACCAGCTGTTTTGGTATCCGGAGGGTATTGCGAGGATTGTGTTGAACGACAAGGTCAGTTTCTCCAAAACATCATATCCGATGTTCCATCTCAGTCTCGATCTAGACGCGCCTTGTTGATCTTCCACCGGCACAACGCTTCATGAAGTTTGATCGCATTGATTGGAATAAAGCCTTCTTCAAGACCTATTACGAAAAGCGCACTTTCGGCCATCTCCTGGTCAACTTCAATCGCATCTGGGTCATTCATATTGCCATGTATTACTTCTACACCGCCTTCAACTCACCCACTATCTACGCCGTTGATGGCCACTCGTCTCCGGCCATGACATGGAGCGCTACTGCCCTGGGTGGTGCTGTTGCAACTTTGATCATGATTCTCGCCACACTCTTTGAATTTTCGTACATTCCCACGACTTGGAACAACACCTCACATCTCACTCGACGCCTTGTTTTCTTGCTGATCACTCTTGGTCTTACCTGTGGCCCAACGTTTTACATTGCCATTGTGGAACATAATGGCACGGGTGGTTCACTCTCCCTTATCTTGGGCATCGTTCAATTTTTCATTTCTGTCGTCGCAACCGTCCTCTTCGCCGTCATGCCATCAGGTCGCATGTTTGGTGACCGGGTGGCAGGTAAATCACGAAAGTACCTCGCCAGTCAGACCTTCACTGCAAGCTACCCTGCACTTGAGAAGAAAAATCGCATTGGCTCCATCGTCCTATGGATTCTCGTCTTTGGATGCAAGTTCACAGAGTCTTACTTCTACCTTACCCTGTCATTCAGTGACCCTATCCGTGTTATGGTCGGGATGAAGATTCAAGGATGTCAGGACAGATTCTTTGGAAACGCCCTCTGCACCAACCAAGCTGCCTTCACGTTGACGATAATGTATATCATGGATTTGGTTCTCTTCTTCTTAGATACCTTCCTTTGGTACATCATCTGGAATACGGTTTTCAGTATCGCCCGTTCTTTCACGTTGGGTCTATCCATTTGGACTCCATGGAGGGACATATACACCCGGTTACCCAAAAGGATCTATGCAAAATTGCTGGCCACAGTCGACATGGAGGTGAAGTACAAGCCGAAGGTGAGTTTGCACGTGTCTTTCCAGTATAACGTTTTTCGAATCTTTTCCCCTTTCAGGTCCTCGTCTCGCAAATTTGGAACGCTATCATCATCTCGATGTACCGTGAGCATCTCCTGTCCATCGACCACGTCCAGAAATTGCTCTACCATCAAGTTGATACTGGTGCCGGTGGTCGACGAAGTCTTCGTGCCCCTCCGTTCTTCATCTCGCAGGGTGAGAAGGGTTTCAAAGGGGAGTTTTTCCCGTCGGGCAGTGAGGCTGAGCGTCGGATTTCGTTCTTTGCTCAATCCTTGACAACATCCATCCCGGAACCTCTTCCTATCGACGCCATGCCCACTTTCACCGTCTTGACACCCCATTATAGTGAGAAGGTATGCCCATCATCTCGTTGTCTCTGAGGGTAGGCGTTCTGATATCTCCTTTTTCAGACCCTTCTCTCACTTCGTGAGATCATTCGTGAAGAAGATCAGAATACCCGTGTTACTCTGTTGGAATACCTAAAGCAGCTTCATCCGGTTGAATGGGAGAATTTCGTCAAGGATACCAAGATTCTTGCTGAGGAGTCCGCCATGTTCAACGGGGTCAACCCATTCGCAAACGACGAGAAGGGTCAATCAAAAGCAAACGATCTTCCTTTCTATTTCATCGGCTTCAAAAGCGCTGCCCCCGAGTTCACCCTCCGTACTCGTATCTGGGCTTCCCTTCGTGCCCAGACACTCTATCGCACCGTCTCTGGTATGATGAACTACTCTAAGGCTATCAAGCTGCTGTACCGTGTCGAGAACCCTGAGGTGGTCCAGTTGTTTGGAGGCAACACCGACAAGCTCGAACGGGAATTGGAGCGCATGGCCAGGAGAAAATTCAAGTTTGTGGTCTCAATGCAACGGTACTCGAAATTCAACAAGGAGGAGCACGAGAATGCCGAGTTCTTATTGCGAGCATACCCCGACCTACAGATCGCTTTCCTTGAGGAAGAGGCTCCACGCAAGGAGGGTGGTGACCCCAGGATCTTTTCGTCGCTCATTGACGGACATAGCGAGTTCATCCCCGAGACTGGTCGTCGCAGACCCAAGTTCCGCATCGAACTTCCTGGTAATCCCATTCTTGGAGATGGAAAGTCGGACAACCAGAATCATGCCATCATTTTCTACCGCGGGGAATACCTTCAGCTTATCGACGCTAATCAGGACAACTACCTTGAAGAGTGTCTCAAGATCAGGAACGTGTTGTCCGAGTTCGAGGAGTATGCCGTCTCGAGCCAGAGCCCATACGCTCAGTGGGACCACAAGGATTTCACAAAGCCACCTGTTGCCATCGTTGGTGCCCGCGAGTATATCTTCTCTGAGAATATTGGTATCCTTGGTGATCTGGCTGCTGGCAAAGAACAAACATTCGGAACCCTCGCAGCGCGATCGATGGCGTGGATTGGAGGAAAGCTCCATTACGGACATCCGGATTTCCTCAATGCTCTATATATGACTACCCGTGGCGGTGTGTCGAAGGCGCAGAAGGGATTGCACTTGAATGAGGATATCTTCGCTGGCATGAACGCATTTGGTCGTGGAGGTCGCATCAAGCACACAGAGTATTATCAGTGCGGCAAGGGCCGTGATCTCGGGTTCGGAACCATTCTCAACTTCCAAACAAAGATTGGTACAGGTATGGGTGAACAAATGCTCAGCCGAGAATACTACTACCTTGGAACCCAACTTCCTATCGATCGGTTCCTTACCTTTTATTACGGACATCCGGGTTTCCAGATCAATAATATGCTGGTCATCCTATCAGTTCAAATATTTGTGGTGACCAGTAGGTGTTCAATTTGGGATTGTGGTTTTTGCGCTGACCATTTTCTTTGTAGTGGTGTTCCTGGGGACTTTGAATTCGCGGCTCCAGATTTGCAAGTATACCTCGTCAGGTCAATTCATTGGTGGTCAAGCTGGATGCTACAATCTAGTTCCTGTGTTTGAGTGGATTAGACGTTGCATCATCAGCATTTTCTTGGTGTTCATGATCTCTTTCTTGCCATTGTTCCTTCAAGGTTCGTTGCTTCAACTCGTTTTTAATCTGCACACTCATTTGATGATAGAACTTGTTGAGCGTGGAACCTGGAAAGCCATCTTCCGTCTCGCGAAGCAATTCGGCTCATTATCACCCGTCTTCGAGGTCTTCGCTACCCAGATCTATACCCACTCTATCCTTAGCAATTTGACCTTCGGTGGTGCTAGATATATCGCAACAGGTCGTGGTTTCGCAACCACCAGGATTCACTTCAGCACGCTCTTTTCGCGCTTCGCTGGGCCCAGCATCTATCTGGGGATGAGGACACTGATCATGCTTCTTTATGTGACCTTGTCGCTCTGGACACCCTACCTGATCTATTTCTGGATATCCATCCTCTCATTATGTATTGCTCCGTTCGTGTTCAATCCGCATCAATTTGTGTTCTCCGATTTCATCATTGATTATCGGCAAGTTCATCTTTGATTCTTACATGACATGCCGGCTGATCTCCTTTCGAAATCTAGGGAATTCTTGAGATGGATGTCCCGAGGTAATTCGCGGTCACACAACAACTCGTGGATTGGTTACTGCCGCCTGTCTCGCACCATGATCACTGGCTACAAAAAGAAGAAGCTCGGTCATCCTTCCGAGAAACTCTCTGGAGATGTTCCACGAGCGGGATGGCGGGCAGTCATCTTCTCCGAGGTCATCTTCCCTATCATAATGGCCGTTCTCTTCGTCGTAGCCTATATGTTCGTCAAGGCATTCCCCGATGCGGATGGGAAGTATCCCCCAAGTCCTCTGATCCGTATTGCTGTCATTTCACTCGGTCCCATTGTGTGGAATGCAGCTATACTTCTCACCCTCTTCCTGATCTCTCTGTTCCTGGGTCCTATGCTCGACCCTGTGTTCCCCATCTTCGGCTCCGTTATGGCATTCATTGCTCACGCCTTTGGAGTGGTGGGAATGATTGGTTTCTTCGAGTTCTTGGTAAGAATCAATGTCTATCCGCTACGCATCTTCATGCTGACTTTTATCAACAAAAGTGGTTCCTTGAGGCTTGGGATGCGTCTCATGCTGTCTTGGGTCTAATAGCCGTCATTGCAATTCAGCGTGCTATTCATAAGATTCTCATCGCCGTCTTCCTTTCACGTGAGTTCAAGCACGACGAAACCAACCGAGCATGGTGGACCGGACGCTGGTATGGTCGTGGGCTTGGTGCACATGTAATGTCTCAGCCGGCGCGAGAGTTCATTGTCAAGATCATCGAGCTGTCCTTATGGAGCTCTGATCTACTTCTTGGACACATGCTGCTGTTCATGCTGACCCCGCCCATCCTGATACCCTACTTTGATCGCTTCCATGCCATGATCCTTTGTAAGCCTTCTTATTCAAGGATGTTTTCTGTCTCGCTAACTAGTTTTATCTTGCAGTCTGGCTTCGTCCATCGAAACAAATACGTGCTCCGTTGTACTCCATTAAGCAGAAGAGGCAACGCCGCTGGATTGTAAGTATTGGACCCGTTTTACCCTGATTACGACTTACGTTTCTCACAGATCATAAAATACGGCATAATCTATATCGTAGTCATTGCCCTCTTCGTCATTCTCATTGCTATTCGTGAGTTTCCTGGTTGCTATCCAACTGATTGATTTTATTCATTCTACATCATTCCAGCCGCCGTATTCCGAACTACTCTAAAAATCAACTGCACTCTTTGTAACAATCTCTAAAGGACCTTAATCTTCACGACCCTTATAGACCTTGCCCCGCCCATACCGTTTATCTTAATTCATTTCCGGGTGTCGGGATGCCCATGGACTTCCAGCGAGCAATCTTCCCGTCGACTATTGTGGATCATTTTTACCGCACGGACATTTATGTACGCCTACCATACAAGACAAATATGATTACGATCTTGTCATTCACATCTATTTGGAGAGCTTCTGCTCGGAGATGTTCGCTAACCTCGCAGCACAGCATCATCATCTCCCAAGATACCGCAATCATCCGCAAGGTGACAATCGCATCTATTCGTGGTTGGCTTCGAAACAGTTCGAATTTTCAAAGTTGCGAGGCGAGCGCATGTTTTTCGGAACACCGACCGGCCTAACGAACACACCTTTTGGAGTCGGTGGGACTTGGCTTTTTTCCCTTCGTCTGCCCATTTGCATATATTAAGCGAGCTCTGACTTTCAGTTTGGCATCCCCCCGTCAACTACTCTTCACCCTCCTGCCAACTCACTGTCAATCAAGTTGCCATGAAGTCCTATATCGGCGCTGGAGCCGCTGCGTTGCTGCTGCCAGGGGCTATTGCGCGTACCTTCACTGTATGTAAATTATGAACGTTTTTCTTTCACTAAACCCCGTCCTTCTAGGTACGCAACGCTTGCCCCTTCACGATATGGTAAGTTGACCTCCCACTATCCTTCTTGTTCAGCTGAAATGGACATGTCTAAATTAGGCCCGCAGTAATGCCTCGTTCCATGACCTCATATTACGGTTTGCAGGCCTGACGTCACTGCAGATGTTCACTGATCTGAACGTTGCCCAAAATGTGCCCTCCTTCGCAACTGGGTACTGAACGCCTTTTGATAGTGTGCTCTGGAATTCACGTTGATGATTCGAATAGATGGGAAGCTGGGGCATCCACCCAAGTCAACTTCGCGGTTCCTGACAACTGGAAAGCTGGACGCATTTGGGTTGGTAATTTCAGCTGTACTTAATGTGGGTCATGCTGATTGGCGAATTTTCAGGCTCGTCGCGACTGCGACTTCTCGACCAATCCCGGCCCCAACTCCTGTCTAGATGGCGGATGTAATGGAGGTTTGGAATGTGACCCCCACACTGGCACTGTACGTACGCCCTTCCCAACTTCAAAACGTACAAAATAGAATTTTCTATAGGGTGTTCCTCCAGCCACAGTGGCTGAATGGACGCTCCAAGGCGACGGAAACCAAGACTTCTACGATGGTAAGTTTTCTTTGCGTCTCCGTCGTTCGAGTACCTTACCTGGCTTAAAACTGCGATCAGTCTCACTAGTCGACGGTTACAACCTACCAATGAGGATTGACAACAATGTGGGTTGCCCAGTCGCTGACTGCCCTGTTGACTTGGGACCGAATTGTTTGTCTATCTGCCATTTCTGCCACATGACATCCTACTTATCGGCGTTTATGACAGGCCCGACTCCCCTCAAAGGGCCTTTTGACTCTACTGGTTTCCCTGTCGGCTGTAAAAGTGCCTGCAACGCCAATCTGGATGGCAACCCAGGTCTGTGATAGTTCCTCCTGGATTCAAAAATGATGCGATAACTCATCTTTACCAGGAAACTCTGCCAACTGCTGCTCAGGCTCCCACAACACCGCGGCCACCTGTCCTAGTTCCGGTATGCATAACATTGCAGTTGATGTCCCTACCCTTTTGAAGTCCCTTTCTGCGATTTGTACAGGTGTCCAGTTCTATAGCTACTTCAAAGGAAACTGCCCCAACGCATACGCCTACGCCTTTGACGAGTCGAGTGGTACTGCCCTCTGGACCTGCAATTCCGGCCTGAACGCCGACTATACCCTGACTTTTTGCCCATAAACGTCTCTTATTCGTGTTATACGGTTACCCCTCAATCGTCGGACTTGCATTTACCTAGGTACCTACCCTCCGGGCTGCTTTGATATATATTGCATGTAAGTATACTAAGTACCTCAACACAACGGAGAATGCGTGCGAATTGGCTCGCAGTGGTGGACGGCAACTAGATGGTAACCTGCGCTAACTCCGGATCCAACTTGTTTGCGATCCAAAACTTGGTTTCGCAGCTCGCTGCCTAGTTCAGTGACGTCACCACTCTCGCATCGTGACTTCAAGTTCGTTCCTTGAAAGTTGAAACTTACTCACTTACTCTCGCCGTTAATTATCGTCCAACGAGGCGTTAATGTCGATACAACACATTGGGCCTTCAAACTGCGGCTAGTCGCTTCAGTGCTCTCGGGTGGCTCCAGAGTCCTAACCGCAGTCCCGATCATACTTTGTTCATAACCGTGAAGGTATGACTTCGAACGTTCCTCTCATCAGTCACCAGTGTGCGGCTGTGGTCATACTGACAGTGACACCACACCAGATTATGCCTTGCACACATCAGAAGCAAATGCCATCATTTGGCGAAGTTATCGGAAATCCACCCTCCGCGGACCGCAGCTGTGATTGATCATTGACTGCATACGAGTTGGGCTGTTCGTTGGCAAGGACTCACTGGAAACGAAAGGCCTTTGAATTGGGTTGCCACATGCCCTGGCATTCATCTGACTTGTGGGTAAGAGTCATGCTGTGATCTGGCAAAAGGAATCGACGTCCACATCGAATCAACAACAAGCCTAGAAACACCGCGGAGGATTCTATTTCCATCTACTACCTGCATTGCAAAAAAGAGCTGGATCACAACTTTTGGAATCCACCGACAGCGCCAGCTGCCTCGATCATTTGATACCACGAAATACCAAGATGCTTTGTATCGCCTACTACGAGACAACTGGATCAGAAGGCAATCAGAAGGTCGGGTTACATACTCAAGGCCAAGGAATTGAACTAGTATAAAATGCGAGGATTCCGATACTTGGACCATAACTTACTCGACGTTCCCATGAAGACTACTTTTACAATGACTCTCGCTTTAGCCGCTGGCGTTTCTGCTCGAACCTTCACGGTCAGTGCAGATGAAGCATAGCATCAATTATTCTTATGAAGTCCAAAAGGTGTATAACGCATGTCCATTCCCAATTTGGTATACTACCTATTCATGATGTTTTTCTTGTATTGACTACTCTTTAGGCCAGCGGTAAATATCTTTGCAATAAACTCCCAAAGGCCAACCTAGACTTTTCAGATGTTCACGGACTTGAATGTTGGGACTGCCATTCCAGCCTTCCAGACAGGGTGGGTGTAATACTTCATCGATTTTGTCCTGATTAACTTTTCAAAGTTGGGAGGCCCCTGCTTATTCAAAGGTTTCGTTCACTGTTCCAAACAATTGGAAGGCTGGAAGGATTTGGGTGAGCAGAATCATCCAATAGCTATGTCTCATAACTCAAGGGGGCGTAGGGAAGGCGTAACTGCGATTTCTCCGGAAACCCAGGGCCTAACTCTTGCCTTGATGGGGGCTGCAACGGCGGCCTCCTTTGCGACGCACATACAGGAACTGTGAGCCTCCAAGAACACCTGAAGATCTAATCCCTAACTCTCCCATTTAATAGGGTGTGCCCCCCGCAACTGCCGCAGAGTTCACCCTCTCGACCGACAGCAACAAAGATTTTTATGATGGTGAGTGGAATCCGGTAAATGACATACAGATCCCAACCTCTCACCAGTGTCCCTCGTTGATGGGTTCAATCTCCCAATGCGAATCACCAACAACGTCGGTTGTCCTGTCGCGGAATGTCCAGTTGACCTTGGTCCCAGCTGTGTGTGATGGCAATTGAATATTCATCGAATGTATCATTGATGCCTCAATCAGGTCCGTCGCAACTGCAAGGTCCTTTCGACTCTAGCGGATTCCCTGTGGGGTGCAAGTCCGCCTGTTTCGCGAATCTTGACGGAAACCAAGGTATAAATTTACCATTTCAACCATCTTCTGCGCTTCATGGATTTCATCACAGGAGACTCGGGTAATTGTTGCTCCGGTAGCCACAATACCGCCGCAACCTGTCCCCCTTCTGGTAACTGCGAGCTTTGCTATTATTTTTGTTATGTCTTACGTGCTTTTGGAACGACAGGCGTTGCGTTCTACAGCTACTTCAGTCAGTCCCTTACTTTCGTAACTTTTTTAAATATGCACGCTAACAGACACACAGAAAAAAATTGTCCAAACTCATACGTATATGCATACGATGAATCAAGTGGAACGGCCCTGTGGACTTGCGATGCTGCTCTTAACGCTGATTATACCGTCACATTCTGCCCTTGAAGCGGTCGCTGGGGAGTTTCGACTTCTCTGTTTTTCTTCTTGAAGTCCATTTTGTTTCTTTTTACAGTGGACGAGCTCTATACAGTCTTTCCAAGCATATGTATTGGCGGGTCGAATGGACGCGGTTGAATGTCAATGACAGAATGCTTTGTTTTTCCGGCTTGTGCAACTTCGACTTTTCTCAAGACAGCAACTAAGTACTGGCAAATTATTTCTTGTGAGCTATGCTCTGGTCGAAATCGAGAGTTAAGTTTCCGCAACCATATTACAAACAAGTTGTGCTTACTGTTGAACTTCATGCAAGTTACATGTAAGCCGACAATCAATCTTACAGACGCCCAACAGGTGCTTGCCTCATGTCCGCTAACGAGCCAATTTGGAGCCAATAGTGCAAAACAACAAGCATAAACAGCCCAACCTTACTTTCTCCATCATGGGCCGCTGGACACAATACGATGAAGTAAGCCGTTATACCAAAGCATCTCTGGTTTTGTCATAGCTCAACTTGTGCGCGACAGGATGAGGCGCGCTTACCGGAAGGTATGCAGCGTATTGGCTACGACGCCGACTGCAGCCGCTACACCTTTCGTGATAAGGAAGGAAACATATACCAGAGTGCTCCTAGAGCACGGTATGGGATTTTAACACCCGTCTCTGACCCCGTTGCTGAGGTCATGAAGTCAAGGCCTCAGGCATTTGCCACTAATGGTAAGTCGTTAGAAGGATATACAGGGAGACCCTGACGCTACTTATTGTCCTTTATCACTCTCAACAAGACAAGCAGAAATCAAGGAGCCACTCTTTGAGTCCTGTAGACCAACCGTTGAAAACTTTCCATGACTTGCTACCACCTAACGCCATCACGTCAGCCTCGCCGTCGGGGAGCAAGAAACCATTGCCCACATTGGCCACTACCACGATTACTATAACTCCCCGCGAGCGCTTCGTACAAGCTGTGCGGAGAGCTACGCTGCCCAATATGCAAGGCGTTGTTCATAGTCTCAAACGCTCAATGACGTCTGCCAGAAGGGCTTCCTCTTCCAGGGAGTCCAGTGATACTCAAGGTCTTTTGGGAACTCCAAAAGGTTCATCGAATCTGGAACGCGCTACCTCTTCGGTTACTGCTTGGTCAGGTCCTTCTTAAACGGAAGTACCGTAAAGCCACTGACTTGCAAGGACAACAAAGGAAGGATTTATTGTACATCTATGCTCACTCAGTCATTTCAGATCTTACCCACAACCAAGCCCTTTGTACTCTAGTTTATTCGTCAATTTTCTGGAAGTAGTTACGAATGTATATCTCATGGGACATTTGGATTTTCACTGCGCACCCCAGGATGGATTATAATTACTGGGTGCCTAACCCAGTAAACATGTCTAAACAAACCGGTTAGCATGGAATAATCACCAGGCTACCAGGTGCATAACCTGTCTACTGGGTACCCTAGACCGGGTTATCAATGGGTTATTATAATATGTTTTTTGTCCAAATCACCCATTACCGATAACTTGTTTAACAATTTTTTTAAAACCATTAACACGTTATCATTCACACAGTGAAATAACTCAGTAAACAAATTGTTTTAACTAGATTTTAAGGCCTTTGTTGAGCTCAAAAAGCTAATTCAAATGAACTATCATTTCATTTATTATTGACAATGCCTTCTGTTAAGTGCCTGTTTTCTGGGGCCATTTCTGAAGCACTCTTGAGCTGATGAAAGCTTTACATAAGTAATTTTTACCTTAGCAAGGTTTGAACTCTGGACTTGGCTGTTTTTTTTTTTCAGAGGGACATACGCACATGCAACTTACCACTTCACCATCAGGGACAACAGGGTAAAGGAAATTTATGCATTTTCTACAGCTATTTACAGGTGAACATATATCCCCACAAATCACTCACTACATTCAAAAAATGGAAGTCCATTGAAATGGGAAAGGGAGGTAGAGTATGTTCACAGAGTCTAGTGTGCCTTCATGCTCAAAAGTTTATAAGATACAAAGATCCCTTGGCTCAGTGGCTTTGTATGCACTCATGTGTTGCCTTTTTATCACCAAGCCAAGGGATCAATTCACTGCGATGTCTAAAATTTGATGTGTCGAAATTTGAATGGGTGAAAGATATTCGGTTACTGGTGACCAAAATAACCCGGTTGAACAACAACTCGTATATTGGGTTCTAAATAACTCATTGCTACCTAGTTAAAATGGGATTCCATTTACTGTATGAATTATACTTGGTTACCCAGTAAATGAAATAAACCGGCAAAAACAGGGGAAAATAACTTGGAAGTAGTTAACTCGTTTAGTACTCAGTGAACCAGTAAAAGATTAAAAATACTTGGCTAAAAAGTAAACTTAATCCGTTCTGGGGTGCACAGTGTTTATTGTACCATTTGTAACCTCTACGCTTCTCGTTGAATTGATTTCTGATTGATTCTGGTAACAAGTGCAACACGCCCATCACTTACTTGGCCTCCCAACAGATGCCTAGCAACTTTGAAAGCGTCGAATTCACAGCAATGGTGCTCGATGTATTGTAACAAAAAAGAACCTAAAAGACCGAAGGTTGAATGTCCAACCCAACAGTCATCGTCTTCGTAACAACCGAAGCGCCATCGCCTCATCCTCCTCAAGGGTATCATTTACTGTGGGTCGTCTGGTGGACACAGTGGAAGTCGACGTCTTACTCCGCTTCGGAGGGGGTGGCAGGTCGTTCTCCTCTTCATCCGACGGGAGATCTGGCAGATCAAACTCAGGAGAGATATAACCATCATCTGAACCAGCGTCTAGGAATGCAACAGCGCCTCCATCGTTTTCCGTTGTCTGTTGCAACAATGTAAGCTTGCTTCATCGCGCTGTCGAGCAAGATGAAAAAGAGACATACCGCTTTCTCTTTATCCTTCCTCTTGCGCTTCTTCTCCCTCTTCTTCTCCCTCGCCTCTTCCTTATCAACCACATCCGCGACCTTCATTTTACCCCTCTCCCCCTCCGCAAACTTCTTTCCCTCCTCCTTTGCACCCGCCAGACCACCCGTACCCTCGAACCAGGCATCTGGATCCGCCATCTCATACAATTCATGTGGCTTGCCTTCATCGTCGAAAACTAGTTTAGTTGAGAGCCCGCCTTTCGCAATGGTCCGCTTCGCCCTTCCAAGTTTGAGTTTCCGTTTGGAGAGTTCGCTTGCATCGTAGGTCGGAGTATTGTCCTCCAAACTGTGGTCCGCCCGTTTGAGGGTAATGAAGTCATCTCCGTCGTCTGACATGGGTTCGTGGTCGATAAGCTTGCTGTAGTGTTCCGAGAGAACGTTCTGATTCTTCCTCTCAAACATGCGGTCGTATTTGGTTCGGACAGCGTTCGGCTAAAATAAACGTCAATTCATAATCATGCGGTATTGGAAGGGAAAACGTACTTTTAATATAGCGGTTTGCATCCCTTCGCCATCCTCGTCCTCTTCACTGGACTCCCCTCCATCACTTTCTCCTGCACTACTCTCTTCTTCTTCCTTCTCCTTTTCAACGTCTGCCTGAGCGGCTTCTACCGTCCTCGACATGTTTTTCTTCTTTTTCGCAATCTCCTTGTTGAGAAACTTGATTTTCGGTGTACCAGGTAAACCCAGAGATTCAGCGAACCTATCCACTGGAAGTTCCTCTAGTTTGAATATTGACTTGTCCTTGTGGATATAAATTGACCGAAGGTATGATACGAATGCCTAAAAAGTTGTTGCTCAATCATATAGCATAGATTTTGGCGTAAACGAAAACGCACCCGCTGTCCCAAATACTTGATTTCTGGGTCCTGAAATGCGAGATTCTGTAGCTGGTTCTCGATAGTTTGCGTTTTGCTGGCACGAATCTTGATCTGTTTCACGTCGATCGCCCTCTTTTGAAGGGCGACTTTCATGCCTTCTTCCTCGCTAGGCATCAGGAATAGCAGTGCCTTTCCCTTGCTCTCATACCGTGCTGTCCTTCCGACACGGTGGATGTACGTATCGGCATCCTCTGGGGCATCCATTTGCAGCACCCAGTCGACAGAAGGGAAGTCCAGACCTCGCGCCGCGATATCAGTGGCAAAAAGCACTGCATGAGATATTGAGGAGAATTTGGTGTACATTGTGAGTCTTGCGGATTGTTTTTGCTTCCCGTGAAGATGAAGGAGGGGAACACCAGGATGCATCTTGCAAAATGTCTCAAAAACGAAGCGGACTTGCTTACAGCTGGACATAAAGACTATGATTTTAGATTGTAGGTGCGTTTTGATGAAGCTCCATAGGACGTCAAGTTTCTTGTCCAACTCGCAAATAACGTAGTGCTGTTCAAGGTTTTGCGGCATGGTGGACGTTGATGAGCTTGCTACGTTGACTCCAACGTAGACCGGATCTTTGAGGCTAAGGCGTGCAAGATCACTAACGGACTGGGTCTGGGTGGCGGAGAAAAGGAGAGTTTGGCGAGATTTGGGTAAGTGAGAGAGGAGGGCGGCGAGGGTTTTTTGGAAGCCCATATCCAGAATTCTGTCGGCTTCATCGAGAACTAAAAAAACGTTTGGATGATATTTAGGTGTCGAGGAGAAGTTGACTTACCTAAAACTTGTAAATTATCCGCATCGAAACCGATTGTCTGGTCCATATGCTGGAGAAGCCTTCCTGGCGTGGCAACAAGGATGTTCATTCGAGATAGTCGGTCCCGTTCATCCTTCAGGTTCTTGCCACCGATAACTAACCCAGCAGAAAAGGAATGGTACCCTCCGATCGAACGCAAGACATCGAATATTTGTACAGCCTGGCCTTGTGTCAGACAACTTTGGTGGACAGAATCAAGAAGAATTTACAAGTTCTCGCGTCGGAGAGATAATCAACGCTCCCAGTCCGTCTGCAGCACCCCATTTCCGACGGTAGAGAATCTCCAAGACAGGAACGAGAAATGCTAATGTCTTCCCACTTCCTGTTTGTGCTGCACCAAGGACATCTTTCCCTTTGAGTGATATGGGTAGACTCTTCGTCTGGATGTCCGTCATGTCCATAAAGAATGCTTTCTTCAGACCTGTAAAGGGTCAGGATTTGCATTTTCTGGAGAGATATATATAGACCTCTCTTCGTCGCGTCTGATATAGGGAGATCGGAAAATGCCTTGAGGCCATCGGGAGCGTCCTTCCATAAATTCAGCTCTGGTTTAGTAGGTTCTGCCCAGTTGATTTATGGCAGTTGGACGTGTTCTACTCACAAATGAAAGGGCGTCCCGTTCAAGTGCCTCGATCTTTTGGTTTTCAGACAATTTCTTGAACTTTTGAGGTTTTACTGAGGCCTTTCCTTTTTGCTTCAATTTTTGTTGCTTTTTTTGTTGAGAAGATATTGTAGATGGTCCAGCCTTGCCTGCCATTGCCATTTTACCAGAGGAAGGAAAAGGTTGTCACGGGGTGGCACGTCACAGAATCATCGAGTGTGACTCCTACCGCACCAATGTCACACACCAATGTCAAGCACTACCTTCACCTCTGGTAACAACTTGACCATCAGTGTTGATGCGGACTCCGACGAGGAATTTGATCGAAATGAGGGGAGGAGACCGGGTATGGTCAAGAGTGCGTACAAAGAATGGATCACCCTGACATTTTGCCTACAAGCTGACTTCTAATTAGAACGAGAACGGAAACTCATGCTGAAACTTGCCGTTTCTTTCTTCCTCTTTGGCCTAATCAATAACGGTGCGTCTGCATGTTGCTCCTCTACACTCATGTTGAACGTGTTGTAACTGTAGTATTATATGTAATAATTCTATCTGCTGCACTTGATCTTGTTCCACCATCGACGCCAAAAGGTATCATTGCCTTTTGCAACATCACCCCGGCTCTTGCAGCAAAAGTTGGCTGGCCGTACATCCTCAAGGGCCGGATACGTTACACAAATCGACTCGTTGGATGCTGTATTCTCAGTTCTGTTGGAATGCTGGTATGTTCACTCGCAGGTCTAACCTACAGTGCTTGCTTACTTTTTCTTGCAGGTCGTCGCATTCTTTGATAGTCTTGCCATGAGACTTCTCGGCATCAGCCTTGCATCCTTCTCGTCAGGTGAGCAAAGCTATCTCCTATAGTGTTCAACTTCTTAAGAGATATAGGCCTCGGCGAACTTACTTTCTTACAACTATCCACCACATATTCTCCTCCTCAGATAGCAGGCTACAGTGTCGGGTATGTCTTCTTAACCGTCTTTGGGTAGTTCTCATTGGACAATGTGTGTAGCTATTTTGCTTCGGGTACAGGGGCTGCTGGCCTCGTCGGCGCATTTCTTTGGTGGGAGATGCGTGGTTTGGGTGTACGCGTTGGAGTAGGGTTATCATCAGTCAGTTCTAATCTTTGTATCTTCGTCCTGTCCCTTACCTTCGATTTAGATCATGCCATTAATAATCCCGCTCGCCTATTTCTTCCTGCTTCCTCATAACTCGTCTTTCCTCTATTCTGTTACGCCAACTGTCTATGAAGACGCTTTAAGCCCGCCCCCGGCGCTTTCGGCGCTGCCATACACTCCTATTGCCCTAGATGAAGATGAAGATGGGGAAGAAGAAGGAACCCTCGCCCCGGGACCAAAACGGGGCGTGGCGCTTAATGCGACTGACAAGTGGCGCCTAGTTCGGCCCCTCCTCCTGAAGTACATGCTTCCATTATGTAGGCATCACTTCTTCCTGGTGCTGCGCAATTGCTGATCTATGGATGTCTACCTAGTCTGCGTTTATCTCGTGAGTTCCATTTGCCCTCTTTATTCACTTGAATCTATCATTTGACACTCGCGTCAGTTTGAGTACACCATCAATCAGGTCTGTCTGAACTCCTCTTCACTGACTCACCAACCTCTGATCCGTGTTTCTCGACAATCAAGGGGATCGGTCCGACACTTCTGTATCCTGTGCCATCGGCGAAAGACCACTGGCTGCTCAGCAAGATCATCCACTCAGTCCGGGATTACTATCCCCTGTGGCAAGTACGTCGCCCCATCCTCCACGTATTCTTGATCAACTGATTTTACGCTCTACTCTAGCTCGTCTATCAATCAACCGTCTTCCTGTCCAGATCCTCTATTTCATTCGGGATCCCTGCTCTTCCCCAAAGCATGCTCCCGTTACCCGCCATCATTCAAGCCATTATTCTCATTGTCCTAGCCTATGAGTCAGCGGTAGGATTGTTTGACGACGGCGATGAGGTCTGGAGCGTCTTGCTCGTCTTCATTCTAATTAGTCTAGAAGGGATCTGCGGCGGCTTGGCATAGTACGCTATCCGTTATCCTTTTACGCGTCCACATGCTTACTCGTCTCATCAATCACCTTCACTCTTTAGTGTCAACGTCTTCTACCGCGTTACTCACGAACCTCCAGATCCAAACACACGCAACAACATTGAGCGAACGCGTCAAGAACGCGAGTTCAAGATTGGCTCTATCGGATTCGCGGATTCGACTGGTATCCTCTTTGCTTCTATTTTTGCGGTACCTACCGAGTTGGAACTTTGCAAAGCGCAAGTCAGGAGGGGCAAGTTTCTTTGCAAAGGGCTTTAGTCAAGTAGAGTGTTTATATGCGGGCGTCTATGTATATTTATTACTATATTACCCCCCATTTTTTTCTGGGATAGCCTGCAGAAAAAAATTGTACATTTTGTAGAGGTGGTTGTGATATACAGTGAATTTGGTGAAAAGACAAAGCAAAGAACAACGATAGCAACGATAGCGAAGGTATATAGCCTGAAGGATATTGGAAGGGTCAGATATGATAAAATGTGTATGAGTGAGATGAAAAATGCATTTGTTCAATCCTCAAAGAGATGGCGGGGAGATGCAACCTAAAATCAAAAGGCGTAAGAAAGCGCTGGACATCAGGAACACCAAATCCCTGCCTACCTTGTGCACAGTGCAAGATTGCCACGTTTCCTGCAGGTCGCTGTCCTCGGCTGCGATCCCCTAAGAACACCTCCAGGGGTATATTGCTGGAAGGATGCTGGTGCAATTAGTACGCCTGTTACTGCTGCTGTGACGGACCCGCGCCATATGGCTGCTGTTCCTCTATAGCATACCCATACGATTCCCCACGGTAGTGTGATTGCGAAGCGCGAGGACGAGAGTCGTAAGTGACAGTTCACTTCATTATTCAGGTCATGAAGCTAGGGTTTCGCTGTGCAGTACATATGTAGGTTGACAATTACAAAAAGGGCTGGCCATAAGGAAACTTTGAGGAAAGTCAGAGTCAGAGTTATGTAAGGCAAGATCAAATTGTCAACGCTGCTCACAAGTTTGGGTTCCACCGTAACACGCGATTCACCAGGTGCCAGTATTCCACCTCTGAGTATTGTGACGTGAGGGTTTTTACCTTCTATCTCGTCTTCAATTGTCGAAGAGAGAGCCGTGGAGTAGATGGCTCGTAAATCGTCCCCGTCAGAAGCCTTGGTGACACGCTTAAGCCCGTGCGCAACGGTTTCCGCCCTGAACTTATGGGAGCTCTCATCACCCTCATCGCTATATGCCCTGGAGTCAAAGTAGTCAGGAAAAAGTAAGGAAAATAAATCAATAATGATGCGCACTTGAAGAGTCTTTCGACATGTCCCTCCGGTATCCCAGTTACTTGAGCTATGATTGCCTTGTTAGCCGTCACCCAGGCCGTCCTCGGACCACACAATGGTAGTGAGTAGCCTTGTTGATCGAGAAAAACATCAAGCAAACACCGGATGGCTAATTTGTCGGTCCTTGGTAAGATCACGTCGTATAACGCTCCTTTGGCAGGGTTGAATTCACCACTAAGGGTCGCAACAGTGTGCTGGAGCTCATTTACTTGGTTTTGCAGTTGTTCCAGGACAGCGGCTGTGTCTCCACGTGGCGCCTGCCATTCGAGGTGTATTTCGTCGTCGAACAACATAGATACTACTGAGTTTTGAGCTTTGAGAGGGGAAGGCGAGGTGAGAAGCAAGTGTGAATATTCGCTTGAAGAATGGTTTTGTTCCACAGCAGCGGCTACTTCACCGATTGAGATGGAAGCGGGGAGCTGACGGTAGGAGTGACGTTGATGGTTTCAATCATATTTTAGGGGTAATAAAGGAGGTATTGAGTGTAAGGAGGTGGTATTAGAGTGAGGTGTAAGGAGTTGGTAAGTATTTCCAAGCTCGGAACCTGCCGGGCCGGGAGTATGATTCTATGAATAGCAACAGTGTTGTTCGTCTTCGCAACCTCTTCGGCCTTAACAATAACGGTACGTCTGTATGTCGCTCCTCTATACTCACGTTGAGCGCGTTTCTAACTGTGTTATATGTATATGCTGCACTTCATCTAGTTCCACCATCGACGCCAAAAGGTATCGTTGCCTTTTGCAACATCGCATAGCAAAAGTTGGTTGGCCGTACATTTTCAAGGGCGGATATGTTATAAGCCACTCATTGAATGCTGTATTCTCAGCGGTATGTTGACTCGCAGCTCTGACATAAAGTGCTTGCTTAGTTTTTCTTAAGATCGTCGCATTCTCCAATAGTCTTCCCTTGAGACTTTTGGGCATTTGCATCCTAGGGTTCAACCATTTTCCAATGTCTTCAACTTCTGAAGAAAGATACCTCGGCGAACTTAGTTGATTGAAGTCAGAACGCGACGCATTGTTTTACACTACCGACCACGTATCCTCCCTCAATAGCAGGCTACAGCGTCGGGTATGTCTTCCTGATTGTCTTTGGGTAGTTCTCATCGAACAATGTGTGTAGCTATTTTGCTTCGGGCACCGGAGTTGCTGGCCTGCTCGGCGTGGTCTGGTGGGAGATGCGTGGGTTGGGTGTCCGCGTTGGAGTGGGGTTATCATCAGTCAGTTCTAGTCTTTGTATTTGATCTAGATCATGCCACCGATAACTCCTCTCTCCTACTTCCTCCGGCTTCCTCATAGCTCGTCGTTCCTCCATTCTGTTACGCCCACTGTCTATGCAGACGCTTTAAGTAGTCTGCGTCTATCTCGTGAGTTTCATTTGCCCTCTTTATACACTTGCATTTATCATTTGACACTCGCGTCAGTTTGAGTACACCATCAATCAGGTCTGTTTGAACTCCTCGTCACCGACTCACCAACCTCTGATCCGTGTTTCTCGACAATCAGGAGATCGGTCCGACACTTCTGTATCCTGTGCCATCGGCGAAAGACCACTGGCTGCTCAGCAAGATCATCCACTCAGTCCGGGACTACTATCCCCTGTGGCAAGTACGTCGCCCCATCCTCTACATATTCTTGATCAACTGATATTACGCTCTACTCTAGCTTGTCTATCAATCAACCGTCTTCCTGTCTAGATCCTCCATTTCATTCGGGGTCCCTGCTCTTCCCCAAAGCATGCTCACGCTACCGCCATCATACAAGCCATTATTCTCGTTGTCCTAGCCTATGAGTCAGCGGTAGGATTGTTTGACGACGGCGATAAGGTCTGGAGCTCTTGCTCGTCTTCATTCTAATCAGTCTAGAAGAGATCTGCGGCGGCTTGGCATAATACGCTATCCGTTATCCTTTTACGCGTCCACATGCTTACTCGTCTCATCAATCACCTTCACTCTTTAGCGTCAACGTCTTCTACCGCGTTACTCACGAACCTCCAGATCCAAACACACGCAACAACATTGAACGAACGCGTCAAGAACGCGAGTTCAAGATTGGCTCTATCGGATTCGCGGATTCGACTGGTATCCTATTTGCTTCCATTTTTGCGGTACCTACCGAGTTGGAACTCTGCAAAGCGCAAGTCCGGAGGGGCAAGTTCCTTTGCAACTTTAGACAAGTAGAGTGTTTATATACTGGCGTTTATGTATATTTATGACTATATTACCCCCCATTTTTTCTGGGATAGCCTGTAGAAAGAAAAATGTACATCTTGTAGAGGTGGTTGTGATATACAATGAACTGGTGAAAAGACAAAGCGAAGAACAAGGATAGCAACGATAGCGAAGGTATATAGCGATATTGAAAGGGTCGGATATGATATAATGTGTATGGGTGAGATGAAAAATGCATTTGTTCAATCCTCAAAGAGATGGCGGGGAGATGCAACCTAAGATCAAAAGGCGTAAGAAAGCGCTGGACGTCATGTAACACCAAATGCCTGCCTACCTTGTGCATGTAAGATTGCCACGTTTCCTGTAGGCTGCTGTCTTCAGCTGCGATTCCCCTAAGAACACCTCCAGGGGTATAGTGTTGGTGCGGTTGGTACGCCTGCTGCTGCTGTGATGGACCCGCGCCATACGGCTGTTGTTCCTCCATAGCATACCCACTCGGTGCCCCAGGCCAATATTGGTATGATTCCCCACGGTAGTGCGATTGCGAAGGACGAGGACGAGCGTCGTAAGTGGTGCTCGTCGTGGGAGGCGTATAATGCACAGGTGAGGCGACGGACGATTCTGGGCTTGGATGATGATGATGTGCGAACTCCCCTGGAGGGACGGCATACATCTGGTGCTGCTGTTGTGGAGGAGGCGGCAAAGTTTCAGCAGGATGTCGGGACGGTGTAGCGTGAGGCATGGGCTGATAATGTTGTTGGTGTTGTTGTTGCTGGTATGCGAGTTGTAAATTGGGATGAGACTGAGAATGCGAGACTTGTCGGAGATGGTGAGCGGTGGACACGGACGTGGGAATGGCTGGTGGTGGTGGTGGTGGTGGTGGGACGTCGTCCATCGTATGATCCGGTCCAGAAGGTTGGGCATAGGCTGCGCGTTGATTATAGTGCTGTTGTTGAGCAGCAGCATGTTGTTGCTGTTGTTGCAGTTGCCGCTGCTGTAAGAGTCGTTGCTGCTCCTCCACTTGCAAACGATACTGCTCTTGTCTTTGCTGTTGCTGAAGCTGCTCCCGGCGTCGAAGTTCCTCCTCCTGCTGTTGTTGTAGTTGCTGCTGCTGCCTTAAAAGCTCTTGCTGCTGCTGAAGATGTGCCTGCTGTTGCGCCTGTTGCTGCATGATAACCTGTTGTTGCCTCTCCGCCTCTTGCCTCTCCCTCTCCTGCTGCTGCTGGAACCTCTGCCACTCCTGCCTTTGCTCAATCTGAATCTGCTGCTGCCGCGCCAACTCCTGCTGATGGCGCTGCTGCTGCTGTAACGACGGCCCACGGTCCACAGCCATAGAAGAACCACTGAACAAATCCGCGCGTTGCGCATTCTGCAGCTGCGCTCGGATTTGTCCGTCAAACACATTCAACTCATTCACCAAGCTGGGGTGAACATTAGCGAACGAAGGATTATCCGTGAACGCCTGCTTTGGTGAATCCGACGAAGCTCGCGAAGAATCTGCAGTGTCACCACCTTGTGTAGGAGACCTGGAAGTGGACAAACGCAACGGCGTAGGGGAGCTATAAGCAGTATTGGCAGACTTTGTAGCCACGGTGTGCGTCTTGCCGCTGAATATCGAGAGCTCGTCTTTGTTGTCTTCAGGTTCAGAAGGTCTAAAAATGTCGTTCTGAATCTTGGGTGCGATGCCACTCGTAGTCTCGCGGTAGATTTGCTGTGCCTTACCTTGAAGGCGTCTCAAGATAGGCTATGAAGAAAGTGAAGTTAATTTTTGAGTGGTATACGAGCAAAAGGGAGGCACGAACAAGAAATTTGACAGCTCGCCCACCATGATTCGCAGCACTCGCAAAGAGTTCGCACGCCGAATTCAATTCCATCAGCGCTGCTGGAGCAACTTTACACTTGGAGCTGTGTGTCACAACAGACGCTAACATCACCTATTAAACATAAGATTCAACCAAGCAAGGTGATAAAATAAGAGCACAGCTCACCGTAGCTGAAAACGCATGCGTCCACAGAACCCAAAACCGCGCGATTTGCTCCGGGAACATTGCAAACTGCTGTTTCACCGACCCAATAATGGTGCAGGCGCTTCGATAGCCAGCAAGAAAAGAGGGAGCGTACTGACTCTTGATTGGATCGAGTGGGTTGCTTGAAATGGCGTGAGCGAAGAAACAACGATGTATGTAGAGAAGAGCTTTATAAAGAAAAAATCTATGAGTGTAACTCGAATGGAATAATGACAAAGACTCACTGAGTTCACGGTAATTTGTGGGCATGAAATGGGACATGGTCAACGCGAGACCAAGACCTTGGGGTGGTGGACCTTGAGCGTACGACGGGAGTTCCATGTCCCGCACTTTCCGGTCCAAGTCGAGAATGATGGAATACTTTGGTGCGCGCGATGTAAGGGTTCCTTGTACGACGGCGGAGACACACTCCGCGCCGAATCGAGCTTTCCAAAATGGGACTGGAGTATATGGAAGACATTAAGTAGTGCAAGGAAGGTTAGATAAGAGTAAGAGAAACGTACAGCTAGGCTGAGGCGTTCCATCGTCGTCCATAGTTCGATCTGGATCAGAAGGGAGTTCGCAGTCGACAAAGGGGAGTGAGAATGTTGCGAGGCGGCCAGTTGCAAGGCTCTGAAAAGGTGAATGAGTGGCATTGTATTGTTGAGGATGAAAGAAAGAGCTGACCTGCCAGCAATCTGTAATAAAGAGCTCCCAGAATAATGCACGACGTTTCTGCACCTCTGCAGGACTAAGTTTCCAGCGTGCACTATCTCGATCTAGTGGGGGCAGGTAAGCATTCAGGCAGACAAACAGAGACCTAAAAACGCACGCAGGCCAATCTAGCAAAAAACAATAAAATCAGAAGATAAAAAAGCAACATATAAAGAAAAGATATCTACACTTTGCGCAAGCTTCGTAGCAAGTCCCATAAGAGTCCACGTACTCTCAATGCTATTCTCACCACTACACAACCCCTCATAAATCGCCATAAGCGACAACGTCTGCACCGTCGCCACGCTCGGCGGTCTCTCCAAAATAGGCTCCAGCGTCAACGAAGCCTTCGTCAGCTGATAAAACTGTTCTGCATCTACGTTATCCGGCGCAGCTGGCAACTCCATGTCCGTCAGCGCTCCAAAGCAAAAAATGACGAACAAAAGCGCAAGGTCATGTGCACCGCCCTTTGTAGTAACACCCGTGTCGCTGTTCGTTCTGCTGCTCATGGGTGGGGAGGAGAATGAGGAAGCGGGTGAGTGTGTCGCTGATAATGATAATAGTTCCGGAGGCGATTTGGGTGCTTCGTTGTACCACATTGGTAGGATCTCTTCGTGGAGTTGGCGTTGAGTCACGGCGCCGAAGAACCATGGTGCTTGATCGAGGTAGAGTTGGCAGAGGCGGTATGCTTGTGGCCATGGTGGAAGGTGGGTTGAGACGAGGTATTCCAAGTCGATGCCGGATCGATAGGAGGAAGAGGGAAGAGGGAAAGAGGCGGCGAGGGAGCTTATCTCTGGTGAAGTTGTGGATCTGGCGGAGTGGGGCTGGGCTGGCCAATTTAAGGATCCGCTGGGGTCGCGTTGGAGCGAGAGTTCAAGTGGGGAGGTGGCTTCACCCTAAAATGAATATCAGTGGTCTTGAGTAGTGGGAATGAGATGAAGGACGGACGATAAGAAGAGACTGTTAAAGAGGTTCAAAGTTAGTGGACGACTGGTTGATAAATAGTACATGGCACATACCTCTGAGCCTGCGGATCGACCATAGAAAGTAGCGGCTCCGTCGTCGCGAATAGCCAGGGTCCCAAACGCGTCTATATACTGTGATTCTTCCGCTTGTTCCTGGTGGTCTGGGCTCTCATGTTCTTCACCTTCCACAGCCGAATGCAGCTCAATACTCGACTTGATCTTCAACAGCTCACGGTCAAGCAGTGGGTGTGCTTCTTTGCTAACAGTCGACTGCAAGATGGCAAGGGCGTCCTCCAACTGACGTATACGATCACTCATATGGGCTATCTTCTGATGCAGCTTTTCCGTATCCGCCAGAACGAATCTAGGAATGACACACCACTTATGTGAGTGAGCGACAACATCGGACACTGAACCCACCTTGTCCCTTGACCAGTGATTAGACTCCCGTTTGGACATATCGCAGAACAGCCTCTCCGTTTACAACTTGTGACGTCTAAGCGCACAAGAATAGAATGAGGGTGTGGGACAGGAACTTACCTTGAACATGGTACGGTCTTGTCACACTTCAGCTTGAGGCTAAGAGGTATGCGATCAGGTTGTGGGGGGCGGGGATTGATAAGATGAGTTGTTACTCACCGGCGACACTCTGCACAAGATAGAGCACCTAGAAAGCCGTTAGCGCTTGCCAAGGGCTTCCTGACCACACGCACCTCTAGCTCGCTTCGACTCCTTGTCCTGTGCACGCTGTGAGGTGGCATCCTTGCGAGGCGCCTGTGGCATGTGGGCGTTGGTAGAAGGTGGGAGATGGGAATGGAAGAATTAAAAGGGATTTTGCATGTCGAACTGGAAGTGCCAGTGATTGTGGGTAGTACAGGCGCTATGCTTCCCAGTCGTCACCCCTTCTGAAGCCAAGCCAAAGCCAAATGCGGATATCGTATACACCAGCTCCTCATCATCAGATCTCATTTCTTTCTCTTTCTTTCAATTCTTTTACTGATACTTTAGTACTGTATCTCTAGTCTAACAGCTACATGCCCTATATTACAGCTCCTAATTGCTTTTTGGTCCCGACTCGGAGGATGCTCCCAAGAGTCACATCATTTCATGTTTATTGTCCGTCGATCAATCCCCGCCGAGTACTCCGATATAGACTTGGATCTTACACGTCTACGAGTAACTAGCTCTAACACCGACAAAGATCTCGTCAGTATCTTGAGCGTAATACGCCACAAAGCTCAAAATTTTACAAGCTCAACCACATCCACTGCCAGAGCAATAATTAATAGAGTGATAGGGCACAAGGAGCATGCGCTATGAATATCTTACAAAAAAAATGAAAATGCGAGAGATTAGAAACCCAAAGGACTCAGATGAGAACCCCCTCTGCCTGCTGCAGTCAGTCTTCTTCTCTAGTCGCTCTTGACCCTTTCATATCCGCCCTTCGAGGAACCCACATTGCTTCCGCCCCAACCACCAAACCAACTCCCCCGCTTCGCTGCCCCGGGTCTCCCACCAGCCACGTACCCAACCTCCCCCTCTCTAGGCCCATCCATATCATACCCCTCCACATCGCTCGGCACTTCAATCTCCTCAAACCTCCCCGACGTCGAGGGATCTCTATTGCGCAGATCAGAGTCTGACGACCCGCGCGAAGCGCTAGGTCTCGGCCCCGCAGGGGGTGTCAGAACAGCAGCGTTAGGATCGGCAGCTGCGAGGTTGGCCAACTCCTCTTCGAGCTCTCGTCTCCTATCAAGAACCGACTGCGTACTCCCCGAAGAAGAGGGCGTGAATGCAGGTGCCGCGGGAGGTCTAGTACCGGCCGCAGCCGCAGTCTGTCTAAGAAGGGCCGACCCAGAGGCGATAATACCAGGGCCATAGGTTCCCCAAAGGGATGACAAGAGTTGGGTGGGTCCAGCTGGGTTCGCAGCTGACGGCGCCGCTGCGCTGGCCTGTCTCCCAGCAGCCTGTCCCTGTCCTGCGGCCGCAGCGACGATTTGGTCCCAAAGCGCCCTGAAACGTTCCTGCAAAAACGTGTATATTTTGGCCTTTAACGATGCGAGCGTAGCATCGATCTGCGACTCGTGGCGATGGAAGAATGGCTCGAGGTGGTTGATGTAGAGGTATGAGGACCCGCGGGTCTGTGGTAGTGCGAGATATAGGAGGAAGAGGGTCTTGAGGGTGTAGTAGAATGGGATCCTAAGGGCGTAGGGTTAGCGTCGATGTGGGGTATATCATTGAATGTGGGGTAATAATGGTACCATGAGACAAGCCACTCTGTTGTGTATTCGACTGCTACTACGCAGCCAAGGACGGACCAGTACATGAGCCATCGCTCAAGATCTTCCTCGGAAGCAGGGCGTTGGCTCAATGTCTTGTAAGATGCATAGCCCGGATAAAGGAATGCTACGACGGCACTGAAGCACCAAATGAGTGATTGAATATCTCAGAAAATAAAGAAAACGTACCCAACAATGCGATATGTAAAATGGAATAACATCGTTGAGAGAGAGAACGAAGAGACCTATGCTGACATAATCACGCAGGTCTGACGCGCACATTCAAGACACGCACAACGCACACAACCAGACGCGCTTGCCATGCCTCGACGCGCGAAATCAAAGTCAAAAGAACCAAAAAAACAAGCGGGCGGCGACAAAAATGCGCCTACACCAGAACAATGGAACGACATGAAACATTACACGTCGTTTATCGGTAACGCAGGCGCTCCTCTCCATCGTCGCCTTACGATCTTGACCGCCGTGGTTTCCTAGTTCACGATCAAGAAGGGAACGAAAATAGGTTCTCGCAAGGACAATCGTACGTCCATTTCCACAAAATTGTCACGGTTTCCTCGTTGATATGTTTCGGCCAGAGCGACTATCCTGCCGTTTAATCGCAAGCCTACTGAGAAGCTTGAACTACATGAGTATTGGGTAGGGAAAATCAGGGAAATACGGGCTATAGATTTTGAGGATGAGGAGAGAATAAATGAGGTGCGACGTTTGCTATCTCCCTCCTGTCGCCTCAACTTACTTTCGAAAAGGTGTGGGTGCGTGTCCAGTGGTTTTATTCCCCGAAAGACGTCCACAGCGTAGTTAAATCATTGTGAGTGTTATCGCGCCTTCAAGCTGTTCTATCCACCCACTCTTCCCAGCGACGCCAAGTCCTGTGGTAAATACGAACGTATATTTTCGGATCACTTTGATCTAGTAAACTCGGAGGCCTTCAACGGTAACCATCTCAACATCTGACCTTCATTCCCCACCTAAAATAAACACACTCAAGACGTTGTCCCCGTCCTCAAGCTATGGGAAATCTGGGAACCAGACGCCGAACAAATCTTCATCCAACAAGAACAATTCTACTACCGCTACACATTCGAATACAAAGCCCGCACAATCGACGTACGTTCCCCCCTCTCCTCTCCTCCCCTCCCCTGGACTAACCACCAACACAGCCCAAACCCGGTATAAACACCTGCATCTGCTCACTCCCCTACAAACCCGACGACCCCAATGTCCTAATGCACTTCTGCCCCCGCCCCTCCTGCAAAAAAGCATACCATCAAAAATGCCTCATCAAAGGAAAATACAAAGACACAGAAAGCATCTCAACACGACCGCTCCGCCTCCTGGCTTGTTCACCTGATACCAGCACCCCGCTCACACTGGAAGACCTAACAACACACCCAAGAGGAGAACCACTAAAGAAAAAACGGCGGGGTCGGCCACCAAAAGCAAAAATTGGTGCCTCACATCCTCTTGAAGAAAAGGACGCAGCAGAGTCAATATTACTATCCCTCCCACCCGCACTCGTACAATATGCAGAACAGCCCATGGTACGCGGCGCAGCATTCAAAGCGGGCAGCGTGGCCGGGAACATCACAGCTGTATCCGTTGCGCGAAGGCTTGTGCACGCTGCGTTGGGGGGCACGCCTGTTCCTGATAATTGGAAAGAAATGGTGTTTGGTGTTGAGGATGCGCAGGCTGGGCCGAATCCTAGTCCTGTTGTTCGTATTACAGGTGGTGGTAAGAAGGTTATACCTGCTTTGATATGTCCTCAGTGCCGGAGTTGTATATAATGTGCCCTCGATCTCGTTTTCGATTTCTTATTCCCTTTTTTTTTGTATCTTTTGTGGAATCTCCTTATGTATGACTATTTATTCCGTTTCTTCCCCTACTCATCCATCCTTTCTCCATCTTAGATATGTACTATTTATTCCACTTCTCCCCCGCTTACTTTCTTTGTGGTCATGTATGCAATACCAAATATCAATTCAACAGAAAGCAAAAAGTAAAGTCGGTCAATGAATACAGCAATCTCCCGACAGCAGCCAATACAACAACTCAGTCATTAATATCAAACACCAAACGCAAAACATGATCAGCCTTCCTCCCCGTATGCTTCAAGAACCCGAGATAATCAAGCTCCTGCATAGCCCGCATAAACCTCGCCTGAACCTCAAGCTTCCACTTCTCCTCCTCCTCTTCCTCGCCTTCCCCTTCTCCGGGCTCACTTTCTACCACCTTTTGCTTCCCCTTCCCCTTCCCTTTACCCTTCTGCTTCTTCGGCGTACCCCTCCCACTCCTACTTTTACCCTTCTCCACCTGAGTCTCCAAAACAATCTTGAACGACTCAAACCAATCATACACGTTAATCATCTTCCCGCTATCCAAGTATCGTTTAAAGAGAATACTGGTATCCGGAAGCTCCCATATCCCGACTTCCCTATCTTCTTCAGATTCGTGGTCACGTTCCGCAAAGTCATGGGGTCGAAGCAGACCACTTAATATCGAGGCTCTTACGGATGGATTTAGTAGCTATGAAAGAAATAAAAGCTTTCAATGTGATGATTAAGATGAGATCGGTTGGGCACACACGCACCTCGGAAGGGAAGGGTGTGAGACCGGTGTACCAGATATCCCAGAGAGGTGATTCTTCAAGAGGGGTCAGTCGAGAGCTAAGAAAGGGAGGGAGAGTTCGATGAATGCTCGAGGTAAAGATAGATAGATGAGAGACTGGCTAACTTTAGATATCCTATCAACCAATCGCTCAGCCCAGTGGCTACCTGCCCACGCAGCTCAGAGAGATCGACGTCGTCATTTGGCAGTATCGACTGCAAGGATGCAATCTGATCTTGAGCTTCCTCCTCAGTTGGGAGGTTGGAGATATACGAATGGATTTCATCAAGAAGACCACGAAGCTGCTCCACTTTGAGTTTCCTGACGACATATGGGAGTCAATGGAAGGGATAGCGAGAAAATCGAACAATATACGTTACCTGACCATAATACCCAGATACTTGATATCCTTCTCCAGACTCCCCTCTAAAACATCAACGAATACATCACATAAACTGATCTGCTGGCCCCAGCCCAGACCCTTATAGCCTTGCAGAACCATAAAACATTGGACGAGGTTGATAAAGCCAAAGGCAACGCGCATCCCTCGCGCACGAGAGCGAAAGCTAGTCCTTGCTTCGTCGATCGATTGGATCATTGAAGGAATGGTCATTGAACGCCAGTCTTCGGCGTGCGTTTCTGATAGTGTTTGCGTAGATGGGGCATACAGTCTTGCTGCGAGGGAGTCGATAAAGTTGAAGGAAGTGGGCTTGGAAAGTGATGTGACACCTGGTGTGGCATGGATAAGGACAGTAAGTGGGTCGGAACTGAAATGCTTCAGGTGGATCAACTAGAGAGTGTTCAAGTCAGCTAATTGTAAGGAATGATAGTTGCTCACCTGTAGTATTGTTAGTACTTTGTCGAGGGAAGAGTCGTATCTCGTGAAATAGTCCTGAAGATACTGAATATTAGCTGGACCGATCATCACGTCCGGTTCGAATTCGACATCAAAGAAAGTCTGGGTGATGGAGGAGATTATAAGCAAAGGGCAGTGTAAAACGGCTAAATTGAACCTTTAAAATAATATCCTCTAAAATCTTGACCCCTGAAGGAAGCGCAAACCGGCGAACGCGGAGGTGGGCTAACGTTGCCCGAGAATACGAAGTATGGAGCCACGACGTCGTGGGAGATGATGTTGAAAGAATGAAGACCAGAGGAAGGTCGGGTATTCGTGTGCTATGAGACGTCATCTTTGCCAGTTCAAAAGAGGAAAGACAAGAAAGATGCTCGATACCTGCAGATGTAAAAGACGTCCTGCATCACAATTGGATCAAATTGCTCGAACTCGTGTAGAAATACTACGAGGTTTGGTCGAGATTCCGCATCATAATCTAGGACTTTTTTGAGTGGAAGAAAGAGACCAGTACGGCAGTAACACAAGTACCTTCAGCCTCACAAAGTGCTTTGTACCATGTTGACAGCAAAGTGATGTCATAATTCGCAAGCGATGTCGCTGGTTTACGCTTCACTGCGTTGATTTGTTCAAAGCTCGACAGCGAAGATGCAGTAGAACGTACCCTTGCCCAAGGTCGTCTCTCTCTCTACAAAACCATTGACAATAGACTTCATCGCCGAAGAGATGTTTCCACAATCAGGGGGATGCAGATGCGTGACGAATGTCTTTTGGCTGAACAAGGAATCAGACGCGTCTTCTGGTAACTCGAGTTGGTTCGTCAGTTCCGTCAAAAAGGAAGAGCCAAAGATGGGATCTGCGATATTCACTGAGTCCATGGAATTCTGAGAAACAGGAGAAAACAGACCTGTGATGCATATAACTGGAAGTTCTGGATATGGCAAGCCAGGGAGGACGTCTGTATACGATCTGTGTACTTCTTCGACTATGGCAGCGACAACGGGCGTTTGCAAGTTATGTATTATCGTCTAGAAAAATTGAGTGAGCGTTGATAGGTTTAAGTGGTCTAACAAAGTGTACCTGCAACCTATCGAAGCACTTTGTCCAAGCCTTTCGGTACGCAGCCAAACGCAGATCTGGTCCTTCAGGAAAGTCCCGTTCCTCGTACTGTGATGCTGGTAACCGTGACTTCGTGGGTTTATTACCATCTAGTAGAATTATTTAGAAGTGTAGGTTCGGATGTTGCGTTTGACGGACCTGGCTTGTAGGGAATGTAGAATGTAGTCTGATCTGGAAAGTTAATGTAGACCAAAAGTTGGAGGACAAAAGAAAGACATACCTGACTTATATCGTCCAAGTTTAGCGCATCTCCGGTAGGCATAGTTAGTTGTAGCTTGCAGGCCAGATTGAGATGACTGTTTGTTCAATCGAATTCAAACTTCTTGCCCTAAATCCAAAATTGACGCGTCGCGTCGCGTCGAACCTCTTCTCTCATCGCTGAGCATTGCTCTTTCAACGTTATGTCATCTCCTCCAGCTATAGACTTTCCCTCATCGGAGATGGACGATGTACAGATGGGTGATGGCACCAGTAACGAACAATCAATGCCCGAGGCTCCACCAGTTGGTGTCCCTCTCTTTCTTGCCGGGACCCCTTCAGCTGCAGGCACTCCAGCACGCCAACGCTACCAAAATGGTCCAGAAAGTACCCCCCTAAGAGGAGCCATCGCCAGAAGAGCACTTGGGATGGACACTCCGAAAAGAACCCCCCTTTTCGCTCGTGAGAATACTGCTTCCTCGTTCCTACCGTGCACAATGAGCTAACGCGTTAATAGCCGGGAGCTCATCTCCTATTGCATTTCCAAGCTCCTCTCCAGTGAAAACACCCCGCAGACGCGTCGAATTACCCGCCGCAGAAGGTCTAGTCGATTCCGACCCCCTTGACTTTCCATCGTACGTATCACAAATCGTAATAACATCGATCTAAACATATCTCTCTCAGGAGCCCGTTTGTTACAAAGACTCCTAGAAATCGTCGTGGAGACATCCACTCGTCTTTTTCCATCACGCCAACGTCATCTGCCCGCCGAGCACGTCGACACTCCGTAAGAAACGCCGATCATGACAACCTCAACTCAGATGGCACCCATCTCGATGTCCCAATGTCCAATGCCGCACCCAACCTTTCGGCGCCAGCCGCCCCTACAGACGAGCCAGACGAAATCAGAGCCATCTGGGGTACAACTGTCAACCTCGCGGAAACCATGAAACTATTCCTCAACTTTCTCAAAGGCTTCAAGCCGAAATATCGTGTTTCGTATGACAGAGACCTTGGTCTGAAAACACGTGTGTTTGCTACACCTGAGGAAGGTGAGGTGGCTCTATACGAAACGTACTTGCGCAGGATGAGGACTACGGGAGATACGAACTTGAATCTGGATGTGGTCAACCTTCTTGCATACCCACCTTCCAAAAAACTTCACAGTCAGCTTGTCAAATACCCCCAGGAAGTTGTACCTGCTATGGATCAGGTATTGAAGGACTTGATGTTAGAGATTGCGGACATGGATCAACAGGCAGGAGTGGATGGAATGGAGGGCGCTGACGGAGATGAGGAGATTTCTGATATCATGGGGAAGATTTACAAAGTCAGACCGTTTGGACTTACGACCGTGAACATGAGGGATTTGAACCCAACAGGTATGTTCCCAGTCAATTTTACCAGGTGTAGACTAAGACAATGCATCTCAGATACCGATAAACTCGTGGCCATCAAAGGACTGGTCATCCGCGCAACGCCAGTCATCCCTGACATGAAAGTTGCCTTCTTCCGCTGCCTAACCTGCTCACATACCGTCCAAGTCGAAATTGACCGCGGTAAAATCGAAGAACCAGCCAGGTGTCCTCGCGATATTTGCGGATCGCTGGGGACAATGTCGCTCGTGCATAACCGATGCGAGTTTGCTGACCGACAAGTGATACGCCTGCAAGAGACTCCCGACGCAGTGCCTGACGGACAAACGCCCCACACCGTCTCTCTCAGCGTTTACGACGAGCTCGTCGATGTATCGAAACCTGGAGATCGCCTAGTCGTGACAGGCATTTTCCGGAGCATACCTGTCCGCGTGAACCCGCGCCAACGAACCATGAAAAGTCTCTTCAAAACGTACCTTGACGTCGTCCACATCAAGCTGGGTGGAGGTGGTACCCTTGGCTTTGACAAGACTACCCGACCACCGGGGGGCGACCACGTTCCAGGTGTTGGTGGTGTCGGTGATGGAGGCGACGAGGATGAAGAAAGCGGGATTGAAGGTCGACAGAGCCGGAAAGCAGAGTTGGAGGAAAAGTTGAAGGAACTCAGCCGTCGACCTGATATTTATGAGCTGTTAGCCCGGTCGCTCGCTCCGTCGATATGGGAGATGGATGACGTGAAGAAGGGGATTCTGTTACAGCTGTTTGGTGGTACTAATAAGAGTATTTCAAGAGGTGGTGGAGGTGGTGGGCCGAGGTACAGAGGTGATATCAACGTCCTTCTCGTTGGGGACCCTGGTACAAGTAAATCTCAAATTCTTCAGGTATGCTTTCCAGTTTACATTCTTTTTCTGATCTTTCTCTGACGTATCTGCAGTATGTTCACAAGATTGCACCTCGCGGTGTATACACATCAGGCAAAGGTTCCTCAGCAGTCGGCTTGACCGCCTACGTTACACGCGATCCGGATTCAAAGCAGCTCGTTTTGGAAAGGTAGTCTCTTATTCTCAAGTCCCAACAATTCGCTGAATGCGATTAACTAGTGGAGCTCTTGTCCTGAGTGATGGGGGTGTTTGTTGTATTGATGAATTCGACAAAATGTCCGATGCTACTCGAAGTGTGCTGCACGAAGTCATGGTAAGTATAGGCTTTGCAGCAATTTTGGATATCGTGCTTGAGCTATCAAATAGGAACAACAAACAGTCTCGATAGCAAAAGCAGGCATCATCACCACCCTCAATGCTCGAACATCCATCCTGGCAGCTGCCAACCCCGTTGGTTCCAAATACGACGTCGACCTACCCATCACACGCAACATCGACCTACCCCCAACGCTGATCTCGCGATTCGACCTCCTCTACCTCGTCCTCGACCAAGTCGACGAAGTCCAAGACCGCAAACTCGCACAACACATAGCCAGTCTATACCTCGAAGACGTCCCAGTCTCAGCCGAGCAGGACATCCTACCCATCCACGAACTCTCCGCATACATCGACTACGCCCGTTCACATATCCACCCCGTCATAAACGAAGAGGCACAAGAGGAGCTCGTCAAATCGTATGCAGAGATGCGGAACATGGGAGACGACCCGCGTGCTTCTGAAAAGCGCATCACCGCTACCACTCGTCAGCTGGAGAGCATGATCCGGCTCTCAGAGGCTCATGCCCGCATGCGGTTCTCGGACTTTGTCGAGTTGGAAGATGTGAAGGAGGCGTGTAGACTCATGCGCGATGCTATACGGACGAGTGCGATGGATCCACGTACTGGGAAGATTGATATGGGGTTGTTGAACACGGGTACTGGATCTGGGCAAAGGAAGTTGAGGGAGGACATGAGGAAGGAGGTGCTGAGCTTGTTAGATGGGGCTGGGAAGGGGAGAAGTATCAAGTGGTCTGAGGTGGTCAAACAGCTTGGGGAGCAGAGTAGCGTCAAGGTTGATGTTACTGAGTTTTCAGAGGTGATGAAGGGGCTGGAGAACGAGGGGTTGCTCAAGGTTGTTGGTGAGAGGGAGAAGAGGACGATCAGGAGGATAGAGGGGTGATTCAGAAGAGTGATTTCCATGATTTTATATACCTCGATGTGTTGTCAAAATGTTTCTCTGTACTGTATATTGTCATCCAAAGCTTGGAAAGAATATCGTTACTAAAATTGTGGATAGCTTTGCGAAAGATGTGAATATTAATGCAACCCGCCAGACTCGGAACTCAGATACACGCGGTCACGGGACAGAGAGGAAACCCTTAAAGGTGTCATCCCCTTTCCCGCCCGTCTGAAATACCTCCTTACTCCAATACCACCTATAATACCACCCCAATACCCTACTACCTCCTTTATTACAGTTCCCTCATATACCCCTCGCGCTACCTCCTATCTCCAATGATCCACGTTAATGCCCGCGTTACGCAAAACATTGAAATCACGTCCTTTGACACATCGCTGCCTCACAACACGACCCTCACTGGCCTCGACTTGGCCCACTTGATGGAGGAAGAACAGCCACAGCTCCGTGCGTACGATGGACTCACCCTGGTGTCCCCGTCACCCTCCGAGGCTCAAAACCTGATCATCGCACCCCCTCACCCGTCTCTACAACTTACATGGTCGGTTCCACAGTCACCCGCCATGCAACTCTTTGAAGACCTATCTAAAAGAGTTTCAACGCTTGAAAAGGAAGATCGGATCAAAGCGGAGAAGATCTTGAGCCTCCAAAGTGAAGATCGACTGAAGGCCGCAGATCTCGAGTCTTCAGGACCAAGCAGCAGACATTGAGCCGCTCGCGGACGCGATCCAACTCCGGGGTCTCTTGGGTCCCTGGCTTCGCGAGCAAAGATTCGGTACAGGAAGCAGACCGCGGAAAGCGTGGATTAACAACAACAAAACACGTCTTTCATTTGCCTCTGGAATCCCAGAAGCCGACCTGGAGGAGTAAGTATTTTTATTGATTATTTCTTTGCATTTCTTAGCTTTGACTTCAGAAGATATCGTTGCTTAGGCAACACCCACGCACATATCGTGAAATCGGACCGTATGGCGTGTTCCATCACACACATCCCAGGGACTTTTGCGAATAACGTCAACAATCGGTCGTATTTCTCTTTGCTTTTCCGTGCGCTCATCAAACGTTCTGTTGATGACGAGTTGGATGAATCATGACACCCAACTGTACGTGACAACAATCAACACTGCAAGGCACGTCAACTCCGCAGATTGGAAAATCACAACCTTGTGAGTAGTTTTTATTATTCCAACTTATTCTGCTGATCTTCTTTTAGAAAGTGATATCTTTCGGATTGGACTATATGTAATCTTGTCGTCTCATACCATAGACACTATACCATTACCCTAGATTATTGTGTATTAATGATGAAACAGCCTTAATGACGTGTGCGCAATACAATCCCATGCTCATCTGCCGCCTTGACATTGCTAGAATCGTGGACAGCCGACTGTCGTGCTTTGCGAAAGATGTGAATGCAAAGGCCACCTTCTGATTCCCCGCCTCCTGAGTCCCTCGTTCAGAACTCAAATACACGCGGTCACGGGACGGAGAGGAAACTGTTTAAATTTTAAATTTTAAGTGTCATCCCCTTTCTCGCCTATACGTCGCGTTACCCCCTAATCTTTCCCGCCCTTGCCAAAATGAATCTGCACGTTGCCGGGCAGGTCACCCAAGACATTCTATATTTTTCCAAATTGGTGCCTCACGAAGCGACCCTCACTGCCCACAAACTGTCACTTTCAATGGAAAAGGAACAGCCACTCTGTTCGCTCGACTGCTTGTCTCTCGTCTCGCCCTCACCCTCCGAGGCTAAAAAACCGATTCTTGCTCCCCCACACCCCCCCAATGGACAAGCATCTGTGAATCTCAAGTGGTCTCTCCCACCTGGCATGCAGGCCTTTGAAGGCTTGAACAACAGACTCTCATATCTAGAAGAGGAAAATAAAATCAAGATGCAGCAAATTGCAGAAATGAAGGCCGACCTCCAGCCGCTTGGGGACGCGATTCACCTTCGGGCACTTCTAGACGCGTGGCTTCGCGAGCGAGGCTTCGGTTCAAGCAGCGGTTCACGAACAGCATGGATAAACAAGAACAAAACGTATCTCTCAAATGAATCTGGAATACCAGAAGCCGAGCTGGAAGCGTTCTTTGAGTATGCATCTTTATTGATGATTTCTTTATGTTTCTTAGCTTTGACTTCAGACGATACCGCTGCCTACGTGATACTTATGCCCATACTGTCAAATCAGATGGTATGGCCCGTTCCATCACACATGTCCCAGCTCCTCCCAACAACAACGACCAATCATACTTCTCTTCGCTTTTCAACTCAGTCATCCAGCATTCTGTCGATGAGGAGTTGGATGAGGGTCAACGGTATATCACGACAATCAAAACTGCAAGGCACGTTGACCCTGCAGATTGGAAAATTACGACCTTGTGAGTAGTTTTTATCATTCCAAATTACTCTGCTGAACTTCTTTTAGAAAGTGATATCTTTTGGATTGGACTTTTGCATGAAACTTCTTATGGACTATTATATGTAATCTCGTCTTCTCATACCATTACCCTAGATCGATCATTGTGTACTAATGATGAAACAGCCTTAACGATGTGTGTGCACCGCTCATCTGCTACCTCGTCACACTCCTCGTCCATTACACTCCCACTCGCCGCCACAAGGTATCTCACCTCGCTCTTCCGTGCACGATGCACATTATCCGGGAACGGGAAGAACGCATCGGTAGAACATGCAACCCCATCCAACTTACTCGCCCACTCCCTCTTTACCTCCTCTTCCAATGCTGGCACCTCACCCTCGAATAAAGACTCCCACTGTTCCTTCTCCCCACCCTCCAACACTTCCCCACTGACGAATAGGTCGATGGCGTTGGCTTTTTCTGCACGTTTTACTCCTTTTTTGAAGGGGAGAGCGAGGGCCCGTGGGTGGTGGCGAAGCCGATCTCTGCGAGACGGGTACAGTGGATGCGCGACTGTTGGCCTGCGCCAATGCCGATGATGGACCCGTGGAAGGCGTATGCGACACTGTTCGATTGGGTGTATTTCAAAGCGAGTGTGGCGACGATCAGGTCGGTGACTGCGCTTGACGGGAGCTGGGGATGACTTGATTAGTGAGTGGGGATGAAGACCAAAAAGAATTTCAAGAAATACGGACCTCCTTGTTCTTGGTGACAATGTTTTGAAAGAGGGAAGGCTGGACCTTACAGTCATTCCTCTTTTCCTGGAGGTGGACACCTTACACCTGCTTTGTCTCGATGCTGGGAGGGACATAGCTTGGATCGATCTGCATCCATTCATATGTATCCTATCTGACTCATGAATGAGATGGGAGTACTCACCTGAAGAACACAATATTTCCCTGCCTTCTTCTTTTTCAACACATTGAGCGCTTCATCTGTGTACCCAGGTGCAATAATTCCATCAGACACTTCGCGCGAGATGATACGTGCAGTAGCGAGGTCACATGGAGCCGAAAATAAAGTCGCCAAAGGAGGACATACGGTCTGCACCTGGCAGGTTGAGTTCAAGTGAGCTCCAGAAGGTGATGACAGCAAACGTACCTCGAGCTCTAGGCAGAAGCGAGCGGCGTCAAAGGTTCCTTGAGGTCATCGACTCCGTAGACCTTTTTCTGTGTCTCTGTGAGCTCGACACCGACAGCTGCACCTGTGGGTGAAGCATGCTTGAAGGACGCGGCGGCTGGGAGACCAAGTGCCTCTTGGAGTTCTTTGACGAGGGTGTAGGAGTTGAGCGCATCGAGGAGGTTGATGTATCCAGGCGATCCGCTCAACACTATGGGAACAATCAATTTTCGCCCCAATCCAACGAATAAGGAACAACCCACCTTTGAACAGAAGTTCTCCCTTGGAGACATACGCCTGCGCGGGCTTCTGATGCAGGTTCGCACCATACCTCAGCGCGATCCTCTGGACTGGCCCTGCCAACTTCTCAGCTGGCAACTCGGCGCTAGCCTATTGTTTGAATACCCCCTGATCGCCTCATCGTACCTTGCCGTCTCAAACGCTTTCAGCGCAAGAGACGCTCCCAGTCCCTGCCCCACATCTCCCTTCCCATCCTTCCACGCACTGAGGAAGTTTTGTAATTTTTCGGATCGGAGAGGACAGAGACACGCTCGTGGTTCTTTGCTGCGGCGCGGAGAAGTGTTACTACCCAATATCAACTTCTTCGACTGCGTCTGCTAGGGTACAGCTTGGCCTGGCGATTGTTTCGGTGAATGGATAGAGGTTGCAGACGATGGAGATTGGGGAGATATTTTGCGCTTTGAGGTCTTCAAAGTCAGATTGGAAGTTTCATGCAATGATTCCTGTTTTTGTCCTATGAGTAAATTTAGGTAGATATATTTATGGGAAGGGATACGAACCGCCGTGACTGCAGGGTGAAGCGTTTTGACTCGTCCGCCTAGCATCTCTGGGGCTTTGGTGATGTCCGATACGTCCCTTTTTCCATCGTCGTTACTAAGAGGATCGGTGATTGAGAGAGAGAAAAAGAGCGCACTCGATGGGAATCCCTGCATCTCTTATTTTCTTCGCAGTTCCTCCTGATCCAAGTAATCGGACACCAACATCGTGAAGACCCTTGGCAAAGTCCAGAAGGTCGGTTTCGTCATACACCGAAAGCAGGGCTGTTTGAATGGAAGTTAATTGAATGGTTATGTGAGTGAAGGAGCTTACCGATGGGTTGGGACATCCTGAGCAAGGAGGGAATTTCTCCATTTTGATCACTCGCAATCTTGGCAAAGGAAAGTCGTCGTTGGCTCATTGAACTCACTAGGGGGGCGTTCTCAGATGGCAAAGTTCCAGATCCTTTCACGATAAGTCGATTTAAATCTGCAAATTTAACAGGATTCGTTAAAGCTGTTAAATGTGAGGATCTCGGAAATCTCTCAGCGTGCAGGGACGATCCTCAGATCTGGCCAGCGCTCAGGCGTTGAACGATTGTTGCTCGGGAGCCATCACGGAGCCATCACCAAGCCATCAGCATAGGCGCCCCTGAGAACCGGCACCGCATCACCGATGTATCGTACCCACCCTTCAGAATATTGCCGCGACGGTGAGTTTGGACTTTAGCTAAGAAAAGCTAATGGATTTCATTTTACAAGCTACAACACGCGAGAAGACGAACGAGGCAACAATAACATGCACACGAAGAGTTAACTTGCCATCTAATGTGTCAACACCAGAACGGACGAATACTCATGTTTTTCGCCCTTCCCGCTCATCAGATCACCTTTGGACGCACAGACCCAGCAACAACAACCTTACCAGCTTCAGCAACAGCAGCAGCAGTTGTATCAGTAATGCGGTCTAGCCCTTCCCGGCGGTAACCCTTATCTTTCACAACCGACCACAAAACGGTGGAATAACTCTTCCTGGACCGTTGTCGTCTCCGTCCGGTTTATTCGCTCAACCTCAAACACAAAGCAAACCTGTGTCGCCACCCGCCACCCCCAATGCCGTTGCAAGACCATCGAGGGCGCGCGCCCCTCACATACAACATACCCAACCTCCAGAATATCGTCGCAACAGTATATTGAGACTGCCGTCTCGATCCGAAGGTCATCGCACTCCATGCTTGTAACACCGAATATAATCTAACGGTTCGGATTGACCTTTCTAACATGCAACAACTAATCTTCTCATTCGCCTTTTAGGCCAACATTGTGAATCCAAGACGCTCTCATTTTGGATCTGGCAAGATGGTCCTCCCTGGAGTCAACTTGGAGTCAGAAGATCTTGTGTTGCATAAATATGCGCATATAGTGCAAAAGCTTCGTTGCGACACGAAGTTCTCTGAGTTGAACATACAGAACAAGTTCAAGCACATTGTAACCATACAATACAGTACATTTACATTGATTCGCAATATACACTGTTTCGAGAACACTACAAGCGATGGACATAACCGAAACTTGTTTACCCTCGAAATACCCTCGAAAGAAATACTTGAACCTTGGGATCCTGAAGTAACAATCAAGTATAAAAAGCGCAAGATTCCTGCTTAGATCTGACAGTGCTAAGCCCGTCTATACAGATTTTGTCAAGGGTTGTGCTTGATGGCTAAACACTTGGCAGGATGTCCGTAAATGCTCCTCTCGGCTCCTTAAATTCATCTTCGGCTCCTTAAATTCTCTTAAATCCAGCTTAAATTTAAGCTGCCTTCAGCTTATTTCTTACTTACTACTAGTTATTTCTTAAATCTAAAGTAAAGTCTTGGGTCCATGTCCGAATTCTCAACCATTGGCTCAATAAAGTTTTGAGAGACCTTCCATCCTAGTAAGAATCCCAGTGGAACAGTTTTGAAAATTACTACATTGCTAGATGAATTTACGAACGCTTTCTGAGTCTCCTCCTCGAAACTCTGTCCATGCACATGCATCATGTGACTATCGAGCGGAGCCTGAATTGTTTGTTGATGCTCGCACCTGCTCACCCTCTGCCCTCTTAGCGCTTCATGCCTCAAGTATCCTCAACTAAATCTCGGTTGTCCCCATCTTGTCAGTCGAGTTTTCTTTCATGCCAGTCTCTTTTTTTTCTAACAACTCCTCTTCTTGCAAAACAGGTCTTTTCTGATAATATGATCTGAATGAATATCATACAGAACGAGAGTACCACGGCATGGCACACATCAATCACTTTCTCGCATTCACGAAAATATTCTGCAGGTTTTCAAGAAGGTTTGGATACAGACTGAAGGCGGGGACAGCTTGAATGATCAGCTCTTGATAGCTACCTCCGTATTCCAATAGACATGGTCTAGAACATTGTATTTTGGAGATACTGAGACATGATTTGACTGCAGTGCACCAGCAAGGATCTTACCATCATCTATTTTGGCAGCGATGGGGATTCGTGATCTTTGGAAGGTAATTAGGATGATGTTACACATGAATTGAACTCTGATGTCCTCGTTTTGCAGCAAATAGAACCTTTGAAACGTTTGGTTTCCCTCCTGGAATTGTCGGTCCAAGAAGGTTTTCTGCGGAACTCACACAAAACTTGAACTTTGGTGGTAGGCATTGATGCAAGGTGAATTCTCTACGTTCTGGGTTTCTGATAATGATTAATCTGTTGTACAGTGTCTGGATTGTAGAATGCCAGGCTGTATTCTATGTACGTGGCCTTCACACACAGGCTGGAAAAAACCCAGAGCTCCGAACGCTTTTCTTCCGCCTCGCCCATCTCCTTTGCTATCCAATCACGGTTATTTTCGTTTTCGATGGACCCGAGCGGCCTGGCTACAAGCGTGGGACGCAAGTCAAGAAAAAGGCACACTGGGCCGTGAAAGACCTTTCCGAGTTGATCAAAGGCTTCCGTTACAAGTTCCATAATGTCTGTGCTTTCAATTCATTTCTCACTAATCATAACATTTATTTTGAGTATTTAGGCCCCAGGGGAAGCAGAGGCAGAACTTGCCGAACTCGAGAAACATGGCATCATTGACTTTGCGGTCACGTCAGACTGTGACTACTTTCTATTTGGTGGAACACACCTTATCCGAAGGTTAGTTTTGTTGCATATTTGGTAGTAAATTATATCGGTTACTAACATTCTATTCCGTACTCAGGCTTCACATGAAGAAGGATGGTGACGACGATGCTGAAATTTACACTACAAAAGATGCTGCAATGTTACGGGAAATGGGATTCGCCACGCGGGCTGGCTTTTTGTTGATTGCGGTACTTCATGGTGCCGATTATGATACTGTGAGCAAGAGATTTTTGCACTTTTTCCTGTCGCTGATGATGATCATGAAGGCGGGCTTGCCAGGATGCGGCATTGTCACTGCGACTAGGCTTGCATCTACAAATTTAGCTACTGACTTGCTTGCAGCTGCCGAGGTGATGACAGAAGCAGAACTCAAGGTTTATCTCAAGACGTGGCGATCCCAGTTGCGGAATACCTTGGCAAACGACCCCTCTGGCAATCTCCCAAACCACTGCGCTACGTTGGCAACCAAGGTTCCCAACGATTTCCCAAATGCCCACATTGTTCACCTCTATGCTCATCCTATCACATCCTGGTCGAACGGAGGTGGTGGTCCAGACCTCGGAGATCTCTCGCCTCAGTTTCCAGATACAGAACAGCTCGCTTTTCAATGCGAGCGCCTGTTTGGATGGGGAACTACTATTGTCGAGCAGTTTGAGAGACATATTTGGCGTGGATATTGTTTTCGTGCTTTGTCTCAGGTATTTCTTTCTATTGAGCAATATCTCCGATACTGAATGCCTACGATAGCTCAACAACTTTTCGGGCCAAGCTTCATTGCTGTCCCCATCATCTATCCGCCACATCCATGCGCAGGACACCCAATTCAAGTCCGACTCCGCGTTTGAATGTTACTGTGTAGAAATGTGGCTCAGACCCCTCCCTGTTACTGCGCTCTATGGTGCCAGACGGGCCCTTGAAGATGAAAACGCTATCGTCAAAGGTGGTGCCACCTGTACAAGCATCTCTGTCTGGGTACCCGGCCCTATCCTTCGCACTGCTGCCCCGGCTGTCATCAAAGACTTCCTTTCCGAAGCTCCATCAAGGAAAAAGAAAGCAGCTGCCCCAACAACTGTTTACGTACCAGTCCGTTTCTTCTTTTTGTGCCACATTGCTTTTATGACTCATCCTACATTTTTTACAGATCCTACCAGCCATGAGTGATGTCACAACATTGGCTGGCACCCCTAGCACCAGTGGCCATATCCCTGGCACAACAAGTAGCCGAAAATTGCGTGTGTTAGATGACGATTCGGATCATGAACACCATCCTCCCTACAAACAACGAAAATTAAGCATGAGCCGCACTGCAGGTACCTCAAAACTTAACGGCACACTTTCGGACGAGTTTAGCGACACCTCCGTTGAATTGGATGACACTGATTGTGGCACCCATTCCGAGCGCAATACGATTGAGGTGATCAGTACCTCGAAAGGCTGTGGAACCACTCCTGAGCCTATCAACGTCACTGAGGCTGCAATTTCTGACTGCGACGAGGTCGAAATAGTCAGTGCCAGCAATTTGCAGTACACCATGGCCTCGGAGCCCATCGAGGTCAGTGACTCCGATGAGGCTGTGCATTCCGAGTGCGATGAGGTTGAAATCGTCAGTGCCTCCAATCTGCAGTGCACTACGGCCTCTGAACCCATCGAAATTAGTGACTCCGAGGATGGTCTGTACAATTCTACTGCACACAATACACGTTCTAACCCTTCTGACCTTTTTAGAGTTGGTTTTACCGCCAGGAGTCAGTGGTACATGGGTTGATTTAACTCAATCGGCTTCAAGCGAAGAGGAAATTTTCTAGTACCATTAAAACTACAGATAGTACAATTAGTGCTTGATGTATCTCCTCGCTAATCGTTGGGGAGCCCTGTCCAATAAATGCCAGTTGTTCCGATCAGACGAATAAATTAGATCATTGCAGGAGGTACATGTTTCAGTGAAACTCGGGCTCTGCGATTTCGCCCACTCTGCCACGTCTTCAACTCACAATGCCCAAGGCATCAAAGGCACAGAAGCCCAAAAAGAAGGGTGCAGCCCATACGCAACCAAAGCTTTCTCCGATTGACTACGCACATCTTCAAAAGAAGTCTACAGAGAAGAAGAAACAATTCGGGAGGGCAGAGAATACGAACAACAGCTATGGCGGGCAGGTGAAGCGGGGACAGGAGTTTGTTGCCCGCTTTGCAATGGAGCAGGCTGAGGCCGACAAGCAGTGGAAAGAGAATGGGGAGGAAGCCGTGTCTGGCGATGACGATGAAGGCGATAGCTGCAACAATGCCCCAGCAATGCTGGACCCCGACTTTCACAAGGCATTCGATGGGGCTCCAATAGAGTGTACCCCACTGGCGATATCGATGTTCATGACACACAAGTGTTTTACAGAAAACAGGAAGGCGTCGACGGCTATCGCAATTCACACAGCGTTCTTGCGCCACTATGATCAGATGTAGGAATGTTTTACTTTGAACAATTCAACATATAACTCATGAGAAATAGGGCAAACGATACCTATCGAGGGCGGTGGAACTTTAACGAGATGCGCCAGAGGTGGGAGGGAAATCCTACACGCTCAGCGGAGGTGGAGGACATGCTTGAAGCTTGCAAAAATAAGGATGGCGAGGGAGAACGAAACCATTCTCGAGCCATGTCCCTCGCAGACATGCAAGCAATCTTTGCATACTCTGAAAAGACGTGCCCAGCAAGCCTGCCTGTATCGGATCAGCAGACGCTTGCCCTTCAAGCATGCCACCTATTCTACAAAGCTTTCTCCAGTTTTTCCTGGTTGATTTGGACCAGGTGAGTTTGAGAGCAAGTTGAGGTACATGGAAAGACTTACATTCACATTCAATCTGCAGAGTGAACGAAGCAACGAGCATTCAAGCAAAACATCTTGATTTCGCGCCGCCCCCCCGGCCAGGAAAGCCTCATTTACCATATATAAAAATCAACCTACGAAACCGTAAGAACTGGCAAAAGAAGTCAAAGAATGGCGAGAGTGGACTCAACGGTTCGTGTTCGCTTTGTATCCATTCAAATAGCTCTAATGAACATATTGCCAGGGCACACCTACAATGTGTACGCCCAACCAAACAACCCTGCAATTGACCTGTACACGCATATGTGGAACTGGAAAGAGTTCTATGAAACTCGTCTTCTTGGCAGAAAGCTCGAGCCCAATGACTACATATTTCCATCGCTCGGTGTAAACGGACTGGTCGCACACCCCCATGTTCCCGTCTCCTCTGATATAGTCCAGAAAAGGATAAATGAGTGGGCTGCAGCAGCAGGAATTTCTGGAGCTGGACATTTCACAACGCACTGCTTCCGCCGTGGAGGTGCCCAGTATCGGTTCATGTTCGCGCCGTTGGGTCAACGTTGGACGTTGGCCCGGATTCGCTGGTGGGGTGGATGGGCAGTTGGCGAACACGTGTGTTATAACCTCTATGGAAAAAATTGAACTTTAATCAGCTCGGTTCTAGCGCAACACATTAATTAGGTACCTACTCGATGAACTGTACACGTATGAGGAGGACCACAGTGATGCACTGTGTCCTGTCGATTACGAAGCTAACATGTCGCATATGGGTGAGGCTGGCGAAACACGACCGCTGTCAGCGTCAGAAGGCCTCCAACTCTTCGCAGCCCAAGCAGCAGAGCAGCGGCGGATGATGGAAGAAATGCGTGGCCTGATAAACGCAGGGCCTATCATGCCTTGCATGCATTATCCTCCTGGTATGCCATCCGCGCCACAGAGACACTTTGTCAGCCCCAGCCCTCCGATCTTCAACCACCAAATGCCTGGGTCTCAGTCGGCAGCAATCAACCATGGGCCTGTCGCATATCCCCTCCAAAACTCCTCGTTGATGAATGCCGCATCTGCGGGTGTGGGGTTGCCAATTCCTGTTGAACCAGCTGCCGTCGTACCCGACATTAGCCGCAGGCTGGGTGCGAAAGCTTGGAAGCAGGTCGTCCGTGACTGGGAGTATCCGGACCCGGGTAGGAAGCACTTCACAGCACTGAAGGACTGGAAGCACGAGTGGCACGCGACGAGCCGCCAAAGCCAGCTATGGGGCCAGCGCAGAACGATCGCACTGGAATTCATTCTTGAGTACGTCGTGTTCTTCTGTTCCCAGCTAAATGCACTCACCATGTATGTACTTAGATATGGGCGTGATGAAGACCTGTTCGAAAAAGCCTACCCAGACCACGAGGAGGGGATAACCGCTCTCCTGCAGGCAATTCGTGCCAAAGGGCAAGCAGAGGGGAAAATCCTTACACGCAAACGTCGCAAGGCCGTTGACTAGGACCTAAGCTACAGTCAGCACAATGGCGATAGCATCAGGTAAGAAGAAAGTTCACTGTTTAGAACACGCAACTAGTAAACATCTTGTATCTTGATACTTTTAGTTAATGTTAATGATGTACAATACTGGTTTTGAATATAAATAGCGCCTTGAAAGAAATCGATGAACAAGCGGCAACTTCATCGCATTGCCCTTGGTACGAGTCAAAACTGGCTCCCTAGCACAATGCACATCAGCAGAGGCTGATACCCCAGCGGGGAAAGCACGCCGCGTTTGCAAACCAGCTTAAGACCTGCCAAAGATGGCTGGAAGTCAGCAGCGACTCGCTCGCTGGCACTCAGATAAACCAAAGCGTCAGGCGAGTCAAGGAAGACACGCTCCAACCCGACTCGCGGATTGCAGACTAGTCCTCCCCCCAAAAAATGGGGGGCGCTGAGACGACAACAAAGGTGCAAAGCTGGTGCCAGGGACAAGCGACGAAGGTGCACGCCTCATAAGCTATCCTAAAGTCCCATGGACACGATGTGGAGATTGGGTCGAAGAAACAGATGGCGGCGTGGGGGCAAGTGTAGTCTACGGCTACATCTGCCAGAGGAAATGCCATGGAAAGGAGATGCCGCAGGAGGCCATCTCACCAGCGCTCAAAGCGCATGTGAAACCTTCAGGAGAGATTTGAGATTAGAAAGCTGGATCAAAAGAAGATCCACTCACATGTGAACGAGATGTGCGGCAGAGAACACAGAGGAAGGTCGAAGGGAGGCCCCCAGATGAGAGAGAAAGGGCCGGAATGGTGAAGAAAGGCGAGTCGTCGAGGCAGATGCGAGAGATAACGACCTAAAAGCCCGTAGGCACGGCGAGGGCAAAGCCCTTCCCAAGGACGGCGAGAACGCGGAAAGAGGGAAAAACGCAGGCAAAGCGACACCCACGTCGATGGCGGAGGGTGAGACGCAGAAAGCTGAGGGAGGGGAAAGGGAAAAAAAGAAGAAGGGGACGTGCCTTTTGGGAGGCCCAAAGGGTGAGGCAGGGAAGCACGTGCCTAGATGCCATCAGCTGATAGGCGTGACCATCACAAACAGGGTCCGAGGAACGATCCTGAAAAGTCTCAGGGATTCCCTAGATGATGCTGGATCGCTCCCACGAGCCCTTTTCGGGACGAATCCGCTTAAATTCGACGACATAAGTGAGCCGACAGGGAGAAGGATCCCCAGAACTTGACTCCAAGAAGCGATATGGGGAAGTAGACAATGCTGGACATGGACCCCTGATTAATATCTATCATAATGTCATTTCACATCCGGTACATTGCTACTCCTTAATACGCTTCCCTGTAACATGTATATTCTCGCTACGTTAGTAGTGGGTCTTGTGGTGGTCGAAAGGGTGGGAAAGAAAACACGTGGTACTGAGACATCACATTTTTTCACACGGTCACACGCAATCTCACTCTAGGCTAGCACAAAAAGCCTCAACCTCTAATCAACGACCAACCACCAAAGGCAAAGAGAAGGCCCCCTTGTCGGCGTCCACGTCTGGCACGGCCGATACAGATGAGTTGGCCGATGAAGACCAAATCATGGTAGATGTCGATGAAGCCTGATTTTGAAGTATCTATAAAGTACCTAACATCTTTATCGGACGAGATTTGAATTCAGAATATGTATTAAATAAGTCGAGCAAAAGGACAATTTCGTTACATACTATAGGACACGTAAATGGGTAGTAACGTCGCTGTATTACAGACTCGAACTCTTCAACAATATGGACATCATGCAGCCGAAGCAATGACAAGAAATACAATAGGGAATAACAGTTTGGATACTATAACGTTGCCCCATAAAAACTAATTTCATTTATCTATAGACCAGGAGCAGCTCTTGGATATATTTTACGAGTGCACCATAGCAGGCCATGCGGCTTGCCGCGCTGTGTTATCAATCCAGTAGCGGCGCGTGCGCCAGTCCCCAACTCATTTATTCTTTACATAACAAAATACAAGGATGATTGTTCAAGTCATAGCAGTTCACCGATATCCTTTGGGCCAGAGACTATGCTAGTATCCTCAACATCAACTGCTTCAACATCTGTTTCTGAGTCAGTCAACTGAACTTCTGGTGCTGAATCCACTGCTAGAGGTTTGGCAGGTGGGTGATCATCAATCATATGAGATTGAGTTGCATGGGCAAGCAGAATGATGGCCTGTAAGTTCAAAGAGATGACCATGTTGAGGTGTTTATGAGGAGTCCGATTGGTGATCTTGTCGTATCCGTACATTCCGACTGTGAAGATAGCAGCAATTGCTGTACCTTGCTCGATTTCTTTGTTGTCGATGAGAGGAAGGGTGTCATAGGTATTAGCATTGAAGCTATGGGTGCTGTCGTATACGGGGACTGTAAAGGTTGAGAAACAGGCAAATGCGAAAGAAATTTACGAACTGTTTGTGTCGCAGGGAAGGATATCTATGGGAAAGAGTCCGAAAGACGAGTAAGTGAGAGTTCGTGGCCTGTTTTGGTAAAAGGAACACACTAGGAACAGATGCGGTACAACCACCCCTAGACTTTGATGGGCTAGATGGTCCTACTCCTTTCGTTGGGGATGGGCCTCCTACAGTGTAAGAGTGAACTTGCTGAGATGATCAAGATAGAGGGATAGGACAACACTACCTGTCTTTGCAAAGGTGCTGATAGAAACACCATTATAATAGGATCCCATGTACAGTGCTCGCTCCCGTAAGACACTACCAAGTACGGCAACCAACCGAGGGAAAATGCAATCCGAGAAATGAAGACAGATCTGATGGCTCTTGTCATTGGAAAGTAGAGTGCTGTATGCCACGGTGCCGACACCAAAGAAACGGGTCGTCGCCTTGGATGTCTTCATTGTAATGAACTTCGACCTCAATTGAAGCATCTGTGGGTCAGCTGTTGCGAGGTTGATAACGGAATCAAGGCTAAAAATGGCTTCTATCTTCCTAAGGCACGTAACAACATCCAATGTGAAAACCGAGTTGAAGTTGATGACATTGACAGGTTGGAGGGCTCGATTGATATCCAAAGTCCACGCAGCCACTCGGCAGAGGCATTCCAATGCGTCACTAAGGGGAGTCATTAGCCAGGACGATGGCACAAGAAAAACTGTCGTATGTACAGTTCAGTTTTCAACTTCTTCTTGTCTGAAGAGCTGTCATCGCGTGGAGCCTCTTTGCTCGCACCGCGCTTGGTGTGTACCATGCTTTCAGATGTGTCAGATTTGGGGTAACTCACAAATAACACATTGGGTGTACAACGTGGATTTCACTGGCGACTTTGCGATGGGGGCTGAGCTCGACATGAGAGAGAGAAGTATGTGTTAGTTCTGAGAATTCAAGTGTCATATGCTCACCATATAGGACCCAGGAGTGCCAATTTAATTTTCTCAGAGCTGTTCCCATTGGTCGTCGCCTTGTTTTTGTGATGTATATTGCATGGTGATGAACCTGAAGCACAAGACAGTGTTGTGCCTCGCTCGCCCCGGAACTTGAGTGGGTTGCTCGTCTCCTGTCTCTTCAGCCATGAACGACATTCCCGAGGCTATTCTGGTGGAGGTGATGAGAGATAGTGAAGTTGGTATGTGTTTCCTACTACCTTGCTGCTCATCTCTATTGCTGATACTAGAATTTAGCCAATTCCCTTGTCCGCTGGGGTGAAGTCAGAACCAGTAAACGGAAAGAGTGCCAGCTTAGCACTTACACGAGCTTCGTCAGCGTTGACAATGCCTTTTCATGGGGTGATGGAATAAAAGGCCATCATTCTCTGATCTGGCGTGACAGTGGACTGGCGGTGGAACTCGATGTCTCAGGCATCGTCGTCGATTGCTTTCTTGGTCCAGTGACCAGGGAAACTAAGTGTGTTCACATTTATACAAATTTCGCTTAGTAGATCTAACATCACCATTACACTTGAATTACAGCCTTCCGCGTCGCTCTCCCCAGAGTCTTCTTCAGTTTGTCACAATTTCGGCTGATGACAACAAGGTCTTTGGGGATGCATGTTTGGGAATCGCCACCATTTTTGAGCACGCCGAACAACGTGGTGCGTGTAATAGCCTCTGGCGACTAGCACCAGTCACGATCGAGGATCTCACGGCTCTGAAAGCCAGTGCATGTTTTCTCACTCCTGCCCAGCACAATATTTTTGGCGATCCACCTATTCCACTCTCGAAATCAGTTGATCCACATGGGTGGCTCCAACAACACATTTTGTCAAAGCAGTGTGTATATTCAGAAGACAACTATGTTGAGTGCTTGGAGGTCGACTATGATGGCAACAAGCAGTGAGTCACAGCATATTCGGTGAGTGTTGACTAAAAATTGATATTGCCTTCATCTAGGACTATTATAAAGAAAGTTTTGGATCCTGTCGCTGTCCGACGAGGCCAGATGGTTGAGCTCTCTGTATCTTTTGCAACTGTTGCTGCAGGGGCAGGTCGCCAGTTCCTTATTAAGCTTAATCGTGTTCTAGTAGTCAATCGCAATGGGTCGCAGGTCTGTTTCGATTTGTTTACCCTTCACAGACCCCAACTGATAGTGATTTATCAGGTCCTGGAAAACCTTCTCGATGCGCATCACAAATTGACTATAACAACATCTGCAACGTCTATGGTTCTTGCTCCACCACGCAAGCGCTTTATTGATGATACATTGTTCATGCCAGATCATTCACCACCAAAGAAACGTCGTGAGGAGGGACTGGGAGAGGAAGGGTCTAATAGCATGGAGCAATATTAAAGAATGTCCGGATTGGGTCTGAGTCTTTTTTGTAACATTTCCATTATCACAAACATTCTACAGCTATTATATGTAAATTTATCCTGTACTATTGGACTGTGACATAATGATGAGTTGGTACTACTACACATTTGCCTAATGCTGCGTCAGTACATGGGATGTTTGGACTCTCACATACACAGTGAGAGGTCCGAATTGAGTGCTTGGGTGCTGGAGGTGGGTGTTCAATGGATGGGTGTTTGACATAGTTTGCAGAGGGTGGTTGTGTGCCCTCGTTATCGTTCATTGATGGTGGTGCTAGGCCCTCATTGCTGTAGGTGGTGGTGATTGTAAAAACAGTCCTCATACAGTAACTTGTTTTTGAAATCATGATTGATACAGTATGTGGGTGTAAAATAATGCAGAAGGTTTTTTACCATCATGACAATGTTTCAAGTTAACAGACTCCAGCTGGCCTTCATATATCATGTTTTGTCCTGTAACCATGCCATCATGGTACCAAACTGTTGTATTCTGCTCAATCAAACGAGCTACAAAATGCTGGCCTCCAAAGTAAATGACTCCATGGAGCTGATATAGATGAGAATTACCATCTACAAGAATAGAAATTTCAGGATCAATAATCATTTGAGCACTCAAGGCAATCTCAAATGACAGTATTTCAGGCGCTATAATCCACTCAGTCTTTTGCTTCAAGTGTGAACCACATTCTTGACATCTATGTTGTACTAAATGACTATCACACTGAATCCATTCAGTTGTAGATGAAAATTGGTCTGTTCCACTTGACACTAAAAATGATTGTAAAGGCATTGGATTAAATTGCATATTTGCAGAAGGGTGGAGGTCACACAGAATTTTAGGAACTCTGACAATTAACTCAGTCAAAAATACATCATATAGCAGTTGATGGAGTGATACAAAATTACCCCAAGCAAAGTTTTGTGGAGCTTGAGCATGAAGCTGCTGTCGCCACCCATCACGTATATCTTCTAGAGTGGCTAAACTTGCAGTTTGCAGTGAAAAACAGTTCTGAAAATAATTCAGCCATATTGACTGGGAATTTACAAAGGATTCACACCATCTCAGAGAGTCTGACTGCCATATAGAATATATAACCATAAATACAGCATCATATCCACAGCTGTTATTGCTCCAAATGATACCTGAGCAAGGTTGTAAAGGTAGAGGAGTTGGGACCTGCATGTCAACTTGAATGGATGATTTACTCTTTTTTTTTTGTATAGATTGGGCAATCAATGCATGCTTTTTGTCAAATTTCTTTTGTGTGCTTGGAGTTTGTTGGGTAGCAGAATAAATTTCATTTTTTACAGGATTTGGAGAATCAAGTGAATGTTTTTTTGTTACTTTCTTTGGAATAGGGTTATCATCACCATCATCATTATCACAGATATAGTGTGGCTTCCCTTGAGGAAAGTTTTCTGCAGTTTCTCCTTCAGGATCAGGCATAGAAAGGATATCAGCTTGAAGAAAACCATATTTTACTAGGGTGTTGTGCTCCATAATTTTATGGCACCTTTCCTCTTGAACAAGATCTGAAGGAAGCTTGTGGTTTAAATTATCCAAGGTGACTGGTTGAAAAATTGATAGGCCACTTCGAGATGTTGCTCTGGATGCTGCTACATAAGCTGCAAACCCACCCTCATGTAGAGCACATAAAATTTTAGGTAATGTTTTTCCTTGTGCAGAGTGACCAGTAGATGCAAATCCTGGCTGGCAACTCATTTGACTACGATGTATTCTACATTTGCTAAATTCATTAGGTTTTTCTGGATCTATATGAATAGTGGAAGTGAAATTCCATGTGAGAGGCTCCAATGGAAAACATTTTGGTGGAAAATTAGATAACTTAACTTTGCTTCTTGGTACTTCAACAATAGCACTTGTTGCATATGTATAACCTGCAGGACATATGGCAGTTGTAAATTTTCTGATAAAACCCTGAGCACCATTTACTATACCCAATTCTGTTGAAATATTCTTGTTTCGGAGAATAATGGGCATCCCTTCATACATTGGAACATATCCTGGTAGTGCACCTTCATGAGAAAACCGGGAAATATCCATTTTTAACAAATCTTGTCTGGAAGATGGTAGAATATTTGCACCTTTAACAGTATCCAATGCAGCACACAAAACCAGCTTGTCAGAATTGGCACACATAACAGCAGCCTTTCTCATATTAATTGCCTGTCGAATCAAATTCTTTGAGACAATGATTACAGATTCTTCATTTCCATCCATACTCATATCAATACCATCTGGATTATTTACTGATTTTATTACACATGAGTTAAACAAGTTCACATCTTCCATTGTACATTTGCGTTTTCTCAGTCTTAGAACAGCATTACCATACTCTATATCATTCTTCATTCTTTGTTGTTCATCAAGAAATATAACATCATCAACTGACTTCCACACCATATGTCCTAATCTTTTTGCAAACAACTTGTCAGTGATTTCATCATTTTTCTTGGCATTTCTAATAGGAGTATACAAGGGTGTACCACCAACAGGTGGATATTGGCAGAAATCTCCTGCAAATATAATTATAATGCCACCAAAAAAAGATTGTTGCCTTTAGCATACCTCAGTGCATGATCAATTTCTGCAAGTATTTCTTGACTGAGAAGAGACACTTCATCTATCATCAAAATGTCAACATCCTTGAACTCTTCTCTGATTTTTCTCTTATCACTGACACTCATGATTATTCCATAATCCTCTGGTTCACCAGGAACTCGATTTCCTTTGCCCTTGCCTTTCTTTCTAACCTTGATAAAAAGACCTTTGTGGATGGTCATACCATCAATCAATGCAGCAGCAGCACCAGATGGTGCCAAAAAACGAATGTTGTTGGCTCTACCATATGCTTCCATGACCCGCTGAATTGCTTTGACAACATGTGTTTTACCTGTTCCACCAGGGCCTGTAAGTAAAAGAGAAAGATATTTTCTATACTTTGGATCTGTTGGTCTATTGATCCCACTTTTCTGATCATCCATAAGCCTGAAAAATGAGTTAGCAATGATGCGGAAGGCAATTGTTTGTTTTCTATTTAATGTTTCCTCTTTGATAATTCTATTGAGAAGTTCTTCTCTGGTTTCAAGAGGAATTTCATTGCTGTCCATAGTTTCTGTTTCTTTGATGGAAGTGGAATCATTTAGTGTGGGAGTAAAATCAGACCCAATTTCTGTATCAGCTATTTCCTGTGCTCCAATCTGGTTGCTTTTATCCTGTGCATTTCAACGACGTGCCAAAATGAAGTCTTCCTGAGATTTCATTTCAGTCCTCCATGTATGTAATAAGCTTTTTGACAAATCAGGTATTTCCAATGGTCCAATGAACTCTGTTTGATTAGGTGATGAATATTCTTGCACTTTTTTCAACCAGTTTGACTCCAAGAGTTTCAATAGTATTGAGTTGATTTCAAAATCCTTTTTTGCTGTCATTATTTCTGAACTAACATCTATAATTTCATCATCATCATCAAAAACCATGGAGCGAGTCAGAGCTTGAGACTCCTTTGCCAAGGCAGCTCTTTTACGCAAGCGGTCTGCATCTCTTTCATCCTCACATTCATAGATTGCTTCCCAGTTTTTCATAATGACCTTGGACTTTTCTGAAAAAGCAAAGTCATTGAATGTTGATTCTATTGATTTGTTTTTTTCAAGGAGAGGAAGATCAGGAGAAAATGGCTTGAAGTGAGCTAACATAAACAAATAAAAAGAAGAAGATTGAGGACGAGGAATTGATAAACCTACAACATGTGGTACCAAAATTTGCGAGCCATGCCCAAGATCAATATTTGTGTGTTCTACAATCTCATGAGTTTTACTGAGTGGATGTTCTTGTTTGAAGGAGTACCTTGCAAATGTTCCCAATTGAGGGTTTCCATTTTTGGTATAATGAAGAGGCTTCTGTTTCTCAACACGATAGAATTGCACAAAATCAAAGAAATTTATGTGAGAGAGTGATGAATCACGATAGTAGTAATTGTCAATCTGTGTGTGCTTCAAAATCCGACCTGATTCATCAGCAGAGAGCTTCAAAGATACAGGTTCCACAGGTTCATCATCATTTGGCCCACCTATTTTATCATCATCAGAGTTAGTAAAAACAGAATAGATTTTTTTAACAAAAAACACCAGTAAACTAGATAACATAGGAACAGTTGAATGAGATGATATACTATCTGTTTTCCCTCGGATATAACGTGCTGCTTGTTGAGCATGAAGCTGTTGCTGTCTAAGAAATTGAGAGAGACATTTTTGCAAAAGTATCTTTGCACTTTCTGTACTACCTTCAGAAGAAATTTGTTCATGTGCACTCAGGACAGCTTTTGACATCAAAGATAATACTTGATATGTTTTTAGATCCATTTTTGTAATGTAGTCTGTAATGTAAAACATGGCACCTTTTGCAGCCTTTCCAGACAGAATACACTTCAGATCATGGTTATGGCGACAATATGCAAGAATATAAGGGTTATAGTAATTGACATTTCCATCAAGGCACTTAAGAATCAAAGAATTTGTTTTTTCATCAAATGAAGAATGTTCAACAATTTCATGAGGAAAATGAAAACGACATTTGTTCTCATTCCCATATTTATGGCAAACAGCCTGGCACTCATGTCGTTGTAGCTTTTCACCACATTTCTTTACATCAGTTTCCAAATCTGCTTTCCATTGATCAAGATCAAACATTTCACGAGATTCAGGTGGAGGAGGTGCATGAAGTGGGCATTCTGAACGAGGCTCAAATTCTTTGTCAATGTTAACTTCAATTTCAGGTAAGTGATGTTTGATAATCTCTTCAAAGAATGAAAATACTTTCTGGTCAAAACCAGGAGTGGATTTCAATTTCTCATGGAGGTCTGCAGGATTTAGAGCACCAAGAAGCCAAAGTAAAAAATGTCCATGATGATCTCCTCTCCCAGTATATTCAGCTATTCCATAAAAAGCCTCAAGCCAACCTAAAATTCCACCTTCAACTGAGCTTTTACCTTTGACAAAATCCCACCCAAACAAGAACTCAAAAAGACTCTGGATAGAAAAATCAAAAAAATCAGCAGCTGCAACAGGATCCTTTGCCAATCTCAAAGCACACTCTGTACGTGATACTAGAGCAGGAAATCTATCATCTAAGTTTATAGTCTGATCTCCAAAAATTACTTGAAACATAGGGCTATGGGAGGGATTGGGATTAGCAGTCAAAAACAAGATAGGCATACCAAAAAGTCCAGAGTAACTACGAATTTCATTGCGACAATATATTTTTGAAGCCTGTGAACCAGGTATTCTGGCTGAAACAGTGTTCACCTCATTGAGTAGATCAAATACCTTTTTTTGCTCAGCACTTAAATCAGAAACTTTACCTTCATTTTCAAGGTGATTGGCAACAATAGACAGAGTATGGGGAGAGATTGATAATAGACTTTCAGAAACAGCTTTGAAACGAGACTGTGATACTGTAAAAGTGGAATGCAGATGTGCAGCTCTTCTTTGTAAAATATTTACAACAACAAAGATGAATGAGTGATGATATCGGAATGAGTGATCAGCAAGATCAAGATAATAATTTGCCTGTTTTTAAAAAGAAACAGTTACTGGACGTGTTGGATCTTCAAAGCCCCCTGTACCATATGGATACAATGTTGGAAAAAGCTAGGGTTATCATATTCTCTGACAGGTTGAGAAGACCTATGAATAATGAGATCAGGTCGATCAGATGGCTTTTCTATAATATTGCGCAAAGCTGAGGCTGTGAAAGATCGCCCATGCAAGAGCACACTTTCAGGATCAGAAACACCAAGCTTTTCTAAAAAAAGAACAGGGCCTTCAACATCATCTTGTCCTACTTCTAAAGCAGGATGGGCAGAGAAACCTGCTGTCTCATCATCAAATGTCTGCTTGGCATCCAAGGTAGTGTCATGAACAACACATTGATCAATTCCAGGCAATACATCACTATCAGGATAAAGTTCAATGTGTCTTTGATCTAAGGTAATGCCTTGATATAGTGGATTGTTAGCAACATTTTTTAACCAAACAAGAAAATTCCAAATTTTGGATTTGCGCACATGGAACATGTTTTTCAAGCAGTCAAGTTTGTATTTCCCAGGGCCTATGAAAATAACAGACAACATATCATTGACATCATCTGGTGTGCGTGGAAGAACAGTAGCAGTTGATACAACATTCATGTCATGTGCACAAGTGTTTCCATGGAAGACACGAGGTTGTGAGGGATCTGATGATTGATAAATTCGTGAGATGTGTGCAGTATTACGATAGATTGCACAAGCCATTTCTTCCACCCATGTAAGGTCTTTGAACTCCTCAGGAAGTTCACCTCTATAAAAATTATTAGCCAGAGCAAACCTGGGCAACTTATTTGATTTCAGAAAGGAGGCACATTCCTTACACAAATGCAGCAAGGTAGCTTCTCCTACCTCATTGAAAGAAAATCCAGAAGAGTGGAATAATATATTAGAAAATTGAGGTATTGAAGGAGAAATGAATGGAGGACAAGATGATGACCTTTTCAAAAGTTCCAAGTGCAAATCATGATATAAACTTTCAGGGTCATCCAAAGTCATAGCTTCTGTGTGGGTTCCATGCTGGGTACGTGCACAGCATGCACAAGGGTGAGGCAGTTTCCATACAGTGCCAGCTCGATATGCTGCAAGACAGTGATATATTGTTTCATCAGAGGGAATAGCTGGCCAATTGAGAGAAATATCTTTCCTCATATTGAGATCCAATTCAATATTGAGCTTGATTCGTTGAGCTTTATCATTTCTTTTTGCTAGTGATGAACGAAATTCTTTTGTATGAATGAGACAATTTACAAGATCAGAAGAATATTCAATTTCCAGAAGGTATAAAATCAGGTCCTTAAAAGACCAGTCACAATGTAGATTAAATGAAGGTTCCCAACAGATGATGCAGCCAATAATCTGAAGTTGATTAGCAAACATCAAGTTTTCACATCTAGCACAAAAGCTTTCTGTAATAGCTGCTAAACGAGAAGCAAATGTTGACAAGTATGAAGGGCAGTGTGATGGGTGTAAGTCATCAAGTAATTTTTGAAGTGTTTTCTTAGTCAAAAACTTTGAGGGCTTGAGCTTGAAAGATTCATTGTTAACAACAGCAAGTAGATCTGAAAGAAGTTGCTCCCTGGAGGGTGTAAGTTCAGTCCTTGGGAAGCTTTCAGGTATACGAAAAGCAGAAGCAACAGTGTCACCAAATATAGTACTAAAGTATATAGAAAGAAGATCAGATCTTGAAGTGTAACTTGGATGTCTTGAAAAAAGGGGTAGAATATCACTAGTTGACTTGGACATGACAAAATTCCGAGTATTCAAAAAAGCAGCCAGAAGGCCATTGATTAGGAGAGGTTTGGTCTTAAATTGTGCCATGGGCTGCAGTTTAGCTGAGAGAGCAGCATCCCTCAAGATAGGTACAGAGAATTTGGAGAGAGAAAGCTTATGATGGTCATCTGAAGAAAGTAACCAAGCAGGGTTATCCAAAAAATCCATAAAAGTAGAAGGTCAATGTGGTGAGTAACAAGTTTATGGTGGTAAGACACAAGTTTAATGTGGTAGGCCACAAGTTTAACGTGGTAAGCCACAAGTTTACAGCCGATTTCATATCTATGCGGAATCCCCAAAAAAAAATTGAGCCCAGGACCCCAGAACCAAATGACATAATGTTTTCACATCCGCAATTCCTAACATGCCTCTAAGTTCCGTTTGAGTTCAGTTCTTTTGACCAGAGTCCAGGATGCCCCCTAGAACTGTATCCCGAGATCTCAAAGCTCGTATTCCGGTCCTCTATTACAAGCAGAACTTTACCATCAAAGAAATCTGTGGACTTCTAGGCATCAAAAAGTCTCTCGCATACAAAACGCTCTCGTACTCCTCAACCTATGGAGTTCCCTATAATCCTCATGCTCGCATGGGGGGTCGTCGCCGGATTCTCAACAGAGAAGACGTAAAGTTTGTTGTGTCCCTGATCGAACGCCGCCACTGCATCTATCTCAACGAGATTCAAGAGGAACTATACCTACATCGCGGCTGTCGCCCCTCCATCCCAACTTTGGTTCGCACACTACGAAGGCTCGACTTCTCTCAAAAATGTGTCTCAATCCGCGCCCTCGAGAGAAATGACATCATGCGCGCTGCCTTCATGAATACCATTGCCGAAGAAGTTCCACGACCTGACATGCTCATGTTTTTAGACGAGGCTGCGCGCAATCGAAAGACATCTGGTAGGACACGGGGTTGGGCTTTGGTTGGAAGAAGGTGTGTGCAAAGAAGGTTTTTTGTCTGAGGACAGCGGTACTCGATCCTCCCGGTTCTCACCATGGACGGAATCATTACATACGATGTCATTCCAGGCTCTGTCACTTCCGCATGCTTCGTCGAATTTCTCAGGGAGCTGGTCATTCCACTTACAAACCCATACCCCAGTCCTCGAAGTGTCCTCGTTCTGGACAATTGTAGCATTCATCATTCGGAGGAGGTCCGAGCACTTGTCGAGGACGAAGCCCAGTGCAAGCTTATCTTTTTGCCGCCTTACTCCCCAGATCTGAATCCCATCGAACAAGCTTTTTCATGTATCAAAGCTTACCTTCATCGTTCCTGGCAAGACTTTTCTCTCTCCATCATAGATCGTGCTTGTCAACATGTCACATCAAACATGGCCTGGGGTTTTTTCAAGGCTTCAGGGTATGTGGTCTGAACATTTTGTATAGACCTTAGGTTCAAGTAGTACAATTCGGGGATCTGGTACTGTACAAATACATCAACAGCTGCTACAATAATCATGAAAGTAATCGAGAGGTCAAAGTACAAATTATACGAGCATTGAGAAAAGAGAGCGCAATACAAACTGAGCACACAGTAAACCTAATGAGAGGGCCATAAACTGTTGTCTTCTTCGCCATCAAGAATCGGAACCAGACCACGCGGAAGCGGAAGGGTCATCTTCAAGTCCTTTGAATAGAAGTACCAAGTAAAATCTGCATTAGGGTCGACATCGCCTTCCATGGTGCCAGGTCCGAATAGCGTCCAAGATCCGCCTTCGACGTAACGCTTCTCAAACCGCATTTTTTTGTTTGGAGGGGTTTCCTGCAGCTTCTCGGCTGGGCTACCTTCAAGCACTTCATGGCGACGCTTCAAAGCCCGTCCTGGTTCTGCTTTCCACCACAGCGGCGCAGCCTGTTTCAGTCGAAGAACATCTCCAGCAGGAATTCCGAGAGCGCATAAGGCTTTGTCATCGACGAGATGAAGAATGTCGGGTCCATATCCTTCGTCGGCAAGCGCGTATTCATGGCGAGAAGCGTTCTTCACACCTGCTTCTTTCTCGGCATGGGTAAGGAATCGACCGAGCTGCGAGGGAGATGGCTTGAGGGTATGGTGGTCGTCAGGTTGGTTTTTCTTTGGTGTGCTTGGAAGAGGCGGATTGCCAGGGTGAACAAGAGACGCGATTGAGTTGATGATTCCTGAGAGGGCGGCGAGAGTCGATGTTTCAGACGAGACTTCAGTCCCAGTAGACCCAGAGCTTTCAGAGCGTTTTCGAGTGAGCAGGGAAGACTTTCTGTTAGCTGGATCGAAGGTTTGTGTGTGCGGCGGATTGTCGATGTCGACATTCTTGTCCTTATCAACCTGGGATGACCATTGATTAGCACAGCATGAATTGAAAAGGATATCAACGAACGAGAGCGCAAGCCCACTCTTTCATCATGAATGGGGTGAGTGGGATCAAGACACCGGTTGCATCGATATAGGTATAGCTGCCATCGTGGTCGTTTTGATATTTCTTCTCAAGCTTTGCGCGTTCTTTTGCCAGATCATATTCTTCTTTTGAAAGCCCTGGATTGTCCTGTGATGATCGTGTTAGCAATTTCATGGACAAGATTTGATAAAACTCAGGAATACGTTGTCGTCTCCATCACAGGCCACATCCTCGCCTTCAGAACTCGAACCCCCATCATTATCACTTGCTTTCTATCAAGAACGATATGAGAATATTGCTAACATAGATGCCCTAACACATAAGCTGTACTCACCACTCGTTTAGCGGACTTCTCGATGTTCGGCATCTCAACAAATATTACAACTGGTTTCCCCACTGGTGCAGAAAGGATCATATTCTTGACTAGGTCTTGGTATTCTTCATAGTTGACAACATCAGGAGCGTCGCCCTGCCTAGATATTGTAAAGTAGATTAGGAACCGGAATTGTGAGAATAGAGTAAACGTACTTAGCTGGATGGACTTGTATCTTGCAAGGGTAGACATGGCGGGCAGTGACTTTGTACTTCTTATCGATGTGGTGTTTCTCGAGGATTGCTGTAAGGAGTTCTAAGTAGTTGTCTTTCGACTCGGAAAAGCTGTGGTTGAAAGTCTTCGCCTTGACGTCCTTCGTTTGTTTCTTGCCTTTGCCCGTGGTGCCAGCTTTGTAGAACGTGAGACGAGCGACAACGGAGAGATCGATTTCATTGGATTCAATGTCGCTAGCAGGAGTGTCTACCATAATGAGGAACTTGGTAGACACGACGGAGTGGGTTCAAACAAGAACGATGGTGTACTCAATTCGGGGTCCCAGCCCTCAGCTAAGCTAATAGGTACAAACAGCCAAAAAAAATTTGGGGATTCCGCATAGATATGAAATCGGCTGTAACGTGGTAGGCCACAAATTCAAATTGTTAGACAACAAGTTCAATGTGTTAGACAACAAAGAAGGTCGACGTGGTAGGCCACAAAATAGCAAAATGGTTGATGAACAAAACGAACGCAAGCTTAGAGAGAACGAGGGCTTAAGATGACGACGGAACATATCCGGCGAGGACACATGAACACGGAACAAGCCGAAGGTCGTGGGAAGCCATCACACGACAGTTGGCTGGAGTCGAGCATTCTCGTTCTGACAGAACCCTCTCTGTTCCAGAGTCGGGGATACAAATAATAGAGACGGAACTCAAATACACGCGGTCACGGGACAGAGAGGAAACCCTTAAAGGTGTCATCCCCTTTCCCGCCCGTCCGAAATACCTCCTTACTCTAATACCACCTATAATACCACCCCAATACCCTACTACCTCCTTTATTACAGTTCCCTCATATACCCCTCGCACTACCTCCTATCTCCACTGCACCAAAATGATCCACGTTAATGCCCGCGTTACTCAAAACATTGAAATCTTGTCTTTTGACACATCGCTGCCTCACAACGCGACCCTCACTGGCTTCGACTTGGCCCACTTGATGGAGGAAGAACAACCACAGCTCCGTGCGTACGATGGACTCACCCTGGTGTCCCCGTCACTCTCCGAGGCTCAAAACCTGATCATCGCACCCCCTCACCCGTCTCTACAACTTACATGGTCGGTTCCACAGTCACCCACCATGCAGCTCTTTGAAGACTTATCTAAAAGAGTTTCAATGCTTGAAAAGGAAGATCGGATCAAAGCGGAGAAGATCTTGAGCCTTGAAAGTGAAGATCGACTGAAGGCCCGGCGGATCTCGAGTCTTCAGGACCAAGTAGCAGACATCAAGCCGCTCGCGGACGCGATCCAACTCCGGGGTCTCTTGGATGCCTGGCTTCGCGAGCAAGGATTTGGTACAGGAAGCGGACCGCGGAAAGCGTGGATTAACAACAACAAAACACGTCTTTCCGTTGCCTCTGGAATCCCAGAAGCCGACCTGGAGGACTTCCTGGAGTAAGTATTTTTATTGGTTATTTCTTCGCATTTCTTAGCTTTGACTTCAGAAGATATCGTTGCTTGGGCAACACCCACGCGTATACCATGAAATCGGACGGTATGGCGCGTTCCATCACACACGTCCCAGGGACTTTTGCGAATAACGTCAACGATCGGTCGTATTTCTCTTCGCTTTTCCGTGCGCTCATCAAACGTTCTGTTGATGACGAGTTGGATGACACCCAACTGTACGTGACAACAATCAACACTGCAAGGCACGTCAACTCTGCAGATTGGAAAATCACAACCTTGTGAGTAGTTTTTATTATTCCAACTTATTCTGCTGATCTTCTTTTAGAAAGTGATATCTTTCGGATTGGACTATATGTAATCTTTTCGTCTCATACCATAGACACCATACCATTACCCTAGATTATTGTGTATTAATGATGATACAGCCTTAACGACGTGTGCGCAAATACAATCCCATGCTCATCTGCCGCCTTGACACACTCCTTGTCCATTACACTCCCACTTGCCGCCGCAAGGTATCTCACCCCGCTCTTCCGTGCACGATGCACATTATCCGGGAACGGGAAGAACGCATCGCTAGAACATGCAACCCCATCCAACTTACCCGCCCATCCCCTCTTTACATCCTCTTCCAATGCTGGCACCTTGCCCTCGAAAAAAGACTCCCACCATTCCTTCTCCCCGCCCTCCAACACTTCCCCACTGACAAATAGGTCGATGGCGTTGGCTTTTTCTGCGCGTTTTAAAAAGGGGGAGCAAGGACCCGTGGGTGGTGGCAGAGCCACCAGAGATCGGCTTTCCCACCGGCGAGACGGGTACAGTGGATATGCAATTGTTGGCCTGCACCGATGCCGATGATGGACCCATGGAAGGCGTACTATGCGACGCTGTTGGATTGGGTGTAGTTCAAAGCGAGTGTGGCGACGATGAGGTCTGTGACCGCGCTTGACGGGAGCTGGGGATGACTTGATTAGTGAGTGGCGATGAAGGCCAAAGAAATTATGGACCTCCTTGTTCTTGGTGACGATGTTTGAGAAGAAAGAAGGCTGGATCTTACAGTCATTCCTGTTTTGCTGGAGGTGGATACCGTACATCTACTTCGTCTCGATTCTGGGGGGGACATAGTTTGGATCAATCTGAATCCACTCATTTGCACTTCATCTGTCTCACAAATAAGATGGGAGTACTCACCTGAAAAACACAATATTTCCCTGCTTTCTTCTTCTTCAACACATTGAGCGCGTCATCTGCGTACCCAGGCGCAATAATCCCATCAGAGACTTCGCACGCGAGATGATACGTGCAGTAGCGAGATCACATGGAGCCGAAAGGGCGATAAAGTCGCCAAAGGAGGACATACGGTCCGCACCTGACAGGTTAGGTTCAAGTGAGCTCTACAAAATGATGACAGAGAACGTACCTAGAGCTCTAGCATATGCACAAGCGAGCGGGGTCAAAGGTTTCTTGACTCTGTAGACCCTTTTCTCTGTCTCTGTGAGCTCGACGCCGACAGCTGCACCCGTGGGTGAAACATGCTTGAAGGACGCGGTGGCCAGGAGATTGAGGGCCTTTTGGAATTCTTTGACGAGGGCGTAGGAGTTGAGCGCGTCGAGGAGGTTGATGCATCCAGGTGATCCGCTCAGCACTATCAAATCAGTACATTTTCGCCACAATTTGACGAATAAGAGAGAAAAACCCACCTCTGAACGAAAGCTCTCCCTCGGAGACATACGCCTGCGCGGGCTTTTGATGCGGGTTCGCACCATACCTAAGCGTGATCCTCTGGACTGGCCCTGCCAACTTCTCAGCTGGCAACTCGGCGCTAGCGTATTGTTCCCTGAAATACCGGCTAATGGCCTCGTTGTATCTTGCGGTCATCCGGAAAGCTTTCAGCGCAAGAGACGCTCTCAGTCCCTGCCCTACGTCTCCTTGCCCATCCTTCCACGCACCGAGGAAGGTTTTGTAATCTTCCGGATCGGAGAGGACGGAGACGCGCTCATGGTCCTTTGCCGTGGCGCGGACAAGTGTCACTCCCCAATATCGACCTTTTCGACTGCGTCTGCTAGAGTACAGTTTGGCCTGGCGATTGTTTCGGTGAATAAATAGAGGTTGCAGACGACGATGGAGATTGGGGAGATATTTTGCGCTTTGAGGTTTTCAGAGTCCAATGGGAAGTTTCATGCAATGATTCCTGTTTTTGTCCTATGAGTAAATTTAGGTAGATATATGGGTGGGAGGGGGATACGAACCACCGTGTACTGCAGGGTCAAGCGTTTTGACTCGTCCGCCTAGCATTTCTGGGGATGGTGATGTCCGATACGTTCCTTTTTCCATCATCGTAACTAAAAGAATCGACCATTGAAAAAGAAAAAGAGCCTACTCAATGAGAATTCCTGCATCTCTTATTTTCTTCGCCGTTCCTCCAGATCTTAGAGGAATCGTGAGAGATCAAGAGACGGTGTGACCGATCTGTGACGAGGCTGAGAGTAGACCTGTCCCCTTTCCCTTATACCTTTCTCTGGCGATATACCCAGGACATACCCCTCGTGCACTACTTCCCCTATTCTTTACCCGCCGTACACCAACATGTCTACAAACGTCATTGTAAACGCACACATTGTTCAAGAGATTGCGACGGAAACTCTAGCTATACCTGTGACTTGCACTGCGAATCTGACCGTTCTCGACATTGCTCATTCGACGGAGCAACAAGACTCTCTCCGTCCATTCAGTGGCATATCCCTTATCTCACCTTCACCATCCGAGGCACTCGAAACGATCGTCACGCTCGGTACCGATTTGGATCCTCTAAGTTTGACTTTCTCTGTGCCACCCAACGACGCATCTATGGATGCTGTGCAGACCCTCCGCAAAGAGCTACTGGAACTGAGTGGCAAGGTATCGGTCCTTCAAGGGGAATCAAGAACTAAATCTGAACAAATATCTACGCTCGAGGGAAAAGTCTCCGAACTGGAGGCAGATGTGGTACCACTAGCAGATGCGATACAGCTACGATGTGCGATGGATGTGTGGCTTCACGAAAACGGATTCAACGCGCAGAGCAGTCCTCGCAAACTCTGGATTTCCAGGAACAAAGCACGCCTGTCAAAGTCATTGCAGATGCCAGAAGCAGAACTTGAAGACTTTTTCGAGTATGATTATTCCCCCCTATTTGTACCTATTCTGACTTCTGACTTCAGGCGTTATCGACGATTGGGCGACAGCAAGGCCCATATAGTCATGTCAAATGGCGTGGCGCGTGCCGTCACACGCGTTACGCAGAATCAAAACGACAACGCCCGCTTCCATAATCTTTTCGGTTCCCTCTTCAAGCACACAGTCGACGCAGAGTTGGATCAAGCCCAAGTCTATGTTACACGCCTTGATTCAGGGAGGGATGTCCCGCCGTCGGAAAGGAAAAAGAAATTACGCAAAGCCTTGGTGTAAGTAGTCCTTTGATTTTATCCCAAATTATGCCACTGATATTTTCCCAACAAGATGATCAATTTCCTCGCACAAAAGGGACGCATACACTCTACACTATTCCTTTATATTATTAGACATGTAATTTTGATCGTTTTGTCAGACAATGAAACCTAGACTATGTAGAATGATCAACCTTCTCGAGTTCAATGAGCCTCCACCAAGAGGCAATTCTGATGAAGACTGCACGAAGTACGTCTTTGTGCGTGCTTGCTCTTCGCGTGTTATTTTCTTTTCGTACATGCCATGCGTACATAGGTTCATCCAGGATCGTTCACGCGTCGAGGGTTGAGTGGGGAGTGCTCTATACGCTGCCGTCCAATATCGTTGCACGCACCATCACTCGCGTTACTGATGACGACGAGCGGTCTATCTTTGAAACTTTGTTTCTACTGGAACTGGGTCATATCATTGATGATGATTTATAAGATGGGTGCCCATTCGTATTCGACGTGGTTGGCTGTGTAAGGACGAGCCGGCATGAGGTACTTGACAATCTGCGGCTCTGCAGTTGAAGTTAGCCTCTACTCCCAATACCTCATTTGATTTTTCAGAATAGTGACTATTCTCTTCAGCTATACCATACACAGCGCACTTGCAAAATATTGTTAACTCAAGCTCTGGAAGTTAAGTACGCTTCCAGTTATGAGACTAAGAAACTCTTCGGGACTTTGCCATCGGGGAACGCCTCCATAGTGAGATCCATAAGACGACGACGACATTCTTTCTTCAATAAATCGGCACGGGAAGGACCGTTGACCCCCTCGTCTGGCTGGAGAGTGACTGAGAGCATTCATTAAAATCACTGAACCAGGGAAAATATTACGGTTGACTTACTGTCAGACAGCAAGGCATGTTCAGCCTCTTCATTAGCTTTAGCATGCCTGGCTTCGTCCTCCTCATATACTGCCTGCATGAGATCCTCAACTGAGATCTTAATGTTCAATTTGATGAGTGCGGCCGCGAGGGAGGGGATATGAATGATCTGATCCTTGCAACTGGCTAAAGGTAGAGCGTGGCTATGGGGAACCATTAAGAAACAGAGTCTAAGATACTAAAGATATACCCCTCACGCACCTCCTAATATATGCGCAGATAGGGGATTCGAACCCTCACTTCCACGGCAGGAACGTGTGTGCTGACGACCATTGCACCTATCTGCCCTAAATTTCCTATGGGTTGTCGTTTCTGCTCTGGGTGATTGCAAGCACAACACAAGCAAGGTTGTCTGTTTTTTGAATTAGGAGAGGTTGCGATTCATTAAGATGTGGGCCGCTGCTGTATAAGTTATTGGGTGCGGCGTATCCTGAAAGTTATCATCGACGGTGTAATGGTCAACACTTCCACATTCGACCCAGTCAAATCATGGAGATGAAGGTTCGAATCCTTCTCTGCACATTGGGTAGGGGAAATGTTTTAACCAGTCCGCTTCGTTTTGCATGTTCCCTTGCCTCGGCGTTCGCGAACGCGGAGCAAAGCGCAAATATTTTCAAGAATTGGGTAGATGGTGTAAAGGTCAGCTTTTTTATATACCGATAATATTAATCCCCTTTTCCCCCTCCCAACACCAAAATGGTTATCTCCTCATTGGTGCACCATGACAAGCTGCAAAAAAGACCCCTGATTAATATAATGTCATTTCACGTCCGGTACATTGCTACTCCTTAATATGCTTCCCTGTAATATGTATATCAATACAAATAATAGAGACGCCGCTTTCGAAATTGTGGATAACCTCTCGATCTACTTCTCCACGATAAATTGGCAAGTTCCGGTGCGTTCAAGGTCACGTAAATTCTTGATCGTCGTCTCACCAATGTTCTCGAGAGCTTCCTTGGTGAGGAAGGCTTGATGACCACTGTTGCTGAAAGTCAGAAGAGAAATGAAGACCATGTTGCAAAATTAGATCTCACGTCATGAACACATTATAAAAAGTAAGAAGCCGAGCAAAAGTATCGTCGGTGATCACTTTGGCGCTGGAATCCGCGAAGAAGTATGACGATTCTCTTTCGTAGACATCCAACCCAACAGCAGATATGTGGCCGCTCTTTAGTCCTCTATGTGAGTCGTCAGTGTTTGGAACGGCATCAAAGGTGGGTAGCATACCGAATCAACGCGTAAGAATCAATCAAGCCACCTCGCGAGGTATTGATTATCACGACACCCTTCTTCATTTTCGCGATCGCATCATCGTTGATGATGTATGTCGTACTAGCATTAAGGGGACAATGCAAGCTGATGATGTCGGACTGAACGAAAAGTTCGTCGAGGGTATCCACGTAGGATATGCCATACTCCTCGGCAAGATTCGAAGGATAGGGATCGTACGCAACCACCTTGGCGTTGAAGCCTCTCGCAAGGATCTTGCCAGTCAACAGGCCAATCCTCCCCGTTCCGATCAGGCCTATGGTCTTCCCGGAAATGTTGAACCCCAGCAAGCCATCTAGGAGGAAGTTGCCCTCGCGTACGCGGTTGTAGGCCTTGTGGTATTTCCGGACTACAGTCATAATCATCCCAACTGTGAACTCTGCCACGGCTTCAGGAGAATACGCTGGGACTCGAGCGACTTTGATACCGAACTTCGCGGCGGCCTCGAGATCGACGTTGTTGTAGCCTGCGCATCGAAGAGCGATGAATCTCTGGGGTAAAACAGTGAGTGGATTAGGTTGTTGGCGATCGCGATGATCCAGAGCAAAGAACGTATACGTACTACATTGAGCCTGGCAAGCTGTTCAATCACACCAGCATCGCAGATGTCGTTGACGAATATGCACACCGCGTCATGACCGCAGGCTAGGATGGCTGTCTTTTCGTCGAGGAGCGCGTCGAAAAACGAGAATTTCACGTCGCTATCTTCACCGTTGCTGTCGTTGAGCGATTTGACATCATACTGTGGACGTAAAGGCCTATTTGTGACGACAATGATGGCCGAGTTCCCACCTTTTGCACACCAAATACCGCGACTTTCATGATGGGTAGTTAGAATTGGTTTAGAAGTTTCGGCGCTCTTCCACGCTTGATATGTAAATGACCAGAATAACATATCGTACACATTCGAATATCACGCTCAAAGCAACAGATCAAACGAATGCCATCCCAGCGCCATTCACAAAGAGACATTGATTGTTAAGCCTGGTTAAGCCCGGCCCCTGCATTGGCTCTCCAAGAACTGAACGTTCAGGTCTAGAACTGGATGCCTCGCCCGTAGATGTCAATGCGCACACGAACGTTCGAGATTATCCTTGGCTTAGCGAATAAGGTTCAAGGAATGTTTGGTATAGGAGAGAGCAGGAGCGATGGTCGCACTGGGGTCGAGGTCTCGTTTGGCAGCTCGCTGCCGCCATCACAGGGCCGATGAGAATTGCATGTCGCTGATCCTAAAATCCTCTCAAAACTTCACCAGGTCCAACCCCAATTTATTATCAATTTGCGATAATTTGCAGCTCTTGCAGGCCCTTGCTTGTTCTTTGGAATTTGGACCTTGATGCTTGATTATGGGAATCAGCTTGTACCATCAAGATTAACATCGTTGATTCGTACGACATGCCTGGATGGATTTCCACACAGCGGCTTTCTCTGAATGAAGTAGCCAAGCATGGACCCGCGCATCCTCCAGTGTCTTACATCTTTGCCAGCTGCAGTGACTGAAAGGCATGAGGAATGTCCATGGTGTCGTCGATACCTACTAACCTTTAGCACAGATAACGCCAAAATAGTGACACCGAGCGCAGCACTGGCCACCGTCGGCAGCAGTGTGCTGATGGAAGATAAAACAGGTCCACTCACCAACTATCTTCCCTTAGCTGAGAGCATCGAAGAGCTAAGTGAGATTCCGGGGAGAGTATTGCCATTGGATAGTAGCCGCGCTCGTAATCGCGTCGCGTGACCGATTGTTGCGTGAACATCGTGACATCCGTCACACGGGATTCGATCATCGGCTCGTCAAACGGATATCTCGACCTTGTGGCTTTGAGCCTTTGTGCACTTGCCACTACTTGCTTGCTCCAATTTTGGACTATCTAGAAGGAATTCACATCTGGCGCTTCCTCCCAAAAAAGTTGGGCCCAATGTTGTCCGGGTGGCCACTCTCAGCCTTCGAAATGATTCTGATCCGTGCATGGGGAAAGCTGGGGGCCCATATTTATGCCGTGGTTCCTGAAACGATGAGGGTACTTCGCCTATCTTGAATACGCTCTCATGTCCATCAACAGGTACGAGATTTACAAGTCAGTTTGTCAGGCTTATCACACCCGCAGGTCGGCCTCATTCTGGGTACATAAACGAAGATGAACCATGGTCCATCATCGGTTCTTCACCCTACCTCTTTCTCAAGATGGCATCGCCATCCCTGACATTGTCTGCCTTTCTCGTCTTGGCCTGCGCTGTAGGGACATCCGCAAGTCCAAGCGTTGTCAACGTCGTAGATTTGGGATATGCAAAGTATCAAGGCTCCGTAAATCCCACTTCGAAGGACACCGAGTTTCTGGGAATGCGATATGCCGCGCCTCCTACAGGTAAGCTGTTTAATGACCTTAGGTATGGCTGAATTTCACGCTGAAGTTTCTACTAGGGACACTACGTTGGAGAGAACCGCAAGCACCTGCCACAACCAGCGGGGTACAGCTAGCCAACTCGCAACCAAATCAGTGCTACCAGAGTACCCTAGGAGTGGCCCCCACATCTCCATTCAGGACTTCCGCAGTTTTGCGCAGAGACACGCCCATCTCTGAGGATTGTCTTTTCCTAAAGTATGTTCCTCCTTTTTCAGTACTCTTTCTTTACCTCTTATTAAAATTTTAACCAAGTGTTTGGGTTCCCGGAACTCTTCAACCAAACCGAAAGCTGCCTGTCCTCTTTTGGATTCATGGGTATTTATGCTTCTTTTGAGCTTTTTGCCGAGCTAATTCCTTGATATAGCGGTGGTTACACTTTAGGAAGTGCCTCCGGTGCGATCCCCGGCGTGTTTGACGGAAGTGATCTCATCAAGGAAGCTGGAGGAAATGTTGTCGTTGTTGTCATACAATACCGACTAGGTGTGCTTGGGTTTTTATCGAGTTCACAAATCAAGGCAAATGGAGCGTTGAATGCCGGTCTTTGTACGCCGTTTTCCCTTTCTTTCAGAGTCACGTTAATGAATGTTCTTAGTGGATTAACAATTTGCCCTCAAGTGGGTGCAACAACATGTGGGTTCTCATCAATTTTGATCCTACTTTTTGGAAGTGTTGAATTCTGGCCCTCGCAGATCAGCAAGTTTGGAGGCGACCCAACCAAAGTTACCATTTGGGGAGAATCCGCAGGAGCTGGTTCCGTCGTCCAACACATCGTTGCGAACAATGGAAATACCTACCCTCCACTCTTCAGAGGCGCAATGACGAGCTCTACTTTCTTACCTTCGCAATATAATTATAACGATAGAATTCCACAGGTAAGTTCCGAATGAATTCTTTCTCGCCTAATTTGATATTTACCTTTTTCAGTCCTATTATAACAGTGTTGTCACCCAAACAAAGTGCTTGATATCCTTCTGTAAACTCTCTCAAGGGTACTGACGGGAACTTGATATAGGTGCAATTCCGTAGCAGATACCCTTAGCTGTCTCCGCAACGTCGACGCGACAGTTCTTCAAGCTGCAAATATGAACATCGCGGCGAGCGTTTTCTACGGCACATGGGCCCCACAGCCTGTCGTTGACGGAACGTTCATAACTGATCGGCCCAGCGTCCTCCTGAAAAATGGAAAAATCAACGGAGTGGGTCCTTCCATTGGGCTCTCGTTTGTAGGCGATGGTTATTGACGGAGATAATCACAGAAAATGTTACTTTCGATAGTGAACAGCCATGAAGGCGACGCTTTCGTGGATCAGACTACGGCTGCTACCGTTCAGGTCCCTAATTATATTGCAAACCTCTTCCCAAATCTCGGAGCACAAGACATTGTGGCGGCCGCTAAGCTCTATCAAGGTCTTGGAAGCAACATAGAACAGGCAAATCTAATTGCGGGGGAGCGTGAGTTTGTTTCCTAGCATATCAAAGGACTAAAGCCAAGAATTTTCTCTCTTCGTAGCCATTCTCGTCTGTCCCACATATCACCTCCTCAAGGCTTTCAGCGGACGTGTGTTCAAGGTGCCTTGCGTTCATTTGAAGAAGACCCGTCACTGACGGGATTTTGCGAACATAGGGCGAATTCGCCGTCCCTCCTGCACTCCACGGGGCTGACGTCAACTACTACTTCACTTCGTACGTCAACGATCTTCCCCAAAAATCTCCCATCCACCAACCCAATTTTTTCGTTCAAACAGGTTCATGCCCGCCGGAACATCCATCAACGCGCCCTTACAAACCGCATTCTCAGGCGGATTCGCAAACTTTGTTCAGAACCTCGACCCGAATGTCAAATCGAGCGGCCCAAACATCACGCCTCGCTGGAATACGTGGAGCTCGCAGCAGCACAATGAGATGCTGTTCAATGTAACGGCGGCGGGTGCGGCGGATGTTCATGCTTTCCAGACAAATGTCAACGTTGCGCATATGTTTTTCCTTTTTTTCGTTGTGGAAGGTGCTGGAGTGCTGATGAAACAACGTAGGTTTTGGGAGAGCGTTGGCGCGTCGACGGCTGTTTGAATGGTTTATATATATACCCCTTTGGGCTTCTGATGGACTCGTATTTATCAATAAATATATGTACTTGTGTATGAACCTTTTTTTTTTTTGATGGAGGGCACACAATGAAAAAAATCAGTTCAAAAAAATGCGGCTTGCGATTGATAGTACAAGGCGGACCAACTTGGAAATCATCAAAACTTGGCCTTGTCATTCTGCGCAAACCCATTAGGCAGATCCTCCATCTGCCCCACAATCTTATCCTTACTCCCCACCACTTCACCCTTCTGCGCCGCCACCTCCTCCTCACTAACCACCCGCCCATCCACAGCTTGCTCCACCTCCTTCGCCACCTCTGCAAGCCACACCCCACCATCCTCCTTCGACTCGAGGTCGCGCCCGATAAGGCTCACAAATACGCCTTTGTATAAGACGGGATAGGAGCCGACTTGGATGCCGTGGGGTTTAAGACGTTCTTGGAGGGATGTTAGGTAGGGTGCTATCATTGATTCTGCGCGTCTGCGGTGTGAAGTTTGTTAGAATGATTTTTTTTTAAAACGGGGTGGAGCGTACTCTGTAAAAACTTGTATCCGGAGAGGCCGCTCGCTCTTTGGTGGGAGGGGCAAAAAGGGAGTCAGGCCGTGCAGCATCTTTTGGAAGAGGGCGGGGATGCCGGGGAAGATGCATAGTTTTCCTTCGAGTCGTACTACAGGCTACGTTTTTTGTCTTAATATTTTGTTATTGGAGGGCGTTGAATTGGCGTGTGCGTACCACCCAAATGTCCTCTCCCACAAAGATTACTTCTGCTTTTTCGGGGAAGAGCGCCATGCGTCGAGTAGCGGCGCGTTGTTGTGCATCTTGGGTGCCTACCCACTTGCGGTATTTGTTCATCTCTGACATGCGTCGGATAGTTTCTTCATGGTGAACGAGGTTTTGGTTGAAGGACTTTGCGAGGGACTGGTAAGTTATGTCTTTGACACGAGTTACTCTCCGAGTCCTTGGTCAAGTGAAGACAGGCGAACCGTCATGCGTAGGCCCAATCCCGCCACTCGTGATTACCAGATCGTACGCCTTGACCAGCCTCCTGCTAGCTTCGATGCTGGGAAATGTGTGACGGTCAATTCTCGGCACACGACACCATATGACATGACGCACATCTCATCTTCGTTATCTGCAATGACTTCTATCCGCTTCCTGGAGATTCAAACCACTGGACTCGTCAAAGATGATTCACAACTGCGAGACTTTGGGAGTAACGAACGTACAGCTCTACCCCGTGTACAAAGCAGTACTGCGCGAATGTATGCGAGTTGCGGTCATGAGTTTTTCCATTGAGAATTTCGTCTCTGTGGAAGCAAAGGTTATCAGCAGATGATCAGATGTGAATGTTTCAGAGAACGTACCCGATGATAAGAGCAGCGGCTGTTTTGATATACCGGTCTCCCCCGAGAGGATTTGGTGGTACGGGTGAAATGGGAAATACCACCTTTGGAGGGGTAGGAGATGGCCCCGAGCCGGAGGCGGAGTTTTGAGGTGGTGGTGGTGATGGTGATGGTGAGAAGGTGGACATTGCTGGGTGATATGTCGGAGCTGGTCGTCGTTGGCGTCGCAAGAGGACTGTTGAGGAGAAGAGTCTGGGTGTGCGTGTAAGAAGAGTGAAATTTGAGGAAAGGGAGCGCATTGAACAATTTTGAAAGCCTAGGGATTGCAGAGGTGCATTTATTAAATAAAGCGTACCTCTGAGAGCGGAGAGCGGGAGCTCCAATGAAATCACACCGCTCTTACGGTGTTACGTAATATTACTGTGAGCACGTGGTTTACATTGATGTCGAAGTTGGTCCGAAAAAGTGAGCAACTGCTTGACGACGACAACGACTTTTGCAACGAATTTGACGACTCCAACATCTGATTTCCCTCCTTTTATTCTCACCACTCGCAGATTTCGCCGTCTATTTAAATAATCACCAAAAAAACCCTCAACCGCGACCTCACGCTCTTTTCGAACCTCACGCTCCTTCGCAATCGATATTCTATCATGTTCTCCTCAGTTTTCGTATTTGTACTGGCTTTTGTGCTTTTGGAAGCGCCACTGTTTGCTCGGGCCGGTTTATACGTGCGTCCATTGCCTTGTATGCGCGTCGAAATCAATATGAACGCGTATTGCTAGGTCGTATCGCCCTCCAAGGGATCTGTATGCCATGGAGGGCAACCATGCACGATTGAATGGCTAGATGACGGCACAGCACCCTTACTCTCAGCTATTGGTGTCGCCACCGTTGGTCTTTACACTGGAAAACAGGTTCGTCCTTAACGCCCTCATGTCGAATGAGACACTAACGAGACAACACCAGAAAATCGTCCAATGGATTCAGGCCGTGGATGTGACCACTGCTCACTCCATCACATTTACGGTGAGCTTTCTCCGACGTCTCGCCCTTTATATGCGTCCTTAACAACCATGGTCATCCCAGCCCAACCCTGCTGCAGGACCCAATTCCGACGCTTAGTGCGTTTATTTGATAAATTTCCGTTTCACCTTGTTCTAATTCAAGAATAGCTACATCGCCATCACATCAACGTCTCTGAAAAAAACAAACGACAGTACAATCCCCTACTCGGGCTGGTCTCCTTACTTCCGGTATGTATGCGCCCGAATACGAGTATTCACTGATTAACATCAAACGCGCCAGCCTAGACCGCATGTCCGGATCCTTTGACACTCCCCTCCCATCCGCAACCGCAACCATTCAAATCCCCAGCACCCTCTTACACGCTGCCACACAGTCCGCGCAGTCAACATCAACAGTCACCATTGGCCACCTCTCCACATCCCAAGCAGCGTTAAATTCGACGCCGATCCCGTCAGCGTCAGCATCAGCTTCGAAAATGATAACGTCAACCTCCGCTGCTTCCTCTACACATTCATCAACCGCGTCAAGCGCTGCTGCATCCTCGTCTTCGACAAGTACCGCTAGCACGAGCGGGGCTTCCGGACTTTCAGCATCGGCTTGCCCATTTTTCTTGGCTGCCATCTCTGCAGTAGTTCTATGCACGGTCTGGTAAACTCATGAAATTTACATTATCCGTCCGTCGTTCTTCCATCCTTATTGGCCAGCCCATCGTTGTTCTCAGACTTTTTCACCGACGCTGTTCTTTTTACCTTTTATCATTATTGCGATACCTCCTCGCTCCATTTTTTATTTTGTAGACCTAGCGTTACCCCTCCCCTTCCCTTCAGCCTCATCGCCGGCCTTTGGGTTATATTTTTTGCTACTTCCTTCTTCGGGGCGATGGACTTTGGACGCATAATGCGCTTTACATTCTTTTATTCTCAACATCACCGTGCGCCTCGCGTTACCCACTTCTCAACCACCTCGATAGGTTTTGTACTTTAGGTATATTCATACTCGCTACTTGTGTCGCCATCTTTATCTTTGGCGCACCCTGTCTCTGGGTCACTACGACCTTATAGCCCCTTGCCAGGAGAGGGAGACAAGTCTACTTTCTGTCAGGGTTTCATTTTTCTACGTCGTGCCAACTCCAAACCTGTAGGATGTACTTACCCTCAAATGCTGCCCAGATGCTACCTTACACAGCAATGTGTAGATGGAAACATTCAAGTTAAATATCTCCTCGAAGGCAACACAAGATGCAGGTTTTTTGCAGCTTGTCATGGTGCATCAATGAGGAGATAACCATTTTGGTGTCGGGAGGGGGAAAAGGGGATTAATATTATCGGTAATATAAAAAAGCTGACCTTTACACCATCTACCCAATTCTTGAAAATATTTGCGCTTTGCTCCGCGTTCGTGAACGCTGAGGCAAGGGAACATGCAAAACGAAGCGGACTGGTTAAAACATTTCCCCTACCCAATGCGCAGAGAAGGATTCGAACCTTCATCTCCACCATTTGACTAAGTCGAATGTGGAAGTGTTGACCATTACACCATCTGCCCAACCTTTGTAAAATTGTGACTCATCTTGGTTCACATACGCTTGAGTCCTTTTTACATCGTCGACAATAAATTTCAGGATACGCCGCACTGAACGAATCGCAACCTCTCCTAATTCAAAAAACAGACAACCTTGTTTGTGTTGTCCTTGCGACCACCCAGAGCAGAAACGACAACCCATCGGAATTGAAACTATAGAAATCCAGAACATTTAGGGCAGATAGGTGCAATGGTCGTCAGCACACACGTTCCTATCGTGGAAGTGAGGGTTCGAATCCCCTATCTGCGCATATAATAGGAGGTGCGTGAGGGGTACATATATCTTTTGTATCTTAGACTCTGTTTCTTAATGATTCCCCATAGCCACACTCCACCTCCAGCCAGTTGCAAGGATCAGATCATTCATATCCCCTCCCTCGCGGCCGCACTCATCAAATTGAACATTAAGATCTCAGTTGAGGATCTCATGCAGGCAGTACATGAGGAGGACGAAGCCAGGCGTGCTAAAGCCAATGAAGAGGCTGAACATGCCTTGCTGTCTAACAGTAATTCAACCGTAATATTTTTCCTGGTTCAGTGATTTTAATGAATGCTCTCAGTCACTCTCCAGCCAGACGAGGGGGTCAACGGCCCCGCCCGTGCCGATTTATTGGCGAAGGAACGTCGTCGTCGTCTTATGGATCTCACCAGGGAGGCATTCCCCAACGGCAAAGTTCCCAAGAGTTTCTGAGTCTCATAACGGCAAGCGTGCTTAACTTGCCGAGTTAGAGTAAACCATGTTTTGTGTACACAGATATGATGTAGCTGAAGACAGAATGGTTACCATTCTAAATAACAACATATTTGGAACGTACAAAATGATTCGGAAGCAGGAGGCAATCTTCAACTGCAGAGCCGCAAAGTGTCAATTCTCTCCCGCCGGCTCGTCCTTATGCAGCCAACTACATCAGTCACGAATGTGTACCCATCTTCTAATTCATCTTCAGTGGTATGGTTCAGTTCCAATAGAAACAAAGCTTTGAAGATGGACCGCTCGTAGTCGTCAGTGACGCAAGTGATGGCGCGTGCAACGCTATTGGACGGGAAGGAGTATAATCCTCGCTCAACCCTTGACACGTGGACAATCCTGGATGAACAGTAATATAAGCATGACGCACAGATACGAGGAAGTGAGCAAACAATATTCTCACATAAATTCGACAATATTAGCCACAGAAATCCTGGAGGCTTGCGAAAGCTCGTTGATCTTGGACTGGACCCATGCCTTTCTCTGACCGCTTTCAAGTGGTGCGAACATATGCAAGAACTTGTCCACTAGGCATGCCAACATAGTAGAGTCCGATGGAGGTAGAAGGCTTAGGCTCTGAAAGCATTCCAAATTCCGCTTCATATTCATGTCGGTTTCGAGTTTATCAAGTTTTGAGCTTGCCTCTAGCAGTTTTGGCCATAATGAAGTCCTGGCGGCGTAAAACTCCTGCACCGACGTAGGCTGCTTAACTGCTGGACCAACCATCTCAGAATCGTTTGACTGAGTCGGATAAATTGAGGGTGAGGCAAGAGAAAGGTTTTGAAAGGCGGCTAGAGATCGTTCTGCCTGCGCAGTAGTAGTCACTGGGTCCAAGACGGCATTGGCAGGATCCATATTCAACAATCTGTCGAGGGTAATGAACTACGTTGAGGTTTATAGTGTTCGGATAGAAAAGGGGTAGCAGGGTGAGCCGAAAATGCAAGGAAAGGAGCTGTCAGTCATCGTTACTGTCACCATCCTCGACGACCTTCAGATTCTCCCTAGGGTTTTCCATCAGCGACGGAAGCCATTTTAAGGCCAAGGTGATGGGGAATACGGCTCGGCGCTTCTAGGGGATGACTGAACGAAGAACTGGCTATAGCCCATAGGATTGGGTTTAGGTCCAGTCTGACTTCAGCGCTTTCTTGAATAGACGTTAGAATACTAGAAGCATGCCTAAGGTCAACTAATTATTTCGAAATCCAGCATTCAGAAGATCAGAAGCCGACTCAGAGTACCATGCTTGAAACATGAACCGTCTTCTCACGTCCCAGCTACATCCATAATAAATATGGAGCGAGGCAACATCCAATTGCGGAGTCGCCTTTCAAACCGCCGGGAAAATATTGTTTGCGATGGCGGCGGTACGGTATCCAGTCAACGCGGCCAGCCTTTCGCGGAGTTCACGACGGGACCGAAGAAAAGTAGAGCGAGTGCTAGTGTCTGCTAGCTTTCCGAAGACAATGAGACGTGCCGTGCATGCGAGTTTAAATAGATCTATAAGCGTTCGTAGATCTAGTATGCCAAGGGATATTCTTAAGATTTAGATGCTGGCGAGGAAGTTATGTGACTTACCGACACCGCACGGCTAGCCTCTGGGTATGGACCCACCACAGAATCCTACGGTCGACCACAATCAGTAGTGGGTGCAGGATTGTTAGCTACTTATAATGACAATGTGTTAATCAACGACTCGCAGTCAGCGCGCTAAAGGGGTATCGATGAATTCTTGGATTATAGGAAATGGAACGGAGGTTGCTGTGTCTCCGGCAAAGGTACGCTTGATGAGGTTTTTGACGGTGTTCTTGCAGGTGAGCCATATCTCAGGACTGGAAGGACCGGTCGTTAGCACACAAAGAGATAGAAATGCAGACGATAGGCGCACTGTGTCCCACAATACATCCGCTGAGCAGCCGCGAGAACTTCTTGTTGTGGTCATGACAATGGGTCTTCAATGGAGTGTAATACATGCCGAGTGTCTATAGCGCTGGTACAGAAAATGCATTTGGTTTCAAAACAAACAACAGGGTGAGTCCGGGACATAATAATAGTTACTTCTAGTTTGCTTCTAGTTAGATTCTTCTGCTTCTGCAACTTCCATAGAGCAGGCTGCAGCCTGCTGCAACTCATGCTACTGCAGTTGCACAAGGTATCAGTGGTCCAGATCGAGATATACCAATTGACTCATCACTGCTCCTCCTTCACATGACGATCTGCACCACCCCGCCTGCGTGCACTCCTCTTTCCATCTCTCCCGCTATCCCTCTCCTGCCTCTCCCTGCCCCTCTCCTCTGGCTCCCCACCCTGCACAGAAACAGCACCCAACATCCCTAAACCCATCTCCACATCTGCCCTCATCTCACATTCCCTGCCATACCTCAACAACGTCTTCACTATCATCGCCAAAAACACCAACCCAAGCACCAACACCCCTGTGACAGCCACCCGTGGGCCCAAAGCCGCCGTTGCGCTTAATGGTGCACGGGAGGAAAGATCGTCCCCTGAGCCGGTTAGCCAGACAAATGAGAGGATGGATGTAAGGAAGAGAAGCATTGACCTGTGGGGGAAGAAAGGGTGAGGGTGAGGGTGAGAAAGGAGAGTCGAGGTAAAGGTACCAAGCCAACGATACCGCCGGCATCGCCAGTAACACCCAAACATTCCACCATGCAGCGGTATTTGTCGTCTTTACTTCCTACCAGCAGCCAAAACAGTTGAGTTTTTTTTTGGCTTTATTCTTGAACACAAAAACACACCTCATGCCACATCGAAGATTGATACATACCCCTCATAGTCCCAAATTTCACAATATATATGCACCCATACGAAAGACTCATCAATGCACATATCAACGAAAGCAGCGCAGCATTCCTGGTAATTGGGTCGTCGGCCGCTTGGGGTATTTGCAATAGTGTTAAGATGCCCCTACATTTTTTTAAAACTTGGTTGTACTTGAAAGAAAAAAAACAGAGCAAAAGAAACGCACGAAGTCAACAAAGCAGAAACGGCGTTCAACATCTTCCACTCCTTCAACAACGAATCTACGAATGCTTCCCAAAATCAAATCCATTTGTTGCCACACTGGACACCCCTGCTGTCTGTTGGTGCCCACGGAATCCAGGTAAATGCACCCATTCTCCAAGACCACGGCAAAAATGTGTTCTACCGGCAGGGTCAACTCCGACCCCACCTCGACCTCCATCACCCTGAGAGTTCAATTCCAACCCAGCAATCCTCGAAGAATACAACATAGGCAACCTCAGCAGCAATAAATTGTGGTATACCTGTCTGGGGAACAGACATGCAACTTCACAAAACGACTTGACAGAGATGACATTGATGAACTTCAAATTGGGGTCTTCGCGGTTGTAGGGGCCGTTTGATGATAAATTGAAGGAGGGCAAGGGGGGGATCCCTGGGCCTGGGCCGGCGCCAGTCTCGGGGTCGACACCTAGAGGAGAGGAAGAGGAAGGGTAACACCAAGACCGGATCTGCGTAAGCCACTTAAACGGGTTCACAGGCACAGACCTCTCTTTTGGCAAAGAGGAAGCTGCACGCGATGGGGAGGGAGAGGGAGACCTGAAAGGCAAGTTTATGTTTATGTTTGGCGACTCGGAGTCTGCCCCAGGATGTCTAGTTCTACCTCTTTGCGGGTTCAGACCATGCCGGTTTGATGTACAAAGAGCGGGACTAGATGGTAGAAGGTCACTTCCTCTTGCTTGAAGCCAAGAGGACACTGTGGCCGAACAGTTTCAACAAATAGGACCTTAAAGAGAGGTTGGAAGACATACCTTGACTGACGCTCCGCGTAGCAGTCAACATCCCATTGCCACTCTCCGTATTCAAGCCCCCATCCCGCACCGCGTGATCAAGAAGATTCAGTGGGGTATTCAAGCTAGACTCGAATTTGGCGTCATTTGCTGAAAACGACCCGCATTTCGTTCGAGTCGTCACGATACCAAAGTTTGTAGGCGACGTCGACGTTATCATGCAAGTGGTGTCTATGGGAGCCTGGGAGGCAGCAGAGAGCTTGTCGGATGTGAGCTTCGATGAAGATTCTATGAGTACATGCCATTCGTTTAGACAAAATCCGTGTCGAGAGGTGGATTGTGATGATGCTCACCACTGGCAGTTGACGTTCCAAAGTCGTTCAGACGTTTGTGTTTCCACCCAACCGCTGGATCTGAGCTCCCTGTTGTAGTCGTCGCAAAGACGGGTTCGATGTCCATTGGAATGGAGTATGTCCAGTTGCAACGAAGTGTCCAGTTGCAACAAATTGTGTCGAGTTGCAAAGAAAAATGCCCAAGTATATCCAGTTGCAACTACCGTTGACGTGACCTGATCGTGACACAAGATGCTGCACTGCCAAATTATGGGCGGGAGCAGTAACGTTCACTTGATGATACCCAGGAGCAGTACTTGAATTTGTCTCGCGTAAACCAGGACACGGAAGTTGCTCGCTTGATGATACCCAAGCCTTTTCGCCGCGCGACACCAATGCGCCTTGGTCGGGTGGGTGTTCCCCCATGACAGCCAAAGATACTCTTTCTCCAGAGCCACGAAGACGAAAAGGCGACCTCCATTGGCAGGCTCATCGTTAACCACACCTTGAACCCTAGCTTTTCCTAAATCAAACATCCTCTCGATATCAGGCCTAACCTCCGCATCCTCAAACATCCTGGCATCGCGCGAAAAATACATCGAAGGCAACCTCAACAAAAAATTGAGGTATACCTTGGTACTAACACGCGTGCAGCTTCACAGGATGGCATGATAGAAGTGATGTTGATGAACGTTGGCTTGAAATCGTCGCAGTTGTAGGGGTAATTTGATGATGCGTTGGAGGAGGGGGGTTAAGAAGGAGAGGCCCATGAATGGAACTTGGCTTATGCCGTTCTCGAAGTCAAGGGCCGAGGGGAGGAAGAGGAAGACCAAGACCAACATCAACCAACCGGATATGGGTACGCCGCTTGAACGGGTGCGTGATGCGCCATATCACAGTGTAGTCCAGCTGACCGTTGTTGGAAGATGCGTAAGGGGAAGGTGCGCACGACTGGGAGCGGGAGAGGGATCTGGAATTCAGTTCTATGTTTATGTTTGGCCAGTCCGGCGCCTCGAGATGTCTAGCTCTGGGTTCAGATGGTCTGATGTCGATGCTGATGATGTACGAAGAGCGGACTGAATGGTATGACATCGCTCCCTTTTGCTCGAAGCCGAGAGCCTAATGCTGTGGAGACCAGTTTCAATTATCAGGACCTTAAAGAGAAGAGAGGTAGGAGGACAGACCTTAACTGACGCTCCACGTAGTAGGCAACAACCAACTGCCACTAGTACTATTGAACGAGGCCCTCTTCCCCTCCCTCTTCTTGGGCGTCCGAGTCCCTCCCCATCATTACCAGACGCATTACTCGTCCTCGTCCTCGGAAGACTGTTCGCCCCAGCGTTCAAGCCCTCCATGCCGCACCACATGATTTGAGCCGTGGTTATTCGCCGAAGATTGGCCGAAAACGAAGGCGCCAGTGAAGGCGTCTAGGCCACGCCTCTGCCCAGGTTTCGTCTGAGTCGTCGCAAGACCACGATTTGTAGGCCGCGTCGACGTAATCCTGTCAGTGGTGTGTATGGGCGCCGGGGAGAGAGCAGACAGCCTGTCGGACTCAGAGGATGAGTTCGATGAGGATTCTGTGGGTGCATTAGATAGACTTCGGGCATGCTGTGATAAAAGGGAGATGCTCACCTGGACTATTCAGACATTGATGAGCGGTCAGAGTCGTTCAGGCGTTGTTCCAACTTTAATTTGTCGACCAGACGAGCGATCAATCTCCTCCCTCCGTTGCAGTCGTCGGGAACGGGCTGGGTTCTAAATTCATTCCAACGATGAAGTATGGAGCTTGTCTGACGCCTAAGAGGCATAGAAGACGGCCATTGGACAATTGTTGGCAAGTGAATCGAGAAAGATTTGTTGTTGTGTGTTGTTGGTGAATCGCGGCAGTGTTGTTGCTGACAATGCAAGACAGCCATTGGACAGTCAAAGACTGTTTGTTACCAATTTCAGTAGTGAATCGAGATCCGTTGTTAGAATTTAGAAGATAGATAGATAGATAGATAGATATATTCGGGAAGAACTTCTTAGGATTCAGGAAGTTCTTCCCAAAAATCTCGGATTTGGAATGTCCGTTGTCCGGTGTCCGCATAATTTGAACTTCTTCTGGTGCATGGCTTCTGTTCATGGCTGACCTTCGGCTTGCTCGGCTCCAGGTTCCTGTTCTCGCCGGATTGTGGCTTTGTCTTTTTGAGCACTCGTTCTCTTGAAAATTGCGTTCCTGTTTGTAAAGCGTTTAGGCCGTGCTTCTGGTGCCAGTCTCACGAGTCTCACGGGAGGCGTTCCCCTTATGTTCCCCAAAGGCAAAGTTCTAAGTCTCATAACTAGACGTGTTTTTGACTTCTCGAGCTGCAGTAAATCATGTTTTGCAAGTACACTGGGTACGTAAACATGGATGAAGAGGGAGTGGACACCATTCTAAATATTTGCATGAAGTTGCTATCTGCAGAAATGTGTTGGAAGCAGAGGCAACTTGTGACCTCCCGCCGGCTCGTCCTTATGCAGCCAACTACATCAGTCACGAACGGGTACCCGTCCTCTAATTCGTCATCAATGGTACGGTCCAGTACCAATAGAAACAAAGCTCTAAAGATGGACCGCTCGCGGTCGTCAGTAACGCGAAGGAGTGTAACGCTCCTCGCTCAACCCTTGGCGCGTGGACAATGCCGGATGAACAGCAATATAAGAATGGTGCCAAAGTGGTGCAGAAAAACGAAGAAGTGAGATAACGGTATTGTCACAGAAAGTCCGCGATATTAGCCAGAGAAATCCCGGAAGCTTGCTATAGCTGGATAATGTTGGACTGGACCCAGTCCTTTCTCGGACCGCATTCAAGTCGTGAGAGACCTCGCTTATACCAGAAGTTGTCCACTAGGCATGACAACACAACAGAGTCCGCCGGAGGTACCCAGAGCTTACTTTATGTCGTTTATGTCAGTTTCGAGTCTTGCGTTATGCTCTAGCGTCAAAAGCTTAGCGGAGAGTGACGCGAGCCGAGGCACCTTCACCGACGTAGGCTCCTCAACTGCCGAACCAACCATCTCAGAATCCGGACAAATTGGGGGTGAGGCAAGAGCCACTAGAGGTAGTTCTTCCTGCGCAGTAGTAGTCGCTAAGTCCAAGACGGCGTTGGCAGAATCCATATTCAACAATCTGTCGAGGGTAATGATCACCGTCAACTAATACGATAATAATAGAGTTCACATAGGAAAAGGGGTAGCAGATAATGTGAGGAAAGGAGCTTTGAATCCGGATCGCGCGGAACGTAAGCCGACTGCAGAGGAACCTTTGCCTTGTATACGCCGCGAGGGGGGTTCTTCTGAACATACTGCAAGTACGTCAGAAGGATGGGAAACGAGTGTAATCGGAAAGCATTCCTGAAAAAGTTGAGATTTACATGTACCGGGGTGACCAACGAGAAGGACGTTCTGTACCTTGGCCCATCACCTCCACCGCCTCTTGAAATGGTCTTATTAGTACCACCAAACAGCTGTAACAGAATCCCCTTTTTCACGTCGTCCATCTCCCATATTGACGGGGCGAGCGACCGGGTAACAGCTCATAGATATCAGGTCGACGGCTGAGTTCCTTTAACTTTTCCTCCAACTCTGCTTTCCGGCTCTGTCGACCTTCAATCCCGTTTTCTTCATCTTCGTCGCCTCCATCACCGACGCCACCAACCCTTAGAACAGGGTCGCCCCTGGCAGTCGGGTAGTCTTGTCGAAGTCAAGGGTACCACCTCCACCCAGCTTGATATGGTATAGGACGTTTGTCTGTCAGGCACTGCGTCGGGAGTCTCTTGCAGGTGTATCACTTGTCGGTCGGCAAACTCGCATTGATTATGCACGAGCGACATTGTCCCCATGAATCCGCAAATATCGCGAGGACACCTGGCTGGTTCTTCAATTTTACCGCGGTCAATCTCGACTTGGACGGTGTGTGAGGCAGCGGAAGAAGGTAACTTTCATGTCAGGGATAACTGGCGTCGCGCAGATGGCCAGTCTTTTGGTGGCCACTAGTTTATCAGTATCCAAGATGCATCATGTTAGTCCACAGCTGGTAAAATTGACCAGGAACATACCTGTTGGGTTCAAATCTCTCATGTTCACGGTCGTAAGTCCAAACAGCCTGACTTTGTAGATCTTCCCCATGATGTCAGAAATCTCCTCATCTCCATCATCGCCCTCCATCCCTTCCATTCCTGCCTCCCGACCCATGTCCGCAATCTCTAACATCAAGTCCTTTAACACCTGATCCATAGCAGGCACAACTTCCTGGGGGTATTTGACAAGCTGACTGTGAAGTTTTTTGGAAGGTGGGTATGCAAGAAGGTTGACCTCATCCAGATTCAAATTCGCATCTCCCGTTGTCCTCATCCTGCGCAAGTACGTTTCGTATAGAGCCACCTCGCCTTCCTCAGGCGTAGCAAAAACGCGTGTTTTCAACCCAAGGTCTCTGTCATACGAAACACGATATTTCGGCTTGAAGCCTTTGAGAAAGTTGAGGAATAGTTTCATGGTTTCCGCGAGGTCGACAGTTGTACCCCAGATGGCTCTGATTTCGTCTGGCTCGTCTGAAGGGGCGGCTGGTGCTGAAAGGTTGGGTTCGGCATTGGACATCGAGATGGGTTCCGTCTGAGTTGAGGTTGTCAGGATCGGTGTTTCTTACGGAGTGTCGACGTGCTCAGCGGGCAGATGCCGTTGGCGTGATAGAAAAGGACGTGGATGTCTCCACAACAAATTTTAGGAGTCTTCGTGACGAACGGGCTCCTGAGCGAATTAGGTTCAGATCGATGTTAATACGATGTGTGATACGCACGATGGAAAATCAATTGGACCTTTTGAGGCGGGTAATTCGACGCGTCTGCGGGGTGTTTTCACCGGGGAAGAGCTTGGAAAAGCAATGGGAGATGAGCTGCCAGCTATCAACGCGTTAGCTCGTTGTGCACGGTAGGAACGAGGAGGCTGTATTCTCACGAGCGAAAAGGGGGGTTCTTTTCAGAATATCCATCATCCCAAGTGCTCTTCTGGCGATGGCGCCCCTTAAAGGTGTACTTTCGGGACCAAGTTGTTAGCATTGGCGTGCTGGAGTGCCTGCAGCTGAAGGGGTCCCAGCAAGAAAGAGAGGGGCACCAAGCGGGGGGGCCGCTGGCATTGATTGTTCGGCACAGGTGCCATCACTTATGTGCACGTCGTCCATCTCCGAAAAGGTAAAGTCTATAGCTGGAGGGGACGACATAAGGTTAGAAGCAGCAACAATGTTCAGCGATGAGAGGAGAGGTTGGACGCGACGCGACGCGTCAACTTTTATCCTTGGTGCACTCCGTCTCTAGGTGCAATGAGCTTGCTTTGATTGTTACGTCAGAATTGCGGATCAATCTAATCAGAAACCCCCTTTCCGCCAGAAACCCAGGGCTCTCGTCGTCGGTTTGAAACCCCCCTCCATCCTCTGTCAAAAGTTGTTTGGCTATGTTTTTAGAAACGATTGTTTGAGTACTTGCCGAGCACCTGCCGTCTGCCCAACAGTAACACATTGCCTCGTATCACCCCTTCCTATCCTCAACGCTTCAAGTCCATCCTTCCGTTGTGTACGCAATGACCATGTAACCTCAATTATAATACCCACCACTGGGGTCCTCTCCACTGACGGCCTCGTGTGGCCTTGTAGAGGACGCAGGCCATCGCTCGACGCTTGCCATGCACATCAGAGTCATGGTGCAGCCTGAACGCAGAAGGCCGTGCCTCTTGCCTGTCTAGTCAGTGCATTCCAACTAAGATCACAGAGGGTGACAGCTGCCCTACGTGGAGGAGCTGGGATTCCTGCACGAAATGCGGGTATGTTGCCAGGAAGGCCACACACACTCAGCCTGCCCACTAGTCCCTCGCTCTTGGCATTTCAGAGTACAGCACATACCTGTAATTATAATCATCATAGGCAAATAATACATGCTCTCAGCTTGAGCACCAGTCGGGTTATGTGCTGCTACATACAAATCCACTTCTGTTTCGGCAGTGGGTGAGCCGTGCGTCGGACATCAAATATCTTGATTGTTGGCTATTGACAACACCCCAGGTTTCTGCCCAACCAATTCAGAAACCACAGGGCTTCACGTGGAAAGGAGGGTTTCTGGAAAGATTTATCCCAGAATTGCCTCTTGGATAGAGGCTCATTGACTCCAGAACGTTGATCATTCTACATAGATTCTTGAGAAAGACAAGTCTACTTTCTGCTGGATTTCATTGTATGACAAAACGATCCAAGATTACATGTTCAATAATAAGAAAGAATGATACAAAGTGTATGCATCCATTTGTGCAAGGGAATTGATCATCTTGTTGGGAAAAAAGTAAATCAGTGGCATAATTTGGGTAAGATCAAAGGACTACTCACACCAAGACTTTGCGTAATTTTTTCTTCCTGTCCGACGGCGGGACATCCCTCCCTGAATCAAGGCGCGTGACAAAGACTTGAGCTTGATCCAACTCATCATCGACTGTGTGCGTGAGGAGGAGATTGAAAAGACGACGGAAGCGGCCGTTGTCGTTTTGACTCTGCGTAACGCGTGTGACGGCATGCGCCACGCCATTCGACATGACAATACGGGCCTTGCTGTCGCCTAGTCGTCGATAACGCCTGAAGTTAGAAGTTAGAATAGGTACAAATAAGGGGGAATAATCATACTCGAAGAAATCTTCAAGTTCTGCTTCTGGCATCTGCAATGACTTTGACAGGCGTGCTTTGTTCCGGGAAATCCAGAGTTTGTGAGGACTGCTCTGCGCGCTGAATCCGTTTTCGTGAAGCCACACATCCATCGCGCATCGTAGCTGTATCGCATCTGCTAGTGGTACCACATCTGCCTCCAGTTCGGACACTTTTCCCTCGAGCGTAGATATTTGTTCAGATTTAGTTCTTGATTCCCCTTGAAGGACCGATACCTTGCCACTCAGTTCCAGTAGCTCTTTGCGGAGGGTCTGCACAGCGTCCATGGATTCGTCGTTGGGTGGCACAGAAAAGTCAAACTTAGAGGATCCAATCAGTACTGAGCTGCCATAGCTCTCCCCCACTATGACATTTCCTTAAAAAGAAGGTATGACAAATCTACAAAGAATGGCAAGCCATAGTTTATGCCGCACATGATCTATAAATGGTGGAATGGTGCACTGGTTAAGTATACTGTGGTTATTTAGTCATGTGATTGACCCTTCTAAGGATGTGGGTTCAATTCCTTCTGGGGAAATTATTTTCTGCTGCACTTGCGGAATTGTCTCTTATTTTTTTTTACTTATACACCAGGGTAAAAGGTTAGAAAGGGTTAGATTAGGAATATTTTTTTTCTCTGTGCAGTAGCACACTCTCAGTTAGGTCAGGAAGTTAGGTTAATGGTTGGGGTTATCAGATGTTTCAGTGATGGACACACCCACTCATTCTTAATTAGATTTGGAGGGTAGGGTACTTTACTATAGTTTAGGGGTTATGAGGTAGAAGCTTGAGAGAGCACACTTAGTAGCATGCACTCTCGAGCTGACATAGTGCAATGCATTGTCGTCATAATGGCGGGTTCCAAGGGTAAGGAGGCATTTCGTAGGCCTCTGCGCCAACTCAAAACTCCGCTAGGAAAGCTCAGCTCTGCTGAGTCTTTTCCCCTTGAGCTCCGCTCACCAATCATGGCTTCGACACCGATCCCTGACTCAGTGCCAAAGTTTGGCAGATGCTGGGTTAGGAGAAGTCATCGGTGTCGTTTCCATCTCCTGTGCTGGCTCTTTCTCTCAGACCACGTCTACCCAGCACAGGTAAGCGCTCCGCGCTCTCTATCTTATGCGCCGCATACTCACCCAAATGAGCAGTGATCTCTACCAAAAGGCTTCGCCTCTCGTTTATTATAAACGCACTCCAATCACTTCTCATTTGGTGAGGCATCTATTCTATTGAGCACCGTTCATACTCTTACATCCCCTCTGGCTCAGACTTCATCAGCCAGATTGTAAGAAGCATCGTAAAGATTCCCTCCAACTCAATACTCACTTACCGTGCCTCTTGCAGAATCTCTTCAGATTTCTTTGGCATCTGCTCAGTCCCTTCACCATCCAACCTCCTTTATTGAGTGACACCTCGCTTCCTCGACCCCCTTACTCGACACCTCTTCTTCGATGACCGATGTCAGTGCTGAAGCAACTCGGCAGCGTGCTCAAGCTTTCGAGGCTATCGTTTCCGACGTCATGGATGGACGGTCACCCCTCTCGGAATTTGGTAAACGCCTCCAAGATGCTGGTGCTTCCCCAGCCGAGGGACAGTCGGAAACTCAGTCTAGCGAACAAGCGGTTCGAGAATCCACTCCCGAAGGCCTTGAGGAAGCAGAAGCAGTTGAGTTTCGTGCTCGGCGCGAAGCACTTTTGGAGGAGGTACGCATTCGAGAAGCAGCTGATCGTCGCACGGCAGTCGACACCGCCGCTTGGGCTGTTCTCAACGCCAAGCTCTCTCGTTTGGCAGGCTCACAGGCCTCTAACGAGGCCACAACTCTTCTCTCTGCTGACGATCTCGCAAAACTCCTTGGAGTCGAACGTTCGGCTCCTCAATCCCTACCTGCCAGTGTCCTCACTCTTGCCCCACATCTGGCCGAGCTTTCAACGTCTTCCATATCTGACCCTCACGTCGAGGAGACTTGGAAACTTCGTCAGGCAATTGGAACAGACAAGACCATCGACTCCCTCGTCAACCTTATGCAGGTGCAGCCGCTCACAGATCCCATTCCCCGTTCCATCTGGCGTTTGGTTATCCAAGATCACTTCGTTGACTTTGAAAAGCTTTTTGCCTCGATGGACAAGGGGTACGATCACAATGACGAACCTCGCGACTTTGGTGGAGGTTACGCACTCATCAAGAAGGAGCAAGCTTCCACCAAGCGTCCCCTCCAATCCGAGTCTGAATGGGCTCGAGTCTTTGGAGCTTGGAGCTCTGCAGTTGTGCTGGTCTATCGCCACTGCTCTTCGGAGCTTCAAGGGTATCATCGTATGGTCACTGATTTATTTCGTGCAGTGCCTCATGACCCGTCAATTGCAATCGCTTTTGACGTCGAAGCTCGTGATCGCTATGCAAAGAGTCCTTTCCGCATGGATGATCGGACTCAGCTCAACGTGCCACTTCTGGCGCGTATGTTCCAGGGTTCTGGCCCATCTTCTAAGAAGCGCGGCAACCCAGTGGCTTCGTCAAGTCCTCCCTCGAAGCGTTCGTCAATTCCTTCTCGAAATTGGAACATGGGCATCTGCGACGCCCCTTGCCCAAATGGGCGCAAGCATGGCATTTGCTGTGAGTGTGAAGGCCAACACCGAGCAAAGGACGAACCCGTCTGCAACACTCTCCTCCAGGCTCGACAAAGAAAAGGAACTAGCAGAGGCTACTCAGAGAGCGGCAAAAGCAAGGGAAGGGCCTAAGTCCATCAATTCAGGGTTGAAGCGGAAGCTGGAGACCCCACTCATAGATGTACCCCGCTTCCGACGACGTTATGTATGGTCTAACTCAGCTAATAAACACCTCTCTCCTGCTGCCCTTTACACTGAATCTGCTCCTCCTCTTCCTTCACCACCTTCTCACCTTTTGCAAGATCAAAAGATTCAAGCTTCACTCCTCGCCATGAAAGACCACATCAAAGTTGAGACGCCTTTCAACGTTGACAAACTTGAGTCCATGCTCACTGACCACCCAAATCAACCTTTCGTCCAGTCAGTCATGACAGGCCTTCGAGAGGGATTTTGGCCCCTTGACGATGGAGAGTGGAAAGTCGAGCTTGAAGAAGTCGTTGACAACTACTCTACGGACGAAGGCGATCTTGACGCTATCCGCAACTTTCAGGATAAAGAAAGATCGGCTGGTCGTTGGTCTGATGAGCTCTCGGACTCCGAACTCCTGCCAGGGATGAAGGTGTCTCCCATGTTTGTCATTTGGCAGAATGGCAAAGCTCGTGTCGTCACTGACCACTCAGGCTCTGGGATAAACGATGGCATCCCCAAAGCTGAAGCCAAAGTGCGTTACGATGACATGCATCCTTTCGGGCAATCTCTCTGTGATGCTCACACAGATAACCCTGGCCGTCGAATTGTAACATTCAAGTCAGATGTTGCATCCGCATTTCTCAACCTGCCAGCACACCCTCTGTGGCAACTTCGTCAGGTGGTTGTGGTTGAGGGAAAACTCTACATCGTCCGACGTCTAGTCTTCGGAAATCGTGCTTCACCACGCTGCTGGTGCACTGTTTCCGGTCTTTTGTGCTGGCTGGCTATTCGAAAGCTGGGTATCTTCAGTCTCCATGTTTACATGGACGACTTCTTTGGTTGGGATTTTGAAGACAACCTGATCATGTATCATGGGAAGCTTCGACCACGTCAACAAGTTCAGCTGCTATTATTCTGGGAAGCAATCCAGTGCCCTTTCGAAGATAAGAAGCAGGAACATGGGAGTACCTTGAAGATAATCGGCTTCTGGGTTGACACTAACCAAGGCTCTCTCTCTCTGCCGCCAAGCTCCCTCATTGACATCGTTGACAAAATCAAAGTCTTCCTGGCTACACCCAACCGCAAGCCCCTTCTCCGTGAATGGCAACGGCTGGCTGGTCACCTCAACTGGCTCCTAAATGTTCTACCATGGGCACGTCCTGCCCTCTCAGCTTTGTACCACAAAACCAGTGGAAAATCTCGCCCACTTGGTGCTGTACACCTGAATGCTGAAGTGATCTCTGACCTCACCTGGCTCATCAGCATCATTCCCAGAGCAGTTGGCGTTCGTTTCCTCGATGACGGTATCTGGGATGACGCTGCAGCAGATTTGGAGGTCTGGACTGATGCTAGTCTCACTCTTGGAATGTCCTTCATATATGGAAATCAGGGATTCATGTATGGGAACAAGGAATGTCCCCCTGGTTTGAAGATTGACATCTTCTTCCTGGAAATGGTAGCTATCATGTCAGCTATCCACCATGTTGCCTCGTTTCCCTCACCTCCTCGCCGTCTCCTTATTCATACTGATAGCCTGGACTCAGTAGCCATCTTCAACACCTTACGCGTCTCCGAAGCATTGCATAATGGTCCACTGATGGCTATAGCAGGTATCATCATCGAATCAGGCATCGACCTCCACGTACGGCACATCCCTGGAAAAGAAAACATTCGAGCCGACCTCCTCTCGCGTCTTTTGCTCAACGAGTATCGTGCAAAATTCCCATTTGACCGCGTCCGCCTCTTCTCCCCACCACGGGAGCTCCTGCCGGCGTGATGGAGGGGGTGCTTTTGAGCGCCCTGGGCGGGTCTAGGCCATTACGCCGGACTCGCCCACCAATGAAGCTATCCGATCTTGACAATCGTGTGCTTCACTTACAGGTTAACGCCATTGAAAAGTCAACAGTAAAAGGCTACGCTACAGGCGCTCGTGACTATATCTCTTTCTGCATGTCTCATCACCTCTCTATAGAACCCACTCCGGAAACCTTGGCTCGTTACATTGCCTACACTTCTCAATTTATCGCTTCTGGTCCAAAATATCTTTCAGGGGTCAGACACTTTCTATCTGATTTATATCCTAACTTTGATGCTAATTGTTCACACCCTCTTGTCACCACAACCATTCGAGGCTCCAAGAAAATTCGAGCTGACCCAATCCGTCGCAAACTGCCTTTGCGCCCTGCACACCTACAAACCTTCCTACTTATTGCCCGTGGCTCTGGGTCTTACGACGACCTCCTCTTTGCCACTATCCTCTCTTGCCTCTTCTATGCATGCCACCGTTCTGGTGAATTAATGCAAAAGAACTCAAAAGAACTTTTCGACTGGCGGAAAATCATCAAGTGTTCGTCCCTCAAGTTCTCTCAAGGACGAGCTCAGTATCACCTCCCTTATCATAAGGGGGATCCATTTTACCATGGTACTGACATCTTGTTCTCACAACAGGAGGTCGCCGACCCTGTTGCACTTCTCCAAGAATATGTCAACCGACGTGACTCCGTTCACAATGCCCGCCTAGCCCTATTTCTACGTGAAGATGGCTCCCACCCTACCAGGTCTTGGTTCGACGCTCGCTTTTTCGCTGTGCTCAATCGCGAATTTGGAGGACACTCTCCTCGTGCAGGCGGCACCACATTTTACGCAAGCCTCGGTCTATCTGAAGATATAATTCAAGCTCTTGGTCGGTGGTCCTCTCAAGCATGGAAGATCTACATAAGGGATAACCCCACTGTTCGTGCTGAACAGCAACTTGCCACCATTGGACTCCGTCTGAGGCGCTGTTAACAATTTTTCTACGCTTCCTGCTTCCATCATCTTTCACCACCACCACCCCACATCAACATCAACACCATATCATTAGCTTACACTCCCCAGCCTAAAAAATTCTGGGGCTCGCCTTGCTTCGGCGACCCCTTGTTGTTGCTACCATCACTTTGTGATCTCAAGATTTGAACAGCGCAGCAGAGGTCGTCGTAATGGCGGGTTCCAAGGGTAAGGAGGCATTTCGTAGGCCTCTGCGCCAACTCAAAACTCCGCTAGGAAAGCTCAGCTCTGCTGAGTCTTTTCCCCTTGAGCTCCGCTCACCAATCATGGCTTCGACACCGATCCCTGACTCAGTGCCAAAGTTTGGCAGATGCTGGGTTAGGAGAAGTCATCGGTGTCGTTTCCATCTCCTGTGCTGGCTCTTTCTCTCAGACCACGTCTACCCAGCACAGGTAAGCGCTCCGCGCTCTCTATCTTATGCGCCGCATACTCACCCAAATGAGCAGTGATCTCTACCAAAAGGCTTCGCCTCTCGTTTATTATAAACGCACTCCAATCACTTCTCATTTGGTGAGGCATCTATTCTATTGAGCACCGTTCATACTCTTACATCCCCTCTGGCTCAGACTTCATCAGCCAGATTGTAAGAAGCATCGTAAAGATTCCCTCCAACTCAATACTCACTTACCGTGCCTCTTGCAGAATCTCTTCAGATTTCTTTGGCCCTCCCTCCACTTCCCTCTTTTTTTTCTCTTATATGAACTATATTCATTATTGTCTTGTACTTGTATTTCATTTGTATTGTCTGGTGTAAGTAGCTTACACTCCCCAGCCTAAAAAATTCTGGGGCTCGCCTTGCTTCGGCGACCCCTTGTTGTTGCTACCATCACTTTGTGATCTCAAGATTTGAACAGCGCAGCAGAGGCTCTGAGTGACTAAGTCGTGAGCCAATGTACCATATACGGAAGGTCGGTGATTACCGGTACATCACGTGTGTCATAGTGGGGGAGAGCAAGGGCAGTTTCAGTACTGAGCGTGACTATCGTTTCGAGCGCCTCGGATGGTGAAGGTGAGATAAGGGATATGCCACTGAATGGACGGAGAGTGTCTTGTTGCTCCGTCGAATGAGCAATGTCAAGAACGGTCAAGTTCGCAGTGCGAGTCACAGGTATAGCTAGAGTTTCCGTCGCAATCTCTTGAACAATGTGTGTGTGTACAATGACGTTTGTAGACATATTGGTGTCCGGGGGGTAAGAATAGGAGGTACAGCGCGAGGGGTACTTATCTTCTGGGTATACCTTATCACAACAGGAAGATGATTGAGGTTGGAAATGGTGGCCGCATATACAGAGCGTAGTCTTGAATGTGAGAGGCAACATAAACGGACAGCGTATGTACTAAGAGAAATCTTGCAAAAGGATGATGTTCGACTCTTAGAGCTTTTTCCCATCATCGTACTTTCTCCAGATCAAGAAGCCAATAATTATTCAGAGCCATATATTGAATCGTCTGACTAACGAATGTAAGATAGTCGTTCCCATGGCAGTTAGGCCGCAGGCTGCCATGTCGTTGACAAGCATCGTGAGTATATCATAGCGTGATGGATATAAATGATGGGGTCTAACTAGGTCGGATGGTAACAGGACGAGACCTTCTGGCCGGGGTAACCAAGGAAAGCTAATACGCAGAGGGAAAAGTGGAAAAGTGAAAACTAGCGGACGCAAATGGAAGAATAATATTACCAGACGAACACGATTCGCTTAGAACATCGCAACACCAACGATGGCACCAAGAACGGCACCAGTCCAGCCAGCCTTGACGTTAAGGGCGCCAGAGGATTTGGTCGCGGAAGCAGACGCATGGGAGCTTGTCGCGCTCGCAGCCTTTGATGAGCCACCAGTGGTGGATGCGGCTGCTGATGTAGGCTTGGTGGTGGCGGTGTTAGAGGCAACAGACACGGTGGTGCTCTGCGACGCCAGAGGAGCGGTTGACTGGCCAGCGATTTGGGCCTGAGCGGCGTCGCTGAAAGTGCCAGACATGTTGTCCATGCTAGGGGGAGAAAAAGTTCATTAGAATCGAGTGAATGTTACACCAAGAAAACACCAACGCGAATTTGGCGGAGAAAGCGAGAGCGGGGTACTGGGGTTGTTTAGCGTCTTTAAGGCTCAGAGACTCAATACGGACGAAGCTAGAAACCAGCGTGAATTTCGGTTTTTCAAGTCGTGCACACGTTACACGTACTATTGGTTGCTGTTCGGGCCGATAGTTGGGTCAGGGGTGAACTGGATGCTTGCGGTGGTGGACACATCAACGCTGGCGGTGATGAGTTGGAGACTGGTCTACAGAAACGGTCAGCTTGGGTGAGAAATGGTTGGTTCTGATGCATACTTGTTGTTGAGCGTTGCCGACGTAGATGGAGACCTTGGCAGGGCCGAAGTCCTTCAACGATGGGGAAGCGCCATCGTCTTGCCAGGAGATAGTGGCCTGCTTTCCACCGCTGAAAGTCGTTGAAGCGACGGGGCTGGTGATCTACCGAGCGTTGTTAGGCAGTGTGATGCGATTAAAATTTCGGAACGTACGAAAACTGTGGCAAAAGCCTGGGCGGCGAGGGCGAGGACGATAAAGGATTTGGTGAACATTTTGTAGGATAGTTCGTGGGGTTATAAAGGAATGTGATTAAGAGAGGGGAAGGACAGCTCAAGAAACCAAAACACAGAAGGGGATGAAGTGGTAAGGAAGGAAAAACGAATTCGGGTCAACAAGACGTATATAAGCGGAGTTTCAATCAAAAATACTCTTGGCCGCGAGCGGTCTTCTCACGGACAGGAACGTGGCTCAAATCACTCACTCGACTGCGTCATCCTTAAAAATTTGATGACTTTTCTGCGGTATCATACGGCGCCGGTATATAACTACATGGCAGTGATCTCGCCTCCTACCACTACCATCTACTACACATTGACACTTCTTCGAGAAACGCAGCCAGGCTATGCAAAACAAGAGGACAAGAATACTCTTTGCGGTCCGTCCGATGGAATTTCGGATATTCAAAATAGACCGGTTAAACCCTGAGCTTAGAATAGCCCAAGGATAGCCTGCTAGCAGTCAGCAGTGGCCCGTCAACATAAGTACGGAGACACTGCCAGCTTGCAGAAGACGACCTCAAGAAGTACTTTTTTTTTAACAATGTGCAATCAGTTCGCGCGTTTACACTCCCACCAAACGATTGTTTAAAATTAGGGGTCAGGGAGCAAGGCGAGATCCTGAGGCTCTCTCTAGCGTGTCTTGGCTTTGTCGCTGTATAACCAGATTGGGCTGTCAGAGTTGACTAGGGTTGAAGTCCCCGTAACTCCAGGCAAGCGCAGTTATCGGTGTATTTACGTTGCAGCGCCAAGGCCAGTTTGACCTTTGAGGCTCTGAGTCTGTAGAAGGCGAGGCCCACAAGAATTCTTCCAGATCGAAGGCGTCGAGGAGGTGGGCAGGTGCGACCCTGGTGATGCCGTCCTTTCATCTCCGGGTCAACAGGTGCACTCTGCGCCTTTGTCCTCTTCTCCGGCTTGAACTTGGAAACAGAAACCATCGACTTCTTTGTAGATTTACACGCGAAGCCGTCAATGTAATATTCCTACCCAGAAATTTCAATTGTCAACGACAAGATGGCTGTAAACTATCTGTTCGAGTTCCTCCCAAAGGCGCAAAACGTCCGCGTCGCAAGTAGGGACTATCTGTGTGCCCAACATGACCGCGATGCCCGTGGTTGGGTCAATAAAAAAGTAAGTGCCCCCCCATCCATACCCTAGCTCCAGTCAGCGTGAATGACGACTCAAAAAAGATCAATGCCTACAAAAAGCAGAGACTTTTCGACGCCGGCCAGGCCAATCAGTATTGTTTAGGCATAGACCAGTGCTCCATTGACAATCCTTCCAACCTGGTGTGAACTTTTCAACAGAACGTGCGGCGGTGTCATTCAATGTCGGTTTGAAGAGTGACAGGACAGAATCCACAGATAGAATGGGGTTCTCAGCGAGGCCAGCTAAAGAGAATGAGCCGACGAGTTTGAAACGAAACGTCCAAAGATAAACACCTCGTATCTGAAGTAAATGACGGCAAAGAGAGAGATAATCTCGAAGAGACGTGTACATCCCCAGACCACCGAGAATCAGATGAACTATGAAGAAGCTGATGAGTTACTCTCTGCAGACTAGCAAACGATCAACTCTCGCACCTTTCTTAGGATCCTGTTCAATGACCGGTACTTGACTTGCCCACGGGACAAACTCTCCGCTAGGTTCTCGAAAAGAAAAAGCAACCGATCTTGCCTTATAGTCCGGGGTCAGATAGAAGGTAGCTTTGAGATTCAGCGGTTTGAATATGTGCATTTGGCTATTTGGAAAATCAACGTTTAATAATTATATGGCGCAGTAGCACGAACCAGTATTCCTCAAGCGTCTGCCCCGAGATTTTTTCGATGATGAAACCGACTGTACAAGTACTTTGCCCATATGAAACTAGCTACCAAATTAGTTCAACGAGCTACCCCTCAATATGAAAGAAACATACAATCCGATCCAGGCTCGAACTTCAAAGGAATTGCGGGGAGGTCTTCCTGCGTGTAAGGCGTTTCATTCAGACGTATTGACAAACAGAAACTATTCACACCCTATTGCGGGCATGGAACAAACCAACCGGATCCGTTGGCCCGTAGTCGCCAGTTAGCAATGTTGGCAGGGCATAAGGAGGGTCATGCTTCTCCCTGACGAATAAGCCACTGGAGTGATTTAGAAGGTGCGCAAGCGTGATCTTAGTTTTCGCAGTTTTGAACGTTGATTCTTCTCCAAAAGGATCGTCCAGGACGACGGGATCCTTCAACTCGGGAATGATTTCTGAAACGATAGCGTCGAGAGATATTCTTTTTTGTTCTACAAGTTGAAGGATTGCAATCTGGTAAGTTTCCATGAAATGAAGAATCAACATGCAGAAAGCAAGCGCACGGTAGTGACCAATTTGGTCATGCTGCAAACCCATAATACGCTTGATTCATCCACGTTACCGCTCGAAGGTTTGCTCAAGTCCCGCAAGCCAGCTGCCCCGAAGTATAGTTCTTCAGTTATACTGGAGACCCCGAAGACTACGCTTGGAATTTTGCTTTCATGGCATGCTCGGGCCTATCATACAAATGAAATTGGGATGTTTCCACTGCAGCGTGAAAAAAGAACGAACAATCTTGTCGTCCAACAGGGCTTTTCCTTCCGATGAAAGGGAGCTCATGTTAAATGCAAAACTGTCAAAATGCAAAGTGGCGGCGATTACGCGGATCGATTGGATGTGTCTATCAAGTAATCAGAAACCTCGATAAGGAGTCTGAGCGTGCTAACCCGTGGCGGCACCGAAGGATCAGAAATGTGATCTGTGAAACTTGCCGAAGCGAGCTAAATACAGCTCTCTGGAGTCAACCTTATCGTTTCCTTCAACCCCTCCTCCATAAGTATTTCGAGAGAAAAAGACAATCTTGAGGGTCGAAAATAAAACAACCCAAGCATGCTCGAGTTTCCTGGGACTCAAGCAGCAAATATCGCACTACTCGCCGGAAAGAATCCTCCGCGTCGACGAACAATGATGCATTCGGTTTAAACTCGTGAAACACGACAGAATCGAAACCACACCGTGACCAAGGAAGTAAGCCGCAACAATGCCCACAACAAGGAATGGGGTAATGTAGAGAGCACCGGGGGACGGATGTTGTAAGGGTAATATATATCGTTGAGACTGCGCAAGATCCCATGATACGCCAGCTTCAGGTGCATGCAAATCACTGTGCTATGATGCATTGTTCAAGTGCTGCCGAAGAATCGCACTTCCTTCCTCTTCATATAAAATCCAAGGCGAGAAGCGTGTGTTGAGTGGAAATGCAGCGATCCCAAAAAGCTTCTTCATCAGCGATGGTTTTTGCTCACAAGGCAGACTCTGTTGTCTTTATAAATTAGGTGCCGACGACAAGAAAATATTGGAGGGGGTTAGGAGATCAACACTCCCCTCGACCTGTGGTCCAACAAGACCAGTTTTGCACCCTTGAGAGGGCGAACCTTCTGAGATCCGTCTTTCGCATCAACATTATACCCCCAGACATCCAGGGCGGTCCTAACGATCATCCTTCGCGGTCCGTCATGATAGATCTTCATATAATCAACTGATGACGGCATGTCGAAAGAAATATCAGCAGTAGGAGTGGAATGTTCACTCCCACATGAAGCAGTACTTGGAAGAGTGTCTCCCGGGACGATCTGCGCCCCTACGCCAGATGGTGTGGCGTACGAATACGAAAATCCTGTAGGCTCTATAGAGGGCGGAACGGCGTGGAACGATATCCCAATGGCTCCGATTGAGCCATTATTCCGTAACGAAAGGATGAACTTCCAAAACCTCTGCAACGCGTCGTGAGACCATATGATTCGATTTCCGTTTGTGATGGGGCCAGGTTCGATTGGAACCCGCCGCAAAGGAGTAAGAACGGCAGCGGACGTGCAGCCCTCCCAGGGAAGCTGTCCTCGGACAGGGATAAGCCAGGCGCTGCGATCGTAGCGAGACGGTTGAGATATCTGCACATGAGGGGAGATGGGGATGGGAATGGTTTTGGCGTATCCCTTGACAGATTCCTTTGGAGGTTTCTTGGGCAGGAGAGTGGGATGGGCATGGGGCTGGATAAAATACAACGTCAGTCTTGTGTTCTATGCAAATCGGGACATGAAATAGAACCTGGGGTATGACGTGATGTAGAGGTTCCAAATCCAAATCCTTATCATCTACCAAAACCTGAGGTGCAGTGACAACCGGTGCGACCTTCCCATCCGAAGGCGTCAACCGAGGTATTTCAGTTTCCACCTTGTCCGATCGTAGCCTTTTCAAACTTCTAACACCTTCATCCAGAAGAGCAGCCTTGGAGTCTCGCTTTACCTGTGCTCGGTGCAGGAGTTGACTGTGTTCAGGATTTGCCTCTTTGACTCGGAACAGCGAACTGAAGTCGCTGCTCACAAACTCTTCCAAATCTTCAATGCGATAGACTTCTGATTCTTCTACCGGAGAACCCCATTCTTTCAGATCCTCCTGTGTACTGGATGTTCCCTCTCGGGGAAGGGTCAGAGGTGGTGTAACAGTATACGAAAACAACCCTGCTCAACGACTCATGAGCTTCATTCTGCAAAGTCAGCAGACCACGTACTTGTAGAGAGCTTGGGGATTGGAATAGGTTTGGGGTTCAGCCAATCTGGTGATGAAGTCTTCGCAGACTGGATGACCTTTTGACCAAGAGCTAGCAAATCCTTTCGAGCAGCGGTCGATGAAGGGGAAATGAAGTTATGGACAGTGAAGTCTAGCCCATCATAGCTGGCGGTTCTCTCAACGCTGGGTTGAGTTCCTTCCATATGGCTTGAAGCATTGAGATGAAGAAACGAACAGTCCCAGGACTTGACTCAGAATTGTCCAAAACGAAAACGCGATCACATGTGTAGTGCTTGACCAAATCAAATAAATACAAATGATTGGGTCTTGTATCGTTCCAAGAACGACTGAGGAGGGAAAGCAAAAAAGTTGACAAGAAAATACACAAGTGACTACGTAGATATACAGATAAATACGAACCCATCAGAAGCTCAAACGCGTATAAAACATTCAAATAGCCGTTGACGCGCCAACGCTCTACAGAACCTACATCATTTCAACAACACTCCAGCAACTTCCACAAGTAAAAAAGGAACACATACGCGCAACGTTGAAGTAGCCCCGCATTCGTTTGGAAAGCATGAATATCCGCCGTACCTGCCGCCGTCACATTGAACAGCATCTCGTCATGCTGCTGCGAGCTCCACGTATTCCAGCGAGGCGTAATGTTCGGGCCGCTCGATTTAACGTTCGGGTCGAGGTTCTGAACAAAGTCGAGGAATCTGCCTGAGAATGCGGATTGGAGGTCAGCATTGACGGATGTAGGGATGAGCCTGAGCAAAAATCTAGATTGGTGGATGAGGGATTTTGAGAAGGTCGTTGACGTACGAAGAGCTCGGAAAGTAGTAGGAAACGTCAGGCCCGTGGAGCGCGGGAAGGACGGCGAATTCGCCCTATGTTCAGAAAGTTCTGTCGGTGGCAGGTTCTCTCCAAAATGAAGGTAAGGCACCTTGAACGCACGTCCGCTGAAAGCTTTCAGGAGGTAATATGTGGGACACACGAGAATGGCTACGAAGAGAGAAACTTCTCACCTTAAGTCCCCTAATGAACTGGGGAACACACTTACACTCTCCCGCGATCAGATTTGCTTGTTCTATGTTGCTTCCAAGACCTTGATAGAGCTGAGCGGCCGCTGTAATGTTTTGGGCTCCAAGATTCGGGAAGAGGTTTGCGACGTAATCGAGAATCTGTACGGTAGCAGCTGTTGTCTGATTTACGAAGGTGTTCACTATCGAGAGTACCATTTTCTGTTCACAGTTATCCTCGTCAATGACTATCGTGTGCAAACGAGAGCCCAATGGAAGGACCCACCACCCCGTTGGTTTTTCCATTCCTCAGGAGGACGCCGGGTCGATCAGTTATGAACGTTCCGTCAACAACGGGCTGTGGTGCCCAAGTGCCGAAGAAAACGCTTGCGGCGACGTTCATATTTGCAGCTTGAAGAACTGCCGCGTCGACGTTGCGTCGACAGGCAAGTGTGTCTGCTACACAATCACAACTATGACAAGCACCTCGTTTGAGCGACAACGTTGTTATAATACGACTGAAAGAGGTATATATCAAATTACGTGAGAAAGAATTCACTCGAACCTTACCTGTGGAATTCTATCGTTATAATTATATTGCGAAGGCAAGAAAGTAGAGCTCGTCATTGCGGCTCTGAAGAGCGGAGGGGAGGTATTTCCATTGTTCGCAACGATGTGTTGGATGACGGAACCAGCTCCTGCGGATTCTCCCCAAATTGTAACCTTGGTTGGGTCCCCTCCAAATTTGCTGATCTACAAGGGCCGGAACTCAACACTTCCAAAAATAAGCATCAAAAGAGATGAGACCCACATGTTGGTGCACCCACTTGAGGGCAAATTGTTGATCCACTGGAAAAAGTCGGTGAGGTGACTCTGAAAGAAAGAGAAACCGACGTACGAAGACCGGCATTCAACGCTCCATTTGCCTTGATTTGTGAACTCGATAAAAACCCAAGCACACCTAGTCGATATTGTATGACAACAACGACAACATTTCCTCCAGCTTCCTTGATGAGATCATTTCCGTCAAACACGCCGGAGAACGCGCCGGAGGCACTTCCTAAAGTGTAACCACCACTATATCAGGAGTTAGCTCGGCAAAAAGCTCAAAAGCTCAAGACTACCCATGAATCCAAAAGACGACAGGCAGTTTTCGGTTTGATTCGAGAGTTCCGGGAACCCAAACACTTGGTAGAAAATTCAAAAAGATGCAAAAAAGGGTATTGGAAGAGGAGGAACATACTTTAGATAAAGACAATTCTCAGAGATGGGCGTGTCTCTGCGCGAAACTGCGGAAGTCCTGAATGGAGATGAAGGGGCCACCCCTACGGTACTTTGGTAGCACTCGTTTGGTTGCGAGTTGGCTAACTGTACTCCGCTGATTGTGACAGGTGCTTGCGGCTCTCTCCAACGCAGTATCCCTAGTAGGAACTTCAGCGTTAAATTCAGCCATAACGAAGGTTGTTAAACAGCTTACCTGTAGGAGGCGCAGCATATCGCATCCCAAGAAACTCAGTGTTCTTCGTAGTGGAATTTAAGGATCCTTCATACTTCGCATATCCCAAATCTACTGGACTTGCGGATGTTCCTACAGCGCAGCCCAAGACGAGGAAGGCAGAGACTGTCAGGGATGGCGATACCATCTTATGGAAGGGGTAGGGTAAAGAACCAAAGATAGTTCATCTTCTTTTTTGTATCCAGAATGAGGCCGACCTGCCACTGCGATAAGTCAGGAAAGCCTGACAAACTGACGCAAGAGATCTCTGATGCCTGTTGATGGGCATAGGCACGATGTGGGTCAGTTCCCCCCGTGCACGAATCAGAATTTCAAATGCTGAGGCTGGCCCACCGAAAACGGGCAACATCGGGCTGAACCTTTTCAACTTTGTGGGAGAAAACGCCAGATATCCTTCTAGGCAGACCTAAATTGGAGCAAGCAAGCGCACAAGGGGCCATAAGGTCGCTCTGAAATGGTGGTTTGTGATGTGAGTTTGATGAGCCGATGATCGTCCCTGTATCACTGCCATGTGCGGAGCGCGGGCGGTTGAAAAACATCGTGGGCCTGGGTTTCTTGAAGCTGATAATGAGAGTGATGATTGACCGATACATGGCTGGCCACCAATTTGCATAAAATGATCAAAAGTCAAAGTTTGTGACCTGTCCTTTGGTAGCAGGATTTCGAGGATATAGGCGAACAACATCTCGATGTCGTTGGAAGTGGCAGTGAGTATCTGGGCTGGATACCTAACTCATTGCCAATCGCATCAGGAGGGCGGATCAGTTGCCAAGAAAAATTGCGGTCATCACTTGGTCACTGTCGGCGGCATTGGCAGCATAACGGCCTGCCAGCGCATGGAACGACATCAAACGGCTGAATTTTGGTTGAACGTTAGGCAAGGACATTAATGATCTTCGTATATCCATCGAGAATGACCGTTGGGCCAACCTTAGCCTCCTGTAGACGTAGATGGATGTCTGATGGTAGCAATATCAACAAGGCCTCGACAAAGGGATGAGTTATCGTATCGCCAAAGTGATGTGGATCGTTCCTCCGCAAAGCTTAGGCGTCACTTGAAGAGTGGTAATGCCGACGGGTCATACCATTCTCTTTTTGACGCGGAGCTGCCGCGCCAATGCTTGATGACTTGGGCAAGGATCTGATCATTACGCCGCCAATATGAAGTCAAGTGCGAGTCGGACCACAAAGCTGACGTTACAGATTGATGGATGTCAAGTTGCGGTCCGAAATCCACTGTTTGCAAGCGTATGTCAACATTAACAATGACATGTCTACGAAAGAATAACGATCTTCGTTGTAGTGATTCAAAGCTCTGCCCAACGAAGTTCAAGTCAGCAAGCACACACAAAAGTCAAAAAGCACCCATGACTAACCCATCTTTTCCGAAGTAGTCTTACAAGGCACCAACACCTCCTCACCAACCACAGCTTCCCCACTTCCCTGCAAAAGCTCTCGAACCTCATAGCACTCCCTGCATATCCCCGCCAACAGATAAAGCTGGGCAATCAACGAAAACAGGCCAATCAGCAGCTGCACAGGCACCTCCGTCGGCCTCAATACCATCCCGAACAACCTGACACTTTCATCATCCAAATCAAGCATACACACACCCCGACCGACGGTAGCGATAAAGAGACACGCCGCAGCGACCCAAAAGAAGAATACGGCCCACACGCTGTATGCGCCCGCGCGACTAACGACTGCCTTGGGCCATTTTATAGACAGGCAGATAAGAAGACCGTGGTGGAGCAGGGTGAGGCATGCCAAGTGACGGATCGTGAATAATGTATATGGGTGAATGGCACGGTTGAAGAGAGTGACGTCGCAGACCAATATGGAGAGGAAGATCGTGCTCTTTATCGTCGCAATCCGAGGGAGGAGGCTTTCAATGGTGGGGGACGGCATCTATGAGAAAGCCGGGCCCAGCCGTTTGAATGGTGGTTGAAGTAGAAGATGGCTCTGGGGGTGTTACGTAAACTCTTATCTTCTCTTCTTGAAAGTCGGGTGGTATAGATAGAAGACGTCTGCTAAATTTAGACGCCGGTACTAGGCACACTGGAAGATAAGAAAAGTTGGTGTAAGCACAGCACCTGCCTGAAGCCCAGGAGAACAGCTTACCACGGGATTGCTCACAACCACGATGTCCCGCCCAAAGACTTGATAACCAAAACCAAACCCTCGTCCGCCATCTTCTGCAGATCCTTCTTCACTTCCCTATTCGCATTGATATCGCTATCAGTTATTATCCTCAAAGACTTGAGGTTCGCAATAGCCGGAGGCCCTTCACCCGACCGCCGTCTACGATATCCCAACATCATCTCAACAGCCGCCCCATCAAACGACGCCAATCCCTCATATTCCAAGTGCTGCAACCGAGGCAGAAACGTGCCCTTGTACGAATCCGGGTTCTGATCTGCATTCCTCGTGTATCCAGCGAGGGTATTGATCAGAAGACTTGATAGTGGTGGCCCAGTGAGTAGCGGCGCGAGTTTCAGTTCCTCAATGAACGGCATGCCCGAAAGGCACTCGACAAGCTCGTCTTCCACGAGCTGGCAGCTAGAAAGTGTGAATTTCTTCAAAAGACACCCAGAACGGGTGAGGAGCGCAGGTATGGACGACAGCACGCGGCTGGTGTCAGGGGAGGAGAGGTCGAGTTCCGAGAGGCAGGGAAGGGTCATCTCAGCGAGGAGGATCGCCTGATCGGCTCCTGAAGCTCCGTGCATCTTGAGGTATTCCAGGTGTGGGAGCTTGATTGGAGACTTGACAACGACGCGCCCAGTGTCGTTGAGTAGGATGGTGGAAAAGCATACGTATGTGATCTTGGGGACACGTAGAAGGGCGTAGAAGCATTCGTCGAGATAGACATGCTGGGTGGTGAGTTGTAGTAATTGACCCCATGGAATGATGGTGTCATCAAGGTAGTACCCATTCAGGTGGGCGGTGCGTAGCTCCGGGGCATCTTCGAATGCAGTCAATCGTTTTCTATTAGCTTGGGATCGGCGGCAGTCACTCAAAAGAGGCTGGAGTATGAACGAGGTCAGGACAGGGAGCTTGCCCTTGACGATCTCGAGACGCGGATAGCACGCTTCTGGGAGTACAAAGTTGACAGAATACCATCTTTTGGACTCCGATGCGAGTATAGCGACGACTTTCTGAGGAGCAGCGTGAGTCCAGGCGCCTTCATCTTCAAGCGTAAGGTGAATCGTGAGTGAGTAGCGACCTGAACGATCCAGCCAAGCCCTCAACAACGCAGCTTGGGCCTGATACCGTCTCCTTGAGAGCCGTAGGTAAACCGAACTCCAGATATGAGCGGTGGACCAGGCAATCCCGCGCCATCGGGAACACACCTTTCCCAACTTGAACGGAGTCACTCGTGAGCTCGTTGAGGCCGCTTCTGAGAGAACTGCAATTGCGAATATCTCGGCCATAATTTCTGGTGGGAGCTGTTCGATGGGTTTGCCAGAGTTCATCCTTTTCTTCAGCGATGTTCGACTTTCGGAGCGTTTCTTCAGAGGTGCGCGGACCATTGTCAACGAAGGATCGTCGGAGGTGCAACTCGTTGCAGGGGTTGTGGTATCAGTGTCCTTTTCGATAGATGTATTGGCCGGTGAGGCCTTCTCTAATGCGCTCTCTATCCTGTCTGGTGCGATGTCGACCCCGCACAGAAAGATCCTGCCGATGCTACGAAGTCCTGCCTTCAGCTTGGACTTTTTTCGTGGCGCTGGGGGAGTATCAGCCATCTAAGAAGCTTTCTAAGTGGCGAAGTTACGAATTGCAGTCTAGAAGTTGTGGATGATGAGAAGAATGAACGCCGACGTGAGCTGAAGCATACGAACTTGCAAGAGATCTACCTGATCCTGAGAAGAAAGAGGCGATCGAGCACAATCCAAAGTCCTTGCGCTTTTCGGATCTTGCTAAGAGGAAGTGAATCGTCAAGCACATTAGGAGCGCTCGATGACTCAAGGTCTGTATAGACCTACCTGGGTGACTATGCTCTAAGAGGTTTTTCGGGCTTCGCCTCCGACACCTGTCACGCCTACAGATGAGTACTGTGGCTTTTCTGCGTGCAGGACAAGCACAGGGGGAAGGTTAAGCGCTGAGCTGTCGTTGGGAGTGTCGTGCGGAAGTCTTTGCAATACATTATAGCAACGGTCCGGCAGCCGGTGTTTTATTTTTGGCTTTCTTCCGCTCAGTCGAACCTCCAAACCCACTCCATCGTTCTCCTAGTCGGATTGTGCCATCCATTCTCTCCAGGAAACCACATCACCACAGATTTCCCTATCCATAAGATCATGTCTTCAGATTCCAACACGATATCTCTCAAGATCGAATTCGGAGGCGGCCTCGAACTTCTTTTCTCCAACCAACGCTCACATCGCATCACGATACCCTCGACCGTACCCGCGGACAACAATACCTCTCCAACAACAAAGGACGCTGCTGCATCGGCTACGAGACCAGCGGACGTGACATACCTCCTCCACCATCTGCGAGATCACTTGCTAAAGGAGCGCGAGGAGCTGTTCATGGAGAATGGGACTGTGTGCGTAGATTCAAGCTTGGGTCCCCTCGCTAAGTCTAATGTGGTGATTAACAGGCGGCCTGGGATACTGGTTTTGATTAATGATACGGATTGGGAGCTTGAAGGCGAGGGAGAATATTTGCTGAAAGATGGTGATGAGATTGTGTTGATCTCTACGCTGCATGGGGGCTAGAAGGTAGAAGTTAACCAAAGGAGATTCGGTAGACGTATCGCCAGGAGGAGTGCCCTCCGTTCAGCCAGTCGATTCCCACTTGGTGAAGTTGGATGAAAGATGTGACTGAATTTCGGAGCGGTTGGGGGCTCGGAGGACTGGAATGGACCTTCACATTGCCCGATGCTGGATCAACTCTCTGGCTGAAATTTCACACCTGTATCATCCCACTGTATAATAATACCAAGACGTGAGGCTTGCAATTTCCGATAGCGAGAATCCAAAAAAGGAAGGGGTCGGAGAGCCTTTCGTCACATCTCCTTCCGCCACTGTCATCCTGCATACGACGTAGAGGAGTCCTCGTGAAATACTAACAGTGTCATTGCGACTATACTGTAACTCCTTTCCTTCACTTCTTAAGACAGTCTGCAAGGTTGTCCCGCTCGCTGTGCAATTCACCAAAACTTGAACCTCGGTTAACCGAAACATGGCCAGCAACACCATCGCACAATCACCTTCAGATGCAATACACGTACCCATAGACCAAGGCTACGAAGGGTGGACAGAAAAGTTCTCTCGAAAGTTCAAAGAAAACCCATGGGTACCAATCGGTACGATGACGCATTTCCTTCGCCTACTTCCCCAAATCTCCCCCTTTCAAGTTTCACCAATTCACGCTCTTTTTGTTCTTTTTGGCAGACAACTAAAATCTATTCATTCATAGGCTGCGTAGCGACGTGCGGCGCACTTATCATGTCAGCCGTCAAAATGCGAGCCGGAAAGTCGACAGACATGAACTACTGGCTACGCGCGCGCGTAGTCCTCCAGGGCGTGACCATCGTCGCCCTCGTCGCTGGGTCCATGAGCTTACAAGCGCAGAGGAAAAAGGTCGAAGAAGCGACGGGGGTTACGGAGGAAACGAAGAAGGAGAAAGAAAAGGAGGAGTTTGAGAGTCGCTTGAGGGGAGCACAGGCGGCGTACGAGGAGGAGGTGGCGTTGGGTGGGAAGACGGTCAAGGGGCCGATGGTGAAAAAGCATGTGCACCCGGAAACTGGTGCGCAGGAGAGGGAAGAGGAGACTATTGAGAGAAAGGCAGCTGCTCTTGCGGCGAGGCAGCATCCTGTTGCGCCGGTAGACAAAAGCAAGAAAGGTGGATGGTGGTGGGGGTGGTGGGAGTCGGGTCCAGGTTCTGGGTCGAGGAGTTCTTAGGGAGGAAGCTGAACGAGGTTAGTCTTGCGACTTCGGGCTTTAGCTTCGCAGAACCACGAGAAGTATTGTCATTCAACAAAAAATTTCATTTGCGAACACCAGGTGAATATACACAGGGACTTTCATATGTAATGCCTTTCAAGTTTAGCTTGTCACAAAATGGTAATCCTGTTTTCTGGCACCTGTCCACTAATGCGATAAGTGAGAGCCAGGGTGCCAGGATAGCTCTGAAAGTGTCATTCGTTCTTCGGATAAAGTATCCGCAGAAATTGTAGGAGCTGAATGACTGGGACGTGCGCAGCATGTGGCGGTAGAGGCTGAGGATTGCCTGACGGCTTGGCGTAGTCGCCGCCATTGTTGTAGTGCTGGTCGGGGGCGCAAAACGGCGAATGCCTAGTTCATCATGCGAGCGGGTGGCCGTTGTGGAGAGGAGGGAGCTCAAGGAGGTTAGACTATTGTAAAAACAGCTATTAGTCTTGCGGCTTCGAGATCGACTCGCTTTAGCTTCGCAGAACCACGAGAAGGATAGTATTTGCGAACACCAGGCGAATATACACAGGGATTACGGGGACTTCCATAATGCCAATCAAGTCCGACTGAACTGTCACAAGGTGGTATAACCGGACCATCCCGTTTTCTAGCACCTGTCCACTAAAGCGATGAGTGCAAGCCAGGGTGCCATAAGCTTCATCAGCTGATATTCCACCTACAGGATTGACTGTCCTCCAAGTTTCCTCTAAATTTCGTCCATCAGTTATCACCCCTCGTTTTGAACTCTTGCGGCTTTTTCTCAACCTCAACAGCGAGTCTCCACCCTCCATACAACTGATTCACGATCGCACCGCGTCGTAGGACAGTAAACTCCTTCACAGCGTCGGAATACAGCATTCCGACTTTATTCGGGTCTGATTCCGCCTAATTGACATGAAATTCAATAGTTAGATGATAGTCAGGGAAGAGCACGTAAAGACACACACCTGAATCGTCCTGAAAGTGTCCTTCGTTCTTCGGACGAAGTATTCGCGGAAATTGTATGAGCTGAATGACTGGGACGTGCGCAGCATGTTGTGATAGAGGCTGAGGATGGCCTGACGGCTTGGCGCAGTCATCGCCATTGTCGTAGTGCTAGTCGGGGACTACGGTGCAATACGGCGAATGCCTGGTTCAATGTGCGAGGCGGGTGGCCGTTGTGGAGAAGCCAGGAGAACAGGATCCGCGACTCGGTGCTATTTGCTTTTGTTGTTTTTGAAGGTTTCTGAGCTCCACTTTGCCAACACTTTCAAGCTCAAGGTTCTGTGTCGCTCCCTCTCCTCAATCCCTCCTTCAATGTCCAATGAAAATACTTGAAAATCTCATGAACCGAAAACGTCGCATTCCGAACACGTTTCCCCCCCTTGTGCCCGAAATTAATTTTTGCAAGAGGGTCATCTGATGGAAATGAATTCAAGGGACCTTGAACGGCGAGCAAAGAAAAAAACGGTGGCCGCCGCCACCATCTTCTACTGGTGAATACCATGGGGCTTGCCTGGTGGTTGCCTGGTGTCTGTGTACGTACGTACGAACTTCTCCAGATTTTGTCCACGCGTTCTTCTATCTATCCGTTCGGTGCGGGCGACCCGACATTCGGTATCGAGTTTTGGTATCGAACTGACAAGTTTGCATGGCTTTAGACCGCTTGAAGGGACTTGTTTTGCCACACCTCGGGTATCCAACATCGTTATCGATGACGAAAACTTCACCGGGCGAGGGCCCGATGAATTGAGTCTCACTAGAAGAGGGCCCTGCGGCGGGGAGGTGGCCTTTCTATCGATGGGATTCTTGACGTCTTTTGCTGGGCTCTTGTGCTTCGTGATGATTTTGCAGAGAGGGCATATGCTTCTGTTGCGACGAATCTGCATACAAGTCCTCCATTTCCCATGGACGATTTGGTACTACACAGCGAAGGCAAAATGTCTACAGTCTGTCTACCATTTGCCACCATGCGAGCGCTTGATACTTAGACTCGAGCGCTGATCAGATCAAGCGCATCAAGCGCTGTCCCGCCGTGCACCATCTTTCTGTCAGTTTGACATTACATTTCACGATGTGTACCTGTTGTGACAAAAGTCCAATTCGGAATTGTTTAATGCCGGACGGTGACACTTGACTCCAGGGCATGTTCTGAATTCGCGCACAACCCTTCTCTACCTCTTATCCATCCCTATCCACCCTCACAATTCCTTGATGCTGAATTCCGAAGTTGTGCTGGTACCTGCACGGCTTCTATCATTAAAGAAAGCGAAAATTGCTTCTCAGACACAACTTTGACACAAGCTGGCCTAGGTTGGCTTTAACTGTTGTTCATTCCAAATCGGCACGAATAAACAGGTTGCCTGCCTCCGGGACAGCTCTCCCGCAGGCTTACGATACGGAGAAAAGCCTGGTTCAATATAAGAAGGCACGAACGCGCCCTCGCACTCCAGCAGGTTTCCCGCAGCTGCATCTTTCCTTCGTTTATTTTACCTTTGTGGCTGCCCCTCCGCTCCCAACATGTCTGGCCAACATCAGATCACCGAATCGTCTCGAAATCCACTCTCCAGGGCTTCTACACTCATCCCTGAGAAACTTCTCAGCCGCACATCGTCCTACGCTGGGACTCAAAAACAGCCCGAGGCCCCTCGACAACCTACTTTTCTTATCCAACTGCAAAATATTAGGCGAGCAGTTTTGTCTTTTATAATAGTCTTGCCTGTCATGTTGACTTTCGCCCACAGGCATGCAATCCGCAAGCCAATGGCCGAATTTTTTGGTGTGGCGCTCTTGATCATTTTTGGTGCAGGGTCTGCCTGCCAGGTTGTGCTCTCTACAAATCTGGACGTCGCGTCATCTGCTCGAGGTGTAAGTACTCCACCCGACTTGTTCAAGTCTTGGTTTACAAAGGTTTCGCAGTCGTTTCTCTCCATAAATTTCGGATGGGCTATCGGTATGTCACGGCCACCTTGGATTTCCATCTGTTCCAACTTTTTTTTGACAGGTATTGCTATGGGTGTCTGGGTCAGCGGCGGCATCTCTGGAGGACACATTAACCCTGCAGTAAGATCCTCTTCCTTTGATGGGGCCTTGGTCTTGTCTCATGTAGACGACTGTAGATTACCATCGCAATGGCGACCTACCGCGGCTTTCCTTGGCGTAAAGTGCCCAGTACGTCCAAGGCCGCGTGTCATGGTTTGTTGATCTCATCGTTTTTTAGGCTACATCCTCGCCCAAGTGTTGGGTGGGGTCGTCGGTGCCGCACTAGTATACGCGAATTATATCCATGCAATCGACGTCTTCGAAGGCGGGCACCACATCCGCACAGAAGCTACCGCTTCCCTTTTCGCGACGTATGCTGTAAGTTTGTCATTCGAAGGGTCGCAATTCGTCTGACAAACACCATAAACCCAGCTGCCATACATGACGCAAGCATCATGTTTCTTTTCGGAATTCTTGGCCACCGCCGTTCTTTCTATGATGGTTTTCGCCCTCACTGACAAACGTAATCACTCTCCGACAAATGGGCTTTTGCCATTTGCGCTCTTTATTTTGTTCGTCGGCCTTGGGGCATCGCTCGGCATGGAAACAGGTATGTTATAATGTTCTTCTCAATGTATGAACAGCGTTGAACTTGATTAACAGCGTACGCCCTCAACCCCGCGCGAGACTTTGGACCACGCTTGTTCCTTGCTATGGCAGGTTACGGAAAAGCTCTCTTCAACTATCGCAGGTATGTCGCATCCTTTTGACCATTTCCGCTTGTGCAATGAGCGTCACTCGCAAATGTTGGCGTCTCAAAATTTCAGCATACGCTCCCCCTACCTACTTTTTCCTTCATCTGTATCTCTCTGAACACTGACTGCTACCCCATAGTCAATATTGGCTTTGGGCACCCATCATTGCTCCAGTCCTTGGCGCTCAGGCTGGAGGCTTACTCTATGATACCTTTTTGAACGATGGAGATAACAGCCCCATCAAATGGCGGTAAGTTTCGTCAAATGCGCCCAACCATCTATACATGTTTGCTGATGCGATTTTTCCTAGCTGTGCTTCTTCGCAAGAGCAACAGCTCGCTGATGTTGTTTGAGAGGGGCATCTCTTTTTTCTTGTATTCAAGGATTCTCTTTTTTGTTTTTTGTTGCTGCGTTCCTCCCAGATCTTCGTTGTTGTAGAACCTTTCAGCCCTTGGTATCGTTTTGGAAATGTATATTCTTCTCTACCTTATTATGTACTGTACATTTGAACAATGACAAGGAGTTCCCAGACAATACTGCAAGCTTCAAGCCCTGTCTGCCTTAACTCATCATATCATACATCTACAGCACTCCTGATGCCTAAAAAAGCTACTTTTAACCTAAAATTCCTATAGAATAAGTTGGGGGGGAAAGTTATTACAAATTACAAGTACTCAGAAGGAATTTGAAATAATGCATCATCCATGGATCTTAGATTTTTGTGAGGAAGAAAAAGGCATTCATGTCATCAAGCTGAGCCACTTTCTTGACAATATTTTACACTCCTCCTTACCCGATCTACGAAACTTCTACCACTCCATGAGTTGACTCCATTGCGAGTAACGCCCAGTTCAAGCCTGGTTGCCATATTTTATAAAGTACTCTGTGAGACTGTGACTGGGACGCGCGCAGCGTGTTGCGACAAAGGCCGATCGCCTGACGGCTTGGCGTAGGCGCTGCCATTCTTGCGGTGTTGGTCGGGTATCACGGCACAAAACGGCGAATACCTCGTTCAATGTGCGAGGCGGGTGGCCAACGATGCGCTGGTGGGCGATCAATTGCGATCAACCAAACCATCCGGCTATTCTGGTGCTATTTGCTTTTGTTGTTTTCGAAGGTTTCTGATGTCAGTTCAGTACTTTCAAAGTTCACTCAAAGTAGACTCCAAGTATTCTGTCGCTCCCTCTGTTATCTCATGATGATACCTCTCAATCCAATCCCATGAACCGAAAACGTCGCATCTCAGCCACGTTGCCTGCTGTCACCAAGCTGTATCCCCTCGTGTCCGCAATTGACTTTTGCAAGAGGATCATCTGATCGAAATGAATTCGAGGGATTTTGAACGGCGAGCAAAGAAAAAACGATGTCCCCGCCATCTTTTACTGGTGAAGACCAGGGAACTTGCCTGGTGGCTGGATGGCGTCTGTCTACGGACTTCTCCAGATTCCACACACGCGTCCTTCTATCCATTCATTTGGTGCGACCTGGGAGTTGGTCCCGGATTGAACAAGTTTGCGTGGCTTTAGATCGCTTGAAGGGACTTAATCGCCATACCTCGGGTATCCAACATGGTTATCAATGGCGAGAGCCTCAATGGGCAAGGTCCCGGCGAATGAAGTCTCACTAGAAGAGGCCCCACGGGGAGGTGGCCACTGGCGAAGGCACAGTGTCTATCAATCGTTTGCCGCCACGTGAACGGTTGATAGACTCAAGTACAGAAGAGCGCCCGTACAACAAGTTCTGTCAGTTTCACGTTAAACTTCACGGGGTATTACCTGCTGCGCGAAAAAGACGAATTCGGACTTTTCTACCGACGGACGGTGATACTTGGCTCAAGGGCATGTTCTTCAATTTACGCTCAACCCTTCTCTTTCCATCCTATCCATCCCCACATGCCGAATTCCGAAGTTGTGGTGGCACCTGCAAGGCTTTCATTATCAAAGCAACCGAAAAGTGCCTCTCTGACACAAAACTGACGCAGGTTGGCCAGGCTGGTTTTATCTGTTTTTCATCCTAATCGGCACCGATAAACATTTTACATGCCTCCGGGACAGCTCCTCCGCAGGCGTGGTTCACATGAGTTGGATATAAGAAGGCACGAACGCGTCCTTGCACTCCAGCAAGTTACGCACAACTGCATCTTTCCTTTTACTTTTGTGGCTGCCCTGCGCTCCTAACATGTCTGGCCAACAGCATATCATTGAGCAATCGTCTGGCAACCCACTCTCCAGAGCTTCTACACTCATTCAAGAGAAACCGCTGACCCCCATATCGTCTCACGCTGAGACTCAAAAACATCTCGAGGCCCCTCGACAGTCTTCTTTTCTTGTTCAACTGCAAGATATTAGGCGAACATTTTTGTTTTGTTTTCATGTTCTTGCCCCTCATGTTGACTTTCGCTCGCCACAGGCATGCAATCCGCAAGCCCATGGCCGAATTTTTCGGTGTGGCGCTCTTGGTCATTTTTGGTGCAGGGGCTGCCTGCCAGGTTGTACTCTCGACAAATCCAAACGTCGCATCATCTGATCGAGGTGTAGTCCTCCGCCCGACTTGTTCAAGTCTTGGTTTACGAAACTTTCGCAGTCGTTTCTCTCCATAAATTTCGGATGGGCCATTGGTATTGCGATGGGTGCCTGGGTCAGCGGCGGCATCTCTGGAGGACACATTAACCCTGCGGTAAGATTTTCGTCTTCATTTGATGGCGCATTGGTCCCGTCTCATGTAGGCGACTTTAGATAACCATCGCAATGGCGACTTACCGCGGTTTTCCTTGGCGTAAAGTGCCCAGTACGTTCAAGGCTGCATGTCATGATATGAAGCACCAACGTTTTTTAGGCTACATCCTCGCCCAGGTATTAGGTGGGGTCGTCGGTGCCGGGCTGGTATACGCGAATTATATCCATGCAATCGATGTCTTTGAAGGCGGACCTCACATCCGCACCCAAGCTACCGCTTCCCTCTTCGCAACATATGCTGTAAGTTTGTCATTCAAAGGGTCGCAATTTGTCTGACAACCATCATACATCAAGCTGCCATACATGACGCAAGTATCATGTTTCTTTTCGGAATTCTTAGCCACCACCGTTCTTTCTATGATGGTTTTGGCCCTCACCGATAACCGCAATGGCGCTCCGACAAATGGGCTTCTACCATTCGCACTATTTGTTTTGTTCATCGGCCTTGGGGCGTCGCTCGGCATGGAAACAGGTGAGCTGTGTATGTCTCCTCGACGTATGAGCAGCGTTGAATTTGATGAACAGCGTATGCCCTCAATCCTGCGCGAGACTTTGGGCCACGCTTGTTCCTCGCTATGGCAGGTTACGGAAAGGCTCTCTTCAACTATCGCAGGTATGTCACACCTTTTTGACCATCTACAAATCACGTGACACCCCCCTACCTACTTTGTCCTTCATCTGTACCTCTCTGAACACTCCCTTCTACCCCATAGTCAATATTGGCTGTGGGCACCCATTATTGCTCCAGTCCTTGGGGCTCAGGCCGGAGGCTTACTCTACGATACCTTTTTATACGATGGAGATGACAGCCCCATCAAATGGCGGTGAGTTTCGTCCAATGCGCCCAACCATCTATATGTGTTTGCTGATACGATTTTTTCCTAGCCGTGCTTCTTTGCAAGAACACCAGATGGCAGAGGTTGTTTGAGGGGGCATCCTCTTGTTTTTGTATTCAACTTGGATTCTCTGTTTGTTGCTCTGTTTCTTCTGGTTTTTCGTTGTTTTCCGGTCCTTGGTATCGTTTTAAAAATGTATGTTCTCTTGTACCTGATTACTGTACGTTTGAACAATGACGAGGAGTTCCCAAACAAAACAGGGTGCAAGCTTCAAGCCCTCCGCCTTGAACTCGACTCCGTTTTCATATTATCGTGAACCAAGGTACGACTTCACATAATATCGGTGTCCAGTCGGACCATAATCCTCAGCCGTCATTAGAAGACGGTGATTATCGGCGAATAGTGTCTGTGCTTTGGTGCGGCGAAGCAATGAGGCTCTAGACGGCTGGCGCCACTTCTTGGCCGACCCTGCAGCAGACAAAGTGGCTTTCTATGGACACAAACCCCTGGTCGTTCAAATTTGACGCTCACTTCGTCTTCGTGAGGGCATGGTCCGTCTTCTATGGAAAATTCAATGGAATGTCCACGCCGTCCCACGAGAGAATGTCTATATGTCCCTTTTGGGTGTCTCAATCCTTCATCATCATCTTCCCCTCACCCATCAAAGCGTCTAGTTCCCGCTATGCCTCATTGCCTGAGAACGTTCTCACCACCGTACGCGTAGGAGTCACAGTGACCCATGCCAGATGCACAGCCACAGCGCCCATGCTATATAGGCCGACGTTTTCCCCGCCGACGCCTTTCCCGGCTCGTTCCTTGCTCTTTGTGCTCGTTCCTTTCCTGTCACTGTGTATTACCCTTGCCGCCCTTCTCCTCTTTCCCCTTTGCCGTTCAAGCACCCTCAATCTGGATTTGACGTTTGCTTGTTTTCGATGCTCTGTGAAGCTGGGCTTATCCGTCATTTCGGAGTCTCAGCGCAACTCCCATACTACAGACTTCACCAAAAATGATCATAATATTTCTCTTCATTCATATGCTGTGCGACATTTTGAACGCAAGACGACTAAACCAGTCTCAGTGTGTCGAATCTACCATGAAGTCACAAGATGAATCATGAGATTGCAAGATGGTTAACTGTGTGCCTCAAGACAAGTTGAAGACTACGACATTTTTATGTGAGTGGGTGCTCAACGCCATCTCCTGTCCAGAGAAAGCCAACAGAATAACTGGGTGTGGTCATGAAAGTGCAACCTATCGTCTCCCGGTAATAGAGTGAGGATATCCAGATCTAGTGATGTCTTCGAAGACACGCAAAATGTACCAAATCATGCGTAGCAACTTCCACCATCTCAAGAACATCATGTTCACCGGGAAGAGGGTCAACCAGCGAAAGCTGATTTACGTGCCGATATTATGAAGAGGATGCGATGTACGACAGACATATTTTGCGTGAGTATGAGCTGGCATTCAACAGCTCGGGGTAAATTATATATGACTGCAGAATGTGCAGGACGAAATTACAGAAGAGGCGGTGAAGCATTGACCGTGTGACGAATGAGGTGCAAGAAAGAGCATTCGCAAAGACGGATTCCATCCAACGGCGGCCAACTCAAGCAGCGAAGATCCTTCCTCCAAAGCCCTTGACCTTTAATAGAGCTACTTTCAGACGTTGCTGCGATATGATGAGCCCAACGCTTGATCCAATTTTCAAACATACGAACCCAGAAATACCCATCTGAAAAAAGGCCCTCCTTCACATCCTTGAATAAGGAGGCGGCATCTGCGTCCTGAACAAAAGTCGAGTGAGCAACGAGAAGACAAAGTAGAGTGCGTGAGAGAGCGACCTACCATATAGTATGTGCTTTTGTGAACGGTGAAGGCTGGGGCTGAGGCCGTGCGGAGGTCAATCGTATCCTGTGGGCACGGAGAAGCCTCAGTGACTGCGAGGAGTGTGTAGTGAACGCGCCGTACCATGAAGTCCTCGTCGTTCGACGGAGGAGAAACGGAAATATGGATTTCACGACTCTGGGCGCGCTGAAAGTCGCTGAGGGTACCAGAATCACTCAAAACGAGCGTAAAAGATGGTAAAACGAGTTGCGAAAGAGGCATAGTGGATGTAGAATAGAGTGGTGTACGTTTTAGTTGTTGAAGGAAAGACAAGGGGTGTTGGTGCGGGGGCGGGCGGTGGTTGGGGGCGTGAAAAAGAAAGTGACCCAGCGAAACAGGGTGACTTTTATTGGAATTTAGGGTCCAAATAACCGTCAAAACAGCGGGGATCTCAAAATTCCTTGCTTGGAGTTTAAATTTTTGGTTCCTGGATTTCTAGCCTGGAAATGGTTGGATCTCGCGTAGAACAGTTGTCATTTGCCGGTAATCTGCAGGCAGAAGTGTGAGGGCTGGCTTGCCGGGAAAAGTAGCAGGGAAGGGGGTGAATGGCTACAGACCACTCTTGTCTGTTCAAGCGCCCAGAAGGAGAGGCGGTGAAGGCACTGCCGAAAGTTGTGGAGAATACAACCCCGTCAACGTCCAACAGTTGCTGCCTCAACGCAAGGCCCTACGTCAAAGTAAATCGACAGCATCTTCTCTCCAGTAGTCAACTCGCAGTTTTCTGCTGCTCAGCAGCAGGTCTTGCTAACTCTAAAACTTTGGTGGGCGACAGACTTTCATCCTTAGCCCAAAGTAAACGGTTACAAGGGCGCACAAGATTCAGAGGAGTGCATCACGGCCATGGAAATGATACGTCCTCACTTTCTCAATGACAACCAACGAGTTTCCTCTTACGAAGGAGGAAAAGAGCATGTCCCCGCAGTCAAACATGTAGCTGAGCACTCCATCATAGCACGTCAGCATTTCGATGTCTGCTGGAGGAGGGGGCGGCGTCTGTGCTGACCTCCCACGTATATTCGTATATACAAGAGTTCAAGACTTCGTTCGGAAGGACGACGAAAATCAAGTAATCTTCGAGACGGCTCATAACGCTTGTCCAATCCATAAAAGTCTGGAGGCGCTCTACGTGCCAAGTGGCCTGAGGCCATCGAAAGCGCTGAAGCTCCAGAGGGCAGTGATGAGGGATGATGCACGCAGCTTCCACAAAGAAGCAGCGTTCCTCAAAACACTGCTGGAGTGTCTCGATCCCCGCCGCAAAATGCGCCGTTTGATTTTCAAATCCCTTGTGACCAGCCCAATGAATAGGAAGAAGTTCTCCAGGTGAGCAAACCCATCCATGATATGGCAGAGTGTGTTTTTGGATGATAACCGTAGACAGGCTAAGCGACGCAACTACTCTTGAAGCCCCAGAGAACGTGCTGCACGATTGTAGGGGCCTTGCTTTTCCGGTCGTCGTCTGGTTTTCAGAACGACAAGCATTACCGGATGATCATGAACGTTTCGCCGCCGCCCCTTGGACTACCGCGGCAACCATAGAAATGGACACTCTTCCCATTGTATCACCACCCAATGCCGTTGGGAGTGAACGGGACCTTGACAGATATCATCTCCTCTCCGCTCCATATTCCAGGACCGTCACGTGATGTCGTAGAGGGGGGTCAAGTGCGACAAAGCTGCGGATTCTCCCCCTTGTGGAGGGTGGAGGTTGTCAAAACATCAAATGCAGATGGGATACGCCGGGGAACCAAGATATAGTCGGGAATCGAAGGCGAAGGTCAGAATGGCAAGACAGTGCTGGCTCCTTGTTTCCCGCCGAAATTGCAAGCGCTGAGGTAGTCAGATAATCTGAACTTTCGGTCTAAATCTTCAGACTTTGGTCGACGTTGGCAGCGAAAAGATGAAACGAAACCCTGGTTCAATTGTATGCCAGAAATTGTAGTTGGTGATCCTCGCCTGGTGGACTCCATGAAATCTGGAGAGATCGTAAAACAGCGTACGAAGAGGGGGAGCAATCACATACCATCCTCCACGCGATGCAGGATGGGCGACATTCAAAACCCCTTCTCTCGACGTGAATTTCTGACGACTTTGCACGCCGCATTCTCTTCGTCAGTCGACCCAACACGTATCACCTCAACCACTTGTCTGGCACCGTCTCATTCTGATGACTCCCATGAAGAACAATTTTTTGATGCAACTAGAGCTCCGAGCGATGAAGTTGCCCCTTGTGGCGAGAGTTTGCATTAATCTGCTTGAAACTTGTTGAGCATTCGCCAGAATTGAAACATGAAATTGCGCCTACCAACCCCCAATAACCTTTATTTCTTGATATACTTTGTCGTCTTTGAAGTCTTTGTCGCGTTTGGTTGGTTGCAAGCAAATTCGTACTGGGTGATGATGGTATCGCGTGAACCGTCGGAAGTGCCACCAGCGTGCCGCGTCAAGCACACGGACTGTCCAGTCCTTTTGAAATCTCAACACTCTAATCCCGCCATCTTCGACAGCGCTTCCAATTTACAAGCGCCTTCTACAGTTTCATTCTCACGAGATTCTCGAATTTTATCTTCGAGCTCAGTCAAATGCTTTTTGAAATCCCAAGTGTATAACCTCGCTCTGAAAAGTCATGGAATTTCTAGGCCTCCTCGGGAAGTCAAGAACTGGACCAAAGCTATGCATACCGGCCTTGGGTTACCATCCAACCCATTTAGATCTGAGCTAAGGGTCAACCGAGAAAGGATACGCATTTTAAACTCTTCTTTTTATACCTCTTTCCCTCTCCGGGCTTCCTCATCGCCTTTGCCTCAGAACCTCCGCCCAATTACCATTCCGGCTACCTCACAAGCAACAGATGAAGGACTATCTTCACGATATGTTTGTTCCGAATGGAATTCGGACGTCAGCGACGCCACTCGAAAACCCATATACAACTAACAGACTCCCGACGTCAAATATATCCATTTGCGAGCGGTGACTCTTGGACTAGGAAATTCCCGTTATCCGTTCCTTTCGAGACCCAAATTCGAGGAGGCCTTGCGAACATTTTTACTTGCTTTGATGCTCATTCTCCCTATAAATTCAAGCGCGAGAGTCAACAGTGACAACCTGCGAGCGCTTTATAGATGCAGCTCCACTCGATACCTGGTGGTCAACTTTCGGTCAAGTTTAGATATTCCTGTCCCCCGTTTCCAAATATTCACATCAAAATTTCTGCCAGTTTTTTTATTTTGAAGACAGATCCGGAATTTTCACATTGCAATCTGGATCAAGTGTGCTCATCCTTTTTGCTTTCCACCCTTCGACCACGCAGTTGAATGCCATCAACAACACATGGGATTTACTTCTATCTCTTCAATTGGTGCCAATTGACTAGTTACTCTACGAGCCTCCGGAACGACCGATTACCCCACAGCAAGGAAGACACAAAAGCGTTGCACCCCAGCAAGCATTCGGTTTTGAGGAGCTGCACAGGCTCTTTCTCCATTCCGCTTTTTTGCTTACCCCTCGCTTGAGCAATCGTCCCTTATCCGCTCTCCAGGGACTCAACGCTCTACCGACCAACAATGATTAATGAACCCCCACATCTGCGATCTCTGGTCTAAAAAATGTTGCAAGGCTATTTTCCCACCTTCTCTCAATCGAATAAAAATAATCGGGTGAAAACCTTGGTCTTTTTTGGCTTTAACTTATTGTGGTTGTTATTCCCTGCCACGGGTATGCAATTTGCAAGCCCAGGCCGAAATATTGCGCGTGGCACTCTGCGCAAGCTCCGCTCGTGCTACTGGTAGTTCTCCCGACATATCTAGGTGTCGCGTCGTACACGCGAGGCATGAGTACAAAGTGCTCCAACCTACCACAAGATCCTGGTTTCACTCAATCAATTTCGGGTAAATATGCCACAGCCACCTCAACTTTTGCATCCGTCCCGACGCCTGACGTATGCTTGACAGGATACGTTGTACTGCGATGCCATCTCAGGTGGACTCGGACACAACCTGCGGTCAGTAAATTCCTCCGACGCGCTTGCTGCGTTGGTCTTGTCTCGTGAGAGTGGTAGATTATCATCGCAAGGGCGACATATTGCGGCGTTCCTTGAAGTCAAGTGTTTGGTAGGTCCAAGGCCGTGTCCGATCCCTACTCTCTGACATCATTCAAATTTTATCATCGTTGTGTGCATCTGTCGGTGCACTACAACCGCATCGCTTCCCTGTTTGCTACACTTGCTGTACGTTTTTTTTTTCGCGTAATTACGACAACTTTTTTGACGACCGTCTTGCTTCGGCGAAAATCTAATTGCGGTGCAAGACACGATTATCATGTTCTTTTAGTTGCATCATGTTTCTAGCTCTCATCGCGGGGGTAACATGTAACAGCGCTCCGACGGATGGGCTTTGACCAATCGCGCTACTTGTTATGTTCGTCGGTATCGCGGTGTCGCCCAGACAGGTATGGTTAGGACGCATTGGAATTTGGAGCCGACATCGTGCGCCCTCAGCTCCGAGCGGACTATGAACTGCGCTTGTTCCTCTATTCCTTGACAATGTCCGCTATCTTCCATTACTTACCGCGGGTACGTCTCGTCGTTTCGACAACTTCTGGTATCTCCACTCCGTACATGCCGATATCACAATTTATCCCGCGATACTTTGCTGCTTGTCCGTAAGTCAATGTTAAATTCGGGCACCTATTTTTACTACTTTTCTATACGACGGGGATAACAGGCCAATGAAGTGGCTGTGACGTCGACGAGTTGTGGACACTGGATCGAGCTCATAGCTCTCTTGATGCCGATGCATTTCCGCGTAACCGTGCTTCCGGTCCAAACGCAACGAATACAGGCGCCCCTCCGACAACTGGTTCTCTTGTCCAGGATCGTTACTTCTTCGAGTTCCTACGGTTGCTGCGGTCCTTTGAATGGTTGTTCGTTGTTGTAGAACATACCCTCCAACTCGGAGTTGCTGGGCGTTTTGAAAATGTCTATCCCCTGTATCTCACAAGCAGTTGTTGTGCACTTGTATGATTCGAACACACGTCAAGGCTACTCGTTCACGATACAACGCTTGACGTGGGGGTGTGACCGCATTGACCATGGCTGCCCTACAGGCTCGTATGCGAAGTTGTCCAAGCCCCACAGGTCAATTTTTTTTATTCATGATGATCATGACGCGTGGCATTTTGTGGGGTCATCGAATGACTGCTGACCTGACTATATGAAGGAAGCAAAATTTGTCGTCTTGATTTAGAGGGAGTCAAGGGTCTCCGGTAACTGTAAAAGTCACCAGATACATGCAGGGCATTGACAAAACGTGCGCATTCAAGTGCGAGTTGAAATTGTGAGGTCGTGGCAAACCATACGGTCGCTCTTCGCAGATACATATACGTAAGATGGCGATCAGCCAGGATCAGCCTGTCAAACCGTACATGAATCGTCGAATGAGCCGTGAGTTCTGGTTGCAGGTAAGAAACCATCGGTAGAATTTTTCCAGGTGCGTCGGCACTTGCCGGTTGCATTCAAATATGTCTTTGAAGAACTTTGGAAACCTGCAAGGGTTCAAACGTTCATAGCTTGTTTGAACGGATTTCGAATGCGAGTCTGTCAGAGTCTATCATGTCAGTGAATTGGACGCGCACATGCGTCTATTATTAGCGGGTTAGGCAGTCAAAAACCGGGGTTTTGGGGAGGGTTAGTACGCTTTGGCGATTAAAAATTGATCAGTGAGTACATCAAAGTACCTGAAGAATATCACATTCCACGCCGACCCGCGAGGCGATAAGATGGAAATTGACGAGAATTTCATGGCGAGATCCGAGCTGAGAAGAGTCGTATTTGAATTAGTGAGCGTGGTCAATGAATGGGAGGCGCTGCCAATTGAACGGGTGTCGATGGAGTACGCCCGTAAGATCAGTAGTATACTGTAGTACATCGTCTAGAAAAGGTCAGTGCAGGTTTGCTGGGAAGCCGAAGAAAATGGTGAGAAAAAAGTGGCAAGTGTTTCATTCAGGTTTGTTTCACTAGCACTGTTGTTCCTGACCCTTGCGCAGTGACTAAGCACATTTATTCAAATATCCATCATCGCACTCATGACTCTCCTCAGACACCCATGGTCTTCATTCCTGGTCCTTCAGATCCTTTCTATGAGCTGATGCAGCCTCCGCCTGATGAGACGCCAGCCCAGCACACTGCGCGTCAAAAAAGGGAACTCGATGCTCAACGACACAGCGACGAGATCGACGAGGATATAAAGCAGGAGAGAGCAGAGGCCAAGAAGCAACGTGGGGTAATCAAAGTTTTGCTTTTGGGTCAGTCAGAGAGTGGTGAGTTTACCTACTGGTTCACCAGCATTCGCCGTCCATCCAACGCTCCATGTTTTAGGAAAATCAACCACGCTCAAAAGTAAGTTGTTGTCGTTCACCCCGACAACTCGAATCTCATCAGTCGTTGTAGACTTTCGCATGCAATACGCCAAGGGTGAATGGAGCGCGGAGCGCAGTGGTTGGCGTGCCGTCGTTCAGCTTAACGTCGTGCGCTGCATCACCACCATCCTTCGCGTCCTCGCAGAAGAGATGAATGGTGATTCACCGGTTGATTCAGAAGACGACCGAACTTCAGCCGGTCAAGACTCTAGCGACGAAGAGAGTCTTAAGTTCACCGATCGGCATCAACTCCTCATGATCCGCCTTGCGCCAATGCTGGGTGTAGAGGGGGAATTGAAGCATCGTCTCGGCACTGGCTCAGAACACGCACGTGTGGCAGCCTGCCCTATGTCTGCTACCCCATTCGATGAGCCCGAAATGACGGGCAAGCGGAAGCTTCCAGAGTTCTCGGTTCGTTCGTGGAAGGACATGCTCCCTCCCGAAGGAAGACATTCTCAATCTAGCGCGAGCTCCTCGTCTAAGCTGGACGTTCCGACGGATACAATTGCATCATGCAGGGACGACATGAAGGCACTGTGGGATGACAAAACGGTCCGGTTGGCGCTGAAACGTCGCAAGCTACAACTTCCCGATTCTGTCGATTTGTACGGATCTTCGGCGTCATGATAGTCATCGATTTGTTTCACTGAACCGACTATAGTTTCTTGAATGATTTGGATCGTATTGCGACTCGGAATTACGTGGTTACTGATCAGGACATCGTTCGCGCTCGTCTGCGAACTGTTGGTATACAAGAACACCGCCTGTTCTTTGAGCGTGGGCCATGGGGCCAAGCCAAATGTTGGTCAAGCTCTATTTGATATCTAATGCAGCCACTGACGTTGTTTGTAGTGGGTAATACATATGGATGGGAATGGCGTATATTTGACGTAGGTGGCTGCAGAACGCTGGTAATGAACAAAACATTTCTCGGCTTGATAACACACATTGACGTGTATTGCTTTTAGCGCGCGGCATGGCTGCCCTATTTCGATAATGTCAACGTCATCATCTTTCGTGCGTCCTTACACCACTGCTTGGAATTATTTGTGACATGAAATGTAGTTTCCCCTGTCTCTGTCTTCGACCAACGACTAGAAGAAGACTCAAGAGTCAACCGCCTTGAAGACTCAATTAACCTTTGGACATCCATTTGCTCATCCAAACTTCTCGCAAAAACCCAACTCATCCTTTTCCTGAACAAATGCGATTTGCTGCGAAAGAAACTGAAACGAGGTGTCCGTATTAACCAATACCTTCCCAGCTATGGTGATCGACCGAACGAAGTAAATCCTGTCATAAGATGTAAGTTAGGTTTTAGCCTCCCCGACTCCCTCTTCCTGACCCAATTACAGATTTTCGGGATAAATTCAAGGAGATTCAGAAACAATGCTCTCCGGAGCCCCGTACCACCTACATTTATCCAACAACTGTGACTGATACAGAGGGCACTAGCACTACCCTAGAGTCTGTCCGCGACGGTGTCCTTCGGGAGAATCTCACAACCTCTCAACTCATATAACAAAAGGCTCACCCCTGCCATCTCCACTCCCAGCTTCACACCAAGACCGATGCGATGCCCCACATCTCTACCGTTGACGCCATTTATAGCACGGGATCAACACAAATGATTTCCTCAATACGCATTGTCGTCCTCGTGACCAACTCACTACCGTAAGGAGTTCTCCGCCCCACAACCTATGCCCACCCAAGCGCGAACGGTTTGGATCTGCGCCACTTGGAACAAGTCTATCTTCCTCCCTCTCATGCTTACGACACAAGCATAATAGCTACGTATGCGCAACCCCTCCTTATTTATCTGCCTTGCTCTCGTTCCACGAAAGATTGCTCGTATATGTCATGCCCATTATTTCGATATTAGTTCTCATACTTATTCCTTATTGTATGTAGTCCCCCTTCGCATTGTATATACTTAGCGGCCTGTTACCCCGTTGTATTTTATGGTTTACTGTGGAATTTATTTGATACGGTGGATGTGAAATTTTTGCTGCATTGTGAGTTGCACAAGCTTGCCAAACACGGACTTGTCAAAACTCAATCATCATCCAGGTGCACGAGGGATCATTTCGGTTCAAGTATGTACTTACCTCGGGACTTCGACCACCGTCAGAAAACTTCTCATGTTGCCCGGACTGTCTAGAATTCAGCCTTTTCCGACCATGTGCCGAATAGCGGTTGAATAGTGGCTCCACAATATGTTGAAACGTCGACGGAAATTGTCTTGTCCGTTCGATGAAGCTACAATATTTTCTCGTTGGCCTCGCTCCGCTTCTCCACTCCAGCCTTGCTGACTCGAAACCCGATTTCGCAGCAGCTTGCTATGGCGAGGTATTGCCCAACCTACCCACACCACCAGAAAACAGGACGATACCTTGGGGGAGTCCAAGCATTGTAAACGGCAGCACGACGTGTTGTTCATCGTTGGATGAAGTACGCGCGGGTATAAACGCTGTCGACGCGCAGTTGCTAAGCTTGTTAGCCCGGAGGTGTGTTTTCACTCATTCTTTGAGCTTGCGCGTCTTCTTTACTGCATGGAATCAATTAGAGCCGCCTTTGTACGCGAAGCTACGCGTTTTAAGAGTACACATGACACGGTGGATGTGCCGTCGAGGGATCAGCAGGTTATCGACAATGCTATGATCAATGCTACAGCCTTTCATTTACCTCAGACGATCGCGAAGGCGGTTTTTACTGCTATTATCAACACCAGCGTGCCGTTTGAGCTTTGTGTGGTGAGTGCCCCGGGGTTTTATCTTTGCTATGCTTTCTTTGAATGTGTCCCAGTTTGATTCATTCCACGACGACATGGAGGGCGGCAAATGCGAGAGGCAAATACTCTGATTGGCGCTCGTTTGGACGCGTCGCACCCTTACTAGTAGCCGCCCATTTTACTGTCTGCGCTACAACTCTTTGAAATGAATGGTACAGCTTTTGGATCAACACTCGCAAAACTTCAAGCGCCAGCACTGCATCTTGTTACCCATCTTGTCCAACAATGATCTGGTACATGTACACTACTTTCCTGGGTTTGAGCGGTGAGCTTGCGGATGCATCACATGATGCTAAATGGGTTATCAGCTGATCCGTCTTGTCTATCTAATTAGTAACATCTCAAGTAAGGTTGCATCCAAGATGTGATCAGCTGGCGCCACTTGGAGTGCCACGAGTCCAGTCAATTCAAGTTCTCATCCGTTCCCGGGTATAGCTTCTTCGCCCTCCCTTCGGGTCCTGGCTTCCGATGTCGCCATACCTTACCGCATATTGAAACCGTATCCCGCAGTATATAGGTGCAGTGCATAACAACAACAAGATCTACCCCTTCCCGGCTATTCTCATACGGCTAGGACTGGCCTTCCCCAGCATACGCCGTACGTTGCAACCCTCGAGATAACGATTATGCTTTTAAATTTCATTCCCCCTCCTCGTTCTGATACCACCATGATCTCGAAAGTGTTTCGAGGCAAGCGTCGAGGCACCGTTGTAGCTGTGCCGAGTAGCCCAACGCCCCAGCCCCCTGAGATACAAAGGCCAAAGCGCGCACTACCGCCCGACCTTCAACGCTGGAGCGACTTTGAGGACCCGTTCCCCTCCGTCAGCGTGGGCGGATACATCAGGTATTACCGCTCTCGCGCGAACAGCGTAAAAGAACTATCGCATATCACTACACCTTCACTCTGCTGCACACCACCACCTTCTTCTCCATCCGACGTCGCCGTCGTCGTCCCCACTGCCCCACTTTTCCCATCATGTTCCTCCTCCGCAGCATCTCCAACAAAAAAACATATGGAGAAATTGGCTGTCCCTGCTGAAGCTGAAGTCTCTTCGGAAACACTCTCCCCGGCAATCACCCGAGCTTCTCCCGCTTGTACATCGTCGCCGCCTCCACTACCCAGAGTGAACTCGCTTCGAAGGAAGCGGAGGAGGCTACTGCGTACCCCGAGCATTGAGCGCGATTTCGCCGTATCTGCTCGCCAGCTCTTTGCTTCGCATATCTCACTTTCGTTGTCGACTTCTTCTTCCTCTGATCCGCACTACCCCACTTCTCATTCCGTGGACTCCAACTGTAGTAGTGGTGAGGAGTCGCCGTTGACCCCGCTTTCAAGGAGCTCCTCCTCTGCCTCCTCCTCCGCTTCCGCCAAGTCCCCAACAACACCCGCCAGCGAAAAGCCCCCGGTGACGGTTGTCGTTGGCGTGGATGATCCTACGACTCTATTAATTACCCCGGACGCAGTGGCTAATAATACAGAAGAGAAAGGAGGAGATCATGCGCGGTTAGACGTTGACATCGATGTTCATTTGTTGGCGTTGGCGGGAAGACCAGACACATGGGCATCTTATTATACTGCGTTCAGCGATTTTGACGACATTTAGCCTGGGTTTATCCATCTTGCTTGCGATTGGAGAGAAAGTTCGTTGTACCTTGTTGTATTCATACCTATGTTCCCATCTGCATACCCACACCTATAGCATCCAGCGAATTGCAATAGAGATTACATAGAAGAGGATGGAAGGAAACTATCTATCCTTATTCGTAGTAGGACGAAGATCACTTTCTTCTGGGTCCAGCCAGCCCAGATCTGCACTTCGCCGTTGGGGCTTTTTCGCATCCTTAAGTCCTATCAAGAACTGAAGGAAGGGAACGTGGTGCCCAGGGAAATGGTATCTGCATTGGAAGGTGGACCGGAATGGTAATACTCTGCAGCGTGTATGTACAGATGTGAATCTTCAGTCCGTTGGGTATCTACCTGAGTCGAGAGCGTGAGAGGAAGAAAGAATCTGTGGGACGTTGGTGTATAGTGGTAGGCGTAGGTATGGTACACGGCCGCACAAGCCCAAATGATCGTTGAAACGCACATGAACGCTTTAAGCAGCAGCGGGAGCAGTCGTAGTAGCAACCGCTGGAGGTTCCAGAATATCCTTCAACAGCGGAGCGATCGTCTTCCTCGTCGCCTTTGCATTTCCCTGCTTATACACCTTGGCCCTAGCGCCGCTGGGCAACCTCCCCCCTTTCTCCAAATCGAATTTCTTCCGCTTCTTGACATTTATCTCCTTATTCCCTTCAAGGCCCGTCCACAGCCTCGTCGCAAGCTCGGCAGTATCCACTCCTCCCTGGTTGTGATTAAGGACGATCCATGCCGTTTCGCGCTCATGTTTTCCCTTTGCTTTACCGAGCCGTTTGGGTTTCTTGTTATATGACGTCAGGATGCCCAGCACGCTTAAACCCCTGCTTTGCATCCAAGCCACTACGGCGTCCTCTAGTTTACCATCTGAGCCCCAGATTTTCAGTTGAACGGGGACGGTGGACAAGCCGGCTTTAATGCTTGGTGAAGGTGTCTCCTTGGCCCAGGTGAGTGTGAACGTGTATTCTTTATAATCCCGCCTAATCAAGTCATGCGCACTCAATTGACTGACGTCCGCCTTTTTCGTAACCAGGTTCGAAGTGAGCGTTTTGACTGCTTCTTGGTAGTACAAGAAATCCGGGGGCGGTTTGCCCCCCATACTCGAAATACTCGGAATCTTCTCTGCATATGTCGATTTGGCAGCTAGGAAGATGGCAGAGTGACGATCGAGATCGAGGGCTTTACCGCCTGGTTTTAAGCCGTCCGTGTCAATGAGGATGGCGCAGAACAAGAGGGTCGCGAGTTCCGCTGGGATATTTTGTGGGCATAGCGCAGCGATGTGAGAGGAACAGCTGCCTGCCGGCGCGACGATACGTGGTTTTGCAGTTGGGTATAGGCCTTCGTCCGCGTGGTGGTCTACGACGGCTGTGATCTCTGCGCTGGGGTTGTCTTGCGTAAATCTGTCGGCGATACGGTTGTGGTCCACCAGCGCAAACTTTTTAGAGGGGAATGGGGTGGGGAAGGAGGCGATGTCAGATAGGGAGAGGAGTTGGGAAGCGGGGTCGGAGATGCCTGCTAGGCTGAGCGCGTAGAGGTTCTCTGCGCGGAGGGCGAAGTCTTCGCGCGTGATTTGGACGAGGGGGATGGTGGGTACTTTGTGGACTTCTGATTGGATCCATGCAAAGGCAATGGCGCTGGCTATTGAGTCTAGATCTACACGCGCCCGTTAGTTTCCAATTGAGTAAGTGAAAGGAAGAGGGGAAAGACGTACCACCAGCCTCGTTCCCCATGACCACAGTCCAATCACCAGCACTTGGGTCTTTGAGGTAGCTTGCTTTGGAAGCAACGAGAAAGTCGGACAGGTCAGCTGTAATTGCACTGTGCGTTCTCAGATCATTTGGTGGGCAGTCTTCTGGGACATAGGCCTTTGCGAGGCCAAGTGCTACAGATAGCCGGCGAAGAGGGCGAACTGCAGACATGTTGGGGCGGATTCTGTGTGCTCGTGTGCACTGAAATACAAAGGGCCTTTGAAGAAGGCGATGGAAAGGAATGAGGCAAAGAATTGACAGGCATCATTTTTGCAAGAAAAGGCACAGGGGAAGACACGATATAGGGTCATCACGTGAACGTTATATAAATTACTTTCGAGACGACATCCAACGCGATACAAGTTGACGAGCATCTGCACCCTGTTCGCCCTGGTACGCAGCCAACACCCTCTCCGTCGCCAGTTCATCAATGAGCTTGATCTTCTTCGGTACCGGTGTGTCCGAGGCAGAGCTGCTGCTGCTAGGGTTTGACACCAAGTGTCTGGTGCACTAAGTAATCGAGCACGTAAATAAAGAGCATAGGTATCATATCGATACATACCAATTTCGTGCCCCACCAAGCTCGGATCGATATCCCTGAGGGTGGTCTGTCACTTGAATCAGGGATGTCGCTCTCGGTCATGTCGATCACGACGAGGAACATCTTTAGAGCCAAGGGAATATCCCCTGCTGTGTAGGCTGTCTCGGCGAATTGGAGGTAGGTGAAAGGATTTTGTGCGTTAAGGAGGAGGGCATGTGAGAGGGATTGAAGAGCCGAAGTGAACCTACAGGGTTTTGAATATATTAGGTGGGGGGCAGGAGGTAGGCAGGAAGTGACATACTGATTACATGACGTGTATATGTCTGCGAGCTCCAGCCAGCCTTCGAGGTCCGTGTAGAACGTATCAAGGAACTGTGTTAGCTCTTCTACGGCCTCTTGTATCTTTCCTGTACGTCTCAGAACTGATATCCGACGTTTCCAGATTGCCTGACTACGAGTGAGTGTTTGAACATACCCGCCATCGAACGATGGACTCACCCCATTTGCAGGATCAGCTTTCAACAACTCGTCATAAAACTGAAGTACCGTGCTCGGTGGCTCGGTGGCTTCCATCCTTATACCCGACAACACATCCACGCGAGGTGACTCGGGGAACTTGTCGGAGAGTTGACGGAGGCATTGCTACATAGCACAGAGAGAGACCTTGTCGTTAACGTCATTGAAAAAGGTGCGGGCACAAAATGGGAGATGGACGTACGTCAGCGACGTCTATCCGGCCTACATCCAACGCAGCCAGCGCAAGCTGTTCTAGGAAAGCCCATCCTGGTTTTCGTTTCGATGGTTAGTGACGTGGTCCAACAACCAGGTGGGATTTACGCACCTTCTTCTCCTAAATTCGTCGATGAGCCGGATTGTAAGATTGTACACCCAGATTCAAATATCTCCTGAGACGCCCTTGTGTTATTTGTCCTGTACGACGCAAGCTTCTCCAGGGCAGAAGAAAGTGTCGGTGACATTGGATGGAGAAGTTGACGATTTACGTAATCCCGTTATTTCTATCTCCCAGTCTTTCATGTTATTGGACACAAGGTAACTCTCGCTCATTCTCAAGCGTACATATTCAAAGTAAATTCAGTCATACAGATATAGGGTCCACGGACACCATCAGGATCCAGGATATCGCGCTTACCATCCGGCTAGGCTCGGGATCATGCTGGCCTGCAAAGCAACCGCACCAGGGTATCCTGCAGCCTGTTCATGTCACTTTATCCCTGGTGCACGACGTGAAGGAGGCAGCAGAGACGGACGACCTCGTCCACTCGATCAATTACTCTATTCTTTCCAAGGAGTTGAGGGCGTCCATCAGGAATGAACCAGTGTTCGCGTCGCTTGAGGAGTTCTCCTTGCACACGTACGATGCGCTCTTTCAGAAGGATTATTTGCTTGATAGCCACCGTGGCAAGGTATCTGAATTGGGAATTTGTGTTGTTCAGCTTAGGCCCCCTCTGCACTGTTCCCGCGTTGGTGTCGAGTCGGCTGCGACGTTCGATGAGGATACGTGGACTATTACGCGTGTCAGGCATTTCGTGGACGGGCTGACTTGTCATGCGATTATTGGAGTCAATCCTGGGGAGAGGTTGGAGAAGCAGGACGTGGTATCATCCATCTCTATAGATAGCGGCAAAGATGGTCTACAGAAGGAGCAGTGGATCGACTTTCGGACTATCGCGAGGACGTTGTATGAGGTGCTTTCTCTTTCCCTTACGTCGTGCTGTAATTGACCAAAGTCATCAGGAAATCAGCATATCGACCTTCTTCACTATAGAGGCACTTGCCTCTTTAGTCGCCCACAAAACTCTGTTGACCATTAAACCCGTCTTGCCTATACACAAAGTCACTGTGAAAGCCGCCAAACCATCCGCGCTAGTTTTTTCCAAGTATCCTGAAGTAGAGATCTCGCGGACTATGAAAGACTATCAAGACCTGATAACATCCAATCAAAAACCACCCAGTTCTGAAGTCACAGAAACCACAACAACCAACGGCATACATACGGCCGCTATTGCGCTAGGCTCTAATCTAGGAGACCGGTTCCGGAATATAGAGCTTGCCCTGCGCTTGCTGGAGATCCCACAACAGCTTCTATCGTCTGATGGGCCAGAAGGGTCTGACGAACAAAGGGAGGAGAGGGGCGAGGAAGATTCGCCTTTAGAGTTGACAGCGACGGTGTCCGTCGTGAATACATCTTTCCTGTACGAGACGGCACCGATGTACGTCACTGACCAACCATCTTTCATCAACTGTGCTTGTCTGGTAGACATCTTTCCTCCGTCCCTTGCTAAAATATGCGACTAACGGTGCTTATCAAGGTAGAAACGAATCTTCCACCAACGACTCTGCTCCGTCTCTTGAAGAAGATTGAATTGACCGTTGGGCGTGTCCCATCTGTTCGATTTGGACCAAGGGCCGTGGACCTCGATCTGGTACTGTACGACCAACAAGTGCTTGACACCCGTCCCCCTGAAGATCGTGCGACACTTGACAATCTAGAAGGCGAGCTCGTTATTCCTCATCCAAGACTGGCGGAAAGAGAATTTGTCTTGCGGCCTTTGAATGAGTAAGAAAGTGGACTGTTCCTCTTTTGATCTATTTGCTGAAACATCTTGTGTATAGCATGATTCCGGATTACGTTCATCCCGTACACCACAAGTCCCTGCGCAGCCTTCTGAACAGTTTGAAAATCCCACCCAACGAACCACAAATGCACAAAGTCATCCCGTTCCCTCGCCTGCCGCTCTCCACCGGCACCACATCACCCTACAAATGCATCCCGCCCGTCCCAGAAACGCTGACATACTGGACTTACCCAACCACCTCCTCCAATCCTCCTTCACCCGCACACACTAACAATGGTCACGGCAAACTGAATGTCCACCACCACCCAAAACGCAAGTCAACGTACCTGATGAGCACACTCAACGCCACTCCAGACTCCTTCTCTGATGGATCAACGCACAACACATTACCCACCGCCCTGTCCTACGCGCGCGAGTCCGTTTCGGGCGGAGCGGCTATCATTGATATAGGTGGATATTCCACGCGCCCTGGGGCGGCGTTCGTGGGTGTGCAAGAGGAGATTGACCGTGTTGTACCGGTTGTACAAGCTATACGGCTTGCTGCGGCTGAAGAGTCGGAGAAGCTAAGGCATGTACTGATCAGTGTGGATACGTTCAGGTGGGAGGTGGCAGAGGCTGCTGTTAGAGCAGGGGCGAACTGCATTAACGACGTTTATGCGTTCACTGGGCCGGAGTATTTTTTGGAGGTGGAGGGTGAAGAGGCTGTTGGGCGGGCGGAGGAGTATTTGGAGGGAATGAAGCGAGTTGCGAGGGAATATGCGACCCCGTGTGTGCTTATGCATTCTCGAGGGGAGGCTGGGCAGAATAAAGGGTATAAAGCGATGTATGGGTATGCTGGGCCTAGGGGGGCGGTTGTTGAGGGTGTGAGGGTTGAGTTGGGGCAGAAGGTGGATGCGGTTGTGAAGGGACGGGGAGGGGTGAGGAGGTGGTTGGTTGTTGCGGACCCTGGGGTTGGGTTTAGTAAGACTGTGGAAGGGAATTTGGAGGTTTTGAGGGATGCGAAGGGGGTGGTTGAGGATGTGTTGGTTGGACAAGGTTTGTTGTTCTTTTTTGTGTTATTGCGGTGTCTGATCTTGGTGTTCAGGTGATAAAAAATATCGGAACCCACTTGCTGGGTACCCATTTCTCATTGGGACGTCGAGGAAGTCATATATTGGTGGCGTATTGGCACAAGGATCAGGAGGACGGGAGACTTTGCCGACCGAGAGGGTGTGGGCTACGGCTGCGGGGGTGGCGTGTGCTGTTCAGCAGGGGGCGTTGGTTGTGAGGGTGCATGATACGAGGGAGATGGCGGATGTGGTTAGGATGGCTGATGCTTTGTGGGGTTGAAATGAGGAAAGAGGAAAGAAGAGGAAGTAAAATAAAATTCTGCGATGTGATACGCGTGCCATGTAGATAAAATGTAAAGAATGATTATTCTGCCAATATACTTACAAGAACAGTGGATAATTGGTCTACGAGACTCCTTGCTTGCAGCACAAGGATATTTTGGAACACGTGCTCCAGCGCGTCCAACGTGTCGGATTTGGATCCGGATTCCGTCTTTCATACATATTGACAGCAACCCTCTTGTACCTCCTCCCACCTGCTTTCCATCTGTATTTCACACCCGTTCGCTTATTTTCATGTTCACGGAAGAGATAAAGGCCTTCCGAAGGCTTGGCTTTCGCCATGTACGTTTCCCGCTCTTTCCAAAGCGATTAATGTTATTCTAACAAACTCTGGTTTAGGTACTACTCCAAGCCTTGAACTTTGCGACCGTCATCGCTTCTGGCTTGATGATCTGGAAGGGTTTAGGCATAATTACCAACTCTGAATCGCCCATCGTCGTCGTTCTCAGGTTCGTCCTCCTTCCTACCACCTGTTTCCCCTCCATCTCAAGTCTCTTTCTTTCTAAACCATCAGTGGTTCAATGGAACCAGCATTCTACCGCGGCGACCTCCTCTTCCTCACGAACCCCGTCTCAGAACAATACAAGACAGGTGATATAACGGTATACAAGATCCCCGGCGCGGACATTCCCATCGTCCATAGGGTGCTGGAGACGCACGACGTTCCACCCAAAGGTAGGAAAGCGAAGGAGGCTGGGGAGCCGGCGAGCCAGTTGATGTTGACGAAGGGTGACAACAATTATGTGGACGACCTGGAACTTTATCAAGGGCTACAGTGGCTTGAGAGGAAGCACATAGTGGGTAAAGTTAGAGGGTGAGTGTTGTTGGTTCTGTTTTTCTTTGGGGGGTGTGAAGGCTAATTCGCTCTGTCGCTCTAGGTTCTTGCCGTATGTGGGATACGTCACTATTGCGATGGTGAGTACCCGAGACGTTTCTGCTTCTACACTTTTTAATTTTTTCCTCTAGAACGACTTTCCACAGTTGAAATACGCTTTACTTGGTGTCCTGGGTCTCCTCGCTTTGTTGCAGAGGGAATGACGACTCCCATTCTTTGTGTAACAGAAAAGCCCATCGTCAGGTTATAAACGTTGAAATTTAGACCTTTCTTCAGGCCTTTGGTTGAACCGAAGTAATCTGTTCAGCTGCTCAGAGGAAATATGCTTTAGATGCGAATTGAGCTAGCAAGGCGAATCAACGTTGTCTTCTTGATCAATTGCAATACCATGTCCACAAGAACCCCTTCGCTACCAACACATCTCTCGGACTGAGCTTTGCTGAATTCTTGACTTCATCTGGTGGTGGTTATGCGTTACCAGCCAGTTTCTGGCCCCATTCCTTGCTTGTTTCATGCTGTATCCGCCCCTAGAATTTAGGTAACCTGAAAGACGGGAATCTTTACTGCTCGTTTTTCCAGTGAAGACTTTCTTTATCTAGAAGACTACACTTCAAGCAACTGGCAAGCTTACGCGCTCGTGGTGAGCTTTATTCTCCCTCTGTCCGCTATCACACGCCATTTCAAGCTTGGACAAGCTCGGCTTGTAATCCTTTCCCTCGTTCTCATAATGACGAGGGAGGACTAGATAGGATGTTTGTAATGTAAGTTGACTTGGGGTTCTATCAACCTCGATCTCATATATCTGTTTCCCAGGTTCTTGCATACTATTCAGGACCACACTGATAAGTACATGGTGTCGTTGCAACTCCCAAGGAGGTTTTGGATTTCGCCGAAATCGAGGCACGTATTTCGACCTATCAACTAGCTCTGAGCACTGAAAATCCACCTACCAGGTTCTCAAATAACGCAAGCCCAGGATCTACGTTAATATGTTAAGCAATCCAACATGCTTGAAACTTTTTATGAAGATGGTGTGGTTCGCAGGGATTTGGATCTAGGAACCTGGAGTTACGCTCTTTCACCTTCTTTCACGTCTCACCTGCCTTTCCAGGTCTTCGCTGAAGAGTAACCTCAATGTTGCGGTACAGCTAGGTCTCTGGCATCCATCACCATCTCGACCTCATGGCGACTTCGCCGCTACGCTTCTCCTCTCAATTTCGAAAGAAGCCTCTCCACAAATCCATCCACTTCTTGTCGATCTTCCTCCTCGCTGTGAACATGGTCATCGACAGCGTAATGACATTCATTGCATCGTCGAATGGCGCTTATTTCGTCGAGAGTGACAAAAAAGTATAAAACCTAACAGGGGTGAGATCTATATGATACAATGCCTGTACTCGAGGGCGCAAAATACAGTGTTATACAAGGTCCCATCGCTACCAACACACCTCTCGGGCTCAGCTTTGCTGCTGAATGCTCGACTTCATCTCGTGCGTTATCAGTGAGGCTCTAGCCCCATTCCTGGCTTGCTTCATTCTGTATACGCCCCTAGAATCCAGGGAACTTGAAGGACGGAGATTTTCGCTGCTCATTTTTGACCAACCAACTCCCAAAGACATTTTGGATTTCGGCTAATATAATCAACATTGCGGCACCTATTTTGACCTGTCAACCAGCTCTGAGCAATGAAAAACTACCTATCAGGTTCTCAAAGAACGCAAGCCCAGGATCTATGTTGATATGTTGAACAACCGCAACATACTTGAAATGTCTCACGCAGTCGGTGTGGTTAGCAGGAATTTGAGCATGAACCTGCGGTCCCTGGTACGGGTGAAGTGACACTCTGCCATCTTTTTTCACGTCTGATCTACCTTGCCAGATACTGGCCAAAGAAGAATCTCAATGTTGTGGTACAGCTAGGTCTCTGGCATCCATCACCATTTGAGCTCACGACGGACTTCACCACCACGCTTCTCATCTCAATTCAAAAGCAGCTTCTCTCCAACTCTAGCTGAACTCTTACCCACATTGAAACTCCTTGTCGATCCTCCGCTGCGACCACGGTCATTGGTATCCATTGGATCGTTCGTCATTGGTCCTTTGCTGAGGCTGCACATCATGTCACCGTTTCAGTAGTGGTGCACATCATCATCTCAACTGCCACCACCACCACCACCACCACCAGTACTCCAATTGCTCTTGCGACGACCGTCATTGATCCGGGCATTACAGCCAAACTTGGCACAATCGTCTGTGCATGGCTCATGTAACATGTTCTCACTTTGGTGTGCAGTGATAGCTATGATGGCTTCCACATTGCGATAGTGGAGCCTGATAGTTTTGATACTGAGTGTTGGGAGGCTGGTGTTGGCTATTCTGGAGGGGAGGTGATTCTGTTGGCGGTTGCTACTCAGTGCATAAAGGAATGGCTGAGGGGGAGGGGTTATGTGGACTTTTGCTATGCGACGCAAGAGGGACTAGATGGGGGTCACGAGCTTAGGGCTCGGGGGCAGGAGATGCACGCAAGGGTTGAGATCATTGGGAATTCAAGCTTGTCGGTGCAACCCCCTGGTTACCCGGCGCTCTGGTCTCTTTTTGAAGAACTCCAAGTCTGATTATCGTGATCCGCGCTGTACACCTTTCATTCAGTTCCAACCACTCGTCTTCAACGTGCACAGAGGATAACATGTATGTTCTTCATGTTCTCCAGAGTCTGGATGCATGTGGACACCATGGCTCTATCATCATTATACTCATCGTTCCGCTCTCAACGCTCGATACCGATCAGCAATTCTTTGGTGAATCTCAGAACACGTTGCTGACAATATCGCTACCGCCACCAACCCACCTCTCAAATGTACTGCGAACTGCTCGACTTCATATGCATGCCGTAGTGGTCGGCTCTGGCTATTACCACCGCTCCCTTCTTTTCAAATACGTCCCCCACTGGCAAGGTTTAGCAAACCTGAAAGACGGTTGATTCTAGCCACTTTCCCCTTACTTTCTTTCTCTGGAGCCTGGAGGATTGGAGGATGCACCTTGCACGCGGCTGTTAATGCTGCGGAGTTGTGATCCCTCTGTTCAGAATCATGTGGCAAGCCCAAGATGGCGGACAGAATTACCACCTGTTTTCCTTTTTCAGGTGCACCCTCAAGGCTTAGGGCCTGTTCGGGTCCCCGGTCTTCTCGTCGGCCTCCAGCCAAAATCATGCCCGAAGCCAAGCTGATGGCCTCGGTCATCAGAGTGGAGCCCAAGCCGTGTTCGGTGGCACTCTGCTCTGCTTCGGCCTCGCGTGATCGCGGGTGACGGCCTAGAATTTCCTTTATGCATGTTTGGTACTCTTCAATATTTACAAAACATTATCTCTGGATGTATATTCTTTATTCCATTGTTCCTTCTATGAGCTTCCCCCTAAAAAAATTCAACCTTCTACCTCCTGTGGGTAGCAAAGATTTATGGCCACTAAACATGCTAAAAACATCCTGGTAAAAAAAATAGAGAGGGTTAAACAGTGGTAAGGAACAGGCATTGCATTCTGTGAGATATGCCATGACTTTGCATGTAAATTTATTTTGAGAGGATTAAGACCATTCCCCCTGATTTTAAGTGAGCTCTGCTGAATTCTTCGAGTACTAATACAGGTTAGAATTTATCACGGGAACTAATGTGAGGTTATCTATGGTGTATTATCTAAGAATGCACGTTGTGACACCGTCGTGACGAACGCGTCAAGCCTGTGGGAATTCGGCTTCGGTCTCATCAAATTGCAAGGCCAACGCCTAAGCCGACACAAGACCGGGGACCCGAACAGGCCCTTACAGGACCTGAAAGACGGCTTATTTTAGCCACTGAAAGGCCAGTGGAGACTGCGCAGGCTGTCAAATCTGCGGGCTCATGACCCCGATCTCTGTGCAGAATCATGTGGCAAGCCCAAGATGCGTATGGGGAGACATCCTCACTGTCTAAACTTCGATCCACCTTACTCTCGCGTTGAATCCAAGATAAGGGAGGAATACACCTTTAACAAAATGAAGTAGGAAGACCAAGAGGCCTCAGATCCACCGATGCTGGACGTCCGATCTGTCACGTGCCACTGACAGCGGCTATTTCCGAGCTTCGGAAACGCAAGTCGACGCTTGGTCAACGCTTCGTCGATGCCGACCTCAGTCCAATGCTCGACCACTATTTTATTGCCTCTAGTAGCGGAATATGATTTAATTCAATAGAACATGCTTGTTTTTGAATGGGAGGAGTAAATGTATCTGCCGTGCTTTGGCAGTGCGACCGGCATTGGGCTCAGACTGGTCTTGGTGATGTGTAACTGGACTCGAGGCTAGAGGTTTCTCAAAGCAAATATAAGTACCAACTCAATTGAATTACTATTTATTCATTTAGCAATGCTTGAGGCCATAAAGTATATGCTGGGAGGTGCCTGGTATGGTTGGAGAAGATTGGGCCTGTTTTCTCTTCTTTTCAGCTGGAACTGGCAAAGGGTATCGTACTGTGTTATATCAAGTTATTATACAAGGGTTTGGTACACCAGCAGAGACCTCAGAATGTAAGTTATGTGGAAAGTAAAGGAGGACACGCTTCGGAGAACCTTCTAGCCGAGTAGCCGGTGGTGGCTGTACCTCCCCCCCCCCACCCGTGGGACTCGACGTACTGGATCGGTGGATCTGAGGCCTCTTGAGGAAGACATCTCGTCACGTACGGCGGCTCGTGATTTATTGATCGAATTATTGGGCTCACAGTATCTAGGTGCTTTAAAACAGGACAGTAGTCTGTGCGACATCTTGCTAGCTACTGGTCTCACGACAAATTTGGCGCTCGCATCCATCTTAATATAGAACACAAGACGCATTCTGTCGTGATGCAACTTGCCAAGACCGTTTTAGATTCTTATCAACGCCGACTTCGATCTATATGACCCCTGTAAGCCTCAATGTGCGCCATATTGGTCGCCCAAACCCTCATAATGGCATTCATTACGGCGGCAAGATATATCACACCCCATGAACACGCCTCTATCCAGGCTGCCAGCTGAACTAACTCTTTTCTCCACACAACAATGGAATCCACTCGTAGCCGCCAAATCCAAAGGCTAATGTTCCTATCAATCTTCCTCACCGTCGTAACAATGGCCATCGACGGTGTAACGGTATTCGCAGAATCCTTCTTCATCATTCCCGGTGCTGGAGTGTTTACGGTCGCACATCATGTCACCGTTTTAGCACTGGCGCAAAAGCAGAGAAAGCGCAATGCAGCCATTGCCACCACCACCGCCATCGCCACCACTCCCACTCCAGCCACTCCGACAATGATCGCTATTGATCTAGACGTCACAGCAAAACTCGGCACCATCGTCTGCGCATGGCTCCTGTTTTTCACCTGGCTTGCAGCAATAATTATGATGGGTATCGTCACTGCGATAGTGGCTAGTAGTCATGATGGACCGGGCATAGGGACACTGATTGCGTCGCTGGTGTTCGCTGTGCTTGAGGAGGGGGTGATGTTGGCGATCACTATCAAATGCACGAGGGAACGGAGGAGGGGAGGGGCTGAGATACGCGCGAGGTTCGACATTATCAAGAGGATGTCGGCGCAACCCAAGGCTCTTGTCGCTCCGGAGTCATGTTGAGGGCTCAATGTCCATGATCACTTTCAATTCGGTGTTTGTTGAGCTCTCACGACTTTGTACCTTCTCTCGCAGTCGGCTCTATTGGCATTATACTCATCTTTTCCGTTCTCAACTCTCGATACCGATGAAGAATTCTTTGGTGAATCTGAACGTCAAACAACGAGAGCATATTGCTGACAATATCCCTACCCCCACTGTGAACTGCTCAACTAAGTGGTTGGACAAGTAAGTCTCTAACCATTACCACCTCTTTTCCTTTTTTCAAATGCGTCCCCCAAGGTTTAGAAGACCTGAAAGATGGCTGATTTTAGCCACTTTCCCTTACTTTTCTTCCTCTGGAAGACTGGAGAACTGCAACTTGCATGCGGCAGTCAAATCTGCGGGCTCATGATCCCGATCGCTGTTGAAAATCAGGTGGCAAGCCCAAGACGGCGTATGTCATGGCATTCTATCATCCGATATTTATGGAAAGAGTGGGGCCACCAATTTAAAATGGAAAGCGTCGGGGACTGGACATGGATTGAGAGCATAGGGCAGTTGCCTTCAAGTTGAGGCTGGTAGTGAAGAGATCAGAAGGAATTGACTGAACAGCTCCAGAATCTCCGCGAGGAGTCACTTCCGTCACAGCCATGAAAGTTTCAAATGTCAACCTCCCGCCATGATCCCCTCATGATCATAAGTAACATCGGCTGCCGCATCCCATCTTCGCTCATTAACATGCGCGTCGCGAAAGATGGACCAAAGGGGCACCAGCCACTCCGTTCTAAGTGAAAACCTGGTCCGATATTTGGAAAGATACCATCCATCCCAAATCCATCCCAGGCCTTCCTTTTGCCTTCCTTGTTGGATAAAAAGATGATTTCTTCCCACCCATCCCTCGAATCGTGGGTGTGCCTTTCCACCAGTTCTATGCTGCTCTCCTTTTTTCAAGTCGTAGTGCATCGTAGCTCGTATGAGAATGTCTTCTTCACTCAGAAACACGCCACATCGACCGTTAAATTAGATCACAATGAATTATGTATGTGCCCTTACTTCCATGTGCAGTACTGACCTGTAGTATGTTAACCACATGCCAGATAAAGGATAGGATAACCACGTACATTCGACATAATCGAGAAACCCTCGCTCGAAACCTTCAACGCTATCAACTTCCCATATAATTCTTTGAGATTGTTCAACTCGCGCCCTTGTCTCTCGGTGATTTCCTGACAATCCACCTCGCTCTCGTGTTGGATCCAGGATAAGAGGAATTCAACTTGAACAAAATGTGATACGTCGCTTTAGAAGACATCTCGCCACCGTGATGCACGTTGACTCGGGTCAAAGCTTTGGGCTCACAGTTTCCAGGTTTCTTTTTATGACAGAAAATGCGAAATCCAGGCTTGCTGGGTGGTCTCACGAGCACTTTGGCGCCCGCATCCATCGAGAGAGCCTCACCAGTCACACTGCATTCTGTTATGATGCAACTTGCCAAGACCGTTTTAGATTCCTATCAACATGACCCCTGCTGCTGTAAGCTTCAATGCTGTGTGCACCATTTTGGTCGCGGAAACCGGTCCCACACCGTTAGAGCCTCATAACGGCGTTCATTACGGCGGCAAGATATGCTTCACACCCCATGAGGCCTCTCTCCAGCTGAACTAACTCTACTCTACACAACAATGGAATCCACTCGTAGCCGCCAGATCCAAAGGCTCATGTTCCTATCGATCTTCCTCTCCGTCGTGATTATGGCCATCGACGGTGTGACGATATTCACGGGATCCCTCTTCTTCAGTCCCAGTGTTGGAGTGTTGACGATCGTACATCATGTCACCGTCTTAACAATGGCACAAAGGCAGAGAAAGCGCAATGCAGTCAACGCAACCACCACCTTCACTCCATCTCCAACCACTCCTACGACAATCGCTGCTGATCTGGACGTCACAGCAAAACTCGGCACCATCATCTGCGCATGGCTCGTGTTTTTGACCTGGCTTGCAGTAATAATCCTGATGGCTATCATCATTGCGATAGTGGTTCCTGATAGTAATGGACCGGGTATAGGGACGTTGATTGCAGCGCTGGTGTTCGCTGTGCTTGAGGAGGCGGTGATATTGGCGATCGCTATCAAATGCACGAGGGAACGAAGGAGGGGAGGGGCTGAGATGCGCGCGAGGTTCGAAATTGTCAAGAGGTTGTCGGCGCAACCCAGCGCTCTTGTCGCTCCGGCCGAGTCATGTTGAGGGTTCAAAGTTCATGCATTCGGGAGAAACTTCCTTCTTTGGATTGTAGGTTTTGTTGTAATCATGTATACTTGAACTTCTTGGATCAGATGCTGTATTAGCACATGCATATGTACCGCACAATAGATTTGAATGGTAATGGGCGCTATTTCTCGTTCTGTACCCGTGGCTGCGCTAGCATCGATTGCTCACTTGAAACGTCGAAAAGTATTGGACGCGAGTACATGAGTCGAAGATGCTCGAGTCCAAGACTGCTACATCAGGGTTCGTATGTCTGGGGCGCGCCAGACCGGGAATAGGGAGAGAATTTCCAATAACTACGTTGAATGTGTGAGGGTCGAGAAGAAGATAACGGGCGAGATAGTAACGAACCTGTAATACCTCCAAGGAGCAATGTTACGGGCGAACCATCTAACGTGAGCGGGTAAGGCTGTAGGCTATATTATACCTCAATTAGCAAGCCCTCCCAGTTTACAGGGAACATTCAACCTACCCAGTAGGGTGCCTCCTTAATATTGTGGTGTGTCATGACGAACGGGAAAGTGGTCAACTTTCCTGGGAGGTTTTTGATATGTTCTTCCTGCTCTGCGAAAGGGAAAAGGACTCAGGTAGGGAATACGTAGCGGACAATATCCCGTACGTTTCGACACCTTCTGAAGGCCATCTTCATCCAACAATCTTAACTGGTCTTCTGAAATAGTCGGGATCTACACATGTGTCAACTTTTCCAGCTTATCACAATAGAAGGGCGAAGAAAACCAACTTCGTCATGCAAATGCTGCACGAGTGGATCGGCGAAGGCTTTAAGCAGCTCTCGAGTTTTCTCGCCATCATATTTCTCAGTCCCAATGAAAACTTGGTTCATATACTCCTCCAATACGTCCATTCCAGCGTGGAGAGCCTCATGTTGTTCCCTGTTGTGAGCCATGTCTAGCCTGGTCTGGAAAAATGGAAAGAGAATCGATTCTTCGCCATTGTGGTGATCATGGACCGCAGCCAAGAAACGCAAAGAGTATCCAGCGAATGTGTGCTCGTCTTCGGGTTTCACAAGGAGTGCATTTCTCCAGATCGAGTTGATGGCACGGATGAAGACGTTGTGGATAAGAATCATGTCATACGACATGTACGCCGCCAAATCGTCAGAGACGACGGCGAGGAATGGAGCATTAGGCAGGTAAATGAGAGGGTATGGGTTTTCACTATCAGAGACAGACATGTCTGAGTTGTCAATTGGGGTTTGGAAGGTTGAGGGTCATCCTTTTATAACATAGCTGCAAAACGATCAGCTCCCGTTTTACGAAGGTGGAAGTGGCATGAGTAAGATGAACGGGCCCATTGAGATGTGGCGAATGCTGTCAACATGTCGATAAACCTGCCATCTGTCTAATAGAAGAGCGAGCTTGTCGGATAGGGTCTGCTGTATCATTAATACCTTCGTATGAACTGAACAAGGAATACTTACCGTCTTCTGTGTTTACCCCATCTGAGCTTGCGAAAAGTACGGGGCAGCACAAACAAAAGCTATCTGAACATTTCGAATGGCAGCCGCCAAATCCGTTATATGAACATGTCGATGGTCCTCCTTTTTGCCTCCTCACTTCGGGCCAGAGATCTGATCCTCCGCCACGAATGCACCCTTTGCAACGGTAGCCTAAGTCGCAGAAATATAGAATTATAGCGTCGAACGAGAATATATGAGGTTGAAATAAGCCAAGTCGATGTCTAAATATTATGCTCCATATTTCTGAGGAACGCCAGTGCGAGTGTAGGGAGAAAATTTCCAATAACTACATTGAAGACGTGAGGGCTAGAAAGGGGATAACGGACGATACAGTAGCCTACCTGTAATGCCAGAAAGGAGTGATGTTACGAGCAAGCCATTTGACGACGGTGGGAACTGGAGGCTAAATTACATCAGAATTAGCGGGGTCTACACATTCAGGCGAAGAAATAAGTTTACCCAGTTGGGTGCTTCTTCAAAATTGTGATGCGTCATGATGAACGGGATAACCGTAAACTTCCCTGGGAGATTTTTGAGATGCTCTTCCAAGTCTGGCAAAAGGGAAGCTTGAGGAATACAAGAGAAATACAACACGTGTCGCACACCTTTCAATGTCCTCCGAAAACCTTCTTTATCGAGTGATCTCAAACGCTCTTCAGAAATAGTCGGAATCTGTGGGCATGTGTTAATTTCTCCGAAATTCATTGTAAAAAGTACAAGGATGCGAGCCCACCTCTTCGTGCAAGTGCTCCACGAGCGGATCAGCAAAAGCTTGAAGTAGCTCACGAGTCTTTTCGCCATCGTATTTCTCCTCCCCATTAAAGAGCTGGGTCATGTATTGCTCAAATGGATGCATGCCAACTTGGAAAGCCTCATGTTGCTCCAGATTGTGGCTCATATCAAGCTTAGTCTGGAGAAACGGGAATAGAAACATTTCTTCACTATGGTGGTGAGAATGGATCGCGGCCAAGCAACAGCGAGTGTATCCAGCAAATGCAACCTCGTCTCCAGGCATTACTAGTACTGAGTTTCTCCAGATCGAGTTAATGGCGCGGATGAAGACGTTGTGAATGAGAGCCATGTCGCAAGACAAGTACGCCGCCGGGTTATCCAAAACGGTGGCGAGAAAAGGGACAGTAGGAAGAGAAATAAGAGGGTATGGGTTTTCAGCATCAGTGGCAGACATGCCTATGCTGTGGAACTGGAGTTGTAGTAGCTCCTTTTATGATATGCGGTCCCATTTGCCAAGGTGGAATGACGAGCATTTTGGTGATGTGGAGGAGAAAGGCCTGGTGCTTGTAGATTGTCGGAACGAAATGTCAGATTTGCGTCAAATGCAAGGGGGTGGCGGGAAAAATACCGGATACGTAGATATAGGGTCGGAAGGGAGGTTGTGAGGTTGATCGAAGTCGCGACTCAGACGAAAAAAACTTTTGGTAAAGAACTACATAAGGATGCGCAACCAACCAAAAACAAGGCGTCATCGTTACTACATACTATTGCGCCGGAATATATCTATCTATCTATCTGTTAAACTTCCATGATTCGTCTCATACTTGCAACCAGATCAGATTCATTACACCCTACTCACCAGGTACTTCCTCACCGCAAAACAAGTCTTCGCAACTCACTAGCGCAACGCCACACGAATGACGCGATCTGAACTATTCTGACGCGATTTTTGGCCTGAGAGCTCCATACAATTCGGTGCATAAAACAGTCGGACGAAGTAGGCAGAGATAATCGATGGGACAGGCAAAGGACAGAAAGACAGCGTGTGGAGGCTTCATAAATTACAATATTGGAAGTTACATTCGGGCCGCACTCCAATATCATTCTGAACTTTCGCGCATGCTCAATTCAGCCTGTTTATGATGCTGATTTTTCATGGGCATCCAGGTACTCACCAGCATCTTCCCGCTTTCCAATGGACATTTAGTCCTTCATGTATTCATCATTGCCGCACAAGCATCTGCACCACATTATCAATACGAAACGCAGCGCACTCTACATCATCTTCTATGACAACAGTCGCTTACTGAAGGTGTTGGCTTGAGTCATGAGCATTGGCCGGAAAAGTACTGAACAAAAGTTGTTGTCTATTGCATCAAGCACCATACTTTTGAGGAAGGCCGGCACGGGTATAGGGAGAAAATCTCCAGTAACTGCGTTGAAGACATGAATGGACGAAAAGAAGATAAAAAGCGGACAGTGGCGAACCTGTAATGTCTAAAGGGAGCAATGTTACGAGCAAACCATTTGATGGGGGCAGGAATAGCAGGCTATTCCGCGTCCGAATTAGCAAGTCCATTCAAAGCAAAGAAACAGCTCAACATACCCAATTTGGTGCCTCGTCAAAGTTGTGATGCGTCATAATGAAGGGAAACACCGTCAACTTCCCTGGAAAATTTTTGATGTGTTCTTCCAGCTCTGCAGAAACGCAGATATGTACCATGAACAAGGGATTTTTGGAGTAGAACGTATCACGCACGATTCAACGTGTCCTGAAGACCGTCTTGTTCCAGTAATCGTAAACGCTCCTCAGAAATCGTCGGAATCTAGAACACGCGTTAACCTTTCCGAAACTAAACAGCGAACGGGCAAAAATAAGAATTCACCTCTTCGTGCAAATGCTGCACAAGTGGGTCAGCGAAAGCTTTGAGCAACGCTCGAGCTTTCTCCCCATCATACTTGTCCTTCCTAGTGAAGACAAGGTTCATGTACTGCTCAAAATTATCCATGCCAGCATGGAAAGACTCGTGTTGCTCCAGATTGTCACTCATATCGAGCTTCGTCTGAAAGAACGGGAAAAGAAACGTTTCTTCGCCGTGGTGGTGAGCATGGAGGGCGAACATGCAACAGAGGGAGTATCCGGCGAATGCAACTTCGTCCTGAGGCTTCACAAGGGGTGCATTTCTCCAGATTGAGTTCATGGCACGGATGAACACGTTGTGAACGAGAGCCATGTCGGTCGACAAGTACGCCGCTACGTCATCGGAGAGGAGGGCAAGAAAAGGAACGGTTGGAAGCGAAATAAGAGGGTATGGGTTTTCAACATCAGAGACAGACATGGAGACAGGCATATCTGTGTTTTGAGGGAGTTGCAGAAACTCAAGGTGGGAGCTCTGTCGTCTTTTTATGATATCCCTGGGCGGTAGGAATCAGCGCCCATTTGTTGCGACCAGAATAACCAGCGTCTTATGATGTTGATGGAAAGGTGGAGGCCATGGCGGTTACAATTACTTGACTTGTGCATATCAGTTTGCAGGCGGTATTATTTTTAGGCGTCTACCGAAGCCCGACAACCCCCCGACACCCGACAACTCCGCCCGAAATATCCAACTTCAAGTTCGTCTATGAACCTCCTCCGCACTAACATACTCCAAGCTCTTCAAGCTTCAAGTTGCCTTGGAGTTTCAGATAGAAGAGATGCCTTTACTCAAACTTGCAAACAACCTCTGGGTTAGCGTGCATGCTCGCACCGAACAAGGTGTAGTTTATCATGCAAGTCCTGAAATAAATCAGTACACCAGACCGTACCGATGAGGTTGGCGACAGATTCTATCGACGCCGCGACGCGTTGAATAATGCTGCGAGCTACGAACTTGCCACGGAGCGTGGCACAAAGTCTCTCTCGCAATTCTCAATGGGAATCGCAACCACCGCTCGCATAATGCCAAAACGTTGACTAAGTCACAAGCATAGGGCGGGAATATATCATCTATTGAGTCGAAAGAAAAATAAAGTCGATATCCCTGTATTAAGGGCTGTATTTTTGAGGGACGCCAGCGCGAGTATAAGGCGAAAATTTCCAGTAACTGCATTAAAAACGTGAGCGGGCGGAAAGAAGATATAAGGGCGAACAGTAGCCAACCTGTAGTGTCTGAAGGGTGCAATGTTACGAGCAAACCATTTGATGGGAGCGGGAATACCAGGCTGATACGCCTCCGAATCAGCAAGTCCATTCAGTTTGTGCGAAGACACAGCTCAACATACCCAGTTTGGTGCCTCCTCGAAGTTGTGATGTGTCATAACGAAGGGAAACACCGTCAACTTCCCTGGAAGATTTTTGATATGTTCTTCAAACTCTGCGAGAAAAAACGTCGGTGGGATGCAAAAAGAAAAGTTAAACATTTCACGCACCATCCGACACCTTCTGCAGACCATCCTTATCCAGTAATTTTAAACGCTCTTCAGATATGGTCGGAATCTAAAACGCGCGTTAACCTTGCCCAACTCAATAGGAATGGAGAAATATGAGAACTCACCTCTTCGTGTAAATGTTGCACAAGCGGATCGGCGAAAGCTTTGAGCAACGCTCGAGTTTTTTCCCCATCATACTTGGCCTTCTTATTGAAGACCTGTTTCATGTACTGCTCGAAAGCATCCATGCCAGCGTGGAAAGACTCGTGCTGCTCCACGTTGTGACTCATATCCAGCTTAGTTTCGAAGAACGGGAAAAGAATCGTTTCTTCGCCATGGTGGTGGTCATGGATGAGGGTCAAGCAACAGAGAGAGTATCCAGCAAATGCAATTTCGTCCTCAGGCTTCACGAGGGGAGCATTTCTCCAGATTGAGTTCATGGCACGGATGAACACGTTGTGAATGAGAGCCATTTCGCAGGACGTGTACGCTGCTAGGTCTTCATTGACGAAGGCGAGGTAAGGAACGGTTGGAAGCGAGATAAGAGGGTATGGGTTTTCAACGTCAGAGGAAGACATGTTCTTTGTGTATCCTGAACTTGGTGGAGGGCCATCCTTTTATAATATTCCAAAGATAGACTGAGAGCGCCCATTTGCCGAGACCGGGATGACCTGTGCGTGTTGATGAGATGAAAAAGTAGGCTGGGGTAGGGTCAGGTAGGGCGGTGCGTCAATTTGACTTCCAATGCGGGAACCGAATTTCAAAATATGTGCCCGGTGTGTAACCATTCGAGACCATTCGCCGACAGCAAAACCCGTTCTGTCAGCTCGCATCAATTGCGCTTTCCATGTATGCAGTCTGCACCACCACGCTCTAAGCTTCGTCACTTTGTCTGGGAGCTGTAGCTACTTATAAGGGACGTCCTTACTCAAGCCTTACAAACAATTTCTTGCCTTCACATGCTTGCACGCCCAGAAAGATGAGATTTTTACCAGGCAAGTCCCTTAAAATTTGAATTGGGCAGTGTAACGGTGAAACCAGGTTAATCTGACGAGGTTGGTAACAGAAAAATTGAAGCTTAAAGAGTCTGAAGGTCCAGGTCATTGTTCTACGCCAACGGGAACACGTTGCGTAGCCACCGAACAATAAAGGCCACCAGAGGCCACCCAGCGCCACATAAGACATTTGCATAAAGACTCGTCCAATCGATTTGGCATAAGTACGGGGTTGCACAAACCCTCTCTTCATCTGGAGCTCGCAATACTCAGTGAGAATTGCAACCACCGCTCGCATAACCATGAGCCAGCGCGGAAACCGCTCAGATTTACGAATCAGAAACCCAACGAAACTGGGCTCCTCAGGCAATTCGACACCTCCAGATCTTCGAGACTTCGCGGAATCCCTGCACAGGAAAATCATGGCCGACTGCTCTGAAGGTGAAGATCCGGATTCGATGTTCAGGAAGTGTCACGCAACGCCTCCTACCCCTCGCTTCGAAGCAGACATTTCGCCTCAATTTCAATCATCCGCGGGATACTGCGTCAGACAACAGCGACCTGGACGACGACTCCCCAATGCTCAGGCGACATCTTTCCAATCGCGTACCCGCGGCCGAACAGACGAAAAAGGTCTATTTGCCAACGTGAAGACGCGTTCCAAGAGTCCCGGTTATCAAGTGCCAGCCGTGAAGCAATGGACACCAATACAGCTGTCCTCGGCGCCCTCTCGATTTCGCCCGCTGGAAAGTCTTGTTCCTGGTGCCCTCCCCGAGACCTACACTGCCCGCCATTGCGTTCTACGACAGAATTTCGTTGTCAAGGTTGTTGACCTTAGAAGCTTCGTCGATCACAACAGTGGCATATGGCCGGTTCATGCAGAGATTCAAGCTCTGCGAAGGATTCAACGCTTCGGCAAGTCGGGCCTCCAGCAACTTTCCATGTTTCCCTTTTATCCCGACATTTGGTGCTCCAATGACGCTTATCTTTATTTTCTCCTCGTAAGTGGCATAATACTCTCTTGTATCTGTGTTGAGATACCTTTTTCAGGAACGGTATCCCTATCGGCTTCGCCAGTTCGAGAATAGCATACCTGTGGACGAGATGCTTCTTGGGTCTATCATATTCAGCATTGTGAGCGACGTTTCACGCCTTATTGGAACCGTATTCAAGCGAACTGTTTTGCTAGGGAACCGGTCTGCAAGAGCTGCACAACATGGGCATAATTCACACAAATGTCAGTCCGGATAGTATTTTTGTCGACGCCAATGGACACTGCGTTATTGGGGAATTTGGGGAGAGCATCGTCCTTCCTACCTCGAAACACTTGCGAGGCGCAAAATTAACGATTGAGGGAGAAACCCAGTTCGCCACGAACCTCTACACGGCTCCTGAACTTTTGGGAGGTCCTGCAGGTTACCTCTTCGACGAAAGCGTGGATTATTGGTCCTTGGGCCTGACGATCGCCACTCTAGTCATCGGCGAAAAAAACCTTTTTGGCTTGAAGGAAACATTCTGCAACGAGGACCTCCAGATGGATGAAATTGTGCGAGAAATGCGAATCAGCCTCTGTCCTCAGAGTATAGTTGAAATCGTCTCTTTGGTTTGCTTCCATTTTGTCATTTCTTCCGACTGGCGTCTCTTCTGATGTTGATTTCTCTTAAGCTCTGCCAAGCTGATCCGAGTCTACGTTTGGGGGACAGGAATATTCGAAGCCTTTGCCGGATGTATGGATGGTGTCAACAGTGAGTTTTTTTACAAATTGGTCACCCCTTGTGTACTAGTTTCTTATATCACTTCATGCAGGGATAGCGAAGCTCTGCTCTGGGTCAAACCTCAACTTCCTCACCCTCGAAAGCGCACCTCTCATCACAACCAGGATGTGTCTGATCCCGCAGAAGCTCTCGAACTTTTTGAACACTTTAAGAATGCCGTCGATTTGTGGATGCCCAAAGATGAGAGTGGCCGGTTCCTCTCGGCCTTTGAGTACCTTCCTTGATTGGCGCCCTTTCACTCCTGGATTTCCGGTGTATATATTTGCCATGCACTACCCCGTAGCAGCCCGTAGCTGGTATCAGATAATGTCATTGCACCCTTGCGTCCGCCAGTAGCCTTTCATCCACCGTGTCCTCTGCCTCCTCCCATAAATTCATGTCCTCAGCCAGTTCCAAACGCACGTTGCCTTCAGTTATATGGGAGAAAATATAACCATCCTCCTTCAAAATCTTTATAGCTTCCATAACCCACACTTGGCAGTCCCAAGATAAATCATACTTCACAATATGAACTTCTCTGAGTGTTTCCTTGACTGCCTGAAGTGATCCCTCTGGCAGATTTCCGACGTGGCATCCACCACGATAAGAGGAAATCTTGTCCAGTGGGGTCCGAAAGTTGAATTCTGGTACGTAGGTATATGAATCTGTATTCCCTCGAACTTCAAAGATGTGTATTGTGGATGGGGAGGCAAGGGCGACGAGTCTCCAGTGCTCCGTCCTTCTCGGGTGTCCTTTGAGCTCAAATTGGGCCACGAGAAGGGGCAGCAAGGAGTCGGAATGGGACATGGCGTGAGCTATACGAAAGTCTCGTTAGATGCAAGATGAAGACAGAGAGGCAACTCACTTATGTTGGAAGCGGAGCTTGAGGGGGGCCGGTTGGAACATTGGGGGCAACGGGCCTTAAATATATAAATTGTCTTGGTCAACCAGGGCGCGGAGCCACGAGACTGGAAGACGGAAAACCCCGCCTCCAAATTGTGGGGGAACAAGTTCCGCTGAGCTCAAGGGTTCGACAGATCCATGTTCAGGAGACAAGACCGGAGACGAACGTAGCGCGCGTTTGTATTCGACTGTTGACGCGTTCACGAATTTCATAGGGACCCTTACATATGCTTTGTAGACGCTCCCTGCAACGCGTTTTCGCGTCCTTTGCTCAGTCAAGGAGGTCGTTCACATCATCGGTCTCGGCGGCCTCTAAGCCATCTACCTCTGGAACAGAGTCGCTAGAGGGACGGGCCGGACGTAGTAAAGAGGAAGTTGAGGCTTTTCGACGGCAGCGGAAAACAGAGTGGAAACGACGGCAAGGAGTCAGTACCATGTATCCTTATGCTCATCTCTCACTCTAACCGATTTAACAGGGTCAGACTTTTCTTGACAATGTCATAATCACCGTTCGTGCTGGTATGTGGTTTGCCTTTCAACTCAAACCGGCCTCACCCTGGATTTATAGGCAACGGAGGGGCTGGGTGCGCTGCATTTCATCGAGAGAAATTCAAACCATTTGGACCTCCTTCAGGCGGGGATGGTGGACGCGGAGGAGACGTGTATATATTTCCTACACCTCATCTCACAACGCTATCCTCAATACCAAAGAAGATACGTGGTGAAAATGGTGGCAACGGTCAAGGAACGTGGCAAAACGGGAAGGCTGGCACACCACTGGTCATAAAAGTGCCTTTAGGAACCATTGTTCGAGAACTCCCTAGAGAAGACCCCAGACGAACCAAGGATGAGTGGGAGGCGGAGGAGGAATCGCTGGAAGGATTGTCACCTTTAGAGCGGCGAGGAAAGATGCGCGAAAAGAGATGGGTCCATTACCCCCAGGCTACTGAAGCAAACATCGAACGGGACTCTTTCAAGGACGCGGAGGCTGTTTTGCTGAAATCAGAGAGAGAACGACGGCTTGCCAGGCGAAAGCGGATGTTGGAACAACCTATCTACCTTGACCTGGACCAAGAGGAGTCGCTTCAACGGCCTGTGGACGCCCCTTTGGGCATCAAACAACGGGAACCACTCGGCCATCTCGTAGCAGCTGGAGGCCTTGGCGGACTGGGAAACCCACATTTTACAACGACCGACAATCGTTCTCCCAAATTCGCATCACGCGGGCAGGAGGGGGAGCGCATCACGTTGTCGCTCGAGCTCAAACTTCTGGCCGATGTAGGTCTGGTGGGGATGCCCAACGCGGGTAAAAGCACACTACTCCGCGCTCTTACCGGCGGGAGAGCGAAGAGCGAAATTGCTGGGTACGCTTTCACGACGTTGAACCCTATCGTGGGTATCGTTCGCGTCGCAGAAGATGGAACCTTCGAAGGTAGCGTTACAGGTCAATCTATACACGATGAAACCTGGAAAGAAGAGCAACTCGAGCGGGACCGGCTAGAAAGTGGCGAGTACGCCAATGCGCTTACACGTAATCAAACTCTGGGCTCTCAAGATGACATCTCTCAAACCAAAATTCGACATGGCCACCACTTCGATCTTTTTGAGTCCTTCCGCTTCACCATTGCCGATAATCCAGGGCTTATCTCGCGTGCGTCGGAAAACGTGGGTCTAGGTCACGCTTTCCTTCGGTCGATGGAACGCTCTCTGGCTCTCGTTTATGTCGTGGACTTGTCTGCACCAAATCCCTGGGATGAACTCCGCGTTCTTTATGAAGAGCTAGAGAAGTACCAACCAGGGATGAGCTCGAAGGCACGGATGGTGGTCGCTAATAAAGCTGATCTTTTGGCTGGGGATGATGATCCCGCTGCGGTCGAAGAAGCGAAGGATAAATTGAAACGCTTGGAAGAGTTCGTTGAGGCAGAGATGGTCCTTCCAGACGGTCGCAAACTGTCGGTTGTTCCGACATCGGCCAAGTTTAGCCAAAATCTAAACAAGGTGGTGACCCTGATGCAGGAGTATGTGGAAGAAGCGAGAACACAGTTGGAGAAACAAACGCCATAGAGGTGCCTGGTCCTCAATTGCATCAGCTGGAGAAGTTGCTTCATGGCTAATTCTCTACTTAGTTGCCCGGACTCATGTTAGCCACCTTGATATCCACGACTGGACATGCAATCAACCGTCGATAGCGGAGTACATATCCTAATCACACCATCGTTGATTGCCACACCACCTTGTAATCGATCTAAATCTACTATTCCAGTCTCATGTCATAAATGTTTGCGGTTTGGCGAAAGTCTCACACAACGTTCACTGGCGTCTCCAGATCTTTGCGTTGGCTTTGAACTCTCTCTAGAGACCATGCGGCGACCTTGAAGGGTCAACTTGATCCAGTTAGACTGCAAGCCTTGTTCTTATAGAATGTGCATTGTCGATCGACGTCAGTCCGTTCGGACCGACTTTCAAAGTGTGCCACAGCCTTCGAATCAAACACGCGTGCAGCGATGTCAAAGCGTTGGCTGGACGCCCTCCACGGACTTACGGTCTTTGTGGGCAAAATAATTTTGTAGGTCCAAGTTTTCCCAGGATCTGATATTTCCTTAAAAGTGGATGGCAAATTCAAAGATTCGCTCGCCTCTTTCATCCTCGACTAGCCCTTCTTTAACTCCACCTAAAGTGCGAGGAGGCCAGCACGCATGGATGGCGTAGTTGACCGGTCTAACTTTCAAGCTTCATCACTCCTTGTCCTTCGGAATGCTCAAATAGATACCCCTACCGGGATGATGCACAGACGTAATTCAAGCAAGGGTTCTGTCTTGAAGAAGATACAGTCGCGGACAAACAAAGACAACAAATTTGATATCTCGGCCCCCAGCCAATATTTCGGCAATATTTTTTCAGAATCTTGATCAGCTCGTCGAAATACGTCGAAAAACACACCTTTGAAGTTTTTCCCACGAGCGGATGTGTTCCGCCAAATTTTTGGTCAAAATTTTCGAAATATGTAGCCCCAATTCAGGGTCCTAGGTGACCAAATTTACCTCAAAGTGGCTCACGATGGAGTTGAATTTCTGAAAATGATTTGTGTGTCAGCAGCGGCGCCTTTGGCCACTGTAATTCCGGTAAACACTCTCCAATGACGCCTGGGCTACTGAATGTTTGCAGAGGCGGTTGCTTAGGCGGAAGGAATAGCCAAAAGTCAGAAATCGGGCACGGCGCGCGCCCGATTCCGACGCGATTCCACTCGAGGTATGGTAATACATCGGGTAAGTATGTTACGTAGTATAAGGAAGTGGGTGGGTGGGTGACGAGAAGACAGCTGTAGAATACTGCGTAGACAAAGTAATATGTTATCACGAGAGCCTTCAATGATAAGTTAGATACATACCTGGCTGAAGGAGTGAGATGTTGAGACGAGAGCCTTGTGGAAAGGAGTCGTCTCATCCCACTCCTCAGCCATGAGAGATGAATCTAAAAATAGTTGAGTGTTAATCCAAGCGTGGATGGATATAAGTCGAGCAGCGGCTCTGGTTGCTGAGCAGCGGCTCTTAGTCGCGTGTCAGCGGACACGGCGACTGTGAATGTGCGCGTGCGAAACGAGCCCTGGTCGGCTTTCATTGGACTTGAGTAAACTCAGTTTAAACTCGACCAATGACGCCTGGGCTACTGAATGTTTGCAGAGGCGGTTGCTTAGGCGGAAGGAATAGCCAAAAGTCAGAAATCGGGCACGGCGCGCGCCCGATTCCGACGCGATTCCACTCGAGGTATGGCTATATTCCTATATAAAAGATAAAAATAAAAAGGTAAGTAAAAGAAAAAAGGGGTTTGGAGTATGATGAGGTCACGTAGTGGGTGATGTGAGGAGCGAGGGGAAGAGCGCAAAGAGAAAGAAAAAATGCAGGTCCATCTTGAGGGGAGAGGTCCATATGTGAGGGGAGAGGTCCGTATGTGTGGATAGGTGTGGGTTGTAAATAGTCCGGGAAAAGTCTGTGTAAAAGATAAAATAAAATAAGTAAATCGGGGAAAAGTCTGTGAAAAAAGCAGTGACAGCGGTCACGATTCCAAAGCGTGGATAAAAGAAGACTGCGCGCGGGCTGTTTGTCCAAACAGGAGTGCCTGGATGAGGACCGGGTTTTTTCTGATATAGATTTTGAAGGCATCGGAAGCCCATCGACCGATGGCCTGGATAATAGAAGGGGGGACTCCATTCTCTGCAAGTGATGTGGCGCCCCCAGCTCGTAAAGATTGTCCGGCGGTGTCTGAATCGAAAAAACGACGTAAGCGTTTAATGAAAAAAGAGCGCGTAGGTACAGCGCCTTTGCTTGTGAGCCAGAGGGGAGAGCTGAGGGGGAACTTGTCATCACGGGCACGGAGGTAAGCGGTGAAGAATTTGTGGGGGTCGAAGATACGGTGATTTTTTCGAATGATAATTTTGTTTCCTTCAAAAAATCTGTCGGCCTTATGGCCAGGCAGAAAAAATTGAAAGGATGTGTCGCAAAGCCGGACAGAGTTGCGTTTGGTGACTTTTCTTGGGTCGCGAAGTTCGGGATCATCTGGGTACGTCATTTCACCCAAGCGGAAAAGTGCGAAAAATCCGGTGAGTAGTTGTGCTATGAAAAGGCGATCGTCGTAATCAGTTGAGTCGCCCAGAGCATTTACAACGGTTTCGAGGTCACCCAATGTTAGGGCACGTTTGCGAGAAGTGGGAATAGCGCGCTGGCGCCTGCAACCCTGCAATGTACGGTGTACAAGAGTAGAGTTGCGGGCGGAGCGGACGTCAGGGAAGTAAGGTTCAAGCTGTTGACAGATACCTGATAGGTATGTGGAGACCGAGTTAGGTTTGATGTGATGGGACATGTAGACAGTGAATAGGCTTAAGGTTTCTGAGGTGGGATCTATGGGGAAATCATGCATCTTGACGAAATTTAGGTAAGAATTAAGGGCGGAGCCATAGTTCTTCCATGTTGAATTGTCTATGGCCTGTCCCAGAGCGATAGCTCGCTCCCGGAAAAGGCGTTCGCATGTCCAGGGTTGCCTAGCGGGTTGCCTGGAACGCACAGAGGAAGAGATCATTTTTGGGGTGCCCCCAGCGGCAATTGAGGGGGTATGAATGATGATATGGTGATGTCAGGTACATACTGGCGTGCGACTGAAAATTTTTCGCGTGAGATTGCATCTGCGATGTAATTTAATTCCCCCGGGATGTGTAACACTCTCAAATGGATCCCAGATGTAATAGAGATGTCAGAGGCATCGATGAGAATGGGGTTATAGTGAGGTAGACATCTGAGAGTGTTGAAAATAGCAACGGTGTTGTCGTTATCAGTGTATATCAGGACCTTGGTGGATGAAGGCGCATGGAGGACATTTACGACATGGTGAATGGCTGATAAGACACATAGAGCTTCGAAGTAGAAGATCTGTTCTTCTGTAGTACTGCCAGGCACAGGTGAATAGTAGCCGACGCATTTGTCAGGCAACCAGAAACCCATGCCTTCAAGGCAAGCGTCACAGTAAATGGTTATGTCTGCAGATGAGATGTCCCAGTGTATGTGATGGATTAAACGTACACCTTTGTCTGAAACAAGATGCCTTGCAGCCCATGTTAAATCTGTGCGGACGGCATTGTTGATCCTGATATATTTGTTTGGAGCACATTTTCCAGAAATCTTCGCATAGAAGTTGTTAAGACAAGGTCTGAGTAGAGGGAAAACGTTAAAGCTCCAGTTAATCCACCCAGCGAGGCGTTGCCATTCGCGCAAGGTGAATTTGTGCTTTGAGCTAATGAATTCATGGATGGCCGAGATCAATTCACTCAGCATGTCTGGTGGCATGGTCATGGATAAGGTGTTTGCGTCAACCTGAATACCTATGATGGTGAGAGAAGAACCATAGATTTGTTTGCTCTCTTTGTGTGGTAAGTTTATCTCATCCCACAATTGTAAGAGTTTAACCTGATTTTTTGGCATGAGCTTGTTGTATGGAGGGTAATAGGCGAGGTTGTTGGCATGATCTGGACCAAAAGAGTCATCCGAGTAGGTACCCAGGAGCTCTATGTTCCGTTGCTTCTTCACTATCCAAGAGACTAAGGACATAAAGGCTATCCAGTTGCATCCTGATCCACGGCCACCGAAAGCATTGTTTCTATCAACGTGAAGATGCCCCGAAATGCGGTTTATCTGCTTTATTTGCCAGAAAGGGTGCACTGGGAGGAGTCTGTATGCTTCGGCAACATCAGATTTGTATAGAACACGTGGAGAATCAGGAGTTCGGTGGTGCATTGACAGGAGGAACTCGCCTAGATGTTGGAGGTTATCAAGGGGGTAACCAATAACGTCTTCTCTCGGAATCATGCTGTTGAGGGAATATTTCCCTGCACTCTGGTCAGTTACCATTCGCAGGTCAGTTGAATGCGGTTTGGGTACAGCAAAGATGGGCATGCAGTACATGCCAGGGAGCAGTTGGTCCCCAAATGATTCAGAGAAACGGCCTTTGAAAATCTCATGATCCCGCTGATTTCGTAGAAATTCAGCTTCATCAGGGTTGTCAGGATCAGGTAGCGAGTAGTCTAGAGTATCGGGGTATTCTCTGATATGGGTATCGGCCCAAGGCCAGAAACCTTCACGGAGTCCGCGACACACAGACAAAACAAAAGGTTGGTTTGGGTGTGATTTGAGGAGTTCTTCAAAACGGTCTACAAAGATAGGAGTGACGATGTCAAAAAGGTGGGGGTTGTCATTGATTGTCTTTGCAACAATTGGATTGGCAAGTTCAGATTCTGGGATGGTTGGTAGCGGTGAAGCTGTTTCTGACCAATCAGCAGAAGATCGTGAAAAATGTTCACCATTGTCCCATATGTTGTATCTGAGGTACTTTGGACGAAGTTCATGTGTTAGAAACTTCTTTGACATCGCAAGATTTTTCCCCATGACCCATTCGTTTGCATCGTTTGCAAGCGTGTCTGAAACGACAATCGTCGGCAGAGTTCCTGCACCCATTGACAGAGTTGAACCGATTGCAAATTTCTGATTTCGAGTTCGTTTTTCCAGGTGACCGCTTTGGTCCAAGCCTAGCGTGTTCGGATTCAATCCCGTCGGGCATGACAATGGCTGAGAAAAATCTCGAGAATCTATGGGTGTCGGTGAGTAGAGCATTTTGGCCTCCACCGACCTCGTTCCGGATGGCAATGTCATAGAGGATGATTCGTCGATGCGCGGATATGACTTTGGCAGAGAAATGCCCTTCGATATATTCAGCGTATTCCCTAAGTTCTTGCTCTCTGTGGGGGAAAGCAAATTTAACCGCTTTGATGGTGGCGTTCCAGGCGCTGGTCCATTCGCCACTCGTTTGAACCTTTTTTGCAGGTTCGGATCTTCCGAGGGAGATCTCAGTGTGTCCCACGCGTCCAACGTTCTCTTTAGGAGCTGAAATGTGGTGCAGTGAGGATAACACGGCGTCAAGGTTGACGGCTTGTCCTCGGATGATATTGTCCCACTCGGATGCAGGGAAACCGAGGGGTGCAGTTCGAGAAGTTTGGATCCACTGTTTAACGACTTTGAAGTCTCGAGCGAAGAGGTGAAGAATTCTTCGTGATTCCTCACAGTCTTTGTTACCATTTCTTCTTGCTTCTTCTTCTCTGGTGTACCAGGGCATCTCAGACTCGAAAACTCTCCGTTTCTTGTTGGAGGATCCGTCAAAATCGATATCGTTGTCGGAATCGTCTTGTGAAGACTGAAGCTTGGATCTCTTTGAGTCTCGACTGATTTGAGAGATGAGTTCGTCGATTTCGGCATCGCGGTCAGTGGGTCTAGAAGGCTGTGTTGAGTCTGGGCTTCTCCGCTTTGATTCCAATGCGTTTCCGGCGACTCGACCTCTCCTAATCGCCGAAGAAGACAAGGCTTGAACCTCGTCAAGCGTTTTTGCGTAATATTCCACGGCTGCGTCTTTCGCTCCCTCAGTCCTTGATGGGTTGAGGTCGAGGATTGATATGATGGTTGACAGTGCTTTGAGCTTGGTGATTTCGTTGGATCTGAAGCTCTCAACGATGTCATCCATTTGCTCGATGCATTCTTGTTCAATTTCGTTGGACCCTTCGTCGTCGAAATTTCCTGGTTCGTCATCCCCAATCTCGCCAATAGGAGTGGTTCTCCGTTGTCTACTGTCTGAAGGTTCTGGGGTGTATCGTCCGACATCGCCAATCTGTCGAGTAATGTCGGATTCCTCGCGTTGGTTGTCCTCACGTTGGTTGCCCGCATTCTCTCTAATAGTGTCGGAGGATTCATTCCCTGGTACTGCAGATGCGAAGAGTTCTGCATGGTCACTCATAGGAGAAAATTGAGGAACGATGAATGCGTAGTATTATGAATTTGACGAGAAGACAGCTGTAGAATACTGCGTAGACAAAGTAATATGTTATCACGAGAGCCTTCAATGATAAGTTAGATACATACCTGGCTGAAGGAGTGAGATGTTGAGACGAGAGCCTTGTGGAAAGGAGTCGTCTCATCCCACTCCTCAGCCATGAGAGATGAATCTAAAAATAGTTGAGTGTTAATCCAAGCGTGGATGGATATAAGTCGAGCAGCGGCTCTGGTTGCTGAGCAGCGGCTCTTAGTCGCGTGTCAGCGGACACGGCGACTGTGAATGTGCGCGTGCGAAACGAGCCCTGGTCGGCTTTCATTGGACTTGAGTAAACTCAGTTTAAACTCGATCAACTAAGACTTAAGGGTCTCCGAAAGGCACCGAGCGGGCCCTGATTACCGATCAATTTCTATTTTAGGTCATTCTTTTCGAATTTATTTAGCCAAAACGGCTCGACAGAACCTTCCAATATTACAGGATCATTTGCCTCTCATCAAAAGCAGTTGATTGCACTATTTTTCATGATTTTTAGATCAATTCTCACGGTCCTGCCAAATTTTGAGGGCCTAAAAACCTTATTTGGAAGTTTATGAGGGAACGGCTCGATAAAATTTGATGAAATTGGTATTGTTGGAATCGTCTCATCAATCCGCGTCGATTAAGACTATTTTCGAAGAATTTGGTAAACTTTGATATTTTTTGTTGACTTTGTTTGTCCGCGACTGTAATTACCCCGTAAGTCCGTTAAACGTTTAGAGGTCACAGCTCCCTGAGGTGATATCATTGACTAACGCCAGCTTATGTTGTCAACATCGGCGATTTGACGGCGCGTTGGATAGCAGCAGATTAATGTATACAAAAAGGTACTACACGCAGTCTGCCTTCAGGCGCCCGCTAAAGTACGGAATTTGGGTGCATGCATTTACAACTTTCAACAAGCTGTGCTCAGCTTGCCGCAACGCCAGATTGGTAGGACCCTTCTAAGTACCCCCTTCTAGGTTCATCCAAAAGGCATCCCGTGTGGATTTCACGCGGCATCTAGCTGATAGCCCGCAGGGTCAACCAACGCGCAAGATCCTTCGAAGCGCACATGCGGGAGCGCCGCATTTCTGGCTCAGTTCATTATAATGCCCGAGAATTGTCTGGAGAAGTTGGCAATATGATGGACGTATGACGTCCTGTCGAATTCTTCTTCCCAGTTGAAGTTAATCGTCTCATCAGAGCATTTGACAGGTCCCCCCATCGAGTCGTGACTCGGAATCTTGGCGCCTCCTGCCGCCGGGAGAACGACTGGAGGTATATCATAAGGTGATGAGGCCGATTGCCAGTGTCCCTCGGTTGATACGCACCATCAAAGAAACGAGGTTACTGATATCATCTGTCCTCGCTGTTAACATCATTTAGAGATTGACCGCAGCCAGTAGTCTATCGAAAGGCGGCGAAAACGTGCAAACATTTTGAGTCTCGGCACACCTTGTCTTGTGACCAACAAAACCTGGATAGTCTTTGCCGTTTCCACCACGATTTTGAGCGCGCCGATGGGGCCCGGCACCTTGATCGTATCTAACTGGTTTTGACCTTGCTGATAGTGCGGAGCAGATGAGCGGCATCTGTAACTTCGGATGCTTAACAATGTCCGATGAATAAAAACAGGACTTGGGATTTAAATCGCATTCCGTGGCCAGATTCAACCACGAGAGCAGCACCTTCTCGATTTGTTTGTCGTACAGATGTGTACCCAGCATTTGATCTACGCCGTCGACGACGAATTGGCGGCCAAATTCATGAATATCTTCTGAAATGTGTACGCCAAACGGCAATCTCGAGGACCGGACCGAACTGGTCAGATGATAGCACGGAAAGGAAATGGGAATGGCATTAATCTGATTTGGCAGCAACAACCCGACCATGCATTCTCCTGGCTAATGCGCCAAACCGCCCCTATCTCATGGACCTTGGAATCTTTGTGACTATCCTGCATTTATTCCCAAGCCAAAGAAGAGTCAGTAAACTTTTGACGCAGGTGTTACACGGATGTCCCCCAGAATGATCGCACAAATTCCAGAAATTGCCTCCTTTGAGTTCTCTCTAGAACTTCCCTCTACATTGAATTTTCAATTTGGTTGGAAGGGTTCGCCGCCAATTTGCCGCCCTCTTTACCATCGTTATTTGACCTTCAGGATGAGGAAGGTCCAGTCGCGTCCGTTCGTCAAACTGGTACCAATCCTGGGTTTGCGCAATTTGATGAGCAAAGAAAGGCCTGAGAATCTGTGAGCAGGAAATATAGATTGTTGGATTCTCGCCAAGGCCGCTGCATGAGGTACTCTCCATAAAGTTGACCAAGAGCATTTAGAGAACGGGAATGCTCGAATGCATGGGCTTTCATCGCAGAGGGAGTCGAGAGTGGTGGGAGGGATGGCCAACCCGCAGGCAGTAAAACGTCACTGTTCATGTTACGCGACCCTCTGAGAGAAAAAAATGGCGACACAGCACGTTCGTGGACCAGTGTTCCATAGCGCCAATCTCGTCTATCTTGACCGTCAAGATACCGCCTACAATCAATGCCTCGTCATGCCCAAAATCGGTCTGGTAAAACCTGTCAGACATCAGTATCCACGACGTCACTTCCCATATCTCACGGCAATCCCTTTTCGATTCCAGCATAAGTATAGGCGATAGCGTCCAGTTCGGGTTGTCGTCCTCTTCGTACACAACTCGCATGCCGACTTCAATATTTCCACCATTGTCTTGAGGTCCCTCACGACGTCTGAGTCGACCAGCTCAGAATGATAATCGCTCGAAGATGTTTCTAGATTCAAAAGTTGCTCTTCGTGAACTGACAGAATGATTTCGGCGTTTTCCGGAGCGGGTTGACTCGCTTTGTTCCAACTTTGTTCTCTGATATCCATCCCGCGATCTCGTCTATGTTCTGCAAACGCTCTCAAACCGGCCCTGCTCAAGACTGAAAAAAGCCAGCAGGTGTACAAGGGCCGCCTCGCTTCAAGAAATACTTATTTTGTGGACATGGCGTCGCGGAAACCCGGTTGAGAAGACCAAAAGTGATCTCCATATTTCAGCCCTCAAGTTCTCAAGCTCCAAGCCGTGTACGAATGGCAATCAACCCATGATGGGGTTGGTGTCGTCTGGAAAGCGTCTGTCCAATTCTAGCATCTAGGCTCCACAACCTCGAACTCCGTGACAGGATCACATGCCACCTTATCTATGGCGTCCAAAGTGACGACTCGAAGACAAAAACTACCCTGTCAAGTCTTTTTTCTGGAACCAGTGGGCACCTGAATAGGCGATTGATATATGGTTTCCTAGGGCTGTCGACGAACACCGACTTGAAAGATACGAACACTATCGCCTATCATGCGTCTACATCACATTGGAATCATTTCTTCATTTCTGATCGGGCGGTGTTTATTTCCCCAGCAGTCAGAAAAAATTGAAGGTCGACCGACTTTTTTCGCTCTTCAAATATGTGCTAGATAAAAGTGTTTTCTCCCTCTCGGACTTCAAAGGGCGGCTCACATTAATTGAAATGCAGAATATGTGGAAAGGCGGCATACCTCGGCATTCTGGAAACATCTCAACACCGTCTTAATCCCTCCAGCATCAAGAGACCTCGTGGTTGGTCCGACAACTCAAAGAACATATCCATTTTAGAGATCCGCTTGTGTCGACTCGGAGATTCCACGTCTGCACTGCAATAGCGCTACAATGAATGGATCATCAAGCAGGATCGTAACCCGGCGGCCATCATCGTGCGTTTGAATTTTTATCTATCTTTTGTGTGTCCCAACTTGACTCCAATGTGATGCGGAGAACGTGAACTCGCCACGACTCAGAGCGTCTCGCTTGTAATCCACACGCTATTGTACTCGCTCTGGGAAAGACAAGAGAGTGATTTGGGTGGTAGAGGACATAGCGCAAGGGTCAGGCCTAGGTGGGATTGTGAAAGTCGAGGTTCTGCCGTAACGGCCGAGCTCGGGCTGCCAGACTTCCGAAAAACGGAAAACCCATCCATGATTGTTCTTTCTTTTGTGAACTTCAGCCATTTTTTTCTTTCTTCACAATTGGAATCGAGTGACCGTCAGTAATAATTAATAAACGATCAAATCATCCCGTTAATATCGAGTAGCGGTACTGGCACGTAAGGTAGCTTTCCATTTAACCTGCGCAACCTATTCGCATTGATATAAAGCGTGGACTTACATCTAAGTATATCGTTATAACTTATAGGTATTTTTGAAGCAACGCCACATTATTACGATCGTGATTCGTGAACAGTCAGATACTGATGCCATAAAACGCCTCTGATCCATCTCACTCCGAGTCGTGCTCAGGGTCCGTCATTATATTGAAAAAATCCCAATGGCATTGTTCCAAAATGTCAAGTTTTATTTATGGTAGAAGTTATCCACCGCCCCTTACTTATCTATCGAAAGGAAAGCTTACTAGTAGATTCGGAAGTGTGTCCCCCTGTGGCGGGGTGTAACATGTCTGTTTCTTTCTAGCACGGTGCAATTGCAACGATCTTGACGTTTTGCGCACTTATGATTTGACAGGCGTCAGCCATGGCCACGTCTCGAAATTTATTTCGTTTGAGGAAAGTATGCCTGACACACGTTGCCAATGCTACGTGTCGTTTTCTGTATTTTTTTCCCCTCCCCAGTGCTCGTTAAGCTTGAAATAATGGCGACGTGAGATCTGATTGGATGGGCCCTTGTCCTCCTTTTAGTTCGCTAGACGCCGACTCGGATGTGAAGCCTACGATCATCACCAAAATATCAGGTACGCGAAAAGATATCGCCAATCGCTCAGTTTCTGAAATGATATTCAGGTTTAACCACCTCAAATGTACAAATTGCGCATGCGAGGGATTATACACGGTTAGGCGATGACTAGTTTTGACCGTCCCGCGGCTGCGATCAGACGCGTTTTCGGGTTGGTATAGATTACTTTCGTAACGGTAGAGGTCGCCGTTTAATTGAGCTTGAAATGAACGGGATGAAGGGGCGCCCGCAGTATGTGATCGAGACTTGTTTAGGCGAGAATGTGGGATGCTGGTAGCCACGCGATGACTGGGCGTTGGGTGTGTTGCGCGCCTATTAAACCGTCGCACTTGCAGAAGTCGAAATAGAAGGCCTAGGTGCAATTGCGCGCTCGGGGAATGCGGTGTCCAATTCGCTCAAATACAACAGATGGCGGGGCGGCGGGTGGTACGGTCACACCCGAGCGTTTTGGGGACACCAGACTCCGCGGTCATCGTCCTTGGTGGTTACAGCGTTCCATTGATACAATGACTTTCGCGTACCTTCATTTTGTGATTTGCAGTATGTAGTGTATACAACATCACCCCCAAAAAAAATCGAGGGCATGGAATCTGATTCAGTAGAGAGTGTAAGAAATGACTGGGGAGGGCAACGGACCGTAAATCGCGCATGAATATGGGTAATTCGGAGCGATGGCACCATGTTTTGGGTGATGGTTTACTAAATTATGTGATCGATGCTTGTAACTTGTAACAAGATCGAAGCAACCGCGTTTTTCGCGTGTAAGCGGAATCCGCTCGAGGCGACTGAAAACGATGTTTAACCTCATCTTAAACGAATGCAGGATGGGGGTATATACAGGCTGCTCACGTTCTGGGGGACGGCGGTCCGGATCGAAGGGCGCTGTGGGGGTTTATTTAATTGCGCAAAGTGCCGATAAGGTGTTGTCTGTATGGGCAAAGAAGGGTGTCATGTCGAGAAAAGAATCGCAGGGATGCATCATGATTTTCGGTGTGCTTCGAAGTTCTTTCCGTGTCTGTGCTTACCCGGGCTTACCCTGTTCTAGGGGGAGGAAGCGATTGCGAAGTGCCTGGGACCTGTGATAACCCTAATGAACCGCGATATGTAGACGGAGGACACGATGAGAAACGGGGTTGTATTGTTTTTTCGCAGGCCTGCTTGGGCAATCGAGTCAATTCGATATATGACGCAAACGAGTGACTGTGGAATGAGCGGATGTGCCTGTTGCGGTAAAAGGACGATAAAACGTTTGATGTTTGCATGTCGGATGTGAATGGAGGAATTGAATCCGGAGACGGAAGCAAATGGGCCGCGGCAGAAACTGAATCGGGACTGAATCGGGGATGTTTATGACAGTTGTGAGGATCAGGGACGAGATTTTAGTACAAGATTCTGAGGGAATTTTCATTCTGGTGAACTTGGGCTAACCCAATGAGATTCGTTGGCTGCATCCGACTCGGATGATAGTCGACACTCTCTCCTACTTATTATTCGCATCCTATGCTCACCGTCCCTCCCAACTACCACCATAATGGATAACAACCCTAGCCAACTCCCCCTACCGTCCTCCTCTACGGGCCCGTGCGTTCATCTCCATGTACTCATCATTTCTCTCCAACTGATCTTCGCACTACAGACAAATACGGTCACGGATCACCGTCGTATGCGCAGAGGTACGCGCTGCCCCACATTCACGTACTTTTTGCTTAGCTTCTAACAACCAGTGCAAACGCCTCAAACTAAAATGCGACAGAAGAACTCCCTGTGGGAGCTGTACAAAACGCGACACTGTCGCAAGGTGTATATACTCCCCAGCAGCCGCAGAGAAAGTGTATGCAAGTCCGTCCTTGTCTCTATCACCGCTGACTTGGCCAACAGCGACCTTCACTCACTTAACAATCGCCTCATCCAAGTCGAGTCGGCTCTTGCAATTATGACAGCTGGGCAGACAGTACCTGCGTTCCAATCTTCTTACCCCTTCTCACACCCGTCATCAAGCTCCTCCTGCGCCCAACCACTCCCCGCCTCTTCCACAGGGGGGTTGCACCACCACCACCATCACCACAACGCAGCGCCCTACTCCTCAGAAAACGACTCTCTCGCACTGTCTGCGGAGGATTTATCCATCTGGTTGGAAGATCTAGATCTAGGTGTCTCGCAATCCACCGCCTCTTTGCAAGTGCCACAGTCGCACATGCAGAACTCGGGCTTCATCAAGTTGGAGCCATCTCCGACTGAGATGGAATTAACCCAGCCCCACCATGGTATGATTACCCTCGACACGGGCAGCGCACAGAGATCTGTGCATCCCTCACGCCCATCATCCCCATTCAAACCAGACGCTCAGCAGCAGCAGCAACAATTCTTTCTCCCACCTCTAAGTATATACCATGCCCCTCCTGCCATGGTTCCTTCAAGCCCATCCCTCATGTCATTTTCCCCGTACCCACAGTCATCGACTCCCGCGTATACTTTCCCCCAATCCTCTCAATACACTCACCCACAAATAACGTCCGCCCTCCTTTCTCAATTACCTTCATTCTCCCAATGCACGAAACTTCTCCGGAACGCTGAAGAAGTGTTCAGCATGCGTCCCATTCCTTTCAACACCACAAAAGGGGGCTGGAAGGCGTTCAAAAAAAAATGTCTGGCCGTCTTGTCTGGACCACTCGCATCTCAGCAGGAGCGTGATGCAGCCAGGCGGCAGAGGGAATCGCGGAAGGCGAAAGCGATTTGTTTTCATGGCGGTCAGGCTCCGCCTGGGGATGACATGGACGGAATTGGTGGTGTGTGGAACAAAGACGGAGGGGGCGAAACGTCTCTTTCGTTCTTTGGTTGCATGTGTGCTGTTTTAGCTGTTGGCGCTCATGCAGCACCCAGTAGAAGTGGGGAAAACTCGACAAACACACCTGCGTTCTTGTACGCACTCTCTCAACAAGCGTTGGGGGTGTGGGAGATTCATGCGGCTGGTGCTGGCGCTGGGGTCGAGGAGCCGGAAAGGATGGATTTCCTTTTGGCGTCGTTGGTGAGCACAGTTTATGTGCTTTCTACTTCATCCTCCTCTTCTCCAGGTGGAGAGGAGGATGGAGGAGACACGGGAGCTGTTGTTTCCCCTCTTGTGGGGAAGATGTTTAATGTTGCGAGGCAAATGGGTCTTGGGAGGGACGTTGGGAGGCGGAAGTCAGCTAAAAGTAAGGGCCGAGGAAGAGAGAGGGAACGGGAGGAGATGAGGCGGATGATTTGGTGGGATGTTCTGTTTTATGACTTGTAGGTCTCTTTCTTCGGTTAGTCAGAAACCTCTCAACTGGTTATAGGTTCACGTCGGACATCTTGGGTCAACCTCCCTTGGCGCCTTCGTTCACGTATACCACAAGACTGCCAGAATGTGCTTCGGCTGAGGAAGACGAGGAGAGCGATCATGATAACCATGATGACGATGACGACACTACGTCGGGTTCTGCTTCGAGTAGCGAAATGTATTTTGGTGTTCGATGCCGGTATGTTATTTCATTGCTGTAACTACAATAGTCAATTCTAACCCCTTGTCAGGCTCACACAACTGGCGCAGATGATCAAGCAGCGTACGGCTACCCCCGACTGTTGTTGCGGGTACACACTGGATCAAGCAGCCAATTTGGATTCAGAGGTCAGACGGTTCATCGATAGGCTACCTGCCGCTTTGCGGTTGTCAACATCTGGTCTTGCTGCGAAGGGATCGGAGGATTCCCCAATGATTCTGGACTCTCCTCTTCCTCACCAGCCTGAGAAGATCGACAAAGAGAAAACGACGCTGCTGGTGCAAAGCGCAGAATTGGCGATCATGGCCAACTTGTTGATTTGGAAGATCTATGTACCTTTCCTCCGCCCATCAACTTCGTCTTCATCCCCGTCCTCTTCATCATCGCAACCAAAGCCTTTAGGCGCTTGGAGCTCTGCCACTCAAGCGTGTGTGTCGGCCGCACAGGAAATCTTAAGTGCCGCCAAAGTCTTGCTGAACACGAAGTACAGCGTCATCCCTACCATCTTCGACTTTTATCCTTTGGATAAGGTTGTGTTCGATGCTACTGTTGTCTGCGCGCACGCCAGCTTGACGACAAAGGTCAATGACAAGGATCTGGAGGCACAATTTGCAGAGGGGTTGGAGTGTGCTTCGAAGTTGAACGGAAAGTCTGAATGGCGGAAGACGGTCCTTGATGCGTTGAATAAGCGGTTGGCTGCTAGGAATCAGGGGAGGGGCATTTCTGCGTCTTCTTTGAAGAGGAAGCGTGGCCAGCATGAGCATGGGCCTCGTTCGATGGGCTCTGGGCAGGGCGGAGATAGCATTCCACCACCTAGTGGGTTTGATGCACCATTGTATCAAGGCCTTGAACTACAGTCCTCGGCTGTGTCTTCCACTTCCTTCTCTTCGTCACCGCCTACCACTCAGAGGGGCAGAGAGTCGTTGCCGTCTCCACCTACGTCGCGTGCTTCTGGTTCGGCACAAAGCAAGACCAGCACCGGGGGGAAGGACAAGAAGCATGCAAAGAAGACCCATGCCTCCTATCCGGTTGTGGGGATTCGTGCGAGGCTTAAGGAGAGTGGGCCTCTCGTCCCAAAACACAAGACGGCGTCTGAAACGACGATGGACGGTGGTAGAGAGAGGGGCAAGATGCAAGCTCCGCCTCCTTTGATGACGTCCATTCCGAGGATGATGTCGAGGGAAAGCTCTGCTGCTAATATGTATCCACCTCCCCAACAATCACCCGTTCATTCAAAGTCGTCAATGCTCACCATGAGCACCACTGACGCGTACCGATCGCGCTCTTCATCGCTTAGCCATGTTCAGCAGGCAGGTGTTGAACCTCCGTCATCACAACAATCCCATTCTCTAGATTACTTGCCGTTCAGCGAATACAGGATGCGTGAACAACAGCAAATGTCATCGCCTGCTTCGTATGATAGTTCTCCTCAGATGTTCAATCATCCACACCCACAACAACCCCATCAACAACAAGTGCAGACATCAATGTTTGATCTCGGACCACCCCCGCCACATGGCTATGATCAACGTTCCTTCGATCGTGTTCAAGCTTCTGTAGATTCTGCGGCTTCTTACGCGTCTACCGGGGCGTCTAGTCCTTGCGCGAATCCAAGTCACTCCTCTGCCAGCTCACCATATACGCCGTCAAGTGGTAGTGTTGGTGGTCAGCCACCAACGCCAACATTGACGTATGGGACAACAACGGCTGGGTCACATCATTCGAACCCTCCTGCTTTCGTTCACCCGTCTGCAACGACGGCGAGTTCGACTAGCGCTTCGAGCCCTGCGGGTTATATGCACTTTGATGAAGGGTCGTCTGGGTCGGGACTGTCCATGGCTGGACTGCAGGCTACGATTGAGCAAGTTACTGCCATCTCATCGTCTGTTCCTGGCACGCCTGCCACATACGAACGACAACAGGCCAATTCCATGTATGACGCGAAACCGCCCATGGATGCGCTTTTGCCACCTCATGCGTATGAGTCGCTTCATTCGCATCAGATCCATCAACAAGAACAGTTTCATCGCGGACCCGCCGGTGACGGGTTACAACTACCACCACCTGCATATTCCGATCCTCACGGTCACCCCCATCATCGTATGACTTCTGTAGAGGGAGAGCCACCCACTCAGACTTGGCCTGGACCACCTGCTTCATCGCAGGCGGCGAATGGCCAGCCCTTCTGGAACGGCTATGCATAAAAAGGCTATCTCACATTTTCGTTTTTTTTTTTTCGGATTATTTATCTCGTACACTGTTAAACTCGCTATCTGGTCGCCTGGCGCTGTCGTTTCATGTTGTCTGTACACTCGTCATCTTTGTATCTACCATCCATCATCCATCACCTCACTTCATCTATAGAAAATACATGATCTCTGCACATCCATACATATGATGACTGTAACAACATAAAGAGAGATTTCTTTTCTTCCACGAACTTTGTAGAATGGTTACTGCTTCAATCTCTGGAACACAAGACAGATCCCTACAACAGTAAGGAAAACAATGCCAAAATAAGCCCCCGCCAGCAACCTGCGATGAAAGAGCTTGCGGTTGTAACACCCCAAATGACTTTCGCAATCGTAAAATTCGGGTGAATGTGTCCACCTGGTGGAAAGGACGCGGCCTCGGACAGCTGGCCTTTGACAACCGCCCCACTCCGATAAACTCAAACGCTCCCCTTTACTCGTTGATCGTGGTAAGAAACTGTCGGTTTCGCCTGCAGTCATCCACGTTGCCTCCATGTTGAATGGGTATTCCGCGTTTGAGTCCGTGTTCGCACTGGGACGCTCCTCGGCTTCTTCTTCGTAGTGCGGGTAGAGGGATGCGTTCGTTCGAAGCTTTTCTATGGATGAGTGGAAAGTTTTAGGAGAAGGAAGGATAGGGGGAGGGCGGGTTGGAGAGAGGGGACCGATAGTCATTGTTGAGTGCTGATTTTCTTTCCTTTGGAGAGCACCGAGGGTTAAGGACATAGTTGCAAGACCCCTTCAGATACGAGTAGGGGTAGGGGTGGGGGAGAGGGGAAATGGAAGTTCGTCCTTTTGAAGGAACATCTGTCTCGGGGGCTGCAAGGCGAACTTCTCCTAACATGTGTTGCTGCGTTCTATTTTGAGCTTTGAGCTGCGATTGGGCTCATTGCCCAATTTCTTGAGAGTAATTCGGAGAGTTTTCCGCTTCGTGCGAGGGTCATGTCGAGCCAGAGGACAGTTCTCCTTGCTTGCGGTGCTGTCCATTATCAGCCACGACTTGAGCAGCAAGGTCGTTGAGTTCGACCTTGTATCAACCCCTTGAGAAAGACGTTAATTTGTCCGACCGTACGCTTATGAACTAAGTCGTATTGCGAATAACCCCACGGATAGCCATAAGTGTTCATGTAAACCTCGAGGACAGTCTGAATCTACAGGCAAGTTTCTACACTGAGGAATGAGAAAAGTGTTGTATGGCTCACCATTGTGTTTGTGATGTAAATGTGTGTTGCAGTAGTTCCTCTGTTTCTAACCAGATCGCCTGATGGATGTCGACTTGCCCCTCCTCAGGATACATTGTTCCATCAGTATATGCAGTCCAAAATTCGTTAAGAGCCGGAAACAGCGTGACCAGACAGGATGCAACATCGGAGGCATTTGAGACAGGGGAATTCCGGAGATCGAGCGTAGTAAGGTGAAAGCCAACGGGATACTCTCCGTCAGGCTGTATTGCAAATATGGGGATTTGACGTGCGTCAACGCAAATACCCAAGTTTTGAAGATTTGGACAAAATCGAATGATGTGCTGCATTCCGATGAATGTGCAGTTCGGCTGCTTGTTTAGGACGTAGAAAACGAGTGATCACAATTGAGGTAATGAGTTGGCAAATTCCAAAAGGTCGTTGTCAAACAGATCAATAGAAGATGGGTCTATAGTCAAGTCGCGCAATTGATCGAATGAATGCAAGTGTTTGAACGCACGAGCATTTATGTTGAAAGATCCGTAGTCCGTCCATAGGCCATTGCACACATGCAAACTTTCCAGGCCTGACGCCATGTTGCACGCATGGAGAGCTAAAAAAAGCTTCCCAACATCCCAACTCGTATCGTGTGAGGTTCGGTTGAGCTCCAATGACCGGCATGTTCTTGACTGTCTGCATGAGCATCATTTGACAGGCATTGTCGGATTCCGAGCGAATGGCCAGGGAAGTGATGGTCTGGAAACTATTCCCAACCATAGAAGCGGTACAACCCTCCATCTCCCGTTTTGTGACTGAAAACTTGAGATCTTCGAGTGCAGGGAATGTAGGAATGAGGCATATGGCACGGGATGTGAGGAACATGCAATCGGTGTCCAGTGTCTTAGCACCGCGAAGGATCAACAAAAGTTCCAACGACTCGGCCTCTGACCACAATGGAGTGGAGACAATTCTTTTGAGCATAAAACTCGAAAGATCTGTTGGTGCAGCCTTCCTTAGCATGGCCGTTAAATTCGCCCACGAAAATGAATTCTTCAAGCAGCCAACTTCTATTGTCCTGATATGCGGGCCGATTATGAGGCGAGGAAAAGTGGCGAGACCATTGAAGTCGTTGCTGTCCAGTGTGACAGCTGACAGATTACACAAAAGAGGACCTGGACATGGTTTTCGTGACCAGATCATTGGTAGGACTTGTGCTTCATAATAATTATAAACCGGAGGCCAGAGTGAAAGAGATCTCACTTTGTGGCGGTAAGCATAGATTCTCTCAAAATCAGACGCCGTAAGATTTCTGGTGATTTTGCCAGTGTACGGTACGATGAATTGCACCGCTCTCGAGTTTCAATGATGTTGCTCACAAATGTTTTGTCTTGAATGGCCCAGGAGTCCTGTGATAGACATTTCGATAAAGGAAGGAGGAAGTATTGGTCATGCCAAAGAATGTCCAAGGCTGGGTTTTGAAAAGTGGTACACGTCCTCGCGAGCCGTGCCAGTGATGCCCTCGGAAGTCATTGAAAGATGATAGAGAGTACGTCTTGAAATCCGTAGGCAGCGATGCATGGACATTACTCAGAGCTTAGTTCAAAGTGCCAGTAACGTTGAACGTTGGTTGAACGTTCAACTCAGCTGCACCGTGCGGGAAGGGTCACGCGATAGGTCACTGTTGGGCACGACGACTTGAAGCACCACATGCCCTCTGAGTGGGAGGTTGAGTAGATGAGTCCAACTGCATCTAACAGTGCCCGATACATTCACAAGGTGATGTCCAATAGAGGTACATATGAATAGAGGTTCAAAGAGTAGAGAGTTTGTAGAAGGTTATCTGCAAGTGTGCCACGCCATCCTTTCCCACATCCACCGGAGTTGATGGCACCTTGCCGTCTAATTCTTCCTCGACCCGATGTCCAAAGCAGAAGTGAAACATGTACTCTAAATCTGCGTCTCGGGGATTTAGAGCATCAAGGGCGAGGGCGATGGCAAGGGTTTCCGTGGAATGGGTGCAAGAGTTACCGTCTTTACGATAGCTCCTATTTCGATGTGTCAGTTGATGGTAATATAGAATGATGTTGCTTACATGAGTTTTTGTTCGAAGGCCGCTGTGGTGGTACCTGTGGGAGGTGTAAGGTTGGTGATGTTTGAACTGATCCAGGTATTCCGAGCACCACCGTAGGGAGGCAGATAGCCTTTGACGAAGAGATACGTATCAACGAGAATTCTCCGGGCGATCGGGTGAAGGGTTGTAATCTGGGCATTGAGGTTCCTTTGCTCGGCTTTGAGGCTCCTTTGCTCGGCTTTGAGGCTCCTTTGCTCGGCTTTGAGGCTCCTTTGCTCAGCTTTGAATTCACCGATCTCGTTGCGTAGATCTTGGATCATCGCCATGACCTTCTGCGAAGGATCGCCTGGTACGCTCGGGCAATCGAATGTCACTGAATCTGTCTCTCGGGCGATATCCTTTCGTTTACTCGGCGAGGGTGATATTAGGAGTAGCTCCTGGGAATCGAAAACTGATAGCTCGTCCATCTTAAGCGCGAAATTGGCCAGGCCCACCCGCGTTATAGTTGGGTGGAGGGGAATAGTGAGATCGCGCTGGAGGACTTTTTGCGTGATGGTGGTGCCATAATGTGAGGAGGTTATATGATTGAGTCGTAAAAATAGGAGTGTGAATTCGAGAAAAAGTCATCAAGAAAGGAGTAGATATGATGTTTGCGACTTTGATGAACCTTTGATGCCTCAAATATCCAAGCCCACCAACGACCCCGGCGTCTGGGCCTTCAAAACACCTAGTTATACATTTTCAGAAGGGTGAAACGTACACTTGCCCGGATCTGGGAGACTAGATGTCGATGTAAAGGAAAACGCCCTGAACGGCGGGGACGAAGCGCTGATCTGCAGTAGGAGGGACGCAGCGGTTTCGTCTTCGGATGTTCTGCTTTGGGTGGTGGAAACGCTTGACAGGGTGGACGACGTCCTGGGAGGTGTGCTAGAAGTAGCAGTCGCTGGACCTGTCGCAGCTAAAGCGTTTGGGCCCAGACTCAGCGCAGGCCTCGGGGAGCACGAGGGACATGCGTACGGGGTCAAAGTGTGTAGAGGAAGGGCGCGAGGTGAGGTATGAGCACGGAGTTAGTGAGGTGTGCTGAGGGGAGAAGAGGGATGTATCGATGACGGAGATGGGAAGCCGGGGGGAGATGGAGGGAAGGCGAGAGTCGCTTTGAGGTTGGGTTACGGGTGTGCGCTGTGGTCGGACTGTGTTATCGGGGTAGGAACCCTCCCAAAGATGCGGTTAGACGACGGGGACGGTCTGTTTCGCGGGGTGGTTGATCGGATTGAGGTTCACCGTCAATTTCCGCTTCTTTGGGTCTGCAGACCCCGAACCTGTGCAGGTAGCACACAGATAGCTCCTTCCTTCAGAACTGCGACTCGCTTAGTGAATCATGAGATTCCGCATGAACGGAACGGTCCAAACAAAGATTTCGAGCTTGAACTCCTTTTCTTTCTCCCCCTTCTTCCCCGCCTTCTTCGGCTTTGTCTTCTTCGTACCCTGGATAACTCATCATCTTCATTGTCATTGTCTTCATCGTCCTGAGGCTTGAGTAGCCGTAACCCAGGGGACGACCTGCCTGAGTGTAGCTAAGTCTGAAGGATCCGAACATCAGTCTCGGGGGTTGCAGTGTTGCTGCGTCCTACTTTGAGCTTTGAGCTGCGATTGGCCTCGTCAATTTCTAAGAGTAATCCGGAGGGTTGTCCACTTTGTACGAACTTGCGAAGGCAAGAGGAGAGTTTTTCTAGCTTGCGTTGCTGCCCACTTCAGACACGGCCAGTTCGTTGACGTCGACCTTGTTTCAACTCTTTGAGAAAGACGTAATTTGGCCGACTTTACGCTCATGAATAAATTTGTATTGCGGATAACCCCATGGGTAATCATAAGCGTTCATATAAACCTTGAGGACAGTCTGAATGATTATCGATCTACAAGGGAATTTCTAAATAGCAGTGAGAAAGATGCCGTATGGATCACCATTGTGTTTGTGAGATAAATGTGTGTTGCAGTAGTTGCTCTGCTTCTAACCAGATCGCCTGATAGACGTCGACCTGCCCCTCCTCATAATCCATTGTTCCATCACTATATGCAGTCTCAAAATTCCTGAGAACTGGGAGGAGCATGATCAGATAGGATGCAACGTCGCAGGCATTCGAGACAGGGGAATTCCGGAGATTGACGCTAGTAAGGTGAAAGCCAATGGGATACTCTCCGTCAGGCTGGGTAGCGAATATGGGGATTTGACGTGCATCAACGCAAATATCCAACTTTTGCAGATGTGGACAAAACTGAATGACGTGCTGCATTCCGATGAATGTGCAATTCGGCTGGTTGTTTGGGACGTAGATTTCATAGAAAACGAGTGATCGCAATTGAGGTAGCGACTTGGCAAGTTCCAGAAGGTCGTTGTCACACAGATCAACAGAAGATGGGTCTACAGACAAGTCGCGCAATTGCTCGAATGAATGCAAGTGTTTGAGCGCACGAGCATTTATGTTGGAATATCCGTAGTCCTTCCATAGGTAATTGCACACGTGCAAACTTTCCAGGCTTGACGCCATGTTGCATGCATGGAGAGCTAAAAAAAAGCTTCCCAACATCCCAGCTCGTATCGTGTGAGGTTTGGTTGAGCTCGAGCTCCAATGACCGGCATGTTCTTGACTGTATCTTCATGAGCATCATTTGACAGGCATTGTCGGAATCCGAGCGAATGGCCAGGGAAGTGATGGTCTGGAAACTATTGCCAACCATAGAAGCGGTACAACCCTCCATCTCCCGTTCTGTGACTGAAAACTTGAGATCTTCGAGGGCAGGGAATGTAGCAATGAGGGATATGGCATGGGAAGTGAGGAACATGCGACCAGTGTCCAGTGTCTTAGCACCGCGGAGGATCAACAAAAGTTCCAACGACTCAGGCACTGACCACGATAAAGTGGAGTCAAATCTTCTGAGCATAAAACTTGAAAGATCCGTCGGTGCAGCCTTCTTTAGCACGGCCGTTAAATTCACCCACGAAAACGAATCCCTCGGGTCAATTTTTATTGTCCTAATATGCGGGCCGATTACGAGGCGAGGAAAAATGGCGAGATCCTTGAAGTCGTCGCTGTGTAGTATGACAGCTGACAGATTACACAAAAGAGGACCTCGAGATGGTTTTCGTGACCAGATCATTGGTAGGACTTGCGCTTCAAAATGACTAGAAATCGGATACCAGAGTGAAAGAGATCTAATTCTGTGGCAGTAAACGTAGATTCTCTCAAAATCAGACGCCGTGAGATTCCTGGTAATTTTCTGGAGTACGATAAATCTTATTGTTCTCGAGTTTCAAAAATGTTGCTTACAAATTTATTGTCTTGGATGGCCCAGGAGTCCTTTGGAAGACATTTCAATAAAGGAATGAGGGTACATTGATCGCGCCAAAGGATGTCCAAGGCTGGGTCTCGAAAAGTGGTACACGTCCTCGCGAGCCGTGCCAGTGATGTCCTCGGAAGACATTGAAAGATGATAGAGAGTACCTCTTGAATCTGTAGGCAGCGATGCATGAATATTCAAAGTTCAATGGACGTTGAACGTTGAACGTTGAAGCTTGGAGGTTCAAGAACGTCCAAATGCCCGCCGACAACTTGAAAGTCAGTAATGTGACTGTGTGACAGATGCAGTCACCAATCGATCCCCGTCTCGGAATTCGGTGCATACATTACAACGACCTCCCTCTATCGACGATTCGGCCCAGTGTGTTATAAGCAATAAATCAGCTACCTACATATATGTATGTGTTACAATCAATCCGATTGATTTTATCTTTCGCGTGTCCTTCAATAATCAAGAAATAAGAACCCAAACACCTACACCACCACGAAAGCTATTGCTTCCCACTCCCACTTCCACTCCCACTCCCACTCAAACCGCCAGTCCGATGATTCAAGCCCAACAACGACCCCGGCGTCTGGGCCTTCAAAACACCTGGCAGCTTCACAGTTTCAGGAGCGTGAAGTGTGAACTTGCTTGGATCCGGGAGACCATACGTCGACGAGGAGGACAAGGCCCTGAACGGCGGGGACGAAGCGCTGATCTGCAGAAGGAGGGACGCGGCGGATTCGTCTTCGGGTGTTCTGCTCTGGATAGACGACGCCCTGGGACGCGTGCTAGAAGCAGCAGCAGCTGGAGGCGCAGCTAGAGCAATCGGGCCCAGACTCAGCGCGGGGGGCACGAGGGACGTGCGTACGGGGTCAAAGTGCGTAGAGGAGGGGGGCGAGGGGAGGTATGAGCGTGGAGTGGGTGGGGTGCGCTGGGGAGGAGGGAGGAGGGATGGGTCGATGACGGACATGGGGAGCCAGGAGGAAATGGAGGGGAGGCGAGCGTCGCTTTGGGGTTGGGTTAGGGGAGTGCGCTGAGTGTTATCGGGGTAGGAGGATCCCCCGGAAGACGAAGCCCCGGTTAAACGACGGGGACGGTTTTTCTCGCGTGGTGATTGGTCTGATTGGGTTTCACCGTCGAGGTGGGAGCGTTTCCGCTTCTTTGGGTCTCCAGACCCCGAGCCTGTGCAAGAAGGACACGGCTGAGGAGAGGTAGCTCCTTCCTCCAGAACAGCGACCTTCTTGATGAGGTCCTGCATGAAGGAAACGGTCCTAACAAGGATTTCGAGTTTGAACTCCTTTTCTTTCTCCTCCTTCTTCCCGGTCTTCTTCGACTTTGGCTTCTTGGTACCGTGTTGATACTCCTCATCTTCATTGTCTTCGTCGTCCTCGTCCTCGTCCGTAGGAGGCTTCGTGTAGCCGTAATCCGCAGGGACGAGCTGCTTGAGCGTAGCTAAAGCCTCGTTTATCTTGGTGCGCCTTGCTTTCTCGATAATGGAATGGTTAAGCCGTCTCTGGGCTTCTCGTGCAGTACGAGATAGGGGTCCAGGTTTGCGACCCCGCTTCGACGGCGCAGGGGCGTGCTGAGCTGGCACAGCATGCTCGTCGGAAAGAGCTGGGTTTGTGGTTGGTTTCATTGAGTGAGATATGTTCTTGGGAAGGATTGGTCGAGGAAGCGACATATTATCAGGATGTTCCTGAGCGAGGTCCAAGGGGGATTCAGGGACCGGGAGACGTTTAGCACGGCGAGGAGGGTTACAAGAGGCAGCGTATAGGTGTTTTCGGTTGTCGGGCATGGGTGGGGCTCAAATGTGCGGATGGTGACTTCAAGTCGCTATAACAAGGCAATGATGGGTGGCATCGTGGCAGACCAGTTGCAAACTGTGGCAAAGACGGCACTCCATAATCACTGAATGTATTTAGGTGCTCGTGTGCCAGAGAAACGTGCATATCAGAATTTGGCACACGACATAAATCTTGCGAGCTGATTGGACAAAGGCCTGCACACGTTCGCCCCCTATGCGGTGAATGTTCTTCCTGGCAATCAATACGGCGAAATCATCAGATTCCACCGATGCTCTCCCGCCTTATTCGTTAACCTTATCGTTGACCCGGTGCACTGCGCAGCACGTTCTTCTTCCTCTCGGTGTTCTTCAGTCGAGACGTGAGGAGGAGGAAGTTCGGAGAAAGACACATCAAGATAATGGTAACAGCCCCGGCCCGGTGTTCTCCTGGTTTACAACTGGAAACTACAGTACCACCCCGGCCTACTTCAATTCATCAGGACAGAACTTATCGAGGTTTTCGATGGTATGGCCACTCTGAAAAGCAATCCATGTCACACGCCAACAAGAATCAGAATCGAGCTCAAACCCACCTTCAGATCGTAGCTGCAGTATGTCTGCTGGCTGGGATCGCTTTTCAACAGGTAGCTTATAATAAATCCGGCTCAGCTCGTCTTGTCGTAGCTGAAATAGAAAGGACACACCCGCAGTTCAAAATAAACCCGTCACTTGGAGTCTCTATAATAGATTCCGCGAACAGGGCGAACTCGCCGAATGTTTTGCTGGTAATCGTTCCCGGGCAGGTGTGGGCTCGCTTGTCCAGCACGCCGTCGTGTAATGGCGTGGATGAAGCTTTCATGGACAAGGCCAAGTAAAGCACAAGGGAAAGAATCTTTGGGACCATTGACATGGCTAAGGGTATGAAGGAGGCTTGTCCTTCGACTTGGCCTGCACGCGTTTATATACCACCCACAGCTTTCAAGAATCATTCGAGGCGTCTTCGGTTCTCGTATAGCATTTCTCGAAGCACGCACGAACAGGTGTTCAGTCGAAATGGATATCCGGTCGGCAAACATGGCCATTCAGGAAGTAGCTCATTTTACGCGTCAAAATACACTTAATAGGATCTAGCTTGGGGACCATACGTGTAAGTCCCCTTACTGTTCCCGCTGTTTACACGTAACTTATCCTTATTGAATCCAACTCAACCATAAGAATCAGAACGGACCCACTTACTATTACTTCAAGTGACCCCAGCCGCCCTTGGGCTCATAATTATTACAAGGCCCTTGCCAGTTTCGGATAGCCTGGATGAGGTTCGTGTTCTGAATATCGGGGCTTTCATGCGTCTCTCAAGGTCGGCAGAGGTGCACTTTCGATCCCATCGAAGGTTTGGGACGAGGCTCCGGCTTGATGCGCGGTGGAATCCCTAAACGCCGCGTCGCTGGCGTAGTGATTCGTGAACATCCGCGTCGATGTTTTGAAGCCCCGAGGCGTCAATTATTCGGTACTCTTCAATTGGAGCGTGAAGAGGAGAAGGCCGACACTTCAATGTATCGCTTGGTCACAACCCCGGTCGCTGTTCTATTTACAATTTGAAACTGCTGGCAAACTCCAGTCTATAGCTATGGCTATAGCTACTTCAACTTTTTAGGACATATCCCGTCCAGATTTGTATACACATGTCCATTCTGAATAGCAATCCATGTCAGGCGCCAACGAGAATCAGTGGAATCGAGCTCAATCTTACCTCCAGACTGTAGCTGCAGTATGTCTGTTGGTTGGGATCGCTTTTCAACACGTAGCTGAGAATAATCCAGCTCAGCGCGTCTTGTCATAGCCGAAATAAAAGGACTCGGACGCACAAGCAATTTAAAATCTTATACTCCTCCTCCTCGCTAGTCGGTAGCTGATCTGGGTCTAGGACGAACTCGCCGAGTTTTGGGTCGGTAAATGTTTCTGGGCAGGTGTAGGCTCGCTTGTTCAGCACGACATCATGTACTAATGGCGTGGATGAAACTTTCATGGACATGGCAAAGAAAAGAACGAGGGAAAGAAACTTTGGGACCATGGCTAAGGGTGTGAGGGGACTTGTCCTTCGACTTGGCTCGCACACTTTATATACCACAGTCTCAAGAAACATTCCAGGCGTCAAGCTTTCCAGTTCGGCTCCTGATCACAATGTAGCCTCAGGCTGGTGCCCCTTTTAAAACCATTAAGCAAGTCCCTTCACTATTCTCACAGTTTACCACACAATTTATCTTTATTCAGTCCAACTAAGCCGCCATAAGATCAAAACGGACTCACTGCCTGTTTGAGGGAGGGCTTAGCTGGCCGCTGGCGCAACGTGTAGCGAAACTAGGAAAAGCAGAAAAGAAGGATTTTACCATACTTATCGTAGGTTCGGTTCCGTTTCTCAGAAGCTGAAGAAAACATTCGAGCTGGCTTGGAACCATTTCATCTGTCTCCGGTTCTTTTCTATGTCGGCTCAGGCTAAATATTACATATCAAACTGTGAAGTTCTGTCTATGTACCACCTTTTATTGTTCGCCTCCGAAGAAAAGACGGCATACCCGAATAACGTATGAACGTTCGCGTAAGTACTATCCGAGTCGACACTGCCCAGGGTGTGTCGTCACCAGTTTTTTTTCAAATTAAATTCGGATGTTGCATAACGCAGCAAACTCACCATGCTCCGAGCGGTTCAGGACGGAGCAAACTTTTGATTAATGGCGACGGTACACTTTCTTCCAACACAGGGGATCCTTGACATATCTAAAACGACGCTCGACGATTTTTCTCAGTATCTGACATACCGTAACGGTCAGATAAAAGAAAATCACACAAACAAAAAACGCACCTTTCTCCGTCTTCATAATATCTACATTCGAATTCTTCTTGCCTGCTGTTGAAGCAACGCGTTGAGCATTGGCCACGAGAAGCCAGCCTTCAACGTCAAATTGGCTCGTGTGCTCGACGTTGCTCCCTTTCGAGTCCGGCAGCTTGTTCCTAACAGCAGACTCATCGCCAGAAGACACTTTCAGGTCGACACTCTCAACCTCCGAGCGCTGGTCTTCCGTAATCTCCAACAAAACCGCCAGCTGCGTTGCTTTGCGGTACAACTTTTTCCGAAGTCGGATTCCTTCCTGTCGAATTGCGTCCTTGGCCGACGCGACCTGGGATCGTCCTCGGAAAATAAAATACCTAATATGTGGCGTCGAAATCTCGACAGCAATCGCGGTAATGCCTAGAGTGGTGAATAAGAAGAGGCTAGCGCCGGGAAACGCATAAAGGGCGGAGACTGACACAAAGTTATTCGTCAGTATACCGAGAAAAAATGGGTAGGTAAGATCACGCTGACGCAGAGATACGTCCACCATTGCTAAAGCGTATGCAGGAAGATGAAGGCTTTTCCATACGGAGGAAATAGTCAAAGACACGATTCTGTTGGGATTTAAATTGACCAGGTACAAGGAATGCGCATTGTGGAGGAAGACTTACGCGATGGAAGTAATTGGGAAGAGGGCACAGAAAAATAAAAGGGCGGGAATCGTCTATGATAAGCAGAAGAATCAATTACGTAGGAGGGACAGTTTTAAAAGGATCTAACGAGGAAAGCATTCGGATCGATGCAGGCCACTAAAATTTGAATACTAGGCCGTACATACAACCGATTTCTGCGCGCACCATATAAGCAAGCGGCGAAGAGATTGGCTCAAACTGACGCACACTTCGAAACACTCGTTACAAACGGCTGCTTTGAGGCTTCCTTGTCGCTTCTGAAGTTCAATGACGATCATGACAAGAAATTCGACGAAAGTGGGAATTCAGAGAGCAGAAAAGGTCCATCGTCGAGCTATACATATCAAGCGTCAGATAAGTACTCCGCAGCGACAGGACACGTCTTATTAACGTGTTCACGCGACAACAAAGTTCACGAGGCTTGTTGTTTCGTGTTTGATCCAGGGGCATTTGTGGGGCAAAAGGGGTTCTATAAAAAGCACTCACAAGAAAACAACGACTGTGGCTGTAGTAATATTACAAGGACAAACCGGAGATTTGACAAAAATTAACCCGACCCCTGAGCTCCATAGTCATCGTAAAGCTCCCTCTCATGTTTGATGTCGGAAGGCCGGGAAATGACACCCATCTCTTGCACGACTATCACTGAACCGCTGGGCGAGTCTGACCGTTCGAATAGAGGACCAGTTTCTCGTTTGCTACTGGGAGGCTTGGTGGGGGGACGAGGGGTGGAGACATAGATCAGCCGTTGTTTGGTCTCGCTCACCCATGCTGAGATGCCGAGTACACCGTCCCGGTGAACGAGGATAACGATGCGGAGGAAGAGGAAGGAGCTGATAAGTGCAAAGGTGAGGAACGCAGAGGCAAATGCCGTTGCAATGAGGGTAGATACGAGGCAGGTCACTGCTGGGGGTTTAGATCGCGTCTTCGAGGAGTAAGAGGGAGTGGGAGGCTTACAGAGCGTGAGTACGACGGCGGCAGCCGCAAGAAATGCAAAAACCAGAGCAGTGACGGTAGACGCAAAGATGATGAACAAGGATATCCCTCTGTTTCAGCTCGAGCGATCAACACCCATTTCGCGGTAGAGGGATCCAACTCACAAAAAGGTAACTGCGGGTAAAAAGCTAAGCGTAGAGAAGATTGCAACGAATATCTAAGAAGAACGTCTTCGTCAGTTCCGGTGGTTAATCATTCATAAACGCAATACACGTACTGCGGATATCGGACGGTCGTCAAAGAACGCTCGGGATGTCTTCATAACGGGGCGAGCATATTGATGTTCGAATCTATCACCGCCGTTCAATTCAGCTGTAACAACATCATTGGTTCCCAATTCTACAGCACGCACCTGTCTGTGTAGGTCCTCACTATCGCGGCGCTTTTATCGAAATAAGACGACAGATCTTCAGAGACCGGCTCTCTTGGCGTCGGAGAAACAGACTCTGCACCTCCCATGCCTGCTTGCAATTGTGGGTGAAAGTGAAGAGGAGAAGACAACGTCACCGCGTCACCAAGTAGAACGAATTTGTATGCAAGTACCTCGCAGACTAGATGGGGAGCTTGATGTATCCTAGTTTATTGAATCAACTTTTTTTTTCATACCAAAATTGCTGATAGGTCTTATAGCATATTTGACCATAAAATATATACTCAGATGAATCCATGTCATAATTGTTTATAGTGTTTAAAAGTCCAGTATGGTCTGGTTTTTGATGCTCCAGGGCTTTAACCAGTCTGCCCTTTTCCCAGAAGTCAAAAAACTGAACTGGACCACAAAAAACTGTGGTCTGTGGTCTTTTTGTGGTCTATAGACTGGTTTTGGTTTTCTTTGGTTTTAACTGGTTTAAACTGGTCTTTTGGCCAATATTTTAGAATTATAAATCAGTCAATCTATTAATGTTTTTTGTAGCTTTAAAAAGAGCCAAGAACATTAAATTCTGTTAAGAGTTGGTGTTTCTATAAAAAAAGTCTGGTATATCTACTATTTTCAGTAAAAATTTACATTTTCAACTATATCTTTGTTAGTTTTGAACCAATTAATATGTGCTTGAGTGTGTTTTGAAGGGTATTTAATGGGCTATAAAAAACCAGTTCATTTAGACTGGTCTTTTTGCAGTCTTGGCCTGGTCTGGTTACAGTCTTTTTCCAGTCACAAGACTGGACTTCCAACCATTAATTGTTTATGTCAAACCTAGGGCTTCACACTGTATGTTGTCCTCTCTGTGCAATTTCATTTAAGGAGTTCCTGCTCAACTTGTTGCAGGTGACTCAATGGGAAGCCCCACCAGGTGCAAAATCTCTAGGACCCAGATCAATTGAAGCTTCAATTAGAGTCAACCCTTGGCTTTTGCAAATTGAGATTGCCCAGGCCAGCCACCAAAGGCCCAAAGACAATGTAAGCTGGGTTCATGAAAGGGTTTTTTCTGTCTTGTCTTCCTAATGTGCTGTTGGGACTCCAGCCTGAGCCTTGAGGGTTGACACAAGTAACTGAGGGGGCAAGAATCTGAGTCAAACTTTGAAGCTGAGTAGGATTAGGTAAAATAATCTGAGAAGGCCCAGCTCCAGCAATCTGCATAGGCAAATTAGGAATAATGAAAAATATTGGACAATCTATGTTTTTGTGTTTTATAGAAAAAAAATCACAAACACTGGTGTGTTGTATCACCCTTGAAGGCCCTGCCCCATCAGATTGAAAATAGAAGTCAGAAGCTAACACTCATCTGTCAAGAAAGATTTATAGAACTTACCAGAATTTTGTGATTGTATTCCTGAATGCAAACATTGTCAGCAAGGTTTTTTCCAGCCTTTTTTTGCAGCCAGAAGATCAGGGTCAGAAGGCATAGCTCAAGAAAAATTCAAATTTATTTAAGATGTAAATTAGAAGCCAAGGAAGGAGAAAGAGGGCAATCCATACATCAGAAAATTTGAATTGGACTGTAGTAACCAGATCAAATTAGATAAGAAAGATCTACTAAGTAACTTGAGATCAGGCTTGGAAGAGAAGAATTAGATTCAGAAATGACCAGACACAGAGATCAAATGGGTCATTTGTGTCATGTGAGTCATGCACACATCAGCAAGTTCGCACGGGGTGTCCATGCTGTGCAATGTGTAAACACGGCCAACTACTTGTGGATTAGGTCATCATCTACATTTTGGAGTCGGTTAGCAGTACAAAGGGGAGCAAGCTCCCCAATAATCATATGACAGTGTCACAGCTATCACACGCGCATTTATTCAAAATTACATATTGCATTTTTGCAGTAGCCGCGCTCTGTTCTTTTCCTACGTTGCAAAAAACGACCTTTCTCACTACACATATCAGCAACTTGTTTCGATCAAGTGACCTCGGTGTAGTCATGTAACACATGTCGATATGGGCCCCGCGCGCTTCCAACTGCGCCATGCTGCTTCTAGTTCTATATCGTCATTGCTGACTTGAGGAGTGGAATGTGAAGAAGACAAAAAGTAGTTGATGTAAACGAGAGGGCGGATTGAGCCCGTCCTGAGTCCTGACCTTGTTCCCATTGCTCTTGTCAATCGTTTAGGCGATGTGCAAGTGGCCACCCCAAATGCACAGCTCTCGCGCAGGATGAAAAAGCGGCGTCATAGTCTTGTGTTCAATCTTCACGATTTGATCGTGGTACATGACGTTGCAATGCAACGCATGAAGGTCGCGAGAGGCGCCGTTAGCGCGGACCTGCCGCCGGCTATGCAGAAGGCTGACAAGAGTAGTACCATGGTAAATTTAAAAGCTTTTGTATGAGTAGTGAAAGGTAGTGAAGGAAAGCGCAATGAGGCGGAGATGCCATTTTGTCGGCGTTGCAACCCGCGGCAGAAACTTTGTTTTTATCTGTTTCCCACGTTCCCCTCACTGACGACCACCACAAAAGGTAGGTATAGCTTGACGATGCTCTTGTGGCCAAATGGGAAAACCGCCCAGCACAGCGCGGATAAAAGGAGGGCAGGGGAAATGAGAATTCACTCAAACATCCGACGTTTAACGTTCAACACTCTCAAAATCGCATACCTCAACCCTCTTTCAATAACTAAATAACTTTCATCTGAAAATCACACTCATTCTCATCTATATCTTGTCTCGTCTCCAATATCGATTTTTTTTTCAGCTCCCAAGTCTCTCCGGTGGGTAAGTCACCTCCGACGCACCATCGTCCACATGCCACACCCATCACACGCAAAGGGCCGTCGCCTGAGTGTCAGCGCCAAAGCTGCTCCACAGGGTAGCTTCACCCATTTCTTCACTTCAGAGCAACTCGAAAGTGGCAGTTTTTGTATTCCTTCTGCTTATGAAAGCGGCTATGGAAATACGTCTCCCACTCAGCCCAGTGGCTACGGTAACTACGCTCTTGGTAACAGCTACGGTCCTCCTCCTGCCTCGCCCTCGTACATCTCCGCTTCGAACAGGAGCTTTGCCCCCATGATGCAGAACAGCAATTTCTACGCTCCTCCTCCTGTTTCGCCTTCATACATCGGCGCGCTCAATGCAAACTTCTCTTCGATGCAAATGTCTGACCCCCGAACGTTCTCATCGACTCGCGGACATTATAGGACCTATCCAGAGGCCAGGAAATCAAGGGCGATCCATAAATTTACTAAGGAGTTATGTGGAATGATTTTCTTACACTGTCTTCCAGATGAAGGCTACGCCAGACCCAGCCGTCTTGCAGCTCCCTTGTCTATCAGTCAGGTGTGCCGCCGCTGGAGGTCTATTGCTCTGGAATCTCCGAAATTATGGTGTTCCATCCATATCATGCGAAACCTTAGAGCGCCCCACTTTCCTAGCCCTGCCTTACTCAGCGCGTGGCTCACGCGTGCGGGAAACCAGCCGCTGGAGATCTGCTTTGCGCCTGAAGACCCTGAAGACCGCTCGCATCGTACCCACGCACCGGAAGTGAAGCAGATTCTGGATACACTGGTCTACTTCATTGATAGATGGAGCGACGTCAAGCTTTATACACGCTACGTCAATATGAGCAGTCTCAAACACATACCAAGCACTGGTGCACCCAGGCTGGAGTCTTTGGAACTGGTCGGTCCTTCCGACTTTAAAGAGTTCAGCACCAGAGTGTCCAATATTTGGGCAGCGTCTCCTCGATTTAAGGAATTTAAAATGGAGCACTGGGGTGCTCCCAGTACTTCACCCGGATTCCTTTCCATATTTAACCTCCCTTTCCAACAGTTAACCAGTATCTCCCTCTCCAACACTGTGTCGGTCATCGAATGCATCCGGATGTTACAATTCTCCCCCAGACTAGTCAACTGCGTGTTTGAGAACATTTCAGTGGGTTCCTTGCCGCATCCCTCGAACGCAAAGGTGGCTACGCTCCACAATCTGCGTTCTCTCGAGCTCACCGTCGACCTCCTCGAATTTGATAACCACAGCCAGCATATGATTCTTGCGCCAATTCTCAACACCATCAAGGCTCCGCGTCTTCAGAGCCTTATTTTGGGATCCGAAGAACGATGGTCACAGCAGGCTTTCGACGCGTTCATGGGATGGTCTCAGTGTCCTCTTGAGAGCCTGACCTTAGACATCATTGCCTTAACCGACAAAGATCTAGAAAAATGTCTCCATCGAGTCAGCAATACTTTGACGCATCTCAAGATTCACACCGGATCAGACCACCCATCGCCTCTTCGTCCCGCCCTCCTCCAGAAGCTTTCATTTGACCCGCAAGGGTTTTACTGCCCTCTCCTCAAGACTGTCAGCGTCAATCGTCAGACCATTGTGGGCTCTGACGGAGCGTTTGGAAGCATGATTAAATCTCGCTGGTATAATTCGGGTCGGCGGCTTAGGAAAGTTGTCCTCGAAATTGACACGAAGACAGAACACTACCATGACGTCCGACGCTTGGAAAATATGCAACGCGAAGGATTGAAGCTTGACATTTCTGAGAGGAATAATGTGGTGTAAGTTGATTTCGTTCCCATTTTCACCTTGAATTATCTCACTTTTTGGGGCTTCTTTTAGTTCCAGATGCTTTTACTAGTGTCCGACCGCCGAAAAGAAAAAAATACATATTGGATATCCGAATATCTCGCACTTTGCACCTCGCATCAACCTCGCATGGACTTGTTCAAGTTTATCCTCATGGACTATCGCATTTAGGCACACACATACGGACCTGAAAATTCCACAATTCCTGTACCTCTACCACATCCATCGCATACATACTTAGCCTCAGTAGCTTTTCATCGCAATGTATCCTCCTAAGTTTCTGTACCGCCTTGTATTCCCACTGTATTCTCATACGGTTATTACGTCAACAGTCTACCTGACAGGGGTCAAGAAAGCGCGTTCATGAGCAATTCAAGAGCAATTTAACTAAGTTTAGTGACCTCACGATGCAGTACTAAAGGTCTCAAAAGCTAAAGCATCTAGCGCGCCTTTGTTTTGAGGACAATGATTTTGTCTGAGACGTAGCTTTGACATCGGCTGTTATGTCTTTGTATTGTTTGTGCCTGACACCAAATTCACTAAACATGAAGCGCTGTGGATCCATTCCCGAGCGTTCCGCCTTCAACGGTCGTTCAACGATCCCAAAACTCCTTCCGTATCGCGAATGTCCACGATGAAGGCGTTCAAGACGCGTAAAATCTCCAGGTCCGTTCGAACCTACTGCTTATACGTCGCCCTGGGTACCGTCTTCGTCATCATCTGCAATGCAGACGCCTTTCGGTTTCGAAAATCTTCAACGAAATTTCCCATTCCCTCTCAAGAAACATCATGGCTGTCGAAAAAAGCCAATATATATGGGAAAAACACGCGTCCAGAAGAACCTATTGGCCTTGTCAAGCCTGAAGAGCACCCCATACCGAAGTTGATACAGGAGGCTGAATCAAAGTACGAGGAAAAGCTGCAACGGCAGAGTAAGACCCTAGGGGATGCCGTTGCAGAGTACAAAAGACGGTATCGACGGGAACCGCCCAAGGGCTTCGACGAGTGGTGGGATTTCGCTCAAAAGTATGACGTGAAGATGGTAGATGAGTACGATGGGTTGATGGCGGATTTGGCTCCATTTTCCGAGCTTTCTGGTGTAGAAGTACGCCGTCGTGCTGCTCAGGTTAGTCTCTTATATCCCGACGATGACTGTTGTTCACTCTCATCTTCAAGGCTGGTCAACTGCCATCAATTGATTTGCTTCGCATAAAGGGCGGCAAGGTCACGATTGAAAATAATCATGGAGGGTTCAAGGACTCAGAAGTCAGTGCTCGAGCTCGTGGATTCCGTTCTATGCTTGGGAAGTTCATGAAAAAGGTGCGTGTCGATAATACTTTCAACCCCCTTCGTTTCTGAATCCCTGTCTAGCTTCCAGACATGGATTTTCCAATTAATGCTAAGGCAGAAGGCAGAGTTGTCGTCCCTTGGGAGCATCAACGTTACCCCAATCTCACGCAGCAGGATTCTTCAGGTTCGTCACGCGAATCAACCCTTCCACCCCGTTAACACCACCTTAACAGGTGGAATTGACTCAATGCTGGGCGGGAAGTTCAAGCCAGATTGGGGTTCAGACGGCAACGTTTGGGACTCGTGGCGTCGAACGTGTTCTCCAGACAGCCCCGCTCGCCGTCTGTATTTCTCTATGCGGAATCAAGCCATCTCCCATGGGAAAAACTACTTGGCCTCCGTTGCGCCAAGTCGTGGTTACGATTTTGGCTTCTCACCAACCACATCTTCTGCTGTCGATTACTGCGATGAACCCCATTCACACGTCCTTCAAGGCCACTTTTTCTCCGACTGGCGAACATTACCAGCGCTATACCCGATATTCAGTCCAGCCAAGGCCAGAGGATTTCTCGATATCAGAATACCCAGTCATTATTATTACGGGAGCACGAAAGGTTATACCTATGGTTGGGACTTCGACAAGAAGGTGCTGGTCGACGTGGACGCTATGGAAGTTCCATGGGAAGACAAAGTCGACAAGATTTTCTGGAGAGGTGCGACCACGGGAGGCGGAAACCACCCACCTGGCTTCACGCCTCAGTTTCAAAGGCACAGGTACGTTCCTCACAGCTGTATAGAACTGCACATTTCCTAACTCTCTTTCAGATTTCTTCGAATGGCCTCAGATAAATCAGAAACTAACCGCACAGTCCTCGCTACAAAACCTAATTCTACGGGTTTCGTTCCTGTTTCCGTTCCAGTTGGCCAATTGAATGAGGAGATTATGGACACTGCTTTCGTCAAAGTAGCAGGACAATATCCTGGCGGCCTTTCGGCACTGATGACTGCACACCGCTTCGCGAACCCCGTCCCACTGGGAAAGCATTGGTCATACAAGTACCTGGTCGATATGGACGGGATGAGCTACAGCGGCAGATTTCTTGCCTTCCTCGCTAGTGACAGCGTGCCTCTCAAAGCCACCGTGTATGATGAATTCTTTTCTGATTGGATCCAGCCTTGGTACGCACAAACCCTCTACCTACGATGAGAAGCTTATCAGCATGGCAGGTATCACTTCATTCCTTTGTCGCCATCATACCAAGAAGTTTACAACATCTACATGTACTTCTCTGGGCCGACATCGGCTGTTTTCAAAGCGGCGAACTTTACAGACGTGGCTATCCCTTCTCCTCACCAGAAGCGGACACCCCCACTGGAGGGCGACGAGCACTTGCGTCGGATCGCCACCGCCGGAAAGCGGTGGAAGAAAACCATTGGTCGGACATTGGATATGGAGGGTGAGCCACTCGTTTCGACTTGGTGTTTTGAGGCTGACTTTATCCACAACAATCTAGTCTACGTCTACCGACTATGCTTAGAGTGGGCTCGACTCTGGGCAGATGACCGCGATTCCATGAATTTCAGCCTCCCGTAGACGTTTTGTGCAACTGATCTTGTTAGACTAGCAAGTCCGCGATATGCTCTTGGATCTGCAGATGCTACATTGTTGTATTATTATCATTATTCGCATCGTTGCTACCACGTACATGTAAATAAATACCCGCTAATCCGAAATTTTGGTGACTGACGAGGTGTCGGTCATCGGGCGTATTGATCAAAATATGCGCTTTTAACAAGGTCACTCAAGACTCTTGAGTCAAGAGGTCCTTGTCGGTTTACCTTGTCCATATGGTCGGTCTTCTTTCTTTCGACACGCCATTCTAAATCCTTTGTTCATACATGAGGACAAGGCGCCCTGATCACAATGAGCCCAGTGGTGCCACTGAATGATCTTGCTATATAGACCGAACGAAAAATTCCAAGGCTGGATTCCACAACACGTCGAAGTTCGAACTACAGTTACAGTCAGTCAATCAACGCCACTCCTGCTTCCAGTGAGTCTAAATCCGATCCTAACTTCCTCTCCATCTTGACTGACGTTGCCGACGCAGGAAACGACATGAACCCTTCTCCAAGCCAGACTGCCTTGATGCGTAAAGTCGAAGGGCTCTTGGAAATGAGCGAGAATCTGGACCACAGCACCAAATCCATGATTCCCTATTACAAAGCCGTCGTCTCTCCAATCCGGTGCATACCAACGGAGATTTGGGCCATGATCTTTGTGGAGTGCCTCCGCTATGAGAATCGACTTTACATAGAGGTCGTACGAGATGAAGCCCCTCTCAACGTAGCGGGGGTGTGTCAACGTTGGCGTGCAATCGCTCTTTCGACGCCTTTCCTTTGGAGTTCCATATGGATCACCCGGTCTCCATCCCTCGACAATTCATACCCACGCAGAGAGCTGGTCTCTTTGTGGCTTGCTCGATCAGCTCCGTGCCCGATCTCCTTCTCGTTCACCATTGACATGCAGGGCGATTTACCAGCCGTGCAGGACCTTTATGCAGGAAATAAACAAAATTCTCCTGATCAGGAAGCCCTCGTGGGAGAACTGCTCCGTTGTATGTCACGCTGGAAATCTGTCCAGTTCGCTTTGCCTTTCCTCAATGGCTATGATATCGAGGCAGGAGTACCATTGTTAGAGAGAGTCAAGGTGATCAAGGATGTGGTCCAATCTTGGAGCACCTTTGACCCATTCATTCACCGAATATGAGAGCACGCTCCGCGACTGCGTATCTTCTCGTTATGCGACGATACTGACTGGAGCATTCGTTACGAAAAAGACTTGTTGCCAGTGCCTATCAGACTTACCGAGCTCGATATTGACTTTGATTATCCCCTGATACTGTGCTGGCTAGTTTTCCACGAGTCACCTGAATTGACGAGGTGTAATTTGGGGCGATTTTGCGGCATCGAAGACTCATGCGCGACTCTACCTCCAGTTTTCCTTCCCCAGCTACATTCCCTAACGGTGACGAGTACAATTCAACGCTTCGATGAAGGAGAAACGTTGAAGTTGACGAAGGTGCTGTCCTTGATTACTGCACCCAATCTTAAAACGTTTGGGATGTATTGGGACAACGGTTATCTGCATGAACCTTTCATGTCATTCCTCGCCCGATCGGCCTGTGCCCTGACAGAGCTTTTCATTTTCACCGTGCCCATTCCAAAGAGGGAGATGAAAGAGGTTCTCGAAGCGATAAGCGGGTCCATCAAAATCCTAAAAGTGGACGTTGGGATGACAGGCACCCCGTTCGGAAAGGATTTGCTGCGGTCGCTTACACTTGAGACAGGGTCCAAAGAATTTTTAGGACAAATCAGGACATATGTACCTCCATAATTGTTGCCATTTGTAAAATAAAGAAGCTGGTGTGCATCTCGAAAACATCAATTGTCAAAATTACAAAATGAAGAACAATAAAAACATTGAGCACATTCAATTTGCATATTTAAACAATTTCTTTGTGAAATAATCTTGGTAGCCATGGCAACACCACTCAGCTGAAGAATATGTTGAAGAATAAAATAATGAAAATGACCACTCGATGTGCTCGTCGTTCTTATTGTTCATCCGTTTGAGATTTTGATAATCAATATTTTTGGGTTGTACATCAGCTTTATTATTCAATAAGTGTCTACAATTATGGAGGTACCTTTGCCCAGATCAAACATTGGACCCTGCCTCAAGTGTTACTTGGAGAGGCCCCGACGAGAAATTCCTATGCCCTAACTTAGAACGGATCTTGTTTGGCCGCTCCGTTATCGGTAAGAGAAACAGTCTTTTCATACGAATGGTCGAATCCAGGTGGCACGTGGACAATGGTAGGGTTCGTTTGGACGAAGTTGAAATCTATTCCGCGCGTAAACTTGGTCCACCCCCAGGCTTTGATCAGCTCGAAGTATATCAGAGGCAGGGTCTCAAATTACACGTGGATTATGACTGGGACACTGAGATCAAAAGTGATATGGAGGGCGAAAATACAGAGTAGGGTGACGATACAAAGGAGAGGACCAGTTCAAGGGGGAAGGACTGGACTGGGGGTGACCATGTTACTTCACTGAATAAAGTCTATCAGCTTCATAATGTCGGCAGCGAGTTATTTGATCGTACACGCATGTGTCTCTCATTGCACTGGCGAGGCTCTTTCTGGCTCTTGAAATTTGCTTAGTGAGCTCACTGCCGCCTGCGACCACTAGTGGCATTGAATAAAGAGGACCACGGCTGACAGTCGAGAGTATTGCATTGAGGATGCAACCGAAAGGGTCAAGTGAATATAGCTGAGCGAATGGATTGTTTCCCGGCCGTCCCTCCAACGGATTCGAAAGAAAGGGGTGTAGTCTTTGTTGCCCAAAATAAGCGCAATTCTTTGATTGTGAGTGATCTCTTAATCGAGGGAAATCCCGGATGCGTCGAGGATCCATTGTCGCTTGACAATGCCACTGGAGCACCGGTACTGAAATATAAGACCAACCAACCAGTCAATCATTGAATCTCCCCAGACAGACCATGACCATGTCGAACGACACCCAATCAGCTAACGCCACTTGTGCCACCAATGAGACCGAACCCAAAATTAACCCTGATCTCCTCCCCATCTTTAACTATGTTGCTGATATTCTCAACGCAGGCAACGACATAGACCCTTCGCTGGACCAGGCTGCCTTGATGCAGAAAATTGTAGGGCTCTTGGAGGCGAAAAAGACTCTGAGCCACGCCCCAGGTTCTTTGATAATGCGATGCAAGGCCGTCCTCTCTCCAATCCGACGTGTACCAACGGAAATCTGGAGCATGATCTTTTTGATGGTTCTTATCGCCGACGAAGACGAGGTGCACGAAGACTTTTTCGTAGAGGCCAGAAAAGACGAAGCTCCTCTCAACGTAGCTGGGGTATGTCAACGTTGGCGTGCGATCGCACTTTCGACACCTGCGCTCTGGAGGTCCTTGGAAATCACCCGGACTGCTGATCTGCGCAGCTCCTATCCACACCCCGAGTTGGCCATCCTGTGGGTGGCCCGGTCGCGCCCCACCCGATCTCCTTCTCACTCGATACCAAGGAGGATGGCCTTTTCACCTGGCGGGATCTTGAGGACTTCCATGAACCTAAACGAAATTTCCCTCTGGTTCAACTTCTCGTAGTTGAACTGCTGATGTGCATGCCACGCTGGAGAACGGTTCGTCTCGACTTGCCTTTCCTCAATGGCCATGATTTCCCTATTCCTGAAACGGGCACACCGTTGTTAGAGAGCCTCAAGGTGACCAGGAGAGCGACCCAGTCTTGGACGACCAACATTCATCGGATATGGGCGAATGCTCCGCGTCTGCGTAGGTTCAACATGAACGACGAGACTGAATGCAGCCGTGGCGATAAAACTTTGATGTCAATGCCATCCAGGCTGACGGAGCTCAGACTTGTGTACGACCTGTCCCTAGCAGAATGCTGGGGCATCTTGTGAGCATCACCGGAATTGGTCGTCTGCTCTTTGGAACGGGTTTCTGGCGTAGACGACTCGGCGATGAATTTCACTCCAGTTTTCCTTCCCAAGCTACATTCACTATCGCTGGGGAGTGTAATCTGTGACTTTGGAGACTTACAAAGGGAATCGTACCTGACGAATGTCCTGAACTTGATCACTGCCCCTAATCTCCAAAAGTTTACGATACAGTGGGACGTCGGTTATCGACATGAACCTTTGGTATCTTTCGTTGCCCGATCAGCCTGCGCGCTGACAGGACTTTGCATAACCAATATACCGATTTCCGAGAGGGAATTGGAAGAAGTTCTCAATTTGATGAGCGGGTCCATCAAGTTCCTGGAGATGGAAGGAAGTTTAAGTTTTAGAAGACCCTCGGTTGGAAAACATTTATTGAAATTACTTACTTGGAGAGGCCGCGACGAGGAATTCCTCTGCCCAAATCTAGAAAGTATATCAGTCAACTCATCCATCATTGGCAAAAGATATGGTCTCCTCACAACAATGGTCGAGTTGAGATGGCATACAGGCGACGGTAGAACTCAACTGACAAAGGTTACAATCACCATTCCAGAGAATTCAGAGAAAGATGAAGCATCCTTGGATCAGCTGGAGAGGCTAATAAACGAGGGTCTCTCAGTAGTAGTGGGGTTCGGGGTCGAGGAGACTCAGCAGAGGAACGTTGAAGACGCGGACGACGAAGACACGGACAACGAGGACACGTCAAGCTGATACACGGAGAACGAAGAAGAGCATGGCGAACACACGAAGAGGTGTTGTGAGGAAGCATGGGAGATGTTAGAGGATATACCAATTCATTTAAAGTGGAAGCCGAAAGGGTACACAATACGTATATATACTAGAGGGGTCGATTAGCGTTGAAAATGAGGCGAAGCATTAATCGGACCCACCTAGCCTATGCCTGTTTCTTGCTCTTCTCTAAGTATCTCGCGTTCACCGCCACGAAGTGGTACCCAACGACGGTGACCATGGCCAGCAGCCCGAGAGAGTTAGCCAGATTGTAAAGAGTGTTGTGTGAAATCATCCTAGATGAAGAATACGTCAGTAAAGCCTAGGATAAATAGTGAAGATGAGGGTCCTGACGGGGGAGAACGTGGTGTGAGGCCAAGTTGAGGCTGTCGTGGACGGTGGGATGATGCGCTTTGTTTGTTTTTTGTTTGCATGTCACGGATGAGAACGGACTTGCGGCTTCAAAGCAATAACTCAACTCTCCTCCGCTAGCCATCATGAAGCCCACTGCTGCCCGTCTAAGCGATATGCCCGGACGTAAGTTGTCTGTATACTCTGGCAAGAGCGTTATAATGACCCTTTTCATCTCCAGCCAAGGTATACGTGAGCAATTCTCGTTGTGGACTTTTTCAATGCGCCTCAGTCGTCTGTTATAGAGCCTTTGGTGGGGTGACAAGTCTGGTGGAGTCCGACTGAAGGGAGTCACTCAATATAGTGCGTCACTATCTCCTACAGCACTTACTCATTGTTGACGGTCACCCGTCAGCTCTTTCCCCATATCAAGTGAAAGCTGCTCCTCATTGGCTCCGCCACTACCTCTTCAATGGTTACCGCCGCCTCTCCGGCGAGTTGTTCTTCTTCGGTGTCCCCTTCGTCCTGGGTATGTCACCGTTATCATTACCTTGTTACCGTGATGGTAACCCTGTGCATTAAGGCTACAGTGTCTACGCATGGGCGAAGCGCGTTGATGAATACCAGAACAGCAAAGCTGGACACATTGCGGCTGGTGTACATCACTAATGGGAAGATTATTACCTTGTGGATTAGAACCCCCTTGAAAATTACATTTTTAATTTTGCGACCAGGGCAAGCAGCATCGGCACACTGTCGCCTTATCCAATCCATGAACTCATTATATCTTTTTCGTGTTTCCAGTACTTCAGGCGCGCTCGCGGGCTTAGCAACAGGACAGGACTTAACACTCCTTATACCATCATCGGTTTTCGTGACAAGACCAGTGATACAGCTTGATGTTTACTGGGAAGTATCACTAACTTCCCTCAACGAATGTATAGTGACACCTTTACACTGCCAAACTATCTACCCTGGAGGTCTGCATTGACCAAGAGTCCACATCTCCCACTTTGCATGACTATGAGTGCACCGAGGGCAACGTTTTCTTTCTTTCCTTTTCTAACTTGTGGTGTGGACACAGCTTCCATCACGTCAGGCATCAAGGTACCTATGAACCTCGTCGAGATGACAATAACGCGGTGCCAGGGAGAGGTGCAGCCTTTGGGCTCTAGCATAAGTATCGGTGTTCTCGCCAGCGTCTCCCAGGCCAACGGATTGCCAACCTGCGAGCATGTTATCCAGGTTGAAATCCTGAGCTGGCGAATGCATGTTCCAGGAAACGTTCTGGATGTACTTTTTTTGCAAATACCGCCTAACCATCGCAATCATTAAAGAAAGAACGTCAAAATCTAGCAGTGGGAGAAGTAACCCACCCTGATATTATGTCTTGCAATGGCCAAGACTTCATAATGTTTTGAGTACATGTCTTGTGAACTGGCTACCACACGGAGAGATCGTGAAAAGCCTAAGGTTTCGCAGACGCTATGGAACCTCCTCAAGTTTGAGTCCAGTTTTTACAAGGCACCCATGTCATAGCTCGAAGGCCTTAAAACCACCTGTTCGAGTTTAGACCCTGTAATCAAAGCCTTTTCCTTCGAATCGGAGGAAGTAGAACCCATGAGGGCCATTCGTGAACAAGGAGACCCGCTTCTAGCCGAAGGTAAAGGACTGTGGATAGAAATATCGTTTTCCTTGAAAGCGGTTACGTTAACCATAATCGTGCCAATGTCTGTTTCCCTCGCACAAGATATCTTTGAGCACCTTTGACTATCGGCTTTTCTGCCCCGCGTCCAAAATGGGTCCCCAATTCAAGTGCGGAAGAACCTTCGCGATTCCATGAATTCTCTGAGCTCACGACGCACTGGAAAGGTCGATCTGTTGGGGGATGAGCAGAGAGGTGATGAGATGGATGATCCCTTTTACTTCAAAGCTTTCCAGACGACGAGCTTCGGGTCAATCCCTTTCGTGTCGATGCCCGTTCGCACTGGGAAGGTCTGTCCCTCCGAAACTGGCGAGAAACAAGGGGTGGCCGGAAATTGTCACAAAGCAGTAGTCTCCAAGGTGCATCATCGAGGGAAGCGCGCGAGAAGAAGCAGGGACTTGAGGTCCAGACAAGCTTGTGCAGTGGCAAAGTTCACCTTGACGACATTCAGACCTCAGTTTGTACGGCGGGTGGTTTTTTTGTCGGAATCATCGTCGCGTCGGGACCGTCATCTTCGAAAAAATAGTGCAGTCTGTGTTAGTGAAGATTTGGCACTTCACAGATGGTCAGACCGTCGGAGGAGAAGCGAGTTGATTGGTTGAGACGGTGGAAAATTGAACGTTGACTCTCGGAGCCGGGAAAGCTTGGGGTGTAGTACATAGAGGTCGAGACAGAGTGTACTTTGAGCCGTTCCGAGAAATTACAGCCTGCAACTTTGGAGGTTTGACTCGGAGACGGCCCGGGTGAAGCAAGGGAGGGTAAGGGAGGACCACATGGCTTATGTAATCCAACCTCGCAAACTGAACAAAATACAAGACCACTTTCACACCCTCCTCAAATTCTGAATAGTTATTGTCCCCTTCGGGGTGACATACGAAAAAATTGGAACGATACAGAGAAGATTAGCATGGCCCCTGCACAAGGATGACACGCTTTCCCGGAGTGGTAGACCTACGGGTCTCAATATTTATTTTGTTCCCCTCATGAATATGTACTTACAGTAGGTCTTTGAGTTTGATCTTTTTTCCGATTGAGCTAGCTAGGGAATGTGTTTTATAACCGATGGAGGTGTAAATAGTTTGTTGGGCCAACACCTTGCCGCTACGTACGTTCGTGAAGGAAAAAAGCCTGCCACGGCCTTCAGATTTCAATTGTGTTCCATGATATAATTTGAGTCTAGATGATGCTCTGTCCAATTGAGCTAGGCAGGCTTCGCAGTAAGATGGAGCTCCTCTGACAGACATAAGGTGTTGTGTATTGATCTGGTATTGATTGAACCCATCTGTATATAGAGCAGCCTCTTCCAGCCTAAGAAAATATGATACTTCGAGCCGTCATCCCATCTACTTATTCTACATTTTTATCAACCTCCTCGACTCTGCACCTCATCGACGTCGTCTTTCAGCAGCTCGCGCAGCCCTTCTCCTCCTCGTCTGCACCTCCCTGTCCTGCTCCTGCTCCTCCTCTTCTTCCTCGTCATTATCAAAATCCAACTCATCCAGCGCAGCAGCCGCATCCTCTACCGCTATCTCCCCTTCTTCCTCCTCCTCGTCTTCACTGGCTTCTAAGCGCCGAGCAGTACGACGACGGGTAGGAGGTACTCGGACGGGAGTTTCATCTTCCTCTTCATCCTCCTCATCGCTGAGGATAACAATTGGCTGAGCGCGGGTGTTGGTTCCAGTGCTTCTCCCTGCTCGTGCGCTTGCCCTGCTTCCCTCAGCTCCTGCACGGCTCCCTCCAGCTCCCGATCCTCCCCAACCCCGTAACCCAGAACGCGCTTCACCCCTCGTCTCCCTCAACCTAGCAAGCGTAGCCATAACTTCCTCATCAACTAAATCAATAACCTCCGAATCATCAATAAACCCATCATCATCCTCGTCGTCCTCGTCAGTGACATCTTCAGCTTCATCATCATCCGTATCATTTCCGGCACGCGCGTCTTCCTCGTCCGTAAAGTCAGCATAGATCCTCGGAGACCCAGGTCCAAGCCCTCTTATCTGTGCAGCAGGTATTCCTCCTACTCCAGGACCATGAAACGGAGCCCACCCTCCATCCCCATCATCCACCAACCACCCATTCTCATTCTGATTCTCATTTCCACCCTCCTCGCGCTCCTCATCCCCCTCCGAGTCCGTCAACCCCAAACGTCGTCCAAACATCACATCGTCTTCCCCGATAGGCGGCAAATCAGCGACACGGAACTGACCACCCCGACCAGCACCGAACAAGGCGTCCCGGTATCCCTCAATCTCTTCAAGACGATCAAGATACTCTTCATTGTCCGCCATCAACATCTCCTCGTCCATCCCTTCTTCATCATCCTCCTCGTCATCATCACGAGCGATATTATTCACAGTGCGTAACAAGAGTTGACGGAGTGCACGGCGGCGATGTCGTCTTAAATTCCCACCGTCTCCATCCCCATCTTCGTCGTCTTCATCATCTTCGTCGTCATCGTCATCCTCGTCTCTATGCCCAGGATACTCCCTGCCACATCTCGAACAAATCCCACCCCAAATCTCATGCATACAATCCAAACACCGATAGATACCCCCGTCTTCTTCGTCCCACCAGCCCACTTCCTCTCGATCGCGTTCTTCTTGGGGTGCTGCGTGGCCTCCAAGACCACCAAGAAGCCCATAAAAATCACCCTGGCCCATAAACCCATGTCCATGAGTACGATGTTCAGCCAGAAAGATGTTTTTCCACGGATCAGCGTTGGCTGGGTTTGCATTTGCATTGTCGGCGTTGTTGTCAGTTGAGGGCCCAGCAATGGGTAAGGGCGCAGGCAAATCGACGAGCGCGCTCCGAACTAGGGCACCAACCATGCCTTTTACGCCATATACTTCGACTGGCCGAGCGGTTACAACGGCACGGCATAGGGGGCAAGTTTTACGTTTGTAGACATGCTGGTTGCGGCGAAGGCCGTTAAGGAGGTGGGTGACTTCCTGTTCTGGGTTTTCTTGGCCGGCGTCAGGGGGCGCTGCGGCAGCGGCTGCTGGATCAAGATTTTGGTTCTGGGTAGGTTGATCTGGGGTGGCCGTGAACCAGCGGACAAGGCATCCATAGCAGGTAATGTGCCCGCATGGAGCGAGCGCGTATGGTTTGTGTAGGAGGTCCAAGCAGATTTGGCAGGTCAAAGATTGTTGGACGTGAGTAAGATGTGTTTGATGACGTTCGAGGAGCTGGAAAGGGGGAAAGTTGTAAGAGGTGCATGATAAAGGATACAAGGGCGATGATGACAAAGGGAAGAGCGATGATGATGGGAAAGAGACTGACGTGTTGTTGTGTGGCCAATTGTTCTTTGAGATGGGCTATTTCTTGAGCGTCTGAATTGGATGTGGTACTTGGCAACACAGCTGGTGGTTGGTCTTTCTCCACATTGACAGGCTGTGGAGTCGGTGTAAGTGATTTTGCCTTTTCCTTTCCCTTGTTTGATGACTATATGCGCGTAAGTTGAGTAGAGGGAAGCGCAAAAGTGAGACGCACAGTTGGAGCAGGGTCATCGCCATTGCGCTCCATCGAGTCAGACACGACAAAGGTGGCCTGTGCATTGACCGACTGGGTAGATACAGGACATGAGGGCACCGGGGCGACGCTCCTCGATAGAGAGCGGGTGCGACTCGGACTCATAACAACAACGGAAGTCTTTTTTTGTTTCCTCCTCCTTTTCTTTCTTTTGTCTTTGGTCGTGGTTGGATCAACTTTGAGCTTCTTTGCATCTCTAGTATCGTCGAGTGCCTCCGTGTCCGAGGCTGCCCCCGCGTCTGCCCTCCTCTTTTGAGTGTGATTGATGAGAGATGGGCCTGGCGTAGGTTGACGCGACGACATGACGGGGAAAAGTGAAGTGACAATTCACACGGGTACGCGACCACAGAGACAAATAGCGATAATTACTGTGTGAATTTTACATAAAATACATAGAGGCAAATCGAGGGTAGACGCCCCCTGTTGCACATGTACACAGTATTCATGTTCTTCTCATTCCAATGGCAAGAGTCAGAAGCGGTCTTTAGATCAAGTTCAAATTCAAATCCTGCCACATACTTAGTCTTACCCGCCACTCTGAAAGACAGCTCTTGAACAAGAACCCTCGCCGCTTCCCGTGCATATGTTCGGCATGCAACATCGGTGTTTGCCCGGATCCCTGTTGCTATGTATTCATGTCTCTTGCCGCTCTGGAAGACACTTCTTGAACAAGAACTCTCGCTCCTTACCTTTGGGGGCTGGTACTTGCCACGCACAGTTTACCCGTACTGCGCAGTGATGCCCGCACCAACAAGTCGAGAAGACGTTGAAGAGCAGATACATGTGAACTTTTTGCTTATAATTTATCTGCACCTTGATCCAGAAATTGAGAGGTCCCCGCCTATATCACCCTACTGTTATACCACCCAGTCTGCACAACTCTGTATAATGAAATCCAATTTCAAGTCGGTCGGAGTCAAAAAGTTTGTTCTTAAAATACGCTTATAAAAAAAGACATCCGCATTTGCAGATAATTAAGTTCTATATTTGGACATCAGCATCCGCTGTGAACATTACTTTGATGGTCTCAAAGACACAAGACGTGCGGAGCAATATACCACTTCTCAAATACCACCAAGATACCCTTCCCAATTTCCCCCAATCATGAGCTCATCGTCCGTCGCGACGTGCAAACTAGATGACACGACGATCAGAGATGAAGAGTTTGACTTTGCCTCCAACGCCGTCCTCAAACCCCTTCTCTTTCCCCCATCCACCAAAGGGGAAAAGGACCATCCTCCCTCTCGAAGTCGTTCCCCATTCGGCCGACGCGCATACCATGAAGACCAACCATACTCCCTTCCCCATTCCCCGCTCATCCTACCCGCCGAATCAAAAGACAGCCTCATACCATCTTACTACCTCTCCTCCTCCCCTAAATCTCCAGTCCTCCTTTTGGACGTCAAGAATCGCCCTTCAAAAGGCAAGAAACGAACAGACTCAGCCGCACTCTGGCTGGGGATTTACTTCATGCTCAACCTCACCTTGACCCTCTACAACAAATCCGTACTCATCCACTTTCCCTTCCCATACACCCTCACAGCCCTGCACGCCTTCTGCGGCTCCATAGGCACCACCGTCCTCTTGCACTGGAACAGGCTTTCCTACCCCGGTGCCCTTCTAGCCGCCTTCTTCACAGGTGGTCGTCCCCTCAGCTCACCCTCCACCACATCCACCCTTCCGGCCCCGCTCAACCGTCGCGAAAAATGCGTGTTGTTCTTGTTTAGCATCTTGTACACCGTCAACATCGTCGTCAGTAACGCTTCCTTGAAATTGGTCACTGTACCCGTACGTTCCCCTCCTTCCTTCCTTATCCCAACCTGTTGACCGCCAGACAGTTCCACCAAGTCGTACGCGGCTCCGCACCACTATTCACCATCTTTCTCTCCGCCGTCCTCCTAGGCAAACACAGCAGCCGCGCAAAGCTCATATCCCTCATCCCAGTAGTCGCAGGTCTAGGCTTCGCGTACGTTGCCCCTTCCTTCTCTTCCTCCAAACTAACGCTCACGATTTCTTCACAGAACCTACGGCGACTACTACTTCACACCATGGGGTTTCTTCCTAACACTCCTTGGCACAGTCCTAGCAGCCTTAAAAACAATCCTCACAAACCTCCTTCAAACACCCTTCGTACCCTCCCCTACTTCCTCACCTACCACCACGAGCTTCGCAGAATCACTAGCGAACATAACACGTTCTCGTCGCTCCTCCACCGCCTCGGGAAAACAACTCCAACTTCCCTCAGGGCCCACCTCCTCCTCCACCTCCCTTCTTCCAACGCTGTCATTACCCCCACTGCACCTCTTATACCTTCTCTCCCCATTAGCTTTCATGCAGACGACGTTCTTGGCGTATGTTACGGGTGAACTGGATAGTGTGTGGATACACCTCTCCGCACCTCCTCCTTCCTCTTCCACTGAGGCGGTAGACGCCAACGCGAGGATGGTGGCGATGGGCGCGTCGTGTTCGTGGTTGTTACTTAATGGCGTCCTGGCGTTTTTCTTGAATGTTGTGAGCTTTAATGCGAATAGACGGGTTGGGCCGTTGGGGATGGGTGTTGCTTGTACGTGGGTTTCTCTTCTCTTATCTTTTGCTCTCCTTCGAGTTGGGGTTCTTTGGGTGTTGAGTTGTTTTTTGCTGGTTATTTCGCCCTCTTTTTGATTCTTCTGTCTCTCGTCGTGGCTTTCATCGGTTCTTTCTTTTCTTTGTTGGTGTTGGGTCTTTTGGTTTCCTGCTGCTTATTTTGTCCTCTTCTTGACTCTTTTTTTCTCTTCTTTCATTGCTCTCTTAACCGTCTTCGCATAACTGACGTTTTTTTCCTATTATCACACAGCAAACGTAAAGCAGGTGCTAGCCGTACTACTTTCCGTCACCCTCTTCCAACTCACCATCACACCAACCAACGGACTGGGCATCGCGCTCACGCTACTTGGTGGGGCGTGGTATACCTCTGTTGAGCTGCAGGAACGGAAGCGGCGTATGCATCTTCCCTGATTTAGACCTACACACCAAATCCGACCTTCTCCCTCCGATTGCGATCGTCCACAAATCTAAATTTCTCCCTCCCTCTCTCTCCGTAGGGTTCTAGAGCCGATCCGAAATTTCAAACGAACAAGAAAGAAAACAGGTGTCAAGTTCCAAGTACAAGGCGCTCCTTGCTTTCTTTCTTTGTCTCCCCTCGGGTCCTCCTCGTCCGAGACACCGTCATTCGTTCCCCTCTTGTTCTGAACATTCATGGACATTGAAACCTTATTGTAGCATCATTAGAAACACCAAACACCAGCATCGTCATCAGCATTGTTTTCCGATTGTATCATTACTTTTTAGACATTAGAAGTCGTATTAGAGCATCTTGCCCACTCTTTTTCATACCATTACCAATACCATACCAACCCACCCTGCAGAGCAGCTTGTACGTAGTAACTTTATGAATATGTATGTATTTGACTTTCGTGCGTATACTTGGACTTCTCGAGCGGATCTCATGATCATGAATGATTAATGAACGCTTGGGATTCACTTGAACAAGGCGTAAAAGAATCTCATTATCGTCCGAAACTGTACTTGTCGCAATTCCTCCCTTTTCACAAGGTGCCATACAAGTTTGAGAAAGACAATATCGAGTAGTGGATCTCTGTGAAATCTCTAATCCAAATCCGTTTGGTCATCGTGATTTCAGATAATCGCCTTCAAGGAAGAACCATTCCACCAGTTGGTCTTCTTTGTCCTAGCCCGAGGTGTCAGCTAGTGGCATTCAGGCTTGCATAATCAGCTCGCGAGTAGTGCCACCACGGGGCGGACCATCTTCAGAAGATGATTCCCTTCCGTCCTCCGACGCCACCGAAAAAAAGGTCCACCGCGGACTCGCCCAGTTCCTTGGAACTCCCGCCGACGTCACTAAGTGTATATCAGCTTGACACCCCTCCACAGCTATTCTCAAAGAAGACGGCCGACCCTCAATCAAATCGAAATCATGCCAACGAGCAAACATCCACGCGGCGATTCATGACCACATACTGCGAGGTAGAGTGTGTCGTCCGCCGTAAGACGATGGGCTAGTTTACAAACATGTTTATGGTAAACCACCAAAAATCATGAAGGTCGTCGAGAGTTGAACCATCGTAAACCTCTTCGAACTTTGGTAATAAGTATTCGATCAGAAGGGAAATGCAGACCCCTCCCATGCCGAGCGGAAGTCTTCAACGCATAGCCAGAAACTGGTCTCGTCTGGACAGTTGAGCATCGTGATAAAATCAAGCAGATGTCGGTAGCATTTGTCGGAGGTCAGGATACCACAAGCATAGCGCCGATGTTGTTGTTTGAGGACAGGATATGCGACAGGCCAACGGAGGAGAGGATCTTCAGAAAAGGACCGAGGATGTAAAAGTGTAATTGCGAGGCAACGAAGAGGATCATCTTGAAGAGCTGAAATACCATTGTTTCAACGAAACAACGTTCAGCGTAAAGCAGAAGGAGAAGTTCGACTATGTCTTAGATTCAAGAGTTAGGCGAAGGTGTGTCACTGGACTTAATACTCAAGTAAAAGAAAACGATTATCAAAGAGGTCCGCGTAAAATCTCATCTTCCTTGAACGTCTTTTGCACCTAAAAAACTGTCAGCCCAAAAAGACGCTTCACCCCAAGCCGAACGAACCTTTGCGAAGAACTCGTCATCAGCCAGCACGCGGACACCAGTGGCCGCCAATGCCTTCGACACGTCAAGACACGCATTGTGCGCTTCGATAGTCGCGGCTGCCTTTGCGAAAGCGGGCGTATGGTTTCCTCCATTCACCTCTGTCGGGATGGCTGTGGGATGCTGAGTCTTTCGAAGAGATAGTTGAAGGTGTAGCGGAACATACCAAAGCCTGGATGAAGGGAGGGGAGCGCTAAACCGTGATTGTTATGGAAAAGAAGAAGACCCGAGAGATTCACGCGAACCGTAAGTCACATTCCCCTGTTGAACAGATTTTCTAATCAGAGATAGGCCAGGCCAGACAACGATGAACGCACGAAATCTGTTGAGGCACTGGCGATTCCATACTTGTAGTCAATGCTTCCATACTTGTTCAGGACGGTATTTGCGACATTATCGCCTAGTTACAAAGCAATATGATCAGGATGGACAACAGTGAATAAAATGATCTTCTGCGCACCTAGGGCTCTGTTTTGGCGCACATCGTACACAGCACCAGGGAAGGTGATGGTCACTTCGCATCCTGTGGCAAGTGCCGCTGCCCTAGAGAGGGATAAGGAGATGGTGATGAAGAATCTTCAGGTCATACTCAAAACATGGTACCACGCGCTTGGCGGTCTGTTCCATCTCCTCACGTGTGGGTGCACGAATAAGGCATCTGAAAATGCGAATACTAGTCCACAAATCAGTGCATTGCTAAGCTTTGACGACGTACGAGAACTTGGAATGGTCAGGAATAACTTATGCAGGAGATTTCAGCCATAGCCAGATAAGAAGCAATCATACGTACTGTTCGGTGCCCAGTCTTTGCCTTCAAAGATGCCCTGAACCCGGTGGGTAGGTTTGAGCTGTTGACGTAGTGCGGAGATATTGTTGTACGCCAGCACCGCAGCATCGAGTGCGTTCCTTCCTTCCCATGGAGAAAGAGCCGCATGCGCACTAAAACAAGAACCACATTGTTGAGCTGTATTGAAACAGAAGATTGGCTGTTGACGTACTTGCGTCCCTTATATTCCACTTCAATTTCCTTGAGTGCCAGACAGCTGGTGAGGCTGACTGATCCGATAGGACCAGGAGAAGGATGACACCTGGAGCAAAAAATGATCAAACACTGAAACGACTGCGAGAGAGATGGATCACAAACATGAGACAGACAGACATCTCTTCGTAGGCACCACAATCAAGCAACGTTACTTTACCATGACCACTCTCCTCTGCTGTTGATTCACTTTCGAGTAAGTTGGTGGAATGTGCGACAGCAAATGAAGCCATACCGGGAGTTCCAAGAAGGATGATTTTCCCAGAAATGTCGTGCTTCTCGAGAGCGGCCTTGATTGCGCATGCAACTGCGACGCCTAAAATATTGTGCTGATAAGGACAGGCGTGTGCGAAAACTCCCTAAAAAGAAAGGTTACCTGATATACCAATCAGATTATGACCACAGGCATGACCGATGCCTGGCAAAGCATCCATCTGACGGATTCACCGTTAACGTAAGACCACAAATTCTCGTCGGAAATACCTCAGAATTGATTCCAACAGTCCTCCCACCGACTCCATGAGTAAAGGTGGCTTGCCACGCCGTTGGCAAGTGAAAATGTTTCGTCACTTCGAAGCCGTGGTGGGCCATAAACTCAGTATACACGTCGTGTGCATGGCTGATGAGAAAAAAAGCTATCAGTATCAGGAAGGAGAATACATAAACGAGGGGGACGTACAATTCTTCAAATCCGAACTCAGGGTGCGCTAGGAAAGTCCACGTCAGCTCATGCTGTCGCCGCACCACAGGTAACTCTCACCATGAATGTCGAGGCTAACTGTCCTCAACTCCTCGCTTAGTTCCTTGATTTTGGCCTCAATCGTCTCGAGGATGTCGGGTCGATAGATCTCATTGGAACCTGGCCTAAGAGGTGTCGAACGATTTTTGTCTTCTGGTCGCCATAGGGTGAAAGCTGGTTCCTCTACGTGGGCGCAATGACACATGGTGGCTCAAGGTAAGCGCATTTGTATCAGCCTTTTGTAGGTATACATCAGATCGGGGACTGGCATCGAGGTCTGGTATGATAACGAGGGCTGGAGCAGTAATGAACGGGTTAGATGTAATAAGACTACAGAGAGTGATTTGGGAGTTGTTCCCTAAGAATCCCTATCAACACAGCCATGTGCACATACCATCATCATGCTGTTTAAGCGCGCACAGGTTGCTCCCCAACTCCAACCACCTTACAAGAACTGGCATTGAAGAGACCACTTGCGGTACGAGGCCTAGAAAGTGAAAGGATGCCAAAAAGCTAACACTTTCTCAGAGATAATTGCTGGTTCATGCATCTCCAAAAATATACATTCGCCTGCTTACTCCTTCTCGTCCTTTTCGTATCGTCTACTGCAGCGTGGAATTACCCACAATGCGAGTTTGATAAGGATTGCAAGACTGACCAGATTTGCTGCTATCATCGTGGAGTGCGCGCATTCAAATTTTGATCCAGATTCAGAGCTGACCTATATCATAGACGCGTGGGCTACCGCCGGCTTTGTGCACTACGAAGAAGAAGTGCTCTCTAATGTGAGGTCCGAGGCTCTTCGACGAACTCCTACTGGCTTTTGTAACTATTTGGAGACGAACAAGTTATGGATGATTCTGCGGGTCAGAGGATGGCGACAGAGGGCTCTCGATGAAAAAGTTGAGAGAACTCTTGGGAGCTTCGGTAGTCTGGATGCTACCCAGGTCGCCTTGTACATGGATCGCGCCAGACTTCAACAGACACTCTAAAGTTGTTGACGCCATTTTGTTACTAAGTTGAAGACGTAACTTACGTGTCAGCGACAACTTGACAATGCAAACATACGACAAACTGCCCAATTTATGCAATAACTTTGCTCATACTTACATTGTGATTGAAATGTGGGTTCAAATTTTAAGACCGTCCAGCAGCTGCGCTACTTCACGCCAATTTTTACGATAGCTAGCGACCTCCCAGCGTGCTTCCTCCGAGGACTCCCCCCGTATATGTTCATTCATCATCCGAAAATCGGTAAGGACCGGTAATAGCATGTTCAGATAGGATGCAAACTGCGCCAGCATCCGAGACGGGGGAGTGGCGGAGAGTGAGGGTGGAGGCCTACAGGATATTCTCCGTCAGGCTGAGTAGCAAATACCGGAATTTGATGCGCGTCAACACAAAGGGTTAGGCTTTCTAGCTTTGGACAAAACCGAATGAGGTGCTGCATGCCAGTAAATGTGCATCTGGTCCCATTGTTTTCGGACCAAAAAAGGAGTAAACGCAAGTGAGGCAACGACTCGGCAAGTTTCATGTAGTCGTTGTCGTCCAAATCAACGGAACATTCCAACTCACATAGATGGTCGAAGGAAGCTAGGTATTCAAGTATACGAGCATGCAATTCGAAAGCCGGAGAATCTTCCGAGGTTGAGAGATGCAGGGTTTTCAAGCTTGCCGCCGAGTTGCACTCATGAAGAACCATAAAAAGGCTACCCACGTCCCAGCTCTTATTCGCGATTTGGGTGACCGTCAACGAGCGGAGCGTTCTCGACTGCATCTTCAGCAGCATCAAGTGACATGCGTCGATGGTTTCGGAGCTAATTTCCAGATTGGTGATGGCTGGGAAGTTGTTCTCCAGAGGGGCGAAATTCTCCATTTCCGGTTCAGTAACTGAGAGCTGCAGATTTTATAGTGCAGGGAATGTAGCAATCAAGGAGATTGCACGCGTCGTAAGGAACGCTCCGATGATGCTCAGCGTCTTGACACCGTGGAGGGTCGACAAGAGTTCCAACGACTCAGACTCCGACCATGATAACGTGGTAGCAGACCCAATCACCGAAAAAATTGAGAGATCCAGCGGTGCAGTCTTCTTCACCATCGCCGCTACATTCACCCACGATAATGAGCCATAGGGGACTCTAAGTCGTATATTCCTGATCTGCGGAGCAATTACGAGGCGAGGAAGAATGGCGAGACCATCGAAGTCGTCGCCGTCCAGGTCAACCTCCAACACATTGGGTAAAAGAGGACCTGGAAAGGGTTTTCGTGACCAGATGATGGATGGGACTTGTCCTTCGATATCTGTAGATTCTGAAGAATCCCATGATGGGGGGTAATGCCGATGAAAAACTCTAATTCTGTTGCGATAGAATTGGATCCTTTCAAAGTCGGACGGGGTAAGATCCCTGTGGATAGTCTGGATCACATTATGTTGAAAATGAGACGATCCCAGAACTTGTATCAACTCAGGAATTCCGCTCACAAAATGTAACATTTGGACATTGTAATAAGTAAATGAGGGTATCTTGAGTGCGCCAAAGGATGTCTAAAGCTGGGTCTTGAAAAGTTTTACATGTCCTTGCAAGTCGTGCTAGCGTCCTTCGTGTTTCGAAATGGTGGAATATAATGGAGAGAAGCTCTTGCAACTGTAAACAGCGATGCATGTACTCGAGATACACTTCGTAACCGCAATGCTTGAAACTGGGGATTTGGGAGCTTGGAGTGGTAGAGGTAACCTGAAACCAATTGAAATCAGAATTTTTCCGAGTCGTCCGCCTTGCTATGCCCACGGTCTTTAACTTGAAAAAAGGATATAGACGACTGTTCTCCCCATAACAAGTCTATACCTCATCTTCATTATCACCCCGCTCCTGCTTTTCCTTTTCCCTCTCTTTCTCCCTCCCCAACCTCCCCTTCCTCCTCGCCAAGTCAACATCCTTCCACATCTCCATTGCGTCATCAACAACTCTCAGAGACCCATCGTACGCGGCGTTGAATAGATCAACTTGCATATGAATGCACAACGAATCTCATAACTTTGCATTTGTGATTGAAATATGTGTTCAAAATTTAAGACGGCCCAGCAGCTGCCTTACTTCGAGCCAAATTTTACGATAGTGAATGGCCTCCCTTTGCTCTTCCTCCGAAGCTCCTAAAAACCCATTCGATGTCGTAAAATCGGTAAGGACGGGCAATAGCATGGTCAGATAGGATGCGACAGAGTCAGCATCCGAGACAGGGGAGTGTCGGAGACTGAGGGTGGTAAGATGGAGGCTTAAAGGATATTCTCCATCAGGCTGGGAAGCAAATATCGGAATGCGACGTGCGTCAACACAAAAAGTTAGGCTTTCTAGCTTTGGACAAAACCGAATGAGGTGCTGCATGCCAGTAAATGTGCATCTGGGCCCATCGTTTCGGGAACAGAAAAGGAGTAAACGCAAGTGAGGTAACGACTGGGCAAGTTTCATGAGGTCGTTGTCGTCCAAATCAACGGAACATGGCTGTATCCGCAACTCGCATAGATGCTCGAAGGAATTTAGGTGTTCAAGTATTTTCGCATCTACTTTGAAAGCAGAAGAAGCTTCCCAGTTTGAGATGCCCACATTCAGGGTTTCCAAGCTTGCCGCCGAGTTGCATTTATGAAGAACCATAAAAAGACTTCTCACATCCCAGTCATCATCCGTGATTCGGGTGACAGTTAACGAGCGGAACGTTCTCGACTGCATCTTCAGTAGCATCAAATTGCACGCTTCGATGGTTTTGGAGCGAATTTCCAAATTAATGATGGCTGGGAAGTTGTTGTCTGGAGGGGCGTAATTCTCCATTTCCGTCTCTGTAACTGAGAGCTGCAGATCTTCTAGTGCAGGGAATTTAGCAATCAAGGAGATTGCATGCGTCGTCAGGAACACTCCAATGATGCTCAGTGTCCTGACACTGTGGAGGGATGACAAGAGTTCTAACAACTCTGACTCTGACCACGATACTGTGGTGACGAATCTAAACAACGTAAAACTTGATAGATCCAGCGGTGCAGCCTTCCTCAACATCGCCGTTACATTGACCCAGGACAACGAGTCATCGACTATAAGTCGTATACTCTTGATCTGCGGACCAATTATGAGGCGAGGATGAATGGCGATACCATCAAAGCAGTCGCCATCCAAGTCAACCTCTGACACATTGGGTAGAAGAGGACCTGGAAAGGGTTTTCGTGACCAAACGATGGATAGGACTTGTTCGTCGATCTCCGCAGGATTCCATTGGGAGTAGAGACGGCAAATTCTAATTCTATTGCGATAGAATTGGATCCTTTCAAAGTCGGACGCGGTAAGATTCCTCTGGATAGTCTGGATCACATCATGTTGGAAAATGAGACGATTCCAGACACAGGAATATCGCTCACAAAGATTCCCATTTGGACGACCCAGGCGTCGCGCGGAAGACATTTCAATAAGTGCAGGAGGGTTTCTTGAGTGCGCCAAAGGATGTCTAAGGCTGGCTTTTGAAAAGTTTTACATGTCCTTGCAAGTCGTGCTAGCCTCTTTTGTGCGTGAACATGGTGGAAGATAATAGAGAGAAGCTCTTGTATCTGTAAGCAGCGATGCATGCACTCGAGGTACGCGTCGTGACCGGTGACTCGGGAGGTTGAAGAGGTAGAGGTGAAAGCAGGATTGTTTGGCACGATGCCCACAATTAGTAAATAGACATGAAGTGGTAGAGACTAATGAAGTTTGAATGAAGTGGGCAACTACAGTCTACAGTCTTTGACTTGAAAAGATGAAGAAAAAGGAACTGTGTTCCCTATAACAAGTCTATACCTCATCTCCATTGTCGCCCTGCTCCTGCTTTTCCTTTTCCCTCTCTTTCTCCCTCCCCAACCTCCCCTTCCCCCTCGCCGAGTCAACATCCTTCCACATCTCCACTGCGTCATCCACAACTCTCAGAGACCCATCGTACGCAGCGCTGAATAGATCAACTTCATGTATCCAGTCGTACTCTTTCTCAGTCCCGTCTATACCTGACCCGCGCAATACCTCCCTAATCCCTTCGAAAAACGCCTCTACCACTGTGAGGTTATGCATCACCAACAGCGCGTGCGCAGACATCTCGTGCGTGTGTAGGAGGTGGTGAATGTAGGCACGGGCGAAGGGGGGTTCGTACTGAACGGGTGAGGAGGGAGACGGCGTTGAACTTGACGTAGCAGAATCCGTGGTCATGGAAGTTGCCACACCAATCGTATCATGCACGATACACTCCATCTCTGGCGGCCTCACGGGCGAACACGCTCCGCACGGACATACATCCTTATCATTGTGGGCTTGGGCTTGAGAAGAACCACAAAACGTATCAGCCAATTGCGAAAAGTCGAATGCGTATTGCGAGGAGTAGAGGTTATGGCCCAGGTCTAGCTTTTTCGAATTCGCAACACCGTCAACAACACCTAGCCTCGAATCCCTCCTCACGGGAAATCTAAAATCAAGCGCCACCCCAACCGCAGCAGCGCGTTGCGCCCACCCTGCGTCAAACACGTCAATCCCAACGGTTGATATGAGGTCGAGCACCTCATGTGGTGATCGCGTTGAGTTGACGAGGCGAAGTTTGTCGTGTGGGAGGGGGTTCAGGGACGTTTGGAGGAGGGTGGAAATGGAGGGATTCTGAGATTCACTTGAATTCGAGGCAGAGGGGGGAGAATCCGAGATGAGAGGAGAAGAAGCGTTAGAGCCAAGTGCCAGCCGTATAGGCACCAAATCAAACGTATACCCCGTAACACCGGCATCAAGACACTTGTGGGGTTTCACTGCCTCGGCTTCAGCGTCGTGAAGCTGCTCGAGGAGGCTCTCTGCAAAGGCCCGGCGTGCAGGAATACTTGCGAGGCCAGCCATGTGGACTAGGACGGCGGGGTTGGTGTCTGAGGGATCTGGCGGGGGACGAAGGAGGGTAGCGAGCCATGCTGCGGAGCGTTGTATGCTCTTCGTCAGTCGTTTTTGAGAGTATGGGGGGTTGATGTATGGTGTGTCGGATAGTGCTACTACGAGGTCAGGTTTACATGCCAGCGTGTACGAGCGCCAGTCTGTGGGTGATACCTATATATCCACAGTATATCAGTGACGGCTTTGGAAAGAGAGAAAGGGGAAGAGAACCTTACGAACACCGCGCAAACAGTTCGCCGATATGTGGTCGTTCCCATTCGTCGGCATCTCCCTCGCATCGTCAGGATCGCGGATCGACATCGACATAACGTGCTTTGAAGGTAAGTACCCCAAGAACCTATGCATCGGGTGCTTCTCCGTTCCCTTCTGCATTGTCGGCACGGGAGGATTATGCTCCAAACTAGATACCAGGAAAAAAGGTCGATCAGAGCCAAATTCTTGAAAACGGCAGGCGTACCTTCTACGTAGTACAGAAGCGTGGGGGCACTCACAAAGATTCAAATGGGATATGGACCCATTTTACGGCGCTGGTCAGATTCTGGTGATCCCTCGAAAGATGGGGGATGACACCGCGGGAGGTTGAGGTTAGGGTGCCTGGTGTTGGTATTGAGATTTGCGGAGAGTTTTGAGCACGATCGCGAAGGAGCAGGAGAGAGCCAAGGCGCGGCGAAAATTTGTTGTTGGTGCTGGGGGCTATTAGGGAGAAACGAATCCCTGGAGATGGGGAAGCCATGTTGTAGGAGGTTGGTGCTCAAGTAATAATATTCATATTCAGGCGTCAAATACCCCGAGCCGTAAATCTAACACTAGAAGGCAATAGATCCCGCACTTTCAGCCAAATTTTATAGTATCTTTCAGCCTTAGCCTCCTCCTCTTCGGAATATCTATCAGTCTGAGTAATGCGAAGTGTAAAATCGGTAAGACGTGGCAAAAGCATTGCCAGATACGATGCAACCTCGTAAGCATTCGAGACGGGAGAATTGCAAAGGTTAAGGGCAGTAAGCTGAGAGCCCATGGGACTGTCAGGCTGAGGAACAAACGTCGGAATTCGACGAGCATCGAGGCGGAGTGCCAGGTTATTCAACTTCGGACAAAACTGAATGATGTGTTGCATTCCAGTTAATGTGCATTTCGGCCGGTTTTCGGGGTCGCAGGTGTCGTGAAAAACGAGTGAATGCACTTGAGGGAGTGACTTGGCAAGTTTTAGAAGGTCGTCATCATCCATAGCGAGGAAAGATGACCCTATGTACAAGTCGCGCAAGTGCTTGAAGGAGTCCACGAGTTCAAAAGTATGACAATCTATTCTGAAAGATTCTTCAAGAATAGGTTCATCTGGGTCGAAAGGAATACATGGTTTATGATACACATTTATGGTTTCCAACGTTGATGCCAAGTTGCTTGAATGAAGGGCTGTGAAAAGGCTTCTCAAATCCCAGTGATTGAACGCTAACCGCGTGACAAGCAAGGATCGTAACATCATCGACTTGATCTTCACCAGCATCAACTGACAAGCATCAATAGTTTCGGATTCGATGGCCAGGCGAGTAATGGCTGGAAAAAAATCATTGCTGACGGCGGTTATGTAGTTCTCCATCGCCTCTTTTGTGATTGAAATGTCTAGCCGTTCGAGTGCGGGGAGTGCAGCGATGGCGGATATGTCACGGAACGTGCAGAACGGGCCACTGATGATCAGTGTTTGAACAGTGCGAAGGGTTGACAAGAGCTCCAGCGACTCATTTTCCGACCATGATAGCCTGCGAGCACTTTCTCTCAGCATAAAATTCGTGAGATTTGATGGTGCAACCTCCTTCAGCACGGCCGTTATATTTGCCCACGAGGGTGACTCCATGCTGGGTCTAATTCGTATGTCCCTAATACGTGGGCCGATCACGAGGCGAGGGTAAATGGCGAGACCAATGAAGGCGTCGCTGACGAGTTCGACTCCTGACACATTGCACAGAAGAGGACCTGGAGATGGTTTTTGTGACCAGATGATGTGCAGAGCTTGTGTTTCAATCACCTCACTGCGCTTGGGGTAGGGGCGACCAAAAAATTGTACTCTAGGGCTGTAGAAATCGATTCTCTTGTAATCAGATGCGACGAGATCCCTGGTAATGCTCTTGAAGTGACAATCACGGTTAAAGTTGCAACTCTTGGTTGTTAGAAATATATATTACTCACAAATTTGCCTTCTTTCCACGCCCAGGCGTCGGGTGGAAGACATTTCAATAGAGGAAGGAGAGTGTCCTGAGAGTGCCAAAGGATGTCTAACGCTGGATCTTGGAAAGCTTTACACGTCCTTGCGAGCCGTCTGGTGAAAAGGGGTCTGCTTTTCGTGGGACATCGACGTATTGAAAAATGATGGACAGGAGTTCTTGAATCTGTAAGCAGCGATGCATGCCTCAATCCGCGACTGTAACAACTCAATTATTCAATCCTTGAGGCGAATGGGCCACTGGATCAGCTTGAGTGCAACTTGTGGCTCGTTCGCACGGCTCCATCAAAAATCTCTCTTTCAAGTTCATACCTCCATTCGCCGCAACGTTAACCATACTGATTGCGTTACGCTTTCCATGCCGCAGCTCCCAATACAAGATATTTCGAACCTCCTACTAGTAGGACTTCAGCTTCATGCCCTAAGTTGCACGGCGTTGTCACTATCCCCTTGATGCATCAGTCGAACAAACCAAAACGTTATTGGGGTATCTACACCCACGATTGATCTCCTCGGGCTTAAAGAAGGCTTAATTTCTGTCCCCGTGCATTTTGTCGTCGACTCCACCGCCTCGTTCACTGGGAATTGCTCGAGCTGGGACGAAGATCATTGAGGACGAGGAGTATTGAATTTCTACCTCGGTGCTGCCCGAACTTTGAGCTTTACGCGCATTTCGTCTTGATTTAGCTCCCAATCCAGGCCCAGCATCTGTCACTTCTCAAACTTCCGGGTCTCCATAGAATTATTGCGCATCTGCATCACAAGGCGGCTATGCGACAGATCAATCTACCACGAAATTTATTGACTCCATCCAGGATTCTTCATGCGAATTCCCTTCGCGCATGACGATGCTGACTTTTGAGTTATATGTCTGTCCCTAGGCAAGTGCAAAATCCATTCTTACTTCCAAGATCGTTGCTGAATTTATTCCTTCTATCATATAGGCGAATTTTATCATGTATCTGGCATCCCAGACGGTTCAGTGACATTGACAGGACCGCATCCTCGATTGTTGCTATCAGCATACGCCTATCATCTAGCAAAAGGATCATCATCTGTTCACAGTCCGTAAAGCCTATTCTTTTGATCAAATTTTCCTAAGGATGGCATCGATAGCACTCAAAAAACCACAACGTTTGACGGAGTTTGGCCGTCCACAAAGTATTTAAACGATGAACGATGTGTTGGAAGGAGCCCAAGTTTTCGACCCAGTACCATCCTTTCACTCCTTTTACGGCCGTTACGGCTAACCTTCCTTCTGTTCAAATACACCGAACACACACTCTTTACAATCGACACAACTCACAATGGTCTTGTTTGTGAGGACAGCCTTCTCGTTGGCTTTGACGGCCTCCTTCCTGCAAGGAATTGATGCAGGTGAGAAGTATCTATCGCTTCACCAAACGACATACTGATCTCCTCCTCCCAGCGCCATTCTTTTCGCCCACGCTTCGTACATTCCAACAACGAGACGTCGTCAGTGTTCTCCAGAGCGTACAATGCACAACTCCAGCTGCATCAGTCAACTCTGGCATTTCGTCTGCTCTCGCGGTTCTCAACAATCTGTCAATGTATATTCAGCTGTCAAGGGAATTTTACCAGAAAACTCAATTTTTCCTTTCTAGTTCTGATCCTTCAGTTTTGGAGGCAATCAACAACGTCAAGGCACATCTCGCAACAGCCAGCACCGCTGGCAAGCAGATTACTACTGCTTGCACGAAAGCGAAAGCTGCAGTCACTGTTGCCGAGACCAACGCAGCAGCAGAAGCCAGTACGTATCTGCGTTCATGCTCATTGGCCCTTTTTTCAACAATGTCTCCTATAGAGAGTAGCGCTGTAGCAGCGGCGACAGCAGCTAAGCAGAAAGAAGCAGCAGCACGAGCTTCAGCCGAGAAGGCAGCCGCATCTCAAGCAGCAGCAGATCAGCAGGCAGCTCAGAAAGCAGCTGCCGCAAAAGCAGCACAGGCAGCGGCGGCGCAACAGTCTGCGGCAGCACAAGCTGCGGCACAGAAAGCGGCTCAGGCTCAGGCAGGTGCAGCTCAGACTGCAGCACAGAAGGAGGCTGCGTCTAAAGCGGCTGCAGCGAAGGCGGCGGCGGCCCAGGCTGCAGCAGCTCAGGCCGCAGCGGAGAAGGCGGCTGAGGCTAAGTCCGTGGCTGAAGCGAAGGCTGCTGCTGAAAAAGCTCTTTGGGAAGCTGCTGAGAAGGTAGCCGAGGCCGCTGGTAAAGCGCTTGTTGCAAAAATATCAGGCAATAGTGGAGGTAAAAGCGGAAGTAAGGGTGGAAGTAAAGGTGGAAGCCAGGGTGGAAGCAAGCCACGTTTGTGTTTTCCACTGTTGCCGTATCTTCCATTCCTGACGACGTTGTTTTATCATAGGCCCCAGACCGACACCAACGACCACCGATCCTTCAGAGACGACAGCTCCCTCAACGACAGATTCTACAGATGTTGCAACCAGAACGGATCCTGCCACTACCACAGACTCTGCTGATACAAGCACGCAAACCGACCCTGCTACCACCACAGATTCTGTTGATACTGTTACCCAGACCGATCCTGCCACCACCACAGCTGATACCGCTACCCAAACCGATGGTGCTACGACCACAGATTCCGCCGATACCGCAACTCAAACTGACGGATCTACTACCACGGACTCTGCTGATACGGCCACGCAAACAGACGCTACGACCACAGATTCCGCTGATACCGCCACTCAGACAGACGAACCCACCACTACAGGCTCTACTGGTATAACCACCCAAACCGACGGTGCAACTACTACGGATTCTGCGGATACAGCCACCCAGACAGACGAACCTACAACTACAGACTCTGCTGACACTGCAACTCAGACAGACGAGCCTACCACGACAGATTCTGCTGATATTGCAACCCAGACAGACTCGAACCCAACCACTACCGACACTGCTGACACTGCAACCCAGACAGATGACCCAACCCCCACTGATTCTGCCGACTCTCCTGATCAGACTGATGCCCCTACCACTACTACGGACCCCACTGACTCTCCAGCCCCAACAGACGACCCAACCCCGACGGATTCTGCTCCTGTCACTGATCCTACTGGCACAACACCCACTGACGATCCTGATCCCTCCACTCCCACTGATCCCGCCACCCCGGCTGATCCAGCTGTAGACTCCCCTACACCGACTGATCCTCCAACAGACACCCCCGATCCTGCCCCAACTGATCCTGCTCCCGTTGATCTTACTCCCCTTGCCGCTGATCCTGCCCCAGTTGACCCAACTCCTCTAACTGATCCCGCCCCCGTTGATCCCGCCCCAGCTCCCGTTGACCCAGCTCCTGTCGATCCTACGGCTGCTGTCGACCCTGCCCCAGTAGATCCAGCTCCCGTTGACCCAGCTCCTGTTGAGGATCCACCCGGTGAGGAGCCAGCTCCCGTTGAGGAACCCCAGCCTATTGATGACGGAGACGATGGTTTCGGAGGGGATGATTTCGGAGGGGATGACTTCTAAGCTGATAGTTTCCTGCTTCTAAAATTTGATATTTATATTGCCAACTTTAACCTCCCTCGTTTGTGGATTCTCCGTAAAGTGGCTACCGAAAAACATATTCGATGCATAATTCCAGAAGCGCGAAAGTGTGGCAAATTTTTCAATTTTCGGTATCGTGACCAACTTGAAACTATGACTTGAACTACTACATCCTTGCGAAATGAGGCTCATTGACCCTCATTCACTCCAGAGAACCTTTGGTTTATAATATTATCCACGGCCGAGATTTTTCCTCGAGTGCAAGGTTAGCTCATTCTTTCCAAGCACCTTCATCCTGTCTGAAACATCTTTTCACATTTCAGAATCCAGATTTCTCGCGTTGAATGTCCTATTATTTCTTCAGAAGAACTTCAAAGCACCCTGGTAACTTTCTTCTTCCTCTTTTTATCTCTCTCGCTGATCAGCACATAGATCACTCCTAACTAGCTGTCTATGGCTGCAATTATAAGAGATGGACCGGTAGAATCACCACAGCAACTACCCATTTTTGTCTACGGCACGCTCATGGCTGCACCTCTGCTTGCATGGGTCCTAACAGGGTCAGCCGCCAACGCATCTTCCGTCCTCTCCAAGCGTAAAAGGGCACACATATCCGGCTTTGCACGCCACCCCGTCCTTCGTTCCGACTATCCCGCCCTCGTGCTTGCCACAGAAAGTTCAATCGTGGATGGTTATCTCGTCTTTCCCAATGACCAAGCAGAGTGGAACAAACTTGACAATTTCGAAGGCGAGACGTACACGAGGACAACGGTTGAGGCTATCGAGGAAGATGGCACACGGGTGAAGGCGTACGTTTATTTGTGGGCAGGTTCTGAGGATGCGCTTAGCAGCGGCGAGTGGGACTTTACGTACTTTGAGCGGCAAAGGCTGGAAGATTGGATAGAACTTTTTGGAGGCATGGAGATGGTGGGATGAGACGAATCCTTGAAATCCAAGAGTGTTGGATCTCTGTGGAGAACGAACAATTGAATTTATGCTATGTAACTGCCCGTTACGCTTTTAACTGTAGCATCTGCTCAGTACAAGGGGAGTAGAATTTATTTTGTTTGATTGTGAAGTTCGTACTAGATGTGGGTGGAATGGATAAAGGGAGTCGAGGACGTCATAGTAAGTACAAGATGAAATGCTCACGGAATTCTCCGGGCAAACTTCGCTCTTCAATCTTTACCATGTCTGTCCTTGTGGGCCCAGTTTCTGGCGCTCTCATTGCTGGAGGGGTGAGTATCTCGAAAGTGTTTGCCACAGGAACCTGAAAAGATGAGCAAGCTAGGTGTACTATGGTTTTTCGAATCTCATGCAACAACGGTTCGTACTAAACAAATTTAATCGTCTGACCCACCTTGACCTTTTTCTCAATAGAACTGAACAACTGCGAAGAGAGTACGCCTCGTCCTCACTTCCACCTCCTCCGTACAAGTAATGACCAATCAACCCTGCTTGTTTAACAGCCTACGCACCCTCAGCCTCCGCCTGACTGAAACACCCGCCCTGGTACAAGCACCCCCCTCAGCAGCGACCCGCATCTCACCACACCCCTTCTCCTCGTACTTCACTTCACAGTGGAACAATGAAGTCGCGCGTCTTTTTGCGGGGTTCCGTGTCTTGGATAGTCGCGTGGAGGAATGGGGAAGAGGTCTGCTTTATGGGTTTAGAGGTGCGAGTAAGCCGGAGGATAAGAAGGATTGAGGTTGGGATGATTGGGAACGAGGAAGTTGTGGTGCGATGCAAGTAGGGCGTTGTATAGGCCTAGTCTCTAGATGTATACCCGAACACTTTCATTATCATTAGAGTACTGAACTTCCTTCCCTTCCGACTCTACATCGTTTGCGCAATGTCCGCTCTATCTTACAAGGTTTGAACGGCGGTGGTGTGAGTAGAGGGGGTTTCGCAGCGAGTGGTGGAGGCGGTGAAGTGGCCGCTACTGCTGACAACCTCTTCTCTGCCTCCAATTTCCCTCCTAGTCCGTTCAGAAACGAAGGACCGAGTCGCACTGCCCAATGTCACCGTCAACTCTGTCAGGTCCGCGTAGAATTGAAGCCCCTTCCTACAATCCCGTTACATCATCAGTATTCTGTAGGCTTTGAAAAGGAAGAAGGAAGAAAAAAAAACGTACGCCAACCCATCTATAATTTCCATATACACATCCCTCGCCTTCCCAAACCACTTGACAGTCTCCACCTTCCTCTTTTCCCTCTCCTCCCACTTTCTTGAGCCTGCCCCACGTCCAGCTAGTTCCTTGAGCCCTTTCCATAGGGTGGTCACCTCTGAAAGGGCAACCTCTTGGTGATGTACGGTCTTTGCTGGTACGGTCCAAACTTTTCCAGCTCAGCTGCGAATAACGCAGGCTCTACGCCCGTGTTTCTGAGGTTTAGGAGATGGTGGGACACGTCGTCTGATTGGACCTACACAAACAACATGAGTAATGGAAAAGGATGAAGGAGAGGCAAAGAAAGAGCAGTACCTTATCCTTCAGATCCTTCAAAACCTCATTCCTCTCCATTGAAATTATCGCCAGCCTCCCTAGCCTCTCCTCAATCTCCACAACATACCCCTTCATTTTCTGTCGTTCCTTCGCGGTATCGTCCCTCTCACCACCCACATCCAGTCCCAACAAATGCCCCGTGTTCGACCCTGCCCTTTCATGCAGCACCCGCTCTACGTTCGGACCGAGCAGGAGCTGAATACCACTCCTCACAGAATACCACTCCTCACAGAATACCACTCCTCACAGAATCCCATAACACCTGTACTTGCGCGTTGCTCGCTGCTGCTGCTTCCAGTGCGGAAAGATGGGATTCCAAGTCTTGTCGGAGGGATTTGGACGGGCCAGTACTAGGATCTTGCGTCCAAATGTTGGTACTTCAAAGCTTCACCCTCATCGCCTCACATTCCCCACTCTGAACCTGGAACAAGCCAGTCGCTGCCAACGCCTCTGTACGACGGCGTTGTAAATCATATCGCTGGCCTTCGCTTTCGAGTCCGCACACATGAGGAGGTGGGCTTTGGCTTTTTCGAGCGTGGATGACCGGGAACGTTTGTGGGAGGAATACGAGAGGGGTGGGGAAAAAGGTGGGGGGTATATCGGGCGAGGGCGTTTTTTTCCAAAAAGGTGGGGGGGTATATCGGGCGAGGGCGTCTTCGTACTTGGACGCTAAGTTGTGGTGGTATTCGGAAAGGGAGGAGTAATAGTTTGATTTGATCTGAGTTATGAGGATGAGAGGGGAGAGAGCTTGCTTGGATGAGAGTAACCCAGTTCCTACCCCATAACCTCCATAATTCGCTCAATAAGCGACGTATACATCCCAGGCTGCGATCTTGGACACCAACTTCGCGCTCCCCTTGTTTTCGTCCATCGTCTTCTCCAGGAACACCTTTGTCGGCTGCCAGGCGAGTACGAGTTCAATCAAAATCTTGACCACCTACTCAAATCCGTACTCGGCGCATCCAATAACTTCTCATTGATATAACTCAGCATCCCGGCAGATGTCTTGAAGTAGTAAAACGCGCGCTTCAGCCCCTCGGGGACACTCCTGCTCTGAGAGGTGGCCCCGATGGCAGAGTGGGTGACGGCGATCTGGAAGAGAATGGACGCTTTTTCGTAGGTGATAGATGTTTGGGTTATGACTTTTGAAGTGAATGTGTCGTGCCAGGGGAAGTTTACGCGCATTTCGGAGAAGCGGAGTTCGAGGAGGACGAGCTGACCAAAGTATTCGTATACTTATTTCGAAGCTGTCACTGTGAAGCTCAGGAAAACTTGTGCACATCTGCTTGGGCCGAAACCTCAACAGACCAGAGAAACCATGCTGGGAAGAATAGCAATAAATATGTGTTTGGAGTAGTAGCTCACCGATGATTTGATTCGTGACTGGAATGAAATCCGAAAGTATGTATCGCTACGTATCGGGCCGACACACTCACCTTGACGCAGCCCTTACATACCACGAGGCAGTGAATGTCAGGATCGACTTCACACTTCACATCTCTTTCAATACCCTCGAATTTATCTTTCTTGTCAACATGGCGACCGATAAATCTTTGCTACTTGGCGCGATCCCAACAGGTAAGAACCCGACAGCAGCTAGCTATAAAGCCGTTCCTTTCCACTGATAGTTGTTTAGATATCGAAGTTCAAGTGGAGGGAATTGTGGAACGGAGAAGACGATCATATTATTTTGTACGGCTTTGTGTGGATGGCCAGAAGGTTTCGAAATCGACAAAGTCCAAGCCGAGCTCGTCAGTGCTCAAATGGAAATGGAATACAAACAATCAAACGTAGGTCTTCGCATTGTGACTGTTGTCTTGGTCGATGTTCACGTCTTGGAATCAGCTGGTTCTTGCCGCTGTCGTCAGTCATGAAGGTAGAGCTCTACCGTGGATTCAAGATCAATCTCAGATGGTTCGAGCGTCTGGTTGGACAGTATGAGACGGATGTTGTAGCCTTCCTCGAAAACGGTGAGTACAGTATTAGCCATATCCATTTATTCAAACTGAAGATGACTTAACTAGTCGCCCTTTTCGATCTGACCGATAAGGAGGGCAACTCTTTTCCTGCAAAAATGCACATTGTTCTGTCTCCCAATTCCGGATCGGGCGACAAAGTGAAAGAGTTCTTGGACAAAGTGGACGCCGATGTTAGTCGGCTGTCAAGCAATGACGCTGTAGCAGGCACTGTTTCGGCACTCGGAGTAGTGCTTCAGTTAACCAAGACTATCATGGACAAGCTCTCCGAGGTACGAAACAAGTGTTTTCGCCGCATAGTAAGTCAGCTGACTTTGGTCATCAGGCGCACCCAATACTCAAGGCATCATGGTCCATTGTATCTAGTCTTTACCAGGTGAGTCTTCTGACGAAATGTCCAATGAAATGATACGAACATATACCAATCGAGCAGGCGGTAAGGGAGACCGATATCCAAGATGAATCCATACGAAAACTAGCCACCACCTTGCGAGAAATACTCGGTATTACAAAGGCCATTCCAAACCTCAAAGAGATTCCGGACACGACCAACGTCATCAAAGAGATCAACCGTCAATCGCTAGAGGTGGCAGCGCTCATTCAAGAATATACAAAATTGCATTTTGCGGGTAATTCGGTCCTTCACCTTCACCATCCAGCGGGGTCTAATGATGCTTTGTTCGTAGCGCGCACTGTCAGAATCTCGGTCGATTTAAAAGCTCGTATTGAGGAATGCCGGGATAAGTGGATCGTCCTGAAGGATAAGCTGTCCCTTAGAATCGCTGTTGACACGAACATTCGAGTACAAAGGATTGAGGACCGCCAGTTAGGTATAGTCGAGCTCCTTTTCTTTTCGATGATCAATGACAATAATTCGTTCAATTCACCCAGCCGATAAGATTCATAAGTGGCTATCCCCACCCGACAGCTCCAGGAATCGCAATGAAGCCCACGGAAAACGTCAAGATGACACCTGCTCCTGGTTTCTCGAAGGCGAACGATTCCTGAAGTGGCAAGAAAACCCCGGATTTCTCTGGGTGAAGGGAAAGCGTAAGCCCCTCCGTTCATTCATCCTTTTGAATTCACATGTTCAACAACCCCATAGCTGGATGTGGTAAAAGCGTTTTGTGGTGAGTCTCCTCTAAAGAACGGTCCAAATGAAAAACTTTCTTCCCAGTTCTGCGATCATCGATAAACTTCCTTCGCCATCTCAATCACTCGGAATCGCATACTTCTTTTTCGACGGAAGGGATGGCCAGACAGAACTACAGCTTCACAACAAGCTCATCCGATCGCTCATTTCTCAGTTATCTGACACACGCCACGGCGGAATACCCGTGAAATTGAAGGAACTACACGAAAAATGTGGAGATCAGCAGCCATTGGACGATGAACTTCAGGATACTCTGCGACATATTCTGAGTGGATTATCGGATGCATATGTCGTCATTGATGCCCTCGACGAGTGCACCGACCGCCAAAAGACACTGGACTGGGTCAATGAACTCGTCACACATACAGATCGGAACGTGGGAAGACACTTTCACATCGTGGTCACCAGTCGGCCAGAGCGAGACATCGAGAAGGTTTTCGGGGCCCTTGATCGACATTCAATTGATGTTGGTCAGACGACTGCAAACCAGGACATTGTGAGATACCTCCAGCAGCAGATAGAAACACAATTCCAAGATTACGATAGAAATACTCGAAATACAGTAGAAAGTAGTTTGAAAGCGCATGCGGAGGGATCGTAAGGTTCTCTCTATGTTCCATTCAATTGTGGCTGATACTGCCCCAAGGTTTCGATGGGTTGCATTACAGCTTGCCGAGTTGGCGAAGTGTTCAAGCAGGAATGAAATAACCAAGCAACTTGCGGAACTGCCAAGGGGTCTGGATGAAATCTATGGCCGAATCTTGGTGAAAATTGATGAGAAGCACCGTGCCGATGCCAGGACATTCCTGTTGTGGTTGGCCTTTTCCAAGCGTCCGATGAGCATCATAGAAATTGCAGAAACGATCACGGTGGATTATGCCTCAGAAGATAGTCCAGTTTTTAACTCCTCGAAACGGTATATTGACCCACGGCATGTGCTAGTGAGGTGTTCGAGTCTCGTTACCGAATCAAACGGTACGTAATGTTGGCTTATTCCAACATTTGGGCTCTCGTTGACGGTGAAGACAGGTACCCTCAAGCTCTCTCATTTCTCTGTCAAAGAGTACCTTCTCTCCAACCGTATTGAGAAATATTTCAGCATCAGCGAGAAAGCCGCTCATATGAAGATCTTGGAGATCTCTGTTGCCTACCTTCTACAGTTTGACAAGTTTACACCCCTGACCAAAGCTATGCTTGCATCCTCACCACTTGCACAGTATGCAGCTCAGCATTGGATTGATCATGCAGCCTTCGAGGGGATAGATTCTGCTCCCCTGAAGTTGATCTTGCAACTTTTCACACCTGAGAGTGCTCCCTTCACAAATTGGATTCGGATTCATAATATCGATGAGGTGCACATTCTGCGCCAGCACCTTTCAAAGGATAAGGCTGAAGTTCAGTCACCTCTTTATTATGCATCATTGGCTGGATTGCAACAAGTTGCAACACACCTGCTGGAGAATGGGGCAGATGTGGATGCACAGGGAGGAGAATATGGCAATGCACTCCAGGCAGCATCTTTAGAGGGTCATGAGGTGATTGTGAAGCTGCTGATAGAGAAGGGGGCAGATGTGAATGCACAGGGAGGACGATATTGCAATGGACTCCAGGTAGCATCTTTCAGAGGTCATGAGGTGATTGTGAAGCTGCTGATAGAGAAGGGGGCAGATGTGAATGCACAGGGAGGACAATTTGGCAATGCACTCCAGGCAGCATCTTTGAGAGGTGATGAGGTGATTGTGAAGTTGCTGATAGAGAAGGGGGCAGATGTGAATGCACAGGGAGGACAATTTGGCAATGCACTCCAGGCAGCATCTTTCAGAGGTCATGAGGTGATTGTGAAGCTGCTGATAGAGAAGGGGGCAGATGTGAATGCACAGGGAGGACAATTTGGCAATGCACTCCAGGCAGCATCTTTGAGAGGTGATGAGGTGATTGTGAAGCTGCTGATAGAGAAGGGGGCAGATGTGCATGCACAGGGAGGAGGATATGGCAATGCACTCCAGGCAGCATTTTTAGAGGGTCATGAGGTGATTGTGAAGCTGCTGATAGAGAAGGGGGCAGATGTGAATGCACAGAGAGGAGGATTTGGCAATGCACTCCAGACAGCATCTTTGAGAGGTGATGAGGTGATTGTGAAGCTGCTGATAGAGAAGGGGGCAGATGTGAATGCACAGGGAGGACAATTTGGCAATGCACTCCAGGCAGCATCTTTCAGAGGTCATGAGGTGATTGTGAAGCTGCTGATAGAGAAGGGGGCAGATGTGAATGCACAGGGAGGACAATATGGTAATGCACTCCAGGCAGCATCTTTCAGAGGTCATGAGGTGATTGTGAAGCTGCTGATAGAGAAGGGGGCAGATAGGGCTGCACACCATCCATCTGGATGGGGACAGCTGTCCACTGGATGGGTGGTGAATGGGTAATTCTCAGACATCCACTGTCCCATCAGAAATATCTTAGGGACCTTGATGGTGATGGGGATGTCCATCGTATGGATGACGGTTGTTGATGGCTGTATGATTATATACTTTGCACCAATAGCTACAACTAGTAACTGATAGTTAACAACAAGAACTCCCTTGAGCACAAGCAAGGTGAAGTTTCTTTTTTATGAGCATGAGAGTGCATATTGTCCTGGGGTTTAGGCTAGTGCGTCAAAGGGAAATCATATCCCAACCACCTGAGAAGACCCTCTCAATGGCAACTGCACATCCTAAATTATGGAAGATAAGATGATGATGAATATGGTAACAGAAATTGAATTCACATACCAGGTATGCACAAGATGTCCCAGGCAAGCCAGAACAGGTTTGGAAACTTCTTCTGCTTTCCTACCCACCATGTAATTGGATTGCAGGTTACAAAGTCTTCTGCAGCAAGGGCCCAGAATGCTTCTAATTCATCTGCTGAAGCCATTCTGCTGTTTCGGCTATAGTGAGGTGTGAAGCACTTTTGAGGGGAGCCTGTGGCTGACATCACAAGTATTAGTTACCTTACCCCACTAACACTGAGCCCCCCAACCATACAAACAGACCATAGTTGATGGTGCCTGCTGATGAGCCCATGGATCAGTTGACCCCATCAAAGGTGGACTGGTCATCAAGACTCTCTTAGGACTGGTACTGTGCATTGGCTGAGAAGTGTACTCCATGAATTGACATAGCTAAAATGCCTTGGATCCTGGGTCAACTGGTCTCTTCATGGATTGGGCTCAACATGTGTCATGGGTCAGCTGAAGAGCTTTGAATCCCATGCATTGTGGATCAGCCCATCCAGTTGACAACTACAGCCCAGTTTCATTTTTATTTGCCAAGTTTATCTTGGCTTTTCATTGCCGGTCATGGTCCAGTCTTTGGTCATGCAGTTTATTGGGTCCATGACCTCCCAAGAAGCTGAGCATGGTGATGTTCACAGTTACTGCCAATACATTGACTTGAGGCTGTGAGATATAATATGCACACCCCCAGTTTGAAATCCCTACCAAGTTTATGCTGACCAATGTTTCTTGTAAACATACCCATGTTGGAATGGATCTGGCTCAAACAACCATATGCGGCTGCCTAAAATAAATGCCAAGCTGTTACTGTGCTGGTCTCCATCAGACAAAGTTGCTCCAAGATTCCCTTGCTTTTCTCTGCCAGTCACAGTTTACTGGGTTGTGAAAGAAGCCGAGGCCTTACTACTTTCATTATTATGTCCACCACAGGACTTCATATTAAATAAGCCCAAAAAAAATTGAAGATTGTCCAAGAAATGTACATGTATGCTACTAACAATTAAGTAGAGGGAGTTTGGTCATCATTGTTTGAAACTTGCTGGTGGTCAGATTTTTGAATCCTCACAAAGTAGAGGACTTACTCTGTGCAGGGGTTTGAAGTTGGGCTTTGAGTTTCTGTAGCTGAGGTGACTTCCTATGACCCCCAATGTAAGGACCAGGTGAACTTCCCCAGGTTGGAGGAACTGGGTTTGGCACCAACAGAATGACTGCTGGGCTCTCAGATGCTGGAGCCTGAGGCAGAATGATGGCTCAGGTCAGAGAGACTTGCATGTGATCGGTTGGAACTGGGTTTGGCAGAATGATGCCTGGAGTCAGGGAGACTTTTGCCTGCTGGGTTTTATGACCATGGTCAGGTGAGACTGAGCAATTGGTATTGATGCCAGTGTGCTTCTTCTCCTTGTTGCTGGGGAACTGGATAATGAGTGATTCCAGACTTGATTAGCAGGCACTGAGATGCAGGTTGAGCTCTAAAATCATGGTGACTGATTTGGTGAGGTCATGGAGTGTTAGCTCAGCAGTTTTGATGTGGCTTGTGAGTTTCTCAAAGGCCCAGGTGTAGTGTTCACCAAGAGTATGCCAACCTGCATGGGTTTTTGAGCCAGGTAGAGATGGGTAAGGTTGTGGGTTAGCAATAAAGTACCTGTGGCACAACCCATACCCTTGCAGAGGGTTTTGGAGGGCTTCGGCACAACAGCACAGTGGCTGCATGTGCCAAAACAGAAATAGATACATGCCAACTTCCTATATACAGCTTTAAAACCTTAAAACCACCCCCAATATACTCTTGCATACTCCAAAAAAAGTTATCCTACAGTTGCAGACAAACAAAGCCATCAATTTTGATAACTTAAGAACCAGATTTTTTATCAAAATTCAGACTTCAGATTCAGATTTAGAGAGCTCAAAACTGTTCAGAGTGCCTTAATTTTCCCATGCATTTTTGGTTTGGCCAAATTTTTGGGTGTTTTCAACGCACCCAAAAGTCTTCCGAATTGGCCATCTCTTGATCATTTCATTACCATTTATGACCCTGGTGTAGTAGATGCATCAAAAAATGAACCAGGGTCCAATTATATCTTTTTCTGGGAAACCTTGACCAGAAATGGTATGCACATGTGACTGTTTAAGAAAAATTCCCACCATCAAAGACACAATATTTTGGAAAGATTTTGATGAAAACAGACAGAGTAAACAAAAAGGAGTTGATTGGTATATTTTTTGTATTTTTAGCTATTTTTTCAGGCAGTGGCCAAATTTTTGGGGTATAAAACCCTTATATCGTCATTTCTGGGAATTCTGCTCATTGGAATTGATCAAGCAGATCAATGGAGACTTGTCTATGCCATTATCTATCAATTCCGATGCTTTCTGGCATCCTGGGAAATTGGTCAGCAAGTTTGGTGACTTTGTTGGTCCACAACTGTACACTGCTTAGCATGTCAGAATCCCCAGAACTTCCTGCAAAAAAATCTTCCTCAGGCAGAATTGTCAGTGCCACAAAATGAAAACTTACCACTCTGATTTCCACATTTGTCGCTTCAGTCACCCATTTTTGGGTACCTATGAGGTTATCCAATTCTTTGAATTAGGGAACCTTAGTGGTACCCCATTCCAGAGTGGTATGACCCTCATACCAGTTCCATCATACCATGGTATGGATGCCACATACCATTCCACCTCATACCATACCATACCATACCATACCATACCATACCATTCCATTCCATCTCATACCATACCATTTCACCTCATACAATACCATTTCACCTCATACCATACCATACCATACCATACCATACCATCATTCCAAAGCTGTCACAGGGTCTCTGGGGTCTTTTTTCCAAAATATGAAAAATATTTCTGCTGGCTGCAATTCTGGTCGGTTGGGCTCCATTTTTTGTGGGCTGGTTCATCACATTTCTTCTGACATTTGAGCTACAATTGGTGGCTATCTTTATCTTTTGAAAACCAGCAGAAATCTCCCAAAATCTGCTCAAATAGCCTTTATCCCAGCTCTTCTAATATCCATCACAAGCCACCTACCATGCCTACTTATATCCAGGCAATGTCATGTGAGGGTGACAATCTATTTAGCCTTCAACTCTATTACATCCAATCACTTTATTCCAGAAACACATGTTTGTGCACTTTCTTGATTGTATAATAGTGTCATACATACCATGGAACACAAACATATCAGGTAACTGGCTTGCCTTTGGGTGCACCAACTAATCTTATACCTGCTCTGCACCTCAAGACATAACAACAGGGAATTGCATTTCACATGTCAAGAAAAGTTCTGCACTATATGTGCATATTGCGAGGCTCAACTGTAATGTGACAGGATGTTTAAGGAACCCCTGCTCTGTACCTTAATAAATATCAACAGGGCTCTACACGTCAAGAACAGTACAACACCATATGGACATATTGCAAGGCTCAAGTTGGACTGTTACATGATAAATTGGTGTGTGGGCAGTGATAGGAGAAATGCAGGATCAATGATGATTCACCCATGCTAACCTGCTAACATCTTGTCATTACCTCTCAATAGTACACCCTGGCATATGCACCTCCTACCCCAGACTATATCATATCAATGGAATGATCCCACAGACATGGAATGATCCCATACAATACCATTGGAATCATACCATAGCTATGGAATCATCCCATACCATACCATTGGAACAATACCACAGCCATGGAATGATACCATACCATACCATTGGAGTAATGCCATAGACCTGGAATGATACCATACCATACCATTGGAATAATCCCATAGTGATGGAATCATACCATACCATACCATTGGAATAATCCCATAGTGATGGAATCATACCATACCATACCATTGGGATAGTCCCATAGCAATGGAATCATACCACACCATAACATTGGGATAATCCCATAGCAATGGAATCATACCATACAATACCATTGGAATAATCCCATAGCAATGGAATCATACCATACCATACCATTGGGAATCTGGGATAGTCCCATAGCAATGGAATCATACCATACAATACCATTGGAATAATCCCACAGCAATGTAATCATACCATACCATACCATTGGGATAGTCCCATAGCAATGGAATCATACCATACAAATACCATTGGAATAATCCCACAGCAATGGACTACCTGAAATACAAGTATGACAAAGCTAAGTCTACCAGAAACTGCTAAGTCTAAGTCCTTGACATACTTTATCTGCCAGGAATAAAGCATGCTATGTACGGTGTTGCCTTGTCTACCAGAACTAATCTAAGTCTGGTGTCACCCTGTTTACCAGAAACACAGAGTAAAGATGATATGCGCGGTAAATATGTAAATGAGCTCCCCATCCAATGACAAACACTCAGAAACCATGGCCCTCACCAGGGTATTGTCTACATTGTGGATTACCTTCTGAGAATTGGTCTGAGTCATCGCCACTTTCCAAAGGCCCACGTGCCAACCTCTGAAGGCCATAACCAGGCAAGCCTTCGTGGCCTTGTCCGTAGTACCCACCAAAGTCATATGGATGAGCATATCCTCGATATTGAGGGTGGCCACCATGTCCTCTTCCACCAAAGCCAGACCCACCCAAGCCAGATGGCCCATATTGTTGTGGATGTTGGCCATTATTTGTGAATTGAGCAGGAACACAGAGATGTTGAAGAAGTATAAGTCCATCTTAGCTTGCACCCCAAGTAAACTACATATACCAAAAAACAAGTATAAGTCAGCCTTAGCCCTGTTATCGGCAAACAAAGTAGAAGGCCAGCAAATACTTATATTTACCTGAAATACAAGTATGACGAAGCAAAGTCTACCAGAAACCACTAAGTAAGAGTCCACAACATGCTCTATCTACCAGAAACAAAGTATGCTATGTACAGTGTTGCCTTGTCTACCAGAACTATTCTAAGTCTGGTGTAACCCTGTTTACCAGAAACAAAGAATAAAGATGATATGCACAGTAAAGATGTAATTGAGCTCCCCATCCGATGACAAACACTCAGAAACCATGGCCCTCACTAGGGTATTGTCTATGTAGCGGATTACCCTCTGAGAATTGGTCAGAGTCATCACCACTTTCCAATGGCCCATGTCCCAACCTCTGATGGCCATAACCAGCAAAGCCTTCATGGCCTTGCCCATAGTACCCACTAAACTCATATGGATGAGCATATGCTCGATATTGGGAGCGGCCACCATGTCCTCTTCCACCAAAGCCAGACGGCCCATATTGACATGGGTGTTGGCCTGAAAATTGAGGGGGAAGTCGGAGGTGTTGGTTGTCCATACGAACCGGATGGTGATAGTCTTCCATATACATGTTGTGTTTGTCTTCATCGTGCATGTTGACGTCGTTATAGTATTGGGCCTGAGGAGGTATGAACCGAAAGCCCCCAGTGTGGTATGAGGCAGCATCGTCTTGGGCAGTAGGTCGATGCAAAGTCCCACAGGGATTATGCACTGGCTCTGAGCCACTGTCGATATGTTCAGGGCATGGGTGCAGAGGCCTGGTATGTGCATTCATAGTTCAGGAGACCTCTGGGCCACTGTTGTCAGGAGCACCAACCTGATGCTGATATGCAACACGGGGGTCTTGTGCCTTCTGTTGGCGAGGACCTGAACCTGGAACTATGAGTGACTTTCATCCTGTTTAGCAAGAGGGTGGTCCATACCATGGTAATTGCCTGCTTGCAGTTGGACCGAACCTGCTGCTCCATGCAATGTTTCCTTGCAGCACATTTGCTTAGCAGGAGGGGAGGCTGTTGGGGAGTTCACTGCAGGGCGAGTGTCGTCAGCCATTTCTTCATCGGAAGGGCCATCATCAATGGCATATGCCACTTTTCCTCAAGGTTTGGGCTCATGTGCCTGCTGTGGCAACTGATCTGCCGCTTGGTGTGATGTTCCCTGGTGGCGAACCAGCTTGGTCAGAGGCAACACTTTTAGCGAGTTTACTGGAGGTCACGACTCGTTGACACTATCGTCATCCAAAGGGGGGTCCTCCACATATATCACTTTGGCTTGAGGTTTGGGCTCCTCACGTAACTTGCATTTGGTTGTCTTCTTCTTGGTAACCTTCAACGTGTTCTCTTCGATCGCCTGACTGCGTGCTCTCGCTTGAAGGAGAGGCAGCACATCCAGCCCACCATCTTTTTGTCATGCAGCATTGTGGACTTTGGGCTGAGAGTTTCTGATGCAGGCCAAGACCTTCACCTCCCTCGACTCCATACCTCCCATGATGATAGGTATATCCAGCCATGCTTTGGTCCCTTCATCCAGAGACTTATAATCTAGAGCCATTCTGTCAGATGATGTTGTGTGATGTAAGTGGAACTTACCATCAGACCATGCTACAATATGAGGCATCAAATCCTTCAAGTCATCCTTGCTCATCATGTACGAGAACATGAGGTTGATTCCAGGTGAACTGATGTCATTGACAGACCAGCCTTTCGCACCAGGGAAAGGCTCCTTGCAGGGCCATTGCTCGAGGACCATTTCCGCATCACGGCAATGGGTTAAAAAATTTGCCCACACTGAAGAGCCCGCTGCTACCTCTGGTCCTGCCCATTCCACTTCACCCCAGTGAGCCTCAAGCCAAACCATGGAAACAGAAGACAACATACCCATTTGGAACCTCAACACCTGGGGGACACATCTTCAAGTGCGATCTCCTGATATTTCTGTGGTGCAGCACTCCCAATACAATGCAGGCACAGTGGTGATTGGAAGGTTAAGATTGGGGTCAAAGGGGTTGGCTACAGCTTTCACGGACTTAGAAATTTTTCTCGCCAGTTTTGACGATTTTTTCTGTCTGCCTGGGATGGTAGGAGACTTTGGTATCGACACCTCCTTAATATGCGCAAGGATGGCAACATCCTGACCCAGCAATTTCCCCAAGTCTACAGAATTTGGTGTGATCATCTTCAAATCCATTCCCCTTCAATGTTAATGTCAATAAATATGATTTTTTAAGCAAGTCAAGGTGGGAACTTACCTAAGGAGCATTGTTAAATGATGTGGCATCTGTTTGATATCAGCTTGACAGTGCACAATGAGGTCCTGAAGGTTTGTATTGCCTGTAACGACCATAGTGGCTTGGTTGGCGACCAGATCCTGCAGAATGATGATTCCAATCATGTTGACATCAGCACGTCCCAGGGCTGTTGCCTAAAAATCAGGAATCATTAAAAGGCAGCTCGAGAAAAAAGGCTGAAGACTTACCAAGTCTTGAACTTGCTTCAGCGCTGTTTTTGTTATCTTAAAATCTTGCCTGTCCATCTCAGGCCTGAGCTCGACCAACTCTGACACCATCTCCTCCACGAAATTATCCATCTGATTGGCCGACAACTTCTCCACAATATTGTTGTACATGGCAGCAGCCTGAGTAACCCATGAGCCTTCACCTGTATACAACATCAGACCCTGGGACGAACAAGGAAATATAAGATGTGTATATGCTTACTTTTTCTGGGATTGTAAGGCTGGTAACGCAAGTACATCTGCCAAATATCCCATCACGATGCTTCCCGAGAAAGAGACACATTGAACCCTCCTTTCTGCAGCACAGACTCAGGTGTGTGACCCATGTTCTTGCAATGCATGACAATCATTTCCACAAGTTCCATCACCAGCTTAGTCTCATGAGCCATGTATGGGCCACGCTTCATTGATTGTGGCAGATCGTCTCGCCTTTTGCCCAGTGCCTTTGTGCTTGTGACAGGCCATGCAGTGGGAAATTCAGATGCACCATCCGCGTCCACCTCCAAACCCTCACCGTCTGCTGAAGGCCTTTGTGCTGGTGGCTTGCTCTTCACTAGGTGACACAGTTTTTGTGCATACTCTTGAGAAGCACCTTCTGTGTCTGCCTCCAAACCCTCATCAGAAGCACCTTCCACCACCGCATCTGAACCCTCTCCGTCTGCTGAAGGCTGTTGCACTGGTGGCTTGCTCTTCACAAGCCAACATAGTTTTTCTGCAAAGTTTTCGCCTGGGCCTGAGCCCCCATTGTCCTTTGACTTCCTTGCAACTCGTTTACGTTGTCGACCCCATGAAACCTGGTCCTCTCCCAATTTGTTGCTGCAATTGGCACCCGAAGGCCCCTTCCGACCCTTTGTCTTGCTCATTTGACACCTGTCTTGCTCATCCTCTTCCTCCATCCTCCTCTCATCATCAGCCTCCTCTTCTGTGGTATCCATCTCATCATGGCCCCATCCCCGGTTTTTGCGAGCCCATTCATGTTGACATGCCTTTGCCTCCTCGGTTTCACTGAAGTCACTACCTGACCTGCAAGAACTCGATCTATAGCCCTTTTCGCCATCTTGATCTGGTTCAGGCATTGACTCTGCTTGGTTGTTGTCCTCCTTTGGGCCGCCTGACTCTTTCTCCCTGCCTGACTCTACTTCAACAGCTTCCTGCCCAGACTCCTTTGTGCCGGCAGACTCATTGTCTAGCTCATCAGCTCTTTCCTGGGCAATTATCTCAGCCACCTCCCACCATGCCTCCACCTCAACAAGATTGTGTAACGCCCGAGGCTTCTCTGTGGTATATCCTGGGGGGAGTTGCTCCCATTGATGACTGGCGCGATTATACCAACAAATGTATGGGGCATACATGCCCAATCACCTGGCCCAGCCAACCCAATCCTTGATCGATAACCTACATAACCCAGGTCCTCGATAGCTCTGCCAATACAGCAGAAATAGTTGGTCCCTGGATGTGGAACAGCTGATGCTGAAGGGAGGGGAAGCCTGTCATTTGACGGCATTGTGGAATCAAATTCCTCATCACTGGACGCTGGGTCCGGGGTCAAGGGCTCGCAAAAGTTCAGTGCAGGGTCAATAACATTGAGGGGGGGGATGTCCAGCTGGTTATGTATTTTGTAGAGGCCCCTTGAATGAGGAGTGGGCCCTGTTGTGCAGGAGAGTGGTGAAGATGGAAGAAAACCAGAAGAATCATTGCTGTAGAATGCATTGTCAGTGCCATGTCACTATGCGTAATAAAGGAAACATATGTCAGAATTAGAGTCGATTTGATCACGAAAGTGGTGTCCACTGATGGGGAAACTCTTGATGAGGCAGATCTAGCAGAAATAGCAGTACTTTACACTCCCACTGCTTGTCTGACAGACTCCGATGGAATTTCATCGGACCCTGCCATTTCCGATGGACTCAGTGGACTGTCTGTTGGAAGTCTGTTGGAGTCCGTTGGAAATGGTTGGATTCCGCTGCTAGTCCAGGCAAAGTCCAGTGAAAGTCTGCTCAAGCCACTTAGAAGCAAGAAGTGGTTGGACTGGCTGGATTTTGTGTCTGTTGGACGTCCGCCGGACTTCCGCTGGATTTCCAATGGACAGAGGCAGAAACCAGTAATACTTGCTAAGTCATCAGTTTGCTGGACTTCCGCTGGACTTCCGACGGACTTCCGATGGACTTCTAAGCAAAAAAGGCACAACTTCCAACAGATTTTCAGTGTCCAGTCTGCAATTCTTATAAGTAAATCTAAACAAGTCAGGCCCTGGTCAGACCTTATGCTAAATTCCTTAAGACATGGAGGTTTAAAAAACAAAGTATATTTTATAACTACATAAATTCATTTTACTACATTCTATGTTACAGAGAAGGGGGAGGGAGTGGGGGGGGGTGGTGATCAGAAAGGGAGGGGGGAGGGACAAAAAGTGAGGGGGAAGGGACAAAAAGTGAGGGGGGAGGAACAGAAAGGGAGGGGGGAGAAACAGAAAGGGAGGGGGGAGGGAATGGTAAGCAGCAAGGGAGGAGGAGGGAGTGGGGAGTGGTGAGCAGCAAGGGAGGAGGAGGGAGTAAGGGAGGAGGAGGGAGTGGGGAGTAGCAAGAGAGGAGGAGGGAGTGGGGAGCAGCAAGGGAGGAGGAGGGAGGGAGTGGGGAGCACCAAGGGAGAGGAGGGAGTGGTGAGTAATGGAGGGGGGAGGGGATGGTGGGCATTGACTGATAGAGGGGGAGGGAATGGTGGTGCTGGGCCCTCATCCCCATTCGTGCGTGGTCATTGGCGCGCATCGTTGACACATTATTGCGTCGCGTTGTGTCACCGTCCTCGCGTTGCGTGTTTTGTCGTCATCCTCGCGTGTTGTGTCATCGTCGTCGTGTCGTCGTCGTCGTCATGTCGTCGTCGTCGTGTCGTCGTCCGTGTCGTGTCGCCGTTTCGCGTCGTTGTTGCCTTTCATTCTCCTTGGGCATTGTCATCGCCTCGTTGTTGTCTCGTCGGCAGGCGTTGTTGACACGTCATCGTGTCGTCGTTGTCGTTGTGTCGTTGTGTTGTCCACGTCGCGCGTCGTTGACACGTCGTTGTGTCGTTGTCGTCGCGTCGTTGTGTTGTTTGTGTCGCGTGTTGTTGACACGTCGTCGTGTCGTCACGCCGTCCGCGTTGCGTGTTGTTGACACGTCATTGTGTCATATCGTCGTGGGTCGGTGGGCTGTCGTGGCCGTTTGTGGGTGCTGGTGGGCATGGTGGGCCGTCAGTGCGTGTCGTCGTCTGTTGGTGGTCAGATGAGCTAGGTTGGGGTGGGATGGTTAGGGTGGGTCTGGGCACTCAGTTTGCACAGACGTTGTCGCCATCGGACGATGCTGGATTGTCGTCGCCGCTGGGGATGGATGATGGTTGAGGAAGAGAGATGTGGATCATTGATGATGGGAAAATCACGTGTCGGCGTTTGCCGATGACCATTCTAGGAAGGCAGTCAAATAGTAGGTATGTATAATGTAAAACACCTATCTATATTAAAGCTGCCTTAGTCCAGCTGGTTCAGTGTTGTGTTGAATATTCTTCAGGGCCTGAGGTCCAGTGTTCAATTCCATGATGTTGCATTTTTTTATATTATATAATTATAATAAGAACAGTCTGTTGGAATTCCGTTGGACTTCTGTTGGACTTCTGTTGGATTTGTCCACTGGAATTCTGTTGGTGCTTGCCTGTCATTTCCAGTGGACTGGCTGCTAGTTTGCTGTTAGTCCATCGGAAGTCCGTCAGAAAAGTCCAACGGACTTAGAGGTCCGACCAGAAATGCTCGGAAAAGCTTCAGACATTCACCGGAAAATTGCTGTAGTTGCAAAGCAGAAAAAATGTCTGTTCTGAATACCCTCAGTCTGACGGAGTCCGGCCGGAGTCCGCTCGGAAAAGCAGTGGCAGCGTAAAGACCTCAGAAATAGGTGAACTGAGCAGGAGGAAAGGTCCAACATTCCGACATACATTAGCATAGCCTGGAGACCCAAAGGCAATACCGAAGTAGCAGAGGCAGAGGCATTTGAAGCCCTAGCATTCAGGTTTCTGCTGTAAAAGATGTCTTGGGCAGCGTCCGGTATGTCATCCTTGCATCTGCAGACATTACAATTCAGACAAAGACGGTGGGGTCGAATCTGACGTCACTAACTGATTATCGCGAGAAACAAGGTTCTGGGTTGGTGTGGTATCTGGGTCATCCACAGGCATAACCCTGTAGGCTTGTCAGCCAAATAAAGATGAAAAAAGCTCAGCGAACAAGGAGTTAACACTGGTGAGACCCAAGTGAAACAACAAAGAGTCAAATTTCACAAAGGCAAGGATACTCCACGACAAGGAGTCAAACGGTATATCCCCTGGGAGAGATCCATGCACTCTTTTTGGTGTCTGTAGGCACAGATTGTTTTGGGGATATTGGTTTCTGCAGTGTTGTGATGTTCAGATGTACTGAGAGGACCCAAAGTCTTCGTGACTGAGCTGAGTCCATGTTGGTTGACCATGGTGTCTGCTGTGGTGGAGGATGGTTCATCCTGAGTGGGTTGGGCCTCAACCACAGCCTTGATGCTAGCGTCGGTGTCCATGACGCTACAGCACACATTGAGATTTTGACAAGGTGGCCCAGAACATGCACATACCTTTCATTGTCTGTAGTCACAGCTGACTTCTCAGGCTCCGAATTCCACACAGGCGCTCTCTTGACAGCTTTGGAATTTTTTCTGATGGCAGACATTAGTGAGGATCCTTGAATCCAATGTATCAACTTACTTTTTGGAATGATGAGGGTGCTTGACTGCTGGAGTCGATTTGGTGTTGACGATGGCTTCGATGCTGGCATCGGTTTTTTTCTTGGAGCAGGTAGGAAGACCGATGGCCTGGGAGGCTACAGTGTTGGAAACTGCATTGCTGCTAGCTTCAACGGTGGTTGCACTATAGGGAAGATTGAGAAAAGAATGTGCACAAAATTAACCATGAATCACCTCTCAGCCTCCTTGGTTGGGGCAGACTTTCCAGCTCCCTTCAGATTTTTTTGAGCGATGTGGCAAACTGTGGAGGCAGCATACTCACTCTGGTGCTTGCCTGGCCTTGGCCTACAGGGGGCAAAAGGACAACTGGTACCAATTTACGTGCACAAAGCTGATGAGGTTCAGACATTTGAGTTGTAGCAGTTGTAAACCTGTTTATGGTTCAAAGTTTGAATTTTTTCTGGGTAGTTTGGGTGAGAAAAGTGTTCCACTGTTTCTTAAATATAATCCATATTCTTACTCAGTCCACTCTAGGCCAGGTACAGACTAGCCCAATCAGGATTTCCCTAATGTTGTTGTGAGTTGTGGGTCTCAGGGTAAATTAACCCCATTGATCCACCCAATTACTATTGACCTGCAGAGTTAGCCAATTGACCACAAACTGGCTGAATGAACAAATCACCTTCGAGAGACAGGCTTCACATTGAGAGGTTGACGTGTGAGGGTGTCGGGCCACAGGCTACCCATGGTGTGCAACGAATTCGTGGCATTTAAGGAATTCGTGGCGTCTAACCTGGCAGCAACCAGGGAAGCCCCCAGCACTAGTACGTTACCCAATTACATAAGTTTTTTCTATTATTTTTCAACCCAACGTACCAAGTGTAAGGTCAGCTCACACATTCCAAGATGATGGCTTATGCTGAAGTTGATTGACGATCGGAATTGACTGCATGATCGTTTCAACAGAGCTATTAAGTATTATTTGGTGGTTGTTTTGTTTCAATCCAATGTACCCACCCATGAAATAGCTAATGTTAGCGTGCATGCGCACCATATCCCGGTTTTGGCCAGTTGAACAAACCAGATTAATGGTAGGAATAGACTGCATAATTATTTCAATTAACCTATGGACCATTCTGTCATGAAGCCTACATACCAACCCATGAAATAGCTCAGGCTGACCTGCATGCGGACCATATCCCGGTCTTCGCCAATTAAACAGACCATATTAACAGTAGGAATAGACTGTGTGATTGCTTCAACTAACCTATGAATGTTTTTGTTATCAAGCCTACATACCAAGCAGCGAAAGATCTTAGAAGTTTCGATGACTGAACCATGCAAGCGAGGTGACCGATGTAGTTACTATTTGAACAAATGAGCTCAGCGTTGTGGATTGAGAATGACAAAGCGAGGATTGCAGCGACAAGGAGTCAAACCACTCAAGTGAAAGGCCAACAGGGAGTCAAAGCCTGATATACGCAGCATGGACAACAAGGAGTCAAATCCTGCTTGGCCTGATGGGGAACTGGACAAAGAAAGGGCACTTACATTGTTGAGCCAACATGCAGACTCTGTGATTGTAGAGGAGATTGAACCAACATCGATACTTTTTGAAGGAATGAGCATGGCATCGTCTATTTCGTATTACGATCCAAGGAGTTGACTCGCTAATGCCAGGTTTGAACCATCCAAACGGAGAGACCAACGTCGAGGCTTGCAAAGTATGGATCACGGTCCCATGTAGAAACTATTCCAAGGAATGAGCATGGCGTCGTGGTATTCAAATTACGAGGCAGTGGATTGACTCACGATTTCAATGTGGTGCGATTGTTGCACCCATATCCCTACTCTGCATGAGCGAAAGAGGCACTGCCCTAACCCAGCTGAACATCTGTTTGGAACCAATGGGCATGGACATCGTCGACATGGATATCAGAAGTGAGACTAACAGTGACAATGAGTCAAACTGCGAAAGGCCAACAAGGAGTCAAGGCCTAAAACGCAGCGAGGACGACAAGGAGTCAAGTCCCGCTGGTACAGAAGGGGTCAAGGAGGGGGGAAAAACAACTTACATTGATGAATGTTGAGGGCAGAGCAGTGAGGGGAGGTGAGAGAAGCTGTGAGCACTGAGTGCATGAGCCATTGTGCAGAGGTAGAGCGCATCAGATCTCATCAAAGTTTGATCAGAGTACCACCGATGAACAAATCACAACAAGATCAACTTGAGTGTTCTTGGAGTTGATCTTGGAGTTGAAGATCAACTCCAACCTCTTCATGTCTTCCCTACATGATCAGCGACTATTGACTCGTGGCTACCACTTTTATCATAATAACAAGGCAACTGCCTATAGATCAATGTGTATAAGTCCACAGTCTTTATGATAGGGAATCATTCCTGTTACCATGTCTTTTCATTATCATAAAGCCAGCACTTTTTTCATTAAGTGTAGGCAGGGCTTTATAGCTCGATCTCATTATGTACCTGGGCGATATCATTGTGATTTTCATTAGTTCTGTGGCTGATATCATTGTAATTTTCATTAGGATACCTGGGAGATATCATTGTGACTTTCATTAATATCAGTGGAAATCTCATTAGATATTAGAGCAATATCATTGCAATTTTCATTAGCTACTGGAGCAATATCATTGTGATTTTTCATTAGCCACTTGGGCGATATCATTGGAAATTTCATTAGCTGCTTGGACAATGTCATTGTGATTTTCATTAGTTCTGTGGCTGATATCATTGTAATTTTCATTAGGGTACCTGGGAAATATCATTGCGACTTTCATTAATATCAGTGGAAATCTCATTAGGTATTAGAGCAATATCATTGCAATTTTCATTAGCTACTGGAGCAATATCATTGTGATTTTTCATTAGCCACTTGGGCAATATCATTGGAAATTTCATTAGCTGCTTGGATGATATCATTGTGATTTTCATTAGTTCTGTGGCTGATATCATTGGAAATTTCATTACTTCCTTTGGCAATATCATTGGGATTTGTCATTAGCTACTTGGGCAATATCATTGGGATTTTCATCAGCTACTTGAGCAATATCATTGGAAATTTCATTAGTCACTTGGGCAATATCATTGCAATTTTCATTAGCTACTTGGGCGATATCATTGGAAATCATTAGCTGGTTGGGAAAAAATGGCAGGGTGGTGCTCACTGTTGGTGATGACATCAGGGTTGTTTTCAGGGTCCAGTGCACATTTCCAAATATGGTAATATATCCAAAAATAGCCAGAAAACAGTGGAGAAATTGGAAAAACATATGAATGGTGTACAGAACATCAGGCACTGCCTTCAGGGTCCATCTCAAAAGGGAAATATCACCTGGTTTGACTAAAAGGTAAAGAAAACCAAGAGAAGAATGATTTTACCTATCAGGGTCCATGTAATGGGATGTTGGGATGATGGTCACATGACCAATTACCAAAAATGGTCAAAAAACGAAAGTTGTAGCCCTGCATTGTAGCTTCCGAAATCTGTTTGAATTATGTTCTGAAGTGTTCCCATTGTGGAGATATGAGGTAAAGGAATTTCAAAAGTGTCGTGTTTTTTTTGTTTTTTGTGTTTTTCTGCATGAAAACAAAACCAAATAATGTGATTTCAGTATATTTAGAAAGCTAAAAGAAAGGGCTACAATTATTGTATCATGGGAAAAAATGACCAAAAAAGGAAAGTGCATGCCCTACTACAAAAGTCAGATATAGACTACCAAGTTTACTGATAGGCTACAAAAAAGTCGGACTTAGACTACAAAGTTTACTAATATACTACAAAAGACTACAAAGCTTGGACTTAGACTACAAAGTTAGGGTTAGGGTCAAAAGGTTATCTTGACTACAAAGTTTGTAGTATCCACCTTTTGTCATTAGAAAAGTTTGTAGTGTCCGCTTTTTCATTAGAAAGTTTGTATTGTCCACTTTTTAAGACTACAAAAGTTTGTAGTGTCTGCTTTTTTATTCAAAAAAGGTTTGTAGTCAACATGTAGTTTATGGTGTCCTTGGCCCTATCTATGTATGTTATGGAGATGAGGTTGAAGGATTGCCATCATATTGGCAGTGCTGCAGCATTAGTTTTTGACATCATGCACAAGTTGTCTTTCACATTAGGAAAGGCCATTCTAAGCCTTTCATATTGATACCTACTGTCCTATATAAAACATAATTATAAGTTCATGTGGGGATATTGCTGAAGGATTGACATGACATCAACAGTTTTTGACATCATGACCAAGTTGCCTTTCATACTGTCTGCTTTCACATTGACAGCTACTGGCCTGTCCCAAACATAGTCAACTTTGATACATTTATGTGGGGATATGGCTGAAGAATTGACATAACATCACCAGTTTTTGACATCATGACCAAGTTGGCTTTTGATGATGAGCTGATTCATCCTGGGAGGTGTCTTTAAGTCAGGTCATGTTGTAAGTTGCCCATGTATTGAGTAGATATCAACATGAATAGCCTTCTCTAGCTTGAAAGCCAACTTGGGCATGATGTGAGAAACTGATGATGCGGCAATAGCAACATGTAAAGTCACATCAATCCTTCAGCCATATCCCCACATGAGCTGACAATTATGTTTTGAGATAGGACAGTAGGTATCAATATGAAAGGCTTAGAATGGCCTTTCCTAATGTGAAAGACAACTTGTGCATGATGTCAAAAACTAATGCTGCAGCACTGCCAATATGATGGCAATCCTTCAACCTCATCTCCATAACATACATAGATAGGGCCAAGGACACCATAAACTACATGTTGACTACAAACCTTTTTTGAATAAAAAAGCAGACACTACAAACTTTTGTAGTCTTAAAAAGTGGACAATACAAACTTTCTAATGAAAAAGCGGACACTACAAACTTTTCTAATGACAAAAGGTGGATACTACAAACTTTGTAGTCAAGATAACCTTTTGACCCTAACCCTAACTTTGTAGTCTAAGTCCAAGCTTTGTAGTCTTTTGTAGTATATTAGTAAACTTTGTAGTCTAAGTCCGACTTTTTTGTAGCCTATCAGTAAACTTGGTAGTCTATATCTGACTTTTGTAGTAGGGCATGCACTTTCCTTTTTTGGTCATTTTTTCCCATGATACAATAATTGTAGCCCTTTCTTTTAGCTTTCTAAATATACTGAAATCACATTATTTGGTTTTGTTTTCATGCAGAAAAACACAAAAAACAAAAAAAACACGACACTTTTGAAATTCCTTTACCTCATATCTCCACAATGGGAACACTTCAGAACATAATTCAAACAGATTTCGGAAGCTACAATGCAGGGCTACAACTTTCGTTTTTTGACCATTTTTGGTAATTGGTCATGTGACCATCATCCCAACATCCCATTACATGGACCCTGATAGGTAAAATCATTCTTCTCTTGGTTTTCTTTACCTTTTAGTCAAACCAGGTGATATTTCCCTTTTGAGATGGACCCTGAAGGCAGTGCCTGATGTTCTGTACACCATTCATATGTTTTTCCAATTTCTCCACTGTTTTCTGGCTATTTTTGGATATATTACCATATTTGGAAATGTGCACTGGACCCTGAAAACAACCCTGATGTCATCACCAACAGTGAGCACCACCCTGCCATTTTTTCCCAACCAGCTAATGATTTCCAATGATATCGCCCAAGTAGCTAATGAAAATTGCAATGATATTGCCCAAGTGACTAATGAAATTTCCAATGATATTGCTCAAGTAGCTGATGAAAATCCCAATGATATTGCCCAAGTAGCTAATGACAAATCCCAATGATATTGCCAAAGGAAGTAATGAAATTTCCAATGATATCAGCCACAGAACTAATGAAAATCACAATGATATCATCCAAGCAGCTAATGAAATTTCCAATGATATTGCCCAAGTGGCTAATGAAAAATCACAATGATATTGCTCCAGTAGCTAATGAAAATTGCAATGATATTGCTCTAATACCTAATGAGATTTCCACTGATATTAATGAAAGTCGCAATGATATTTCCCAGGTACCCTAATGAAAATTACAATGATATCAGCCACAGAACTAATGAAAATCACAATGACATTGTCCAAGCAGCTAATGAAATTTCCAATGATATCGCCCAAGTGGCTAATGAAAAATCACAATGATATTGCTCCAGTAGCTAATGAAAATTGCAATGATATTGCTCTAATATCTAATGAGATTTCCACTGATATTAATGAAAGTCACAATGATATCTCCCAGGTATCCTAATGAAAATTACAATGATATCAGCCACAGAACTAATGAAAATCACAATGATATCGCCCAGGTACATAATGAGATCGAGCTATAAAGCCCTGCCTACACTTAATGAAAAAAGTGCTGGCTTTATGATAATGAAAAGACATGGTAACAGGAATGATTCCCTATCATAAAGACTGTGGACTTATACACATTGATCTATAGGCAGTTGCCTTGTTATTATGATAACTAATGGTAGCCACTAGTGGACTATTGGTGAGTGCAATTCTTGACATCTTTGATGCTACATCCCAGGATTTTGACTCATTGTCGATCCTGAAAGCCATTGACCTTGACTACTTGTCAGTTGGCAGTCCATACAAGTTTGACTCTCTGTTGCTTGACTGGTTGCATCACTGACTGTGGCTGATGTATTTACACTGACTGTTTAGAATTATAGATTGCTGCCCCACAACTGCTGAAGAGTGTTGCACCTTTTTATGATGTGGTAAGTGGTTGGACCTATACATCAACCAATTTACGCCTACTGATTATGATTGTAGTTTTGTGGCTGGCCACAGCTCAATGGTGTTGGATTGATTCATGTGGCTTGATCTATACAACAGCCGGTCAAAGATCTTGATGTTGCTGGTTGGCTCGGTGTTCACAACGGCAGATTCTCGTACTATTCTCGCTCTCCAAGAAGATGACCCTGAATGTGCTCCTGTACACGCCTCCATCCATGCTTGTCTCGTCCCCCTCAACCACCATGATTCCATCACACATCCGATAGTATGGTCTTCAATCTTTTATTAGCAAACAAGGTATGGAGTGTCCTCGTTGGATGCAGAAGCCTCAGCTGACCATTTTTTGGTTAGCTGACAGGGCTGCTTGGGCTAGACGGCATCAAGTTCACGCCCCTCCAGTACAGTACTCCATCAATCAATGCAGATCTTGTTTAACTCCATCAGCATAATTGCTTCACGCATCTGAAAGCTGGGACCACTTCAACACCTGGTGCAGCACCTTTTCAGTCTGTGCGCTTGACTTTCCTGCATGCTAGCTCTGCCTGGCACCTGCAGGGTACAATGTTCAATCTATCATCGGCAAACAAGGTATGGAGTGTCCACGCTGTATGCAGAAGCCTCAGCTGACCGTCTTTTGGTCAGTTGATAGGGCTGCTTGGGCTAAACATTGTCAAGTTCCTGCCCCCCTCAGTAATGATCCCTCACAAAGTCAGAGCATTGTGTGCTGTCAGCACTCCCTGTGCCCTGGAGGTTCTTGTCAGTAGTTTTCATATCGTCCTCTCATAAGTTATAATGTACTTCTGCACTCACAATTATTCTTGAATCCATGGTAGACACAATGTCATTTTAGCAGTTTGAGTGTCTGGGTGGTAGGTTTACAAGATGTACTACTTACTTGCCTGACGATTCCATGCCAAATGACGTGTTCACAGTAAATATGCATGGTGCGTCTGGTCACATGCTTTGATCAATGTGACAGGTAATGTTCAAGTCCTTATCTGGTTCACGAACGCACTCACTTCCACATCTTGAAGTTCCATCCTGGTGAGTCTCTGCCGTCTTTTCTTCTTGTTTCGTCCATGGAACTTGACTCCTTGTCGTTCCAATGGAGTGTACAGTCTTTGACTCCTTGTCAGACTGTCTCTCTATCCCAAGCTTGACTCCTTGTCACTTGGGTTTTCTTTTGATCGTGAAGCTCATTGATTAACATCTTTGACAGACCACTGCTTGTGTTACCACCTGTCGCGCCTGCCTCGGTCATTGTGGTGTCTTTGGATTCACACTCAACATCACAGTTGTCAGGTAAGTGTCTGCTGTACTTTGTTTCTGTTTTGTTGCATCAATTTACGTCATTGACAGCTTCTGCTCGTGTTACCACCTTTGCCCCCGACTTGTTGTCTGTTACCACGTCTCGCGCCCAACACATAGTGGTTGTTTGTTTTGTGCACCTGAAGTTTAGGTTCATACCCTGTTCACTATCTTCCTCTGTCGCTGTTCTTGTACACTTGTTCTTGGAATTTGACTCTTTGTCATTCCAACCGAGGATGTGGGTTTTGACTCCTTGTCAATCTACATCCTCATCTTGAGTTTGACTCCTTGTCGCTCATTTTCTACCATTTACCATCAATTGAGTTCAATACTCATGCCTTTCACAGCAATGTCCCCCTCCAACACCAAACCTTACTATAAGGAATACTTCCATGAAGGGGATCGTGATTATGAGGCCACTGATGCTGTATGCTGGGATGTGATGGAATGTCAGGTTCGGTCAGGGGAGGTCATGAGTGAAGCAGGTATCAACATGTACATGGAGCACCCAGACAGCAAAGATCTGAGCCATTGGTGGGTAATCACAACCCCCAATGCTGGGTACATTCCCACTGCACCCATCGGCATCCGAACGATTCAAGTGAGAGCGGACAGACATTTTGGGTTGGACGACCACACTCAACATCCGCAGATGTACATCAGGGGTTTCAAGTACATTTGCTGCATTCCTAAGTGTGAGCACTTGCGACGCATGCTATGGTGGACTCCTACTATGAACGATTGTCCCCCTATCCCCAATGGCCCCTTTGCCATCACAATACACGTCCTCAAACTGCACCTGTTGCATGGATACAAAAAGCTTCATGACAAGTATGTTGGCCTCATAGGCCAATGTGCTGAGCACTCTCCGCTGGCTGGCCTCCTTGTGATGACTATGTGTCAATGTCTCAATAAACTGAGATCTTTCGGAATGATGTACAAAGAGATCGTTCTGGCAGTTGCAGAGTTTCAGCATGCAGTACTCAATATACACAGGTGGATTGAATACATCAATGTTTACCAGCCCCATCTATGTCCTGGTCCCAATGGCATGGAGAAGCATGAATCAAATCAGAAACTTATGGGCACCTTTATGGAGAAAGTCACTGTTGTGCAACAACTTCACATGATGGGCATTCCGGTTTGGCTGATTCAACCATCATTTCGTATTTTGCCAATGATGAATGTCAACATGTATTCCCCCCAGCGACATGATGACGATATCGTTTTGTGGCAGTTTGGGAAACCCTGACCCCTATCCCATTCTGGTTGTTGGCCCATCATCTGCGGAACTCTACCGGTGGATGCAGCGCATAGGCTGCAGGATCATGGACCTTCAGGACATTATGGTGATAGGCTGTCAGGATTTCGTTGAGGGAAAAGTCAAGCTGGGTGCGGTTTGAGAGTCTTGTAGGTGAAAGCTTCTTCTATTTGGACCAGTAGCTAACATCTTCCTTTTGTAGACTCACTTCCTGTGCTGTCTGTTGCCCAATTGTCGGCTGCAGGGGCAGTGGGGCCCATTGGTAAGAATGACTGTTATCATGTTGATGTTCTTATTGCTAACTTGGAGTGTATTTAGCTGGTTCATCTTCTAGGATTGAGGGACAGTATGCCTCAGCCACTTCAACCACTCAGCAAGGTAAGGTCGTGCTTTCACTTTAAGTGCTGAGTTTACTAAAACGTGTTTGCAGTTTTACAATCCGTGAGATCCCAGCAGCAGTCCCAGCCACGATCTCAGCTGCAGTCTCAGCCCCCCTCGATGCCAGTTATTCCTCCATCTCTGGGGCTTGCACCAACATTGAATGAGGGTCCTGGGCCCTCCAAGTGCCAACGCCTAGTGGGTGAAGAAACCCCAGACAGCCCATTCATGCCGGACCCTATGCCACAATGGGCGGACACTTTGCATATGATCGATTCGGATCGCAGCCGAGTAATCAAACATCCAGAACACATCCAGAACATTGGCTTCAAATACCCTAAGCCAGAAATTTTCTTGAACTCCAAAAACCAGGCTTTGTATACTGTGATGTGGTTGGCAACTTGAGCATATCATGCTTACACACTGTAGAAGAACAGAAGTTCAACACAGGGAGATGGAAATTGGTTGTCGAACTCGAGTACAAAGGAGAAGGGAGAAAGGAGAATGTCAATGGACAAAGGGATAGACCAAAAGAGTACGTAGCATTGATAAAACCTAAAAAGCTTAAGACGTGTGGCATGAGCACTTCAGTGCGTGCTTAGAAAAAGTGGTGTGAGTCTTCCAACGCGTTTGATGTGTTTCGACGAAAGAGAATGCCGCGCTTTGGTGCACAAGCGAAATTCTTCTTGAAGGGTCCAGATGAAAGTCGAAGCCAACAAGTTCAAGAGGGAGGGAATGCATTGTGTGTAATATGACTTAAAATCTTAAAGAATCTTCGTGAAGGGGAAGTCAAGGGAAGGGGAAAAAAAAGGTACTCCATTCAACAGGTGGGAGGACACCTTTTATACACAAATGATAATCACAAGGCATTTGACATGTTCTCTTGTGTTGCCTGTCCCAAAAGGTTCTAATTTTAGAAAAAGAAGAAAGGTATCAAAAAAATAAAAATAAACAATAAAACTTATGCCTCCCGCATGATTCCTCAACCAAATCTTTGAGCTGGGGATTGCTCAGGGAATTGAACGACGCTGGGGGAGCTTATTTACGTGCACGTCGCCGCCCTCAACACAAGCGCCCCAGTCGTCAACAACTCTACCCTACCGTCCAGCCCTTGGAAAAGGCATCGGTCTCATGAGAAAATGTTAGAAGTAATGAAATGAAATAAAATGAAAAATATACGAAAGGTGTGCATACAAAAATGAATCCTTGAATCCAAAATCCTTCAAGTTGACACAAGGAAATCGTGATCAAAGAAGTAGCCAGAGATGATGTCATATGAGGGTACCGTTTCCTGTAAGTTGCCGGATATTGCGTCATTCGTTTGGGACTTCGATAGCACACGTGATGAGCTCATGTAGACGTTGAGATGAATATAAAGAAAAACTTCAAAAGCCTAAAAAAATCTTAAAAGAAAAAAGAAAAATCAAAGTGTATAAAAAACAACTAATAAACAGAAGTGCCATGAATGGGTCATTCTGCACTTCCACAATGCTCGGCACTGGGACCTCGCTCCCTCCTCCCATCAGCTCCCAGCAGTGGCACAACTTCCTCATCAAGATTCTGCTGTTCTTGCACCCTGATAGTATTGATGTCGTGGCACAGCTGGATGAACCCACGACTTCCACTCCCCCACCACAACCAGACAGGAAGGGGAAACAGAGTGCCAAGGGGCCAGGGAAGGGGGCAAATCTCGCACCAAGAAATCAAACTCTTATCTTGATCAGATCCTGCTCAAACATGGCCAGGTTGATAGGGTGGTTTTTTATGATACGACGATTCAACTGGGTACCGCAGCAGAGCTGGAGAACACATTGATGCTGGAAATCATGAAGGAGGTACTCTGGGAACTCTGTCACATGAGCTTCTGATTTGAGCTTGTGAGTCTTGATGCCATCACCGCAAATGCGATGTACCAAGCTCATGAAGGGTTAACACAGGAGGAGGCATTGGCCGCTCGTATCCAGGAAGTTCTTTGGGTATTTCCCATGTCTGGTGAGGTGGTGGGACCTTTCATCATCAACGAGATCCTGAATTGCGATTTAGGTTTGACAGCAGCGGATCTGCTGGAATGGAACCATTATCTGGTGGCACTGGGGCATTTGATGTCTTTGTGGAAGGGTTGCCTGGATTCTATCACCAAAGTGAGCTCGGGGCCATTGGCAAAGCATGTATGTCATCTGGAGGAGGCGTGTGCAGTGTTCTATTGCCAGAGTTTCTTTGACAACTTTGGCTGTGCACCTGTCATACTGTGCTGTCTTCCATCTCAATCCCTTGCACATTCCCAGCCCGTTACCTTCATGGACTCTGTGTCTTCTGTGCAGCCACCATCATCTTAATTTTTTTGAACAATAATAGCACACATACATCTTTGCATCATGTTGCCTCGTTTTTTTCTTGTCATTGGTACATGATGTATCAATATATCTTTTTTGGGACTGTATTGCTCCCAGGGATTTGGGGGTTTGATGAGACCTTGGTAAGGCACTTTTCTCTTCTTTCCCCTCATCTTCAAGCTTGGTGCTTTGCAACACTTGATGTCTTTCAGAAAGAGTCGTTACTTGGGCAAGGCTGGACTTGCTATAGGGTCTCCCTCTGTGAAAAAGAAGTCTTTGGTAAATCTTGGGTGTCAACTGATGATGACAGTGTGTCATGTTGTCCTTATGGGCTACCTGGTGTTCAGATCTTGCCTAGGCAGGACTTGACAACTCCTCTGGGTTCCTTTTTTCGGATACCCTTGCCTACTGCTGCTGATTTGCATGATGATGCTGCTGCTGCTGCTGTTGACACTGATGATAATGGGACTAACTGGGATAATTATGACTCTGAGGATTCTGAGGGGGTTTCACCTAGTGAAGGTCTTCATCCCTTGGTATTTCCTGCTGAGCAAGGCTCTCCAAGTAAAAAGAAAGACAAGAAGATAACTTTGTGGAAAAACTGGGCTTTGAAACTGATTCCAGAGCTTCTGGATCCCTATCTGAACTTGTTGAGAGAGTCAGAGAACTTAAAAAATATAGATAGGAGGTTACCTCACTGTTCTTGCAATGGAAGAGGGCATAAAATGAAGGTTATTGCAGTGTTTTTTGAGAGTAAGTTATTCTTGCTGCCTTAGAATTGATTTGCCATGGCTAATCTGTTGCAACTGCCACTTAGAGCTCACATCAGTGGAAGTGTGTTCTTGCTCTGCATGTCTACAGCTCTTGGCTATGGGGCTGTTTCCAGCCTCACCACTTCAACCTACATTGGCAGTGGATCTAAATATGCTTGACTATGTGAATGAGCTTTTTGTTTGCTCGCCACCAAACACTACTGCATGGTGTGACTCTCTAGAGGCATTTCTTGGTTCCCATAGCTATAAGCTTGAGAGTAGAGATGCAATAAGGCATCACTTTGGAAATGCTCTGCAGTGGTATGGGAATTTGATTGCTCAAAAAGAGCTATTAATCTCTGGGATCATAAATGAGGGTCATACTGGAATGGAGGGTCAGGATGATCTTTCTTCTGAATCTAAGGAATTAGATGAAGAAAGTTATGGGCCACCTCTGACATCTAGTCCTGCTCCTTCTGCAGATGAGGCTAGTGATGGTTCTGAGGCTAGCGATGGTTCTGAGGCTAGTGATGGTTCTCCTGATGTTCAATATAGTATGAATGCTACATCTGGTATTCATAGACCAAGTCTATATTTATGGCAGCATTGCCCACTTTGTTTTGGTGGAGATAAACCACATGATGACAACTTTCTGTAGGTGTTATTTTATATTCTTATGTTCACATCTCATTTTTATGTTGTCAGTGTGGATGTTATTGTGTGCATTGATGCCTGCTTTACTCACAAAAGAAGAAATCCAGCAAAAGGTGGGGCAAAGGGTCCTGAAAATCTCCATCCAGAAACTGTCTTTGTGTCAGACAAGAATGTTGCTGAGATGAAAGCCTTTGTTGAGACTACTCATCCTGTAAAATCAAAGTCAAAGGAAAAGACAAAGGAGGGCTCTGATGGTCATGGTGTAGAAGATTCCTATGAGCCTGGAATGAAAGTCCCAGTTTCAGCTTTGGAAGGATGCTTGGCCTCATTTGTGGCTGCAGATGAAAGAAGGACAAAATCCAGTACATAGTTCTTTGCAGACACAGGATATATGGCTATGCTCTGTCATCATGACCATGTGCTCTGGATTGTGAATATGACCACTGCTGGAGAACAACAATATTATGCTTTAGCATTGATCAAGGAGCTTTTTTTGAATTTGCCTTTGTCAATGACTGTGGGGATACTCTATGATATTGGTTGTCAGTTAGAGAGAAGTTGCAAGATATGGGGTTTTCTGGAGGAATTTATGGCACACATTATTTTTGCACTGGCAGTGTTTCATGCATATGGTCACCAGTGGCCATGCCAACTAATCTACCACCCCCATAAATGTGAAGGTTTTGGACTCTCTGATGGAGAGGGCTGTGAACACTTCTGGAGTTCCATAAAGTTACTAATTCCATCAATGCATGTGGCAGGGGTAAGTCATCATGTGTCATCCTTGAAAAAAAAATTAATGATTGTCTAAAATAGTTCTACCATCGTCTGTTCACAATTGATACTCAGGTGAAACACCTAGAGAAAAAGTCATTTAAGGTGATGGGAAAATGGCTTCAACATAAATGGCTGCATTTCCTAGAAAAGAAGATTGGGGCTGAGGAAATTCTCCAAGAACTTGGTCTAGAAATGCCTCTTCTTGAGAAAGAATGGAAAGACCAGGTTGTGGCACAGACTAAGCCCTTGGCAAGACAGTCAAAGAATATTGGGAACAATGCTGTCAAAGAGATAATGGCTTTGTATACTGCAAGGAATGCATTTGCGGGTGAGTTGGGAGAGCTTGATCAAAAGCTAATTTCTGGTGACTATGGAGATGATATGTTGGTGGAGGATGTCCTGGCAGCACGTCTGGCTGTAGTGAAGAAGCAAAAGGCTATAGAGGATACCATTTAAAACAAAGAAGAAAAAGCTTGGTGTGAGGGATCAAGAGAATTTGAAGGATCTGATGGGCAATAAATTTCTTCAGTTAAAACTCAATGCCAGAGCCCTCAAGCAAAGGCTTAGAGATCAATTGCGCAATCGAAAGTTTGAGTTGGAGAGATTAGAAAGAGCATACCGGAATACAACTTCCAATGGTAAGCTTCTATTTAGGATAAAATTATGGTGGCTGGCTAATATATACTTTGATAGAGACGAAATTGCATTCACATGTGCAGAAACAGGTCAATCAGCAGCAACCAACAATTGCTAGATTGGCAAAAAAATACAATGACATGTGCTATGATATGACAAAGCAGATAGAAGAAAAGAAAGCTCCTCAGAAAGCAATAGCTCCAGTCCCAATTAACCAGGACACTCTGTTCTCTTTGGATGTGGATGATGACATCTGGCAGGATATAGGCTTGGATGAGCATGAAAGTGAGGTGATCCCAGGTTGGCTTGGAGATGAGAAAGTCTGTGAAGGAATCAAAGCAATGCTTACTGTGAAAAGATGCATGGAGGAGATCACTAGAATCAAAAGAGAGCGGACTGCTTTACAAGAGTGGTCTAAGGAGGAGTGGCAAGCAATAAATGCAGCCATTGATATATGTGGTAAGTTTTCTGGATATTGCTTTTTTGGTGGAATCTAATAGGTATTGTATTGTTGTAGAGGATGAGGATATCAAACACCAGTTGCTCATCAGAAAGGTGCAACATCTGAGTTTATGTGCACAATGGAGGGAAGAGGTGTCTCTCATACCAGGTGCATACCATATGTTGCATGGATGGGGACCAAGTGAAGCAGAAATGGAGAATGCATTGGAAGAATTGTCACAGGAACATGTTGATGATGAGGGAAGTGATGATGAGCAGTTAAACTGCACATATGATATTGAAGAAGAGGACAATAACAATGTTATTGAAGAAACAGAAGTCTTGGCAGCATCAGATGCATACAGAGCAGTGGATAATGGGTTGTTATTTGGGAGATGGGATTTGGAGAACCTGTGGGAGGATGTGGAAGATGGAGAAGAAAGTGTCTTTGAAGCTACAGCCTCACGCAAACAGCCAAGGCAAAAGTAGCATGAGATAGAAGAGTTGTGATGGTATTGGATTGAAAGCTTGTAATACTATGACTTTGGACTTTTATGGCAGAGTAGAGTGATGGAGAGGGTGGTAAGGTAAGTGTTCTATGTGATATACAAGATTGAAAATGTTATGGTAGAGGTATATTGAAAGTTTTGAATGGTATGATGGTATGATTCCATATTCCATTTCCATGGTATGGTATGATTGATGGTATGATCACAAGTCAATCATATGGTATGAATGGTATGATGTATGGTATGATTCCATTTGTATGGTATGATCCCATCTCTATCGTATTATTGCAATGGTCTGGTATGGTATGATTCCATCTCCATGGTATTATTGGAATGGAATGATATGGTATGATTCCATCTCTATGGTATTATTCCAACGGTATGGTATGGTATGATTCCATCTCTATGGTATTATTCCAATGGTATGGCATGGTATGATTCCATCTCCATGGTATTATTGGAATGGAATGGTATGGAATGATTCCATCAGTATGGTATCATTTCAATGGTATGGCATGGTATGATTCCATATCTATGGTATTATTCCAACAGTATGGTATGGTATGATTCCAACTCTATGTTATATTCCTATAGTATTTAAAAATCAATTGTGAAGTGGTTTGTTCTATATGCATGTTGGAGGAATGGCCAATAGGTGGCAAATCATAGAGCTGGTAGGTAGGTAGTATTAGGCACATACTCAAAAAGGAACAAGGGCAAAGGACAACACAATACAATAAGGGCAAAGGACAACACAATACAATAGAGCTGAGTAAGTTAAAGAGTCAATTACTGTTGGAGAACTTCCACATAGACCAAAGAGTGGAAGAACTGTGGGGGGTCTTCAACAGCCATCCATCATTGATTGTGTGACTGTTGTATGACCACATATGCACATGTTGATTGAGAAACAACTGGATGGCTGTCCATTCAATCTGCATGTGATTATTTTCATTGTTCTCCAACATGACTATAAGTCCAGTCAGCAAGTGGTCAGTGACATTATCATCATCAATGTCACCCTGTTGAAAAAATTGATCACAGAGAAAGACATTTGTTAACAAGCTTGCCTAGAGTGGTAATTTTGGCTAAAGTTGATCCCTTGGCAACCAATGAAGTCTTGCATTGTTGTTGACTGAAATTAATTGATCTGTAAAGATATAAGATTTCAAGTGGCTTGTGATGGATTATTTCAGGTTTGGATGGCTAAAACCTGGGATAAAGCCTAATGAAGCTGATTGTTTAGATCAAGTTCAACCTATAGTCTCCATTTGTAGCTGAAAATTTCAGAAGAAATGGGAAGAACCAGCCCACAAAAAATGGAGCCCAACCAACCAGAATTGCAGCCAGCATAAATATTTTTCATATTTTGGAAAAAGGACCCCAGAGACCCTGTGACAGCTTTGGAATGATGGTATGGTATGGTATGGTATGGTATGGTATGGTATGGTATGAGGTGATTTGGTATGGTATGAGGTGGAATGGTATGGTATGAGATGGAATGAAATGGTATGGTATGGTATGGTATGAGGTGGAATGGTATGTGGCATCCATACCATGGTATGATGGAATTGGTATGAGGGTCATACCACTCTGGAATGGGGTACCACTAAGGTTCCCTATTTCAAAGAATTGGATAACCTCATAGATACCCAAAAATGGGTGACTGAAGTGCATTTGTCAAGGCTGTTCATCCCAAAAAAAAGGTGAAGGTGACTGAGTCATCTGATGTGGCATCTTCAGCCCAGGAGACTGGTGCAGTGCCTTCAGTTCAGGAACAGCAAACTATGCCATCTGTAACTTCTTGCCACAGGGTTATTATTAGTGACGAAGAAGATCAGGAGGAAGCTTCTCACCATGGTCAAACCCTGGATCCCAACAACAATGTGATCATGATATCAGATGATGAAGAGATCACTGCTGAAAAGGAATTGGGTAAGCAACAAGATGTTGATGAGACTGGAAACTTACTGTGTAGAAGGCAATAGAACTCAGATATCAGTCACTGTAAAGTGAAGAACAACTGAATTGGGTAAACTACCTGTAGAAGGAAATAGAACTACAAGTAGTCAGTAATCTAGGTGATGATAATGTATAGTAGAGAAACTCACCTCAGATGTCAGTCACCATAAAGTGAAGAATGACTGAGGTGGGCTGAAAATAAGGTTTGGTATATATACTGTGGCTTGACGTAAAGACTGGTAAATAGCAGGAGTAAATGAATAGTGTGATAGATAAGAGTGTACATGTAAACAGAGCAGGTCACAAGATGTCTACTTCAACACTCTCCCAGACGATGAAGGACCTTCAGGGGTGTAACTGCATAGCTTGAGTGGTTGAGAGTGCTTTTAGATGTTGAGAACAAGTCAGGTGGATGATGAAAGGAGTTATCAGTGATGACCATGAGGGCCTATTGAAGATTGTGTGTCAAGGGCTTGTAATAATAGGGAATGTTTTGAATGATGGTTGATAAGAGGAATAGGTGTGGAATGGTTGTAGATGTGAGGGACTTGACTTCATGGATTGTCATTTTTGAGCATGCCTTAAACTTTGCATGTAGTAACAAGGAATACCTGAGATGTCTACTTCAATAGCCCCCAGATGATGAGGGACTTTGAGGGGTGTAGCTTCAGTGATTGAGAGTGCTTTTGAATGTTGAGGACATGAGGTTATAAGCCTGTTGATGAGACCTGCATTGGGAACAACATGTAGTGATTGTCATGGGTTTAGCAACCTGTGCAGGTTATGGGTAGGGGTACGGGTTTGATATTCGCTACCCTTGCCAAGCCCATACCTGTGGCAGGGGTTGGCAGGTACTCGTAGCAATACCTGTCAAGTAAATAGTCATTATTTCTTTGGGCAGCTCATGGTCTGTGTCACTAAGTTACCATAAAAATTACATGCAATATTTCCAAGTTGTTTGAAAAATATATAATGTAGGTTTTCATCATAAGCTCATTCATTAAGTCATTGTTTGGTGCCTCATGGTCTCGCATGCCTCATGTCCTTGCATTAAGGTCAAAAATATGTATATTACCACCAAGATATGCATATAACATACAAAAAATGTCTCTAAGGTATTTATAATATATCTATAGTATAGATATATTATTGCTGACTGTCTTGGGTGACTACCAATTGATTGGTGGCAATTTTAACATCAACCTTTCTCAAAAGCATTGTTGACTTCAAAATCGAGCAGCTGCAAAAATCTTCACCAAACTCCTTGATCCTAAACTGCGACCCCTTATGTGGGCCAGTAAACATGGTAATGACCTGGGATTTGCACTCTGGTCTTTCAGGTATTAAATATGGAAATGGCACTTCCAAGATTTTGAAACTGAGCTGGACCTTCACTGCATCTCCAACTACTCCCTTGAACTCCCTGCACTTATCTTTGTGCTCACCCCTATGAAAATTAGGGTTGGTGTTGATGAGACAAAGGCTCAGCCTCATGTTGGTGAAGCAGTCATCTCTGAGCCAATATGTAGAAGGGGCTGCCATAATTGCATCAGTATCTATTAACATTAAATACATACTTACCATCATCACCATGGCAGGGAGTTTGTGAGCTTGGGTTCCAAGCTGGGGTTGTAGGGATATCTTCCGAGTTAGGAAGCAGAGTAGAAGGCCCTGCAATGGCTGGAGTCTGCACAAGGAAAGCAGTGGGATATGGGACTGATAGTTGCAGATCTGGCAAGGGGTAACCAGGGAACAAAAAGCCTGCCAGAGTACCAGGCGGAGGTGCTGGTTTGAGTGGGTATGTAAAATTGGTGAGAAGCTCTTGAGGCCTGGGTGGCTGAAGACTTTCATTGGTGCTGGAAGCTGATTAGCAACAATTTCAAAAAATGGAATAAAGGGCTTGCATGATATGTAGAGAACTAATGTCAAAAACTTGTGGGTGTTGGAGGCACACCTTGAGCTCTCCGAGGACTCAGTTCTGAAGAAAAATGGGAGGTGAAGAACTGGACATTCCCCAGAGATACCTCTATCTAAAGGATGACAGAATGTTAGGAGAAGTATAATATTATAAAAAGCAAGACATTTACCTCTGTACTGGTCCTGTCATTGAAGACACACACATAGTCATCGTCTCGATTCACTACCCAACCCATAACACCTTCGTGGTCTCCCAAAAGAATGCAGACCTCATCCCCTACTTTGAGATCTTTTCAAAGGGACAAAAAGGGTACAGTCGTTGTTACATCCTCCATCGTTAAAGAAACGATGGCTTCATTTTCCGTTATATCCTCAATTGTTCCAAGAAGCCCCCTCAAATCTCCATGAGTGATTTTCACCCCATCACCTATTCGAAGGATCCTGGCTGACATTCTCGCCATCGTGTGCTGTTGGATGCTGAGTGGAATGTCCGAGCCAGCACTAAAAAGCTCAAATTCCCTTGATGTTGGTACTACATCTTCTGTGGTGTACCAATCCATGTCGACTTCTGAGAAATACACATATCCATCAGCATTGTACAATACTCTGTGGAATAAGTACAAGCTGTTGCACTCTTGAAAAGCCTGATGAAACCGTTGCTTCACCAGTGTTGGATTGAAGAGGGCTTGGGGAGGCCACCCTGGTGCTTTAGCTCTTCTATTTAGCTCATGATCAGGCTGGTAGGTGGCTGTGAACTCATTGTCCATCTCATCATTTTGGTCCTCATCAGTGATAAGCCGGCTTCCTTTGACTTTGGTGGCAGGTGGGTTGTAATCAACATGTGGTACCATGAGGAGGTTGATGAGCAATATGGAGGAAGTGTGAACCTCCTGGATGAAGGCAAGATCTCCCTTGTAGATTCCATGGTGCAGCCATACCCATGAATGAGGCTTTGGTCAATAGGTATCTGGAACATCAAAGATGGAGAGGTTGGGATCAGGTATGTTGAAAATCTTGGACACCATCACATTAGGTATGCCATTACAAACTTGTCTAATCATCTCTGCTGAGCCATTTTCAAAGAATACTCTACCAGGTGGAGCTCTCCAGCTGAAGACCGCTGGGTAGTGATGTGCAAGGGTTTGTCAACCCTGCAAGGGTCAGGGGTAAGGGTCAGGAGGGTAAGGGTCAGGGTAAGGATCTTGTAACCCTCAACAAACCCTTGACCCTTCTGAAGGGTCAGGGGTTTTCCAGGGGTTTTTTCAGGGGTTTCATTTCTCTAATATCAAGGTAAGTACTCCAGATAAAATGCTTTTAACTCACATTGAATCAGATGAAATATTATCCAAAGAGGCCTCACTACCTTTGCAACACTTAGTATTGTTCAGAATACACTGAATTTCTCATAATTCATGAATAATTTACTAAAAACCATGTGTACTGTCATAAATATACTTGAATGATATGTATTTCAAAGGCATCTCGCTATTTATTTACTATCTATGAAGCTTGAGCAGTTATTTGCTCCAAACCCTTGTCCAAACGCTGCTGGGGTTTCTTACCCTCCAACCCCTGAGATACCCTTACCCTTACCCTTCAAAACCCTTGACCCCAGCCAAGGGTCAAGGGTTTTGGAGGGTAAGGGTCAGGGTCAGCCTGAGTTGACCCCAGGGTTACCCCTGCTCATCACTACTGCTGGGGGTTAAAACCACACAGGAAATCAAGGGTCCATGAGCTGCCAATGGACTCGACAAATGATCCTCTCCTCATATCCAGGCTAAGTAGAAAAGTCATGACAAACATAAACTTTGAAGATTGGATGAGTGTTACCTTGACAAGCACTGCCCATAAAGATGCCTTTCCAATATCTTGAACATCTTCTTCTGCATTATGTTGATGAGCTGTGATGTGCTTAAGGAAGCTTTCCCAGAATGCATCATCATTGGATGGCATCATCGCTTCATGGAGAAGGTTCTGGTGTGCATCTCCTGAATTCGACTCATCAATGTCTTTGTCATCGTCAATAAGATCACCTTGGAAAGAATTAGCACTGTACTAAAAACAATTACAACATATGATACACACCTTTGTCGCTGCCAATCTGATTGTCAGTTTCCACCTCAGATACCTGAGCTTTGAGATCCAAAAACCAAAGGACTTCCAGCAACTATAGCATGATTAGCTTGTTATGAAAGCTCACAAGGATAAAGAGAACTTGCCTCAAGTTTTCTACATTTCGTTGCTCTCTCACTGTATTCTGATTGCATGATTTCAGCTTTCCTAGAATTCATATTACTGTTATAGTCATTGGAAATGCACTAGCAATGCACAACTGTTTCTACTGGGTATGTACTCTACAAACTATGAGGATGGAACACAGAAGTTGGAAAGAAATTTGAAAATGGCTTGCGGGCTGTTTATCTTTGGTTCACTTTAGGGCCAGTTGCCACATATCACGTGAGCATGGCATTTGATGTGTTCGGCAAACATGACAGCCATGGCAGCGTTCCATCATGGGCTGAATAGAAAGGCTATCAGTTTTGGCACATTGAGATACACAGCCAAAGGCGTACCTCCATATGTCTTCAATAGTATCTCTAATGTATTTATTTTCATCAACAACAAGCAATTTACCATGTAACAAACGCAAGGGGCAACTTTTCTTTGAATTTGTATTGCATTTTGAATAGGCAAAATGTTCGACTATCTACAAGACTACATACAATCATAGCTATGGTAATCATAGCAATGGCATCCCTACTGTACATACAATGAGGAGAGATAAGGGGGTGGAGAAGGAAGGAAAAGAGGCATGAAAGAGGTGGAAGCACTATATATGTGATTAAGAGCAGGCATAGAAGAACATTCTATGCCTGCCCTTAATGTTCTATGCCTGCCCTCAACATTCCATGCCTGCCTTAAACTAAAAGCAGCCCTAAAGTGCCTAGCATATATAGTGCTTCAGCATTGTTCGTTTTTCCTTTCTTTTCTTCTCCACTCCCCCATCCCTCGCCCTCATATATAGATGCCTCCCTTATGTAGACCGTAGTTATGCTTGTATAAATGTAGTAGATAGTATGTAGTAAGCTTGTAATATTAGTATGCCTGTGTCCCACACATCCAGTACTTTACAGTGCCCCACCTATTCCTGCAGGAATTCAGTCATTCCAGTGGAATCCACAGGAATCTGCAGGAATCTGCAGGAATTACACAGGAATACAGTGGAATTCCACTGGAATCCTCTGAACTCATGTAAATGTACCAGTACATGTCCTGATCAGCTGAAGTCATGTGACTTAATAACCAACTTAATACTCAGAATAAATTTGAAGTCAATAAAGCAAATTATAATGTATTTAAAATGACATAAAACATATTTTATTATATACTACTATATACATAGTGTTGCCGTGGCTCGGCTAGCCGCAAGCCGGCTCACTGAACTGGTGGCTTTTGCCGGTTCCGGTTTGTGGATCACTTGAAAGCTGATCAAGTCCAGTTCAGCTCGGCTTAGTCGGTGGCTTTGAACCGGTTATAGCCAGTAAATGGTTGCCACAATTGATGACTCGCGCATTAAGTAGAATGAGGTTAAATTTGTAATAGAATTTGAGACAAATGTAAGTAATATATATTGAACAAGCTATCAATCCTCGTCATCCTGTCCAATAACATGAATTACCTCATCAATATCTATACCATCCTCCATAATTTCTGAAGTTAGCTTCCCTAACAAATCCACTGAATCTTCGTTGTCATCTGCGTAGTACTCAAGTTCGTCTTCTGTGACAGCCCATCCCTCCGTAAAGTTTAGCCATTGCTGCTTGAGCGAAAACTTTAACATTTGAAGCGCCTCCATTAGAACAGGGTGGATTCGATTTCGCCGCTTTGTATCAGTTTTGGCACTGGATGAAAAAACACGCTTGGAAGGAACCGAGGATGCTTGAATGGGCAAATAATCTAATGCCATCGCGTACAATATTGAATGAGTTTTATCACTTATCTACAAAAAAATCAGTGGGGCAAATTAGAAAATAGTGAGACTATACTTACTGCCCAAAACCCTACAATATCTGTGCCACACAGTGAGAGTGGCCCATTTTCGTACAACTCAAATTGTTCTTCAATGCCTTGGACCTGCTGCAAAGAAGCACCTGTAACGTCCATCATATCTTCGAGCCTGTATTGTCCAGCTAAATCATGCCAGCTTCACCTCTGTTGCTGTGAGGCTGCTCTACCAGGTGTAGGTTGTTGAACTTGTCCATGAAGACAGTCATGGTATTTTCGCATCTGCAACAAGTATATTAGGTTACTGTCACTGTAACAAACTGAGACACTTACGGTATTTTTTATAATTATGGTGGCCCTGGCAACGTAATTAGGCTCCCAGTGTTGTCGAATCCATGACAATCGTATTGAGGGATTGAGAACTGATGATGTCAAGTTATTGAATGATCTATGAATTTGAACCTTAACTCACACATCGCAATAACGTAGGCAGGCAAATCATCCATTTTCTTGTAGTAAGTTGTTGCCCAGTCAATACCGATATCTGTCCATCAGGCCAAGCGGGGGTGTGCTGTCCCAAGTTGTTCCCATGCTGTCATGAACATTTCGAATGCAGGAATTGCGCCTGATAAAACGGGAGTGCGCTCTTTCAACATAATTTTCTGCACTTGATGAGGTACCTAAGAAAAAGATTTAGCCTCAAACAGGTATCAATATTAGAGACATACACCCAGTACAATCTCAAAATCCTGGCACTTCAGTCACCCACTGCCAACTGACTGTTAGTCATGCAAACTCCAGGTATACTACATGACTAAAAGTCATAGACTATATCTATATTCTATATATATATGGGTCATCAAAAGCCCTGAAATCTAAAATATATTCTTGAGCCATGGACCCTGAAATGTCACACAAAAATTATAATGTCTGTGTCACACCACCAAAATATATTTTGCAAGTGAAATGCAGTAAGGATATATTTTTGGTGAGTGGACCCTGAAATGTCACTGTCACACCTTAGAAATATATTTTTGCCCTGGCTTGGCCTTAGGATATATTTTGTGAAACAGATGTGGTAAGGATATATTTTTCTGGTCCGTAGGGGTGTCAGGGGTCCTACTTTCAGCAAAAAACTTGTGATTTTTTTGCTGTCTGGGGTATATATTCAGGAAGATTCTGCAATGACTTCCAGGGGTTTTGGCACTATGTCTGGCTTGTGCTCCCAGTATGTAGGTAGAAATAAGGGGCATCAATAGCATCTGTGATATATCTGAGTTGCTTAAGTATCATCCACTTTCAACCACACTATGAATACAGTTCACATTACAGATTCATTCATTCTCCTTTAACAATTTTGGGCCTCAATAACATGGATGATTCACTTTGAAGCTATTCAGTCCAAGATTACATCTGTATTACCATCTCCTGCCAGACACACCCCTGCATGTGATATCAAACATCTCTCCCAACCCACTTTCAAAAACCAGAGTTCACAAAGTTCTTCTTCTTCTCTCTCTAGTTGCACCTAATCTGCATACCCCACCCACATCTGTATTACCATCTCCTGCCAGTCAAACCCCTGCATGTGATATCAAACATCTCTCCCAACCCACTTTCAAAAACCAGAGTTCACAAAGTTCTTTGCTCTTTCTCTTTTTCTCTCTTCAGTTGCACTGATCTGCATACCTCACCCACATCTGTATTACCATCCCTTGCCAGTCAAACCTCCGCATGTGATATCAAACATCTCTCCCCCCCATTTTCACAGACAAGAGTTCACCAAGTTCTTTGTTGTTTCTCTCCTTCTCTTTCTTTCTCCCTCTTCTCCTCTTCTCCTCTCCCTGCCTTCCTCCCTCTTTCTCTTGACTCTTCATTGTAAATTTATCGACAATGAATTCCATTCTCCTCTGACAAATTCTGTTCACCAATGTCATACAGTGTTCTGGCACTCCTTCGGACAGGCTAAGGACATTCCCATTTTGTAGTGGCCACACAGGAAAATAATTCATTCTGACTTGACATTCCTATTTACCAATACATCTTCTCTGTAATTCCACATTTTTGGGATAAACAAAGCCTGGAACATGAATAGATACACTGTTTAAGAAAATGGGCAAAATGTCACAAAATTCACTCCTTCAGACACTATGTGACACTGCCAAAAAGTGTGGGAGAAATCAGCTTATGGCCATATGGTGCAGTCACATTGTCGATGTTCAGTATGTGCAACATTTCCTCTCCCCTCATTTTCCCCCTGAATGTCCCAATTCTTTTATTAATACCTTTACAGTAGGGTTTTATATCTATAAATTTTTTTGCTATATGGGTGGTTCATCAAATCTGAGCAAAATCTAAGATTAGCATAGTAGCCTTTCACAATTTGATCACTTTCAGTATAATTCACTCATAGCACCTTGAGAACTTTGCCAATTAATCCAATTTTATATATACATGACCTCTATACCTATTTACAGACATATGCCAAGTTTGATGATGAGTGATGTTAATCTGCATGAGTTAGAGCCAAGTGTCTGAAGGAGTGATAGTGTCTGAAGGAGTGCCGGAACACTGTACACTAAATCCTGAACCAAGATCTATTTTTCAACCATAACATGAATCCAGATGCATAATTTCTGAACTATATCATGAATATTTTAATTAGATGCTGAACCAAGATATATCTTTCCACTTTATCTTGAACAAGGATATATTCACAAGACATGTATCACAATTATATCCTGACCTAGGATATATTTCCAACAAGATACTGAACCAGGATATATTACCAATACATATTTTCAAGCTATATCCTGAACAAAGATATATTCAACAAGATATTGAACTAGGATATATTACCAAGATATATTCCTAAGCTATATCTTGAACAAAGATGTATATTACCATACTATATTTTTCAATTCCTAATCCACAATATATTTCTTAACAACCAGAATATAGCTTTCAACTATATCTTGCAGAAGACAAAGGTGCAAATTATTGAATGAAACTACATAGATTTACATTACTACAAAGACCATTAAATACAGAAAAGAAGAGAGGGGGAGGGGGTTGGTGGGCAATAGGGATAGGGGAAAGGGTTGGTAGGCAATGATGGAGGGGGGGAAGAGGTTCTAGGCAATGAGGGAGGGGGTGAGGGGGTTATAGGCAATAAGGGAGGGGTGCCAGGCAATAAGAGAGAGGGGGAGGGAGTGCTGCAAGTGAGGGAGTGGTGTGCAGTGGGAGGGAGTGAGAGAGAGGGAGAGGGGAGGGGGAGGGAGTGGGGGAATGGGAGGGAAAGTGAGAGAATGGGGAGGGAGTGAGGGAATGGGGGGGAAGGAAGGGTATGGAGTGATGGAGGAGGGAGGGAGTGATGGGGAGAGGGAGGGAGGGGGAAGGAGTGATGGAGGGGGGAGCTCCCCTGGGCTCGTCATTGCTTGTGTCCATTCAGGCGGTCGTTTCGTTGGCGGGCGGTCGCCTTCGTTTGTGGGCGGTTGTAAATGTTCGTGGGTGGGTCGCCCTCGTCTCGTTGGTGGGCGCTCGTGGACGTTGGCGCGGCTGGCGTGTTCGTTGGTGGGAGCTCGTGGTCATTGGTGGGAGCTCGTGGTCGTTGGTGGGCGCTCGTGGTCATTGGTGGTTGTCCATGGGTGTTCGTCTTCGTCCATGGTCCACCACCCACACCTTCATCCATCATCGTCTTCGTTTTTAGGGCAGTCGTCGTGGTCCGCCAGGCGAAACAAATACAACGAACGACGACATCGGTCGTCGTTCGTCGTCTGGTTGCCACGTCGCAGCTAGCGACGTGGCACCTCATTGGTGTCAGAGGGGAAAACGCCGGGGTGGTAACTACTTACCAGGCTGGGTACGGCACAACCTCGTCACCATCGTCCTCGCCTGCCGTCGATCTCCTTTGATGACGTGTGTTTGCTGGGGGTTGGTGACATGGCGCTGCCGCGTCGTTCTTGTGGTGCCAGGGTGGTTGTAGTTGGTCCGTGACGACATTGTGCGTCGTCAGCATCCTTGTTGCGTTGCGGTGGGTGCGCCATGGGCATGTGCGTCGACTTTCGTGGGTCGTCGTCGATTTTCGTGGACGGTGGCCATTTGTGGGTTGTTTGTTGCACGGTCGTTGTCGGTTTGGGCAGCCAGGGTTATTTGCAGTGGTGGGTTGCGTGACCTGGCATGACGGCGACGTGGTGGTGAGGTGGAGTCGTTGGCGTTGACCGTGTGATGGTGAAGTTGTGGGCTGAAGAGAAAGGTTACAGAGTCACATTCTGTGACGTTGTTCATCTGTAGTGGCAAAGATTCTGAGACTACAAAAGTTTATAGTCTCAAAAAGCTGGTATTACAAAATTTTATAATGAAAAAATTGAACAGTACAAGCTTTTGTAATGAAAAAAAGGAGACTACAATTTTTGTAGTCCCAAAAAGCTGGTACTACAAAATTTTGTAATGATGAAAGAAGATAATACAATTTTTTGTAGTTTTTGTAGTCCCAAAAAGCGAACACTACAAAATTTTGTAATGAAAAAGGCAAATTTTGGTAAGTAGACATCTTTCCAAAGAGCATTGGGTTCGTTTTTTGGGAAACAGTTGCAAGAAATTAATGACAAAAAGAATGACACGACGGTTTAACGTTTAACGTTGATGGTCGGAAGCCGTTCCACGATGCGGATACAAGCAAGATGATCCCTAGAATGCTGAATACATCATTCATTATACATTTCACTTGGGACAAGGGGATCGCAGAGCTCACACAACCAGAGTTTCATCACCAATGCGAGAACATGCGTCTAATGTATAATAGCTGTAGTCGATCCGTAATTTCAGTTCAGAAACTGAGTCGTTGTCACCAGGAACACAAAAGATTCCTTCCCGTGGACTTCGATTCTTTGTCTATAATCTTCTTCTACATCTACAATGTGAACAGTGATGAGATTGAGTGATTATAAACCTGCACACGGTTTGGGGGCTATTCTGAGCATGCCTCTGCATGCCTGCACAGAAGACGAATCGAACCTAATCAAACCCGTTCGCGGCGGCAGCAACAGGGTAGCCGTCCTGCAACTTGAACCCTGGAAGCGCTAGCGGCAATTTTATGAAATACTTTCATGTAATATACATAACTGTGGGGACAGATCTCTCATTAGGTATAAATCTCTGTAATGAATACAAAGTTAATAGACTACACATTTAATCAGAAATAGTGCTATGGGCCGGAGCGTGAACTTGAACGTTTGAACCTGGTTTGAACGTTGATACCACAAGGTCACATGTTGTGACTTGTGACGTTACTTCCCCACTCACCACCATCCTCTTCATCGCCCACAACCAACATGGCCACAACGCAACACGACCACAACAACGATGGACGACAACGACGATTTCCGTCGTTGTCATTACCTGGTGAGCACATACACCCATCTTCCCCCTCTTTCGTTTTCTGACAAGAATGCCAGGTGCCAGGTGCCACATCGCAACAGCGACATGGCAACGAAACGATGAACGACGACATTTCGTCGTTCGTCGTTTTGCCCGTCCTTCATCCCGAACCAACAACAACCGTGCCACGTCAGCACGTTAGCACGACCACGTCAACACGACACATCACGACAACCACAGCACAATCACGTCACCACGACACACCACGATAACGACGACGACCACCCAGCAAACGACGACGACCGCCCAAAACGATAACAACAAACGGCACCAATTGGGGAACGACGACGAGTGCCCACGAAAAATGACGTCCGGCGCACGCCACGACCCCAAAGCCATGAACAACCCCACGAGCAAGCCAGGTCACGTCGCAATCGGCGACGTTGCGATGATGGGACACGTACGGACGACAGACAACGACAACGACAATCATGTCGTTGTTGTTGTTGTATATTAAGTACGGTGAGCACGCCACCACCTCTATCAACATCCGCATAGCTAACCCAAGCGCACCGCCCACTTGGGTGGTCGACAGCTGGCACGCCTCCTCAAAGGGAAGGGCATTCCGCTCGCCGACCGCGTGCAACGATACGACGATATCCAACAAATGACGGATGGACGGAGACGCGCTGAGCGCTCACCACTATGAAGACACGCCGAGCGCCCACCACCATGAAGACACGCTGGGCGCCCACCCCCACGAACGAAGATAAGTTCCCACTGAACCCTCACTCTTTTCCCCATTCCCTCACTCTCCCAACCATAATCTCACTCCCTCCCTCTCTCCCTCTCCCTCCCCATTCCCTCACTCCCTCGGCCATTCCACCACTCTCCATTCCCTCCCTCCCTCTCCCATAACCTCACTCTCCTCTCCCTCTCCCTCACTCCATCCCCCTCTCCCTCACTTCCCAGCAATCCCCCTCTCTCATTGCCTGCCACCCTGTAGTAATGTAAACCCATGTAGTTATATTCAATAAATTGCACCTTTGGCTTGTAAAATTTACAGATATATCTACTATATCTTATATAGTGCAAAAATATATCAAAAAGATATCCTGGTAATATATCCTGAAGCTCAAGCTATATGTTGAACAAGGATATATCTTTCAACTTTATCTTGAAGAAAGATATATATTCAACAAGATATTGAAGTAGGATATATTACCAAGATATATCTTTCAACTTTATCTTGAGCCAGGATATATTTTTCAACTATTCTTGAACCAGGATATAATCCAAGATATATTTCTTAACAACCAGGATATAACTTTCAACTATATCTTGCAAAAGACAAAGGTGCAATTTATTGAATAATTGGTTGTTGAAGTGTTTGGAGAAAGCTGGGTATTCCGCTCACTAAACAAACAGTGATGGAGTTGTTTGTGATGGGGTGTTGATTTTCCAGACACAGCATGAAAACATATCTAGACTGCTGGGCTCTACAGTAGAATTATGTTACTTGTCTTTCTGTGGTTCTTGAAAAATATATTTTGTAAACATTGTTTTTTTTTGCACTTGGCCAACTACATCAGCATTGGATGTTATGGAAGGGGCTGTGGCAAGATAGCTTCAAGGTAGCAGCACTGTGCTGTCTTGAGGACAGTTTCATATGTTTCCGAACTTGTTGATGGAGAAGCACTCATATGGCAATGACATGTCCCCACCTGAGGAAGAACTCAATTATGAGCTGACAAGAAGGGTCACCCTTTTCCAAAACAACCAGAAGTTGAACATCCATGTCAATTTACCAAACACATCAGTGGATGTTATGAAAGGGGGGTGTGGCAAAATAGCTTCAAGGTAGCAGCACTGTGCAGTCTTGACAACAATTTCAGACATTTCCAAACTTGTTGATGAAGAAGCACTCATATGACATCACCATATAAGTCAATCATAAGTTAACACAAGAGAGCCACTGTAACGGACTATCTGTGTGTTAAATGTGGGAGCTGTCGATGAAAGTTGTATGGTGAGCTGGAATGGTAATGGTGTGAAGACCCAGCTGCGATCTCAGTCGCAACTTGGTCCAAAGATGGAGAAAAGAGACTGGAAGCAGGCGTATTCTAGTGGGGACTGTTATTACTTTGGAAATCCAAAGCTACAGCCCCTACTACCTCTTGGGAAATCCATGAGAGGCTGGATACAGATGCAAGAAAGGATATCAATGCAGATCAGATAAGATCTGCCCTAATCAACAGAGCTGGCACTTGCTCTCTTGAGTCTCAGTGACCTGATAATACACAATAACACTTGCCTATCAGAGTGAACTACGATAAAACACCTGTTCAAAGCAATAGATGCAGTGGTGGTAGAGATGTAAGAAGGTAAATTGTCACATGACTACTACTGACAAGTATGGAAGGGGGTCATGTGATGCAAATGCTAAGTTATGGAAAGTAATGATATAAAGGAAGGATAGGATCCCATATACCTGCTACAGCCACCCTCACAACCAGAAGTTGAAGCTCCAAGATGGCATGTCAAAATTCAGCATTGGATGTTATGGGTGTGGCGAAATAGCTTCAAGGTAGTAGCACAGTGCAGTCTGATGACAGTTTCAGACATTTCCAAATTGGTTTATGGAGAAGCACTCATATGACACCACCATGTCCCCACCTGAGAAAGAAGTCAATTATAAGTCGACAAGAGACTATCACCCTCTTCCGAAACAAGCAGAAGTTGAATGTTCAAGATGGGTTGTTTGCCAGAAAGATCAGCATACAGATACTATTGATGCCCCTTATTGCTACCTACATACAGGGAGCACAAGCCAGACATAGTGCCAAAACCCCTGGAAGTCATTGCAGAATCTTCCAGAATATATACCCTAGACAGCAAAAAACTTGTGATTTTTTTGCTGAAAGTAGGACCCCTGACACCCCTACAGACCAGAAAAATATATCCTTTCCACATCTGTTTCACAAAATATATCCTAAGGCCAAGCCAGGGCAAAAATATATTTCTAAGATGTGACAGTGACATTTCAGGGTCCACTCACCAAAAATATATCATTACTGCATTTCACTTGCAAAATATATTTTGGTGGTGTGACACAGACATTATAATTTTTGTGTGACATTTCAGGGTCCATGTCTCAAGAATATATTTTAGATTTCAGGGTTTTCGCTGACCCATATATATATAGAATATAGATATGGTCTATGACTTTTAGTCATGTAGTATACCTGGAGTTTGCATGACTAATAGTCAGTTGGCAGTGGGTGACTGAAGTGTTGTGGCAGCAAAATCATTGACTTTCCCTCAAATCCATAGAAACATGGTGTCAGATTGTCAAAGAGTCATTTGAGCTTCTTGATGACAGCTTTGTGTAGATGTACGGAACTCAGAGTCAGACACAAAGTGATGACGACTGTATTGTTTAGCTACCTGTAGACGTACAGAACTATAGTAGAAGTAAATGTAAGTCTTGGATAAGTAAATGTGAGAAAAGATCTCACCTCAGAGTCAGACACGAAGTGATGACGACTGAGGTGGGAGAAAATAAAGTTCGGGTTTATATATACGAAAAACGGTGGCTTGAGTAAAGACTGGTAAATAACGGAGGCAAAAGTATGGATAAACGCAATAGGAAATGCACAAACAGAACGTACGCGTAAACAGTGAGGTCACAAGGGGTCTCCTCTAACACTCCCCCAGACAACAAGGGACCTCTAGACGTCTAATTTGAGTGCTCTAATGAGCTTTTGGTGGGTGACACAGGGAAGCGGCTTGGTAAAAATGTTGGCGAGGTTTTCTTCGGACGGAATTTGAACGAGCTCGATCTCCCCCTCAGCTACTCCTTCCCTAATGTAGTGATGATGGATATCAATGTGTTTCGCGCATGAATGTCCTTTGGTATTAAGTGTGAGGGCGATGGAGGTGGCGTTGTCACCATGGAGCATGGCGGGGAATTTGTGTGTGAGTTCGATTTCAGACATGAATGAATACATCCATAGAGCCTGTTGGGTGGCGCGGGTAAGCGCCATGTACTCTGCCTCTGTAGTCGATAACGCCACAGTAGCCTGATGCTTTGCACTCCAGGATACAGGTCCTCCGGCCATGGTAAAGATGTATCCTGAGGTGGATCGGTGTGTGTCGACATCTCCTGCGTAGTCGGCATCAATGAAGCCAATGGGATCAATGCTGCCTCCACGGTGGTAAGTGATTTTGTAGTTGATCGTCCCCTTCAGGTATGCGAGGAGGTGGAGCATTGCTCTCCAGTGTGCTGGTCCAGGGTTTGCCTGAAAACGTGCGAGAATGCTGAGCGCATATGCAATGTTCAGGCGTGTAGTGACCTGCGCCCACATGCACGAGCCAAGAGCCTCACAGTATGGTTTATCGTTCATGAAGTGATGGTCTTCGTCAGTTTTGGCACAGTCAGACTCGGATAGAATGGTTCCTGAGGGTAAGGGGGTGGACTTTGCATTGCAATCTAGCATCCCAAAACATTCTAGGATTCGCCGCAGGTAAGCTTCTTGGGATAAAGAAATCGCACCCGTTTCCTCATCTTTCTCCACTTGAATCCCCAAAATAAAACCCTGGTCCCCTACATCTTTAATCTCAAAACACACCTCGAATTCCTTTTTCACTTTTTCTGCTCCTTCCTTCGTTGATGATGCCCCAAATATATTGTCAGTGTAAGTGCTGGTAATCGTGTGTTCTCCGTTGATCATGCACGAATGAACGCATGGGTCTGCCTTCAACTTGTAGTATCCCAACGATTCGTAGGCCTTCGACATTTCGCCTTGGAAGTCGTATCCGCCCTGCATCATGCCGTATAGGGTTTTGACAACCCATAAGACCTTCTCTTCCTCCCCCTGGGCGACAAAACCAGGTGGTTGGTTCATGTAGGCAATACTTTCCATTCCTCCACTGATTCCTACCGGATTCTGCGGATTCCGGCCGGAATTGACAGGAATCCGACTGGAATAGACAGAAATTTCAGTACAAATCTATACTTCTCGATTCCCCCTACAATTCCACGTTAGCTAGATGTCATATGACTTAATCTGCACTTATCAAGACCTCCTGAATTACTTGTGTAATGCAGTCAGTCAATCTATTATTCTATTCTATGCTGATAACTTAAACCTAGGAATTGCTTATGATATTCAAATTTGAACATAAATAATTCAGGTGTATTCACTAGAATTACATGAGATTATTCTACTACAAAATTATCTTACTACATAGAGTGTTAAAGGGAGGGGGGAGGGATGGAGGGGAGGGGGAGAGGGGTGAAGGAGAGAGGGGTGATGGGAGAGGGGGTGATGGGGAGCAGCGTTGTGCCGGTTGCGCAACTGTTGTTAAAGTCGCCGACTGTCACTGACTGTGACTTTTCGCAACCAGACACGAACGCGACTTTGCGGAGTGCCAGGGGTGTCCTCTTATATTATGTAATGCAGTTTTAGGTGTAGACACTTCTGAGATTTCGATGTTCGTTACTGTGCTCGACATTTACAGCTACATACATGATGGGCAGTGCATTGATACACTGATACATATTGATGAGAGATATTCATTGGGCATGTCATTTGCCTCACTTTTGACAGTATCACCCTCAGCATCAAGGACAAGAAGTTTGCACAAATCAACTTCATTCTGAGGCCTCACATTGCTCACTTGCTGTACTTAAGCTTTGATTCAATACGAGTTTGTGAAGTCGAATAGATCCTTTATGGTGGAGAGCGCGTCAGGCAAAGGTTCTGGCTTGGTTCTGGCAGGCTTTCTCACGATTTCCGGTCGGTGACTGTGACCTATGGTCGGTGACGCAGAACAATTGTCACAGAGGGGTTACACGCAAAATGGATTGTGGTAGACACAGAACACGATATAAAGGAATCTAAAACAGCGGTAGCTACAGAATATGATGTAGGAATCATTTTGCAGCGTTAGAAAACCGCGCAGTGCGATGTAGCGCTCGCCCAGAGGTAGGACCCCATGGCACCGCGCAAAGTTGCGAACGTTTGACTGTCGACGACTTTTGGTGACTCTCTCACGATTTACGGTCGGTGACTGTGACCTCAGGTCGCCGACCCGCACAACGCTGATGGGGAGAGGTGGTGGGGAGTGATGGAGAGGGGAGGGAGTGGTGGAGGAGGGAGGGAGTGATGGAGGGGAGGGAGTGAGGAAGAGAGGGGGGAGGGAGGGAAAGAGGGGGGGGAATGGAGAGAGAGGGGGCATGGAGGGAGGGAAGAGGGACAGAGGGAGAGAAGGAGGGAGGGAGGGAAGAGAGGGAGGGTGGATGGAGTGGTGGGGACTGATGGAGGGGGGACGTCGTCGTCGTCGTCCGTTGACGTGGGCGTTGTCTGCTAACGTCGTCGTCGTCGTCCGCTTATGTGGTCGTTTTCCGCTGACGTGGGCGTCGTCGTCCGCTGACGTGGGCGTCGTCGTCCGCTGACGTCGCTGTCGTTGTCCGTTGACGTGGGCGTCGTCTGTTGATGTGGTGGCGGTCCGTTGACGTGGTGGTGCGTGGGTCGTCTGTTCGCGTGGCCCTCCGTTGACGTGGTGGGGCGCTGACGTGCTGTCCGTCCCTCGTTGTGGGCGTGGTCGTCGTTGCGTCGCGTCGCGTTGTCGTTGTCGCGTCGCCGTCGTGTGGTGTTGTGGTTGTTGCGTTGGTCGCCGTCGTGTCGCGTCGTCGCGTCGTTGGGTCGCGTCGTCGTTGGGTCGCGTTTTGGTGAGTGTTAGCGGGGTGGGTTGGGATGGAGGAGGGGGGGGGACTCACCTTTGAATGACGACGAACGACGACGTCGTCGTCGTTCGTCGTTTGGTTGCCACGTCGCTATCAGCGACGTGGCATCGGTGACGTGGCGTTCCCGTGTTTGGTGGTCGTGGTTGCCGGTTGACGAGCGTTGTGGGTGGTGGTGACCACAGGTGATGGTGGTGACGTGGCGATGGGTGGGCGTCGTCGACGATGGTGGTGGTTGAGATGAGAGAGTGGGTTGTTTGTTTCTGATGCCCAAATCAAGCGTCGGCAAACGCCGACGCTTGATTTGGGCATCAGAAATTCCGTTCCGTCTCGTTCCGTGGCTATTCCTTCCGGTTGATCACCGGAATTCATTCCGGCGGAATTTGAATTCCATTCAAAATTCCGCGGAATTGTTTGATCAATTTGGCAGGGCCCTCTGCCAAATTTGATTCCTCCGGAATTCCACGGATTCCGCCGGATTCCGGCAGGAATCAGTGGAGGACAATAAAGACCTCCATGTAGGTAGTGAACTTGTTCATGCTGTAAAGGTATGCACCGACGATGTCGACTTGCCAAATATAAAGGTCAAGGGTGGCGGCGATGGCAGCGACCATGCGGAAGGACTCTAAGCGGATGACTGAGGCATATGTTTGGTTGTAATTGAGTCCAGGGATCTGGGTATGACCCTTTGCCACCAAACGAGCTTTGCGCCTAGCAATATTGCCGTCAGAAGTGTACTTGTGTGCATAGACCCACATTGAATCAATGATGCGTGCGTCGGGGGGCACTTCGACCAGCTCAAATACGCCTCTCTCCTTGAGGATCGCCCATTCAGTCTCCATGGGTGGCCTCCAAAGCTCTGGACGAGTCATTGCCTCCCAGTAGCTGTGCGGGATCTGGGAGTCAGGGAGCATAGTCAGCAGGACTGTAGTCCCAGGTGTGGGCGCACCTGTCCCCAGGATGGCTAAGCAGGCAGAGCACCGAGGCGGTGCTGACTCTGCTGAAGGTTGAGTTGCTGGAGGGTCATGTGAGGTTGTAGGTGTAACATTGTCATCGAAAGCGATGTCGAAAGTAGGTGTGGGTGTGTCAGTGATAGTACGGTGTCCCTTTCCTTCCTCAAAAATGACATCATGGCTTTTAATTGTTGTGCCTGATGCCCGATCCCACAACTTATAGGTACCATGCCCAAAATACCCAATCAAAACGTATTTGATTGATTGAGGCGACAGCTTCAACGTGCCTATCTCCTCCAGGATCTTGGCGTATGCAGTGCATCTGAAAGGGCATAGGTGAGATACGTCCTGCCGCTTATTTGTCCATTTCTCAGCAGGTACATGTTCAGGCTGACGAGTGGAGGGGATGAGGTTGCCCATGTAGATGGTGAAGGCAGCAGCGTCAGCCCAGAGTGATGGAGATAGACCGGAGTCGGCAAGAAGACAGCGTGTTCTCTCAATGATGGTTCGCATCCCACGTTCAGCCACCCTGTTTTGTCCATGTGCGTAAGGTGTGCTGAATTCTACAATGATGCTGTGTTTTGTTGTATAATCCTTCCACTTGTCGTTATAGAACCCCATGTCAACCCTCACATGGATTAATTTCTTCCCTGTCTCTCGTTCTGACTCAACGTAAAATTCAGTGAAGGCAGTGAGGGTCGTGTCCGCGGACTTGGAGTTCAGGAAGTATCCCACGCGGTAAGAGGATCCCCCATTGTTAAAAGCCATCATGTACTCTGCTCCCCCAACAGAGTGGACACGAGCTGGCCCCCAAAGGTCAATGTACACCCTCTCCAGCACCTCTGTCTCACATTCCACCACCTGATCATATGGGCGTGCCATCTGCTTCCCATATATGCAATCCTCACATTTTCCTTCAGGCTCGACACTTCCCACAATGTCGAGTCCATCCACCAACCCTTTCTTGGCCATGTCAATGATGGAGCATGTACCGATATGTCCAAAGCGTCGATGCCAAACTTCGAGATTGGTAGGCTTTGCAAGGGAGTGCGCGACTAGAGCGTGGGTGGTGGAGATATGTGGTTCAACTGATAAGAGGTACATTCCGTTATTTCCTGTACCCTTCATTAACATTCTCTTCTTTCCCTCATGCAGGTCGTAAAAGGTGACGCCTCCCCCACCAAAAAGCGCCCAACAGTTCGCTTCATCGAGTTTTCCAATGGAGATGAGGTTGGCAATGAGATCAGGTGTGTGAACTGCGTGTTTGAATGTTATCGTCGTCTTTAGTGAGCCAGAGACGATAGTTTTGGTGACCGTTCCATGCCTGACAATACGGAACTGACCACCTTTATTCGCAGGTTGCCCCTCATCAGGTTTGGACAGTGCGTGGTATGTACTGAAGTCCGAACGGTTGACAAAACAATGTTTGTTCGCCGCAGAGTCTGCATAGGTGGGTACGTCTTGATCATTTTTGGTTGTGGAGTGATCGTTTGTCAGGTTGGAGATAAGTGCAAGGGTCAGTTCAGATGTTGGTGAGGTGTCGGTGAGGGCTGCCATTACTGATGAGACATTTGCAGGTGTCGTTTGGGAGGTGGAGTTGTTCACTCCCCCACGTTGTCCGAATCCAGGAGGAAACTGTCCCTCTTTTCCTCCCCCACGCCAATAGCAGTTGGCAATGGTGTGACCTTGTTGTCCGCAATTTTTATTCGCGCACTGAAGCTGGCTGCGCGGTCATCTGGCATCTGTCTGTAATGCCGTTACGACGTTAGCAGGGTTTGAGACAGACTTAGAGCAGTCTGTGCGGCTCCAGTGGATCATTAACCGACTAATGACGTCTGCAGATGATTTTGCCTCATAGAGCGTTCCTACAACACTGTCCCAAGACTCTGGGAGCGAGGACAAGATGATCATCTGAAAATCCGCATCAGTGATATTCGCACCAGCATTGTTCGCCGTTACCCATTTCGTACAGAGGTTGGAGACATGGGTAGGGAAGTTGTTACCATCGGAAAAGACGGTGTTGCGGAGATCACGCTGGGTGGTGACAGTGGCGAGGTCAGAAGAAATTTTGTATTGGGAGGTAAGTGAGGTCCAAGCTTCCGCTGCAGTGCCATCAAGTTTAAGGCCTAACCCAATGGCGTTTTTAGTGTTGTAAAGAAGTAATGTGTGCACCCATGCATCGCGCGTCACCCATTCTGATCCTGAAGGGGTAGTGGAATACCAGGGAGTGGGATTGTCAGGAAGTGGAATGTTTGGCGCAACGGGGGTGTAGTGTAAATCAGTGGGATGTTGAGGGGAAGCTGGATTTTGTATAGTCCCTTTTAAGTAGCCTAGAATGCCTCGGCTGCTGGCCGCAACTGTAATGAGGGTTTCAAAGGTGGCAAAGTTTGTGCCATCAAATTTCTCTGTATCTGAGAAGATAGGTGGGTTGGTGTTCAATGTCATTTTTATGGGAATGTATGTGGGGACAGAAAGTGAGCTTTACAAGTCGCAAGTGGGGTAGTAAAGCAAGTAGCAAGTGGTGTCTGTAGTTCCGTTTATTAGAGCACAACGGGGCCCATAACCTGTAGATGTACGGAACTCAGAGTCAGACACGAAGTGATGACGACTGTATTGTTTAGCTACCTGTAGACGTATGGAACTATAGTAGAAGTAAATGTAAGTCTTGGATAAGTAAATGTAAGTAGAAAAGATCTCACCTCAGAGTCAGACACAAAGTGATGACGACTGAGGTGGGAGAAAATAAAGTTCGGGTTTATATATACGAAAAACGGTGGCTTGAGTAAAGACTGGTAAATAACGGAGGCAAAAGTATGGATAAAAGAAAAAGGATAAACGCAATAGGAAATGCACAAACAGAACGTATGCATAAACAGTGAGGTCACAAGGGGTCTCCTCTAACACTTTGGCTCTTGCAAGGATGCAGCGTCAGGTGGGATAATGGATAGCCTTGTATCAGTATGGAGAGTCTCGTGTTTCGTTCTATAGATAACAAATTTTAGATGATAATCAAGGAAGAAAGAAATGGCGCACAATTCCAAGGTACATCTTTCATTAGCAGCTACACATTCAACTTCATGGCTGTTGCTGAGCAGAAATAGTGGTTCCCCAAACTGAGAGCTCCAACAACTCCCAACCCTTCAACTAATCTGAGTCCACCCCTTGAAAATACAGCAGTGAAGGTGAAGATGATGGTGAAGGCATGTTGGTGGATGAGAGTGTTGAAGGAGAGCCTGAGGAAGGTTTCAAAGAACCAAATGAGATCGAGAGGATACAGTGAAGAATCCTCTGACCATGATGAAGACTCAAAGGAGAGTGGCAAGTAGCAGTCAAGTTGTGCTGTTGTTGTAGTTGTGCAGGGCGTGAACCACTGAAATTTCACTAAGTTCTGTGTCACAAAAGCATGACCCTACCAAAGGGTGTTCGTTTGTCCCAGCTGTTTCTTGAATGTAGCTTGCAGAGTTTGAAGAAACAGTTGGTCATGAGCCTACTTCCTGGAGGTCATATTTTCATATTGGACCAAATACTCCACTCTTCTGCAAACATGGCCCAAACACTCTCTTTGCTGCTGTGAGGAGTCGGCCAAAGGCTGGACGATGAGCAGTGGCTCCTTTAACCAAGGGGGTCCAGGGATCTGAATGCCAGACCAGGGGTTGGGGAGGGGGGTAGGTCCTTGAGCTCTTAAATAAATTTACTACTCAGGCCAAAAACTGGCCAAATGGCCATCAATTTCACTCTCAGTTTCTCTTCAGCTATTCTAATGTGCTTTACATAGTCTACAGACACATTTCTGACTCATAACTAATAATTTTTTAATTCTTTTCTTCATTTATGCCAAATAACATGTGACTGGCCAAACATTGCACTATAGTGCGTCTTTGGATTTTAATCAAATGAGAACTGAAATGCCTTTTTGTGACTTATATAGGCACACTGATATATTTTTGTGCTTCTCCTGCCTCTTGAAAACCAAAAATGCGATATGTTTTTTTTTGTTTGCCTTTTTCGATCTGACATTTCCATTTTAGGAAGGAGGGGTGGGGAGGTGATTATATCCCATGGCCTAAAAAAATTTACCGACCCGGTGTAATTTTTAAGGTCCTTGGGCCCCCTTGCCTTTGACAAGCTAGATATTCATTCAATCTAATGGAGTTCTTGTGAAGAAACAAAAAATACAAGGATAAAATTCTGCTAAGATAAACCTTGGTTAAATGGTGGGTGATGGGAAGGACAAGTTCAATTAGTAAATTTTCAAAGTTTTTTCATTGGGTGAAGCCGAGGTTGTACTAAGAACTAATGTATTTAAAATACAGAAGTGAGGTTTTGTTGATGAAGTCAACCTCTAGTTTTAAATTTATCCTCTGTATATTATTCACTGAATATATAAGCCCATGCCTGCAGTGAGGGATTGTTCAAGACCATAACAAGTGTTCACTGTTGGTCTCTTTTCCACATGCCCACCCATTGTATGTCTGCCCTTGTAGGCTCAGTTTCTGGCACTCATCCCACCTTGACTTTTCTCTCAATTGAAAAAAGTACACCTCATCTGCAGCCTGCACTCTCTCAGCCTTTGCCTAACCAAAATACCTGCCCAAGTAACACCCCTTTACTATTATAGAGCACCAAATATTTCCCTGAACCTTCCAGTTGTCGTTCGCAATGTCTGCTCTATCTTACAAGAAAAAACAACACCATACTATACAACAACCCATCCCTCTCCACATATTTAACACCACCCATTCCTGACATCCTTCCACAATGTATCATATCACCCAACCTACCGAGGCCCATACTCCCCAGGCGGCAGCGGCTGGCCCGGGTTTTGGCCCCAATACTGCTGGCTTGGAGTCAAACTTTCAAACATCTGCCCCGGCGTATACTGTCTCGTCCCCGTATTACCATACTGACCCTGACCACCATATCCCGTAGCCGATCCACGCTGGAAAACATCAGGTTGAGGCTGATAATAGAACCCGTCCCCTGTTAGCTGGGCTCGTTGTCCGTATCCTTGTTGCTGCTGCTGTTGGTGGGGTTGTTGAGGCGGCTGAGGAGGTGACTGGACAGGCGAAACACCTGCAGGGAAGGGACGAGGCGGCGGTGGTTGTCGGCGATCAAGGTCGGCAATGGTCGGTAGTCGTCCTTGTAACACATTCTGCCCCAATGATGGCGGTAGTGCACCCTGTGGTTGTGGTGGTACACCCTGCCCCGACGGTGGTTGTGGCGGTGCAGTTTGCCACGGTGGTTGTGGTGGCACACTCTGCCACGGCCCATGTGGTGGTACACTCTGCCGACGAGTCGGAGGATAACTCTCCGTTGAAAGGAACCCTCCCAAATTCGCATACGGATCCTGCCCCGGCTGAGACATGCTAGAAAACGAAGGTGCAGTGGGAGGAGGGGGGAAGAAACTCGATCTGGGAGGGGAAGAAGGTGGGGGTGGGAGGGTAGGCTTATGAGTTGGGTATTGTGTGTATGGTGAAGGGCCAGGTGCTGGTGGAGAGACGCCATACGGAGCAGGAGGCTGCTGCTGCGGTGGGCTTGCATACGGGTTCCTGTTTGGTACTGGGGGAGGAGGTGGGGAAGACGGCATACCACTATTATTCTGCCACTGCTGTTGTGTTTGTTGTGGAGACCCTCGCCCCAATTTCATAGCATCAAATGCGCCATCCAAAGTGTAGGGTTTGAACGGCGGTGGAGGGAGTAGAGGGGGTTTCGCAGCGAGTGGTGGAGGCGGTGAAGTGGCCGCGGCTGCTGACAACCTCTTCTCTGCCTCCAATTTCCCCGCCAACGCCTGACGTTCGTTAGTCCGTTCAGAAACGAAGGACCGAGTCGCACTGCCCAATTTCACCGTCAGCTCTGTCAGGTCTGTGTAGAATTGAAGTCCTTTCCTACAACCCCGTTCCATCATCAGTATTTTGGAAGCTTCGAAGGGAAAAAAAGGGAAAAAGGTACTCACGCCAACCCATCCCTAACCTCCATATACCCATCCCTCGCCTTCCCAAACTGCTTAACGGTCTCCACCTTCCTCTTCTCCCTCTCCTCCCACTTTCTTGCGCCTGCCCCACGTCCAGCCAGCTCCTTAAGCCCTTTCCATAGGGTGGTCACCTCTGAAAGGGCAACGTCTTGGTGATGTACGGTCGACGCGAGTCTTTGCTGGTAAGGCCTAAACTTTTCCAATTCAGCTGCGAATAACGCAGGCTCTACGCCTGTGTTTCTGCGGTTTAAGAGGAGGAGATGGGAGACGTCGTCTGATTGGACCTACACAAACAACATGAGCAACGGCAAAAACATGAAGGAGAGGGAAAGAGCAGCACCTTATCCTTCAGATCCTTCAAAACCTCATTCCTCTCTTTTGAAATCATCGCCAGCCTCCCTAACCTCTCCTCAATCTCCACAACGTACCCCTTTATCTTCTGTCGTTCCTTCGCATCGTCATTCTCACTACCCACATCCAGATCCAGCAAATGTCCGGTGTTCGACCCTGCCCTTTCATGGAACACCTGCTCCACATTTGGACTGAGCAGGAGCTGAATATCGCCCCTCACAGAATCCCATAACACCTGTACCTGCGCGTCGCTCGCTGCTGCCGCTTCAAGTGCAGAAAGATGGGATTTCAAGTCCTGCCGGAGGGATTTGGACGGGCCAGCACTAGGATCTTGCGTCCATAGATGTTGGTACTTCACCCTCATGGCCTCACATTCCCTACTCTCGATCTCCAACTCCCTCTCAACTCCATGTAGATCACGGCTCACGTTCTCCTTGAGCCTCGTCAGCTGCTTCATAATGTCATCCACCCCATCGCGTTCCTCGATCCTAGCAATGTCCTCCTTCCACCGTCGAACATCCAAAGGAACCTCTTCCCCACCGTCCAAGGTCCCCTCAGCCATAGCTTTATACCTCACCAACCCCTCTTTCACTCCAAGCCCGTCAAGCGCACTCCTCGCCATCACCTCTGCACTCTCAGCATTCTCCACTTCCGCACGAACGAGCTTGGCCTTTTCCTCAGAATACACACTGGCGCTCTCATGCACGCTCAACGGGACAAGCCTGATAAAGAAGTCCTGCCCAATCGTCTTTTGCACATCAGGAGCACCATAGACGTCGTGTATATGTATCGGCGTCGCCACCACCAACTTATCAATCGCCGCCAACGCCTCTGGGACGGGTATGACGGCGTTGTAAATCAAATCATTCTCCCGCTGGCCTTCGTTTTTTCGGTCCGTACACATTACGAGGTGGGCTTTGGCTTTTTCGAGCATGGATGATCCAGAGTCTGGGGGAAGGTTTTGGGAGAGGTTAGATACGAAGGAGGTAGAGAAGGCGGTGGAGGATTTGTGGGCTTCTTTTGCGAGGGATTCGGAGAGTGTAAATCGGGCGAGGGCGTCTCCGTGTTTGGAGGCTACGTTGTCGACTAGGCCGCGGTGGTATTGGGCTAGGGAGGAGTAGTATTTTGATTTGATCTGATAATACAGTTAGTAAATTATGAGGATGAGAGGGGGAGAGAGCTTGCTTGGATGAGAGTAACCCAGTTCCTATCGAATATGCCTTTCCCCATGAACTCCTTGACTTGCTCATTAAGCGAGGTATACATGCCCGCAGCCTGTGCCGCGATCTTGGGCACCAACGCGCTACTCTTCTTGTCGTCCATCGTCTTCTCAAGAAACACCTCGGTCGCTTGGGCGAGTACGAGTTCAATCAAAAACTTGACCACCTCCCTACTCAAATCCGTACTCGGCGCATGCAAAAAGTTCTCATTGATATAGCTCAGCATCCCAGCACACGTCCGGAAGTAGTAGAACGCGCGCTTCAACCCCTCGGGGTCACTCCTGCTCTGAGAAGTGGCGATGGCAGAGTGGGTAACGGCGATTTGGAAGAGTATGGACGCTTTTTCATAAGCTATGGATGTTTGGGTTATGAGTTTCGAAGTGAACGCGTCGTGCCAGGGGAAGTTTACGCGGATTTCGGAGAAACGGAGCTCGAGGAGCTCGAGCTGACCAAAGTATTTGTAGAGGAGGTCCCGAGCTGTTTGAAGAAGTTGGGCGTTTAATTTAATTGATTGATTGAGTGATGAACAAGTTGGGGATGTATCGTACCGGTCATATCGCTCCCTGCACCACGAACGGCGTCCTGACGACACCGTTGGAGTGCGGCACATTCAGCTGCATAGTTGTCTGGACTCTCTCCGTAGGACTGTGCAATCGTATTACGAATGGGCGTTGTCCAGTCGACTTCCTCGGTAGTCTTCTTTGGAATTGATATCATGGGCGTTTGTGCCATGATTGCAGCGAGCCTCGAAGACTCTTTGAGAGAGATTCGTAGTAGTTGAAGACAAGGATTGTATCGATGATTGCGCAGTTTTAGCCAAGATTGGATTAACCTTGCTCAGTCAGTTTGGCTGTGCTGGGCGTTTAAAACACAGCTCAACGGTTACTTCCGGTCTCTCCTCCTCCACACCCAAAAAATGTCTGCGTCAAAGCCAGCGTCTAGTGAGGATATCCTAGGTCAAAAGGTCTGTTCCTTGTTGTGGTTTTTCTTGTTCCTTGGTTGACAAACCGATAGTATGATCGCTGCTGTGGGTCTATCCATGTCTGTCCCAATACAACAAACTAATCGATTTCCGAACTAGTGGCTGACCTCCTCGTCAAGGCGTACGTCTCCATCTTTCCCTATACCCCACCGAATTACTCACACCACATGCAGGGGAGTAGGCCTTGGCGTAGGCGTCGTAGCATCCGTCATTTTTTTCCGCCGTTCGTCCCCTTCCCCTCCCCCTCCACATCGTTCCTGGTCTCACCTTTTCACAGGACGGACATGGCCAGTCGCACTATCTACAGGTTTCGGCGCGGGTGCTGCATACGCGGACTGCGACCGCTCTTTCAATCCCGCCAGGATACCCGGCACGCGCATCATCTCACCCGAAGAGGTCAAAGCTGCTTTTGATTCGACGACGACGAGCAAGTGATGAAAGGCGTAGGAGACAAGGTGCATATATACACGCGGCAGGTATAGGTCATACACGCAGGGGATGGGCATGTCGTCGTAGACTCGAGGGCTACTGGAGATGACGAGTTTAGTCTTTCCAAAATCATAGAACTTTTCCATCCTTCGCGTCAGCTGTCCATCTTGTCCCTCCTCCTCGGCTCCGGGTCACCCAGTCTAATAGTCCTGTTCTCCGCATCCAACGCCTTTGGTAATTTCCGTTGTGGTTCTCCCAGAACGTGTCTTTTGTACAAGACCACTTTGAGATCATGATGAGAGTTGTGAATATGGAAGGAGAAGAAAGGACTGACCGGAAGTGGCCACCATGATAGGTACAGACCACATTATGGTGCGTATTCTACGTTGTTGTAAAGTGAGTTTCGCCATGGCGGTCGACGGCAGGTTTGTGACGGAAGAAATCGAATCTCCATAACGTGACACGGCTGCGACGCCCTCCTCACAACAGCGTTGTGCCTATGTTCAATGACTACGCTATTGGCATTCTCCTTATAATAGATGAACTACAAAAATTTCGTAAGCCAAGACCCCACCATCATACACATCGTTGCTAGAACCACCCAACGCCGACTGGGACGACGACGTGTCCGGTGCCGGTTAACTTTACGATGCGTATCTGCCCCATTGGCCACCATACGACCATCCCATCCGCTACTCGACTCGGAGAGTGGATGTTAACGAAAGTTCAAGGCCTTCTTTCACGAGGCAATCCAATTCTTCTTGTATATCCGGACTGACGACAAGTCTAGACGCGGTCACCACAGTCACTGATTGAATCCGGGATACAGTCGCTCGTTTTGAGTCCACTTCGGTTGGTCGCAAAGCACACTGTCGGAACCTATACACAAGCATATCGCGGAACATATGCATGTGTTCGTCCAATGTACTAGGGCCACAGTACGTGAAGCTACGCAGATTCGGAAGAAGAATATTTGCATGGGGCGGGTAGAGTCGTTGGAGAAGCTTTTCTGTGAGTAGCGGACATAGATGTGGGTGATACTCGCCAGAATGGAGGTTTAATTCCTTTGTAGATGGGATATACCCCAAAACCTGAATTAATTCATCGTCGGAAGTTATTGAACCTGTAAAGGTGAATGTTTCCAAGAGATGCGAGGAGCAAAATGATATCATAATTGCAGGCAATATGGCTAGCGATGAGTAGTCAAGATGACTGGTGAGATTGACCTCACGAAGGGCAGGGAGTTCGACTGACTCTAAAAGTCGAGTTATCCCGACCCCCTCTGAAACAACCTGGAGCTCGAGATACTCCAGACGTTCCAACACGAGGGGCCTCACAAACGTGTCTTGCGGTTCGCCCTGGATGGATTCGGACCCATCATCGTCGAATGTGCAGCGAATGACATTAGGCGCCTTTTGGAGAAATTCTCGAACGTCATCCAGTGAAATACTATACGAAGTGAAATCCTTTATTTGGTGCCATGGAGCCAGGACATTGGCCAGGCGGTTATTGTTGATACAAAGCGTTGAGAGCTGTGGGGCCACTGAGAATAGATTGAACGGTCGATCTCCTGAATCAAAACCAAAATCAACAGTAGCGTCGGTAAGAAGAGGAAGGGAATTTTCAGCCGTGGAGATGGCATCAAAACAAACTTGGCTGTTGGGGAGGAAGAACTTGGCCTCTTTCCATTGCGTGGACACGGACGCTAACATGGTCAAGATTTGTTTGAAAGAGCTCCCCCCGTCCCAGTGACCATGCCGGCCATTACTCCAATCCGACGCAAGACGAAAGGTAAGGGGACACCCCGCAGTTCTAGAGAGCCAATCCCTGAGAAGATTGGCTTGAACTTTGCGGTTTTTCTTCGTTACTTCGAGGTGTATGTTCGTCCAAAGCACGGGAGATGACCACACAAAGTCCCTCCAACCTCGGCAAATTTTACCTAAAAAAAAAGGATTCCTGCATACACTGTAGAAAATTTCAGTCTTAATCTCCGCTGGAAGTTGATCGATTGGGGATAGCGCATTCAGTTGTGAGTTCAGTCGTCGACATTGCTGTTCTTGTTCAAGCAAAAAGGCCTGCTTTTGTGCTATTTGGGCCCGCGTGTCCTTCATTTCTGATTCTAACGCTGCGACTTGTTGAAGTAAAGCGTTCCGAGCGGTCTCATTCTCAGAGCGATGGCAATCATGTTCTGGCATACTTCTGGCATAGATTCGAATCTTTTTCATCAATCTGGACGAGGCATACGTACTCACCTTGATATGTAGCTGCGTCAAGGAATAATGAGAAGAGGAAATATCGAGCGACGAGGCCCACGGGCCACGAGGGGGCTTTGCGCATGTTTGTTCAAAGAACCAACCATGTAGTGCTACTCACATTGGAGGGGAACTCCACACAGTGACATTTACATATAACGCTCTCATAAATCGCTTAGGCAGCTCGCACGGATGGTACGCGTCAACTGGGTAACAGGTAGGGTAATCTACAACCGCGGCGTAACCGTCGAGTTCCCTGCAGCAGGTACATCACCCCCTGGAATCTTGACATCACCACCAATTTTATCAACGACGTAGTAGCTGAAAAAAAGAATCTTAAATGATAGTGCGATCCCAACCTGCAGCGCTGCAAGCAGGATGATTATCAGGCGAGTGGCTTTTGCTTCTGCCTGAGGGGGCACATTAGTAAAATTTGAGTGGTATTGTGAGAAAGGAACGCACGGAAGCGAGGATGGGGTAAATGTTCGCTCCTAGGAAGTATCCTGAGAGACAGAGTGCGACTCCGACGAGTGTCCATCGCAGGATGGGAACGGGGATAACGCATAGCACCTATCATGGCTGATTATTGAATCTGCACCCCATGGAAAGAGGGAAGACGTCCTTACCGACACGGGGATCCATACAAATTGGCCATACCCCCACACCGAAATGGCCTCGACCACACTCCATTCGCCGACACCCAGATACCTAAGCCCCAACCAAAGCAACACAGGCACCCCCAATCCATATGCATAAACCAACGACACAGCTATACTGAGTAGCTGAAAGTCGTAGTCGTACTCTGCGCCTTTTGCAGAGAGGTAAGCCGCGATAGATGCACCCAGGGAAGAGGAGAGGTAGAGTGCGAATATGAGGGTCGTTAGAGTCCAGAAAGGGCCGTAGAGGTCTGCCGGATTGAGATGTGTGGATGTGTAGGTTGGGGCTGAGAGAGGGTTAAGGGTTGTGTAGCATCTTCGGAGGACCTGTTGGCGCGTATTGAGCAAGAATCCAACAAAAGTCAAAGGACAGACGGGAGGTGAACGCACGGTTTTGGTGTCCACGTCAAAATAGGGCTGGTAGTATTCCACCGTCCAGAATCCGGACGAGCCTTTTGGGACGTTCGATTGGTCGGAGAGATACCCTTTTTATGTGCTTGCTTAGTGTCGTGCGCAGCTGCGTACGAGGATATACACACCCCGATCGGTGTTCCCCACACCAGGACTCTTCGCCTGACTCGAAGCACCAATGGCACCCCCATCTGCGCCAAGGAAAGCTACAATGAAATAGGGGGTGAGTACGCCCAAGATTGAATGAAGGATGAGAGGCGTACATTTGAATTGGAGACCTTCTGGGCCTTCTTCCAGTCGCTGTGGAAGTAGTGAATTTATTAACAAGAAGGAAAGGAGCCGGTGTACACACGTCGTCTGCTTCGACTTGTACGTATGCCATGTTATCGGCGAGGTTGTGGTCGTGATGGTTGAGAACAGCGAGTGTGGTCACGTTCCACTTTGACGGGATCCCGTGCTCATACATACCTCCTCAACCACTTTCGTTCAATAGTTACGGCAACAGATCTTTGACCAGTTCGCCGAAAAAGTGAATCATGTTCCTAGTATCGGACAATAATTATTTACCTCTTTCCCAAATAACGACTACAGACCGCAACGTTCACTTCAAAGCATCTGGGTGCTTGGTTCCTTCGACTACTTTTCAGCCACTCATCAAATCAATCCAAACTTCAAAGTCGCGTCGCCTTTTGTTGTTTCCCTTTCACTCGCGACGAATATCGCGCCTGGGCCGTGGACTGCTTACAACGGGACGTCGTCATCAGTATGGAGGACACTGAAATGTCGTCGCCGAGGTCGTGGATCGCGATCGAACCTCCAATGAACCATTCATCTCAGGGTGGTAAGTGGCTTTTCGCAATCCAACAAAGTTACACAACCTGTTAAGTCCTGAGATGTATATCTTTCAGACGCACTTCCCTCCTTTCCAGACTCACAATTCGGCATAATTCTGCGTCGTCAAAGACTTCGACCAATCGACAATTCTGGATCCAAGAACTACGGTGGCATACCATCCCGTTTCATAAATCTCTCCAACTCGTTCGAGTTTGCCGGCTGGGGCTCTGTGACGAGTCTAAAACTCACTGAGGAAGACCGTGACGCGGGAAAAGCACAGATCGAATGCGTGAAAAAACGACGGGTTTTGGGTCAGTTCACGGCGAGTGCGCTTGCGGGAAATGATATCCTTGGAGGGATTTTCTATGTGATACCTGCCGTTGTTGGGGTCGGAGGGATTTAGTGAGCGTTGGATCGTTGTCCTTCCCTTCGACAGATCTAATATTCAATCAGCTCGCCCATCTCCCAATTTATAGCGACATTGATCCTTTTCTTGTGGCGTCCTATAATGGAGGAACTTGCATCAGCTCTACCGATGAGCGGCGGGCCATATACATACCTGTTTGCCTTGGTCCCTCTATTTCTCCCCTGTCCCTGACGTCCTTCACACCTAGGTTAAACGTATCCTCGAAATGTTTTGCTCTGATCGCGGCATCCCTTCTACTCCTTGATTTCGCTTCAACTGTTATCGTCTCCGCTGCCACCGCAGCCACCTATCTAGCTGGCGAAGTCTCCAATTTACCATTTCCTTCTTGGGTTGGGGCAGTCATTATCTTGGTACTCTTTACGATGTTAAGTCTCTCGGGTGTACGTGAAACTGCTCGTATTGCCTTGGTGGTTCTTATTCTCCACGTAAGTTTTATCTGGTTCGTAATTTTCATGGGCACGGCTAATATTCCTCGTCCTATCAAGTTAACAACTATGGCCGCACTTATAATCGCATCTTCAATTCATTGGGCAAACATCGGAACCTACCAACTTAAAGTTAATTGGGATCTTGGGCGCTCCGAAACCTCAAGCGCCGGTTCAGTAGCGAAACAAATATTTTATGGCGTATGCCTTGGTATGCTGGGACTCACTGGATTTGAATGTGGGTTCAATTTTATACATACCTCATCGGAGCAACAAATCAGACAAATATCTTGATAGGCGCACCGTCGTACACATCTTGCATCAAACCTGGGAGATATCCACTTGTCCTCAGAAACCTACACCTTCCAGCCATCTTTTTGAACACCGTTTTTATGATTCTCGTTCTGGCGACAATTCCAATGGACGTAGTAAAGGGTGGTGCGAACGTTCTCAGCGTCCTTGCTCAATTGGTATCATTTCTGCCAGTTTTTATTCAATATGTGAGGCAAGCGTTAACAACGCGATCAGTCCGCAGGCAGGTGGCTTCGCATTTGGGTGGTGATAGATGCCGTCATCGTGCTTTGCGGAGGCGTCCTCACAGGTTCTCCCTTCTTCGGCAAAAACACAATTATCTATACTAACTTAGCATCACACCAGGGATACTCAGCGCCTGCGAACTCTTGGAACAGCTGGCGAGTCACCGTGTGATTCCACAGGTGTTCCTTCGCCAGTTGCCTGTGACACGGTCCCCATACATAGCTGTATCCTGTTTTGCGGTATTTAGCGGGGTATTGTACGCGTCGGCAGGTGCGAGTTTGAACATCATATCTGAGATGTAAGTTCCCCCAAGGCTTTTATCTTCTCAATTTGAGCTCTCTTTTTTTTGCCCAGGTTTTCCCTCGTCTGGTTAACAGTTATGGCCCTGTTTCCCATCTCCCTAATCCTGTTGAAATTCAACCGCGGTCGACTCCCTCGAGACTCAGAAACAAAATTAATGGTCATCCTTGGCACTCTATTGATCGTTCCTGCCGTCTTCGCTGGGAATATTGCTATAAATCCCCAAATAGCTGGATATTTCCTCGCGTACTTCATCGCGATCGTCGTTCTTTTCTCGGCGGCGCAAAATAAGATTCATTTGTTGCGTTGGGTGTATTGGCTGTACGACCAGTATCCGATATTGCATGATTGGAAGGTGACGCATGCTTGGGAAAGCAAGTTGATCACGTTGATGACAAGATTGAGGAGAAGACCGTTATGTATTCTGGCCAAGACGGATGAGGTAAGTTACTTTTTTTCGATATGGTGCGCATTAACTGAAGTTTGGGCATAGATCAATCAGTTGTTCCATATGATTCTTTACATCCAGAAAAACGAGGAAACGTCCCACTTGAAGATTATTCATTTTTATGAAGAGGAAGACGGGATACCTTCGGAGCTCGAGGCGAATTCTAAAAGTGAGATATTCAATCTTTTTCTTTTCTACTGCTCAATTCCCGATAGTACTCGACGAAGCGTTCCCGGAGATAACGATAGATTTAGTGTGTTATTTCATTCACTCTTGGCTATATGGTGTATCTAATTAACGATGAGCAGATCCTCGTGGCCGGATCTTTTGAGCCGGACAACGTCGCAAGCCTAGCACATCACTTGAAAATTCCGCCAGCTCTCATGTTTATGAGTTGTCCTGGCCAGGATTTTCCTTACTCCGTGGCGGAATTTGGTACGCGCATTACATCCCTTTGACCATTCAAGTTATTTTGCTTTTTTACGTGTTTCTTGACATTGAATTTGTACATTTTAAGCGGGTTATAAGGGTTTACAGGGTTTATCTTGATCATGACTTGTAAAGTGTTTCATATTTGCATTCCCACTTGTAGCATTCCTTGAAGTAGGTACTTTGCTTTGTGGTTGCATTCCCTCATCCAACCCTCATCAAGATTTTTTTCCCACTTCAATTCACTCCGGCATCTCCCCAGTACTTACATTTGGCAACGCGATCGTATGTCACGTGACTCGCATGACACTGCTAAAAATTTGTCGACTTTGCGGCGTCACCGCGTCTGTGCTGAATCGGACACATTGTGGTCCAGAACTTATCATGCTTTTCATTCCATTCTTTCGTTGGGTGGAAGGAGAGGCGAAGGAGAGACTTTGGTGCGGTTCGTGACAATCAAATGAAAAATGGACCCGTCTGGGTCCTGGCCAAATTGATTTGCAATTCCAACCGCGTCTTCCTCCTTGTAACTTACTACCACAACCTTGTCAACGACTGGACGCCTCTGGGACTTTCGTCGATATCGCGCTCGAATATTTGAAACGGTATTTTGTTTTTTTTTGCTATCTTCAGGTGGCATGTTGGGCTCGCCAACGGAAGACATTGGACACGCCCCGACTTCCGAGTCGAAGGTCGCAAACGAGGAAGAAGAAACTGGTAATCCAACAGAATCGTCGCAGGATCAATGGATTGTGATCCAGCCACCCATACATCACGCGTGTCAAGACGGTGACTAGCGTTCTTTTATGACCTCAAAGCCCTAGTAATGAATCCACCAAATGCGACAGATCCATTGCCGTCCTTTCAGGACTCCCAATATGGAATAATCCTACGTCATCAAAGACTTCGACCAGCCGACAACTCTGGCATCAAGAACTATACCGCGGTTCCGTCGCGATTTATAAATCTCACCAACTCGTTCGAATTCGCCGGGTGGGGCTCCGTGACACAGCTGAAGCTTACCAGCGAAGATCACGATGCCGGCAGGGGTCGTCTGAAAGCCATGAAAGAAGAATCGGTACTTGGTCAGTTTACCGCTAGTGCACTCGCAGGAAACGCAGTTCTTGGAAGTGTATTCTACGCGTTACCTGCCGTTGTAGCAGTTGGAGGAGTCTAGTAAGTAATTGACGTCATGCAGCTCAAACGATTCTTATCCTCTTTAGCTCACCCATTTCATTATTCATTGCGACGCTCATTCTCTTTCTTTGGAGGCCTATAATGGAAGAGCTCGCATCAGCTTTACCAATAAGTGGCGCACCATATACTTACATGTGCGTTTTTTTTACCCCGCTCTGGTTGTCTATGTCTTATGTGGAACCCAGATTAAATGTATCCACAAAGGGATTCGCTTTGATTGGTGCCTCTCTTTTGCTGCTCGACTTTGCTTCAACAGCAGTTGTCTCAGCAGCCACAGCTGCTACCTATCTTGCAGGTGAAGTCCCAGGTTTACCGTTCCCAGCTTGGGTAGGAACTGTCATCGTCTTGGTGATATTTACTATCGTAAGCCTTATGGGTGTTCGGGAAAGCGCCCGAATCGCTTTAGTTGTTCTCAGTTTTCACGTAGGTTCATTCAGGAGCATACTTTCGCGTTGAAGTGGTTGATTACTGGTGCTGATATAGATAAGTACTATAATCGTCCTTATTGTGGCATCCTCCATTCACTGGGGGAGAATTGGGATCCACCAATTAAAACAAAACTGGGACGTTGGACGATCCGAAAGTCCTGGCGCCAGATCGGTGGCCAGAGAAATATTTTACGGAATTTGCCTTGGGATGCTGGGTTTAACCGGGTTTGAATGTAGTCCTATAAAAAAATTTGACCGTCAAAACTTGTCTATTGACCTCAAATGACAGGTACCCCATCGTATATTGCACGAATCAAACCCGGAAAGTTTCCCCTCGTTCTCCGGAATCTTCACATCCCAGCGATTATCTTGAATAGCATCATTATGCTTCTCGTTTTGGCGGTAATCCCATTAGATGAAGTAAGAAGCGGGGCCAACATCCTCAGCTTCCTCGCGCAAATGGTCTGTCCAAATATTTGACATTTTGTGAAACCCTGAGAACGTAAACAGACTGCAGGCCGGTGGCTTCGAATGTGGATTGTCGTGGACGCTATTATCGTGCTTTGCGGAGGCGTACTCACAGGTTGTATAATTGATGGAAATTCCATGACATTGGCACTGACCTTGACCGAAATAGGCATCCTCAGCGCTTGCGAGCTGCTTGATCAACTCGCCAACCACAGAGTGATCCCTGGAATTTTCCATCGTCTTCTGCCGATCAGGCGTTCACCATATGTGGCCGTGATATTTTTTGTTTCGTTCAGTGGAATGCTCTACGCATCTGCAGGAGCGAGCCTCAAGACTGTTTCGGAAATGTATGAAGTTTATCAAACTTGCGTGACGTTTTCCGCTAATTTAAAAAATAGTTCTCACTTGTCTGGCTCACCGTCATGTCCCTCTTTCCCACGTCTTTGCTTCTGCTTAAGTTCAACCGTGGTCGACTCCCTCGCGATTCAAGAGCGAGTTTACAAACCATCTTGTTCTCCCTCCTAATTGTCTCTGCTGTATTCGCAGGGAATATCGCCGTGAATCCGCGAACTGTGGGATACTTCTCCGCATATTTCTTCGGTATTGTTCTCATTTTTTCCGCAACACAAAACAAAATTCGGCTGTTACGATGGGTATATTGGGTTTATGATCAATATCCACGGCTTCACGAATTGAGGGCAACGCATACCTGGGGAACTGAGTTGACTAATCTGATGATAAATTTGAGGAGACAACCGGTGTGTATTCTTGCCAAAATGGACGAGGTACGTTTTCTTGTCTAGGCATCTTTTTCTCAAGTGTTGAGGTGCTCACATTTTTCGCCATCAAGATCAACACTTTATTCCATATGGTTCTTTACGTTCGGGAAAACGAGGAGACTTCGTACCTCAAGATTATTCATTTTTACCAAGAAGAAGAGGGTGTTCCTTCTGAACTAGAAGCGAATTCGAAGAGTAAGTCTTTTCTCCCTTTTTCCATCTATCTTTGACGAACTTGTTTCCATCATCAGTTTTAGACGAAGCGTTTCCAGAGATAACTATCGACCTCGTATGTCGACTACTCGTTAATATGCCTTCTCATTGAACATCTCTCTATAGATTTTGGTGCAAAATGCCTTTGATCCCAAGAACGTAGCCGCTCTGGCACATCATCTGAATATTCCTCCATCCCTCATGTTTATGAATTGTCCTGGCCCAAATTTTGGTCATTCTGTGGCCGACTTTGGCACACGTATCATATCCCTTTGATAATTCGCGATTCTCCAAAATTGTACGTATGTAATTTTAGATGTATCACGGAGGACCCCAAGCCTTTGCAGCCTTTCAATTACATAGCGCTAATTGTCATTTGGGCAATACAGAAATCGAAGACGGGAACATCAAAACATAAGGATTCGTAACATCATTAACTTTCGTGGCAACGTAGATTGCTACTTCCACTTCGCGCGATTCCTCACAAACTGCCATTCCTATACTGCTGAATTCGGTTCCCCACTTTCAGCGGCTGCAGTCGAACTAGCCTCCGCGGCGTATGGGCGCTCGTCAATCCCAAGCGCCACTTTGAGGACAGTTGGTTGCAAAGACGCTATCGTCAAGCCGAAGGGCTCCCTGACTCTTGACTCCCACCCTTCAGGAAGACGCTCTTCGATGAAGATGGACTCGAGATCAGAAACGCGACAGCCGAATATCGTCAAGATAGTTGAAGAGCTTCAAAAGAAGGTTGAGATTATAGATAGAGGAGGGGAGGGAGGATGAAAAAACGCACTTGGAACTGCTAAACGTCCTGTGGGATAGGTTCATGTGGAACTCGGGGTTGTTGGCACGAGACTCTGCACGACGCTTGGATAAAACACGAGAAACGTCGGCTGCGGTGAAGAGCATGTTTCCTTCCTTGTCCTTTCCCGATGCAGCGTCGAGAAGTTCCCTTACGAAAGGAAGGTGGGGCTTTCCTTGGTCTTTGACGAAATGAATGTCTTCGCCTGTTCAATTTATGCGGTCGGTTACCCCGATTACGGCATTAAAACAAAAAAAGAACTCACGAGTGAGAGACGCGTCGTGTTCAATGCCCTTGTCACTGTGCAAATCGATGTCAGCTAAGTCGATCCTATCCTTCCCGTAACTCTTGTTCAACATCCTAGCAGCAAAATTTGCGACGTAGAAGCAGAAAGAGGGTGAAAAGTTATAGGTTCCCCTAACTGTGCTATACAACTCTGGGAACGAGATGTTCTTCCCATCGCGAGGTAAGATACCTGTCAATGATCAGCAAGATTGCCATACATCGCGACGAACCGATAAATATACCATGATTCGCCATAGCGTTCAACCCTGGGCACGAGCACCGACTGTCTCCCTCCTTCGGTGCGATATACTCAGGCCATTTTCCACCTTCTCCAGGATGGCCCGCAGGGGTTACATGGTCCACCTTCCTGCGCGGCGTCACGAGGTTGATCAAGGTCAATCCGAGGTCCCATGAGAAAACCCCAGCGTCTAGGATCGCTCTGGCTATTGGGGTTACGAGAAACATGGCGCTGGAGGGAAGATGAACATATGGGCAGGCAGCTTTTTATACGCCAACTGCTCGCGGTCCGTAATGGAAGCGAGTAAGCTGTCATATGTCTGGAACAACAGCTTGACATTCGTCCTGGAAGCTTTGGTCACGCTCATATGAGGATAAAAGCACCCTTTGTCGTGTGCCCAAAGGGGAGTATAGTCGTGGACAAGCAAAACCCTGAAGAAGATACATAGAGGCTGTAGAGTCAGATACACAACAGTAGAGGTCAGGAGCACTGACGGATTTTTGTTTGTTGACTCGCTTCTGGTCTCAAGCAATTTGAGAGGAGTAGGGTGAGGATGCTCGTGAGTTGAATGTAAGTAGGTGCATTGTTCAACATGATCGATCAACTGATCATAGCGTGCCAAGATTCACACTGTATTACGCCTATAGTTTATTTTATAGAATTTAGTGCAAGTTTTTTCTAATCCCAAGGAATAGTCCCCAATCCCCCATGTTTAGAGTTGTCCTGGCCCAACTTTTGAACAATCGGCCCTTTGATAATTCTGCTGCTGCTGCGCGGGATTCTCCATATTTGAATGTAATTTCAGATGTATCACGCACATCTTCAAGGATTCGCAGCCTTTCAATAATGGAACCGCCAACTTAAGTCGATTGAGCAACACAGAAATTGAAGAAGGCAGCAGTAAAAACATAAGAATTCGCAAGATCATTGACTTTCATGGGTTTGTTACAATATGATGGAATGTCCGCTGTCCAACCAAAATTTTCCACTCCCGCTCCACAAAATCGTGCTCACCCACCATCCCTACGCTGCCGAATTCGGCTCCCCACTCTCAGCAGCTGCACTAGTCGAACTAGCCTCCGCGGCATACTTGCTCTCATCAATCCCAAACTCCACTTTGAGAACAGTGGGTTGGAAAGACGCTATCGTCAACCCAAAGGGTTCCCTAACCCTCGACTCCCACCCTTCAGGAAAACGCTCGTCGATGAGGATGGACTCGAGATCGGAAACGCGTCCGCCGAATATCGTCAGGAGAGTTGAAGAGCTGCGTAAGGATTGAGATGATAGAATAGAGGAAGAGAGGGAGGATGAGAAAACGTACTTGGAGCTACCAAACATCTTGTGGAATAGGTCTAAAGAGAACTCGGGGTTTTTAGCACGAGACTCTGCACGACGCTTGGCGGAATAACGAGAGAGGTCGGCTGGGGTGAGGAGTACGTTTCCATCCTTGTCTTTTCCCGATGCAGAGTCGAGAAGTTCCCTTACGAAAGGAAGGTGCGGCGTCCCTTGATCTTTGACGAAATGGAGGTCTTCGCCTGTTCAATTTAAGCTGTCGTTTATTACGACATCGAAGAAAAGAAAGAAAAGAGAACTTACGAGTGAGAGACGCATCATGTTCAATGCCATTATGCAAATCCAAATCAGCCAAGTCGAACCTATCCTTCCCGTAACTCTTGTTCAACATCCTAGCAGCAAAGTTGGGGACGAAGAAGCAGAAAGACGGTGCAAAGTTGTAAGTTGCCCTTATCGTACTATTCATCTCTGGGAACGAGATGTTTTTCCCATCGCGAGGTAGGATACCTATTCAAAACGGTTGGCATACATCGCGAGCGACAAATAGACAGACATACCATGATTCGCCATGGCGTTCAACGCAGGACACGAGCATCGACTATCTCCCTCCTGCGGTGGGATATACTCAGGCCACTTCCCACCTGCTCCAGGATGGCCCGCAGGGGTTACATGGTCCACCTTCCTGCTCGGCGTCACGAAGTTGATCAAGGTCAATCCGAGGTCCCATGAGAAGATCCCGGCGTCTTGGATGGCTCGGGCGATTGGAGTTACGAGGAACATGGCGGTGGAGGGAAGGTGGTCATATGGGCAAACCTGCAGGCAGCCTTTTATATGCCAACTGCCTCCCAGGGACGTAAAGCCAGCGATGATAGCAAGTAAGGAAACGTCATCAAAAGCTTTGACAGTCAGACTGGAAGCGTGTCACGCGTGTTCGAGCATAAAAGTACCGCATTTGGACAATTGGGGTATCTCATTTGTTTCTCAACGTTCTACTGGATATATGTATCACGTCTACAATTTAAGAGCTGCCCCTCTTATAACCAACCTTACACGACCCAGCCAACGACTTATAGAGAGAAAAAATGCTTACCATTTCTCGTAGTCAAACCGACTGTGCAGTCGGGTGGCAATGTTCATGAAATCCGGCTCGTTATCAGGGGTGATGTAGCCAAGCCTGATGAATAGGTCTATTAAAACTATCGAGTACGACGTGATAGTTTATCGGATATCAGTCGACGGTCACCAAAAACATGGCAGCGGAAAACGTACCTAAAGCACAGTTTGGCTTGAACAATCCAAGACGTAATTTCTCGATGAGTTTGTCTTGCGTCATGAGCTTTGCCGACATTGAGCAAATTGATCTACGGACCACAAAAAAAAAAAAGAAGAGACAGACTTCGAAAGATTCCACTTCGCCATCTGAAGGTCTAGGTTCGAATAGCGTCGGGTCTGCACCGGGTGGGATGGGCAAGTCATATACGTATCTTACTAGAGATATTAGAAGGCTTTTTGAAATACTCCAGATGACACTTACTCGACTTCAGGCTGCAGCCAACCCCTCGCGGTCCTTTGGAAACGTCAACGAATGCCCTAGAAGTCTAAATTCGAAGTAGCTCCACCTGAAGAAATAGCTAATGGCCCCAGCTCCCCGGACATGTTTTCGAACCAGGTCCGCTCCCAAGCTAGCTTCCTCCATACACTCTTTCACGAGCGACTCGAGGACGGGCATTCCGCTGGGTATGCCACCCGCAACCGTGTTGTCCAGGAATCCAGGGAATCTGAGTGATAGCGAAGCATGAGATGAGGAACAAGCAAAGGTTCTATACGTACGTAGGCTTTGTCCTTGCACGCGTAGGAACCCAAACACTCAACCTCCTCTCCCCATCCAAACCAGACACCTCCTGGTATATACTCATATGCACCCCATACGTGACCACACCAAAAAGCGCACACGCCGAGCGCTCCATCTCAAACACAAAGTTGAGCTCCTTAGTCCCTTCTTCAGCGTGGTCGGGGTGGTCCAACACTCCAAAGGGGTCCGCGTACACAGGATACAACTCGTCCCTCCATTTTTTAGGGCCGCAGACATCGTCAAAGAAGTGCGTATCCCGCCATCGCTCACAGATCTCTCGCATGGCGGCGGAGCGTTTTGTGGGTGTGTCAAGCCAGCTTCGGAAGCTCACCCTCGGAGGGCCTACTCCTTCTTGAGATTGGGAATCCAACGCGTCGAGGACCCATATTTCCGGGACGCCCAGCTTTCTACTCTGCTCGTTCTCCAATCTGAGTTGTTGGACGATGATCGGGCGGAGTAGACCGATAATGGGGCTTTCTGGTGACGGGTTTAACGCGAACGGTACGAGTTGTTCTCCTTGATGCAGATGGCTGGCTTTGTCCTGCGCGTTGTCGATTTTGTACTTTAGATCGTAGAGCTTTTCAGGAGATGGACGATAAATCTGGACGTTGTCGCAGATGTCTATAAGATCTAGATAGGATAGATTCAAAGACATTTTGCGGTTAGCAGCCCCGAGTGCGGGAGTGAGTCGGGATTTCGATGTTGTTTGTCGTCGGCTTTCTAGAGGAGTGTCCAGATTTAGAAATTGGTTATTTCTTTCTTGACGGCGATGGCCCTCTACAATTGAAACACGACGCAGCCTGGGATGCCTTTATGACAGAATGATTTCCAGGATAAAGGGTCAAAAGGGCCTTTGTTTCCCTTCCTAAAACTCGCCTTCATGGACGTATCGGATTTGCTGGAGCAGGTACGTTCTTTGACTTGATCACCTCTCACGTCCTGACCACCTACACTAGCTCATCGTCGCCCATGACGATTCCTACGAAAGCATTTATTCCAGCCCAAGACCTCCTTTACTGGCAGAGCATGAAAGAACCTTCATTCGTGCCCTCCCCGTCGAGCTCCTGGAGATCATATTCACAATGACCCACCAGGCCTGGCTCCTTTCCACAATCCATCCCCAGCTCCTCACCATCAGCCCAACCACACTGAGGAATAGCATCTGGAACACCCTAATACAGCAGTTCTCCCTCTTCCCCCACGTACCCGCGTCAGTATGTCGGCTCTGGCGAGCCATCATCACTTCCACACCTCATTTCTGGACTCGCCTAGTCATTCTGGTCGATTCTCCTATCTCATTAACGGCGCAGCTCAACATATTCCTCAAACGATCCCGGCACCTCCCCATGGTCGTAGCGATCGTGCGGAGGTCCTATGATGGCGGGTACGACCCAAACGAACGGTGGCGCGTAGCGGCAGTCATAAACGTCCTATCACGCAACCTCCACCGTTTCCAAGATATCTACTTCCACGTGAACCAAAGCTCTTCGCTCCCACCTCTGTCCACCTTCTTTCAAGGCCCGGCACCTCACCTCGGTAGTATAGCAATGCATTGCGATATGGACGATGGGCTGAACGTGTGTGTTCCCCCACCTATCCCTATCCCTTCGCGACTCGACTTCTCCTCCCCCCCTTTGTTTTCCCTCAAATTGGACGGGAGGAATTTCATGACGTTATGTCGGAACCCATCCGTATGGGTCGGGAAGTTTTCGTTCCTCAAGTCACTCACAATAGAACGTCTTGCTTTCCTTGAAGACGAGTTGATATCGCTGGAATGTGCGTTTATAGCCATCGCGTGTCTCCCATTACTTTCTTCCCTCGTCCTCCGGGACGTCACGTTCCTCCTCATATCGCCGCATACTAGACTTCCGGGTGCTCAGCGCCTCAAATTTGGGGTGGCGGAGGTATACCTTGAAGATCTAGAAGACGAGGTGATCAAAGGGATCCACTCCATCGCGCATATCTCCCCAACCCACCTCACGCTCAAGAACGTCTCTATAAACGAGTTTCCGGAGGTTCCGTGTACTACTTTCCTTGAACTCGCAGAGCTACGGGACGATCAAGACCTCGAAGATTTCTTAACATTCTGGGACGGGGAGGTCCTCTGCATAAGGGGTTGTCCATCCTTCGACGATAACCTTTTAAGACTATTCGAAGCGGAGATATCACCGCCGTATCATATCGCTCCCAGCCTATGTGCTCTGCATATCGAGGATTGTGAGAACTTTACGGGAGGGGCGTTGAGGAGGATGGTGGAAAGGAGGAGGGAGTTTGCGATGCGTGAGGAGAATAGGTGTTTGGGGTTTGTGTGTATTGAGGATGTGTATGTTTGTGGGGTTGGGCCTCCGGTGTTGGAGGAGGAGGATGAGAGGTGGCTGAGGCGGAATGTGAGGCATTTTAATTGGGGGACTGTATGGGCTGGAGGGGGGGGAATGATTTACTAGGATTACAAGGGTGTATGGCGAGTAGGACGTTTAGTGTACTTTTTGATTCGTTGGTGAATAGCGGAACTACTAGTTTGTCTGACAGTGCCATACATACAACCCATGAACTACGCCAACGAACCATCCTCCCCCCAAAAAAAAACGCAGCACATTCATCCCATCACCTTCTCTTCTGCAACCTCCTACTCTCCGTCTTATCCTTCGCCTTCTTCGGCGCGCCCTTGCCCCTCTTCCTCCTCTCGAAAACATCATCCAGCCTCTCCTCCGCATCCTCATTCACCATCTCCATATCGGGGTTTTGCCGGACGAACCGGGAGAGGTTGAGCGTGGTGGGGTAGTACGCCATCATGCTGGGCCCGCGGAGGCGTTGGCGTAGGTACTTTGCGCCTGTGCGGAGGCCTTGCGGGTTGTATGTTGTTTGAAAGATTTTGCAGCGGAGCTTTGTGAGGGCGCGGAGGTGGTAGGGGAGGCCTGGTGCGAACATTGTGATGTGTGTGGGGAGGATGCCCTGTGGGTGGTTTGGGGTTTAAATAAGTTGAGGTTCCCTAGGTGTGTGCAGTGGGAGCGTGAGTTTTGAGCAACGTCAAGTGTTGGTGGTGGTCGGCGTCAACTTCCAAAAATTTGAATTTGTTGATGCCGTCATTATGTATCATGGACCTATTCACCAACCAACCTCACAAAACCCAACTCATACTAACAGCCCTCGGCGCATCGCTAGCAACAGCCAGCCTCTTCCACGCCTACAACACACACACCAAGCGCGTCCGTCGGAGAAAACTAGACCAAGAAATCCGGTTGTCCATCGCTACGCATACGCAGACACATAACGTCCCCAAGCCGCCTTCACGCGCTATTACTACCCTCGACGGCGTTGGGCCCTCTTTATCAACGACAGGTTTTGGAGATGTGGTGGATTATGATGAGGATTTGATTAGGGAGCAGCTAGCGCGGAACTATGCGTTTTTCGGAGAAAAGGGGATGGAGAGAATTAGGGAGGGGAGGGTGGTTGTGGTTGGATGTGGTGGGGTCGGGAGTTGGGCGGCTGTTATGCTTGTTAGGTCGTACGTTCTCCCTTTTCTTTTCAAATTGACCAAAGTTGAGAGTTTTTTGTGTGTACTTAGTGGTATCTCGAAAATTAGGCTGGTAGACTTTGACTACGTCACGCTATCCTCGCTCAACCGACACGCTACGGCTGGCTTGGATGACGTTGGGACACCCAAAGTCAAATGTATCGAGAAAACACTGTTGTCGATTTGTAAATGGGCACAGGTAGACTCTCGGATAGAGGTTTGGCGGAAGGAGGAGGGGGGAGCGTTGTTGGAAGATGCTGATTGGGTTATTGGTATGTCTCCGCGTCGTCAAACATGCCTTCTGCGTTTTACAGCGATTCTTAGATGCGATTGATAATATTCAGACGAAAGTGGATTTGTTAAAGTACTGTCATGATAATGACATCAAGGTAAACCCTTCCTCATCTTCGCCACAGTAATCGAACTGACGCCAGACAAAAGGTTTTCTCCTCCATGGGCGCAGGAGCCAAATGCGACCCGACGCGAATCCAAATCAGCGATATCTCACATACGATCTACGACCCCCTCGCCCGCTCCGTCCGCAGGCGACTTCGTACACTGGGCGTCTCCTCCGGTATCCCCGTCGTCTATTCTACAGAAGTACCAGGAGACGTGAAGCTCCTCCCTCTCCCCGAAGAAGAGTTTGAAAAAGGCGCGGTCCATGAGCTGGGTGTGTTTGATGACTTTCGAGTACGAATCTTGCCTGTTATCGGTTGGTACCCATCCCTTGACATGCGAACGACTGGGTAGTTGAACTAACTTTGCGAGGCGAATTAGGCCCGCTACCGTCGGTGTTCGGACTCCACATCGCGACTTACGTTCTCTGCGAACTGGCCGGAAAACCGATTCTGAACCCCCTCCCCATAAAAAATAGGAAGAAGCTCTATGAAAGGATGTATCGCGACTTGCTCGTTCGCGAGTCTAAACTGTTGGGTGAACAGCTCAAGTACGTTTTTTTTATACATAACATCTGCTTTACCATCTAGTACTCAATAAACGACAGCAAACTCCCCATCGACGAAGACGACGTCGCCCTGATCTTCGAAGACCTACACAGGGGCCGTTCCGTGATCCCACCGCACAACGTGCCCAGCAGACCGACGCTTGTCCGATGGGACCCCCTCCTCCCTCTGACAGTCGATAATTGCGTGGTTATGGAGTTTGGGGACGCGGAGAAACATGTCAAGGCCTGTTGGCATGATGATGGTACGCGGCCGGAAGAGGTGTGGGGTAAGGCGGTGAAGAAAGTGGTTGAGAGGCGGGCGGAGGAAGCGCGTGAAGTACGTGAGTGGGTGTTATGAATCTCTCTGTACTAAATCTCTATCAAAATAATACGCAGCCCTTGTGCCGCCATCTTTCGTCATTTGTTGTATGCTGAAATAATAACCCAACCCCCTTGTCATATATATTTCGGCCGATTAGCTATAGAGTGCATATACGCATATCTTCTCCACATTGACATGTCCATCCCGTATATGATACGCCAGGACTACCAGCCCACCACCCTCGACGACTGGGAGCGTTCCGACAAATACCACAACTCTTTCCTCCTCCCCCCCGATCCGGCATTAGAAGCAGCAGCAAAACGAAACGACGAACAGGGGTTACCTGAGATCGCCGTTTCCCCCGCTCAAGGAAAGTTTCTGAATTTACTCGCACAGTCTATTGGCGCGAAGAGGATATTGGAGGTTGGGACGCTTGGAGGGTGAGTAAACGCGCCATCCATCTGCGCATATAGATCTCACTCGGAAGTCGAAACAGGTATTCCTCGATCTGGTTGGCAAGAGCGCTCCCGCCCGACGGCACCCTCATCACTCTAGAAATCTCTGAGAAACATGCTCAGGTGCGCGTTCCCTCACCTCCCCTTACCTCCTCGTCTTACCTCCCACGTGCTAGGCAGCAAAAGAAAACATAGCAGCAGCCGGCCTGGTCGACAAAGTCTCCGTCATCCTAGGACCCGCCATCGACTCACTCCGTGCGCTCCCAGAAGAACCGAAATTCGATCTGGTGTTCATAGACGCAGATAAGCCGTCCAACACGGCTTATTTCGTCGAAGCGAAACGGCTGGTTAGGAAGGGCGGCGTCATCGTGCGTCTCATATGTGTTGCAATCTTTTTTATTGATAATTGAATGGGGTGTGTGATTGTAGATCGTGGACAATGTGGTTCGCTACGCCCGAGTCGCTGATCCCAGTTACACGGATGGAAGCGTTGAGGGTGTACGTGACTTGTTGCACGCACTCAAGGATGATAAGGACGTTGAGGCCACGACCATTGGAACGGTTGGAGAGAAGGGGTATGATGGGTTCTTGTATGCAGTCCGGAAATGAAGTCCACTTCGGTAATCACCGTTGCAATTAGATACGAGTCGAAATCATGAAGATTGTAATGATACATAATGGAATTGAAGTTTATACGGACGTCGGTACAAGTACACCTAGGTAAGTACTACAAAAAGCTATTCGTACATTCCAGACATTTCAGAGTATATATGAATGGTGAAATAAGCAGAGACGAGGAACAAATTTGAGTGGGGATGAACGAAAGAAGATGAACATAAGGATAGGTGTGTGACCTGCATCCTAACCGGCCAGCCGAATCAAGTGAGGTAAATCAGCGTCCTGCGCTGCGTAGACACCAAAAAAAGGGTAATAAAAGCACCAATCAAAAACCCAGTAACAATGAATCCAGCCGTCTCCACCAACACAGGCGACCTGCGCAGTTCCTCCTCGTCTTCATCATCAAGATCAAGCGCAAGATGGTGGGTCTGCGTGATGAGGCTCATTGCTGGCCTTGGGGGGAGGAAGAGGTCGTGCCTGGTTGACGGCCCGAATTGAGGTTCGAAGGGGGGCAGTCGTCGTCTGACTAGTTCCATGGACATTGGCATTGGCGGCACCGACGTTGACTCCATTCTTTTTTCGTGTATGGGTGAGGGGGGCTGTGATGGTACGACGGGAGGGAGAGCCCGGGCGTTGAGATGAGGGGAAAAGGAGGAAGAACTTGGAGTGGAAGGTAAGGATGATGATGCTGATGACGGTGAGTGCTTGGAAGCCTGGTCCGTTGAAGGTGATGTAGGGATGATGATTGGCGATAAAACCTTTGAGGAAAGGGTTGATAGAGAGGAAGAGGATGTTGTTGCTGGGAAAGGCTCAATCGGAGAGGTTGCTGAAGACTCCTCAAGCGGAGAGGCTGCTTGAGACTCCTCAAGAGGAGAGGCTGCTCGAGACTCCTCAATCAAAGAAGTTGCTGGAGACGCTTCAAGGAGAGACCACGCCTCAAGCGGAGATGATTGAGACCCTTCTCCAAAGCCGACAGACGGCGTCGAAACCCCAGACGGAGACGTGGATTCGGCAGGCGACGCAGGTGAATATCCCTTCAAAGGACCAGAAGCCGATAATACCTCAGAAACAATGGGTGGAACTATAATCGAAAGAGGCGTAGCAACCTTGGGTGAGAACGGCCATTCCGTGATAACATTCAAGGGAACACCTGGGAGGTCCAACGCACTCGATACGGCGGGTGTAATGACGGGAGTCAAATCAACAAAAGCCCGGGATACTGCGCCTGATACAACAGCCTCGTCATGTTGCGAGTTGTCCTCAAGAAGAGATTTGGTTGTTTTAGGTGAGGGCGGTGGAGAGTACTGCGAAACTTCACGCGAAGTGAGTGATTGAGGCGAACCAGGCCTCGAAGGATTCGGTGAAGACGCAGCAGACGATACATCTTCATCTCCACCCCGTGAAATCTCTCTTGGAGGAGTCAATGGCTGGAACGACACCGCCAAGGGAACGGTTACGTATCGATGTGCCGGCGCAGTTGTTGACTGAATTATCAACGAATGACGAGGCGACGCAGGGGGTGTTATGGGGGTCTCAAAGCGAATCGGGGATTGTGGGGGAAGTTCGCGATGGAAGTCGAGTGGAGCAGGACGGCCTTTAGCCAAGGGGTAGGGTTCTGATACGATCGGTTGAGGCATCTCCGAGACAACTGGCCGAGGCGTTTCTGACACAACCAGTTGAGGCGCTTCGGACACAGACGGCTGGGGAGTCTCTGCTTCCCAATGGACTCTCATCCTGGTTTGGGTTATCCGGGTCCTCTCGTACCCTCTGATGATTTTCTCCAATCCCTCAATGACCTCCTGCAGCTCAAGAACCTCGGCTCTCGCCTTCCGTTCATATTTCCCGCGCAGTTCTTCGCCAATCGCCAGGGTGATGGATTGAATCATCCGTTGCAGCTCGGGGTGTTCCCGCACCCACCACTGGCTCGGCCACTGCGCAATGGTAAACGCCAAAACATGTAATGCGTCGATGGCGGAGTCCACCTGTTCCGTGACCAGCTCGTGGAACCAGGGTCTCAAGAACGCCAATGCGAGCCGAACAGCACCTCCTGTGGCATCGCGCATACGAAGCTCGTTTTGGCGATTGAGGAAACGATTGGACATGTCCTGGCAGAACTGACGATAACTTGGCTTTCGTTGCGCGTAGTCCCACGCGATGTGGTGAAGGGGATTTTCCTTGATGGGGAAATCCGATTGTAGGAAGTAGGATGGTAGTTTTTCGAGGATGGAGAGCAGGGGAATGGAAGCGAGAACAGCGTTGGCTGGGATGAATCCGTATACGAGAACTGATTGGGATTCTTGGGAGAATTTGTACCACTTCCAGTACTCAGATCTTCGTCTAGAGATGATGAAATATTAGCACAATATATGGAGATGTTGAGGACACTTACTCCTTCGGCAAACTCTTGCGTAACAGCTCAACAGCGGTCTCTGCTCTATCTGCAACGGCCCTGGTATCGATGATGGCAATCTCAACGTCCTTCTTTACCCCAAAGTGATATCTCCGCATCGCCTCCCAGATCGACCACGCGAAGCTAAACGACGTCGAGACATACACAGAGGATGCCCTCGTTGTCCAATCCATATGCCTAGCAGCATCAGCGTACGTCCCACCCTGGGGACCCGGTAGCTTGCAATTCGACACCTCCAAGGGTGAACGAGCGTACACCTCGTTGAATTTCGGAGCAACGAAGATGGGATCGGTGTCATCGAAGAAGGGGGACCGTTCCTTGGGGGTGTATACTCGGTAGAGGAAGCGGTTATTTTGTATGAGGTCCTTGAAATTCACCTCTGCGCCGAACCCACACTGTGGTAGCGGCAATACTCCATCGGAGTGATCGTGAGGGTGTGAAGACATGGTAAAGAGAATTGAAGGTAACAGAACCACTTGTGGTCTTCGCCCTTTTGTATGATCAGCACTTCCGGTACCTCATGTACTCCGAGCGCAGTTGAAACGTTGAAGGAATGGACGTACTTACGAGAGATTCAATATGGAGCTGTGCCGTGTCGGAATTAGGCATGGCCTGTCAACACGTGTGAGACGCATGTCGTGGATACGGCGTTTTGCAAAACCGGGGGTTCAAATGGTTTGCTCTGTTCGTAGTAATACTGAGTAAGGCTTGATGAACATTCGAACGTCATACTGGCGGGTTTGTTGACCTACTCGAGTGATGGTTAGGGATGGTTGTGAGCAAGGGGCTGGGAGCGGAAAATTCCGAAACACCTGTGTCCAGATTTGGACAAGTGTTGGTCCAAATTTAGAATCTCGCGGAGATTTGATTCAACATTTGGTAAATGCAACTCTTTGCTTGCACATTCTGAGCAACTTACAGTGCTTCCAGAAAGTAATGGGAATCACATATGTTAACTTTGATTTTTACTCTCTTGATACCAAGGGGGTACTAATGGGTCTATGACACCTCAATTTTTTTCAGGGGTCATATTTCATGCATTTTGGTGCACCTTGAGATGGACTTGAGTCACCCTGAATAAGCTGAAGCATTTTGACATTGTTTATACACATTTCTGAGGCCAATCCTCAAGTTCAGTGGTCTATTTCAGCCAAAATTGAAATGGTTAAGTGCTTGGACTCCTCAAATATTTGAGTATAGTAACATTTTGTGTATTTTTTGATATTTTGGGTTGGTTTCAAAGTTGGAAAGGGTTCACAAAATTTAGAGGAGAAGGGGGAGTACTGTCTCTTATCATGAAGAATGGAACACCAGTCACACAAGGCACCAAAGTAGGGAACAACCTCTACAAGATGAAAGTAGCCATGTGTGAACCAACAACAAAACCCCCCAAGAAAATGACCAAAACTCCTCAAATGTTTTCAGTCAATGAATCAGCTCAGAACTGGGAAACGTGGCATAAACAATTTGGCCATATAGGCTATCAAAGACTACAACAAATGTTAGATAAAAATCTAGTCAAAGGCTTTAATGTCGACATGCAATCCCAAAAACTGGACTGCATAGCATGCACCAAATCAAAACAAACTGTGGAACCATTCAGTAAAACTACTGAATGGAAAACTGAACCTGGAGAACTTACTCATATTGATGTATGGGGAAAATATAGTATTGCATCCATCAATGGAAATCAATACTATATCCTATTCATCAATGACTCTGAGAAATTCAGTACCACAGAATTTCTGAAACAAAAGGGACAAGCTAATCAAAAGGTCAAAGACTATTTAATGTACCTCAGAACACAGGATAAAAGGCCAAAGGCAATCCACGTTGATTGAGGAAAAGAATTCATTAACAATGACCTAAAGACTTGGTGTCAGGAACAAGGGATAGAAATCCAAATGACCACACCTTATTCACCTTCCCAAAATGGGGTAGCCGAGCACATGAATCGTACAATAGTTGAACCTGCTCATGCAATGTTACATGGTTTACCCAAATTTCTATGGGAATACACTATCAACCATGCTTCATATCTTCGAAATTGAACATACATGAAAACTCTAAACAATAAAACACCATATGAGATGAGGTTTAAAACAAAATCAAATGTATCTCACTTTTGAGAATTTGGAGCTCTGGTTTGGGTTCTACTTCAAGGTCAAAAGAAACCATGAAAGATGGAAACCAAATCAAGACAACAAATATTTGTTGGCTATGAAGATGGATCAAAATCCATCAAATATTACAACACGTAAACTCGCAAAATACTTACTTCTCAAAATTTTCATTTCCTATCTCTCACAAATGACAAAACCCCACCAGAACCAATAATCATGGAACCTGATGTACCTGGTGAGGGGGAGCCTGAGGGAAGCATGCAGCCAACATCAGGCAATCAAAGTGATAGCCTAAAATGGAAACAAGAAAACAAAGAAGAAGGACAAAACAAAAGACATACCAGAGGCAAACATGTTGACTACCAATATCTTCAAAATACTTTTCCTGATGAGGAAGAAACCAATGAACTTCTATCATCAAATGAGGAATTATATGCCATCATAGCCAGTGATGAATTCACAACATTAAAGGATGCCAAAAAATCCTTAGATTGGCTGGAATGGGAACAGGCGATCCACAACAAACTGACCCAACTCCAACAAATGGGGACATGGTGATTAGTTGCAAAACCACTGGACGCTGTCCCAATAGCCAATAAGTGGACATTTATAAAGAAAAGAAATAAAGCTGGTGACATAATCAAATACAAAGCTTGATTGGTGGCAAAGGGATGCACACAACAACCTGGATACAATTATGTTGAAACCTTCTTGCCTGTTGTCTGAATGGAAACTGTTCAAGCAATATTGGCATTAGTGCCAACAAAAGGCTTGAAAATCCAACAAATGGACGTCAAGGGAGCATACCTAAATGGAATATTGAAGGAAAAGGTTTACATGTACCAACCCAAGGGATATGAGGATAAAACAAACCAGGTGTGCGAATTAGTCAAGACCCTATATGGCCTAAAACAGTCAGGCTGAGAATGGAATAAAGAGTTTGACAAGAAACTCAAGGAATTCGGTTTTCAACACTTGCGTTCCAATCCATGCAACCACATCAAATGCAATGGTGACGAAGCAGTCATTATTACAGTTTGGGTCGATGATATACTCCTATTTGTGACATCCAATGAGCTCATGGAGCAAATAAAATTGGAATTACACACCCAATGGGAAATGACTGATCTTGGTGAACCAACCAAGATTATCAGTGTTGAAATTACCCAAACCAACACATCCATCACCATCTCACAAAAGGTATACATCAAATCAACACTGGAACATGAAGGCCTAAGTGAGATCAATAGCATGGCAACACCAATGGATCGCAACCTAAAACTACAACTGAATCCTGACAGTAATGAAGGAAATCAAAGCAACTCCTTCACAAGACTTCTTGGAGAACTTCAATATCTTGCAAATTGCACAAGACCCGATATAGCATTTACTGTGAACTGGCTAGCTGCCTATACTGCCGATCCAAGTCTTCAGCACGTTATGGCACTGAAACAAATATTATGTTACTTAGCTGGAACCAAGAACCTTGGCATCACCTACTCCAAGACCTCCAACAATTCTCTTGAAAACTCCAACATATTTTATGGATTTGCCCATGCTGCCTATGCCAACCATGAAGATCACAAATCAACATCAGGCTATGTCTTCTTAACAGCAGGGGGAGCAATTACCTGGAAATCCAAGGAGCAAACAACTATTGCCCTCTTGTTAACACAAGCCAAATACATTGCCCTATCCAAAGCTGGGCATGAAGCCTGTTGGCTCTGAAACCTATATCAGGAACTCAGATATCCCCAAGAGTATCCTACTCTCATAAAAGGGGACAACGATGGCTCGATTTCGATGGCGAAGAACCCACAATTCCATAATCAGAGCAAACATATTGCAATCCAATGGCATTGGATTAGGGAACTTGTCGAAAACAACCTAATAGAAATTGAAAGCTGTCATGACCCAGATCAAACAGCTGACATACTCACCAAACCTCTTCCATGCCCGAAACATACAAAACACATCTTGGAAATGGGACTGGCTTCGACTTGAGGGGGAGTGTAAGGAGGACAAGATGACTAGTCATCAGTAGTTACAATGTCACACATAGTTACACAGTAAACAGTGTAGTCATGCATAATAATAAGCACATCTCACTTGAACACCCATCTACACTGGTGCTCTGCACTATCATTTCCTAACACAATTTGGCATGGATTACATGGTGAACATCATTATTTGAGACTTTTCATGCTTTACATTAGAAATAAGTGGAAGGCATGGGGCTATAGAAGCTGTTCAATAGAGCAAACCCCAGCCTAGGGTCTATTTTGTTTTGTTTGTCAAAAGCAGCAACTGCCAACCTTTATGCAAACAGCTGTAATTGATGGTAGTCATTCACCCAGCATGGTAGTACATTTGGGTTTGCTTTTGGTACAATAAAGACTGGTGAAGCACAAGGAGAAGGAGAAGGTTGGATATGACTGGCATCTAGGTGCTGTTGTATGAGAATGCTCCAAGCCTCTTTATATTTCTGTGGGAAAGGGTATGATCACAATTTTATTGTTTTCTCAGTGTCCTTTAGTTTGATGGAAGCATAGACATTTGTGGGTAATTCATTCACATGTGGGATGGGTTCAAAAACTTCTTTAAATTCTACTCTGATGTCTGCATCCAATTTGGCAAGTGATTTGACTGTAGTAAGAATTTCGATTCTATTGCAAATCACTCCAGTGATGTTAAAGTTTTCTGTTACATCTGGATGCAATTTTCGATCTTTAAATCAGTTGTTGCAGACCAGCATAAGTTCTGCTAACATCAACTTCTTATCAGCTTTTGTTTCAGCCAGTTGTTCACATAAACAAAGTTTAGGTGGGGGTGGGGGAGGGATAGGTGGTGGATTCAACAAGTCATAATTTACAGTTTTATCTATACAAGTTCTGGCTGCATGGTCAGTAACAATTGTATTGTGTATCAGAAAAGGGAGTCCAAGAATGACAGGCATGCAAAAGTTCAGGGCAATGAGAGCTTTAACAGATTTCAAGGTCCAAGTGGCATCTAAAGAGGTAAGGGAAAGTTTCACATATTCATACAATTCTGAGGAGGATTTCTTCCCATTGTTCATTGTGATGCTACAATTTCTGGTTCATGGAGGTGATGTTTGCAAAGGTTCAATTTAGTGACAAGATTGGGGCAGATGAGGACAATGTGAGCACCTTTATTGATGAGTGCTTTGGTTTTCACTGGGAAATCAGTTAATAACCCATGAATCTGGCATTCACAAACAAGATGTTTAGATTTGATTGGGGTACTCATGTTATGTTCAGCAATGTCAGCATTTTCCCCTGAGTCCAAAGTATAGTCACTAGCAGAGGGTAGGACTGCAGCAATGATGTTTGGTTCATCAGAAGAAGAAGGAGCTGTTGCTGCAACTGCTTTGGAGGTTTGTGTGGAGGTTGAAGTGGAAGAGGAGGACACTGTTGTTGATTTCCCCTTCTTTGCTCCAAGTGTGTCCATGAGTGACAAGGTTTTATACCCTTTTCCTGAAGGGAAACCAGTGGGGCAGTCTTGGGATCTGTGACCAACATAAAACTTCCAGCACTTGGTACACCCATTGTGCTCATTGAGGAGTGCACATTCAGAGTCAAGAAGTAAGGGCAATGGCATAAAGGTGGAAGAAGAAGAGTTTGTGTTGGCATTGGAAGTGTTGTAGCAATGGGAGGTGTTATGCAAAGCATTGTTATTAGTAGTCTGCCATTTGTCTTGCTGTTTGTTGTACAGTGACTAGGCAAAAGTCTTGCACCACACAAATAATTCTATATCCTCTCCAAGTTCAAGGGAATAGTTACCATATATATATGGTAATATACAGATATCCTATATACATCTTTGACATGAATATGAGATCTGGACCTCATGCTCTGCTCCATGTAGAAAAAAGTGAAAAAAGTGGGGTTTTGAGAGTTTTACAGATACTTCATGTGAGGGTATAAAAAAATGTGAAGAATTAAGTACTTGCTAACCCAAGTATACAGCACTTTGAATCATATTAATTGGATTGGTGGTTGTTGAGATATAGGTGTAAGAAAAGGGCTTGTTTTGGTCAAATAGTCCATATTTCACCACATTTGACCAAAATAAGCCCTTTTCTTACATCTATATCTCAACAACCACCAATCCAATTAATATGATTCAAAGTGCTGTATACTTGGGTTAGCAAGTACTTAATTCTTCACATTTTTTTATACCCTCACATGAAGTATCTGTAAAACTCTCAAAACCCCACTTTTTTCACTTTTTTCTACATGGAGCAGAGCATGAGATCCAGATCTCATATTCATGTCAAAGATGTATATAGGATATCTGTATATTACCATATATATATGGTAACTATTCCCTTGAACTTGGAGAGGATATAGAATTATTTGTGTGGTGCAAGACTTTTGCCTAGTCACTGTAGGTTTCCTTGATCAATTCATGGTGATGTTTATTCTTGCTGGTATGTGTTTCATCTAAATGATGTACAGCATTGATCCATGATTTCAACATCTTCTCCTTCTTGGCCTTGCTGTACTTGACACATTCTTTCAGTCCATCATTGAGATGGGCATTGAGTTGGTTGTGTAATGTCACATTGTTGAAGATAGAGGTCATATTGCAAAGGAGGCAGTTTAATTTGATGACATTCTGGGACCAAGCCCAGAAAGATTCCTTGTTGGGATCCAGACAAGAGTTTAATATCTTGTCATGTATGTGGTCCTCCCAGTCAGGATGAAGGTAATTGCTACGAACTAGTGAAGGGAAGTGCAATGATAGTGGGGTGGTCAGTGGTGATCCAGTTATGGATATGTAGCTCTCTGATACCAGGGAGAATGAAAGCAACTTGTTTGTCTTGTGGAACTGATTTTGCCTCAAAAAAATCATGGCAGGCATTTTCAAATTCCATCATGGCAGATGGAGTGACATCACTGCTAGTAAGGACTTTTTCCACTAGTCGGTTTGATGGTAGCAGTAGTGGACATGACTGAAGGTTGTTTTTTGTTGAGTATATGTGCGTTTTTTGTCACAAGAAGAGTCAGAAGAGAGTGTAAAGGATGGTTGGCATTGTAAAGCACATTAGGGACATGTGGAATGGTTACAGGTGGGTCATTTGAGTCTGTGAAGGAGTGGTAATTGACAGTTGATGATGGTTGCATGTGTAAAATGTGGTTTAACAGCAGGGGGGGGATGGTTGTCCTGATATTGAAGATAGTGGTGAAGATGGCGGTGAGGTGTGTGGTTCAAGTGATTGACCCTCCACTATGGTAAACAGTTACAGTTGGGGTGTTTGGTAAGCTGTTAATGGAAAAATGCACAATTGACCAAGCAAAAGCATGTATTCCAGAAAAGAGGTCAAGGTGGTTAATGAAATGCCTCTTCTATGGTGCTTTTCACTGTTCTAAGACATGTCAGCATATACATGCATGGTGATATTTCAAAAAAAGTGGAAATATATTCCCTAGAGAGGGGATAGATAACACTAGAAAAGAGAAACTCAACACATGTACAGCAGAAATAGACTGCATGTATGATTCTGAAGATATGGAGTATGGAATACAAGAAACATATGCAGGGATGATTGTGGTTTAGAATCAAGAAAGAATCCCAGGAAGTTGTGTATGTGATGTGTCTGTGGGAAGGTGATGCCAAACAAAGGTAATCCATGATTACAGGAAGTGAGGTACTGTACCAATTCAATCAATTTGTCAGTTGCACATCACAAGGGGTCCAAAACCAATGAATTCTGGCAAAGTCACAGGTCACAGGAGCTAGTGACAAAACCCATAAATAGGTCTGGAAATGCGAAAAAGTGCCTTTTTGAGATTAAAATTTGGCTTTTTCACATCTACTGCCACTTGTAACAGATTCTATTTCAATTTTTCTTTTCAACAAAAAAACAGGCCACCTACCCCTACAGCTTGACGAAATTTTCGGTGGGTCACACCTCCCTCAGTGACACAACAAAACCAAAATTTCGTTGTGCAGGTCACAGGTCACAAGTTGTGATGAATTGATTGAATTAGTACAGTACTAAGAGCCTTAACTAAAAAAATTCTACCCCATGTTGTTTTTGCAATCCTGGTACCCTCTTGCTTGATGCTGCACTTTTGACCCAACATGAGGGGAAGAGTGATATAAACAAGACCAATAGATACAAATATGCAAAAAAAGGCCCCAGGGAGTATATATATCTTCTTTCTTTTTTGCTACAGGCTCATTCAAGCTTTACTCTAAATAACCATCCCTTACCCTTAGACAGTTTATTCTGTTGTTCTCAAGTCTCCAGAGAGATTGTTAGATTCCCCATGCCATCAGGGAGTTTTGAGGTGTGGCAGGATGATGTTTTGATGTTGAGCTCATCAAGTGTAACTTATGTTTGGGAATATGACTAGAGGAAAAGAAGTAAGAGAATGCAAAGTATGTACATGTGGTAGCAGTCAGTCATATGACCTAACATGTACTCCTAACGGTTATGATGTTCTGGCAGTAGAGGAAGAACCTATAAGTAATCCCTAGAACACAAAGAATCACCAAAGCCAAAAGGTAGAATAACTGAGAAGTTCTATTTGTACCAAAATGGATTTAGTTATATTTTTCTCAGTTTTTGACCATTTTTGATGAACTCAAAACCCAATTAAAGGTAATAAACATGGTTAGAAGTGTATGTAACACATGTGACCATTTAACCAGTTGCAACCAATTGAAACTGGTCTTTGAATGGTTTCAAAAGATTTTTGAAATGAGGCAACCAGCAACCAGAATAACCCCAAATTTGGGCAACTGCAACTGAAAAAAAGACTGGACCATGGTCTGGCTCAGTTTGGTCCTATGTTTTTTTTTTGATCCTATGGACTTCAAACACTATTATCCATAAATTTGGTTCTCCATTTTCTGTTAATGGCTCTGGGTCATATGGTAATGATAAAGTGGTGTTTATTTTATTCAGCTCAGGTAAGACAACAGTTTGAAACTTATACATATTTCTGATTACCTTAATTTAATAGGCAACTTGAAGCCAATATTCAGACTCTGAGCTCAAATTTAATGCCAATTCACCTCAGACACCCTCCCCAAAACATAAGCAGACCCAGGTTATTGACCTTGTGACTCCTGATTTGATGAAGTCAAGAACCAAGGCCACCTCTACTGGGAACAATTCTTTAGTGGAAAATTTCAGCCAAAAAAAAAGATTGTTGGTGTTGGCAGTATATTGTTTCAATTTATATGGGAATCCAAGCAGTATATGATCAAGAACTTGAACATGGTCACATCTGGCAGAGAGGACAGTCCTACAAAGATTCTCATCACCAAATCAAAAAGCTCACACTATGCTGCAACCACTACCAAGACCCTCTATCAATTCATAAAGTTGATATTGATCCAAATGAACATTGGAATGGCAAAGCCAAGAGGACAGGTTGTATGGCCTATGTTAATGTTACCCTTCTACACAACAGGCTTCTACATAACAGGCTCAAGCATAGAATGGTACATTTTAACAGCTGTCTTCAATCATAACCATGGTCCAGAAATTCCTCCTGGAGGCACTGCATGATATCACCCAAATGAACATGAGAAAATTATTGCCAAGTTGGCCACCTCAAAGACAACAAGTCACAAATTGCAGCAGTTCTCTCTAATGACAGAGGAAATATACTTGAAGCATGACAAATTGCTAATCAAGGCTTAAAGTCAAGTTATAAAGAACATTTATGGCCTAGGAGAAAATTTTCAAGTCATAATAGAAAGTTTGCAGGCAAAAGCAGCAGTGGAACATGGTTGGAATTATCAGATTGAACTTAGCCAAGATCTCACAGTAATTGCCATCTTGTGGCAGTCATCTCTGCAATCAGATCTGTCATTTTGCTTCAATGATATCCCTATCAACGACAACACCTATAATCACAATGATGCAGGATATGCTCTTAATATTGACATCACCATTAATGGCTTTGAAAAATCTTGCAGTATCTGATATGCTCTCCAAGGCTCAAAATTGAGTTAAGGTGGAAAGTTGAAAGATTGGGTTAAGGTGGAAGGTTGATCTAAAGTGAAAGGTTGGGATGAGTTGAGGTGGAAGGTTGGTTTGAGGTAGAAGGTTGAGTCAAGGTGAAAAGTTAAAGCAAGATGAAAGGTTGAGTGGAGGTGAAAAGTTGAGTGGAGGTGAAAGATTGGATGGAGTGAAAAGTTGAGTGGAGGGAGAAGGTTAAAATATTGAGTTAAGGTGGAAGGTTGAGTCAAAGTGAAAGGTTGGTTTAAAGTGGAAGATTGTGGGACAAAGCATGTGACAACACTTTGAAATTTGATAGTACTCAGGTTAGCAGTGAATTCAATCCAATCTAGAACAGTTCATTGTTGTTTCAATCTTTTCTATAATTCAATCTTAGATCATGTAATGGTTAGTGATAACAATGCTCAGTAGGAAGCAGAGATCATCACAATTAATGTCATTGAGTAGATCAATGAAAGAGGTGTTGTGATACCATACCACAGTTGTGTAAAACACATAACTAAGTTAAGGCCTGTACACTGGTTGAGCCTGTATGAAAACCTCTGCTTAAAACTGAAACCATGTTGAAATGGCTGGCCAAACAGCAGAGCAAAGACCACCATAGTGAGAACTCCAATGATGCCTTATAATATAATTATCCAATAATCACTTTTGGTATACTGTATCCCTGGAGTGCACATGGCAGTTATTAAATAAGCTCCTTGTCTGTTTTTTTCCCATCTTTTGCATTCATGCACATTACAGTTGTTTACATTTAAAGGAACATCCAAATAAAAAACTCTTTAGTTCCTAAAAATAAATACTAAGAGAACAAAAGCACAAATAAAATATGCTCCAATTATTTATTGATGTGAGCCTGATACAGTTCAGCCTAGTTAAAGTCAATTTAGAGATATTTGGAAGCTCATTCCAAGTGAAAAGCCCAGCTGGGATATGCTAAAACAGATTTAGCATCCAATAGTGTTGTATGCTCAAACTTGGACTGCAGAAAATCCATTCTTACAATGGCAGCTAGCTGGTTCACTGTTATCATGTTTTCTATACCCCTAATTGGCCTAACCTACACTTATACTGTCAAAATGCCTGATTGTGACTTCAATTTTATAATTTTTATGAGGCATAAAATCACAAGTGTAAGACTTGCTCTTTTCTGTACAGCTGATCTTGTCTACAAATCTCATTACTATGAATCATGATTGAGCTGAAGATGTCAATATCATACAGAGTCACTATCAACTTAGTTTTTTTAAAATGAAACTTCAACCCATAGGGACTGAGGTGGCTAATCTATACCTAGCCACCCAAGTAGAAGCTTATGTTTCTCTTGCTTACAGTGGTGTACAAAACATCAATATTATCTTGACAGATGTCTGTTTTACATAGTCACCAGCTGTTACCTTCAAAGAAGCCCAACCTCAAAGCATAACCTATTCCACTACTTGCCAGTGATCAAAGAATTAGTTCTTCTGCTTTTCAAGTTGATAAAGATCACATCATATGGGTTTGAGCCATTCAAGAAGAACATTTAAAATTTCTTTGAGTTGGAGGTTGAAAGAGGGTTGATCATAGTCCAGCTTCTGGATTAATAATATGAATACCTCTCTTGCCCCTTTTACAAAATGAAAAAAAAATAAACTAGGTCCCACTTGAAAGGCAGAAGCAGACAGTATCTAGGCTGTTGGTGCAGACCAGCAGTTATGAGTCAGAGCACAGTTTGAGAATACAAATACTAACTTCACATTTGATGAAACTGTCATTGCCTGGATGATGGCCTCTGGAATGAAATTCACCAGCTCAACTGACCTGTACTTGGCTTCAATAAGAAAGAAGTGTACACTTGCAAACTGGACAATGGATTCAGCAGTTGAGCTAGGACCAACAAGAAGTTCTAGGGATGTAAGAAATGAGCATGATGATGGGGGATTAGCAATAATGCAAATTACCATATTTCTCACACTTTGCATCTTTCCGACACTCAATGATACCATTGATACTTCTGCCAAATACCACTTGATGGGTTTCATGCCATGTGAACACCATACTGTTCAAAGTCAGGTTGGTGATTTCAACAGTAACAGGAGAATTGCATCAAGCACCATCCAAGCCCCAGGCTCATACTTTCCAGCATCAAATAAGCATACTAGTTTCAAAAGAGGTAGACAGATAGCTGCTTACCTTATGTGGGAATAGTGTCTTCCAGAAAAGCAAGTTTAGTCTTGGCTTCTCTAGGGTCAATCCCATAAAGTTGAAGTTATAGCCCAACAATGTAACAGTTTCCAAGTTTTTCAGTTTCCTGTGAGATTTGAAGAAACACCTATAAGAGTGATAGCCATTGGACAAGGAAAACATAAAGAACAAGACACAAATGCTCAGCAACATAAGAAATCAAAATCATTGAATCACAGGAATGTATTGATGGTGAAGAGAAGTTCAACTGCTATGAAGGAGCCCTCTTTATCCAGAATCTTCATGGTCCAGGTCTTTTCCAATGTAGTGGAGAAGAAGTTCATCATCTCAGTGCCAGCCTGCTTCTTTAATATACAAGCACCTCAAACAGTGTATTAAGCATCACAGAGTGTATGTTTCATATTGCCCTTGTATGACACTAATCACAGACTCTTATCCATGTAAACAATCCTGCCAAACTCACCCTCTGAATGAGCCCTTGTCTCTTAGAAACTCTAGACTGTACATGTCTCCCATGCTGTCCCCAAAGAACTCTCCTCTATAATGATGCACTGAGATTGACTAGATAATGCTGATAACTGTACTTCAGACCTCCACTCTCTCCCTGCCATGATGTTGCTGCATCTGAAGTCATGTAGTTATACCCCCTTTACTGTCCTGACTATTCCCAGATTCCAGACAACTACTACACTTAGGTTATTGAGTGATTAGAATCACAACAAGCCTCTCACTCAGCCTCAAACTCAGTGCTCATATGTGTGTATCTATCTCATGACTTAAATTCTAACTTACACAAATAACTCCTCACTGGCCTTATACTCAAGCACATATCTCTGAGAAGTACATGCACCTATCATTCCTCAACTGGCTAAAGCTCCCTTTTATCATCTTGACATTATCTCTTCACAGAAGAATCCAACTCTAACTTCAATCCTCTTTACCTATTGGCATCTCCATCACCAATGTATTCCCTCCTGGCTCTGGTTCTTCTTATTTACTTTACACCATCAATACCATTCCCTATTCCTTGTTAGAGACTTTACAAATATTTACCAGGCAAAAATTTGAGTATTACTCACAGGATGGTCTTTTTTTTGCAAATGAGTAAGTGTGTTTCACCCAGAATTGACACCACCCAGAAGCATTATATGCCTGTAATTTTTTTCAGACAAGCAGAAAAGAGTGATAGTAAAATTACTCATATCTCACTATCATATGATGCAACCCCACATCTCAAGCTTACCCCAGCCAATGATATTGAATGAATTCAAAAAAAACTAAACTACCAATAAGAGTGCTAGTGGCAAAGGAAACCATAAAGAAGGCCAGGGACTGTATTAACTCCAAGGCCTTGATGAGGTTGCCAGAGACCGCCATGATTGTGCAGTTAGCATCAAACAAGCATCTAGCTATTATCAAATGGAGCTGGGTAAACATATGATAATAAGCTGCCATCAATCATCAAGCAAATCACATTAGAAAAATTACTTCTTCCCTGGGGTATTCAAGGTAAGCAGACCTTTTGCTAATTATCTGGCCTTCAATTTTCCTCACCACACTATATTTAAAAATATAAAATTGTACAACACCAATCATTATACAGGTCTACCCATCAAAACACCCAATCCCTCTTCATGTGCTTGGATTCCTTCATACCATCATCCTGCTCATCTCACACATTGTGTTTTCCCTTCAGTGCTAAGATCTTGTAGGTTAGAGGGAGGGGACTTATACAACAGTGATGATGGCAGCAAAGAAACTGGCAAGAGAGGAGTTCATGGCTTGAATTGAACCTACTAGAGAGGAGTAAATGGTTTTGATGTCCTGCAATGACAAGGTCAATGAGAGCAAACATAAAAGAAGAGGGACAAGACACACCTTTCTGAAATCATTGAGCATTCATCCTAAAGACAAATGAATGTCAATCAATCAAGAAGGTGAGTAACATTACTCATTGATGGGCAGCCACTGACTAAACCTTGCTTGAAGCCATTCCAACCTCTATGCATCTCATGATCTACAGCTGTCCTTGTCACTTCTTCCTGGAGAGATGTTGAGCCCAGGCTCTGAGACTCATTCACCAGGCAATGAGCTTCAGTGTCAAGACTGAACTCAATGCCAAATTTGGGGTTGATGACTGGATCATCATTCTCCAGTGTGTTTTTATTCAAAACAAGTTCTTTTTTTGCACTCACCTTCATTCAAGTGACCTACCACACTGTTCCAACTTGAAAGTGGGGTGCATTCAGCTGATGGGTGATCACATAACACTCTGGAGTTTCCACTGTGGTTCCAACAAGTCAATATTCTTCATGCACATCTACATCATGAATGACAATATTATTGAATGGGGTGTAGATAATTGCAAAGTGTTCAAACCAGTGTCTTACAACTTTTTGTGGAGTGGAGAGGTCAATTCATTTGTTCTAGCTCTTCAACTTGACCTTAAGTTCTAGTTTTTTTTTCTGTTCTAGATACTACTTGAAAATGATGATCACATGTACAATGCATGAATCCTACAGCTCTAGTGACCACAACCCAGATCTAGCTGTATCTACACATCAGCATGCATGTTCGCAACTGATTGCCCAGTACCATTGATTTTACACTCACTTGCATCATTTCTTGTATCAACAATCACTACAGTTTGATCATGACTTTAGCTAATATACCCACACCTCACTCCATTCATATATAATATTAGTCCCACACACATTTTTCTCATGAATTTGTACTGCTTATTTCTTGATATTCACCAGTAATACAATGACAGTCTTGTAATTCTGACATGTCCACACAATATCAATCTATTTATGGAAATTTCCAACTTGATTAAAACTGGTGTACTAAAATCTGATGATCAGATCTAGCATGCATTGACTATTGGACATGTGCCACATAGCTCCATTTTCTTTCCCACTTATCAAGAATATTCTGTGTAATATAAATATTTGTCACCACCTAACAAGTGGTGTAAAGAATATTTTAATCTAAAAGAGGGGAGTCCAGTCCAGTTTTGTGTCAGTATGTAGTGAAGTCTAGTGCAGTCCCAATATATAGTGAGGCCCAGTGCAGCCCAGTAGAGTTCAATAGAGTCCAATAGAGTTCATGTGGATTATGTGGGGGGTGGTAAAGTATTGGTAGCAATGATACAATGAAGGAAGCCAACACTGGTTGCTCTGTTGGTGAGAAATATAACAATCTGCAATGAAAATCTCAGGAAAGCACTACATAACCTCACCAAAAATGTTGGGTGATGCACAGATTCCCAAATTTCATTCTATATTTGATTATGTGATTTGGGTGGGTAACCGTGATTGCTCAGAGTCCTTGTGTAGAAGCACACTAGAGTTTTTCCCCAAAAAAGTTAAAGGCAACAACAAGAATTATTTCCCCAGCAACTGCATTTGAATTCAAACCTTTTATTTAGAGCATATTTGATTTCAAAGATAGGGTTTAACACTTGAGCAAAGAATGTCATATCAATGAGAGCTTGGAAAGCATCCAAGTTCAAACTAAATCTCATATATGGAAGTCCCTGCCTCCTTGAAGATAATATGATAATGATCTTTCCAAGAATATTCTTTGTTCTCTTTCTAACCTTAAGCAATATGTTACAGGTTATCACACTGGCTTATCATCATACTCATCCTTACCTTCTCTCCTTTTTATCATCTCATAATCACAGCCTCTCTTTTGTGTTTAAGTTATTCTAATATGTCTGCATCTGCATCTTCTTGTATCATTTGCCTTTGTGTTACCATAATGAAACTCACATAAGCCAAAAGGTACCTCTGGTTAGCCTAAATGAGCCCATGAAAGAATCAGTTGAAAATACTGAGTGGTTATACCTGTAGAGCCTGTAGAAAATGGTCATTTTGTGCTATTTTGGTCATTTTTTTTTGGCAAAACAAGTCATTTTCTAGGGACTCTACAGACATAACTGCTCAGTATTTTCAACTGCTTATTTCATGGGCTCATTCAGGCTAACCAGAGGTACCTTTTGTCTTACTGTCTAGTTAGTGCATATTTTTTTTCAGGTGCTGAAAATGGCCATCAAAACAAAAACCTCATCACAGCCCCAGCTTTCACCTGAATTAGTCCATACCAAAGGAAGTGTAATACAACTACATAATGTAAAAGAATATACAACTACATTTGGACCACAATACATATTTAGAAAGAACCAGAAAATCACCCATGGTTCATTCTTTTTGCACTCCACTGTAGGTTTAGTGTTTATAAAGGTAATGACACTTACAACAAAAATTAGGCTCTTGCAGCTATTCTTATCCTTCCAAAAAACATGTGAAGCCAATCTGACAGTCATCAGGCTACCATACAAATTATAAACCAGAGTCTTGTGAGACAAGATGCCAATAAGTGTGATAGATTCTGTCAAAGTCCCCTCATGTCATATTCTCATGCTGACACTCACTTCTGACTTCAAACAAAAATTAAGCTCTTGGACTCATTCCTATCCTTCCAAAAAATGTGTGAAGCCATTCTGAAAGGCCTCAGGCTACCATACAAATCCTAAACCAGATTACTGTAAGAGAAAATTTCAAAAAGTGTGATAGATTCTATTGATGTCTCTTCATGTCATGTTCCCATGCTGGTGGTCATTTATGACTTCAAACAAAAATCAAGCTCTTGCACTTATTCTTCAAAAGTATGCTAAGACAGCTTTACCCCCTTTTTCCAGAAACACAGTAGAAGGCCAGCAATATTCAGGTAAAGTCAACTTGTTCCCCAAGTATACTCCAAATGCCAGCCAAAAACTATGCTAAGTTAGCTTTAGCCCCATTTTTCAGAAACACAGTAGAAGGCCAGCAATGATTAGGTAAGGTTAGCTTGTATCCCAAGTATACTCCATATACCACAAAAAAATTATGCTAAGTCAGCCTTAGCCCCATTCTACGGAAACACCAGCCTGAATCAAGTCAGCTTAGCCAGAAAAAAACTATTGATCCACCTTAGCTTGCACCCCAAGTATACTGCATATACCAGAAAAAAGTATAAGTCAGCCTTAGCCCCATTTTCTGCAAACAAAGTAGAAGGCCAACAAATACTTGTATTTATCTGAAATACCAGTATAACAAAGCAAAGTTTACCAGAAACTGCTAAGTATAAGCCCACAACATACTCTATCTACCAGAAATAAACTATGCTATGTATGGTGTGTTGCCTTATCTACCAGAACTATTGTAAGTCTGGTGTAACCCTGTTTACCAGAAACAGAGAGTAAAGATGATACATGTAGTAAAGATGTAAACAAGCTCCCCCATCTGATGACAAACACTCAGAAACCATGGCCCTCACCAGGGTATTGTCTATGTAGTGGATTACCTTCTGAGAATTGGTCCAAGTCATCACCACTTTCCAAAGGCCCATGTCCCAACCTCTGAAGGCCATAACCAGGCAAGCCTTCATAGCCTTGTCCATAGTACCTACCAAAGTCACATGGGTGATTGTATCCTCAATATTGAGGGTGGCCACCATGTTCTCTTCCACCAAAGCCAGACCCACCCAAGCCAGACAGCCCATATTGTCATGGGTGTTGGCCATTATTTGCAAATTGAGTGGGAAGGTGATGATGTTGGTTGTCTCTCTGAACTGAACAACAAGGAGGGTGTATTCAGAGGTGACAATGTGGGGCCCAGATGATGACAAGAATTTGTATGCACTGTTGTGTAGTAGTGGGCCACTATTGTTTTTAGTAACATTTTGAAATCCTATTGTTTTTTTAACAATGTTTTACCAACCTTTCATCTATCTTTTCAACCTCTTTCATGGCTGCTTCCCAATCCACTTTGTCCCCTTTCACCACTTTTGAAAGCTAAGATCACTTTTGAAAGAAAGGGGACTTGGCTTCCTAAAGTGGAAACACTTTCATACTTTTATGCTTTCAAAAGCATTGAAAGTGGTTCAAAGTGGACTTGTGATTCTACTGATGCACCATCATTATTCACCACTACATCCACTGCTGCATCCCACTACTAGTACTATGATACCATAACAAAATGGCACCAATGACAGCAACCTGCAAACTACACAATTAGTGTTTAAAGGTTCAGTCCATAGGGCCAAAAGAAACCATAAGACCAAAATAAACTGGATCATGGTCCAGTCTTTTTTCAGTTCCAGTTGCCCAAATTCAGGGTTATTCCAGTTGCCAGTTGCCTTATTTCAAAAATCTTTTAAAACTGTTCAAAGACCAGTTTCAATTGGTTGCATCCTGTTAGATGGTTATATGTGTTACATATCCTTGTAACCACATTTATTACCTCTAATTGGGTTTTTATTTCATCAAAAATGGTTAAAAAATGAGAAATATATAACCAATTCCATTTTTACACAACTTGTACCAGAATGACTTTAATTCTAACTCACTCAAATTTTCATCATTTTGCTTGATTCAATTTTTGGATATTGAAACTATAAGTATGAAAATATGCTTACCATCTATCAATGTATGGCATGCATCAAATAATTTGCAGTTGCCACAATAAATTTTACCTAAGTCTTTAGGAGATGTAATTTGGTTTCAGTCATAGCTATGTCAAATCTTCATTAAATTTCTTAAAGATTGGTAGAATTACAGGTATTTACATGCTTTACTATGCCATATAACCTGTCTATTTTTTTTTCTTTCAGAGTAATAATAGTTGAGATACAAATGGTTTATATTGGTACAATAAATTATATGCAAGAAAACCAGTCTGGATCAGTCTGAACCAGTGCCATGGACTGCAAAAGACCAGTCCTAGGTGGTTTGGTTTGGTTCCCTCAATATCTAGGTTGGTCCTAGACTGGTTGTGGTCCACGGTTGCACATTTTCAGGGCAAAAAACTGGACTGAACTGAACCTGCAAACACTATACACAATGTCCAAATTTTGATTATTTTCAGTGTGGTGTGTGCTGACCAATAACAATAAAGTCTTAAAGGCAAAGCAATGGCTGCAGCTCAGCCTTCTTCTATCACACCACCCCATAAGTCTTTTTGGCCTAGTGTTTGGAAGTCCGGTCTCATGACTGGAAAAAGACTGTAACCAGACCGGACCAAGACCGCAAAAGACCGGACCTGCGGTTACGGTCTTTTATTTTTGAAATGTAAAGACCGCAAAAAGACCGGTTAACGTGAACCGGCTTGGACCGGTTTGGACCGGTCTTTTATAGCCCCTTAAATACCCTTTAAAACGCACCCAAGAACGTACGATTTGGTAAAAAAACGAGAGAGATATGAATTAAAATGTAAATTACTTTGGGGAATAATAGATGTACCAGACTTATTTTATAGAAGCACCAATTCCTAACGGAATTTAACGTTCTTGGGCTCGTTTTGAAGCTATTAAAAATGTTAATAAATTTACCGATTAATAATTTTAAAATATTGGCCTAAAGACCGGTCATAAACCAGTTAAAACCGATGCAGACCGAAACCGGTCTATAGACCGCAAAAAACCGCGGTCTGCGGTCTTTTTGCGGTCCGGTCTGGTCTTTTGACTTCTGGGGAAAATGCAGACCGGTTACGGTTACGGTTAACACCCCTGGGCATCAAAAAACCGGACCGAACCGGACTTTCAAACACTATTTTGGCCACTAACCACCCATATGTGACAGTGCCTGTCCTGTTCCTGCAAAGGCTCCACTGCAAGTCTCAAGCCAGGGCCAGGGCAGCTTGATGAATGTGAACACAGTAGCAACTGACATGTGTAACATGGCAAGACAGTAAGCTTCCATTGCCTTTACATTGAGTCCCACTGCACTCCCTGAGATTCAAATCTTGATACAGCATTTCATGTTTACTTCAACTTACTGCTTGATCACATTTCATCACATAAGCATCACCCTTATACTACCTCATGTTATACATGAGGCAATATATCTTTTCTATTGCCATTACTCTGTATCACTCAATATCTAGCCCTACTAGAGGCTATACTGAGCTCTCAGAGAATGTGGAACACAAGAATACTGAATATGTAAAGTGCTGGCAAAAAGTATTGTGGCTGACATTTTTTTACCTTCAATGGCCTTTTAGAGCTGCAGCTTTTCTGGTTCATATCTTAATACATGGCAACTTGTTTGAGAATGATGAGACAATCTTTTGAATACACATTAGTCAAATTGTGTTCATGTTAGGCCAAATTAGGAAGTAATGTCTGAAAACCACTCTCAGTCAAATGAAAGCACACAAGTCTAATTTCAATACAAGGACATATCGAGTATAACTACTCTTTGCAAGCCCAAGAGCTACCACATGTTGGGGCATGCTGTGGTAAAGTAAGAACAAATAACTATTCTTCATTTCTGTCCATGTATCCACCAAGGCCTGCCAAAGCTAAACTTTATTGGTTAGGTATTGTGGGTGTTAATGAAGCCTAATGTCAAGCTGAGACCAGACATGTTCCATTGGGTTCATATCTGGACTGGCAGGTGGCCATGGAAGTGTCTTGATTCCATTACATGTTAGCCAGGTTGTTGTGTACTTGGATTTGTGCTTTGGATCATTGTCTTGCTGGAAAATCATCTGTTTTTTTTGGATTTCTAGCATATTTAGGGTATTGAGGAGTGACTCATCCAATATTTCACAAAGTTGGATGCTATCCATGATTCCCTCAACAAGATGGAGCTCATCATACCCCTTTGATGTAATACACCCCCAAACCATGAGGCTGCCCCCTCTGTGTTTGACTTCTGTCCTCACATTCTTCCCATCAAACTCTTCTCCAACTCCTCTTCACCACTGAAGCCCATCCAACCCAAATAGATTGAATTTTGTATTCACCTTGCATCGACTTCCGCAATCATACACCTGGTATGTTTCTGTTTCTGATGCCTAAGATTTCTTTTCCAGTGTTATCTATCCCCTCTCTAGGGGATAGATTTCCACTTTTTTTGAAATATAACTGTGCCTGTATTCACTGACACATCTAACAGTATCCAAACGCTGTCGAACAACAGCCGTACACCTCAGTTTACACAAGACGTGTAGTCTTCATCCTGGTCAACCATGCATACCATTTTGTGCGCTCACCTTGCCATATCAGCTGTAACTGTCAACTGTAGTGGAGGGTCAACTGCCTGTACCACATACATCCCTGCCGCTCTCTCCATTTTCATCGCCTTTATCATCTGAATCTGTCCCATCACTGACTCAGTCAACTGTTTCTCCACACCAAGGGGTACGCAGAAAAAAATCCCTGTACACAGGGTTGTTTTATTCTGATAAGGACTCATAGACACCACCCCCCTCCCCTAGTCTTCCTAAAAAGGAAATAAATCACGTGTTTAAAAACAAATACAACTTTCTACACCCTACACCGATGCTTGTGTGTAGGGACCCTACCTCCAGCATTCGCCTTGCAATCGTCATCGCAAAACCACCCTCCAGTGGGTCTTTCAACAAGACCACGACAAGTTAAGTGATACTGCAATTATGTTAGTATTTGTTCTGTGTTTTGGAATAAAAGCATACAATGACTTACCACAAGGTTGCATGCACCACAACGAAGCAAATCTTGGTCCTCAACTACTGTCTTGCATCCTTCATCTGCGCAAATCCGATTGGCCATGATTTCCTGTACAACCATAGTCAGATTACACTTGCGACGAGGTCATGCTCCTGGTTCTTGTGAAGTTCTTATGAGCGGCGCTATTGACGTGTTTGGTCCAGTTCTTCTTGCTGGCAAAGCTGAGTCCTACGGAGATATTGCACTCTGGACACCATCGAGTACTTGACGCGTCATGCTCGGATGGTTCCTATTGATAGTTACTAATGGCTAGGCAAACCCTGTAAGTGGACAGAAGCATACCTTTTGGGGCCTTTTTGATTTTGGCATGACTGGTGGTGCTATGGCAAGGAAAAAAAAAACTTGAGACATGGCAGAACAGAAGTAAATGTGTACGGACTCACCCGTGCAATGTGCCACAATGCCAAAGCATAGTACAAAATCCACTTGCAGACCATTGAGCTTCCGAAACTTAGCACAAATTGGACATTTAGTGGGAGGAGGAGGAGGGCCAAAGGTAAGCGCTCACATTACAATGACGATGGCAGTGTGAACCTTGGTGTGAACTTGTGTGAACAATTTGTTGAACCGGGCCGACCCAGCCACTGACGTCAGATGCGCCAAACCATCACCAAATGCAGACAAAATATGAAGCCAACAGGTCTCTGTGCCCCTACTTGGCCCCTACGCTCATGAGAACTAGATAGATTGAGATTCAACAACTTCCTGGAGTCTCATAAGGCGAAATAGTCAACAATTTTTTAAATTCAGATAAGCACCTTGACCTACCACCCCCCTCCCTACCCCATATGTTGGTAATTGCCGGTGTGTACCCCTTGCTCCACGCTTTATGCATGCAACTGTAGCAACTCGACAATTACCTCTTCTTCACAGGCTTTCTGCCCCCACACATCCACGAAATACACATTTACCACCTCACCATGCTTCAACACCTTCTTTCCACCTGTCTTCTGACTCTTCCAGTGACGATCCACACACATATACTCAGCATAAGCAGATTCCACATGCATATACTCAACCAAAAGGAACTTCAAACATGACCAGCACTGCAACAGTAGAACCCATGAGTGGGAAAGCACCCGTTTTGACCAATGGCGATGTATCTCCCACTGTGATGATGGAGTTCAAAAACACATGTCACAACTTCTTTGAGGCTAAATCTGTCCCAGCAGATAGACAGGTTGCATTCATTCTACCTGGTATCTGGGACCTCCGTATTCGAAACTGGATCACAGCAGACTGTGCTACCATCGTCACTTTTCCTTTTGCGACATTCATGACTCAACTCTGAGCTAATTACCTACACCCTTGATTGGGAGGACCATGTCCATGACGAAATCTTACAATCTCATCTGGACCCAAGCAAAGAATCCTTCTGGGGTTGGTCGCAACATGTAATCAAACTCAACTGTCTCTTGCACAACACACCTTTGGTCTTCGATGATGCTACCCTTCACAACCAGCTCGATGCACACCTAGACAATGAACTTAAAGACCATGTCAAGCATAACAATGCGAAGAAAGAAAAGACACTTAAGGCTTGGATTGACGCCGTACATCGACTTGATGAGACACATATCAGCAAGAACAAACACCACCATGAACTGATCAAAGACACTTTCAACAAATGGCAGGCTACTGATAACAACACGTTCTGTAACCCTTCTCACCACAACAATACTACTTCCACTTCAATGAGCTCTGCAACATCTTCTTCCTTTGTTCCTTTACTGATTCTACTTGATTCCAAATGCACCTTGCTCAATGAACACAATGGATGCACCAAGTGCAGGAAATTTTATGTCAGACATCGTTCGCGAAATTGCCCCATGGGTTTCCTGAATGGTAAAGGTTACAAAACCTTAACTCTTGCTGATGTGCTTGCTGCAAAGAAACCAAAGTCTACATCCACAACCAAACAGCCCACAAAACCAGTTGCCACCACCACACCCTCCTCTGATGAAGAATCCAATGTCGTAGCAGCTGTGCTCCCTGCTGTCAACAGCTACAGTTCCAATTCCAAGGAAGACATTGACATTGCAAACCGTGTCATGAGTGCACCAATTAAATCCAAACATCTTGTTTGAAATGTCAGGTTCATGGACTGATCAATGATTTCCCAGTGAAAACACATGTGCTGATAGACAATGGGGTGCATGTCATCCTCATTTGGAGGTCTTTATTGTCCCCCACTGATTCCTGCAGGATTCCTGAGGATTCCTGAGGATTCTTGCACAGTCCCAGGACTGAGTATTGGCTGATGTACCAGCCAAATTTTTCAGTCCTGTGGGGGTCCATTCCTGAGGACTGAAGACAGTCCTGAGGATTTTCAGACAGGACTAGTCCCAGGATTGATGTATGTGATGAGTCACATGACCCACAAACATGTGCTTGGAATGCATCACATGATGTGATGCATCCTGTGCACATGTTTGATTCTCATATGTGACATGTCACATCACCTCTCTCGTCACCACCCACCACCACCTCGCCCACCACCACCACCACCACCACATCAATGCCCATGACCGCATCAACCTCAACAACAACAACAACAACAATGGTGGTGGTGCCCAGCAAATGGCACCACCACCAAATGGCTGATGTGGCACACCCCATCCAGGTGTGCCACATTGATGGCGATTTTCTCAATGATGAACACCCATGACCCCACGATGAGGGACAGCAACCCCACCACCATGTGCCACCACAACAGCCCTCCCACCAATGCCGATGAGGCGGTGGTGCCCAACAAACTGTGCCACCACCAAATCACTGATGTGGCATGCCATGTCGATGTCGACTTTTTCAACAATGAACAATGAGACGAGCGCCCACGGACAACAACAACAACTCCCCATACAGATGACGACAACCCCCCACTCAATAAACACCACCCACAGACACAATGACCCCCAACGACGGACAACAACCACCCAGTTCCCATGGATGACACCACCACGATCGACAAATGGCGGATGCCCCCCAGATGACTTTGCACCAACAAAGCACAAGCGCCCACAAATGAAGACGCCCACGTACACAAACCACTGCCCATGTACGAAGATGCCCACATACAAGGATGACCACCCACCAATGTGACTGCCCACCAATGAGCACAACCACCCATGAGACAACCTGAGTGAGCTCTCCCCCTCTTTCCATCACCCCCCCTCCCTCCATTGCTCCCCCTCCATCACTCCACCCACTCCCTCCTCCCTCCATCACTCCATCATTGCTCCCCCTTCCATCCTCTCCCCTCTCTTCTTCCCCTCCCTCTCCACACTCCCTCTCCCTCTCCACATTCCCTCTCCTTATCCACACTCCCTCCCCCCTCCATAACTCCCCTCCCCTCACTCCCCACCACCATCCTTTCATCACTTTTCATCACTCCCTCCCCTCCCTTTAAAATTAAATTGTAGTAAATATACTTAATTAATTGCATTCAATACATCTTATTTTTCACTGGTCAAATTTACCTATCATAAGGCATTTTTAGCATTAACTTGTGGTGCAAATGACATGTAGTCCTCAGGATTCCTGAGGACTTGACAGAAATTTTCTCCTCCAACTCAAAATCACCAAAATTATAGTGTAGTCCTGAGGAATCCTCAGGAATCCTGTGAGTCCTGCAGGACTCTGTGGGGGACTGATAAGTACTGCTCAGCTGGCCCAACATGATTATGCATACTGTAGGAAGTACAGATATACAAAGCACTACATGTAGTGCAAGAGGATGGCAAGACTGCTGACAAGATGGTGGTTCAAGACAAAAGATCAATATATTATGTAAGATATCCAAATCTAGCTATATACCACTGTTTGACTATGGCCACTGGGCATTCCCTTCCAATCCTATACCACAGTGCATAGGTATTAGAACAAGTCCACACTCATGTGAAACAGACCACAGGAAGGTACTGAACACTTGGTGAGCATAAGGGCAAAAATGTGAACATACAAACAAACTTATCTCCATGAGAACTCAACCATTTCACAAATGGTTTTGTGGAGTGTGTTCATGGAGTGCATAGGTATCAGAACAAGCCCACGCTCGTGTGAAACGGACCACAGGAAGGTACTGAACAGTTGATGAGCATGAGGGCAAAAAAGCGAAAATACAAACTTACTTACTTCTGGGTTTTTGTTCTTCATTTGTGGGTCATCGTCTTCCTTTTGGCTGGTTATGGTGGCAGGGTGGTGATGTGTGGTTGTTTGCATAAGGCATTGTGTTGTGGTTGCAACAGGCAGCATCATTGGGTCATGGTGGTAGTAGTAGTAACAATTGAAGTTGTCTAAGTTCAAAAATGCAAGTTGAACATGTCACATGACATCCTGCAACCATACCAACTTCCATCAATTCACTCTTACACTTTCTAAGGCAGTGCATAGCTAAAACTTCATGAGTTTTGCATCTTTTGGCCTCTATATAGGCTTGTTTTAATCACTTTATTTACACAAATTCAACCCACCTTACAGTGTAAAAAAATATAAAGTACCTCACAAACTGTAGCATAAACTATTTGGCTTGTAGTAGAGATGTAACATATATTATATCACATCACTTTATTTACACAAATTCAACCCACCTTACAATGTAAAAAAATATAAAGTACCTCACAAACTGTAGCATAAACTATTTGGCCTGTAGTAGAGATGTAACATATATTATATCATCATGAGTTCTGCTCCATTTCATACGGTTTTAGGCTTGCTGGAAATGCACAAATTAGAGATTTAAAACAGGTCTACAAGCCCCTATTATTTCAACATTTACAGTGACCTCTGATAACATTTACCATTTTGGGGCAGATTCTTTGCCAGTAATTGGTCCATAATCCTGTGAGTTTTGAACCAAATGCTACGTATATAGACGCGTTGGAAACGGCTGAAACGCCGCTTTCCAGCGCAAAAAAGAACACAAAAAACGAACATGTTTTGCAAAGGATACTTCATCTTCTTTGTTGTTGCACTTTTTGTAGGTCAATCAATCTCTGGACAGTGGTTTAGTTTCTTCTTGTTCCAGCCTCATTTTGATTGTAATGATTCATATACGATAAGAAATGTTCTTTCTATTGAAATCTAGTATACTGGTAGTTTCAGGTTATCTCAGGACAGTTCAGGTTGCCCTTGGGTTGCCCCAGGACATCCTGTGATGCCTTGTGACTAGGCATTGGCACAGGTAACCCTGGGGTACTTTTAGTCATACCTGCACCCCTACATGCACCAACCCATACCTGTGCCCAGGGGTACAGGTTTTCATGGGTATGGGTAGACACATCCACAGGTATCCTCATAAATGAGACCGATAAACCTCACAGGTGCAGTGCAAGTGTCAATTGACACTGCCCTGCACACTTGCAAGGTTAGGAAGGTTGTGTGGAGGCGCAGTGTCAATGATTGTTTGTTGCTGTTCTGTGCCACATCATCTTCATGTGGCAGTGGTAGTGTTTAAAAGTCCAGTTAGGTTAGGTTATTGGGTGCCCAGGGGCTCTAACCGAGACCAAGACCAGTTAGGGTTCATTCCCAGACCCAAAATAACCTAACTGGACCAAAGATAACTGACCAAAACTGGTTAGTCGCAGTTACTAACCAGTTAGGACCGAAAAAATAGAAAATCAATTAAAACAGCATATATTTCTCATATTTCTTGCAGTAAACATTATTGCCATGTATCATAGCTTTAAAATAAGCCCAAGAACGCTAAATTTGGTGAAGAATTGACAATTTTATGATAATATTGTTGAAACCATACTCATTTGGCCAATATTTTAGAGATTTGACCATAACTCTGTCTGATTTTTATCATTTCTCATGCTTTTAGATGTGTTTTGAAGGGGTATAATAGGGTTGATTTTAACCAGTCATAACCGGTTTTTTAACAGTTAGTTAACTGCAAAATAACTGGTTATTTCATTTTCAGAATTGACTAACCACTAACTGTGGTCCGGTCTTTTTGCAGTTAGGTCTGGTCTGGTTTCAGTTATTTTCCAGTTAATTAACTGGTCCTTCAAGCACTAGGCAGTGGTGTGTTGTTGTGTGGTTGTTGTGCTGGGGTGTGGTTGTTGTATGGTGGTGGTGGTGGTGTAGCATCCAATAAACAATGATGATGAACAACAACTAAGGTTGTCATTTGCTGTTTGGTTGCCATGTCGCAGACAGAGGAAATGTGGCACTTTGTTCTTGTGTCAATAATGCAGACTGAGGGGGACAGGTGGTAATTACTCACTTAAAATGAAGATGATGATCAGTTGTCGTTCGTCATGTGGTTGCCATGTGCTGTTGGCAACGTGGCATCATGTTGCGTGACGTTGGTGCATCATTCTTGTGGTGAGGGGCCGTGCTGGGGTAGTTGTGGTGGTTGGTGAGGATTTGTCGTCCTGAGCACATGTGTCATTGTGAGTGCTTGTTGTTGTGCTGGGTGAAGGAGCAGGGCGCACTTGTCATCATGGGTGTCCATCGTCACAAGTGCTCATTGTTGTCATGTGGAGGTTGTTAGCGAAATGGGTTGGAATGAAGGGGTGGGGGGACTCACCTTTGTGTGATGAAAATCAATGACAATGACAACATCATTGTCATTCGTCATCTGTGGGTGTGGTCATCTGTTGATGTGGCCGTCAGGTGACATGGTCATCCCTTGTGGTTTGTTTTTGTTGCCTTGACCTCCTGTTGACAGTGGTGGTGCATGGGTGGATGGTTGTGGTAGTGGTTGAGAACAGTTGTGGGTTGTTTCTCACACCCAAATTGGGCATTGGAAAATGCTGATGCTTGATTTGGGCATGCAATGGGTAACCCACCAACCTACATGAAGGGTACAGGTACAGCAAGGGTTGGATAACTCCAACCCATACCCCTACCCACATGTACCCTTACCCTTACCCACATGTACCCTTACCCTTACCCACATGGGTTGCAAAACCTGTGACAATCACTACTTGTGACACCCTGGGAAAAAGCTTACAAACATGTTGAAGTTCTACTCTGACAAAGAGTTTGCAGGGTGATTTCTTCTCAGTCCGATGAATATGACTTCCTTGTATTTCCGTTGTGAGCTCCATGAATGCAGAAAGCCATGAAATAGGGGAGCAATGACACAATGGTGCAGGAGAGGACCCACTGCCAAAGGGGAGCCTGGATGTAATGATGTGATACCAGGACAGACAACAAGAGACACCCAACATTCTGAGGCACATGACAATGTGTCACTGATGTCCTACCAAATTGGATACATTTGACACTCTGAAGTATGTGCCAACTAGATGCTCTTGGTGTTAGGGTTAGTGTCTTTTGTGTGGTAGTGCACTCTTACTTAGGTCTCCCCATGTGGTAGTGCATTCTCAGTAAGGTTCAGAGGTCTTTTTCCAGTCATGAGACCAGATTTCCAAACACTAGTAGGTGATTATGTTAATTGTTAGGGTTAGGAATATATTCTCCCTGCACAGTAGTGCATTCTTGGTTAGATTAGGAGGTTAGGTTGGTGGTGGCTGGTTAGGGGGATCAAAACTCTGGCTATGCAAATCAAGAGTGTGTGTGTCCTCTCTTGTATATACTTATGCAATGCCCAACACTAACTTGGCACCCCCCTTAGTTGGTAGTCACATGTGACTTCTCACTTTTTTTTTGACAGAGAAAAGTGGAAATAGGTTGGATTAGACCCAGGAGGCCCTGTCTTAATTTATGTGGTAAGAGGTTTTGTGGACAGGTTAAAACTGAAGAATGTGCTGACTGAGGGGGTGCTGATGTAGTGGTAGGGCATACACTCAAGGCAGGGCCCAATAAATAATCAGCACAAATGTACCTCCTTAATTGTGGCCACTTGAAAAATAATGAAGCAAATGTGCATCCCAAAAACATTGATTTTCAAAATTAGAAAATGAAGAACAATAAGAACTTCAACCACATTTAATTTGCATATTTAAACAATGTCTTTGAGAAATAGTCTTGGTAGCCATGGCAACACCACTCAGCTGAAGAATATGTTAAAGAATAAAATAATGGAATTGGTCTGTCAATATGGCTGATGTTCTTATTGTTCAACAGTTTAAATTTTTGTTGATCAATGCTTTTGGCATACACAACAGCTTTATTATTCTAGGAGTGTCAACAATTCATGGAGGTACCTTTGCCTAGATCAAACATTGGACCCTGTCTCAAGTGATAGACATAGTACAGGGAATTGCAAAACAGGAAAGGAAATGACCTTCTCACAGAAATGGTAATTGTTGAAAGATTTCCAGAGATTTGTGGTGCAGGAAGAACAATTGCCACTTTTCTAGAACAGACCATGGGAAGAGCAAGAAGACTACTGTACTAATATGACCAAGTCTTCAGGCCCTTTAGAGCATGACATCTTTTGACCATCTCTTTTTTGACCATCTCTTCATCCCTTTGATAGCCGATGTGTGACAAAGAGTATGACCTCTTCATCCAGGTGCATTGGCTGTCCTGAACAGAGGCCTATTGACAATTTGAGGTTCAAAACCAACTGCAATTTGTTATAAGATAGTTAAAGCATACAATATTGTTTATATGGCTAGGGGTGCCACAGGCACCAAAAAAAAACTGTTATTTTATATAAGAGAAAATGCCTTCAACAGCCAGTGTGATGCGTGACATCACACACACTTCCCTTCCTTCAGAAGCCTCTATGATGAGTGACGGGAAAGACATGGCCGTATTGGTACAGTAATATGCACCAATAAGCGGTTACACAATGCTACAGCTGAAGGTCCCGCAGTTCTCATTCGGCAGATACAAACCAAAGCGAACCAGAGGTATGAGGGAGCTTCCGCTCCAGAGTCACTTCTATGAAGTTGTTGAATGTGTTCTGACGGCCCTGACAGTCGGAAGAGTTATAGGGTGGACCGAAAAGAGACCCAACGAATTGTGCGTACCGTCCACACCCTCCTGTCGGTGATACTGACAACCTTTCTCAGACTTCGAACACTCGCCATCATGTAACGGATGTTGTCCTGCGTCAATGACTGCCGAATACCATGATCGACATGGTTTTCCACGTCGACAACCACGCGAAGGCTGTATGACCTTGCGATGGAAGATGTGAACGACAGCTGAACGGAAGTAAGTATATCAGAAGGGAGCAGAACGGATAGATAAGAACTCACAATGTCCCTCGCGGGGATGGCTACGTCAAGACGCTCCAGGTGCACGCATTGTTTTGAAATTTCATTTATTGAATCTAACCCAATACCACAATCGAGGAAAGCCAATCTGCGCAGCGTGTGACTGTGCGCCTCGAGGAGCTGTGTTATGAAAGGGTGTCCGATCGTTACTTTGCGTTCGGGAAGTTTGATGGTGAACGATGTTAATGGAGGCGCGGACGACTTGAGGTGCGTCAAGATTGTGGAGAGGACATTTGGAGAGGGAGAGGGCGACAAGGAATACCGCGTATCGAAGGCGAGGTTGCGAAGGTGGTGTAATGGTGGCGCGGGGAGAGAAAGTGGACGTGTGCTTTCCTGAGGAAAAGGTCATGAGTAGTTTGAGTTGTTAGATGCATGACACAAACCGTGGTGGTCAATGAGAGGCTTTCGAGAAGGGGGGTGTACGAAACGAGCCTCAGCACAACTACGTGATCACATCTCTGGCATCCAACGACGTGCAGAGCGCGTAGATCTGGCAGTTCGGACAGAATTGCTTCGAGGGTGTTCTCATTCACCTCGCTTGTCATCTAGAAAAAGGTTATTATTCCTCACAGATGGATGCAGTGTACGAAAAGACATACATAAAGTGTGAGGCTCTTCAGAGTCTGCTTAAGCGAAGTGATCCATACAGGGAGAACGTCGACGACGTTCCAAGAAGCATATTCAAGTGTGAGGGTCTTGAGTTTTTGGAGTTGTATGAGAATCTTGGATTGATCTGTAGACAGGTTTGCGTTGACTCTCAGACCTTCTAACCGGGGTTTTCCTTGCAACGACTTGACGAAGTACGGTAATATGTTGGCCCCAGTACATTTGAATTTCGTGAGATTATGACAGATGTCGATGGCATTGGAGCATTCGCGAATGAACTCGGGGTGAGGGCAAGATAGATTGGGCATGACGGGCGGTGCATATCGAATCTCTGACATGAGGGTTTCAGCGTCATACTCAATAAACTGTGCGTAATCTGACCTATATTTCGAACGTGTATGGCAAGTTCTGGATGTGTTCTCAGAACAGCAAATGGCGATGTGACCTGACCCTGCAAAACCACAGATATTAAACACCGTCCTGAGACAGTTATCAACACACACCACCGCGTAACCTTTTCCCTGCCTCAACCGGTACGATAGGGTGTTGTAGAGCCTTGGTATCACACCAGAAAGAAACGATCGGCTAACGAGGGCCACCGAGGAAAGGTCATTGCCAGAGAGATGCGCGAAAATGAGCTCCAAGACGTCGAGATTCAGATTATCTGCAGAAACCATCGCATCCTATTTGGAAATGAAAAGAAAAAGATCTTGATTAGGTTGCGCCCTTCTTGCTGAGCTTGAAGCTTTTGAGCCCAAGCTTCTAAGTTCTTACCGTGTCGTAAGCCAAGCAAACTGCTTGTGTTGGGTTGTGTATTATTTAGGGTCCTTCGCCTTCTAATCTCTTGTCCTTGGCGCACGTTTTTTACACACTTTCACTCTGTTTCTCCGTCTTGTTGCATCAGTCGTATGTCTCTATGGTTGAGTAGAATTAAACTCCAAATTTTGCTCTCTTGTGTACAAATTTCGGCCCTTTGGAGATGTTGTCATCGGTGGCGCTAAATGCGAAAAAGTTCCCAGGTCATGCCAAGCAATATTAAATGATGAAAACCCCTAGGCGCCCCCCACGACAGCCCACCACATACTTATTCTTCCAACCGAGTCTGAAGATAGTGGATGTTGACCAGCGCCAGGAGGCTTACTCTGGTATTGGGCGCTCTTCTTCTAGTTGGCGTCCTCTCGTTTCTCTACGTGAAGCCCGCTAAGCTCGCGTCCCTATATAATCTCGTCCCCAGTTCTGAATCTCAAGAAAAACCACACTCTCCAAAATATCGGGACCCGACACTAGGATCATGGATACCCTCACCAGCGCGTGCATCAGACGCCGACGTGTGGGACATGCCCTTCACTTGTAGTCCTGATTTCTCACCGGCCGCAGGTGGACCTGATGGACGTGATAAAGAAGCAGAGGCGCGGGAACGAGGGAGACATGTAGCTTCTTGGGAATGGATGCTTCAGGACGGGAAACCCCCTAGACCATGGGACACCGAGGCTTTCATTGAAAGGGCCCTCAAAAGTCGGGCTGGTTTCGTGTTTATTGGAGGTTTGTCAACCCAACATTCGAATTGACTCTTTTTATCTCAATTCTCTTTGTAGACTCTGTCATGGTTCAGACGTTAGCCGGACTTGGTCACTTTCTTGGACAACATACGGGCGACTGGCCACGCACAGTAGTGGAGGAGGTTCTTCTCGAAGATAATGGGATTTTTGTTACTACCTCCTATATTACCCTTCACCCTGAAAATCCGCTCTTCGCAAAACTTCTCGCGAAACCTTCGCTGGCCGGTGTTCCTCGGTCGCGTTTCTCTCGGCCTGTCATCACATCTTACCGTTCCGACGACCTCATTACACAAAAAGAGCTCAACGCTACGCTCCTTATGGCCGGGCTGGAAGAGCCCGTCAACATGAATAACCATCGAGCGATGGGGGAGTGGCGCCAGGGGCTCAAGAACTACAGCATGGAAGAATCATGGGAGGGCGAGCTCGACACCATAGTCTTCGCCAACACAGGACCCCATTGGAGCCCAGCGCACATGTGGCCCGCCAAAGATCGTGTGCTCCTCAAAGCCTACCAAATAATGCTTGATAAAGTCTACGACTTTTTCGTAAACTCACCACTACCAACACTCACATTTTTCCGTGCCACATCCCCTGCACACCAACATTGTAATAACCACTCTGCTCCCATTACACTAACAGCGAGCGCCGCGATCAACCCTGCGCCAGAAGAACATCTTTTTGGGTGGCATCTTTTCCCAGAATATAACCGAATGGCGAGGGAACTGTTTGGATCCTCAAAGCATAAGAATACGCGGTACTTCGACATATGGCCGCTCTCTGTAGTAAGACCTGACGCCCATATCGGGTGGCATAACAATGATTTCGACTGTCTCCACGTTCGTCCTCCCAGACCCATCTCCAATGATTGTATGACTAACTTCGGAGTTCATAGTGGTGTTCACCATCTGTGACGGAATGGTGGGTCAGAAACCTTTGGCACACAATTGTAGAAGAGGGACTCTGAGCAGCCATTGTCATTGCCGAGTTGTGGCGTCGAACCCAGACTTCACCTAAGTACGCTTTCTACAAGTTGGCGCTAGCCAAGCGCTTTTCATACCTTTTCAGGGACGGATGCCCCAAATACAACTTAGACACTCACGCGAATCGTATTCTATCGCCTGCGGCACCATCACTCAAATGGCAACCTGAGACCACCGTGGGTCATCGAAATTGTATTGTACGATTCCTGTCTCAGGTTCCGCCGAGCTCCCACGTCGAATGCAATGAATTCACATCGCCTGTCGCCATGACCTTGTATTCGCGCGGAACTTTCCAACAATGTCGGCGACCCGAAGAACGTCAAAGGTTAGGGACTTTGTTACGTAAATGCTCTCAGAGCCCGCCAAGCATTTCAAGGGCAAAATCTTCTGCTATCTTCTGACGGCCTGGCCTGGCAGGGCTCGCCAGAAGATCGGCGAAACTCAGCGGCAGGAATGACTTGCGATATAATACAACGTTTATTATGCATAGTATAGACCTAGCGCAGAACGGGTTGAAGAGTTAGTCAAGCTGTATAGCCCATGGACAGATCAGATGTACTTAAAACATAAATCAGTCTAGCCCCATATCCATCGTTCTTGACTTTTGCCGAGAAATGGGTTGTCCATCCCAAGTCCTCTCTCTTGGGGGCGAGAGCGTTGATGCCCTTCGTAAAGGTGGCGGTGGTGGAGGGGGCGGCGTCACAAGAGTTGGTATCTTCGCTTTCCCAACCAATTCTGGAGATAAAATAGATAGGAATTTCTTGTTGTTTTCTTCGACTGGATCCTGTTTTGAATAATTGTAAGTTGAATGATCAAGAAGAGTAGTTTAGCACCCACTGTAAAGATCTTTGGCCAAACAACCGGTGCATGCAACTCATCTTCCGAAAGGTGCTTGCTGTACAACAAGAGGTACGGTCCTGCAGACAGGTGAAGGCCCGTAGGATCTGTGAGGACCGTTTCTTCTGGCACCTAAAACCAAGACGTGAAGGGTGAGTAGGAAGTGGACATCCAGAAAGTACCTCTGTGACTTCATAATCAACCGTCTTCCACCAAACGCCATCTGAGTCTTGGACGTATGAGTACATTTGCTTCCTACCAGGAAGACCGGTATGCATGAGGACCGCTCGTAAATCATACTGAGGTATCAAATCAGAAGAATGAGCCTTGGACCTCAAATTTGTGCCCCACTTACGCGGTGTTGTTGTAGCTCAGGGCAATCGAAAAGAGTTGCGCACTCCGCTTGTAGCTTATCTACTTTATGGTCAATATCTGTAATTCATTAAGGTTAATACACGCCTGTTACCGAGGCTGAGCAATCCTTACCTTCTACCTTGCTTGTAATCATGATCAAGATATCCTTCAAATGAGCAGCCGTGCGCTCGATAGTTTGCTTGCGCACAGGATCGTCCCCTGGGTTAGCCACATGTTCGTAATAGTGAATGGTAGATCGCAAATCCTTGATCGTATCTCTTTTCTGTATGATGATGAGCGCGCTTCTCTCCTGAGAAAAGCTGGTGGTGCTAACATTGAAATGAGTCAGAGTTTCCCTATGCGCAATGAGCTCTCGAATTTCCGCATTAATTTCACGCTCCATTTCGCGTTTGTTGTTCGCCAACTCAAGGTTATGGAAGAGAAATTGGTCCAAGTAGATCCATTTTGGAAAGACAAAGGCATCAGGCGTCGACTTCGGTGTAGCCGTCGATTGACTAGGTAGCCGTCTGAGCTGGAAGCCAACAAGTTCGGATGGTTTGATTATGATGTCGTGAGATGATCCACCCTCCCTAAATCGAGATAGAACAGAAGAAAGACAGGAAAGCAGATCGTTGGGTCCCGATTCGTCTCCTCCAAACTCGACGTGTACCACTGTCCCTGGTCCATGGTTGTGTGACACTCTGCGGGGCATTCTACCTTTGAGTTCAATTTGGCAAGAGGTGAAGCTGAAGAGGTGGACTCTGACAGATATGTTATCAAAAGAAAGAAAGACAGAGAAAGAACCAATTTACACGTCTTCGCCCTGTGCCTTCAGGTGGTCCTCAATCGCATACCCGACATTGCTAACGATCTCTAGAGGAGAGAGGGTAAACTAGTGAGCGACGGATGTTTCCCCACGTACTAGCGGAGGCCTCAGCGAGTGAGTCATTGATGCCATCCCCTGGAGGAGTTGCAAAAGAAGGAAGGACATTCACGTCAACGATAGCCGATAGTTGCACAAGATCCATGTTTGCGAAGAGCTCGACCAGATTCCATATTACCCGAGCTTGAATTAACTTGAAAAACTTGGCGCAAACTGAGATCTAAACCGTTTGCTTACCAGGATGGTCAAGAGGCAAGTTCTCATCAATATCGGGCAACCTCAATTTTGCGACATTTTCTCTAACTTGAGGTACGAAATACAGCGCTTGCAACACCTTCACAGCACCAAAAAGTGCGTAAACTCGGGTATCAGAAAAGAAAGAAAAGAAAAATACATACCAGGGCAATATATGCATGAGCCGCCAGTTCAGACCGTAAAGCAACGGGCCTAGAGGTTCAAGGAAGAACAAATAAAATATAACGGTGCAGGAAACATCAGGAGTTGACGATGAATTAATGGATACATGACCGACCGGCCTCCCTCCCGCACCGTCTCCTTGATGGGAAACACATCTGATTCATCCGTGAATTCGTTGAGACTCGCCTGGATAGCATCCTTCAGCGTTTGGTCCTCTTGCGTCACAGCACCGCCAGAGGCCACTTGAACCTTTCCAAATCGTTCAGAGAGCTATCTCAAAATTCGAAGAGCTCACCACACATTTGAGGGAACCATCTGCCAATCTGGGTTGGGCGCCCGCTCGCTCGGTCCAAATCTAACCCCAGTTTGCGAAGTATCCATCGACATTTGGATTGCACGAGTATACTCTCCACCGTGATCTTCCTTTGTGAGGTCGATAACTGAAGTGGAGGGAACTGGAGTCACTCGAGGAGTGGGTGCTTTCGCAACCGCCACTGGATTCCAGCTGGGGTCTGGGGTGTTCCGTCCTGGATTAGTCCAGATCTCTTCCTCTTCTTCGCCAGTATCCCCTGCTAGAATAGCATCTGCAGCTTTCTCCATGTCTCCTTTGTGCTTTCGGAGGACTCGGCGCGCAACATCTGTGGCGACGTTCCCTATCGAAGCCAAAAGATCGCCATTCTCCCGTTCTTGTTCTTCCTCTGGTAAAAGTTGCATAATAAGGTCTTAAAGCGCAACTTATAGAAGATTAGGGCAGAAGATTTGGGCAAAGTAGATAGGCGAGAGGAACCAATAGATATGAGGTCACAGCCCCAGTGACGCGTAACGATATTGCATGTGCATAATGTTACATTCATTTTTCACCCAAGTAACACACTACCCTTGACCCTCCTCACCTCCATATGCATTACTCTTATGTTTCGGTGTGAAGCTCCACGTCTCCGGAGCAGGTCCCAAGAACATCTCAGACACCTTCACCCAATCCTGACTGTCCGGACTTGAAAGGAGTGTTTCTGCAAAAGAAGACAATTAGCGTTCGCGGAACATGAGAAACCCCCAGTGAACATACCAAGCTCACTACGCCCACGGAAAGCAGGTGCACGATCGTTTATCCTCCCTGGTAGGCACTCCAAGAGACCAATAGGTACGTAGCGGTACTGGAAGGATAGGGCTTCGCATAGGTAACGGCGTGTTGCGTTCACACCCGCTGTGTCAGACCCGAAATGGCTAAGAACGTATCAATCAGTTCCTCCACAACAAGACGGAAGATATGGACGAACTTGAGGCCGTATTCAGCGTACTGCAGGTAGTGCAAAGAGAGGTCAGTTGGGATATCTATCAAGAAGAAAGCAGAGCCACTTGCGTTTCTGATCAGCTCTAAGCGCTCTCTTGCACTTATATCCCACTCCCGACGTTCCTTGATTTCCGTAAAAATCCACGGTTTGATCAGAGCTCCTCGTCCGACCATAATACCATCCACTCCCGTCTTCTCGACGTTTGTCCAGTAGTCGTATGACGAGAAACAGTCACCTCCACCAAATATTGGTACAGGGGGCACTAAAGGGGAGCATCAGTAAAACACAGAGACAGAATTGAATGAGCACATACGATCCTCATCCGCTTCCTGTGCACGAACAGCCTGAACACACTCCTTGATGTAATCCCAATCCGCCAGTTTGGTATAACGCTGTTGTCTTGTCCGCCCATGAAGCTATTAGTAGCAATGAGCAAGCAATACGGTCGGAAAAGTAGATAGGCCAAATTACCGTGATACAACCCGCATTCCACTCCGTAGACAACCTCGGCATCAGCTTATGAGCTGTATTCTTCCCGTCTTTCACCCCCGTTCTCAGCTTAACCGTAACAGGAATCTCTCCCAACGCCTTATTCATCCCAATCAAGATCTTCCCCAACTTCCCCACCGTATCAAGCACTGAAAAGGAACATGAGCCACACCCAAAAGTAAGGCTACGAAGGAAAACGTACAAGCAGACCCACTCCCCGTTCTAAAAACAAGATCTATCGGACACCCACAATTCACATCTACAAAGTCGATGCCGCCCGCACATTCCTTCGCGATCACTTCAGCTGTTGGTACCAAATTGGCGGGCTTGTTGCCTGCAACTTGGACTCCAAAAATCGACTCTGAAGGATGCCTTCGAACGAGTGACCACTCTTCTTTTGAGCCCGCCAAAAACGAGTTTGCGAGTCCCACTTAAACACCATGGTCAGTTTTGCTATTTGTTTCACTCAAAAAAACCAGGACATACTTTCCCCGCAAGTGATTTCAGCTCCCAATTGTACGCAAAGTCGACGGAAAGGCTGTAAGGAGGATGGGTCATCCGAGTTAACACAACAGAAATCCAGTATCGACTTACGAGATTCCCGACAGTAGTTAAAGGTGCCAAATCTACACTCCCAAAAGCTCAGCCAGCCTCCAAATAGAAAAGGTACACATACAAGTTTTCCCTGCCCAGCGCAATCTCTTCTTCTCTGCGAATCGAGTAGGAACATCAGGTGAATCCTGAGCCGACATAACTTCATCTGTTCCGGTTCGAGTTTCAATGATCTCCTCAACGGTAGGCTTCTCCGATTGTGGTTTCTTAGCATCAAGGTCCACCTCCATATCCTGCACAGGCTCCTCAACAACCGAATTCTCGTCCGGGACAGTTTTTGGTTTGCTTTCCTTCGCTTCTGCATCTTGCAGTTCCTTCAAATACTCTTTGGCGATGGGGAACCCGTACTTTCCATATTATACATAAGCATTCCAACCATAAAAAAAAGAGGGGAAATCAACCTTTTTCGTCCTCAACAGTTTTTGCGCCTCCGGCCCTATGAAGTTCACTTCATGCGCCGTCAACGCAGAACGAGCTTTCTTGTCTTCGTCTCCCAGCAAGACGACGTTCCCTTCCTCGTCTGTACGTACGTGGCCTCCAAGAAAACGGCATTTCAATCCGTATCTAGTGAATCAGTGTCAGCCAAATTTAAAAGCCTCACTAGAAGGGCAAAGACATACCTGCACTCCCCTGTCTCCGCAAAAACAGGACACACAGTACCCATATCAAGACTCGGATACTTCGGATGCGGAATCGCACTTGCCATACGAACATTGAAAGGCGGCTCCTCCGATATCTCATCAACGCTGGGAACACGCAGATCCGCAGGTTTAGCAGCGAGGTAGGCATCAACGTCATGCGTAAATCTGCATCTACACAGAAAAAGAACGAAAAAACTCCTTTCAGCATATTCGTACGGAAAGAAAAGCAAAGCGAAAACACACCCATCCCCAAATTCACATCCACCCCCATTGGCGATCTTCCAACACAACTCAAGCTCATCCCTCACTTTCCCAAACCTCCGCCCCTTATTCGCACCCCTCGCAGCTTTCTTTTGTTCCTTCGTCATAGCTTTGCGAGTGGGTGCGCCGGGCCTTGCACTCCCCTCTTCGTTTGCACGCGCATTGCCATCGCGAGTATATCCACGCGAGGTAGTACCCTCTGCCGCGTCGTCATCTGGCACGGGGAGGTTGGGCGGTTTGATCGAGACCAGGTATCTGAAGTGAATGAGTGGGTTGTTAGCAAGGGTGACTCGTTAGTAGTAGACCGTAACTTGGAGCTTACTCTGCTTTAACTGGAGCCGTTCCCGCTGGGTAACTTATCACCGGGATAGACTGAGCCTGCGGTTCGGGTTTCATCGTAGGCAGAGCCTGCAATCCGGTTTGCATGTTTTTGGTGAAGGAAAGATTAGATGAGATTTTAGTTGCCGATTTGGTCAATGTCGGTGATCGAAAGCAAAAAAGTTATTGCCTCCAAATTGCCTCAATATTGCCTCCACATTTTGATCACATCACAGAACATTCCAAGTAATACTCTTCGAAAATCTATGGTACAGAATCAAGTGTGCCACCAGTAAACTCACAACAATCCTTCAAAGTCTCCTTCCACTTCTTCGCATCTAGCGTAGGTTCCCCAGCAGCTTCCCAGACTCTTGCAAGCCATCCTGCAACACCCTTCCACAGCGTGTTGAATTGCAATACATGGAGATTCCAGAAAAGGTAGCCGTGGTGCGCCGCCCGAGCTTGTAGACTCAAGTTGTGGTCCTGCTGTCGCTGTTCGTCGAAGGGGTAGCCAACTGTTATGACAGCATCTTGCCATCCCAGCTTTCGAGCAATGCTGCATGCGAGGAACCGGTAATCGTGCCTCTGCCTGAGAACTTTCAGGGTCTCAGCTTTCTCCTCAGCTGTAAGTGACCCATAAAGATGGTGTTGATCGTTGACAAGAGCATTGCAATTGCGGACAAGGCAGACTTCGCTGGGAGTCTCTGGTGGTGCAAATTGAAGGTGGTCCCTAGCAAGGCTGAGGAGCACCTTTTCATTTTCATTTTGCAGGTTTGGCAATGAGTCACCACCAGAGGCAGGTACGGCTTGAGATGATGGTGGCTGAACATCATTCTGCGGAATGGTCGGAGAGCTTGTAAGATCACTGGCCAACAAGAGTTTCCAAAAAGTATCATCTTCCCGACGTGGGGAGATTGGGAAATCGGTTTGTCCCATGTCATCTTGCAGTTGATGCAACCATTTTAATACTTCTGAGGTACGCTTGTGCGGCAGCAAGGGCATCAGATGTCGCTGTTCCTGACGAGGGGGCCCAAAGTGTTCATGCAGGTTGGCATGCTCTGCTAAGAGGGCTCTGGTGAAGAGCCCACCACGAAAATGGCCAGAGTCCGACTCCGCAATTGACACTGCTTCGTGATCTACTCCAGGCGCAATAAGAGTCCATCGCTCGCTTTTCCAGGAGTCTGAAAAGCCAGTAGTAGTTATAAGGTAAACTTTGGCGACACAATCCTCTAAAACACACTCCAGTTCAGCTGGATGGAGGGTGATGCAATTATATGCATTGCCCAAAAATACAACTCCCATATCTGAACCACGTCCACAGATTACAAGAAATAAGGTATCACGAGAATTAAGCCAAGGAACACAGTCCCGTATGCGCTGAAGGTAAGCGCAGCGGAATTCTACGAGTTTTCTGATTTTTCCGACTGGCTCCACTGCATCGAAGATTTGTTCAAACGGTGGTGGTTCGAAGATTATCCCGTTGCTGGATGGGTCCCCAAGCAGAAAACCAGGGCCGTTACGGATCTCTTCACCACAAAACCACGAGCTATTCTCTTCTAGACAGTCAAGCAGGGCATAGAGCGCCACGAAGTCCGTGACTTGCCAGTGATTGGGCCTGAGCGCGGTCGAAGCCAGTAGCTCGATGACAGAGCGTCGAGTATCCCCTGTTACCTCTGAACTATCGGAGGCAAGGGTGATGTGATACATGGAATCACTTTGCGCAATCGGTCGGCAATTGTTACTGGAGACCGGGGTGATGTTGATGCTATACGCGAAATCGCTTTCCCCGGTCGGTTGGCAATTGTCATTGGAGGCCATAGAGGTATGATATGCGGAAACGCCTTCAAGTTCAATGGTCAATGGGGGGCAAATTGTCTGAAGCGAGGGGTTGTCAGGATGCGCAGAAACACGGAAAATGTTCGGAAGTACTTTGTTGGTTTCGTTGAAAGCTGCCAGAGGCCTGTTGCGAGGATACTATAACAAGGTCCAGGATCTTTTGAATTGGAGTCGGGACGGGGAGGTAGGGAAAGACTCCAGAGGCAACAGAGAAAATTCAGAGTTTGAGACCAATTGGGTTTCAAATATATGTCTCATATTGGTCCGAGTGGAATGGCAGAAAGAGGGGAGACGTTCTGTTTGAGGCTATGATCATGATCGTTTGAAAGCAAAATTGATGTCACAAGCCCTCGCACCTTGCATTCCTCCGCAGGTAAAAACCAAATTCTACAAACATAGATACGTTAAAATCTATATCTACGTAGACGAGCTCGTGATCGAAAACAAAAAACTGATATGTACTTGAATTGTAAAAAAGTATATAGAGTGCAAGCTGTCGTAAGTAACCAGCGTAACATTAACCGGTGCGTAAAAAGAACAACAAGTCATCGCATGCAAGTTAATAGATAGCAAATCGGGGTCGTCATTAAAACTCATATTCAAAAGCCAATCATCGCGTCCCCTCTACATCCCCGCCAACTCAACAGCACTCCCCAAAACCCTCTCAACACCCCACCTCTCCCTCTTCCCCAACCCATGCTTCAAATCAAGCACATCCCCAATCTCATCACAAGCCCTCAACACACAATCCACATCCTCCTTCGTATGCGCAGCACTCACGCAAAACCTCACCCGGCTCGTCACAAGCGGCGTAGCAGGGTACGCAACCACAACCACTATAATAGGCGTTTGGCGGTCTTTCATCATCCGGTGGAACATGTTCATTTTTCCCGGGTTGAAAAGAAGGAGGGGGACGATGGGGGAGGAGGGGTGCCCGTAGGTTATGAAACCTAGTTTGATTAACCCGTTGTGCAGGTAGCGAGAGTTGAAGGCGAGCCGGCGGAGCCGGGTGGATCCTTCTGAGCCCGATGCGAGGGAAGGAGGGAGTTGGATCCAGGGAGGAAGGCTGTTATGAGGTGCTGGGCCTGGGTGTTGGTACTCTTCTGCTGGAACCGACGTAGAGGACGACGGAGAATGTGTGATACGCAACGTCCCTGATGAGGGGGTAGAAGGGACAGCGATACCCATGATGCTAGCCATACTTGCAACGACTTGCGTCAGCACAGGGGGCGTCATCGCTTCTGCGTAGGCACCAGAGTGTCCATGTACGCGAAGCCTGTCGATGAGCGTCTTGTTTCCGGCGATGTACCCTCCAGCTGCACCAAAGGATTTTGTGAAGGTTCCCATGAGGATATCGATACTTCGGGGGTTGACGCCAAAGTAGTTTGCAACACCACGGCCGTGCGGGCCAAGAGCACCAATGGAATGGGCTTCGTCGACGAACAGGTAGAACTGCCTCAAACATGAGGAAGGTTCAAGAAGAAAAGAAAAACGGAAAACACACCTTGTACTTCTTCTTGAGCTCCAAAATTGCCGGCAGGTTGACAAGTGTACCTTCCATACTATAAAGCCCCTCGACGATTATCAAGATCTTCTTCCACGGCCTATGTGTCTTCGGCTGGCCCTGACTAATAACCTCCCTCAAAAGAGCCTCCAAACTCCCCATATCATTATGCTTAAACATCCTCACATTCGCTCCACTAATCCTCACTCCAAACCGAATAGACGCATGGTTAAGTTCATCCGAAATGACAAGGCACCCTTTGCCAACCAACGCAGGAATATACGTCGAATTGGTCGCGAAGCCCATAGAACTGATCAACGCATCCTCCATACCCACAAATTTCGCCACAAGCGCCTCGCTGATGGTATGCAAATCACTCGAACCCCCTTCGAGGCGCGAACCACACGTGGAGATGCCATACCGCTTGATACACTCCTCCACAGCGTCCGCACAGCCCCCACGGGCTTGTGCGAAGCCGAGATAGTTGTACGAAGAGATATTGAGAGCGCGCGTTTTCGTGCCTGTGAAGACTTGGGTGTGGTTATAATCTGGGGAGAGGCGGTCGAGGAGGAGGATGGTGCGGCCTGCGACACCTGTGACGGGTTGGGAGAAACATTCGTCCATGCGCGTTTTGAGGCGGCGGGTATAGAACGAGTCGAAGTCGGAATTGAGAGGTGCGTAGCCCTGCGTATCCGAACATCAGCATTTGTTTCAAATCCAAAGTTGAAGGAGAAAAATAAAGGGGGAATGGATAACTCACGTCTCGGGGTATTAAATGTTTGTAAGATTTAGGACTGAGCCTCTTGCCCACGAAGTCGCGAACATGGCCAAGGCAGATAAGGATGAGATAACTTATATACGTCGAGAAGAGAATATAATAAGGCGGGTCTTGATCCACATGGGCCGGAACCTCAGCGCCAGGAGTGTGCTGCGACGTCAAACGATACGCCTCATCTGCACAATGTCCAAACTCGGTATGAACAGTTGTGAACACCTGTTCAGAGGTTGGTGGTCTCGCGGGGAGGGCAAGGCCATCCGCGTTGTCGTCTACTTCAAACTCGTGCAGGACGGTGTCCTCTGAAGAGGAGGTGATAGACGAGGAGAGGGAGAGTGCCGGAGTGGATGTAGGCGAGGCGGAACGGTTTATGCCGCGTGCTCGTGCGTCTGCTTGGGAGAGGGCGGAGAGGTAAGAGGCGGCGGATGCGAGGGACGGTGAGGAGCGTTTTTTAAACATGGATGGAGAGGGCAGCTTTGTGATAGCCATGGGAGAGGGAAGAGGGGAGTTCAGGGGCATGGCCTGCTCGTTGACGAGGAAGCTGGCGAGCTGGTTACGACCAAGAGCTAAGTGCAACCCCAACTCAAAAATCTCAGGGGGTGACATCCTTACCAACTCGTAACCACATTTACGTCACCGGATACCTGCCGAGTCTCGGCAAGTCACCACAACGAGACACCACCTCATCAGCTTAGTATTGCAGCGTCGTTGCAGGATAATGAAAGGCACGCGAGAAAGAATTAAAAGAGCGTAGTAACGACGAGATGGACGTGCGAAAGAAACGTTCAGCGACGACTGCGCAAATCCGCAGCATCGGAGGTTAATATTATACTCTATCAAGTCCAAACAGTTCGAGGGGTAAAATCGGGATACCGTCCAGTTCAATCTTCATCCTCATTCAGTAAAACCAACAAAAAACAAAACTAACCTTGAATCCAATCCAGTACGCTCCCCATGACGGATTATAATGGTGCCTACAGTCGCGGACAATCGCGGACAAACAAAGTCAACAAAAAATATCAAAGTTGACCAAATTCTTCGAAAATAGTCTTAATCGACGCGGATTGATGAGACAGTTCCAAAACGATCCCAATTTCACCAAATTTTATCGAGCAGTTCCCTAGTGCAATCAACTGCTTTTCCAGCTAAATGCAAAACTCTAGACACCTCCGAGAAATTTCTTCACTCCACCTCGCTTTGTGCAAACAACCATTTGAGGAAGGAAGTGGGCACAAATGATGCAAGTCCTCCACCAACTCAGGGTGTATGTAATGTAATGGAGTGCTCCACACTCCCATTGAGGTTATGATGGTACAGACTTGTGCCAAATGCAGTTGTTTGCACAAACTTGAAGTGAGGCAGACACCAGGAATTTTTGGGAGGTGTCTAGGGTTTTGCATTTAGCTGTCATGAGAGGCAAATGATCCTGTAATATTGGAAGGTTCTGTCAAGCCATTTTGGCAAAATAGATTCAAAAGAATGACTTAAAATAGAAATTGATCAGTAATGAGGGCCTGCTTGGTGCCTTTCAGAGACCCTTAAGTCTTAGTTGAAGAGTTTTTATCAGAAAAGCTGTTGCTTACAGTGGCCAAGGACCCTGCTGCTGACACACAAATCATTTTCAGAAACTCAACTTCATTATGGGCTGCTTTGAGGTAAATTTGGTTACTAAATTGGGGATACATAGGTTGTAAATTTAGGCCAAAAATTTGGCCAAACACATCCACTTGTGGGAAAAACTTTGGAAGTGGGTTTTTTGATGTATTTTGACAAGCTGATCAAGATTCTGAAAAAAGATTGGATAACTTCCCATAAGGTCTAGAAAGCTAGATTATTTTTTAAAACTGACATGCCACCATGCTGTTCACCAAATGGGTCACAATCTGTCAAAATTGAACTCTGCTTGTCATTGAACACCCTCCTCTAGATTTTAATCTAGAAGAGGCCTCCCCTCCCCCTCTTCTAGTTCTAAATCTCTTGAATAAACCCTTTTTTCATTGTCTGACAATTGATCCCTGAGCATCACATCTGAATCAGGTAGCACATCAAGATTCACAAACAGTAACCAACCTATGTTACCTGTCTTCTAGAGGACTATCCTCTAGGTCTTTCTCATACTTCTTGATAAACAAAAGAGAGTCAATGAGGGAAGACAAAGAAGTGATTTTTCTCTGAAAATTCATTTTGAATGGGGTTTTATACTGTATCTACCTGTATTCTGATGCCTCGCCATGTGGTTTGAAGGAGAACCACATACATTGTCAACAATGTCTGGTGTCTTCACATTATTGGTGAGTCCCCCCCCACTGAATTATGCATCAACTGGAGCTGGAGGCACAGTGAATACAGAATGAGGTTGAGTAGAGAGATTGTAAATGAGATCCACATCACAAAAGAAAATTTGTATAGATTTATGTTGCTTGGCTTACAGTTTAGAGGTTTGGCTGAATATATTTTTGAACTCCACCCATCAAGCCTTTAGAGGATAATCTAGGTTTCTAGACCTTATGGGAAGTCATCCATTGCCAAAAATTGCCTGGGGGCTGAGATATTAAATTTATTGACTTTGTTTGTCTGCAACTGTAACTCACTAAATATATCCAAACAAACCAGTTAGCAAGGAATAATCACCAGGCTACCAGATGCATAACCTGTCTGTTATAATATGTTTTTTGTGCAAACCACCCATCATCAACAACTTGTTTGACAAATTTTCTCAAACTGTTAACATGTTATCATTCACCCAGTAAAATGACTCAGTAAACAGATTGTTTTAACTAGATTGTAAGGGCTTTTTGCAGCTCAGAAAGCTAATCTCAATGAACTCTTATTTCATTTATTATTGACACTACCTTCTGTTAGATGCTTGTTTGCCCATGCCATTCCTGAAGCATGAAAGTTTTATATATGTAATTCTTTACCTTAGCAAGGTTTGAACTCTGGACCTATTTTTTTTGTGAAAGGCACTTCCACATGTGAACACAACTTGCCACTTCACCATCAGAGACAACAGGCTCAGGGAAATTTATGCATTTTACACTGCAATTTACAGGTGGACATATATCTCACAAATCACTCACCACATTCAAAAAATGGGAAGTCTATTCAAATGGGAAAGGGAGGTAGAGTATGTTCACAGAGTCTCCTGTGCTCTTGAATGTTTGCCAGTTCATGCATAATTTCTTTTGTATGTCTTTACCATATTCCCTTTTACTCTAAAGCAGATGACCAGATTCTCCTGGCTTGTACTCATTCTTTTCCACAGCCACTGTCTATTGCAGTGTGCTTGAAACTTGACTGGAACATTATGAAGCCTCAGGAGTCTCCCTGACAAATCTTTGCCTTATGCCTTTGCTTGAACTTATTTCTTATTTCCCTGGGAGCATGTCTTACACAATGTTCTTCTATGCTAAAGTAATACATGTAGCTATATAGTACATCCAGTTACAAGCCCAAGACTTGGCATACAATTGAAATATAAACATGTTCTTAGATGAAGGAAACCAAGATAAGATACAAGTCATGACCCACTCTATTCATATTTCTTGTTGCATAACAGTGAATCACATCCAACCCCTGGGAACCTCCTATGAGTGAGTTTTGCACAGGTGCCAATCAGTTCCAGACACAGATTCATCAAATACAAGCTTTGCAGCATGGGTTGCAATGACAAGTTGTTGTCTTGGTTGCCATTGAAGGCCTGATTGGTGCCAAGGTGGTATCCAAAGCAATAGATCACCTGTCTGTGTACAGAGCCATCCAGCAGATGTAAGATGGGATTGATTGAGAATGGCTGAATCTAAAAGTCCATATAAATAATACATTATAAAATTGAAATTGGTGGAAACAAACCATTGATATGAGAACCATTATTGCAAGTTTGACTGGTGTCATCTTTTAATCCTGAAATAATGTTTTGCCCATCAGTTAAGAATGCAACAGAGGTTACATGTTGGGGGTAGCTTTCAATTTGATCTAAGGCAAGCTGTCCAGTCTGTGCATCCCACATTCTGATAGTTTGGTCATCTGACCCTGAAACTATGTGCTTTCCATCAGATGAAAATGCAATGGAGGTAACATAGCCTGTGTGACCTTCAAATGGATGTGAGACAAGTCTTCCTGTCTGTGCATCCCACATTCTGATGGTTCGGTCCCATGAGCCTGAAACTATGTGCTTGCCATCAGATGAGAATGCAACAGATGATACAGACTTTGTGTGGCCTTGAAATGGATATAAGACAAGCTTTCCTGTCTGTGCATCCCACATTCTGATAGTTCTGTCCCATGACCCAGAAACTATGAAGTCTCCATCAGATGAGAATGCAACAGAAGTGACAATGGATGTGTGGCCTTCAAATGGATCTGAGACAAGCCTTCCAGTCTGTGCATCCCACATTCTGATAGTTCTGTCCCATGACCCTGAAACTATGTGCTTCCCATCATATGAGAATGCAACAGATGAGACAGACTCTGTGTGGCCTCCAAATGGATCTAAGACAAGCTTTCCTGTCTGTGCATCCCACATTCTGATAGTTTTGTCCTCTGACCCTGAAATTATGTGTTTTCCATCAGAAGAGAATGCAACAGAGGTAACAGACTTTGTGTGGCCTTCAAATGGATTTGAGACAAGTCTTCCTGTCTGTGCATCCCACATTCTAATAGTTTTGTCTTCTGACCCTGAAATTATGTACTTTCCATCAGAAGAGAATGCAACAGAGGTGACAGACTTTGTGTGGCCTTTAGTTGTATCTGAGACAAGCTTTCTTGTTTGTGCATCCCACATTCTGATAGTTCTGTCCCATGAGCCTGAAACTATGTGATTTCCATCAGATGAGAATGCAACAGAGGTGACATAGTCTGTGTGGCCTTCAAATGGATCTGAGACAAGCTTTCCTGTCTGTGTGTCCCAAATTCTGATAGTTTCATCATCTGAGCCTGAAACTATGTGCTTCCCATCAGATGAGAATGCAACAGATGATACAGACTTTGTGTGGCCTTCAAATGGATCAAAGACAAGTTTTCCTGTCTGTGTGTTCCACATTCTGATACTTCTGTCACATGACCCTGAAACTATGTACTTTCCATCAGGGGAGAATGCAACAGAAGAGACATGGTCTATGTGGCCTTCAAATGGATCTGAAACAAGCCTTCCAGTCTGTGTATCCCACATTCTGATTGTTTTGTCTTCTGACCCTGAAACTATGTGTTTTGCATCAGATGAGAAGGCAACAGATGAGACAGATTTTGTGTGGCCTTCAAGTGGATCTAAGACAAGCTTTCCAGTCTGTGTATCCCACATTCTGATAGTTTTGTCACTTGACCCTGAAACAATGTGCTTCCCATCAGATGAGAATGCAACAGAGGAGACAGATTTTGTGTGGCCTTCAAATGGTTCAAAGACAAGTTTTCCTGTCTGTGCAACCCACATTCTGATAGTTTTGTCTTCTGACCCTGAAACTATGTGCTTTCCATCAGATGAGAATGCAACAGAAGTGACATAGTCTGTATGGCCTTCAAATGGATCTGAGACAAGCTTTCCTGTCTGTGCATCCCAAATTCTAATAGTTTTGTCCTCTGATCCTGAAACTATGTGCTGTCCATCAGATGAGAATGCAACAGAAGTAACATAGTCTGTGTGGCCTTCAAATAAATTTGAAACAAGGTTTCCAGCCTGTGTCCCCCACATTCTAGTAGTTCTGTCCCAAGACCCTGAAACAATGTGCTTCTCATCAGATGAGAATGCAACAGATGAAACAGACTCTGAGTAGCTTTCAAATGAATCTAAGACAAGCTTTCCTGTTTGTGCATCCCACATTCTGATAGTTTTATCCTCTGACCCTGAAATTATGCACCTTCCATCAGGTGAGAATCCAACAGAAGTGACATGGTCTGTGTGGCCTGCAGATGGATCTGAGACAAGCCTTCCTGTCTGCACATCCCATATTCTGATAGTTCTGTCCCAGGACCCTGAAACTATGTGCTTCCCATCAAATGAGAATGCAACAGATGAGACAGAGTTTGTGTGGCCTTCAAATGGATCTAAGACAAGCTTTCCTGTTTGTGCATTCCACATTCTGATAGTTTTGTCTTCTGACCCTGAAATTATGTGCTTTCCATTAGGTGAGAATGCAACAGAGGTAACAGACTTTGTGTGGCCTTCAAATGGATCCAAGACAAGCTTTCCTGTCTGAGCATCCCACATTCGGATTGTTTTGTCATCTGACCCTGAAATTATGTGCTTCCCATCAGATGAGAATGCAATAGATGAGACAGACTTTGTGTGGCCTTTAAATGGATCTAGTGCAAGCTTTCCTGTCTGTACATCCCACATTCTGATAGTTCTGTCCCATGAGCCTGAAATTATGTACTTTCCATCAGATGAGAATGCAACAGAGGTGATGTAAGATATGTGGCCTTTGAATGGATCCAAGATAAGCTTTCCTGTCTGTGCATCCCACATTCTAATAGTTTCATCCTCTGACCCTGATACTATGTGCTTTCCATCAGATGAGAATGCAACAGAGGTGACAGAATATCTGTGGCCTTTAAATGGATCTAGTGCAAGCTTTCCTGTCTGTACATCCCATATTCTGATAGTTTTATTATCTAACCCTGCAGCTATGTACATTCCATCAGATGAGAATGTAACACAGTTAACACGGTATATGGGGCATTCAAATAGATCTGAGACAAGCCTTCCTGTCTGTGCATCCCACATTCTGATTGTTGCATCCCATGACCCTGAAGCAATGTGCTTTCCATCAGGTGATAATGCAACAGAGGTGACAGAGTTTGTGTGGCCTTGCAAGATACTACTGATGGATGGCCATGATTTCTGTTTCCCTCTTGTCACAGAAACTACCTGAGTAAATTGGCAGAATACATTTTTGCAATCAGAGAGCCACTTGGTGACATTGGCAAGGCAGATATATATATATGAGGTGCACTATGAGCTATAGGTTGAAAAAAAGTCATTGCAAATTTCATAGCATCCTCAACAAACATTCTGGTGTTCACATCTGTCTGAAAATAAGTTAGACAATGTATAGAAGTGTTCACTGAACAACTGCACCTTTTTCCAGTTTAACAATGAAGAAAGTATGTCATGTGCAATATTCACTTTACTCGTAACACTCAATACTTCTAGCCAATATAGAAATTGGTTATATAGAAAGTAGTGAAGACCTTCCAGAACTTCATTACTAGATGTCACCCACAGAAGATGTGCTCCAAAAAAGCAGCATGCATAAATCAGTTGAGATGAGATCATTTCTTTGACTCGCTGCAATATATCAATTTCAGGATCACCATTTGCTTTATATGATGTAGGCAGTTGACATATGTTAAAGCAAAGCTCTGTCCTAAGTATGTGTAGAGTTGTGATAGCAAATTCTTTCTCAGCCTCATCAATATTGATAAAGAATTCTCCACTTCGTGAAGAGTGTGTCAGGTAGTCATAGAAGGAGCTGTGCATTGGCTTTACAGCAACATGATTCTCATTGATACCAGAAAGCAAACAACCCAATGGCCCAATTATTGCTTTAATCTCATCCATCCATGCTGGGTTGTTTATATGCATTTTTGACAAAGTTGATAAAGGTAGTGGTTCTTTTGCTGTTAGAATTCTTCCCATAACTGATCTGTATCTGTCCATGACTCTGGAATTATTTTTTTGAAAAGCTTGGTTAAGAACCCCATAATACAGTTCATCTAAGCCACTTCCTGTCTCAAGGAAAGATTCAAGACACTCATATGGAAGTCTGCCTCCATATGGATTTAGAATATCATGACATGCAACAGCTGCTGTGAAATGGTGTTCGTGAACTCCTCGCGTAGTTGGTCGGGAGGAGAAGTCGTGGGTGGCTGACAACGTGTCAGCGCTTATCCCGGTAAGTGAGCAGTTACAGGGTGCTCAGCCGGCCGGACATGTTGTTGGTAAGGTACACAAGCCTAGCAGGCTTGTGTTGACGTGAGACACTAGTGCGCGAACATACAATGCAAGTGGTAATGGATTCAAAAGATAGGTAACCCTAAAGTAGGGTTCCCTTTGTATATACGAAAAACAAACAACTATGTACAACTGAATACAACGGCGCATGATGTCAGTAGTTCTACTTCACAAAGCCCCCCACATCATTAGCCGTGGTTATGATTTCTGTTGTTTCTTGGCCTTGTACTTGCGATGTTTCTGCCCGCCTCGAGGACGTCGCTCTACTCTTTCTTCCAAAGTTACGGCCGCGCGATGAAGCAAAGAAACGTCTGAAGCGGGATTAGAAGGACTGGGGGAAGTTAACCGAGTTTCGAGAGAGACGTGAGAAGGCCCGAGGTCGGTCATAGGATCGTCGCGAATAGCGGGTAAAGCTGAGGGAGGTCGAGTCCAAGAGTCCGTAGCGTTCTGGGTAGCCTCATTGAATATATCTTCCGTTATAAAATGGCTGATGACCAATGAACCATCTGCCATGGTCCTGTGTGTCAAGTATCCCCGTAAGGTGCACGCATCATCGTTACTCTTCATATCTACCCAGATGAGAGGGACTTCACTGATGACTGTCCTGAACAGTCTATTGATCCAGACAAAGTGAGAGGAGACCGCCATGCTATAAAACCACGCGCGACAAGTCTCCCAGTCAGGCGGCAGACCTTCAAAGCATAGGAACCGGGAATCAGAAGAATGGCTTCCCAGAGTGGCGAAATTAGCCTGTACTACCGACGTCGCTTGAGCATGTACCACTGACACCGCTTGAGCAGTTGAAGATTCCTGCTGCGTCGCTGCTGTCGATGAGGTCGCAGTGGGATTCGCGTGACCGGGGGCGGGGACGTCGTTGATTCGTGACCTCATGCCATCCGAACTCCTCATCTTCTTAGCGTTACTTCCGTTACTGACCGCTAGATGCTCTGGACTGGAGCTAGGTGCTCGAGGGCGTCGACCCAACTGCTTCCCCGCATTCTGTGCTACCTGATTCTGGGAAAGATTGGATTGCAATCTATGAGATTTGGGCTCTGTCGGGACAGGTCGCGAAGGAAGGGGCTGTGATGGGACATCCCTTAGAGGCTTGGGAAGGGGTACCGGCGTTGGTCGACGTAGTATGCTGGGAGACGAAGGGCTCCGGGTCGCATGGGAATAGACGACCTTCTCTTTCCCCTTGGCTGACGTCTTCTTCAACGGGAGCTCCTTCGTCGACGGAATGGGGGCTTGTTGACCGACTGTTCCCTTGGAGGCTGTCTTCGTCGTGTAGATCCAACGCGAGGACGGATGTTCCCTTGTGATTTTATTCTCTGCCATCTCGACAAATCGCGCTAGGGGGGCCGGGAATCCGAATTTGTCTATGTCGGACACGGCGCCAGGAGGAATCTCCACACCTTCTAAAAAGAAGATCTCTCTCCTTCTCAGCCTATCGAAACATACTCGTTCGCAATTTTCAGGTCTAGGTGATACGAGACGAAAATAGTAGCCGTCCTGAGCGACGTCTTCTTCTTTCCAAAAAGTCCATTTCCCTTCAGAGACGGCCATTACGGCGGGCGGCACTATCCAATCTATCCTGTCGGTTGCTAGAGATCGAACTTCTAGTTCAGGATCGCCGAGAATACGGCTAGAAGAGGTAGCGGCGAGACTGTGCGTCACGCTCTCTTGACGCGGATGTTGTCCCGCTGGCCACATCACTACTTCAGGGGTCTCGTCTAACAACTTGTGCTTGACTCCATCCCATCCTTGCGTTGCTGGATCCGAATTGACACGATCTCCTGCTGATAATGTGGGATAACCCGCTGGTATTCCCTCCCGAACTCTGTCATTGTTGAACAAGGCCTGATTTTTGTAAGCGACATGGTCGTAGGCGTTGGTTTTAGGTGCGAGATACTGGACGTCCGTCGAGGTGACGAAATCCTGATTCTTATGATCCTCTTTGTAGTTGTATAGTTCTGCGATGGAGATTTCGTGGATGATGAAGCAGGGAACCTTATGTCTCAAGAGCCAGTAGACGTGCTCTTCCTTGGCACCGTTAATCCATGTACCCAAGACGTCATCCACAGCAAAGGGTGTCTCAGTCATCCATTCTCCCGTCGCCGCTTCCCTTCGTTCCCTTCTCACGATGGACATCGCTTTCAACCACGCGTCCTTCAACTTTAAACCCCTTTGCACCTTAGTAACCAAATCCACTGCGTCCGCATAATGGTGCTCCCCTCCCAATCCTCTGACTTCACTCTCGCTAGGGTAGCGCGGCCTGTTATCCCAGTATTCCTGCTTGATATCCGCTATAGCCGTCATGGTGGACATGGCCGCTTCCAAGTCGAAGTTGCGCGTCGTGAGTTGTATCAGAAGAGCCGTGTCCAAACGCCCTAAATCCTTCATCTCCCTTCGAGGCGAGGAGCTAACCCACGCGATAGCCAATGGAGCGTTCTCAATGCACGCCCGATGTGTCTGTTCCCGCATTACGAATGGCAACCACGGTTGTAACGGATCGTAATGCTGGGGTGACTCCGTAGGATCGAATCGCCCCAAATGACCATCGAAGCGCCTCTTTGACTTGTCCTCCTCTATTCCGACTTCGTGTCCCGGAGCCCTGATACCTGGGTAGTACGCCTCGATTAAGGAATTGGGGGACCATATTAACCATGTCTTGCCTAGCGTCGAGACTACGCGACTATGAACTCGAGAGAACGGTGGTAGGATAAGCGATAAGGTGTCGTCGACGACAGGGAGCTCGAAATACCCGGCGAGACTTTTCCTACGCATTGTGTCATAGATCCGCGAATCGTATCCGCCCGGCGCGGGGGTATGTGTAAACTTGGTGCCCATCATAATTTCCTTCTGCTTCTGAAACGTTAAAACGACGTGATAAGGGCTGGCTTTTAGCGGTGGAATTTTGACGATGGAGCGATTACTGTAAGTCTCAAACGAGCCGTAAGATTCTTCTTGAGCGAATGGAGGTTTGCGTGAAACAGTGGAGACGGGATTAAAGCTTCGATCGATAAAGGACTAGAGTACTCCCACGGGCACATTCGCGTATTGTGTAATATCAATATGATACAATAGAAGTAATGAATTGACGCCGGTCGCCTTTAGAGCGGGATTAATATGGGTGCATGCTTGATGAGAAGCCGGCCTTCGTGTGAGGTTTTTGAGGCGAACTGGGTTCTCGTGTGAACGCTAGCGGCGAGATAAAGACCGCGAAAGCTTCGTTTCTCCAAGTATTCCTCCTAACACCACAACCGCCACCAGCGACGTCGTTTGGGCAGAGCTATCCTAACTATCAGCCGTCCATCTCTCATCCCATTGTATAGCGCCCATCCTTTCACCTCCAATACTCTCAAAAGTTTGACCGAACCATAACCTCCTGGCAAATACACCCAAGGTTCGTTTTCAAGATCATGAGTACTGAACGATACTGATTTCCAGCAGTTGATAGTAGGGAAGGGGTTGTCTTGTTCAAAACGAACGATCTCTAGTTGAGGAATACCCACCAGCAAGGGAGGCATAGGCAGAAGATCTTGGAAGTCATGTGAAGTCTTAATGCGACATAGAGGATTAGGACATGAAAAACAGTCCTTAACGTGAACTGGCAAGGGATAGGCAGGAAAATCAATAGGCATAGGAAGGAACGAGTGTTGACTTGTAGAGAGGGAACTGGTAGTGACAGTGTATACGTGGCAGTCTTGCTCTTGAACTTTAGAGAAGAAAACTTCCCTCTTCCCTTAGACTTCAGCGGTGTTTGAAAATTCGCTTAATTCCTATGGAAGATCAAGGGCCTTTTCCTAATTCTAGTTTAGTCCCATCTTAATAAGGTATTCCCTTTTAATTTCCGGAGAATTGCGTAAGTCGACCTCTGAAACCCATGAGTCAGCCTCTGGCCCATACCCAACCCATCGAACTCTAAACATTCTTCGATTGCCTTTCTTTCTGCCCGTCACCTTATGTCCCAAAATGGCTTCGACTTCGTACTCCTCGCTCGGTAGAAAGTCTCGCGTGGAGGGTAGAGTGGTACGGTCTTCGAACTCTTCCGGGGATTGTTTGTACTTCCTCAGGTGATCGATGTTGATTACGGGGTGCATAGGGTAGGAGTCCGGCAGTCGGAGCCGGTATACATTGGGATTAATGCGCTCCATTACTTCGAAAGGCCCTATCATTCTTTGTACGAGTTTCTTGCCAGTGCCTTCGACTTCGACCAGTTTCAACGTGTGAGGGTTAACCAGTACCAAATCGCCGGGATTGATTTCCTCCACGGGGCGTCTATCCTTATTGAAGGCTTTCGCTTGCCGTTGCTGCGCGAGTACTAAGGCATCTCTCGCTTGATCTCGTCGAAGGTTAATGACTTTAACATACTCTTCACCTTGGTGGCTAGGGTGGAAAGCAGTCTCGGAGGTCTCTTGTCCTAGTAGAATTTCCCCCGTCGAGATCTTCGGATGATAGTTGAGCAGTAATCCATTGGGAGTATCTTCGGTGGAAGAGTGTCTCGCCGAATTGTAGGCGAATGCTAGAACCGATAGCCATTCAGACCAGGAACTGCGATCATGAGAGACGTAGGCCCTCAACATCTGTTCTATTGTTGCGTTGAGAATTTCGGTTTGCCCGTCGGTCTGAGGGTGGTGGGAGGATGATAGAGCCATCTTAGCGCCGTGTAGAGCCACTACCGTCCTCCAAAAGCCCGTTGCCCAACGACGATCACGGTCGGCGATAATTCTGTGAGGCATGCCGTACACGTGTACTACCCTTTCAACGAACAATCTTGCAAATCCTTCCTGAGATAGAGTGTCGTGAGTGGGTATGAAGAGCCCGAATTTAGTGAATTTATCCACGATGACCAGAATCGCTGTGTACTTTTCGGGACCTGAGGGCGGCAGTCCTGTAATGAGGTCCAAGGATACCGTTTCGAATGGTCGTGATGGGATATGCGAAGGTCGTAGCGCGCCCATTTTCTTAGTGCGATTGATCTTAGTTTTCTGGCATACGTCACAGGTCTCACAGAACCTCTCGGTACTTCGGTTCATGCCTTTCCAGAAGAATAGTTCGCGGACTCGCTCTAACGTTTTAACATATCCTCCATGGGCAGCCTCGTGTGGGGCTTCGTGAATCCATTCTAGCACGAATTGTATCTGAGAACGAGGGACGCATAGCCTTGTCTCCCAACGAGCATCAATAAAATAAAGTAACCCGTTTGACCCTTTGCGAAAATGTGATGGGGTAATGGCTATGCGAGGGTTTGGAATTTCCTCCGCATAGTATTGCTTGAAAAACGGATCTTCCTCATATCCCTTCGCGAATTCATTTATGACTTCTGGACTCAGTGCTACTAACAGATGAGCTTTACTCTCCCATTCCTCCTCCTTTCCCTCGGGTTGTGCATCTAACGGATAGGACCACTGATCGATTTCCGGAAAAGCCTTCGGCAGTCCATCATCTTCATCTTTAGATTTCGTCTGAATAGCAAACGCTTGAGCATCCAACAGGTCCTCCCACCACCAGGCTGTGAACGCTGCTTTACGAGCTGCTGATTTACCCATGCGATCCTCTGCCTCTTGAGCTACCTTCTGCTTTTCCTCATCAGAGCTAATGGGTTGTAAGTCGTCTCGAACCGGAGAACTATGCTGCGGAGTCCTCGGTAGCCTGGATAAGGGGTCCACGTTGGAGTGTACCCGACCCGGTCTGTGCACGATCTTCAGACCTGGGTAAGCTGCGAATACTGCCCCCCACGCTGCTAGTCTCCGGTTAGCGTTCTCATAAACTCTCGCCCATTGTAATGCAGCGTGATCCGTGATAAGAAGAACCTGCTCTCCCTCGATAAATGGTTGAAATTTTACTAAAGCTTCTTTCGCTCCCAAAGCCTCCCTCTCCGTCGTGCTATAGTTCCTTTCTGCTGACTTGAGCGTACGACTCCAATACGCTATCACCCGCTCAACGTGTACGACAGTTTCATCCAGAGTCGCCCCCCAGGCTGAATTAGGGTCGCCTTCTTCGTAACCCGTAGCGAATGACCGAAATAAGCTTGGAACTGGTGCACTTGCAGCCCAAGCTTTCTCCAATCGATCGTAAGCCAGCGTACCCTTTAAGTCTCCCACTGAAATAGGCTGCACTTGCTGTAAACACGCGCCCAAGGCGATGTCTGAAGCGTCGGTATACAACCGATAAGGGCGACTCTGTATCGGATGACCTAGCACTGGAGCCTTTGACAACGTCTCCTTTGCTTCCTGAAAGGCCTGTTCGTGTTCCGCGTCCCAATGCCACTTGACACCCTTCTTCAATAGTGCGAATAACGGCGCGGCAATAAATGAATAATAAGGTATATACTGTGAAAAATAAACAACCATGCCCAAAAATTTTTGTAAGTCTGCTACCGATGTCGGGCGGTCCAGATCCAATATAGCTTGTACTTTCTCCTGATGTGTGGATAACCCCAGGCGCGACACCTTCTGTCCTAACAGCAGGATGGACGAATAGCCTATGAAGCACTTTGAGGGAGATAGCGTCACTCCGGCCTTAGCGATCGCCCCTAGGACTACATCGAGGTGCGTGAGGTGTTCTTCCCAAGACTTCGAGAATACCACGATGTCGTCGATATATACTAAGGCGAATAACCAAAGATACGGGGCTAGGATTCCTTGCATAAGTCGTTGAAAGATGGAGGGGCCATTGCGCAGGCCGAACGGCATCCTGCGAAACTGCCATAACCCCAAATGACACCTGAATGCAGTCTTTTCCTTCTCCTCCTCTTTCATTTCCAATTGGGTGAACCCCGCTAGGGCATCAAACGATGATAACACCTGAGAGCCTGATAAAGCTTGAATGATCTCGGACTGGCGTGGTATGGGGAACTCGTCTGGGATTGTGTTGGCGTTTAATTTGTGATAGTCTACCGCTAGTCGCGCCTTCCCGTTCCTGTAGACTACGACCACCGGAAATCCCCAAGGACTAACGGATGGCTCAATTACTCCTGCTTCAAACCACGCTTTAACTTGGTGATCTATAACTTCCCTCTTAGCTGGCGAAGCGCCGTACATCGGTAAGGAGGTAGGGACTGTTCCAGGCTTGAGTGGAATAGAAACTTTGGCATCCACCTGGCCTAGCCTACCATCGACGCCGAAAGCGGAAGAATTCCTCTGAAGCACTTCTTCTAGTCGTGGAAGAATATCTGGCGGTATATCTGGCCCCAGATTGACCAATTCTGATACGGGCCCTGAAGCTGGGTCCTCTGGTACGGCTGTCGTCTTAGGTCCCCAATGCTCTTCTTCCTCCAGCTTACTATCAAAAGCTCTTTCTTGCGCGGCCGTACTCGTCGGACTTTGCTCCTTCAAGGTTTCATTGATGACGGTTTTGATAGCCTCCGCTGAAGCAGCGTATTTGGGCAGCTCTTCTTCATCAGGATGGTCCAGGTAGGATGAAGGATCCGCTAAACGGCCTACGATCTCGCCTTTGCGTATGTATAGAGGCCTGATACCCGGGTTCGCTACAGGCAGGACTGGGTTCTCTGATGAGATCCAAGTAAAAGGAGCCGCTAGTATGTCCGTCGTGTCTGACCCAACTATGACCTTCTCCACTAGCCATTCCGACCTCCCTTTCAAGGCACCTGTCACTCGAATAGGCTTCACCGTACCAGGTTCCACTCTAACGTCCTCAGTTGCATAGACAGGGGATAACTCCTTGGGCATCTTCTTCAGTTCCCTGGCCCGTTTTCGCCTGGCGGTCTTGGCGCGTACAAAGGACTGGGTAAGATACGATTGGCGTATTTCGAATCCCAGATCGATGTCGTGAGCTGAGGACGCGGGGATGACTTTCGTATCATTGTTAAGAGTGACCTCACAATGACCTGTAGCGTAACGTTTTACGTGTAACTCATACGCGGTTTGGAAGTCTTCGCCTAGCAAAAGAGGGACTCTCATGCCTTGGACCACGTAAGCTTCCAACTCGAAACCGATCCATACTTGGTCCGTCGTCAGAGTATACAGACGAGTCTTAACGTACCCGAGAACTTTAGCGTGACCCGTGAGATGGTACAACTTCATTCGCATCCCTTCCTTCGGTTGAGGTAGAGTACCTAGTTGTTTCCAAAATTCCTCTGACATGAGAGTGATGTCCGCTCCAGAGTCTAAGCGAGCTTTCACTTCTCCTCGGCCTATAGATTGAACATGTGCCTTGATGTGAAGTGCTTGGGTGCCCAGTGAGCCTAGACCTTCTGGTTTGACCTCTTTCCTTACGGCCATTACAATATCTGGCTCATAAAGGGAGCGATCTTGCGACTCCTCACGTCGTGAAGACTTTGCAGAGCTTCGGACAACTGGAGGGGCTTCGGGGTCCTCTATTTCTTCTATAGTAACCTTCCTTGCTCCTGGCTTTTTAGCTGACGGTGAAGGTAAGGGCGATACGGAAGGCGAAGGGGAGTCGGTAGAGGATGCAGAAGTCGTATTCGTTTGACTCTCGAATGGTCCTTCTTCTTCTGAAAGTGGGTCGGGATAACCGACGATATCTTCTTCATCCGAGAATAGGTCCTCCTCGCCGAGTAGTGATGGCGTATTGCCGACACTAGCCACCACCGCTAATTTAGAAAGCTTCAGTTTTCGACGAGTAGCTCGATTGGCTTGAGGAAGCTCTTCCATCTTATTCTTCCCTTTCTTGCTCGGCTTCATATCGAACTTCTCGCGTCTCCGTTCATTACGATTCCTTTTGTCCTTCGGTTCTGACTCCGTGTCGGGCAGCTCATACTCAGAAGCGGATGCCATTGCTGCTGACACAAGATCGTAGTACGCTATATCCAATTCGTTTAGTTCCTCTTGGTCTATCGTCACATCTACCGAATGAGCTGCTTTCGTAAAGAATCTAGTGTTATGTGGGCAATCTCTGAAGAAGTGTTTGGGACTGAGGCAAATGAAGCAAGGACCAGGGGGAGGAGTTTTGCTGACTACCGAGTCATCTCGGCTGTAACTGTAGCCCGCGATGGTTCGACCCTTGGGCCAATCTGTACGCTTCCTGTTTATTCCTCTCACTACAACCTGTGCTTCTCTGATGACGTTAAGTTCTGTCCCGCTCTTATCGGAGTCCTCCGGGGTAGTCGCTTCGACGGTGTGAACCGACTTCGCCTTCTCGATGCGCAGACCACTATAATACTGAGCTATGAGGTTGGCTTCCATCGCTTTAGCTAATTTTATGAGTTGCATGATACTGGGACATGAAATGGTGTTGAGGATGGAACTCCACAAGATAGGCTGCCGGTTCATGAGTCGATGGGTGACCGTAGACCCGTCTATTTCTCTCGGATGGAGAACCATATGAAGACGGATACGACGGTTGAAATACTCTTCAGGGGTTTCACGGGAATGCATGTGGCCTCGACGGAATCGCATAGCGTCAAATTCGATTCCCCTATCGTTAAGCCATTCGTCATTCATGAAATGATCGCGCATTCCCGTCATAAGGCATTCCCAGTCCTGTGAAAAGTAGGCTTGATCTGCCCTAGGCAGGGTCATCCACCATCCTTTCGCAGAACCTGTCCATCTAATCGGTGCTATTTGTCCTATTTCCTTGAAAAGTCTTTTTGAAAGTCGAGCTAGTAAAGCAATTTCCATAATGTAGTCGATCATCGTAGTCGGGTTTCCGTCCCACTGCGGAATCATTCCCATGCTGATCTTGTTATTCAATTGCCATTCCCCCTTGTTCTTTTCATCCTCCGGGCTTTTCTCCTCAGGGTCGATACCGTAACCAGGATCACCACCAGGAGGTTCCCCTCCGGGAGGTCCTTGCCCTGAGTTTCGTGCGTGGCCTCGGGAAGGAGGTAGACCTTCATTGTTTCGCCGAGCAGGATATCTGGGTCCTGACGGCGATCCTCCGCCTGGGGGACTATCTCCGTCGGGAGGACCACCTCCATTCGAGCTTCTCCCACTCCTTCCTTGTTTCGTGTAGCTGAAACTCTCCGTCGTATGAATCGCCGGAGTTGATGGCTGATCTTCATGAGGACTGGCGAAACGAGCATTCTTATTGACATGGGTAGGCCTCGAACGAGTGCTACGAAAGCGACCTGACTGAACGGTGATCCATGGATTATGGGGGTCTGAGTCCTCGCCCTCTCTCCCTTCCTCACCTCCCATGTTAGATTTGAGGCCTGCGAAGTGACTAAGAGGGTGATTACGGCTTCCAGCCATGGATATAGAAGTAGGCGGAGGAGCACGTCTCCGATCCCTGGAGGACACGCTACCGAAGACCGAAGGTTGACTAGGCGCCAAGGTGGGCAAGGAGCCTTGCGTACGACTCCACGCTCGCGGCGAATCAGACCGCTCATCGTATTTTAACTGCGGGTAATGAGCTGGTTTCCTCTCGTAAGGACGAGCATTTATCTCTCTCCCTGATTTGACCCATTCTTCTACTAACTTGTCCTTGTAGCTTCGTAAATGCTCAGGCATCTCCTTCTGATAATCTTCCCTCAGCATATGCCTGGCTACCTCTAAACGCGGAGGTAGTTGGCCGTAGTTCGACCGTATATCCGAGAGAGTCGAGTTGTAGGAACGGTTAGTCAACGCATTATTGAATTGTCCAAAGATAGCCCGTATGGAATTGAGGTCTTGGCGTATGTGGTTCACCGCACCCTTGCATCGGATTTGTAACGTGTAGAAACTTAGTTGAATATGGTCCGCGTCCTCCCCCATAGCTAGTTGTTTAAGGATGACGAACCCCTTGTCAATGCTGAAGGAACGACGTGCCGACCTGGCCAGTAGTCGATCTATCGTGGAGATAATCTGCGTGATTCCCAGCGTGACTTCGTAGGTGTGCATCAGAATCTTATAGTGTAGCGTGTAATACGATTTCCCATTCTCGGGTATCAACTCTATGTCTCTTCGTGATAGAGTCATCGCGCATAATAGCTGCGTATAGTCTTCCAGATTCTCCCACTCTAGATTCTGATGCGGTGCTGTCCAACGAATGAGTATGTCGCAGAAAGGCATAGTTTGTGTAGGGGTTAGCCCTTGTAGTACTCCTTCCTCCGCTCCGAATTCCCGTAAAGGGTCTATGTCTTCCGCTGGGTCCCATGCGTGATGACAACGGACAATCGACTGAGTCAAAGTTTCCTCGTATGCTGGGGCCATCTTCAGATGAGGCGCGTGTGCGAATAGATGGGTTTCCCTCTCCTTGCCCTTTCGACTCCGGTCGATGATACCTCTAATGGCTTCTACTGGAGCTGATTCTGAGATGGAAGATGGAACCGTAGGGTCTGGTAGCTGATTTCCCTCTCTGGAAGGACTAGGGCTGCCTTCTGCTGTTTGTAAAGTTCTATCCAATTCCTCTTCGACCTGTGGGATCGTCGAGGATCCACCCGATCGATAACCTCTTTTCCTCGGGGGGGAATTGATCACAGGGGGATTTGAAGCGGATCGAGAGGATCGAGGGGCGAGCTGACCAGTCTGCCCTGGCCCAGAGAGAGTCGCTTTACGATTAGAACCAGACATTCGTAGTATCGAGTCGGGAGGGTAGTAGGAAGAACGTGTTAGATATCCAACTCGTAACGTGTGTCTTTTAACACGGTCGGGCATAGCTTCCGATGGAGCAGTAGACTGAAATCGGTAAGGTTTGCACTTATCGATGAAAACCGATGATCGATATGAATGGATGACAGGAAACTGGAGATAGAGGGTTCAGGACCATCGATATAATTCGTACAGTCACCTCTACAGACGGTCGGCCGCGTAATCGCGATATCCAGTAGCCCGTAGATTAGACTGCCACTCCTTATATGCGAAATTCTTCCGAGATTCATCCTAACCGCGTAGGCGCGAGTATGGTTTCGTCTCGTTAGAGTTGCGCCTTGCTCGCCCTTCAGTTGATAAGAATCTAACTAGCCGCGGAAGCGCAGGCTTATGCTGAATTACTCATCCTTTCAGGCGGCTAGGATGGTCCTTATGCCTAACTAGTGCACTTCCTCGATCGCGTAGACGCGTATTCGAATCCGCTTTAGCTAGTACTGACATGCCTCCGTGGATTCATCCGCGTAAGCGCGAGTTTGAACCCTTGAGACCTCGAGGAATAATTGACAAGTGAATCAAGGCCGCGTAAGCGCGAAATCCCTGGTGCTCATCGATTGCTGGGTGAAGTTTTTCCCTCAGGGACCTTAGATCCGCCGCGAAAACGCGAGCAGCGATCCGTAGTCCGTAGATAGAAAAACTCCTGGGAGATATCCTCGATTGACGCACAACCCGCTGCATGACTGCGAGCTGCGGAGGTACGTTTCACCTTGGATCCTCCCTGTATACCCATTCCTCGTCCCTCCTCTCCACTATCTATCGTCCTTTCTCTAAGATCGATCTTCAATCGAGATCTCGAACCCGCCGCGGTAGTGCGAGCAGCGATTCGAGAATTCGAGATGGAGTCGTTAGGGAGGATGCTTGATTGTTCGTGAAAGACCCGCCGCGGTAACGCGAGCTGCAGCCTTCCCTATTGAACCCCTTCCTCCCGTTTCTCCGTCTTCCCTCCTTCCACACTTCTCCTAATCCTTCGAATAGCGGACTTCACTACGCTTTGGTGAAGTCCGCAGTGCCCCCACCATTGTGAAATGGTGTTCGTGAACTCCTCGCGTAGTTGGTCGGGAGGAGAAGTCGTGGGTGGCTGACAACGTGTCAGCGCTTATCCCGGTAAGTGAGCAGTTACAGGGTGCTCAGCCGGCCGGACATGTTGTTGGTAAGGTACACAAGCCTAGCAGGCTTGTGTTGACGTGAGACGCTAGTGCGCGAACATACAATGCAAGTGGTAATGGATTCAAAAGATAGGTAACCCTAAAGTAGGGTTCCCTTTGTATATACGAAAAACAAACAACTATGTACAACTGAATACAACGGCGCATGATGTCAGTAGTTCTACTTCACAGCTGCCCACTGGAAGAGACCTTCTGAACGTTTGACAAGCAGACTACACCATTCATCATTTGGCCATCTGGCTTCAAGCCCAGAAATGTTTGATAGCTTAGATTTGATGTACAGAGATAGATCAAGCTCACTAAGCTGGTTCTTCATTTCTGCATCATCAACCTGTTTATGCTTGATAGATTGATGTTGGTGTACCAGCTGAAGAGCCTTAGAAAAATCAGGTTCAGGACGGGTTGTTATCAGAATCCGAAAGTTTTTAGGCAACTCTGAAGCTCTTTCAATGAGCATATCCAGAATTAGTTTTCGGTCATTATAACTACCACTCTCATCCAGAGCATCAATTACAATAACAATAGGCCCAACAGTGGTCAAATCTGCAGCAGGCTTTACAATGAAGTTGTCAAACTGCTCTTTCACTCCCAGAGTAGCACACAAAGCACGATATCCAGTAACACCAGCACATAAAGCAGCTCTCCAGCCAGGATCCAAATCAGAAAGATCTCGAGAGATAGTGCTAAACAGACATTTTATGCTTCGGTTTGTCTGATCAGCTCGATCAAAACAGTATGAAGACCCCAGACGACCCAGATTATGAAAATATTGAGCAATGGTGTGAGCAATAGCTGACTTTCCAAAACCTGCAGTAGCACTGAAAAAGAGCACCTGTGGTGTATTCTCACCATCTGGGCTATTTATCCAATCCATCAGTTCATCAAGCACAGCTACACGAGTTCCAGGAAGACACTGCTTATCAGAATTAAACCGAGCATTTTCAGCATAATGCAGGTACTTGAGATCAACATCTGCATCTAAAACTCATCATCAATTACAGCATTTTAAGAAAATAATATGATTTACCTAGTTTTTTCACAATGTTGAATGTTTGCAGAACCACAAGTTGAATCTGACAAACAGCATGCTGTTCAAAAGCTGACCTCAACTTCTTGAATTTATTCTGAAAGTCTTGAATTTTCTCATCTGCATCTGAGATTAAATTCTTTCCAGTTCGCTTCCCTATGAGAAGATGAGTGAACATGAATCAATATAATAAGATAAAATCAAACTTACAAAAATTAGGATCAGCATATTCACGAATGAAGTAGGCACATTCTATGGTTTGCTGGGCTAAAGATGTGACAATCTTCTTCTGTGGCTCATCATACTTAGATGGATCTGTTCCTTTGAGGAATGCATACAGGGCTTGCAAATCTTGAACAAGATTAGTAATTTTACCATCAAGTTCTACCTGGTGCAAAATAGTCTAACAAATTTATAAGATTCAATAAATGAAAGATCACTCTACCATTTGACAAACCTTAGGAATGGCAGACAGTATGCCCCATGCAGCCTTGATATATGGGTGAAACTATATTGCAATTGATAATTGAGATGATACAAAATATATAAAATATTGACAACTTACCTCTGATAACTTGTCTGCAACTCCAATAAATGCTTGAACATGCTCAACAAGCAACCCATAGTTAGCAGAGAAAGAGTCTGAAGCAATCATATCAACACCAATTTTAAGAGCAGAAGCAGTATGCTGAGGGCCAGTTTGCATCTTGATATGAGCAGCTTCAGCCAATTCTAAAGCAGGACTGATATCCAAGATAGCTTGAGTTGTGGCATCAGCAGGCATAGAAAGCTTTAAGGCTGTCAAATAATTTTACAAAGAAAGCATAAACTTCTTACAACTGGGCTCAAGACTGGAAAGGTACATCCCAATGTGGATATGGAGAACTGGATGGTGGTGTTTCCCAATGGCAAGCCTGGGTCACTAGGCTTATTCAGAGAATGAATAACTTCTAAATGTATAGTCAAGAAATTTGAGAATCAAAAGCTACAATGAGAAGACAAAGACAAACCTTTACAGGAAGCTCCCCTAAGCAAGGGAATTTCTTCTTCCATTGTCCCTATGAGTTCATTGCTACGATAAAGGGCCCGGCCAATCTGACGGGGAGTCTTGTAAACCCGGCAAATTAGATTGGATGATTGTGACACATTGCTTGGTGACAATAAGAATTCCAACACATGGAGTAAAGGCAATAATACGCACAATGAAAGTGTCTCGGACCACACTGGATCTGCCGACATGTCGCTCTTACCTGTTTCCTGTGTATCTTCGCCAACGGTAAACTGTATATAATGCTTGTGTTGACGAAGCGGGCCTTGAGGTATATTGTTGAGTTTAATGTCTATCGTGCGGGATGGCGATTCAGTCAAGGTCCATCCGAGTTAGCGGTCCACCATACCTTTGATCTCAATCGCGATCTTGGGATCGAGGGAACCAACACTATAATGGGTTACCAAATGTTGGTGAAGCGGTAAGGTGGAACAGGGATAGAGGGACAAACGTAGGATCGGTGTTAGTGTTTGAAGTTGTATTCATCGTTTCGATTCTGCAAGATGAAGGTTGGAAGCAAGTTTGCTAGGTGCTCAAAAGGAAACGTGTGGTTTGTTTATTTGAGGACCATGAAACAAACAAACAAAGAACACTCTCCTGTTTTCGGACACTCACTCCTCCATGAACAATGGACATTGCCTAACGAGTTGTGCATGCGGGTCGTCGGTAAGTTTAGTACGCTGGCTTCAATTGAAACGCTGACTGTCACGGTAGGATAGTCTCATACCTCTTCTGAAGGGTACACTATCCAGCTTCCGGATCACATCCACTTGGAGCTCGAATTCTCACCTTGCCGTAGATCGGATGAGTGTACGCCCATGTGCTTCACCGAAAACCCTCAACAGATCTCGAAACGTGGGTATCGGAGGGGGCGACGGCAGAACTCGGTTTCTGTATCGTGATGCGTCGAATCCTCGTCATCTTCACCACAATTTTAGGTGAACACCTTATATCCTAGGGTTTGGGCGGCGTTCTCGTCTGGAAGTTGAAGGCGAATCGTCGGCCTCCCTGCGTCGTCGTTGTTTTCTGGCGGTAGATTATGCATGAATTCTCTGGATTGACTCAGAACGGCTGTGGAGGACTTCTTTAGGATCACAGTCCTGTTCGTCGTTATCAATATGCCAGCCGGGGTTGCCGATCTGTAAGCATCAGAGCTCCAAAAGTAGCGGTTATACTACAGCCGTTTTCATAACGATAGGCCTAATCTCGACCAAATACACGTACAGGCGGAATCTAAAATTGGACGTGTAAGTTGTCGGATGATGACTGAATTTAGTATAACTGTAGATCTATCGTACTCGTCATCCCTGAAATATATGCTGATTTTCGTGGACATGATTAGAATTCGAGGTCCGACTGTATCTGTAATTTTGAACTTTTGGCCTATCGTTATGAAAACGGCTGTAATGTATCTCAAAGAGGTTGTACTCGGGGGCTTGCGGGTACTTATGGACTTTGATTGACAGATTGCTGCCTCTAGTTCCCAGCAAAGGGTCTCCGCCACGTCACGACAGCAAAGTCGTCACATTTGGGAGCTACGAGCCATCACAAGCTTCCTAATCAGCCTCAACACCCTTCCTACACACACACACCCCTTCCGAGGGTCGCCTGGACCTACATCTCACTAAACTCACATTTGTGCCCGATCTTTGGTTCATTTAGTTATTCGTTACCAGGCACAACGGATTGTTGGGGAAACGAAAGACTAGTCGTCTAACAAGCACCTTGATGACCTTCGTAGTGGTACGAAGCCGTATATAATAGTATGATCGTATTTGAAGTCTCCGTTCCTCAATTCCATTCACTTCAAACTCGATATTTAAACAATGATCAGTGGAAAGCAACGTCTTTATAGCCAGCTGCTATCGGTTTCTTACTAGCTGGGATCGCGCTAAGTTGCAACAATGTATTGGTCGCCATGTTGACAAGAAAGAGGATGTGATGTGAAGGGCGAAGTGGAACCACTGAACTGATTCTGGCATTCACTGCCCCATGGTAAGCGCCCGTGTGTTCAGGACAAGCGCCGAATAAAATAACGTCAGGATGGACTCGGATGTTTGAGAGATACGTTCAACAGCAACAGCGCAGGTTCGCAACATCAAAGGCTAATATTAAAGCTCTACTCTATCAAGTCAAGTCCATACAAGTTCGAGGGGGGGATAACCGTCCAAGCCAGTCTATACAGTTCATTCATTTCCTTCCAATTCCAATTCCGATTTCCAGTTCATCTACAAGCTTCAAGTTCTAAGCAGCAACAGCAGAAGGGCGGCCAATAGTAGTAACCTAACCACATCCCCATCATTCAGCAAAGACCAACAAAGAAAAAAGGAAAGAACAAAACAAACCTTAAACCCAATCTTCGTCAACTTTTCCGCATCCACCAACAACCGTCCATCAAACACAAACGCAGGCTTATTCATACCCTTATACACCTCCTCCCAATCAATCTCCAAAAACTCTTTCCACTCCGTCGCGATCACGACGGCTTCTGCGTTCTTGCACGCTTCGATCGCAGAGTGGCAGATCGTCACCTGTTTCTTGACTATGATATAAAGAGTAATGAGCATTCAAAGATAGAACCCAAAACGAGCGCGAAGGAACCTACTGGACTCGATAGGTATCAAAGGGCTCGCCTCGCTCAGATCATTCCAAATCTGCTCTTCCTCCACCTGCGGGTCATAGATGTTTACAAAGGCCCTTTCAGACTGGAAGTCCTTGATGAGGGTGATAGCGGCAGACTCGCGCGTATCACCCGTATCAGCCTTGAACGCGAACCCAAGTACCGCGATACGCTGCAACGAGTAACCATTAGCTTCAGTAAAGAAGAGGAAGAAGGGAAACAAACAAACCTTGCCAGTGATAGTATTGAAAAGCGTATCAACAACCCTCTTGGAGAACCTCCGCTTCTGATACTCATTCATCTCAACAACCTGCCTCCAATACGCCGCCACCTCAGGCAAATGCAGGCTTTCACTCAAATACACCAAGTTGAGAATATCCTTCTGGAAACACGACCCTCCAAACCCAACACTCGCCTTCAAAAACTTGGGGCCAATACGGGAGTCGTACCCAATAGCATGGGCAACTTCGTCGATATTCGCGCCTGTCGCTTCGCAGATGGCGGAGAGGGCGTTGATGGAGGAGATGCGTTGCGCGAGCATGGCGTTGGCTGCTAGCTTGGATAGTTCAGAGGACCATAGACCGACGGTTAAGATCCTGTCTTGCCTAATTCACATCACATTTAGTCATTATATGCACTCCACAAAAAAGAGAGGGGGAGAGAAGAACGCACGGAACCCAATTCGCATAAACCTCAGCCAAAGACTGACAAGCCTCCACACCCTCCTGCGTCTCCAACGACCCAATAAGCACCCTATCAGGCCTGAACAAATCACTAATCGCCGTTCCCTCCGCCAAAAATTCAGGGTTCGAAAGGATATCAAACCGACAATTCGGCTTCGAGTTCGCTTCGAGGATGGTACGCATGGACTCGGCGGTGCGGCATGGTACCGTCGATTTCTCAACGACGATCTTGGACGAGTTGGCGACGGTCGCGATGCGGCGGGTGGCTAGTTCGACGTAACTATATCATCATTAGCCCCTACAAACACAAAAAAAAGGGAGGGGGGAGGAAAACAAACTTGAGATCAGCAGCAAACCCAGCCCCAACACCACTCTTCTTCGTCGGCGTATTCACACTAACAAAAATCAAATCAGCCTCTTCAATCCCCTTATCCACATCCGTCGAGAAAAAAAGGTTGCGGCCCCGCGCTTGGCGTACGACGTCCACCAAGCCCGGTTCGTAAATGGGCAAGGCGAAATCGGGCGAGTTCCAGGCGTCGACGCGGGATTGGTTGAGGTCGACGATGGTGACGGTGATGTGTGGGCATTTGAGCGCGATGACGGCGCATGTTGGGCCGCCTAGAGGGGAGATGCAGGGTGTTAGAAATGGCGTGTGTGGATGTGTGGATGGATGAATGCCAACTCACCAACATAGCCAGCTCCAACTAATTGTGTGCGATAGTGATAACACGCGTTTTTGTCAGAAAATGATTTGTCGTATGTAGCTATTCACGACGTACTGCAGCAGATCTTGGAGACTTTGACAGGCATCGGGCGGGCGGGGACGGTAGAGTAAGGGGTTGTGGGAGGGGGAGAAAGAGAGTGAGAAATGAAAATGAAAGTGGTGTGTGGTTCAAGTTTTATTCGTGGCTAATAATTACAGATCGGGACCTTCACGGAATCTTTCCATTTACGGACACAGTCGTGCCTCTTCCCCCCCTTGATTGACAAGAAAACTGAAATTTGTGTTCACCTTTTTCTCTTGTCTTCCAGACTGAGAGGTCCTTTTGTCACAAACACAACATCGTACATGGTATACACGATACATCAGATGAACAACTTCTTTCTTGTCTTCCTAGCGACCGTCTTGTCAATCCCAACACCCTACTTCTTTCCCTGGATATCAGCCAACTCGTAAAGATACGTTCCCAACAGTTTCGTCTGATCACACATCAATGAACAAAAAAAAACCTCACGGGAAAACTGTTACAAAAACTCACCCCTTCAATAAAGTTCGACCTGTCCAGCTTCTCGTTCGTCGAGCTGAAACAAGGTGAACAATCAGCAAACCAAAATTGAATCCTGCCAAGCCTACAGACTACTGCAATTACCATCCCGGCCCTGCTCGAACAAACGTTCATAACGCATGCATGATGCAGGGGCTAGATGTCTGATGCTCCACCTCCCACAAAGGCCTCACCCAAAAAGAAGGAAAGAAACGACAAAACTCACTGAGCACCATCATCCCCTCTCCCCATAGGCAACAACAACACATTCACTTTAAGACTCTCCGCAAACGTCAGCGTAACAGGGATCGACCCCCCCTCCCTCGTCAAATCCGGGTCTTGCCCATACACCGCCTATCGTACGAGATTCCCATCAGCCACGAAGAGCAAAGAAGAAAGAAGAAAGAACCTTGGTAGCCCTCTTCGCAGCCTCGAAATTCCAATGCGTATGATCAGTAACCCACGGCTTCCCACCATGCAAATTCTCGATCGTCAACGTGTTCTTAGTATTCAACTTCGCAAACTCGGATTCGATGTAGGTTATCACCAAGGGGTCGACGTTCTCTGGCGTTTGGGGTGGTACCAGCCTACGTGGGGTTGAGGGTGCGTTTCGATGGAAGAAAAAATAAAGAGGCGGGGAGACTCACCGAATGCTAAACTTCCCAGAGACCTTGGCAGGAATGACAGTCTTGGCTCCAACGCCGCTGAACGCGCCCTCAATACCATGTAACGACAAGCTAGGGTACCGCATCCGGCCCATAAGAAGGTCGACCTTGTCGGTGGTCAGCGCGACCGGGCCACCTGCTGCGCTCTCGATATCTTTATAGCTATAATCCAAAGACGCATATATCTCCCTATTATATGCGTCATCATCAGAGAATTCAAATGAAATGAAATGATAAAGCATTACCTCTCCTCCTCATCCGCAGCGCACACCATCTCGTCCACCCCAGGAATCAATATATTCCCATGAGAATCGACGAGCTTGCTCATGATCGCGATGAGATCCGTCATGGGCTCGTATACCGTTCGACCAAACACACCAGAATGGAGGTCCCGTCCTGGCCCGTGGACGGTGACTTTGAAGTATGCGAGGCCACGTAGGCCGTACGTCAACACGGGTGTTCGCGTGTTCAGCCAATAATTGTCCGACTACCACCAACATCATGGACGCGGAAGAAAGAAAGGAAGGAAGGGAAACGTACGATACAAACACAATCAACACCATCGAACCAACCACCAGGCTTCGACTCCCTCTGAACGAGCTCATCGAGCCCCTCGCTCCCACTCTCCTCCATCCCTTCAAAGCAGAACCGCAGATTTACAGGGAGGGCTTTAGAGTGTTGGTGGTGATACTGAAGAACGTTCAACCACCCCAACACGGGGCCCTTGTCGTCGGAGGAACCACGACCAATGAGTTGGCCGGTACTTTCGTCAATGGTCAATGTGAATGGGTCAGTGTTCCATCCTTCTGATTTATTTGCCTACACTCCCCCGCATATATATAATTACTTGGTACACAAAAAAAAGAAAAGAGCGAACTGACAGGTTGAACGTCAAAATGCCCATAGATAAGAACGGTCTTCTTGCTCTTATCATCCCCGATCTTTCCAAGTATCGCAGGGGGTAATTGGAGTTCTTCCCCGTCCATGGTATGTTTTCCTAGATCGACGAGTTGGGTGGAGACGCCTACGGCTTTGAGGTGGGTGTTTAGCCATTCGCCCATTTTGACGACGTCGGCGCGGTGCTTTGCGTCTCCGCTGATTCTGTGGTTATGAGTTAGTGAAGAACAGAGGGAGAGGGGGGGAGAGTGGGTGAACGTACGATGGGATGGCGACGGCCTCTGCGAGCCTTTTGATAAAGGCATTGGCGTTTGTGTCGACGAAGGAGAGAAATTCTTGTGGGGCTGGCATGTTGAGTGGGTGGGTTGGTAGTTGGGGAGATGGGAGAAGACGATGGTTATTATATCTAGAAAGAATCAAAGTTAAGGTTGTAAGAAGGCGATAAGATAAGATAAGATGTGCGATAACGAGTTTAAATATAATCAAATGACCTTCTTGATCATCATGGCCAGCAACAACTCGACCAGTGATGATACATGGGATCGACCAGTACCATCCACCTCTGTAAGCAATACACGTCGACCAGCACCGCCTCCTACACCTATAAGAGATGACTGGGAAGACGAGGACGACGAAGTGGACGAAGAACCCCCCTCTGAAGAACTAAACAAACAGATATGGGAACACGCGTACGTCCTCATCATCTCCCTCCTCCTCCTTCTTCTTCTTCTCCTCCTAATCCCCCTCCTCCCTTTCAGAAACACTAAAACCCAACACCCAATGCCCGCCTTAATCCTCACAAAATCCCCCTCCACCCACCTCCCACCCCAAGCAGCATTCACACAACAACCCTCCATGCGGATTCTTAAACGGCCTTCTGCCTCCACCTCCCAGTCTTCTTCCGCCAGCTCACAGCAGAATGGTGGGGTGGAGACGATGAAAGAAAGGGAGAAGAGGTATCATGCGGCACGGGAGAGGATATTCGGTGGTGATACGCCACCACCGCTATCGCCATCGCCATCATCTACGACGGACAAAATGAACCCTCCGGCGGTGAAAGTTGTGCGTGAGCCGAGGGGTCCGGCCAGTGGTAAACAGTCGACGAGTAAGGGGTTCGGAGAACGGAAGGGGAAGCCTCCTCCGAATACGAAACCTCCAAACGCGAACGCTGGGGAAGGTGGTAGGGACGTCTCGTGAGTTGATTATACCTTGTTGAGATATCGATATCCCTGGAATTATGCATTATTTTCTTCATGGAATGTCATATATGATCGCCCTTGCTGTTTGGCAAAAAAAATTATCCTATCCGCCGCTCAGCCCAAGGCAACGAGATATATCAGAGGTCAATAATGCCTGGAGCTAAGTGTGAAGAGATCATGAATGTCATATTGAACATCTTTAGTTGACAAAGCAACGTCGTGGATATATAGCATTTCGGGGGTATATACGGTGTTAAGGTTGAGATGCTTGGGCGATGTGTCGGAACGTTGAGTCACTCGTACGTCAAATATGGGTCCCAGCCCACGACCATCGCCCCCCCTAAAAGTGCTGGCAAGAGCGCCGTACAACCGTCATCACCCTGTCCCTCAACAGCCCCCCAATGAGTAGATCCACGAGCAAGGGCACATTGACGGGGCTGGTGTTACGCGCAGACGCGTCTAGTCCTGTACCCTGGTCGATCGGCAAAGATGTGCAATCTCATCTTACCCATCATCGGCCACCGCAGGTCTTGGGGATTGATTGCACAGGTAGGAAGATGATATCCAAGACGCCGGCGAGCGTAAGAAGCACGATGACCGGCTTTTTCCAGGCGGCAGTGGTTTCCCTGGAATTAGATCCAGCCTTTGATGAATCCTGCGTGTACTTCGTATTCAGCCTTGAGCCTCGTTTCTTCGTTTCAAGCGCCTTTGTTGATTTTCTCGGACAGGGTGGCCAATCTTTTATATCGGAGCCAGGTTTCCTTGGGGCTCGAGTTGCCGGGCTTCTTTCCTTCCGCATCCTCAGCCTTAGGTGATTTCCTTGGAACCGTTGGCGACCTAGAACTAGGACCGGGTCTTGATGGACTTGACGACGTATTTTTGAAATTGAGCTTCCTCTCTTCAGCTTTAAGCCACCCCTGCTCCATCGCAGACGCCTTTGTATACACAAAACGCAGAGCGTCGCGTATACAACTGACAAGATCTGGATACGGCATACGGTATACTTCCGTTGTCGGGAAGAACACGTACGACCAACCTAGAAACCCATAAATGCCAATCCTTCCCTTTAAAAAGAATAGGGAAACGCACCAGACATAATCCACCCCTTCCCATCCATCCTCCTCACCTCCTCCTCATCAAAAACAACCTTGGCGTACGGGGTCCCCTTATACTCCCCCCTCCCCACCTTCGCACCCCTAAGCACAACAAGCCTCGTCGCATTCTTGATCTTCCGCTTGATAGCACCAACATAAACCGCTTTCCCACCCATCCGTTTCTGGTTCGTAGCAGAGAAGAACGACATGGGTATATCGAATTTTTTTCTCTTCTCTTTTCGTTTCTTGTTCAGATAGCTTGTGCCGCCTTCCCATGTAGGTCTAGAAGCAGCATTCGTCTCAGCCCCAGTGTGTGTAGGAGTCAACCCAAAGTGTCTCGCGACTTTATCCGACCACGTTTCGAATGGCGCTTGGAGAGGCCACCCAAAAGGCGGCGCCATCTTCCACAACACACCCACGGGTGCCGCTCGCAGATTGAGTGCGTCTGAGCGGAAGGTGGGGAAGGCGGAGGGGTTGAGGCTGGTTGCTGGGTGGGATGGGTCGAGGTATCCTTCGTTTTCTTTGTTAAGGGGAGGTTTCATTGAGGGGACTATTATTCCGATTGGGGATCCTGGGTTTTGTTTGCGGAACTGCGAATAAGAGATGGGTGGGTGGGTGTGGTAGAAGAGAAAAGGTACTGAACTGTTATTTTGCCGAAACGCGGGGCTTTAGTTAGTCTGCTCAGTTCTGGAGAGCCCCGCATTTCTTTTTTGTAATGAAGATGGTGCGGTGGTGTGAGGCGGGCAAAGCTGACGGTTCAAGGAATCAGAGTCATGCTGATGAGAAAATCTAGCGGAGTTTGTTGATCGCGTTTTCAAAGTGGTCTCCTTTCACTACAACCAAATCGCTTCATCGTCGCACGTCCTCGCATACAACAACCAGCAGCATATAGGACGTTCAAAACAAGACAGACAAAATGAAGCTAGTTCGGTCCGTCTACCCCCTCCATGCTTTGCTCACAAACCATCCTGATGAAATCGCATCTTACAGATTCTTGATGAAGCTGAACAACGAGACGGTGACAATCGAGCTGAAAAACGGATGTATAGTGCACGGAACAATAACAGGTAACCTTCCCATCCATCCCATCTATCCACCTACCCGACTTAACTCACTCCTTTGAACCCTTAGGCGTAGACATGCAAATGAACACCCACCTCAAAACCGTAAAAATGACCATGCGGAACCGTGATCCCACAACCCTCGACTCCCTCTCCATTCGAGGAAACACCGTACGGTACTTTGTCCTCCCCGACGCTCTACCCCTGGACACCCTCCTCGTGGACGACGCGCCCAAGCCTAAGGGCAGGAAGAAGGAGGATGCGAGGGGCCGTGGGAGGGGTGGACGTGGGGGTCCTGATCGGGGTGGGAGGGGACGCGGTGGGGGACGTGGTGGAGGACGCGGCCGTGGACGAGGCTTTTGATCGAGGCGCGATGGGCATGTAAGATAATTTTTGGTTGTAGCGACGTGTGAATTGAGGGTCATATGCTGACTATGTTGTTGAAAGTAGTCATTTTTGCTCTCCCTCTCCCTTGGGATGAGGTTTTCCATTTATTGCCGGCTTTCCTTACATTAGGGCAGTCGTGTTGTTTTCAAATGAACCATTTCACACTTACGCGCAGTGATCCTTCTGCAATGTATTACTGTATGGTTGAAACTGATCTATCCGATTCTTCGAGACCTATCCGCGGATTCGTTTGACTCGTCCGACTTGTCCACAGGAGTTTGTCGACTTTCCACTAAAGGTTCTATTCAAAGAATTCTGCCGGGCTTGTTTCCAGACAACATTTATCAAAGTAAATCTACCTATGTGAAAAACTCCGCCAGGCCGTCCGTATCCATGACTGGTATCAAACTTTGTAAGGGTATGTTGTCGCCCGTCTCATCACAGAAAGAAAACGTTATCCCGTCATGCTCTTCCATAAGCCTTTCCAAGGTGTCCGCATAATCGCAAAGTATAGTGTAGTAGTGGTCGCGTTTCATCTCCAAAATTTCGATATCGAATGACTCTGGTCTTGCAATACAATTATGTATTCCTTCCTGCCCTACTGATTCGGATTGCAAGTCTTTCTCCCCGTCGATTGACATGCGGTACCGCATATCAATCATTTTTATAAGGTGATGAATCTCGAAGGTCATTGGCCCCTTGTAACGAAAACAGCAAAGGTTGGGTAGCACCACACGACTTGGAGGGAGATACTGGGGAGTGTGCTGTGGCCTTGCTGGATTTAGGTGATAGAAGACGGGCTCAAATTTCCCTCCCCATTTGCAAATCAGTTCCAATTTTTCCAAAGTCTCCATTTTGGCAAGCATGGCGATCAACGCCTGCTCAGTTGTCTCCCTATACTTTGTCACATTGAGAGAGAGCTCGCGGAGTGAGCATGAAGATCGGGAGAGGAAAGTCCTCATACTGGCAAAAGGCTCTGAACCCCGAATTTCGCCACATATAACTTGCATCCAAGAGAGGGCAGGGGCCATGATGCAATCCAAAAGTGTCGTGATCAGAGAAATCTCCTCCATGGATCCCACAGTAAAACTAGACAGATGAGGGAGTACAATGACGGCCTGGTTATGGTTGTAGATGAAACGAGAATATATACCGAGAAGTGCGCAATGTACCACGTTTGGGATGCTTGCTAGTAGTGGCAAGCAATCTTGCCACATGCACGACTTCATTGTGACTTGGGTAAGTTGATGCGTCGGAAGTTCCATTGCCACTTTATCGAACATGACCAAATACGCATTTCGGAGACATGGTGCATATGAAATCCGCCAGATGGCCTTTCTCAATTCTGCAGGCGAACGAGCGACACTTGGAGGTCGAACAGCAAGGGTAGTCAAGTAGGGAAGGGGAAGTTCTTCGAGGCCCTCCCAACAGGGACGTACGAGGAATGCGCTGACATGTAGCCAACGATGGGAATAGCCTGCAAGAAGATCAAAAACTTCCACTGGTGGGGTTTTCACCCATCCTGCTGGATCACGTTCCATTTCTTCAAGGTGTATAGATAGAAGAAGATCTCCGGAGCGCAATATCCACGACTTCAGAAGTTCCAATTGAGCCCTATACACCTCGGGCTCCCTTCGGAGGTTAAGAAAGACAACGTTCCAGAACCGAGGATAATGCAAAACTAAGTATCGCCACAGCCGGCAAATCTTTGCCAACAGTAAGGGCGATGTAAGTTGCTTGGACCTCACAAAGTTATCCGGATCGCTGGCCTCGTAAACAGGTTCACAAGCCATCATCGAGATTTCCAAGATAATCTCTCTAGGAAGAGAAAGAAAGGGAGTTCCTGCGTTAAATTGTTCTCTCAGATCGCGCGACCTCAACGATAAGCGAGTGATGGCGGAGTCGAGTTCTGGGAACTTCTCCGGAGGCCAATCGAGCAGTAACTCTGCAAGGGTCGGGCCACAATCGCAGGACTTCGCTGGCATGTTCTAATCACGACGAGTAGTAGGCTGTCAAAGGGTTCAAACACTGTGTTTAAGGTTGCAAACTTTTGCCGGACAAACGCTTGGGAAAGGAGAGTGCGAGAACGGAGCGTGGGCGACGTAGAGGCGCTGACCGTGAGCGGAAAAGGTATGGAATACTGAGGCGTAGACGGGGCTTTTGAAATTTGCGGGCAATCTTTGTGCGCGATCCAGGCTTGATGGGGGAGGACAAAAAAGACATGAACGATCGTCGCAGCATGGCCCGTGTTGGAGCTTGTTTGGTTATGTGTACGTGTAGTTCCAGTCAGCCTGACTCTCGAAGTTACTTCACTACTACTACGTTACCAGGAGTTTTAAACAACGGAACGGAAGCCATCATCGCCTAGCGGAATCACGCCTGACCAAGTAAGCAAGCCTATTATACCAGAGCCATCTATCATTGCCATCTCTTCTTTTCTCTGGAGGACAGCTCCCCCATCTAGGGACATGGGCCACCGTAACCACCACCTCTGACTCGCCGCCGCTGACGATCTACAAGCTAAAACACTTCGTTTCCATACACATGGCTCAGAGACTGTTGCCGATGTCCAGAATGTATACAGACATCAACCAAGCAGAAACAAGTTGTGCATGAGGCTTGGACGAATAAATCCATCTCAGTCCCGGTCATCCCCTTTGACACTACGGCTTGTTCTTTGTTTCCGGGGTCTCCAATATCGAGTTGCTTTCACGGTCAAAACTGATCCATCCGATTCTTTGAGATCCATTTGCTGACTCATTTGACCCATCCAACTTGTCCACAGGAGTTGTGGTTATACTCAAAAACTTCTGCCAGGTTTGTTTCTAACAGCCAAATCTTTTGAAGTCTATATGTCCATTCACCTGAAGGCTCTTCCAATTGCAACTAAACTCTCCAAAATCCATCTACACTAACTGATCAAAAGTAATGTCACATGATTTTTTGGACAAAGTTGGTGCTATAACACAAGAACAAAACATTTTGAGAACTATGTTCTGGTGTATGAAACATAGCTAAAGAGATGTAGATTGTATATACCAGGTCTGGGGATGAACAATTGAAAACTCAGGATAAGGCAGGGAATTGACTGTGACAAGTGCCAAAAATGGAATGTAACAAAGTGGGAAATTCTGAATGACTGCAACCTACCAAAAGCAATTCACAACTTGAGGAAGAGATATTTTGAGCACTGAATCTCCCTGATATTGTTATGAGTATCATAAAGTCTCTGGGTCAGAACATCTTATATTCTCCTCTAAAAGATAAATTAAACTTGTTCTCCATTTTATGTCTTTTTCACTCAATCTATTTGTTGGAATGAGGTAAAACAGCTCCCTATTAATGTTTGTAGTGTGTATAATACAAAGGTAGGTAGAAATGTTAAAAAGAACATTGCATGATGTCTGTAGAATCTAATTACCAGAGTTTTTCTGGAAGTAAACAAGTATTGACAACATTGGTCCTTCTTTTCCACAAGAAAGAAAAATGCTACCATCCCTTTGAGTTGATCAATGAAGACTCAGAATGTCTTTTAAACAATGCCTGAAGTATAGCATGATAGCAAATAAATTTACACTGGGTATAACTTGAAAGGTCCTCAATAAAAGTACATTTTGCTTAGAGCAAGGAAGGTGTGGGGTCTCAGATCCTTGTATAAATAAGACCTCTGTTCATTTCCTCGGGATAATGTTACTAGGCATGTGGAGTGCCTTGTGAAATATTTTCAGCCCCAATTCACCAAGAAAAATGTCAAGGATTGGTCCAGGATGATTGCTCTATGAAAAATATACTTTTATTGGGGACCTTTCAAGTTATACCCAGTGTAAATTTATTTGCTATCATGCTATACTTCAGGCATTGTTTAAAAGACATTCTGAGTCTTCATTGATCAACTCAAAGGGATGGTAGCATTTTTCTTTCTTGTGGAAAAGAAGGACCAATGTTGTCAATACTTGTTTACTTCCAGAAAAACTCTGGTAATTAGATTCTACAGACATCATGCAATGTTCTTTTTAACATTTCTACCTACCTTTGTATTATACACACTACAAACATTAATAGGGAGCTGTTTTACCTCATTCCAACAAATAGATTGAGTGAAAAAGACATAAAATGGAGAACAAGTTTAATTTATCTTTTAGAGGAGAATATAAGATGTTCTGACCCAGAGACTTTATGATACTCATAACAATATCAGGGAGATTCAGTGCTCAAAATATCTCTTCCTCAAGTTGTGAATTGCTTTTGGTAGGTTGCAGTCATTCAGAATTTCCCACTTTGTTACATTCCATTTTTGGCACTTGTCACAGTCAATTCCCTGCCTTATCCTGAGTTTTCAATTGTTCATCCCCAGACCTGGTATATACAATCTACATCTCTTTAGCTATGTTTCATACACCAGAACATAGTTCTCAAAATGTTGTGTTCTTGTGTTATAGCACCAACTTTGTCCAAAAAATCATGTGACATTACTTTTGATCAGTTAGTGTACCTATGTAAAAAACTCCGCCAGGCTGTCCGGATCCATGACTGACATCAAACTTTGTAGGGATATGTTGTCGCCCATCTCATCATAAAAAGAAAATGCTATCCCATCATGCTCTTCCATAAGCCTTTCCAAAGTGTCCGCATAATCGCAAAGTGTGAAGTAGTACCGGTCACGTTTAACTTCCGAAATTTCAATATTGAATGACTGTGGTCTTGCAATACGATCATGATTTTCTTCACGCCCTATTGGTTCCAATTGCGAGTTTTTCTCCCTGTCGTTTGACATGCGGTACCGCATATCAATCATTTTTATAAGGTGATGAATCTCGAATATCATTGGCCCCCTGAAACGAAAGCAGCAAAGGTTGGGTAAGACTACATGACCTAGAGGGAGATATTGAGGAGTGTACTGTGGCCTTGCTGGATTTAGGTGATAGAAAAAGGGCTCAAGTTTCCCTCCCCATTTGCAATTTAGTTCTAATTTCTCCAAACTCTCCATATGCGCAAGCATGGTAATCAACACCCGTTCACTGGTTTCCTCAAAATGTGTCATATTGAAAGAGAGCTCGCGGAGACCGGAGCATGAAGATCGAGAGAGTAAATCCTCGACGCTGTCAAGGGCCTCTGAATCCAAATCTGCAGTCATAACCTGCATTCGAGAGAGGGCAGGGGTCATGATGCAATCGAAAATTCTCGCGATCAGAAAATTCCCCTCCTGGGATCCCACAGTAAGACTAGACAGATAAGGGAGCGCAATGACAGCGTGGTGATTGTCGCTGAAACTAAACCTCAATTTGAGGAGTGCACAATGCACCACGTTTGGAGCGCTTGCTAAAAGTGACAAGCAATCTTGCCACGTGCACGACTTCATTGAAATTTGGGTAAGTTGATGCACTGGAAGTTCCATTCCCACTTTGTCGAACATGTCAAAATACGCGTTTTGGAGAGATGGCGCATAAGAAATCCGCCATATGGCCTCCGTCAATCCTGTAACCGATTCAGAATCACCTGGAGGTCGAACAGCAAGGGTAGTCAAGGAAGGAAGGGGAAGTTTTTCGAGGCCCTCCCAACAGGGATGTACGAGGAATGTGCTGATATGTAGCCAACGATAGGAATAGTCTGCAAGAAGATCAAACACTTCCACTGGTGGGTTCCCCACCCATCCTGCTGGATCACGCTCTAATTCGTCAAGGTGTATGGATAGAAGAAGATCTCCCGAACGTGATAGCCATGACTTCAGCAATTCCAATTGAGCACTATACACCTCGGGCTCCCTTCGGAGGTTGAGAAAAACAACGTTCCAGAGCCGAGGAGAATCCAAAACTAAGCATCGCCACAACCGGCAAATCTTTCCCAGCATTAACGGCGATGTAGGCTGCTTGGACCTCACAAAGTTATCCGGATCGCTGGCCTCGTAAACAGGTTCACAAGCCATGATCGAAATCTCCGAGATAATCTCTACAGGAAGAGAAAGAAAGGGCGTTTTTGTGTTGAGCTGTTCTCTCAGATCGCGCGACCTCAACGATAAGCGAGCGATGGCGGAGTTGAGTTCTGGGAACTTCTCTGGCGGCCAATCAAATAGCAACTCTGCGAGAGTCGGACCACAACCGCAGGACTTGCCTGGCATGTTCTAATTACGACGAGTAATAGGCCGTCCAAGGGTTCAAACGCTCTGAAATCGGAAGCAGAGTGCGAGGACGTGGCCCGAGCGAGGGCGACGTAGAGGTGTTGATCGTGAGCAAAAAAGTTGTGGAGAACTGGGGCGTAAATTTTGAGAGTTGTGGGCAATCTCTGTGCGCGATCCAGGCTTGATCAAGGAAGACTAAGAAAGACACTGAACGAAGGTGAACGACTTGTTGCAGCGTGGAGTTTGTTTGGTTATGTGTACGTGTACTCTCAGTGCCAAGAGTTTCAAACAACGGAACGGAAGCCATCATCACCGAGCGCAATCACATACATAGAACCTCACTGACCAAGTAAAGGACCGGAGCCATCTAGCATTGCCATATACCATGCTCTCTCCTTTCCTCCGCAGGACAGTTCCCACATCGAGGTCCATTACAGCCTCTTTCCTCGCTTCGAAATTCCAACGACGGACATGGACAACCATAACCACCACCTCCGACGCGCTGACGATCCACAAGCTAAAGAACACTTCATTTCCATACATATGGCTCAGAGACTCTTGCCAATCTTCGGAATGTATTCACCCGTCAACCAAGCAGAAACTTCACCGTACATCCGATGTCCCCATGTCCATCGCGCCCGTGACGGAAGGTGGTGTCCAGGTTACCAAGAATGGTATCGCCATCACCTGGACGGACGGACACAAGTCTTTCTTTCACACAAATTTTTTGGAGCGCCATGCCTTTCCGACGAAGCTTGCAGAGTCTCACCACGATCACTGCATTGTGCATGAGGCTTGGACGAATGAATCCATCTCTGAGTCCCGGGATCTCTTCATGCCCTATGATACTATCAATAGTCCCGAAGGGCTTGTTAAGGCGATTACTCAGCTCTCAAAGTACGGCTTGCTCTTTGTTTCCGGGGTTTCCAATAAGGAGACTTCGAACAACGCGTGTGAGCTACGTGTATTGGCTGAAAAGTTTGGTGAAATTCGCCCGACATTTTATGGACCTCTATGGGACGTGATCAATGTGCGGAATAGTAGAAATATTGCGTATACTAACCTAGATCTTGGACTTCACATGGATCTCCTGTGCGTCGCCCCTTCCAGAGTAAAACGTTTACCAACTTACAATGTTTATGTAGATATTTCCAACATCCACCGCGATATCAAATTCTCCACTGTCTTCGCAACCGCGTTGTTGGAGGAACCTCAATTTTTGTAGACTCCCTACACGCCGCGCGCGTCCTCCGCGATACTCATCCCAACGGCTTCGACACCCTCACAAAGACCCCCGTCGCTTTCCATTACATCAACGACGGACACCATCTTCATCACAACCATCCTACCATTGAGCTGGCGCCCCTATCAACACTATCATCCCCTTCATCCGAGCTCGAGATATCGCACGTCAATTACTCACCACCGTTCCAAGCCCCGCTCCCGCTCAGCACGCCGAGAGAATTCTATCTCGCTCTACAACGATTTTCGAAACTGTTGAACGATCCCCAGAACACGTATGAGTATACCCTTCGCGAGGGCGACGCGGTGTTGTTCGATAACCGCCGCGTCCTGCATGCGCGAACAGCGTTCACTGATCCGGGATCTGAACCGGGGAAAGAAGGAGAGACGAATAGGTGGTTGAAGGGCTGTTATCTCGAGGCGGATGCCTTGGTTGATCGTATGAGGGTGTTACGGACGAAGATTGCGACAGGACTAATTTAAAACGTTTAAAGCGCTGCCGGCTTTCGCTTTTATCGGAATGTAAGGAAATCATTGTATAAATTTTAATACATTATGTATAGAGCATCTTGGACCGGTACCTGTTGAACGTTAAAGTTGAATCCTCGTCTGATCATCACTATTACTCCCCACTTTGTCCAGTTGATCGCCCAGAACTTTCATGTAGGTCATATCCCCGAAGGGACAGACGTCGTGCAGCTTGGTGAGAGCTCTTGGTTTCACCAATGATAAGAGCGTGGGGTTGGAGTGACTCAACCATGTTCTCAACAGCCGCAATTTTCATTTCATGGGCAAGGCCATTCACAGTAATGACACAAGACGTAAAGAAGTGGAAGATAGCAGGAAAGAAGAAGGAACAAAGGAAGAGGACGGTAGTGGGATAGAAGTGGAGACAAGTGGAAGAAGAAGGATAAAAAGAAATGAGACAAGGCAGAGGTGTGAAAAGGGTTTGCATGTAGGGAAAGTTAAAGTGGTAACCCGGTGCTCAATGTGGACAGCTGGCAAGGCCAGGGATGATGAAAGGGGGTAAGAAGGAGAAGAAGGGATACACACCCGAGGTCCGTCATCTACTAGCATAGAGGCTACCTCATGTGGGTCTGGTTCTTGGTCGTCATCCGGAACACTCTCTAAACGAGGCCGTTTGTGAGAAGTGGAGGCTACAGGTGATGAGAGTGCAGAGGGCATGTGTAGGTTTTGGCGTTGGTCTGTGGGGGCAATAGAAGTTAAAAGAGACCTGGTCGCAGGTAGCATGGGTTACTTGGCTTCAAGTTGAGCCATGAGATCTTTCTTATGGCCTCGGCATCGGAGATTTTCTGCTGGATGCAGGCCATGCGATCATCGAGTTGTTGGATTCATGGGTCATTCATTGGCAGTAGGTACTTGAGGCTCTCTTTGTGATCGAGGCTAGTCTGCAGAGCGGTGATTTCAGACTCGGCGGAGTTGATGAGATTAGTGAGGTAATAGACGTGGATAGTTTCCTTGAAAGCATCAATAAGGTTAGTGCAGTCTTGTTGATAGCGTACTTTGGCGTTGCCTTGCTATTGAATAACCTGCTGGAGGGTGATGTTGACTGATTTGGCGTTGGTGGAAAGAGTGTCGAGTTGTTGTTGAAAATGTAAAGTGGATTCTTGAGGTTGGCCTGAGGGATTTATCACTGGAATACCTTGCGTGTTGAGCACATAGAGGTATTGAGGAGGTGAGGTTTTTATGCCGGAGGTGGTGAAGAGGGTAAATGGTTCAGAGACAAAGCGAAAGGCGATGCGAGGAGTACGGAGGATAGCACAGTATACCATGCCATTCTGTTCGATGCGGCTGTCGCGAACGACTGGCTCTCCTGAGCCATCAGAGTGGGCGCGCTCGAGGTAGCGGTTGATTAGGGACTTAGCTGCAGGATGACCATCGATGCCATTGATGGCTACTTCTAGTCCCATCTTGGGCTGGATGTAGCGAGAGCGGCGGGGGTGGTAGAAGCGCCGATCAACTTCGAGCGGTTGGTTCGTGAGCTGGGTGAAGGCGTCGTGGGCAAGGAAGAGGTAAAAGATTCGGCGGCCATCCCTGTGTGTCCAAGACGTTTGCACGTGGAGGCTGCGGGCGGCAAGGATCCGGTCAAACTTGGCTTTCAGGGTATTGAGGTCCGTGCCTTCTTCGGCCTGAAAGTAAACCTGTCTTGTCTTGTCCATACGGCTCGCTGAAACCTTCCATTGGGCACAAAGACCATCAATTCCGTCAAGTATAACGCGAAGTTTATCGAGTTTAAACAAAGTGTTTACTCAAGTCCAATAGAAGCCGACCAAAGGCTAGTTGCACGCGCACAACAGCAGTCGTGCGTCCGCCGACACACGACTCAGAGCCGCTGCTCTTTCTTCTCTTTCATCTCACATGATCCACGCTTGGATGCGCGCTACGATGTCCCAATTTATTTTTAGATCTTACCCCTCATGGTTGAGGAGTGAGCTTGAGACGCCCCTTTCCGATAGGCTCTCGTCTCGACATCTCACTCCTCAACCAGGTAAGATCCCCAATTTTTTATCTAGACTCTTGTCTCGATATCTTACTCCACCATTCAGTGTTAACATACGCGTTTTTCGTCAACACTAATACTACGTATTCATCGTTCCTCAATCTGTCTCATGAGTGAAGGACATGCGAACCTCTTCGCGAGCGCAATCCCAGAAAATGGATCATCCAACACCATGGGATCAAATACAGTTGGACAAAGTGACGAAGATCAAACCAACTCTACTAGACAGGATGGACCTGGAACTGGAGACCGAGCCAACTCTGTTGCGCAGGATGAGAACCTCTACGATGACACTGGGGAAATCCAAGCACCAGCTCGAAACAATGAGAACACAAGCAATGACGACCTCGACGAATTCACTCGAGGAGAGAAACCTCAACTCGAAGAAGAATCCGTCAGATATATGGACGACACGGTCGATAAATTCAGGAGAGGAGAAATTATGAAACTCAAAGCGTTATCGAACATTATCGGAGCGCTCAACTTCGATCCATCCAAAACTAACAGAGCGAAAGACAGTGCCATCGAAATCTACGCCAAAACCTTGGATGAATACGCAGCCCTCTCTTCTTCAGCGATTAAGCGAGGAAACCACGCCGCGGTTGGACTCGACCCTAAATCTGTTCAACCGGAGCAACGTGAACCCAAGAACGTTGACGCTAACAGAGCGATTGACGAGCTCATCTCTCAAATCAGCAGGGACAGCGACAGGTCGAAAAGGGGGAACTCCCCTTCAGGATCTGACGATGACGACGATGGAGACGAACCCTCAAATAAGAAACAAAGAGTTTTCGAATCCGAGATGCCCTGGTATAATCGAGAGGAAGAAGCCAGACGTAGCGGAAACAGAGATTGCGAGGAATCTCGACGAATTCTCCAACTCTTCGCCCGTGACTACAAAGTCGTCAGACAGTGGATCCAAAATTCCAGGACCGTGCCGCTCGGTTTCCCCACTTCAGAATGGGACAACATCATTAAGGGACAAGCCGTCAACCTCGATGCAGTGTTCTCCTCACTGCACCATATTTCCGCTCCTAAGGAGAACGTTGGACGCGTGGGATCAACTGAAATATCCCTTGGGCGATCAGATCCAGCAAAGAAAGTCCAAACGAGTGGCGAATGGACCAGTGCCTGGAACGCCACCGTCAAAGCGATTAAATTCGCTTTCCCTCACAGGGAACAAGAACTCAGGGATTATGGAGAGTATATCGAAGGACACTTCTCTGCTAAAGTCACCTCTGCTCACAGGAAGATCATTCTTTACGACATCGCCATCCGAAACGAAGTCGGGGGCGCCCAAAATGCCCTTCTCACTGACACCCATCGCTTCATCAGATTCTATTCTGCCATTCTCATGCCAGACGGAGTCGAATCAGACCACGTCAGATTCGGAGCCAAACGATCTTCAGGGAAAGTCACAAAGTCCGAGATCTGCAATCGCTTCAACTCATCCAATGGGTGCAGGAACTCTGCCGACGACTGCAGGTTCCGTCACGTCTGCAAGAAATGCAAGCGGCCAACCCACGGGGAGAGAAATTGCGATATCAAGGAGGGAACTAGCACATGAATTGCGCCCGAAATATCTCAGGTACAACATTTGGGACGGTGCTAATATCTTTTCTCACTCTTCTGCTGACTGGACCGAGACCGCCTCACCTTTACCTGAAATCCCCGCCTCTGAATTGAGCAATCCTGTCGCGACGAGAATGATTCGTCAAAACCCACACTTATTCGATATCGTCACCCCCATCTTCGTTGACCGTTTCGAGGAACTACTTGAAACTCATCCAAACAAACCCTTCGTGAAGTCCGTGTGCAAGGGTCTCCGAGAAGGTTTCTGGCCCTGGGCCGATACCCGCTTCGGGGAGTATCCTGACACACTCGACGCCTCACTGCCCGAGCCAGACAACGTTGAAGAAGCACAGTTTCTGAGAAATCAACGAGACCACGAACTCTTCAAAGGTCGTTTCTCCGAATCATTCGGAAACAAACTACTACCTGGCATGTATTGCATGCCAGTCTTTGCTGTCCCGAAACCTCATTCCACTGACTTGAGGATGGTCACTGACCAAAGTGCAGGGAAATTTTCACTCAACAGCATGATTCCGCGCGAGCGAATCATAGGATACCCGCTTGACAACTTGCAACATCTGGGGCAATTCCTGATCTCCCTGAACGAGCGTTTCCCTGACTCAGCTCGTGTGTTATTCAAATCGGACATCGCTGAGGCTTATAGGCTTCTCCCAGTTCATCCCTACTGGCAAATCAAGCAAATCAATCGCATTGGTGGCTCTTTGCACGTTGACAGAAACACGGCCTTTGGCGGGCGTGGTTCAGGATGCAACTGGATCGCATTCATGTCGCTTGTCTCTTGGATAGCGAAGAAGAAACGGGGAATTGAACTCCTGGGTACGTACTCGGATGATTCTTTTGGCCCAGAACTCGCAGGAAACATTGCCTACTATCCCCCATACCGCAAGCACATGCCTGCCAACCAAGTCAAATTACTCCAACTCTGGGACGAGATCAATCTACCCCACAAAGAAAGCAAACAAATCTTCGGATCGCCGCTCACCATCATCGGAATTGAAGTTGACACCAACACGCTCTCCATGACGATGCCCCCCGACACGCTACAAGAGTTGATAATTGCCATCCGCGATTTCATCTCATCAAAGCACAAGTTCACTTTACGTGAATGGCAGAGGTTGGCAGGTTGGATCAACTGGAGCTTCAATGTCTTTCCCTTACTCAGACCCGCACTTAACCACTTTTATGCGAAGATTAGTGGCAAATCAGCTCCAAACCAATTCATCAGGATCAATAACGCTGTTCGCGCCGACCTCATCTGGGCCGCCAATCATTTAGAGCATGATTGCAGCGTCAGACTCATTCAGCAGATTTATTGGGATGAACACACTGCCAACTTCACGATTTTTTGTGACGCCTGCTTAGAAGGCATGGGTTTTTGGATACCTGACGACTGCGTCGGTTTCTACTCACCTACCCCCAGCGGAACCAGTGAGGAGCACATCTTTTTCTTCGAGGCACTATGTGTTCTATCCACCATACATCACCTCACTGACGTCCTCTGTGTTCCTTCCACAACCAAACTTCTCATCTACACCGACAACGACAACACCGTCGCCATCTTCAACACCTTGAGATGCCTCCCTCATTACAACTCAATCCTCATCGACACCGTTGACACATGTATTATCCACGACATACAGCTCAGAGTCCTCCACATCGCTGGAGAACTCAACTCGGTCGCCGACGCTATCTCCAGAAACAATTTCGACGTCGCACGCCAATACGTCCCGGATCTCACTATTTCACCTTTTCTACCCCCTCAATTGCCGCTGGGGGCTACGAAAAAATGATCCCCACCACCGTGCGGGCCAGGCAACCCCACAGGGAACCCTGGTCACGGGAGAGGCTGCTCAGAGAACGAGCCATCGCCCTCGGTCAAGCAATTGACAACTCTACATGGAAAAACTATGGTTCTGCCCTCAACTCCTACCTCAACTTTATCAAACTACATGATTTCCCCCTTGATCCCACCCCCGATACTCTTAGCCTTTTCACAGTCTACATGTGCCACCACATCAAACCTAGCTCTGTCACCACTTACCTCTCTGGTATCTGCCAACAACTTGAACCTTATTTCCCGAATGTACGCACAGCCCGCAACTCTGCTCTTGTACATTGTACATTGCAGGGCTGCAGACGTTTATGTGGAACTCCAACTTCTCGCAAACGTGCCCTCACTCTAGACGACCTTGCGAAAGTCGTCAACGCACTCGGAAACTCATCTGACTATGATGACATGCTCTTCCTTGCTCAATTTCTAACCGGCTTCTTCGCCCTCTTCCGACTGGGTGAAATGACTTATCCAGATGACCCACAACTTCGTGACCCCAGGAAAGTCACCAAGAGAACTTCTGTACGTTTCTCCGATGTCTCTTTTCAATTCTTTCTGCCTGGCCATAAGGCCGACAGATTCTTCGAAGGAAACACCATCATTGTTCGGAAGAATGCATGCATCTTCGACCCTCATAACCGCTTTCTCGCATACTTACATGCCCGCGACCACAAATTCCCCTACAGCTCGCCTCTATGGTTGACCAGCAAGGGTGTCGTACCCACCCGCGCCTTCTTCATCAGATGCCTCCGGCGTTTTTTCGATTCTGACACTGCAGGCCAATCTCTCAGAGCTGGAGGAGCAACTTCCCTCGCTGAAAATGGCGTGCCACCTGCGATCATTCAAGCCATCGGAAGATGGGCCTCAGACGCCTTCAAAATCTACATCCGCAAAAACCCCGTTCTTATCCACGCCTTACTCTTTGGCCAAACCGCACGCTCTGCATCCTCATACACCCACGCTTTGGATTCCTAACTTCCATCAAGCCCTTTCTATTACCTTTTACAGACTTTTTATTTACTCACGGACTTTTTTCTTATATCTACAGACTTCCTTACATCACCGCGATCCCCCACGACATGGACGTCACCTTTCCTTACCCATATCATACACGCATGCACTATCTCCTACCTTTCCCCTCGCTCCTCACATCAATCACTACATAATCTCATCTTTTCCTTTTTTTCTTTATATAGGAATATAGCCATACCTCAAGTGGAAATACGTCGGAATCATGGCGCGCGCCGCGCCTGATTTCCTGACATTGGCTATTTTTTCTTGTCACAGTCACCCTTCGCCTCTGCATCACACACAGCCTAGGCGCTATTGGTCGAGTTTAAACAAAGTGTTTACTCAAGTCCAATAGAAGCCGACCAAAGGCTAGTTGCACGCGCACAACAGCAGTCGTGCGTCCGCCGACACACGACTCAGAGCCGCTGCTCTTTCTTCTCTTTCATCTCACATGATCCACGCTTGGATGCGCGCTACGATGTCCCAATTTATTTTTAGATCTTACCCCTCATGGTTGAGGAGTGAGCTTGAGATGCCCCTTTCCGATAGGCTCTCGTCTCGACATCTCACTCCTCAACCAGGTAAGATCCCCAATTTTTTATCTAGACTCTCGTCTCGATATCTTACTCCACCATTCAGTGTTAACATACGCGTTTTTCGTCACCCTCCCACCCACTTCCTTCTCATACTAGACTTTTATTCACTCTAGTACTAGTTGTGTATGTAGCCATACCTCGAGTGGAAATACGTCGGAATCATGGCGCGCGCCGCACCTGATTTCCTGACATTGGCTATTTTTTCTCGTCACAGTCACCCTTCGCCTCTGCATCACACACAGCCTAGGCGCTATTGGTCCAGGATATCTAGGCAGGGAACTTCTTTTAGGGGGTCAGCTAGGGAGACCCAAACATAGTCAAGGGGGTCGCACGTGAGACAAGGCCGGATTTCAAGGCCAAAACATGTACCACTGTATTCATCAGTATTTGTAAAATATTGGAAGGAATATAAAGACTGATTACATTTGTCACAAAAGTCCAAGTGTGGTCAAGAAATTGCACTGTTTCTTTATTGTTCTGCTGTATTTTTCATTTTCTTCAATAAATATTCTTTGTTACCATGGCAACACCACTCAGCTGATGAATATTGTAATGAATAGAATAATGAATAAAGAACAACAATAAAAAAGCCGTGCATTTCCTTGACCACATTTGGACTTTTGTGACAAATGTAGTCAATGTTTATATTTATTCCAATATTTTACAAATACTAATGAATGTGATGGTACATTTTTAGGCCTTCAAATCCGACCTTGTCTCGCGTGTCGGTGGTAGCAGGTGAGACAATGTTGACGGCGGGAAGATTGTTGTCACCTGAGACAGGGTCCAAAGAATATTCAGGACAAATTTGGACATATGTACCTCCATAATTGTGGCCATTTGTAAAATAAAGAAGCTGGTGTGCATCCAGAAAACATCAATTGTCAAAATTACAAAATGAAGAACAATAAGAATGTTAAGCACATTCAATTTACATATCTAAACAATTTCTTTGGGAAATAACCTTGGTAGCCATGGCAACACCACTCAGCTGAAGATTATGTTGAAGAATAAAATAACGGAAATGATCACTCAATGTGCTCAATGTTCTTATTGTTCATCAATTTGAGATTTTGATAATCAATATTTTCGGGATGCACATCAGCTTTATTATTCAACAAGTGTCGACAATTATGGAGGTACCTTTGCCTAGATCACACATTGGACCCTGCCTCAAGTGTGTATTGTTTTGTCAGGCCGTGGAGAATATGTTGTAGATGGGTTGGGGCAGAGTTGAGTGAGTCTCGGGGGAGACCAGACACGATTAACTCGATTCCTGTGAAGGGATGTGTGATGTCAAGCTTGAGGGGAGGTGTGTCGGCTCTGCCAGGGTGAGACACAGGATAGGGTTCAAATTCTGTGATATTGAAGTTCATTGTAACGCAGGTGTTGGTGAGGAAAGGATAGGTAACGATTATGGTGATGGGTTGGTAATGTTGTTATCTTTCCCTGAAACGGAACGGCCCAGTGCCGGGTCTTGACCGATACATCATTGCCAAGACGAATTTTGCAGTGTTTTCATGTCTGCCAAGGCCTCCGACTTGGACACACGCTTCACATTGGATCTAAAGTTCACAGCCACTCAAGGACCTAGTACCCGCGCACGCTCACCTACGCTGGTGGGGATAGGGTTTTCCCTCTGATCTCGTCACTTGTCATTTCAATTTCTGTAGGCTATGACAATGTATGGCCAACAACCAACAACCTTCAAGAGCCAATCAACCAACGAAAAAAATGGAACTCTGACTGGCCATGAGTGGATGGAAAAGATGTCCTTTTCTTCAATCGAATGTCTTCTACCTTACATCGTTCATTCCCTGTTCATTCTGAATCATCGCCATCTTGCGTTCTCGGATTTCTCTGGTGCCGTTCCTTGGCGAGAAAGCTTCATGGAAGGCACATAATCTTCCGCGCTCAACGGACCTTTAAGGTTTTACGACAATCTGGTGTATCATCTGAGTCCAACAAACCTCCTCTGTTCGGCTGTGAAAAGGCACCTAGTCGATCGTACCCTATCCTGATAAGTTTGTCATCGACAGGGCCTCTTCGGACAGTAGATACGCCCAAAATCCATTCGCCGACGATGTTTAAGGAGCAAAGAGCCTTTTTGCTGGTATGGACTCGTGTCGCGGGTATATAAGGGGAGTAACTTTTGAGATGAGGTCGTCAATCCAATGCTTGTCCTTCAGATCCTGAGCGCAGCTCTTGCCATCTCTCTTGCAAAGGCGAATCCCGTCGCCGTCGATGTTCGTAACTGGGAAAACCCTTCCGCTGATGGGGCTTTTGAACGCGGAGAACTGGTTGTTGGAAGTCCTGCCAGTCATTATTCTCAGTACATCCCCGGCCCCACCGAGACCAGCCTAACCCTTCGCTATCATCAAGAACGCGCCACTTGCCTGGACCAATTCGTATGGTACTGCCAGATCCCTGCAGGAGCGTGTATTGCTGCTGTAGGCAGCATCGTGTGTATCCTTTTCTACACAATCTTCATTATTCAAATGAATTACTTAGGCCCCGCCTATCAATCTCTGGTCTCTTCTACCTTGTGCCATCGCCGCTGTTTGTGCATCGGTATGTAATGAATGTACGTTGAGTCTGAGATGAATGTTACAATATTTTTTTGCGTTCAAGGTCGCCCTCACGCTCGGAGCTTTGTGCTGCAACGGTGTCATTAAAAATTGCGACAACCCTTCAGGTTTCGTTTCCGGCACCCGCCCCGTCACGGGCAACGTCATGGCGGCCTTAAACGGAGGTAACGGTGACACGCCTTTCACCAGAGGTTCGTTAACATTTGAAGCCGATTTTTTGCTGGCTAACAAGTAAATTCAGACACATTCAGGAACGGATTTAACTCCTACTTGTGGAGCCATGGTTCTGACGTTCCCAAGTAAGTATCTTGAACAGCCAGATTGTATGTAGATCCTGAACGTTATAATTTTTGCAGTGACGATGATTTCAATAATATGTACAACAACTTCTTGAATCGCGCTTTTGTGAGCCTTTTTACCTGATTTTGGTCCCTCTCCAGCATCTGACCCTTGGCGTGCAGTGTAGCTTTGGACCAGGAGAAGGAGGGAACGGTTGCCACCCAGATTCTGTCTCTCGCGATTCAGTGAGATCACCCTCTAATCGCTCTTGTTCAAGTTATTGAGGTCACACTAACATTTCCTTTCTAGTTCAACAACTTCCTTCACCGTCCATAAATCAGCCGTTTGAAGTTCAATCGAGCAACGGAAATAAGTACTGCTTATGCGTGTAGTACACCACGAAAATTTTATGTTCTCCGTTTCAGTGGATCTATTTTGAACAAAGGCAGTGTTGAGTTACACATGTGAGAGCGTCAGTGAATGCACACACTTGTAGGCCTTCACCAGAAGCTATCTGACACGGTTAGAATGTCATTTGAGCAATGGTGAGGAAACCCATGAAAGTCACATAATGAAAGAGGAGAGTCTCTGCAGATAAAGCAGGCTCTAGATGTACGTATACAGCGCCCACATCTCGAGGCCAACGCATTAGTTGAACCTCTGAAGAAACGTTACAGACGAACATAGCGAAGAGAATAATCTAGCATTAAAGCTGGTTGACTTGAGTTGTCATCGAAATGTAAGGAGATCATCGTATAAATTTTGCCAATAACGACATTGCTAGATCGGTTTACAATGTTATAGTTTGGCGCCGCCCTTCTTCAATACGTAGGCAATACCCGCGCCAAGCACCACCTTGCCAGTGGTCAAGTTCTTTGTCTCGAAGGCCACCTCAGTGGTACCGTGAGGGCCATTACCCACCTCCCAGATGCTTGTCTCCAAATTATCTCCAGGCTTAACTGGGGCAGTGAAACGCACACCGAAGAATTTAAGGGAGTTGGGGTCGCTTGCGCCAACAGTCTTCAGAACAGCGCGGCCTGCAAAGCCAAAAGTCGAGAGGCCGTGTAGGATAACGCCGCCAAAGCCGGCACCTTGACCTATTCTGGGGTCTGTTCATTCGGGGTCAATAAATCTTACGATAGATGCTATCTCAAACGTAACATACCAATGTGTAGAGGGTTATAGTCTCCGCTCAAACGGAAGACGATAGCTTGCTCTGGTGTTGTTTGTTCCTCTACTACCCAATCGGCCTTTCGGTCTTTAGGGACCGGCTTGCCCTGAGGAGGACCAGCGATAAACTTGGAGTACTTCTCGCCAGTTGCCTTGGCCCCGAGATTGAAGGATGAAGACTGGACGAGTGCCCCGCATCAGGGGAAAATCGGAATGTACGCAATGAGAAGTTTCTCACGAAGAGTTTAGCGTATACGGTTCCTTTTGGGTCAACGAGGGTGTTCTCCGCTGTAAGAATAATGCCACTCTCTGCGAGGAGGAAATAAGTCATGATATGAAGGGAAGAAGTAAGTGAGAACGTACTGTTCTCGACGACGCCTGTGTACCGAGTCTTCCATGTCCAGCCGTCTCCGCTCACCAGAGGTAGGGGCTTGATAATCTCAATAGATTGGGTCGCGTGCACCTAGTATACCGTATTATGAGCCTGGCATTACCTCCAAGGTAGTAGAAAGACTGACGACACGGTTGGGATTCAAAGGAGGCAAACCCGGGATAGGGCGCCCCTTCACCCGGTCGGCGAAAAGGTTCACATCTTGATCGGCACCCTTAAGCTGTAAAACGACAGGGTATGTAGGGAGAGCAGCAAAGTTGGGGTCTATAGGTGTCGCTGTAAGCGTGGTGTGCGCGTAAAGCCAGGTATTCAGAGCAATACCGACCAAGCTCTGCTCATATTGTCAGCACACAACTTTGTCAAGGAAACTCCATAACAGCGCACCGTAGATGAAGGGGAATTCATCATTCTTAGCACCAACTCCAACAGCGTAAGTTAGAAGGTCGCGTTTGTTCCATGCCACCTACGTTGGGTCACAGAATTAGCTTCTCCTTGTAAAGTATGAGGGTGTTACACACAGGCTTGTCAGGGAGCGTGTAGCCAACGACTTTTGATAGATCTCCAGGCATAGTGAATAATGTTTTGAGGGGAGAGAGGAGAGAGAGTGGGGATCATACTTGGTCAACGTATATAAAGTAATCACGGAGCAACACCGGTAGTACCGGCTATCTCAGTTCCGCCTGAAACCACCACTCCTTGATGTTGGCAGAACAAGAACTTCCACCACCACCCAGCCTGAATTTACTAGGTCAATATGGAGCGTATCCATTCGCTGAAGACGAAACTTATCAAGTGTGTATTGTTCAATACCTCCCAGAACAGAACGAACAGCTGCTCATCGTCATTGTTTTGCAAGCAAGGCCTAGCAAGCATCCTCGCAGGAAATGCACTAGCTACGAACCCGGATCCAGAGGAGGTGCTTCGGAGGACGCGGGTATTTTACTTTAACAGGTATCTTCCTGCCATCTCTTACTGTTCGTCCAATATTGATATCTTGGAGGGTGACGGGCAGCGCGATTTCGATGGATGAAGCCAAGGAATATGAGCGTACTCGTCAGGCGCCTTCAACTTCTCAAGCATCTTCTGAGCCCTCTCTTTCAAATGAGGGAGAAACTCGCGTCTTGACCTTCGCTGAATTGAAAGAGTTGATCGAGTCAGGCAAGATGGACCAGATACCCAACAATAAGGTTATTTCAGAGGCGTTGAACGTACGTATCTTGCTACGTTGCTCGTGTCTAGATTCAACGTTCCATTAGGATGCTCCACCGAGCGAATCAACGGCCCCTAGCAAGAAGAAACCTTGGGAAATCGCTGCGAGCAACAATGCTTGAAAACGAAATGTTTCCATGATCTCCAGTTTTACCAGATCGTATCGAGGTACCTACCATGTTGTATCAGGTTGCATCTATAAGCGGTGGTTCGATACTTTGGAGAACAAGATGTATTTTTATTCATCTCGTGTCAGTCGAGTCAAGGAGCAGCAAAAGTGACATCAACTTCGCTATGCGAACAGCAAACACGTCTTTTCGTGTTCCAGCGTGGCAGCGAAGGCAAAGAGGTACATAAGAAAGTAAGCCGTACAACAAAGAATGCGCGCATGCAGAAGAAGCAATAGACGGAAAAAGAGTAATCAAGGAGTGTTCATGAGACCCGCCAATGCGGCAAGGATTTGTTAGCCAAGGCAGGCAGCCACCTGCGCGTATTTCACCCATTACAGGTGGTACTGTCGCGAAATCCCATCTGCAAACTTTTGCTAACACCATGTGCGCAAATTGTATTCTTTCTTTCATCCATGAGGGGTCCGTCAACGGCATGTATGCACGACGAGGTGCGAAGGAGCGTTGGAAATTTTAATGGGGGAGCATGCGGAAAGAGAAACACCGGCTCCGCAAAGGATGAGGTTGTTTACCCATTCCATTGATTGCGTGCATAAAGCCAGAAACAACGAAGCTACTGGGCAGCCATTTCCGTTACCCAACGTTGCCCCAGACTTGTGAAATCGGGGGCGATACAAATGCGGGTTTCACTCTGGGATCATGCATGGAAGGATGTTGTGTATGATAGACGTGTTGCTGTTGCTGGAGACCGTCATAGTAGATTTCGTTGCCACGCCCAAGGTGATTCATAAACCCTGATTGGGAAGCAGCATGAGACTCGGGGCGGTGAATTGGCTCCTGGGGTATGGGAGGAGCATACCCAAAGAAATCATGTTGGGCATGACTTGGGAAGAGTTGGGCAGCTACCGACGCAGATGGTATCCGCTGATGTCCGCTGGTGACGACCGTTTGCGGTGGGAACGCAAATGTAGTCGAAGGAAGTGCACCGACAAAGGTCTGTTGTGAACTCTGACTAGCCGTCGGATAAGAGGAGGACCAGATAGGCGGACTCATGTCCTGAGAGGACGAGGCTGGGAAAGTGCGATGTTGCGACTGCGGGGTTTGGTAAATTTGGTGAGAAGACAATGCGTTGCCCGAAAACATCTTCAAAGGCTGCTCGTCGTGAGAGGTAGACCAAATTGACTGAGTGGGTCGATGTAGGAGACGTGAGTTCTGCAGGGGCGGTGGGTCTGAAATAGGAACTAAGCCGCCACTTTCACTGCGTTTAACACCCATAACGTTATTAAGAAGATCTTGAGCAGTGGTGCCAGGAACGATAGTTTGATTGATTGGAGCAGACGATGTCTTCTGATGGGGGGGTGAGCGAGGGGCGAGCCTTGGACTCATCATGGCTTTCACCGGGGTTATGGGAGTTGTTTGCATTATGGGCGATACAGCAGGAGGCGAGGCAGGGGCCCTGAAAAACGATTAGACGACATATTAGAAATCGTCGGAGAAAAATAGTGACCTTGGATCCCAAACGATTTCGTCATCCTGATCCTCATCTTCGGGCTGGTCGGTGTGTAAGAAGTCGAATGCCTCACGCAGAACGTCAGTACCCTCCGTCATATTGTCGTCGTCGGGCTGTCCATCCAGACGGGCGTCTCTAATATCAGCAAGCAACTGTTGCTGGTGTAGTGGAACTGGTGGGATTGAAAGCTCCGACAGTCCCGTTGCCTCGCTGTGTGAACGAGAAAGGGAGCCATCCACAATCTCAGCTCTAAAGAGAATGTGGTTGTTTATGAGTATGAGCGGGGAGTTCTTTAGAAGTTAGTCAGTAAGTACGTCTCCAGGAGGAGCGGTCTAGCAAACCTCGACATGCGCCAGTTGGATTGAATCGTCCAACAGGTCCCGGATCCTCATCAACTGTTCCACATTAGGATGAACCTGTTCTGGGGCTTGACCAAGTGCAGTGGGTTTCCCACCATCCTCAAAGGCTTTCTGTTCACCCATAAGTTGCTTCAATGGGAGAAAACCCCTCATCTCAACATCCTCCTCCAGAGGTGCTGCCAATTGAGGAATTTTCTGAATCGGAAACGCCTGAGACAATGCTAGATTGAATTGAGCGTAAGCCTTCCAAAATCGTATGGTATTGCCCGACTTCGCGCTGAGCTTGAGCGAAGATTTAGCGCTAGGCTCCAAGCCCTGAGCCTTCTCATTCTCCTGGAAGGCTTGAAATTCGCGATCCTGCATGACGTACTTGAAGTTTGCCTGGAGCCATTTGCTCGCAATTCTCAATGCGGGGAGCATCCGTCTGAATGTCGCACTGATTCTCTGCGCCAAATCGTTGTCGACGGCATCCATAGGTGGCAGGTCTTTTAATTCATCCTTTCCAACCTCCAAAAGGGCACAATGAAGATCAAGGAGATGATTGAGTATGCGCCACTCCAAAACCACAGACGTCCCAGGGGGTGGGGGCCGGGTTTCTTCTTTGCGATTGTGACTGGGGGTATCACGAACCATTCGAAGTTTCCATAGCGCGCCTTGTGAAAGAACAATAGCACTTGAAATCATATCCGTTGGGAGATGGCGTTGAGCGACGAGGGATTGAAAGTCGTTGAACACCACTTTGTCGTGCTTCTTGGAAATGGAATCCATTCTGAGACACGGTAAGGCTTAGACTGATGATAGTAAAACGTCGTACTTTTCAATTCCCTTTTCCAAGCCAACACGCCAGAGTGCATGAAGGACCACTAGTCGCTCCTTGAAAGTTTCGATCCGTACTCGAGGTGCGATTTGTTGGTCTGTGGCCATATTCTTGTTCTCGCGCTCTCTCCTAGTCCGAGCTTTCCATGTTTCCAACACCTTGTTCAAAATGATTCCCAGGTTCTCAGCGGCTGTGTCATATGGTTGGCGAACACATAGGGCACGATAATAGTGGACAAGAGATGCGAAAGAATCTTTCTGATACGACGCAAGAATTGCAAGTTGATGTGAAGCATTTCCATCATGTGGGACGAGCAACCTAGCTTGCTCGTAGCACCGTTGTGCTTTATCGTAGTTCCGGGGACGTGCAATATCAGCGGACGCTGCGCCTCCACGGCGGTTCCTGCCCCTTCTTGCAGGCCCATCTTCGTGTCCCGCCCTGGGCCTTCCGCCGCTTTCGTTTTGTTGCTCCCGATATCGAGCTATGTCGCCCAAGCAAACCAAAGCCTTACTAAAGATGGCAAGGTGGCTTTCACGTTCTGCGGGCGTGGTTGGGGCGAATGATGTATTTGGATCTTCAGGAGGGAACTGGAAGTGATTTCGACCGTTAGGTGTGGCTCCGACCCCGTCTCCGCCTTCAAGAGTTTGGACGGCGGATTCGTCGCTCTCAGCGATCAGCTCGAGGGCAACAAGAGCAGGCTGGGCCTCGTTGATAACGAAAGAGCGGCGCAGCCGTAAGACAAGCTGTGTCCAAAACCTCTCCTCTTCGGCCAAAAACTGACGAAATCTCTGTAAAAGTTTTCTATACTCCACTGGCCCGTGGTTGTTCTGATTGTTCGGACGTTGTTGAGGGTGCCCATTTTGTTGCTGCTGCCGCTGACGTTCGTTATTTTGAATAGTGCGATCGAGTATAGCGATGCGTTGTTTGTATGATGCGATGAAAGCATGAGACGTTTGCATCCATAGATGGTTCTCGATGTCCTTAGACTCCTTTGCATATGGGTGGATCAGAAGTAGATTCAGGTAGCGCCTTCGGAGGCTAATTGAAGCGCTTGTGAGCAAACCCTTGTATCCAAACCGAAATGAATCATGCGTACTTCTTCCGTTGGAAATCCACCTCTCTATCGAAGGGCTCCTTGGTCTTAAGTAACTCTTTCAAAGACTGGTGAATGCTTTTCGCCTCCCTAAGGAACATCGCAATGTTAGGTCAGTGGCTGTTAGACAAAACAAATCCATAGACAAGTACTTGGCGAGAGTTGCTGGCTGTTCCGACATGATTGGTTTCTGAAAAACGCCGTTACTGACAATCCATGTCCAAGATTAGAGACGTTTATCAGCTGCAAGCAGCGTCAAGGGAGAAAAGAGACAGTAGAAACGATTCAAGATGGCAGGAGGAATCTCGGCGAGCCAACCTGCGTCCGTGGGAATCTCTAATCATTTCACGGCTTACTCTGATCCGCGAACTAATTTCGACTCATTGAGGACCTACTTACAAGTGAAATAACATAACTAGAATGTTGATATAGCGATGTGGTATAGATGACATGCAAGATCTCCAAGTTGAGAGTAACACCAAAATCTATGATCAGTCGGAATCCTCCTCGTCATCGTCTCTTCCTCCAGGTCGGAATAGGGCAAGAAGGTCGTCCATCCCAAGACGCATGTTCTTGATCTTGTCGCCGCTCAATGCAGCCTGAGCCAGCTGGCGCTTCTTGTCTTGAAGCTACCGAGAACCGAGATCGTTAGAGTCATGGCTTCCTCCCACAAAAGTTGGACATACAGCAAGAATACGATCTTCAACGGTATTATCAATCTTGAGTTTAAAGATATTGACATCGCGTGTTTGCCCGAACCGATGAGCACGATCAAAAGCTTGATCCTATGGAGGTAGATTAGTGTCTAGATCTGACGGTTGTTCACGTAGACGAACCTCTAGTGCAGGATTCCACCAGAGGTCGACCAAGATGACGTTGTTGCATGCAGTCAGATTGAGACCTGGGAACAGCGAGGTGAGATTAAAAGACGAAATAGAAATGTCGAGACCTACCAGTACTACCCGCTTTGAACGAGATCAGGATAACACGGGTTGACTTGCTGCTTTTTATTTTCGCAAGTGAAACCTCACGCTCCTTCGCCGACATACTACCATCATCTGGCAAAAGATAAGCCGAGAGGCATCAATGAAGGAAGATGTCTTACAGCGAACGTATTTGACGCCCTCCTCAGACAAGAAGGGCTCAATGAGATCAAGCATACTGGTAAACTGGGAGAAGATGATAGTTTTCTCCTCACAGCCTGAACGCTCATCAATGTCATTGAGGAGCTTCAATATCATGCGAGTCTTGGCTGACGAGGGCCGCTCCTCCTCAGCTTCTTTCGCTTGAATGGCTAAAGGTACGCAATCCACGCAATGAGTTTTCCACTCGTCCTTTCCGGTATTGCTATCATCAAGGCTGTATATACGTGTCAGAGGTATAGTAGAAGGAAGGAATGCCCGGACGTACACCGTGGTACACATCTGGCATTTGCGAGTCACACCGAGTTGGCCGAAAGCGGCCGCGAGATCGTCGGGGTCGGTGTCCTTGTCATCTTTTCCTTTGTTCGACGTCGGTTCAACTGCCTCAATGTCATTCTTATAATCCTTAGCGACAAGGAGTGGATGGTTACACGCTTCAAACGGTTGTCAGTTCAGCCTGGGATGACACAGGACCAACTTACCTTGGCGGAGTCGAAGCAAGAGTAGCAAGACGGAGATATAGCTGTTACCACCCTTGGTGTTCATGATTTTTTCAATGACATGCTCCATCTTGTTTTCGAGGCCGTCGTAGAAGGCTTTCTCTGAGGCATTGAAAGGACATGAAACAATGTTGACGAGACGCTGGGGTAGCTCGATGAGTTTTTGTCCGTTAAGGGAATCATCCTTTTTCCGCCTCAACATAACTTGTTTCAAGACAACCTGGGGAAAGCTCAAGTGTTAGAGTTTGAAGAGTAATCAATGAGGAGAGACGTACCTGCAATCGTTTCATCGCACGGCCAGCGCCCCGTCCGCTAGTAACCGGCTTTGCAATTTGGGTATTGAACGTATCCCAATTAGACAAAGGCTTGATACGGAGAAACTTGAGCAGAGAGTACAGCTCGGTAACATTGTTTTGCCTATCGAGAATGTAAGGAAGATTCGCAAATGAATCAATGGTAGGAACGCACATCGGGGTTCCGGTAAGACACCATCTGAACTTGCTCGGTATTTCGCAGCACGCGATAGCACCCTTTGTCTTCACGTTCTTGATGTTGTGGGCCTCATCTGCATACGGTAGGTTTCAACCAGCCAAAGAGGAGATTGAAGACCTTACCTAGAACAACGCGCCACCATTGCACACCATAAAGAGCACATTTCTTGACAGCTGCCTTTTTGGCAGGTTTTTTGATGGTTCGACCAAATGTTTCGTGCTCGGAATCGTCGCTAGAGTCCACAGCTGCCTTCTTCGTCGTCTTTTTCTTGGCGGCCGATTCATCCTTCGCTGAGGGGCTATGGGACTCATACTCGGACTTGACAGTGTCGTACGTTGTTACAACGACCCTGTATTTTCTAAGCACAGAGGGATCTGCAAAGGAAAATCGGCATAAACCTTTAAATATCGTGCTCATTAGTTGCTTACCAGTGGTCCGATTAGCTCCATGATGTTTCAGAACAGAGAGTTTTGTCATCTTCTTTATCTCGTCAGCCCATTGGCCAACAAGGGCCAGAGGGCAAACAACACTGTCAATGTTAGTTGATATGAAAAGTCACTTTGAAAGGTAATAACAACGAACAGAGTGGTTGCACTCCAGCCATCCTCCTTGTCTGACTTGTGAGGCCGGCCTTCAACGATTCTAGTTAGAGTCTGGATGGTTTTTCCAAGCCTGCAACAAATTAGAGCCAAGTCCTCATTCGAAATGAGTTGAACATACCCCATGTCATCAGCGAGGATCCCTCCAGTGCGCTTTCTCGTGAGATCCTCACGATCCCGCATCCACGCGCGTCCCAGAATTTGATGTGGCAGGAGCGCAATACCGTCTTGAAAACCTTCAACAATGGCCTCGTCCATATCAACCTCGGTCTCAACATCATCGTTCATAGCACCGCCCATGAGATCCCGTAAAGCCTTTTCAGCATCCGCCGACGACATCATGCCGTATTCTTCGCGGAGCTCTGGCATATGCACCTCTTCGCCATCCTCTCCGCCGTCTTTCTGCGGAACTGAAGGCTGAGGAAATCGGGGAATGTCTTTGTTTGTTGGGATGGCAATCGGAATTCCGACATTCTTGGGTACGGGGAGTGCAGGTATCGTGGCCCCGGGTGCGTAGTGTACTGGTACTGGGAACTTTGGCGGAAGAGTCGGTCTATTTTGCTGCTGTTGAGCCACATTCGTGGCGACAGGGTGAACAACTGTATTCGGTTTCGACGGCTTGTTTGACTCGCTATCAGAAAACAAAAGTGAGTTACGCGTTGATTACAATGTAACGGGGATTCCCACTTGATAATCTCAACAACATCGTCATCATCCAACTGGTCCTCTTCGTCAGAAGAAATGATGACCGCGCCTGGCTTTGGCACGTGGTTGCGAACTGGAGCTGCCACTGAGGAGCTGCTTGAGCTCGTAGATGCTATCGACTATATTCACGTCAAGGGCTGAATTTTGAATGATGTGCCTTGCTTACGATGCTCTGGACGGGCTCTCTCGCCTTTCGCGGTCCTCCAAACTCTGGGTAGAGGCTGGTATCCTCCATCATCCGCCTCCGACTGAACGAAGGTTACAGTCAGAAAAGGCAATAGAGTGTTGCAGTAAACTCACATATGTTCTACGGGCATAGTTTCTGGGGCAGCAGGAGAGCTGAGAAAGATGGGTGGTTGTAATTAAGGCCATGCGGCGTCGCGTCCAGCAATATAAACGATCACGTGATGGATTTCAACATTGTCCTTGTTTTTCTTTTTCTTTTACGTATAGCCTAGTCACCAGTGACCTTGCGATTATTTCGGGACTGCTCCTTCAGGATCGTACTTAAGAACGAATTTGTATGCAAGTACCTTGCAGACTAGATGGGGACCTTGATATATCCTAGTTTATTGAGTCAATTATCTTTTTATATACAAAAATTGCTGATAGATCTTATAGCATATTTGACCTTAAAATATATACTCAGGTGAATCCATGTCATAATTGTTTCAATGTAAAGCCTAGGGCTTCACACAATTTTGTGATTGTCCATGCACATATCAGTAAGTTCGCACGGGGTGTCCATGCTGTGCAATGTGTAAACACGGCCAACTACTTGTGGATTAGGTCATCATCTACATTTTGGAGTCGGTTAGCAGTACAAAGGGGAACAAGCTCCCCAATCAGGCTTTCTTCAGGCTACCATCACCTCATACGCATGCACGCTGTACGTGTTAAATCTGCCTGCAGGGAGGCGGTTGTGGAACTCAAATTCACCCGGCAAGTAGGACTAGATCGACTTTCGGTTGCACCATGGCTACTAGTAGTATTGCTAGCCTGACAGCAAACGTATAAACCTGTTTCTCAAATGCCAGATGGGGTCATAGAAGTTTGAGCGCGTCTTGGGCGCGCCGTCATTGGAGGCAACAATCACCTTCCCGACTCGACTTTCCCCTCAAGTTGCCTATCAAGATCCCAATCACCCTCTTATTTACCGAGGCGCGAAGCCACCTCGATGTATGTGATCTGTAATATACCAAAGCAAGCCTGTGATCTTTTCCCTTGACTGCGGCGCAGATCACCAGGGCGCTAAATCTTTGACATACGTGTCTCTTGCATGCGGGCTGCGGCTGGTGACCTGTCAACGTGTCGACTTTGGAAAGTCGACATTATCATCTATTCGCTGGCTGTACTTAAGGGATCAAGTCGCAAAGAAAAACCCATTCCTCCCACCAACTTCCAAACAAATGGCCAACACCTCCCCCATGGAATTACCGGAAACAATCGACTTCCCAACACCCCTCGGTTCTACTGTAAACCCTAATTCTGATCTGGACGCAACTATCCCTGACTCGACAAGCGAGGTTCAGGGGAATGCAGACAGCATCACCAATATGCGCCAATATGTTGATCTGTGAGAGGAATGACTTTATCATCTACATCTCGTCGACTAAATTTGAGCTTAGATATGAGCAGGACTTTGCCCGTCCAGCCGTCAAGTTGGTTACCGAAACTCTTCGCCTCAATGATTCCCTCGCCGTGAGTACATGTCGCGAATACGTCCAATGTTGAGCCCTTACACCGCATTTATATTCAGGCATACATCACCACCCCTTTGATTCTTGGCATCACCCTCGCCTCCACATTCTTGTACGTTTTTATCCCATAGGTTTTTGCGGAAAACACGATTGATTGTTGCAATTAGTGTCTTTTTTACCTCTGTCGTATGTCTTTGGGCATTCGGAAAGTTGGCGGCTGGTGCCTTGTTCTTCGTCGTCAAAATTTTTGTAACGCGTATGTGTTTAACTGTGGACTTTTTACTTCTCCTCTCATCATACATACTGGCAGTTATTTTCAAGCTGTTGATGATAACCGGCGTATCGATTCCCCTGGCGATCGTCTCGACAATTCTATTCATATCCATAAAAATCGTTATCAACGTCATTTTGTACGCCGCCGATTGGGTTCGCAAAACACAAGGTCATCCCAGAGGGGATTGGTCTAGCATCGCCACCCAGGCCTTCTCCGACGTGAAGAGTCAGGTTCCGAACGTGCAAAACACAATCAAAGTGCATTCCTTTACCGCTGCCCGGAAAATTTTTCAGATACCATTCCGCAAGACGGGCTCGCAAATGATCAGGCTGATCACCAGCATTCCTTGGATGCAAACGATCCACGTGGTCCAATCATTGCTTCAAATCCTCTTATCGCTTATTCAGATCGCGTTCGCTAGCCTTCGATTCGCTTTCGCCACCATCCGATTGGCGATCCAAGGATTAGCGATGACCTTGTCCGCAGCGTTCTTCGCTTGTCATAGCCTCATTGTCGTTCTCAGCAACAAGGCTTCCTCACCTCAGCCTAAGGCTAAAGCAGAATAAGGGGAAGTACTCGCCGGCACTGTACAATAATCTTTTGGTTTATGGCTTGTAATTGTTCTCTAATTTATGGTGAGAATGCACTTGACCTCCGGCCTCCTTGTAGACGCTCGAACATGACATTTATTTTACAGCGATCCGCTCGGGATGCTCGACTGTCGTGGGTTGGATTGATGCGCTCCTGTCGAGTAGTAGGAACACCTTGGAATAAAACATTCATTCTGGATAAACTGCCGACTGCGCGAACAGAGCAATTCCGGTTTACATAACTTGAGACTTCGGCATCATCTTGTCACAACCATCGTTCTGGCGAACCACCCTCAGGCTTTTGAACATGTCACTGATAACGAAGGGTTATCGCCTCTCTGTCCAACAATTTGCGACAGTGCCTCCTCTATTGAATCTACCAGAAATTCCCCGTCCACCTGGCTCAGTCTCCTCAGCATCCTCCTTACAAAACTCTGAGAATGGTGGCTTTGGTACTGACCTTGCTGAAGGCTGCATGGTGACAAAGTCCATAAAATGTACACATCGATGTATGCGCTTTGTCCAGGCTGCTCATTATGATGAGGGTGAAAGTTCTTCAATTGAAGTTGTAAGCCCTTAAACATTTGTCTACATCATTTCCTGCTGTGTCTGATTGGTTTTCTTGCAGGAAAGACTTATTGATGAGCTCAGAATTATGACAGATAAATTTGAGTTCCGTCATCCAGGAAATGTCATATATTGTGAGGGCAAGTTTAGTCCAATCCGGTGTTATCTCACCTTTCTAACAGTAGAGGAGTTTGTTCACACATCTCTCAACATATATGCTTTCATCGCGGTGACTGCCTCTGCCTCAACCCTGGATGGCCTTTTAAAGATTGTTCAATCCGAAAACCAGCGCCAGCAGCAACTGATGAACGAAACAGGCAGTCACTATCGGCGTGAACTGGATGTTGGTACCATTCACTCCATCCATCATAAATCTAACACAATAATATTCTTTGTGATTAGTTCAATGACGAAAGTTTCCTCAATCCAGAGTTTGAACTGGTGGCTCTGCATCCAGAGCACTTCCTTCCTTGTGGCAGCAAGCTCACCCTGTATGATCACTCCTCAACGTCCAGAGACTATGTAGCGGCCAGTGACCGTTGCATCCGTGAATCGGTGGATCCTACTAGCCCTCGTTTTCCACCCTTCCACCATTTTATTAAAAATCGCCAAATTCAAGTAAATGTGTTTCTAGTGATTTTAAATGCTCAGATCAAGTTCAGGCGATATGTTGAAATGATCCGTCTCAACCCTCCCGCGACACCCCTCCCAGACGATGTTATGGAACTCATCCATCGAACGATAGAATTGGTGGATCTCCTTTACTGGAAACCAGCACCAGCAAAAGGCTCAAAGGGGGAGAAATTTCTTGCTGCAGAACGTGCTGGTAAATATCATAGTAGGCGGCAACTTGGAGCAAGACAGGATGAGCATTCACAATCCAACGCCTGGGTGTCATCAAGGACTCCAGCATTTCCAAAGCTAAGGCACAGAGGTATGGACTTGAAGGCACGAGTGGCATACGGGAATGTGCTGATGGGTGGGCCGGCTTATGACTGGCGTTTTGACGAAGCTTCGGGTTTGTATCATGACGAGGCTACCGTAGAGGAATGGACCAAGACTGTCATCTAGGTGTACCGTTGGACGACACCGCGATGACGAGTCATGGTCAGAACAAATTTCTTTTGCGCAGTACTTTCAGCTCTTGAACAACTTAGAGTTGAACCCAGCTGCCTTTCGCATACAAATTTCTGTGTGGTTGTCAATGCTTAAAGTTTGCTTCAAGTTGAACCTGGTTGAACCGCACAATGAACGTGACATTTATTTATAGCGACGCCGCTTGGCAGAAGAATGCAGGGATGCTCGACAGTCGCGATTTGAAACTGATGCCTCCCCGTCGAGTGAGGCGCCTTGAAGAATGCTCGGAGAACGTCCATCCCAGCCGTGCTCGATACTCCGCCAAATACGCCGATGAAGCCCTTGACAAGTTTGTGTTTACATGGGATGGCTTTGACAAACATATGATGAGCAGCACAAAAATGACCGCGTTACCTGGAGTGGCCTAGTCACAAAAGCCCCCTTCATCGTCTCTTCCCGCCTCTTCAAATCAAACGGGATCGATGTCAAGCCAGAACAAGTTGACGACAGATCGGAATCAACGGGCTGTGCTCGAACTTGCAACGAAGCCAGGAAACGGTGAGCAATCGTTCAATCGTTGGTGGGATCGTCCTTGACGTTTGGGAACGTGGTATGCAGACCTTTGTGCGGATTGCAAGGCTCGGCATCCTCGATGGGCTTCTCATAATCTTGGAATTTTTATATGGTGTGTCCCCTATCCAATGCGCAAACTTGGGCCAGCCACTCATAGGGTTGTAGTGTCAATTGCGCCAGCATCCACAGAAAGATTGGAACTCATATCACGAAAGTGTATGTCGCTTCTTGAATTGATTTTGATTCAAGAGAGGTGACTGTCGTGTGTTTGGATAGGAAGAGCTTGACCATGGACTCGTGGACGAAGGATCAGGTTGATGTACGTTGTACCTCATCTCAACTGTTATGCTGGTCTAATCTTGGACTTGACGTCAGAGTATGAGAGCCATGGGCAATTCTAAATCCAATTCGATATACAACCCAAACGAAATACGCAACCCTCCGCCACCAAATTTGGAAGACACCGAACGGGATAGCGAGCTTGAACAATACATCAGGTGTAAGTACGCCTCTTCTTAGCATAGTAGTTTTGTCTTAATCTCAAAATGCAGCTAAATATGAGTACCGGCGATTCATTGATAAATCGGCGCTGGTGGCATCAAAACTTGGTCCTTCGCGATCGGCGTCCATGGTCACCCCAAGATCTGTTTCTTCTCCCATTACAAACCTTCCCCGTACTTCAAGTCCATCCACTGCTGCTGTATCCGCTACCACTGCCAGCGCACTACCTGCCCATATGAAACAGTCAACGGTTTCGTTATCGCCTGCACAACCTTCTGATAAGGCTCCCTTTGATGGCACAAGACCCACCCCGCAACGTTCCGTATCTCAGCCTATCGTTCACCAAACTCAGCAGACACAGGTTCAAAGCGGGACACCACAAGGTGGCGTCTGGGATGACCTCGTCGCACTTCAGGCGGTGCCTGCGTCATCGTCTTCATTGCCTCTTCAATACCAGCAGCAACAAGCCGCCCTGCCAGCCTTTTCCCAGGGTTTGACAGCCGTCTCACAAACCCCCTACGGGACCAACGGCTATTCTAACGCAATGACGACTGGAATGAGCACAGCTACTTTCCAACAGCAATCATTTGCAGATAGCAATCCTTACTCTCAGCCCCAATCTGCCTTTGCTGCATCGACGACTTTCAGCACACAACCCCAGTCTTATGGCCAGCAATATTTTATGAGTCAACAACGGTCAGGTACCTTCAGCGCTTCTTCCCAAGGGCAAGTCTTCCACCCTCAGCCTCAGTCAACACTCCAGGTCCAGATCCCACAAAACCGGTCGTTCCTTACCTCTTCCCAAACTTTCATGTCCGCCCCTGCTGGCCAGTCGCAGTTCATGACGCCGAGCCCTGCCCAACAGTTCCTCTCTCCCAGTCCCAACCAGCAGCTCCTCTCACATAGTCCACAACCTCAGTTACAGATGCAGCAGCAGCCACAAAGGCAGTTCTCATCTTCACCGTCGTCAATAATGACGGGCATGTCGCATGGGCAACAGCAGCAGCAGGTGCAGACGCTGGCAAACGGTCAACAACAAATGTCGACAATGTCTACCCCATCGTATGGTCATAACTACTTCCTGGCCTGGAACCAAGTACCGCAACAGCAGGCGCCAGCACAGTCCTTGCAGGCTCTTCCTCAGCAGATGTCGTCCCCGGCCCAATATAACAGTAACTACTCTGGAGGACAGATGTACAGCGCAAGTAGCTATCAGGCTCCGCTTGGCGCGCAGCAGTGGGGTGCGATGTAATGGTGCATACGGACGGACGATCTAGGGATAAGCGTCTGTACGTTGGTTGATAATCGTTTCCTTCTTTCAGGACTGGGATGGATCTCTCATACGGCTTAATTCGCAACTTGTACATAATTGTTTTGGCGTTGTTCTTTCTGTGCTTTCTTCCCTACAGTACATTTAATTACCCACTAATGTAAACACAATGTTTTCAATGTTATATCCGCTACCTTTGCTGCTCTTGCATGATCTTTGTCAAGCACCGTTGGGTTGAAATTTTGTACGCTGCATTTCAAATTGAGCAGACCACTGACTTCAAACGTTACCTACACAAAGGAGTCTTCTGAATCGAAGCAAATTTTATTAACCAAAAAATGAAGGATTCACCGATCTTGTGCTTTGAGTCAATTTGGACCCGGAATTCCAAATTTGCAAAATGTTTAGCAGCAACTCGTTTCGATCGAGTGACCTCGGGGTTATGGGCCCCGCGCGCTTCCAACTGCGCCATGCTGCTGTTGCTAGACTTCTAGTCGGAGACCTCATAGCCAGGCCACGCATGCCTCACGTATTCCATTTTCACAAATCCAAACTTTCAAGCTTAGCTAGTAAAGTAGCCATGAGCGTGTTGTCTTCGTCGCGATCCCCTCCAATGATACGCTCGGTCTGCGCCTCACATATAACAACCCGACGAACCATTTCAAGCGCCGCAATGACGAGCTCTTTCCTGTGGCGCAGCCCTTCCGGACGAAAACTGAGTAAAGCAAGCATCATCGCTGCCTCTTCTACATCAGACAGTCGAAGACGAAGACCCCAGATGCTTCCCTTGTAGACGTCAACGAGCCTGACTGTCTGGAGATTATTCGGTGACGATTGAACTGCTCCAATGAAGCTGGCGATTGTGTAGGGAGACACAAACGTCGCTTGTCCAAGGTAAAATACCCTCAGACTGGGGATATGTGGTGGCACCAGCTCAAAAGGATCCGACTCAGGATTAGACTTGGGACTCGGAAAGCCGATGTGCGTCAATTTGAGTTCTACGAGGTTCGAGTGCCCCGAGAGAGCTCGAAAGAGGGGCAGGACGGCCTGCGGGACAATCTGGATGCGAAGTGAGTTGCGCGGAGCGTTGGTAGGTGTATAACCTACTGCGATGGAGAAATGGTGAGGAGGAGCAGGGCCTACCCAAGTGAACCGACGTGGGCTGTCAAAAGGACTCGTCAAACCACTTTAACTTCAGAACCAACTTGCGCAACGTACTTGATTTGCGAAAGAGCCTCGTACACCATATAGATGTTTGGGTCCTGCGCGTGAGAATCCATTCGCAGACGAAGTAAGTTTACTACAAGCCGCCCTTCATCATCGACTTCAGCTGTTGGAACGGCACTGCAGCGGGTAAAAAGTGAGCACATAAGCTGAAAGACGTCTCCTGTCGCATTGTTCTCAACGTCTATGTCACAGTCAATGCTGCGCGGCGCGCATTGCAATGAGTGGTCTTCAAAAGTGCTCAAAAATAGGGCAAGTTGCCGGGTCGATGTAAAGCGGAGGTGAGTATACAGTATGTGGAAGGCGAGCGTGAAAATTTGGGACGATGTTCGAAGGATGTCAGCTGGCCGCGGATGAAGGGGAAGAGCAAAAGTCAAGATATCAATAAGGAGCTCTGTTGGGAGGGAAACTGGCATGACAGTAAGAATTCAAGAGACGCGGAGGAGTGGCAGTACTTCTCAGTGGTGCTATTTGGCAACACCATTGGAATCAGGACCTTTGAGACAAGTACAAGTTTGCGACAAGCGTCCAACCCAACTTTTGTGCGACCCAGAGCATGTCTTTGAAATTTTGTGGTTATGGATCAATCCTCGAAAGACTTCTAGTCGACTGGTCACCAGACGATTCAACGTCACAGGTTTTAGAAGTTGACTCCGCCATCGCTCGTTTGTCGGAACGATCGCGCGAGCTACGAGAACAAATCAATGCTAAAACCCCCTTCCTGTCCCTCCCTGCAGAAATTATTTCCGAGATCTCAATGATGGCTTGTACTCCAGTTTACACGACCAGTGAGCCGGATGATTTCGTGGTGTCTAGGCAGCTTACAACACCATTTAACTTGGGCAAGACTTGCCGAACTTGGCGACACACAGTTTGGGCCTCTCCTCGGTGTTGGAATAGCATCTTTCTTGAGCTTCGGAGGAATGCAGAGACATATCAACTTCAAGTGGCACTGCTAGAGGGCTGGCTATCCCGCTCCGCAGATCTTCCTCTCTGCATACACCTCGAATTGGAGGACGAACCACAACAATGGACGCGAAACCCTCCAACGGAGGTGTTCGACCTTCTTGCAAGATACTCCCATCGTTGGCTACATGTCAGCACGTTCCTGGTAGATCCTTGTTGGAAGCAACTTGAAAAGTTTCCCCTTCCTCGGTTGACATTGCTTGCTGTGCATCCTCCAATCATCGGGCAAGATGCAGGGTCTAAGGCCAACTGGCGGATTTCGGATGCGCCACTGCTTCGAAACGCATGTATCACATCGTTCAGAAATGAAATAGCACTCCCAACGCATCAACTCACTCAAATCACCTTGCAGTTCATGGATTGGCAAGATTGCCTGTCCATTTTATCAGAATGCGCAACAAAGCTTGTACATTGTGCCCTCGATGAACTGAAACCAGGACCTGTTCACAGTACATCTCCGGCCGCCTTTACACTTCCCCGCTTGTCAAGCTTTAGCGCACGATGCGCGTATTCAAACATACATAATCCGGTTTTGAGACTTTTGGACTGCATCACGGCCCCTGTTCTTTCTCGGATGCAGCTTGGATCGGACGCGGAGCCTTCAACAGCTATACGGGCTTTCCTCTCTCGATCCTCATGCGTACTCCGTGAGCTTTCACTCAATATGCGGTATATGCAGCAGAACGAGCCTTCGCTGATCGCTCTACTTGCGGATGCGGAGAAGTTAGAGAACCTAGAACTGATTTGCCAAAGGGAAGGTATATCTGATCTCATTCTCAATCATCTAAACCCAGCGAGGAAGCAACAGCCGGCAGCTCAGGTTCTCTTGCCCAACCTTCGCTACTTTCATTACATCGGGCTGATGGGATTCGAGCTTGGAACTCTTGTGGATATGATCGACATGCGATATCGCATGGCGGAGGACAGTGGGAAAACTTTAGGATTGCGATCTGAGGGAGACCATAATCGTGTCGCGAAACCGACGGTGTTCAATATCAATATCTTGAAGGTAGTTCCCAGCAAGCGCGCCTCGCTTTCTGCTTCTGCGGAAACGTTGCGAAGACTTAGAAAAGAGCATGCTGGCGTAACATTGTCTTTCTCAGATGAGATGAGCAGGGCAAGAGTATATACATAGTTACGGTGGCACTGCACGCAATGAAAACGGTTTCAAAAGTCAGAGTTTACGAGCCTGTCCTTCCGTGCATGAAAGAACGAAGAAATCGATTAGCATGACGACAACATACTGAGTGCAAACTGGACAGCAAGGTCATGTAAATGTTACTCAAGAGATCAATCGCTCTCTCGTCGTCATCATCATCATCAACCTATACCGTTCGAACTGAGCAACTCGCTTTATTCCTCCCTGGAGCCTTTTTCGCTGGTTGACTTCAAATGGGGGCGGGTAAACGCCATCAAAACTCCTCCAAGGAAATAAACGAGATCGTGAAAATCTGGGAGAAGAAGAGCAACTAGAAGTTGACTGGAAGAGTGGCAGTGCCCTACCAGCGTCCAATCCAACGTTCTTTGTGCCACACAGTCATGTCTTTGAAGGTATGTGATTATGGATCAATCCTAGCAAGACTTCTAGTCGATTGGTCACCAGACGATCCAACGCCAGAGCTCTTAGAAGTTGAATCCGCCATCGCTCGTTTGTCTGAACGATCGCGCGAGCTACGAGAGCAGATTAATGCTAAAAACCCATTTCTCTCTTTCCCTGCAGAGATTATCTCCGAGATCTCAATGATGGCTTGTAGTCCTGTTTACACGGCCAGTGAGCCGGATGATTTTGTTACGTCCTGGCAGCCTACAACGCCATTCAAGTTGGGGAAAATTTGCCGAAATTGGCGACACACAGTTTGGGCTTCTCCTCGGTGTTGGAATACCATCTTTCTTGATCTCCAGAGGAATGCAGAGACATATCATGTTCAAGTGGCGTTGCTGGAGGGGTGGCTATCCCGCTCCGGAGATCTTCCACTCTCCATACACCTTGACGAATGGGAGGACGATCCAGAAGAATGGGCGCAAAACCCACCAATAGAGGTGTTCGACCTCCTTGCAAAATACTCCCATCGTTGGCTACATGTCAGTGCATTCCTGGTATATCCTTGTTGGCAGCAACTTGAAAAGTTTTCCCTTCCTCTGTTGACCTCGCTTGCTGTGGGTCCACCGGGCAACGTCTACCCAACCGGGGGGTCCGGCTGGCAAAGGCAAATTTCGGATGCGCCACTGCTTCGAACCGTGTATATGACGGTGTTGAGTGGGGAAATATTTATACCGGGGCTAATCTGGCATCAACTCACGCACCTTACCTTGGAGTCAATTGTTTGGCAAGATTGCCTGTCCATTTTATCAGCATGCGCACCAAACATCGTGCACTGTGCCCTCCCTGACTTGAAACCACAATTTGCCTTCGGTGCCACTTTGGCCGCCTTTACACTTCCCTGCTTGTCAAGCTTTAGCGCAGCATGCCCACAGAGTACCGAGGCATATAGTCCGGTTTTGACAATTTTAGACCGCATCACAGCCCCTCTTCTCTCTCGGATGCAGCTGCAATTTGATGGAGTTTCGGGCACGGAGCCTTTGATGGCTGTACGGCACTTCCTCTCTCGATCCTCATGCTCACTTTGTGAGCTTTCACTCAATTTGGTGCAGTATACGCGCCAGAACGAGCCTTCGCTGATCGCTCTGCTTGCCGTTACAGAGAAGTTGGAGAAACTAGAACTAATTTGCGAAGTGGAAGGGATATCCGATCTCGTTCTCGATCATCTAAACCCAGATAGGCCGCAACGCCTTCCCCAACATCTGCCTGCAGCTCAAATTCTCTTGCCCAACCTTCGCGACCTTTATTACAACGGACGGATGGAATTCGAGCTTGGAACGCTTGTGGATATGATCAAGATGCGATATCGCATGGCGGAGGACAACGATGATGGGTTAGGATTGCGATCTGAGGAAGACTTTAATCGTCTTGCGAGACCGGCGGTGTTTAATATCAATATCGTGGATGTACCTCCTAGCCAGCGCGTCTCGCTTTCCGCTTCTGCGGAAACGTTGCGAAGGCTTACAAAAGAGCATGGTTGCATTTCCTTGTCCTTCTCAGATGAGATGGGCAACGATATATCTCTTGTGGATTAAAACCTTTTAACGAGGCATGGTAGAACCGCACACAATGAAAATGGTGTCAGAGTGCACAAGCCTGTCCTTTTGTGCACGAAAGAACAAGGAAATGACGACAACATATCGAGCGCAATTAGATAGACAGCAAAGTTATGCACATGGTACTTATTTAGGAGATTAATCACTCTCATCGTCGTCATCATCATCAACCTATACCGTTCCAAGTCAACAATATACCTCATTGAAACATAAAAACGAAACTAACCACCATCTTCCCTCTAGCTTTCGTAGCAGCAGCACGCGACGACCGACCGGCAGGTGCAAATGTCAGCTGGTTCTGCTTCGCCGGCGCAGCAGTCGCTTTCTTCTTCGCTGGAGCCTTTTTCGTTGGTTGACTTGAAAGGGGGAAGGGTGATACACCATGAAAACTCCTCGAAGGAAATGAACGAGATCAGATCACCTTAACACAGCAGCTCTGTTCGTCTTCTTCGTAGCAGGCTTAGGCGCCTCTTCTTCCTCGTCTTCCTCGTCATCAGAATCACCAAGATCAATCACTTCGTCAGAGTCACTCTGTCCGAGTCCAAATGAAACAGTCGTGAATCACAGACCGGAAAAGAGTACTGGTACATACAACAGCCACCTTCTTTCCACGACCCTTTGCAGGTGCTTTCTTCGCTGGTGCTTTTTTCGCCGGTGCCTTGGCTGGCGCTTTCTTCGCTTTGGTAGCAGCGGCGGCAGCTTTCTTTTTGGGAGGTTCGGGCTCGTCGGAATCAATGTCGTCAAAGTTAGAATTGGCACCAGCGTCGACATCCATGAGCATGGAGTCCTCTGAGCCTGATTCGATGGCTTTTGCTTTTCCCTGTAACAAACGTATATGTATATGCTTTTTGATTCGAGAAAGATTGACAGTGGCGACGGACCTTTCCTTTGGCTTTGTTCTCTTTGGCCTTCTCGATGTACTCTTGTTCGTGTTGCTCTTTGGCCTTGACCAACTTTACTCTTCTTCAGCGATGAAACACGCTCGACAAAGAATTACGAACCAAATCCTCCAATTCATCCTCATCAACCCCCTCATCGGCCTCGACGCTTTTCATCAGGCTCTTAAGCGCCTTCGTTACATGCCTACAACATCATCAGTATCGTCACACACTCCTAGCACAAAAACCATGAACAAACGCAGACTCACGTATGAATTGCATGGATATCATCCTTCTCAACAAACATCTGAATAGCATCCGACATCCCATTCTCACCCAACAGCTGCAACTCCTGCGCAGTCAAATACTCCTTCACAAGCGTCGCCACCCGAACCTTTGCCAGTTTCTCTGTAACGCTCAACTCGGGGTCGTCGATACTCAATTCAGGCTGGTCGATGGCGACTTTTGTAGTCCGGCTAGCTGACTTTTTGGAACGGTGGAAGACGAGCAGGTCTCGTGGGTTGGCGATGCGGCCTTGGAATTCTTGCCCGAAACGGATGGGGTTGGAGGTTTCTGTGACCCCTGTTGTGTCGACCTGGATTTTTGGGTTAGTTGGGTTTGAGGTTGGTAGACATCTTGGGAAGGAAAAGATCACCCACCTTTAGACGAACGAGAGGAAGCATTCTTGGGACTTCTGGATCACCGGCTTCTGCTGCCCTGGCATTTCGTTCGTCCCATTGTTCGTTTGCTTCATCGATAAGGGCGTTCACCTGTTAATTCTCAGAAAGTTATCCAATGGAGAGAAAAGCGACTACCTTTGCCTTCAGGTACTTTGTAATTTCCATTTGATCGTTGAGATTGAGTCCTTCCTCTTCCGCCACCTCGTTCAAAACGACTTCTTCGATTACAAACGGTCGGACCGTCCGCAGTGGTATAGGCGTCATTTTGAATTCCTTCCCCTGAACTTCCAGCAAGGCTACATGTCTTTTTCGTCGGTTAGAATCTTAAAGCCCCAGGGGAAAGTAAACATACTTTTCAATGGCCTCACCATCCGCCAGGGATGTCGCAACAGACGACCCAGGTTGAGTTATGTAGTACTTCTTCCCCGCTACGGGTTCAGGGACAATTCTGCAATCGTGTTCATGTCCCCAGATAACCAGGTCCACACTATCGTCAAACATCCCTTCCGGAACGAATTCTTGAGGACCATGTTTCACGCTGTTGAAAGAACGTCTGACTATACCTCCAACAAGTGGGGAAAAATGCGTACCGATTCTGGTGCAACAGCAGAATATTGAACCACTTGTCTTTATCTTTTGGCATGTACATCCGCACACGATTGCTTCGAAGCTCGAAATGCATCCTTTGATCCTTGACGTTCCCGATTCCGTACATGCCAAGTTGGGTCCTTCCTTTACGGAGGAGAACAGGCCGGACAGCGATACCCGTTGTACGAGCGTCGGCGTCTGAGACGGGGAGATCGATTTTTCCCATGTAGTTGAGTAGTCCTGACACGGAAAGAACGTCAAGGGCACATAACGCGCCTTCCTGTGGGTAAGTGGTTGAGTTATAAGAAGCCCAGTTTGTACGATGGGATGGACTTACGGCTCCGGCGCCTTGAGGATCATCGTGGTTGCCGTGAATCGAAAAGACGGGGATGGCAACGTTGAAATTGGGGTCTTCGTAGTTTATAGCAGGAAACCTGCATTATATCGGTGAGATGCCAATCTTATAGAGGAAAAGAGTGGGAACGTACGAAAAGCCGTCAGCCTTTCCTTCTTCAGGATCACTTAACAGCTCTACTTGTATAGGCTTGTCACCTAACGTGTACTCCCGCAGAAGCGCGATGGTCTTGTAAAGGCAGTCCCGGGAAGGCTTGTTCTCGTGGAACAAATCTCCAGCGAGGAGGACAAAGTCGACCTGCATAGCTGGACGTGAGCTCGCGGGATCTCGTGAAGTTGGGAAGAAAGAAAGAAAACGAACGTCGTGTTTTTTCCCCAATTGCAAAATCTCCTGAAACGTATTTATGGAATCCTGTCCGCGAATGGGGTCTCGTTCCAGATAACCGATGTGGTTGTCTGTTGCAAGTAGGATCTTTATAGTGTCTTCTGGGACTTTTTGACGATACGTCAGCGTGACTCTCTCTTAGTGCATAATTCAACTCGTGAACTGACGTTGGCTCTGGATGTCGTGCGACGGAGGCGGCGGTGAGCCTCCTGCTGAGGACATCGCAGTGATGATGCGAGGAGTCACACTGGAAACTTGAACGCGTCGCGTCCGGCGACCAAATAATGGCCGCTCTCATGCATTTCATTTTCGGCATCTCCTCCTTTGCTCCTCCTTTGCTCCTCCATCCCAATCTGAATCTCCTATTTTCTTCGCGTCCAACCAAGCTCCGACAGTACCTCCTATCATGCTATAAAGGCCCACGAGAGATACTATGCAAGCCAATATACATAGTGCCTTTTTCAGTCAACAATGGCACCGATAAGGTCAGTTTGTATCATTGCTTCAAGTATGATCCCAAGATTATATTGGCAGGGTTACGGTTCGCCAAACAACAGAAATGTATACTGAGAACGTTCAGTATCTATCAAGCTCGGCTTTCACGTTCGAATTTGAGCGTGGGTTCTGTGCGGGTCAACTCCCTCTTGATTTCGAACAAGGCTGTTTCACGGTAGTTGCCTAACCATGGTTTATTCACCAATTGTTGTTAACCACCTTTACTTTTCAGATAATAACCAAAGGAGACCGAAATATTGAGTGGCAAAACGCAGAGTGTGGTGACGTCAAGTGGCATGAGCTCTTCCGGCTCCCTTACTTCACCTGCCATTGTATAGGTCCGAGGCATTCATGGACAATGACGCAAATCATCGACCGGGGATTGCTGACCTGGGAAGATGGTGGAAAAAGTGGTCCCTTTCTAACAGTCATTCGTATGTCGTCAATATTAGTCTTCAAACTCAACAGAACGTTAATGCCAATGTTCCCATCTTGACACACAAGTAACAGAAGATTTCAATGCTATATTGTCTCGTGAGCTCAACGGGAGAACTCTCAGATCCATGGTGGCTTGGCTGAGGTCACTACTCCCTCAATTTCTTGTTGGCACGGACGAACCAGTCAAAGAATTTGTCCCTTCACTGGCAAAAGACGATGGTTTCATTCCTGAATATTCTAAATACATCACCTCACCAAGGGCAACGACCGTTGCGCCACGGCGTCACAATGTTACCACAAGCAGGAGCTGCTACTCAAGGGCCGATCCTCCCACTGACACTCGACGAGTGACCGGCCCTCCTGCTGACACTCGATGGGTGACCGGCCCTCCCACTGTCACTCGACACAATTTTATCAGGAGCTGCTGCTCTCCTCCCACGGACACTCGACGAGTGACTGGCTCTCCCGCTGACACCCAACGGGTGACCGGCCCTCCCACCGTCACTCAACGAGGCAGAAACAGAGTTATGAGTGACAACAGTCTGCCTCCTCCAGCGTATACCCCTATTTCCACACAGAGAACGATTCACGCTGTTCCGGGGCAGACTATCAATATTGTCACCAGCTCCACCACTGGTTTGATAATTAACCCTTACGTGCACGCTAACTAGCGCAGAGATTCTCATGAAAGTGAATTCAATCATTGTTTGTAATTAATCATATACTTGTTATAGTTGTGCCTAAAAATGTTTGGGAAAATTTGACCTGCGCTCTCATGTTTTTCAGCATCTCCTCCTTCACTCAACCTTCACTTCCCATTATGAATCTCCTATTTTTTCGCGTTCAATGAAGCTCCGACGGTAACTCCTATCTTGCTATAAAGGCCCCCGGGAGATGCTATGCAAGCCAACATAGCGCCTTTCCCAGTCAACAATGGCACCGATAAGGTCAGTATGTTTCATCGCTTCAAGTATTATGTTAAGATTACATTGGAAGGGTTGTGGTTCGCCAAACGAAAGAACTATATGCTGAGAATGTTCAGTATCTATCAAGCTCGGCTTTCACGTTCGAATTTGAGCGTGGGTTCTGTGCGGGTCAACTCCCTCTCGATTTCGAACAAGGCTGTTTCACGGTAGTTGCCTAACCATGGTTTATTCATCAATTGTCGTTAACTACCTTTACTTTTAGATAATAACCAAAGGAGACCGAAATCTTGAGTGGCAAAACGCAGAGTGTGGTGACGACAGGTGGCATGAGCTCTTCCGGCTCCCTTACTTCACGTGCCATTGTATAGGACCGGGGAATTCATGGACAATGACACAAATAATCGACCAGGGATTGCTAACCTGGGAAGATGGTGGCGAGAGTGGTCCCTTTCTTACGGTCATCCGTATGTTGTCAATTTCAACCTCAAAACTGAACAGAAAATTAATGGCAATGTTCCCATCTTAACACAAGGAACACGCGATTTTAATGCTATATTGTCTCGTGAGCTTGATGGGAGAACTCTGAGATCCATGGTGGCTTGGCTGAGGTCACTACTCCCTCAATTTCTTGTTGGCACGGACGAACCAGTCAAAGAATTTGTCCCTTCACTGGCAAAAGACGATGGTTTCATTCCTGAATATTCTATATACATCACCTCACCAAGGGCAACGACCGTTGCGCCACGGCGTCACAATGTTATCACAAGTAGGAGCTGCTACTCAAGGGCCGATACTCCCACTGACACTCGACGAGTGACCGGCCCTCCCGCTGACACTCGACGGGTGACTGGCCCTCCCACCGTCACACAACGAGGCAGAAGCAGAGTTACGAGTGACAACAGTCTGCTTCCTCCAGCGTATACCCCTGTTTCCACACAGAGAACGATTTACGCTGTTCCGGGGCAGACCATCAATATTGTCACCAGCTCTACGACTGGTCTGATCATCAACCCTTACGTGCACGCGAACTAGACGCAGAGATTTCCATAAAGTGAATTCATTCGTTCTAATTCATCATATACTTGTTGTAGTTCTGCCTAAAAATGTTTGAGCAACGAATTTTTAAAGAAACAGATTAGACTGGATTAGACGTCGAAAATTCTGTTCAGAAACCTCTGGAGTTGCCTCCACGGAAGGTGATTTGAGAGTCGACTGAACGATAAACTGCAATCTGCACATAAATTTGAAATTCCCAGGATACACAAGCGCAGTGCCCTGAGTTTGGAGCAAAATGAACGCTGAGCGCTGGTTTCTTATCTCTGACGCCGTTCACGCAGGACGACGACGACCTTTTTTCTTTCAACTAGATCTTTTCGCCAGCTTGAATGGCGCCCCACAAAGATGCGAAGCCTGCTTCAAAGGCGCTAGTGGTACGCCCCGCTTTACAGCTGTTAACGACCGAAAGCTTATCCAACTCTCCTCGTAGATTGGTGTTGTCGTTTTTTATCTGGTGGCTGCACTATCGGTACGTTCTCACTTGCTGAAGTGCGGGTGTAAACTTACACAGCAGGCGTACAACTATTAGATGGTCATGGCGTGCGGCAATTTCTCTTGTCCTCCAAATTTGTAGTAACGCTCAACGATCACTTGCAGCAACAAATGGGTTCTGAACGTCACCTCAATCCCGCTCTTCTTCCTCTGGACCCAATTAACAATAGCCTCTCTCCTCTTCGTAATATCCGACACACTACGCATCCTACCCGACCGCCTAACGTTTGACCTGGAGACATGTAAAGGCCTCGTCCCAATGGTTGGCTTGAGCGTACTCGGTTTGAGGTCAGTCACCCCCTCTCCATCTCTCTCATACTTCGCCTTTTGAAAACTCACGACTCCACAGCTTCAGCAACTACACCCTCAAATACGTCGACGCCTCCTTCTACCAAGTCGCACGCGGCCTCGTTCTCCCCTTCACAGTCTTCACCTCTTTCATAGTCCTCCACTCCCGCCCATCCCTACGTATCCTCCTCACATGCGGCGTCGTCACACTCGGATTCTTCGTCGGCGTTTTCCTAGATGGAACGCCCATCTCCCTCGTCGGTGTCTTTTTCGGTGTCGCCAGCTCGGCGATCACGGCTACCCATTCCGTGGTTATCAAGCAAAGCCTTAACGTCGTTAATGGGAGCGCGCTGGCGCTGTCGTGGTACACGAACTTGTTGAGTGCTATCGTGTTGCTGCCGCTCCTTGTCCTGGTTGGTGAAGGTCCGGATGTGGTCAAGTTGCTGTTTGGCATCGACGAGCTTTTGGTCAAGGCTGGTGCTATGAGTCCGTTGAGGACGTTCCTTTGGGGATCTTTGATCACTGTAAGCCTTCTGATCGGATACACTAATTCTTGCTCATGCTGATTGAACAAAGGGCGTCCTCGGGTTCATGATGAGCTTCGCCAGTCTACTTTCCATCAAAGTGACATCCCCAATCACCCACATGGTATCCTCAGCCGTACGCGGCGTACTTTCATCCGTTCTTGGAATGTGGATATTCCACGACATTATTACAGGGTACGTCTCTACTGCCATCTTTCATCCCCCATAATCCCATATCCCATCCGTATCCCGTCTTCCATGAATGGATTTAACGCATACATTGTCTCCCCAGGGGCCGCGCCTCTTCAATCGCCACTATTCTCTTCGGCTCCGTTATGTACACCTGGGTGAAACATCAAGAATCGCAGCCCGCTTCAAGTTCGAAAGGCGCATATGACCGACTCGAGATGGATGTTGAATCAATGGCAGAGTCGAAACCCAGATAGCTACACCCACGATCGTTGCATGACAGTATTATTTTAGAGAAGCGCGCATCAGGACTTTAGCATAGACGTGTGGAATACCCATCTTCGTCGAGAGCAGGAATATGTACAATATAATTATCAGACTTGCTATCGTCCATCTTCCAACACTCCTTCCAGATATGCGCAGGAAGTATATTAGTGATAGCCCAAGAGACGTCTATAAGTATGTCAAAATGTTACAAGATGATCTGTCCTCTTCGTTCTCTTCACAACTATATTACCTCTTCACCGACACCCTGTACCCTTCGCCTGCGGTAAGACAGGCAACTTCAATCCCCTGCCGCACCTCTCCAGATTCCCATCTGTTAATTCGTACGCGGGCCGGTACTGCGGGGTTGCATCTTCGGTAGTTGAGGACCGTGATAGTTCGACCGGAGGGACGCCGTTTGACCGTGATGTTGTTGATGACGTACAAGATTCGGGCGAAACAGGTGCAGACAGTGATGTTTTCCCTTCCACCAAAGGCTGCTGCTCTGGAACTAGAAGGGCAGGGTTGGGAAAGGTATTGTAAGTCGATCCTAGGGATGTGTACCTGAAGAAAAAAGAAGTTGAGAACAGAGCCGGATAAAGAGAGTGGGAAGAAGAAACATACCCTTGATCGTATAAATCACAATACGGCACGTTAAGCTGCCGGAGGAACTTCCACACGTCCGCGTAGGACCAGTTGATGATTGGGTTTACGCGTTCAAAACATGGCCAGCCGGGGTCCGTCATGTTTCTGTGAGATAATGTAGCTAAACTAACAATCAACCGGAACGAAAATAAGAAGACGTGGGGTGAACGTACCACCATGAGGATCCGTTCGGCGGGTACCAATCAAGATGGCAGTGACCTGTGGGAAGCGCTCCTTGTACATCTCCAATGCGTGAAGCATCCCCTCCCCAGGTCTAATCTTCCCTGCTGCTTTAGGAGCACCCGGCTCATCCGGCCCTGTAGTAAGTGTAGGGTCTACTTGAGATAGTGCAGACCGACACGAAAATAAATCGAGGTTGTACGTCTTTTCCGTCTTTGAGATGAAGGCTTCTAATGAAGGGAAGGGCGAGGGTACGGGGATGTATATCGAGTGAATGGGTTTCATCTCTTCAAATGGTTTCAACCGCCGTGCGATGGCTCCTGCGTAGAGGTGTAGAAGGACTGTACCTATGAAAATGAGAAGAGTTGATGCTTGTCAATTTCGTACTGCGGGAAGGAAAACTCACAGTCTTTTCCACCGTTAAAGCTGATAGAGAGGCCGTCTTGCCTTTGAGTAGTATTATTGTAAGGTCATCAACTGGCCCGTTACGAGAACCTCTCACACACCCGTGTGTATCCAAGGCATGATCAATGACTTCCAGAGCTTCCTTGACCAGCGGCGCGAGGGGGTCGTCGGGTGAGTTGGCGAGTGCGTATACGCCCTCTGCTATGCGTTTGCAGTCCATGAGTGCGTCGTGCAGGTATCTAGGCGCACAATCTAAGTAGGTGGTGAGGAAGTGGCGAAGGCAGGAGGAGGATAATTCTATATCACGTGTTATATGTTATTGTATCAAGCTTTAGATAAGAAATTATCTAATCTAGCCTATAACCAACATTCTTCCCTTCATCCCTTCTGTCAGGTCGACGTTGACCACGACCACAGGGTGCAACTTCAATAGTGACGATTCTGAGGAACCCAACAGCTTGACGATTTAGAGCTCTTCCATCCCATCATGACAAACGTCGTCCTCGTCACAGGAGGAACGGGGCTAGTGGGGAAAGCGATAAAGCATATCATTGATACCGAACCCGAAGGCTCACGTTTTGGAAAGCGGGATGGCGAGACTTGGATATTCGCCAGCTCATCAGAGGCCGATCTGAGGTGAGGAGAGTCGTAGGACTTATCGCTGTCTTGCCTCCTGCTTATCACACACAGAGATCCTGCACAGACGCGTCAGTTGTATGAGAAGTACAAGCCTACTCATGTCATTCATCTCGCTGCTCTTGGTGCGTGAGTTTAAGTCGTAATCAAAACAGGCAGAAGCTGACTTTTTTCTCTAGTCGGAGGCTTGTTCAAGAATATGAAATATAAGGCATGCTCTCTAACTTCTACCACGACAGATCGCTCGCTGACCATCCAGCAAACAGCTCACTTTCCTCCGAGACAACATCCTCATCAACGACAACGTCCTACACGCCGCCTACGAACACAAGACCACCAAAGTCATCTCATGTCTCTCAACATGCGTTTTCCCAGATAAAGTCGAGTACCCCCTTGACGAAACCAAGATCCATAGTGGACCACCACACGAAAGTAACTTTGGCTACGCCCACGCGAAGCGCATGGTCGATGTCCAGAACCAGTGCGCTTTATCTCCCCTTTTCCTTTGCTGATGGAGCTCATAAGATACATAGTGCGTACAAGGAGGAATTCGGATGTAACTTCACTTCGGCGATACCCACGAACGTGTTTGGGCCTCATGACAACTTGTACGTGAAGCACTTCCTTACTTCCCTTTCGGGTGGTTGAATAGGTTTTAGCGATCTAGAAGATTCACACGTCATTCCAGGGCTCATTCACAAGTGTTACCTAGCAAAGAGTGCGTTCATCTAGCTCTATTCCACTTCTGAATGACATATATGACCTGGACTAGAGAACGGAACACCTTTCGCCGTCGCTGGGACAGGAAAACCACTTCGCCAATTCATCTTCTCATATGACCTTGCGAAACTCTTCATATGGATGCTTCGGGAATACGACGACGTTGAACCCGTCATTCTCTCGGGTTAGCAATATCAACGTCTCTTTTCCATTGAGTCCTTCTGATTCCCTGATTTCGCAGTTGGTGAAGACGAAGAAGTGAGCATCAAAGCGGTCGCAGACGCCATTGTGAACGCCGTGGGCTTTCAAGGAGAATACACCGTACGTCCCACACACAACATTACCAAGCCAACTATTCAGCTAACCCTCTGCAGTTCGACACTACGCGCGCGGATGGTCAGTTCCGGAAACCCGCATCGAACAAGAAGCTTCTGACGTTGATGGGCGGGTTCGAGTTCACCCCTTTCGATAACGGTGGGTTCCACACATTCACTTTTCTTCACTCATTTCTTTTGGGGCTCCCTTTCTTACTTACGACACTCTACTTTACTTTACAGCGTTGGATACCACCGTGAAATGGTTCCTAGAGAACTATCACAATGCCCGGATAGGTTCATTGGCAAATAGATCATGAAAGACGTACTCAACTTGAAATCGATATCCGATGTGGACTATGTTGGTAGAAATGAATGGACTTGCGATTGTACTATTACTACTTTTGGACTTGGAGTGAATGGATACCTTGTATTAGTCTCGACACCAGCCGTTACGGTGATATTACAAACTTGAAGGGTAGATATATTTGTACTTGATTTGTACCGCCTTTCCTTCGGAGTTGGCTGGCTGTACTTAGATCACAGCCTCATGTCAACAACATAAGCCTTTAAGTACCTCCAGATATGATACATTGCATTCTCTCCTGCTTGTCTTGCACTAGCAACATCGATAAACCACATGGCTTCAACTTTCCCTATGCATCAGGTTTTACCATCCAAGACTGTCATATGCATGATGTTGCTGGGGATGCCTACTTCAACTACTGTACGATTACCAAACGATTATGACCAGCTCTTCAAGCTGTTTACAGTCATCCACCCCTTAATGATACACCACCCCCATTTGATACACTTTTGACTAGCAGATATCTCACTCAATACTGCACCAATTTTTATGAAACAAGTTGTAACAAGTAGTAAAAACTCATATCTACCACCACACATAATTTGGATGCAATTGAGGAAGAATTGGAAAAGCTGTGGAGCATACAAAATGGACTGTTTTTTGGAAATAGCCAAATACAGTCATACCCCTCAATGATACACCCATAATCTTAATTTTTCTCTGTGAAATGTGGGTCAAACATTCTGAAATTTGGTATGGTCATAGAAGGGCATTTATCCGAGATTTTCATCTAGTTTTTGTAGAGAAAGGTTGTGCTCAAATCTGTTGAAGCTAATTTCTCATTTTGGGTGCATCATTAGCAGGTGGATGACTGTAGGGTGTGACCTATTTCGATCAACTCTTCGTCACTTCAACATCTGATGTAGAATCAGGTGCACACCATACCTGATTCCTGACTTTGGCTATCCCATGCCCATATTGCCTCTGCAACCATGCAAAGCCTTGGCATCATTGGACACCTTCTGTAGTATTTTACAACTGTTTCTGGATTAGGAGTCCTTATGCCAACCTTATGCTGACTTGTTTGGATCTAATAGTATTTGGTTATAACATGTTTGCCTAATACTATTGTACAAATACTCACAAGAGGCAAATCACATTTGTCACCTGGTGAAGAGGTAATAAAAAGGAGATAACTATGTTAAATAGTCAACCTCACATTAGTGTCAAAAATGTTCAAATAAAAAAGATTCATTGTTATCTCAACTTTGCAGCCACAAAAAGGTGATGATGTGTATGTCAAATATTGATTGGTAGTTTGTTAGTGCAGGAATGACTGAGAAACAAAAGAAATCCTGCCAGGAAAGGAAGATAAAGAAAGACCCTGTTTTACCTTTGCAACAATGATGAGGCAACTATTTAATGTCATTGAAAGATCTTTCCAGCCTGAGGGAACAGAAACAAAGAATTAAAATTATCTCTCAGGGTTCCTTTGTTCAAGAGGGTTAAATTTAATTTCCTTGATTGCTTTTTAAAGTGCCAAGAAAGACCTTTCAGTGACATTAAATAGTTGCTTCACCATTGTTGCCCAGGTAAAACAGGGTCTTTCTTTATCTTCCTTTTCTGGCAAGAATTTCTTTTGTTTCTCAGTCATTCCTGCTCTAACAAACTACCAATAAATATTTTACATACATGATATGACCTTTTTGTAGCTGCAAAATTGAATGAACAATGAATCTTTTCTATTTAAACATTTTTAACACCAATGTGGAATTGACTATTTAACATATTTATCTCCTTTTTATTACCTCATTGCCAGGCAATGAATGTGGTTTGCCCCTTGTCACTGTCAAGCAGACATATCTTGCATTTATTTAATGAGTACATGACAGATGATAACAATGTGTTTGGGTATATATGTCACAAACCATCCTCATGACCCTTTACCTCATATGACCTATCCATGCCAACCTTGCTCCTCAGACTACAATGCTGAACTAACTCCAATCTTGTATCCTGGAAAATCCACACTGAACATGTGTATGCAACTTCAAGCATGACAACTTTGAATAGAACAAGTGCCTATTGTTCTTTGCCTCACCAAGCCACCTACTCTCCACCTTGGCAAACCTCTTCACAATAACTCCCAATTCTGACTCCACTAGTGTTTAAAGGTTCAGTCCATAGGACTGCAAAAAACTGGTGGACCAGACTGAACCAGACCATGGTTTGGTCTTTTTTCAGTTGCAGTTGCCCAAATTTGGGGTTGGTCCAGTTGCTGGTTGCCTCATTTCAAAGTAATAATGATTGAGGTATGAATGATTTATATTGGTACAACAAATTATATGCAAAGAAACCAGTCTGGATCAGTCTGAACCAGTTCCATGGACCACAAAAAACTGGTTCTAGGTGGTTCAGTTCCATTCCCTCAATATCCAAGTCAGTCCTAGACCAGTTGGGGTCCACAGTTGCACATTTTAGGGGCAAAAAACTGGACTGAACTGAACCTTTAAACACTAGACTCCATGTTTCCTCACTTGTTGTCTCCACCTCCATGATACTTCCTCATGGCCCTTGTTCCCTCTATTGTTCTACCTTGTACTGATATCAGTGACCTCTTCTTGTCTTGTTGCTTTGTCCTCTTGTCTCAGCCTCTCATCTGTGTTATCTCTACTAACTCACCTCAGACTTCAACTACAACACTGAATCCACTTTACACTGAGTTATCATGTAACTCTGATACCCTAACATTTCACTTGGTTTCATTCACTTCATGTATTCTCGAAGTCTGCAACTCCAAGCCTACACTATCTTCATCTCTGACAGACTTAACTCCATTCCTGTCAGTCTCAGAGCTCAACCCTGTACCTCCCAGCTTCTTGGACTTAGCTCCATACACTTATGCTTCCAGAGCTAACTCTGTATAATGACTCTATTCCAGATCTCGTCCCCTTCCAGTCTAGTAACTACCAGTGGTATCTATGTCAACCCCTACCTTGTCTTATACCCTATCTAAGGAATAGGATGGATCCTAACAATATACTAGAGACTGGTTGAGCAGTAACTGTACTATCAAAGGTCAGGTACTTGGCCACCTAAGGGTTTCTGGTGGAATAACAGTGAATCAAAATACTTACATATCTCAAGCTTTGGTCAGATGCTTGGCAGCTATGTTAGGAAGGACCTAAGATACTTGCTATGATGTTTGAATTAACTATATAACTGTGATGGGGATTCTCTGACAGAGGGTGGGAAATTGTACAAGCCTGAGAACTCAGCCAATCAGAGAAGCATGGGGCTCATGTGGGTTAAAACATAAAATTTGGGTGCAATTATATATACTACTACCAGGATCTACAACATTGGCAAGTTTCAAGCCAAGAGTCAAAACACTGGTGCTGGGCAAGGTGTTGCCATATCAGGGGGGGGGGTCTTAGAAAACATGCCAAAACACCACATGGCCACCCATCAACCCATCATATCTCAAATTGAGTGATCTTTGGCAAATTCATGTTCATGTCAATAACTTCCTGTATTACAGCCCTCAAATTTAAACATACACTATGGTAAGTGGTTTGCTGTCTAGACCCTAAGTACTGAAATAACCAAGTACCCAGGCTGAGTAGGTGACCTTTGATAGTATGTGTGTACAAAGTTAGTGGAGACAGGTAATAAAAGAGTTAGAAAGCAACAAGGAAAATTGTAATGGTGAATAGAGTGCAAGAGAGTAGAGGAGTGAATGAAGTGAGAGGGAATAGAGTATAAATGGGGAGTACCATAACACATGCTTTGCATGTGACATTGGAAGCCTTTGGATGTTGTCTGTCTCATGTCCTACTGAAAATCAAAATAAGAATTTATAATCTGGGAATGTTGCAATGTTGCAATACCTTTCTCTTCATTATCTTGGAAATTTTGTTTGTAATTTTGGAAAGATGATGAGCTGAAATAAAAAGACATGAATTGACCAAACTTCAGAGTAGATAAAACTCACTCTTTTTCTTTGATTGGGTTCCTGAAGCATTTCTATTGGCTGGAGATCTAATTTCTGCAAGTAATGCAACTGCTTAAACTGTTTCTGGATGTTCCTCTCCCAAAAATTTCTGTCTTACATCTACAACTTGGACTTCAAGGTTGGCTGCATCTGTGTACTTTTGTAGACAGTAAAATATTACTGCAAGACTCTCCATTGCATCAATTGTGTCAGGGTGTTCTTCTCCAAGATATTTTTTTCTCATGTCAAGAACTTGGATCTGAAGCTTCTCTGCATCTGCATAATTCCCTAGACTCTTGAATATGCCTGCAAGGTCACTCATAGCTGAGATTGTATCTGGGTGTTCTTGTCCAAGGAGACTATTTCTTAGATCTACAACTTTAATCTGCAGTTTCTCTGCATCTGCATATTTTCCTAGTCTCTTATATGTTAATGCAAGGTCACTCATAGCTAAGATTGTATGTGGGTGTTCTTGTCCAAGGTGACTGTTTCTCAGATCTAGAGTTTTGATTTGCAGTTTCTCTGCATCTGCATATTTTCCTAGTCTCTTATATGTTAATGCAAGGTTACTCATGACAGTGATTGTACTTGGGTGTTCTTCTCCAAGAAGTCTGTTTCTCACATCTAGAACTTTGATGTGCAGCTTCTCTGCATCTTCATGTTTTCCTAGTCTCTCATATGTACCTGCAAGGTTACCCATAACAGTGATTGTGCTTGGGTGTTCTTCTCCAAGAAGTCTGTTTCTCACATCTAGAACTTTGATGTGCAGCTTCTCTGCATCTTCATATCTTCTTAATCCCACATATGTATTTGCAAGATTACTCATGGCAGTGATTGTATCTGGGTGATCTTCTCCAAGAAGTCTGTTTCTTAGATCTAGAACTTTGATTTGTAGCTTCTCTGCATCTGCAAATTTTTCTAGATACTCATATGTAATTGCAAGATCACTCATAACATTGATTCTATTTGGGTGTTCTTCTCCAAGTAGTTTGTTATCCAGGGCTTTTATTTGAAGCTTCTCTGCATCTGCATATTTTCCTAGATCCTGATATGTATGTGCAAGATCAGTCAAGGTACCAATTGTATCTGGGTGCTCTTCCCCATATATGATTTTTTTAATATTCAAAGCTTCAGTTTCAAGCTTCTCTGCATCTAGATATTTTCCTAGGCTTTTATATGTATATGCAAGGTCACACATAGCCCTAATTGTATTTGGGTGTTTTTCCCCATGTAGTATATTTCTCATAATTAAAACCTCAACTCTGAGCTTCTCTGCATCTGCATATTTTCCAAGACTCTCATATGTAATTGCAAGATTACCCATGGTTGAGATTGTGTCTGGGTGCTCATCCCCAAGTAATTTGTTTCTTTGATCTAGAACTTTTATATGTAGCTTCTCTGCATCTGAGTATCTTCCTAGTCCATGATATGCATTTGCAAGGCAACCCATGGCACTGATTGTCTTGGGGTGTTCTTCTCCAAAATGACCTTTCATCCAATTTAGAACTTTGATTTTGAGCTTCTCTGCATCTGCATATTTTCCTAGACCTTGATATGTAGCTGCAAGGTAGCTCATGGCTGAGATTGTATCTGGGTGCTCCTCTCCAAGAGTACTGCTTCTTGTATCCAGAACTTGAATCTCAAACTTCTCTGCCTCAGTACTATACCCCTGTTCACTCAACAACCTTCCAAACTTTTCATGAGCATCATCAAAGTATCTATCAACCATATTCTTTGTTGCCATTACACTTTGCATTATGTTGGCTCTCAAATGAGTGACCAAAATCTGTCTGAACTGGTATGTCTGCTTATCAAAGTCTTCTAACAGAGAGCAAGCCAATATTCCATATGCCATCAAAGAGTATTTCTCTCTATCTTCTGAGGACATTCTATCTCTTCCCCATGTGTGGATGAGTGGATGCATGGTATAGATACCTTTGGATGAACCCAGTTTGATCAGGCTGAATGAAATTAATATTCGAACTCCTTCTTTGAAGATGAAGTTATCCCATTTTTCTGTGTTATGAAGCTGAAGCAGTGGACAGTTTATTACAGAGCTTGCAAGAGGTAAGGCAGACCCCCACTCATATTTCTTATGTTTTTCAGTAGCAGCATAAGAAAAGATTTCTTCAGTAATGCCATCAAAATGAAAGAAAGCAAATATAGCCAGCAGAAACATTGCACCATTAGCTGCCTCAGCTGTGTGAGGATCATCACTTTTGGCTCTTGCCTGAATTTCTTTGAATGATAGCTCCCAAGTCCCATAGACAGACCTGTTATATTTAGATGCCCCTTTGAAAGCTGGGTAAGATAATAATTTTTCTCTGTATTGAGAATATTCATCCAGATAGTCTCTGATATCTGTGTCCCCAAAAGCAATAAAAGCACCAGCCTGATCAATAGCCAGAGGAATGCAAAAGAGCTCATTCACAATCCTGGAAGCCTCCACTAGTAAATCTTCTTGAGACTCAATCAAGCAAGCAGCCTTCAAAAGTAAAGAAATGGCATCATTTTCTCCCATCTCCTTCACCTCAAGAGAATTCTCATGTAATGTCAAATGTTTTAGACCAGAGTTGCAACTAGTTATTAGAATATTCCCCCCAAGCCCAGATGGAAAATATTGCTCCAGTTCTTCAGGTGTCAGATTATCAGCATTATCAAAGACCATTGCATAGTTATCTCCCAGAGAGCTGATCCACCATAAAGCAGATTGAGGTGAACCATCCAGTGCAGAAAACTGAGCCCCAGGAAGATTGCAGATTCCCTTCAGTCCCTCTGTGATTGTATCAATGGAAGATGCATCTATCCAGAAAACATGGGAAAAGCTGGGAACCAATCAGTCATAAGACCTGGGTATTTTGATAAAGAACTCACTAGTCAGACATCTCCTCCATGAACCTCAAACAAATCTGAGTCTTTCCAATACCCCCCATGCCATACAACAAGAAGAGTTTTCGTGGGCGAAGTTTATCATTGCTTTCAGCAGCAAAATGTTCCTTCAGTGTAGTGAGAGCGTCAGTCCGCCCTGTGAACCGAATACTCGAGTTTGGTTTTACAGGAATCGCTGCCTCGGACGTCGTTTTGTTGTCAGCGCTCGTGTAGTAATTGATCTGAAAAAGATACCAATTGGTCAGCTTGCAATAACAGGCATCGGAGAGCTTCACAGACAGTATCAGCAGTGTTAAATGTGCCGCCACTTATAACGAAGTTCTGAGCACTTTGGAGGACATGTTTGCCACTCATGTTGGTAGCATAACAGATGGGGGCGGAAGAAAGAAACGAGAAGTTGGGTGCAGCAACATGAGGCATCTTTCGCAATTTGCCGCGGCACGTTTCGTGCACCAAGCACAGCTCAACATTGTCACCTGTCCCATTTGGCGCCCTGGAAGCGCAAACGTTTCTGCGCAAGACTAAGTATCATGGTCGAAAGACAAGCTGCGACGTCGAGTTGTATCAAGAGGTCAGCGCTGTCAGCTTTTGCGTCATGGGCGTGGACTACGCTTCAACTACTTACCGGTACTTACCCATCGAACTGTCCAACAGCCATTTTACCAGGCACAAGCCAGAGATCCTAGGCACGCTATTCATCCTTCGGAAATATCAATCCCTTGTAAGTTGTCAGTCTCGCTTCCTCTTCAGTTTCCCTCATCCCGAGAATGGGTGGTTGTATTGCATCACTAATGTTACTGTGTATACTCTCGTCGTTTCTCCCTCCGTCGCTCAATGTCAACTTGCTAACAACTTCCCAGAACATCCAATGAAATTTCGTCCCCACTGGTCCCCACCCTTCACCTCGAACAGCCGCGGATTATTCTGCACGGCGTATCTCGGACCGTTTCCTCCCACACACGATTGACCTTGGTCAACGAAGCCCTCCGCCTCACTAAGTTTGACGAATTCCGACATCGGAGCTCATGACCCGACAAGATGAGCTTCAACTTGAAGAAAGAGTTTGAAACGCTCAACACAGAATGGAGGAAAGAGATCGAGGACGAGTCGAGAGAGGAAGTAAGTCGCGGCCTTGACTTGACATGGCAGATCGGTGAGTCCGACCAGCGAGAAATTGCAGCTGACTCAGCCTTTGTACTTGCTACAGCAGGCGCGATTGGAAAGCAACGACGTTAAGCGGCACTTGGAAGTCAAACGCAGCACAGCGGCCGGGCCAGTTGGAGCTCGCTTAACACCTCGTCCCTTTGCCATCCTCAAACTCCAACGTTGTTGGGGGATTAGGCGAGTAGAAATCACAAGCCGAGGATCAATACCAACGCAGTCAGAACGAAACTCGCACCTCCAGCAAGAAGGCCCGGACTCTTACCAACGGCGTCACAGATAGACAAGGTCCCTCAGCTTCAAACTAAAGCAACATGTGCTACTCCTCGATTGGCTGGGGCCAGCCCAGCTAATCATGCGATGAGGTTATGACGGTTTGTTTCGGGTTTTTCTGCTATTGGCGAGTTGGGGATGGATGCCTCCACAAAGCGAGTGGAGTGGAGTGGCGTCTTTTCAACCTTTCCCCTCTCTCCCCCTTCGTTTCAACCCTCCTCTCCGAAACTCTCTTATTTACCCGTTTCCTCCCCTCTTCCCGCCTCCCGTCTACTTCCAACCCGCTTCAATTTCTTCACGTTGTTAACGACTCTGCCCAAGTTCACACTTCCATCATCCGCCTTCTGCACGACCGCCCCCTCACAATATCAAATAACAGTGGCTGCCGGGACACGGCGCTCAGAGTGTGGGTCGTGAAAAAGAGAAATGTGTATGCGCGTTGAAAGGACAACACGGGCGAGGGCATCCACGTCTACGCAGGACACTTCCATCGGATGTACGGTGTTGCTCTTGATGGTGTGAGGATCGTTCCCTGGGGTCTGGGTATGACCGTTCCCACATGGGACGGTGCCACTGGGTTTGTTCGTTTTTTACACTGTCTGTCCACCTCACACCTAACGACCGCTTCAGCCAATGCCTCGCCCTGCAAGCCCACACGGCCCTCATCTGCCAACTGCAACTTGTCAAATCCTCCCTCCATTCTACCTGACACCAATACCCCTCCACCCAGTGATCACCGGACACTCACCAGGAGAAGACGGAAGTCGGATGGCAGCGAAAAAGAAATCGCTGGTCTACATCACGTTTTTTATCCACAAAATAGTTTCTCAGATTTCACTTGGAAATAAGAACGAAAAAAATCGTATCAATCGCATCAGCCTATCATTCTGACGACGCTGGAAGCAGGCCGAAAGCGTGTGTTCAACTAATCAACTTTACATACACCGAACATTGGTGATCGCGAAAATACATCCGTTCCTTCTTCGGAGTTTGGCTGCTGTACTTACATAGATCACAGCCTCATATCTCCCAAGATGTAACGGCGCTTCGCATTCTGTCGCGCTTGTCTTGCACCTACGGCGATGAACCGCATGCCCTTCTTCGCCCATGCCTCAGGTTTTACCATCAAAGACAGTCATATGTCTGAAGTTGGTGGGGACTATTTCAACATCCACTTCACGATGCCTGCAGAATCTACAGGCTGGTTCCGAATTTCAATCTTTCAACGATCTTATTGAATGAAGTGTTTAGAGCGCATTGCAACGCAACTACTGGGGAAAAGGAAAGAGTGTGATCTTGACAAAGGTGATGCGGAAGCCGATGGACCCAGGAAGAGATTGAGAAAAGTTCGCGATGAAACTTCGGATAGCCTGATGGTTCGCTTCTTCTCATGAATCATACCCCTTGCTTGACGAATTTATCTTCCGTCTCATAGGCCGTGCATTCAAAGGACATAGATTTGCAGAGACAACTAACAAGTGGCTCCGATTATCGCACACACTCAGCATTCTACGAAGGGCGCGTTGTGGCGGTCAAGGTTTTCGAGGGTCCTCGCGCCAAGCAGGTTAAAAAATTCTTATTCCACTCGGAATTTATTAATTGTAACTCTTGCAGAGTTGGAAGCTCAATCTTACATTCGCTAAACACTTTCTGTGAATATCATCTACGACCTTTCGTATCTTCTAATGACTCGCTCAAAATTCAGTCATTCTAATGTTCCAAAAATTGTCGGGATTTCTGACGAAAACAGAACAGAAAGTCCATTCATCATTTTTCATGGAAGTGAGTTTCTAGCACTCCCTTAAACACATTACACTCATGGGGATATCAGTATCTGACAGAAAAATGAATTCGTTGTTAGCCAATGCGTTGCGTACCGATCTGAATAAGAGTGTTCGGCTATCGATGAGAACGGTCAGTTACATCGTCGGCCATGGTGATGCGGCTTAACCACGCAAATGACACCAGGTCAAAGGGCTCGCGGTATGGATGGCTTTATTTCAGCCATGGCTTGTCTGAAATACGTTTTCTGGTATACAGGCAGGGCTGAGTTACATGGAATCTCAGAACCTTCTACCGAAGGGCATAATTAAATTGGAGGTGAGTTTATAAGGTTAGCCTTGCGCACTGAGAAGATTCTTACTTTCGAGGATCAGAACTTCGACATCTTTGCTGGTGGCAGCGATGAGCCAGTTCTTTCGATTCACCTGTCGGATACCTCTGCTCGTGGACCCCAACCGGCTTACCATCCAGAAGACCACCGGGCTGGGACCGAAATGTTGAGCGCACTCTGTCAGAAAGTTCGTACTCCTTCTAAGACAGAAAGGCCTATCCATTGCTGAGACAAGGCATTTTCGCCCCCTCCAGCTGTTTACGGAGGTCAACTCCACCCTCTATGGTATCACATTTATTTCCATGTTTTTTTACAGCCACTGAAATTCAATGACAGACGATTCTCCAGAGCGGGAACTCGACGCAGACGACTTGGTTGAAAATTACTCAAGCGTCGTTCAAAGCAATCAGGAAGGCCACTCAAATGTCGCCGGGGACGTTTCGAGCCCGACAGAAGTGCGAACAGCTCATAAAACTCCTCGGCGTGAGGTGCGGTGGCAACTTGATAAGAGTGCAAACAATAGAAGCCTCGAGTCCATAGTGCGCCGTTTCGAGGACTACCTGGACTGTGTTTCGGCATCATCAGCAGACTCTCCCCTGTGTCGTATTACATTGGGTCATAAACGGATTTCCCATCGTTGTCCTGGATATCTTCGCGAGGAGATAACTCTCACAGCAGATGTGTCAAGAAGCGTTGTTGTTGCTCACCAATACCCCAGTCAAAGCGAGATTTGCACAATATGTGGCCAGCTTGTTCAATATCCTAGCAATCCAGTACCTTCTGCTGACTTTGAGTTCTCCTTTGACCCTTCTCTCCCTTCTTCTGCCAATCTTTTCTCACCCACAGAGACAACCGATCCCTTGGGCTTCTTGGACAACTCTGATGAACTCAATCATTATCTTCAGGACCCCAGCAATTCAGTGCCTCATCATACTACTAAGGTGTCTATATGGCCCCACCCAAAAACCGTCGTCTCCACCAAGGTACCGATGTCGATTGGCTCAAAGCGTTCGCACGACTATAGTGTCGACGACTTTTTCGCAGACATGAAAAAGAGACGTGTCGATCCTGCCTATGAACCGCGTGAGTCTCTCCCCATCCCTGCTTGTCGTGAAATTCTAACCGTTCCTTGCAGGAATGGCAGAACGTCTGAATAATCTCGTCTGCCACCAGCATGGCAACTCGGGTGGAAACTACAGCACCTCTTTCAACCCGCGCTCCGCCTCCTTGGACATCCGCACCCCAGAAGAGCTCGCAACCGTAAACAAGTTCCTCGTCACCCTCGGCCGCGAAGTTTCTGGTGGTCGGCATCATCCGGTGCCCAGTCCAAACCTCCCCACAGACGCCCATTTTGACGCTGCCAACTTGAGTCAACTTGGTCTCACCGGGATACCTGGCCTACTGCCTACGAACTATGATCACTTGGCGGAACGTCTTGCGATTCCCCTCTCCAGCAGCAACACTTACTCTCATCCTCGCCAAGATGTTCCGAACATCGTGAATGCCTCTGCCTTTACCTCCGAGTCATCACCGGCATCTCGTACTATCGGTCACCTGTCCAACACACTTGAAACAAACAACGTTCCGAGCTCAAAATCTCCTCTTATCCACGATGTCATAGTTCACTCGCCCAGACGTCCACCGACGTCCAACGCGATCATTGCGGACATGATCGGTAACTCCTCGCTGCCGCAGTCCGCCGTTTCTCACTTGGCTCATGACGCTTCTGTTTACACAGCCTCTTCAGAGTTCAAGGACCTCAACAACTTCAACTCTGAACACCCCACCCCTGTTGATGACATGGAAAGTCTCCTAATGGACCAATACCTCGCCTATCTTGGGACGATTCCCTCGCCCCACCTCTCCTCACGTCGGCGACAGACCCTGCCAACAATGAATAAACAGTTGGTGCACAACCCAACCTTCAACCAATGTTTACGTCCCTCGCTTGTCCCCCACTAGACATCGTAATGGCTTTTGATATTTACTACCCCAGTGACTAACAACCCGTTAGCTTGCGCAAATCACGATCATGTTGTATGTATTCTCCAAATATAATTATTTCAAGAGTCTCTCATAGTACCTAAGTATACTGAATAGAGGTGATGGGGTACATTACAACCCAACCGCCAAGGCCGACTCATCGGACGCCGTTATCGTCTAATACACACGTTTGAACGGAGGCACGGGCTTGCACTCGGCCTCATCGAGCGTCATGTTAATAACTTTGCGATACTTCAGCTCGACATGGGGGGAGTTGACATCGTGCTGGAATGAAAGGGTATGTTTCATCCAATTCTCGTCGTCACGCTATTTTGTTTAGAAAGAGACATGAGTTGGTCTTGATCTACACGGAAATGAAGTGAGAAAGAACGCACGTCTGGGAAATCTTCACGAGCATGAGCACCACGAGACTCTTTACGGGCAGCAGCAGAGGTAATAGTCTGGATGGCACACTGGAGGATATTCCGCAGTTCAAGCGTCTCCACGAGATCTCTACATCACGTCCCAACCCCAATCAGAGCTCGGCACAAACGGCTCAAGAGGACGAAGCTCACGAGTTCCAAATCATGCTCCTGTCCTTGATACCGACATTGTCAAAGTTATTATAGATCGAGCGAACCTTCTCAACACCTTCATCAAGAGTTTTTTGGTCCTAAAGACAGCAGCATCGGTCTGCATGGCCTTTTGCACAGTTGGCTCTGGGCCGTCATAACGCCTAATTAAACCGTTCGTCAGCTACATTTCAAGAAGCTCACAACAAAAGCATACCTAATCTTGTCCAGGAACTCAATACTCTCGATGCCAGCCTCCTCAGGGATAGCCTTGTGCGGTTTGCCAGGTATCAGTGTATCTCGGATATGGTGGGCGACAGCACGGCCGAACACGACGATATCGAGCAGCGAGTTTGCACCAAGACGGTTGGCACCGTGCACGGACACACAAGCGGCTTCTCCGGCAGCGTATAAACCAGGGACGATTTTGTCACTGCCATCTTTGTCAACGGTAAGAACCTCGCCGGTGTATTTGGTAGGGATACCACCCACTGTAAGAAAAGAAAAATCAGAAACGATCCCATTCATTGAGAGAAGGATCCATACTGTTGTAGTGCACGGTGGGCAAAACCGGGATAGGCTCCTTGGTGACGTCGACACCAGAGAAGATGGCGGCAGTTTCAGATATACCGGGCAGCCGCTCGTGGAGGACCTCAGCAGGAAGGTGGCTCAGCTGTAGGCAGATGTGATCCTTTTCAGGACCAACACCACGACCTTCGCGGATTTCAATTGTCATGGAACGCGAAACGACATCACGCGAAGCGAGATCTTTCGCGGTAGGCGCGTATCGTTCCATGAACCGTTCACCCTCAGAGTTCAAGAGATACCCTCCTTCACCACGAGAACCTAAAACCAGAACGTCAGCCAAACGCGCTTGTTGATGGCGTGTAAGAATAGCTTACCTTCTGTGATAAGGCACCCGGCACCATAGATACCCGTGGGATGGAACTGGACAAATTCCAGGTCCTGGAGGGGAAGTCCAGCACGAACGACCATAGCATTTCCATCTCCAGAGCAAGTGTGGGCGCTCGTGCAGCTGAAGTACGCTCACCCGTAACCGCCCGTCGCCAGGACGGTCTTGTGTGAGCGGAAACGATGGAGTGTGCCGTCTTCCATGTTTAGAGCAATGACACCCACGCACTCGCCGTCTTGCATGATCAAGTCGAGGGCAAACTCCTTGATGAAGAAGTTGGTACTGTGGTGCAGAGATTGGCCGTAGAGTGTGTGCAGGAGGGCATGCGGCCAGCGGCCGCGCATCGGTAGGCCGACTAGGTTTCCATATCTGAAAGATTGTCCACCAAAAGCGTGTTGGTAGATTTTTCCTCTGGTGTACGTGAGAAAGGCATGCCATAGTGTTCAGCCTGCACGGGCGAAATTCAGCCGATGGTCTGGGGAAATGATGGCTGAGAGCGAACCTTTATGACACTCGGAGCTTCTCTACACATGTAGTGGGTTGCGTCTCCGTCACCAAGCCAGTCGGGTCCCTTGATCTACAGCAGGGAGAAACGTCAGACAACGAAGCTTGGCAGGTGGTATGTGGTGTGGCACCCACAGTATCATACATATGCCACTGCCAATTATCTTTGGTCGTTCTAAACAACGCAAGTCAGATGAAAGACTTGCAGAAATAAGTAGAACATACCCCAAGAATGGCATTGATACCACCCTACATAGATTTAAATATACAGCGGGGCCAAGAAAGATGGTTCAAACGCACCTGAGCAGCGACAGTGTGACTTCTGACGGAGGACAACTCAAGCAGTTCGAAACCAGTCTCAGCCAAACGAAAGGCTGCGCATAGCCCCGCGCCACCAGCGCCTCTGAAAATCATTGATTCATAAATGGTAAGACTGGGGAAGTAGTTTAAGACAAACACGACAACCGCATCGAACTCGTGTTTAATTACCGGGTACTTTCTCCATGACCAAGACTGTGGTGGAAAGGTGAGAAGAAGTGTGCCGTTGGCTGAAGCGCGTTTCTCACCTTCACCTCCTTAGCTTTGGCGGGGTTAGTGCCGACGATGAAAGGACAAAAGGGTGAGCCAGTGTTTCCAGGACGAGCTGGTGATTACAATGACACTGCTGTTGAAGCCTGAAGCTTTGAGGCTTGGTGGGTGAGGAGAGACATGCGTCCCCCCTAGTAGTTGTCAGAACGAAGACTGCCTTGGTGTGTGTGGATATTGGAGACAGCAAAACAAAATAGCAAGTGGTGATCACGAAAATACTTGTAAAATAGATGCGTTCCTTATTCGGAGTTTGGCTGTATGTACTTAGATCACAGCCCCATATCTGCTCTACCCCAGGATGTAACGGCGCTTCGCATTCTGTCGCGCTTGTCTTGCACCTACGGCGATGAACCGCATGCCCTTCTTCGCCCATGCCTCAGGTTTCACCATCAAAGACAGTCATATGTCCGAAGTTGGTGGGGACTATTTCAACATCCACTTCACGATGCCTACAGAATCTACAGGCTGGTTCCGAATTTCAATCTTTCAACGATCTTATTGAACGAAGTGTTTAGAGCGCATTGCAACACAACTACTGGGGAAAAGGAAAGAGTGTGATCTTGACAAAAGTGATGCGGAAGCCGATGGACCCAGGAAGAGATTGAGAGAAGTTTGCGATGAAACTTCGGATGGCCTGATGGTTCGCTTCTTCTCATGAATCATACCCCTTGCTTGACGAATTATTTTCCGTTTCATAGGTTGTGCATTCAAAGGACGTAGATTTGCAGAGACAACTAACAAGTGGCTCCAATTATCGCACACATTCAGCATTCTACGAAAGGCGCGTTGTGGCGGTCAAGGTTTTCGAGGGTCCTCGCGCCAAGCAGGTTAAAAATTTCTTATTCCACTCGGAGATTTATCAATCGTAACTCTTGCAGAGTTGGAAGCTCAATCTTACATTCGCTAAAAACTTTCTGTGAATATCATCTACCACCTTTCGTATCTTCTAATGACTCCAAAACTCAGTCATTCCAATGTTCCAAAAATTGTTGGGATTTCTGACGAAAACAGAACAGAAAGTCCATTCATCGTTTTTCATGGAAGTGAGTTTCTAGCACTCCCCTAAACACATTACACTCATGGGGAATCGGGATATCAGTATCTGACAGAAAAATGAGTTCGTTGTTAGCCAATGCGTTGCGTACCGATCTGAATAAGAGTGTTCGGCTATCGATGAGAACGGTCAGTTACATCGTTGGCCATGGTGATGCGGCTTACCCACGCAAATGACACCAGGTTAAAGGGCTCGCGGTATGGATGGCTTTATTTCAGCCATGGCTTGTCTGAAATACGTTTTCTGGTATACTAGGCAGGGCTGAGTTACATGGAATCTGGGAACCTTCTACCGAAGGGCATAATTAAATTGGAGGTGAGTTTATAAGGTTAGCCTTGTGCACTGAGAAGATCCTTACTTTCGAGGATCAGAACTTCGACATCTTTGCTGGTGGCAGCGATGAGCCAGTTCTTTCGATTCACTTGTCGGATACCACTGCTCGTGAATCCCAACCGGTTTACCATCTAGAAGACCACCGGGCTGGGACCGAAATGTTGAGCGCGCTCTGTCAGAAAGTTCGTGCTCCTTCTAAGACAGAAAGACCTATCCATTGCTGAGCCAAGGCATCTTCGCCCCCTCCAGCTGTTTACGGAGGTCAACTCCATCCTCTATGGTATCACATTTATTTCCATGTTTTTTTACAGCCACTGAAATTCAATGACAGACGATTCTCCGGAGCGGGAACTCGACGCCGACGACTTGGTTGAAATTTACTCAAGCGTCGTTCAAAGCAATCGGGAAGGTCACTCAAACGTCGCCGGGGACGTTTCGAGCCCGCGAACAGCTCATAAAACTCCTCGGCGTGAGGTGCGGTGGCAACTTGACAAGAGTGCAAATAATAGAAGCCTCAAGTCCATAGTGCGCCGTTTCGAGGACTACCTGGACTGCGTTTCGGCATCATCAGCAGACTCTCCTCTGCGTCGTATTACAGCATCGCCTCATAAATCGGTTTCCCATCGTTGTCCAGGGTATCTTCGCGAGAAGATAACCCTCACAGCAGCTGTGTCGAGAAGCTTTGTTGCTGCTCACCAATACCCCAGTCAAAGCGAGATTTGCACAATATGTGGCCAGCTTGTTCAACACCGTAGCAATCCAGTACCTTTCGCTGATTTTGAGTTCTCCTTTGACCCTTCTCTCTCAAATCTTTTTCCAAATCCGCCTCCTCTCCCACCTGCCGATCTCTTCTCACCCGCAGAGACAACCGATCTCTTGCGCTTCTTGGACAACTTTGGTCACCTCAATCATTATGTTCAACACACCAGCAATTCAGTGCTTCATCATACTACTAAGAAGGTGCCTATATCACCCCACCCAAACACCGTCGTCTCTACCAAGGTATCAACACCGATTGGCTCGAAGCGTTCGCACGACTATAGCGTCGACGACTTTTTTGTAGACATGAAAAAGAGACGTCTCAATGCTGCCTACGATCCGCGTGAGTTTGTCCCCACCCCTACTTGTCGTGAAATTCTAACCGTTCCTTGCAGGGATGGCAGAACCTCCGAACAATCTCGTCTACCACCAGCATGGCAACACGGGTGGAAACTACAGCACCTCTTTCAACCCGCGCTTCGCCTCCTTGGACATCCGCACCCCAGGAGAGCTCGCAGCCGTAAACGAGTTCCTCGCCACCCTCGGCCGCGATTTTTCCGGTGGTCGGCATCAGCCGGTGCTCAATTCTGCCCATGATCCGCGTGAGTTTCTCCCCACCCCTGCTTGTCGTGGAATTCCAATCGTTCCTTGCAGGAATGGCAGAACGTCTGAATAATCTCGTCTACCACCAGCATGGCAACACGGATGAAAACTACAGCACCTCTTTCAACCCGCGCTCCACCTCCTTGGAGATCCGCACCCCAGAAGAGCTCGCAGCCGTAAACGAGTTCCTCCTCACCCTCGGCCGCGATGTTTCTGATGGTCGGCATCAGCCGGTGCCCAGTCCAAACCTCCCCACAGACGCTTTCGACGCTGCCAACTTGAGTCAATTTGGTCTCGCCGGGATGCCTGGCCTACCGGTCTCACTTGACTCATGACGCTTCTGTTTACACAGCCTCTCCAGAGTTCAAGTTCCTCGACAGCTTTGAACACTCTTCCTATGTTGACATGTAAGGGCTCCTGACCTCCCCTCTGGACCAGTTCCTCGCCTCTCCTCTGGCCGATTTCCTCGCCTCGCCTCTCCTCACGTCGGCGACAGCCCCCGCCAAAAATAAATAGACAACTCCGGTGCACAACCCAACCTTCAACCAATGTTTACGTCCCCCAATGGCTTTATTATGCGCTACGACCCCAGTGACTAGCAAGAACCCAGTAGCTCGCGCAAATCACAGTCATGTCGTACTTAGTTGCTTTGATGTATTTATTCTCCATAATTATTTTAAGGGTCTCTCATAGTACCTAAGCATACTGAATAGAGGTGATGGGGTGGGTACATTACAACCCAACCGCCAAGGCCGACCATCCGACGCCGTTGTCATCTAATACACACGTTTGAACGGAGGCACAGGCTTGCACTCGGCCTCATCGAGCGTCGTGTCGATAACTTTGCGGTACTTCAGCTCGACGTCGGGAGAGTTGACATCGTGTTGGAATGAAAGGGTATGTCTCATCCACTTCTCGTCGTCACGCTGTTTTGGTTAGAAAGAGACATGAGTTGGCAATCTACACGGAAGTGAACGGAGAACGCACGTCTGGGAAATCTTCACGAGCATGAGCACCACGAGACTCTTTACGGGCAGCAGCAGAGGTGATAGTCTGGATGGCGCACTGGAGGATATTGCGCAGTTCAAGCGTCTCCACGAGATCCCTGTATCATATGCCACCCCAATCAGAACTTGGCACAAACTATTCAAGGGGACGAAGCTCACGAGTTCCAAATCATGCTCCTGTCCTTGATTCCAACATTATCAAAGTTTTTATAGATCGAGCGAACCTTCTCGACACCTTCATCGAGAGTTTTTTGTGTCCTAAAGACAGCAGCATCGGTCTGCATGGCCTTTTGCATGTCAAGACGAATCTTGGCAGTTGGCTCTGGGCCATCAGAACGCCTGATTAAACGATTCGTCAGCTACATTTCAAGAACCTCACAGCAGAAGCATACCTAATCTTGTCCAGGAACTCAATGCTCTCGATGCCAGCCTCCTCAGGGATCGCCTTGTGCGGCTTGCCAGATGTCAGTGTATCTCGGATATGGTGGGCGACAGCACGGCCGAACACGACGATATCGAGCAGCGAGTTTGCACCAAGACGGTTGGCACCGTGAACAGACACACAAGCGGCTTCTCCGGCAGCGTATAAACCAGGGACAGTCTTGTCATTGCCGTCCTTATCAACGGTAAGGACCTCGCCGGTGTACTTTGTAGGGATACCACCCACTGAAAGAAAAGAACAATCAGAAACGAGTCCATTCAACGAAGGAAGGATGCATACTGTTGTAGTGCACGGTGGGCAAAACCGGGATAGGCTCCTTAGTGACATCGACACCAGAGAAGATGGCGGCAGTTTCAGAGATACCAGGCAGCCGCTCATGGAGGACTTCAGCAGGAAGGTGGCTCAGTTGTAGGTAGATGTGATCCTTTTCAGGACCAACACCACGACCTTCGCGGATTTCAATTGTCATGGAACGGGAAACGACATCACGCGAAGCGAGATCTTTCGCAGTAGGCGCGTATCGTTCCATGAACCGTTCACCCTCAGAGTTCAGCAGATACCCTCCTTCACCTCGAGAACCTAAAAGCAGAAGGCCAGTCAAACACAAGTTGTTGATGGCTTGTAAGAATGTTTACCCTCTGTGATAAGACACCCGGCACCATAGATACCCGTGGGATGGAACTGGACGAATTCCAGATCCTGAAGGGGAAGTCCGGCACGAACAACCATAGCATTTCCATCTCCAGAGCAAGTGTGGGCGCTCGTGCAGCTAAAGTACGCTCGCCCGTAACCACCCGTCGCCAACACGGTCTTGTGCGAGCGGAAGCGATGGAGTGTGCCGTCTTCCATGTTCAGAGCAATAACACCCACGCACTCGCCGTCTTGCATGATCAAGTCAAGAGCAAAGTACTCGATGAAGAAGTTGGTGTTGTGACGCAAAGATTGGCCGTAAAGCGTGTGTAGGAGTGCATGACCGGTACGGTCAGCGGCGGCTGCGCAACGGTAGGCCTGGCCTCCCTTTCCGTATTTCAAGGATTGACCACCAAAGGCGCGTTGGTAGATTTTTCCCTCTGGTGTACGCGAGAAAGGCACGCCATAGTGTTCAAGCTGAACAAGTGATATTCAATCAATTGAGTGTCCGTGAAATGATGGCTGGGAGCAAACCTCAATGACGGTGTGGGGAGCTTCTCTACACATGTAGTGGATCGCGTCTTGGTCACCAAGCCAGTCGGATCCTTTGACCTACAGCAGGGAGAAGCGTCAGACGACCAGGCTTAGCAGGTGGTATGTGGTATGGCGCCCACAGTATCATACATATGCCATCGCCAGTCATCTTCAGTCATGTTCTATACGACGTAAGTCAGATCATAGGCTTGCAAAAATGAATAATACATACCCCGAGAGCAGCATTGATACCACCCTACATATACATAGGCTTAACAACAGGGGGAGCCAGGAAAGGTGGTTCAAACGCACCTGAGCAGCGACGGTGTGACTCCTGGTGGGGAACAACTTGGTGATACAAGCCGTTTTGAAACCAGCTTCAGCTAAACCAAAGGCAGCGCGTAACCCAGCACCACCAGCACCTCTAAAGTTATTGATTCATAAATGGCAAGACTCGGAAAGCAGATTAAAGACAAACACGACAACCGCATCGAACTCGTGTTCAATTAGCGGGTACTTTCCCGATGACCATGACTGTGGCGGAAAGGTGAGAAGAAGCGTGTCATCGGCTGAAGCGCGTTTCCCACCTTGACTTCCTCGGCCTTGGCAGGGTTAGTGGCGACGAGTTTCGCGGCTGAGGGTGATGGGTGGAAGGCGCGTGAAGAGCGAGGCAAAGCTCTTGGAAGAACTTTCCTGAACATGAAGGGCGTCGAGGAAGAGGAAGGAAATAGACAAGAAATAGATCTAGACTCTCAATATTCCGACCGTTCCGACCAACCAATCACGGTCGCGTGATTTACTGGTTCACCTACCTAATCTCTAATAATCTCCCGTAGGCAACGGTTATGACGATGGTGATGATATGTAGTCGACCTCCTACACGCAGACTTCGAACTTAGCCCGCTCACGGGTAGTCTGCTTTCTAGCCGTTATTCTATATGTGTCGTTGACTACTCATTCATGTTCATTCATCCCCTCCGGGACTGCAGCATGATTGCCCCGGTGGGCCGGCACCGACAAGTTGGTACGACGTGAATCGTTTTGGGCTTCAGGATAGGCACTTCAGAAACCAGCAGCAGCAGCAGCACCGTTTCACCGCCAACACAGAGGGTGCTTGACGAAGTTGGTTTCGTGATGCTTGGTTCGTTCATGTCGTTGACCCGTCGAGGTGGTAAGAAACGCCGACTACAAAGTATATACACGCCAAAATCAAACAATCACTGCGTCCGTTTCGCCTCCCTCCCCCTCCTCTCCTCCTCCCACCTCCTCCTCCACCTCACCCACTCACTCTCCCGCCCTGCATCCGGCCACACCGCCCACCCATCCCGTATCTCCAACCACGTCGACACCGGATTACTCAACAACCAAATCTTCGTTCGCCCCAGATACGAAGACGGCCAACGCCGTGGGACAAGCTCTGATACAACGTACAGCGCCACACCAAGGAAAGAACCGATACTCAGCCCCCAGATAATCTGACGCGCATTGTGGTATCCGAGGTAATACCTACCACATGAGAAATCAGTATATCGTTCGTATATGAACATAAAAAAAGCAACGATGCATACCGTGAATACGCAACGAGCCCAGCCCAAGCCAACACCCCAGTATAAACCACCACACGCCACAGGCCATCTAACAAGGGATACCCCGTAGACGAGAACCTATGCCTCATATAAAGATGGCAAATCAAGAACGTAGCAAAATAAGCCATGTATTGGCTATGAGACGATGGGAACCCATATCCGTTCCCTATACTTCCTAGACGTTAAAACGAATCAGCAAAGCCATTTTTGACAGCGTGAAGAAGTAAAATACCAATAGGCCTTTCCTCCTTGATAATCCGCTTAATAACCCAATTAAGCAGCTCGCAAGCAACTTGGCCAATCCACATCGTGATGATGAGAAACTCCCTCGTCTGCACTGCCAGCGCCGCGTACGATGCCTGTGTCACATATCTTTTTCTCAGTACGCAGTCCTTGAGTGGAGGCCCGAGAAATTGAAATCTGACCATGAGTAAGATCGGGCTGAGCGTAATCAGCGCGAGTGCCAACGAAAACAACGAAGTATCATCATCTGTTTCTGGTGCAGTCAATTCCATTTCTGCGTTCCTTTTTCGGTGTCTGGGGAGACTCACACAAGACGTGCGTGAGGTCTAATGACGCTCGTGGTCCTTCGAGCCTCATGTCGTTCAAATAGATAGTGATGGTGTTCGTCGTACGATTGTGGACAAACAAATTATTTAAAATAGCATGTCATCGGGCCGAACTCGGTGAGGTCCCCGAGCCCTCCTCAAGTGCAGTGGCTGTCCTTGATCACGATTCACAGCCTCATGTCTAGATGTAACAGCGCTTCGCATTCTCTCGCGCTTGTCTTGCACCTACGGCGATAAACAGCATGCCCTTCTTCGCCCATTCCTCAGGTTTTTCCATTCAAGGCGGTCATATGTATGAAGTTAGTGGGGACTGTGTTAACATCCACTTCGCGATGCCTGCAGAATCCACAGGTCGGTTCAGAATTTCAAACTTTTCAACGATCTTATAGAACGAAGCGTTTAGAGCGCATTGCAACACAATTACTGGGGAAACGCAAAGAGCGTCACCGTGATCTCAACAAAGATGATGCGGAAGCAGATGGACGCAGAAAAAGATTTAGAGAACTTGAAGTTTGCGATGAAACTCCAGACGGCCTGATGGTTCGCTTCTTGTCATGAATCATTCCCCCTGACGAATTCCTTTTCCGTTTCATAGATTGTACATCCAAAGGACATAGACTTGCATAGACAACTAACGAGTGGTCCCAATTATCGCACACACTCGGCATTCCACAAAGGGCGCGTTGTGGCGGTCAAGGTTTTCGATGGGCCTCGCGCCAAGCAGGTAAAAAAAATCTCATTCCACTCGGAGATTTATTAATCGTAGCTCTTGCAGAGTTGGAAGCTCAATCTTACATTGGCTAAAAACTTTCTGTGAATATCATCTACAATTTTTCGTTTCTTCTAATGACTCGCTCAAAACCCAGCCATTCCAATGTTCCAAAAACTGTTGGGATTTCTGGCGAAAACATATGGCGAAGTCCATTTATCGTTTTTCATGGAAGTGGGTACTAGCATTCTCTCCAATACATTATACTCATGGGGATATTAGTATCTGACAGAAAAATGAACTCGTTGGCTAAAGCTTTGCGTACCGATCTGAATAAGAGTGTTCAGCTATCAATGAAAACGGTCAGTTACTTTGTTGGCGATGGTGATGTGGTTTGATCATGCGAATGGCACCAGGTCAAAGGGCTAGCGGTATTGATGGCTCTGTTTCATCCATGGCTTGTCTGAAATACGTTTTCTAGGCAGGACTGAGTTACATGGATTCTCAGAACCTTCTACTATCGAAGGGCATAGTTGGCCATTTGAAATGGGAGGTGAGTTAAAAGGGTTAGTTTCGCACCGAGAGGATTCTTACTTTCGAGGATCAGAACTTCGACATCTTTGCTGGTGGCAGTGATGAGCCAGTTCTTTCAATTCACTTACCAGATACCACTCCTCGTGGACCCCATCCGGCTCCATCTTTTTACCATCCAGAAGACCACTGTGGTGGGACCGAAATATTGAACGGACTCTGCCAGAAAGTTTGTACTCTTTCTAAGGTGGCAAGACCTATCCATCGCTGAGACAAAGCATCTTCTCCCACTCCAGTTGTTTTCAGAGGTCAACTCGATCCTCTATGGTGCCACATTCCTTTCCAACTTTTCAACAACTGCTGAAATTTAATGACAGATGATTCTCCAGAGAGGAACCTCGACGCCGACATTGAAATTTACTCAAGGGTGGTTCAAACCAATTTGGAAGGCCACTCAAACGTCGCCGGGGACGTTTCGAGCTCGACGGAAGTGCGGACATCTCATAAAACTCCTCGGCGTGAGGTGCGGTGGAAACTTGACGAAAGTGCAAACAATCGAAGCCTCGAGGCTATAGTTCGCCGTTTCGAGGACTACCTGGACTGCGTTTCCGCATTCTCAGCAGATTCTCCCCTGCGTCGTATCACAGCGTCACCTCATGAATGGGCTTCCCATCGTTGTCCTGGGTATCTTCGCGAGGAGATAACCCTCACAGCGGATGTGTCAAGAAGCGTTGTTATTGCTCACCAATACCCCAGTCAAAGCGAGATTTGCATAATATGTGGCCAGCTTGTTCAATATCCACCCGATATACCCTTCTCGAATGCAGATAGCCAGATGGATGATTATGATTATGATTATAAATATGATTATAATTATACTTATAATTATAAATATGACTATAAATATACTTATAATTATAATTATGATTAAGTGTGTAGCTTGCTTCATAGGCAGCGCTTATTACTGTCCAGCCATGCCCGCCACTCACCAACATCTTGATGCAGAGCAAATCTGGCAGGGCTATGAGATGGTTTCTACCGAACAGCTTCCTGTTTGGATATCCGATCAGGGCCTCGGAGGAAACTCATTGTTGGATGCCTTCCGACTGTCACCAAGTGATTATCTCTCGCCTACTCCCCAAGTTTGCTTTGAGATTCGGACTTCTACCAAACTATTTCCTGTTGGGATATCCGATCAGGGCCTTGGATTAGACGCCGTCCTCTTACCAAGTGATTATCTCCCGCTTACTCCCCAAACTTCCCTTGAGATTTGGATGTCTGATCAGGACCTTGGAGGAAACTTATCGTCGCTGCACGGATGCCCTCCTGTTACCGAGCCCAGAATTACTTTGAGATGGGCACCACCGCTTATTCCATCAGAGCTTGGGAGAGCAGGCCGAACCCGCCGGAGAAATAGAATTTCCCTACGTGCTACGGGGGAGAGTATGTAAACTTTGTGGAGTACACAGTCAATCGTTCGAAATACAGCTGTCCAATATGTACTTTGTACATTTCGTTCAAGAGGAGAAAACCATGTCCAGTTCCAGTTCCAAGTCCAATGAGAGAAAGAAAAGTTCAAACGAGCTAATACTTAGTTCTGATCCTCAACCAAGCTACCAGCAGCCTTGAGGTCAGCTTGCACCATCTCATGAACGAGAGAATCAAAGTCCACTTTCCGCTTCCATCCGAGAACGCGCTCCGCTTTTGCCGGGTTACCAAGCAAGAGCCTGGAAGAATGGAAGGAAATAGTCAGCTGCTTTCATACGCACACGGAAAAGACATACTCGACTTCCGCGGGACGGAAATATCTAGGGTCGACTTTGACGACGCTCTTCCCCGTCTTGACGTCGATCGCGTGTTCTTCCTCTCCCGTTCCTTCCCACCTGATGACATGATTTAGAAAAAGTTATCATCTTCAGGTTGGAATTAGACGCACCTGAGCTCAATCCCCACTTCCGTGAACGATTTCTCCACAAATTCACGAACGGGGTGAGTTTCTCCCGTGGCGAGAACAAAGTCCTCAGGGGCGGGCTGCTGCAGCATCAACCACATCCCCTCTACATAATCACGAGCTGCCCAGAAGTCTGTGTGAAAACTCATTGACGAAGTCAAAGTGATCAACGCACCATGGCCCCAATCACGACGCGCATCCAAGTTCCCCAAATACAAACACGCCTGCTTCCCCAGCGAAATATCCGCAGCAGCCCTTGTAATCTTCCTCGTCACAAACGTCCGTCCCCTCCTCGGACTCTCATGATTAAACAAAATCCCATTACACGCATACATCCCATACGCCTCCCTATAATTCACCACAATCCAATAAGCGTACAGTTTCGCACAGCCATACGGAGAGCGGGGGTAGAAAGGCGTCGTTTCGCTCTGAGGCGTCTCCACGACCTTGCCGTACAGCTCTGACGTCGAAGCTTGATAAAACCGAACATGTTTCTCCAACCCGCATGTCCGGATAGCGTCGAGCAGGCGGAGGGTGCCTAGCCCGTCGACGTCCCCTGTGTATTCCGCCATCTCGAAAGAGACTTTGACGTGCGATTGCGCACCGAGATTGTAGATCTCCGTAGGCTGGACCTGGGCAATGATGTACACGAGGTTGGTGCTGTCGCTTAGGTCACCATAATGGAGCTTGAACTTGATCGGACCTATCGTGTGCGGTGTGGGCGCCCATATATATAGAGGTAAAAGGGGGGTACTTACGTTCATGCTGGTCTTCGTATAGGTGGTGCAGCCGCCCAGTGTTAAAGCTCGAAGAACGACGAATGATGCCATGCACCTCGTACCCCTTGTCCAGCAGAAACTCTGTCCTGAACAACCCGCTCACTTTAGATTGATCAGGCGCCGCTTTATCTAGGCGCCTACTCACAGATACGACCCGTCCTGCCCAGTAATGCCTACAAAACAACCAAAGCCCATCAGTCAGACGACGTGCACACGAGGTAGATGAATGGATTGAGTAGTACAGACCAGAGATGAGCGCGACTTTGCGCTTTTGGAACTCCTCAGGGGTCGGGAGGTTGGCTCTTGAGAGTGTGCCTACGATATCGGCGATGGACATGATGAGTGTAAAGGACAACAAAGGGAGTTGGGTGTCAATCCGTCGATAACCAAATAGAAGTCCCCAGCCAGGAACATAACGCAGCTCCAAATCACAACTTGACCTATATTTGGCTTTCGGCCCCAATCCGGCCCCTATAATTAATTGAGAACTCCGGATGTTTCGCACTTCGACTCACTGCTCTACCTACAACGTCCCTTCAATGGCTTCCGTCAAACGCAAGGCTCCTCATCACGACAAGTCGCCCGCAGTGTCGCAGTGGATTCCAAAGCCATTCAACCTGCTCGAGGGTAATCCATTCGAATATTCGCAACATGACATCTCTTCTGTATCAGGAACGGAAGCCTTTGAAACAAGTATCCAGACACGCGATGGAGGCTGCTGTGTCGTTTGTGGTTGCTCTGAACGACGGGCCTTGGATTACTGCCACATCGTCCCGACGTCAGAAACTGACACTGTGCGTTATGAATTACCGTTCTACCATATCAGAACTGATCATGGTACAGTGGGACGAGATGAGAGACACTGGTTTTGTACCTCGAACAGCAAAGAGTGTGGAGCATGAGTCACGAAACGGTATTCAGCTGTGTGCTAGCCACCAAGCACTATTCAATGCACATTGCTACTATATACGTTGGATGCCTGAGGTATTTTTTCTAGTCTCTCAAGCGACACCCCCGAGTCTGACCCAATTGTAGCAAAGACAATTTATTTTTATCAACCATTGCCAATCCGGGAATGAAGAGGTCTATCATGGAAAAGCAATAAACCTAGACGCAAGTGACGACCGAGTGCCATTTCATGGTGCATTTCTTTTTCATGAAATGCGAGTGCGTGGTTACTGGCCACTGCGTGAGGATCGAGCTGTCCCTTTACCTATCCGTTCGGTTGATCGCCTTACTACTGATGTTCACAACCGTGATGGTGGTAAGTCTGGTGGGCGTGGGCGTAGCCGTGGTGGTCTCGGTCGTGGCAGTAATACCAAACCCAGCAAACCCATTCCTCGTCCCCGCGCTCCCGGGCCAATCCTCGATACCAGCGCATCTGGAAAGGTCTTCATCCCAACCAACCCATCCGCAAATCCTGCTCAACTCGAAGCACTGAAAAAATCTTTTGCGGAACAACCCAATTGGAAAGCATCAGTTAGGGAGGGTACAACTCAGTGGGAAGGTAATGCAGATGAGAATGCCGCCAAGTGGCGGAAACTTAAACACATTGAAACATAAATACTGACTTCTTGAACTTGTTTTATTTGTTGTTCATATTCTTATATCTCATTGTTGTGCGTGGTCTTCAACTTTTCTTGTAGTACAGGCAAGTGCATAGCGTGGCGCTGTGGCGAGAGTCGATGAACATCATGATGTTTGGCGCGGAACTGCCGAATGGGATGTTGCCGTGAAAGTGGGCAAGTCAGTGGTGGAGTCAGGAACGGCAGGGATGGCTTCTTTGACTCCCTCTAGACTTGAATCGTTTATGCTGAGCGCCAGAAACACCGCCTTGCCCAAGGAAGGATTCGCAGAGAAATCAATGTGGGTAGGGCTCATTTCTAAGGCCACCGTATTGTCCCTCGCTGGAGAATCCTGTGGAGGAGGGGCTCGATACAGTCTGGAAAGAGGGTCTAGTTTCGAATGCTTTCTGCCCGGACGACTCTGAACGAAGGAGATATCTTGAGCGTAAGCTGTAAAGACTGTACCCCATGCGGCGTGTTGTTGGTTGGAAATCTCATATGTCTTTGCCCATTGTAGGGCCGCGTGGTTGGTGATGAGTGTGAATTGGGGTTATGAAGAATCATGAGTATACTTGTGCTGGCAGGACAGTTGAAGAGGCGGGTGAGGGGAACACGGTCGGGAGTACGTCCGTCCTGCATGAATTCTAGGATGAATTTTGCAGGAAGATCACATTTTCCACCGTCTGGGGCCTTGTGCATAATTTATGTACAGTTCGCACTTGAGAATGGTGGGGTAACGTTTTGACGCCGCGATGTTAAGGGACAGGAAGCGAGTAATGAGAAACTGTGATGGAGGGCCGGGAGCATGCAATCACGGGCGACGAGTGAAAGGACAGGAGAACCACTTGACGCCGACTCGGAAGACGACGACGTGACCGTTGCCAGTTGACTCTATGATGCGTAACTGCAGCTCGTTACGATCCATAATGTCGGACCACTGTCCCACCGGTTACTGATGTTAACGAAAGTTGAAGGCCTTCCTTCACAAGGCAATCCAATTCTTCTTGTATATCCGGGGTGATGACAAGTCTAGGCAGGGTAATCACATTCACTGATTGAATCTGGGATACAGTCGCTCGGTTTGAGTCCACTTCGGCCGGTCGCAAAGCGCACTGTCGGAACCTGTACACAAGCATATCGCGGAACAAATGCATGTGTTCGTCCAATGTGCTGGAGCCGTGGTACGTGAAGCTACGCAGATTCGGAAGAAGAATATCTGCATGCGGTGGATAGAGTTGTTGAAGGAGCCTTTCTATGAGTAGCCGATCGTGTGGATTCTGAGCAAATTCGAGGCGTAAAGCCTTTGTAAATGGGATACAGCCCAAAACCTGAGACAATTCATCATCGGAAATTATTCCACCTGTAAGGGTGACCTTTTCCAAGAGATGCGAGGAGCAAAATGACATCATGATTGCAGGCAAGATGGCCGTTGGCGATGAGGAATGATTAGAGAGGTAGACCTCACGAAGGGAAGGTAGCTCGACTGACTCTAACATTTGAGTTATACCAACCGCACTCAGGGCATTTGGAGCAATGCTGAGTTTGAGATACTCCAGACATTCCAACACGAGGGGCCTCACAAACACGTCTTGTTGTTGACCCTGGACAGATGCCAACCCACCACAGGTGAGTGTGCAGCGAACGATATTAGGTACCTTTTGGAGAAATTCACGAACTTCATGCAGTTGAATAACATTCGAAATGAATTCCTTTAATTGGTGCCACGGAGCCAGGACATTGGCCAGGCGGATATTGTTGATACGAAGTCTTGAGAGCTGTGGGGCCACTGAGAATAGATTCAACGGTCGTTCTCCTGGATCAGAATGAACGGTAGCGGCGGTGAGAAGAGGAAGGGAATTTTCAGCCGTGGAGATGGCATCAAAATAACCTTTGCTGTCGGGAAGGAAGAACTCGACTTGTTTCCATTGCATGGACACGGACGCTAACAGGGTAAAGATTTCTTTCAGCCTAGAGCGCCTTCCCTTCCAGTCTTTACTCTGACCCGACACAAGACAAAAGGAGAGGGGACACCCCGCAGTTCTGGACAGCCAGTCCCGGAGAAGAATGGATTTAGCCTTGCAGTCACTTTGTGTTAGTCGGAGGTATATGTTCGTCCAAAACACGGGAGACGACCAAACAAAATCCCTCCAACCTCGGCAAATTTTGCCTAAGAAAAAAGGATTCTCCCCCCCACAAGGTAGCGGGTACAAGACCCCGTAGAATATTTCAGTCTTGATCTCCGCTGGAAGTCGATCGATTGGGGAAAGAGAATTCAGTTGTGAGTCCAATCGTCGACGTTGCTGTTCTTGTTCAAGCAAAAAGGCCTGCTTTTGTGCTATTTGGGCTCGCGTGTCCTCCATTTCTGATTCTAACGCTGCGACTTGTTGAAGTAAAGCGAACCGAGCGGTCTCATTCTCAGAATGATGGCAACTATGTTCTGGCATACTTCTGGGATCTCTTCGATTCTTTTTCATCAATCTTGGATGAGGCATGCATACTCACCTTGATATGTAACTGCCGCAAGGGATGATGAGATGGGTGGTTGATGGGCTTTGCGCATGTTTGTAGCTTTGTTATGTATTCAAACTTCGAGCAAGTTCAACTCGCTGCGAAAATCTTAGCCTATCATTTAGCTGGTATATTTGTTGGTTAATCTCTTGTCAAATAATCTACTTTGCTACCCACTGACCAAGCAAAAATGAATGAAAATATGACCTTACTAGTTCGTGTAAGGCAAGTGTAACTTAGCGTGAAAAAAACTATATAAGATATGAGACTTGAGATCTTGAGATCTTGAGACTTAAGAAAGGCCAGTAGGTGTCACTGTAGTTGGGCTCGCCAGATAGTAGGTAGAGTTTGTTGAGGATTCCGGGCAGGAAACATAGCACCAGAGCACTGGCACATATATATCAGCTCCTGAATGCTGTTCCGCTTCATCGGCCTGTTGAGGTAGGTTTTTGTTTGAGGGTGGTGACAAGTTTCGAGGACGCAGTTTTGGTTCTAACCCATCTGTTGTAGAAAACTTGTGTGTGTTTCACCGCACACGCGGTCTGGTACATGCCCTGGGCCAATCTGGAAATGGGAGTCGTGACCGTTCCTCGCTCAATACTATGCTATATCAGTACTTCGGCAGGCCCTCTCAGTCGGCGGTCACAAATGTCACATTTTTTGGCACATGAACGTGACAGACCGTGACTGGCCAAAAAACAGAACTTCGCCAATTCTTCGTTTTTTTTCGACGAAAAAAGCGGAGTTAGGTTGGATTATGCCCAGAAGGCCCTGTCTCAAATTTTGTGGCAGGATGTTTTGAGGAAAGTTTGAGATCAGGAAAGTGCCGACTGAGAGGGTCTGCCGAAGTACTGATAGGGCATAGTATTTGGAACAACTCCAGTTGGTCATAGAAGTTACACGATGACTTCCCCTGATATATTCCGAGTTCTAGTGGCATTGAGTATCGATTTCTGACCCTCAGCTTCTATCACTTTGGATATCAAGGTGGCTATGAAATTAGTGGAGATGGCAACAACGCCGCGGTCAGCGCGGTGTTTCCCAGGTCTAAGGACAAGAAGAAAGGGAGAAATGCGGCCTTCCAGGGGTAGTACATTGGTTCCATTGATGGCATTTTCCAGCGCGCCGACTGTAACAGACTGAGCATAACTTTTTAGTCGACTCTCCCAAGTCAATATATGTCCAGCCCGTGAGTATACTGTCCAGGCTGAAGGCCCAAAGTTTGCAAAGGCATTGGCCAAGACACGTTCTGGATGTACATGCTGCTGCAATTGTCGCCTATATGGCACAAATGTAAAGAACATTGAAAATCCGAATGATTTAATAGGCCTACCCAGATAAGATGTCTTTCAATGACCATGGCTTCATGATGTATTGTGTGCATGTCGTTGAATTCGATCGTCGCCTGAAATGACTGCCACGCGGAGAGGCGGCCTCGAGTATGAAGAGACAAAGCATTCGTAGATAGTCAGGAACTTCCTCAAGATGTCGTCCAGTTTTCACGAGACACCATGTCGTGAGTGGAAGATTTGGGAGGTCATTCGCTCGAATTTTCCGTGCCAGGTCGACCCGATATTCAAAGGTCTTTCCTTCACTGAAGAAGTAGAATCCACTGGGCTCATTCATAAACAATGTGGGGAGCCCCGCTTCTAGTCGAAGGCGGAACACCACAGATAAAAATGTTGTTTTTCCTACAAGGGATCAAACCAGTGAGCCGAGACGATGTTGGAAACCAACGTACATACCAATGCCTGCATGGCCATGCAAAGTAAATATTTTGGAGAGCTGACGGCTGTCGGGCCTCCTTGTGTGGGTCCAGAACGGATTTCCATCTGCGAGGAAGCCAGAGTTTGTCTGTTGGCTTGAGTATGCGCCACGCTCGAAGAACTCCAACACTGCGTTCAGAGCAAGTTCGTATTCAGATAGGACCAACACTTTGGACAATGGAATGCCCGTCAAAGCTTTTAGCCAGGGTACCTCCATGAAAGTGCATGGCTCTAGTTCTACATCGCACTTGACATCGTCTCGGGGAATATCACATGTATCGTAGGCGATGAAATCGCCGCCGCTTGCAGAGAGGATCGCCAGGGCGTGGTTCTCCTTGAGGGTCCCTACTGCTAGGTCGAGTAAGTCAGCATAAGTGCTGGTAAGATGCAAAAACGTAACTAACCCACTATGGGGCGAAGCTGGTCGTGCTCTTGTGAGGGGGGTACATTCAGATACAAAATTGATGGAATGGCGTACAAGGGACTCACTGGGAAGGCGCATGATCAGGCTCAACTGTGAACGGGGAGGCTCGAAAGGCCAGTACTCTGAAACAAAACGCTCCTCCAGGAGCTGGTGCTTCTCCGATTCCTCCGGCAATTGACCAGGGTATGACACCTACCAGCACATGAATGCCAACAAATCATGTAGTCAATGAGGAACTTCACCACACCGAGTATTACCCCTTCCACTCCTGCTCGCGATAGGTCTGGCCTAATAGTTGCTAACAGGTCTTTCTTCAACAAACCCACGCTCAAGCTAAACATTGTGACAACTTGAGTTGTTTGGTTTTCCTCGCCCTCCACGGCAGCTTGCAAAGCGAGACGTGGACCACCCCAAAATTTGACCTGAAGTGAGTTCTCCTTCAAGTTCGGGATAACTTCCGCGAGTTCTGTAAATGGTTCAAGCTTACGCCAACGCTCCCCCGATGATGTGTCATCTGAATGGTCCACCTGTTGAAGGGTGAGCACAATCCAAATGTTATAGTTGATATGGCACACATAAAATAAATCAAGGTCGAGATAAGTTTGAGGAACGAGGCATCCCCTTGCACTCAAAGATTTCCAAATGACTTGTTGAAGGTCTATTCCCGATGTGTGGATGCCCGCTTGAACTGGGAAGGGCCCACTACCTTCCAGGACTGCTGAGAAAGTCACCAAGGGATGACCGTAAATTGTCACGAAGATGCTGATAACGTTTTTTGGAGGTTGGCATGACCAATAGCGGCCAAGGCGCGCCATACTAGCAAGCTGGTAAGAGGAAACAGGGACTCTGAGTCCTGACAAGCTTGTGCAGTGGCAGAATTCCACTTGTATACCATAGAGCCTAACGCCATACGAAGACTTGGGAAGGCCTTTTTTTCCGTGATCTTCTGCTAGAGACTTGAGAATTCTGACCTTCAGATCATCTACATTCATCTTAGCGTCTGCAGGTATCGAGAACACCTGTGTGGGTTCATTGCCTTCAACGAAATAGCACAGTTCCCGAAGATCAGTCATCAGGCGAGCGTGGAAGAACTGGGGAGAAGCAGGTCTGAGTCTCGGTCAGGATGACGGCGATTCGCCTTTCACGTGACGTCGCACTGGATTAAGCCCAAGTGCCAAGTCCTCGATATGGTCCAAGACTTGCTCATACGCCCAGACATCGTCGAAAGGTGGTACTGGATGAGCGACATTGAAACAGTTAGTAGCTGTAGTGTTGGTGAAGAGGAAAACTATCTCACGCTTGCCGTTTGACTTGATCGAAGATGTGTATGTTCGACGCGAGGTAGCCACCAAAAGATAGTAAGGACGACAGGCTCGTGACTCCCATCTCCCTTTATCCTAGCAAGCAAAGCCCCTGTCTTGGGTCCGTTTCAGTCACAGCACCGGAACTTGGGTTTATGAAGTATGATTGTTATGCCAGTAAATAGAGGGCCCGGGGCAGAGTGTTTGGTTCTAAGTTGATTCTGTAGTCGGTTTTGGGACGGCTTTCAGAAAGAACCAGACCAGAACCGGGAAGTCTGTAGTTCGTGGAGGCTTAGAGCTTCTGTGCAACGACTACCATTGTTTCGTATGGGTATTCGAAGATGCCAAGCTTCTCGTCAACCCATATGTTCTCTCCGTCGTCCAATATGCGCCTAAAGTCTTGCTGCACCTCCGCCTTCACAGCCGGGGGGCAAAACTGTGATGTAGCTTTTTGTAAATGCTCAGTCGATAACGGTATTGGTAGTTGCTTCCAGATTATACGACCAAGTTTGCTCATGAGGTGTCCGAAATGCTTCTTGGTAAGAGACCAAGACAAAATTGAGGGGTGCCTTCTTCGTGACGTTCGATCCTCTCGCGGACTTGCGCTACCCACGCTGCTTGATCCCAAGTGGATGCCTACCTGTACTTCTTATGAAGTGTAGTGATGGCTTGCCTGTCCTCCAAACTTTCGGTTTGAGTATGCGGTCGAACTCAGCGGCTGCAAGTTCGTAGTCGGGGCACCAGTGGAAGGCCTAGCCAGCGTCCTTAGTTCAGCGAGGTCTTAAGGGACTGAAAGCACGACAGACCTGTGCAACGACTGTGAGATCTGCCACTCTCGATTCCCGTGGCGTCAAAAGTGCCTTGGTTTATGCTTATGCGTTCATCGTTCACGACTTTCGAGAATATGCTTCTCGTGCCTTCACTAGGTTCTATGGCTCGAATCTCGTTGACAGGGGAGTCGCATTCAAGTTGAGCCAGAAGGGCTCTGGTGAAGATGCCAGTTCCAGCGCCAATTCTTCAACCAGGGTTGATAGAAAAAATCAAATCATCGTCAAGGCATTGAAGGAACGGGCTACTCCACGATATTCATGGCGTGCGACGCGCGAATGAAAGACGATGCCGGTGCTTGGTAAGAAGGGCGGATACTTGCATGAGATCAGCAACGAAGGAAGAGTACTAGCATTGTCGTGCTTACCGGTCATACAACTCATTGGTTCCTGTTCCACAGCCCGACTTTGCGGTGTCATGGAAGTGATTCGACATGGAGAGATGATCATTGATGACGTTGCCAGTAGAGCAATTCGAGGTTGGCGCAGCGGCTGCTTTAGAAAAGCTTGAAGTAGGCGAATTTCTGGCTGCACCTAGTCATGAGCTGGCGAGGTGTCTATAGTAATTTGAAAAGTTATCTACGTGATCGAGGAGTCAACATTTTGGTCACCGTCAGTTCGCCATCCGGTGGTCGGCCCGCCGGACCGTGCACACGGACGATGCGTCGATGAGGGGTTGGCGAGGAGGGGCTCTTCAGATACCAACACGCATCTACCTGTTTACAGCGCTAGCCTCCAGAGTTCATGGCTATTAGAAATTCGGCGAAGTTAACAGTACAAAGGCTGCTTGGGCATCACTAAGTGCGATTCACCACATCACTAAGTGCGATTTACCACATCACAAAACTTGATAAGAGAATTTTTCCAGATCGACGTAGTCAATATACACAAGCGGGTGTATCAACCCCTTGACCATGAGTACATCATTTGCAGACCCGCCCACGATACCCTTCTCATACGGGGTTGCAAGGAGAGGCAGCATTTTCTCCTCACCACCAGTGACGTTGTTGGCCCATGCCAAGATGTCCGACGAGCGTAGCTCGCTCAAAGGCTTCACCTCGCTCGTTGAACAAGAACATTCGCTACATCCAAAAAATCCAAAGTCAGCATCCCCAGTAACCCAAGACCTGCCCAGACTATCTGACTCAGTCGAAGACTGAGGTCCATCTTTGGAGGTACCGGATGTCGTCTCTTCCAAATCCAGATGAGAAGGGGACTGGAATGTTGGCCTAGCTTGCATGGGATTGGCCTGTTGATGCTCCTTGTCATGAGCAGAGGGCCGCAATGCCTCGAAAGTATCAGATCGTTTAGATATGGGAACCGGTAAGGCGTTGCATGGATTATTGACAGATGTGATAAATTGGCTTGGAGGATCCCAATACCATAAGCTTACAATTTCTTGTCCCATGGTAACAAGGTCGCTGTGATATTTACTTGAAGATACTATTGAAGTTGACCGAGGGAGGCTGGAGGAGAACGGGATGGATAGCAATGTTTTGATAGGGGGAATTTGGTTACTGGAGTACGGCTCAATGCCAGGACAGTCATCTGCCGTATAGATGTGCATCGGATACGTTTGCACATCTCCGAATGCGCATACTATGGGAGCACAATGCCAACGGTGCAAATTTTCCTTACATCCCTGGCATGATGGTCGTAATGAAAATGACGACAGGAGAATCTACATGTCACTCACCCCGAACACTTCGTCATATGCCGGTCTTCCAGGATCCTCGCGACCAGCCTTAATCTCATTCAACCGATACGTCTTGAGATCTCGTTCGTACGCAAGGGTTTTAGCGATGATGTCCTCATGCAAGAAAAGCGTCCATAAAGTTCTAGGAAAGTCCATGCCGTTATAAAGGTCGATTCTGACTTTGACGAACGTCAGCGTTGATCGATTATGAATGAAGCGGAGCGTACGGGGCACCATATTTCCCGGCACCTCAGCTGCATGTGCGGGGTGCCTGTCTTCACGAAGGTGGCGGTCCAACATCTCCTTGAGCTACTGTCGTTAGAGTCGGTGGATAAGATAGCTCTGTAGCACTCACTCTACAGCCAGGGTTTATGGCCGGGTTCAGCATGTGAGCCCACTGAAGTGCATGTCTTGAGTGTGTAATAATGCAAGTGTCTTCATAATAATGTTCCATCAACGCACAGACAGCCAAAAGAGGGTCGTCGTCGGTGCGCGGTGGCATGATGACGGGCGATATTTGAGACACGGAATATCGTGAGACACGAAGGTTGAAAAGTTGTCGACGTCTTCCATAGGAGAATCAAGTTTGTCTCGTTTTAGGGGAAGAAGGCAAGAAAAAGGTCGATTATAAGAAAGAAAGCACGGTATGTATTTGGCGAAAATTGGCCAAGGCGTCTGCCACCATCTGGCCATGGGTTCAAATGCATCAAGAGCCAAACAGTACTTGAGCAGTACCCGCATCACGATTCAGAGGTTCCCATTGCTTTCTGTATGTTACTAATTTACAAACTGGACTATCGTCGGCTTGTTGGAACTTGATATATCAAATAGAACCACGCAGCAACTCATCCTCCTTGAAAGTTTTCACGACCTAATTTTAAAACAAAACGAAACATGAGATTCGGCACATCCACAAAGCATTAATCCAAACCTTTGCGAAGAACTCATCGTCTGCCAAAACGCGGACCCCAGTAGAGGCAAGGGCTTTGGAAACATCAAGGCAGGCATTGTGCGATGCAATGGTTGCTGCAGACTCAGCGAAGGCGCTCGTATGGTTTCCACCGTTCTTGACAGTTGGGATTGCTATGAAACAAGGTCATTCAACTTGTTAGGTGTCTTGGCATAGAAATCGTAGCGTACCAAAACCGGGGTGTAAGGCGGGGAGTGCTACAGAATGAGTCCGTCAGACGAAAAAAATGTACACTGATAGCCATTACAGACCATAAGTAACATTTCCCTGGGTTATGCTAGTCAACTACACGCTCTTGAAGGAGGCAAAACAGACGTACGAAGTCGGTTGACGCGCTCTTGATACCCCAATCGTAGTCGATGGCTCCGTACTTGTTGAGAACGACATTCGCGACTTCGTCTCCTGAGTAAGTGCGTAGTATTGTTAACAATGTAGAGAAGGAATTCAGCAACGAGCTTACCAAGGGCCTTATTCTGCCTCAAATCGAAAGTGGCGCCCAAGTACTCGATGGAGACTTCACAGCCTGTGGCAAGACCAGCGGCTCTGCAAGCCTAACATTAGCTCAGAGAACACTAGTATTACTTCGGGTGCCTACTCGAAGCATGGGGTCACACGCTTGAGTGTCTCTTGCATCTCTTCACGCGTAGGTGCACGGACGTAGCAGCTGAAGAATCAACTGTTGGATTAGCACTTCGTGTTGATTAGATCTTTAAGACCGACATGAATTTTGCATAGTCAGGAATGACTGTAAACATGATTAGTTGACCAGGGAATAAACGATGAGATGATGCAATTACTATTTGCAACCCAGTTTTTGCCTTCAAAGATACCATGAACACGATGTGTAGGCTTCAACTGCTGACGTAGAGCCGAGATGTTGTTATAACCGAGGACGGCGGCATCAAGTGCATTCTTCCCCTCCCAAGGTGAAAGCGCCGCATGAGCGCTAGAATAGGATCAGAATGGAGCTCGATTGCAGAAATAGTATACGTACGTATGTCCACGATATTCAACGATTAACCGCTGAAGAGCAAGGCAGCTAGAGAGGCTGACCGAGCCGACGGGGCCAGGTGCGGGGTGACACCTGCTCAGATGAATCAATTCGAAAACGACGAGCATGCTAACTTCGTTTCACACATTAAACAGGCATCCATCCCCTTATATGCACCTTTTTCAAGGAGGATCGTCTTGCCGGAGCCACTTTCTTCAGCTGGCGGTAAAGACGTTTGGTTGAGCAGAGGCAGATGAGTTGGAAACCTTGACTCCTACCAGGCGTTCCTAAAAGAACAATCTTCCCGGGGATGTCGTGCTTCTCGAGTGCGGCTCTAATAGCTAACGCAACTGCAACACCTGGAACGCAGCAGATGTTTGCATGAGCCAACGTCGATTAAAATTTAGGGGAAGCTACCTGAAATTCCGATGAGATTATGGCCGCAAGCATGACCGATGCCTTCCAAGGCATCCATCTAGATAGATAGGTTAAGAATGGTACAATTCTTCCCGAAATAGATAGCATACCTCAGAGTTGATGCCAATCGTTCTCCCTCCTGATCCATGCGCAAACGTAGCCTGCCATGCGGTTGGGAGATGGAACTGCTTCGTCACCTCCCATCCATGCTTGGCCATGAACTCAGTGTATGCGTCGTGAGCATGACTGTGGAAGGTTCTTGATTATAGGAAAGGGGACCTGATTATCGGCTCAGACGTACTATTCTTCAAATCGGAGTTCAGGATGCGCTGACAAGGGATGGATCAATTAGATTAGATCGTCTGTATCGGTTTTGAGCACTCACCATGAATATCAAGGCTCAGAGCCCTCAACTCTGCATCGAGATCTTTGATTGTAGACTCAATCGTCTCGAGGACATCGGGCCTATAAAGATCGCTGGAGCCCGGACGGTGAGGCTTTGGCTGAGCATTGTCGTCAGGTCGCCATACTTCGTTGACAGAAAAATTATCGTTGGTGTGGTCGCAGATGCACATAGCGGTCCGGGTGAGAGTGGAACTTGGTGGAAGACGCCACGCGCTTATAAGCAAGCATTTATAGCGGATCTTCTGCTGTTAAGAATGACAAGGAAGCCAATTGCCGGTTCTTGAACAACTTAGCCCCTTGGTCGTCCAACCTGTGCAAAGTTGTAGACGGCCGCAGAACAAGTTGCTGTTGAGGGCTGTTGTAACTTGTCGTGATCTTTCGATCAACGATGACAACGGAAGCTCAACTTACGGCCTTCATCGCGCGGCAACGTACTCTACTGGCCAAAGAACGAGATGCTGAAGTCGAACGAAGCTCACTGCTGTTGTCCAACTGTGGCCCCAAATTGCTAGAACAGAAGGGACTGTCATTAGGCGGGCTTGGCGTCTCAAGCATTAACATCGGTCTGGGTGGAAAAACGTACGTTCAGAGCGAAATCTTTCCTGACAACATACACTGATCTATTCAAAGGGTAGGTTAGTTGAATTAGAACGCCCGTCCGCGTATCACTCTAGCCCACTCTTTCCTCCACACACGATCAGGTTGGCATTCCATTTCAGTTGTGAATTTCCTTTAGATAACGTGCCGTTAGACCAGGAGATCTTGCTCGGGTTGAAGCTAATGTGTCATCGGGCGGGGCCACGAAGAAGGCCAAAAAACCAACCTCGACTGACACAAAGTCGACCCAGGTGGAAGGCGTCGTTTACAAAGTGAGTGAGCCTGTACCAGGTTTTGATGTTATCATGATGATTCTACGATGTTACAGGTCTCTGATACACGTATCGTCATCGCGGTCGAGCCATCAGACGCTGCTACAGAAGACCTAGACCTCCCAGAACGTTGTCGCGTCGTCAAGCTTGCAAATAGTGTGACCTACGATCGGTACATCTCCTTTGTGTTCGTTTAGTGAGGCTCAGAACCCTGATCAGCTTTGAGCAGCATGGACAAGGCAATCGATCACCTTGAGAAGACCGTTATACCTTCTGTCTGTCGTGTCGCCCTGGATTTTTGAGAGTATTACTTAGCTCTTATAGGGCGATGCCTCGAAAGCGGCAGTGAACCCTCTGATTCAGGTCCTCCTCGGCATAACGCCACCCTCTCGAAGAATTCCCCTCGATAACATTGTCTTTTTTGATGAACACCTAAACGAGAGTCAGAAAGAAGCTGTCAAGTTCTGCCTGGAATCCCCGGAAGTGGCATGCATTCACGGCCCTCCAGGTATGTTTCACCTTCATCATTGGCTTCTCTTACTGACGTGGATCAGGTACTGGGAAGACGCATACGTTGATCGAAATCATTCGCCAGTTGACGGCTGAAAGCCCCACGAACCCCAAACCCAAGCGACTTCTCGTCTGCGGCGCCTCCAACTTGTCAGTAGACAACATTTTAGAGCGTTTATTGGCGCTGCCGGCCGAAGGAAAGTCTGAGAAGTTGAAAGTGACGCGGATAGGTCATCCTGCTAGGGTGATGACGCACGAAGGGATCATAGAATCCACGTTAGAGGTCAAGGCTACTCGGACGGAACAGGTGTGTTCATCTTCTTCGTTAAGTCTTCTCTCTAAATGCTTTGCTAGGCGGCATTGGCCAAAGATGTCAAGAACGAGTTAGAGACTGCTCTTGGAGTTTTGTCTGGAAAGGGAAAGGGTATGAAAGGAAAGGGACCAAGGGGCGCGGAGCGTAAAAAGATGTGGGAGGAAGTGAAGGCTCTGCGAAAAGAGTCTGTTCACCGCGTCTTTTTTTGCGATTCCAAGGTCTCACGAACCTCATCCGACCAGGTACCGCCAGAGGGAAGGCGGGGTTGTGAAATCTGTCCTCGGGGAATCACAAGTGCGTTCTAGCAACAGTTTCAGATCCATTTTGTTCAACCTCATCGACGCAGATCGTTCTTGCCACATGCCATTCTTCTGGCGGCCGACAGCTTCGTTATCATGACTTTGACGTCGTCATTATTGATGAAGCGACGCAGGCTCTCGAAGCTGTGAGTGTCACCGTGTGTTGTACTACCTTATCTCCTGTCTGACGTTCCCATTAACTGCAGGTTTGCTGGATTCCCATCTTCAAAGCAAAGAAGCTCATACTGGCGGGAGACCCCATGCAGCTTCCTCCAACTATACTCTCAATTGGTAACAACAAGAAAGCAAAATCCAAAACGGGAAAACCTGCATTAATAGCCACGAACAAATCATCGGTATCAAAGAAAGAAGTAACAGTGAAAGCAGAACCTGAAGGACCCATGGAGAACGACTCAGGCTCTGGTACTGATGACAAGTCGGAAGAAGAGCAAGAAAGTGAAAGGGAGGAGGCCCCAACTCCTGAGCCACTACCCTCGAAATCCAAAACATTGGCAACAAGGCGCATCGAGCTCATGCCTCCACGCACACCGGAGACCACCCTTTTTGACCGCCTGGAGAAGATGTACGGCCCTAGCATCAAAAGGATGCTCAAAGTTCAATATCGGTTCGTCTTTTTTCCTCTTTTCCATCCACTTCCTTACATCCTTGATAGAATGCACGCTCAGATCTGCGTCTTCCCATCCAAGACCCTATATGGTGCTAAACTTCAATCACACTCATCCGTTGCCGCACACCCCCTGCAAGACTTACCGAACACACACGCTGATTCGGAGGAAGACGTGAAAGACATGCTACAGACCCCAGTAGTGTTCTTCGATACTGCTGGCTGCGAGTACTTTGAGAGACTTGACGGAGATGGGGATGAAGGAAGCAGATGCAACGAGAATGAGGTGACTATTGTGAGGAACTCGGTTGAGAAACTCGTAAGTCACCCTTCCACACTCTGTGCCCGTGACTCACGTATTGTAAAGGTAGAGGTTGGGATACAGCCGAACCAGATCGCCATCATCACTCCGTACGTGGAGATATTGAGAGCTGATTATTGTAAAGGGACTGAAGTCTTTATAGATATGAAGCGCAGGTGACGCTGCTGACGTCTACTCTTCCCCCAACATACGGCGCCGATTTGAAGATCGGCACAGTGGATGGGATGCAAGGCAGAGAAAAGGAAGTGATCATTATCACCTTAGTTCGAAGCAACGACACCGTAAGCCTGTCTCCTCCTCTTTGCTGAGGAAACTCAATAGTTGAACTCCTTTTCGCAGAGGGAAGTTGGATTTTTGAAGGAGAAACGCAGAATGAACGGTGAGATCATTTCCTTTCTGTCAAACATAGTTAACCGACACTCGTTTCTCCTTGCAGTTGCTATGACTCGGGCGAAACGTCACCTTGTGAGTCAAACTAAAGCCACTTGGGCCGACCTTTTCATTCTGACCCGCCAATTTGAAGTGCATCGTTGGCGATTCTTCAACTGTCTGTCATGGTGGATCATATCTCAAGAAATGCCTTGCGTGACTGGACACTAACGCAGATGTCAAGTACGCGGGTCTCGAATAGGAAAATCCATTGCCTTATATCGTCGTTTAGCATGAACCGTTCTGGTCAGGTTTGGTGCCACTCTGAAAAGTGTGCTTTTATGGAGGCGGAATATGCATTCTGGCGTGACTGAGACGATTGTCCAGAACAGATCTAGCATTTTTGCATGCATTTGCAGCTCTATCCCAAACGTTCTAAATCTGCATGAAAAGGTCGTCACCGTTGGAATGTTGGTGGAGTGAGCTGGTAAATCACGTGGTTGGTCGGGTGACTCTATTCCTTTTCCTCGACGCCCTCCACATTCAGGAATGCTCTTCCTTGGCTCTTCCCAGAGCTTTGCCTCGCTCTTCACGAGCCTTCCACCCATCACCCTCAGTCGCGAAGCTCGTCGCCACCCCACCAAGGCTGAGGAAGTCAAGGCGGGAAACCCGCTTCAGCCGACGACATGCTTCTTCTCACCTTTCCACCGCAGTCTTAGTCATCGGGATAGTACCCGCTAATCGAACACGAGTTTGAGGCAGTCGTTGTGTTTGTCTTAAATCTACTTCACGAGTCTTACCATTTATGAATCAATAACTTTAGAGGCGCTGGTGGTGCGGGTTACGCGCAGCCTTTGGTATGGCAGAAGCTGGTTTCAAAATCGTGTGTATCACCAAGTTGTTCCCCACCAGAAGTTACACTTGCTTTGTCTAGAACATGATTGAAAGTGATTGGCGATGGCATATGTATGATACTATGGTGCCATACCACATACCACCCGCTACACTTGGTCGCCTGACGTTTCTGCCTGCTGGAGGTCAGAAGATCAGACTGGCATGGTGACCAAGATGCAATCCACTACACGTTTAGAGAAGCTCCCCACACTGTCATTGAGGTTTGCTCCCAGCCATCATTTTTCCAGACCAATTGATTGAATTACACCCTTGCAGCTTTAACGGTTCAGCTTGCCTTCTCGCGTACACCAGAGGGAAAAATATACCAACTTGCCTTTGGTGGACAATCTTTGAAATACGGAAAGGGGCGCCAGGCCTACCGTTGCGTAGCCGCCGCTGACCGTACTGGCCACGCTCTCCTGCACACGCTCTACGGCCAATCTCTGCGTCACAACGCCAGCTTCTTCATCGAATACTTTGCCCTCGACTTGATCATGCAAGACGGCGAGTGCGTGGGTGTCATTACTCTGAATATAGAAGACGGCATCCTCCATCGCTTCCGCTCGCACAAGACCGTCTTGGTGACCGGTGGTTACGGGCGAGCGTACTCCAGCTGCACGATCGCCTACACCTGTGCTGGAGGTGGAAATGCCGTAGTCGTTTGTGCCGGACTTCTGGATCTGGAAATCGTGCAGTTCCATCCCACAGGTATTATGGTGCTAGGTGTCTTACCACAGAGGGAAAGCATTCTCATAAGCCATCAACAAGTGCGTTTGGCTGATGTGCTGGTTTTTAGTTGTCGAGGTGAAGGAGGGTATCTTTTGAACTCTGACAGTGAATGATACGTGCCTACCGCGAGGTCTCGCTTATGTAGTTTCCGGTTCCATGACAATCGAAATTCGCAAAGGTCTCTTATGTTACCTGACCAAAGACAGTAAAATCATAACATCTATTGTGGAATTACAGGTGATTAAATGAATAGTTCTACCGTCCGTGGGTCATCCACCTGCCCAAACAAACTTGACTGAGAGTCGCCGGAGTCTTTCTTTGATTCTTCTTTAATCAATTCTTCTACAGCGCCCATGTCTAAATTGAAAGGTATATCCGAAGAGTCTATACGAAGTTGGTACAAAGATAACAAAGCTGTAAGGGCAGATGGACGAGGATGCTGCAGTCGATTCCGCGTGGTTTTGAAGGGTTGAGAATCATGATCTCGGAGCTCGTGGATGACATGGTACAGCTGGACCGCCAACCGCACATGCTCTTCTGTCATTCTGTCCAAAACGTCACGCGACAGCTCCATACGCTCTGTGGGGTTGTGGAATGTTGGAAAGGTGGGCTGACCAGCTAGGTCGATAAGCCGCTCGCGTGGGGATTGTTCATGTGGTCCCCATGCATGCGGAAAGACACCCTCCAGAATCGATGTAACTGCAAGGGGTAAGAACACCAATTGATAATGCGAACAGACTCACTGTAACCCAAGTTGAAATCTCTCATCTGGGACTTTGTCTCAGGAGTCAGGTTGGCCATTAGATTATCGTTTATGACTAAAAGAAAGGTCAGAAACTTTTAAGAAGTCGCATAATAGTACATACCCTGGAGGGTTCGAGTATAGGTCTCGTACCTTAGGATATGGATGTGGCGGTCAGCCTCTCGTCCCATCAACACGATTTGAGATGCTTTCATAGCGTTGACTTGTTGTATTTTTCCTTCGAGAAATTTCAGCCGCTCATCATAGCTAAGGATTTGTTAAGTATAAGCAAGAAAAGTCCTGAAAGAAAAGACGTACCTTTTTTCCTTTTTCGCCACTCTTTGCAACAACACATTATGAGATAACTTAACCTCTTCTTCAAGACCTTTCAACCGGTCCTCGAATCTATGGGTATATTACAAATTGAAAAAAAGGGATGCCCTGAGAGAAGTGACGTACGTTGCTTCCTTGTCCGCCAGTTCTTTCCTTGTTTGAATCAAAGCCGCTTTCCGTAGACTCGAACGCCCCGTCAAGGGTGGTCTTGTAAAAGTGGCGATCGATGACTCCGGACCTGGACAAAGGATATCCCAAGAGGCGTCGGAGGGGAAGGTCGGTGGGTGACACTCAAGGTGGTGCTGGATGACAGTTATTGGCGCCCCGATGAAAGAAAAAGGGAGAGTGATGGTTTTAGAGGTGTTCGGGGACTGCAGTAGCACGTTCATTGTGGTGGAGGTATGGGAAAGAGCAGGGAATTAGGAGATTTGACGTGTTTAGACATTCTGAGCGATCTTTCGCTGCCCCCCCAATATAGGGGAGCTCAGAGTTGAAAGGAGCGACGCTTATGAGCGCTTACGAAGGTCGATTGTCAGCGGTCGCTTGTCATGCATCATGCATCATGTGTCACCGATAGGCAACAAAGTCGAGCGCGGTAAACCGCAAACGCACAAGTATAGAGCGCGAACGAACCATGTTCCGGCCGAGAGTAGGAACAAAGAACGGAAATCGCTTTCGTAGGAAAATCTGTCACACGTTTCAAAGCGAGGTTCAAGATTTATCGTTCCAACAAAACTCTTCTCTGTTCCAGAGTTGGGGATGAGTACTACGTAGTAAATACCTCGCCTGTACTTCAATCACTTCAATCTATTCAGATTATACATCTTCTACATGAATTTCGCAGGGAATAATGATATAATTGAAAGACACAAAACAAATATGATCGGAAATAATACACATGGGTTTCCAGTCTGAGGTTCCATAAACACCTGTCCGCCCGTAATGGTTCATGATTACATTTACCGCAAGCGGGTTACCCATCTCTGCCGCTAACGCGACACCATCCTGCTCCGCGTATGGTTCTGGTGTGAGACCAGGGCTTGGGAGTTGGCCAAGAGTGTCGGTGACAGGCAGAAGTGGTAAAGGGAGGTCTAGTTGAGGGAATCCTGGTATGTAGTTGGTTGTATGTATACGGAACATAGGATCACAAGTTGGAGGAGTAGGTGGTGGCTCCGAAGCAGAACGGTGTATTTGGGGGTGATGTGTATACCTGAGGCTGGGAAGCGACTGAGTACGTTGAATGTAATCTTGCTATTGTCAAGTTAGTACAGAGTTTATCTCGACACAAGAAGTTGGTGACATACTGGGGGACCTAATGTTTGATGGTTAGTCGGTGCATCCTCTCGTCTAAGCTGACTGATGTCAAGTCGAGGGACGACGATGCAACGTCACAGCTGTTGAAAGATGGTCTTGACGTACCTTTGCGAACAATGTGATATAAGCATGACGATCATATAGAATAAAGATGAAAACTCACTCGAGGATGGCGTTGGCATTTTGTGAGGCAAACCGATTTTGGCCTCTTCGCGTTCCTGCCTGTCTTTCTCCTTCCTTGAAGCGAATACTTGTTCAACGGCCTCGTGCCATTCTGCTATGGAACGGCCGGCGAGCACCGGATGTTCGACGAGCCCTGCGACGGCGTCAACTAAAGATGACATGGTTTATATAGAAGTAGGGTTGGAGTAGGGTGACCGGTGTTGAAGTGTGTTCAAATCCCGATCTGAACTCCGCATGCTGAATACTTATCGCTACCTCAACAAAAATTCACCTCAACCAGCCAATGAAGCGGAACGGTATCCGGGGGTTGAATGGAGGTTCGGTGTGTTAACGAGCATTGAAACAGAATTCAATGCATCGAAGACCGAGGTGGGGCCTCAAGGCCTCAAGTCTTTAGTTACTAACATGCATCTGCTCGTTTACAGCGCTAGTTCATGGCTACTAGAAATTCGGCGAAGGTAACAGTACAAAGGCTGCTCAGACATCTCGAAGTGTGAGATACCACATCACAAAACCTGATGAGAGAAAATTTCCAGATCGACATAGTCAAGATACACAAGCGGGTGTATCAACCCCCTGACCATGAGTACACCATTCGCAGACCCGCCCACGATGCCCTTCTCATACGGGGTTGCAAGGAGAGGAAGCATTTTCTCCTCACCACCAACGACGTTGTTGGCCCATGTCAAGATGTCCGACGAGCGTAGCTCGCTCAAAGGCTTCTCCTCACCCGTTGAAGAACATTCGCTACATCCAAAAAATCCAAAGTCAGCATTCCCAGTAACCCAAGACCTGTTCAGACTATCTGACTCAGTCAAAGACTGAAGTCCATCTTTAGAGGTGCCAGGACGTGCTAGATGTCGTCTCTCCCAAATCCAGACGAGAAGGGGACTAGAATGTTGGCCTAGCTTGCATGGGATCAGCCTGTTGATGGTCCTTGTCATGAGCAGAGGGCCGCAATGCCTCGAAAGTATCAGATCGGTTAGGAATAGGAACCGGTAAGGCGTTGCATGGATTATTGACAGGTGTGATAAATTGGCTTGGAGGATCCCAATACCATAAGCTTACAATTTCTTGTCCCATGGTAACAAGGTCGCTGTGATATTTACTTGAAGATACTATTGAAGTTGACCGAGGGAGACTGGAGGAGAACGGGATGGATAGCAATGTTTTGATAGGGGGAATTTGGTTACTGAAGTACGGCTCAATGCCAGGACAGTCAACTGCCATATAGATGTGCATCGGATACGTTTGCACATCTTCGAATGCATGTACTATGGGAACACAATGCCAACGGTGCAAATTTTCCTTACATCCTTAGCATGATGGTCGTAATGAAAATGACGACAGGAGAATCTACATGTCACTCACTCCCCGAACACTTCGTCATATGTCGATCTTCCATGACCAGGGTCCGCGCGATTGCCGCGCGACGAGCCTCAATCTCATTCAACCGATACGTCTTGAGATCTCGTTCATAAGCAAGGGTTTTAGCGATGATGTCCTCATGCAAGAAAAGCGTCCATAAAGTTCTAGGGAAGTACATGCCGTTATAAAGGTCGATTATGACTTTTGACGACCTTCGGTCCAGAATCAACGATCGCCACATATACGGGGCCACCGTTGACCGAGTGATCAAATCTACGCAAAGCGGCTCTGCTTCAGACACCGAAAGAATTGGTAGACAAGGAAACAACGTACATCACTTCTCTCAGGGCATTCCTTGTAGTTATATACCCTTAGATTTGAGCACCATTTGAAGGTTCTGGAAGAAAAAATATCTGAAGTCGACGCTCTCAAGCTATCTCATCAGGTGTTGTTGCAAAGAGCGGTAACGAAGTACGTCACTTCTTTCAAGGCTTCCCTTGTTTAGACTGATGAATAAATCCTTAGCTGTGATGAGCGGCTGAAACTTCTCGAAGAAAGTCAAAGCATCTCAAAAGATGTTGATGTGAGAAGAGGTTGACCGCCATATCCATATATGATATTTTGAGGTTTGGGGAGGTGGATGACCCACGGATGGTGGAACTACTTGAACACCTGTAATTCCGGAATAAGTATTGTGATCGGGTACTATAATTAAGACCTTTGCGAAAGAAACTGCATAAGTAAGACCTCGCGGTGGGCGTGTGTCGAATAGAGTTCGAAAGATACCCTCCTTCACCTCGACAACTAAATACCAGCACATCGGAAAAATGCACTTGTTGATAGCTTGTAAGAATGTACACCCTCCGTGAGATTTCCTATTCGAGACCCGCGTACTTGACATCTGCGTTAGTGTCCAGCCACGCAAGGCATTTCTTGAGATATGATCCACCATGACAGACAGTTGAAGAATCCCCAACGATGCATCCATCCCCTTATATGCACCTTTTTCAAGGAGTATCACCTTACCGGAGCCACTTTCTTCAGCTGGCGGTAAAGACGTTTGGTTGAGCAAAGGCAGATGAGTTGAAAACCCTGACTCCTACCAGGTGTTCCTAAAAGTACAATCTTCCCGGGAATGTCGTGCTTCTCGAGTGCGGCCCTAATGGCTAACGCAACTGCAACACCTGAAAAGCGGCAGATATTTGCATGAGCCAACGTCGAGTAAAATTTAAGGGAAGCTACCTGAAATTCCGATGAGATTATGGCCGCAAGCATGACCAATGCCTTCCAACGCATCCATCTAGATAGATAGGTTAAGAATGGTTCAAAGTCTCCCCAGATAAGATAGCAGACTTCAGTTGATACCAATCGTTCTCCCTCCCGATCCATGCGCAAACGTAGCCTGCCATGCGGTTGGGAGATGGAACTGCTTCGTCACCTCCCATCCATGCTTCGTCATGAACTCAGTGTAAACATCGTGAGCATGACTGTGGAAGGTTCTTGATTAGAGGAAAGGGGACCTGATCATCGGCTCAGACGTACTATTCTTCAAATCGGAGTTCAGGATGCGCTGACAAGGGATGTATCAATTAGATTAGATCGTCTGTATCGGTTTTGAGCACTCACCATGAATATCAAGGCTAAGAGCCCTCAACTCTGCATCGAGAGCTTTGATTGTAGACTCAATCGTCTCGAGGACATCGGGCCTATAAAGATCGCCGGAGCCCGGACGGTGAGGCTTTGGCTGAGCATTGTCGTCAGGTCGCCATACTTCGTTGACAGAAAAACTATCGTTGGTGTGGTCGCAGATGCACATAGCGGTCCGGGTGAGAGTGGAAGACTGAGCGCCACATGCTTATGAACGGGCATTTATAACGAATCTTCTGCTGTTAAGAATGAGATCGCAAAAGATCGGTTCTTGAGCAACTGAGCCTCTTGCTCATCGTCCCGCTGTGCATTGTGTAAAGATGTAGACGCCATGAGCAAGTTGCTGTTGAGGGCTGTTGTCGTGATCTTTCGATCAACGATGACAACGGAAGCTCAACTTACGGCCTTCATCGCGCGGCAACGTACGCTACTGGCCAAAGAACGAGATGCTGAAGTCGAACGAAGCTCACTGCTGTTGTCCAACTGTGGCCCCAAATTGCTAGAACAGAAGGGACTGTCATTAGGCGGGCTTGGCGTCTCAAGCATTAACATTGGTCTGGGTGGAAAAACGTACGTTCAGAGCGAAATCTTTCCTGACAACATACACTGATCTATTCAAAGGGTAGGTTAGTTGAATTAGAACGCCCCTCCGCGTATCACTCTAGCCCACTCTTTCCTCCACACACGATCAGGTTGGCATTCCATTTCAGTTGTGAATTTCCTTTAGATAACGTGTCGTTAGACCAGGAGATCTTGCTCTGATTGAGGCTAATGTGTCATCGAGCGGCGCCACGAAGAAGGCCAAAAAACCGACTTCGACCGACACAAAGTCGGCCCAGGTGGAAGGCGTCGTCTACAAAGTGAGTGGGACTATACTGCGTTTCGATGTTCTCCATCAATTCTACAATGCTGCAGGTCTCTGATGCACGTATCGTCATCGCGGTCGAGCCATCAGACTCTGCTACAGAAGACCTAGACCTCCCGGAACGTTGTCGCGTCGTTAAGCTTGCAAATAGTGTGACATACGATCGGTACATCTCCTTTGCTTTCAGTGAGGCCCAGAACTCTGATCAGCTTTGAGCAGCATGGACAAAGCAATCGATCACCTCGAGAAGACTGTTATACCTTCTGTCTGTCGTGTCGCCCTGGATTTTTGAGAGTATTACTTAGCTCTTATAGGGCGATGCCTCGAAAGCGGCAGTGAACCCTCTGATTCAGGTCCTCCTCGGCATAACGCCACCCTCTCGAAGAATTCCCCTCGATAACATTGTCTTTTTTGATGAACACCTAAACGAGAGTCAGAAAGAAGCTGTCAAGTTCTGCCTGGAATCCCCGGAAGTGGCATGCATTCACGGCCCTCCAGGTATGTTTCACCTTCATCATTGGCTTCTCTTACTGACGTGGATCAGGTACTGGGAAGACGCATACGTTGATCGAAATCATTCGCCAGTTGACGGCTGAAAGCCCCACGAACCCCAAACCCAATCGACTTCTCGTCTGCGGCGCCTCCAACTTGTCAGTAGACAACATTTTAGAGCGTTTATTGGCGCTGCCGGCCGAAGGAAAGTCTGAGAAGTTGAAAGTGACGCGGATAGGTCATCCTGCTAGGGTGATGACGCACGAAGGGATCATAGAATCCACGTTAGAGGTCAAGGCTACTCGGACGGAACAGGTGTGTTCATCTTCTTCGTTAAGTCTTCTCTCTAAATGCTTTGCTAGGCGGCATTGGCCAAAGATGTCAAGAACGAGTTAGAGACTGCTCTTGGAGTTTTGTCTGGAAAGGGAAAGGGTATGAAAGGAAAGGGACCAAGGGGCGCGGAGCGTAAAAAGATGTGGGAGGAAGTGAAGGCTCTGCGAAAAGAGTCTGTTCACCGCGTCTTTTTTTGTGATTCCAAGGTCTCACGAACCTCATCCGACCAGGTACCGCCAGAGGGAAGGCGGGGTTGTGAAATCTGTCCTCGGGGAATCACAAGTGCGTTCTAGCAACAGTTTCAGATCCATTTCGTTCAACCTGATCGACGCAGATCGTTCTTGCTACATGCCATTCTTCTGGCGGCCGACAGCTTCGTTATCATGACTTTGACGTCGTCATTATTGATGAAGCGACGCAGGCTCTCGAAGCTGTGAGTGTCACCGTGTATTGTGCTACCTCATTTTCTTAACTAACGTTTTCATCCACTGTAGGTTTGCTGGATTCCCATCTTCAAAGCAAAGAAGCTCATACTGGCGGGAGACCCCATGCAGCTTCCTCCAACTATACTCTCAATTGGTAACAACAAGAAAGCAAAAGCAAAAGCTGGAAAATCTGCATCAATAGCCACGACCAAATCATCGGGATCAAAGAAAGAAGTAACAGTGAACGCAGAACCCGAGGAACCCGTGGAGAACGACTCAGGCTCCGGTACTGATGAGGACAAGTCGGAAGAAGAGCAAGAAAGTGAAGGAGAGGAGGCCCCAGTTCCCGAGCCGCTACCCTCGAAACTCAAAACGTCGAAAACAAGGCGGATCGAGCTCATGCCTCCACGCACACTGGAGACTACCCTTTTTGACCGCCTGGAAAAGATGTACGGGCCCAGCATCAAAAGGATGCTCAAAGTCCAATATCGGTTCGTCTTCTTTCCTCTTTCCATCCACTTCCTTACACCCTTGATAGAATGCACGCTCAAATTTGCGCCTTCCCCTCCAAGACTCTATACGGTTCTAAACTTCAATCTCACTCTTCCGTTGCCGCACGCCTACTGCAAGACTTACCCAACACACATGCCGATTCAGAGGAAGACGTAAAAGACATGCTACAGACCCCAGTAGTGTTCTTCGATACTGCTGGCTGCGAGTACTTCGAGAGACTTGACGGAGATGGGGATGAAGGGAGCAGATGCAACGAGAATGAGGTGACTATTGTGAAGAATTGGGTTGAGAAACTCGTAAGTCACCCTTCCACACTCAGTGCCCGTGACTCACGTTTTGTAAAGGTGGAGGTTGGGATACAGCCGAAACAGATTGCCATCATCACTCCGTACGTGGAGATATTGAGAGCTGATTATTGTAAAGGGACTGAAGTCTTTATAGATATCAAGCGCAGGTGACGCTGCTGACGTCTACCCTTCGCCCGACATACGGCCCCGATTTGGAGATCGGCACGGTGGATGGAATGCAAGGCAGAGAAAAGGAAGTGATCATCATCACCTTAGTTCGAAGCAACGACACCGTAAGCCTGTCTCCCTCTGTCGAGGAAAGCTAATAGTTGAACTCCGTTTCGCAGAGGGAAGTTGGATTTTTGAAGGAGAAACGCAGAATGAACGGTGAGATCATTTCCTTTCTGTCAAACATAGTTAACCGACACTCGTTTCTCCTTGCAGTTGCTATGACTCGGGCGAAACGTCACCTTGTGAGTCAAACTAAAGCCACTTGGGCCGACCTTTTCATTCTGACCCGCCAATTTGAAGTGCATCGTTGGCGATTCTTCAACTGTCTGTCATGGTGGATCATATCTCAAGAAATGGCTTGCGTGGCTGGACACTAACGCAGATGTCAAGTACGCGGGTCTCGAATAGGAAATCCACGGAGGCTTGTACATTCATAAACAAGTGCATTTTTCCGACGTGCTGATCTTGAGTTGTCGAAGTGAAGGAGGGTATCTTTCGAACCCTATTCGATACATGCCTACCGCGAGGTCTCGCTTATGCAGTTTCCCTTTCGCAAAGGTCTTAATTATATCACCCGATCACAATCTTTATTCCGGAATTACAGGTGTTCAAGTAGTTCCACCATCCGTGGGTCATCCACCTGCCAAAACCTCAAAATATCATATATGGATGTGGCGGTCAACCTCTCCTCGCATCAACATCTTTTGAGATGCTTTGACAGTGTATTTTTCCTTCGAGAAATTTCAGCCGTTCATCACAGAGGCTAAGGATTTATTCGATCTAAAGGGAAGCCCTGAAAGAAGTGACGTACTTTGTTACCACTCTTTGTTACCACACTTCGTCAGATAGCATGAGAGCCTCGACTTCACGTATTTTTTCTTCAAGAACTTTCAAATTGTGCTCAAATCTAAGGGTACTTATATTACTCAAGGAATGCCCTGAGAGAAGTGATGTACGTTCTTGTACGTTGTTTCCTTGTCTGCCAATTCTTTCCGTGTCTGAAGCAGAGCTGCTTTGCGTAGATCTGATCGCTCGGTCAACGGCGGCCCCGTGAGCGTGGTGATCAATGATTCTGGACCGAAGGAGGGTGGGTGATCTTCAGGGTGATGGAGTTCAGAGGCGTTTTCAGAGGTGTTGAGGGACTGCAGTGACACGTTCATTGTGGTGTAGGTAAGAGAAAGAGGAGGGACTTGGGAGATTTGAAGCGTTGAGACATTGCCATATCACAAGTTTTTCACTGCCGAGTCCCCAATGTCAGTCTACGCACGCGGCATTCTTCGTTCTGACAACTACCAAGGCAGACACATGGCCCTCTTCACACTACTCTGCAGAATTCAAGCGGCAGCGTCGATATAATTGCTAGTATATATACCAGCTCACCCAGACTGCTGGAAACACACTGGCTCCTTTTTTTTTATGGACACATGAGGAACGAGAGGTGTGTGCTACGATCACTGCCGGCTTATTTACAACAGTAGTTCTACATCCAAGAACTTCAAGTCATAATGATATTACTACAAGGTTGTAGTAGAAGCAATTAGTTATCGCGTCGGAGGCAAAAGTGGGGGGGGATGGATCAGCATTTGTGCAACACGGCCACATGTCCCAATCACTGTATGCATTGGATCCCGTTAATGGCCCGTTCTGATGCATGCTAGAAATGTACTTGACAAGCTGAGCTAAGGTGAGTGGAGAGGGAACGACTAGGGTATGAACGTCTGGAACTCGCCAAAGAGAAGCATAAATCAATGAAAGCAAAAAAGCACGATCAATACTCAACAACGTCCGAAAGCATCGAAGCATACTCCGATACCGACTGCTCATCCTCATACTCACTAACCACCTCCCTCATCGCATACCGCATAATCGGAGTCATAGGCACCAGTTTCGGGCCAACAACCTCCAACAACCCCACACCCTCGTCCTCGTCCTCATACTTCGTCGGCCCAAGGTGGATAGGTTGATGACGCTGCTGAGGTGTAGGCTGCAAGCTAGGCGTCTGTTGACTCGGCGTAGCTTGGTACGACGAGCTGACTCGAGGCCCCAATTCGTGCTCCCCAACCGGGACCATGTCGCTATCAACATCTTCCTCCTGTAGAAGTGGTGCGGGTGGGTACTCCACGGCCGTATGGCTGTTCTGGTGTCCGTGTGCGGATAGGGGCGCTTGCGGCGCTTCCACACACTCCGTCCACCGTAAATCCAACACCCGCCCCTTGACCATCCCATCCACAGCACGTATCCCTATTTCCTTGCACAGCTGGAAATACCCAAGATACGGCGCGCCTTCGCCCCCAAGCCGGGACATGACCTTTAAGAGCTGCATGGTGGTGAACTCGGGTGGGCCAGTCATCATCGTATCAGGTCCACCACCGCCGTCTGACATTGGCCCCGAACCGGGCCCTCGTCCGAAAGTGACGTATGGGTTGGTGTGGGAAGGACTGACGAGTGGGGAGTACGATTTGAATCCTGCTGGACCTATACCTGGGTGTAAAGTATCGGTGTTGCTCAGGTTCGCTTCTCTGTTAACGCCCGGGTTGGAGGGGTCACCCCCTTCCGACTGGGAAGAATTGATGATGTGTATGTTGAGCAGGGAGTATGCTTCTGTGAAGTGTGAACTTTGTCGCACTGTACGTTTTGCACAATCAACTTTTAGTTGGCATAGATGGGAAGATATGATGCGTACCATCCAAAGACCCATTGAAGTTGACTGGAGAAGATAGATCAGCGTTATGATTCATCTTTGACGACACTTGACTAACCGTAATCCGTGACATAATCTTGCCAATGTGCCAGTTTACCACCAAAGGCATCGAACAGTGATTCGAAATTTAAAGCAGGCCTCAATGGTTCCGGTACACGTGGTAATAAGCGCTCATGGAAGTACGCCTGCGTCTCGGCTTTGGTGCAGTCGGCGATGGTGACGATCTATACAGTCATCAGACGTTAGCTACTGGCGAAACCGAAGACGAAGACAAAGTGCACCTTGCAATGCTGAGAGATATTCAATTGACGTAACCAGGTCTGATAAAACGGATCACTGGTCGCATGAATGACGTGACATAAACGATCCTGTTTTGTCAAAACAACCATGGAATCGAGGAGACATTTCATCGTTTCCGTTGATTGAATTAGAGCAGGCCTGATAGAAAATATGAAACGAAGATCTTGCAATAAGAAAAAGACATACAATCGATGTGCCTCGTCAAAGAAAATGATCTGGAAAAATCGGAAAAGGGTCAGAACGGTGAAAAGCTACCCCAGCCACGGAAAAAGAGAACGAACAGGCATTTTTTTTCCCTGCTTAAACCCCTCTTTTGGATCTTGTCGTTCTCCATCCTCGACCCTGTCCTCCACTTGGGGAGTACCCGTAAGCTCCAGATCAACATCCCTCTGGCGCCTTTTGCCTTTCCCAAAGATAGACCCGACCCTCCACCGCCGACGAACCTGATCATCCCCAGCCACAGCCGTAGAGTCCGAGCTCTGCCGACGTGGACTTCTCCCCGTCGTCCTCAAGTCTGCCACAACCTGAGAAACACGTTTTTCCCGAGGTGCAGGTTGAAACTTCCAGTACTTGAGGAGTGAGCTTTGAAAGAGCTCCATGAGTCTAGCCACATCGCTCGTTTTTACGCTTCGACCAAGTTTATCTGAACCTCCCTCCTGCAGCCTCTTTTCTACGTTGAGCCTGTCGTGTTTGAAACTCCAAGCTTCATGCTCGAACTCTTCGTATCCTTCCATGGTGTTTGCGATTTCCTCAAAGTAAAGTTCCATTTGGAGGCTGAGGCTGTTATATAAGCTCGCGAGATCCGCAAAGCCTGCGATTCGGAGGTCGAAATGGAGGATGTGAAAACGTTCGTTGGAGAGGACTTCTCTGAGGAGGACAGTCTAGGTAATACGAGTTAAAAGATTAAAAGTAATTTGATGGGTGAAGACTTTACTTTTCCTGTGGAGCTTGAACCGAATAAGATGGTAAACGCCGGGTCACCCTCCAGAGTACGTTCCAGGGTAAGCATCTCTGCTCTGCGCGGAAAGAACGTGGGGAGGCGGGAAAAGGTGTGCTTGGGCCGCAACTTGGCACGCTCCTTAGTTTCAGTCATCTCACGACGGGCTTCTTCCAACAAACGTTTAGACTCTGTCAAAGAACGAACAGTTCGTGCGGGCTGCGAGTATAGATAAGGCACTTTTAACTTGTCACTATTAATATGTCAGACATACGTTCTTGAGAACTCCAACAATCTCTCCGATGCCAAAGAAATTTCGCTTGCGAGGGTCGACCGGAATATAAGATGTGCGCCTTCTTGGAATGTTGCTCCTGAACAACCAGTGGACAGGTTCTGGTACACGAGTGCGAGATTGGGTTTGCTGGTGGTGAAGCTGATAACGTTGAGGAGATTTCCTGAGCTTTGCCGAGCTAGCGGTGCTGTTGCTTCTGTTCATGGACACCAGAGGGCGTGGAGTGCGCAAGACACAATGGAGGTCAAGGTGAGGTGGTGGACCCTGGAAGATGGGGAATAAATGGATTGGGGGAGAGGTCCTGGATTGGGAGATATGAATGAACAAACATGTGCGTACCGTACAGTATATGGTATGAAATGTGCGTATGCACTGCCGCAGCATGCGAGGCGAACACCTCGAGGCTGCCAAAACGTATCTGCCTCATGGCTGAAGAGGTAATCGTATCATCAGCGTTTCATTTCGAGAGCTTGGCCACTAAGGAATCCAAGTGGCTATTCGCGGAGAAACGTGTCTTGTACAGCATATTGAAGTTGATCGTGGTGGTTCTGCACCAACCACTGTTTGGTCACCCCTTCTGATGCAAACAGGGGTTTGATCAAAGCTCCCGAACCCACAGACTTGCCACCTCTTGCCACAGACGTACGATATGCTACGACACTCGCATCGCTCAGAATATCAGCTGTACTAAGCTACGTATTCATATTCGTGAGCCAGCGCATATCTGAATCCTTCAGGATCACTCGACTTCACCTTGGTTCACCCTGTTCTATCGGCACAGTGGCAGGCCCGTCACGAGCGCTGCCATAGTCGTCCTACGGAAAGGGCACTCGTCTCCGCCTCGCTAGCTCTGTAAAGAGTTGGCCGACGTAACCCATCCATCTTGCTGGCCTTGGCCTCACAGCTGTGCCTTACCTTCCCTCCCTCCCTTGGTTTGCGAGATGGCCTCATACCATTTTGTCGCTTTCCCTAGCCCCTGGATACACTCTTTGTGTCTGGGCACTACGAATGCATACGGGACGCAGAACTGCGTATCGGATGTTTCGTATCATCAGTGATATATAGTGCGCGTCTTGATAGGCTGCTATCAAGGCAACTTGCATTATTACTGTGGATCAATTGACGATCCGCCGTAGTCATGGGAGACAAGTCGCAGCTGCTGGGTGCATGGAACGTTATGTGCACGAGGAAAATAAAGCGGGTGAATCGGGCTGGTTGAACTTGTCGTGGGCCTGGAAGGTGACCTCATACTTGGGGTCTGTTCCATGGTGTGCTCTCGCGTTAAGAGAGTCTCCTCGTAGTTGTGTTTCAACAACAATTTTTTCCTTCATACCCATTCGTTGGGCGCCTTTTTCGCGGGGGCATTGCCCATGCACAGCTTCAGGTAAGTGTCGCCATTTCATTGTCAGACCATAAGCGCTGTTCGTGTTTCGCAGCAAATCCGGCGGCTCCACAGAGTTTAAGTCATTGGCAGCCCACATTTGAAGCTCTCTAATTACCCTCATTCTGAACACTTCCATTGCTATCGGCGTTCTTTACCGCGTTGTATGGCTTGAAATCATCTTTTTCCCAATAGATCACAAGATTCAAAGTACGTGACCACGTCATGCTTCAACAGGATCCTTCTAAGTTTCACCTTGATCTTCCATGCGAACGTTCAAACTTGGTTCTAACGCCGTCGGAACGCTGCGCCGCGTGTTGCCCTGCCCTTAAGTATTCTTTGAAAAAGAGCATCGTCACCCAATCAGCGCACATGTCCACAATACTCGTATTGTCCAGGACATCAGCCCCCCAAAGCTCGTATCCTTTCTCGCGAGTGAGCCCATCCATATCCCCATCGTTCGACATCGCCCATCATCATTCCCAAACCATGCCTTGCCTTCGCCTGTTTTCTATCGGCACAGTGGAACACGAGGTATCAGACTCTCGTCGCCTCTTCTCCTCCACCTTGCTGGCTCTCAACTGCAAAGCCTGAGAGTCGGCTGACATCCTCCATGCGCCAGAAACAACCAAGCACTGGTGTTTCTAACCCTCCACTCCTCTCTGGGTTGACGAGACGGCTTCAACACGTCGTACTTCGCCTTCCCTGGCAGCCCCCGAATTCGATCGATCTTCGCATTCGGGGACTTCCGACGCCGTACGGGACACGGACGATATTGTGTTATATAAAGTCGGCTGCCTCAGTGTATATACACTAGGCAGCTAAATAAACTTAGTCATGCAGTATATGTGTGCCTCCGTTGGTGGTCTGCCGTATTTATGGGAGGCGGTGGTGGCTGTTGGCGCTGGCATGTCTTGTGCACGAGGAAAATATGGCAGGCGAATCGGGCTGGTTACATTCTATGTTGTGGCCCAGGAGCGTGACCTCATACCTGAGGTCAGTTCCATGGCGCGCTCTCACGTTAAGAGTGTCTCCTTCAAGTTGTGTTTCGACACCAATTTTTTTCCTTCGTGCCCATTCGCTGGGCCCTTTTTTGGCGGGGAATTGCCCATGTACTGCTTCAGATGAGTGACATCATTTTATTGAAAGACCACCAACGCTGTTCGTTTTTTGCAGCAAATCCGGCGGCTCGAGTTTCACACAGCGTTCGTAACTTATTGGTAGCCCACCTTCCGAGCTCCTCCTAGGACCCTCGTGATGAGGGAAACTAGGACACTGTATTGCTATTGGTGTTCTCTACCACAAAATGTCTAACGGCTTCCAAAATTATATTTTTCTCACTCTCTTGGATCATAAGATGAACACGGCATTGTTGCCCCAGTACGCAAGTACTACGCTCTGAAAGATGACGCACTGCCTTGATCCCCTGTTCACTGAACGTGGCATGTCTGGTGCACTAAGAAAATGTGGCAGGCAATTCGCACATGTTGTGGCCCAGGAACATGACCTCATACCTGGGGTCATTTATGGTGTGTGTTAGCGTTACGAAAATCTCGTTCCGTCTCAACACCAACTTCATCCTTCGTCCCGCTCGTAGAGCACTTTTTTGTTCAGAGGTGTGTCTTCATGTGCATAGCTTTTTGCAAGCTTTTTGTTAACGACGAGAGCATATACTATTTCCTGATACATATCTCTGCGACTTCTCATAACTCCGGGGCTCTCGCTTGTACCCTGAGGGGGACATATATATTAATGCCATCTTATACTACAGTAAATCTGGTTATTAAACCCAATAACTCTGGCCTCTTGAACTTACGATATTTGATATTTTGGAAAAAATCAGGATTGTTCTATTCAGCTTTTCTGAGTAATTCCCTGGAAATTTTCTGTACTAGGTTGTAAAACAGATTGCATTTCAGGCAGTGACTGACTTCTCACAAAATTGTTACCTACAGCCAACCTGATACCTGTTGACCTGTCTTCAGTCCAGTCTGATAGGTAGGGCACATATTAAATTGAAAACTTTTGAAGTCGTGCTATGACACGTCCAAAGAAGTTGGAAGGGTGCTTTTTGACCTCCACACTAATATTCTCACGAAACTCCAAGCTTGGCCAATAAGGGGTGTATTTCTAAAATAATGGCATGCACATTTAGTGATGTGATTGAAATATCAGCAATAAGTTTACCAATGATTGGTTTACTTGATTCACGAAAATCTCTGGCTGACAGAACTGTGACTACAGGGCACAAGGTTAATCCCTGTAGCAGATATTGTATATTCTCACTCACCTTGATGCATTTTCCAATGTCATTTGGGTAACTGCAAACACAATGATTATCCAGAAGCCTTGACAGCATCTCGTGAAGGCAATGAAGATAGCTTGAATAGGCATGTCATATGTATATTCAACAAAAGAACATCAGCAAAACCTGGGTGAGCTAGGCAGCACGTGGCAGGGCTGTGTAGTGCCATAGCACCATAGAAAGGGGATCGTCTGACCGCCCGGAGAGTCGGCTACTAGCCTTAGGGCTATTAGCCCTAAGGCTTGTTGTACTTGTTTGTGCAATCATTGATGGGCCATTGATGGGCCACGCCGAGAACGATCAAGAATTCGGCAAACCCCGCGAGCCCATCAGACTCCGTTTAAACAACAACTTACATAGACTTTTTCGTGGAACGACCAACGTCTCGAATAATTTTCTGTGAGTAATAAAAACAAGAGAAGCTTTCAAATTCCAGACAACTTTTGTGAAAGATACCCCAATTTTTCTGAAAATGATGTGGAGTGAGGGAATCAACACCACCAAACACTTTACCAAATAGAGTGTCAATGCTATAGCCTTATACGGTGACGGATTTCACGAAGAATAAACTTACATTATTCTAAGACAAATGTATACATAGTGAAAATTAGAAAGAAGAACTTGCAAAGTCAAGCTAAGCACTGGCTAAGCATCAACCAATTAGCACCAGTAACTACCACTTAAGCATGATGTGGCAGTGAAATTTTTGTGTGTTTAATGCTCTAAATAAATTGTATATATGTGGAACTGAATGTTTGCGAGCGGCGTGATAAGTACAGAAGGGAAACGGAGAAGCGATACCAACGCGACGGACGCGACGGACCCATCACCTTGTCACGTTTAGTTGTGGTCGCACGTGAGAGCCTCAGCGGCGTTTTCCGAATGAGCCTCAAGGCTAAGAGCCCTGGGGCTTGTAGCCATGTCAGCAGGCGGTCCGACATTCTGATAGAAAGGGGTATCACCTTTACAGTCACCTGCGCGTTCTATGCAGCTCTACATAGAAACGCACAGCCACTACACAGCACTCCCTAGAATCTCAGAGCAGATCTGCAGCCATTCATAGAAACACATAGCCACTTCATAGTGCTCCCTAGAATTACGGAGCAGATCTGCAGCCCTCAGTAGCAACCCCTGGGGTCTGCAGATTCCTAGAGGGGGGGCATACATTCTGCTCATTTTAATACCATATTGCATGATTTTTACACAGAACTTGTGTTACGAAAAATAAGTTTATTGTCTGCACTACTACATTATACAAGATATCCTAATATTCTACATAGTAATGACTGCAGACCGTCCATCTTTCATCAACAGAGGGAGGATGCCATTCACGGACAAGGAAGGGAGGATGCCATTCGCCAACAAGGAAGGGAGGACGGTTGTTTGTCGAGGGACGGAGCCGTTCTTCAAAGGAGGGAGGATGCCATTCGTCGACAAGGGAGGGAGGACACCGTTCGTCGACAACAGAGGGAAGATGCGTTTGTCGACAAGCGAGGGAAGACGCCGTTTTTCAAGGCAGGGGGAACGCCATTTATCAACGAGAGAGGGAGGATGCCGTTCATCAACGAGGGAGGGAGGACACCATTCGTCGAGGGAGAAACGCCGTCTGTCAAGGGAGGGAGGATGCTGTTCGTCGACGAGTGAGGGAGCAGTTCATCGAGGGAGGACACTGTTCATCGGGGGAGCCGTTTGTCGAGGGAGGGGGCGGTTTGTCAAGAGGGAGCCTTTCGTCAAGGGAGGGAGCTGTTTGCCGAGAGAGGGAGCCATTCGTCGAGGGAGGAGTTGTTTGTCGACGAGGGAGCTGTTCGTCGATGAGGGAGGGATCTTTTCTTTAAGGGAGGAAGCCATTCTTCATGGGAGCGAGCTGTTCTTCAAGGGAGGCAGGGAGCCATTCTTCAAGGGGGGAGGAAGCCATTCTTCAAGAGAGGGAGGATGCCGTTCTTCAAGGGAGGGAGGACGCTGTTCATGGACGAGGGAGGACACTGTTCATCGAGGGACGCAGTTCGTCAACGAGGGAGGGAGGATGCTGTAACTCGACAAGGGAGGACGCCGTTTGTCAAGGAGAAGTTGAACTGGTGGGAAGGAAGAACAATGAATTTCCGTGTTGGGAAATTCAAAGTTCAACATAATCACATGATGTCGGAGTTTCAACGGACTTGAACGAATTGTCTTGCAACTTGAAGTTGTTTGTCGCCTGTCACTGTCTTTCACAGAAAGCATGGCATTCGAGGTGGGCATACACAATTGTAGATGGCACCATGTAATCAGGCAAATATAAAGTTCATATTGGAAAATTATTGAACAATTTCCGAGCCTTCCAAGAAATTTGCAGTTGTTACCAGAAATTTCCTGGCTATTTCCATGATTTCCCGAAATTTCCTGTTTTTTGGTAGTAGTACTAGTAGTAACAATTGAAGTTGTCTAAGTTCGAAAATGTGAGTTGAGCGCGGCACGTGACTTCCCGCAACAGTACCGACTTCCATCAATTCACACTTACACTTTCTAAGGTAGCTCATAGCTATAACTTCATGAGTATTGCACCGTTTGGCCTCTATGTAGGCTTATTTTAATTGCTTCATTCACGCGAATGCAATCCAATTTACGGCGTAGAAAAATTTGGAGTACCTCACAAACTGTAGCATAAACTATTTGGCCTGTATTAGACATCTGAAATATATATTATCATCATGAGTTCTGCTCCGTTTCATGCGATTTTGGGCTTGTTAGAAACGCACAAATTAGAGCTTTAAAACGGGTCTGAGAGCCCCTAATATTTCGACGTTTAAGGCGACCTCCGATAACATTTACCGTTTTTAGACAGATTCTTCACCAGTAATTGGTCCAAAGCCATTTGAGTTTTGAACGAAATACTACGTAAATAGACGCGTTGGAATCGGCTTGAACACCACTTTCCAACGCAAAAAAAATCACAAAAGACGAATATGTTTTGCAAAAGATACTTCATATTCTTTCTTGTTGCAATCTTTGTAGGTCAATCAATCTCTGGACAGTGTTGTACTTTCTTCTTATTCCAGGCGTATTTTGGTCATAAATTATTCATATACAATAGGGAATGTGTTTTCTACTGAAATCTAGTATACTTGTAGTTTGACTCCCTATAAGGGCTGGGTAGAAAGTGGAGGCCCCTCTATAGCACCCTATAGTAACGGCACAAGTCTCTGTAGTGCTGTATAGCACAAGCTTACGCCCACACAGTGCTGTGGAGCACTGTGGAGCGCTAGGGCATCTAGCCAAACTTGGCGTGTAACTATGGGAAACTATGATATTAGCAGAAGCACTATGCCTGTCTACGTGGGAAAATCAGGTTTTGCTGATGAAGAAGAAAAAGAAAAAGTAAGTACCTCAAGTTGAGTGAGTCAGTAGAACCAAAGCAACTATTCAGGACAAATGATGCACAGAGATGAGAGAAATGACTAGTGGTTGAAGTTTTTCCAATAGAGAGGTGACGACAGTGTTTTGGACATTGTAGGAAAGGCAGCAAGAAGTGAATGAATTGCTGCTTAGAAGTGGGTTTGTAGTGGAAATTCCACAACCAGCTAATCCCTGGGTTGTTGTAAGTGGAGCTCGAGGATATATGGCGCCACCAAGGTGGCACTACAAAACCATTGTAGTGCAACAAAAGTGTTAGCCATGTTAAGGCAATCTCCAATTTTGTCCAAGGATACTCATCAAGCCATGAAAGAACATGTTGGTCAAGGATGGAATTGAATCTGCAGCACAGGGGGGTACAGACTGGCACCTCAGAAGTACACTGAAAAAAGGGAGGATTAAAACAATTGATATCTCTACATAAAGTATGAACTTACTTGATGGTGAATTTTGTTTCGTATAGGGTTATAAACACTCCACCAGCTCCAAAGATCTGGGATTGTAGATTGGTTTTCTATGTTTGAACCCCAGCAAGCTGAAGGCTTGAAATTTTCCAAGAGAGTGTCAAGTGACCCCATCTTCAATGAGTCACCCCTTATATAATGTTTGAACCATGACTTCTTGCTATAATCCATGGCAGGGCTCATGGTGCCATTGCAAAGCTGCCACATGCATGATTTGAGAAGAAAAGACTGCACTGGATGTTCATCAATATGGAGATCTTTGGATCTGTGAGGATCAACAAGGTAATCCCTGAAAGAGGCATGATGGAAACGAATGGAATCAGTATCAGATACTGGAACATGAATAAGGGAATGTAGATCCCATAATAACAATGTTATATCTTCAAAGTTGGTACCAACAAGGGATTCCAGGAAGACAGGAGTCAGAGCATGACCATCTAGAAAGAAAATCGTGCCAAGCAGAAAGAGGACTCTGTCAATTTCATCACAAGACTGCAGAACGTGTGTGTACAATTGATTGAGAAGAGCAAAGGGGTTGGTCTTGTGTCGAGAGGCATCGAGTGATTTACTGTTGGAATAGTACAATCCGGCATTTGCCAGTACATTCTCGCACTTAATTAATTAGTAATATCAGACTATTAACTTAGTAATCCCGAGTATGTAGATAACACTAGAACATGGTAGATACATAGTAATTAGGTATATAAGGACTGTAGAATCTCGTACATAATAGTAGTTCATCCTCTATTTCCAACATTTACAGATGTCTAAAACAAGCTTGAGTTGTGCAGGAGGAAGCTTACGATCCTCGTCGACGAATCTGATCACCGTTGCAGCAAAGATAAATTGGCCAGATGACTTTTTGACCAGAAAATCAATCACATCTTCTGAGGACCATGGAAGTGGGAGGGTCGACATAGAGGGAAAACGGGTATGCCTGTGCCGATGAATATCTGAAAAACTACTTCGAAGAAATGTTGCTATGTCCCGATTGGGATCATATGAGTCGTCGAGAACAAGATGATAGGTCATTTCATCAAGCTCATCTTCAAGAACCTCGCAAATGGCAGGCTCTGGTCGACTGGCGATTAGAAGGTGTAGTGAGGGTAAGGATTTTTTTAGTTGCAATAGGGCATTATTGAGCATGCGTAAAATATCAGCCTGAACTTTGTCGCTACTGCATTCATCAAGACCATCAATTATGAGTAATGACGGCCATTGGGAGCTTCTTCCTGCCTGAAGAGAAGCACAGATCAAAGGCTAAATAACGAGACGTTTCATCTGCACCTGCAACGTCTTGTCAAATATGGACGAGTCATCAAGCACAGCTTGGTTAATAAAAGGTCTGGTTGCTGGGATAGAAACAGCCACCTGGGCGGCAATAGTGGTGATCAAGTGAACCTCCGTTTGCCTTTGAGCCGCTGTGCGTGAAAAGAAGAAGCTAGCGGCAAGTCCCCCAGAGTCTTGAAAAAGTTCCGCTATCTTCTGTAAGATGGCTGATTTCCCGGATCCAGCTGGAGCACTAATCCAAAGGATCAGAGTATCCTTTGAATCATCTAAGACCCAACTTGTTATGTCCTTAATAATGGCTTCCCGTGTGCCCCTGTGACATTTCGGGGTGTCGTAACGTTCCTTGGAGTCATGCATTGCGCCAGTGGCAATCTTTCTTTGAAGAATTTGAAGACCTGAAATCTGTCCATTCCCATCAAGCGATGAACCTGTAGTATTGATATTTGTAACGGAATTTCCTATGCAGAGAGTTTCGAGTGAGCATACTACTCTCTTTCAGATAGGAATCTTGCCATATGAATATGCGTTGAAGCATTTCCATGGACTTGAGTTATAAGGCTGCCTTTGACAATGAAGGATTTTGAGTGATCAAACATTGTGTATCTGGTGAGACGATGGTTGTGGTAAGGGGATAAGTTGGGTCGGATAAGCCAAGCACTCAGCACGGGGCTATGTAGTATGACCATTACTCTCACGGCCCGTTATGTATTCCATTTTCCAACCAAATGTCACTGCACTAAAATTATTTACGCATCATTCTAGGCTTACAGTGCTTTGCACTGCCGTCTGCACAATGAAGTTTCGAAAATGTGTTTGTATGTGTTGTACATGACCTCCACAAATATAACAGGCTGCTGACCAAGGCCAGCAATCTCCTGCACTGAGAGATGTTGCTCGTCATGCCACATCTCATCTGATACCTGAGGCACCATGAGAGTTGGATGTGAGAGACCAAACATGGTTTTCGAAACTTCGTTGTGCAGACAGCAGTGCAAAACACTGTACACAGTGGCATACTACACACACGGTGAGTCGTCTCTTGCTTTGAAGACAGTGTATATCGTTTTAACCCAGCATTACAGCTCTCTTTGCAACGGAAGATCCAGCGTGAAACGATGTACCATTGCATAGGTCGTATTTAACGATATCGTTGGTATTTACTCAATATTTACTTATACTTGACTTAACATCAGGAAAATCACACTACCGTGACGACTCGTGGGATGCGTGATCGATGTGGCAGCGTGGGAGCTGCTCATCACAAGTTCTCACAACTGCCACAATTCTTCGTCGTCGCCACAATTGCTCTCACTCGCCACAATTGAATTATTCACCACAAACACGCTTCCACCAGTGGTGTCACGGCCGTCTTGACCTCGGCCAAAAAGGTCAGGCTGAAATGTGGGTCAGGCCAATTTGACCGGTCATGTCTGTGGTCAATGGGGTCAAGCGTCACGTGCATGCCAAAACAGGTCTGCCTGCAACACCATTTTGACAGTTGACAGGTGCCAGTTGTACTTAATTTTGCAATGCAAACTTAAAGAAATCAATGTATGTAAGTTCGTCAAAATGTATGTGTAAGCATGAAGAACAGGATGAGTGGTCTTGCTGCCCTGCTACATTGTGTTCTAACTCGAATCATGCACCCTAAGTATGTGTCTTTTGAAGTCATACAGCTATACAATATATATATCACCTCCAAGTCACTCTTGGTGTAGAATGAGAAGACCTGGAGCAATTACAACTGCATTATTGCAAGGATATTTTCTGTGAATATTCTAAGGATTCATACATACACTTCTCAATTTGTCAAAAAAAAAAAACCCATCTTTCAGTCACTCCCCACCCTCTCTGAGACCAAGGCCCACAACGATATGCTGGGATGCACTGTAAAACCGGCTGTCGGAAGATGTTTTGCCGTTTCCCACAACCCTTTTTGGACTGGTCAGGCCAATTTTTGACCGCTTTATGGCCATTTTGATTGACCACCGGCCTGACCGGTCATGACCCGGGTCATTGACACCACTGGCTTCCACGACTGCCACCATCCTCACTTTTCTCCCACAAGTCAATCTCACGCAACTTCAAGTCTGGACATCACACAACTCACCTTGGCCTCATCGTCTTTGACGTCGACGGATCATTTTGCTCGCTTCCATTCCAGTTATGGAATAAATTTGCGAATCGTTGGATGGATTGGAAAGACATGTTAAGTGGGATGAACAGTGTCCAGTAAGTTTTCGAAGTCTGTTTATTAATTTTGGCACCTGAGCGGCGAGCGCTCATTCATAGATCAACCCCTTTCTACCCACCCCACGGCGCCCACTTCCCTTTTGCCTCTGCAGCAACATCGACCCTCTGGGAATCGACCTCCCACCTGGGCATCGTCATCCCCCTACCACTTCGGCAGCATGATCGTAGATACCGACCACTTGGTCCCTCCTGTGCTGCCCTCTCAACAAGTCCCAGGTCCGACATCCTGCTCGTCATATCCGGAATTTTCTTTGGAGGTTGGAACAGTGGTGAAGCTTGTAGGACATGGTGTTAGGCTGGTCTTGAAGTGTCACATAGTCTAAGAGTTAACACGTATGCATGTCTTCCACCTTGTTCCAGGAGATCTTGAGTTCAAGTCTTGTTAAGTACCAAAATTTTGTAATTACACTAATCCGACAACGAAGACTCTAAGAGTCGGTAGATAAACACAACCTTCAGTACTTAAAAGCGCTTGGTAGGAGATACGGAATAACAAAATTATATGGAATAACAACAAAATTTTAGTGACTGAAGTCGGGATCGTGGCGCCATAAAAAGTTGTGGCGCTGAAGCCGCCACCGCAAGTATAATGTCCCCACACTCACTTCTGGCGTCGTGGCTGGCGTGGTAAGCATGGTGCCACACCCACCACATGGAATGTGATTTTCCTGATGAACACCAGCATCCGCCTTGCGCGGAATCGACCTCAGATACATGTCCAGCATCGAAGATCACTCGTGACTCTCAGTAAATAGCGAAGTCGGACGTTAGTCATGAGAAAGTCACGAATTAGAGGCTGTCTGACTAAATGTCGTTTTTTTAAGCGTTTCTGACTACACTCGTACTACAATAGTCATATATTAGTCTCGCACTCTGTCATGTACTAGTCATACAATAGTCATATCCCAGTCATTGCTGCTTGGGCCCAATTCAGGATAGCAAATAGGCTGAATCAAATTATACTTGGCTACTTTAGAAGGATACATGTAGTACTGGGCATGAGTCTAAGTATAGTCACTTGGGTTTCCGGTACTGGCATAAGAGGGTCTCAGTATCATGTCAAAATGAAAGGCCCTCTGCAACATGTCGAGTCCTCATGTGCTCCAACGACACCATCGAGCTCGTCGTTGAGCGGTCCATTACCACATCCTACATCCATCGAATCCTCCGCATCCGAGTTCGAGTCGTCGCCATTCCATCTGCACGGGAAATGGGGAGGGAAGAGAGGGAGTTGAGGAGTGCGCCACCTGGATTTGAGCAGGAGGCGTTGAGAATGTGGTTGTTGTTGATGTTGGGTGAGGAGTACCTGTGCTCGTCATATTTTGTGGTGGTGATGGTGGGCCGTCCAGCCAAAGAGCGTCGACTGCGTCGTCGGTAAGCCTGGTTCCAATATAACACTTCGTTGGGTCGCCGTCGCATTTTCATGTGAAGGATGGAAGTCGGAGGCAGTGACTGCATGTTGGGCGCTAATGACGACACGCCGTCCTTCGTTTCATCGGGGACTCATTCGCGATGGTGGTATCCTCGACTGCTCGTTTTGTGCATTGCATACATCTGCAAAGGAGTGGAATCCGTCGACGAGGGCGTCCGCGGGTGTGGGTGGTTTGCCAGCAGCCAGAGTCGTCAATTGAGCAGTTGAGGAAGAGTGTGGGTCTGGTCGCCGAAGTGACAAGTTCAAGTTCAAGATAATTTCAAGTTGAAAATAACTTTTCAACGAAGCAATCATGTGACTTTCAACTCGCAATGTTTCTAAGTCCAATCTGCAGCCTCAGAGGCTTCAGCTAGACAAAAATTCTTGGCATAGCGATGTGTAGAAAAAGTATGACGATGTTGATACTAACCTATGACTAAAATCATCTCCCATTTGTTGCCAAGGGAAGTTTGAGGGAAGGGTAGCATGAAAATTACGGATGTGTTACATACACCTGACTGACCTCTGACTTTGTGCTATTTTGCTTGACTTTGCTTTTTACTGAGCGTGACTGACGAGATCAGGCAATTTCTACGTGTTACAGCGTGTTACTAGCTCGTGAAAACAACTTGAATATCGGCGACTTTGCGAGGAGTTCTCAAGCCGGACTTAGGCAACGTCAAACGACAACGACGATGAGCGCTCTAAGGTCGAGTAACTACTTTGTCGCGTTTCAGACTGTGAATTCAATATCACTTGTTGTAGCCCATTGAAGGTTTCTGAAATTATATTTTTCTCCGAGTCACTTTCGGAGTTTCGCCTTGATCCCCCATTGGAAGGTCTTGTGTATGAGGAACATATAGCAAACAAGTTGCACTATTACATTTCATGTTGTGGCCCAGGAACATGGCCTCATACCTTGGGTCATTTTATGGTGTGCCCAAGGTGTGCCTTCTAAAATCTCGTTCCGACTCAACACCAGCTTTGTCCTTCGCCCGCGTATACTATTTCCTGATACATTTATCTGTGACTTCTGAGCTCTCGCTTGTAACCTGAGTGGGACATATGCATCGATGCCATCTTTTACTGGTTTCTCTCCTAACTCTGGCCTCTTGAACCCACGATTATCAACTCTTTGCGAGTCACCAAAAGGTATCCGAGACGATGTGCGACTCGAGTTGTGCCTAAGAGAAAGGTCCAACTTGGTATCTTCCCCTCTCGAGTCCTTTGTCCACAATCTCCTCGTATGCTTCTGGGTAATTATAGACTGACAGGGTATTAGGTGAGACATAACTCCGTGATATGCTAGGAATGCCAACGTCGAAAGCCGTACAGAAGGGTATGATACAAACTTGGGTATTCTCCAAGGAGGCCGTATAAATTAAGCTCACTATTGCATGCCAAGGCTTTCCACAGCCTGAGCATACATGGCGTGTGGGGTGTTTTGAGTCTGAGCACCCCGATGTAGTTTGGAAATCGAAGCAGATTGGCAGGCCGTCTGACAAGACGAGCCGAACCTGTTCGTTCCTGCGTATGGAGGCCTTTGATCCGTTCCAGAGCTTGGCGCCATGCACCGCCGTGCCTCCCTGGAAAAAAATGGCTGATCAGCGCCTTCTGACTTTATTCTTTGAGGCAGTATAGCCGCGTCTCGCGTTATTTGATCTTCTATGGACTTCCGGGGAGGCGTATAGGCGCCTGCGATGACGAGGCGAGCGTGAGCGTGAGCGGGATGGGGATTGCGCACGAGACCGCTTGTTTGGCGACGGCCTGGACCTCCCCCTCTCATGATCCTCTATTGAGGAGATGGCCTCCAGCTGTTTGTGCCCAAACGCAGGCAATGGAGAGGTGTCAGCGAGGGTGAGGAAAAGGCAATGGCATGATGCGGCAGCGGAGTCGAGGTTGTTTCATGTGGATGGTAGGGTATAGTGGCGGATGGCAGGGAGTGGCAGCGGCGGTCAGCAGGGAGTGGCAGTGGATGGCGCGAAATGGAACGTGAAAAAAAATATAGTGCAAGGGGAAAAGAGTTTGTTAGGTGACTGGGGAATGACCTGGAGCTTAAATGTTACTAACCTGCTTAATGTATTGCGTTTGAAGCGAGTCCCAGAACTCGTCCGCAATCGAGCTCAAGAGCCTTTGGTTGATTGTGGCAATGTTGAAACCCTTCCCTAGTGTGAGGTCCTCATGCCATTGACGTCTTACTCTGGCTTGATACATGAGTAAGATCCTCTCGCCGCGGGGCTGCGAGCCCATCTCGTCAATCTCAAGGTTGGAGTAAAAGGAGGCGAAGGAGTCGATGTGTTTTCTTGGCCACTCACAGATTTCCATGTAACGGAGCATCGTGATCTTGCCCATGGTGAGCTGTTTCCATGTGAGGTCGGCGTCCGGAATGACATTCAGCGCAACCACGTCGTCTAGTCGTGTATGCCCGTATGCGTCCTGTGACAGCGCCCTGTCAACTTCGTGGGCCTTGGCGCATCCTTCCGCCGTGAAGTACCAGAGTTCAACATAGTCAAAGTATTTGAGTTTGTCGATTGCGAATTGAGAGGGTCGGGGGGCAACATAGTTGCCTATCATCTTGCCCTCTTCGAAGTCGTTGATTTTTGGTTTCTTCTTTTCCAGTTTTCTTCTCTCCTCTTCTTCTTGACGTTCTTCCTCTCTCCAGCGTGTGTTCTCTTCTTTCACCGGCCTTTGTTGTTCTGCTCGCTCTGCGATGTCGGCTTGGACCTGCTGGTTCCAGGCTTCTATGTCTTCTGCATGGGATTGATTCCAGGCTGCTGTGAGTTGGTCTACTGCCTGTTCTTTGGGCATTTGGCCTCCGTTCATCATGGCCTGTCTGACGACGGCGTAGGCTGTGCCAGCAAAGTCGGGGCACGTCACATTGGTGGGGTCTTGTAAAATGCGCGGCATGAGATTAGAGATAGTGATATTAAAAAGGGATGTATTGAATGAGAGTCTTTAGTAGTAAGGAATGGAAATGCGATGGACTGCTTGACTTCGAATGAGGTGGCGGTTCTGAGCTGATTGAAGTTCTGAGAAAGGACTACAAATGCAAATAGACGCAAATAGCGTACGCGTTCCTAGGCTTGAGTCACACCTTGTTCAGCAGACACATTCGCCACGACACTCGCACCGCTCAGGATACAGGCCGTAGAAAGCCTAGTATCCTTCTTCGCGAGCGAGCGCATATCTGGATCATTTGGCATTGCCTTTGGTCATCTAACCATGCTTTGGTTCGCCTTGCTATCTATCGGCACCTGGGTGGGGCTTCTGACCCCCGCACTGCGCAAGCCCACATTGCTTGCTCTGTAAAGAGATGGCCGACGTTTCCCATGCTCACCCTGTACTACAACACTATTGTGCACAATCGCTTTCCTGTTAGCACGGATTTCAACCCCCAGGAGTGCTTTTCTGACGGGTTGATGTTATACGCTTTCAGGTAACTGTTGTGATCGGGTGTTGGGGCAGAGCCGTACGCTTCTCCTATGGGTTTGCGGGACGATACGTCGTATTTCGCATTTCCAGTCCTGAGTCCAATGTCTGTGACCAGGAGCCGCTCGACCAGCGCCAGATGGTATGGAGAGTTGGTTAGCACACATATGGGAGAGGTTTGCGTATTTGGGGCATGGTGCGTTTTGTGCCGTGGAACTGTAGGGCAATTCGGGCTGGTTTGATCTCATGTCGTGGCCCAGGGACCTGACCTCTGGTTGGCTCGTGGTGCGCTCTGGTGTTAAGGAGACCTTGTCTCGTTTCTGAACCAATTTTTTCCTTCTCTCCCATTCGTTGGGATTTTTTCCTGTTTCAACACCAATCTTTTCCTTCGTACCGGCGCTTTTTTTGCGGGGGGCATTGCCCATGCACAGCTTCAGGTGAGCGTCACCATTTCACTGAAAAGACCATCAACGCTGTTTGCATTTCGCAGCAAATCCGGCGGCTCGAGTTCGCCACAGCGTTCGTAACCCATTGGCAGCCCACCTTCCGAGCTCTTCTTTCCAGGACTCGTGATAAGGAAAAGTAGGACACTGTATTTCTATGTATGTTTTCTACCGCAAATTCTTGAAATTATATCTTTCTCACTCTCTCGGAATTTCGCCTTGATCATCCCATACTGACCTGGCATGTCTTGTGCACGAGAGAATATAGCAGGCAATTGCGCTGGTGACATTCCATGTCGTGGCTCGGGAACACGACCTGATGCCTGGGTTCATTTTTGGTGTGCGTTATTCTAACGAAGATCTACCACCTTTGTCCTCCCCATATTTTTTGTTGACGATTATCTCCTGATACATTTCTCTGCGACTTCTCACAACTTCAAAGCTCTCGCTTGTAACCTGAGTGGGACATATGTATCGGTGCCACCTTGTACAGCAAATTAAGTTGTTGAACTGATGCCTCTAATAACTCTGGCCTCTCAAACTCACGATGTCGGGCGTTCTGGAAGTCGACTCGGGAACTCGAATGCAAATAGCTGGCACGTTCCACTCTTCAACGCAACGTTCAACGGACACCATGCTACGACCCTCGCACCGCTCAGGATACCGGTCGCACAAAGCCTCGTATCCTTCTTCGCGAGTGAGCATAGATTTGGATCATTTGGCGTTGCTTTTGGTCATCTAACCATGCTTTGGTTCGCCTTGCTATCTATCGGCACATGGGTGGAGTCTTGACTTTGCGTCGCACCTCACATTGCTTTCTCTGTAAAGAGATGACAGACGTTTTCCATGGTCACCCCACTCTGCGTCATCGGTGTTCAACGTGCATTCCTGTCCGCGAACTTCCAACTTTCAGGAGAGTTTTTCTGATGAGAAAGTTCCCAAGCGTTCAGAAGAGCTGTTGTTCGGTTTTAGGACAGGGCCGTACGCTTCTCTCATGGGTTTGCGAGACGATACCTCGTATGTCGCTTTCCGGTCCTGAGTCCAATCTTTGTGACCAGGAGCCGCTCGACCATTGCCGGATGGTATGGAGAGTTGGTTAGCACACATATGGGAGAGGTTTGCAGATTTGGGGCATGGAGCGTTTTGTGCACGAGGAACTGCAGGACAAATCGGGCTGGTTATATTTTATGTTGTGGCCCAGAAACCTGACCTCTGTGGTTAGCTCTTGATGCGCTCCGGCGTTAAGAGAACATTGTCTCGTTTCCGAACCAATTTTTTCCTTCGCGCCCATTCGTTGGGATTCTTTTTAGGGACCTGTCATCGTACGAATCCTCCGAACAAGGTGAGTATGCATAATTTCTCCCGATTTATTTATCAGCAGCTAAACTAGCGGTCAAGTCTCACTCAGGGTTTTTATCTCTTTTTTCAACGCAAGTTCGGAGCTCTCGTCTATAGCGCGGTGGCGAGGGCGAGGGGGACATCTGTATAGGTGGCGTTCCAAATTGTTACGCGGAGGCTTCTGAATTGGTTTTTATTTCAATGAAGGAGAAAGGAATATGTGTCGGTAATATCACTTCAGCTCTAGAACCAAGTGTTGCAGTCGATCCGTCCCAGCCTCAGAGCCACACTGGGCTCCTCTGAAAAAAGTCTGCAAAGGTTGACAGGGCTGCACTTCATAGTGGGATTTACCTTGCTGTAAGAAGGGCATTCATAGAAAGGTAAACGTGTCAAGCTTTGCGCCGTGTCATGATTGAAGGTGCGGATCCAATTGAAGGTGAGAATCTCAAAGACCACACAGGCCTAAAGGAGTTGCGGTGTACCGTGCGCGGTCATTCCTCGTGAGTCGTGTCTCTATACAAAAGGTCGAGCCCGTAGATGGGGTCGACATTTGGTTGACCTCAAACTCCTTGCAATCGGGCAGAATGCTACGACACTCGCTTCGCTCAGGATATCGACCGTAAAAAGTTTTGTATCCTTCTTCGCGAGTATGCGCATACTATCCAGACCCTTTGGCGTCGCCTCGAGTCATTTGCAACTCTGCTCTGGTTTGCCCCACTTTCTACTATCGACACTAATGGTGCCGCGTGTCCGTGAGGCCGTTAGTCGCGGCGTCCAGGAAGTGTAGCACCTTTTGCCGTCTCCGCCTCGTTCGCTCTGTCGAGGATTGGCCGAGGGCCAGCCAGAAGAGCCCCTGTCTCTTCGGTGGTTCCGAGCCGTACATCCCTCTTGGGTTGGCGAAACGACTTCACGTCGCATTTCGCTTTCCTCCCTGGATTCGTTGTCTGTTTCCAGAGACGACCCATCCCATAAACTTTGAGGTTCGAAGGTTATGGGTATTGGATGTCTCGCGTGTAAGTATGGGAGGCCGTAGCGGTTGCAGACGCATGGCACGTTTTGTGCACGAGGAGTTATAGTGGGCAAACGTTGAGCTTGTTGCATTCCACGTCGTAGCCCAGGAACCTTTCTTGTAGCGGGAAAGAGTTCGTGGTGCGTTCAAATCTAGCGTTCAGAACTTCGTTCTGTTTCCACACCAATTTTTTCCATTCCACTCCTTTGTTTGGTAATCTATTTTCATGGATTCATCCCCGTCAGATTTTTTTTATTAAGATTAGGTGAGCATGCACCAAGGCTTTTGTAGATGCCTTGCCAGTGAGCAGCGTCAATGTCAAAGCACTAATCTGTTTTTTTAGGGAGGCCAGCATTTATTAAACGCGATTGTAGCAAGAACACCGGAATGGTGCCCAATACACTTTCTGTTATGAGATATATGTTATCTACTAGGCGGTGGTAGGATAGCTCACCAGCCAAGGGGGCCCCGGGATGTCGACCAGTGACCCGAGGTAGGTGGGGGGGGGACCTCCGGCAGGCCTTAAAAAAATTTAGTATATAAGCTTCAAAAATCTATATTTGGGGCCCTGTAGCAATGCTAGATGCATCAGTGGCACCTCCAATACAGTTGAACGGTTAATAACTTACCATGGAAGTCAGTGTGTAAGGGAAATGAAAAATCTGTCGTCCCTCCCAGTTTTCTTGCTCAGCTCGGACTTGCATGACAAAAGTAAATGTGAAAAAAAGCTGGATTTGTACACCTGAAAAGGGAGTAGGGATTCATTTTAAGGTTCATGCGTTCACGGCCCACCAGCCGGAAATTTCTTCAAAGGAGCGGTGGGAAAAACATACCCTTTTTGGACAAAAACATACCTTATTTAGAAGGAGCGATGGGGGGGGGACGTCACGGACGGCTTACAAAAAAAAATCTACCCCGTGTTATTTCTGAAATCCCGGGGCCCCCTTGTCACCAGCTTTATAGGATCCGAGTCATTCAGCCTCTATAGTGTCAATGCTAGCTTGCTGCGACCGACGCCATTTTGTAACAAGATAATGGAAATAAAAGAAATGAATGAACATCTCCGAAGCTGAAGCGTTGAAGGTTGTGCTGGCTTTGCTAGGGCCATGTTGGGCTCTCTGAAGACTTTGCCAATCGGCCCGCCGGACCGTCGGAGATTTAAGGAATTTGTCGGGCCGGGGGCACACACACTTTACATTAAAACCAATGGCCCCTTCTTCCCCCCACTCCATTCCCGCTACAAAGCCTTACTATCTTAAACTTTTGAACGAAGATGCCTAAAATTTCTGGATACGAAATTCACGGTTTGTCTCGATCTACTTCACGAAAGCGACTCATCTGACGTTGTCCGCTTTAGATGTTCGTTTCCCAACTTCGTTGTCGGGAGATGGGACGGATGCGATGTAAGGAATCTTGCGGCATCATTGATTTTGGTCTGGGGCTTAGGGTTTGGCGGGTTTTAGGAACACGGAATGCGACTACTCATCAGCCTATGTGGCTCTCCTCACCGACTCTGATCTCATTGGATACGGAATGACGTTCACTATTGGACGTGGAAACGACATTGTACGTGCCTTTCAGTGTGTTTTGAACCATATTCTGGAATATGAGGCCTTTTACAGGTTTGTGAAGCCATCAAACAGGTGTCAGACCGCCTCATCGGCAAGGACACACAAGTCCTCTTCGCTGACATGGGAAAAACTTGGGAATATATGATGTCCGACCCTCAATTGCGATGGTACGTCTCCCCTTCGATGTTTTTATGAATGTTCCATCTCCGTAGCTCTTTAGGATTGGACCAGAGAAGGGGGTCATTCACATTGCTTCTGGCGCAGTCAACAACGCCCTCTGGGATATGTACGCTCGATCGGAGAACAAGCCTTTATGGAAGTTGATTGTAGATTTCACTCCTGTACGTGGACTTTCCGGCCTCTCAGGCTACGGGGATACCAACGTTCAATATTTTTTCTAGGAAGAGCTCGTGCGGTCGGCCGCTTTCCGCTACATTACTGATGCGATTACAAAGGAGGAAGCATTGGCTATGCTCAAGGAGAAGGAAGCTGGAAAGAAGGAGCGAGAAGCCAAGGTCCGAGAACTTGGGTAAGTAATTCTTTCCGCGTGTTTTCAGCGGATTATTCCTTAAGTCCCTTAAGATACCCAGCGTATGTGACGTCCGCTGGATGGCTAGGTACGCCCGTGACGCAGTCGTATAAATACGTGCTATTGACATTCGCATCCGCCAGGCTACGACGACGAAAAAGTTGCCCGATTGACGAAGGAGGCCGTCGCGGCCGGTTTCAACCACTTCAAAATGAAAGTCGGAGCGGACCAGGCAAACGATTTACGCCGTGGAAAACTCATCCGATCGATCATTGATGACCCGCAATATCTTCCCAAAGGTTCCGCCCCCCGCGACTTGAACAGCGAAGCGTTACGCGGAAAAAATGCTGGTCCAACTGGGGCTGTTCTTATGATCGACGCGAACCAAGTATGGGACGTTAAGCAAGCAATTAAATATGTTGAAGGCTTGTCGGAGATCAAGCCTTGGTGCGTCGTTTCTTTATATCACTTCCCCTATGTTGCTCAAAGGAATATTATAGGTTCATTGAGGAGCCAACGGCGCCCGACGACATCTTAGGCCATGCTGCAATCCGGAAGGCTCTGAAACCCTCAAATATTGGAGTCGCGACTGGAGAACATGCCCACAACCGAATGGTCTTCAAACAACTGCTCCAAGCCGAGGCCATCGACGTCGTCCAGATTGACTCATGCAGGCTTGCTGGTGTTAGCGAGGTTCTCAGCGTTTTATTGATGGCGGCCAAGTACGTTTGAACACCCACCGGGTAGCCATTGATTAACATCTCCCAAATCTACCAGGTTCGGTGTACCCGTTTGTCCGCATGCTGGTGGGGTTGGATTGTGCGAATATGTGATCCATCTTAGGTATGTTTCTGCAGGCGTATGTGATGATACAGGGCGCTCAACTTTCTCCAGCTTGATTGATTACATTGCCGTTTCGGGTTCGATGGAGAGGAACGTCCTCGAATTCGTCGACCATCTCCATGAGCACTTTGTTACGCCTTGCTCAATAAACTCTGCGGGGCGGTACAACGTGCCCACAAACCCCAAGGAGGGTTACAGGTTCGTCGCTGCGCTCTTTGTCAGTGTATCGTTGAGAATAACAATCGTCGTCGCACTAGCATCGAGATGCACAAGACTAGCATCGCGGAGTACGAATGGCCCAACGGCTCGTACTGGGTGGGCGCAAGGAAGAATAAGGCTTGAGGTTTGATCAGATCTGGGATCAATTATGATGTCTGAGGGTCCAGTGGCACCGATTACTATTTTATTCATTTTTATTCTCTCTGTCGCCATGGACTTTTGAATGCTACTGCTATCGCGAAGCTCGTGGTATCCTAGGCCGAGACGCCAGCTGCCAGCCCGACCCAACGGGTTCCGAGTCGGCCTCGACACCATCCAAGTCAACGAAACCGCTGCTGGGAGTAATAAAAAAATAAGAATATCGCTATTACTTGAAAGAATTATTTCACATTCGCATTGGATCCAATTCTTCTTGACCTATGAATCTTCCGAGGTTTTTTTTCAAGCATGAGGGAGTGAGTGACCTTCAAGTTACCACTTTTGGCCTCTGTCGCGTGCGTAACTCGGTCACCTGATGTCCCTCAACTTGCTCTTGACTTCGAAACCAACGGCGTTGTTGACAGCTATTCATGTACTCTGAGTTCATTTGATGTGGGCTTATGAGTTTCTATGTGACTTTTTTGCTGCTAAGGCGACACTTGGGCTATGAGCTCTGTTGAGTGTCCTTGTAAGTAATGTTATTGTTCTTGGTACAAGAAGTCTGTTGACGATTTGTTGTCTCCCATCGTTTCCAACTATCTCAGTGGTGATGGCGCCCATAGTACCTTGTCCTTCACCGTGGCTTTTGTCTCCTACGAAGCTGACGGATGGTAACGCGTTCCAAGTTATAAAGGCTCCCGCCTCGTCAACGTTCATTCAACAACTCCTCCGCGTCTCGCAAACGATTAATGCCTTATACGAAGTACGCTCAAATGCAAAATGCTTACTATGCAGTGCACCATCCCTATCACACCTCGGCTTACAGTTCTCCGTCAAGTGTTCATCACGATCATCATCATGTCGACTCTCTTGATCTCAGAGTCCAATTACGGAACAAGCTCAATACCGGAGAGTTGAGAAATATGCCTGTTGGATTCCCTTTCCATTACGTCTTTGATGGCCATTCCGGTCGTATCTCGCATGAATCCTTCGAATTCCGGGAAGACTTTTGGCTCTCATCATTTGAAGAACAAACACATCCGCAATCTGTTATCTTCTCATATTCGAGCCCTACTGTTTCATCGCGATCATATGGAAAGATGTCCGGGTCAAGTTACCACACCTGGCGGATATCCCTCCCGACGCGCAGCTCTCTTCGTACGTCATTGTCATTTTTTGTGACAATCGCCTCAGAATCTGATCCTTCTCAATAGCAAAGCCCCCTATCGCGTATGTTCAAGTCGAGCCATCAGTGATGAAGTCATCCTATGGAAGCGTTATTATGAGCGATTCGCGGATAATCTTACGAGCACTGGCCATTTCTGTGGAGCTGGGCATCCAAATCACTATTCAACTGGCCAACACGGAGGCCCTTACTCCTCCGATGCGGCCAAAGAAGCATAGCTCATACCAATCTAATTCAATTGTTTATATCGGAACTCATAATGATGGGCGTCGGGAAATTCTGTATACAGTGTGATGCCTAGTGTGATCGGTGAGCGTTTTCACACTCATTCTCCATCACGCTTCTAAAACGACTCCTTTTGTTTAGCACTACCCGAGGATCGCCCTCAAGTTGTGTTTGTGCGTGGACCCACAATACAACCGAAAAATCTTCCCGTCTCGGGAAGCGACCCCGGTGTCTTATAGACACCCCATCAACGCAAGACTCTTGCGAAACTTTAACGTCGGAGTGGTACTGCTAGACGTCACTCCGCATGATTTTCATGAATGATGATCACGAACTTCAACACCCCTTGCTACGACTTGCATGCCTATTGTAAACCCCATCTAATTATTGAACTTTCGATCTGCATTCAACGCATGTATAGAATTTCTAGGATAACGCATTCTTGTACACCTTGCACATATCTTCTGGCGCTGTACATAACAAAGCCCCTGTAATTTAGCAATTTAGAAAATAATGATAGATTTGCTTAGACCACTCGCTAATCGACTGAGGGGCCAACTTTGAGGTCATAAATAGCTTTTGCTACAGACAATGAATCCGAGGCGGGACAAGGGTCACACGACGCCCTCCCAGAAGGGATCCTTGAGCAACTCCTGCGCAGATGGCCGATTCTCCGGGTTTAACCGCAGACACCTCTTCATCAGCGCTGCCACGGAAGCAACTTCATTCTCCTGGAGCGTCTCGTAATTGGTGAGAGACTGGGTGAACGGATTCGTGAGGTGGGGAGGGCGGGACTTCAACCAGCCTGCGTGCCAGAGATCAGAGAGGATAAGCGAACAGAGGACAAGGACGAACACGTCGTCGGGTCGAAATATTGCGATGCGTTGGTACTGGCTTGAAGTTGTTCCGGCGTGAATCGTTCACCCGTAAAGCACATCATTTGCCATAGGTGCCCCCCTGAGGCGTCGAGACCCTGCTGTTCATACGGCTGGTATTCAAAAAGCCCAGCACCGGTTACAAACTCGAAGGCCTGAGTCAATTTAGCGAAGGAACTGGTCGAATTGACCACGTGGCGAGCGCACCAAGCATCCAAACGTCCAAATATCGACCTTTTCATTCCAAGGTCCCCGAAGAATCGTTTCAGGTGCGCGGAGGACGGCGGCGGTAATATTGTCGATATTATGAGCTGTAGATGATTGCGCTGTCGAACGCAAATCAGCGGGCGTCTCTATGCTTAACATCAGATCGTTCTTACCACTGCCAAAATCTGCAATAACATACATCCTCGTCATGGCATCCTCCGAAGATGAAGGCAAAGGGAGGGGCTGAGAGACTGCAGATTGTACGGTACTGTCCCAGCTTTCTTCAGGAGGGTTGAGTCGAGGAGGGTCGGCCTCGACGATGGCATTGACATCATCCGTGGTTAGTCGGCCAAGATCAAAGAGGATATTGTCATGTTTCAGATCAGTGTGAGTGACTCCGCAGCGGTGCATGTACTCAATACCACGCAGGATGTGCAATAGAATCCGTTTGGCCAGCGGGAGAGGGAACGCGTTATTCTTCATGCTAACTTGAAGGGTCCGGACGTCGCCAGCCAAGAGTCGAGTGACCAGGCAGAGATGGTTTCCGTCTTGTGCCTTTCCGAGATGGGTAAAATGATCAAAGAGACGAAGGCAGTGGTCCGACGGCGGCCCAATCCACGGGGAAGACAACCGCTGGAGCGCAACAAGCTCCCACATTACACCACATTGAACGAGCTCCGTCGCGTACCCCTTGAGAGCCTTGACCGAAACGTAACGTTTTTCTCTGTCCCGGAAAGTTGATTGCTTGATTTCAAGAGTTGAGTAGCCTCACCGTTCGTCAAATGCCATCCAAATGCTCGCGTTCATTCCCCATCCAAGCTTGCGGATGATCTTGTAGCGACGTTCCGGGCCTATTGTATCGCCGAATTCAAATCGCGGAAACCCGTAGCCTTGCTCACGGCTCAATCCAAGAGGCTCCTCGATGAATGAGAGGTCGACATACGTAACTCCGCGTTTGGCGTCGACTGACAGGCGTTTGTTTGATGGTTCTGCAGCCTGTGGGCGTGCACTGGAGGACATTAGGGCAGCCTGAGACTGATAGCGCTTTTTTCCATAAGTTGACAGCCTTTGGACGAGTCGTACGCGACCGATGAGGCTGGCGAATATCATAGGTAGTACACTCTTTCCAATCGGTTCCGCAGATGTGGACACTGGACGACAAAAAGACGTGGTGAAGTTGTGGTGAAGATTGTGACAGCAGTGGCGGTGCTAAAAACGGAACTCTCGTTGTGAAGCTCTCAATTGGAAGCTCTGCAAAGTCCGGCACGATGAACTGGGTCGAAGACAACCTAATTTTGCTCAAATTTCAATCAAGTAATCAGCTATCAGCGTTCCAGCTTTGAATCCCTCTGGACGAGATAACAGATATCCAGATTCTTTGGTACTTTGAACATCCGACTTTCGATTCTAGTCGCTACCTCCGTTTTCAAGATGATTGAGGTCCTCGAGGCTTTTCCAATAGCTTATAATCTTCTGCAGAGGCTGACAAAAGGGATTCTCTAGTATCAATTTCCGTGCTAGTTTATTTTTTAATGCATGGCTCAAACATGGCTCCAGCTTGATAACCGCATTCGTCACAAGTCGAATGTAATAGCCTCCAGGTCAACTCCAGGTGGCGTGGTGCCCCCAAGCAATGAATATTGAGGGTCTGTGTATATCAAGATGCGAAGAAATCTGACGAAGGCTCTACAAAACTGCGGTATGCTTTAATCTTCATCTGATCTGCTAAACTAGACAGCGCTTGAGAAGCAATCTCTCCAGTAATATACCAACTGACATTATCAACAGTCTGTTTTGTTGAAAAACACGCTGTTGATAATTGCATCCACAGGATCCGTCTCTTCTTCTTCGGACCACTTAACTTCCGCCCGAGTCTGATCACGTACTACTCGCTCCCCACTTCAGGCCTGACGCTTCTGAGTGACAGCAGACCTCAGAGGCCGATTCTTTTGATGGTAGGAATTGGCCTCTGAGGGGTGTGGCCGCCCTCTCACCCGCATAAAAATCCAAATCAAGCACGCTTCTTTTTCCGTCTAAAAATGGCTGGAGCATCAAAGCGACAGCCTGTCGGTTGCTGCACCGCTAGGCAGCGCTCGACCTACATTAACCGCAGCCAGGGTTTTCCAGCCTGTCGAAAACATAGTAGGCACTCCGTTAAATCTTGAAACCTTTACTCAGCATACATACTCGGGATTCCGGATAAAACCTTGGTCGAAAGTCCATCGGGAGCGCACATCTGGGACCAGCAGGAATGCGACGGGGCTCCCCCGCTCCCCTAGCACACTCTGTAAAATAACAATGTCATGGCTTGAAATTGCACATAATGGTTTCACACTACGTGGTGGGGGTTTAATTTATCACCCTGTCCAAAAATGAAAGCAGAATCGATAAAATAGCCGAAATTTGCTTTATTCTGATGCTCAGAATATACACCACTGGCGGCCTTTCATCTGGAAATCAGAACGCCATGTTGGCATATTATATGAGATATTTTTACAGCTATCAAAGATTGTGTAGCACACAGACATCTTACCGAGGACATCAAACATCTTAGCCATGAGCTCTGCTTGACGATGGTTTGTTTTCTTGGACCTCCCACGATTGCATACCACCAGAATAATCTAACATAAAAGTCTGAGTACTGTTATCTTTAATGACTAGTCCATCTTTAACGATAAGGATACTTTCTCGAGGCCTGAATTACACGCCGAGAAGTTGAAGCGCCCTGAGGAAATTAGTACTACCCAAATTGTCTCCAAATTGTTCTTCAAAAAGCGCCTGTACCTTGTGTAATGAGATCCATATACAGTAGATATTCTCACAATGCATATACTCGTAATGCATAAATCTCATAATGCATGACATTTTCAGGGGACCAACTTGGTACGCGGGGATTTATGCATGGAACGTCATATCGAATAATGCATATCATATTTTGGCATTATGCATTACCAGATCTACAGATTTACCGGGTATTTACCTGTTCACCTCATTGTACCTGAGTTTTTCAGGACCAAAGTCTACCCTGATATACCCTGTGTGCCATGAATACACTGCTCGAGAGGAGTATCCAATTTTGCCAACACTTTTCTATCATTCTATGCCAGCTGCTGAGGAGAAGAAGGGGAAACCTTGAGACAGGCACAAGCCCTATGCACCCTGCGGAGGGAATGGAGCTGTGTGAGCGTTTGGTGTGTCATCCACTCAGAGGCTCGCAGTGTGTCAACCGTCCACTTTTGCAACAACAATTGTGCAAATTGAGGGCTCATCTTCATGTTGTTCAAGCGAAATCAACCTGACAAACTACTCTCAACTCTTTTTTCAGTAGTAACCTCTCTCCCATGCAGTCTTTCCTCGCTACATAAAGGACATTTCGAAGCGTGACATTTTTTGGCTGAGGTCACAAATAGTCACATTTTGTGACATATTTCATCTTGCATAAATCCAAGGGGGCCCCGGGATTTCAGAAATAACACGGGGTAGATTTTTTTTTGTAAGCCGTCCGTGACGTCCCCCCCCCATCGCTCCTTCTAAATAAGGTATGTTTTTGTCCAAAAAGGGTATGTTTTTCCCACCGCTCCTTTGAAGAAATTTCCGGCTGGTGGGCCGTGAACGCATGAACCTTAAAATGAATCCCTACTCCCTTTTCAGGTGTACAAATCCAGCTTTTTTTCACATTTACTTTTGTCATGCAAGTCCGAGCTGAGCAAGAAAACTGGGAGGGACGACAGATTTTTCATTTCCCTTACACACTGACTTCCATGGTAAGTTATTAACCGTTCAACTGTATTGGAGGTGCCACTGATGCATCTAGCATTGCTACAGGGCCCCAAATATAGATTTTTGAAGCTTATATACTAAATTTTTTTAAGGCCTGCCGGAGGTCCCCCCCCCACCTACCTCGGGTCACTGGTCGACATCCCGGGGCCCCCTTGCATAAATCTCACAATGCATAGAAAAAGTCGGGGACCGGCATTATGCATTGTGAGAATATCTACTGTATCAAATAGTATATTAAAAACTTTTCAAGAGTGTGCAGTCAACGCCTGCAGAAAAGGACCCTTGCAATATTTACTAAAATGATGCTGTAAAAATCACTTAAAATCTCGGCTACCCGCTTCACCCTATAGAAAAAGATACCAAAACCAGCTGTAAGATAGCCCAACGTCTGAAAGAAAAGTGTTATCGAGTTGGTATTGAAGAGGATGGTGGAAGTGAGGCTCAAATTTTATTTTTCCGGAGTAAAAGTCAGACCACAAAGGCGACGTCAAAGATTGGCAAAGATGATCGTCTTAAGCATTGTAGCTACAGTTACGACCCATAACAGGTCCCTCCCATGAATTTCGTCCCGTGTTGAGTCAATTTTAATACAAAACAGTTTCTATGAATGTATGGCTACTGTAGGAGATGAATGAGTACCTCCGATGTTGTTTTTGTGCCAGTATGTTGCAGTCTCTACATCAAAATCTTTGTCATTTTTTTTTCCGTTGCAAACTGGATGAGGTAAGGATAAAATATGTATTCCGAGAATTCATATCATAAGATACAATGTGTATCTAGCCTACACCCAAATTAAATGTAGTAACCGGCCCACAGCAAGGATAAAATGTGGGGAGGGATTGACATATCGATAGAATCTGAGACTCGGAAAGCGCCTCAAGGCATGGCTTGAATATGTCACGGTCAGAATACAGTAGGAGAGAACCCGAAACTTGCCAAATAGATAGGGGTGAGCGTCATATGTGTCGAGAACAAGGGATCATCAGAAAAGAAAAAAACAGAAACGTGACTGACTCAGTACTCACTCGGATTGTCCACCTTCCTTTCTATTACTGCAGACTTGGAAAAGTGCCCCTTCTATCTAGAGCGGAAGTTCAGGAGGAAGACGAGCATTGCGACCGAGAGATTTGGTGAATGCGTGATGTATCAAGATCTGAGCAGCAGCTGGAATCGACTCAGCATAAGGAAAGCATTTGAGCTGTGATACTGATATGAGTATAGATAGTGATAACAGACTTACCTATGTGAATGGCATAGATTCCACCAGCTAGCATAACCAACCTTCCACAGCGGCCATAATTCCGCGCATTAGCGCATCGGGCTACTTGACACAAACCTGACACGGAGACTCTATACCCGGATGGATATTAGTAATAATATTAGCAGCGGCGCGAATCCTCGTCTGGTGACGTCGAGTGCTGCGCTGGGAGCGTAGGTGAGGCGAGTAGTTGGTGGGCAACATGTCACTGAAGGGGGTGAAGGTCGTTCGTCATCGGAAGGGGTTCATCGCAAGCTAACGGCGCCAAACCGGCGCCAGTGCTGCACCTGTCCGGGAACCGGCAACCATCAGCCGGACCTATTTTTGGAATGACAGCGTGGGCAGTGACGGGATCACCCCCCTCAGAGGCCAATTGCCACCAGACAAATAATTGGCCTCTGAGGCCGTCTAGCGCTTGAGAAGCGTCAGGCCTGAGGTGTCGCTCCCTGGCTTTCGCGACGAGAATTGTTGTGGTTAGACCTATCCTCTCGGCCTCTGAGACCTCCAATGGAGCTTTGCGTCGGCTAAGCTCCTTGTATGCAGTGAACAACCACTTCGATACATCATATTGATTGGCATAGCATATTTTGTCGACTGGATCTAAGCCCCCATTGGTCTCAATAGCCCGGATGGCGTACTCCCGGACCAACCCAAAGTCATAGAATGTTGAAATAGAGAGGAGATCAAGGAGCTTTGGGATGTCCGTGGCATTGACTTTGGGCTGGGTCCCTACTTCATCAGAGAGTTGCGGCCGAGTACCCTTCTTTCCCTTTGGGGACTTTTTGTTTGAATATGCTGTTGTGACTGGGATCGTCTCGAAACCTGGCTTCTCAACTTGAATTGAGCGTTGAAGTTGTCTAGCATGAGCAAGGTCAGAAAATCGTTGCACCAATATCTCGAAGAACATCTGACCCTTCATAGAAAAATTCTAGAAGTGCTTCAAACTGTCGAGAAGTTACACCAGGGAGGTGGATTGGCTTGCTATCGTCCACGCCCTCTTGACCATGTTGGGAACTGGGGCATGAAAACATGGTCCGAAAAACCTCAGATTCCCTGGTTAGGTAGTATCGATGAACCTTGAAAAAGGTATCTTCGACCTGTGCAGCGAAGTGGCGAATCGCCAGGTAGGTAAGTGGCTGAGGCGTCGAATGAGTCGCCATAGAAAACGTACCAAAAATACACTCTGCTGGTCATCAAAGTAATACTTGCTGTGGCGCCTAGGGGCCCGGGGCATTTCTGGTTGTTCTGAAGGCCCTGTTCCTAGTTCTATGACACCGTCGTCACTCATGGCAGACACTGAGATAGAAGATAATTGTCGGAAGGTACGTTTTTTTTTTTTGCTGAGGACGACGCGCTGATCAGTTCAGCCTTTCGGTTCAAATGATAGGGCAAGGCCGCTATATAACTAACACGTAGATCTGGGCGTTTATCAGAGTGGGCACATCGATGGGCCGTGCTAGCTGCGGAAGCCTGTTTTTCAAAGCTTTGGCATGCCACGACGTCGACGGAAGCTATAGGTACACATAGATGTTGATTTTTTCTTCGTTCTTCGTGCTTCTGTGAGTGAATTCAGCCTGGTATGCAATTTCAGTTTTATGGTGTATCTGTAAACTAAAATACTATCGGGTTCAAGTCTACAAAAATGAGAAATTCAGAAACGTGGCCAATAAGCAAGTTACATATTGGCGTGATGCCCCCAGGGGGAACTTGCCATGTCTGAGATTTCTGGATAAAACACTTCCCGTACGATGCGAGCTACCATAGGCGCGTCATATGGGAGTTCAACGGGGATTGGACTCGGAGTACGGCTCCTATAGACACGGTTGTCATACGGCTGGGAATTGTGCTGCTCTCTCACAGCTTCCCTAGCGCGTGCGAGTAGAGTCGCCGTGCGGACACCAATTTTTTCCGCTTCGCTGACCTCGAGAGGAGACACCCTCTGACATAAATCTTCATACGACGGGGGAAGCCATTGCGGAATGTTATACTTTTCTGCAAGACAAATCCTGTCAACAGGACTGATACCAGCGAGCCATTGAGCTCCTCGCCAATCTCGTCGATGTAGGCCATACTGAATGCAGTTGATCGCAGCCTCTCGCACCCTCTCGAAGTCATACCTCGTTGAGATAGACAACAAGTCGATTTGGCGCTGAAGCTCCACCTTCAAACTCCACAACTCAGATGGTGAGGATTTAGAACATTCACATTTCATCCTTCAAGCAGCAAAGGTATCGCATGAGGGCTAGCGCAATCTTTCTGACAATTCGGCGCTCACCCTTGGTAGAAAAAATCGAGAAGTGCCTCGAATTCGCGACTCAAGACTCCGGGGAGAGGAATGGGGCGTTGGTCACTGACACCGTCAGGACCATCCTGACGAGGTGGCCACTGAGCGAACATGCACATGAAAACTGAAGATTCGCGGATGAGGAAATGTCGGTGAACTTTGAAAAGTTGGTTTTCTACCTGCAGATAGAGGGAAAAGGGTCCACAATTAGTGAATCACTTCTTGCCGAGCAGAATCTGACACCATGACCGTACCAAAAAGACAGACATCTCATCCTCAATGTAGTACTTAGCGTTGTGTACGATGGGAAGAGGCCTTTCTAATCCAATCTTCTCCATTGTAGGTTCCATATCGGCAGGTGGCGGCGACGATGGGGGGCTGATAAAAGTGTGAATAGAATTGCGTGGCGACTCCAGCTCACTCATAGTGGGCAGCCAGTGGGTTGATCGATGGTTGGTTGTTTTTGAAGTTACGCGCCATTTTAATGCACACAGGCGCTTTTAGAAGCCCTTCCTGCCAGTGGCGTGGCCCTCTTCAAAGAACGATTGCCGTCGTAATGCCTGAGCGGACTTTGACTACGCCTCGTGGACGCCTCTTTGCCTTCAAAGCTGAATCTAGAATCAGAATCGGCAGAACACGAGGATTGCGGCTCAACTTCAAAAGCGCTGCTGGTAACTCAATACAATGTGTGCATATCTACCCTCTCATACTCACCAATTAAAAAAGCTCTACAAGATTTGGACCTGGATGAAGTCTGTGGGTGAAGTCAAAAGCACATTGAGCTTGAACACACCAGAAAGTCTCAGGTTCTGGACCAAGTGTTCGCGGACGACTTGGGTGAACGCGAACGCGGACCGGCAGCCAAAAATGGAACCCTAACCCCCCATCCGTGGCCACCAGCTCGTCGTCATCGCTCATCGCTTTGACGCCGTCAAAGCAAATCCACTCAGCTAATTCTATATCTACGTCCAATGTGTATCCCCTACCTCTCAACGCAATTATCTTGCTATGGACGAGTACCCACCCTACTCCGAGTCTCAAGCTATTTACCTGTCCCGGAAGGAATGGTCAAGTCTGTGGGAAGGCCATGGGTCCTGTCCGGGTTTACTTGGTTAAGGGATCAGACTGAGGGAGATTGGTCCAGACATGCATGGTGAGTCATTCACCAGTTCCATTCATGCAGATCATTAACGTTTTGATAGGATTTTACATGTTTGAAGACAATATACCTACCCCAGCATCAACAAGAACGAAGATGCGCTTCGTCTCGTGTTTCGTAAAGCCTACCCAGGACATCCAGATGGTTTTCCACAGACACTGCGACCGTTACAATCCCCCTCTCCTCCTCCCACCGGAATGCAGAGTTCACAGATCTCCTGCTCAAATGAAGTCTGCATCATGAAAACAACAAACAGTAGCTTTGACATGGGTGAGAATTGAGGCCTGAGGGGCTTAGTAAAACGATGTATTCCATTGCTATATACTAAATACGACGGCGACGACTCAGGACTCGCAGTGACCTAAATAGGATGAGTTCGCTGGGTTCTGCGAACCAGACAGTACTCCCAGCCCTCCAACACACGCAAACATCGGCACCTTCCGACTGTCATTGTCAACGGCCTGAGCCGAATGAGGCGACTTTCTTTGAACCAATACTCCAACTACACACCACACGTTTGCTACTGTGATGCTGTGGACGAACAAACGCGACGGAAAACTACGGTACTCAGAGTTTCTAGCTTTCTTCCCTAAAGTGCACGGCAGGCTTTCCGATGAAACATTGAAAGATTGGCTGCCTACCGCTGAAAATCACGAAGTTGATGATAGGAATGACAACCATCCACTTGAGGATCATCTGTCCCTCCCTTTTCCCGCATGGGCAAACAGCCTGCAATCATTACTAACTCGAGCTCTATAATCGTGTAATTGCTCTCTGGCTTTTGCGATGCGAATCGCCATAGGTAAGCCAATCCTCTCGGCCTCTGAGACCTCCAATGAAGCGCTGCGCCGGCTCAGCTCCTTATATGCAGTGAGCAACCACTGCTCCGGGCTATCACATTGCTTGGAATAGCAAATTTTGTCGATTAGATCTAAGCCACCATTGCCTTCGATTGTGCCACGCCGTATGAGATTCTAAATGAGATGGGTTTCAGCCTTTCGGGCCAAATGAGAGAGCAAGGCCAGTGAATAAGCAGGTACATGCAGACCACTGAGGTGTTTATCAGTTGAGTGGCACACCGAGTCCTGATTCTAACACAACTCCGCAGAAGAATGGACAGCTGCTACTGCTTCGGATGCGGAACAAGTACCATTTATTCTGCTGGAGAATTGATATACAGTTATATGTACAAGTATCTTTTATTTCTTTATAAGCGTATGTCCCCGAGTTCCAAGACGAGTCGGATTTGACTGAAGTCAGCGTTTGCCTTTCTTGCCCTTTTTTTTTTCCATGCCTTCCGTGAAGGGTACATGATAAAACACTTCCTGTACGACGCAATGTACCATCTGCTCATCATAGAGACGGTCAGAGTTTGAGGGAGGGTCCGAGGGATGGCCAAAGGACGGGGCCGGGGGTGTTTTTTCACAAGAATGTTTCTCTCTTACGGCTTCCCGAGCGCGGGCGAGTAGCGTCGCTGTACGAACACCAATTCTTTCTGCCTCGTGTACCTCAAGGGGTGTCACCCTCTGGCATAAATCTTCATATGATGGGCAAAGCCACTCCGGAATATCATATTTTTCTGCAAGGCAAATCCTGTCGACAGGACTTACGTGAGCAAGCCACTGGGAGTCTCCGTCGCCAGACCATCCCCCCCATCCTAATTGCCGAGAAAGGCCATACCGGATACATTTGATTGCAGCTTCCCGCACTCTGTCAAAGTCGAACCTTGTTGAGATAGACAACAAGTCGATTTGGCGCTGAAGTTCCGCTTCTGGAAGCAATTTCTGACCTGCTAAAGACTGAGAACATCTACATTCCATCCTTCAAGGTACTATGTGAGGGCTAGCACGGTACATCCGATGCTTCGTTGCTTACCCTTGGTAGAAAAAATCGAGAAGTGCCTCGAATTCGCGACTCAAGACTCCGGGGAGAGGAATGGGGCGTTGATCACTGGCGCCGTCGGGTCCATCCGGACGAGGTGGACAAGCGAACATCCACTGGAAAACTGGAGATCCGTCGATGAGGAAGTGTCGGTGAACTTTAAAAAGTTGGTTTTCTACCTGTAGATAGAAGGAAAGAGGTCACGTTAGAATCACCTTTTGCTGAGAAGAGTTCAACACCATACCAAAAAGACAGACATCTCATCTTCGAGGTAGTACTTGGCGTTGTGTACTACGATGGGCAGCGGTTTTTCTAATTCGATCTTCTCCGTCGTAGGGTCCTCCTTATCAGGTGGCGGCGACGTTGGTGGTATGATAATAGTACTATGTGGCGGCTCTAGCTCACTCGCTGGCATGGTGGGCAGCCACTGGTGGGTTGATCGATGGTAACGGTTGGTTTTCAAGTTGATCGATACGCGCCGTTTTAATGCACACAGGCGCTTATAGAAGCCAATCCTGGCGTGGCCTTATTCCCACATACGTCAGTCACCATTTCATGACCGTACATTGTATAGTCGCAGACAAAGGGAGGTGGATCAGCTGGCTATGCCATCCATGCCCTCTGGGCCATCTCCAGGATTCGGGCACGAAATCAACATTCGGGAAACCTCCGACTCCTTGGCTAGGAAGTAGCGATGAACCTCGAAAAATCTATTTTCGACCTATGCAGCAGCGAAGTGGCAAGTCGCCGTGTAGCCTAGTAAGAGGCCGGAGCATGAATTTGGAGTGATTTATGAGAGGAAACGTACCAAAATTCACTCTGTTGGTCATCAGAATAATGTGGCGTGCAGGGAGATTTCTGATTATTTTGGAGGCTTTCTTGCTTCATCCATGGGACGATCTACTAGGCTCATCCATGGCAGAATCGGACACGGGCACAGGAGCCTCATGACAATTGTCAGAAAGGCGCGCCTGTGCAGATTTTTTAGCTGAAGGCGACGAGCTGGGGTTCAGCCTTTTGCGTCAAATGGGAGAGAAAGGCCAATGAATGAGCACTAACATGTTGATCAGGGCGTTTTTAGCAGAGGCACTTCGATGGCACTCCGACCACCACCGGCGTAACCCGAGCTGGCGACTCGACACCAATCCTCTACTTCAAAAGAACTGTTGCCACAGGAATATAGCTTCAATGCATAGTACCTGCCTTCTCATAGATGCACCATTTGTTGGAAAGGCTTCCCAATTTAAATAACGTCCGAGAAGTTGTGTTGAAAGGTTCTTGTTACTAAGCAAGTGCCAGTGCAAGCTGTGGCAAACATCAACTTCATCTCGATGCGCACTCTTCATTCGCCGGTGACCATCGTCCAACGTCTGCGCCGTTGAAGATAATATCCATGTACTAATAAATATTGCATCTTTCTCGAAATTTTTGGTAATTTAAATGCTGAGTGTTTTGCCCTAACTCAACCTCATCCCTTGCTCATTCCGTTGAATTTCAGGCTTCAGCCCGCGCCTTTCTCGAGTCCGGCTTGCTCCTTTGCTTGCGGAGGAATGCATCATTTTTTCCGTTATCCCCATCTCACTTGCGACTATCTTGCGTTTTGTATTTATTGACTATCTTATTCAAGTTCATATTACTACTAAGTTCCTTACTTCTCTAATTTTTCGGAGCGATCGAGAACATGAAAGGTTAGTGCAATATTCATGCAAGGGAGGGTGCTCAAAATATGAGTTTGTCGTTGATACCACTCTGCTGAGATTCAGATACTTTCGTTACAAATGTTGGATGTCAAGTAATAAAAACACCGTCACACGCGCTGGTCTCCCGATGACTCTGTATCCTTGAAATTTACACACATTTCGAAGCGATCTCAGATGTTCACAAAAGCCAGCGAAGCGCCTCGAAGCGCAGTTTACCTGAGGTCGTGGCACCAGGCACCTAATTTTAAACCCAAGACCCTTCCTCACTGGTTTCTTCCACCCAAACGGCGTTCAATTCGCCATTGACTCGGTTTGAAGGGTCTTTCGAAGTTCTGGAGAGAACTTCGACACGCTTACCCTCATTCAGAGGCTGCTTCTTAGTGGGGCCTGGACGCGCACCGGTGACCGCACCATATTGAATATTGATACCTGCAAGTCGTGTGTCTTTTTGTTTTCAAGTTTTTCAAGAGAAAAAAGCGAGCAGTGACGATATGTGCTGTGGATGTCTTTGTGTTGATGTCCCTTTAGAATATTTTGTGCAGAAACGCCAATTTCTCATGAGACACTGACAGGGGACGCTTCGCACAGTATGGCACGCGACCGCTTTCTTACAACATGCGAGGATCATATGATGGTCACACGACCAGAAGAGGATGAAATAGAGTTGCCAAGATACAAGCGCACCAGAGTAAAGGTTAAAACGTCAGCAATTCAAAGACCAGAATGCGCAACTGAATAATAATTGATGATGACTCGGGACTACGAATACATTGACGAGAGCACAAGATTATCTGGTTTAACGAGTAGAGCGTTTTCTTTGATATGCAATAACGATATTCAAACAACGAAGGCCTGTGCGGATGAAAGGTCAATCTCGGGTGAGTTCGCGTCGGGGAGAATCACGTACGGCTGCGGGCTTGCTTCGGAGAGCACTGTCTGGGCTGGGTGGAGAACCGGAGATAGCAACGGAGGTGCGAGCGATAGCAGAGAGGTCAAGTTCTAAAGGTCGTGTCGTAATGAGTTGGAATAAACCCCTGTAATTGATGGTGAAGCTTACCACCGGCCTTCTTGAAGGTGTTTTTCCTGAACTTCCGTGCTTTCTCGAGATCCTCGTCGGAGAGGCTGCTGGTGCTGCTCATCATATCTGGCTTGCGCTGTGGAGACAGGGCTAGGAAAGGTGCGTAAGTGTTGAAGAAAAGTGGCGTAGGGTGGCAACGCGCTTACACCTGGAACTGCCACTCGCAGTCATATCTTCAGCATGGTCTTCCTCTTCCATTTCCTCGACCTCGAGGCCTTCATCTTCCATAGCTGCAGACTCAAGGTGGAGTTCGTCGGCGATGCTGCCCCAGTTATGGTGGCCAGCACCAGACTTGCGCATGGACGAGTCCAAGCCTGAGCGCGACTCAGAGCGGTCCTTGATGACGGCGCGCGGGTATGCGGCACGAGCAGTACGGGTCATATTGGAGATTGTTGAAGTTGGTGTTGGGGCAGTTATGGATGTGTGAATGGGATAGCAATGGAGACCGGGCTTTATATACGCAGAATATTACGCATCAAAGCTGATGAGACTCAAGCGTAAATAGTCGCCACTCGTGATCAAAGGCCTCAATTCAATCCAGTGTTTTTCTAGACCTTTCCATGACATTTTATTCCCGTCCTTGTCCGACCTTTTCCCCGGTGCTCTTTGTCCTTTTTGTGACTTTCACAATCGTCTACTGTTGCTCTTTGGCAACCCACAGTGGCGAGAACAACCCAGTGCCCGTTACCCGATGACAGGGCCGAGACAAAATGCGGGGTAAAGATCCCGACATTACACGTCATAATGGCCAAGGGCTCATAAGGATCACGCGACCCAATTAAGGCACGCGACCGATCAGGATTGCACTTCCGTTTTGGGAGAATTGCTCTTTCTCCACGTCATCATCACTTGTTTCGAACCAGCCAACACAATTATGGTCGCTGTGGAAGGCCTTCTCAACGATATCCTACGACCGTCAGACGAAGTCAAAGTCGTCTTAGAGGCAGTGTTGGCCCAGCCAAGCTCCGGAACGAACCTGCACGCCCCAGGGGTTCATGATCCGCGTCAAAACGTGCAGAACCGATGTGTTTTGGCTGTCATCTCTCACAAGGATGATTGGGATCTGACAGAGGAAGGAAGGTGGGTGTTGATTTTACTTTCATGTTTTTGGGAAGAGGCTGGATGCTTGCTGTGTCGAGACCAAGTCGAGACGGTGCGCGATTGAAGCTTGCATACAATCGACGATTTGTGCCATTCTCATTGCGATTGCATTCTTGAACCTGTATGAAAAGTTCTACGCAGTGGCTCTTCGATTACTCCGTGTGTGTTAATCACTCGCTAATTTGCTTTCTTTCAATTTCATAGCTTGTTCGTTTGTAGGTTCAGACTGTCCGCACAAGATGAGCTGGAAATCATTCGCCTCCTCCCAATATACGGGTCATTCTCAATCGTAATGACACAAATGCGTAATGGATCTGTCGATCTCCGGCCAGACACAGCGAAAGCCGCACACGACCAGCCTCGGTCCGGTAGCTCGCTTCCTCTCCTATAAGCGCCGTCACGCTAATATTTCCGAAGGCTTCAGCTTGACCGTCACGCCCGCTGAAGGATTACAAGACACATCGCCGCCCGTGTTCTTCACACACGATATCCGCCAGCTTCGAAATCTGGTTGCGGAATGTAAACGGCTCAAAGAGATTACAGGTAAGAGGCTGGAATTTTGGCTGGCCCCAGCTGACCTGTGCTTCCAGACCTGGATGCGAACGCTGTAGTTAATCTTGCACAATCTACAACACATTTCAGTTGGCTCAAACCGTACGTCTTCAAGCAGACTTCACTCGCTAGTCGTGAGTCTTTTCCCACCCACGTAAATCAAGCTTCGAGACTGATTATGGCTTGAATTATTGTATAGTAACAACGCCGTCTCAGGATTTAAGAATAGCCAATCTACCGCTGATAAGCCGACTATCAAGCGCCAGTGCAGGTCACTTGGGAAATGATTCAGACGATATACAAATAATTCGGGATGAGTGGATCCGTGTCAAAGCTCGCGAGTCTTCGAGGAGAGGACGGCGCAGATTGAAGTAACGATGATCATTTTCTCCAATGTGAATTGAGTCACTGATGAAACGATGTTCGTCTAGGTTGCGGCTGGGAACATTCAACGTCAATGGAAAGTTCCCTTCACAAGATCTGTCTGTGTGGGTTCAAGGGCAGCATCATCTAGAGGTTGATGTCGAAGGTAAAGGTGAGGAGAAGCCACCTGAGGTTCCGACTGCAGGTTATCCATCATTACCACAACTCAAGAATATATCACCACTATCTATGGGCGAAGTAATCAGAAACCCATTCAATTGGAGTGTGTGCACCTCAGTCTTATCGTCAGTTTCATCTGACGTCATGTTCACCACACAGTCCGAGCCGCACCCAAACCAGAAGACGATGTTACAACTCTCTGTGAGGAGACGGAAGTTCAGGACTATGTTGCCGAACCTGTCGACCCGTCCGACCCTGGCCCGGATATGTTCGTTTTGGCATTCCAAGAGTTGGACCTCTCAGCAGAAGCTTTGATATATTCCACGGGCACCGCGAGGGAAGATGCTTGGTGTGTGGCTGTCTTTGCTGCGTTGGGGGAGAAAGCCGTTCGGTACAAAAAGGTCTGTTTATGTCCTTTGGCTAGTTAGGGAGCAGCTGTTGACTACTTTTTTTGGCGCAGCTAGTCTCGAAACAGCTTGTTGGAATGTTGATTGTTGTCATCGTGAAGACCTCGTTGAAGGAATGTTTTGGAGAGGTGAAGACCTCTGCGGCTGGTGCTGGTATCTTGGGCGTTATGGTATGTGATGTGCTATTTTACTTCTTTATCTCTCACAAAACCGTCCTATATAGGGGAACAAAGGAGGAACGGCCGTGCAGATGACCTTCACGCCCCCCGTTGACACCTCAGAGAAGACCGTCTCACCCGTCAGCTCAGCAGGTCCCACAACTCTGACATTTGTCAATTCCCATCTCGCAGCGTTCGACGAGATGGTTGACCGTCGCAATTCCGATTTCCAAGATTTGTCCAAGAGGCTGATGTTTGAAGGTACACGAACTACGCGCCCGCCGACTTCTGAATCGGAGGATAGCATTTTGGATAGGGTTCCGCCGAGTACGAGTGTTTATGAGAGTGACGTGTTGTTTTGGATGGTAAGTCGCCTTGTGTTGTTGGTGTTCAGGAATATGAGCTAATGCGTCGTAACGGTAGGGCGGTAGATTATTCTTCTAGCAGCCTATCTCCCAGACGCTGATGCAAGGCAGATCTTAACTATCGTGTGGACCTTCCGGATAACGACCTACGGCGTATCTTGCGTGATGGCGAGTGGGATGATGTTGATAAACTTGAGGCGCTATTCCAGTTTGATCAGGTAGATGTTGTGTTATTAGGAGGAGAGACATGGTCCTCACAATCTCTTACAGCTGAAGAAAGCTATGCAGGCCAAGAAGGCTTTCGAGGGCTTTACTGAGAATCCCATTACTCACCTACCGTTCGTATCGTCCTGCTTACACGACTCTGTCACTAACATTGACCTTCACAGAACATACCGGTTTAGTGCTGGCTTGACGACGGACCTTCTTGGATACGATTTCAAGTGCGTACCTTTCCCCGGTACCGTCCAAACCAAGCTCTCACCACAGTTAGACGGAAGCCTGCATGGACAGATCGGATACTATACATGCCTGGACCTACGTGTCAAGTGAATCAACTTTCATACGAGAGTTATCCACAAATAAAGATGAGCGATCACCGGCCTGTCTCTGCCGATTTCACGGTTGACGTGAGTTTTGTCGCCCTCTCACCAATGGGTGTGTTGACCTGATGCCGTCTAGGTTGATCTGTACGACAAGGACGAGCGTTACGAAGACATTGGCAGGTTCTACGGAGAGTTGGACTATCTAGACGCGCCCCACGAACGAGGGGAGCTAATGCTTGATCATACGGATATCGAGTTTGGAAAGTTGTCGTAAGTCCTGTGCATCTTTTTCACTGTTGATGTGTGGTTACCCGCCTTCATTCATCATAGATACGGGAAGATTATCACAAAGACTATTAAGGTTCAGAACTCGGGCAAGGTAAACCGTTGCTTGTAAGTACCTTACACGCCTTTCTTATCAAAGAGTTTCTTCAAAGGGGCCTTGTGCGTTCCGGTTTATACCCGTTACAGTCGATTCTCCAATCCGTAAGTACTACTCACGAAATGGCCTTTGCATCTAGAACTGATGCCGCTTTGCGTGTAGATGCCGAATGGCTGTCAATATATCCTATGGCGGTATTGCACTCCCTCCAGTACACTTCTGCAACCACCCATTAATGGCTCATTTGCAGGGTCTGATTCTCCCAAATGAGGTCGCCGAAATTACATTAACAGCCTTCGTCGACAACGCTGTCGCTTCGCTCTTGAACCGCCGTCCCAGGGATCTCAGTGGGACCCTGATTCTTCACACTGTTATGGGGAAAGATCACTTTATCTTGATATCTGGGGAATACCGTGTGTTTTTCCTTCGTTGCTTGCCCTGGATAAGGAGTGATTTTTGTTCTTCGATAAGAGTATACATGTTTCGCCAACACGCTCACCATGTTAGCGCAACTTCCTGGCCCGATCCGAGCTCTAGAATCTACCAAGGATCTACTTGAGGATAGGCACCGAAAGAATGCATCTGATGAGGTCATCCGCCTTGTTCAACGGTTGATGCGCAATACCTTCAATACTGTATGTGTTGCTCTCCCCCTTTGTGTTGAAGTTGTTCTCGAACCAGATTGTCTCCGAAGGATAACCTATTCATCTCGCCCGGGGACGAAGAAACCGTCGAGATACTGCGGGAGGTAAGCATTGCTTCCAGGTCAAAAGTGATTTGCCTAAAGAACGGGCAGTGTTTAGACACGGGTTCCGACTTCCCGTATCCCTCTGATACGTCCGACCCGAAGATACCACTTGCATTCGCAACGACCCTGCTTCGCTTACTAGACTCCCTAGTGGAACCTGTACTACCAGCTTCAATGCATCCACGATGCATCGAAATGACGAATCGGGACGAAGCATTTGATGTGCGTATGGACTCTGTCTCGTCCAGCCTGGATCTGACTCTTTATTCGCCCTACAGCTTCTGGGCAATGGATCGACCCCAGCGGTCTCTGTCAACGTCAGCTTCCCCGTCTTTTGATATTTGGTTTATTGGCAACTGACGTATACCCTTGTCGTGAACAGGTCTGGATATCGTTGACCGCTTGCCTGCATTACCTTTGCCGATCTTCAAGCAACGAGGATCAGGCGGAACGTATTGGTGAGAGTCTCGCTTCTTGTCTCGCTCGTTCCAGGCCGTTGATACTCAAGCTTGTTGATAGCGTCTATATTTGCTCCTGTACTCCTTCGAAATGATCCAACGTCGACCACTCCTCCCATTTCGCCTGCGGCGAAGCGGAGATTCTTGTTGCACTTCATCAGCTAATCTTCTGTTTGAATTTTGTATCGCCCTTTTGGATTTTGTAAGTTGTAGATTTAATGTGAGATACCTGTACAAGAGGGGACTAGTTATATAGGCGTTGCTCCGATTTTACATTTGTGTTGTATTCATTCCCTAACATCGGTGGAGCTGCCAAATTCCACCAACATTGATGGTCCTCCTCTTTCACGAGAAGAGCTTCTTGAATGCCTTCTTCTCCTTGTCCCTCTGTTCCTTTCGGTGTTGTTTGACCTTGGCGAGCTCTCCGGCGATGGCCTTGTCATCAGGTACAAGACGACTAGCTTCGACCAAGTCTTTCTCCGCTTCATCTTCCTCTTTCAGTATACGACGAGCAAGAGCGCGGCGGTAAAGGGCTTTAGCTATAACGAGCGAGCAGATATTGACTGAGATGCTGATTGAAAGACAAAGAAGAGTCGAACTGACCTTTATCAGCTGTGTTCAGCTCAAGCTTGTCTAGCGCTCTCGTGGTGTTGGTGATCGCAATGTTAGCATTGCTAGATGATTGTGGTTGAACACGAACCGCAGTCAATGCAGAGTTAAGGAGGAGAGGTGCTAGTAGAGCTTTGTACGAGTTTTGAAGGGTTTCCGAAGAGCCATCTGGCAGCACCGGATGGATATCCAAGTAACGAAGGGATTCTAAAATGCAAGTTCGTTATCGAAAAGCTCTGGAAGCAAGAGAGAGGGGTGCATGAACACACTTTGGTATTTCTCTAGCGCCGCCTCAGTCTTTCCCTCCTTGAATAACTTAGTCCCCACTTCCCTTACGGCTTGCGCAATTTCGAGAGCGATTTCGGGTTGGTCGGTGTCCCTGTCCTCGTCTTCTGGGTAATCTTCAAACGGATCACCATTGTCTGCCGTTGCGGTCTCCGACAGTGATGGGTCGTCGGGTGAAAGGACTCCGCAATCGGCGATGACGATGGGTGAGGTGGGTACATCGCCTGTAGATGTTGGGTAGTTTTCTATCTGACGCACTAGGAAGGGGTATTATCACCATGATGTCGAAAAGGCAGGATGGAGAACGTACCCAGAGATTTTCCCTTGATCACTTCACCGAATACGACGTGTTTTCCATCAAGGTGAGCTGTCGGCGCCACGGTGATGAAAAATTGAGAGCCATTGGTGTTCGGTCCTGCGTTTGCCTGAAACCATAGTTGGTAAGTACGTGCCCGATCATTGATAGACTCAACCACGCACCATAGAGAGCAGGAACGGCTTCGTGTGCTTTACAGGGAAAGCTTCATCCTCAAACTTTTCACCGTAGATGGATTCACCTCCGGTTCCTGTAATACGAGGGTCATCAAATTAAACACACTGAACATGGTTTCAGAACAACTGATTGTGGAACAGTACCATTTCCCGCTGTAAAGTCACCTCCCTGGCACATGAATCTGGGGGTGGGCAACGTTCATATGTATCCATGTCCTTCTCCTTCGTCGAGATTGGAAGACGGGGACACTCACCCCTTGATAACGCGATGAAACCCAGATCCCTTGTAGGAGAGGGGTTTTCCTGATTTGCCAACGCCCTTCTCTCCGGTACATAACGCGCCTGTTGATAATGGTCAAGGTATATCGCGATTGATTCAAGTTGCCATTGCCTACGAAAGTTCTCTGCGGTCTTGGGAACCAGATCGCTGTAGAGTGAAAAAACTACGCGACCGATTGGCTTATCGCCAATGGTGATGTCGAAGAAAGTTATCGGGCGTTCAGAGGCCATGTTGCTCGTCGTTGGAGCGCGTTACTCGATAAATTGTGAAAATAACGTAGAGCTTGATCTCATAAGTACTTCAAGAGACCTTACGTAAATTTTATGGAACTTACTGGAACATTTTGGAACTTCATGAAAACGCTCACGACGAGGTGAAGCCAAGATACTGAGGCCGTTATCGATTTATCGGTCAAACACAAGCGCCAAGTCGTAAAAATGACAAGAACCCTCAAATTTCAAACTCAAAGACTACATAGAATGTTTTCTTGAGATGAAAGAATAAAACCCTCAAGCTGCGCAGAAGGAATTTCGTAACTTGGAAACAAATACATAGATAAGTAGACACCCCCGCCGCCCGGTTTTCCGACGAGTCGCATCATCATTCGGTCGTTTCCATACCCCTCGGGCCTCGACTTATCAGAAGCATCCATTTCGAGTGTAGCATCGGTTCGGGAAAACTCCAATAAAACAAATCACCAATCACTGGCAGGTTCTCGTGAAGCTACAATTCTATTTCGCTCCACCATTGCCTCTGTAAAGCCAACATTCGGTTCCCTATCCCCAAGTTGAATGCTTGTTCGGTTTTTCCAGCATTTTCTTAATCATAAGCAAAAGTGCCGGCTCACAAGTTTGCAACACACATGACGCGGCACGGCGCACGCCAATGAGGCAGGCCCTGCACAGGTACATCAGGACGACCCTTGGGTCATCTGTTTAGAGTTTGTTCCCTATTTGAGTCTTCTGGTCAATTATCCTTCATTTTGCTACAGTCAGGATCCTGCTCTCCGAACCTCGTCCCCTTCGCCGACGCAACAAATGAGCCTCAAGTGGCGATGGAAATTATTATGATTGTCGGATAGCTTTCCCTGAACAACCAGTCTCTTCCCTGGGTGATTTTCGGACTCCATGGAGTTGCTGAATTTCTAAGCATCCGAAGGGGCTAATACGCACTCATCCAATCGCTGAGGTGGGATTGAAATTGCCGAGATCGGGATCACCCTGGCCTTGCACATACATATAACATGTAGGGTCCCTCCTTGATTTTCAGAAAGGAATCCCCCCACGCCTTCTGTTCTGCGCCCGCTTTATCCGCGCGATGGTTACGTCCTTCACTCTACTCGATGGCGCCTTGGCAGCGTTGGCCTTGTTCATATTGAAGCAAATTTTCAGTAAAAAGCCGGTAGCGCCTTCACCTCCAGGTCCGCCACCAAAGCCATTGCTGGGAAACCTCCTCGACATGCCTTCTGAGAAGGAGTGGTCGACTTTCGCTGAATGGGGCCGGAAATGGGGTGCGTAGTCAATCTCAATTCAAAAATCTTATTAAGCACACATACTTAATCACTCTACAGGTGATATCGTCTCGGTGTCGATCTTCGGTCAACAGCTAGTCATCTTGAATTCATATAAGCAAGCGATCGAGATGCTAGACAAGAAAAGCTCAATTTATTCCGACCGCCCTATTATGCCAATGGGAGGCGAGCTCGTAGGCTGGAAAAACACACTAGTCCTTATTCCGTATGGGGACCGGTTCCGCAACTATCGAAAGATGTTCCATCAGTTGATTGGGACTCACAACGCCATGTCAAACTTCCACCATATAGAAGAGATGGAGACACATCGTTTCTTGAAGCGAATCTTGGCGAAGCCGGAGGAGGTTGCTGCTCACGTGAGGAAGTACGTGCTATGAACAACTGTTAGGTCATGAGAACTAATGCTTCTGTCCTTTCTTCCAAGAACTGCAGGCGCCATTATTTTGCGTATTTCCCATGGATATGAGGTGAAGGAGACCATCGATCCTTTTGTCACATTGGCCGATGAAGCTACGGAACAATTCTCTCGGTCGACCGCTCCAGGTGGCTTCCTCGTCAATTTAATCCCAGCCCGTCAGTGGTCAATCTTGTGTCATCCTTATGTTGCATGCATGCTGATATTGCTGCAGTGAAACACGTACCTGAGTGGTTTCCAGGCGCCGGTTTCCAAACGACAGCGAAGAGTTGGGCGAAAACACTGGCAGACACCGTTGAGAAACCGTTCCAGTTTGTCAAGGGGCAAATAGTGCGATCCTTTCTTCAATGCTACGGAATTCATGCTTACCGGTCCATTGACTAGGCTGAGGGAACAGCGGAAGTCTCCTTCGTCTCAAAGTTACTGGAAGAACCAAATGTCACTCCAGAAACGGAGCTCGATATCAAGTGGTCTGCAGCATCGCTCTACACAGGTGGGGCCGATACGGTAAGCACTACTCTGGTCATCTCGACTTGATTTTTTTGATCCGCTGAGCCTGGACTATCCCGCTTCGTCTTAGACCGTCTCTTCGAATTACGCTTTGTTCTTGGCATTGACGTTGTACCCAGAAGCGGCTGCCAAAGCTCAAGCGGAGTTGGACGCTGTGGTAGGAAACGACAGGTTACCATCCTTTGCTGATCGGGGAAGTCTTCCGTATACAAATGCGTTGGCACTTGAGGTCTTGAGGTGGCATAGCGTGACTCCGACAGGTATAGTGTTGGTTCTACATTTCAGTGCGTTTATTCGACTGACGGATATCATCAGGCGTGCCGCACCGAGTAATGGAGGATAATATCCACGATGGCTATTTAATCACGGAAGGAGCGTTGGTACTTACGAATATCTGGTGCGATTTGATTCATTCTCCCAACTGTGTCGATCTGATGTTGTCAATTCCAAGGCAAATGTTGCACGATCCAGAAGTATACTCGGATCCCATGACATTCAAACCGGAGCGATTCCTGGGTCCTAAAGCAGAACCGGACCCTCGAACAATTTGTTTCGGTTTCGGACGAAGGTATGAAGTGTCTTACGCTTGTTCAAAGTTCGTCGCGCTCAAGACTTCTTTAGAATATGTCCAGGAAAAGTGCTAGCGGACGCGTCGGTCTTTATCTCTTGCGCGATGGTTCTGTCTGTGTTCAACGTTACGAAATATTCGGAAAATGGAAGAATAATTGAGCCCGTCGTTGACCAGACAACTGGAACGATCAGGTGAGGCGCAAAACTTCTTTGGTTTATCAATCCTTGCCGACGCGAATTATGTCATGATAGCCACCCGAAGCCTTTCAAGTGTTCTATTCGCCCGCGGTCTGAGAAGGCGATTTCTCTAATCAACTCTGATGAACAGCATTAAATAACGTGGCAGCGGAAGATGTTGTTGAAGGCCCAAGGGAAAATGTCGGATATTTCTCGGGTGGCGGAAGAACAGCCATAAATAACGATCTAGGAATTTGACTGCAATGACGACCTCGGAACGCTTATCACAGTGGTGTAGGATAGTGGCCTACAGTTGTAACAATTTTATTTCTAAATCTTATGATGGTTTACGATTCAACATTCTGTTCGCCTTTTTGAAGTCCTCCGATAAATCGCTCGCGTCATTTACACAAATTGGACATGCATCAGTAGATTTCTTGGGTGGCTTGAATCTCAGCAAGTATTTACTCCCTACCCTTAAAATCCTAGATTTAGGGTGGGGACTAACAGCATTTACAACAATAGTATAGATTATCTCTGTAAATTGTGATGTACTGTATACAAGTGCCAAAACATTCGGATGGTGAAACGAGCGCCCCCCAAGCGCCCCCGCAGAGTGCGGATGCATAATAATTTGAAGGGGCGACGAAGAATATAAAATATGGACCTACAATCGAACAAGTCCAATGACCACGGAAGCACAGCGAGGAATAGGTCAATCGCAATTTCAAGTCACACAGGACAATCCGCTTTCCTTCCAGTCTCGGACCTAGGGGGGCGTGTTGTCGAAACGATCAGCTGGTGTTTGGAGAATTTTCTCATCTCCACTGCCGTTACGTGGTCACAACGATTCGCCCACTTTTAGAACACGACCTTGGGACGAATTTCACTCTGCATGTGTGTTTGGATCGGTTCGCCACGTCATGTTCCTGGCATTCCAAAGCCCCGCAGTCTTTTGATGACTGGCTGCAGCTGGAAGCAGTGTCGCAAAGATGCTCCTGTTCCAGTAGGCCAGCCGCCAGAAAATTGCTGTGTCGATTTTCTTTATAACGTAAAAAACCTTGGTTGTTCAGTTGAGGGCACAAGATCACATATGTAGGTTTTTTTTGCCTGGACAGGCAGACTTGCCACAACGTAGTACTAGTTGAGGTGTCTGCGTCAGCCTCAAGTTTGCAAGCTTCGACTCGGAACGCGCCAAGATAAGGGTACGGCTTGATTTTCGCCATCGGATCATATATATAAGTAGCGGACCTCTAGATCTGCCGCAAAGAAAAGGGCGCCATAGAACCGCATTCGACAGATGGAGTGACTGAAAGTAAGTCGGGTGCTGTTGGGCGAAATAGCTAGTGGTAGGAACCCGCCAGCCCTAGGCCCCAGTGAGACGTCCGTAGATCCTTTTGAAAATAAAATTAACACACGCTCAGCATCTCACTTTGAAGTGGAGGCCTTGAGGTTATGACCAAGAACCGCGGCCGAAGGTATGTTGCCTTAGCTATCGAAAATATAACCATAATTAGAACGACGCTCAGGCTGCCACCAAGTTAGCAAGGTTTCTGTTGTATCGCGATCGCTTCGTACATTTAATTCACTCAATTGCCTCCACAATCTCATCAAAAGACCATGCCTCGCCCTACTCTTGACTTCCACCGTGTGCCAGTGGTTGCGATTCCCGTCTTCAATTGAAACGACCGAATTTATTCGGTATCCGAGACGTGCACACTGAAGTTCTGGTGGAGCAGATGACGCAAACGGAGATCTTCGAATGAGGCCCAGTAAACGTTTGGCCTCAAGGTCTGCCCCTTGGGCCCACACAATCGATCAAGGATTTATTGTAGATGCCATTGTTCATCCGATTGGATGGAAAACGAGGACCTAGTTGTGAAATGAGTAGCATGTGCAGCTGGTGCGTGGCTGGTCGTGATAGAGACCATTGCACACATATCGCCGACTCGGAGTCGGATCGGTATTGTACAGACCTGAAGGTATTTCATTGATTTTATTAATGGAGCAGAGAAAATGTTTTCTTTTTCAGGCGCGAATATATTTTGTCGCCTTGAGGCCTACGGAACGGAACTAGAAAGAAACATCGTGAATAAGTCATCATGTGTTGGGAAGAAACAGGATACTTGAGCTCCGCCGAGCTTATATGATTGTGGATTAACGCCGTGAAACTAGCTTGTAGTTTGTATCACTGAGGCGGACCCGTACTTAATCTAGAGCAGGGTACTCAGGTTAACGGATCTCAATGTGCAATTGAGTTGTGGGTACAGACATGTGCCAAATGCCTCAGGAGGCGGATTAAAAAATTCCGAGGCTAGACAGAATGGCTTGTAATGTGTGCGCCAAAACGCGGATTTGTAACCCAGCGAAACTGGTTGATGAGCGTCAATTCTTCCAACAAGTAGAAGAGACGAGAGGTTCTGGATAAAGGCCAAGATATTCCAGAGAGAAGCTAAGCGCTAGTCTATAGATTTATTGAGTGGACTCGGGTTCACGGTTTGTAACTTGGCTCACCAACAGAAATATTTCGACTGAAAGTTTCATGTTCAATTGAGTTGGGGCCCGATACACAAATCGACATGCGCCCTACGCCACAGTGAGCAAAATTAGAAAATGCTCCAGAACATGACTGGCCCGTGGTTTACTGCAACGTGCAGATGTCTGACCCAGGAATATGGATTGAAGCATTGCGTGCCAAGTATAGTGTTATTGCGTTCATCGTCGAGTTAATTTGGACGAGAACCGATGTTCATTCCGCCAATGAGCTGAAAGTAGATTCCTAACTGTTCCCGCTTGTCAAGGCTTCCCCGTAATGGCCTAGGGACCGTGGGCGGTCTACTGGGAGAGAGGGATCATGGAACAGAGCTTGGGGAAACATAAATCGGTAACGCGGGCAAAGGCTGACCCTTTAAAAAATAAAATAGACTGTGGGTTTCACGAACCATCAAGCTGCAGCCTGCAGGTACACAGATCGACATGCGTCATACTCCGCATGAAGCGGCAATGATCAAGTCATCTCCATCCGCGGTGGCGGTCCAAGATACACAATCGCGACCCAGCCCGGATGGAATGTGAACCGAGGAGTTCGCTCTAGTGTTATCGTCGATTCCTATTCTTGAATCATTGGAAAAGCAAAATTCGATATTGACTTCGCCAAGTAGATGGGAGGAAGATGCGCAAAGCAGCCTGAAATCGGCCGACAAGGCAATAAACCGCCCTGGCGCCGTAGGCCTTTGATACCAAAGTTTCAAAAGCAACCAACAAGGCAATAAACCGCGGTGCAGTAGATTTTGGATACCAAAGTTCCGAAAGAGGGACGCCAGCTTAGGCCGCTAGGCACACTGAGAAAACTCGCTCGAGATGAAACTGAGCTATGGGGTGAATAGGTTAATATTTACCATTCGCCACAGGAGGCAGAAAAAAAAACCTGGAATTACACAGGGCTAGCCGGCAGATTGCAGTCCAAGTTGCGGATGTGCTACGCAGTGAAATGGGAGTACGAATGAAGATGTGCATGCTTGTGTTACCATTCTTCCCCTCGAATCAGCCTCAGTCGAGAATAAATATTCATTCCCCTTCCACAGGGGGATTTATGGTGCATACCAAGCACCCTGCTCCACCAGCAAGAAGATGGAAAAGAAACGTGCAATGGAGCCTCGAATTTTCATTCTCCTGCACAGGGGAATAGTGCATACCAACCACCCCGCTCCACCAGCAAGCAGATGAAAAAAAAAAAAAGACGTGCAATGGAGCCTGGATAGAAAAAGTCCACCGAGCACAATAGACCTGGCTCACCGCCAAAGAAAACCCAACAAAGCGTATGAAAAAATGAAAATGCAAAATTTTTCAAAACACCCCGTCGTTTCTCGGAAAGTCCAAGGAGCAAGTCATCCCCGGCGGGTAGGATCCCCTCCCGGTATCGGAATCGAGTTAGACAAGTGACAAGTGACAGACGAAGGAACGGAAGCGTCAGACGGAAAACGGGAAATGGAGAGAGAGGCTACCCAGCCCAGCCCGAAACGGAAGTGGAAGTGGAAGCTAAAGCCGCGTGCTTGGCGTGCGTGTTCAACTTGAATCCATTGAATGAATAAACGAACAACGGGGACGGGTGGTTCGGAGAGAAGAACATAAACGGCCATATCACGCGTCGCGGGAGTGCTATCTGCGGAGATGTCTTGTAATCTTGTAATCTTGGGACTGACGAACTTCAATGGGCAAGCAAGGCCCGAGATCCCGCGCGTTCGCTAAGATTAGAACTTGAGGGACGATCTAGCTCCCTCTTCCGATTCCGAGCGACTGATACTTGGTTTGGGCGCTAAACAGTCCGTCATCGAAGGCTGCCGACTCGGAGAATGGAGGAGGAGAAGATAATGACTGCGTCTGCCAGGCGTTTGCCGGCCCCAAGACGTGTGCAAGTGCAAGTGCATTTCTTGCTGATGCCGTAGATCGCGAAACGTTTATTGTTGCCCGACGCGGATCAATTGTTTTGTGGAAAGCATTAGAATGGAGCTGTGACGAAATTGCTCGAATCCGCATTTCCCGGAAGGGGGTCGTCCAGGGGCCTCGTTTTGTTTCCTGTTCGAGGTGCGATGCAAAGGGGTATGCGGGAGATGGTCGAATTTTTTGAAGGCAATTGGACGTGGGGTACTTATGATCCGAACGACATCGATGCGGGCGTAAGTCTTGAGGTGACGGCTAGATAGGACATGTGGGATAAGCTGATTCCTGATGTGAACGAGGTCGTACTCGTAACGCAGTTCACTGGATGGAATGTTGAAAAGTCTAATCAGAAGGAAGATGTAGAACATCAGTGCTTTCAAGCTTGGTGTGAAGGAATGTCTGATCGATTTCCCTCGTGTTTTTGGGTGAGTGTGATTCCGAAGCTGTAGAACCCAGTCATAAACCAACATAGGAGATGATAATAATGGTGGGTATACCTCGTTTCGGGGCGTACTCTTGAATTACGTCCTCGAGGCGGTGAAAAATTGTGCCTTTCAAAAAGTTGTTTTGTGAATCACAGTTGGACGCATCTGGTTGCCTTGGGCTGTCGGACTGGCAAGAATCTTAGGAGTCAACTAGTCACAATAAGCGCTTGAGATAACCGCAGTTTCTCGGTGACATACAATCTGTCAAGGATTACAGTGAGTCAGAGTTGGTCAATCATATTCGCCCACTGATTAGAAAACAATCAGTGATGGGAAAAAAGGAGGTCAACTTTCGAGAATCGCAAGAGATGGAAGTCAGCTTTGAAGGGTCTCTGTTAGAATTTCAAGTGATTCCAAGCCATAACTAGCCTTTCGTTTGAAGTGAAAAGAAGACCTTTGGGCAGAACAAAGCCACTTCTGAATATGGGGGCAAACGATGCGTTACGTCAGCTTGATGGATGACGATCACGGGTAGGGTTGACAAAAACCAGAAAAGGCAGGAAGAAACCGACAACAAGGTAAAGGAAAGGTCGACTGTGAACCAATCTTGCGCGGTTCAGTCCGGCGATAGCGTCCGCGAGAGGGTATCTAAATCTTTCTGGGTGCATGCGGTGCGTTTAGGTATTTAGGGTGACGCTGGGGTGACGCGAAGGAAGCACTGTGCAAGTCTGAATACAAGGCATTTCCTCCATTTGAAAAGAGGACAAGGCAAGTCGTGATGGATACGACAAAAGGGGGCCGCAAATTTGGTGAAAGAAATGGCCAGGGATGAACAAGGCCAGCCTGGTGCTCAGGGTGGACGAGGGATTTAAAGATCGAGAAGGAGGTGTTGTGGGACGGAAAAGGAAACAGTGACAAAGGAATCGCTGAAAAAGGAAATTAGAGAGAATCTCGATCCTTGTTCTGTATATGTCTGCAGAAAAGTATATAACCCATGGCGCTCAGTGCTCACTCTAATTTACAACAGTCCTCCTCATCAGCCTTCCTGCAATGTTCCAGGTCGCGTCTTACCCTTCCTCCTCCTTCTCCGTGCACGGCAATGCCCACCACCAAAAGCAACAACAGGTGTCCTCCTCACCCAGCATCCAGCTACCCCGCACTCTCGCGAGGCCCTCCTTTGCTGAGGCGTCGCGCGAAGCGATAGTGGCTGCTGCACCAGAGCTTGCCAGCGTCCCTGCAGAGTATATCCGCAGAGGCCTCCGTTCCAGGGCAAATGAGTGAGTACACTCTCCATTTCCGGCTTCGGAAATTAATTAACCCATCTCCCCCCTCAGAATGCTCGCTGGGATATCGGTATTGTCTGGTTCTCATCTTCCAAGCTCCATGCCGCGATCCCATATGCCAGCCACCATTTCCATTCCCATCCGACCAACACAGGCACACCCCACCTACCCCACCCACGTACTTGCTGTGTCATCCTCAAAATCGTCAAGTGACTCCGTGATGCTATTCCCGGTGCACTCCCTTATTCTGGCGTCGCATTGTGCATCGCTTCCTCGGATGCCTCCGCCTGCATCTCCCCCATCGACGACACTCCATCTCCCCGTCCTTCCGTTCTCCCTTCCCTCTCCAGCCGCTTTCTCCATCCTCCACACATACATGTACAATCACCGCCTCGACTCCGTCCTAAAGTCCCTCTTTCCCCTCCCAGCCGGCTTCCTCCAGTCCCTCTCCCACCACACTGTTCAAACCACTCTCTCATCGGGCACTACCCTCCACCAACTCTCCGCATACCTCTGCTCATCCGCCGGATCGAACCTCCATACCCTCACATCGCACGCAGCGCATGTGAAGGAGCTCTGGCATGACATGGTCGCCCTCGGGCTTCATGATCCCGAATTATGGGATACGGTCGACCTCGCGTGGGAGGTTGTCCTCGGCGCGCTTAACCTTGCCGCGAAGGGACATTAAAAAGCCTCCTTGCACGGCACTCGGACTTAGACCGAGATATACCAACAACAACACCGCCGATCGCGCAAAATATAATCCAAGCCGCTTTGTATACCCAACAACAACTTCACACTGACTAATTTCTCGTTCCCCTCCCCGCGACCGGTCGCGAGTGAGGTGGGGCTGAGCACTGACTGTATCAATATTTTCCCGGATAGATTCGTTATTGCGACGTTGAAGTCGCGTATAAATTGGACTTACCTTCGTTCATACCCACCCCATCTACTGTTTCCATAGCTCGTTCTTCGTCCTTACCCCACCTATTTTTATCTGTAGATTATGGCACTCCCAGAACGCAAAACCAATGTAGCAATTTACCAAACTCGTACATACTTAAATACATTCTCGTGACAAAAACAAACAAATTTTCGTTCGAATGATAAAAATAAACATTTCTTTTTGTTTACTCAGTAACTTGTGAACATGATTGCCATCTTCGAAAGAGTCCTTATTCAGGAGAAGCGCTTAGCTTATTTATGTAGCCATGCCACCGTTCCCTTCAAGTCCTCGACTTTAAACCCCCCACCACCACCGTGACGCACAGCGACGAGGACTCGGTTTCGATGCCTGACGCGTCAGCAGTTTGCGCTGCGGCTGGTGGCCTCAGCAGGTAAGCAATCGCCGCGTTCATCTGTCGTTTTGACTGCTATCTAATTTTTTTCAACCAGTAACCCCGATATTTCGGGTATGTAACGCGATGTTCACTTCCTTCGTCAACCGTACTGACTGACCTTGTTGGAATTATCAGGTCCCGGAGTTCGGATTGCGCTCTATCTACAATCACTTCTATCAATCGTTCTGATCAGGTATTCACCAGCAGATGCGCCGGGCGCGTATTGGTGTATGACCTCCACTGCCTTATCCTTGGTCATTTCTGCTATTATAACGTCTATTCGACGGTCGATCTCGTTATTGGACGCGATTGTGGTTGTATACGGTACGTCGGTTCGCCCCCACCCCCCAATTTCACACTCATTTCAATTGTAACATTCTGCCAGTCCTCCTCCTTCCGATCCTAGCATCAGCATTCGGCATCTCCGAAATCATCTCAGCCTCCGAAAGCAAACACGCACTACGAAAAGTCCATTCACCCCTCCTCATCGTCGCCAACTGGACACGTTCAGTCTTCACTTACTCTTTCGCCATATACGTCTGGGTCACAGCGCCTACATTCGGTTCAGGCCCACCAGAATGCAACACCGTTACTAAACTCATATTCTTCGGCGCGAGTCTGCCTGCGCTAGGGAGCGGAAGGGTGCTAAACCTCGTTGGGTGGGGATTGTTGACGATTTTGTTCTTGTATCGGTCCATTAGGGGTTTCGGGACGATTTGGCTTGCATTCAAGGCACTGTTTTCGCCTTCGGCGGGACAGACCTTGCTTAAACCTAAACGACCGGTTGAGAATGAGGTTCATCTTGAGGCGGTTGATACGTATAATTATGGGACGGGCGCTCGTACACATCGGTGAGTTTTGTACTTCACTCTGGTGAATTGCTCAAGCGCTAACTTGGGAATAGGGAACGAGCTTATCGCCCTAGACAAGTCTTCCATGAAGTCTTGAAAGGCATGATCAACCAGATTCTCGGCTGGGCACCATCAGGAGAGGGAAGGTGGTATAAAACATATGGACAAGCTATCTTGACGTGTTTGCTTGCTGGATGGGCAATTGCCATGACGGAACTTGAGCTCGTGTTGAATGATCAGACGAGTATCAACAGTCAGTGGGGTTTTGGCCAGGTACATATATCGTCGCTTCTACGTTTAACAAAAATCACTTCTGCTAACCTTTATCACGGCTATGTAGGTTCTACCACTAGTCCTAACCATCGCCCCCCTCTTCTCCCTCTACGAAAACTTCCTGGCCCGTCAATCCGCCGGACCCCGTGAAGAATCTACACGAACCATCCGATTCTCAATCCGCGACGCGAACGGGCTTCAGCGCCCCTCAACAGAACTCGACGGACTCCCCGAAGAGTACATAAGCCAACTCTCACCGGAAATAGTCGAAACCACTAAAGCCCCGTCCCCATTCGCCGTCATCACCATCGACGAGCGGGATATCTACGTCACTTACGACCAGCAGGACACGCACGACCCTGATTGGGAGGAGAGCTTCGATGTGGAGATTGGCGACCTCTCCACGGTCGTTGTTCGTATATTCGATTTGAAGTGCATGGATAGAGGGAGGCCGTCGTTGATTGGGTATACGACCCTCCTTCCGTTTTCTGTCCTCCCGCCGCCTGTGGGGCCTGTGACGCAGGCGGATGAACCGGAAGCGGCGCCTGTGGTTCATAAATTCCAGCTTGTGAGGGATGGAGTGACGTTGCCACATGAGTCTACGGTGTCCATCACGTTGTCTATGGATACGGATGGGCCGCTGCCGCCTCCCAAGCTTCCGCCGAGGTTCAAGGGTCTTAAAGAGACTAGACAGGATAGGAGGGTGGGGATCGTCAAGTTCCGCGGGAAGAGGATTGGGTCGAAGAAGACGACGAATACTGAAACTTATTGGTTGCCTTGATGTTGGACTCTGCTTTTTATTTGTTTCCCTTTTACGTTTGGTAAATTTGCTCATTGTATGGTTGTTGTTTAGGGAACTACTACTGTATATGCCTTGATGCATGTACTTTTGATGTTGGACTCTGTTTTTCTCTTTGTCTTTTTACATATCGGTATTTCGCTCACTCTACTGTTGTTATTTAGGGAATTATTGTTGTATACCCCGGCTTATAATATAATAGATGTGTACCTTCATCAAGCGTCGAACTTGATTTGCTATCTCAAGTCTTCTTGGACTATTTTGTCACCCGGCTGCACTGCGTATCACCGCAAACGTCTATCAAGTCATCAGCCAAAGGGTTAACTTTAGTTGCACAGCGCCCCACCACGGACTCCAGTGACCGTCCCACATGACACCCAAGCCGGAAAAGATAGACGTGTAGAGGCTGATAAGTCGCTGATAGTTGGGTCATGTCCGACGAATAAATCCGTTGAATCTCCAAAGGGTTGAATGCATCCGCCGTCGACCATCGTATCAATCGTTCAAGTGAATATGCCAAGTGCCCAGTGTAGCTTGCTCTGTCCTGCCACTGGCCAGGTTGTTGACGATCACTGCCGCTGACGTCGGTCGTTCCGGTGATTGTAGGAAGTTCAATGTTGGCGAGGAGTGCGATTTCCGATCCTTTTCCGAGTACACAGCGGTCAAGTGATGTCGACCAGACAGGCGAAGCCAAAAGCAGGTCTATTTTGTTGTGCAGATGATATAACATCCAATATTCGACTTGGAGGGGGTATTTCCTGAAATAAGAGGTATGTGGTTTGAGTGCAAAATGAATTGACTATAGAGATGGAACGAACGTGAATCAGGTGGAAATAATGAACAATGTATGTACACTCGAAGTCCCCTCAAGACCAGAAGGCATTGGAATGGTTGAAGTCGAAAAAGTCCCTGTGACGCCGTCTAATGGTGTCTAGATGCTCCAGTTCAGCGTTGATTTCCGGGTCATCTGAGTCCCCACACCTCCCGACGCAGTAGCATATCGAATAGATATGCCAATTGTCTGTCCAAGTCTCGCTCGACTTGGTGTATATCCACTCTACGCCGGACCCCATAACGATCCAGAGTGGTGATAAGATGATGCCTATTGCGAGGAACACCATTGGGAGGAGAAAAATGACTCCTGGTCCCAATATTGCGCCGCCTAATGCGCCCGCACGTGTCGCGTGTAAGACATCCGTCCCTTGCAGGTCAAAATGATTGTGTTTAAGAATTGCGGCGCCAAGTGTGCCGGAAAGCGTGCCGACGAGAAGGGTAGCTATAAAGGTGGCCCAAGATGGAGGTCTGCCGTTCTCGTCTTGCTTGTCCCCTATGACACAGTTGAGGGGAAGACAAATAACTGCTGCGGCGACGAGACTGCTCACTGCGCCTATTGTCGCTGCTACTCTGTTCGTGGTGAAGTGGGAAAGATGGGCCGTGCGTAGGATTCCGTTACCAATCAACCTGACGAGATCAGAGATGTATGGTTAGCACGAAATAAACAGGAATTGTACGAGAGATTTTGCCAACATCATCATTGCACCGTTGGCTGCTATGCTGCCAAAGGATAAACCAATCGACAAGCTGTGTTCAAAAGGTTAAGCCGTGGAGACGGATCCACAGCGACGACTTACGCGAATAGTAAGGCCACACCGATCCCCGCTAGCACAATGAGAAAGACGCGTAAAAGTCCTGAGAAAATCTTGTTCACGATCCTCAGAACCTTCAAATACCCATGTCGAAAACTGCCTGCTTTCCTTTGCCGTTGTCGAGGAGCTGCATCATTCTGCTGAACGCCAAGTGTAACGAGTGGCAACACTTCTTGCGCTGATTGCTCCTTGGTTGTGAAAGAGGTGACAGAATCCTGGACAGTTGCCTCCGGAGTCCACGACTTGCTCGACTGTGGGCTCGGCGGTCGCTGCCGCTGGTTGAGTCGTGACCAGGATTTGTTTAGACATGGCCTCGTCGTGTAACACTGTAAGCAAGGACGCGTTGGAGGCCTTCAACTTTCAACCTTTCCTTTGTCATTCCGAAGGCACAAGCCCAGGAGACACATTAATTGCGGAAATAGCCGCTCATACTATTAGGGAAATTCACACGACTTGCTGTCTGAACTCACGTGGATCTCCATTTCATCACAAGCCCGCCTAGCTCAATCGGATAGAGCGTCAGACTCTTATCTAGGCGGTGAATCTAACCATCGGGGGGGGGGGGAGTGAGGTCGACTGCCTGTATCAAGAAACGCACGATTTGTTTTAGCGTATGAGCAAACCCATGGGCCGCAGACCTCTGCTGCGCTAGATCAATCCAGGGTTTAGCGGCAACAGGAGTCCGCCGTGGCGGGCTCCACATTTTGATTGGGTGACGGAGCGGAAAGAGCTAACTAATACAACTACTGTACACTATTTTAGTTTTCAATAACATTATGAGAAGAAATAGGGATGAGGTGGGTGGGCGACGAAAAAAGGGTTGAAAGTCTGAATTTCAACCATTGGAAGGTCAGAATCCGTGCAATATGGCGACGCCAGGGGATGCCTTACTGTATGAGAGTCACGAAGAATCGGAAATTATTGGCGAGGCCAATAAATTATTGCGTGACTGTACAGTGAAGGCAGATCAGATAATGGATGTCTGAACCTTGAAAGCGATAACTCACGCTAGAATAGTGATTAACTGAAATGTAGAGAAACGAGGCGAAGCCTCTGACAATCACTATTCTGCATGCGAGAGTTGTCAGCCCAACAAACGATTGAGACTGTAGAAGGGCTTACCGTGTTGCAGAAAAGGTGGTTGTCGGAGACAAGAAGCAACACGGTTGAAACGTCTCACGAAACACCTCACGTGCCAACACTTATCTAACACCGGCATCCGCTAAATCGATAGCACCGAGTGAAGAATGGCACGTGAAAGCATTTGTGAAGATTTCGAGCGGAGCTCTGGACGGCGGGGCCGAGATGGAAGGATCGTAAGGCGCAGAGGCCTACGAAAAAGCTCCTTACCCTCGGAACCCGCTTTTACGACGACCTCTGCTGCGCTAGATCAATCCAGGGTTTAGCGGCAACAGGAGTCCGCCGTGGCGGGCTCCACATTTTGATTGGGTGACGGAGCGGAAAGAGCTATAAAGGTCCTGAGGATGATGTGTGTGGGGGATGGTGGTGGTGAGAGAAGATGGAAGCGACGTTGGGATGAGAATAAGTAGACAAGGGAAAGTTAACGGATTAAGAGCCGGCGCAAGGCAGCAAGCTGGAGCTCAGCGCGCACGGTTGGATTGTCACGAACATAAATTTTCCAGGCAGATGATGACCAGCGACCAAGGGCCTGGATAACATCTTCAGACAGGCCCAGGCTGGCATACCAGGTAGCAGCTCCAGCTCTTGGTGAATGGCCACCGAAAGAGTGATCGAGAACAGCAAAAAACTTAGCGTCAAACCAGGATCGAGTAGGATGCCTCCCATCTTTACGAAGAAAGAGTGCTGGACTCGAGCCATGTAGATGGTCACGAAGTGATGTGTACTCCATTAATAAGGAGACAGGGTCAGCAACTTCCTGCTTGCTGAAAAGGATGTCCGTCCCACGGTAGAATGGGTCAGCCTTGTGATAAGGCAGACGATACTGTGCATGGCCTTCCCAGAACTGAAGAGAGGCGCGTTTGATGACCTTTTTCCAGTTGAACAGAGACCGTTCATTCTTCTGGACCAACTCACCCGACCGATGGCACGCATAGAAGCAACAGGCGAGGATAGTAATAAAAAGGAGGTCATCATAAGAGCCACTTTCACGTGCAACATGTAAGAATTTCGCAAGGTGGTCCATGCGAAGGGGAAGTTTTCGGCAGACAGGATCAGCACGGACCTTCTTTGAACCACGAATAGCAGATTTGACAAGAGGGTGAGCATGATTTTTATCAAAATCTGGATAAATGTCATTAAGAAAGTGTCGAACACCTGTGAGATATTTTGGGCCAGATGCAATGAACTGGGAAGTGTAAGCAATATAACGAGATAAGGTTTGTGGTGTGGGGTCCAATGGTAAGGCATGAGTTATGCAAAAGCGTAAGTAGTCCCGAGCACCAGTTGCGTAGCCATTGATAGTAGATTTCTCAATAGCGTTGACCTGCAGATATAAAGTCCGTTTATCAAGATCTGACAGGTCCATGCGAGGGCGAGCACGAGAAAGAACATTCCCATGCCTGCCCAATGCGTTCAAAAGGACTCCCTCCATCGCGCCGGCAAAAGGTCTCTCGGAGGAGTAAATAAGCGGACGCGGTCGGCAGGGAATTTTCGCCGGTACTCATCGAGTAGGAGGCGAGAAAGGAGATCAGCACGGATATTCTCCTTACCTGGGATATGGCGGACACGAAGGTCCAAGCCTGAAGCCAGGATAACTTCAGAAATAGCACTTAAGGGAGCGTTATGCAAGGCGGTAGATGCATTGAGTGAGTTGAGGATTCCAACTGCATCGAGGCTATCAGTCCACAGGAGAAGACGATGAGGAGGTTTGGGGAAGGAGGCAACATGATGGATAGCTGATAAAATTGCAACCAGTTCCAAAAAGAAGATGTCGATAGATATGGTAGACGGACACGGTTGAAGCTGATAAACAAATCCGTTGCCGGCATAGTAGAAGCTCAGGGCGAGTTTCAAACTAGCATCTGTCCAAAGAACCATATCCGCACCTTCATCATCCCACTGCATGCTGTCGACAAACCGAACACCAATAGATCTTGGAATGACATCTCGCAGCCAGGTAAGGTCCTCACGTACATCACGATTGATGAAGATGCGACTGCCAGAAAATTGTTTACCACTCATCTTCCGGTACAAAGCAGAGAGAGCAGGCCGTCCCCAAGGGAGGACATTCAGGACCCAGTTGAGATGTCCTCCCAACCGCTGCCAGTCTCGAAGGATAGGACAGCGGTCAGGGTGTGCTAAAAACTCATCAACTCGGGCAATGATATCCTGGATGGAATCCGAAGTGAGTGAGATGCTACCGCGATTGGCATCAACCCAAAATCCAATGATCTTGAGACATTCGCCATGCTCCTGTTTCTTATTCTCAAAGGGGCACGAGATGAACTCCCAAAATATCAGGAGCTGAACTTGTCGCTTTGGTCGAAGCATCCCATGAAAGAAAATGAGGTTGTCGGCATAATCCCAACCGAAAAAATCATCCATGAAAACCAGGAGGCCGAGGATGCCAAGTTTGCGAACTGCAATCCAGCAGAGCAATCCTGATATAGAACACCATATACGAGGTGAGGCCCTGTTCCCAAATACAAGTCGTCGGACAATGTGAAGGAGTCCATCAACATTAACAACCTGCCGAAGTTGCCAGAGAGGGTGGGCAGGTAAGTTGAGAAAGGCAGAGGCAACATCGGATTTATATACAACTAGGGGACGACCACCAGCATTCTGCAATGCATGGTGCAAAATCTGCCCAAAGGGATGCATATCGTCGTAGCGGACCCTCGCTTCAGATCTTGGGATTCCCTCATTGAGGCCTGAAGCGGTATGATCTGTGATGACTCGGGGCTTTGGTTTCTGCCATGAAACGAACATCGGTGACATTTTCATCCCTGCCAATAGATTTGAGATAGGAAGGGTTGGTGACCAGTGATCAGCCGCCAGCTCATTGTCCCGGAAGGCTCGAATGGTATCCAGGTCCTCCTCCTCAGAAGCGAAATTATCAACAAAGGATTGCTCCTCAGTTTTCCATTCACTTTCGTCAAAGGGCCAAAAACCTTCTCGCAAGCCTTTCATGACAGAGGCGACAAATGGTTGGTTAGGGTGATCACATAACAAGGCTTCCAAACGATCAACATTAAAGGGAGTGTCAACTTTTATATAATCCCTCATGGCCCACAAGGAGGATTGGATGTGTGGGTTCTCCAAAAGGTGAACAGGAGGTGAAGGTAAAGGTGCAGCCGTCTCAGTAGATAAGGCTGCAGGAGAAAAAGAATCTGATGAAGAGTTTGACCAAACAAATCCACGACGAAAGCGGGGCGCATCCAATGGGACATCAGCCTTCCGCTTCGAAGAAAGTTTAGTGAAGGTCCTAGGACCTTCCGCCGCTCGGTCTGCTACTTTCTGTGCCTCCAGTGTGATTGTCTTTTCGGCGGCGAGCCTGGAGTTGAGTAAGGCATCCGCCGACATCTTTGGCGGGGTGTTGTCCGCCACACTCACTGCAGATACCATGCTTACGCCTATTCGGACAAGGATCTGAGTTGCAGAGGCCGAGGTTCCAGTTATGGCAAGGCGTGGTAGGTCTCTTAGCCCGAGAAGATCCCCCACCATCCAAAGAACGCTTCTGGCTGCCTTGCGAGCTTGCTCGGTAAAGTTGGGATAGAATCGATAAATGTGATTCATTTTTATCGTCCATCCGAAATGGGGACTTCACATACCGCTGACGTGTCTCAACGTCGAACTGAATACCCGAAAGAGGGTTGTGAGGCGCCGCACGGAAAATGGAGCAAACCATTCGCTCATATTCCCCCAGTTCGTCTTGGCGATGCGGGTACAATAGAAGTACCCCAGTCTTCCATGATCCAAAGACCCGAAGCCAGTCAGCCTCATTGCGAAGAGGTTTCTTAGTGCTAAAATGATCCTTTCTAACAAGAGCATAGCCATCCCCAAAGTCCTTCGGGTCATCGTTATGGTCATACCCTGGTTCCATTGATGCAAAAAGTTTCTCGAAGTCGACGTAGTGATCTTGGACAATTGGCTTCCAAATTGAGCGGGGGAGCGGTTGAGCCAATGACTGACTTTGGAGGAGACTGACGATGGGATCGAGGGCATCTTTCCCCATGAAACTGTTCCGCAATTTCCACGTCTCTTCAAGGTGAGGGTCTTTGATCGCGTTCGCCGTGAGATGATGAAGGTGTGGTGCAGCGTCAAGAACTGAGGACGGAATTGATGAGCCTGAAGGCTTGTCTCCACCTCCGAAAAGATTGAGGAGGTCAGACGTGAGGAATCCCCCTCCACGCTCACTAGACCCCAAAGGCATACTCCTCTGAAGCTTGGCCTCGAGAATCTTCCAAGCCGCAGCATCGACTGCTTCGCGACGGGAAGTAGCCTGTTCTTCTGCAGCTCGTTCGAGAATCTCCTGTCGGCGTAGACGGAAATCGGCTCGTCCCTCCTCGTCGAGGCCTTCAGGAGTTCTTTCCCTATCGGGCTCCCCTTCTCCTTCGTTCTCTCGCCTCTCCCCAACGTTTTCGTTCGCCCGCTGTGCAAACTGGTCGACATACCCCTCCGCTTCGACTCCAGTAGCCCCAGCCTCCCTAAGTAGCCGCACGAAACCTCCGGCGTCCACGCGGGCTTTGAGGGCGTCGTCGACGACTTTCTGAAACCTCTCGGCCCGAGCCCGGATAGCTTCCAGCTCATCCTCATCCGGGGTTGGGGCCCGATCACGAGGAGCAGGTTGGGTCTCAGCATTGGGGCCTTGTCTCTGATCTGTCATCTAATGAGACCTAGATGTGGCAACTGGAGGTTGACGAGAAGACGACGAAAAAAGGGTTGAAAGTTGTATGAGAGTCACGAAGAATCGGAAATTATTGGCAAGGCCAATAAATTATTGCGTGAGCTAGAATAGTGATTAACTGAAATGTAGAGAAACGAGGCGAAGCCTCTGACAATCACTATTCGTGTTGCAGAAAAGGTGGTTGTCGGAGACAAAAGGGTTGAAAGTCTGAATTTCAACCATTGGAAGGTCAGAATCCGTGCAATATGGCGACGCCAGGGGATGCCTTACTGTATGAGAGTCACGAAGAATCGGAAATTATTGGCGAGGCCAATAAATTATTGCGTGACTGTACAGTGAAGGCAGATCAGATAATGGATGTCTGAACCTTGAAAGCGATAACTCACGCTAGAATAGTGATTAACTGAAATGTAGAGAAACGAGGCGAAGCCTCTGACAATCACTATTCTGCATGCGAGAGTTGTCAGCCCAACAAACGATTGAGACTGTAGAAGGGCTTACCGTGTTGCAGAAAAGGTGGTTGTCGGAGACAAGAAGCAACACGGTTGAAACGTCTCACGAAACACCTCACGTGCCAACACTTATCTAACACCGGCATCCGCTAAATCGATAGCACCGAGTGAAGAATGGCACGTGAAAGCATTTGTGAAGATTTCGAGCGGAGCTCTGGACGGCGGGGCCGAGATGGAAGGATCGTAAGGCGCAGAGGCCTACGAAAAAGCTCCTTACCCTCGGAACCCGCTTTTACGACGAGGCAATGACACTAGAGGCCTAGACGTGTCGCACGGCTTTCAGAATAAACAAGTGACAACCGTTGCAAAAAGAGAAACTATTTGGTTGAATGTTTGGCGCGTCTGCAACAGCAGCAGCTCGTCAGCTCGGAGCTTTGCTCCTCGCTCTCGCTCTCACTCCTCGCTCCTTGCTCTCGCCCTCGCCTGGCCCGCCGGCGGGACTCCAACCCATCTATCGGTCCAAGGCTGCGAGTTCGACCCTCGCGGTGGGCTACTGTATATACTCGTCATATTTGATTTTTTGTTTGAAGTTAGAATCAGTCAACTGTACGAGCTTAGAGTAGAGTTAAACAACTTCCATAACTCCAATGAATTTGAGGCTCAACATTAAACACCCTGCCAACTAGTCAACGATGTTCTCCTTCTTCTGGGTGCTGATTTCATCATTCTTTATCTCATTTTTGAAAATCTCAAGGGGGTCGAATTCACAGTTCTTATTTCTCACTTCATTGTTGATGGACTATGTCTCCAAGAATGAACAAAAAATGCATCAAAGATGAGAACCGCGAGCACCCCTATAGCCGCGAAAGCAGGTTTATTTTGTTGTGCAGATAATTATGAATCGGCTTCGTGGGGGTGTATGAGTACACGGCGGTCAAGTGATGCCAACCAGATAGGGGGGGCAGAAAGGTCTATTTTGCAACATCTAATATTCGACTTGGTGGGGGGTATTTGCTGAAATACGAGGCATGTGGTATAAGTGCAAAAAAAATTGACTATAAAGATAAAACGAGACTCTCGGAATCAGCTGGAATCCAATGTACGATGTATGTATACTCAAAGTCCTCTCAAGATCAAAAGGCATTGGAACGGCTATTAAAGTTTGAAAAGTCCCTGTGACGCCGTTGAATAGCGTTTATATGGTCCATTTCAGCGTTGATTTCCGGATCATCCCCACACGTCCCAACGCAGTAGCATATCGAATAACTGTGCGAATTGTCTGTCCAACTCTCGCTTGACTTGGTGTATATCCACTCTACGCCAAATATCATGGCGATCCAGAGTGGTGATAAGATGATGCCTATTGCGAGGAACACCACCGGGAGGAGGAAAATGACGCCTGGTCCCAATATTGCGCCGCCTAATGCGCCCGCGCGAGTCGCGTGCAGGACATCCGTCCCTTGCAGGTCAAAATGGTTGTGTTTAAGAATTGCGGCGCCAAGTGTGCCGGAAAGCGTGCCAAGGAGAAGAGAGGTTATATAGCTGACCCAAGATGAAGGTCTCCCGTTTTCGTCTTGCTGGTTTCCTGTGACACAGTTAAGGGGAATACCTATAACTGGTGCGGCGACAAGACTGCCCACTGCGCCTATTATCGCTGCTACTCTGTTCGTGGTGTAGTGGGAAAGATGCGCCGCGCGTAAGATTCCGTTACCGATCAACCTGATGAGTATGTTTAACATGAAATAAACAGGAATCATGCAAGAAATTTGCTAACATCATCACAGCGCCATTGGCTGCTACGCTGCCAAAAGATAAGCCTATCGATAACCTAGGTTGAAAGGTTAAACCGTGAAGATGAAATCACAGCGACGACGCACGCGAATAGTATGACCACACCGATCCCCGCTAGCACAATGAGAAAGACGCGTAGGAGTCCCGAGAAGATCTTATTTACGATCCTCAGAAACCTAAAAAACCCATATCGAAAACTTCTCGATTTCCTCTGCCGTTGTTGAGGAGGTGCATTCTGTTGAACGCCAAGTGTGACGAGTGGCAACACCTCTTGTGCTGATTGCTCCTTAGTTGTAACAGAGGCGACAGAATCCTGGACAGTTGCCTCTGTGACTTGCTCGACGGTGGGCTCAGCGGTCGCTGCTGGTTGAGTCGTGACCAAAATTTGTTCAGACATGGTGAAAACTGGGTGTTAAGCGCCGTGGCCCTTCAACTTCCCTCCTTTTCCTTGTCCCGAGGAGCGAGGCAGGGCCTCCAGGCACACACGAAGCACACGATCCTTGTGTGAAAAAGTTATAGTATAATGATAGATCGGAGTTCTAATTTTAGATACCAAAAGTTAAAACGACCAATTGTACATTCTCAGAATCCTTAAGGAAGCCTTTGGACTTCAAAGCTTCAAGCCCAGTGAAAACCGGCTCTGTTCTTAGCCGCAAGTATCTGCGGATTCCCGGCAGATATCGGAGGTCGTCGGCAGAGCAGAAATGTGCTGGTAGACTGGGATTTTGTCCCTTTTGCGGATTTTTTTCCGCGAGGCTCTCCCTTTAAAGCCACCATTTTGATATAAATAGCCGAAATTTCTGCTTAAATCGGTTTCTTTCCGCCTCCACCTGCACTTTTCAGTCGTTGTCTGTAGCTGGTGAATATTTTGTATTATTTTAGAAAATGTGCTATTTTCCGTTACTATCTGCGATTCCCAGTACTGGAGCCATCCCCAAACACATATCTATCTATACCCCCGTGCCGCTTTGCAACGCAACACCGATTCAGAACGCCTCGTCCACGACCATCCGTCCCTTCAACTGACAAGACCCCCCTGGAGCGGCTGGAGATAAGAAGGGGAACATAGAAGGAATATCGGGTATTAGTTTGTGGGCTGACCTGGGCTGAAAAAGTTACGCACCTCGGCAAATGCGACGCTTGCACTGAGCAGGATTGAGCCAAAATAGGCGCATATATGCATGAAAAATGGTCAGAACCTGATCTAACGGGTCCAAAAAACAACTTACCGACATGTTACGGTCTGAGAACGCATAGTATGGCTGGATTCTTTACACAAACGTGAGGATATAGCCGTTCAAACAGAAAGGCACTTACAGAGAATCAGATTCACGATTACCGCCACATTGAACTCCCTTAACGATGTGCCCTCATTGTTCTGATATGTCCACGATGGGCTTGCCGAGGGATGCGCGCAGCGATATGAAAGAAGTCCTGGAGGACGGAATGGAAAGCAAAGTGGGGGAAGGAAAGAAAGAGGGGGATAGAAATCATTTGAGGGCGTCTGGTATATATATAATCGCCCAGAGTCAACTTGTGAAAAAAAATGAATGAATGGAAAGAAGGAATATTGTTGTAAAGCAGGTTGGTGTCGAAAGAAGTACTCAATGTTGCGAAAAGAAGTCCACGTTCGGTTGATGCCGATAATCACATACGGGTGCGGATTCTCGCCGATTTTGTCCTCCGCCATCGAAATCTGCGGAACGGTGCAGAGCCGGTTTTCACTGGGCTTCAAGCTCCAGGCGCCGTTGGCCGTTGACGTGATCGATGTCATTATAGAACTATCAGCGAACTTGTTCGAAGCTGACGTTTGTGGTGACCGACGAGTACTACGCACACCACTTTCTCATCACCGCCAGATTCTAATCATTGGCAGTGCAATGATCAATCAACCGAGGCTCATCCCCAGGGAAATCCGCAATTCCCCCCCATGTCCTCCACCATCTTATTATTGGCTGTGGCCACACAGGGTCTACACCCTTTGAATAGGGGCTTGCTTTGGAACCACTATGCGGCCCGCAGTGTGGGCCTACTCGAGGTCCACCGACTTATTGTCGATTGGGTCCATAAGATATGTTTCGAAAACTTACGCTGGCTTTGTAGTCGGTTATCTCTTATCGGGCTCACTATGGTCTGAGATCACTCACTGCTGTGGGCCTTAGCTCGACCGACATTACGATAAAACCCCTTTGGAGACACACACTGCAATCCCTCTCACGACTGCGATGCTCCGCCTGCTCGCTGTACCTCTTTCCGATCTGCTTGGGAAGTACAGTGGTGGATGAAAGTGCCGCTTCCTACGATGCGCCATTCAGTTGGACTCTTGGAGCCAATGTTTCGCAAGCCCTTCCTCTTGGTGTGTGACGCTTGCTACTTCATTGATCTTGCATCTCCGTTGTCATATTTAAAACTCAAAGAAGTGCTACGGAATTCGGAAAAGGCGACGATTTTCGAGAAAACCGGACTTGATGCTTGACTCTTTTTTTACCATCATCACAGATAATAACGATGAACGCGATTCTAGGCTTCGCAAACATTGGACGTTGGCGCCCGATCAAAAAAACAAATACCTCCACGGCAGATAATTACCTGACTTATATGCACTGCAGCGGCGGCTTTCTCGACAACCCTCTGCACAAGGCTTATACTCCTAATCCCGTATCCGCGTCAGATGGTGTAACGGAAGTGAGGCCTGCGCGTTGCTGTGATACCTTATTACACACTCATTACAGCAATCAGCCCTCATCGCCCATCTCTATTGTATTCGTGTTGATCCTCGGATGGCATAATTTCTTTTGAGACGATCTCTGATAAATATTTCCGGCGTCACCCACCTGAATGTCACTTAGGTTCTTATATAGCGTATGTCCCTTTGATTGCAAGTTTGTGGCCAGTGTGCAAGGTGAGCGGGAATTGCCGTGAGTAGAGTACACTTTAAAACTATGATGTCACGCTTTCTTGTTGAACTTCAAGCTCAAGTTCGCTAGGTGATCATTTGCTACACTGACCTGTGAGGTAACTCGCTTACTCATGTTTAGGAGATATATTATGCCCTCCGCACTCATTCTTATCGCTGATGGGACGGAAGAGATGGAATTGTGAGAAAGACTTCTGTACTAGCCATACCATGCCAACTTATTGATTGAGAAATCTTATAGCACCATCACATACGACGTTCTCGTTCGCGGTGGGATAAAAACAACATCCGTCTTTGTTCCGGATCTGTCTTCCGCAACGGTCAGCGTTAGCCCGCCGGCCGCGAAGGGATCGCGAGGAATCAACATCATCCCTGATTCTTATCTGGATTTTGGTGAATGTGGGCCGGTGAGTGCTTGATAAGATTTGTGATGATGCAAAAAAGTTGATTGAAACGCAGGATAAATACGACTTACTCGTGATCCCTGGCGGAGCAAAGGGGGCAGAAACGATGTCGAAAAGCCCGGCAGTTCAGGAGCTTGTAAGGCGCTATATTCAAGAGAAAAAGTTCGTTGGTATGATTTGTGCTGGTATGATTTCCGTGATTCTCTTTCTCCAGGCATCATTCAGTCATTTCTCTTTTTCATTTACAAAAAAAACAGGGAGTTTAGTTGCACAGTCGGCAAAGTTGGCAAAGCAGCCCATCACCTCGCATCCGAGTGTCAAGGCGCAGCTAGAAAAGGGTTGGATATTTTGTTCCCTCCTCAAAAAAATAAAGCCTTGACATCTGCCGCAGACTTCGAATACTCTGAAGAACCGGTTGTAGTTTCCGACTATCTCATTACGAGGTGAGCCCTCTTTTCAATCTTCACAGATCCTCAATAATCGTTCTGCACAGTCGTGGACCAGGTCAGTGGTCATTTGTAAAACAGGTGGCGATACTGACCTTACAGTATAAACAGGGACCACATTTCCGTTCGCACTTACCTTAGTAGAGCTCCTGTGCGGAAAAGAAAGGCGCGAGGAGATTAGGGGACCGATGGTTTTCCCTGTGAATACCCCCTTCTAAGTTGCAAGACAGAAATGTTTATTATCAAGGGAAATTTGGATGTGATATGAAGCCTTGATCTCAGATTTGTACCGCAAGGAAAGCTTCGGGGATGTCAGGATTTTCGTAGGGCAATAATTCTGTTCGCAAAGTCAATCCCCCCTTTTCATCCACAATAACAGTCCTTCCCACCTGAAAGGCAAAAGAAATGTCGGCATCTACTTAGGTATCGAGTAATCAAATCATACCTGCCACACTTCGGTATTACATCCAATCTGATTAATGGTAGGGCTGCAACGCTGAACGATGGCGAGCGCGTTTTCCTGATTTCTTGCTTCGAATGGGTAATTTATGTGCAAAGTGCGAAGACCCTTCGCATGAGATAGGCATTCGACAAGATCATTCTGCACAAATTCAAATCAGTGAGATGAGACTCTGAAAGTAAGTTGTGAATCGATATACCAGCAAATGCGGATCTACGAGGACAAACAGTTCTTCCAAAGACGGACAAAAGGAGCATATTCCAAAAATCGAATCGATGCTGGTGAGCATACGGTGTGCCGACAATTTTTTGAGGCGATGTCCGTGCGTCCTGACCAATGATGTCCAGAGGTAGTCCGTCGCCGTAGCATCCAGAAGGCAACCTGTAGAGTAAATTTGAAACACCTCAAGCGGGGCGGATGATAGGAACTTTAGAATGTCAGTCGTCCACTTTTTGATGGATGTGTGCTGGTCTACGTTGAGAGTGATCGAGCGCAGGTCACGGAGAGCATCAGCCCTCATGCACCGTTCAATGAGGGCCGTCAATTTCTGGAGGTGGAATGTATATCAATTTTTCCGAATTGCAAGCGGGGTAGTTGCCTACGAATTTCGTTGAGACGTCCTTCAGCTCGAGTGTGCGAATTTTGGTGGAGGAGATAACGTCCCAGACGCCTCGATGTGTTACTTTTGAACAACCCGTGATATTCAGATGGGTGGCGTTGGCGAGAGATGGCGCCAGTTTTTCTAGCAGCTTATCTGTTACCAGGGGAGATGACTTGAAAAAATGAGGTTATGCTGGAACAACATGGTTTGTGACACGAACCTTGCATATTAACGTGAAACTTTTCAGCGACTGGGCTACTAAGGGCAGCCAATCAGTGAGTTGGGAAAGAACAGGGATCCTTGGCATGATGATAGATATCTTGGTCAACTGGGTGAAGTGGGATAGGTATACGGGGTCGTAATTTCCGCCACTATTGCCATTTATTTCGAGCTCCTGTAGTTGTTGTAATGAATTCAACTCCATAAGAATCTCGGAGGTGAGCGATCCATCTCGCGTCCAAGTACAGGCTCGTAGAGAGGTACAGTTTCGGAGGCCTTGCAAGACGGTGTTCAGAATAATATCGTCGGAGTCGGTCAATGATTTGGGAAATTCCCGAATTTCTAGATGCAAAGGATCTCATTCAGCGTACTGGAAATAGGCACATTACGTCCAGCAAACCAACCGAGACGGCGGACATACTTCGCCAGTTGTTGGCACCGTGACAGCGTGTCGAACAGCTTCACTACCTGGTAAAAAATGCTTTGAATACTTGTTACATTCCATTAAACGTTCCTACCTTAATTTTTCCCTCTCTGTGCCACGAATAAATAGAAACATGATCGTACAACCAGGGCACAGCGAACATATGGAATGATTTGTTGACAAGGCACGCTAGAGCGAGATGGTGTGGTTTGAGAAGGTTCACAAGAACGATGGGAAGTAGTTCCAGAGGAAGATCAGAGAACTTGGCCATTTGTGCGGATCGACTGTCAACGTCGACTCGATTCATTCGAAGTCGCGGTCCGATTGTTAATCTGGCGCTGTGGAACCAAACAAAGAATATAATCCTACGTGACCCGTGACTTTCAACAACTTCTCCGTCTACCACTTACCAGACTGCCGCGATGTCAGATTCAGAGGACCGTCCATATCAAAGTATGGATTTCGATGCGGCTATGCCTGACTCGGAGGAACCGGAACATCTTGACGACCAGATGGGCCCCCCACCCGTCCTCAAGGGCAAAGGCCGCGCGATTGGAGATGATGATGACGGGGAGGAGGAGGACGACGAGGACGAAGACGAAGAAGACGAAGATATGGGAAGGAAAGGAAAGAAACGGGCCAAGGTATGAGTGGGATTGTTCTTTTTTGTTTCTAGCTAACTATGTTTTGAAGCATCGTCACAAACGAGCCGGTGCCAGCCGTTTCCTCGATATCGAGGCTGAGGTCAGTGACGAAGAGGAGGACGATGACGATGACGAGGAGGAGGCTGCAGGTTTGTGTCAGAACTGGAAGGCTTGATTGACTAGGCTGAAGGCGCTCTTGCAGATGGATTCATTTCAACTTTCGACGATGTTGACGAAGATATAAGTAGGAGAGATCATGCCCGACTTGACAGACATCTGGATACCGTTGAGGACAAGAGCCCGGAACAAATAGCTAGGGACTTGAGCAAGCGTTATGGAGGACGGGCTGTCCGTTATACCGGAGACATGAACGAGATTCCGCAGCGTTTGCTCATGCCTTCAGTGCACGACGCCAGCTTGTGGCAAGTTCGAGTCAAGGTGTGTGGTTTGTTTTATCGCTGAATTCCAACCTTGAACACTTTCCTCAGCCTGGCCGTGAACGCGACATCATCTTCAGTCTTATGCGCAAATCCATTGATGTTGAATACAGTGCTCACCCACTCAACATCCACGCGGCCTTTCAGCGGGACTCGTTGCCGGGTATGATATACGTCGAAGCCCGCAGCGCGAAGCAAGTCCAACAAGCGTGCCATGGTCTTGTCGGTGTATACCCTAGTCGTGGAATTCAACTTGTACCCATCGAGGAAATGGCCAGCTTGTTACAAATCAAGAAGCAGGATCTAACAGTCACGCCAGGTAGCTGGGTGCGGATCCGACGCGGGAAATATGCTGGAGATCTGGCGCAAGTTATGGATATCGCGGAAACAGGCGAGGACGTTGGAATTCGATTTGTCCCACGTATCGACCTTACACCCCGCGACGAGAGTTCTCTTGACGGTGCCAAAAAGCGGAAGAAACAAACCACAAACGCCACCATGCGACCGCCGCAACGGCTTTTCAATTTTGAAGAAGTTACAAAAGTTTGGGGTCGGAAGAACGTTACCAAACGAAACCAAGTCTATGTTTTCCAAAACGATACGTACAAAGATGGCCTCATCGAGAAGGACTTCAAAATGAGCGCGCTGATCTTGGAGGACGTTAATCCAACTTTGGACGAGATCACGCAGTTCTCTAAACGCCAAGATGGTGAGAACGAGGAGACCGTGAATCTTTCCATCATTGCCGAGGCTTCTAGGAAGGCAGCTATTGCGGTGCTGCAGCCAGGAGATCATGTTGAAGTGTTTGAGGGAGAGCAAGCGGGCGTGCATGGTGTGGTCGACGAAATCTCACAGGACGTTGTCACCATTACTGCGGTGGGCGTTGATATCGATGGTCAGAAGGTGGAACTGCCCGCTCGCAGTGTTCGCAAGAGGTTCAAACCTGGAGACCACGTCAAAGTGATGACGGGTCAAAATGCTGATGAGACTGGTTTAGTCGTGTCAGTGGCCGACAACGTTGTCACCTTCTTATCGGATATGTCAATGCAGGAGGTAAGTCAGATACGTAGAACCCAAATTGTTGGACAAATAACTCATCAACTTGTTCCACTTAGGTTTCGGTATTCTCAAAAGATCTGCGGGAAGCTGCAGAAGTCGGCTCAGGTACTAATATCGTTGGTAATTATGAATTGCATGATCTGGTTCAGCTTGAGTAAGTCTCTCTCTTCTGCAAGTATTCCGCCTGTTAATCGCATCCGCAGCGCGCAGACCGTTGGTGTTATATTCAAGACTGAGCGAGACTCTTTCCGTGTTCTTGATCAAAATGGACAAGTTCGCCTTGTTCAGCCTCACCAGATTTCCATGCGTCGGGATTCCTCGAGAGCCATTGCCACTGACTCCGAGGGGCATGAATTGCGTATCAATGACAACGTGAAAGAAGTCGACGGCGAAGTAAGCCTTTTCTTCATCTCTTCCTTTTGCGTTCTTAGGAAACCTCATAGGGCCGCAAAGGTCGCGTTTTGCACACACATCAATCTTTCTTTGCCTTCTTGCACAACCGGGATATTGTAGAGAATGGGGGTGTTTTTGTCACTCGAACTCGGTCCTTGGCTTCTTTGGCACCCAAGAGCAACGTCTTGAAAACGGCTGGCACCGACCTTTCCAAGATGAATCCTGCACTTGTAGCACCAACAGGTGGTATGGTCGGTTCAGGCGCTATGGGCCGTGGTCCAAGAGATCGCGACATTGGTACGACAGTGATGGTGGTCAAAGGCGCTCACAAGGGTTACGCGGGAACTATCAAGGACACCAACGGCCCTATAGCTCGAGTTGAACTCCGTACTGGGAACAAAGTCATTTCGATTGAGAAAGATAAACTGCATAGACGATAGTGAGTGTTTCAGCAAGGATCGCTCATATGGAAGCTAATAGAATCTGACAGTCCTGATGGAAAACTGGAACCTTTGAGTGTTCGGGCTACCCAAGGTCAAGGTAACTTTGGCGGTGGACAGAGAGGTCCTAGTTCATTCGGCGCTCCTAGTGGTGGTCGGACACCTTTCAACAGCGTTGGTCGTACACCCAACCCTTACGCTGAAGGCGGAAGAACCCCAGCATGGAACGCGTCTTCAAGGACTCCAAACCCCTACGCAGAGAGCGGAAAAACGCCCGCGTGGAACGCGTCTTCAAGAACGCCAAATCCCTACGCTGATGGTGGTCGAACTCCGGCTTGGAATGCCAATTCAAGAACCCCAAATCCTTATGCGACCGGGGCCAATGCTGGTGCTGGTGTTGGTACAGGGTGGGGCGGAGCTACGCCTGGGCGAACAGCAGGATGGGGTGGGGCGACACCAGGGAGGAATGTTACTGCAGGAACAGGAGGTGGTTGGGGAAGTTCAGCCGATAGTTGGGCAGATTCTTCTGGACCTGCTTGGGTTAGTTTCTTCTTATTCATCACTGATCCTTCAAGTTCTGATTCCGTTTCTTTCTTCAACTATCAGAGCGCTCCGACTCCTGCAGCAGCTGCTACACCTGGCTTAATTGGTCAAACACCAGCCGGTTATGGTGCCCCCACCCCAGCAAGTCATACCCCTGCTTGGTACGATAGCGGTACCAATATGCCCCCCGCAACGCCTGCCGCGGCGCCGTCTTGGCCCTCCGGAAACCAACGACCTTCGGATGACGGTGACTCTTCTTCACCTTTCACGCAAGTTAATTGACGTACTGACTTCATCTCTTTGTAGGCCCCGGCGCCGATTGGCTCTTCAACCCAGTCGTAGCGAATTTCTTACCCCGAGTCAAGGTGAAAATCGAGGGAACGAAAATGGAGCATTACCTGAATGGAGATTACGAAAACAAACGCGGGCGGATACCCGCCGTCACCAAGGTCACCTCCGAGTTTGAGCAAACGGTGCTGGTCTATTTCGATTCCGGGGAATCACGGACCATTCAAGCCCGATACGTGGTACCCCTGCCTCCCACTTACATGGGAGAGGAGGTACTGGTTATTCATGGTCCACAGAAAGGAACTGCGATGATAGTGCGGGAGCAGCCTGACGATGACACAATTACCGTGTCATCCAAGGCTAACCCGGCTGCGGTCGTGGGTATTCCGAAAAGTCATGTTTTGGCGTTGTATGAGGATACAGGGCGGTAGATTTCAGCGTCGGAGAGTTTGGGGTTTTGTTGAGGTGTTAGTTTTTGACGATCAGCTGTATTTTATTCGAACCATATGTAACCAACATCATCTCTTGATCAACAGAGTCAATTCCGACCATAGTCGCGTTGATTCCTTCTCTCCGTCGACAGCAGAATTTCAATTTTATTGGAAAACAAAACCAAACATCAATGGATCTCCTCATTTTTTTTGTTCCCTTGCTCCCATCATCCAGCTCTTTTACGATGCTCGTTACACACAGGAAGCTGGCTTCGCAGCTTGGCTTCTAGACTCACGAGTGGAGATATTCATCCCCCAATTGGTCTTTATGAGACCCCAACACAACCTGGCAGCTATTCCTCTATCGGCGCAGATGGGGACTTCGGTCCCTGAGTCTTTGGTGCTTAACCTCGGCTGATTCACCATTCACATCCTGGGAGGTACTGACGTCCCAAGATGAGTAGTCCTCTTAACCCACGCAATCCTCATGAGATGACGTGGCAGAACTGTTTGGTTACTAGACACGTCTCAGTCTTGGTCATACCAAACGCGATAGATGTCCGGCATACGGGAAGAAATACTCTTACCGTCCTCTGCGCCTAGCGGAGCATTCTGTGTTCTTGCTGGGTGCACCTGCCACATTTGTGGTAGTTTTGTCGAACCCCCCCAAGCAATGTCTGTCGCTCCCAAGATTAAGGGTAGTCATGAATCATGATGGCTAATGGCGACGGATGGCGCTATGATCGTTTCGCTTGGTTGCCGCAAAGTCATGATCGGGCGGCTGTGGGCTTATCGAGCACACAGCTGATTTTCATTGACGGCAACCTTTAAGGCGCTGATCACCCAGCCACACCTAACGTTGGACGGCGAGTACTAGGGACAGCAATGACTGTCATCCGCTAGGCTTCGCACATACGTTAGACTGTTCGGTGTGGTTCAACGGCTCAGGAGACGTCCCGAGTCGTCCATAGTTTGTCGTCGGCTGATCACTGTCCCTTCGACTGCTATCACGCTGTGCTGCAAATGCATTGGCTTTTTATTATCGACAGAGGGTGACCAACAGTGCATATGTGAATGGTGGTTGCGCACGAGGAGACATGATGGCTCATGACAGGTTGTGGTTGGCGTTGATTGTAACCCGCAATTATGATGCGGTGACTCTTCGGGGCTTGCTTTGGGTTTTCAGAGTGTTCAGATGACTATGTCGTTCTGCTCCTCTCCAATTTTTTCCACTTCGCTCATTCGCTGAGCTGCTCGCTGCGTTCGGTAGTCTTAGGTTACAGTGAGTCCGAAGTCCCTCGATGTTCCCGAAAGTAACCTCATGTCCGTTCATACGGTCATGTATTAACACGATCAAGCAGACTTTGGTTTTATAAGCTTGTCATGTCCAACTCGACCAGTTTCGTCACGCGTCGTCCAAGGCTAAACCGGCTGCGATTGTGGGTATGCCGAGAAGTCATGTTTTGGCGTTGGGCGGTAGATTTTAAAGTCGGAGAGTTTGGGTTTTTTTGAGAGGGTTGGTCCTTGACGATAAGCTGTATTTTATTTTCCAGTACCATATGTGATTGACATCATTTCTTCACTTGAATCCACCACACTGAGTCAACACCGAACATGGCCAACTCGTCGACTTGAGGACATCTCTGAATTCGAAAGTGCGGCGATCATTGTGCGGCAGATCTGTGCGGCGATCCAGGTCACGTGTTGGCTGGCCAAACAATACAGACGCGTCAACACAAGTCCAAGATACCAGCGCGACGCGTTTACCTTGCTCGCTCAGCCGGAAACCACCAAACGGCGGGTCCGGGACTCTAGGACTGATGCTGACTGATGATAACGACGACATGTGAGTTGCACACAATCGTTAGGGAAGGTGAAATTGATCGTCACCACTCATGAACACTTCAATCTGCGACAATTTTGCGAGGGTGTTGTTAAGCGTGCGCGTGAGGCTTCGTGAAGAGGTAGTATGGCGAGGACGATATGTTGTGGTGGGAAGCACAAGTCCCGTGACATGCTCGGCGGAAGTTCCCGCCGCACAGTGCGGCGGTTTTTTCGCCGCACTTTCGAATTCAGAGATTTTCTGGAGATTTTCTGGTCGACTTGGCATTGGCTTTGTCGTTTTGGAATTTGCAATTTGTTGGCAAACAAAACCAAACATCAGTGGATCTCCTGAATTTCTTTTCGTTCCTTGCTCCCATCAAGCTCTTTTACGACGCTCGTTACACACAGGAAGCTGGCTTTGCAGCTTGACTTCTAGACTTACGAGTGGAGATATTCATCTCCCAGTTGGTCTTTACGAGACCCCAACACAACCAGGCAGCTATTCCTCTATCGGCGCAGATGGGGACTTAGGTCCCTGGGCCGTTGGTCATCACCTAGGCTGATGCACCATTCACTGTCCCATGGGTTGTCCTCTTAACCCACGCAATCCTCACGAGATGATGTGGGGAGGTTAAACCAAACGTTGGATGTCTGGCATACGGGAAGAAATAACTACTCTTACCGTCCTCCGTGCCTAGCGGAACATTCTGTGTTCTTGCTGGGTGCACCTGCCACATTTGTGGTAGTTTTGTCTAGCCCCTAAGGGCTTCTATCGCGCTGTGCTGCTTGTCCCAAGGAACGTGGACCATGCGACTTGCAAATGCATTGGCTTGACAGAGGGTGGCCAACAGTGCACATGTGGATGATGGTTGCGCACGAGGAGACATTATGGCTCGAGGTTGCGGCTGGCTTTGATTGTAACCCGCAATTATGATGCGGTAACCCTTCGGGTTGGGCTTGTTTTCAGAGTGTTCAGACGATTACGTTGTTCTGCTCCTCTGCAATTTTTTCCACTTCGCTCATTCGTTGAGCTGCTCGCTGCGATTCCGTAGTTCTAGGTTACAGTGAGTCCAAAGTCCCTCGATGTTCCCGAAAGTAACCTCATGTCCGTTCTACAGTCTACTCTATGTATAAACACAATCAATCAGACTTTTTCGTTTTATATGTCATGTCTTACTCGACCAGTTTCGTCATGTAAATGTTTCGCATCTCTCCTTGCATATTCAGACCCTCGGGCTCTCCTGCACGCTGTTTAATCAACGTCACCGCCGCTCGACGTACCCCTCACTGCATCGAGTGTTTCTCCGTTGGAAATCGGCCCTCATCCACACACAATGGACCCCATTGCCGTCTTAGGTAGAGACTCCCAGAACTTCAAGACCATCAAGGTTGACGCCTTCGGCACGGAACTCTCGTACCTCGATTCCGGTGCCCCTGTTGGGACAGGACCCTATGAAACGATCTTCATTGTCCATGGAATCATCTTCACGAACGGCAAGCAGAGTTCGTTTGCTCTCTTATACATACATACTGACATCTGGTGCAGCTAGCTTTCAGAAGGTCTTGAAGTTGGCATCCACCTCTGGATTGCGTATTGTCGCAATTAATCGTCGAGATTACCCTCACTCGTCTCCGTTCTCTTTCGCTGAGCTAGGAACTATGGCTACAGGATCCGACACAGACAAAGCTGTATTTTTGTCAAGCCGGGGGCTTGAAATCATGACCTTTATCGATGAGTTCATTCAGCAATATGACCTTCCTCCAATCTCAGACGATGGTAAAACTGGAGGTGTTGCTCTAGCGGGATGGTCCTTGGGAAACATCGTGACCTGTGCCGCCATTTCCTCTGCTGAACGGTTGTCTCCGGGTGTCAAGTTTCGCCTTGCGAAATATATAAGGGCGCTCGTTTTGCAGGGTACGTGGTGGTGCAAAGAAGGGTGCTCATCCTCATCGATTCTCTTGTCAGATCCCCCAACTGTTGCACTCGGCCTACATACGCGACCAACTTGGTTTCCCCTGTATGACCCCCAAATCCCCGCCAGGGAACGGCTTGGCTGCACATGCCAATGGCTTACTTCCTACTTCGACCATGGCGCCCTAGAAACACGCAGCCCCGACGCTCTTTCGGCCTACATAGTATCAACACACCGGGCACCAAGTATCTTCAACATGCACAACAATCTATCAGAGATACTGTACCCCCCTCCTGTGACAGACGGGTCGGACAGTTATCTCATGGGTAATTTCGAATCACTGCTTCTCGCAAACTATCGCAAGGCATGCTTCGACCCCGCAATCAGGGTCTTACTTCCCAAGATGAAGATTTGGGAGCTCTGCTTCGACGCCAGTGCCCCTAATTGTATTTTTGCCCTGTGGGATATTCAAGATGATAACACGGCGCATGGCGGAGATCTCGTCAACTTCGAGGTAGTCCACGGAGCGAACCATTTTGTGAGCATCTTCCTTCTTTTTTTTCGACGTCGCTAACCCCGCGCTCAATAGTTGCATTGGGACGACCCCTCTAAAATGATCGAGGTTTACAAAAAGCTGGTCGCTTGAATACATAATAGGGCCTTTGAGGTGAAGCTATCCTGAAGTTAATTCGTGAGTGTGTACTGGAACCTATGATAGGACATCTGCATTGATACTTCAAAGGAGGACGCCAACACTGCAGACCGCAATCACACATCACAGTTTAAGTTCTCCCGGATGCCCAACTTTACACAACGCGTACTCACCAAGCCTTGTCTCCCCTGGGCCTCCCTATGCTCTTCTTCAGCATCGTGTAGGGGATCTTATAGCCACTCAAGAATAATTGTCAATGTACGAAGTCGGCCTGCGAGGAGCGAACCGCTTGCGTTGCACTTGCGGTTCAAATATTCTATTCCTTTGTCACCAAAAGCATCCATCGTGATATGTAGATGGCCGCGATCGGCGGATCTTGCACCTCTTGGATTTCCCTGGACTGATCCACGGTACTCCAAATCAATGCCAAATTCCAATCGATTAGAATCTGACGGAGGTCGACGGTTAGGTGCTCGTAGGTCGCCGGTCACCATAGACGTCAGCCTCGAATAAAGATTCTAAGAGTTCTATCGTGATCACGTTAACGGAGTCGGCGCCTGAGGCCTGAAGCTTGAAGCTTGAAGTCCAAAGGCGGTTCAAAGGCTTCCTTGAGCAGGAATGTAGCCTTGTATAATATATTGCAATTGGTTCTTTAGCATCTTCTCTTTCACACAAAAATCGCGGTGTCCCTGGACTCAGCGCTCACTTGTAACACCACGGATTTTTCCGACAGTCGGCCCATTACTCATGATGCATGAGCGCTGAGCGCTGAGAAATCATATCACGCAACGTTGTAACTATCCACAATCTATCCATCTATCTAACTGGCTAGTGTTTATTTAAATGCTGGAAATCGGCCCCCAAGGTTCCTCAGCCACACACAATGGACCCCCGAGACCTCGCAACGACCCAGAACCTCAACACTATCGACGTTGACGCCTTTGGCACAAAACTCTCGTACCTCGATTCCGGTGCCCCTGTTGGAACAGCACCCTATGAAACGATCTTCATTGTTCATGGAATCATCTTCACGAATGGTATGCAGCGTTCGTTTGCTCTGTTAGACATATATACTGATATCTACTGCAGTTAGCTTTCAGAAGGTCTTGAAGTTGGCATCCACCTCTGGATTGCGTATTGTCGCAATTAATCGTCGAGACTACCCTCACTCGTCTCCGTTCTCCCCCGCTGAACTGGAGACGATGGCTAAAGGATCTGACGCAGACAAAGCTACATTTCTGTCAAGTGGGGGACTTGAAATCATGACCTTCATCGACGCGTTCATTCAGCGATACGACCTTCCTCCAATCTCAGATGATGGTAAAACTGGAGGTGTTGCTCTGGCGGGATGGTCCTTGGGAAACATCGTGAACTGTGCCGCCATTTCCTCTGCTGAGCGGTTGTCTCCGGATGTTAAGTCCCGCCTTGCGAAGTATTTAAAGGCGCTCATTTTGCAGGGTACGTGGTACAAAGATGTGTGTTCATCCTCACCGATCCTCTTGTCAGATCCCCCAACTGTTGCACTCGGCCTACACACGCCACCAACTTTGTTCCCTTCGGTTGACCCCAACTTCTCCGCCAGTGAACGGGTCGACTTCACATGCCAATGGCTTACTTCCTACTTCAAACATGGCGCCCTAGAGACACGCAGCCCCGACGCTCTTTCGGTTTTAGCCGACCCGGGATCAACAGACCGGGCGCCAACGATCCTCGACGCGCACAACAATCTATCAGAGATACTGTACCCACCTCCTGTGACCAACGGGTCGGACAGTTATCTTATGAGTAGTTTCGAATCTCAGCTTCTCGCAAACTATCGCAAGGCATGCTTCGACCCCGAAATCAGGACCTTACTTCCCAAAATGAAGATTTGGGAGCTCGCCTTCGACGCGAGTATCACTACTTGTGTTTTCGCCCTCTGGTGTATCCAAGATGATAACACGGCACATGGTGGAGATCTCGTCAACTTCGAGGTAGTCCATGGAGCGAACCATTTTGTGAACATCTTTCTCCCTTTTTTTTCGACGTCGCTAACGCCGCGCTCAATAGTTGCATTGGGATGATCCCTCTAAAATGATCGAGGTTTACAAGAAGCTGGTCGCTTAAATACATAACAGGGCTGTTGGGGTGAAGCTGTTCTGAATCTAGTTTGTGAGAAAGTCCTTCATATAAACAATGATACTAGTGGGACACCTGCAGTGACATCTATGTATTGAACTGTGAACGCTCGCGTTTTGTAATGGAATCATTGCAGTTCAACCTATTTTTCTCCTTGATAAGGTTGAGGAGAACGTTGCAGACTGCAATCAGTTCAAGTTCTCTAGAGCATTTTGATGCTGGGCGAGACGAACCATCGAAGCTTGAAGCTTGTAGGCTTGTAGCAACCTTGAACCCGTGTTGGCTTGTCGATATGTACCTCACCTGACCTGCTCTGATAGACGCCCAGATTCACGTATTTAACCCACGATGCCATACTACACCCTATCATCGAGCTTTGTTCTTCCAACTCCTGCTGGATATTTGTTGTGGAGTCAGCACAACTACCCCCAAGATGTCATCTTCACCATCCGCAAAGACGAACAAACCTGTAACCTCCAAGGTCGATCAAGAAGAATTGGAAGAACAGCCTCAGATATCGCGTCACAACGAATACTATATGGATGATGAGCTTAGCGTGTTCCTAGTGCGTATCGATGACATGACCATCCGGCCACTTACGTCCTTTAACCCTTTCCGCAATTCAGGTTGAAAACAGCCTTTTCAGGGTCCACCGCTACTACTTGGCTCGAGAGTCTGAGGTTTTCAAGACCATGTTCGCCTGTCCGAGTCCGGACGAAGGGAGAGAGGGCGTGGATGACGCCAGACCCATTCACTTGCCTGGGGTTTCTCGCCGAGAGTTTGAGACGCTGCTTGATTATTTTTATAAAGGGTTAGTCTCTTGAGTGTGTCCTTCAAGGCATTCCCCTTGAGCAGAATTACGATCAGACCTGAAAGCACTCGAAAGAAGCTAGAACCACCTGCGAATCCGCCAGCGAATAGCCCAGTCGCCAGCTCAGAAGCCCCACAGGGAACCGCCTACGATTTCAAACGTCTGTTACTGTTGCTGAAAATCGCGACTTTTTACGACATGCTTCGCGTCAGGCAATACGCCATCGACACCATACAGTCAAATTTTACGCTGGCAATGTTTGACAAACTCCATCTTGCCAACACCTATGATGTTCCACAGTGGGCTGAATCCGCGTACCACGCAATTTGTTCTCGGCCCACGTCGTTGACTCTTGAAGAGGCGAGGAGAGTTGGGATAGAAACAACTGTGCTGGTGGCGGAAGCGAGAGAGCGCTTGCTCAAAATCCGTTTTCGTACTATTCAGGACGTCGCGGCCACGGTAAGAGACGTATTTTTCCCGGTCGTTGGAGAGCAGGCGCCGGGGGAGTAAATTGTTACTCTGTAATATTCTTCTTCCGACGAACCCTTTCTGTCATCTCAGGAATCGGGCTTCAGGGCGTAGCGGTCAAGGTAAGGGAAGTGTTCTTCCCGACCGGTCGTCGTCCAAGAGGTGCACAACGCATGTGCACAGTAGCTAGTCGTAAATCATTGTTACACGCTCACGATTGAATGAAATTACCATCGTTCTCCACCAACCCATCACCGTCCAAAAAGTTCTGGCTCCGAATAAACAACGCGGCCACCTCATCCTCCACGCGGACCACGCCCCCAATCAGCACCTTCTCTCACTTTTCCATGCCACCCAAAACCCGGCTCATTTTCATCATGTTAATGAGGCTTTCGCATGTCTCTCCTCTCGTATTCAACAAGCCCATACTTCCCTAACATACGCTCAAAGTTTGGGCTCTTCTGTACGCTGTTTCATCTTGAAGATTCAACGCCACCGCCGCTCGACTGTATTCCAGTGTTTCTTTTCCAGAAACGAGTCGGCCCCCAAAGTTCCTCATTGACACACAATGGACCCCCTTGCCCTCTCTGGTGAAGACCTCGCTACGACCCAGAAGTTCAAGACTATCAAGGTTGACGCCTTTGGCACGAAACTCTAGTATCTCGATTTCGGTGCCCCTGTTGCCAAGAACAGCACCCTATGAAACGATCTTCACGAATGGCATGCAGAGAGTTCGTTTGCTCTGGCCGGATGGTCCTTAGGAAACATCGTGACCTACGTCGCCATTTCCTCTGCTGAGTTGTCTCCGAATGTCAAGTTTCGCCTTGTTGAATATTCAAGGGCGCTGGTTTTGCAGGGTACGTGATACAAAGATGGCTGTTCGTCCTCATCGATTCTCTTGTTAGATCCCCCAACTGTTGCACTCGGCCTACAGGTTACATACGCGACCAACTTGGTTTCCCTCGTATGAACCAAATCACACCTCACAGTTGTTCTTCCTCAGACTTGGTAGTTCCACCGCCATGACCCTGCAAGTTCCTCCTTGCAAAGTCCAACTCAAGACAAGTCAAAACACAAGTGGGCCCCACTGCGCACGAAAAGGATGATCAAATAGGCATGTTTTTGATATATTCTTGATGCATACTTGTTGTCGCGACTCGACTCTGTCTCGCTGCGGGGTGAAAGGCGTGTCCATCGCCACTTCCTAGTCGCGAGGCCGATGTCCTCCATACCACGGTGTAAGCCATAACCCTCGTCTCCAGCACGTTGAGCGGGTGCTGATAATTGCCAAGCTATTTCTCTACCCGTCGCTATTAGGACAATCCGAAGAGTTCCTTGGTCTTGTAAGGTTCGCTCCAGTCTTGCTCGTTCATGAGGTCAAGAAGCTTACGATGTTCATTGCTAGAGAATTTTGATTGTGGGCGAGGCGAACCATATGTGCCTCACCTGACGTGCCTCTGATAGACGCCCATATTCACGTATTTAACAGGCTACCACGATGCCATGCCACACCCTATCCTCGAGTTTTATTCTTTCAACTCCTGCTGGTTATTTGTTGTAGAGTCAGCACAACAACAACTCAAGATGACATCTCTACCATCCGGAGAGACAAACAAATCTGGGACCTGCAAGGTCGATCAACAAGAATTGGAAAAACAGCCTCAGATACCGCATCACAACGAATACTACATGGATGATGAGCTTAGCGTGTTCTTAGTGCGTACCGATGACATGACTATCCTGCCACTTTCTTTGACCATTTCTGCAATTCAGGTCGGGGGCAGCCTTTTCAGGGTCCACCGGTACTATTTGGCCCGAGAGTCGGATGTTTTCAAAACCATGTTCGCCTGTCCGAGCCCGGACGAAGGGAAAGAGGGCATGGATGACACCAGACCCATTCACTTGCCTGGGGTTACTCGCCGAGAGTTTCAGACGCTGCTTGACTACTTTTATAAAGGGTTAGTCTCTTCGTTGGTATTCTCCCCGAAGCAGAATTATGGTCAGACCTGAAAGCACTCTCAAGAAGCCAGAACCGCCAGCGAATTCGCCAACGACTACTAGTAGCCCGGCACGGCCAGTTAAAGCCCCAAAGGGACCCGCCTATGATTTCAAACGACTGTTGCTGTTGCTGAAAATCGCGACTTTTTACGACATGCTTCGCGTCAGGCAATACGCCATCGACACCATACAGTCAAACCTTTCCCTAACATCATTTGCCAAACTCGAACTTGCCAACACCTACGATGTCCCAGAGTGGGCTGAATCCGCCTACCACGCAATTTGTTCTCGGTCCATGCCGTTGACTCTTGAAGAGGCGAGGAGGGTTTGTGGCGGAAGCGAGAGAGCGCTTGCTCAGAAACCAGTTACTAAGTTACCGTGCTACGTTGAGGGACCAGGACATTGCGGCCACGGTAAGAGGCGTATTTTTTCCCGGTCGTTGAAGAGCAGGCATCGGGGATGCGAGTCAGTAAATTATCACTCGGTCATGCTTCAACCGTAAGTGTTGCTCTTTAATATTCTTCATCCGACGAACCGGGGATCGGGCTTCAGGGCGTAGCGGTCAAGATAAAGGAGGTATTCTTCCCGACCGGTTGTCGAGGAAGAGGAGTCACAGAACACATACAGTAGCTAGCCTGTAGATTATCATTACACGTTCACGATTCAATGAAACTACCATCGTTCACACCACCCCAACACCTTCGTCCCAACCCTCTCCACCAACCCATCATAGTCCAAATTCTGGCTCGGTATGAACAACCCCGTATGCGCGGCCACCTCATCCTCCACGGCCGCAATCAGCACCTTCTCCCACTTCTCCCCGCCACCGAAAACCTGGCCCAGCCCAGTGGGAAGGACGATAAAGTGGTGTGCCCCCCGAGTCTTCTTGTTCTTCTCTTCCCCCTTTTCTTCTTTCTGCGCTTTTTGAAGGTCCTTCTCGGCTTCTTTACGTTGTTTTTCCAAGTCCTTCTCGGCTTGTTTGCGTTGCTTCTCGACGTCCTTCTCGATGGCGACACGCTCTTTCTCTAGTTGCTTTTGAAGCTTCATTTCAGACTTGAGAGCAGCTTTGGCTTCTGACTTGGTAGGGGCGGTATGCACCGGTGGTTCGGAGGGACTCGCTGCTGAAGTTGTGGGCGACCCTGGGGCGGAGATGGTGGTGTCATCACTGGTCAAGTCCGCAGTCGAGGAATAGGCTGGTGGATCAGCAGTCCCATGTGCATCCCCTTTATCGGGTAAACTCTGGCCAGCAGTCCCAAATACACCATCCCTCCCAGCTGCATCCTCTTCCCCAATCTGCTCAACCGACCCGGTCGCATCCGTCACCCCCAGTTCCGCTATCCCAGAAGCAAGCAACGCAACATCATTCGCCGTCTCCTCTTCCTTCTCCTCCTTCTCCTTCTCTTTAGCCGTACGCGCAGCCTTCGGGACAGTCTGCGTCCAATAATTAACCCACACCCCGCCCTGCCATTGTACCAGTTTCCCATAGCGATTTTTCAGCCCGCTCGGGTCGAACATACAAGCGCCGAATTGGAACCTTTCGACGATCCACCTCCGGCCCGCGCGCAATGGATCGTCGGAGTGTTTGCGCATCCACCTGACAAAGGGGTCTTCGGAGTGTGTGGAGAGGAATGATACGGCGCGGTCGACGAGGGGTGAGGGGAGGGATGACATGAGGGTGGGGTTGAGGGATGTTAGGGCTGTGTGGTATGAATCACTGGAGGTTGTGGTTGTGGTTGATGGAGACGGGGAGCGGGATGGGATTGGTCTGAGGTTGTGCACTTTGACTGTAAAGGAAGTCTGAGTGAGTACTACCAACGTGTCAAGGTGAATACGTAACATACGATGGGTGTCCCGCTTAAACTTCTCCCAATCGTCCGTGACTTCGTCGTCTACAATCTGAACCTGCGGATGATCGTTCATCTGGCCAACTGAGGCACCCTTTTTCTTTGGATCGCCGTCGCCCTTGGGAAGGAGTGAAGCGATCCCGCTGATGACGACGTGTGGGTGCATCCCTAGGTATGGCGTGTCAAATGCCACAACGCCCAAGATCCGATTGGCCTTGCCGCCTCGGTTGTTTGACAAGTCAGTGGCTGCGTCCGCGGCGAGCAGCCCTCCCATCGAGTGGCCCATCAGAATGACGGGTCCTGGTGGTTGCGTCGATAGCCTGGATGCCCGTAAGCTTTTGGAAAGAATAGAGTATGATATTGAAATACCATTCCAAGAAGTTTTTGGTGGCAAATGATATGGGCTTCACGCTCTTGTATGTTGGGTACAGGCTGCTCTGGATTTTTATGTCCAAATGAGGCGGTATTCGAGCTGCGAGATGTTCTTGAAGATGCAGGGGGAAAGACTGTTGGATTTGTCCAGAAATCAGCGGATGAAAGCGCTGAAAAGCTCACCTGGAAGGTGGTGTCATTGCCTAGATAAAGGAGTTCATCAAATGGGTTCATATTGTCCTCTCGGAACCATAGAGTGTTAAATACCTTGAAACCCGTGAATATAGACTAGGTGAACAAGCCTCATTTTGGAGATGTTAAGGGCATTGCTTGAGCGTCACGAGTGTAGCTCTTGTAATTCGGTCTACGACCCGAGTCCCCCGCTTCGCCCGATGGCTCTGTGTACTCGCAGTCTCGCACAGCTAATAGGAGTAATAATAGCATCAACGTGCAAACGACCGTTGAGTAAACGCTACGCGCTGAAGCTTGAAGAGTGAGCACTGAGTACTGAGTGCTGATTTTTAATCATTCAGCACACCCGGCCGCGTTTTTGTAAATAGGGACTTCCCCGAACATACTTAGGAGATATTCGTATGCCAAATTCGAGCCATCGCAAGAAATGAATGTACAGCACGCGTTAGGACTTCGAAGACAATGCCATACCCCATTGTACTTCAAATTGGAGCTTGTGGTCCAAGGGGCAGGAGGAGGTGTTGTCACTGTTTGATGATGTAATTTCAGGCCTCCTCTTTCATCTCCTGAATCCTGACATCCATCATGGCCAACGCCCTTAGGTCTGCGAATTCAGATAGTCAATGGGGGGGCAGCGAGCTCCTCGCATACAACATCACGATCTCGCCGGTCACTCCACACGAATTCTTTTTCCCCTTAGACCCATCACCAACTTTACCTCTAAACTTGATTGATCCTGCCATTATCAACGCTCCTCCTGACGGGGACCATGAACACCTTCCCAATGCCATTTCGAACTACCTAGGCTACCTTTCTCTCGCTTCCAAGCCCACTCAAGAGAGCGTCATAGACAACTTTGCCGCGGAGACTCTGAAGCTTCTAGGATTCAACGGTCGCGACACTCTCGTCATGATGCGCTATATCGTCCCTTTTATCGTCTGTGGTGTTAACGATACTGTGGCAGAGATGGACGTGTGCCTTCTGCATCGCACCGGTCTAGTCTTACTCGTACTCGTCAGGGATAACACGGTTTACAACTGGCCCAGCCCAGAGGGACAAGTTGTTGCTCAAGCGATCGCGGCCTTTCAGTTCAACAACAGAAAGCGGGGAGAGTATGGCCTCCCACCTCTGGAGACCATGACTATACCTTGTATTACTATGGCGGGTACCCGCCCTACCTTTTATCTTGTCCCTGTCACTCGGGAGTTGTCCAATGCTGTTCTACTCGGCGAGTACCCGCTTACTCAAACGCAAGTCCTGAAGTGCGTCACCGTAGGATCGAACGCCCGGCATACTGTCGAAGGAATGGAAAATATGCATTACCGAGAGCTCGTTTTCAGGCGCTTGCCTGCTTTCAAAATGTTGGCGAAAAGGCAATGGGAAGAAAATTTAAATGGTTTGTAGGCGACTAGACGTATGAACAAGTTGTCATCGATGTTTTGACCCCGGCACCTGCATTATTCCGAAGTTACTTTTGGTGCCGTGTTGCTTTACCCGTCCTCCTGTTTTCATCTGAGGCTGCACTTCAGGCTGCTTCTTCATCGCCCCCAATTTATCACACCAGTCTTGGTCTTAAAATTTTCAAACCTCATTTTCTTTCACCAGCAGTTTATCAGTCTGGATGCTCATATGGGTTTCTGAAAAAATGCAATGCTTCGTCTGAGGTCTCTTCAGTTCATCATCAAGGTTTGAGTACGACTTTAAACCAGGCTCCCCTTGCCATGGAGCGAAGGTAAGCTTCCCGAATACCCTCTGAGCATCCGACACACTCCTAACCTCACTGGCATCTACTTATGAGCAAATTGTGAACGACGCCAACCCATTGGAACTCCTCAACCTTGTCCGTCATGGCCGGCCCTCCCTCTCTTGATGTCTTTTGTTCACACTTTTATAAATGATATCAAATAAGTATTCTCTTCCTCTGATGAATGTTGTGCTCTGGCCACCCGTAGCGAGATCCTGCCTTCACCAGCAATGGGGCTTGAGACTACGAACCTCAGGGTTTCCTCCATGCAGCGGCCGAACCTCCTTGTCTTTATACTGTCCCCAGCTGTCGACATCCCGGGCTCCCTTGAGTATATATGTAGTGCAGATATTTGTTCTGACAGATGAATGTGCTCATAAACCTAACCTGGAACCTCTACTGGTCGATTGCAGACAATATTGATCAACGGCTGTGCAACTTCCTCCAACCATGCCTTTGGTACCTGGTACATCTCTGACTGGCGTTGTCGATAAAGTTGCATCACTTCCCTCCGAATGTATGTTGCAGTATTGCTACCCTGATCATACCACTTTATCATGGCTTCAAGCGTTTTCTCATCATTGATATTGAAAACGTAGATTTTCTCCATGATGAGTGTCGTGTCTTGGCATTGTTGTAGTCAGCCTACTGATACCCAAGAAAACATTCACTAACCTGCTACCCGCTGTTCCCACCTACAGAAAGCCAGCAAATCGGGGTCGCCATTCACCTCGGCGAAGTCGGATGATTTTCGGTGCCCTATGAGACGTCGGCTGTCATCCAAATGTTTTTCCAAGAGACGAATAAGCTCATGGAAGAAAAAATATCAATGAACTTGGTAGTCCAGTGGATTGAGTCTCCTACCTTGATGGGTGCTTGAGGCCCCGATGTAGGATCTGTCCAAAAGGTGTCCCAAGTCTTGATGAAAGGTCCGCCACGGAACATCTTCTCGGAGTGATTTTTATAATAGTTCCCTGGGGAAACAACCATTTAAAAAGGGGTTAGATATACTTATTCAGCACCAACAGTTTAATCCATTTCTAGAGAAGCAGGAGTCCAATGTAGAAACGCGCAGAGATGAAGGCCAACGATACTTACGCAGCCGACGTGACGAGTTTAACTTTACTATCGGCACTTTGGGCGGAGGCAAAAAAAGTGCGAAGGTCATAACCACTTCGTGCTTGACGCTGCGCTTCTGTCACAGACAATACTTTCAGTGATTCATCAATCAATCGGGCTAAGCGACTATCGTCTGGAGCCGACTTGTGCACTTCAAATAACTGCTTGTCAAACACGACGCAACTTTGCACACCAAGCTATCTCACCTTCAGATAGCGTCACAACGGCCGTTGGTGGATGCTGCATGCTCAAAAGGGGTTTCTTGTAGTGTTGCTCAAATTGTTTGTCCGCCTCAATGACAGCAAGCTTTTCGAGCTCGTCATCATCAACTCCCTCGTCTCCTTCTTCGGCTTTTTCTTCCAATTCCTGCTGCATATCTTGTAGAAATGTGTCAAACTTGGTTACAATGGCCACGATTGGTACTATGGGGAATGTCACACTTGAAGAGGGTTCATCTTTGAATCTTACCTCTCAAAGGCATCGAAAAAAATTCTTTCTCTGCTTGCTGGATGGGTCGAGAATTCATCTCGATGCAGTACCTGTGACAATTCCGCTGAGCTTGCCCATAATTAGAAAAAGGAGGAAGACGAACCACACCAAATGCAATTTCTGATTTATATCTTTTGCCCGGGAACGACTATCGATGAATTTCCAAACGACATCCACCTCTGCCTGCTTTCCCGCTTCAAATCCCTCGGAATCATGGGCAATGATCTTGCTGTTCCCCTCGAATTCAATTTCTTTTTCAATATCATGGGTACCTCTCTTGAGACATCGCCTTTGGTTTGTGCATGATACTACAAGTCGAACGACTTTACACTCACCGTGGTGCTAGGCGCGTCCACCTCAAATGGCCGGAATGAAATCTAAACCTTGCGAGAGCTTTATCACTCTTACCGTATTCCCCCCACACACCTAAAACGAAAAGTGAGTGGTTTCATGAGATGAGAGAGCTGGTTTGAGGTGCTAACTTTATTCAGAATTGCGGTTTTGCCGCACCCCGATTTCCCGATGATCAACAACCTAAACTTTTCAAGCGGAGGGGGCGCAACAGCGACGGCTGCTACCAGTAATCTCTTCAATTCTTGCTCCTCAGAGGGATCTAGTTGAGGCGCTTTTTCAGAATCCACATCTTCTTCATTTTCCGATGATGACTTTAACAGTCCCTTAGTCATCTTATTGAACCCCTTTTGAAGGCGCTTTCGACGAGAGCGCAATGCCTCGCGTGTTGCAATTTGAAACACCCCGCGAACCCTCTCTCCAGTCTTGCTAGAGCATTCAACATAGCGCCTCGCTCCGATTTTCCTAGCAACTTTCTGTCCCTGGTATGAAATGGTAGTGGGCGATGGCATCCCTTCCGACGTTCGCTCAACCTACCTACCTCTTCAACAGTCACTGGATGTTGCCAAGTCCTCCGTAGCTCGTTAATGGTTTTGGGATCTGTTCTGAGGTCTTTTTTCAAACCTACAAGGATGATAGGGAGTCCCCGACAGAACTGTTTTACCTCCCTAATCCACTGCGGTCATCGAAAAATAGCTATTAGGGCCAAGGTATTGAGGAGCTTGCTACGCACCTTCTCTTGGACGTTGTCCAGGGTATTGGGATTAGAAATGTCAAAGCATATAAGAATAATGTGCGAGTCGGGGTATGCCAGGTGACGGATGCGATCGTGGGATTCGTCACCACTCGTATCCCATAACGCCAACTCGACATGCCTCTCATCTACCTCAATGTCGGCGACATAATTATTAAAAATCGTCCTGTTTGATATCTGTTCATAAGTATTAGCTGTGACGCTTCAATCTACTAATATCGACATACCTCTGGGAAGGTCCCTTTCGAGAACATCAGGACCAACGCCGTCTACGAGACGGATATGATCAATGTTATTTGTGCAATCCGCATTGCGATTTCCGGACAAACCTTCCCTCCACGATCACCTACGATGACGAGTTTTCGGCGAATCGGATACATCGCGTCCTATAATCCTCAACCGTTGGCAGGAGAGAATAGAAGAATGCTAAGTCGACGTTCATATTCCGTCGCTCGGAAAGGTGCGGCAGCACTCCACGTGTTGGACAAGAGTCGCACGTCTTTTTGTCATCTGAAAAAAAGGTTCCGTTATATTTCTACACCAAACGAGAGGACGAGACTTGTGTAGTAGGCTGAATTGGATTTTATCTTGAGGAACACTTTGGCGATTGCGTCTGACGATGATCTAGTACGACTTCAGTTTCCATTCAACCGAGTCACTTGTGTATCGTCTGAGTTTCGTCCGCTAAGTTCTTGAAGCTTGAAGTACTGAGTGAGAAAAATCTCTTGAAACAATTTTGATGGTCAAGAGAGATGGTTGTTAGTCGGAGATGAATTTGTGACGCATTGCCAAAACAACCTTGACACTTCCTACATACATAGTACATCCTCAATTACAAGCCAAGCACCCACATCCCTGCCGCTATTTCATATCACAGTAATACCACACACAGAGGACGAGTGCTAGACCCAAACACAAATACGTGATGATAACCATCATGATTAATGCAAAGCACTCTCACGCAAGGTGTTCGTTGAACTCCAAAAGATTACTCCAAAGCTTCTCCCCCTCAACCACCTCATCTCAGCTCATCTCCATTCATCCCACCACCACCACCAGACGCCACAGTCCCCATAACAACCGCCAAGTCTCTTTGACACTTTTGTAAAATCTTGGTGAGATGTGCTAGCCCCGCCTGCTAATCCGATAGGTTTTAAAAAAGCCGCAACGTCAAAAAACGGAAAGACGAATAATAAAAAAACCCACGTGTGCAATCTGCCTCAACACCTCATCATCAAAAACAGCCTACTCCCCCAAGCCAGCCACTTGTACTCTGGCCAGTCGTCGTACAACTGCCGAACAAACGCCCGCCAGTGCTCGTGCAGTGGTAGATTGGGTGCTCACCACCACCCGCACCTGGTTGCTGGGTTGTGGACGTACTGCCGAATAGGCTGCCACTCGTAGCTGGCTGTTGGGTGGCGGATGTGCTTCCGAATAGCCCCCCACTTGTGGCTGGTTGTTGGGTGATAGAAGTACTACCGGACAGGGACCAACCTATACTTAACTGGTTGTTGCGTGGTTGAAGTGCCTCCAAAAAGACCGCCGCCGCCCGCAGCTGGCTGTTGCGTGGTTGTAGTGTTACCAAAGAGACCTCCACCTGCAGCTGGCTGTTGTGCCGTTGTAATATTCCCAAAAAGACCGCCACCTGCAGCTGGTTGGTGCATGGCCATAGGATTACCAAAGAGACCTCCACCTACAGCTGGTTGTTGCGCCGTTGTAGTGCCTCCAAAAAGGCCGCCACCTGCAGCTGGTTGTTGCGCCGTTGTAGCGCCCAAAGACCACCACCCGCAGCTGGCTGTTGCGCGTTGGTGATATTACCGAACAGACCACCACCAGTAGCTGGTTGTTGAGTAGTAATGGTGGTACCACCAAAAAGACCACCACTGGTTGCAGGCTTTCCGTATTCCCAAACAGCCCCTCCCGCCTCCTCCACCCCAAAATAGCCCCCCACTCGGGTTTGTCGTTTGACCTGTGTTCATATTCCCAAAGAACCCCCCACCTGTGCCCGTGTTCGCCGTCGTAGTCGTGTTATTGAGAACAGGCAGGGTCAGCTGCGAATTTAAGGTTGTTGCGTGGTCATAGTATTCCCAAGGAGACTGCCACCCTGCTGAGTGGTTGTGGTGGTCCCAAAGAGACCGTCACCCACAGCTGGCTGTTGCGTTTTGGTGGTATTACCGAACAGAGTAGCTGGTTGTTGAGTAGTATCGTAGGTACCACCAACAAGACCAACACTGCTTGCAGGCTGTTGTTGCTGCTGCTGATTCGCCGTATTCCCAAAGAGCCCACCTCCACCAACCTCCTCCTCCGCTCCTATGTAGCCCCCTACCCATGTTCGTCGTCTGACCCGTGTTCATATTCCCAACCCCCCACTCGCACCCGCAGTCGTGTTATTAAGAACACGTCGGCTGTGCTTGTAGCGAATTTGGCGGTTGAATCCCGAATATTGAGGGTTGGGTTTGCTGAGGTTGTTGTTGGGGGTTGCTGCTACCAAAGATGCTTGGCTGTGGTTGTTGTGGTTGCGGTGATGAGGAGTCGACAAGGCGCACTCCCGTTCCAAGTTGTTGTTGTGGATTCGGCGGTGCCACTGGTTGGCGTGCTACGGCGATTGGTCCCGTGCCCGTAGATGTGAAGCCGTCTGATATGAGGTTTTTATGAAGAACTTGTTCGGTGCTATAAATGGTCTGTCAAAAGTTAAATTGTTGTGGCTCAAGGGAGAGTCAAGTTCACGTACAATGTGGAATTCCAAGCTTCAGTGAAGGCTTTTGTACTTTGACAGACTAGATCGATGTCGTCACTTCTTACAAGCATGAGGTTTTCAATACGTCTTTTAGGTGTCGGCAACGATTGCGTGCGGGAACGAGTGCTCTTTCGACCCTTCATCCAGCTGCTTGATAACTACAACCTTCCTTCCGGCTTGACGGCCTTGGAGGACGATTGCGACCTAGTAATATCATCATAAGGCGTGTGTTACGCGGGGGGTATTGAAGCCGGGCTTGTACACTGTATGATGAGTTAGTAGGTTGGTCGCCTTGAATGGAAGGCGGCGACGACGTACTTTGTACCATGTCAAACCATCCCCGTCGCGTGCCTGCCTCACGCAGTGACGTTGACTTTGAGACTACTTCCCGCAAGTCCTTTACCACTGTGTTCGATCAGTGACAAGTACGTCTTATTGAATTCAACCCAGTATTGACCAACAATCGTTATCCCCTGCATAATTTTCGCCTAACAGGGCAGGAACCTCGGGAGCAGGGGGAAGCAGCATAGGCAAGTCCTGAGGACAGGCGGCAGGTTTCCAGGGAGTGGACTGCGCTCGAGACAAGGGAGAAGAGAGCAGACGCGATGATGAAGGTTGATGTTGATGAGCAGGTGGTGATGAGCGTCAAGCCAACTAGCGCCGCCGCGTGACGTCTGGTCAGCACTTTCAACATCACCTGTTCTGTAGCCTCCAACTGTGCAAGGCCGAGTCTACCAGTTTTCATGATGATAAAAGCCTTACCTGGGGCGGGTGGTCTCTATTGCTACCTTTAAACCTGTTCGGCCCAGCCGGCTATGGGGCAGATAAAAAGCTTGATCATTCGAGGTTGTTGGTCTTGTGTTTTCTTCATTCATGGTCCATGCTATCTAATGCTCGTCGAAAGGTCAGGGAGTCACCCTCTGAGAACACACATATCTCGCTCGCGTGGCGAGATTTACAGAAGAAAGATTTGCAGGTATTCGTCTATGTGCCAGTGCCCGTGTTGGATGGGACCATTTCGACATCTGGAGGCCACTTGTAAGCACGGTTCTTGGATGATTCTATAAATGGATCCGCGAGTCTCACGGGGGTTAGGCTCGCTTTGCACAACTAGTTTGTTGCACTTCTAGACTTTTGAATAATAATTTGATGATCTATGCATTTCTGTATATATGAGCAAATTCTATGAAGGCCGTCTGTGGACAAAACTGTTTTTTTTATAGAGGAACCCAATTTTCAAGGAATATTGTTGACAAAAGTCAACGATTGTTAACAATCTTTGACAATCTTCAGCTTTTGTCAAAGATTTTCAACAATTTTGAACAATTGTCAATGTAGTTATGTGTTTTTTTGGTAACGATTGTTGACAATCTATAACTATATTTCAACTCCAACAATGTCCAAGTTTCTTCCACTTTCTTGCATAAAATTGACAAATGTCAACAATCTTTGCTTTCTCTTACTTTTTCTGACTTTCTTTAACTTTCTCTGACTTTCTCTGACTTTTTCTGGCTTTTTTTACTTTCTTTGCAACTTGCATCTGTAAAGGAATAATGAATGATCTTCAACAATCTTTGATATTGTATTTGACAGACTTCTACATTTGACATATTCTCTCTCCAGATTTTGTCAACAATTGTTGAATAACTTCAACTTGGTGCCTGCCCAGTACCAGGACCAGCATCAGCATATCCATGATCAGGTGATATGGATGAAACCATTTCACCCGTATAAAATTCGATTTTAACGATTTTACCGATAAAGGTCATCTCTAATAAATACACTACGTACAATTGCAATGATACAAAGAGTCAATGCGCATACCCGGCGCAGTTGATTAAAAATGCAAATGCGTGGAATCTGAAAATAGGACGAAGGCCTTGGAACTGGCAGCAGTACGCGTCGTGACATTATACTTGGATCCTATCTAAGATTCACCTACCATGAAATAGAGCACAAAGAGGTTCTAGAGTAAACACCCAACGCAGGGAGAAGAATTGCATTACTACTAAAGGGTTTAGAAACACATAATGGATTTATTGTGAAAAACTCGTGTTTATACAAGAAATACAGAAAAGACAACTTAGACGCCTAAACGGCATGTCTGAAATACTGAGAAGACTAAATTACACCTAAACCGTAAACGTACGAAGACTTAGCGTGGCTCACGGCCATTCAGAAAGTCATGTACGGCAGTTCCCGCGTACGCATCAAAGACTGATGCGTCTGAACGTCACAAGTACAAACATAAGAAAAGACACATTCTATTATATGAAATATAATAAGAACCCCCTGAAATAAGAAAGACATTTGAAAACACCTTCGGAGTGTCTCCCGACCTCCGTAATGAAAAGACGAGCCAAGACAGGGCATTTTAATTAAAAACTCGGAAACGACGGAAGACCGAAGACTATTGGTAAACGCGTACGCATGCGCATCAACGCATCAGGAAACGTTAATCATTTTGTGATGTCATCTGTCAAACCGGTCAACCGGGCCATAGAAAGAAACACGCGGGATCATGCCAAGCTAAGAATAGCTACGTCGGCTAACTCCGCGTACGCATCAAACACTGATGCGTTTGAAAATGAAAGACGCGACACTACAAAAATCTGTAGTGTTCACAGAGATAGACTACGAAATATACCACACGTTCATTAAAATTCATATTTGTAATTCGGACCGAAGTATCCCGCAATTAAAACACATGTAAAACATAGATAGGAGTTCCTGGAGTATATAAGGAGCGCGCTAGCAGGTCAAAGAGGAAGGAATCGCCCCCCCGTTGACCAGCTAGTTGCACTCCAAGTAGAGACTTAGGAGGTGGACAGTTGTAATCAATTAAAAGGAGATTTCTTCGTGGTCAGATAAGTACAGTGTGAACGAAGCCAGCGTGCTTGGGAGTCAACTTACTTGGAGACTTGGAATAAGAGGTTTTAAGGACACAGTATCATTTTAGACGAGACAGCGTACTCGTACACTTGGTTTTGGAGCGTAGTGACATAATAAAAACTCACGGGAGTCATAAAAGTCAATTAAAGTCGTGTTTTGTGTTAATAAAAGAAACTGTGATCAAAGAACTTTGCATTTAAGAAACCAAGTTCCCAGAAAGATATACTTTGTTCTATTGAACTATTCTAAACCACACCTTATAATAAAAACCCAATTTTGAACGAAAACTCTTGAGACTTAAACCTAAGAAAACAAAAGTGGTATTTCTTAATACCAAAGGCCCTCGAACTCTTGCACCGAGATTGTGATAGTGTGTGTGTGTGTGTGTGAGTGAGTGTTAGGTGTATAGGGTTTCCCCCCGACGCGCTTGATCCTTGTTTGCGTGTTTCGCACTTTCACGTTCATCCCCGTGCAAAGCGTATCATCTGGAGCCCACCGCGAGGGTCTCCTTTTGTTTTTGATAAAGCAAAGACTTGAAAGTTTAGTGATCTACGGGATCAATTATTTAAACGAAAGTTTAAATTAAAACCGCTAGCGCTTGAAGCAATTTAAATACTAGTGCAGAGCCGTTCACCACGGCACCAAAAATCAGACAAACAGCGAATTCTATTAAAGCAGGGGAATCGTCAGGTTTACCACCTCCACCTAAACGAAAAGCTAAGCAACCTGCAACAGCAGTAGCGCAAAGGTTTCCGTTAAGAACAGAGACAGTATCCCAACCGCCTCCTCGCGTGACTCGTAGAAAAACTGTTAGGGCATCTGATAATATAAACCCGAACTCGTTAGCCCAAAGAAATATTACAAACATGCCAGATAATACCCAAGATGAAGCTCCTGCCACAGGAGGCAGAAGATCGTCTAGACCGATGCCATTGCCAGGCTCTCGAGGAGCCCCTAACTTTGACAAGGAAAAACCCATTGAGCTGTTAAGATTCATTGACCAAATGGAGGACTTGTTCACAGAGCATGGTATCGATAATGATCAAGAAAAGAAGAAACAATTAGGAAGGTACACAGACCAAAAGACGGAATTCGAATGGCGAGCATTTGATACGTTTGCTCCTGAAGTTGAATACAAGGAGTTTAAACAGGCGTTGATCGATGACTATCCAGAAGCAAAGATGGCGGGAAAAGGAACACTGGCAAATTTAAGAAAAATTTGTAAAGACCATCAGCGCATCGATATTGATGACTTTATTGCACTTAAAAACCTTACCAGAAGCTTCCGAGCAGAACAAAAATTACTCCTGACGCCACCCGCCTTGGTGAGCAACAGAGAATTAGTTGATATGTTTTTAGGATGCCTAAGGGATAGTTTCAGAGGTCAAGTGGAAGGAAGTCTCAATATTAAATTTTCCAAAGATGATAAAGGAAAAACTGCTGAAGGAAAAGAACGCCGTCCAGAGGATCCATATCCTATCCTAGATGTAATTGAAATGGCTGAGACTATTGCAGGACGTGCACAAGGGATTAGCTCTTCAAGTGATACCCGGGTTGGTGTCAATACGACAGAAACTCGGACAACAAGAGAGCATCACACGCATACTACGCCGGCACATAGTGTTAAGCTAGAAGATGATATCCGAGAATTAAACCAGAAAGTGGCGTTACTCATGGATAAAATTACATCGAGTGAAAAAGCACAGATGAGTGCTTTCCAAGCGTCTAGACAAGAAATGAACAAATTAACTGAGACGTTAATGACCCAGCATGTTACCTCAGCACCCACCATGAGGCAGACACAGCCTACTTGGAGAATGGGTTCAGATGGATGCTGGTACTGTGAAGAAACGGGGCATTTCGCGATGAATTGTCCTCATAGGGAAGAACATATTAGAACGGGAAAAATTAAAATGTCCGGGCATAAGATGTTTTTCGCGCTCACAGGACAACCAGTACCTAGAGGGACAAATGGGAAGTCTGCTAAAATGATTGTTGAGGAAGCTAGTAATAAAGATATGATGGCGCAAAGCAATATGTTTGCATCGCCTGGAGAAATTTACACACAGAACAGCGGAGAGCCAGGTATCGTCCAGTTGGGAATAGATGCTCGAGTTAAATCAGTATACACCAACCAGATTAGAGACTCGAGAGATGATCTTTTAGATAAAATGGCTACTCGAATTGATACGCTGTTGGGTAATAATGTGCCGGCACAGGTGGCACGTCCATCGGCACAAGAAGTTGACATAGTCAACAATATGAAAAACATTCTGTCATATTTTGAGGGACAGCAAGGTCAAGGTCAAGAAGCTGCAAGTTATGTAGCTACTAGACGCAGTCAAGCTGATACTCAGGGACAGCAGGGTTTCTCGTAGGTTCAAGGATTGAGCGTTCTGGTAGGAATGCGGTTAATACCAGAAGTAAGAAAGCTCTTGAGAACCAAACTAAAGCCAAAAACCGCAGACAATTAGCAGAATTCGAAGATTCTGATGATGAGCAAGAAGAAGAAATTGAAGAAGCGGAGGAAGAAATTCCGCCAGTAGTAATTAAGAAAACCCAGAAAACTAAAGCCAAAAACCGCAGACAATTAGCAGAATTCGAAGATTCTGATGATGAGCAAGAAGAAGAAATTGAAGAAGCGGAGGAAGAAATTCCGCCAGTAGTAATTAAGAAAACCCAGAAAACTATACCAAAACCGAAAGAGAAGCCTAAACCACTTCTCCCAAGGGATGATGAAGAAGAGGATCCAGTGCCTAGGCATAAACAGTTACCATACTTAAATATTCCTGACCTGAATGATCCTAGACAAAAAGAAGAAATAAAGATTGATAATTTTGAGCCAATTATTGATACTGAGAAAAGACCTGTTTCTTATAAACACCAAGCACCAATTGAGAATGTGACACACGAGAGAGAGGCTTTAGCGAATCTCTATAATGCCCCAGTCACACTGACGGCAGAGACTTTGATAAGCATTTCCCCAGGTATTAGACACGACTTAATTAAAGCTTTATCTAAGAAAAGGATGCCAGTACAACAGGCTCAAAACCGAAAAGTTACTATGATGGAAGAGCCTGACGTTGATGCGGTACCGTTAAAACCTACAAAATTTGAATTGGAGGCAGACGCGATATCCATTAACGATTTAAATATAAAAGCGGTTTTTATAGTGACAACAAGAGATGACGGAAATGTGCCAAAAGGGTCTATCATAATCAGTGATCCAGTAGCGCAATACCTGCAGAGTTTAGGTCCGTCTGAGAAACCGAAACAAATCTATGTTGCAAAGGAGTCTCATGCGTTACGAACCGTCTTCCCAGTGATTAATAGAATGGGACAGATTGAATGTTTGTTAGACGCTGGTTCTCAAATTATTGCCATGGATGTGGAAGTGGCTAAGAAATTGGCCATCTCATGGGATCCAGACATAAAAATTCAAATGCAGAGTGCAAACAGGACAGTTGAACAGACCCTGGGTCTTGCTAAAAATGTACCTTTTATCTTTGGAACTATAACGGTATACTTACAAGTCCACATCATCACTGACCCTGCATATAAAGTGCTATTGGGCAGACCGTTTGATGTATTGACAGAGAGTACTGTACAGAATTATAAAGACGGGGGACAAACTCTTATCATAGCGGATCCTAATTCGACACAACGATGTGTATTACCTACACACGAAAGAGGAAGACCACCTGTTGTAATGAAAGCAGAAATTCCTAAGCCATCTGAGGATTTTCGGTCTTCGATGAATTGATCGAAGATCAAGGAGAGATCGCTGTAACCTTGATAGATGATGGTAATGGTGGTTTTGAATGCGAGTCATATACATTACCAGGGAATGGAAAATTTGAGCAAGAAGAATTAAGAAATCTTTACTTGCTCCAAACCTTGAGAAATGAAAAACACATAGAAGAAAAAGACCGTCCCGCGCTTGTAAGTTATTTAGGGAAATATTTCTCTGATGTAAATTTAGAGTCGGGGGGGATCCAAAATGTTGAAACCATGATGAATGTCATTTATGACCATGAGGATAAAGCAGCACCTAAGGAAAAGAAAGAGGATCCTGTAGAGACTAGAGAGACTTTTGTCACAAAGAAATACAAGCCGGTGGCACAGAAAATCAGGCCAGTATACCAAGACCTCCCAGATAAATTCAGAATAATTCGTGATATTAAAGGGAATCCTCTTGACACTCTCCCAAAGTTGAACAGGACACCTCCTGACTTTGTACCCACGGGACGCTACACTGAAGAGAGAAAGGAACAATTTGACAAAGTCCACAGTGGTGACTTTTTGTGGCCAGAAGAACGAAAATTATTACACCATTTTATGATGGAGAATAATGAGGCTTTTGCATGGGATGACTCTGAGAGAGGAAGATTCAAACCAGAATACTTCCCACCTGTAGACATTCCTGTTATACCACATACACCCTGGGTATTGAAAAATATTCCTATCCCACCAGGATTATTCTCAGAAGTATGTAAAATCATTAAGACAAAGATAGATGCTGGAGTTTATGAACCTTCAAATTCATCTTATAGATCACGGTGGTTTTGCGTATTAAAGAAAGACGGAAAAAGCTTGCGAATTGTACAAAGTCTAGAACCGTTGAATGCAGTCACAATAGCGCACTCAGGTTTACCACCTGCAACAGATGCACTTGCGACGCATTTCTCAGGTCGGGCATGTGGAGGCATGTTTGATTTATACGTAGGATATGATGATAGACTTTTAGCAGAGTCTTCTCGCGATTTGACTACTTTTCAAACACCTTTTGGTGCTTTGCGACTTGTAACGTTACCAATGGGTTGGACTAATTCAGTACCAATATTCCACGACGACGTCACGTACATTCTACAAGACGAGATACCAGATGTTACGGTACCATATATTGATGATGTACCTTGTAGAGGTCCAGCAACCAGATATGAATTACCTGGAGGAAAATTTGAGACTATACCAGAAAATGAAGGCATAAGGCGTTTTGTGATGGAACACTTTGAGAATGTTAACAGAGTGGTTCACAGGATGAAATATGCTGGAGGAACTTTCTCGGGTTTTAAATCCACAATTTGTGCAGCTGAAATTACTGTAGTAGGTCATTTATGCACATATGAAGGAAGGAAACCAGAGACAGACAGAGTAAAGGTCATTGATAATTGGGGACCTTGTAAAAATCTGCATGATGTGAGAGCATTTCTCGGAACTGTTGGGGTATGCCGGATGTTTATTGAAAACTTTGCAAAGAAAGCACAGCCTATCAATGACTTGGTCAGGAAAGGTGCTCCTTTTGAATGGGGGCCTGCTCAAGAAGAATCCATGGCAGAACTCAAGAAAAGTCTCAGAGAATGTCCTGCATTGGTGCCTTTAGATTATATTAATAATCCCAATCCAGTTGTACTAGCAGTAGACACCTCATGGAAGGCTGTTGGCTTTTACATCTTTCAAGATGACAAAGATACAGGAAAAAGAAACTATGCAAGGTTTGGTTCTATAACCTTGAATGACAGAGAGGCTAGAATGTCACAACCAAAAAGAGAATTATTTGGACTCATGAGAGCCCTTGAAGCTGCTTCATATTGGTTACTTGGTGTAAGACGTTTAATAGTGGAAACAGATGCAAAGTACCTTGCTGGAATGTTAACTAATCCTGGCATGGGACCGAATGCTACTGTAAATAGATGGATTGACAAAATCCTCATGTTCCATTTTACGTTGCAACATGTAAAAGGAAAGACCTTTGCAGCAGATGGACTTTCAAGAAGAGATTGGCAACCTGGAGATGAAGTGTTTTCAAATTCAGAGGAAAACATGGATGAACCAGTGGGGACTCTAGAAGTCTTAGCAGACCCTAATGGTGGTGAACCACCATTGGATTTTGAAGACTTTAAAGACCAAATAGATACTCGTGGAGGTTATGTTCTATCATTAGCATTATCAATTGATGACTTTAATGATGAACTTGATAGAGAAGAAGCAAGGAGTGAGCAGTTTGCAGAAAGCATCAAACAAAAGATTGAAAATGATGAAAATAACCTGACTTGTAGTGAAGAACAGAAGGACTTCTTAAGAACCTTTGTAGTATCCACTTTAATCCCAGATTTGAGAGCCAGGTATGATGAAATGGAAACAGAGGACCCATATCCTGAAGAAGGACGCTCTTTCCTAGGAAAGGCTCATGATGATTATCTGCCGTTAGTACGAATTTGGTTGAAAAATCCAAATGTTCGACCTGAAAATCTTACGGACAAACAGTATATTTCATTCACAAGATTTGCAAAAGGGTTCTTTGTTGACAAAGAAGACAGATTATACAGAAGAAGCATAGATTCCAGACACAAACTGGTGGTAGACAAATCACATAGAATGTACATGATGCGTGCGGCTCATGATAGTCTTGGACACAGAGGTGCATATGCTACGAGAATGATGTTAGGAGAAAGATTCTGGTGGCCAGACATTGAACGCGATATTACATGGTATGTGAAAACATGCCATCGCTGCCAAGAAAGGTCCAAAAGGATTATAGAAATTCCTCCAACAGTTACTCATACACCCTCTATTTTTCAGGTCCTTCATGCTGATACTGTTCATGTAACACCTGCATCTAATGGATGTAAATATATTGTACATGGAAGATGCGCTTTATCCAGTTATATGGAAGGAAGACCTCTGAAGAAAGAAACAGCGCGGACTATAGCACTCTGGTTATTTGAAGAAGTAATTTGCAGATGGGGCTGCCTATCCGAAATTATTACAGATAATGGTGCTGTATTTCTTGCAGCTGTAAGATGGCTTGAAGAAAAGTACGGAATAAAGGGAATACGAATTTCCGCGTACAATTCTAAGGCAAACGGAAGAATTGAGAGACCGCATTGGGATGTAGTACAAATGTTAGCCAAATGCTGTGGACCACAGAACCTTGCTAAATGGTATTGGTTCTTTTGGCAGGTACTATGGGCAGATAGAATCACGGTTAGAAAGCGTTTTGGTTGCTCGCCGTTTTTCATGGTTACTGGTGCGCATCCACTGATACCACTTGACGTTCAAGAAGCCACATGGTTAGTTAAATTACCAGATCGTGTTTTAACTACAGAAGAGCTTATTGGCTATAGAGCAAGAGCTTTGGCCAAACACAGGGTTCACGTTGCAGACATGAGAAGGAGAGTGACCTTAGAAAAAATGACAAGAGTAGCAAAGTACGAAATTGAACATAGGAATAAAATCGTTGGTAGAATTTACAAACCGGGGGACTTGGTTCTTGTCAGAAATACGAGCGTTGAGTCATCCTTGAATAGAAAAATGAAACCACGATATTTAGGCCCGATGATTATAATCAGGCGTTCCAAGGGAGGTTCGTACATTGTGGCGGAAATGGATGGGGCTGTGTTTCAAAATAAAGTTGGGGCCTTTAGAATTATTCCTTACTTTGCAAGGACTAAGATAATGCTTCCCGACGATATTTATGAAATCATAGACCTCAACAAAGAAAGCTTAGACAAATTAGATGAAGAAGGACTTGAAGATCACGTCGATTCGAATGACTATTACTTCGAAGGCGTAAATTTGGACCAAAACGTTCAAGATGACGCCGGCGGAATGGAAGCAAACGATGATGATGATTAGTTTATTAAAAACACGACAAGTTCTTTCTGAATTAAACAAACGACGAAAACTGCAATTGGGAGTATTCAGAAGATAAAAGCGCGCGCACGCAAAAACAGATCATCTAGATTTTAAATGTACTATGAAAATACATAAGGACTCTAGGTGCCCTACTAAGTCCGTATAATTACCTACTTAAGCGAGAAACGCTTCGATTTCCTCATAATCTTTGAGCAAGTCGGCAACAGTCTCGTACTCAGCGTTGATGACTTCAAAGAGTTTGAGCTCCAAGTCCATGCGCTGAAGGACAGTAATGACGCGGTTGCGCAAATCCAGCTCCGTAGTACGATAATAATCCAGCGTGGGTTCGCCAGGCATGGGTTTGTCGAGAACGGTTCTGGTGCGCTGCGTGATAAAGTCCTTGATGGAACTATCAAGTGACAAAGAGTGTCCTATGCACAAAAAAAGATAAAAATGGTCGTTAGCTTTGTGATATGTGATATAGCAAAGTAGAAAGGACATACCGCGACGATGCTGAAGGTCGGCGAGGTCAGTGGCAGAAGAGGGATCAATCCGAGCCCGCTTGTTGCTGGACGACGCAACCTGACCATTCTCGATAGCGGCCGCCTTGAAGTAAATACGATTTTTAGTGTCCATGCCAGGGACAGCGGCGTACGGAATACGCACAGTCTCTGCGCGTTTGAATGGGAACTAACAACGAATTTATGAGCATTTGCGTATTAAAAAAAAAAAGAACGCGTCGCGTGGCTTACCTTGCTTGCAGCACGCTTTTTGCCCTTATCCTTTGTACCGACCTTCGCTTCGACTTCCCCGTTGAAGAGGTTGTCGATTTTCATCTGCGCGAATGACCGAGTAAATGAATTGATAAGACCTATGAAAATTAAGAAATACGCACGGCGTCAGGACCTGAAGCGGCAGTAATGGGACCATCAGACGCACCCATTGTGACGTCGACATCGCCAATAATCTCAATCTCGTCGTCGTCCTTGTCGTCGATGACAGCCTTGGATTTCACGGCTTTACGAGGGCGAGGCTGAGCAAAAGAGCGATTAAAAATAGAAAAACGAGAATAAATAAAAATAACGGACCTTGGGTTTAACGTCAGCAAGGGCTGCAGCGACGTCAGCGGCACCACGCTTCTGTGCGTTTCCTGCATCTCGGATGATCTGGACCTTCTTACAGAAGTCCCGGCAGACGTTGAAGCCTACAGGAGCGGTAACGGACTTGTCCAAGTCATTAAGGGCGTTGTACTCTTGGCGAACGATGAAGACAGGCTCCGATATGTTGTGATCAGTAAAAATGGCGGGATCGCCACTGGTGACAAGAGTCCCCTAACAAGAAGCAAGATGTACGAATTAAAATGACATTCACGTATATATCATGAAAAGCGTACGCAGAGTCCAGCGATGCTAGAAAGCATGCTGAGCAGAACAACGGGCTGGAACGTCGGCTTCGAGTTGACATAAGTCTTAAACGCTTCGTTGATATTGTCGCGGATGACGAGAGTAGACATGAGAGGTGCAGGAGGAGACATGTTTAGGCTGGGTGAAAGCGTCGTGAATTGTGCTACAATACTCGACGGATTTTCTCGTCTTTTAAATTGTTCCACTGTTCTACACCCCTGACTAGAGAATGAAGAATTTGACAACGCACTCATTCAGGAGTTGAGCATCATTTCAGGAGGTATCGCGTATGATAATCACATGTGCTATTAATAGAATTGCCGTCGCTTCAGACGCACTCTTCGCGCTTGGCGGAACAACTGAGGACAGTTGATTTTAAAAGTAGGGGGGAGGATAGTGATCTATTATAACATATAATGTACCTTGTGAAATCAAGAGATAAACGTTTTGCGATTTTATAATTAAAAGAACGAACTTAGAAATTGGTTGAAAAAGTCTCTAAGTCAGCTGAGGCGACTTCAGTCTTCTTTCACACCAGCAGAAAAACAACAAGATACAAGCTTTTATTAGTCTACCTAATAAAAACTACAAGAAATACAAAGATAATACGATATTAAGAGGTTTTGCGTAAAGAATATCGTATAAAGTCTCAAAAAAAAAAAAAAGATGCATAAGAAATATGAAAGCGCCTCGCTCACCCATCGTTGGCCGGGGCCTCACCTTCATTGTCTTGATCGTCTTCGTCATCCTCGTCAGAATCATCAGTAGGAGGACGTCCGGGGCAGATCTTCTCGAACAGAACGGCCATCTCTGCCAGATTGTTGAGGGAGTCTTTGGCAGCCTCGCCATCGGAAGGATTGGCAAGATCGCCAAGGTAGTTCATGAAGAAAGGAAAATAGTGGTCGAGGTCCTCTTGGGTCTGAAAAATGGTCCCCACCAAGTTTTCACGGCCTTCGAGAACAGCGAGGTCGAAGAGCGCTCGAGCAGCGCGGCGCATGTTGGTATCCCGACGATACATGAGGGAGTCAAGGATCGCGTGTTGTGCGCGGATGTGCTGTTGATCGAATATAGCGTCTTGGACATGAGAAACAATGACTACAAACAGAAGCGAAGTCAGAAGAAAAAATTTTAAAATAAAAACTCGAGAACTTACGTTCCGGAGCCAAGCGAACGGGGCGACGTCCCAAGATACCGCGGACTTCCGCACGACGAACAGGTTTCAAGCTGAATTCACAGCAGGTGAAATGCGCAGTAGTACAAGGCACGCAGGGGTAACCCCAGCCTTGAAACTGGCATTTCTCCTCCTTTCGGTTTTTGCCCATCGAGCATTGAACGCAAGGCTCGGGGATCTGAACAGAAGAGAACTTGAGTAGAATAAAAAGAAGATACAATAAAGTAACTCACGAATGGTTTGTTGAAAAGATGCTCCAAGTCGGTGGGGACGTTGAACGCCCCTATGAAACGCTCATGAGGAGGTACTGAATAAACAAAGACTTTCGTTAGCAACTAGAAATGAAAGAAGAAAAATAAAAATAAAAACTTACAGAGCCTTTGCTTATCACGAGTTAGCTCGGGGTTAATGACCTCTGGCGCTATAATAAAAAGTTCGAAGTTAAAAAGAGAAGCGTGAATTATAAGAAAACCTGAAGACGTACCGCTTTTACGGGGCCGTCCACGTTTACGAGGAGGAGGACTAGCAACGAACGACTTGTCCGATTGCTCATCCTCTCCTTCCTCACTGGGACTCCGTTTGCGTTTGCTGGCCTTAGATTTCGTGCTTGGAGCAAGCACGAGAGTGTTCTTCATTTTGGCAATAGCTTTTGCAGGGCGATCGCGACGCGTGTGCATCTCCACCTTAGGAATGCTGAGGCGAGGGACTGCGAGGATCGAAGAGGCGTTGGCAGGAGGTGCTGGAAAAGATGCGATAGGCGGCAAGATACCAAGCGGCGGCGTAGGAGATAAAGAAATGGGAATTGGCGCGTCAGCGGAACCAGTTGCTGGAGTGGCAGAAGTACGAGAGTGGCCGGTAGCGGGAGGACTGTCCGGCGGCGAAGGCGTAAACTTCATGAGGCCTGGCGACGCGAGAACGCCTTTACGACGTTTCTAAAAAGAAGTAAAGAATAAATCAGAAAAAGAACGAAATATTTAGAATAAGAAAACTTACAAAGATGGGAGAGTCCTCTCGGTCAGACTCCTCGTCAACGGGCGATGGATGACGACTAGCGACAGGAGTAGATGAAGCTGGGAAAGGGTTTGCCCTGACAGGCGCATCACAGATCGCAGGGAGAACTTGAAGGAGTTCGTCATTACTCAACGGAGTCATGACGAAGTCCCCAGTAAGACAATCCACCTAGAAATAAAATAAAATAAAAATCAGATGAAGAAACAAAGACACTCACTGGGAGATAATAATCCTCGTCGCCTTCGGGCGCCTCGAGCATCCACTCATCCCAAGCGGAGTTGGCGTGGTCGGTACTCAAAACGGCCCATGCGTTGTAAAGAGATTTACGCACGCGAAGGTCGCATTGAGTTTCTTGCACGCCATCGTCAAGAGAACGGCAGTATCTCAACTAAGAAAACAAATGCTGAGTTAAAAGCAGAAAAAGAAAAGATAAAAGACGACTTACCATGAGCGGATGGACAATAGCCAATAGATTGGCGATGTCTTCACCATCGCAATCCGCAAGTGCCTCCTCGTCGAACAGAGAGCGAGCGGAGTGGTATGCAGCGCGGGTGTAGACAGAGCCGTCGAAGAGCACTTGCCAACTAGCCATGGCAAAGCGAGCAGAAAGCAGTGGGGAATGTGAAAAGAAGAAAAGGAACTTTGAGAAAGAAAGACGACCAAAAAGGGACTCTCCTTTGTAGCACGAGAAAAACAGAAAGGTCCCTGAGTTCCAGAGGAGCTCCGTGTCCGATTTGTTGTGGTTCCTGCGAATCATTGAGAATCCCAAAGTTTTAAAAAGTCTATTGGGCGCTTGTGTCTAAAAATAGAATTTTCGGAGGCTTTTGGCTTGACGTGCGTGAGATGCATACTATAACGAGTAAAACGTCGGTGTGGCGGACATTGACAACTTCAGAAATTGTCAGTCGTATGTCAGTCGATCCTGGAAAATCTTGGCGATCCGTCGCTACAATATGAAAACGTGTGAACCACAAGACAAAGTCCAGAGAAAGACGTCCTCAGAAGGGAATCTTGCAATGACCGAGGACGGTCAGTATTATAGTGGGGGGGAGATGATATGGATGAAACCATTTCACCCGTATAAAATTCGATTTTAACGATTTTACCGATAAAGGTCATCTCTAATAAATACACTACGTACAATTGCAATGATACAAAGAGTCAATGCGCATACCCGGCGCAGTTGATTAAAAATGCAAATGCGTGGAATCTGAAAATAGGACGAAGGCCTTGGAACTGGCAGCAGTACGCGTCGTGACATTATACTTGGATCCTATCTAAGATTCACCTACCATGAAATAGAGCACAAAGAGGTTCTAGAGTAAACACCCAACGCAGGGAGAAGAATTGCATTACTACTAAAGGGTTTAGAAACACATAATGGATTTATTGTGAAAAACTCGTGTTTATACAAGAAATACAGAAAAGACAACTTAGACGCCTAAACGGCATGTCTGAAATACTGAGAAGACTAAATTACACCTAAACCGTAAACATACGAAGACTTAGCGTGGCTCACGGCCATTCAGAAAGTCATGTACGGCAGTTCCCGCGTACGCATCAAAGACTGATGCGTCTGAACGTCACAAGTACAAACATAAGAAAAGACACATTCTATTATATGAAATATAATAAGAACCCCCTGAAATAAGAAAGACATTTGAAAACACCTTCGGAGTGTCTCCCGACCTCCGTAATGAAAAGACGAGCCAAGACAGGGCATTTTAATTAAAAACTCGGAAACGACGGAAGACCGAAGACTATTGGTAAACGCGTACGCATGCGCATCAACGCATCAGGAAACGTTAATCATTTTGTGATGTCATCTGTCAAACCGGTCAACCGGGCCATAGAAAGAAACACGCGGGATCATGCCAAGCTAAGAATAGCTACGTCGGCTAACTCCGCGTACGCATCAAACACTGATGCGTTTGAAAATGAAAGACGCGACACTACAAAAATCTGTAGTGTTCACAGAGATAGACTACGAAATATACCACACGTTCATTAAAATTCATATTTGTAATTCGGACCGAAGTATCCCGCAATTAAAACACATGTAAAACATAGATAGGAGTTCCTGGAGTATATAAGGAGCGCGCTAGCAGGTCAAAGAGGAAGGAATCGCCCCCCCGTTGACCAGCTAGTTGCACTCCAAGTAGAGACTTAGGAGGTGGACAGTTGTAATCAATTAAAAGGAGATTTCTTCGTGGTCAGATAAGTACAGTGTGAACGAAGCCAGCGTGCTTGGGAGTCAACTTACTTGGAGACTTGGAATAAGAGGTTTTAAGGACACAGTATCATTTTAGACGAGACAGCGTACTCGTACACTTGGTTTTGGAGCGTAGTGACATAATAAAAACTCACGGGAGTCATAAAAGTCAATTAAAGTCGTGTTTTGTGTTAATAAAAGAAACTGTGATCAAAGAACTTTGCATTTAAGAAACCAAGTTCCCAGAAAGATATACTTTGTTCTATTGAACTATTCTAAACCACACCTTATAATAAAAACCCAATTTTGAACGAAAACTCTTGAGACTTAAACCTAAGAAAACAAAAGTGGTATTTCTTAATACCAAAGGCCCTCGAACTCTTGCACCGAGATTGTGATAGTGTGTGTGTGTGTGTGTGAGTGAGTGTTAGGTGTATAGGGTTTTCCCCCGACGCGCTTGATCCTTGTTTGCGTGTTTCGCACTTTCACGTTCATCCCCGTGCAAAGCGTATCACAGGGAGGTGTTGTCATTCCTGTGACTTCAAGGCTATTTTGAGCCATGACTGTTGAAACAACAGTGTACCACTGGGGTGGTCAGACATCTGTCTCTTTTTGGCAACCCATCTTCTGTGCTCCAAGGTTCATTTCATACTTATCACCAGAGGGCTTGAGTGGTCTTTGCAATGTTGCAACACCAAGAGGGTCAACCCCACTTATGATGGTCAACCTCCTTTAATGCCTTGGATCCAGGCTAGTTCCATCCCACCTTTCACTCAATATATTCCTGCCTTTGCAAGCATCCCAGTAAGGTTTGCCAGTCTTAATCCATGCTAGCTGCTAGCATCTAACTTGGCCTTGATGACTCCATGCATGGTGAACAAGTTGCTGTTTACTGTGGATGTCTCAATTGAGAGCACACCCTCAATCAGTGTCTCAAAAACACTGCAAGAAATAGTGTTTGGAAGTTAGGTTAGTTAACTGGAAAATAACCAAGACCAGACCGGACCTAACTGCAAAAAGACTGGACTGTGGTTAGTGGTTATTCAATTCTGGAAATGAAATAACCGGTTATTTTGCAGTTAACTAACCATTAAAAAACCGGTTATAACTGGCCCTGATATACCCCTTCAAAACGCACCCAGAAACGTGAAAAACGCTTAACATTTGACTGAGTTATTGAAAATATCATCCAAAATAGTAGATTTTCAAGAATATTATCATAAAATTGTCAATTCTTCACTGAATTTAGCGTTCTTGGGCTCATTCTAAAGCTACGATGCATGGCAATAATGTTTACTGCAAAGAATATGAGAAATATATGCCATTTTAATCTATTTTCTATTTTTTCGGTCCTAACTGGTTAGTAACTGCAACTAACTGGTTTTGGTCAGTTATCTTCAGTCCAGTTAGGTTATTTTGGGTCTGGGAACGAACCCTAACTGGTCTCAGTCTCGGTTGGAGCCCCTGGGCACCCAATAACCTAACCTAACCAGACTTTCAAACACTAGCAAGAAAGGATACCTCACTGTGATACGGAGTTGAGGATGCACGCAGCCACGCTTACCAATGCCGGACTTATATTGTTTGTAATTGCCTTTCGTACTTGAGACATAACCATATTCATCTTGCTACCAAGCTCGCGTGAAGTGTGTCCTGTGTCCACTGCTGGTAAGACCAAAGGGCGAGCTCCCTGCATAATGCTCCCTCCTCCACAGGATACGAGAGCCCACTCTCTGGGTTATAGAGAATCCCACCTAGGATTGCTAGGCAACTCGAGTAGATGAGCGCGCCGTAAGGCAGCGTTCTCTCCTCTCTTCAATTCATCAAGACTACGCTACTACATGTAGCTACGGTACTACGAGACTTCACGCGCACGAAGTCCCCGCACGCACTGAGGTTTCACATTGGTGGGGGCACCGCGGACTTCACATTCGATGTTGAAGTCTCGCCTCGGGAGAATTCGGAGGCGGTACTCCGATCACGCCATTGTGAGTGTGACACGTTACATACCACCTCCATCATCCTCCCTCGTGTACCAACCATTATCCAATTCCCTACTCGTCGCTGAGCGCAGTCCTTCCTGCGTTCGCGCGAGGATGCCCTGGAGCGCTGCTACAGCATTCACGGTTATTCGACTCCCTTCGGCTATCCAGATCCTCCGGATTACCTTAGTCGTTTAGCCCCCGCGAGATCTTTCACCCGACACCTCCATCCGTTCAGTCTACCCCTCTCCCAACCGATTCATTCCGACTTAGCTATGCCACGAATCTTTCGGATGAAGGATCTCCCTCGATCAGCGTATCTACGAGCCGGCAAGAAATTTGCAATCGATTAGGGGGCCACTCGCGTATTTAAGAGATGACACAGTAGTTCTGTCTCTCTCCGCTACACTACCATGGCTACCCCTTCCAAACCCACTGTCGATATCGTTGACTTTTCCAAGAAACCGAAGACTACTGGTCATTCAACTAGAGCGGCCTCCAAAAACAACCCACCTGCGGAAGAGAGCGCTAAAGGTGCCAGCACCTCAGCAGTTCCTCCTACGAAGGGAAAAGCGACAGCCATGTCGCCAACCGCGGAAGAGAGCGCTACAGGTGTTAACACCCCAGCTGTTCCTCCTGCGAAGGGAAAAGCGGCAGCCACGTCGCAATCCAAACCTGCCAAACCCGGGGCATCTTCACAGAAAGCCCCTGCTCCACTACCCCTCCCTCCGTCGGGTTCCAGCGTGCCGCAAGGCAGCGTTGTACCGATTACGATCAACCCTCCTGGTCCGAACCTCACGATGCTGCAGGAGACTGGTCAAATCCTCTCGGATGCACCTTCCCTTACGTACTTAACTACGATTTCGAGCATCTCTACGCTAGGCAACAAGAACCCTAGGGGATCCCATTAAGATATCACGCTGATGTCTGAGGACTTTTGGCTTTCCATTCCTGGGCTTCCGAAGCCTAAAGATGGGTTACGAATGAAACTCTACCATCTTACAGGGTCTGCCAAGGTGCTAGGATACATACGAACCACTCTGTTCATGCCCACGGAAACAGGAGCATTCGTTAGTTTCGAGCTGGAAGCTTACGTGGTCCGCAACATGCGAGTTCCACTGCTACTGGGCGAAGACTTCCAAACAACGTACGAATTAGGTGTAACTCGGTACGCTACGGGTCATTGTGATGTGCATGTTGGTCGAACGGGTCGAATAATCAAAGCCTCGTCAGCACAACGAGTCGACCTAGGATTCGAGATTAGACAGGCCCATACTACGCAGTCGTTCGTCAGAGCCAAAGCAGCCCGCCGATCCAAGTGGCAGAAGCCCGTTCAGGGTGACCCTCCTGTCCTAGCGGACGAGGATGCTGTCATTCAGCCACATTCTGTGAGGAACATCAGGGTGTCCGCTCCGTTTGCAGGACGCGTCGACTGGATGGTTGAGAAGGTCGTCATCGGCTTGGAAGACGGGGACATTCTGGCAGCTCCCACAACGTGGATCACAGCTTCCATGCCTATACTACCCATCGCTAACCCTAGCGCCTCCCCCAGGATTATTAGGAAAGGCGACTTAGTCGGACATTTACTAGATCCCAGTGGCACGTTGGACGACCCTTCCGATGAGAGCACGCTAGCGCGATACGTCGCGTCGGCTGATGCCTTGCGAAAGGTTATTACAGGCTCTCTGAAGGCGCAGGACTTAGCGGACGCCCAACCAACGCCTAATGGTCCGGACGATAAGTTAGATCAGGATGATGCTTGGGGACCTAAGACTACGGCTGTACCGGAGGACCCAGTGCAAGGTGATATCCTTGATGCCGTGAACTTAGGTCCTGATGTGCCGGAAGAATTTCAAAAACCTTTGGCGGACATCCTACGCAAGAATGTCAACGCCTTTGGTATCAACGGTCGGCTAGGACAAGTCGCAGCTAAGGTCCCTATCCCCCTCAAGGAGGGCTCGGCACCTGTTTCTGTTCCAATGTACGCCGCTTCCCCAGCGAAGCGCGAAGTAATTGATAAACAGATGAAGACGTGGTTCGAGGCAGACGTCATTGAGCCATCGGTCAGCCCATGGGGATTTCCAGTCGTTGTAGTCTACCGCAACGGCAAAGCGCGTCTTGCAGTAGATTACCGGAAGTTAAATGCACAGACTATACCCGACGAATTCCCCATTCCGCGTCAGACAGAAATCGTCCAGGCCTTGTCAGGTGCTCAAGTCCTTTCGACTTTCGATGCACTAGCTGGGTTTACTCAGCTGGAAATGGCGGACGAGGACAAGGAAAAGACCGCCTTCCGGTGTCACCTGGGTCTATGGCAATTCAAGAGAATGCCCTTTGGATTACGCAACGGACCATCCATCTTTCAGCGTTTGATGCAAGGCATACTATCCCCTTACCTGTGGTTATTCGCGCTGGTGTACATTGACGATATCGTCGTCTACTCTAAATCCTGGGAGGAACATCTCGTCCATCTAGACCAAGTATTAGGTGCTATTGCCGCAGCCGGTATCACCCTATCTCCGCCAAAATGTTTCATTGTGTATTCCTCCATTCTTTTACTGGGTCAGAAAGTCTCTCGGTTGGGATTATCGACGCACCAAGAGAAGGTTCAAGCCATTATGGACCTTGCTCGCCCAACCTCGGTGTCCGACTTGCAAAAGTTTCTGGGCATGGTAGTTTATTTTTCAACATATATCCCTTTTTATTCTTTCATAGCGAAACCCTTGTTCGAGCTTCTGAAGAAGGGTTCACGGTGGGATTGGCGGGCCGAGCATGAGCTGGCTTTTCAGCAAGCTAAGGAAGCGCTTTCTAGCGCCCCTGTCTTGGGTCATCCCATGCAGGGTTGTCCTTACCGTTTGTACACGGATGCTTCTGACGTCGCGTTAGGGGCGAGCCTACAGCAGGTCCAGACCATCCAGGTTGGTGACCTGAAAGGCACGCCAACGTATGATAAGCTTGCTAAAGCGTGGTCTGAGGACAAGCCAATCCCTCACCTTTTTCCAATTCTGTCTAAGGACGTCGTTGAGAAACCTACTGACGACTCCTGGGGCCCATCTCTCGATGAAACTACGGTTCACGTGGAACGTGTCATCGCCTATTGGAGCAGGACATTCAAGGCAGCAGAGCGTAACTACAGCGCTACCGAAAGGGAAGCGTTGGGTGCCAAGGAAGCTCTGGTCAAGTTCCAGCCATTTATAGAGGGGGAGACAGTTATCCTCATCACTGATCACGCTGCCCTTCAATGGGCTCGAGTCTATGAGAACGCCAACAGGAGATTAGCGGCGTGGGGGGCGGTGTTTGCGGCGTATCCAGGACTACAGATTGTGCATAGAGCAGGACGGGTTCATTCTAACGTGGACCCATTATCCAGGCTTCCGCGTGTACCACCGCATAACTCCCCTATTGTCGATGACATCACGGCTATAGCACCAGACGAGGCTAAACAAGATAGAGCTCAAGCCGTCGAAGATCGTATTCATAGGGCAAGTGCACCTCGTGCAGCGTTCACTGTGTCCTGTTGGGAGGACATAGTGGAGCGCCGAGCGAATGCAGCTCACTACGAACCATCGGGAAGTCTAGCCCAAAGGGAGGCAGATCGATTAGCGGCCGCTGAAGCGAGATCGCGGAGGGCTACTAAGCGTAGTAACTTCCCAGTCACGGAATCATCACCAAGAGCGACGCCCACAGCGGATGAGATTCCCTTAGCAGCAGAGCCCCTCTCTACTGAGGAAGTCAAGGACGATTCCCCCACAACGGATCCCCTGCCCACAGAAGACGACCTACCTTTCCCCTTGGATGATCACTGGACTTACCCGATAGGAGTGAAGCCTGACTCCTTAGCCTTTGATGACGAATGGTTGAACAAACCTCACCTTCTCGTGGCGATGAAGCCCTCGGTAGTTGCCGCCTTCGCTCAAGGCTACTCGAAGGACAAATACTTTGCTCCTAAGTACGTAGAGGACGTCCCCAACCCCAGAACTGTCATCACCCCCTCCCACTTCCGCAAAAGTAAGGAAGGATTACTCTATTTCATAGACGCGGATTGGTCCGCCAGACTCTGCGTTCCAGAATCAAGAATTCATTTCGTATTGAAGTGGATTCACGATTCCCCTTATGAGAGCGCACATGCTGGACCACGTCGATTCATATCCAGACTTCGAGAGTTGTTTTACTGGCCTACTATGCATAAAGACGTAATGGACTACACAAAGTCCTGCGACACCTGTCAGAAAATCAAAATTGATAGACGCGCGCCAGCTGGTAGCCTCTGACCTTCGCATATTCCAGCTAGGCCTTTCTCTACAGTGTCGCTCGATCTCATCACAGGCCTCCCTCCGTCCGGTGAAGAAGGTTACACGGCCATCTTTGCCGTAATCGACAAACTAACCAAGTTTGCCATCTTCTTACCTGTTCATGAGACATTGAGCCAAGAACAGTTTGCGGATCTCTTCGTGGACAGAGTGGCCAACGTCTACGGGCTACCTGAGCGCATAATAGCCGATCGCGACAAGCGTTGGTCTACTGCGTTCTGGAAGTCCATAGTAGCAAACTACGGCAGCGTCATGGCTCTGTCCTCATCGCACCACCCTCAGACGGATGGACAGACCGAGATCCTTAACGCTACCATAGAGCAGATGCTTCGGGCGTACGTAGCTTCAGACCAGACGTCCTGGGCCAAATGGCTCAGCGTGTTGAATTACTCGTACAACAGCTCTACTCACTCATCTACGGGTTACTCTCCGCAATTCCTGTTAATGGGCTACAAACCTCGAACTTCCACTGTAGGAGTAATTCCCGAAGGAGATCCCGTGGCTAGGCCGTTCGTCGCCAGCCAATCGGCAGAAGAATTCCTAGGCGAACTGGAATTCCATCGCGCCCTAGCTAGGGACGCACTCGTGCTCGCTCAGGAACGACAAGCTACCGCATACAATAAAGGCCGCAGACCAGTAGACACGCTGCAGAGGGGCGACCTAGTCCTAATTAATCCCCACACTCTCAAGCTCGTGGATGTCAAGGGCACAGGCCGGAAACTCGTTCAGAGGACTATAGGACCATTCGAGGTCTTGGAACAAGTCAATCCTCAAGTGTACCGTTTGAAGTTACCACCCAACTACCCTATGCACCCGGTTTTCAACATCGAGCACCTCAAGAAATATCACTCGTCTCCCGAACGATTCGATGGAAGGGATTCATTACCCAGTACTAGGGAGTTAATCCCTCACCCTGAATACGAAGTTGAATCTATTGTGGGCCACCGTCTAACTACGCAAAAACGAGGCAATCGCCGGATGTATCTAGTCCACTGGAAGGGTCACGACCCCGTCGACGACACTTGGGTATCGGAATATGACCTTCGTAACGCTCCAGAGCTCACGAGAGCGTACATACGAGCCCATGGGCTTTGAAAAGCCGACTGACTAATCCGTTGCCCATTCTATTTGCGTTAATTTGGTGATTGATTGATGGACAAAGATCTCCCGACTCTCCGTTTCTTTCTTCCTTACCCCCACCTTCCACCCTCGCGCGGTCAATTCTGCGTTGAAACTAATTATTCTATCCATCGCGCGGCTAGTTCTGCGTTGAACTCACACTTACACTCCTTTTTAATTACTTACTTACGAATCCTTTATGTACTCCTACGCGTCCAGCTATCGCCCTGCCCGGGACACGCGAGTAACATCCACCAGGAGGTCCAGCGCAACGGGCTACTTAGCAAAGCCATGCGTTGACTCCAGGATGACCGTGCAGCTACCCCGTTTTGAAATCCAATCCCATCGCACTGTGCAAATCGGAGAGGAAGCTTGGGAGCTATGGTCCCCAAACTCCAAACAGATCCCTTTCCTCCCCGGCATGATGGAAGACCTCTTCAAGGTTGATCTGGCTGATCGTCGCGCTGATCGTCGAAGCGATGGGCATTTGGGCAGATTCGACCCCTGTGTTTCACCTCAGTATTCATTCGGTCACCCTGAATGGGCCGCCCATGTTAAACGAAACCCACCTTCATCCTCCGGATATCCCGAGTTCGCCAGCGTTTTGGACATCACAGATTCACGAAGTTCCGTCCTCGCCAGTTACGTCAAAGAGTTGCTACAGAGGAATGCGTTCTTAGATGCTCGCGCTAAGGAGCTCAGGACAAACAGCGACCGAAATGCGGCTATGGCTTTGGAAGATGTGTGGCGGGCTCTTCCGCCCACTGTCAACCAGGAGGACATAGACGATCTCCGTACCATTCGTTCTTTCGATCAAGCCCTGGATGAGGTTACTCGCTTGCAACGGAAGTTCAAAATGAAGGCTGCGTGGATAGATTGGATAGAGCAACATCAAACCACTCCATCATGGTCCCGAGCGTCGAACCGTCTTCCCGATATGGCCGATGATTCCTACATGGGCATTTGGATCAATGGCCTATACGAAGACGAGATCGATTGGCTATTGGCGCACCGTATCCCCTGCTTTATATCTCATAAGCTAGAGGGGAACGAGTCGGATCGCCTAGTTAATGCTGGTTTTGCACAGAAGGACTCTACCTTTGTCAGGGGTACGGCAATCGAGGATTTGAGCCACTCACACAATCGGATGGAGGCCTTCTTGCGCAGACAAAATGTAATTATCACTCACTCAGACCACGACGACAACATCGGTAGTGAAGAGCCCTCTGACCCTCCAGCTGCGTTAGCCGCTTCCTTTTCCCTAGCGCACAGGGAATGGTCAAGAGGAGGCCCCGCTCCTCCCGTGTACGAATTCGCTCTTAACACCGCTCCATCTGCGCCACCTGCGGCGACGCCCTCTCCCTTACTTGATATCGACTTCTCCCGTCACGATGCTGACCCACTGGATATAGTGGAGCTGGATCCTCGCCGAGTGGCCTGGATTCGTCCTCCTCCCGTCATACGCTGCCAGGAGGGTAAATGGGAGAAATGGGCTGAGAAAAACGTAGAGGGTCAATTATTCGTGGCCAAAGTAGCGAAATCCTACACGGATTTCGACGGCGTCTCTTACTTCGACCGTGCCCGCAACCGAGAGGTTATTTTGCTGAGCGCCGCTCGTATGCTTCCCGGGGTCGTTTCGAAGCCTGAGGTGTTTGGCTTCCCATGTCCTCGACACCTGCATTTCGTCGAACTGCCACAGAACAAGGCACCATGTCCTGTCAAAGCTTCCTCCTGGCTGTACACGACTCAGGACCCAACTTCAGTGGATGTAGGACGACGTGCCATACAACCCGATGCAGAAGACCTCCCCTTCAAAGATGAATTCAGAGGAGGGACGTCGGACCAGCCACCGTCGCCTCCGCCCAGTCCTGGTCATCAAGGGCCTCCAGCCCCCCGTCACCCAGTGCCCTTGATGGTCGATCCCTTTGATTCGCCAGACATATTGGGTGTCCCAGACGGTGGGCGACCTATCTCCCCGGTAGACTCGTTACTAGGAGCTCCTCCAGAAGTAGATTGGGGCCTGGATTCAGATGATGCGATGGGGCCCCAGATCTCTGCACAACCTGTTGAGGACGTGGAAATGCATGGAGTAGATTTAGGCGACGTACCTTTGCCCGCTCGAAATCCATCCCCGTTCTCACCAGAAGTAGTGGTGGAACCAACCTCCCTGTCAGTTGACCCCCCTCTGATTTCAGCTCCTCAGCCTTCCGCTCCTGCGTCCATCCCTAGGACTTCGCGGCTGAGATCTCCTCTTCGTAAGGGAAGCCGAAAGCATCCGCGTCCGCGTTCTCAGTCCCCTTCCCCGCCAAGAAGGAGAGGCGATTCTTACCGCCCCAGTCGTTCTTCCCATCCTCGAGGGAGTGAGAGAGCCAACCCTTGGACTCCGACGCCAACCCCAGGCTCTTGGTCTGTGCCCAGTGGCCCTTCTAATCCTTGGTCAAACGCGCCTACTAATAATTCGTGGACCGACTCCTCTAGCGCCAGCGAACAGTCGGCTTTTCGAACCCCGGCTCCAGGATTATCGTCAGCAGGATGGGGTTCAGCCCCGGGTTATATGCCGTGGGGTATCAACCCTATCCAAAGCCCCTGGTCGATGCATTACCCAGGCTTCTATCCTTCTGAGCAAATCCCCTTACCAGGTTGGCCCCCCTTTGGATTCCCTCCCATGCCGCCGCATAGCTGTCCGTCTTGTCATAATTGTTCATCAAGCGGTCGTCTACCAGCTCCGGTAGTAAACGAGACCCCGTCCCAGCCACCAGCAGCATCCTTACTAGGCCGTTTACGCTCGCCACCAGCCATTGAGCCAGTTCGTGCCCCCTCCATTCCCTTAGCACAGCGGTTACGAGACCCAACTCCCCTGGCCGAGCGCTTACAACCCCCTTTCTCTTTGATGCAACGGATGTCAGGACCGTCTTCGGAATTCGTTCAGGGATCCTCCTCCCGACCTCTACAGGGTGCCACGCCGACATCTCTACAACAACGTCTGGCAACGGACCTGGAGGATGAGGACGACGAACCATTAGAGCAGGACAGACCAGTATCCACTAGCCGTGCACGGAGGAGTCGCAGATCAGGCAGGAAGCAACGCGAGGAGGACCAACGACGTATAGAAGAAGGGAAGACACCAGCAGGAAAGGGCAAGAGAAGGGATCGACGACGGTAGAGGATCAAGAGTAACTCGAGTCTGCGCGCAGGGGGGCACTGTGATACGGAGTTGAGGATGCACGCAGCCACGCTTACCAATGCCGGACTTATATTGTTTGTAATTGCCTTTCGTACTTGAGACATAACCATATTCATCTTGCTACCAAGCTCGCGTGAAGTGTGTCCTGTGTCCACTGCTGGTAAGACCAAAGGGCGAGCTCCCTGCATAATGCTCCCTCCTCCACAGGATACGAGAGCCCACTCTCTGGGTTATAGAGAATCCCACCTAGGATTGCTAGGCAACTCGAGTAGATGAGCGCGCCGTAAGGCAGCGTTCTCTCCTCTCTTCAATTCATCAAGACTACGCTACTACATGTAGCTACGGTACTACGAGACTTCACGCGCACGAAGTCCCCGCACGCACTGAGGTTTCACACTCACTCACAATCACCTGGCTCCCAAACCTAGAACTCATAGTGATGATGTGATGCCATAGAGGCTGGTACTTCCCTGATAACCACTGTGCTCAACCTCGCCTTGGCTGAGTCAGTAAATCAACCTTGTCATCAATTCGGCATAAAAGATGTTGTGTTCTGCTTCAACCATCCCTCTGTCCCTTTTTGTATTGACCAGAGCTCTGCCATGTGGTGTGGATTTGGCTTGATTTAAGCCTGTCCAATGTGTGTCAATATCAAGTTGAACATAAAAAGGAAAATGGGTTTCAAACTTATCTAAAAATCATCTGCAATAGTCAAGATCATAGACATTAGGGATTGCTCCCTCTCAATGCTATTGATGACAATGTCCCAGTGATCCTCAAGAGTCAACACAGCATTGTAAAAGACTGATGTAAAGCTTGCATACATGCAAGGGGGTGGTGGAACGTGGATCCCAAACACTGGCTGGGAGGGAGGGGGTCTGGCTGAAGGCTGAAAAAAAAAATGGTGACCTGGTCTATTTTTGTCACAGATTGCCCAAGCAACAGAATAAAAGCATCTGTTTGAGAGCCAGGCAGGTACTTATGATGTCTGCAATGGTGAAGGGAGTGTAGGCCATCAGAATGCCCATGGATGCTGTGATGGGTTTCACATAAGTATAGAGGATGAGGTGGAGTGCAGGAACTTTCTTTTTTCCTTACAGACATTTTACTCCAGTTTTACTCCCCAAAATTGTGTTCAGGCCATACTTGAAGCTCCAAACGAACTCCTTATGAGAGAAAGAATTTATTATATAAAGGCTCTTGTTGATGAAAGCATAGACAAAGCTGCTTTGTACACCATGGCTGAGCTGAACATAAATTTGTTTGAATGAGTTTTTCTATGTTGCATTTTCACATGGAAATATGCTTTTGCCAGTTCATAAAACTCACTGCTTTCTTGACATAATATATGTTCCTCCATGCCAAGATTTGTATGCAAAGCATTTTTAACTTTGAGTTGAAGGTTTGTGAGTTTCCAGTGACTGGCAGGCTGCAGGCTAGCTTTCCTAGAAGCTGGGACCATGTGACAAAAGAAATAAATTGAAAAAACATCAATGTTCCCCATTACAGGATACCTTGGGAATGATTTGAAGGTCTACCCTAATGTCCCAGATGTTTGAGCAATGAAATCAGAGAAATCAGGGAGAGCAAACCACAAATGGTGGAGGAAGGGCAAGGTGACTTGTCAAAAAAGCAGGAGATGAACAGCTGATACATGGTGTAGAGAGAAAGGGGAATGGTCTCATAAAATGTCTGTACCAAGTCTTGATCACGAATGGCCACAGGCCAGCATCAACATTTGCAACCACTTTTGGCATTAGGGGGGAAAAACACTGAGACAATCATGAAATGCTGATAATAGAGCATACAGCCAGAATGACAAGACACAGTCTTTCACAAATGGAGGTGGTGCATACTGGGCATTTCTTTTAAGCCCAAGAACAGATGAAACAGATAAAGACTCACTGCTAAGTATAATGCTCTCCCTGGGCATAAAAATTTGACATACAACCAGAACAACAAAACACGGTCTTTCGAAAATAGAGATGGTGATTCGTTCGTACTGGGTGTTTCTTTTAAGCCCAAGAACAGGTGAAACGAATGAAAATTCACGGTTAAGTGAAATGCTCCCCCTGGGCATAAAAATTTGACATACAGCCAGAACGACAAAACGCGGTCTTTCGCAAATGGAGATGGAGATTTGTTCGTACTGTGCGTTTTTTTTAAGCCCAAGAACAGGTGAAACGGATGAAAACTCACTGCTAAATGAAATTCTCCCCCTGGGCATAGAAAATTAACATACAGTCAGAACGACAAAACGCGGTCTTTCGAAAATAGAGATGGTAATTCTTTCATACTGGGCGTTCTTTTTAAGCCCAAGAACAGGTAAAACGGATGAAAACTCACTAGTACTCACTGCTAAGTGAAATTCTCCCCCTGGCCATAAAAGTCTGACATACAGCCAGAACGACAAAACACGGTCTTTTGCAAATAGAGATGAAGATTCTTTCGTACTGAGCGTTCCTTTTAAGCCCAAGAACAGGTGAAACGGATGAAAACTCACTGCTAAATGAAATGCTTCCCTGGGTATAAAACTTTAACATACAGCCAAAACGACAAAACGTGGTCTTTCGCAAATGGAGATGGTGATTCTTTAATACTGGGCATTTCTTTTAAGCCTAAGAACAGGTGAAACAGATGAAAACTCACTGCTAAGTGAAATGCTCCCCACTCAGGCATAAAAATTAACATCCAAAAAGAACAACAAAACATGGTCTTTTGAATATGGAGGTGGCAATTCCCTCATACTGGGTGATTTTTTTAAGCCCAACAACAGGCGAAACAGATGAAAACTCACTTCGAAACAATGGTGATACAGTATTTTCCCACCTTTGAGGACCAAAATCCGGACCATTCGGACACTGAATGGACCGGATTTTGGTCCTCAAAGGTGGGAAACATGACATCATCTCTCTTGTGATGTTTACCAGTGGCAGCGGTCACAACAATTGTTGAAGTTTGTTGAAGATTGTAGATAGGGTCAATTCCTTGGTTCCTAACAATTGTTGAAGATTGTTGAAGATCCCTCAATTGTGGGATTGAGAGAAAGCTGAGAATCTGGAAGATTATGGGGGATTTTCCAAGATTATTCAGTCTCAATTTTGGTTGTGTACCAAACATACAGACCTACAAAATGCAAGATTGCCAAAGATCTCAGGTTGTAAATAGAACCAAAGCCTAACTGTAATTGAAAGATTGTTGAAGATTCCACAAGATTGTTGAAGATTGTTCACAAAATTTGGCTTTCTTCCTTCACATGTTTCTGTAATGGAACAATCTTTGACAATCTTCAACAATCTTTGGCTATCTTTGACAATCTTTGACAATTGCCAGCTTTATTTCAAGAAAAGTATGTAGGTAGAAAAAAAAAGTGAGTTTTGTCCACAGACGGCCGTCAAAAAATTCAATAGCTGCCGCATTGTGGGTTGACATGGCCAAGTGGAACCACTTCACACAACTTGGTCCCGTCTTTGTAAATGAATGCTACGGCAGCCTACGGGGGGAAACAACAGAGAAAACATGTAATAAGACATCCAAGATGACTCTAATACAAATCTTCAAACAAGTCTAGCTCTTATGCCGTTTCAGAAGATTATTGAAAATGCCACCTAAGTTTGATGGCTAATTTACTATGCAATACATAAGAGAGGGTGCATTATTTTTGTAATAGCTGTGTAAAAGTACACTACCTGAACATACTTGCCAAGTTTCATTCAAAGAGTTGGTAAAATGCATGAGATATTCGTGAACATCAGCAAAACCGCATAAACTTTACATTACCATGTAAGGTGCTACAATGCGACCAATCAGCACTAATGTAGTAGAATTCTAAGCCGACCTTACCGTATTATACACTGGTGTCAACAAAGTTGGAAGGTGAAGCAATGATTGGGTGAAGTATGCGAGATTGAGGTACAAGTGTAAGTTTAAGCTAAGAATGAAAGCCGAAAAAAAGTATGTAGACTATCCATTAAATTGTTCACCATGGAAGGAGGGTAAATATTGGTCACTACGTAAAGTCTCCCAAGTATGGTGCACCTTCCAAGATCATCTAAGGTTGTCGTCACAATGCATTGTGATACTCTGAGTGATTCAAATTTACAAGTTTTGAACTGAGGGAAAGCACACGAAGCAATATTATTACACGTCCTAGAAAACATGAAGACGAAAACAGTACAATGGAAAAGTAACTGAAAGGGAACAAGCAGGTGACAAGGACATTGAACGTCATGAGAAGTAACCGAGCAAAAGTGGCAAGCATGTACAAGAGTAATCCAGTCCGATGAGTTTTCGAGTTTCAAAGAAAAGAAAAAAGTTGATGATGAGCACTAAGTGACCACCAATTGGGTGTTGCGACTCCACAGTGTACGTGGGGCGGTCTCTGCGGCCAAAGTCTTGTGTTGTTGAGGTTTCTTGGCCTTTCCCTTGGGTGATGGCGTGATGGGGCTAAGGCTTCCCAAAGATGAGGACAAACAATTCACCTTTTGAGGTGTGCGGTTGTTTTCATCACGACCCATGCGATTAAGGCGTGGTGTGGTTGAGCGAGAGTGGGCATTTTGAGGACTGCGGGTGTTTTGTCGGACATTGCCCTGAATGCCATCACGGCCAATGCGATTGAGGTGTGGTGAGGTTAAACGAGGGCCGGCTAGTGCATGTTTGGTGACCTTGTCGTACTGGGAGTCTGTTTCTGTCTCGGAATTTGACATGGTTGGTGAGGGGACCCTTTGGTCTGGGTGAGGGTAGTTAGCACATGGACCAGCGTGGTCAGAGATAGGTTACGAGTATACTACTACCTTCACGTTCGTCACTGGGGGAGACTGGTCTACTTCGACTCTCATGGAGCTCAGAGTCGGCAACAACGTTTCTCTCATCCACCGCCTTGAAGTGGGCAGCACCGCCGTTGGCTCGGTGAAGCGCCAAGCGCTCACAACCTGTTTGGCTGGAGGGAGCCGTCCTCTTCTTGGCCGCAGTTTCATTGAAGACCTGTCTGCAAAACATGTGAGACAACATAATTAAGATACAAGAAGGCATACTTATTGAACCACTCAAGGGTTTCGACAGCCCACTCAGATGTCGGGTCATCCTCAAACAAGTTGGTGACCGTCCAGAAGAAATCCGACAATAAGAAGACGCCGTCGTTGATTCTCCAATCACGGTAGTTGCTGAGAAACCAGTGGACCTTTAGAAGATTATGTAGATGAGTTGAACGACAGTCAAACATGGCTGAAACTTACATGAACTGCTGCATAGGCAATAGATCACGGTGTTGCCTTTGTCATGCCATGAAGTTTTGCTTGGCAGTCTTTTGTTGCAGCGTACCCTGCTGTTTCCTTCATGGCAGTGCTTGGGCCTGTAAATATATGTCGCCATGTCTACCATCCCACATGAAAAAAAACACGTGCTTGTACAATCAAATTGGTACTCACCCGAACGAGTATGGGTGATCGTAAAAGGTTGTAAAACAAATTTGAACGCTTGAATCCCTCACTCTCGTCATATAGAAAGGAGGGAAGATCGTCGCCGGATATGGTTATGTCTCCATTCAGGAGCTTCTGCTGAAACCTGGAAGTTCTCGTAAGTATTAAATCATGTTAGAGTTATTTGAAGTCGCCACATACCCATGGGTATCTTCAGTGAATTCGGGCAGATGATATATTGGGCATAATAGTTCAGCTATTTGAATATGATTAAAACCACGATATGCGCTCTTGTCGTCACGGAATGGGATGGGTGGATCGAAACCGTTGGGTTGAGCATAATGAAGCCCGTCATACTTGAGGCTGTTCCTGTCTTCGGCCCCACCAGCTCCCAACCCAGCATCCATCTAGAATAAGATAAGTGCGCATATATGAACTTAAGTGAATGTACGGACCTCATCCACTAGAATGTTCAACCACTTCTCATTACCCCCATCAATCTTCGCCAGAAGCTTCTTCCATCCTGGGCGCTTTTCGATTAGTTTGAAAATCCGAATACATTCGTTGCAGTCTGCAAGTGACCTTCGTAGAGAGTGGGTAGTCAATATATGCAGGCTTTGAGGTTGACAGAAAACTTACATAGGTGCAGCCTCTTCATTGTCGTCTTCATCTGATGGTAGCAAGTCGAGCCCAACTCGTAGAATGGACCCAAACGAAATGAATGGGTTTTCGGATCGGCCAATCCATTTTGCGAAGTCGCGAAACGGCTTGACCTTCTCAGCCCTCGTCGTTTTCGCCTTCCTGGAGACACTTGCAGCATAAGCACTCCAAATGCAATGAATAAAAGGTACGCACTTCGTTGTTTTCTGTTGTTTTCGTTGAACTTCTGTTGCAGAGCCTTGTTGCCGTTTGTTTCTCAATGCAGGCTCGAGTTGTTCATGAGGTGTCCCCTCCCTGCTGTGCCTGTGTTCTGGCATAGAGGGAGAAGTACGAAGAATGATAGGACAGAGGGACGATGATAGTGGGGATGAAAGAAGTTGGAAAGAAGACGCGCCTCTGTTTACTGTGTGACCGTGTGTGACGAGCTCGACTTTGCTACAAAGATAATCTCTGGCCGCAACAAAATCTTTCTTATGCAGCGTCTCGTCATGAGACTGCTGCTTTTAACAATAATTTTCATGGCTGCCTGTTCATTTTGTGGCAAATCCTTCGCAAACTCAGCAGTTGCCAAACAACATGAAAAAAAAGACTGCAACCAAGCCCAACTTGGTGTCAGTGCTGCATTCAAGAGGCGAAGGGCACGATTAGAAGCTGCAAATAATGCTCTAATCAGAAGGAACAGTAAAAATTCATCCAAAGACATTGACAAAGTGAGATTTCATACTGATCGTTACAAGAAAAAACTAATCTTTTCATATTCACAGGCAGATCACACCTCTATCATGCCCGAAACAGATGCCGGTCCTTTCCAAGGGCAATCTGTGTCACAGCCTTTGCCCCCTCGATCTCTGTCTCCAGGTGATCGCCCAATTTTGCCAACACGAACAGGGCGCATTCGTTGTTTCCCAAAACACTTCCGTGATTTTAAACTCTCATTAGCAGCTCCACTTCCTTACACCATTCCAGAGGCGGCTCAACCAAAACCACTTGATCGGGATCAATCCGTACCACCTGTCGATCTCGCGCCCACACCACCAATCCCTAATTTGATCGAGACGGAGCCAGATAGCTTTGGCCTCTACCGCATCTACACAGATCGCCCAAAGGTCGACCCTGCAGATGAAGCCTGTGTTTATGACATGTGCGACGCGCCAACATTTACCACTCCAGCATCTTCAACTCTAAGCTCTCGTATTGGCACTCGGATTAAGGAGACTTTTTTTACTCCATTCTTAAATCCAACTGTCTATCGGCTCTTTGGCTGGTTCTATAACGGGAACATAACAAAGTCTATTCAAGATCTAAATGATCTTGTTGTTCATGTACTTCTAGCCCCAGATTTTGATCAGGCACATCTAGAAAGGTTTGATGCAACGCGAGAACTGGACCGACTTGACAAGCACATGGATGACCCTCCCCTCTCTGCTCATGATGGATGGCTTGAAGGCTCTGTGAAAATACGGCTTCCGGCAACAAGAAAGAAATTCAAGACCGAGGAAAAGGCACCCCAATTTGAAATTGGCGGAATTCACTATTGGCGCCTAACCCAGGTCATCATGTCTGCGTTTCAAGAGCCGCTTGCGAAGAAATTCCATTTTTTCCCATTTAAAATGTTCTGGCGTGCATCCCCAGACTCTCCTCCTGAGCGCGTGATCACAGAGGTGTATAATTCGGATGCATTTTTGGAGGAACACGAAAAGCTCAAATCGCAACCACGGGAACCTGGGTGTAACCTTGAAACAGCCATTGCCGCAATCCTCGTGTATTCCAACTCTACGCATCTTGCAAATTTTGGCACGGCATCCCTATGGCCAATCTACATTTACTTCGGAAACCTCTCCTGTGATATAGGATTGGAAGGGAATGCCCAGAGGCCATAGTCAAACAGTGGTATATAGCTAGATTTGGATATCTTACATAATATATTGATCTTTTGTCTTGAACCACCACCTTGTCAGCAGTCTTGCCATCCTCTTGCACTACATGTAGTGCTTTGTATAACTGTACTTCCTACAGTATGCATAATCATGTTGGGCCAGCTGAGTATCTTGTAACTGCTCATTGCTCACTCATGGGCGTTGATCCCAGATCCACCCATTCTTGCCTCCTCCTTCCCTCTTCGCTTCAGCTATGCGAGAAGTTCAGAGTGAACGCTTCACAATGGTGGGGGCACCGCGGACTTCACCAAAGCATGGTTGAAGTCTGCATTTCTTGGTAGAGGGAGAGCTGGAGAGTTGTGGGAATGCGCCAGCTCATCACAGGAGGAACCTTAGCATGGATGGTAGCTGCTGCTCGCGCTCTTCGCGGCGGGCTTACTACTTCATGTGAAAGGGCTCATCCATCCTTCAGTTGGATGAACCATTGACTTTAGCTTGTGCTTGCACAGCAGGTTGAGGTTTGTTCGATTGGGGTGCTGCGCTGACTCTGAGCAGCTGGGCTTTGGGATTTCGCGACTACGCGGCCTGAAGTCTACTGTGAGGAGAGTTCCTCTCACCTATGTCTGGATTTCGCGACTACGCGGCCATTGACTTGGTGAGGAGGTCGCCTGCAACCAGTGTCGCCTGCTGCTTTGCGCTGCTTCACTGTCTCTCAGACTCCACCTGTTCCTCAACCATCTCCCTTGTCTTTTAGCATCTAGGCCTCTCAAGAACAGCCAGATGTTCATTGACATCCCTCCAGTTCAGTCTACTGCTCTGGAAATTATGTGCTATGCCCTACTATGCTTCTCTCCCAATCCTTGCTGTTTTCTTGCTTGAGGGCTGAGTATTCTCATCCTCCTTACTTCTCTATGAACTCTCTGGAATGGCTCTTCTTGGTTTCTGAATGGTTAGAAGGGTTTGGAGTGGTTTTAGGTTGGATGGGGTTGATGGAACATCAACACAGGACTTATTCATGTCATATCTCGCCGACCGACGCCCGGATCGCGCTCATCTTTTTTGCGTTGGAAAGCCCTGATCCACACCTTTCTGTGGACTCCCTGAAATCGCCAAACGGTCACCTATTGGCGGCGCTTCGCCTAGTTCAGCCTGGTATGACCAAGATGAGCATGTTTCATCCGTTCTCGGCGAGATCTTCGTCGTCCCTTTCGTTCTTTGGTTCGTTTTAAAGCCACGGTCAATGCGCTTCTGGGAAGCCCTCATACGCGTCAAACGGACAAGCGGTTCTCATGTTACAGCACCATCCTTCCAACAACCATTTACATGTGACTTGTTCATGTCATATCTCGCCGACCGACGCACGGATCGCTCTCATCCTTTTTGCGCTGGGAAGCCCTCGTTCACACCTTTCTTTGGACTCCCTGAACTCGCCAAACGGCCACGTATTGGCTGCGCTTCGCCTAGTTCAGCCTGGTATGACCAAGATGAGCATGTTTCATCCATTCTCAGCGAGATCTTCGTCGTCCCTTTTGTTCTTTGGCTCGTTTTAAAGCCACGGTCAATGCGCTTCTGGGAAGCCCTCATACGCGTCAAACGGACGAGCGGTTCTCGTGTTACAACACCATCCCTCCAACAACCACTTACATGTGACTTGTTCATGTCATATCTCGCCAACCGATGCCCCGATTGCGCTCATTCTTTTTGCGTTGGAAAGCCCTCATTCACACCTTTCTGTGGACTCCCTGAACTCGCCAAACGGTCACCTATTGGTGGTGCTTCGCCTAGTTCAGCCTGGTATGACCAAGATGAGCATGTTTCATCCATTCTCGGCGAGACCTTCGTCGTCCCTTTCGTTCTTTGGTTCGTTTTAAAGCCACGGTCAATGCGCTTCTGAGAAGCCCTCATATGTGTCAAACGGACGAGCGGTTCTCGTGTCACAGCACCATCCCTCCAACAACCATTTGCATGTGACTTGTTCATGTTATATCTCGCCAACCAACACCCCGATTGCTCTCGTCTCTTTTGCGCTGGGAAGCTCTCGTTCATACCTTTCTTTGGACCCCATGAACTCGCCAAACGGTCACATATTGGCTGCGCTTCGCCTAGTTCAGCCTGGCATGGCCAAAATGAACATATTTCGTCCGTTCTCGACAAGATCCTCGTCGTTCCTTATGTTCTTTGGCTTGTTTTGAAGCCACGGTCAATGCGCTTCTGGGAAGCCCTTATACGCGCCAAACGGACGAGCGGTCCTTGTGTTACAGTGCCATCTCTTCAACAACCATTTCCCCATTCCTATTGTCATAACCTGCTCGCATCGGACGCTCTATAGCCCGTTTGAAACGCCTGAATCGTACCTTTCCGACGCACCTATTCACGTCGATAACGGACAACAGCCTGGTCTGCAGTATGCATTTACTCCAGAACTGCAGTTTCTGGGTATTACCTCTCTATCTCGACAACAACGGCTCGTCACGATACGCGAATTATACCGTTGGAAAGGCGTCGTTCGTAGCTTTCGAACGGGTATTTGATCCCCAGGAACGGGCCAGAAATCACTACGCTATGCTCAAACACATTTTTGGCTACCTCAGGATCTCCCCTCTATTTGGGGTGTTAAGACTTGATTGGAGGACTCTTATGGGCAGGGGAGACACCTCAACTGGTTGAGAGTTGCTGCTCGCGCATTACGTGGTGGACTCTTCTTCAGTCATGGTAACCTTCTGGCTCCATCAGAAGGCTGATTGCTGCTCGCGCGTTGCGCGGCAGATCAGTGTGGAGGAGTTGCAGCTTGCGCATTACGCGGCGGACTCTTCTTCAATCATGGTAACCTTCTGGGTCCCTCAGAAGTACTGATTGCTGCTTGCGTGTTACGCGGCGGATCAGTGTTGAGGAGTTGCTGCTCGCACATTATGCGGCGGACTCTTCTTCAATCATGGTAACCTTCTGGCTCCTGATTGCAGCTCGCATGTTTTGCGGCGGATCAGTGTTGAGGAGTTGCTGCTCGCACATTATGCGGCGGACTCTTCTTCAATCATGGTAACCTTACAGATTGCTGCTTGTGTGTTGCATGGCCTGTGTCCACTCTGGGGGGCAAAATTTATGACAACATTTTTTTCCCCTCCTTTCCTTTGACCTCCTATCATTCCTACCCAACATGGCACCACCTTTACCCACTCAGACACCAACTTAGGATCATGGCTTGTAATTTTCCACTGCACGATCTCTTCGCCTCTATCCTCCCTGGCTTGATTCTTGAGATTCGCACACTGGAAAAGTGGGGGGCTGTAGGGGAGTATAGGTGGAAGATGGGAGGAGAGGCGCAAGCCTCTATCCCATTACACGCTCCCCATGTCCAGACGACACACCACAATGGAAGCAAGCTACATCATCTTGATGGGTAGAGGGAGTTGAGTTGGGATCAACGATCTGAGTGGAGAGGCGCAAGCCTCTATCACACTATACATGTCTTATACCCAGACCACAAGTATGATGGAAGCATGCTACACCATCTTGATGGGGAAAGGCAATGGAGTTGGGATGGATGACCTGGAAGCCATCCACTTGCATGGTTTCCCAGTACTCATGGTTATACATCACTGAAGAGAGAATGGGAGGATCATATGGGTATTTCTGGGTTAAGCTGGGAGCTTACAGTGACCAGCTTTCCAGATAGCAAATTATTTGGGGCCAAATTTTTTCTTTCTTTTATTCATCTTCTTTGCTTTGCTACCTTTTGGTCTCATTTTATCCTGATATTCACTCTGGGGGGCAAGAGGATTTCTATTCTATTATTCTTCCCCACCATTGTTTTCCTTACATGCCCTCTGGACATTGGGGGGCTTTGTGATATAGGATTGGAAGGGAATGCCCAGAGGCCATAGTCAAACAGTGGTATATAGCTAGATTTGGATATCTTACATAATATATTGATCTTTTGTCTTGAACCACCACCTTGTCAGCAGTCTTGCCATCCTCTTGCACTACATGTAGTGCTTTGTATAACTGTACTTCCTACAGTATGCATAATCATGTTGGGCCAGCTGAGTATCTTGTAACTGCTCATTGCTCACTCATGGGTGTTGATCCCAGATCCACCCATTCTTGCCTCCTCCTTCCCTCTTCGCTTCAGCTATGCGAGAAGTTCAGAGTGAACGCTTCACATCTCCAAATACATTCGCGGGATGCCAACTTCCTTCGCAGCTCACCACCTGGCATACATGCCTTCGGTCTGTTCCTATTCTGAATTAAATTCACCTCACTTATAGTTCGCACACAATCAGGTACCAGACTCAATTGGAGATGCATACAAACAAGTTTTCGGAAAGGCACCATCAGCATCAATTTTGACGCACCTCAAGCGAGAACTCATCCACGCCATCTGGGAGCTATTGCTAGATGAAGAGTTCATGCATGCTTATGAGCATGGAATCGTTATAGAGTGCGCTGATGGAATCCTCAGACGCATCTTCCCTCGATTCTTTACCTATGGTGCCGATTATCCTGAAAAGTAAGTATTTCCCCTGGCCTTGAACAGAACTCTCATCATCATTCCTGATTAGAGTCCTAATTGCAACAATCAAATCACTTGGTCGATGTCCTTGCCCTCGCTGTTTTGTACGCAAGGATCAGATTGGTGACTTGGGAACTGTGAATGACACAAAGCGCCGTGAGAACATCCGCACTGACAATCAAGAACGTCAAGAAAAGGTTGAAACCGCCTGCAAGGGAATTTTTCAAAAGGGCCGTGCAGTCGCAAGCAAAGTTTTCAATGGGCTCCTTGGGATGACATCAATAGTCCCTACGCGCGTGAGTTGTTTCCAGTTTTGCAAGTCAAATCATTAACTATGGCAACAGGGAGTGACCAGCTTCATTTTCACGGCAAACACCGTTGTTTGTCCACCTGCCGAGTTGCCTGATGGACATAACTATTACAAAATACTATTTTTCCACAATAATTATCTTCGTAAAATGTTGAGCACTTTCTGAAAACAACAGTTCTGAGGGTGCGGAGATGGTAAGTACACAATCTCCTGTCTATTTGCTTTATATTATGATACTTCTGCTCTACCAACACTGTCTAGTCACATTATGCTGTTCAAAAAATTAGTCAAAAAGAAATTCAAAATTCTTTTTCAGCTACTGTGCAAAGTTGAAGAATGGTGAAGAAAACTTAAGCAGTTAAGATTGAAGAAAGTCATTTGATTCTCTTCACCAGAAATCTGCAGCACTCCTCATGCTGAATAAAACAGCAAAAAAAGCTACTTTTAAACTAAAATGCCATTAGTATCATTGAAATTCTGGGGGTAAGTTATTGTAAGTCCTGTAATAATTACAAGAAGGGAATAAATCTTCTGGTACATTTGCAAATCACTGCTTTTCCCAGGTATTTTTTACTCTGCAAACATGAGGGGCTAAAATACATGACTGTAGTGGAGAATCAGCATTAGCAAGAAAGGACATTCAACAGTTCATCAATTAATTCATGGAATACAAAAAAATATGTAGAGTGAACAACCTAGTGGGAGTTTGAAACATATACCATAGTCCTTAAACTTGCAGTAAGGATATTTAAAAGATTTTCTCAGCTACCTTACCACCATTCTGAAAATTTTCAAAGTCTGCAAATGCAACCATGAGATGAAACAAATTCCAATATATTTTTTACTAATCCTTTGACATGGATTGAACCTCTTATAGTTGGATAAATTGCAACAGGCTGAAAGCTGGGTAACATCAGTAAAAAACAATTCACAAGGTTAAGTACCATGATACAGAGCTGACAAACAAGTTTCCAAACTAAATAGGCAGGAAATTGTGTACTCATCATCACTGATGCACTCTCAGAACTGTTGTTTTCCAGTGGATGCTTGACATATACAAGCCACGAGTAGGTAATTATCGTGGGAAAACAGTATTTTGTAATAATTATACGCGGCAGCAATTCGGCAAGTGGACAAATAACGGTGTTTGCCGAGAAAACGAAGCTGGTCACTCCCTGTTGCCATAATTAACCTTGGGTTCAGAATGCCTTCTCACGCCGCCTCGCAAAATTTGGTTTCAACTTCCACACAATGCTCGTCCCTGACCTCCTCCATGAATTTGAGCTTGGTGTCTGGAAAGCCGTATTTACACATTTAATTCGCATTTTACAAGCCATATCATCAGATCTGGTACAAACTCTGAATCACCGGTAAGTAACTGCTCCCTAGCTCTTCTCGCCCTGTTGACGCATCCCAGATACCGCCAAATACCCACTTTTGGAAGGGACACCATACGTCGATTTGCAAATAATACATCAGAGATGAGAAAACTAGCAGCCCGAGATTTTGAAGACATACTTCAGGCAAGTTATTCCAAATTTCCGTCGTAACAAGTCTTGATTCTTTCAACAGTGCTCCCTTCCTGTGTTCAATGGTCTTCTTCCAGCCCCCCATGACAAACACATACAAGATCTCCTTTTCCTACTATGTACACCGCCAAATTGAGAAAATGTGGTTGGGACCTGGAAGTTAAAACGTGACCAGGGCCTGCGCCCACCTGTGACGAATGTTGATGGGATATTCTCACAACATACACATCTCGCTAATACCAGCGTGTCTCCAGGTTGATGTTGGAGTGACCTGTCACCAACAGCTGGGCATCAGCTGAGAGCCCAGCTGCCCCAGCCTATGTTAATTCCCTATGAGCTACAATTCTCAACATTCATTCTATGACTGTTCAGGTTGATGTGTTCAGTTCTTATGGAGTGCAAGGAGGATAAAATACAGCATATATTCATAACACAACAACAAAGAGCATGGTATCATGTAAACAGTACAGATTCTACAGAAGGATGTCAGACGTGTAGCAGCCATTTAAGAACCATTCCTGCTGTTCCGTTCCCAACAACACCCTCAAGCCCATCCCTATCAATGTCCTCTGGAATGCAACAACGAAAGTGGAACATCGAAGGGGAGCCTTGAGAAAACTTGAAGGGAAGCGGTAGCGTAAACTTGGAGGGAAGCGGTACCGTAATGGCTGGGGTGGGACGCGGTGTGGTTTGGCGAGGCATTCCCTGCAGAAAATGGAAGTGGGTGAGAAGATGGCAATGTGAAGATGGACCGGCTTACACGTTGTCTTTTGCTGCCACCTGAAAGTGAAACCTATATATCAAAACAGAGTGAGCAGGTTCTCATGAGGAAATGTTGTCGAGTTGAGTCTACAGAGAGAAAAAAAAAGTGGGGCATTGGGCGCTGACAAAAGCCCAGGAAAGCGACAAGACAGCAATGACCATGCACAGGCGCACGGGAAGTGGACAGGCACAAAGGAGGAAACAACAGGGGGGACGCTACAGAGATCAAGGCAACAGAATGATTATAAAGGGGTAGATGGGCAAGGGGACTCTGGGCAGAGATGGTGGTCGTGGTGAAGGAGAGAACCTTGTGTTTGGTTGTGGTTGAAGTCGGAAATGACCAAATATGGTGCGGAGTTTAAACAACTTGGTGATTTTTATCTCTCCCGTTAATTTCTCGAAGGTCAAAATCCGCAAAATCCTTGCTTTTTTTCAGTTGTGAGCATTTAAAAGTACTCATTAGATACATTGTTTACTCTCTTGTTATGAAATTTCTTTTGAACATTATATTTCAGCGCTCGAATAAAATAGGTGCCTCAGGTTATACAGAGGAGAGTGGAGAACCTGTGAGCCAGGTGTTGGGTAGCTGGAGCTGATGTTTACGGCCAAAGCTCTGACAAACCTGCCAGCCATGCCGAATGCAGCTGCATCAGAAACCTGTCAAGCGGAGATTCAGTCCAGATGCCATCAGCATTTTGAACATTTGGTGGTGTACTTGGCACGGCCTTGCCAAGTTACGCCTCCACACGTCGACAACCCTGACTCATCTCCAAACAGCAACAAAATCACTTGGTCAATTGCTCCGACGTTTCGCCAACTTTACCTGCACAGCCTTTACAACAACAGAGTTACCACAAGAGCACTCTGCCCGTGTCCGTCGTTCAGCAACCAAGAAAGGCAAAAAACGAAATCCAGCCCCTGCGACACAAGACAAAGGAAAGAAGAAGTCATTCCAAAAATACTTCAACCTCCTCACTTATAAGCTCCACGCTCTCGGTGACTACGTTCTTGCAATATTGTGTTATGGTACAACAGATAATTTTTCAACACAAGTGGTATGTCGACAACCTTACTTGAGTTCTCCAACTAACTTCTACTTAGGGTGAACTTGAGCATCGACGGGTCAAACGTTTCTACGCACGTACAAACAAAACGTTTGGTTTCAAGAGGCAAATTACCAAACAGGAACGTCGCCAACGTTTTCTGCGCAATGCAAGTTTGAAAGAAAAGCGGCAACGTGAAGCTTCGGAACATTCAGCGGACGGCGCACCAGACCCCAAGCGTTACCGCCAAAGTAGCGCCCACTCAATTCCGAACATTGTTGACGACCCTCTCCCAAATATTACGCCAAAAGATCACTATCAAATTTCCGACTCGGCAAAATCATTCAAGCGTATTCCGAAGTTTCTGTCAGAAAATGCGGGTGACCCTGCACTTCGTGTAAGTTACTTATTCCTGGTCTGTATCTCGCTTTCATATGTTGAAGACATGATAGAATTTTATGCCTTTGCTCAAAGAACATCTTCTGGCACGAATTCTGGGTACCAAGAACAATGACAACACCTTCACGGATCAAGATCTATCAACAATCCGATTCGAACACGACAGACTCTACAAACACAGGACCTTACGCATAAATTACACCAGCTACGACATGCGGCGACTCCAGGATACCCTGAACCCTTATTCTGAGCACTGCGACGTCATGGTCCTCGCGAACGAAGAACCTGGGACTTCGGAATCACATCCGTATTGGTATGCTCGTATCATCGGTATCTTCCACGCCAACGTCTTTCACGTTGACCCCAAGTCAACATCACCAGGCGACACTCACACGATGGACTTCCTGTGGGTTCGTTGGTTTGGTCACGACGCCGAGTATCGCAGCGGATTCAAAGCCCGTCGTTTGCCCCGCATCGGATTTTTCAATGGAAATGAGGACCGCGCATTCGGATTCTTGGACCCCAACGATATCATTCGAGCCGCACATCTCATGCCTGCTTTCTCACAAGGCCGTTCCCGAGAACTCCTGGGCCGTTCCATTGCTCACAACCAAAAAGACGAGGAGGAGTGGCTCAGATATTACGTCGGCATGTAAGTTTTCTTTAATTTCTTTTTCACTTTATTGTGCTTACATTCCTTTAGGTTTGCTGATCGAGATATGGTGATGAGGTATCTCGGCGGGGGTATAGGTCATAAAGCTACCCACGACTTCGCCCCTCCTGCTGCCCCACAAGATCTTGTTGTGGAGGACGACACTGAGGAGCAAGTTGAACAGATGGATGATGGGGCTGAAGAAGAAGATATGGATGGGGTAGAGGCAACTGGGGATATAGGGAGTGGCGAGGATGACTCTGGTGAGGACGAAGGTTCATCGTGTGACGGGGAGAAGGGTGACTATGGGTACGAGGACGAAGACGAGTCCGAGGTTGATGAGATGGATATTGGTGACTCAACGGATGAGGTTGACGAGTTCTCAGATGACGGGTCTGACGGCTTCGCAGACTTGTAACGTATTATATGTATTATATTCTATATTGGATCAACATTAGAATGTTTAAAAATCTTTCAGTCGACTATCCAATGTCGTTACAAACATTACTTCAACCTTACATTCACTCGGCAACCTCGGTTCAATCTTATATAGTCCTAGATAGTTTGACATCCTTTCTACAGTTCATCATATAATTCTACAACATTGGAAGGTGGAGCAAAACATCGCAAAGTTTTGCGAAGATTACAAAGCCTCCAAGGTAAACCGAGGTTGTTGCTGTTTTGCTGATGAAACACTGTTTTTCCCCGCCAAAAGTTTCGACCTTTGCGAATACGGAATTTGTTCTTGTTTGTTTGGGACTTTTGCGCTATAGAGAAGGATTGCTCGCTTCGCTCGCAATAATGTACCATGGAGGATCCGCTTGTGGATATGGCAGTCTTGTTGAATAACAAATGTGACCTGGGCGCTTTGAATGATCAAGTACGATTCGTTCATGAAATGCTAACATCCATTCCAAATCATAGGTATCCTATCATTCAGTCAGCATCGGAGATTTGATGAGATATATGGTTTGCTCTGGGGGATGAATTTGCTCATAAATCTACCCTGGAACCTCCACCGGTCGCTTGCACACAATATCGATTAACGGCTGTGCAACTTTCTCGGACCACTCCTTTGGTACCTTGTACTTCTCTGACCGGCGTTGTCGATAAAGTTGCATTACTTCCTTCCGAATGTATGTCGCAGTATTGCTGCCCTGATCATACCATCTTATAATAGCTTCAAGCGTTTTCTCATCGTTGATATTGAAAACGTAGACTTTCTCCATGATGAGCGTCGTGTCTTAGCATTGCCGTAGTCAGCCTACTGATACCCATTACAACCAAGAAAACATCTACTAACCTGCTACCCGCTGTTCCCACCTACAGAAAGCCATCAAATTCGGGTGGGCATTCACCTCGGAGAAGTCGGATGATTGTCGGTGGCCTATGAGACGTCGGCTGTCATCCAAATGTTTTTCCAAGAGACGAATAAGCTTGTGGGAAGAAAACATATCAGTGAACTTGGTATTACAATGGATTAAATCGCTTACCTTGATTGGTGCCTGAGGCCCCGATGTAGAGTCTGTCCAAAAGGTATCCCAAGTCTTGATGAAAGGTCCGCCACGAAACATCTTCTCGGAGTAATTTTTATGATAGTTCCCTGAGGACATAACCGTTTAAAAAGGGGTCATATATACTTATTGAGCACCAACAATTTAATCCATTTCTAGAGAAACAGGGGTAAACGTTCAATGAAAGACGCAGTGATTAAGGCGAATAATACTTACGAAGCAGAGGTGATGAGTTTAATCTTACTATCGGCACTTTGGGCGGAGGCGAAAAAATTGCGAAGGTCATAACCGCTTCGTGCTTGACGCTGCGTTTCTGTCAAAGACAATACTTTCAGTGATTCATCAATCAATCGGGCTAAGCGACTGTCGTCTGGAGCCGACTTGTGCACTTCAAGTAACTTCTTGTCAAACACGATGCAAATCTGCACACCAAGCTAACTCACCTTCGGATAGAGTTACAACGGCCCTTGGTGGATGCTGCATGGTCAAAAGGGGTTTCTTGTAGTGTTGCTCGAATCGTTTGTCCGCCTCAACACCAGCAATCTTTTCGAGCTCGTCATCATCAACTTCCTCGTCTTCTTCTTCCGCTTTTTCTTCCAATTTCTGCTGCATATCTTGTAAAAATGTGTCGAACTTGGTCACAATGGCCACAACCGGTACTATGGGAAACGTCACGTTTGAAGATGGTGATTCATCTTTGATCTTACCTGTCAAAGGCATCAAAAAAAAATCTTTCTCTGCTTGCTGGATGGGCCGAGAATTCATCTCCAAGCAGTACCTGCGGCAATTCGGCTGAGCTTGCCCATAATGAGGAAAAGGAGCAAGACGAACCACACCAAATGCAATTTCTGATTTATGTCTTTTGCCCGTGAACGACTGTCGATGAATTTCCAAACAACATCCACCTCTGCCTGCTTTCCCGCTTCAAATCCCTCGGAATCATGCGCAATAATCTTGTTGTTCCCCTCGAATTCGATTTCTTTTTCAATATTATGGATACCTCTCTTAAGACATCGTATTTGGTTTCTGCGTGGTATTACAAGTCGAACGACTTTGCACTCACCGTGGTGCTGGGTGCGTCCACCTCAAATGGAAAATATGAAATGTATGCCTTGCGAGAGCTTGGTCATTCTCACCATATTCCCGCCACACACCTGGAACGTAAAGTTAGTGGCTTCGTGAGATGCGAGATTTGGTTTGAAGTGCTAACTTTATACAGAATTGTGGTTTTGCCGCACCCCGTTTTCCCGATGATCAACAATCTAAACTTTTCAAGCGGAGGCAATGCGACCGCGACGGCTGCTGCCAGTAATCTCTTCAATTCTTGCGCCTCGGAGGCATCTAGTTGAGGCGCTTTTTCAGATTCCACATCTTCATTTTTCGATGATGACTTCAACAGTCCCTTAAATTTATCGAACTTCGTTGGAGGGGGTTTTGGACGGGGGCGCAATGCCTCGCGAGTTGCAAGTTGAAATACTTCGCGAACCCCCTCTCCAGTCCTGCTAGAGCACTCAACATAGTGCCTTGCTCCGATTTTCTTGGCAACTGCCTGTCCCTGGTATGAAATGGTAGTGGAGGAGAGTACCTCTTCCAAGTTTAGTTCAACCTACCTCCTCAACGGTCACTTGACGTTGATTCGTCCTCCGTAGTTCCTCAATGGTTCTCGGATCTCTTCTCAGGTCTTTCTTCGCACCTACAAGGATGATAGGGAGTCCGTGACAGAAGTGGTCGACCTCAGGAAACCACTGCGATAATCAAAAAATCAATATTAGCACCGAGGTGTTGAGGAGCTGGCTACGCGCCTTCTCTTGGACGTTGTCCAGAGAATCGGGACTATCGATGCTGAAGCATATAAGAATAACGTGCGAGTCGGGGTAAAACAGAGGACGCAAGCGATCATAGTCTTCCTGACCAGCCATACACAATAACTCCAACTCGACACGCTTCCCATCCACCTCAACGTCGGCGACGTAATCTTCCCAGGGACTTGGGACTGATATCTGTTCACGAGTGTTATCTGTGACGCTCCAATCAATTAATATCCACATACCTCTGGGAAGGTTCCCTTCGAGAATACAACGAGCAACGCCGTCTGCGATATACCGTAGTCAGTGTCATTTGTTGCAATCCGCATTGCGATATGTCCGGACAAACCTTCCCTGCACAACCGTCACCTATGGTGACGAGTTTTCGGCGGATCAGAGCCATCGCGTCCTATAATCCTCGACCGTTGGCGGTAGTGAATATGATAATGCCAAAGTTGCTTGTAGCACACGTTCAGATTGGGTCGCTCGGAAAGGCCCGACAGCACCCCCACGTGTTGGACAATGCTCGATGTCGTTACTTTTTGTCCTCTGAAAGGTTCCGTTATGTTTTGACGTCCGAGTCTGCCTGCCAGTGGCCATGTATTTGCTTCAAAGTTCAAATTGATCGACAGCACCTGCTCACTATATCAGTAAGCTTTACGCACGAAAAATGCATCCACTTCGGACTCACGCGCGGACGAAGGACGAGGGAATGCACACTCAGCATATACGTCTACCAAACGAGAGGTTTTGAGTGGGACTTCTCATAACAAGTTTGATGGTGGAAGCAAAGGTTGGCAAGAGAGAGATGGTTGTGACTCAATGTGAGTCAGAGATGAATTCGCGTGACGCTCCAGCAAAACAACCTCTACATATATCTTCAACAGGAATTACAATCCCAACACCGAGATCGCTACCGGTGTTATTTACAGTGTAATATATATCACAGTAGTATCACACACAGAGGACGAGTGCTAGGCCCAAACCCAAATACGCAATGAAAACCATCATCAACGCAACGCACTCTCCCGCAAGGTATTCGTCGAACTCCAAAGATTACTCCAAAGCTTTTCCCCCTCAACCCCCTCATCTCTATTCATCCCACCAGCAACAGGCGCCGCAGTCCCCATAATAATCGCCAAGTCTCTCTGGCACTTTTGTAAAATCTTGGTAAGGTGCGCCAGCCCCGCCTGCTGCTCCGAAAGGATCTAAATTTCAAAAAAAACCACAACGTCAATCGCCCTCAACTCAAAAAAGCAAAATAAAATCGAAACCCACCTGCGCAATCTGCCCCAACCCCTCATCATCAACAACAGCCCACTCCCCCGTCCCCGCACGTCCCCTCTCAACACTCGCACTAACAGCCCCAAGCAACGCCCAAAGCTCATTCAACCTTTCTTTAACCCTTCCCTTCCTAATCTCATCCTCAATCTCCCCCCTCATCTCCTCCTCCTCCGGCCTAATCGCCGACGACCTAACCGAAGGAATCAACAAATGCAGATGCTGCACGAACGCCAACAACCGATGGACAATCTGCGTTTGTTTTCCGGATGCGCGGAGGAGGCGGGTGGAGTTTGAGATGGAGTGGGCTGTGGAAAGGCTTCGAACCGGGATTTGAGGTCCATAGAACGTCGGGAATGAGTTAACCGAGAAGCTCTGAGCATTAAGCGAGCTTTGGCAGAGGAGAAGCAACCGATCAGATGATCGATGTATGTGAGAGGTCTGCCTGCGGCCACTGGAAAAGAGTTGATGTTGGATCAACGAGCTGCGAGTTCGTGAACAGAATTAACCCATGGCAATATTCCCTTCGTGATTCTTGTAGAACCAGGACCTGAGTAACGGATGCAGGCAGTCAACGAGGCAGAAGAGCAAATACACGCGAGGTGACAAGGAATCCAGAAGTCGAGGAAGGGAGAAGGGTATGAATGAATAAGTGATGCAAGAGCGATAGCTTACCAAACGAGGTACGACCGTATCCCTACTCTCTAGCTCTCAGACTCAAGCTTGGTATTATGACCAGGAGGACGGCAGGAGTTTTCCAAGAGTGTCGTCCACCTGGGCATCATTAATAAAGCCAGCCACGTCGGCGATGGAGAGTCTAGGGCAGACTTGTAGGAAAGGAATGCCGACGATCAACGAAGTTTCCTCCGTCGCTTCGAGCACTGGGAGTCCGAATATTCCAATTCCGTTTATACTTGAACATTGACGGTACAGTCTCCTTAGGCTTTGGCGAAAATGGCGTGGAGGCCATACCTGTCAACCTATGTTACCCGATGGCGATGTCAACGACTTGAACGACTTACCAGTGAGGTACAAAATCTATGCTCGAAGGTTGATGCTCTGCCAAAGATGTTGGTCAGAACTATTCCATTGATGTTCGTCAGGCACGGAAACGGTCAACGGGGGTGATGAACAAACCTCATTAGTAATTGACTCAACAAAGATGAGCTTATCTGGAGGTGTGACGGTGCGGACACGCTCAGCCGCCGTGCTTTGTGCTTGAATGTATTGAGCAGAGTGGTTGACATCTTTTTCGTAGGCATGGGGAATGAACGAGTCCAAATTGAAACGAGGGTAGGGTGGCCAGCACCCGACTGGAAGGATTGGAAGGCGAAGGGGATTAAGATGGGTTGCGAATGAATTCGACATACGAACGTGCAACAGATGAAGTTCTGTGCTGTAGTCGACGATCCACTTCGACATGCCCTCCCCCCCTCATCCCAAGCAGCCAAGCGGCGCCCACCTCTTTAATGGTGCGCAAATCGAATGCGAGGGCCTCCAAGGTCCAGGCTCACGTGACCCTCCAGAATAACGAAACCAGAAGTCTTACGAAAACCGATGTTCCATCGTTTGGCGGTAGCGATGGAAGGCGTCGGAGATAGTCTAGACACTACCTGTCGTAAATGCCACTAAGACAGGCGACGACGACACACTGCTTTGATCTCTTGAGATGCGCGTGAATGCCCTGATGAGGAATGCCCAAACAACTTCTTGGACGCAAAACTCAAAGGTCTATTGAGAGCGTTTGATGCCGCCCGTAAAGCCATGCTGGAAGGGGAGAAGGAGAGAGGTGGGGCAGAGATGTTGGGTGGCAGTGGAAATGTGGTGTTGACATTGTTAGCGCCATTGTTGTTCGCGGGTATTGGGTATTCTGGGGGCTAATTGTCCGTTGAGGGCGTTAGAGGGATCTTCCAGTCGTGTACTGGTCGTCTGGGTTGGGATGTGATTCCTAGAGCAATGGGTCAGGCGGGTAACGATGGAGGGGGGTAGACGCACCATCGACTGCACGCTTGAACTCGACAGCTCGAGCATCGTCAACAAGCACGTACTCGCAAAGCAGCTGACCATCTTCTTCTATTTCTCCAGGCAGAAAGGAGCCTTCTGTGGAGAGCGGCTTCTTGAACGACTGGCGTCGCTCATTCGCACCCGTAAATGATGATCCCCGTGGTCTAGTGACAACGTTTGGCGGTCTATAGCAACTTGATGTCGCGTTTCCTGGATAGGTTGGGCACAAGCACAAGCACTCGAAATCAGCGATGTGCACAACGCTGGGGTTTAAGAATCATGTTGACGTTGAAGATCCATTTGGCTAGGTTGAGGCAGGTGAGTCGTTTTTCACTTGGTTGGCGAGGAGGGCTGATGGGTGTAGACAGGAACGACGAGTGCGGCTGCTGCTGGGACGAGTTCTGCCGGTGGGTCGAGGGAGAGGGGGAATTGGGACGTGGGGTAGAGGTCGTGATGGCACCGTATACTTGCACAGCTAATAGGACTAATAACAGTATCAACGTCCAAACGGCCGTAGAGTAAACGCTACGCGCTGAAGCTTGAAGATTGAGTACTGAGTCCCAGTGAAAACCTGCTCTGGATGTTTCTGGAGAAAACGGCCAAGTTGCTGGCGTCAGCCGTCGTTGTCCGGGATAGTCCGAAGTTGGTCCGAGGCAACTTCAATGTAACTATTCTTTCTGGGCGCTACCGTAGATATCTGGATGTTCCGACTCAAGTCAATTACAAAATTTCTAAGTCATCGTTCTCCATTTTTTTCTCTCTAAGCAAATGTCCAAGCAACGTCCAAGCGGCAGGTTTATCCTACTGAGCGCTTCCTTCTGCTCTGCGTTGGGAAAGCTTTACCTAAGCAACAAATAATGCTCTGAAGTCGTCGCCACTCTTCCTTCCCCCACCACCATCTCCTCCCCACATGCCACGACGTCCCCATCCTCTTCCCATGCTTGACGCGACGGCATTCCCGTTTGTGTAGCGCTCGACTCGGGGAATTCCTATGGCTGAGAGTGGAGCTTGATTTACGCAGTTCCCGAGCAATACCGTTTGTACCTGGTGAGTGTATGTATGCGCCTCAAGTGCCTCGTTTGTTGCTGACAGTGCTTGGGAATGCTTTGCGCCACCACCTGGGCAGCGCAACATTGATTGTAGGAGCGGTGCGTGGATTCACCATCCCCATTCTTACGCATTTCCACGACGCGACTCACCATCTTTTCTCAAGCTAGCTCAAGTTGGGATGGGCGACGCGCCGCGACCTCGGATTTGGAAGGCCGAGTTTTTACATGTCGTTCATCAGACTATCACGCAATCAGGTGTGTTCAATCGTGTCTCCCTTTGCTCTTGTCTAATCTCGATGCGATATTTAGCACGAAGAGGCCTGAGGGCCGTGTTTTCCCACCGGGGCTGCTAGGAGACGACGGCTTGCAACACAGGCTGGAGGAGCTGGGATATGCGACTAGAGCTGGGGTATACGGCTACCGAAGCAGGATTGAGAGCACAGGTGGATCGGGGATGCGGGTATGGTCAGGTAGGACGCGGATATCGCCAGATTGAGGCCAGAAGGGGCCAGATTATATTGTGTACAATAGGGTAGAATATAATTATAGATTTTTCCAGCCCACAACGGCAAGGGGGTCTTAGGATTCCAAAGTCCGACCGGGGGTTGGGCAGGTAGGTCAGCTGCAGGCCCAGAAAAAAAATTCTTGGAACCCTCTACAAAATGATCTCAAAACAGGCCTGAAAGGCCATACCTTGCAGGTTTGCAGTGCCAATATACTCCAGAACATGGAGATCAGTCCAAATTTAATGATATTCAAGCTTTATATAATATTTCTTTAATCTTATCTGGTACTTCAGAGTTGACAAGGGAGCAGGAGGCAAAAAGGGGGAGATGCTCCAGTGGTGGCAGACTTGTAAAGTATCATCACTGATGACATGGAATTGGAGAATAACAGCATGAGTATCATTCAAACTTAGCTTGACAGCCACTCACATGATGTAAGAAGCTTGGCTGTGAGACGCAATGGGTAAGGCTATCCTATCTTCCATATGAAAAAGGTTTTATATCACTCACCTACATTTCAGTATCACCTAGGTTGTGTTTCGTTGGAAACTGTTCCACAAAACTGGGTTTGCAAGGCCTGTGAGGCATCTGGGACAAGTAGAGGAACAAAGCAATCATGATGATGATGTCACATTACCATATATGGGTATGTGCCTGATTACGTAGGTAGGTAGGTCGAGCTCCAAGGGCTTAAAAAAAAAAATCGACCCCGGGTATTTTTTTTAAATCCTAAGACCCCCTTGCACAACGGTCTACCCCAGAATATCCCAGTCAAGGCCAGAAGCAGCCGGAAATTTGACCAAAACCTAAAACGAACCATCTTCTAACCCTCCAGCGTGAGCCAGATATTTTCTGGAAAGCGGACAAAAACTGGCTTCAGCCAGCGATTTCTGGAGGTCCAGCTTAAGCCGGCTTCTCACGGATATTTCCAGACCCCCCCAGAGCAGGTTTTCACTGGGACTGAGTACTGAGTGCTGATTTTCAATAATTCAGCACACCTGGCCACACCGTAAGTGTTGCGTTTGTAAATAGATACTCCTCCGAACATATATTCGAATGCCAAATTCGACCCATCGCAAGAAATGAATGTACAGCACGCGATAAGACTTCGAAGGCAATGCCATACCCCATTGTACTTCAAGTTGGAGGTTGTGGTCCAAGGGGCAGGAGGTGTTGTCACTGCTTGATGATGTAATTTCAGGCCTCCTGGACCTCTTGCTCAACTTTCATCTCCTGGATCCTGGCATCCATCATGGCCAGCACCATTAGGTCTGCGAAGTCAGACAGTCAATGGGGGGGCAGCGCCGAGCTCCTCGCATACAACATCACGATCTCGCCGGTCACTCCACACGAATTCTTTTTCCCCTTAGACCCATCACCAACTTTACCTCTAAACTTGATTGATCCTGCCATTATCAACGCTCCTCCTGACGGGGACCATGAGCACCTTCCCAATGCCATTTTGAACTACCTAGGCTACCTTTCTCTCGCTTCCAAGCCCACTCAAGAGAGTGTCATAGACAACTTTGCCGCGGAGACTCTGAAGCTTCTAGGATTCAATGGTCGCGACACTCTCGTCATGATGCACTATATCGTCCCTTTTATTGTCTGTGGTGTCAACGATACTGTGGCAGAGATAGACGTGTGCCTCCTACATCGTACCAGTCTAGTCTACCCGCCTTACCTTTTACCTTGTCCCTGTCGCTCGGGCGTTGACCAATGCTGTTCTACTCGGCGAGTACCCGCTCACTCAAACGCAAGTCCTGAAGTGCGTTACCATAGGATCGAACGCCCGGGATACTGTCGAAGGAATGGAAAATACGAACTATCGAGAGCTCATTTTCAGGCGCTTGCTTGCTTTCAAAATGTTGGCGAAAAGGCAATGGGAAGAAAATTTGAATGGTCTGTAGCCAACTAGACATCTGAACCAGTTGTCAACGATGTTTTGACCGAGCCAAGTTAATTTTGGTGCTGTGTTGCTTATCCGTCCTCCTATTTTGATTTGCGCTGGTCTCAACTGTATTGACTCGGAGACCGTACTTAAAACTGCTTCTTCTCGGTCTCCAAGTTATCACAGTTCTCTCACCAGTCTTGGTCTTGAGCTTGAAGCTTGAAACCTCAGTTTACACTTTTACAAGTCTTGGTCCATTCTACACTTTCTTTTACCAACAGTCCGACAGTCCAGATGATCATGTGGGTTTCTAAAAAATGCAATACTTCGTCCGAGGTCTCGCCTTAGTTTATCATCAAGGTCGACGTAGGATATAAAACCAGGGTTCGCCATGGAGCGAAGGTAAGCTTGCCGAACACCTTCTGAGCATCCGACTCACCCCTAGTCCTGTGCATATCACGCCCCCCGAACCGTGTCAGAAAGTTGTTATGTAATCTTCGGACTTTGAAACGCGTCGCGTCAATATTGTGGTAGGTCCCTCGTACTCTTGACGCGTTTATAGCTTTACAGTGCACCCTGTCGCTACAAATTCAATTCAGATTAATTCCAATGATGGAAGTGAGTAATTTACACTATGTAAGGACGACTCCTAGAGAATACCCAACTGTTGCGTCACCCCAAATTCACCCTATGGACGCCATTCTCCATACTTTTCTCCTTTCCGTTTGGATCTTCGATAAGGCCGCGTCGACGTGTTTTGTACTGTGGGCCATATTGTTCTCGCACTTTATGAGAAACACTTGCTTGCGGTGCTCTGGGTGCTTGTCGGCACTTCGGTCTGTTGGCTATGTCTTCCATCGCTTCGCGTTTGCGATTCAAGATTTGTTGTTCACTCGAAATTTGGTCTATCGGTTATCTGGGCTTAATATCTACAGAATGAGTTTCGTTTTCATCTTCGGTAACTGTTGCCGTTCATTGTTTTTCATGTCGCTTTAGTTAAGCAAGTTCTCGGGCATCAGTGTGCCCAGCATTGATATGTGTCTGAATATCAATAATAGAGTCGTAGAGAGCGGTTCCGCGGGTGCTGTAGTAGATCCATGAATGGCCAAGAAGATCTTCGAGGTGGGAAGGGAAATGGATGAGAAGCAAGTGGCGTTAAGTTTTGACAGTTTGAAAACCTATAAAGTCATGAGCACGAAACATTTTAACAGTGGGAAGTGTACGATGTTATTGGCTAGTCCCTTTGTTGGTGTGATGACGATGCCGATTGGTCTTTTTCAGGTACTAGGTTTGAGCTGTACGGGGTGTAGCCCGTCCGTCCATATTGGTAGAATCTTCTTGACGATGGTACATATGAGTCTAGGCCGATAGGGTCCGGTCAGCGGGCTCCTGTGGTCATCTGCATAGGTCCGTAAGGTTCAATCCAATCAAGAAGTAAAGTTACAAGAAGTGTAGTGTTCGAAAATCGTTGAATGTCGCGTCGACAATGAAGGAACAATGAAGGAATCTTGAAGGAACCGTAGATATATCGATGCGACGAGGTTGGACCGATGTTTCAAAGTCCGAAGATTACATAACAACTTTCTGACACGGTTTGGAGGGCGTGATAGGGTAAAACTATTCAGAAACCCCCCTTTCTAGTAGAAACCCCCGTTTCTGGCATAACCTTATCCAGAAACCCTGTATAGTCTCCCCCGAAAATTTGATGGGTTCGCCGTCCACGGCGTCATGTGATGTCAGAAGGCTCAACTTTCACGTTGCCTTCAACCTTGTGTAGCTTGTGCTTCGTGCTAACATCCAGGGTACGTGCCTTCATCATCGCTATCCTTCGATCTATTCACCGGCCGCCGTAGCTAATGTAACATAGCCCGAACGAACGGCGGACAAGTAGGATTCATTGGTTTGGGGAGGCTGAAGTGCGCAAGCTCAGAGACTTCGATAATGACCCGAGGAGTTGCTGGCAGGTGTTTGCCAGGCTCGTCAAGCAATTCAGGATCAAGTTGGTCAAAATCAATGAAGGAACGCTGACCTATGGAATTGCTATTCGTCGTCTTGCTCGCCGTGGAGGTGTGAAGGGTATCTTTGGTCTCATCTACGAGACACATGAATATATCTTGGAAATGTGGGTCACCTCGCTTTCGCCCGCCTGGCGCCTTCATCGTGTCTCTGACCTTTTATTCCAAGGTTATTCGCGACTCAGGAACATTCACAGAGCATGCTGAGTGGAAGGCACTCAATGTTGTATATGCCTCGAAACGATTGGGGCATACACTATACGGTTTCGGAGAGATACAGTCTCGAGGGAGATATCGTACACAGGTAAAGTCACCCATTGTACAAGTGTGATTCCAAATTTACCAACACCGTCAGCAACTCCTCAGGGTCTGAGCAAACCCTCCCCCTGACTCGAAGTCGGACATGGCCTTACCAAAAGCCAACACCGTCCCCTCCTTGATCTCCTCAAAACAAGGCTCCACATCCCTCGACAGGTGGCTGCGTAGAATGTGGCTATGATATGGGTCTCAGCGGACTTGTGGTCCGAATGTATCGTCGATTTGGAAGACCTGTCTATGTCGGGTAGGTGTCAACATCATTGATAAAAAAGGGAAGGGGGCGAAAGAAATGCGTACCCCAGAAAGATTTCTAGTCAAGGAAATATACTCCTCGCTCGCTCTCTGCATATCATCCCACAATTTAGGGCCATTCACGATGACGAGCCAGCCTTCTAGTATGGGGACGAATGCTCTGTCTGGGTACTGTGTCATTCGATCCCCTTAGTTAGAGTTCAACTTGATGCGCAAGTTGGAGTGATGGAGAGAAGCAAGGAATAGGATCGACAAAGTGAAAGGAAGACAAGCCAAGAAACCAAGGCGCGTACCTTCGCATAACCATCCAACACAATATCCTTACCCGCCCAAATCCATCGGATCGTAGAAAAGAAGGAGAAGAATTGCGAGGAGTAGCCGATCATTGGGATATGGTTGGGGGTGGGATACATGTCCCAGATTGTATTTTTATCTTATTTAACTCTTCTCCTCGTCTCGCACGTCGACACTGAGATTTTTCGCCAGTGTATCGGTCACCATAATTCTCAAACATTTATTCATTCCTCAACGAGTCTCTGCTCCCGACCTTCGTCCGTCACGACAACATTTGCTGTCATTGGCCAATGACGTAGCGACAGACATTTATTTTCATTCTCACACTCGGCTCATGTCCCCTACGATAACTTCATGAGGGCGAGGTAAGAGTGGACAATTGTGGTGAATTCGCCGTTGTAACAAAATGTGACAATGTAATTGACTAATAGCCGCCGACCATCATGCACCGGTCACCGAGAACTCAATTTGACCATATGCCAGGGGTTTCTCGAACTACCCTCGGAAACCCCGGGTTTCTACCAGAAAGGGGGGTTTCTGAATAGTTTTACCCGGCGTGATATGAAACAGACCACATACACACGTGAACCCTACAAATCCACAATATCGTGGTCTGTCTACGAGAGACTAACTCACCCCTAACATCACTCAGAGCGACCTATGAGAAAGCCGTTAACGACACCGACCCATTGAAACTCCTCAAACTTATCCGTCATGGCCCTCTCTCCCTCTCACTCTTACCGATGACTCCAGATGATCTCGGGAGTTCATTGAAACCATCCATGCCAGCTGTGTTCATCACTAGCTTTATGTCAGAAAGTTGGGAGGTCTCTATGAAGCCACGGAGACATGCTGCATCTTAACAGCAGCTCGTCGCAGCACCAGGCCTATTTCGATTTACGATAGGCTCGGCTGATTGATAACATGGATTCAGCGTTTTCTCTCTCATTTCGGACGCTATTCGAATCGTAAACCCTTAGACTGTTGTTCGGAAAGAAGGCCTGAATACTCTTCGGCCTGGTATTCCATTCTTCTGATGTTGTGCTAGCTGCCATAGCTCTCCCCCACTATGACATTTCCTTAAAAAGAAGGTATGACAAATCTACAAAGAATGGTAAGCCATAGTTTTTACCGCACACGATTAATAAATGGTGGAATGGTGCAGCGGTTAAGTATACTGTGGTTATTTAGTCATGTGATTCATCCTTCTAAGGTTGTCGGTTCAATTCCTTTCTAGGGAAATTATTTTCTGCTGCACTTGCGGAATTGTCTTTTATTTTTTTACTTATACACCAGGGTAAAAGGTGAGAAAGGGCTAGGTTAGGAATATTTTTTTCTCTGTGCAGTAGCACACTCTCAGTTAGGTCAGGAAGTAGGTTAATGGTTGGGGTTATCACCATGGTAGAAACCGGTGTTTCAGTGATGGACACCCACTTATTCTTAATTAGATTGGGAGGGTAGGGTACTTTACTATAGTTTAGGGGTTAGGAGGGTAGAAGCTTGAGAGAGCGCACTAGTAGCGCGCACTCTCGAGCTGACTTGGTGCAATGCATTGCTCTCAGTGACTAAGTCGTGAGCCAATTCCCGCTACGTTAGTAGTGGGTCTTGTGGTGGGCGAAAGGGTGGGAAAAAAAACACATGGAACTGAGACATCACATTTTTTCACACAGTCACACGCAATCTCACTCTGATTAAATCACTAGATGCTGACACTTATCAGTGGCAGCGGACACCTTGCTTGCTGACAAATACACTGTTTCTTCTTGTAAAATAAACAAACCAATGGCATCAGTGATCACATGCGCACAAGATTGGATGGTCACTCGTATCTTCACGATGTGGGAAGTCGTTAGGACGCTATAAATTACAATCTCGCCGTTTAAGCACAAGTTAACATTTCCAAGGGATTTTCTTTCGCTGTATAAAAAATGTTGGCCGTTCGCTATCACTACTTAGGGCTATTTCTGTATCGAAGGCAAGTATAACTAAATTATAACGATTGATGATGTCAGATGCATTGGCATGTGAAGCCCGTTCCATTCGTCTTAAATCTATTATATACTCTCCTGCTAGATCTCGTTATGCCTCGGTTTTCTCCACTGACAATTTATGGGAGTTTGGTATCAATGAAGAAAAGCCGGTTTTCGATTCCGATGTTAAAGAGATTGAAGCATCTCAAACATCTCATGACCCGGTTGGTTTTTTCCCAAGGGTTGGAGCCCAACGTTGATATTCATACCAGCCATTCGCACGGTTTGTCAAGTGTATATTTTACGGTACAGATTGCACCAGGCCATTCTTGGTGAAAGTGCCATATCGTGTCGGATTGCATAACCAGCAAATTGTTTCTTCTCTCGACACAAGCTACTGGTTGCCACAAGGCGGCGGCAGTGCGATGGTGGATTTTACTCCTAAAGTTTACGAGATATGCTCGCCCCCACAAGAAGATTCAGAAGGGGAATCGTGCTCTTCTAAGGATGAATCTGAGGTAGAGCGTCTCTATTCAATCGTTTATTCACCACAAGTTAGTGTCGTTGTCTTTTGCGTTTGCTCATTTCAACCGTCATATAGCCCAGAGAGGGTGTTCCCCATGGATTGAGGGTCAACAAACTTGTTCACAGCTTCGAGGAGGATTTAGCCGATGATTGTCTGGGTAACATGTTGATTGCGTTGCGTCGATTCAACGATTCGCTTTGGGACACCACCGATAATGATATCTCCCGAGCCAACATAGCTCTGATAAGGTGAATGTTTCTAAAGATGATGTGAACCTTTTCTGATGTCTGTTTGAATCGCTCCTGTAGTGCTGTAGACAGCGACGCATTTGTTGAACTTGATTGGCAGACGGTACTAGGAAATGTATCATAGAAGTATTTTGAGCTAGCAACAACGATGTGTATGTCCTCGCTCTTACTTAATAATACTGCAGTCCAGTTCTTTATTATCTGGTATCAAGTTAGAATGTTAAGCCTGTGTCATAAGGTAGACAACAACTCACTTCAAAGGTAGTTGGCTGGTAAGTACGTTGAGTAATTTTGAGGAGTGTAATTTTGAGGAGTGTGTTTTTGAGGAGTTGTTTGACGATCGACAAAGCGTATTGAAACAGTTGTCGAATCAGCTACCCATGGTAGATCAGTGGGGCTAACCTTCTGTCCTCCTACTTGGACAATGTTTACCGAACGTAGAAGCGGGAATTTTGTTTCGCTCAGCATAGTTTGCAGATTTTGCCAATCGAGACGCTTGCCATCATCTGGTTGCATCACAAGGAAAAGTTCCTCGAGTATCCACCCTCCAGCTGATCGCCACCTGACCAAACTCTTACTGATTTCGCTGAAGTTGCCTCTGTGGTCGCATATGAGGACACGTACGCTGGTCACCAACGTGGTGTTGCAGAAACTTTCCAGACGGTGCATGGCTGTATTTTATCAATATCATTCCTTAAATATAATGTAATGACACACCGGTAATGGCAAGAATCTCAATATTTGGTTTCCAATTGTATAGGACGCTGCCTGGTATCGACGCTGAATAATGAAGGTGCAATACACGGACAGAAGATAAATCCATTATGGGACTTGTGTCGCTCCATTTAGCCTTGAATAAACGTGCAAACACGAACGCGTCATTCTGCGCAATATACAGTATGGTTGGCTTTGGGATGGGTCTTCTGACGAATCTCTCGACTCCAGCACGAGGAGTGAAGTTTATGTGAAGGTCGTGAAGTTTCAGACGCATGATGTTGTGACAGTGCGCAAAGGTGGTGACTGGAAAGTGTCGGAATCGAGAGAGCATGAGGGTTGAGAGGTTTGGTGAGGAAAAGACGCGAATAAATTCGGTCCGTAGCTCTTCTGGTATGGCGTTCCAGTTCCTTACGGGATAACCTCCTGTGAGCTTGAAGCTCTTTAGTAGGGACAACCGTTGCATCAGGCCCGTCTGTGTGTCGTCATAGTCAGAGTCATGCAGTTGATAGCGAAGGTGATATATATATTGGGCGATGTGTGGAGAGGCATGCAAAAGTTTGAAAAGGAGTCGGACTGTGGGCCCTGCAACGGAAATCGTCGCGAAAAGACATCTTTGCGATGGTTGAACCAACAATCGGCATGTTTGGGACATGGAGGACAGCATTTTCCAATCTTCGGCAAGCGTAAGCTGGTCCAAGACGGTATCTTGTAAGACGTCGAACAGGACAGTGACTGGCATTCCTTTTTCTAATTGTTCGTCAGTTCGATATGGTAGTAGATTAGTTGTCTTACTTGTGATCAATTTTTTTTTTGAGGATGATAGAACGGTGTGGTATGGAATAAATGCCTACAAGATTACTAAGCAGAGCATATTTCCCAAGACTATGTCAGGATGAGTGCAGGCCATGAAGGCTTGTATAACGTATTTCTGTGGTTTTTTTACCGCGACGATTCAGCTATGTAATTCGATAGAATCCGGAGCTGTACAAACGTAGGTTGATAATTCAAGTGTTACTTCAACAGGTGATAAATTATCAAGCACCTCCCCCGGCATCTCAGGGTGGTTATCAATCTGGGGTCTTTCCTTTTTTTGAGCTGCTGCCTTCGTTGTCCCCAGGACCAGCTTTACGCTTCCCCTCGTTTGCTACAGTATGTCCCGAGCGCAACTTGGAAGGTCCCGCCACTGCATTTTGTGAAGGATTTGCTTGCTGGGTAGCTACAGTTGGAGAGGGTGTTTTCGGTGTTGTGAACTCCGAAGTTGGTTCAGAGCCTGCAGTAGAGGAGCCATCAGACCGCCGTGGAGGGGTAACTGGAGGCCAAGACGTGGAAGAGTCGATGGAACCTTCGATACGAAGAGGGCTCCGGAGAGGAGACCTCGGAGTTTCTTCGTGGATGGGATTACCATCTGACAGTGATTCAACAATCTTTGTACCTGCAACGGAATGAAGCAATTTGTCACTTAAATGCTAAGGAATGCGTACCATTTGCGCCGGTCGAAGCGACCATTTGAACTGGAGCTACGCCCTTCTCGGCTATATTTGTACCTAAAACGGATTAACGTTAATTGGTATGAAATGCTAACGAACGCGTACCATTTGCGCCCGTCGAAGGGACCATTTCGAGCGGGGCTACGCCGTTTTCAAGAATGTTTGTTCCTGCAACGGAATGGGGTTATTTGTGAACTGGTGTACTATCATTGAACGCGTACCGTATGCGCCCTTCGAAGCAACCGTTTGAACTGGGACTATACCCTTTGTTGGGATCGTTTGAACTGGAGCAGAGATTGCCGGGACAGGAGGATAGAACGCGGCTACTGCAGCAACTTGTTCGTTCCTGGTCGGGCCAGTCGGTGTTGTTGGCAAACGGACGGGGCCAGCACCACGTCGATAGGGGCTGGGTTGTTGGGGGGGTGCACGCTTCAAAACGATGATTTGCTCAATAGTGGCGGAGAAAGTGTCGTATTTTTTGTCTTGAATGTAGTAATGCTTCAAACGGAACGTAAGTTCGACTAGAGCCCCCTTGATCGTTTCCGTAACTCTCATAGGCTGTACAGCCGCTTCATTTTCATCGTAGACCATCAATGGTAATACTCTGTGAGTCTGAACCAAGTCCGCAAGGGCATCCCGCTCATTCACGCGAACTGGCCATGAATTGGTTTCCGCTTCTGATCCCGGTGCTACAAATAACTAGTTAGTCATTAAGTACTTGTCAATATGTGATAGGTGATGTACGATCAAAAGCTGGATCCTGTGGAGTGTGTTAAAGAAGCAAGTAGTCGTTTGAAAGTGAACCGCTTACCTTGACGACAAAGATTGGCGCAGAGAAACGAAGGGAAGAATTGATCCCTTCGGTAAGTACAAAAAACTTGTGATCTTCAGAAGTCGCGATGAGAGCTTGTAAGGACGTGATTGCCGTGATAGACCTGTCCCAGTCGCTTCTGAAGTCGACGTCGCTGGGCTTTACGAGAGTTAGCCCAAACTTGGAGGTTGCAAGTGTGTTGTAGCCTCCATGATTACCCCAGGGCTCGACAGCCAAGCGACTTTCGGAGACTTCGCCGACGACGACGCACACTGTCTCTTTGATGTCGGATCCAGGCGCGGGTTGAGAGTCGACGAGTTTATGTCCGCTGCCATGGCTTCCCCACCCTACAGTCGTTGTCCAACCCGCGCTGGCGGTGTACTGCCGCGTTCAAAGCAGCCTGTTACGAGTGGCTGGCCCACTATAAACCATGTTTGCTTTGAGGTATCAGACAACGTCTAAGACGTAACAACGGATTTACTCACCAAGTTGTTTGTCGTGGACACGAAAGAATGTGAAAGTCGTGGCCAGCGAAAACAGCGTGCTATATATTTTCGTCCTCCTAGGAAAAAAAAAAAAAAAAAAAAAAAAGGTGATAAGTTTTCGATCCCTTGAAGAAAATTTACTGAAAAAAATTTACTTGCAGTAACGGGCCGTTATTGTTGTAACACTTCAAAACTTTTTCTGCATCGATCCGTCGCCGGTCTGCGAAATCATATAAGGAAACAGGTATCATCGCAACACGCGATCCGGTAGTGTATAGGTAGTCTATCTAAGTTACATTAAGCAGTTTCGCGCCTCCGAGGGCCAATCAGGGGCTGCGAGCAGAGGTCTCCGCAGCTAACATTGCGAATCTCATGTCCACAGCTCTCAGTCTCTCAGACGGATGAGTGGTAAAGAGAGTGTCATCAAACCCACGGAGAAGTCGTATACTGGACCTGCCCTTTCCTCTCGATAACGCCACATACGCATTGAACGGATGAAGCTTCCCTCCTGGCGGGTCTGCTATATCGAGATAAAGAACGGGAATTGTTTGGCCTTGTGACTTATAGTCTGTGAATGCGTATGCCGGGGTGATGGAAACCTGTCTCCTGATCACAGATATCTTCTGCCCAGCTCCGTCGAAGAACCTAAAGCTCATTTCTGATGGGCAAATCGGTAGCAGTCCCAACTCCAGACCTTCAAAGTGATGGGTGACTTGTATGTCTGGGCGGAAAAGTATGACTGCAGGAGGATAATCTAGATGTATGGCCCCGTCTTCATCAGGCTGTTTTAACATCTCTCTTCGATCGAGAATAATATCTTCGATGGTGCCACGGGTTCCGTTAGCCAGGTCATTTTCCGTTGACAGGTTCAACGTTACCATGACACGCATACCGATCGCTATTTTCACTTGATCTTCTAGTTTGCCGGTGTGTTTCGAGTTCATTCCCGCGACGAGGACACGGTGATGCAAAGGTAAGGGAGTATGCGAACGGCCAACCGTGTCTTCTGCATGCGAGATGAAAAGCCGGTTACCAGAGGAGGCGCAATGTCTCGTGATGGCTGCGTCGTTCCACGCCTCCCGCACGGCATGGTGGGATGTTACCAGGACAGAATTCGGCCAAGGTTCAATATGCGCAGCGTCCTCTTCCTTGATGATCAGTTTTTTAACTTCCTCCATGTCCTCCTCAGTGCATTCTCCCTCTCTCACTAGTGGTATACAATCTTATGATAAAAACCAGACACATGCCTGGAAGGCGATGTGTATAATGCCTAGAGGTTCAATGAGATCGCATATCTCATTGTTCTAGGATATCTCATTGCGATTTTCATATGGATACCTGGTGCTTTCAATATATATTTCATTCTCAACCCCAGGATATTTCATTGCGATTTTCATATGAAAGCCTGGCACTTTCAATATATATTTCATTCATTATCTCTGGATATCTCATTGCGATTTTCATATGGATACCTGGTGCTTTCAATATATATTTCATTCTCAACCCCAGGATATTTCATTGCGATTTTCATATGAAAGCCTGGCACTTTCAATATATATTTCATTCATTATCTCTGGATATCTCATTGCGATTTTCATATGGATACCTGGTGCTTTCAATATATATTTCATTCTCAACACCAGGATATTTCATTGCGATTTTCATATGAAAGCCTGGCGCTTTCAATATATATTTCATTCATTATCTCTGGATATCTCATTGCGATTTTCATATGGATACCTGGTGCTTTCAATATATATTTCATTCTCAACCCCAGGATATTTCATTGCGATTTTCATATGAAAGCCTGGCACTTTCAATATATATTTCATTCATTATCTCTGGATATCTCATTGCGATTTTCATATAGATACCTGGTGCTTTCAATATATATTTCATTCTCAACCCCAGGATATTTCATTGGAATTTTCATATGGATACCTGGCGCTTTCATTGCATATTTCATTGTTAGCCCCGGGATATTTCATTGTGTTTTTCATATGTGTACCTGGCACTTTCAATGAATATTTCATTTTTAGCAGAAAAATTGAATATATATATAAATGGTGTACAGAACATCAGGCACTGCCTTCAGGGTCCATCCTAAAAGGGAAATATCACCTGATTTGACCAAAAACTGAAAAAAAAACCAAGAGGAGAATGGTTTTACCTATCAGGGTCCATGGAATGGGTTGTTGGGTTGTTGGTCACATGACCAATTACCAAAAATGGTCAAAAACAAAAGTTGTAGCCATACACTGTAGCTTCCTGAATCTGTTTAAATTATGTTCTGAAGTGCTCCCATTGTGGAGATATGAGGTAAAGGAATCCCAAAAGTGTCGTGTTTTTTTTTGTTTTTTGCATTTTTCTCTATGAAAACAAAACCAAACAATATGATTTCAGTATATTTAGAAATCTAAAAGAAAGAGCTACAATTATTGTATCATGGGAAAAATGACCAAAAAAGGAAGGTGCATGCCCTAGAAAAGGAATTGTCAGATATAGACTACCAAGTTTACTGATAGACTACAAAAAAGTCGGACTCAGACTACAAAGTTTACTGATAGACTACAAAAGACTACAAAAGTCAGACATAGACTACAAATTTTACTGATAGACTACAAAAGACTACAAAAGTTGGACTTAGACTGCAAAAATTAGGGTTAGGGCTAACAGGTTATCTAAAGTCAACCTAGCCCATCCATCACATACATTGATGGGGAAATGGCTGGGGAATATACAGATACATTGCAGGGACCCTATTCCATGTCTAGTTTGAGGAATCATATGCAAAAGAGAGCATGGCAGCCATTAGAAAAGGGTGTCCTGTCCACTCTTTTAGACTACAAAAGCTTGTAGTGTCCGCTTTTTAGACTACAAAAGTTTGTAGTGTCCGCTTTTTTAGACTACAAAAGTTTGTAGTGTCCGCTTTTTTAGACTACAAAAGCTTGTAGTGTCTGCTTTTTCATTATAAAAGTTTGTAGTGTCCGCTTTTTAGACTACAAAAGTTTGTAGTGTCCGCTTTTTGAGACTACAAAAGTTTGTAGTTAGCATGTAGGTTATGGTGTCCTTGGCTTGTCTGGGTTATGGGGATGAGGTTGAAGGATTGACATGATCTTACATATTGCCAGTGCTTCAGCATTAGTTTTTGACATCATGCACAAGTTGTCTTTCACATTAGGAAAGGCTATTCTAAAGCCTTTCATATTGATACCTACTGTTCTATCCCAAAACATAATTATAAGTTCATGTGATGTGGCTGAAGAATTGAATCCAAAGGAGGCCATTCATGTTGGTATATACTGTTCTGTCTCAATACATGGATACATGGTCACCTTACAACATGACTTAACTTGAGGACATCTCCCAGAATGAATCAGCCCATCATCCTATAACCCTCAAAGACCTGATATCAAAGTTGAGTATGTTTGGGACAGGCCAGTAGCTATCAATGTGAAAGCAGACAGTGTGAAAGCCAACTTGGGCATGATGTGAAAAACTGATGATGTGGCAATAGCAATCCTTCAGCCATATCCCCACATGAACTTATAGTTATGTTTTGGGATAGAACAGTAGGTATCAATATGAAAGGCTTTAGAATAGCCTTTCCTAATGTGAAAGACAACTTGTGCATGATGTCAAAAACTAATGCTGAAGCACTGGCAATATGTAAGATCATGTCAATCCTTCAACCTCATCCCCATAACCCAGACAAGCCAAGGACACCATAACCTACATGCTAACTACAAACTTTTGTAGTCTAAAAAGCGGACACTACAAACTTTTATAATGAAAAAGCAGACACTACAAGCTTTTGTAGTCTAAAAAAGCGGACACTACAAACTTTTGTAGTCTAAAAAGCGGACACTACAAGCTTTTGTAGTCTAAAAAAGCAGACACTACAAGCTTTTGTAGTCTAAAAGAGTGGACAGGACACCCTTTTCTAATGGCTGCCATGCTCTCTTTTGCATATGATTCCTCAAACTAGACATGGAATAGGGTCCCTGCAATGTATCTGTATATTCCCCAGCCATTTCCCCATCAATGTATGTGATGGATGGGCTAGGTTGACTTTAGATAACCTGTTAGCCCTAACCCTAATTTTTGCAGTCTAAGTCCAACTTTTGTAGTCTTTTGTAGTCTATCAGTAAAATTTGTAGTCTATGTCTGACTTTTGTAGTCTTTTGTAGTCTATCAGTAAACTTTGTAGTCTGAGTCCGACTTTTTTGTAGTCTATCAGTAAACTTGGTAGTCTATATCTGACAATTCCTTTTCTAGGGCATGCACCTTCCTTTTTTGGTCATTTTTCCCACGATACAATAATTGTAGCTCTTTCTTTTAGATTTCTAAATATACTGAAATCATATTGTTTGGTTTTGTTTTCATAGAGAAAAATGCAAAAAACAAAAAAAAACACGACACTTTTGGGATTCCTTTACCTCATATCTCCACAATGGGAGCACTTCAGAACATAATTTAAACAGATTCAGGAAGCTACAGTGTATGGCTACAACTTTTGTTTTGACCATTTTTGGTAATTGGTCATGTGACCAACAACCCAACAACCCATTCCATGGACCCTGATAGGTAAAACCATTCTCCTCTTGGTTTTTTTTTCAGTTTTTGGTCAAATCAGGTGATATTTCCCTTTTAGGATGGACCCTGAAGGCAGTGCCTGATGTTCTGTACACCATTTATATATATATTCAATTTTTCTGCTAAAAATGAAATATTCATTGAAAGTGCCAGGTACACATATGAAAAACACAATGAAATATCCTGGGGCTAACAATGAAATATGCAATGAAAGCGCCAGGTATCCATATGAAAATTCCAATGAAATATCCTGGGGTTGACAATGAAATATATATTGAAAGCGCCAGGTATCTATATGAAAATCGCAATGAGATATCCAGAGATAATGAATGAAATATATATTGAAAGTGCCAGGCTTTCATATGAAAATCGCAATGAAATATCCTGGGGTTGAGAATGAAATATATATTGAAAGCACCAGGTATCCATATGAAAATCGCAATGAGATATCCTAGAACAATGAGATATGCGATCTCATTGAACCTCTAGGCATTATACACATCGCCTTCCAGGCATATGTCTGGTTTTTATCATAAAAGTGTATACCACCCATCCCTCTCTTAACCTGTCCAATATGCCCTTCCACACCATATCGTTTATCCGCTTTTGTTCCGTTAAGATAACCACCGTTTTGAACTGGTTGAAGATTTCCAGTCCGACAGCTGAACGGACGGAGTGTTTCTCCGAAATGGTTGGGTCGTATAACGCTTCTGTTTTCAGCACAGGTGGAAATTGGTGGAAATCCCCGAACAGGATTACGTTCATTCCTCCAAAAGGCAAAGCTGGGTTTCCCTGACCCTCAGCACAGAGAACATGGCATACGACTTTGGATAGGCAAGCCAGATGAACTTTGGTTAGCATGGAGCACTCGTCCACTATCAAAGTTTTTCGGTTGGCGATATTCCTGAACCTTTTCGCAGCCGTTGGTTTTGGAGCCGACGAAAGCCAATCGCCTAATGGAGGTATCTTGATTCCCATTCCTGCAAAGGAATATGTTGTTTGTCCGCCTATGAGGCTGGCTGCGACTCCAGAAGACGCCGTCTTAGCTAACATGTGGGAGGCGTTATGTTCAGCGAAAGTCTCTGAGATAGCATTGATTACGACAGACTTCCCGGTACCCCCTTGACCGAGCACCAGCATCAGTAGTTGATCAGGGTTATGACCATTTAAATGGGCTAGAATGTTTCATTCAACGATGTCATGGGCATGTCTTTGCTCTCTGTTGAGAAGAGCGAGGTTCGGTCTATTCGAAGGTGCGATACGCACTCTTGCAACCGGTATTACTGTTGCTTGCGAAACAGGTGGAACGGTTCGAGGGAGGGAGGGAAGAATTGTGTCTCCTAGAATGCCGTCTCCAAGCGGGACCGTGTCGTCTTCGATGATGGATTTCAATTGTCTTGACCAATTTAGGAATAGGTTCATATCTTCCATTATCGCCTTCCTAGGGTTTTCGCGATATGCAGTGAATTGGGGTTGGGAGTCAAAAATACCAGCTGCGTGTGCAATAGCCATTGCGTCTAAACCAAAAGCCTGGAGGCTTGAGTTGACTCTGCTTTCCCTCGCATGTTTGACATCCCATTCAGTTAACGGACGTGCTGCGGGGTTTGCTAATTGCTCTTCCATTATTTCAACCGCCTGTTGCCGAATAGTGAGCAAGCCACCGTCGTGCATTTCGTTAGATCGTTTTTTTGCGCCATCTGAGCATTCGTGGAAGTACTGGATGTTGGCCACAATCTTTTTCACTTTCTGTGATGCGGTTGACAGAAATGCATCAAAACTTTGCGACCATGTATGGCCCTCCAGTAAGAGGTCGGTTTCCAAGCGTCTCCAGGGCTTGAGTAACAGCAACATACTTGCACAATATAGGTCGCGCTCGCTGTCATGGTCGTTCCTTGGGAACCATCTTCCCACAAAGTCAGGCATAGTCTCGTGGCCGTTTCCGCGCATGATACGACATCGACTTCCTTTTCCAGCACCATCCCTGTAGGGAAACCTGTCGTGGGTTGCCCGACCTCTCCTTGGGCCAATTTCGCTGTCATCCCTTTCGCGGACGGGATCCCCTTCATATGTGTCAAGGTTGTAATCAAGAAAGTTGTATGGTTCCAAGCTGTCGCCTCTAAATGCGTAATCTTTCAATTGATCACGAAGTGCCAGAACGCCATCTTGGTTTACAACTTGCACAGTATCATCCTGCGATAAAATTTGTTGAAACTCGTGACTTATGGGAGATTTTAAGCATACTTACCAACGCAGGTTCACCTCCTAAGGTGGTAGGTTCAGGCGTTGTTGCCGGATTTGTGACAGAAGGTGTGGAGTGGATTGTTCCTTCGGCGCTATTGAGCTCTGTCATTGTGTTTGGGAATGTACTTGATGGATGACTAAGTGACGGTCAGCATGTACGGCGGTACTACGAGTGTTCAAATTCTCACCTTTTTACACGCAGGGTGGGGAATTTTCTCTTCAACGCCGCTACAGCGCTGTCCCAAAAGATGGTCACAAAAGTGTGTGATATATACCGGTCCCCCCAGCCCATAAGATAACTGACAACCTCAGGTGCGCTGAACTCTTGATCACGGCTAATCGAATTGACACATCGTTGTAGCAGCCTCTTGCTCCGATTGATAGCATCTTCGTCAGATTTTTCTTGGATATTGTGATATGCCAGCCTTTTAGCAAGGATAGCTGAAGTGTTCTTTGATCTTGATTGCTTCTTAGTTGTGTAAGTTGTGATATACCATGTGATATCTTTGCTCTCTGGGGCGTTTGTAATAAGCTTGATATCGTGATTAGACCTTACGGCTTGAAGAACCGCGGGATTCCAATTGTTGAGGTATCCACAATATCGTTTTGGTCCCCAAGCGCCATTGGGCTCAATCCATTCCCGACTTGATAGAGCGAACGGAGCCTGTCTTTTACAGACAAGCCGGTTGCCGACCATTCTCTTGCATGTATCTAGAGTGCAGGTATGATATTGTACTGCACGCGCAAGTCGTCGCTCGCGGTCTCTGCACTTGTTCGCGTAGTCGGGTTCCTCGGGATCTAAAGGACGAGAGTATGCAATTTTTGTTTCCCGAGCCATCGACAAGACCGAACTTGCGTCCATCTCATCAATATCTGCTCTTATAGTCGCCCGAATAAAGTCGCACACTCTCTCCCGAAAGGCTTCACTGGTGAGAAGCGATTTCATTTCCTGTGATGTTGGGGCACCAACAAGCCACATGATGATGTGAAGGTGAAGCGTCCCCCTGCCTTGGGCTTCCACCGTACCGATATAGCTGTTCACTTTTCCCACTATGCCATATTTTCTGGACACCTTCCGACCGCGTTTGGTACTGGTGATGCCGAACAGTTCCTCGAGGACGGCAGCCACAACAAAGTGAAAAAACCTAGCAGCTGCATACGGATCCTTGGCAATGTTTGCACTGAGCTCTTTTGAGGTTGGTACCAAAGTAGCGTCAAACCGATCCATATCAATATCCACGCCAGCCATGACTTGGGCGATAGGGTCTTGTGTATCACTTGGATTTATGGTGATCCATAAACTAGGTGGGCACTGCATTACGGTGGTTCCCCATATTTTTGATCTGATATTTTTTCTCGATTCGTCAGTGCCTTGTACATGAGAACGGACAGCTGTGAGTTGCGACCGAAGAGCCTGAACGGAAGGGTTCGAAAATGGAGCGCAGCGACTTTCCTCTGCGCTTGCTGCGACAAGATCCGATGGTTTCAGCATGCGGATTGCAGCTTCGTTTGCGCGGAACGTCGAGCGCTTGATTTGAAGAGTAGCCGATCGACATACCATTCGTTTTTGGATGACACCGAAGACTTGGAAGATGAATTGATGATCATATCTGAAACACTTGTCGTGGTATTGTAAAGCCCAGCGTGCGTGAACTTTGTAAGGCACGTCTTGGTCTCTGCCAACTTCGAATCCGCCTGCACCGTAAGGAAAAAGGACAGGGAAGCAGCCCAGAAGGTGATTTGGATTACTGGGACCACCGTCGGTCCTCATACCCGTATTCTTATCCTTTCGAGCGTATTCGTTGACAAAGGCACTGGATCGTCGTACTAGATAGCTAGGAGCACCATCTGATGGTTCGGAAGTGTTCGATAGTGCATGCGCCAACACATCGTTTTCTGTAACGCCGGATCCTGATATGTCTATCATTCCAGTGGATTGAAGAGGTATCACCGCCGGTTCTCGTTCTGATTATCAATCGCTCAATGGAATTCAAAAGACAGGTACTTCAAGCTTACGTTCTTCGCGATACATAGATTCTTGCATCTCAACGTCGTCCAAGGTGACGACACCTGAACAAAATAGTGAATAAGGGTTTTCTCAGACGACGGATTGAGTGTACCTGAGGGGACTCCCGGGAGATAATCTTTTGAATGGGTGAGCGTGGCCGTCATGAGTAAAGCAGTTGACAACTGACCGTCTATTTCCAACTCTTCCATGTATGATTCACCGGCGTTTGTAGAACCAAGTGTGTCTTCATACATCGTTCAGACCAGTCGAATTGATGGTAAAATTATAATACGCACCACGATGGTCTTCGTCGTCGACAGGTACATAGCCTTCATGTTCACGCGCCAATGATCCAGTATCGTCTGAATGCCTGGCACTAACAATTAGTTCTCTTGGTACGCCAGCTTCCGGGAGCTGCAACAGGTTTTCAAGCGAAATAATGATTTCCCTATATAAGGGATTGTTTTCTTTCAACCATTCCAGCGCGGCTTTCACCCGGCCTCTACGGTGATACGGATGAAACCATTTCACCCGTATAAAATTCGATTTTAACGATTTTACCGATAAAGGTCATCTCTAATAAATACACTACGTACAATTGCAATGATACAAAGAGTCAATGCGCATACCCGGCGCAGTTGACTAAAAATGCAAATGCGTGGAATCTGAAAATAGAACGAAGGCCTTGGAACTGGCAGCAGTACGCGTCGTGACATTATACTTGGATCCTATCTAAGATTCACCTACCATGAAATAGAGCACGAAGAGGTTCTAGAGTAAACACCCAACGCAGGGAGAAGAATTGCATTACTACTAAAGGGTTTAGAAACACATAATGGATTTATTGTGGAAAACTCGTGTTTATACAAGAAATACAGAAAAGACGACTTAGACGCCTAAACGGCATGTCTGAAATATTGAGAAGACTAAAATACGCCTAAACCGTAAACATACGAAGACTTAGCGTGGCTCACGGCCATTCAGAAAGTCATGTACGGCAGTTCCCGCGTACGCATCAAAGACTGATGCGTCTGAATGTCACAAGTACAAACATAAGAAAAGACACATTCTATTATATGAAATATAATAAGAACCCCCTGACATAAGAAAGACATTTGAAAACACCTTCGGAGTGTCTCCCGACCTCCGTAATGAAAAGACGAGCCAAGACAAGGCATTTTAATTAAAAAACTCGGAAACGACGGAAGACCGAAGACTATTGGTAAACGCGTACGCGTGCGCATCAACGCATCAGGAAACGTTAATCATTTTGTGATGTCATCTGTCAAACCGGTAAACCGGGCCATAGAAAGAAACACACGAGATCATGCCAAGCTAAGAATAGCTACGTCGGCTAACTCCGCGTACGCATCAAACACTGATGCGTTTGAAAATGAAAGACGCGACACTACAAAAATCTGTAGTGTTCACAGAGATAGACTACGAAATATACCACACGTTCATTAAAATTCATATTTGTAATTCGGACCGAAGTATCCCGCAATTAAAACACATGTAAAACATAGATAGGAGTTCCTGGAGTATATAAGGAGCGCGCTAGCAGGTCAAAAGGCAAGGAATCGCCCCCCGTTGACCAGCTAGTTGCACTCCAAGTAGAGACTTAGGAGGTGGACAGTTGTAATCAATTAAAAGGAGATTTCTTCGTGGTCAGATAAGTACAGTGTGAACGAAGCCAGCGTGCTTGGGAGTCAACTTACTTGGAGACTTGGAATAAGAGGTTTTAAGGACACAGTATCATTTTAGACGAGACAGCGTACTCGTACACTTGGTTTTGGAGCGTAGTGACATAATAAAAACTCACGGGAGTCATAAAAGTCAATTAAAGTCGTGTTTTGTGTTAATAAAAGAAACTGTGATCAAAGAACTTTGCATTTAAGAAACCAAGTTCCCAGAAAGATATACTTTGTTCTATTGAACTATTCTAAACCACACCTTATAATAAAAACCCAATTTTGAACGAAAACTCTTGAGACTTAAACCTAAGAAAACAAAAGTGGTATTTCTTAATACCAAAGGCCCTCGAACTCTTGCACCGAGATTGTGATAGTGTGTGTGTGTGTGTGTGAGTGAGTGTTAGGTGTATAGGGTTTCCCCCCGACGCGCTTGATCCTTGTTTGCGTGTTTCGCACTTTCACGTTCATCCCCGTGCAAAGCGTATCATCTGGAGCCCACCGCGAGGGTCTCCTTTTGTTTTTGATAAAGCAAAGACTTGAAAGTTTAGTGATCTACGGGATCAATTATTTAAACGAAAGTTTAAATTAAAACCGCTAGCGCTTGAAGCAATTTAAATACTAGTGCAGAGCCGTTCACCACGGCACCAAAAATCAGACAAACAGCGAATTCTATTAAAGCAGGGGAATCGTCAGGTTTACCACCTCCACCTAAACGAAAAGCTAAGCAACCTGCAACAGCAGTAGCGCAAAGGTTTCCGTTAAGAACAGAGACAGTATCCCAACCGCCTCCTCGCGTGACTCGTAGAAAAACTGTTAGGGCATCTGATAATATAAACCCGAACTCGTTAGCCCAAAGAAATATTACAAACATGCCAGATAATACCCAAGATGAAGCTCCTGCCACAGGAGGCAGAAGATCGTCTAGACCGATGCCATTGCCAGGCTCTCGAGGAGCCCCTAACTTTGACAAGGAAAAACCCATTGAGCTGTTAAGATTCATTGACCAAATGGAGGACTTGTTCACAGAGCATGGTATCGATAATGATCAAGAAAAGAAGAAACAATTAGGAAGGTACACAGACCAAAAGACGGAATTCGAATGGCGAGCATTTGATACGTTTGCTCCTGAAGTTGAATACAAGGAGTTTAAACAGGCGTTGATCGATGACTATCCAGAAGCAAAGATGGCGGGAAAAGGAACACTGGCAAATTTAAGAAAAATTTGTAAAGACCATCAGCGCATCGATATTGATGACTTTATTGCACTTAAAAACCTTACCAGAAGCTTCCGAGCAGAACAAAAATTACTCCTGACGCCACCCGCCTTGGTGAGCAACAGAGAATTAGTTGATATGTTTTTAGGATGCCTAAGGGATAGTTTCAGAGGTCAAGTGGAAGGAAGTCTCAATATTAAATTTTCCAAAGATGATAAAGGAAAAACTGCTGAAGGAAAAGAACGCCGTCCAGAGGATCCATATCCTATCCTAGATGTAATTGAAATGGCTGAGACTATTGCAGGACGTGCACAAGGGATTAGCTCTTCAAGTGATACCCGGGTTGGTGTCAATACGACAGAAACTCGGACAACAAGAGAGCATCACACGCATACTACGCCGGCACATAGTGTTAAGCTAGAAGATGATATCCGAGAATTAAACCAGAAAGTGGCGTTACTCATGGATAAAATTACATCGAGTGAAAAAGCACAGATGAGTGCTTTCCAAGCGTCTAGACAAGAAATGAACAAATTAACTGAGACGTTAATGACCCAGCATGTTACCTCAGCACCCACCATGAGGCAGACACAGCCTACTTGGAGAATGGGTTCAGATGGATGCTGGTACTGTGAAGAAACGGGGCATTTCGCGATGAATTGTCCTCATAGGGAAGAACATATTAGAACGGGAAAAATTAAAATGTCCGGGCATAAGATGTTTTTCGCGCTCACAGGACAACCAGTACCTAGAGGGACAAATGGGAAGTCTGCTAAAATGATTGTTGAGGAAGCTAGTAATAAAGATATGATGGCGCAAAGCAATATGTTTGCATCGCCTGGAGAAATTTACACACAGAACAGCGGAGAGCCAGGTATCGTCCAGTTGGGAATAGATGCTCGAGTTAAATCAGTATACACCAACCAGATTAGAGACTCGAGAGATGATCTTTTAGATAAAATGGCTACTCGAATTGATACGCTGTTGGGTAATAATGTGCCGGCACAGGTGGCACGTCCATCGGCACAAGAAGTTGACATAGTCAACAATATGAAAAACATTCTGTCATATTTTGAGGGACAGCAAGGTCAAGGTCAAGAAGCTGCAAGTTATGTAGCTACTAGACGCAGTCAAGCTGATACTCAGGGACAGCAGGGTTTCTCGTAGGTTCAAGGATTGAGCGTTCTGGTAGGAATGCGGTTAATACCAGAAGTAAGAAAGCTCTTGAGAACCAAACTAAAGCCAAAAACCGCAGACAATTAGCAGAATTCGAAGATTCTGATGATGAGCAAGAAGAAGAAATTGAAGAAGCAGAGGAAGAAATTCCGCCAGTAGTAATTAAGAAAACCCAGAAAACTAAAGCCAAAAACCGCAGACAATTAGCAGAATTCGAAGATTCTGATGATGAGCAAGAAGAAGAAATTGAAGAAGCGGAGGAAGAAATTCCGCCAGTAGTAATTAAGAAAACCCAGAAAACTATACCAAAACCGAAAGAGAAGCCTAAACCACTTCTCCCAAGGGATGATGAAGAAGAGGATCCAGTGCCTAGGCATAAACAGTTACCATACTTAAATATTCCTGACCTGAATGATCCTAGACAAAAAGAAGAAATAAAGATTGATAATTTTGAGCCAATTATTGATACTGAGAAAAGACCTGTTTCTTATAAACACCAAGCACCAATTGAGAATGTGACACACGAGAGAGAGGCTTTAGCGAATCTCTATAATGCCCCAGTCACACTGACGGCAGAGACTTTGATAAGCATTTCCCCAGGTATTAGACACGACTTAATTAAAGCTTTATCTAAGAAAAGGATGCCAGTACAACAGGCTCAAAACCGAAAAGTTACTATGATGGAAGAGCCTGACGTTGATGCGGTACCGTTAAAACCTACAAAATTTGAATTGGAGGCAGACGCGATATCCATTAACGATTTAAATATAAAAGCGGTTTTTATAGTGACAACAAGAGATGACGGAAATGTGCCAAAAGGGTCTATCATAATCAGTGATCCAGTAGCGCAATACCTGCAGAGTTTAGGTCCGTCTGAGAAACCGAAACAAATCTATGTTGCAAAGGAGTCTCATGCGTTACGAACCGTCTTCCCAGTGATTAATAGAATGGGACAGATTGAATGTTTGTTAGACGCTGGTTCTCAAATTATTGCCATGGATGTGGAAGTGGCTAAGAAATTGGCCATCTCATGGGATCCAGACATAAAAATTCAAATGCAGAGTGCAAACAGGACAGTTGAACAGACCCTGGGTCTTGCTAAAAATGTACCTTTTATCTTTGGAACTATAACGGTATACTTACAAGTCCACATCATCACTGACCCTGCATATAAAGTGCTATTGGGCAGACCGTTTGATGTATTGACAGAGAGTACTGTACAGAATTATAAAGACGGGGGACAAACTCTTATCATAGCGGATCCTAATTCGACACAACGATGTGTATTACCTACACACGAAAGAGGAAGACCACCTGTTGTAATGAAAGCAGAAATTCCTAAGCCATCTGAGGATTTTCGGTCTTCGATGAATTGATCGAAGATCAAGGAGAGATCGCTGTAACCTTGATAGATGATGGTAATGGTGGTTTTGAATGCGAGTCATATACATTACCAGGGAATGGAAAATTTGAGCAAGAAGAATTAAGAAATCTTTACTTGCTCCAAACCTTGAGAAATGAAAAACACATAGAAGAAAAAGACCGTCCCGCGCTTGTAAGTTATTTAGGGAAATATTTCTCTGATGTAAATTTAGAGTCGGGGGGATCCAAAATGTTGAAACCATGATGAATGTCATTTATGACCATGAGGATAAAGCAGCACCTAAGGAAAAGAAAGAGGATCCTGTAGAGACTAGAGAGACTTTTGTCACAAAGAAATACAAGCCGGTGGCACAGAAAATCAGGCCAGTATACCAAGACCTCCCAGATAAATTCAGAATAATTCGTGATATTAAAGGGAATCCTCTTGACACTCTCCCAAAGTTGAACAGGACACCTCCTGACTTTGTACCCACGGGACGCTACACTGAAGAGAGAAAGGAACAATTTGACAAAGTCCACAGTGGTGACTTTTTGTGGCCAGAAGAACGAAAATTATTACACCATTTTATGATGGAGAATAATGAGGCTTTTGCATGGGATGACTCTGAGAGAGGAAGATTCAAACCAGAATACTTCCCACCTGTAGACATTCCTGTTATACCACATACACCCTGGGTATTGAAAAATATTCCTATCCCACCAGGATTATTCTCAGAAGTATGTAAAATCATTAAGACAAAGATAGATGCTGGAGTTTATGAACCTTCAAATTCATCTTATAGATCACGGTGGTTTTGCGTATTAAAGAAAGACGGAAAAAGCTTGCGAATTGTACAAAGTCTAGAACCTTTGAATGCAGTCACAATAGCACACTCGGGTTTACCACCTGCAACAGATGCACTTGCGACGCATTTCTCAGGTCGGGCATGTGGAGGCATGTTTGATTTATACGTAGGATACGATGAGAGACTTTTAGCGGAGTCTTCTCGGGATTTGACTACTTTTCAAACACCTTTTGGTGCTTTGCGACTTGTAACATTACCAATGGGTTGGACTAATTCAGTACCAATATTCCACGACGACGTCACGTACATTCTACAAGACGAGATACCAGATGTTACGGTACCATATATTGATGATGTACCTTGTAGAGGTCCAGCAACCAGATATGAATTACCTGGAGGAAAATTTGAGACTATACCAGAAAATGAAGGCATAAGACGTTTTGTGATGGAACACTTTGAGAATGTTAACAGAGTGGTTCACAGGATGAAATATGCAGGAGGAACTTTCTCGGGTTTTAAATCCACAATTTGTGCAGCTGAAATTACTGTAGTAGGTCATTTATGCACATATGAAGGAAGGAAACCAGAGACAGACAGAGTAAAAGTCATTGATAATTGGGGACCTTGTAAAAATCTGCATGATGTGAGAGCATTTCTCGGAACTGTTGGGGTATGCCGGATGTTTATTGAAAACTTTGCAAAGAAAGCACAGCCTATCAATGACTTGGTCAGGAAAGGTGCTCCTTTTGAATGGGGGCCTGCTCAAGAAGAATCCATGGCAGAACTCAAGAAAAGTCTCAGAGAATGTCCTGCATTGGTGCCTTTAGATTATATTAATAATCCCAATCCAGTTGTACTAGCAGTAGACACCTCATGGAAGGCTGTTGGCTTTTACATCTTTCAAGATGACAAAGATACAGGAAAAAGAAACTATGCAAGGTTTGGTTCTATAACCTTGAATGACAGAGAGGCTAGAATGTCACAACCAAAAAGAGAATTATTTGGACTCATGAGAGCCCTTGAAGCTGCTTCATATTGGCTACTTGGTGTAAGACGTTTAATAGTGGAAACAGATGCAAAGTACCTTGCTGGAATGTTAACTAATCCTGGCATGGGACCGAATGCTACTGTAAATAGATGGATTGACAAAATCCTCATGTTCCACTTTACATTGCAACATGTAAAAGGAAAGACCTTTGCAGCAGATGGACTTTCAAGAAGAGATTGGCAACCTGGAGATGAAGTGTTTTCAAATTCAGAGGAAAACATGGATGAACCAGTGGGGACTCTAGAAGTCTTAGCAGACCCTAATGGTGGTGAACCGCCATTGGATTTTGAAGACTTTAAAGACCAAATAGATACTCGTGGAGGTTATGTTCTATCATTAGCATTATCAATTGATGACTTTTATGATGAACTTGATAGAGAAGAAGCAATGAGTGAGCAGTTTGCAGAAAGCATCAAACAAAAGATTGAAAATGATAAGAATAACCTGACTTGTAGTGAAGAACAGAAGGACTTCTTAGGAACCTTTGTAGTATCCACTTTAATCCCAGATTTGAGAGCCAGGTATGATGAAATGGAAACAGAGGACCCATATCCTGAAGAAGGACGCTCTTTCCTAGGAAAGGCTCATGATGATTATCTGCCGTTAGTACGAATTTGGTTGAAAAATCCAAATGTTCGACCTGAAAATCTTACGGACAAACAGTATATTTCATTTACAAGATTTGCAAAAGGGTTCTTTGTTGACAAAGAAGACAGATTATACAGAAGAAGCATAGATTCCAGACACAAACTGGTGGTAGACAAATCACATAGAATGTACATGATGCGTGCGGCTCATGATAGTCTTGGACATAGAGGTGCATATGCTACGAGAATGATGTTAGGAGAAAGATTCTGGTGGCCAGACATTGAACGCGATATTACATGGTATGTGAAAACATGCCATCGCTGCCAAGAAAGGTCCAAAAGAATTATAGAAATTCCTCCAACGGTTACTCATACACCCTCTATTTTTCAAGTCCTTCATGCTGATACTGTTCACGTAACACCTGCATCTAATGGGTGTAAATACATTGTACATGGAAGATGCGCTTTATCCAGTTATATGGAAGGAAGACCTTTGAAGAAAGAAACGGCACGGACTATAGCACTCTGGCTATTTGAAGAAGTAATTTGCAGATGGGGCTGCCTATCCGAAATTATTACAGATAATGGTGCTGTATTTCTTGCAGCTGTAAGATGGCTTGAAGAAAAGTACGGAATAAAAGGAATACGAATTTCCGCGTACAATTCTAAGGCAAACGGAAGAATTGAGAGACCACATTGGGATGTAGTACAAATGTTAGCCAAATGCTGTGGACCACAGAACCTTGCTAAATGGTATTGGTTCTTTTGGCAGGTACTATGGGCAGATAGAATCACGGTTAGAAAGCGTTTTGGTTGCTCGCCGTTTTTCATGGTTACTGGTGCGCATCCACTGATACCACTTGATGTTCAAGAAGCCACATGGTTAGTTAAATTACCAGATCGTGTTTTAACTACAGAAGAGCTTATTGGCTATAGAGCAAGAGCTTTGGCCAAACACAGGGTTCACGTTGCAGACATGAGAAGGAGAGTGACCTTAGAAAAAATGACAAGAGTAGCAAAGTACGAAATTGAACATAGGAATAAAATCGTTGGTAGAATTTACAAACCGGGGGACTTGGTTCTTGTCAGAAATACGAGCGTTGAGTCATCCTTGAATAGAAAAATGAAACCACGATATTTAGGCCCGATGATTATAATCAGGCGTTCCAAGGGAGGTTCGTACATTGTGGCGGAAATGGATGGGGCTGTGTTTCAAAATAAAGTTGGGGCCTTTAGAATTATTCCTTACTTTGCAAGGACTAAGATAATGCTTCCCGACGATATTTATGAAATCATAGACCTCAACAAAGAAAGCTTAGACAAATTAGACGAAGAAGGACTTGAAGATCGCATCGATTCGAATGACTATTACTTCGAAGGCGTAAATTTGGACCAAAACGTTCAAGATGACGCCGGCAGAATGGAAGCAAATGACGACGATGATTAGTTTATTAAAAACACGACAGGTTCTTTCTGAGTTAAAAGAGACGATGAAAACTGCAAACAGGACTATACGGAAGATAAAGGCGCGCGCGCGCGCAAAAACAGATCATCTAGATTTTAAATGTACTATGAAAATACATAAGGACTCTAGGTGCCCTACTAAGTCCGTATAATTACCTACTTAAGCGAGAAACGCTTCGATTTCCTCATAATCTTTGAGCAAGTCGGCAACAGTCTCGTACTCAGCGTTGACGACTTCAAAGAGTTTGAGCTCCAAGTCCATGCGCTGAAGGACAGTAATGACGCGGTTGCGCAAGTCCAGCTCCGTAGTACGATAATAATCCAGCGTGGGTTCGCCAGGCATGGGTTTGTCGAGAACGGTTCTGGTGCGCTGCGTGATAAAGTCCTTGATGGAACTATCAAGTGACAAAGAGTGTCCTATGCACAGAAAGATAAAAATAAGACGTTAGCTTCGTGTTAGTGCTATAGAAAAGTAGAAAGGACGTACCGCGACGATGCTGAAGGTCGGCAAGGTCAGTGGCAGAAGAGGGATCAATCCGAGCCCGCTTGTTGCTGGACGACGCAACCTGACCATTCTCGATAGCGGCCGCCTTGAAGTAAATACGATTTTTAGTGTCCATGCCAGGGACAGCGGCGTACGGAATACGCACAGTCTCTGCGCGTTTGAATGGGAACTAACAACGAATTTATGAGCATTTGCGTATTAAAAATCAAAAAGAACGTGTCGCGTGGCTTACCTTGCTTGCAGCACGCTTTTTGCCCTTATCCTTGGTAGCGACCTTCGCTTCGACTTCCCCGTTGAAGAGGTTGTCGATTTTCATCTGCGCGAATGACCGAGTAAATGAATTGATAAGACCTATGAAAATTAAGAGATACGCACGGCGTCAGGACCTGAAGCGGCAGTAATGGGACCGTCAGACGCACCCATTGTGACGTCGACATCGCCAATAATCTCGATCTCGTCGTCGTCCTTGTCGTCGATGACAGCCTTGGATTTCACGGCTTTACGAGGGCGAGGCTGAGCAAAAGAGCGATTAAAAATAGAAAAACGAGAATAAATAAAAATAACGGACCTTGGGTTTAACGTCAGCAAGGGCTGCAGCGACGTCAGCGGCACCACGCTTCTGTGCGTTTCCTGCATCTCGGATGATCTGGACCTTCTTACAGAAGTCCCGGCAGACGTTGAAGCCTACAGGAGCGGTAACGGACTTGTCCAAGTCATTGAGAGCATTGTACTCTTGGCGAACGATGAAGATAGGCTCCGATAAGTTGTGATCAGTGAAAATGGCAGGATCGCCACTGGTGACAAGAGTCCCCTAACAAGAAGCAAGACATACGAATTAAAATGACATTCACGTATATATCATAAAAAGCGTACGCAGAGTCCAGCAATGCTAGAAAGCATGCTGAGCAGAACAACGGGCTGGAACGTCGGCTTCGAGTTGACATAAGTCTTAAACGCTTCGTTGATATTGTCGCGGATGGCGAGAGTAGAAGCGAGAGGTACAGGAGGTGACATGTTAGGCTGGGTGAAAGCGTCGTGAATTGGGCTACAATACTCAACGATTTTTCCCGTCTTTTAAATTGTTCCACTGTTCCACTGTTCTACACCCCTGACTAGAGAATGAAGAATTTGACAACGTGTTCATTCAGGAGTTGAGCATCATTTCAGGAGGTATCGCGTATGATAATCACATGGGCTATTAATAGAATTGCCGTCGCTTCAGACGCACTCTTCGCGCTTGGCGGAACAACTGAGGACAGTTGATTTTAAAAGTAGGGGGGAGGATAGTGATCTATTATAACATATAATGTACCTTGTGAAATCAAGAGATAAACGTTTTGCGATTTTATAATTAAAAGAACGAACTTAGAAATTGGTTGAAAAAGTCTCTAAGTCAGCTGAGGCGACTTCAGTCTTCTTTCACACTAGTAGAAAAACAACAAGATACAAGCTTTTATTAGTCTACCTAATAAAAACTACAAGAAATACAAAGATAATACGATATTAAGAGGTAATGCGTAAAGAATATCGTATAAAGTCCCAAAAAGATGCATAAGAAATATGAAAGCACCTCGCTCACCCATCGTTGGCCGGGGCCTCGCCTTCATTGTCTTGATCGTCTTCGTCGTCCTCGTCAGAATCATCGGTAGGAGGACGACCAGGGCAGATCTTCTCGAACAGAACGGCCATCTCTGCCAGATTGTCGAGGGAGTCTTTGGCAGCCTCGCCATCGGAGGGATTGGCAAGATCGCCAAGGTAGTTCATGAAGAAAGGAAAATAGTGGTCGAGGTCCTCTTGGGTCTGAAAAATGGTCCCCACCAAGTTTTCACGGCCTTCGAGAACAGCGAGGTCGAAGAGCGCTCGAGCAGCACGGCGCATGTTGGTATCCCGACGATACATGAGGGAGTCAAGGATCGCGTGTTGTGCGCGGATGTGCTGTTGATCGAATATAGCGTCTTGGACATGAGAGACAATGACTACAAACAGAAGCGAAGTCAGAAGAAAGCTTTTAAAATAAAAACTCGAGAACTTACGTTCCGGAGCCAAGCGAACGGGGCGACGTCCCAAGATACCGCGGACTTCCGCACGACGAACAGGTTTCAAGCTGAATTCACAGCAGGTGAAATGGGCAGTAGTACAAGGCACGCAGGGGTAACCCCAGCCTTGAAACTGGCATTTCTCCTCCTTTCGGTTTTTGCCCATCGAGCATTGAACGCAAGGCTCGGGGATCTGAACAGAAGAGAACTTGAGTAGAATAAAAAGAAGATACAATAAAGTAACTCACGAATGGTTTGTTGAAAAGATGCTCCAAGTCGGTGGGGACGTTGAACGCCCCTATGAAACGCTCATGAGGAGGTACTGAATAAACAAAGACTTTCGTTAGCAACTAGAAATGAAAGATGAGGCCTGGCGACGCGAGAACGCCTTTACGACGTTTCTAAAAAGAAGTAAAGAATAAATCAGAAAAAGAACGAAATATTTAGAATAAGAAAACTTACAAAGATGGGAGAGTCCTCTCGGTCAGACTCCTCGTCAACGGGCGATGGATGACGACTAGCGACAGGAGTAGATGAAGCTGGGAAAGGGTTTGCCCTGACAGGCGCATCACAGATCGCAGGGAGAACTTGAAGGAGTTCGTCATTACTCAACGGAGTCATGACGAAGTCCCCAGTAAGACAATCCACCTAGAAATAAAATAAAATAAAAATCAGATGAAGAAACAAAGACACTCACTGGGAGATAATAATCCTCGTCGCCTTCGGGCGCCTCGAGCATCCACTCATCCCAAGCGGAGTTGGCGTGGTCGGTACTCAAAACGGCCCATGCGTTGTAAAGAGATTTACGCACGCGAAGGTCGCATTGAGTTTCTTGCACGCCATCGTCAAGAGAACGGCAGTATCTCAACTAAGAAAACAAATGTTGAGTTAAAAGCAGAAAAAGAAAAGATAAAAGACGACTTACCATGAGCGGATGGACAATAGCCAATAGATTGGCGATGTCTTCACCATCGCAATCCGCAAGTGCCTCCTCGTCGAACAGAGAGCGAGCGGAGTGGTATGCAGCGCGAGTGTAGACAGAGCCGTCGAAGAGCACTTGCCAACTAGCCATGGCAAAGCGAGCAGAAAGCAGTGGGGAATGTGAAAAGAAGAAAAGGAACTTTGAGAAAGAAAGACGACCAAAAGGGGACTCTCCTTTGTAGCACGAGAAAAACAGAAAGGTCCCTGAGTTCCAGAGGAGCTCCGTGTCCGATTTGTTGCGGTTCCTGCGAATCATTGAGAATCCCAAAGTTTTAAAAAGTCTATTGGGCGCTTGTGTCTAAAAATAGAATTTTCGGAGGCTTTTGGCTTGACGTGCGTGAGATGCATACTATAACGAGTAAAACGTCGGTGTGGCGGACATTGACAACTTCAGAAATTGTCAGTCGTATGTCAGTCGATCCTGGAAAATCTTGGCGATCCGTCGCTACCATATGAAAACGTGTGAACCACAAGACAAAGTCCAGAGAAAGACGTCCTCAGAAGGGAATCTTGCAATGACCGAGGACGGTCAGTATTATAGTGGGGGGGAGATGATATGGATGAAACCATTTCACCCGTATAAAATTCGATTTTAACGATTTTACCGATAAAGGTCATCTCTAATAAATACACTACGTACAATTGCAATGATACAAAGAGTCAATGCGCATACCCGGCGCAGTTGACTAAAAATGCAAATGCGTGGAATCTGAAAATAGAACGAAGGCCTTGGAACTGGCAGCAGTACGCGTCGTGACATTATACTTGGATCCTATCTAAGATTCACCTACCATGAAATAGAGCACGAAGAGGTTCTAGAGTAAACACCCAACGCAGGGAGAAGAATTGCATTACTACTAAAGGGTTTAGAAACACATAATGGATTTATTGTGGAAAACTCGTGTTTATACAAGAAATACAGAAAAGACGACTTAGACGCCTAAACGGCATGTCTGAAATATTGAGAAGACTAAAATACGCCTAAACCGTAAACATACGAAGACTTAGCGTGGCTCACGGCCATTCAGAAAGTCATGTACGGCAGTTCCCGCGTACGCATCAAAGACTGATGCGTCTGAATGTCACAAGTACAAACATAAGAAAAGACACATTCTATTATATGAAATATAATAAGAACCCCCTGACATAAGAAAGACATTTGAAAACACCTTCGGAGTGTCTCCCGACCTCCGTAATGAAAAGACGAGCCAAGACAAGGCATTTTAATTAAAAAACTCGGAAACGACGGAAGACCGAAGACTATTGGTAAACGCGTACGCGTGCGCATCAACGCATCAGGAAACGTTAATCATTTTGTGATGTCATCTGTCAAACCGGTAAACCGGGCCATAGAAAGAAACACGCGAGATCATGCCAAGCTAAGAATAGCTACGTCGGCTAACTCCGCGTACGCATCAAACACTGATGCGTTTGAAAATGAAAGACGCGACACTACAAAAATCTGTAGTGTTCACAGAGATAGACTACGAAATATACCACACGTTCATTAAAATTCATATTTGTAATTCGGACCGAAGTATCCCGCAATTAAAACACATGTAAAACATAGATAGGAGTTCCTGGAGTATATAAGGAGCGCGCTAGCAGGTCAAAAGGCAAGGAATCGCCCCCCGTTGACCAGCTAGTTGCACTCCAAGTAGAGACTTAGGAGGTGGACAGTTGTAATCAATTAAAAGGAGATTTCTTCGTGGTCAGATAAGTACAGTGTGAACGAAGCCAGCGTGCTTGGGAGTCAACTTACTTGGAGACTTGGAATAAGAGGTTTTAAGGACACAGTATCATTTTAGACGAGACAGCGTACTCGTACACTTGGTTTTGGAGCGTAGTGACATAATAAAAACTCACGGGAGTCATAAAAGTCAATTAAAGTCGTGTTTTGTGTTAATAAAAGAAACTGTGATCAAAGAACTTTGCATTTAAGAAACCAAGTTCCCAGAAAGATATACTTTGTTCTATTGAACTATTCTAAACCACACCTTATAATAAAAACCCAATTTTGAACGAAAACTCTTGAGACTTAAACCTAAGAAAACAAAAGTGGTATTTCTTAATACCAAAGGCCCTCGAACTCTTGCACCGAGATTGTGATAGTGTGTGTGTGTGTGTGTGAGTGAGTGTTAGGTGTTTAGGGTTTTCCCCCGACGCGCTTGATCCTTGTTTGCGTGTTTCGCACTTTCACGTTCATCCCCGTGCAAAGCGTATCAACGGACATGGAACATATGCGGCATTTTGAGTCTCGGCAAGTTGTCAGGGGCAACAAAAGTCACACCTATTATAGAGGACAGGATGGCGGCAGGGGGTGGAAGAGAGATGCCGTCTATCATATGTTTGATTTCGTTCGTATCTAGTCGATACGTCGAAACATTTCCCCTCATACCACTATGCATATCTGTTCCCCAAGAGCGAGACCTGCTGTCTTTCGGAAAGAGTTTGACGATGTATGCGCAGGGATAGTACTTTGCAATGAGCAGCCGTTCTGGAAGAGTCAAAATCTTGAGTACCCAAGGTACATCTCCAATCCACATGTTATTGGCAAGGGATAAGAGAGGTGTTTTGTTTAGACGCAATGCTCTGAGGCCAGCCCAGGCTGTAGTTTTAGACCAAATTGACCTGGGATATTCCACTTTCATGGTTTCCATAGGGTGTGCATTTGGCCACTGGCCCAAAATGCCATGGGCTGTGGAATGTTGGGATATTTGAAAAAAAGCCTTTCAAAAATAAAAACCATTGCACCTATAATAAAATATACCCTTAGAATAGGTTTTCTGCTTATAATATTGTTCTACAGCATCTATTTTTAGCCTGATATGTTTGTGATTTATGACAAATCTAAATATAGCTCACATGTGTTTTATGATTAAAAATTCTCAGAAATGGTATATCCTGGATCACTGATATGTTTTCTGTATGCTTTGTCTACCTAAAGAGCATCCAGATATGGTTTTTCCTGAGATCCAGAATGTTTGTAGTATATTACAAATCTAAATATAGCTCAGATATGTTTTATGGTTTAAAAATCTCACATTCTGCATCAGCATTGATGACTGGTATGTTTTCCTGTATTCTGTGGATGTTTTTTCTTGGGATCCAGAATGTTAGACAGATCTAAATATAGCTCAGATATGTTTTATGACTGAAAATTCTTAGAAATAGTACATCCTGGATCAGCATGTTGACTGCTATATTTTCCTGTATTCTGTGTATGTTTTTCTTGCCAAAAGAGCATCCACATATGTTTTTCCAGGTCATAATCCTTCCAAAAAAGCTGCATTTCACCAAAATATTCCAATTGCAATGATTCTCATTTTTCTCCATCAAAACTTGTGTTACAGCTACTCAAAGCTACCAAGTAATGTAGAAATATATTTCCGATTTTTTCAAAAAAATTCCGCCTTGATCAGAGGTGTGGAGATGATGGATGCGCAAGTCATGTTCCGGATGACCTTTTGTTCATTGATCCTTCGAGGTAACAAACAACCATCAACAAAGGTAACGATGCAGGACATCATGCAGACTGCATGATCGAACTCGACAGCGTCAAGAACGAGGTGGAAGAGCGCGGTAGCAAACGGGGGTGATGGATGCGAGGGATGGCTGCTTTTGGTTGCAGTAGCCGATCCCAGGTCAGTATATCGCCATCGCCTCCCTACTCCTCGCTCTGACAAATGAACAGATGTTGTCGTTTGTTCATTGACGACAATGGACCACAACCACGAGGGACAATCATGCGACCACGACGGACGAGCACAAAGCAACGACACGTACCACCACGATGCGAGGGCCAGCGCCACGGATGACCCAGGACAATGACGACGCCACTACGTCCCAGGCCGATATGCAGTGAGCGTATAGCCGAGTTAATGCAGGATTGGACTCGATTGCATTAAGAACGAGGGGGAAGTGCATGGCAGCAAGCAGGGGTGACGGATGCCTCTCCCTCCTCGGATACTTCCTGGTTCGCTCTTACAGGGAGGGCATCAAATGCTGGAGGAAGGCAGATGCACGGATGACGCTGCATCGCGACAGAGTATATTTCTTCTTTGTGAGGTTGTTTAGAGCTGATTTATGTATGTTTGTCAAATGTATATTATCAGATTTTTTTATTACATCGTTTTTACATGTTTTTGCTTTCCTGTAGGTATGTTGTAGAGTAGCTAGCCTTTTTTCAAGTTTTTTTCATTGTTGTTTACACCTGTGTACCAATGGCGTCTATGGCCCCAATGTCATCCAAAAAGGGTTTGTCGCATCCAGCTATTTCGGTCTGATCTGACAGGAGGAAACTATCTGAAGTGGTCTGAACAATATCAAGCATATATTTGGTGAAGTTCCAGAGGTGGTTTCTAGGAGGAACAAAGCTGTAGGACATAAATATCTCCTCAGAACTAAAACTAAGCATTGTTGACAATTGTGTACCAAAGGCATCAAAAGGCCCAAGGTCATCCGAAATGGATTTGTCGCATCCAGCCTATTTCGGTCAGATTTGACAGAGGGAAACTATTGAGGAGTGTCAAAACATCATCAAATATATATATGGTAAAGTTTCAGATGTTCTTTCTAGGAGAAACAAAGCTGTAGGACATAAATGTCTCCACAGAATTAAATAATGAATACATACCAATATAACATCAACAATACCTCTTCCCACCCATGCACCCTACAGCAAGCTGTGCATTAATCCACATCCTGACCAAGTGGGCAAATGCACTCCCTATGGAAATGAGCAAAGTGCATTGTTCCAGTATATAAGGCATAGGACTACAGCCAAGGGTGATCCTATTGTTATTCCGAAACGTAGATGATAGCTGGAGACGGATGTGTTAACGGCGAAAGTCGTAGAAGGCTAGCAACTCACATTTTTCGGCAAAGTGAATGGATGTGGAAGAGAAAAAAACCAAGGTAAGTTTTTTTGGAAATTTTATTTCTCCTCCTTCTCCCGGAGCGGGACAGGTCTTGGCCGATATCAAATATAGACAAACAATAGCAATACTGTTCATTGACAATCCGACGGTCAGCTACATAGAAAGAGTGTCACGCGATGATAACTCACCAGCGTCGCATTGGTTTGAGCATCTGGAAAAGAAGTGTTCACGACTATTCAGCCTCACAGCACTGAAAGCGAACTGAAACTAACTGACGAGAATCACTCAGAACCTTGTTCTGTAATGTACAAGCGATAATAGCGACTTTAGCAAGGATTGGAAGTCCCACTGACGAGCAACTTGTAAGGTGTATAGTCAGACATTGTAACGGCGTGGTAGTATATACTTCTTGCCTGACCTAGAACCATCGTATTTACATATATTTGTTTCAACTCTGTATAGTGTTGCGTTCTCAACAAATATACTCACTTTGCAACCACATCATATATTACATGTGGACGGAGTCACCCCTTTTCTGTACGGCTAGGCAGCCTTATGCCTCCCCTCCGGGATACAAGAGTCCTGTGCCAGGTGACCGCGCCCCAGTTCCTGGGTCACAGGATATTCTCAACGTGGTATCGCCTTGCGGCACCACGTTACAAACACTCTCCCGCGTACCCCGAATATTCTCCGCCGCCATCTCGCACTCACGCCTTCGTCGAGAAGTCCCGATCAGCCCTTCGGTTTCACAATGGTGGGGGCACCGCGGACTTCATCAAGATGAAGTCCTGGAGTGCAATAACTTGGAGAAACTACATAAGGCGAGTCTGATTGACAGATCCTGTCAACTCATGACAGTTTCCAGATTTCCCGACTCCCAAGTAAACTTAAACCCTAACACAGGTGAGAAAACCGTTGACCACGCCTCGCACGATGCTCCCACACCCTCGTTAGCACGAATACCCGCTGCTTTCGAGGGCAATGGTTCCATATCTCCTGTGCCCACGTTAGCGCGAATACCCGCTGCTTCCAAGGGTAACAACTTGGCTACGTTGAACAACGGCTTCACACCATCGACAACCCTGACAACATCGAAACGACCTCTCCCAACTGACACAAGCTATGCCCGTGGCAGTTGCGCGAAGAACTGCCATCGTCAGGGCCTTGAAAGCCGGAACTCCCACTCGCAGTCAAGCTCTCAACCGCACGAAAACGAGCTGACCGTCGACCTAGCCAGTCAATTCCCCCCAGAAACCTTGTCAGCACGAAATCTCGCAGCCTTCAAGGGCGACAGCGCCCCTCAACTGATCGACAGCTCATCGCTTTCGATTACCCTGTGCGAAAATGGGAAGACGGACCAGCAAACTGCCCAAGTCGTTCCTGTACCCTCGATAGCGCGAATAACCGCTGCCTCCGAGGGTAATGACTCAGATACGACAAACGACGACTCTACGCCTTTCCGTCCCCCATGACTGGTGGCTACCACTTTTATGATAAAACTAAGGCAATTGCCTGCAGAGCTGTGTGTATAAGTCCACAAGTTTTATGAAAGGCATTTCATAGATGTGTCCTGTGTTTTCTTTCTCATAAAACCTATGTTCTTTTCATAAGATATAGGCAAGGCCACAGAGTGCTTTTCATAATTAAACCTGTGTGCTTTCAATAGGTATTTCATTCACTGGGTTAGGTGTATTCATTGCCTTTTTCATAATTAATGGTGTGCACTTTCATTGAATATTTCATTAGGAATTTTGGGCGCTTTCATTGCTTTTTTCATAATTAATCCTGTGTGATTTCAATAAATATTTCATTCACTATGTTAGGTGTATTCATTGCCTCTATCATATCTAATGGTGTGCACTTTCATTGAATATTTCATTAGGAATATTGGATGCTTTCATTGTACTTTTCATAATTAATGTTGTGCAATTTCAATAAATATCTCATTCCCTAGGTCAGGTGTATTCATTGCCTCTCTCATATTTAATAGTGTGCGCTTTCATTGAATATTTCATTAGGAATATTGGATGCTTTCATTGTACTTTTCATAATTAATGCTGTGCAATTTCAATAAATATCTCATTCCCTAGGTCAGGTGTATTCATTGCCTCTTTCATATTTAATAGTGTGCGCTTTCATTGAATATTTCATTAGGAATATTGGATGCTTTCATTGTACTTTTCATAATTAATGTTGTGCAATTTCAATAAATATCTCATTCCCTAGGTCAGGTGTATTCATTGCCTCTCTCATATTTAATAGTGTGCGCTTTCATTGAATATTTCATTAGGAATATTGGATGCTTTCATTGTACTTTTCATAATTAATGTTGTGCAATTTCAATAAATATCTCATTCCCTAGGTCAGGTGTATTCATTGCCTCTTTCATAATTAATGCTGTGCGCTTTCATTGAATATTTCATTATCAATTCTGGGTGCTTTCATTGTGCATTTCAATAAATATTTCATTAGCTAGGTTATATGTATTCATTGCTTCTTTCATAATTAATGATGTGCACTTTCATTGAATATTCCACAGCTTTCATTGGGATTTTTCATTGAGTATCTCAATATTTCATTCCAATTTCATATCTGCCCCCAGGGATATCATTACGATTTTTCATTATATTCCATGATAGCAATGAAATAGCTATTATGGTCCATCCAATGGGTCATTGGGAGGGTGGTCACATGACAAATTTCCAAAAATGGTAAAAAAACAAAAGTTGTAGCTCTTTACCATAGCTTCCAGAATCAGTTGGAATTATGTCCTAAAGTGCTTCCATTGTGGAGATATAAGGTAAAAGGTTTTCAAAAGCGCCGCGTTTTTTTTTGTTTTTTGCATTTTTCTTCATGAAAAGAACACTAAACAACATGATTTCAACAGATTTAGAAAGCTAAGAGAAGGGGCTACAACTATTGTATCGTGGGAAATTTCTCCCAAAAAGGAAGGTACATGCCCTAAAAGGGTAATTGACACTGACAGACTACAAAAGTAAGTTATAGCCTACAAAGTTTCCTAATAGACTACAAAAAAGACTACAAAAGTCGGACATAGACTACAAAAGTTGGACATAGACCACAAAGGTCAGACAAAGACTACAAAAATTAGTAGCGTCTGCTTTTCTCATTACAAAAGTAATAGTGTCCGCTTTTTGAGACTACAAAAATTAGTAGTGTCTGTTTTTTCAGACTACAATGGTTTGTAGTGTCCGCTTTTTGAGACTACAAAAGTTAGTAGTGTCTGCTTTTTCAGACTACAATGGTTTGTAGTGTCCGCTTTTTTCATTATAAAAGTTAATAGTGTCCACTTTTTGAGACTACAATGGTTTGTGGTGTCTGCTTTTTTCACTACAAAAGTTAATAGTGTCCGCTTTTTGAGACTACAAAAGTTAGTAGTGTCCACTTTTTGAGACTACAATGGTTTGTAGTGTCCGCTTTTTTCATTATAAAAGTTAATAGTGTCCGCTTTTTCAGACTACAATGGTTTGTAGTGTCCGCTTTTTTCATTACAAAAGTTAATTATATCTGCCTTTTCAGACTACAATGGTTTGTAGTGTGTCTGCTTTTTTCATTACAAAAGTTAATTGTGTCCACTTTTCTGACATATAGTATGTAGTGTAGTTAACTATATAGGTCATTGGGGATATGATTGAAGGATTGGGATGAGTTGACATTTTGCCACTTATGAATAGTTGTGTTTGATGTCAGGTCCATGGCTGCTTTTTATACTTGCAATCTGTCATGTCTTTTCATATGAGAAGTCACTATCCTATCTAATCAAAGGGTGTGCTTCACATGAATCCTGGATAGACATTGAAAAACAGACAGGACCAACCACCTATTTAACTCACTTTTGGTACCTTTAAATCAATCTACTCAAGGCTGACCCCAGTGGTGAAGGCTTGGACAATGACAACTGGTCTTGGTATTGAAAGACATGACAAGTTGCATTGGTAGCACAGAGAATTTATCACTCCAAAAAAATCATGTGAAGATTGACTGTGGTCAGACATAGGACAGCAGATACTGATCTGAGTGGAAGGTTAACCAACATCAAAGATAGGATAGTGGCTTAGTATGGAAAACAGCCATGGACCTGACATCAAACACAACTATTCATAAGTGGCAGAATGTCAACTCATCCCAATCCTTCAATCATATCCCCAATGACCTATATAGTTAACCACACTACATACTATATGTCAGAAAAGTGGACACAATTAACTTTTGTAATGAAAAAAGCGGACACACTACAAACCATTGTAGTCTGAAAAGGCAGATATAATTAACTTTTGTAATGAAAAAAGCGGACACTACAAACCATTGTAGTCTGAAAAAGCGGACACTATTAACTTTTATAATGAAAAAAGCGGACACTACAAACCATTGTAGTCTCAAAAAGTGGACACTACTAACTTTTGTAGTCTCAAAAAGCGGACACTATTAACTTTTGTAGTGAAAAAAGCAGACACCACAAACCATTGTAGTCTCAAAAAGTGGACACTATTAACTTTTATAATGAAAAAAGCGGACACTACAAACCATTGTAGTCTGAAAAAGCAGACACTACTAACTTTTGTAGTCTCAAAAAGCGGACACTACAAACCATTGTAGTCTGAAAAAACAGACACTACTAATTTTTGTAGTCTCAAAAAGCGGACACTATTACTTTTGTAATGAGAAAAGCAGACGCTACTAATTTTTGTAGTCTTTGTCTGACCTTTGTGGTCTATGTCCAACTTTTGTAGTCTATGTCCGACTTTTGTAGTCTTTTTTGTAGTCTATTAGGAAACTTTGTAGGCTATAACTTACTTTTGTAGTCTGTCAGTGTCAATTACCCTTTTAGGGCATGTACCTTCCTTTTTGGGAGAAATTTCCCACGATACAATAGTTGTAGCCCCTTCTCTTAGCTTTCTAAATCTGTTGAAATCATGTTGTTTAGTGTTCTTTTCATGAAGAAAAATGCAAAAAACAAAAAAAAACGCGGCGCTTTTGAAAACCTTTTACCTTATATCTCCACAATGGAAGCACTTTAGGACATAATTCCAACTGATTCTGGAAGCTATGGTAAAGAGCTACAACTTTTGTTTTTTTACCATTTTTGGAAATTTGTCATGTGACCACCCTCCCAATGACCCATTGGATGGACCATAATAGCTATTTCATTGCTATCATGGAATATAATGAAAAATCGTAATGATATCCCTGGGAGCAGATATGAAATTGGAATGAAATATTGAGATACTCAATGAAAAATCCCAATGAAAGCTGTGGAATATTCAATGAAAGTGCACATCATTAATTATGAAAGAAGCAATGAATACATATAACCTAGCTAATGAAATATTTATTGAAATGCACAATGAAAGCACCCAGAATTGATAATGAAATATTCAATGAAAGCGCACAGCATTAATTATGAAAGAGGCAATGAATACACCTGACCTAGGGAATGAGATATTTATTGAAATTGCACAACATTAATTATGAAAAGTACAATGAAAGCATCCAATATTCCTAATGAAATATTCAATGAAAGCACACACTATTAAATATGAAAGAGGCAATGAATACACCTGACCTAGGGAATGAGATATTTATTGAAATTGCACAGCATTAATTATGAAAAGTACAATGAAAGCATCCAATATTCCTAATGAAATATTCAATGAAAGTGCACACTATTAAATATGAAAGAGGCAATGAATACACCTGACCTAGGGAATGAGATATTTATTGAAATTGCACAGCATTAATTATGAAAAGTACAATGAAAGCATCCAATATTCCTAATGAAATATTCAATGAAAGCGCACACCATTAGATATGATAGAGGCAATGAATACACCTAACATAGTGAATGAAATATTTATTGAAATCACACAGGATTAATTATGAAAAAAGCAATGAAAGCGCCCAAAATTCCTAATGAAATATTCAATGAAAGTGCACACCATTAATTATGAAAAAGGCAATGAATACACCTAACCCAGTGAATGAAATACCTATTGAAAGCACACAGGTTTAATTATGAAAAGCACTCTGTGGCCTTGCCTATATCTTATGAGAAGAACATAGCCTTTATGAGAAAGAAAGACACAGGACACACCTATGAAAGGCCTTTCATAAAACTTGTGGACTTATACACACAGCTCTACAGGCAAGTGCCTTAGTTTTATGATAAAGGTGGTAGCCACTTGTGCCCCCATTAGCGCGAACAACCGCTGCTTCTGAGGACAATATCCTGGCCATGAAAGTGGACGTCGTTCTCGTACCCTCTGTACCTACCATAGTGCAACCACATGCTGCTTTTGGAAGTAATCACCTCACTACAACGGGCAATGGCTCCACGCTTTCGATTACCCTGACAATGTCGAAGCGATCCCTCCCAACCTACACGAGCTACGCCCGCAGTAGTCTCGCAAGGGACTGCCAGCGGCAGGCCCTCGAAAAACGGAATCCCCTCCTGCAGATGAGCCAGACGGTCGTACCCCTTCAGGGACTTCCATTCTGTCGACGACCTATCGTCTACGCAAGCCCGCAGTGGCGTGAAGACGAGCCAACCGTCGACCCAGCTGGCCAATCACCCCTGGAAACCTCATTAGCGCGAACTCTCGCAGCGGACGAGGGAGTCAGTATCCCTTGGCTGATCGACAGCTCCTTGTCCTCAACTACCCTGCGTGAAGAAGAGGCAGCAACCCATCGAACTACACAGACCATTTCCGTACCCTCGATGATGCGATTACCCACCGTCTTTGAGAATAATCACCTGGATACGATGGACAACAACTCGATATCTCCTGCATCCACACTAAAACGAATACTCGTTGTCTATGAGAGTAATGACCTAGCTAAGATGAATGTCGACCCCATGTCTTCCCTATCCATGATAGTGCGTATAACCGCTGCTTTCGAGGATAATATCCAGGCCATGAAGGCGAACGTCATTCCTGTACCCTCTGTACCCACCTTAGCGCGACCACATGCTGCTTCTGGGGGTAAGGACTCAGCCATGATGAATGCCAACTCTACACGTTCCCCTTCCACGAGGGCGCGTATGCCTGCTGCTTTCAAAGATGACGACCTGGCCATAATGGATGTCGGATCTACTCCTTCCCCATCCTCGTTAGCGCATATGCTCGCTGCTCTCGAGAATCACGACTCGACTGCGATGAATGTCGGTTCTGCAATTTCCTTACTTAAGAACTCTCAGGTCCCGACAGATCTAGTGATTGTACCTCCTGGGGAATTTCCTCCCCGTCAACGCCCTAATCATCAACTGCCACCGTTCAAGCCAGGCAGTCGTGAACAGATCTTTCCACTACCTCACTCGATAATTTCGATAGCCCCTACCATAAAGGATAGCGATCTCAACCACATGTCCTGGCAACTCTCTAGTTGTCAACCATCATTGTTTAATCCAGGTGACCACTGGCAAGCCTCCTTGCCTCCTCGCATAACGAGTTCGACAGCCCCTTATGCTAGAAACGACAACCTTAGACACAGGTTCTGCGACATCATCGTCTCCACTAGAAATGAACTTGTAATGCGTTCAACGATTAGGAGGAGAAAGAGTAAAGGAGTAACCACAACACTTAGACCTGATCGCAAGGCTATCGCTTCCATGAGCGACGATCTCCCTCCGCTAATCTGTCCTGGGCACCTAAGGCCCCTCTTGCTGACCGACGTTAATCCCGCGGGCATATCCGCAAGTCTCATCGCTCTCCAAGGCATGAATCAGATACCTGTGCCCAGTAAAAGCTCGACTAAAACGACCGCTGCTCACAAGAGCGCGAACCTCCCTGAAATAACTACTTCCAGCAAACTGACCTGGGGACCTTTTACCGTCAGCGTGGAACAGCGTGCCACAGAAGGCGCTGCTACTCAATGTGAGATCAGGAACAGCAAGACGCAAGCATCTTCCTTAAGCCAATTAGAGGGAGAAGGCAACTCGTCGGGAACGACGACGGTAGAGCGTGAAGACGCGAATAAGGATGTGGGCTTCTGGGACATTGAAAATGTTATCCTCATCAATCATGCCCTCATACCCGTACCAGGGCCCGCACTCATGGGTTTCCATTCCATAGATAGCATAACTTCTGAAGGAACACTTTCGAACCCTATAAACTCTCAAAACGAGAATCGAATGTCCCCGTCTCATGAAGTCGCCACTTTAACTATCGCTGCTCATAAAAGCGCGGACCGTCCCAAACCAAAGTCCTCTAACAAAACTGTTCAGAAGCCTTACTCTACCAGCTTGAATCAGTTCGCCGCCTCGAGCGCAGCCATACATGCTAGAATCAAGGGTGATGAGACCCTAGCTTCCCCGCTAAGTCGAATTGAGGAGAAAAGTGAACCAGAGACAATAACCAAAGAGCCTGCCCTCACGAATGTATCCAGACCTGTGTTCATAAGTCTCCATTACTTAAATGATATGGCTTTAGTGGGAACATCCTCAAACCTTACAATCTCTCGGAATCATAAGAACCGCCTCAATACAGAGACCCCTGACAGGATTACATGGAAAACTTACTCTGCTGACGCCGGCAGGCCCGCAGCCTCGAGCGCGGTTATCCAATCCAAAATCCAGAATGACGGAACCCAAGTGTCTTCATACAGTCAAATTGAGAAGGAAGGATTCTGGAATTTTGAGGTCATCAAGGATCCACTAGTCTGGATAGAACCTGTTGCTATACCGTCAAACCGTACTTCTGAAACCGCCACCTCTACCGCTGTAGAGGATGCTTTAGTACTCAACAACCTATTGCTACTGGAACAAATGGAAGACTGTTGAAGAGCACATCTAGTAGGATGCTCCGATTCGAACGTCTCTTACGTGGTCGAGAGGGACCTACATTGGGAAGTTTCCCAGATAGTTAAAACGAAGAATCAAGCACCTCAAGTCTCGATGAAATCTTTCTATAACCAAAAATGGGGAAGCTTCGTATGGGCTTATACGACTCCCGGCGTACTATGTCATAGTACAACTATGATCTCTAGTCAAACCACACGATCGCAGGAGTTGGAATCAGAACTGAATAGGACGGAGAGAGTGGGAGTAGATCCTCGAAGCCCGCTCCTAATAGACTATTCAGTCCTAGTAAGACTGTCTTCCTACCCCGCTGCCACAATAGGCGCGAATAGAATGCATACGTTTCGCAGAAGCGCGAATGAGATGCCCGCAGCTTTAGAGAGTGTGAATAACCCTGAACCTAACAGAACTACAGCAAAAACTTGCGCGACAGATCTGTATTTGTTACTAGCCAAGTCGGAATGGTTTACACGTAGTGAATCAAACAGCCTATGGGAGGCGACAGTGATCAAGGACAAGGATCAAGGCGAGACTCATCCTCGATCGGTTGGCCTAGGCGAGAAAATTCCGACCTCTTTCACTAGACTTGAGGCTTCTGGTGGAATTGGACTTAATATATCACCTAAAGCCACACGAGTGAATCCGATCATAGAACGGATCTTACAAGTCTTGGCAAACTACCCTCATAAACGAAAACAGGACTGCCTCTCATTGAACTATGACTTGACCTTTTGGCAATTACCAGCCTCTCATCTAAGTCAAACAGAGTTATTGCCTACCTACCACAGGCCGCAACATGGGCCAAAGCTGTTCCCTAAATGTTTTATAAGGAATTTACAGACGAAGGAGGAGAGTTACAACCTAATGCCCGAAGGTCTCATAGAGATGATTGCTGCATATTTGCACGATCAAGCCAATAAGGACTACCGGACGGATAATAGGTTATCTATTCGGTGTCTGCAAGTATCACGATGGGCAGAGCCTCGGAGAATTGGTGGAAAGATTTGGAAACGAAGACACGCTCGAGGAGCGAAGCTATGTTTCCATCTCCTTACCGACTCTCGAATCTACTCTGAAACTCTTACTGAGTTCATCTGAGCAATATCCCAAGAAGGGGTTGGGTCCATAGTCTCGAAAGGGCTTCCCTCTCCTACCATAGAACCGAACTTTGCGCGTGACCCCACTGCAAATGAGGGTCAGAGTATAGGAGGGGCTGCGGAACCTCTGGCATCAAGCTCAGTATCTATTCTTGTATCGAAAATCCCTTCTGTGCCGCAAATACCGGACTCAGGAGGAATCTTCAGACCGACGACTGAATCTTCCTCGAACAATGCTGCAACTTCGAGAACGGAGTTAATGATGATTACCGCGACCATCGCCTCAGATCGCTCCAGGGCACCTGCTGCATCCAATCTGCGCAAACTAAGCCTGGAATTGAGGACCTCCAACACTCAACGCTGGCAGGAGACATTGCCAACTCCGAATCACGTCTTCCCTACCTATCATTACGACATTATGATTATCGGAACTAGACTCCAGACCATAAATGAAGAATGTGCTCTAAACCGAACTTACAGCTTCGATAAGGAAGTCTCCGATTTTACTCTACGGATTCCACGACTAGCCTACCAAATTTGTAAAGGGTTATCGGCTTCCTGGCTACAGGTCGAGTACTACAAGAAACCTAAATCATACTACAGTAATAACCATTTACATGCCACGAATGCAACGAATGCAGAGACTAGTAATATGGAAGACGAACAAGGATCCTACACCCATGGTGAGGAAATAGTTAAGGAGAGATACACGAGCCTCGCTAGCAATACTGAGGCCAAGCCCTTCGACCAGCTGTCCTGGACCGGGGGGCCTAAAACCGTGACTAGTAGCAAGGAATTTACGCATGATAGAACAAGGAAGGAAGCGACCATCGAACCAGACAGTTTTGACGTATGTCCTGACCCGCTGGGCAAGGAGTGCATTAACGCCCACTCCAAGCACATCCATCAGGATTGTCCGCCTTCCGGGAAATGTAACATTCCCTGGAATGTCATTCATAAGGCTCATGAAGGATCAAATCACGACAAGAATGGTGAAGCAGACAGGCTTCGCGTGCCCATGCGAGTAGTATGTACGACTCGGGACGATCTTAAGGAAGCGTTTGCTGCTATAAAAAGCAATATGATCATCATCAAAATGTATGAAGATATTGATCAGATCGAAGTGTTACCGGTTGCGACTTATTGTCGAGCGCTTGCCCCTCGCCATGACAGACGAAGAATTAGATGTCACGGAAAAAGGGAAAACAAGGGATCACCTCTAGTCACTGCGGTTTTGAAACGAATTCCTGCGAAAACGATGGAACCTGTTGGGGATTTCCAGGCCGCAAGCAGACCAAGCATCGCTAGGTTCATCATTGAGCACCGAGAGCTATTTGAGCGCGTAAAATCCGCTGCCACAGCTGGGAACAACAATATAGCAATTGAAATCTTAGTAGCATATACCATGGGGTTCTTCATCCATAGGAAAGCTGTAGCTTGTGCAAGACCTAACGTTAGTGTGAAACCGCACATGGAATTTGTGGCTTCGAACGATGCGCCCATCCAGCCATCTAATGTTATCTTAGACACGAAGGGTCAAGACATCACGATTGCCTCTTCCTTGACCACCACCAACGTCAGTCCCGTCCCACGGCTTGTCCTAGGGGGGGAAGTAGTTGGATATCTGCCTGACTCAAGCGTTACTATGGACAAACCTCGAGACGAAGAACGCTTACATGGCCTGGATGGTGTGACTGATAAGCCTCAAGGACTCCGGAGTAAAATGTTGGGGTATCCGATAGCGGCCGCCCCAGAGCATGATGGTCGATCCAAGGACGACTTCCCCTGGGGACCGGAGACCGCAGCCCTTGTTAACCTCGACCCCAAAACGTTTCCCGAGTTTAGAGGAAGATCGCACAAAGCGTGGCGCAGAGACGTTGCAGCCTGCAGAGTGAATGATAGATTAAGACACGTAAAAGCGCAAGTTCAGATCCTGCTGCTACGTGATATTCAATCGACCTTTAAGCCCACGAACGGAGCACACTCAGTTAAACTTAAAGCTATAGGTCGACTGCTCTTGAAAGTTTGGTTCAAGGCCGGAACCATTAATCCTCTTGCTAGCCTAGGGGGACTTATGGAACCTCAAGTGTCTTCGTTAGATATCCTGACAGGGTTCACCCAACTCGAAACTGCTGAAGACACTAAGGAACAAACCGTTTTTCGATGTCGCTTGGGACTTCAGCGGATCAAAGAAATACTGCTCGACCTCATATCCCTATGGTTATCCACATTCGACCTCGTAACCTATTCGGAAGACGGGAAGGGACATTCAATCTGCTCAGACAAGGTGTTAAGAGTTGTGGCCTCATCGGGATTCTTCTTACCGAGCCCCATGAAAGGCTATGGGAGTCACTCAAGCGTGTTGCCGCTAAGACAAAAATCCTCACGATTAGGACAACTAACACTTGAGAAAGTTCAAGCTGTCTTGGCCCTTACTCTTTCTACGTCAATGACCCAGCTGCCGATACCCTTTGAAACGGTCATCCATTTCTCAAATCACGTTCCTTCCTACTCTATGATCGCGGCTCCCCTGACTGACCTCCTAGACAAGGTTGTGGAACGACAGTGGAGCGCGGATCCAGAAATCACCCTGGAACCAACTAAGGATACTCGCATGAATGACCTCAGGCCAGAGCCCCTGATAGTGAATAAATCCTACAGGTTATATACGAGTGCTTCGAACTTGGCCCCAAGAATCGAACTACGACGAGGAGTATGGGAGGTTGGTAACAAAACACCCCGACTGGTAGATGAGCTACTCAAGGAGCAATGCGAAGTTAATCTAACGAACAAATGGGGGGCTACGCCAGTCAAAACCGTCAAGTGTATAGGACGAGTGATTGCCTCAGGGAGGTGGACATTTACATCGACAGAAACCTACTATAAAGAGAAGGAAACCACCTTTATCATCGACCACGCAGCCCTAGGATGGGCGCGAGACTATATAAGGGTTAATCAACGATTAGTCGCTTGGGGGGCTAGCTCTGCTATTCGCCGTGACCCTGAACATGGAATTGACTCTCCATTGAATAATGATGGCGCACCCATAGAACGAGACGCCATAAGACATAATGTAGCCCAAGGAGTGGAAGACAAAATGTTCAGGGTAACCACTGCTCCTAAGGCTTCTCACCGCACGAGGCGATGGGAAGACTCCAATGACAGCCAAGTCCTAGATGTTTGCAGCAGACTACTCGCAGCCGACTCGAAGCCAGGAAAGTGCAAAAATCTTCCTGATTCGGCGAAGGTAGTTAAGGACGAATTCAAGGACACGTCGAGGACCAAGAGCTTTATCAATTCAGTGATACAACAGTCCACCGATATGCCGATAGACGAGGACTGGGCGAAGCGATCAAAATTACCCGTAACCGTTGATTCGATCAGGCACAAGGTATCAACATACAAAATGAACGAATCCTTGGTCCCTCATTATGCAAGAAGTCGTTTCATCGAAAAGACGATTATGTTCGTGAACCGTTTACGAAGAAAGCATGACGGTCTTCTGTTATACTATATGGTTGTTAGATGGAGGACCCATCCATTCACGCCCAAATCAAGGAATAATTTAGTGCTACACCGGATATCATACAAAACCGAAACTCAGAGTACACTCGCTGAACCACACTGCTATGTGATAGCGTGACTACAAGGATGGCGCTGCTGCCCTACCCTGAACATCAGCGTTAAAGCATACTTTGTTATTCACGATGCTTATCAGAAAATTAGAATGAATCCTCCTGAAACCTCGAAGAGCTCCCCACTCCTAAAGTTCGCACAAACTCCTTCACAACGAATCTATGCCGTTATGCCGGATATAATGACAGATCGACCGAATTCCGGAGAACAGTGTCGTGTGACTATACCAGTAATAGTGGTCTACCCCTCTAGGTTCATTCATATCACCAATATACATGCTCTCTCTGTCCCCAATGCAGGGAGCGCCTACGACAGCCTTTACGCGGACTGGCTGTTACGGACGGACCAAGAAACAGACAAGAGAACGGATCGCCACTGCGAGGAGCACCATTCACCCAAACCACTATACAGCACCTCGTGGAGCAAAGGAATTCGCCTGACAGTGCCCTCTTCAGAGGACACAAATTCCTTCCTATACTGTGAACAACATCCGTTCGCCGTTGACTGGACAACGAAGGTTCAAAAGGGCCTTAGATGCGAACAAGCACATATCGAAACTTCAAGAACAACGGGCTTGAAAGAAAATCTCCCAGTTATTTGCAAGGGCCATTCTCTTAAGCGTGACCTACACACTGCTCTAGAGATCTCAATCGACCTTGCCACCAGAACTGACACCTGGTTCAATGGCTGGAGCACCGGTAACTGTGAAATATTAGCTATATTAGGAGGCCATTTAAACTTGCCTGATTCCGCGGTCTTGCTCGATCCGGTTTGGAATTCCGAGGGTCTGTCATCGAAGGAAACTCCAAAGGAGAATGAATTTATTTCGGATCGTGACCACCACATACAACCGTACTCAGGAGGAGTTTATCTGAACCTAGTTAAGAGATGGTGCACCCGACTAAGTTGGATTCATGATAGGGTGCGACCTAAAATGGTGAACCTAGAGACGGGAGTTCCCCCTTCCGGAATGAAAGAACTCTCCTTCTCCCACAAGACACCTTGCTCTGCACTGGAACACTCTAGCGTGAAGGCAAGCCTCGCTTCCACACCCTCCTCTCTCTCTCGAGTACTCCACGTCTTCTCCGCTGCCATCTTGTGTGCGAGACAACATCAAGAAGTCACGAAGTGCCATATGGTTTCACAATATACCAGAAGCGTAAATTTCTATTTCAAATCTGACTGTATGAATGACCTTGACGAGAAAATGGAAGACCTAATGGAGAGCGCGACTCGCCATTCCGCCGCTTGGACATGGGAATCGGAACCTGCTGCAGCAAGCTTGCCCGGAAGTCCTGAAGCTACGATAATTGAAACAATTCCAAACTGCATTGGGCTGCCTCCTGTCCCAAATAGTCAAGATGTAGCAGAAGATGAAGCCTCACCTTGCAGAGAGGAGTCCAATAATGAGCCGATGGATGATCCTGACAGTGCAAATTCTTTAGAGTCCATCCCGCTCCACTTAATGCTGCGTCGTGAAGACAATGAGCAACCAACTCATCACAGGCCAAGTCCTTCCAATGTTGCACGAGCTCATAACGATATTACATCTGCGACAAGAGTCCTGGCGATTGGATCACTGTCAACTCACAGAACCAAGCACCAAGCTCAAGGACTTCGACGATCTTGCAACTCGCGTCGTACCTCGCTCCTGTCAGAACACCATTGCCAAGCTTGGTACCCTTCTCCACGATTTAGTTGTCAACCACCAAATCTATTTGTACTCACTAGACGTTGTTATCTACCCACCCTCCCTTCCTATGGCAGAAATCACTCCTTATTTCCTTCCCCTCTCTTCTGTCATGGGCGCTGTTCTCCTCTTTCCAAAAGATCTCCTGCCTCTCGCCATCTAAACCTACGAGTCCACCCATGCATGTTCCCTTCGCCCGCTAGCTTCAAGATGCTAGTCACCCCTCTACTGGCATCAGCTACTATACTCTCGCGACCTTATTATTACTGCATAACGTCCTGCTACCCATGGACGTGAAGATAACATATGCGGTATCCCTCAGGCTATACACAAAATATGGTCTGGGAATAAGAGACCTTAGGACGTCGCAGCCTAAGTCCCCGAGACCTCCAAACAGTCCTGCTCATAAAGCCGCATATATTTTGCTTGCCCTGGTCAAGATCACATCGCTACTGACTGTAAAACAATGAGACCTCTGCTCGAATTACCCCCTCCGCCTGTCAATTTCTCCTGATTTCCTCTCCTGTCACGAACATCAGAGAACCTACTGAGCGAATGGAGGCGAGCCCATGCAGCCTAAGAATCCAACAACCATAAAGGATCCTCAACCTCCGGATGTTATGATTGTGTAACTTTGAAAAATGAATAGCAGGGAAGGCCAAAGAGGAGGATGAAGTAAATTGAAATGCAAGACGATGCTCCAAGCTCACGGGGGGGCTTTGTAACGGCGTGGTAGTATATACTTCTTGCCTGACCTAGAACCATCGTATTTACATATATTTGTTTCAACTCTGTATAGTGTTGCGTTCTCAACAAATATACTCACTTTGCAACCACATCATATATTACATGTGGACGGAGTCACCCCTTTTCTGTACGGCTAGGCAGCCTTATGCCTCCCCTCCGGGATACAAGAGTCCTGCGCCGGGTGACCGCGCCCCAGTTCCTGGGTCACAGGATATTCTCAACGCGGTATCGCCTCGCGGCACCACGTTACAAACACTCTCCCGCGTACCCCGAATATTCTCCGCCGCCATCTCGCACTCACGCCTTCGTCGAGAAGTCCCGATCAGCCCTTTGGTTTCACAGACATGAATCGAGCCGATTGACGCGCGAGGCCACAAGCGATGCCAGTCCTGCCATCAGTTGTCTCGTACCAAACCGAATCCTGTAGAGCGTAAGTATGGTAGGTGAGGGATAAGTAGAAATCCACATGCCTGTTGCAAGTACCGAGACTCAACGATCTTGTCTGGATACTGTTCTGAAGTCATTGCATTTTGATATCGGGTTATGGTCGAACCAGCCGACGTGTTGATAGTCTTCTAGCATGGTGTGCATGCGAACGTCTAGCTATCGATGATGACATTGAACGGAACTAAAAGTTTGACTCCGCACATTTGGACTCGCTCATTGCCATGAGCACACGATCGTTAACGATACATCCGACAAATACTTCCGTGCAGATTCCCACTTAATGGGACCGCTAGTTGAAATGGAGGAAAGAAACTTAGGAATCCGTCGAGCAAAGTTTTATATCACTTACTTGTTTAGGGCCCGTCAGAGGTAGCAATTGACGGGCCCTAAACAATTGATGGGTATATACGGTGATTTTCCGTATCGTTTTACCTTCTTTCCCTTTTATACGTACAACAATAAATTTCGGAAAGATAGCAGTATTCGACTCTTCGTTTCGCAGTGTATTAGAAAAGACGTCGTATACACAATAGACACCTTTGACGATAGCTTAAAGAAATCGTAGGTATGAAGACCCCAAAAAATTGTGGATGTTTCGGGTAATAGGCATAGGGTTTCTTCGGAAGAACGCTGATGGTGTGTGATAGGTTACTTCACCCAAAATGACAGACGTGGTCCAAACTCCAAAAAAGAGGAAGGTCGCGGTAAGTTGCGTTCACGTTGCGTTTGGTGAATAGCACGCCTGACCCTTATACCTAGAACGCGTCCCTTTTTGTTGACATTGAGGCGGCCGTGGAAAATGAAGATGCGGTGGAATCTGATGACGAAGACATTGGTCGGTGAAAGTTCATCACTTTACCCTGACTGACTTGATTATATTTAGAGGATTTGATTGATGATACCGACCCTATCGACGAGGACGGCGCGCCAGATGGCAGCTTCATTCGTGAATTCACTGGACAAGATGATGACGTGGAAGGGAATTGGCGGGAGTTTATACAAAGGGCTCAAATACGAGGAACAAGTGTCCACGATGTCTCGGACTACGATGGCCCAAGACCAGAGGATTACAGTATTTACGAGGTTGGATGCCAGGTACGAACCTCACGTTAAGAGCAGTTCTTACCTTATTGGCTGACATGATAAACCAAGCTAGGGACGGAGGAGACCACGGTACTGCGAATACTCAAGTATTTCATCTGCAGGGACGATGTCCGTCCAATGGTTCGAACAGCCCTGGCACTCAGGTCGCATCCAGGGCGGGTGTTCATTGAAGCCGCATCTTATGAGGTTGTGAACGAGACCGTACGTGGGTTCGCCAATCTCAAAACAGGTGTTATCAGGGCTCTAGAGGCGGATGAAGCACAGGCCTGTTTGCGTAGCGGTTCGATTTACACACCGTCCCCAGGGACTTGGATCAGAGTCAAGAAAGGAACCTACAGAGGAGACATCGGATATGTCCGCCAAGTCGATCCCAGATCACTGCATGCGGATATCGTCGTGGTACCTCAGATAAATTTCAATATCGCCAGCAAACGGAAACGCGGTGGTCGCCCACCGCGACGACTTTTTGATCTGGAAGCTGTGAGGAAAAGATGGGGAACCAAAAGCTTCGAAAAACGAAACAATATATGTTTTTTCCACAACGAAACCTACACCGATGATGGATATCATCTTTGGAACGATGTAGACTCCGAATACGTCAACCACTCATATTGTTTACCCTCAAGGACCGAATTGGACGACTTCGATGGATGCTCTGAAATTCCCTTTGCGATCTACAATGCCACCCGGCACCACATTGCAGCGAAGACAATACAAACAGGTGACCGCGTTTTGGTCGTGGACGGTGAATGCAGAGGACTGGAGGGGAACGTCTGCTCAATTCAAGACGGGGAGACAGAAATTTTCATACCTTCCCAAGATATGTTTCACGTGTTGCGCTTGACAGAGCTTCGACGAGAGTTCAAAGTCGGTGACAATGCAAGGGTGACGTTTGGGCCTCACGACGGAAAGGTGGCATTCGTTGTCAACTCTCTGAACGATGTGTTGACTCTTCACATCCAAGAAACTTCAGCTGAGGTAAGTAGAATGCGTTATTTCACTAACCAAAAACTCAGGCGGCATTATAGATAAAAGTTCCCGTATCCGATGCGGAGTTTTTCAACGCACCGATGAGCTGTGTGGTACTGTCGCTGAACGCCAACGTACCAAAAACGGTGTGGAAAGAGTCCGAGGTGGTGAAATGTGGCGTGCGTCAACGAGTAAGGGAGCTCGTCAGTCTGAAGGACAATCCACACTGGCATCACGAAGGAAAGCGAGTTATGGTATTGAGGAACAATTTCAAGGGTTACATTGGCCGGATCGTGTCCACACACATAGATGACACTGCAGTGGTAGAACTTGATGCCACTTTGCGAAAGGAGCGATTCAAACTGACGGAGCTGTCTGTTGTGTAAGGACTTCGTCATGCACATGTTATCTACTGAATCAAAACAATCAGTGATCATGAAACACCCATAAAGGCTATCCAACGCGAAGAAAGAAGAACTGTAAAACAAGTATTCCCATGGAATGCACCTCCAGCAACTTCTACGCCGGGAACTCCTATGCCGTCTAGTCAGGACATACCCCCAAGCCCCGCCTGGGACCCTGCATCGGAAGTTGCAGGAAATGATGAAGGTACGTGCAAAAGATGAATATCCTTTCATAAGAGTAATCAGATAGTATTGTAGCAGCGTGTCACTGGCTGGCCGACGATCGATTGGCGACAAGGAGGATTTGTCTCAAACTCAGTGAATCTGCGCCACCCGAGCACATGGCGTATTGAGACAGGTCGCTTGAATTTTTGAGACATGAAGGTAACACCGCAGTGGTTAGGATCAATCGAGAGAGCAAGAACATCCCAATGCAATATTTGGAACCCGTGCACCCTGATATGGAACGCCTGTTGGTAACGCCGATGAGAGGAGAACTGACAGGAAAAGTTTACAGAGTCATAACACACGGACCAATGCAATGCAAAATCAGAGACATTAACATAAAACCTGTACGAAAGAAGGACGATTTCCTCATGCCCACTGACGAGCTTGTGCATGTCTACAGTTAGATCACCTTGTCATAAAATGTACAACGTCCTAATTATAAAAGGCAATAGTTTTTTTTTTTTCGGGGAGGGGTGCAGGGAAGTTGCTAGATACTGCGTTGAAAAGGACATCGGACATTCAGACAGTCATCGCCTGATCTCCATCGAAGATGTGTGTCCTTGAAGGGGTCGGCGCTGAGGATATTCCTATCTTCCAAGCCTCCCCAACCATATACGCCAACACCTTCCAAACGGTAGGTCAGATGCCAGACCAATGGGCAACACTGACCACATGCTCTATCCCACGTAGCAGTCGAAAAGTTGTACTCGATGGAACGACTTTCCAGCTTTTGCATATCCTCCACCGTGGGAGGAAAGGTGCCCGGCATTGTCATCGCATGGGCAGTTAGACCAGGATAGAAGCAGTAAACGCGAGAGGGCGAGATGGCATTCATCTGGGAAGTAAGGTCTGAAGAGACCAGGGGATACAATGACGAAGAGGATTGGCTTTCAAACACTCTGATCTGGTATCCCTGCAAAAAGGTGAGATAACACTTTAGAAAGATGGATAACGCTCACGTTGAGGATAGAAAAAGATAAGACACATTTCGTCAAATCCCGCTTGGTGGTACGTGGCTTATCTAGACTCTTTTGGGTGGCATCCTGTGCTTCTGCCCATTGAACCCAGGTGGGTAGAGTACCGGAGGGGGTCATGATGTCGAGATTTAACGGCGGGTGCTCCGAAAAACCTAAGGGGTTGACTATGGAGAGTGCCACAGATCCTGCAACCAAGGCTTGTGTCATCCCAAGGACATCAAAGAACATTTGCAAGTCTTGGGCCATCATGAACCTCGATAGAGCCAATTTGATGCGGCCACGAACAATCGCTCGACAACTAGCGCCGAATTGCGAATTGACGTGACTCAAAGGCACTATGGAGGCAAAAGTCGGATTTTCCGACGCGAACTCTGCAACTATTTGGTGGGTGATTTCAGCTGGCATAACCCAGTCACCATGTTGAGTTACACGACTTCGCAAACCTGAAAGAAACATGGTAAGTTGTTAAATTTTGACGTGGCAGCAGATATAAAAAGCGGAAAATATACATACGTCGTACTTCACACCCACAGTCACAGAAGTGGTCGCTATTGCTCGTGCCAATAAGCATTAAAGCACAACAGCTCTTATGGTATTTATCTAGACTCTTTCCAAAAAAAGATCGAACTAACGATAACTTAGAGGGGACCTATTACTTATTTGGGATTGCTCTATTCAACGGGGAGCAATAAACCGAGGAGGGTGCGTGTTCCACTCCACGTTGGAACGTCCGTTGCAAGAAGTCTGGATGACCTCGACACCGACGGCTGGATCCCAGTCGGTGCATCCTATGTTCAATGTCTAGACCTGGAAGACAATCGCATATTTGTTGAGTCGCGCTCAGGTGCTTCAACCGAACCCTCCTTTACAGTTTATTACTGCAAACGGGTGAGAATTATGGTTATTTATAAAGATTTGCCTAGTAAACGTTCCACAGCGATCCCCACCGACATATTCTCGGGCTGTCAACAAATTGATATTGGGAATAGCGAACCGAGTGTGGTACGGAAACGTATTGGTTGTTTGCCACGACAAAGGTAACGCCGTCATGGACGTACAGAGTACCCACATTGGTTATGTTACGGAACAACTGAAGCAGTAAGTGATCCCTTCACCAACCAATACGATGTCTGACAAAAAAATGTAGATTGTTGAACGAAGGCGGCGTAACTCAGACAAAGTAACAAGGTTAAAGTGGAAGAGTGTCTGGTACATTCACATACACTACTCGGCGGACCGTTAGATATATTTAGCATAGCCATGACGACCACAGCCTGGATTTTTTCTTCAAAATTTTTCTTAAATTTTTTTTTGTTGAAAGTTTTTTACCCTAAAAAAAAAAGAGAAAAAAAGAGGGGGGAAAGATGAAACCGATCTCATTCAAATAACGTCCACAATGCAATCACCCAATTTCCTCAAGCAAGCATGCCAGCCTCGGTACTCATTGACGGCATCGTCCAAAACATGATAACCCAGTTGCCTACAGCGAGGATGACAGACTCGTCTATGGACAAGGTAAGAGCTATTTGAATTTGATTTGAACGTCCAATGAAATTGTTGACAATAACGGCGCCAGGACTCGAGCATGTCCGAGACTTCTTGGGATTCGAGTGATAGCATGCCAGAGCTACAATCTGTCAGCAACTCGAGCGACGACGACACTTTATCAGAATCATCAGAAGACAGTGACGTGGAAGTGCAACGAAGACCCAAGACCGACAACCCGCATACACGGGAAGCCGAAGCACCAGACGTATCAGTGGACACGCAACAAGTAGGTCCACAACTAGTCAGGCATTCGAACTCACACGACGGGTTGAACAGTCAGGAATTCAAATAATCAACGACTGGCGCATGCTCGTTTGGTACATCACCATGTATGTTGTCCGTGACGAGGCGCCAGTGCTGAATGAGAGACAGTTGCGTGGGGTAATGCACGCCCATCCTCCGGAACTTGTAGCAGGGCTTACAGAAGCTGTACAAACTGGGGTTGGGAGCCAGCGTGAAGAGGAAGCACGTATGGGACGAGAGGAACAGGGAGGGGGAGGTAAGGATGAAGGGGAGGAGGGTGAATGAGTAAATAGGTAGGAATATAGCAGTCATTTTATTTTTCTTAAGACCGACCTCGTAAGTTATTCACGAAATTCGTTACGTCGACTGAATTTGTTCTTAACGTTCAAAGACAAAGAATTGTATGTGTCGATCTCCAGCGAATGATAAATGCAAAAGCGGCAGGAGGGGGCTGTTTCGCTCCACGAACCGCAAGAGAATGTGGAAGAAGGCGGAAGGATGAATGGGTTTTTTTATATTGTGCTCCAAAAAATGATACCGGTGTCTTTGAAACCTTCCTTCAAATGAAGACGGCGCACTCGCACTTAGCACCCGGTATGCAAATTGATACTGCATCTGGATGTTTTAAATTACAAGACGTTAGTACTCAATTCATATATATATGACGCGTACTCATCACCTTCCAGGATTTACTTGAAGCCACGCCTGAAGACGCGTCCCCTTGACCCCCAAGTCTAGAGCATCCACACACTTGGAGTGTATGCTGCACGGGCCACATATTGGGTTGATTCCTTCGTGTTACTACAATGGAAGGGTTTGTGAACTTGAATGACCATGCAGAACTATGACTCACAAACCCAAGAAAACTTGAGCGACGCGTCAACCACAGAAAAAGAAATATACAAAATCAGCAGCACGTACATGCAGTCTGTGAAGAGTAGGACTTGATCACTTGACATCACGCGCCGTGTATTGTATTGTACATAGTTGTTTGCTTAGATGTATATACAAGGGGAACCCTACGTTAGGGTTCCTCATCTTTTGAAATCTACTACCTTTTGCATCATATGCTCGCGGACTAGCGTCTCACGTCTACACAAGCCTGCCAGGCTTGTGTATCTTACCAACAACACGTCCGGCCGGCTGAGCACCCTGTAACTGCTCACTCACCGGGATAAGCGCTGACACGTCGTCAGCCACCCTCAACTTCTCCTCTAGACTCACTACGCGAGAAGTCTCGAACACCATTTCACAATGGTGGGGGCACCGCGGACTTCACCAAAGCGTAGTGAAGTCCACTACTTGAAGGATTAGGAGAAGGAAGAGAGAGAAGAAGATGGGGAACGAAAGGGAGAGCTTCGGTAGTGAAGGCCACAGCTCGCATTATCGCGGCGGGTCTGTTCATGAAGGAGCTTCATTAGGAAGACCGCAGCTCGCGATATCGCGGCGGGTCCGTTCACGAAGAAGCCCAGCAATTCCCCTAGTATTCTATCTCGAACTCTCGAATCGCTGCTCGCGAGATTGCGGCGGGTTCGAGATTACAATTGAAGATCGTCCATCGATAAAGGAAAACGACAGATAGTGGAGAGGAGGGACGAGGAATGGGTATACAGGGAGAGTCTAAGGTGAAACGTACCTCTGCAGCTCGCAGTCATGCAGCGGGTTGTACGCCAATCGAGGACATCTCCCAGGAGTTTCCTATCTACGGACTACGGATCGCTGCTCGCGTTACCGCGGCGGATCTAAGGTCCATGAAGGAAAACTTCACCCAGTAATTGACGAGCACCAGGGATTTCGCGCATACGCGGCCTTGATTTACTCGTCAATTAGTCCTCGAGGTTCTAAGGGTTCAAACTCGCGCTTACGCGGATGAATCCAAGGAGGCATGTCGCTGCTAGCTAAAAGCGGATTCGAATACGCGCTTACGCGATCGAGGAAGCATACTAGCTCAGCATAAGGACCGTCCTAGTTGCCTGAAAGGATGAGCAATTTAGCATAAGCCTGCGCTTTCGCGGCTAGTTAGATCCTTATCAACGGAAAGGCGAGCAAGGCACAGCTCTAACGAGACGAAACCATACTCGCGCCCACGCGGTTAGGATGAATCTCGGAAGAGTTTCGCATATAAGGAGTAGCAGCCTAATCTACGGACTACTGGATATCGCGATTACGCAGCCGATTGTCTGTAGAGGCAGCTGTACGAATTATATCGATAGTCCTGAATGAACCCTCTATCTCCTGTTTCCTGTCAACCGTTCATATCGATCGTCGATTTTCATCGATAAAGCAAACCTTAGCAAATTCAGTCTACTGCTCCACCGAAAGCTATGCCCCAGCATGTTAAAAGAGCACAGAAGCTACGCGTGGCACAAGTTCGTTAACCCTCAGCTTTCCCCTTATTATTTCCCCGCTCTAATCGACAAATGTCTGGTTCTAATCGTAAATCTGCTCTTACGGGACCAGGACAAGCAGGTCAATCAGCCCCTCGATCCTCTTGATCGGCTTCCAATCTTCCTTCTGCCAACTCGCCTCCAAGGAAAAGAGGTTCCCGCACCAGAGGATCCTCGTCGATCCATCAGGTCGAAGAAGAGTCGAATAGAACCTTACAAACCGTGGAAGAAAGTCCTAGTCCCTCTGGAAAGAGATCTGAACTACCAGACCCCACGGCTCCCTCTTCCATCTCTGAATCGACTCCAACAGAAGCCGTACGAGGTATTATCCATAGGAATAGAAAGGGTAAAGACAAGGAGCCCCACTTGTTTGCGCACGCGCCTCATTTGAAGATGGCCCCGGCGTACGAAGAAACCCTGACCGAGTCGATCGTCCGATGTCATCACGCCTGGGATCCTGCAGAGGATGCAGACCCTCTACGGGAATTTGGTGCTGAGGAAGGAGTCCTGCAAGGGCTAACTCCTATGCAAACTATGCCCTTCTGTGACATACTCATACGTTGGTCAGCACCGCACCAGAACTTAGTATGGCAAAACCTGGAGGACTACGCGCAGGTGCTATGCGCGACGAATCTAGCACGTAGTGATATAGAATTGATACCTGAGAACGGGAGATCATATTACGCCCTACACTACAGGATTCTAATGCACACCTATGAAGTTACCCTTGGAATCACGCAGATTATCTCTACGGTAGACCAATTACTGGATAGGTCGGCATGTCGCTCCTTCAGCATTGACAAGGGTTTTGTTATCCTCAAGCAACTAGCCATGGGGGAGGATGCGGACCACATCCAGCTCAGTTTCTACACGCTGCAAACCCGATGCAAGGGCGCTGTGAACCACATACGACAGGACCTCAATACCATACACGCTATCTTCGGGCAGTTCAACAACGCGTTGACCAACCTTTCGTATAACTCGACTCTCTCGGATATACGGTCGAACTACGGTCAACTACCTCCGCGTTTAGAGGTGGCTAGGCATATGCTGAGGGAAGATTATCAGAGGGAGATGCCTGAGCACCTGATAAGTTAGTGGAAGAATGGGTCAAATCAGGAAGAGAGGTAAACAGCCGTCCTTATGAAAGGAAGTCAGCCCATTATCCGCAGTTAAAATACAACGATCGGTCAGACTCGCCTAGAGCATGGAGCCATACACAAGGTTCCGCACCCAGAGTTGCGCCTAGTCAGCCTTCAGTCTTCGGCAGTGTGTCCTCCAGGGATCGGAGACGCGATCCTCCGCCTACCTCCATTTCCATGGCCTTAAGCCGTAATCACCCTCTTAGCCACTTCGCAGGTCTTAATTCTAACATGGGAGGCGATGAAGGGAAAGAGGGCGAGGACTCGAACCCCCATAATCCATGGATCACCGTTCAATCGGGTCGTGCCCATGGCACACGTTCGAAGTCTAGCCAAGTCAATAAGAACGCCCGTTTCGCTAGTCCCAATGAGGATCGACCATCAACTTCAGCTTTTTATGCTACGGATAACTTCAGCAACACGAGACAAGGAAGGAGTGGGAGGAGCTCAAATGGAGGTGATCCTCCCGGCGGAGATGGTCCCCCAGGCGGAGGACTACCGTCAGGACCCAGGAACCCTGCTCGACGAAACTATGAAGGCCTGCCTCCTTTTCGAGGCCACTCGTGAAACTCAGGGCAAGGACCTCCAGGAGGAGACCCCCCGGGTGGTGGTCCCAGTTACGGTATCGACCCCGAAGAGAAAGGTCCAGAGGACGAAAAGAACAAGAGTGAATGGCAATTGAATAACAAGATCAGCATGGGCATGATACCGCAGTGGGATGGGAACCCCACTACAATGATCGACTACATCATGGAAATCGCATTACTAGCTCGACTTTCAAAAAGGCTTTTCAAGGAAATAGGACAAATAGCGCCCATTAGATGGACGGGTTCCGCGAAGGGATGGTGGATGACATTACCAAGAGCAGATCAAGCTTACTATTCGCAAGACTGGGAATGCCTAATGACAGGAATGCGCGACCATTTCATGAATGACGAATGGCTGAACGATAGGGGAATCGAATTCGACGCTATGCGATTTCGTCGAGGTCATGCTCATTCTCGCGAAACGCCGGAAGAATACTTCAATCGCCGAATACGTCTTCATATGGTTCTCCATCCAGAGGAGATAGACAGATCTACAGTCACACATCGACTCATGAATAGGCAGCCTATCTTATGGAGTTCCATTCTCAACACAGTCTCATGTCCCAGCATCGTGCAACTCATAAAGTTGGCTAAAGCAAATCTTATAGCCCAGTATTATAGCGGCCTACGCATTGAGAAGTCGAAGTCAGTTCACACCGTTGAGGCAGCTTCTCCAGAGGATTCAGACAAGAGCGGGACAGAGCTTAACGTTATCAAAGAGGCACAAGTAGTAGTGAGAGGAGTAAACAGGAAACGCACGGATTGGCCCAAGGGTAGGACCATCGCAGGTTATAACTACTGCCGAGATGACTCAGTGGTCAGCAAAACCCCTCCCCCCGGTCCTTGCTTCATTTGCCTCAGTCCCAAGCACTTCTTCAGAGACTGTCCACATAACACTAGGTTCTTTACGAAAGCGGCTCACTCAGTAGATGTGACGATAGATCAAGAGGAATTAAACGAACTGGACATAGCGTACTACGATATTGTGTCAGCAGCAATGGCATCCGCTTCTGAGTATGAGTCGCCTGAGGTGGTGTCAGAACCGAAGGATAAAAGGAATCGGAACGAACGGAGACGCGAGAAGTTTGATATGAAATCTAACAAGAAAGGGAAGAGTAAGGTGGAAGACCTTCCTCAAGCCAATCGAGCTACGCGTCGAAAACTGAAGCTTTCCAAAATGGCATCAGTAGCTAGTATCAACGATGCGCTGCCACGGTCCGAAGAGGAGGACTTGTTCTCGGACGAGGAGGATATCATCGGCTATCCTGACCCTCCTTCAGAGGACGAAGGATCTTCCTCGAGTCAAGCGGATACGATTCCAGCTTTCTCTACCAATTCCCCTACATCTTCTGTGTCGTCCTTGCCCTCAGCGCCAGTCAAAAAGACAGGAACAAGAAAGGTTACTATAGAAGAAATAGAGGACCCAGAAGCCCCTCCAGTGTTCCAGTCATCCCCGAAATCTATGCCGCTTAAGGAATCGGAAGGTTACTTCCCTAATGAGTCAGACGTTGTAATGGCAGTGAAGAAGGAAGTTAAGCCCGAAGGGCTAGGCTCTATGGGCACCCAAGCACTTCACATCAAAGCACACGTTCAGTCTATAGGCAGAGGTGAAGTGAAAGCTCGTCTAGACTCTGGGGCAGATATCACCCTTATGTCAGAAGAGTTTTGGAAGCAATTGGGTACATTGCCTCAGCCGAAGGAAGGAATGCGGATGAAATTGTATCATCTTACAGGGCACGCCAAAGTTCTTGGGTACATCAAGACCCGTCTGTACACTTTAACGACGGACCAGGTCTGGATCGGTTTTGAACTAGAAGCTTACGTAGTCCGAGGCATGAGAGTTCCTCTCTTATTGGGTGAGGACTTTCAAACAGCGTACGAGCTGCATGTGAAACGCTACGCTACAGGTCATTGTGAAGTAACTATTAACGATGATATGAAGGTCATCCCCGCGTCATCAGCTCACGATGTGGATCTGGGATTCAAAATACGCCAGTCCTATCTGACTCAATCATTCGTGCGCGCCAAGACTGCCCGACGTAGACGAGCCAAGAAACTGAAGAAGATGCCCAAAGAGTTATCCCCTGTTTATGCGACTGAGGACACTAGAGTGGAACCAGGCACTGTGAAAACCATACGAGTAACAGGCGCTTTAAAGGAGAAAAAGGAATGGTTAGTGGAAAAGGTCATAGTTGGCTCAGACACGACCGACATACTCGCAGCTCCTTTTACCTGGATTTCGTCTGAAAACCCAGTTCTTCCTGTGGCAAACCCGGGCACCAGGCCTCTGTACGTACGCAAGGGGGAAATCGTAGGTCGTTTAGCGGACCCTTCGTCATACCTAGATCATCCTGATGAGGAGGAGTTACCCAAGTACGCTGCTTTGGCGGAGGCTATCAAAGTGGTCATTAATGAGACCTTGAAAGAGCGAAGTTCCACGAGCACGAAAACTCAGGAAAGAGCTTTCGATAGTAAGCTGGAAGAAGAGGAGCATTGGGGACCGAAGACGACAGCCGTACCAGAGGATCCCGCTTCAGGATCCGTGCCAGAATTGGTCAATCTCGGGCCAGATATACCCTCTAATATTCTTCCGCGACTGAAAGAGGTACTCCAAAGGAACTCTTCAGCTTTCGGCGTCGATGGCAGGTTAGGCCATGTGGATGCTAAGGTTTCTATTCCACTTAAACCAGGGACGGTCCCTACCTCTTTACCCATGTATGGCGCTTCACCAGCAAAAAGAGAGGTCATCGACCACCAAGTGAAGGCGTGGTTCGAAGCAGGAGTAATCGAACCTTCAGTTAGCCCCTGGGGATTTCCAGTGGTGGTAGTCTACCGGAACGGGAAGGCAAGACTGGCCATCGACTATCGCAAGTTAAACGCCAACACGATCCCTGACGAATTCCCTATACCACGCCAATCAGAGATCATCCAAGCTTTATCAGGCTCTCAAGTACTATCATCCTTTGACGCCCTCGCTGGGTTCACGCAGTTGGAAATGAAGGAAGAGGAGAGGGAAAAGACTGCATTCCGGTGTCACTTGGGATTATGGCAATTCCGTAGGATGCCATTCGGCCTACGCAACGGTCCCTCCATCTTCCAGCGGCTTATGCAAGGGATCCTAGCCCCGTATCTTTGGTTGTTCGCCTTAGTTTATATCGACGACATCGTGGTGTTTTCGAAGTCTTGGGAAGAACATCTCACACACCTCGACGTAGTCCTGGGGGCGATAGCTAAGGCAGGAGTAACATTGTCCCCTTCCAAGTGTTTTATAGGATATTCATCCATCCTCCTACTGGGACAGAAAGTGTCACGCCTAGGGTTGTCCACTCATCAGGAGAAAGTACAAGCTATACTGGATCTGGACCGCCCGACATCGGTAGCAGACTTACAAAAATTTTTGGGCATGGTTGTTTATTTTTCACAGTATATACCTTATTATTCATTTATCGCTGCGCCATTATTTGCACTATTGAAGAAGGGAGTCAAGTGGCATTGGGACGCGGAACATGAGCTAGCCTTTCACGAAGCGAAGGAGACGCTGTCCAAGGCCCCAGTGTTAGGCCATCCGATTCAAGGTCTCCCTTACCGACTGTACACGGACGCCTCCGACATCGCCCTGGGCGCGTGTTTGCAACAAGTACAGCCGATCTTGGTAGGAGACTTAAAGGGTACACAGGTGTATGATCGATTGCAGAAAGCCTGGGCTGCCAGCGCACCTGTTCCAAGCTTGTTTCGATCGTTCGCTACGGACTATGAGGAAGGCGACTCTAATTCAGTCTGGGGGGCCACTTTGGACGAAACGGTGGTGCATGTCGAACGAGTGATAGCATATTGGAGCCGCACGCTTAAGTCAGCGGAGAGGAATTATAGTACGACGGAGAGAGAAGCTTTAGGAGCAAAGGAAGCTCTAGTAAAATTCCAGCCGTTCGTCGAGGGAGAGCAGGTTCTTCTTATCACGGATCACGCAGCGCTACAGTGGGCGAGAGTTTATGAGAACGCTAACCGGAGACTAGCCGCGTATTCGCAGCTTACCCAGGTCTGAAGATCGTGCACAGGCCAGGTCGCGTGCACTCCAATGTAGACCCCTTATCCAGGCTACCGAGAACTCCGCAGCATAGTTCTCCGGTTCAAGACGAATTACAATCCATTAGTTCCGACGAAGAGAAGCGGAGAGTAGCTCAAGAAGCAGAAGATCGCATGGGCAAATCGGCAGCTCGTAAAGCAGCATTTACAGCATGGTGGTGGGAGGACCTGTTAGATGCTCAGGCATTCGCTATCGAGACGAAGGCCAAAGACGAAGACGACGGACTGCCAAAGGCTTTTCCAGAAGTTGATCAGTGGTCCTATCTGTTAGATTCGCAGCCCGAAGGAAAGGAAGAGGAATGGGAGAGTAAAGCTCACCTCCTGGTGGCTCTAAGCCCGGAAGTGATAAGCGAATTCGCGAAGGGATATGAGGAAGATCTGTTCTTCAGACAATACTACGCAGAAGAAATTCCAAATCCTCGCATAGCCATCACACCTTCACACTTCCGCAAAGGATCAAACGGGTTGCTTTATTTTATCGATGCTCGTTGGGAGACCAGGCTCTGCGTTCCCCGATCTCAGATACAGTTCGTACTAGAATGGATCCACGAAGCCCCACACGAAGCCGCTCATGGGGGATATGTCAAGACGTTAGAACGAGTTCGTGAATTATTCTTCTGGAAAGGCATGAACCGAAGTACCGAGAAGTTTTGCGAGACCTGCGACGTATGCCAGAAAACTAAGACCAACCGTACTAAGAAAATGGGCGCACTACGGCCTTCGCATATCCCCTCGCGACCGTTCGAAACAGTATCACTAGACCTCATTACGGGACTACCACCCTCTGGTGCTGAAAAGTACACTGCGATTCTAGTCATTGTGGATAAATTCACTAAGTTTGGGCTCTTCATACCCACTCACGACACTCTATCTCAAGAAGGATTCGCGAAGTTGTTCGTCGAAAGGGTAGTACACGTGTATGGCATGCCTCACAGAATTATCGCTGACCGCGATCGTCGCTGGGCAACGGGCTTTTGGAGGACGGTAGTAGCTTTACACGGAGCTAAGATGGCGCTATCATCCTCCCACCACCCTCAAACCGACGGACAAACTGAGATCCTCAATGCGACTATTGAACAAATGTTGAGGGCCTATGTATCTCACGATCGTAGTTCCTGGTCCGAATGGTTATCAGTCTTAGCATTTGCCTATAATTCCGCGAGGCACTCTTCCACCAAAGATACTCCAAATGGGTTGCTGCTTAACTATCATCCGAAGATATCAACGGGAGAAATTCTATTGGGAACAGAATCCTCTGAAGTTACTTTCCACCCTAGTCACCAAGGAGAAGAGTACGTCAAGACTATTAATCTTCGACGGGATCAAGCGAGGGACGCTTTGGTACTCGCACAACAACGGCAAGCAAAAGCTTACAATAAGGATAGACGCCCCGTGGAGGAGATCAACCCAGGTGATTTAGTGTTAGTCAACCCACACACGTTGAAACTCGTAGAAGTCGAAGGCACGGGCAAGAAACTCGTTCAGAGAATGATAGGCCCTTTTGAAGTAATGGAGCGTGTCAATCCAAACGTCTACCGACTCAGACTTCCAGACTCTTATCCCATGCACCCAGTAATCAATATCGATCACCTGAGGAAGTACAAACAATCTCCAGAAGAGTTCAAAAGTCATACTACTTTGCCTTCTACTCGAGACTTCCTGCCTAGTGAGGAGTATGAAGTCGAAGCCATTTTGGGACATAAGCTGACAGGTCGAAAGAAAGGCAATCGAAGGATGTTTAGAGTTAGATGGGTTGGGTATGGGCCAGAGGCGGACTCCTGGGTTTCAGAGGCTGACTTACGCAATTCCCCGGAAATTAAAAGGGAATACCTTATTAAGATGGGACTAAACTAGAACTAGGAAAGGGTTCTTGATCTTCTATAGGAATTAAGCGAAATTACAAACACCGCTAAAGTCTAAGGGAATTTGGAGGTGCCTTCCCCTCTAAGTCCCAGAGTAATACTGCCACGTATACACTGTCACTACAAATCCCTTCTCTGCCAGTCAACCCACGCTCATTCCTATGCCCAACAAATTCCCTGCCTATCCTTTGCCAATTCACGTTAAGGATTGCTCTTCATGCCCCAACCCTTTATGCTGCATTAAAACCTCGCACGACTTCCAAGATCTTCTTCCGATGCCCTCTGTACCAACTGGTATTCCTCGACTAGAGATTACTCACTTTGAGGAAGTTAATCCCTTCTCTACAATCAACTGTTGGAAATCAGTGACGTTCAGTGCTCGTGACCTCAGAAACGAACCTTGGGTGTATTTACCAGGAGGTTATGGTTCCGTTAAGCTTCTGAAGGTATTGGAGGTGAAAGGATGGGTGTTATACAACGGGATGAGAGATGAACGGTTAATAGCCAGGATAGCCTTGCCTAAACAGCGACGCTGGCAGTGGTGGTGGTGGTGGTAGGAAGAACGCTCGGAGAGATGGAGTTTAGTGGTCCTTTTCTCACTTCCTGCATTCACACGAGAACCCAATTCATTTCAAAACATCACACGAAGGCCGGCGTCGCATCTGACATTCACCCACGAACTTCTTCACTAATTCCGTTCAAAGATCTATCGGCATTCATCCATCATTTCATAATTGTAACATATTGGTATTACACAATACGTGGGCATGTCCGTGGGAGTAATCTAGGATAATTACCTCTTTGTACTATCTTCGTCCTTTCATTGATCAAAGCTTTGGTCCCATCCAAACAACTTCACGTAGATCCCGATCGGTCCAGAAAGACTCGTATTGCCGCGCCCGAGACGAATTAGAATCACTCCCTTGATAGGAATCCCACCACGGAAGGTCGACTCTTATCATCGCTCATCCTAGAACCGAAGAAAACTATAATGTACACCAAGTTTACGCATACCCCTGCGCCAGGCGGATACGATTCCAGGATTTATGACACGATGCGTAGGAAAAGCCTATCAGGATATTTCGAGCTTCCGGTGGTCGACGATACCTTATCACTCATCCTGCCACCTTTCTCTCGAGTTCATAGCCATCTTGTCACGACGCATAGCAAAACTTGGTTATTATGGTCCCCAAACTCCCTAGTCGAAGCGTACTACCCAGGCATTAGGGCTCCAGGGCACGAAGTTAAAATAGAAGAGGATAGAACGAAGAGGCGCTTTGACGGTCACTTAGGACGATTCGACCCCACGAAGTCACCACAGCACTACGATCCATTACAGCCGTGGTTGCCGTTCGTGAAACGAGAACAGGCACATGTGGCGAGCATCGAGAACGCTCCACTGGCTATTGCATGGGTTAGCTCTTCGCCTCGAAGGGAGATGAGGGATCTAGGGCGCCTGGATACAGCTCTCCTAATACAGCTTACGACGCGCAACATCGAACTGGAAGCTGCCGTATCCACGATGACGATCATAGCCGACATCAAGCAGGAGTACTGGGATAATAGGCCATGCTACCCTAGTGAGAGCGAGATTAGAGGATTGGGAGGAGAACATCATTATGCAGATGCGGTGGATTTGGTGACTCGGATACAAAGGGGCTTGAAGTTGAAGGACGCGTGGTTAAAGGCAATGTCTATCGTTAAGAGGGAACATAGAGAAGCAGCGATGAAGGAATGGATGACGGAGACACCATTTGCCGTGGACGACGTCTTGGGAACCTGGATCAACGGTGCCAGAGAGGAACACGTTTATTGGCTCTTGAAACATAGAATCCCTTGTTTCATCATCCACGAGGTTCCTATTACAGAACTATATAACTACAAGGAGGATCATAAGCACCAAGACTTTGTCGCCTCAACAGATATCCAGTACCTCGCGCCAAAGACCAATGCCTACAATCACGTCGCTTATAAAAAGCAAGCTACATTCAACAATGACAAGGACAGGGAGGGAATACCGGCGGGCTATCCTACCTTATCAGTGGGAGATCGCGTTAACTCGGACCCAGCGACACAGGGATGGGACGGGATCAAGCATAAACGACTGGAGGAGCTTCAGGAAGTAGTAATGCGGCCAGTCGAGCCGAATCGACGTCCAGAGAGCACGACACACGGCTCCGGAGCCCCTTCCTCTAGCCGTACCTACGACGACCAGGAATTAGAAGTTCGATCCCTAGCAAGTGACAGAGTAGATTGGATAGTACCACCCGCAGTAATGGCCGTTTTGGATGGTAAATGGACGTTCTGGAAAGAATGCGACATCACCCCGGACTGCTACTATTTCTGTCTTGTATCGCCTAGGCCCGACGATTGCGAAAGGGTGTGTTACGATAGACAGAGAAGGAGGGAGATATTCTTCTTGGAGGGCATGGAGACTCCTATCGGCGCCGTGTCAGACATAGAGAAGTTCGGATTCCCAGCTCCCCTAGCGCGGTTCGTCGAGATGAAGGAGGAGGAAATCACGAAGGAACATCCAGCTTCGCGTTGGATCTATACCAAGAAAACAGCCTCCAAGGGAACGGTTGGTCAACGAGCTCCAACACCGTCAGCAACAGAGCTCCCGTTGAAGAAACTATCCGTCAAGGGCAAAGAGAAGATCGTTTATGCCCCTGTGACACACCACCCTCCTTCCCCTAGGAGGTCTTAGTGATGCCCTACATATTCCTGCCGGATTCCGGTCATTCCAGCGGATTCCGGTGCCATTCCAGTGGAATTTACCAGCCAAAATTTCACTCCAGCCACGGAATATTGATATTCCGGGATTTTCACCGGAACAGTCCCCGGAATGCACCGGAACGGAATGGCACTGGAATCCAGTGACCGGAATGAGCACTAAAAATTGCCAAATATGGCAAGTTCTATATTTTCAGATAAAAATTAACAATAAAATCAGAAAAAAAATAGGGATGGTGGTAATGATGTTGGGGTACTGTTTACATGGTCTGTGCGCATTTCCTAATATGGTAATTAATGCAAATATAACCAGAAAATCAGGAAAAAAAGATAGAAAAAATATAGGGATGGTGCTCACTATTGGTGATGTTGTTGGGGTATTGCTTACATGATCTGTGCGCATTTCCAAATATGGTAATTTATGCAACTATAGCCAGAAAATCAGGAAAAAAGAATAAATATGATGTAGACTCTTGTTGACAATGTTGGAGTAGTGTTTACATGGTCTGTGCACATTTCCAAATATGGTAATTAATGCAAATATAGCCAGAAAATCAGGAAAAAAAGAGAAAAAAGAATGAACATGATGTAGACTGTTCTTGACAATGGTGAAGTAGTGTTCACATGGTCTGTGCACATTTCCAAATATGGTAATTAATGCAAATATAGCCAGAAGATCAGAAAAGAAGGGGAAAAGGTATACACATGGTGTTAACTGTTATTGACAATGTTGAAGTAATGTTTACATGGTCTGTGCACATTTCCAAATATGGTAATTAGTGCAAATATAACCAGAAAAACAGAAAAACAGCAGAGACATGATGTTAACCATTGTTGACAATGTTGGGGTACTGTTTACATGGTCTGTCCACATTTCCAAATAGCTGTTGTCAGGTTCAGGGTACAAATCCAAAAAAGGAAATTTAAGTATTTCTAGTAAAAGAATAGCAGAACACTCACAAAAAAATAGAGTTGGTATATGCAGTGTATACAATATGAGGCACTGCCTTCAGGGTCCATGTCAGGGTCATTTATATATATCTATGAAAGGAAATATGATCTTGTATGACCAAAAAGTCAAGAAATTCAAGATAATGAGGATTCTGCTTGTCAGGGTTCATTCAATGGGATGTCAGGATGATGGTCACATGACCAATTACCAAAAATGGTCAAAAAACAAAAGTTGTAGCCCTGCACTGTAGCTTCCCAAATCTGGTTGAATTGTGTTCTGAAGTACTCCCATTGTGGATATATGAGGTAAAAGATTTTCAAAAGTGTCGCGTTTTTTTTTGTATTTTGTACTTTTCTCCATGAAAACAACACCAAATAATATGATTTCAACACATTTACAAAGCTAAGAGAAAGGGCTACAACTATTGTATCGTGGGAAATTTGACCCAAAAAGGAAGGTGTATACCCTAAAAGGGATAATAACGCTGATAGACTACAAAAGTCAGTTTATATACACACAGAATCTGGTGGAATCCAGGCCCATTCCAGAGGATTCCAGTCCATTCCTGTGGATTCCAGTCTATTCCTGTGGAATCCGGTGGAATCCAGCGGAATGGACCCATTCCTGCAGGAATATGTAGGGCATCAAAAAGTACAGTTCCCCTAGCATACTACGTAGACCATCGTCCGGGCCCCTCCCCAAACCGTCAGCCGCTGTTATGCCACCGCCTGTTCCTGCATGACCAACCCCGACAGAACCCAGATCCTACCGGTTGCAGTCCCACCCTTCTCAGGATCAAGCAGCGCAGGACGCGGGGCATCAATTACGTCGGTGTCCCCGAGCTCCCAGTTCCAGTTCGGAACACCCTGCGGCTAGTGACGGGAGTCACGCTAAAAAGATTAAGAGTTCAGACAGCGCGAAACCGCCGACGTCCGACGTTTCGAACCCCCACCCCAAGAAACTCGCTACGCCCTTGCCCGCAGTTATAGCAAGGATAGAATCGTCCGCCTCTCCGACGTTCGAGCCCAACAGACCGCTATCTGTGGTACAAGCTAACTTCAGCACTTTGGGAAGCCACTCTTCCGATTCTCGTTTCCTGTGCTTCGAGGGTCTACCGCCTGATTGGGAGACTTGCCGCGTATGGTTTTATAGCATGGCAGTCTCCTCCCACTTCGTTTGGATCAATCGACTATTCCGAACGGTTGTACACGGAGTTCCCCTTATCTGGGTAGACATGAGAAGTAACGATGATGCATGCACCTTATGAGGATACCTGACGCACCGAACCATGGCAGACGGCTCATTAGTTATCAGCCACTTCATGGCAGAAAGCGTATTCATTGAAGCTACACGGAATGCTACGGACTCTTGGACTCGACCTCCCTCAGCGGTATCTACTGGCAAAGACGACCCTATGGACGGTCCAGGCCCTTCCTCCATTCCCCTCGAGGAGCGGTTAACCTCCCCCGGTCCTTCTAATCCAGCTCCGGACGTTTCCTTACTTCATTGTGCGGCCGTAACTTTGGAAGAACGAGTAGAGCGCCGTCCTCGAGGTGGGCAGAAGCATCGCAAGTACAAGGCCAAACAACAGAAATCGTGATCACGGCTACTGATGTGGGGGGCTTTGTGAAGAGTAGGACTTGATCACTTGACATCACGCGCCGTGTATTGTATTGTACATAGTTGTTTGCTTAGATGTATATACAAGGGGAACCCTACGTTAGGGTTCCTCATCTTTTGAAATCTACTACCTTTTGCATCGTATGCTCGCGGACTAGCGTCTCACATCTACACAAGCCTGCCAGGCTTGTGTATCTTACCAACAACACGTCCGGCCGGCTGAGCACCCTGTAACTGCTCACTCACCGGGATAAGCGCTGACACGTCGTCAGCCACCCTCAACTTCTCCTCTAGACTCACTACACGAGAAGTCTCGAACACCATTTCACACAGTCTGTGCGAGCCCTCCCCTTTCTCAACAGCTTCGTCGTAATCGATAGCCCACTCGAACTTCCCACTCGAACATCCAGCGATTGAAGTAAGGAGGCATCGTATGGTATTCAGTGGGACAAGATATTCCCAGCGAGTCCGACCGGGCATCTCATTCGCCTCAAGAAAGTGACGAGGGAATCAGCACATATGCACAACCGAAAAGTGCAAACCGCGCGAAGGACAATACATCTACAGCTGCAATATCGGCCCTAGTTGTACCTCATGCGCGCCGCAGAGTCCTTCTTCCTCCACGACGACGAAGACGCGTCACTGCTACACATTGGCAGTGCACTTGTGTCACACTCACGCCACTACACATAAAGCAAACACCATGGAATGCGAACATGTCCTCGGGACAACAGAAAGAGATAATTCGATCACAGAAGTGGAAGAAATGGAGATGATCGGGCGGATGGATGGAGGTAAGAACACTCGAGGCACATCATGCTCATACTGACCATCTGAAAAGGACAGTACACATTCAACATGGAACAGGACTCTGTAATGACAACGACCAGCGGTGAGGTCGCTTCTCACACACGAAGAACTTGAACGAATAGCGTGTATCCACAGGACCCTTGTCAAACTTCGCAACGTCCGAGTCGGACAAACTACCTGCAACTCATGGGGATACCATAACTACCAATGGCATTACGACGACGTCGTGGCCCGCGAATTCTGGCGTCAAGACAACTCAGACGAAACGCGGGACGTTATTGGCAAACAACGCTAATACGGCGTCCAATGTGCGGGATGGAGGATTGAATACTACAGATGATGGAGATAGAGGGACCGCTTCAATTGGCGAAACGGCTAGCCAGCCATTGACTACTACGCGGAGAGTGGGACGAGGTATGTACCTCAACTTCTCCTCAAAATCCTAATTCATCAACGTTACAGCATTATCTCGACTTCGAGGAAAACGGGGTGAACGCGTACCATCTAGTCCCGCTCTCCGCACGACAGTCCAACACCTCGTTTAACCCGCAAAGAGGTAGAGACAGACGTACTGGGGCAGACTCCGAGACGCCAAACAGAACCGCGAACTTACACGACCCTGGGGCCGACGATAGCCCAGGCATCTACAACCGGTATGACAAATGTTTGAGGACGTTATGTGAAGCCGCACGTCCTTTGCCTAGACAAATACACCACAACCTATCGCTGCTCAGGATGCCGACGATGTGATATAGGATTGGAAGGGAATGCCCAGAGGCCATAGTCAAACAGTGGTATATAGCTAGATTTGGATATCTTACATAATATATTGATCTTTTGTCTTGAACCACCACCTTGTCAGCAGTCTTGCCATCCTCTTGCACTACATGTAGTGCTTTGTATAACTGTACTTCCTACAGTATGCATAATCATGTTGGGCCAGCTGAGTATCTTGTAACTGCTCATTGCTCACTCATGGGTGTTGATCCCAGATCCACCCATTCTTGCCTCCTCCTTCCCTCTTCGCTTCAGCTATGCGAGAAGTTCAGAGTGAACGCTTCACAATGGTGGGGACACCGCGGACTTCACCAAAGCATGGTTGAAGTCTGCATTTCTTGGTAGAGGGAGAGCTGGAGAGTTGTGGGAATGCGCCAGCTCATCACAGGAGGAACCTTAGCATGGATGGTAGCTGCTGCTCGCGCTCTTCGCGGCGGGCTTACTACTTCATGTGAAAGGGCTCATCCATCCTTCAGTTGGATGAACCATTGACTTTAGCTTGTGCTTGCACAGCTGGTTGAGGTTTGTTCGATTGGGGTGCTGCGCTGACTCTGAGCAGCTGGGCTTTCAGATTTCGCGACTACGCAGCCTGAAGTCTACTGTGAGGAGAGTTCCTACTCACCTATGTCTGGATTCCGCGACTACGCGACCATTGACTTGGTGAGGAGGTTGCCCACAACCAGTGTTACCTGCTGCTTTGCGCTGTTTCACTGTCTCTCAGACTCCACCTGTTCCTCAACCATCTCCCTTGTCTTTTAGCATCTAGGCCTCTCAAGAACAGCCAGATGTTCATTGACATCCCTCCAGTTCAGTCTACTGCTCTGGAAATTATGTGCTATGCCCTACTATGCTTCTCTCCCAATCCTTGCTGTTTTCTTGCTTGAGGGCTGAGTATTCTCATCCTCCTTACTTCTCTATGAACTCTCTGGAATGGCTCTTCTTGGTTTCTGAATGGTTAGAAGGGTTTGGAGTGGTTTTAGGTTGGATGGGGTTGATGGAACATCAACACAGGACTTATTCATGTCATATCTCGCCGACCGACGCCCGGATCGCGCTCATCTTTTTTGCGTTGGAAAGCCCTGATCCACACCTTTCTGTGGACTCCCTGAAATCGCCAAACGGTCACCTATTGGCGGCGCTTCGCCTAGTTCAGCCTGGTATGACCAAGATGAGCATGTTTCATCCGTTCTCGGCGAGATCTTCGTCGTCCCTTTCGTTCTTTGGTTCGTTTTAAAGCCACGGTCAATGCGCTTCTGGGAAGCCCTCATACGCGTCAAACGGACAAGCGGTTCTCATGTTACAGCACCATCCTTCCAACAACCATTTACATGTGACTTGTTCATGTCATATCTCGCCGACCGACGCACGGATCGCTCTCATCCTTTTTGCGCTGGGAAGCCCTCGTTCACACCTTTCTTTGGACTCCCTGAACTCGCCAAACGGCCACGTATTGGCTGCGCTTCGCCTAGTTCAGCCTGGTATGACCAAGATGAGCATGTTTCATCCATTCTCAGCGAGATCTTCGTCGTCCCTTTTGTTCTTTGGCTCGTTTTAAAGCCACGGTCAATGCGCTTCTGGGAAGCCCTCATACGCGTCAAACGGACGAGCGGTTCTCGTGTTACAACACCATCCCTCCAACAACCACTTACATGTGACTTGTTCATGTCATATCTCGCCAACCGATGCCCCGATTGCGCTCATTCTTTTTGCGTTGGAAAGCCCTCATTCACACCTTTCTGTGGACTCCCTGAACTCGCCAAACGGTCACCTATTGGTGGTGCTTCGCCTAGTTCAGCCTGGTATGACCAAGATGAGCATGTTTCATCCATTCTCGGCGAGACCTTCGTCGTCCCTTTCGTTCTTTGGTTCGTTTTAAAGCCACGGTCAATGCGCTTCTGAGAAGCCCTCATATGTGTCAAACGGACGAGCGGTTCTCGTGTCACAGCACCATCCCTCCAACAACCATTTGCATGTGACTTGTTCATGTTATATCTCGCCAACCAACACCCCGATTGCTCTCGTCTCTTTTGCGCTGGGAAGCTCTCGTTCATACCTTTCTTTGGACCCCATGAACTCGCCAAACGGTCACATATTGGCTGCGCTTCGCCTAGTTCAGCCTGGCATGGCCAAAATGAACATATTTCGTCCGTTCTCGACAAGATCCTCGTCGTTCCTTATGTTCTTTGGCTTGTTTTGAAGCCACGGTCAATGCGCTTCTGGGAAGCCCTTATACGCGCCAAACGGACGAGCGGTCCTTGTGTTACAGTGCCATCTCTTCAACAACCATTTCCCCATTCCTATTGTCATAACCTGCTCGCATCGGACGCTCTATAGCCCGTTTGAAACGCCTGAATCGTACCTTTCCGACGCACCTATTCACGTCGATAACGGACAACAGCCTGGTCTGCAGTATGCATTTACTCCAGAACTGCAGTTTCTGGGTATTACCTCTCTATCTCGACAACAACGGCTCGTCACGATACGCGAATTATACCGTTGGAAAGGCGTCGTTCGTAGCTTTCGAACGGGTATTTGATCCCCAGGAACGGGCCAGAAATCACTACGCTATGCTCAAACACATTTTTGGCTACCTCAGGATCTCCCCTCTATTTGGGGTGTTAAGACTTGATTGGAGGACTCTTATGGGCAGGGGAGACACCTCAACTGGTTGAGAGTTGCTGCTCGCGCATTACGTGGTGGACTCTTCTTCAGTCATGGTAACCTTCTGGCTCCATCAGAAGGCTGATTGCTGCTCGCGCGTTGCGCGGCAGATCAGTGTGGAGGAGTTGCAGCTTGCGCATTACGCGGCGGACTCTTCTTCAATCATGGTAACCTTCTGGGTCCCTCAGAAGTACTGATTGCTGCTTGCGTGTTACGCGGCGGATCAGTGTTGAGGAGTTGCTGCTCGCACATTATGCGGCGGACTCTTCTTCAATCATGGTAACCTTCTGGCTCCTGATTGCAGCTCGCATGTTTTGCGGCGGATCAGTGTTGAGGAGTTGCTGCTCGCACATTATGCGGCGGACTCTTCTTCAATCATGGTAACCTTACAGATTGCTGCTTGTGTGTTGCATGGCCTGTGTCCACTCTGGGGGGCAAAATTTATGACAACATTTTTTTCCCCTCCTTTCCTTTGACCTCCTATCATTCCTACCCAACATGGCACCACCTTTACCCACTCAGACACCAACTTAGGATCATGGCTTGTAATTTTCCACTGCACGATCTCTTCGCCTCTATCCTCCCTGGCTTGATTCTTGAGATTCGCACACTGGAAAAGTGGGGGGCTGTAGGGGAGTATAGGTGGAAGATGGGAGGAGAGGCGCAAGCCTCTATCCCATTACACACTCCCCATGTCCAGACGACACACCACAATGGAAGCAAGCTACATCATCTTGATGGGTAGAGGGAGTTGAGTTGGGATCAACGATCTGAGTGGAGAGGCGCAAGCCTCTATCACACTATACATGTCTTATACCCAGACCACAAGTATGATGGAAGCATGCTACACCATCTTGATGGGGAAAGGCAATGGAGTTGGGATGGATGACCTGGAAGCCATCCACTTGCATGGTTTCCCAGTACTCATGGTTATACATCACTGAAGAGAGAATGGGAGGATCATATGGGTATTTCTGGGTTAAGCTGGGAGCTTACAGTGACCAGCTTTCCAGATAGCAAATTATTTGGGGCCAAATTTTTTCTTTCTTTTATTCATCTTCTTTGCTTTGCTACCTTTTGGTCTCATTTTATCCTGATATTCACTCTGGGGGGCAAGAGGATTTCTATTCTATTATTCTTCCCCACCATTGTTTTCCTTACATGCCCTCTGGACATTGGGGGGCTTTGTGATATAGGATTGGAAGGGAATGCCCAGAGGCCATAGTCAAACAGTGGTATATAGCTAGATTTGGATATCTTACATAATATATTGATCTTTTGTCTTGAACCACCACCTTGTCAGCAGTCTTGCCATCCTCTTGCACTACATGTAGTGCTTTGTATAACTGTACTTCCTACAGTATGCATAATCATGTTGGGCCAGCTGAGTATCTTGTAACTGCTCATTGCTCACTCATGGGTGTTGATCCCAGATCCACCCATTCTTGCCTCCTCCTTCCCTCTTCGCTTCAGCTATGCGAGAAGTTCAGAGTGAACGCTTCACAGACGATGTACTCTTCGAGGTTTTGCGGGTTGGAATCGTATCGTCAGGGTTGCGAGGGACGAGGTGGGGTTGCAGTTCACTCTGCCAGCGGGTTGCCTTTCCGCGGTGGTTCTAGAGAATGCGCGTATCCACCTGGGTCCAGTGCGTGCTGAGGGAGGGCGGGGGAGCCCGATGTGGCAGAGAATGGAAACGACATTCAGGACGCATTTTTAAAAACGTTATTGAGGGATTGGAAGACGCTGATCGGCGTATCTGCTTTACCGACTTCGTAAGTAATTTCACCGATTTCCGCAGATGTTAACGATAAGAATAAAATTTAAAAATAAATCAGAGCCGTTTTAACAATATTGCAAATCACTGAAGCGGCCGACAGCCCGATCACCAGGAACACTGCGCTCCTTTCATTGATGTGCGCACTGATGAGTATATCATATAGCTGTATGTTTATTGTGAAGATTGGGACTTTGAGGAATATGTGTCGAACTGGGTGCCGGGATGAGGTACGTTTTTGTGTTCAACAAAATTGAGATTTAATTGTATCGTCCGCCGGTAGGAAGAAAGGAGGACAAATACCGAGACATGGTGGAATGTTTGGGTGGTACTGGCGATGCCGGCGGTATCAACGGCTTGGTATTCTTTAGCTTCAGTTACCTTGCTCACGCTCACCATTTAAACCACAGGTCAATGCTCCTATTATTCGCAACCATCGTATCATTAGTGTGGCTCAACAGATCAGGCAACGATCATTCCCCCCGTGCACCATTAAATGCAACGGCGGGTTTGGGTCCATGGCTTTCTGTCATGGGGATGTTGGTGCTTGGATTGGTTTTTTTGCTATGACAGTGAAGTCATTGAGGAGGTACGATAGGGAATGGAGAGAGAGGAGGACGGATGCGGAGAGTTTGAGAGTTGATCCTGTTCAGGGCGGGGAACCGTAAAAGAGCGACAGGACTCAAAGATACATCGATATATTGGAAATACGGAGAGACATCAACCCCTAGACCTACACACACCTCTTCCGTACTCACTCATTCTTGGTACCTATTTCTTGAAGATAATCACAATCTTGGTACTTATATTATTGAAAAAAAATTAAAAATCAAAAATTAAAAAGAAGACGGCACGATGTCCAGTTGCGTGGATCATAAAATAAACCAATAATTTGCACATGTATACCCGCCAGCGTTGCGCCAGCGTGCGCATTATATTCTACAAGAAAAGAGAGCCCTAGGCTTATTTGTACATGACTGTCGTTCTGCAAGAGAGCCCTATACGCTCATTATTTGTACGTGATTGTATGCTCGCATGCGCAATCTGCAAGAAAAGAGCCCTATGGCCCCTACACTCATTGTTTGTACGTGATTGTCCGCTCGCGTGCGCAATCTGCAAGAAAAGAGCCCTATGGCCCCTACGCTCATTGTTTGTAAGTGATTGTCCGCTTGTGTGCGCAATCTGCAAGAAAAGAGCCCTATGGCCCCTACGCTCATTGTTTGTACGTGATTGTCCGCTCGCGTGCGCAATCTGCAAGAAAAGAGCCCTATGGCCCCTACGCTCATTGTTTGTACATGATTGTACGCTCGCGTGCGCATTCTGCAAGTCAGAACCCCATGGCCCCTACGCTCATTGTTTGTATCTGTTTGGTATTTATGACCTTGGGAGACCTTGACAAGCAAGGTGATGTCGTGAGCAAGTGATTAGCATAGGCATCGATGCTACCAAGTCTGCCACTGCTCAGAAGGTGACTAAAAAAATCACAGCACAAAAGGTGTCAACCTCTAATCAATGAGCAACCACTAAAGGGAAAGAGAAGGCCTCTATGACCCCCTTGTCGGCATGCATGTCTGGCACGGCCGATACAGATGAGTTGGCCAATGAAGACCAAGTCATGGCAGATGTGGATGATGCCTGACTTTGAAGTACCTAACATCTTTATCAGACAACATTTGAATTCAGAATATATACTAAATAACTCCAGCAAAGGGACAATTTCATTACATACATAGGACACATAAACTGGTAGTAACTTCACTGTATTGTGGACTCGAACTTTCAACAATATGGACATCATTCAGCCCAAGCAATGACAAGAACACTTACACCAAGCATGAACAGATCATGTGCAATGGTGGTTGCATGATCAAAAGGCTTTGACAACTCAGATATATTCTGAAACTGGAAATAATCATTTTTGGTGCTACAGTGTTACCCTATGCAAACTAATTTCATTCATTTATAAACTGAGAGCAGATAGCATGTGAGTACTGAGTGATTGTTCCGATCACATGCAATTACAGATCAATCTCTGTCTGTGCAATTAAAAAGCCAGATATATATTCTGAAACTGGAAAATATTATTTTGGGTGCTACAATTTGTACTAGTAGTACAATGTTACCATGTGCAAACCAATTCTATTCATTTATAAACCGAGAGCAGATAGAGCCTGAGTGCTGAGTGACTTGTTCCAATCACATGCAATTACAGATCAATATCTGTCTGTGCAATTAAAAAGCTGCAATAAGTCAGATATATATTCTGAAGCTGGGAAATATTAGTTTGGCTGCTACAGCCATCATGATACACCACCATCATTTGATACATTTTTGACCAACTAATATCTCACTCAATACCACATCAATTTTTGTGAAATGAATTGTAATGTACACCAAAAGTTCACATCTACTGTAGCACAAAATTTGGGAACAATTGAAGTAGTATTGGTGCTGCTGTGAAGTTTTCAAAAGAGACTGTTTTTGGAAATTGCTGCAATATGGTCACACCACCCAATGATACACCCATAATTTTGATTTTTCTTCCTGATATGTGGTTCAAGCATTCTGAAATTTGGTAGGGCTATAGAATGTAATTTATCTCAAATATCTATGTAGTTTTTATAGCTGAATGTTGTGCTTCAAATTATTGGATACAATTTCTCAGTTTCGGCGTATCATTAGCAGGTGGATGACTGTATAATTCGAACAATAACGAACAATAAATACTATAAACGTGATGATTAATTGTAATTTCGGCGAGCAAACTCAATTGATTTCCTAGAATGACAAGAATATGTGGTGTAAAATTATCTACATAGTCTGTACAAAAAAATGCGAATGGTAAAGAGTCGGGGAATGCTTAGCCAATGAAATGACGGAGATGGTTTTAAGTAATGCACGATGGGATCCAAGATGAACCGTAGCGGGCCATGCGGCTTGCCGCGCTGCGTTATGTACCTATATGGAAGGTCGGTGATTACCGGTACATCACGTGTGTCATAGTGGGGGAGAGCAAGGGCAGTTTGTTGTGCTCTGGTCACAGATTCTGCCTTCACCAAAAATGGCGCTTGAGATTGCCAACTTCAGGGTTTCTTCCATGCAGTGGCTGAACCTCCTTGTCTTTATTGTCCCCAGCTGTCCCTTCCCCATTGAACATAGTCTTTACGTGATCTTCGGCGAGGTTCTGCATCCGCGCGATAAACCCGAACTTAACTCCATGCGACGGGGGCGGATCCTCTCTCCGACAGACATCAGACATTCGCCATCTTCCTGGATCCACGCCAGAAGGAACAACAGTGCTATTGGCTTTGATAAACGCCTTCAGCGCTTCACCGGTCAACCGGTCACCTCTCAAATTAGCCCTTGTACTTGAAGGATCTCTTTGTGCACAGGCAACACCTTCTTGTTCTCGAAATGGTTCTCGGAATGGATGCTCGGTCAGACGGTTGGTTCCAAGCGCAGGTCCATAATAAAACGAATGCTCATGGTATGATACGTCTCGATGTTTCATTTTTTTTTTTGATACCCGAAGCCCTTCAGCTGCAGTTGACGACAATCCACCCACGCTAAGAACACTAAATCCGCACATACCCAAATGAGTTTTGTTAGGCTCCGTATTGTGCTGTGCACCGTTTTTCGCCTGTATCTACGCGGTAAGTTAGTTCAGGTTGCCGAACTCGTAAGCTAATTGTTCCATGTTTTGTAAGGGGCATATTTGATCTTGGAGTGGGGATCGAGATTCCAATACTGCAAGTAATATTTCGTCCGTCTCACATTGCTCTTACATGTTTGAAAGCCTGCAGGGTATGTCATTCAAAGCCATCACTTTGATATATACGAGGATGTTGTGTGCTTCACCAGCTTATCCATTATCCCTTTCGCCTTTCCGGTATCCCCTTTCTCACTGGTCTCTTCTCGGTGATCTATGGTGTCCTCACCCTTCGTACGCTTAACAGGCGCCGTCGACAGTTCGAGGATCTGGAGCTTAAGAGTCACGGTCTGCTCCTCTGCCTATCAGATTTAAAACTTGTCAACTTCGGGGGGATATGGATGGTAGGATCGTTGCCGTGGATTTCGAATGCTACTTCCTGCCACCCTCTTTCACTTGGTGCTCAAGGACAAATTTTGCGCTTAGCATCAACAATTACTGGTCACTACTACCATCTACACATGTCGTAGCGTTATTGAGCGCCTCTTACCCGCCGGTTCCATGTTGTCCGTGAGTAAATCTCCTTGCTCCTCCCCCCTTACGAAAACAGAGAGCTTATTGTGCTACACAGGCCCGGGAATTTTATCAGAAATACCGCATAAGTAATTGACTGGATTGTGTTCTCCCTTTTCGCCGTTCATGGAAGTTACGGAATAGGCAATAACACAATTATGGATTTGCAGTTGACCATTGAATAACGCTGAACGTTGAGTGTCGAATGCCGCATTGACACTCCAGTAATCAGAGGATAGTACTGCACTGTAGATAGAAAGGTAGGAGGATCGATATTCGCATATTACTTGAACAATCATGAAGCTAGAAAAATAAGTGCACGCGGTAGCACTTTGAGGTTGCTTTTGGGTTGCTTTGAGGAGTCGGATGTGGAATCGGCCCGGGAGAATATTTGGCGTTGTTGCTCGGCACCTTCCGTTTTCCATCATTACAAGTTCTCCTCATCCTCCAATCATCTTCCATCAAGTATGGCCAATGCCATTGCAAAGTCGTGCGGCGGCCGGGGGGAGTTACGAGCTCTTCGCATACAACATCGATGTTTTGTCACTCCGAACGATTCTTTTACCACGGTGCAGACACGTCTCTAGACTTCAGGCTACACTTTCTGGAAACCTCCGAGAATGGTTATGAGGAAGCCGCGGACGACGACGACCCACCCAAACTCCTCAAACTCATCCCTCATAGCCCTTGCTCGCCTTTTTCTCTTCCAAATTCGTACTTTTTCAGACCATCCCCGGAAGGTGCGGAGTGCTTGCGCTGAGACCGGCTTTGTTCATTGCCAGCATCTTGCCAGAAGATCGGGGCGCTTTCTGTAAAACCACACAAACAAGGTGCATCTCAACCGTGTGTCGCCGCATATCTACGCCCAATTTAATCCTATGATGAGCCCAGCTGATCAACCGTACGGATTCAACCTCCAGCACCCAGCGTTTTCATTCCCGTTTCGGATGCTGTACGAGGTGTCAAGGTTACTCCTCTTTCTGAAGTATTGATTGGTAACCAGAGGATCAATGCTTTGTACTTTCTGGATGGATATTGCGCTAGCCTCTGGCCATCTTCGAAATTTCGCCTTCACGCCAAATGGACCGACCCGCGCACTTTATACTTCAACAGATGTCCTCAGCCCTTTACTGGTCGACATCCGTTGCTTGAGGTTACCAACTTCACGGTTCTCTCCATGCGGTGGCGGAACCTCCTTGCTCTTCATACTCTCGTAACTCGTTCTCCCATAAACACAGCGTTCTCGTCTTAAATATAGCATCTGTGGGCGTCATCTTTCACGAACCTCCGCGTTCACGCGGTCTTGGTCTCCGGTAAAGGGCTCAGCTCCTCACCGGTCACTACTGGCGCCAAACTGGCGCTTGAGATGACTCACCACGAGTTCTTTCCACGTGCCGGGTAGCGGAACATATTTGCTCTTCATTTCAATGCTATATCCCTGCGATGGACATGACATTCTTGATGTCTTGCGTTTACAAAAGGAAGAACAGGCGTTCCTAACTTTTATAACCGGAAGCTGGAGATTCAAGTTGTCGATGCCGGAAACAAAATCCTTGGAGCAAAACAACCAGGTACGATTCTGGCCACAGCAAACCTTGATAGATAAGGGCGATGTAAAATTTATGATCTTGTGACAGCGTAAAATTTCAAGACTACATACGGGGCAATTCCGCTCACACTTTCGCCTCGCTAGTTTTTTTGCCAATCGGCGAGTCGGTCGCGAGCCTACAGCTTTCAACTGATTGCCAGTCACGGTTGGCGCTCCGTGGGCTTCACCGTATTTCTCTCCATGCATAGGCACCTCATTCCTCTCAAAATAGTACGTCCGATCATTGGTGCGCCCGGTTTTAACTGCTGATCCGTTCTAGTTATGCAAACATACAAGACACTTATGATCGAGTCATGCGTGACTCGGATACCTCTTAATGTTTTAAAGGATCTCTCAAGGTCCTTCAGCTGCAGTCGTACGACAGTCGACTTGACGCTAAGATATGTACTCAATCCGCCCATACCCAAATGAGCTTTTCAGCGTTTTGTCTTTCATCGCCTTCATATTGTGCTGTATACCGTTTCGCCTGCATTTACGCGGTAAGCTGAAGTCAATCAAATCGAATTGCTATACCCTTCAGCTAATTGTTTCATGTTTTGCAGCAGGCCGCACATACTTGGTTCTGCCCATAACATGGATAGGCCTCTCCTGCTTAATTGCGTTCATCAATTCTATTATTTGGAACGGTAACATTATCAATTGGGCTCCCGTTTGGTGTGATATCTGTATGTCTCCGTATTTATACGCCACCATGGTACTTACGGTGTCGCGTAGCCACCAGATTGATGAACGGCGCCGTAGTCGCCATTCCATCAACTTCGTTTTGCATCACACGCCATCTATACCTCATCTCCCATGCTAGCCACGCGGCCTTTACCGGGAGAGAAAAACGCAACCAACGTATATTCGATCTTACAGTGGGGATCGGGGTTCCAATACTGCACATAATTCTTCGTACGTCTTTTGCTGACATTGCTTTTACAAAGTTGAACAGCCTGCAGAATATGTCGTTCAAAGCCACCGCTTTGATATATACGAGGATGTAGGGTGCCTAACTGACTATTCCATCGTCCCTTTCACCTTTCCGATCATTTATGGCATCGCCTCTCTTGTTGGCTTCGTCTCGATGATCTACGGCGTCCTTACCGTTCGTACGCTTAGAAGGCGCCGTCGACGACTCAAGGATCTGCTGCAGCACCCTGCCGGCGACCCAAATGTTAATTCTAATCATTATATTCGCCTCATCTGTCTCGCAGCCGTGAACATAGTCGCGGAATTCGTCCTGACCTTATACATTTTCCTTCTCATTGTCCCATCCTGGAACACTGACTGGATCCATACCTGGAAAAGCTGGGCGGATACCCATCGTGGATTCTCTCACGTGGGTCAATTCCCTGTTTCAGTATGGCGCTCGTGGCATCGTTGCGCGATCGCCATCGATTCTGCAAGGTGGATATGCATATCTTGTGCATTCTCCTTCTTTTGTCTTTTTGGCTTCTCAAGAGAGTGCATGGACCAGTACCGCTCTGTTTTAATGTGGCTTCGGAAAAAGACTGGCCTCCTCCCTTCCTCGAGGCCTGACTGCACCGTCATTACTCCACTTCCGCAGTGCGTAACGTCATTTTCAGCGCTGTCTTTTTCGCTAAGTTTCTTATAGAGTAAGATTTAATCCTGCGCTGTCCGCAGACTCTCGACAGGAATTTTATTCGGGCCCGTCTCGAAGTAGGGTCATCATCTTGCCTGAAGCTGCGCTAATGCGGAGTTGAGCTCGGGTTGGATTTGGACCTCATACTTTGCCAACAAATTCGTTGGACGATCTTTGATGCTCTCTAAACGACCGCTTGCAGTGTTGTATCCTAGGCCTGACGCTCCAATCATTGTACCCCATTCTGTATGTTTACAAACTATTTCAAAAGTACACACCCTGTCATGTCATATTTTTTTCCCGCTGGCCTTACCGAGAGACATCCGTCAGGGGCCGTTTGAAAAGAGAGAGCATTGCAACAGGGATGATTCTCTAAGAGGTTGGATATTGCAAGGCGAAACTTTGTGGTGCTGGACGAAAGGTTTTTGTCTGATCAGAAATTACTAGAATTACAGTCCGAAGTGTGGTTGTCCCAGCTACCGTTGATGTGAAGTTGCAATTCTGGACACTACTATCATAGTATCGGCACCGCGTTTGAACCTTGTCTTTGTCGGGAGTTTACTGGGTGACACGACCTGTTTTGTGATTTTGGATAAATCCCATTGTCTTTTTTTCCCCAGTAAGTAACTGGACTAAGTTATCGGATTGACAAGCATACCCTTTTTTGTATATTCAAGATACTGAGGTGAGAATATTTTGAGAGTATTTTGATGGTACATAAATTTCTCCCAGAATACTAACCATGTATATGTTCAGTATGAAAAAATATATTTGGTTACTGATGTTGAAGTATCAGATTAGTATTTTGATGATATTCAATGTCTTTTCTCAATACTCTATCAATACTGACTTACATATTTATAATATTGTGAAAAAGGTTTCAATACTATCAGAATACTGAGATGATACTCTTGCATAAGTAATAAAAAATAATTTTCCATACTAAACACATACCTGGCAGATGATATCTTGGGAGAAGTTTATGTACCATCAAGATGCTCTCAAAATATTCTTATGTCAGTATCTTGGGATGTTTGCAGTGATTGGAATATCGTCGTTGGGAATGAGATTCTGACCGAAAAGGAAATTCTCATCGGCCGAGTTTACCATTGTTGTGTAACAGCTTCCAAGCAATCGTGGCCCACCACTGCTTTCCTCATCTTGACCACCACCATGGCGGCTACCGACCAACAGGTCGCGCTTTCAAGGCCGAACAGGCTAGCGGCAACGACCCACATGTCAAAAACAGCTCGTCAAATCGTTCCAGCTTTTCTCCAGAAACTTTACGAGTTGGGTGGAGTTTAGATCAGCGAAGCGGTGCTTATCTGACATCCTCGCTTTCAGAATGGTTAATGAGCCAAAAAACGCGGAATTAATATGTTGGTCAGTGGCAGGAGATACGTTCTTTGGTGTGTATCAAGATTCGTCTGAGACCATGCACATTGCTGATTGAAGTTAGTTTTGGACCACGAACGTTTCGCCCATGAAGTTTTGGGCCGGTGGTTCAAGCATCGCAACTTCAGCTCCTTCGTGCGCCAGCTGAACATGTACGGCTTCCACAAAATCCCTCACCTTCAGCAAGGTGTCCTCAAAAGCGACGATGACAAAGAGCACTGGAACTTTGTACACCCCAATTTCCGTCGCGACCAACCTGACCTCCTTTGCCTCATTCAACGCAAGAAGCAAGTGCCACAACCCGGAGATGAGGGAGTCATTGATCTACGTGATGGATCCAACACGAACATACAAGGAGCAGGAACTGCTACTTCTGCACCAGTTGGGGGTGCCACACTCTCGTCTGGACAGGTCCTCGACATCCATTCAATCGTGAATGGTATTGCGGCTATCAAGCGCCACCAAACGACGATTTCCGCAGAGCTGAATGAGCTCAAACGTTCAAATCAGCTCCTCTGGCAAGATGCAATGGCTGCGAGATCAAAACATCAGAAACAACAGGATACCATCAATCGCATTGTCAAGTTCCTTGCGGGGATCTTTGGAAATCATGCTACTGGTCATCATAAAGATGACATCGTCGAGGATGCAGATCAGCAGGCTGTTATTCCACGACGGATACATAGGTTAATGATTGAGGACGCTAAGAAGGATGGGATGGGGAAGCAGGCTTTCATGAACATAGGGGATATGGATGCACATTCAACCATGTATTTGGTTCCAGACCCTCCCGCGACGACCCGTGAGTCTTCTCAACGAAACCTGAACAGCCTTATCAATAGTCGAACAGCAGGCGAGGTGACGGTCGAGACACCCAACTCTGCTCCATCCCCAGCGCTTTCCACAGTTCAATCAGACGCCGGCACATTCCCAAGCAATAGCACCCCCTCCTACTTCAATCATTCCACCGCCAACCCATACTCGGCTTCTGTGAGCCCCACGCAGGAAACAACCTCCACTGTTGGGGAACATCAACCCAACCAACCGCAACAGCACCAGCAAGAGGGCCAACCTATCGAGGGCGCCGTTACCCCATCGCGTCTCACCTCCCCCCAGCCCCGTTTCGCCGTTCAAGATGTCCTCAACCAATTTACTCCATATCAACTGCAACAGTTCTTCGCATCTCTCAACTCCCAACCACCTATGCCCACATCGTCCGACCATGAAACCTCCTCACATCACTTGACGCCATACCAACCCCCCGCATATGATTTCTCAACAATGGGAGCTCCCCCAAGCCTGCAAAACCAACAGCCGCCACCCCCTTCAGAAATGGTCGCGTTTGACCCATACGATCCCTCACTTCAGCGACAAGACATGGAGCGCCAATGGCAACAGGCGGATGACATCGACAAGGATGTGAACACTCTCAACTCGTCCATTAACTCGCTGATTCAAGTTCTCGGGCTTGATCCTGCTCTTTTGAACCGTGAGGGAGAGGAGGCGAAGTGTAACATAGACAATGTAGGCGCCACCCATGATGGTCAACATGACATGGAGGGCATCCACACCGATCCAACGTCAGAAGCGCCTGGGACGGCACCTACCGATTTTGATTTCGACACATTCTTCAATAATCTCTCGTCGTCTGCGGATGTGCACACGGATGATTCCGTTGATTATGGAGATATAGCATCCACGGCGTTCCTTGACGAGGTCCCGTCTCCTTCCGATAGTCACCCGTCTCCCATGGAAGGGCTGAGACACATCTCACCTGAAGTTGGCGTGGCTGCTGCTGCGCTGACTGCCGCAAACGATGCCAATAACTTTGCGACTAGCGCACCCACTACTACACGGAAGCGGAAGTCGGATGCTGGGATTGGGTTACAGTTCGGGGAGATGAACGATGGCGCTGGTAGTTATGGGTCAGGGGGTAGCAGGTCAAAACGGAAGAAAGACAAATGAGGATCCAGGCGTTCGCGTTTAAAAGGAAACAAAATGCGATTGCACCCGGATGGCGAAGAAAACCTGCAGCACAAACCAGAAGAATCTACAACAGATGTAAGGAAGATACCGGACTACCTCGACTATATGGTAACCCCTCAACTAATGAACGACGTTCCTTATTGGCTTCCTCTCTCTCTCCCGGTTTTGCTATCCACCCCACTTTTTATCTTTGATGCGCACTTGTAAAAACAAAACCTTGTAATACCACTAACTAAAGTACCCGTGTAGCAGCAAATTCCTTGTATACAGTAAATCAACTCGAGCATCACAATCATATATCTCCCCTGCATTTCCGCCTGGCTGCAGTTCAAAATTTCGAAAGAATAAAACGACAAGCCGGTGCCGGTGCCATACCTGCTTGTTTTATCTTCACCGTACCCAAACCGCAGTCCCACAACGTTAGCGTCAAAATGTACAATTCTATTGATTTATACAAAGGCGTAAGTTAATTATGATGTGGTATAAGTTGGTATCCAAAACGGGGCAAAGTAGTACTTATACTTGAGTCGTTTTCCAACACATTCAAGGGAACTGTTTCAGCCTTTACTGGGTGGCAGTTTCCCAGAGATATGCCAAACGATATTATCTACTCCGAGGGACTCAGTCGTCTGTTATATCAGTTGTGTCCCTTTTTTTTTAGCGACAAAGTAGCGGGAGGCGGCATAGCTGAAGCTTGCAATTACCAGAGAAATCTGAGGCCGGGGAAGCGATAAGTAAAATTTAAAGAATCGTCAGAAAGGACGCACTCCTGCAAACGAAATTGCACGCTTCCAGTGATGCTGGCTGGTTAACAGCGCTCCAGCGATGGGAGTTGCTGTTGCTCGTCATCAGATAAGCTTCAGAGGCGTGAAGAAGAAACGTCTTACCGAACAAACCAAGTATCCCTGGTTCAATGAGATTTTAGTCAGTCACTGTAAGGTGCAATGGGCAACGCGCTACGCACCTCCGATTCCAAACAATACCCCCATACGCGCTCCTATTTCGCTCATATCTTTCGAGAGTAGCCCTAGATCAAACCCGAATTAGACGCCAAGCCGCCGCGTATCACTGAATGGCCTCATACCAATCACAGGCGCGAGGAGCGCTATGGCTATTTTGACCGAAAAATAAAAATAAAAATTGATGTCAGGAAAGATGAGGAGCAAGCCAGCATTGTAGGATTGTACCTCCACCAGAGAATAACCCGTAGAATACTGCGAAAATAAGGGTGCTTGCGGTATCGTGGACGCCAAACATGGAGAGCGTTACGACGGCAGTGCCCATACTGGAAAGTACGAGAAGGTTGAAAACCCCAAACTTGTGTGCCAAACCGCCAGGAATGATCCGGCCAATGAAGCTGGCCGCGCTCAACACAGAAAGCTGCATGTGGCTAATTAGGGTATGTTACTGAGAAGATAGAACAAAAGTCACCCACAGAATAAAACGCAGCATTATTGTCCACTCCGTGTAAAACTGCATCAAGTTGCAGATAGAACACCGGGAAAAAAAGACCTAGAAAAGTCCAACAGCCTCTAGAAATCCAACATTCAAACTGAATTTATTAAGGAACGGGAAAATTGTTCACGTACGCCACAAGGATCGCGAAGTACCCGGGTTCTTTTATCCATTCCAAGACGGGGAAATTTTTTAATTCACGTGGGGGGAGCCGGGTTTGCATGAGTAAACACGCGATGGCAAGAAGACAGGTGTTCATAGCTGCGCTAATGCGAACGCCGTTATGAAAGCCAACTGGTCCGTTGAAGAGGCGATTCAACATGATCGGGTGGATAATAGCACCTGCAGGAAACTAAGAAAATTACGGTAACCCAGTGTCAACACCCTCACCAAGAGCAGCGCCAGAAGACACAATGCCCATGGCTAGAGGCCGTCGTCGGTGGAAATAGTGGGAGGCGATTCCCAAACCTAGACTGAAGTCAGAGAAATCAAGGAGACTTGTTGAGCACAAATCTTACTCGGAACGTAGGACAAACCACTCGCCAGCCCCAGTGCTACCCCGTGAGTTAGAAAAACCTGTGAAAGCGCTCATCGCATATGTTGGAGAAGAAATGGAAATAGTCTTGGATTACCTGATAGTACGAATTTTTGTGCGATAATGACAACATGAAAACTGTGGTTCAAATAGTCAGACGATGTCGTCGAGCGACATAAAGAGAAAAAACACTAACGTGCAAGAGAGTAAACTATGAGACCGGAAGCCATGAGGTGGCGGCTGTTGGAATAATGATAAGCAATCCCAACTTGAACAAGTCACTTGGATGTCTCCTACAAATAACCTCGGTCAAAGGCTCGGCCGACAATGATACCCAAAGAGAAATTCAAAAAAATCTGAGTTCCCCCTATCCATCTATATGACACATTAGCCAGAGGTCCTACGTGGAGGGCGAGAGCACCCACCCTATGGTGCTGGGGCTGTAGTCTGAAAGGTATTCGCGAACATAAAGGTCTTGATATACACCAAACGAATTAATATAGCTATGAAGGAAAGGATTTACATATAAAAAAGATGGTGAGAATGAGGCAGGAGACGCACCCAAATGTTGTGAATTGCACAAGTACTCTGCAGAGATACCATTAGCTTGACAGAGTTTTTTTTTCCCGTCCCAAGATCATTACTTACGCGCCGCAGATAGTCAACCATCCTCGTGTTCCGCCTTCAGGGAATAATTCGACTTTACTAAAAGAGGGCGTATCTTCAGGTTCGAGAACGGCAACTTTCTGTGGAGCCTTAGAGTCGCTGACCGAACCCTTCTCTGTGTCCGAGTTGTCCAGTGAGTCGGTCAATGGCAGGGAATTCGACATAATCGTTTCTGATTAGATTGTCCTCCTGCCTTCCTTGCAAGCGGGCTTTATATGTGCATGACAGCATGAAGGTTTCTCGCCCTTCGGGGATCCTCCACAAGGCAGAGTCATCACCGAGGTTTGTAGGTCACGGTGGTGGTATACATCATGATCTGACCTTGATTTGCAACCAAACATGGCAGAAGGACACCGTTGCCGGCATATGCCGAGTGAACTCTTGCCTCGGCCTCGGAAGTACTTACACACTGTAAACAAAAAGCAAAGAAAGTGATTCCTCAAAATGACTTGCCGCTCTTGGAGACTCAAACCTCGCGTTAACTTCCTTGCACTGAAGTATTGCAGAAAATTTTCATTGGTGGGTTTCAAAATTTGAATCCTTTGCAAGCCATTTTCCTGCGCTTCTAGACTCCTGAAAAGCTACATTCATCTCGACTGGGATATGTATTTTATAAATAAATGCTAGTAAAACATAGACGGATGTGGACGGTTGATTCTTATCTTATCCGCCATACTTTGGCGCAATTGGCCCTTCCGATTCTCCGGAACACTGGCCCATCAGACCTCCAGGCATAAGCATTTCATCTAATTCGGAAAGTCGGTAATGTACGACCCAAAGGGGTCTGTAGAGATCCGACGCAGTTTTGGCCACAGTGAAATGAAAATTGTGGAGGCACCTTCCTTGAATTATGTGGTAGAATTCTCGGTCACAATTGCTGTCATACTATAACACCTGGAAGTCTGAGCGAAAAATATATTCATAGCATTCATTGAGTGAAGGCTAGAACCCAGGCTCTGTTGGTAATTCGCAGTGCATAGTCTGTGTTAGGTTCGGGGCGCGGTGCTATGTATGTACATCCGGAGAAATGTAAGTGAACCACAGAGTGCATATATCCGTAACGGTTGGTTCCGAGTTACACCATACTGAGGTGATGTTTTATTTTTATTGAAAAGCTTTCTGATTTGAGTTGGCCATCCAGGTTATGGCGTCGCTTGCGAAACAGATTCCAGCGGTGGAACAACAAGGGAAGCATGCGGTGAAGGACAGGAAGTGAGAAGTTGGACAGAAGAATGTTGCTGGGACCTGGCATCAGAGTGACTTGCGGCGGGAGGGTAAGTAATGCCAACCCGGCGTTATAGCCATTGCGTGCCCTTCTTCCGAACTCTCAGGAACCTCGTGGTAGTGAAGCACAAGGCGCCAATAAGAACGCAGAGGCTGGAAAAGAGAATCGGACGCCACCATACAAATGATGGCGACAACAATGCTCCCGCTATCGGAGTGCCTTCATGTCATATCAGCTATAAGGTAGAAAAGTTGTAAAAAGGCATTCACCGACGAGGCCGCCTAACCCTATTTTTGACGGTTGTAAGTCTTGAATCTATGTCGGCGAATGCAGTGACTCACCAGTGAATGTAAAACAGACCCCCAATCTCGCGCCCATTTCGCCATCGTTTTTAGCGAGGGAACTGACCATCGGCGGAAGCATGCTGACATCTAGGAATGCGAGGTCAGCGCGGTTAAGCAGACAGCTATGCGTAAACTCACATGCTCCAGAGAAGAAACCATAAAGAACAGCGAATATCAATGTACCAATAGCAGTATTCACTGCAAGGGTACAAATGACCAAAATCGCGGCAATAAATACGCAGGGAACGATCACGTTGTAGACACCGAAACGATTTACGAATAGGTTTGGGACAATGCGTCCTGCAGCGCTACCTGCATTCATTATCACGATCTGCGTTTATTGAGTTGAAGGCGAGCTCATAGTTAGCAAGGGAACATAGCTTACAGTGTAGAACGCCAAACCAGGCTTGACACCACTTTTAATCGCATTCAATTGTATGAAAAAAAAGGGGAAGTAGAGACCAGCAAGGGTAGATGTCGTCCTGAAAACAATCAGGAAAGGAACATGAGGGTAGGATGTAACCTCACCCAATGATCGTGATGGTATAGGGGATATCTCTCAAGAAGACGCGTAAGTCCCTGTATGTACTGCTTTCTCTTCTAGGGGTGGGGGGAAGTCGGGGCTTCATGAGGCAGATCGCAATTATTAAGAGCACGGCATTCAATCCAGCACTTGCCCGGACTCCAGAATGAAATCCTAGCGATCCGTGGAACCAAGCATTTAGCATAATCGGGTGAAAGGCACCGCCGACTGCAGATCCCTGCGGGTGGAAACTAGTCAACAATAGAGAACATTGTCACAAATGTCTATGACAAACCGAGGTAGCGATTCCGATGGCGAGAGCCCTCCGTTTTCGAAAATAATGGGAAATAACACCTAGCCCAGGTATATATGTCGCACCAACTGCGATGCCTATGCCGAGACCTTGCGTCAGAAAGACCTAATGAAGGTCACGTCAGGACGACGAAGACCTTCACTAATCTTTACCTGATAATATTGTTCTGCTTCAGTTATCGAAAGCATGAACAGGCAGAAAACCAGAAGAAAGGAACCCCCGATCATCAGATGATAGCTGTAAGGGAAGGTTATTGATAAAATTTCAATCGATATGAACGTCACATACAAGTATCCAGTGTCGAAAGCTCTCCCAACAAATAAGCCAACTGACATGACCAAAAACAGCTGCACACTGCCTATCCAGCTACACCAGGTTTGGATCAGTCGCTTTAATTTGCCGAGACCTAAACGGGCAGGGAGGTTGCGAACCTAATTTGGGATGATGTGTAATCTTTTGCCAGATATTCCCGAACGTAGAAATCTAAGTGGTCAAAGGCGCAAATCAGGTAGGAACGTGTGCGTATCTGCATGACGTAGGCGAACCGTTGTAAACTCCATAAGCGTTAGTGTAACTGCAGCAATTCAGTCCCTGTCAGCGTCCTGGCACATGGTTAGGTATTACGTACCCAAACGTACAAAACTGGGCTATCCACCTGAATGGCCGATATCAGCATGACTCGTAAAAAAAGCAGCCAGCGGCCTCACACTCCTAAGACGACCATCCATGCCCTCCTGCCGCCCTCAGGAAATGTGGGACTCGGGTCAACCTGCCCGTTGCTGTGGTCCAAGCTGCTCACATTGCTGGGCGACTTCTCCTTCTCCATTGATACCAGGCTGACATTCTTTTCAAGATCGTTTATCGATATAATTTTGTCGTTCGATCCACTCGGATCTTGCGTGTCATCGTTGAGGAATGATCGGTTAGAATCATTTAAGCCACCCATGTCAGTCGTGAGTCGTGGAGAGGTCGTCTAAAGCTGTCAGTTGAGGGAAAAGAGCGAAGGAGCGAAACCCTTTTATCAGTTGCCGAGGATGGAGTCATTCGGGGTTCGTTGACAGGATTTCATAATAGGTCGCTGAAAGGGGGTCAGGAACGGCCAAGAAATATAAGTATACCGGCGGCATATGGTAGCCGGCGGATGTTCCGAGAGCATTCCGAAGGGATGGCGTTTGAGGAGGTATGGTGTGCTGGTCTGAGCGTTGAGTGGATTAACAGTAGTGTCGGCCGAGAGGATTGCGTGTGATCAACGCAGATGGCTCTTTCAGACGTCGACATACAATGACGACCCCACATGCGCAAGAACGCTTCCATAGGTCCCACCGCACCCGTGATAGATCACGATAGTAATACGTGGCAAGTTGAACGATGCAGCTGGGGCTCAACCTCGGGGAATAATCAGCAAGTTGAATCGATGCTTAATGACGAATTTCATCGTGGAACATTCGCTGTTGGGCCAAATTTGACAAAGCAAGGCGTCAAGCATCACGAAAAAATATATATGGAGTTCGCCTTCGGACACAAATCAGCTATATCTATGGAAAACTCTGGTATCAAGACAGGAATTAACTGACCATTAATTAGATAAACGAATGATAATGTACAACATCACATGTCCCTGAAATGTCCCCATGTCACCTATGTTATCCATCATCGGTGTCGGGCCGACTATCTGAAGGCAGTGTTGGGTCTGTAAAGCTATGGTTGCATTTGACGCAGACGAAGAAAAGGAGCATGCGCGTCTCTTTTCGCTTGGATTGATCTTGATAGAATACAGCACTAAATGACAGGTCATTTACAACACGTCACGAGGAACTGGAACGGGGCGTACTCCTCATGACCACACCGGGGACAAAGGATGTTGGAGTGAGCCTAACGATAAGAAATCAGCTCTTGAAGAAAGCTGGAGGTGTTTGTATGGCGCACGAGTGTTGGATCCGCCCCCAAATCCGTCGTAACTCCGACTTGTTCTCTGTGAACGATGAATGCTCTACGTCCAGCTTGGCCCCACGACGTTCAAATTACGCACTTGGTCACTGTCAACAGATCATTCCTGTACACACACTTGTTCTCGCCGATCTCGTCGTACTGACATATCCTACAAGCGTAGACCATAATGCGACGGTGTTGGTCCGCTTTCGGATAGAGCAAGTTGTTGCACTCAGAACAAAAGTGCAAGGAAGCCTGTTTTAGTCAATAAAATGGAACCATTAGCGTTGATTTGTCTGATATAGTCTCTCTACAAACCATGATGAAAGTAAAGGTGAATGGAATTTGAACGGAATGCTCGTCGTAAAAGCGGGTTCCGAGGGTAAGGAGCTTTTTCGTAGGCCTCTGCGCCTTACGATCCTTCCATCTCGGCCCCGCCGTCCAGAGCTCCGCTCGAAATCTTCACAAATGCTTTCACGTGCCATTCTTCACTCGGTGCTATCGATTTAGCGGATGCCGGTGTTAGATAAGTGTTGGCACGTGAGGTGTTTCGTGAGACGTTTCAACCGTGTTGCTTCTTGTCTCCGACAACCACCTTTTCTGCAACACGGTAAGCCCTTCTACAGTCTCAATCGTTTGTTGGGCTGACAACTCTCGCATGCAGAATAGTGATTGTCAGAGGCTTCGCCTCGTTTCTCTACATTTCAGTTAATCACTATTCTAGCGTGAGTTATCGCTTTCAAGGTTCAGACATCCATTATCTGATCTGCCTTCACTGTACAGTCACGCAATAATTTATTGGCCTCGCCAATAATTTCCGATTCTTCGTGACTCTCATACAGTAAGGCATCCCCTGGCGTCGCCATATTGCACGGATTCTGACCTTCCAATGGTTGAAATTCAGACTTTCAACCCTTTTTTCGTCGTCTTCTCGTCAACCTCCAGTTGCCACATCTAGGTCTCATTAGATGACAGATCAGAGACAAGGCCCCAATGCTGAGACCCAACCTGCTCCTCGTGATCGGGCCCCAACCCCGGATGAGGATGAGCTGGAAGCTATCCGGGCTCGGGCCGAGAGGTTTCAGAAAGTCGTCGACGACGCCCTCAAAGCCCGCGTGGACGCCGGAGGTTTCGTGCGGCTACTTAGGGAGGCTGGGGCTACTGGAGTCGAAGCGGAGGGGTATGTCGACCAGTTTGCACAGCGGGCGAACGAAAACGTTGGGGAGAGGCGAGAGAACGAAGGAGAAGGGGAGCCCGATAGGGAAAGAACTCCTGAAGGCCTCGACGAGGAGGGACGAGCCGATTTCCGTCTACGCCGACAGGAGATTCTCGAACGAGCTGCAGAAGAACAGGCTACTTCCCGTCGCGAAGCAGTCGATGCTGCGGCTTGGAAGATTCTCGAGGCCAAGCTTCAGAGGAGTATGCCTTTGGGGTCTAGTGAGCGTGGAGGGGGATTCCTCACGTCTGACCTCCTCAATCTTTTCGGAGGTGGAGACAAGCCTTCAGGCTCATCAATTCCGTCCTCAGTTCTTGACGCTGCACCACACCTTCATCATCTCACGGCGAACGCGATCAAAGACCCTCACCTTGAAGAGACGTGGAAATTGCGGAACAGTTTCATGGGGAAAGATGCCCTCGATCCCATCGTCAGTCTCCTCCAAAGTCAGTCATTGGCTCAACCGCTCCCCCGCTCAATTTGGAAGCCAATTGTCCAAGATCACTACGTCGACTTCGAGAAACTTTTTGCATCAATGGAACCAGGGTATGACCATAACGATGACCCGAAGGACTTTGGGGATGGCTATGCTCTTGTTAGAAAGGATCATTTTAGCACTAAGAAACCTCTTCGCAATGAGGCTGACTGGCTTCGGGTCTTTGGATCATGGAAGACTGGGGTACTTCTATTGTACCCGCATCGCCAAGACGAACTGGGGGAATATGAGCGAATGGTTTGCTCCATTTTCCGTGCGGCGCCTCACAACCCTCTTTCGGGTATTCAGTTCGACGTTGAGACACGTCAGCGGTATGTGAAGTCCCCATTTCGGATGGACGATAAAAATGAATCACATTTATCGATTCTATCCCAACTTTACCGAGCAAGCTCGCAAGGCAGCCAGAAGCGTTCTTTGGATGGTGGGGGATCTTCTCGGGCTAAGAGACCTACCACGCCTTGCCATAACTGGAACCTCGGCCTCTGCAACTCAGATCCTTGTCCGAATAGGCGTAAGCATGGTATCTGCAGTGAGTGTGGCGGACAACACCCCGCCAAAGATGTCGGCGGATGCCTTACTCAACTCCAGGCTCGCCGCCGAAAAGACAATCACACTGGAGGCACAGAAAGTAGCAGACCGAGCGGCGGAAGGTCCTAGGACCTTCACTAAACTTTCTTCGAAGCGGAAGGCTGATGTCCCATTGGATGCGCCCCGCTTTCGTCGTGGATTTGTTTGGTCAAACTCTTCATCAGATTCTTTTTCTCCTGCAGCCTTATCTACTGAGACGGCTGCACCTTTACCTTCACCTCCTGTTCACCTTTTGGAGAACCCACACATCCAATCCTCCTTGTGGGCCATGAGGGATTATATAAAAGTTGACACTCCCTTTAATGTTGATCGTTTGGAAGCCTTGTTATGTGATCACCCTAACCAACCATTTGTCGCCTCTGTCATGAAAGGCTTGCGAGAAGGTTTTTGGCCCTTTGACGAAAGTGAATGGAAAACTGAGGAGCAATCCTTTGTTGATAATTTCGCTTCTGAGGAGGAGGACCTGGATACCATTCGAGCCTTCCGGGACAATGAGCTGGCGGCTGATCACTGGTCACCAACCCTTCCTATCTCAAATCTATTGGCAGGGATGAAAATGTCACCGATGTTCGTTTCATGGCAGAAACCAAAGCCCCGAGTCATCACAGATCATACCGCTTCAGGCCTCAATGAGGGAATCCCAAGATCTGAAGCGAGGGTCCGCTACGACGATATGCATCCCTTTGGGCAGATTTTGCACCATGCATTGCAGAATGCTGGTGGTCGTCCCCTAGTTGTATATAAATCCGATGTTGCCTCTGCCTTTCTCAACTTACCTGCCCACCCTCTCTGGCAACTTCGGCAGGTTGTTAATGTTGATGGACTCCTTCACATTGTCCGACGACTTGTATTTGGGAACAGGGCCTCACCTCGTATATGGTGTTCTATATCAGGATTGCTCTGCTGGATTGCAGTTCGCAAACTTGGCATCCTCGGCCTCCTGGTTTTCATGGATGATTTTTTCGGTTGGGATTATGCCGACAACCTCATTTTCTTTCATGGGATGCTTCGACCAAAGCGACAAGTTCAGCTCCTGATATTTTGGGAGTTCATCTCGTGCCCCTTTGAGAATAAGAAACAGGAGCATGGCGAATGTCTCAAGATCATTGGATTTTGGGTTGATGCCAATCGCGGTAGCATCTCACTCACTTCGGATTCCATCCAGGATATCATTGCCCGAGTTGATGAGTTTTTAGCACACCCTGACCGCTGTCCTATCCTTCGAGACTGGCAGCGGTTGGGAGGACATCTCAACTGGGTCCTGAATGTCCTCCCTTGGGGACGGCCTGCTCTCTCTGCTTTGTACCGGAAGATGAGTGGTAAACAATTTTCTGGCAGTCGCATCTTCATCAATCGTGATGTACGTGAGGACCTTACCTGGCTGCGAGATGTCATTCCAAGATCTATTGGTGTTCGGTTTGTCGACAGCATGCAGTGGGATGATGAAGGTGCGGATATGGTTCTTTGGACAGATGCTAGTTTGAAACTCGCCCTGAGCTTCTACTATGCCGGCAACGGATTTGTTTATCAGCTTCAACCGTGTCCGTCTACCATATCTATCGACATCTTCTTTTTGGAACTGGTTGCAATTTTATCAGCTATCCATCATGTTGCCTCCTTCCCCAAACCTCCTCATCGTCTTCTCCTGTGGACTGATAGCCTCGATGCAGTTGGAATCCTCAACTCACTCAATGCATCTACCGCCTTGCATAACGCTCCCTTAAGTGCTATTTCTGAAGTTATCCTGGCTTCAGGCTTGGACCTTCGTGTCCGCCATATCCCAGGTAAGGAGAATATCCGTGCTGATCTCCTTTCTCGCCTCCTACTCGATGAGTACCGGCGAAAATTCCCTGCCGACCGCGTCCGCTTATTTACTCCTCCGAGAGACCTTTTGCCGGCGCGATGGAGGGAGTCCTTTTGAACGCATTGGGCGGGCATGGGAATGTTCTTTCTCGTGCTCGCCCTCGCATGGACCTGTCAGATCTTGATAAACGGACTTTATATCTGCAGGTCAACGCTATTGAGAAATCTACTATCAATGGCTACGCAACTGGTGCTCGGGACTACTTACGCTTTTGCATAACTCATGCCTTACCATTGGACCCCACACCACAAACCTTATCTCGTTATATTGCTTACACTTCCCAGTTCATTGCATCTGGCCCAAAATATCTCACAGGTGTTCGACACTTTCTTAATGACATTTATCCAGATTTTGATAAAAATCATGCTCACCCTCTTGTCAAATCTGCTATTCGTGGTTCAAAGAAGGTCCGTGCTGATCCTGTCTGCCGAAAACTTCCCCTTCGCATGGACCACCTTGCGAAATTCTTACATGTTGCACGTGAAAGTGGCTCTTATGATGACCTCCTTTTTATTACTATCCTCGCCTGTTGCTTCTATGCGTGCCATCGGTCGGGTGAGTTGGTCCAGAAGAATGAACGGTCTCTGTTCAACTGGAAAAAGGTCATCAAACGCGCCTCTCTTCAGTTCTGGGAAGGCCATGCACAGTATCGTCTGCCTTATCACAAGGCTGACCCATTCTACCGTGGGACGGACATCCTTTTCAGCAAGCAGGAAGTTGCTGACCCTGTCTCCTTATTAATGGAGTACACATCACTTCGTGACCATCTACATGGCTCGAGTCCAGCACTCTTTCTTCGTAAAGATGGGAGGCATCCTACTCGATCCTGGTTTGACGCTAAGTTTTTTGCTGTTCTCGATCACTCTTTCGGTGGCCATTCACCAAGAGCTGGAGCTGCTACCTGGTATGCCAGCCTGGGCCTGTCTGAAGATGTTATCCAGGCCCTTGGTCGCTGGTCATCATCTGCCTGGAAAATTTATGTTCGTGACAATCCAACCGTGCGCGCTGAGCTCCAGCTTGCTGCCTTGCGCCGGCTCTTAATCCGTTAACTTTCCCTTGTCTACTTATTCTCATCCCAACGTCGCTTCCATCTTCTCTCACCACCACCATCCCCCACACACATCATCCTCAGGACCTTTATAGCTCTTTCCGCTCCGTCACCCAATCAAAATGTGGAGCCCGCCACGGCGGACTCCTGTTGCCGCTAAACCCTGGATTGATCTAGCGCAGCAGAGGTCGTCGTAAAAGCGGGTTCCGAGGGTAAGGAGCTTTTTCGTAGGCCTCTGCGCCTTACGATCCTTCCATCTCGGCCCCGCCGTCCAGAGCTCCGCTCGAAATCTTCACAAATGCTTTCACGTGCCATTCTTCACTCGGTGCTATCGATTTAGCGGATGCCGGTGTTAGATAAGTGTTGGCACGTGAGGTGTTTCGTGAGACGTTTCAACCGTGTTGCTTCTTGTCTCCGACAACCACCTTTTCTGCAACACGGTAAGCCCTTCTACAGTCTCAATCGTTTGTTGGGCTGACAACTCTCGCATGCAGAATAGTGATTGTCAGAGGCTTCGCCTCGTTTCTCTACATTTCAGTTAATCACTATTCTAGCGTGAGTTATCGCTTTCAAGGTTCAGACATCCATTATCTGATCTGCCTTCACTGTACAGTCACGCAATAATTTATTGGCCTCGCCAATAATTTCCGATTCTTCGTGACTCTCATACAGTAAGGCATCCCCTGGCGTCGCCATATTGCACGGATTCTGACCTTCCAATGGTTGAAATTCAGACTTTCAACCCTTTTTTCGTCGCCCACCCACCTCATCCCTATTTCTTCTCATAATGTTATTGAAAACTAAAATAGTGTACAGTAGTTGTATTAGTTAGCTCTTTCCGCTCCGTCACCCAATCAAAATGTGGAGCCCGCCACGGCGGACTCCTGTTGCCGCTAAACCCTGGATTGATCTAGCGCAGCAGAGGTGACTCAGGGTCCAGGCAAAAAGATCTTTTCAAGCTCCGACACATTTTCAACGAACTTGAAGCTCGTGACCACAACCTCTTCAGTGGTCGCCTCTGCTACTTCTCCGCCACTCTCAGCTACCGTCGAGGTATGCGCTCAACTTAATGCTTTGGTTCTTTTGCAAAAAATACGAGGACGCCGTGACTCGACCTCAAAATCTTGCGGGCTTTACTGTCTTCTTTTGGGTTCGCACATCCGAGATGGCCTGCCAGTGCATTTGATCTCCCACACGCCGTTAGCGAGGCCATCTGCCAACTACGACGGGAGCTCCACTCCTAACGCTGCGGTATCTTCTGATGGTCTGGGGTGACATCCATTCCCCGGAGAGACATATTCTAGGGTCGCCGCCGTTAACTAATTCCCAAGGCGCGGCGCTGCTCAAATGCTCGAAAGCAATCTCACATAGCCTGGTCTGCGGTTTGAATAGTCTTGATCCGCGCGTTTCTTCGCAAGATATCTTCAAGTTGTTCTTCTACTCGAGGTGAAGCTGGCTGCTGCCTCTGTAAGAAGATACGGTGGCCCCACAGATATTTTAAGGCTCGGCTTTTGTTCACTAATTAAGGTATCGTCCTCTTGCTTTTGGGCCGCTTTGCCTCGCGTCTGGGCGCCATTATATTGACGCTTTTTTGCGCTCGAGCGGACTGAAACGAGTGCGATTTGCTTAACTGCCTCTGAAAGTCACTTCGTCACAAGCCCGTTGAGTACTTGTCTTGCGACCTCGGCACATGTCAATTGCCCTCTAGCGCAGACAACGTCTGGGGCATGGGCTTGTGCGACCCACGCCTTTTCGTCCTCCCCTTCCATATTTCCGTCATACAGGTGATGATCAACAAAATGTCAATCTCTCCTTACGTGGTGAATTTCCAAAATTGTATCCCTCTTGATCAAAACTTTTCGGTAATCGGCACCTCCCCCTTTGAAGGTTGCAGCCTTTAGGTTTCACCCAACACGCCGTTGCGACGGGCAATGCTCAACCTTAAGTGAGCAACGATGTCTTCACAAATAATTTGTTCAGTTCAATGCATGAGCCCCTGCGCAACTTTGTTCATCATACAGCGGCACTTTTCAGCATCGTTCCGTTCCGATGCCAGGGCAAGCCTTGGAACTTGGAAGTATTTCACGCACTCAACATAGAAGAAGATTGAAGGGTCAGTCGACCCTGATTCTCCGCAAGTTCTCCACGCACGACCTGCAGAGGAACCGAATAGCCCATTCGTGAATTTCATTACAGGTAAGAAAAATTCAAATCCACTCAGCGTCTCTTTCGGACGCGCTCCCTTTGCAATTTTTTTTCCGCATTGATGGTCTTTATTTTTACGCTCATTGAAATATTTAGCACACCCAAATCGGGTCCGTCGACTTCCAAACACATAGTTTCAGGTTCAGATTGATTTCGCCGTTTGAGGGGCTAAAAGTAAGTAAGTGGGTAAAATCACTTACCTGAAGGCCCGTTGAGGTAAAATTTCAAGAATCGCTGAATCAGCTTGAATCGGCTTCTGACGAGGCTCAAGTAGGCGCGAAAGCTTCATTAAGATTGACGGAGAAAAGGCGAGATAGTTTGTTTTTTACGTACAGGGTCCAGCTAGGGTCTTCCTGAATTTCCGGCCCTCCACATCAGTTTCGAGGGTCTCCTTGCTTCCTATAAAATCGCCGCGTCTCTAGACTCTCCCCAATTCGAGGCTTTCTCGCTGTCCACTCCTTCACCTTCTCCTACGGTCCTCGCCTGATATTACGGTATGAAGCTCACCATCATCTTTACCATCCTTTCCGCTCTCTTCTTCGCCGCCGTTAGCGCTGCTCCGAGCCTTACCAACGCGCAACGCCTCGCTCGTGGTTGGTCACCTAATCCACCTGCAAGGCGCATGACGCCTGTCGCTGGTGAATATATATTTCCCTTCTTCTCGCTCTGCGTCTGACCAAAACTCCCCCCACAGCGGCGAAGAGGGGCCAGCCTTCGGGAATTCACAACTCTTGCAACACTGGAACCATGCACTGCTGTAAGCTCTTCAATGCGATTACCCTCCCCTTTTGATCCATGTCTAAACCAATCTAGGCAACTCCGTCACTTCTAGCAACAGCCGAATGGCTAGCACTATCGCCGGCTTGCTAGGCATCGTTCTGCCGCACGATACCGCCGTCGGAATCACTTGCAGCCCTCTTTCCGCTGTTGGTCTGGGCCACGGTGGCACCTGGTAAGTAACATCTACTCTCAATCCGGGAGATTTGTTTTTCTTACTGTCGATATCATAGCACTCAACAACCTGTTTGCTGCACTGGAAACAACTTCAGTGGCTTGATCGTTGTCGGATGCTCTCCAAGTGGGTCAACCTTTCACACTTCATCCTCGAATATCCGTTGACTCGTTTGCTTTCAGTCAACATCAACATGACTTAAGGGTGCCAACCTAAACGTGCCGACGTTGTGGCAATATTTAGACTCCGTTCTTGCAGGACTTTGGGCCGATTCCTCAACTTCTCCCTCTCTCTCTCCTTACAATCGTGGTTCACTCCTTTACCACATTTATTTTTACTACGTATACCCGTCAGAATATATAATTCTTAGCTCCTCGGCTGATTTGATTCGGGATGTCGGGTGCCTCTTTGGCCGTGTAGTGAAAAAGGGTGCGTTAGAATGTCTTGCCACGTACACAAACGTGAGTATGCAGCCATTAAAATTTGATCCCGATTTGAAAGAACCGCCCACTTCCAGGGCACGATACGCTTCTAGCTCAGAAAGTAATTGAACATCCTTAGCTTAACCGACGGAATCGCGATGCTCAAAACTGTCAGAAGCACGGCCATCCCGCTCAAAATACGCAACTCTCAAGAAAAATATGATCTACAAATTCAACAATAACTTGCAGCGAAGCCTAGATGCAGAGTCGGAGAGTGCAAGTTCGGTGCACAAGAAAATAAAGAGGAAGAACAGACACGGAACGAAAGTAAAACGAATATTGTGTCCAACACCTAATTGTAAAGTTGAGAAATATAAATCTTCATTTATTCTGGCCCCCGCCACCCTCGCGCAACATCCATTTACGGGCCCTGGGGTGGTGACCTCCACGAAGATCATCGCTTTTCCCCGACCACAATGGAGGAGTGACATGCTCGACGCATGGCTAGGTCAAATATCGTGATCCTCAGTATCTGGAAAGCAGGCCATGGTCTGGGCAAGAATTTCAAGTTCGCTGACGCTTTTACTTTCTTGATAAAATTCAATTATGCATGAATGTGATACAGTGTTCTGTATAATAATTCTCTCATTAAACGGCTTTGATATATTGAAGGTCATCTCGTCCACACGACTTGGAAAAAAAAAAGCTCAAATCCAAACATTGGGAGGGAATTTAGGGGGATTGGTGGGGGAATATTCAGAAATGTTTTTTTTGTAAAGGTGGCAAGTGTACTCAGTATGCCTCCTCTAATCAAGGGGATGTGTAATCTCTCTGCATGCACTGCAGGACCAACGGCGAACCGAAATAGATTTGTGTCTATTTATAGACATTTGCCCATTTTGGACCGTTGAATGTGTCGTTCCACGTCTTTGAGTACGAATTGCTCCTCTGTTTTTTGTTTGTTTCCTAATTGATATTGATCATAAAGCGTTCCAGAGTAGACCAGAAACCGTTGAAGACGGTATGTATGCCAATCTAACCCTCGCCGCGAGGAATGTTGAAGCACAATTATGCATCTTGAAGCTTGAAGCTTCGAGTTCAGTCGCTTCCCGACCTTCAGTCTCCTAAGAAATTATGTACATACACCCCTCAAGAATGCTTCGAGAATCCAGCAACCCAAGCCTGCGACTCGGAGTGGGTGCATTACCGACTTCCTCGGCGGCAAGCTGCCAGTGATCGAAAAGCATATAGTCTAAGCATCGCGCCACCCGCAGTCTGGTCTGTAGCTTGAGAGTAACTTACGCGTTAGAATTAGAATGCTCGTAGGACGGCGCTTTCTGTCCTAGTGCTGGTCAACCACACCGCTTTGTTACGTGGTTGTGGCAAACAAAGCCTAGAGGTCGCTGTTGTGCGTTGAGGACGCTATAGTGTGGTATGATACGTGTTCGTGTACGGGTAGGTTGGGCCAGATGAAGGTGGGCTGTATTTGAGGATGGGTCTGGCTTCATTTTGGGCCTCGATTTGCTTATTCTTTTGGAAAATAAAGGGGATGGCGAAAGAGTTGAATTATATTTGGCGAAGTGTGAGTTCGTGGAACGCGAGCTGGAGGCTGCGCAGAAGTAGAGTGGTTCGTCTCCGCCATGTGTGAGAAGAAGTCGATGGCGTCGCATGTCCGAACGTGAAAGAGGCTCAGCGCTTGATGCTTGCCACTAAAAAGCTCGAAAAAAAAAAACGGTAACGACCAGTAGAGGATTTTTTTGCGCGTCAGAACTAGATCGAAGACGATGGAGAGAAACACTCGAAAAATCTGTTCTGACGCGTGCATATTATATCACATCTTAAGATGAGCTTTCACTCGTGCATAGGTTCGAATCAAAGCTGAGGTGGTTGGAGGGTGGATGCCATAGATAAAAAGACTTCGGAACGGGCAAGAAATGGCTGAATGGAGGTCGCGGACAATGCACTATAGATATGGTTCATGCAGCATTTCAGCTAGTTATGAGTAGTCAGACAATCTTATGGTAGAGAGGAAGTCCCGATTTGGTAATTACGATGTGAACCTTATTTTATCAACTTGCAAGCCACCACGGAGATTCCCGCGCGCACCAAATTTGCTCCCACTCACCCAGCAGCACAGTAATCAAGAGCTCGTCGTCAACGTCAAGAATGGTCAAAGGTACGTCGTCGCCCCTTTACACAACGATGAACACATTAACGAACTTTTCCTCGTCCAGTATACAAGCCCGGCAAGGTACAGTATGAGGTACAATACACCCGCGTAACATACGATTCATGAGGACAACTGCTAGGTCGCCATCGTCCTCCAAGGTCGTCAAGCGGGGAAGAAGGTCGTCGTTATCAAGCAGCTGGATGAAGGATCGAAAGAGCACCCGTTCCCTCACGCCATCGTCGCTGGCATCGAGCGCTACCCACGGAAAGTGACGAGGCGTATGGGACAGAAAAAGTTGGCGCATAGGAGCAAGGTTAAGCCTTTCATCAAGGTACGTTTCTTGTTATTTTGGTGGCGGTTGGCGAGAGACTGACGTTGGGACATTAGGCTATCAACTACTCGCATCTTTTCCCGACGCGATATGCTCTTGAGTTGGAGGGATTGAAGGGGTCTGTGACGGTTGATACGTTCAAGGAGCCATCGCAACGGGAGGATGCGAAGAAGGCTGTTAAGAAGCTGTTTGAGGAGCGTTACACTACCGGAAAGAATAAGTGGTTCTTCCAAGCACTGAGAGTGAGTTGTTTTCGCTTTCTTTTTGATGTTTTTTTTTGGGCTTATGTTTGTTTGATAGTTCTGAGCGGTTTTCATGTTTGTTATGCCCATATAAAACGTTGTATGCATTCATGTCCATGCCTTGCCATACATTACTACCATCATCATGGACGCACCTTCTTGACGTTGATGAGGCGACTGTATCCTCTTGAAGTCTCTGTCATGTCAGAAGCATACCCATTTTGTTTTTTCCTGAGATCAACTTGGTCCCCACCTCCTGCCAACTAGCAGGGTGGTTGCGAGAGATTGTTTCCGTGGATCGTAGTATTTTGCGTGTTTCATTCCGTCACTACAACCAAACAACGCCTGGTTGAACGCGTACTTTGAAGTTCAAAGAACACCTCATGCTTGTAAGAAAAGTGAGGACACCGATCTAGTCGCTCGAAGTTCAAAAGCCTTTAGTGAAGCTCGCAAGTCCACTTTTGTGCGTCAATCTCCCGCGACCCGCAACAATTCAACGTTCAACGTTCAACGTTCAAAATCTGACAGATCATCCACATCTCTTTCATTGTTCCAAATAGCACCGAACAAGTTCTTCATATAAACCTCATGTCAGAGGGCTTTACAACTACGGGCACGGGACCAATCGCCTCATCACGCCAACCAGTCGCACCTCCGAACCCACAACAACAATTCGGAACGGGAGTACGCCTCGTCGATTCTTCATCACAACCACAACAACAGCAGCCAAGCATCTTCGGCAGCCAACAACAATCTCAGCAAACCCAACCATCCATATTCGGGATTCAACCGACAAATTCTTTACAAGCTCAGCCGACGCTGCCTGTTCTTAATAACACGTCTACGACGGCTAACCCGACACTGAACACGGGTACGGGTGGGGGTGGGGGGTTGTTTGGGGGTCAGACGACGTCGACGAACACGGGTGGTGGTGGGCTGTTTGGAGGAGGAGGGGGTGGGGGGCTGTTTGGGAATACGGGGAATCAGCAGCAGCAACCTGCAACTGGTGGTGGTCTCTTTGGAGGCACTACGACGACGCAACAGCCAGCCGCGGGTGGAGGTCTCTTTGGAAGCACAACGACGCAACAGCCAGCCGCGGGTGGAGGTCTCTTTGGAAGCACAACGACGCAACAGCCAGCCGCGGGTGGAGGTCTCTTTGGAAGCACAACGACGCAACAGCCAGCTGCAGGTGGCGGTCTTTTTGGAGGCGCTACAACGGCGCAACAACCGGCTGCGGGTGGTGGTCTTTTTGGAGGGACTACGACGCAACAGCCAGCTGCAGGTGGCGGTCTTTTTGGAGGCACTACGACAGCGCAACAGCCAGCTGCAGGTGGCGGTCTCTTTGGAGGTTCTACACCGGCTCAACAGCCAGCTGCAGGTGGCGGTCTTTTTGGAGGCACTACAACCACGCAACAGCCAGCTGGAGGTGGTGGCGGTCTCTTTGGAGGCACTGCGACGGCGCAACAGCCAGCTGCAGGTGGAGGCTTTTTTGGAAGCACTACAACGACGCAACAGCCAGCTGCAGGTGGCGGCGGTCTTTTTGGAGGAACTACGACCACGCAACAGCCAGCTGCAGGTGGAGGTCTGTTCGGTAGTACTTCTACCACCCAACAACCAGCTACAGGTGGCGGTCTATTCGGAAGCACATCCACAACTCAGCAGCCAGCCACGAGTGGTGGTCTCTTCGGCAGTACGTTCACGACTCAGCAACCAGCTACAGGTGGTGGTCTTTTCGGCAGGACGACAAGCACACAGCCAGCTCCGGCTGGCGGTCTTTTCGGGAGCACAACGACCACTACCAATCAACCCAGCGGCGGGGGCCTCTTTGGGAATACGCAACCTACCACCACGAATGCTGGCGGGGGTTTGTTCGGCGGTGGCACGACGACGGCTGGCGGTGGTGGCTTATTTGGAGGTAGCCAGGCGAAACCGGGTGGTGGAGGCTTATTTGGGAGTACGACGACCACCACCACCACTCCGACGGGTACTAGCAATTTGTTCGGGGGCGGTCAGCAGCAACAGCCATCCAATTTATTCGGGAGCACTACTACTAACGCCAATCCGCTGTTGGGCGGCGGGAAAAATATCTTTGGGAGTAGTACCCTAGGAACCAGCGGGCAGCAGCTACAACAGCCTACTGGGATCCTTCTTTCTTCTAGGTCTGTTGGGGGGTTGGGAGGAGCGCAGCAGAATGATCCTGCGAGTCAGCATGCGAATATCACTGCTCGGTTTGAAGGGATATATAATGCGTGGAACCCTGCTTCTCCTCAGTGTCGCTTTCAGGTATGTGTTTTTTGTTTTTGTTGGTTGGATGGTGCTGACGGTAACTTGCAGCACAACTTTTACAACCTCGTGGATCCGAACCAAGTCAATTTGTATGGCCGTCCGCCGAATGCTACTAATGATGCCCTTTGGGAAAAGGCATTGCGGGAAAACCCTGATCCGTCTTGGTCAGTCTTTCCCCTCCCTTCCTTCCGTCTTTAAGAACGAAAACCTAACTCAACCTATATACAGCATGGTACCCGTAATAGCCATCGGCTTCGACGACCTCCGCGACAGAGTCGAAGCCCAAAACCAACAATCCCAACAACACACCAAAAAACTCACCGACCTCAAATCCCGGCTCGAAGCCCTTTCCACAGCGCACGCCATCCAAAACTCCACCCGTCTCCTCCGCGCATCAGCAACACAAACACAGCTCGTGCATAGATTGTTGGTGTTCGTGCAGCATTTACATTTATTGATTCCTTCGGTTCGGTCGTCGGCTATTAGGCCGGAGGAGGAGGAGATGAGGGGTAAGTTGGAGGAGATTGAGGATGAGATTAGGAAAGGGCGGGTTAAGGGACGGTTGAATGAGCTTTGGGCGTTGCTTGGGGCTGTTAGTGCGAGTGTTGAGAGGGGAAGAGGTGGGGCGGGAACGGGGGAGTGGGCTGTTGTTGATGATGAGGGGTTGGGGCAGATTGCGCAGGTGGGTTACTATTTTCCGTCTTGTTTTTCGAGTTGAGGTTGATTGATGTTGTGGTTTTTTTTTTACTTAGATCCTTTCGGAGCAGCAGGCGGGGCTGGCGCACCTTACCAAGATTTTACAAAAGTGCCAGAGAGACTTGGCGGTTATTATGGGGACTGCTGCGCCTGGTGGTGCTGGTGGTGGTGGTGGGACGAATGGAGATGAGGGAGTTGAGGGGGAGAAGCTTTGGAGTAATCTTTGGAGTTCGACGAATACCTTGCGGGAAAGTGCGCTGCGTTGATGATGAGGTGGTTTCCATTGCGTATTTGTGTTAAGGCCTGGCACTCGTCCTCTGTGTATGGTGTATATTACACTGTAAATAACTCAGGCAGCGATCTTAGTGCTAGTGACTGTTGAAGATGTATGTAACAAGTGTCGAGACGGTTGTTTTGGTGGACACTGTGGGAAGAAAAGCGTTTGAAAATCAACGTCGACCTTTGACCAGTGTTGGATTCTAAGGGGTTATTAACCCCCAGAATTTTGGCTAAGGCTTAGGTCTTAGTTACAGGCCTTAATTAAGAATTGATTCTAAGGGGTTATTAAGGCTCTGCCTAAAAATAGATTATTTCAAAGTCATCACCTAAGCCCTCTATTTTTCCTATCATCTGGTACATATTCTCTCATCTACCAAAAACTCATCAATTAGGCTTCCTCCACCTCCATGTATGACTACCACCTCTAATTTGTATCATCTGTGGACTGTCCATCAATACTTATCAGTTTATTTTCAGCCATAAGTCCATGACAGACCTGATTCTGCTGGGTACCAGTGATAAAATGGTTTGGCCTCACCTGCAGCCTGCTCATCAATATCAGATTTTTTTTGGCCATGAAAAGAAAAGTATGCATGGATAGGGGACCCAATTTGCTTGGTGCTGGGGATAAAGTGTTTCCAACTTTGGACAGGGCAAGAAGGGTTGGAACTTGGAAGTTGCTTGGAACTGGAGTAAATTTGCAATTTGTCCATCTGATTCATTCCACATAGTAGTCATATTTTCTTGGCACACATTTCTAAGGCTTAACTAAGACCTATTGAAAACTCTGACCAATGCTAACCCATAGCCTTAGAATGAATTTAAGCCTTAAACCTTATTAACCCCTAAGCCTTAAGTTCAACACTGCCTTTGACGTTGGGACCATGAAAATCAATGTGTAAGACGTTGAAATGTCACTCGTTGCTTTTCAACGTCGACGTTGATACATTGAAAATCAACGTGTATATTCTATTTCACGCTGAAAATAAATGTCTTTAACATTACCCATTGATAATCAGTTCTAAAGGGTCTGGGTACTGTGGATGCTCTCAGAATGGTACTAGCGGGAATGATAAACCTCGCCGCTAGTTGTCCTCCTCATCTTCCAAGTCCACTTTGAACATGGTACTGGTAATTTCGGGGCTTCTGTCAATAATCCACCAGGCCTTGCGTGTCAGTAGTATTCGACCTACAACAACGGCCTTGATACTCAAAAGGTCCATTACAATAGGTGCGAGTGAAGTTGTCATGTAGCTGACAAGTTCCTGGCACGCATCCCTTCCCTCTGTCTTGCACGGCGTCACAAGAGCAAGGACCGTTTTCTTGCCTCAAAATTCTTTCCAAATCAGGTGGTCGCAAAGTTGCCATACGAGGATATTTTCGAGGCAACCATATCCCGTGAATTATACTACTGCATTACGGCCAGGACCTGTATACTTGAATGAATACTGGAGCAAAAAAAAATCAGTATCAATTTTTTTTTGTCAGCTGAGATGTTGCAGAACAGTGCACAACGTACTCTTACGAAACTTGAGTTCCTTTGTGAGTTCCGACAACTTGAGGCCATTTTGGAACGAATGTCGTCTCCCCGTTCAGAATTCTGAGCTTTCCCCAAGCTGGCATTACTTATAGAGCGAAGCTTTGAATTTGTTTGCGCAGTCTGAGAGCCCGTAAGCTGGTGAATATATGTTGCGATCCGTTGTCGAAAGTCTCCAACTGGTTGAGAGGAATGCCGACGTCGGGTAGTAGCCCGCTAGCACTAGGTGACTTTTATCTCATGAAATTTAGATCAAATCGAACAGTTAGATCAATTGATTGATATGAGAAATAAGTACTCACATCTTGGAGTTCCCTTTCCCCTTCAATATCAGATTTATAGAGACACATGATAGTGTTTTCATTGCTGTGAGGATACTTGAAAGGGTGCACGTTGGCCCTGGGTATCACACGAACAAACAGTTACACGCTTCGCCAAACTCAAGTCAGGTGCGTTTGGGATCTGGTCACGTGGTTGTTCCATCTCCTGACTTACAACCTCGATGTCTGGCGCTCAGCGCTCAGATCCTCTCCAATCATTCTTGCTCATAGAAAGGACTCCATATCGTGGCAATCACAAGAAGAAGAAAAGGAAGATAATTTACGAAGCACAAGCAGAATAGCATTGGCAGAGGCCTCAAGCAAAATCAATAATGAGGATCGTACGTTTCCTCGCTCTCAAGTCTTCGAGATACTAAGTAGCAGGGACATGGAATCAGGAAAACAACATCAGAAGCACCTAAATGCCCAAAGGGTCTCTTGTGAGAGGGATCTCATCTGGCCATGACTGGAAACTTCAGTGTGCGATGGGCTTATCTGGCAATGATCAGCAGTATGCTTTGATCAGGGTGCATACAACATAAATTTCAAATGTATGAGGTCTAATTTCTTGCATACTTAGCCTCAGGCAGTTGAATTAGCAAGAAAGCATGGTGCATTTATGGTTTGTAAAAATTCGATGTTTTTGCTGCATATATGCACTCATATTCTATCAGACGGAAGGGAAAATCAGGCTGCTTGCCAGTTTCATAATGGCTGGCATCTAAGACAGCAAGATCTTCCAAACCATGTCAGTGCACCTACATGCAAAGCTTGCTTCACTTTGCAAGAGTTGTGCAGCAGTGAAGAGGAGAGTAGCGGGAGCAAAGCAGGGCTCTCATGAGGGGTGAGGAGGTGGTGGATGGGCCATAGGTTTGGATGAGGAAGGTCAGTCTGGTAAGTTTGGGCTGAAATATGAGACTTGTGTGCTGATTCTGTTGTGGTATGTGTGATGACCTTCTCACTTTCTCTGCTTCTCACATCCATCTACCCAGCACAGTGATCTCCACACCTAGGCTCCGCCTATCGTTTACTACAAACGCTCTCCAATCACTGTGCATTTGTTCAGACTTTGTCTGCTAGATTAATCTCTTCAGTCTACCCAGCACAGTGATCTCCACACCTAGGCTCTGCCTATCGTTTACTACAAACGCTCTCCAATCACTGTGCATTTGTTCAGACTTTGTCTGCTAGATTAATCTCTTCAGATTTTCTTTGGACTACTGCTCGCTTCCCTCGCCATCCAACCTCCTTTCCTAAGTCACACCTCGCCCTCGACCCCCTCATCTGACATTTCCTCTCGATGACCGATGTTACTGCCAAAGCAACCCGGCAACGTGCTCAAGCCCTTGAGGGTGTCGTTTCCGACGTTGTGGAAGGGCGATTACCCCTTTCGGAGTTCGCTAAACGTCTTCAAGATGCAGGCGCTTCTCCAGCTGAAGGCGAGGACTACCTTCAGCAACTTACCCAACGTCTGGAGCAGCAAAAGAAAGACAGAGAGGCTGGCCAACAGCCAGACACTCAGTCTGGTGAACAAGCAGTCTGAGAATCGACTCCTGAAGGTCTTGACGAGGCTCAGGCAGTCGAATTTCGAGCTCGGCGCGAAGCACTCCTGGAGGAGGTACGCATCCGTGAAGCCGCTGATCGTCGCACAGCAGTCGACACCGCAGCGTGGGCCGTCCTCAACGCCAAGCTCTCCCGCTTGGCAAGCTCACAGGTCCACGATGATGCTACCACTCTTCTCTCAACCGACGATCTCGCAAAATTACTCAGAGTCGAATGCTCGTCTTCCCAGTCCTTACCCGCTACTGTGCTCGCTCTTGCCCCGCATCTGGCCGAGCTTTCGACTTCAGCCATATCCGATCCCCACATTGAGGAGACCTGGAAATTACGGCAGGCGATCGGTACAGACAAGACAATCGACTCCCTTGTCAACCTTATGCAAGTACAGCCGCTTGCTGACCCCGTCCCCCGCTCTATCTGGCGCTCAGTTATTCAGGATCACTTTGTTGACTTTGAGAAACTCTTTGCCTCGATGGACAAAGGGTACGACCACAATGACGAGCCTCAGGACTTTGGAGGAGGCTATGCACTTGTCAAGAAGGATCAAGCTTCAGCTAAGCACTCCCTTCGATCCGAATCCGAATGGCTCCGCGTATTTGGAGCTTGGAGCTCAGCCGTTGTTCTGGTTTATCGTCACCGTTCTTCGGAACTCCAAAGCTATCAATGTATGGTCACTGATCTCTTTCGTGCAGTACCTCATGACCCGTCGATTGCGATTGCTTTCGATGTCGAAGCTCGGGATCGCTATGCGAAGAGTCCTTTTCGCATGGACGATCGGTCTCAGCTTAACGTGCCACTTCTTGCATGCATGTTCCAGAGTGCTAGCCCATCTCCCAAGAAGCGCAGCAACCCATCGCCTTCTTCAAGCTCTCCTTCAAAGCGCTCGTCGACTCCTTGCAGGAATTGGAACATGGGCATTTGCGATGCCCCTTGCCCGAATGGGCGCAGGCATGGGATTTGCAGTGAGTGCGAAGGCCAACATCGAGCAAAAGATGAACCCGTCTGCAACACTCTCCTCCAAGCTCGACAAAGAAAGGGAGTTAGCGGAAGCTACCCAGAGAGCAGCAAAGGCAAGGGAAGGGCCTAGGACTATCAGCTCAGGGTTGAAGCGAAAGCTGGATACCCCCCTCATAGATGTACCTCGCTTTCGACGTCGATACGTATGGTCTAACTCAACTAATAAACACCTTTCCCCTGCTGCCCTTTACACCGAGTCCGCACCTCCTCTCCCTTCACCACCTGCTCATCTTTTGCAAGACCAGAAGATCCAAGCTTCCCTCCTCGCTATGCGAGATCACATCAAAGTCGACACACCTTTCAACGTCGATAAACTTGAGTCTATGCTCACTGATCATCCAAATCAACCTTTCGTCCAATCAGTCATGACAGGCCTTCGAGATGGATTCTGGCCTCTTGATGATGGAGAATGGAAGGTCGAACTGGAAGAAGTCATCGACAATTATTCCACAGATGAAGGTGATCTCGATGCCATCCGCAACTTTCGGGACAAAGAAAGATTGGCAGGCCGTTGGTCCAATGAGCTCTCAGACTCAGAACTCCTGCCAGGGATGAAGATGTCCCCCATGTTCGTGGTTTGGCAGAATGGCAAAGCTCGGGTCGTCACTGACCACTCAGGCTCTGGGATAAACAATGGCATTCCAAGATCCGAAGCTAAGGTTCACTATGATGACATGCACCCCTTTGGCCAATCTCTTCGTGATGCCCACACAGACAACCCAGGTCGTCGAATCATAACCTTCAAGTCAGATGTCGCATCTGCATTTCTTAACCTGCCAGCACACCCTCTATGGCAACTTCGTCAGGTTGTTGTAGTTGAGGGTAAGCTCTACATTGTCCGCCGTCTAGTCTTCGGAAACCGTGCATCTCCATGTTGCTGGTGCGCTGTCTCTGGGCTTTTGTGCTGGCTGGCTATTCGGAAATTGGGCATCTTCAGCCTTCACGTCTACATGGACGACTTCTTTGGTTGGGACTTTGAAGACAATTTGATCATGTATCATGGGAAGCTCCGCCCCCGACAACAAGTTCAACTTCTTTTATTTTGGGAAGCGATCCAGTGCCCTTTCGAGGATAAAAAGCAGGAACATGGGGATGTCCTGAAGATCATCGGTTTCTGGGTTGACGCTAACCAAGGCTCCCTGTCTCTTCCTCCGAGCTCCCTTGTTGATATTGTCAACAAAATCAATGTCTTCCTCTCTACACCCAACCGAAAGCCCATTCTTCGCGAATGGCAACGTCTAGCTGGTCACCTCAATTGGCTTCTAAATGTTCTACCATGGGCTCGCCCTGCTCTCTCTGCCCTCTACCACAAGACCAGTGGAAAATCTCGGCCTCTTGGCACTGTACACCTCAATGCTGAAGTTGTATCTGACCTCACCTGGCTTGTCAGCATCATCCCCAAAGCAGTTGGTGTTCGCTTCTTAGATGATGGTATTTGGGACGACTCTGCAGCTGATCTTGAGGTGTGGACTGATGCAAGTCTAACTCTCAGCATGTCCTTCGTATATGGGAATCAAGGCTTCATGTATGGGCTCAAGGAATGTCCCCGTGGTCTGAAGATCGACATCTTCTTCCTGGAACTAGTGGCCATTATGTCTGCCATCCACCATGTCGCCTCTTTTGCCTCACCTCCTCACCGTCTTCTCATTCACACTGATAGCCTGGACTCAGTCGCCATCTTCAACAGCTTACGTGTTTCTGAAGCATTGCACAATGGTCCTCTAATGGCTATAGCCGGCATCATCATTGAGTCAGGCATCGATCTCCGTGTTCGACACATCCCTGGTAAGCAGAATGTCCGAGCCGACCTCCTTTCACGTCTTTTGCTTGATGAATATCGTGCAAAATTCCCTTTTGACCGCGTCCGCCTTTTCTCCCCACCACGGGACCTCCTGCCGGCGCGATGGAGGGTGTGCTTTTAAGCGCCCTGGGCGGGTCTAGGCCTTTACGCCGGACTCGCCCACCAATGAAGCTACATGATCTCGACAATCGTGTGCTTCATTTACAGGTCAACGCTATCGAAAAATCAACAGCAAAAGGCTATGCAACAGGAGCTCGAGACTACATTTCTTTCTGCATGAACCATCACCTGTCCATTGAACCCACCCCCAAGACCTTAGCTCGCTACATCGCCTACACCTCCCAATTCATCGCCTCTGGCCCAAAATATCTCTCAGGGGTCAGACATTTTCTATCTGACTTATATCCTAACTTTGATGCTAATCGCGCCCACCCACTCATCACAACTACTATTCGAGGATCCAAGAAAATCCGTGCAGACCCTATCCGTCGTAAGTTGCCTCTGCGTCCTGCACACTTACAAACTTTTCTACATATTGCCCGTGGGTCTGGGTCTTATGACGATCTCCTCTTTGCAACCATACTTTCTTGCCTCTTCTACGCATGCCACCGCTCTGGTGAACTGGTCCAGAAGAATTCAAAAGACCTTTTCGATTGGAGGAAGATCATCAAACGCTCCTCCCTCACTTTTTCTCAAGGACGGGCCCAGTATCACCTTCCTTATCACAAGGGAGATCCGTTCTACCATGGTACTGACATCTTGTTCTCACAACAGGAAGTCGCTGACCCCGTCTCACTTCTCAGAGAATATGTGGACCGACGTGACTCCGTTCACCAAGCCCGCCTTGCTCTCTTTCTACGAGAGGATGGCTCTCACCCTACTCGCTCGTGGTTCGACGCTCGCTTCTTCACTGTGCTCAGTCGCGAATTTGGCGGACACTCAGCGCGTGCAGGGGGTGCCACATTCTATGCCAGCCTTGGTCTATCTGAGGACGTAATACAAGCCATTGGTCGCTGGTCCTCTATAGCATGGAAGATCTACATAAGAGACAATCCCACTGTTCGTGCTGAACAGCAGTTGGCCGCCATCAGACTCCGTCTAAGGTGCTGTTAACAAATTTCTACGCTTCCCGCTTCCATCATCTCTCACCACCACCACCCCACAACAACATCAACACCACTTCACTAGCCTACACTCCCCAGCCTATAAATTTTGGGGCTTGCCTTGCTTCGGCAACCCCTTGTTGCTGCTACCATCACCCCGTGATCTCTCCACCTTTGAACAGCGCAGCAGAGGTTGTCGTAATGGCGGGTTCCAAGGGTAAGGAGGCATTTCGTAGGCCTCTGCGCCAACTCAAAACTCCGCCAGGAAAAGATTCAGCTCCGCAGAGTCTTTTCCCCTTGAGCCCCGCTCATCAACCATGGTTGCGACATCGATCCCTGACTCAGTGCCAAAGTTTGGCAGATGCTGGGTTAGGAGAAGTCATTGATGTCACTTCCCTCTCCTGTGCCGGCCCTCTCTCTCAGACCACATCTACCCAGCACAGGTAAGCGCTCCGTGCTCTCTTTTTTATGCGCCGCATACTCATCCAAATGCCAGTGATCTCCACACCTAGGCTCCGCCTATCGTTTACTACAAACGCTCTCCAATCACTGTGCATTTGGTGAGGCTTTCGTCATATTGAGCGTCATCCTCATTCTTACATCCCTCTAGTTCAGACTTTGTCTGCTAGATTGTAAGAAGCATTGTAAGGCCTCGTCCAGCTCAATACTCACGTATCGTGCCTCTCGCAGAATCTCTTCAGATTTTCTTTGGACTACTGCTCGCTTCCCTTGCCATCCAACCTCCTTTCCTAAGTCACACCTCGCCCTTGACCCCCTCATCTGACATTTCCTCTCGATGACCGATGTTACTGCCAAAGCAACCCGGCAACGTGCTCAAGCCCTTGAGGGTGTGGTGAGCCCCAAAATTTATAGGCTGGGGAGTGTAGGCTACACTACACATACAAATGTCCAATGTCAATACAAGTACAATAGAATATAGTCCATTTTAAAAGAAAACAAGAAGAGGGAGTGGAGGGAGGGCCAAAGAAAATCTGAAGAGATTCTGCGAGAGGCACGATACGTGAGTATTGAGCTGGACGAGGCCTTACAATGCTTCTTACAATCTAGCAGACAAAGTCTGAACTAGAGGGATGTAAGAATGAGGATGACGCTCAATATGACGAAAGCCTCACCAAATGCACAGTGATTGGAGAGCGTTTGTAGTAAACGATAGGCGGAGCCTAGGTGTGGAGATCACTGGCATTTGGATGAGTATGCGGCACATAAAAAAGAGAGCACGGAGCGCTTACCTGTGCTGGGTAGATGTGGTCTGAGAGAGAGGGCCGGCACAGGAGAGGGAAGTGACATCGATGACTTCTCCTAACCCAGCATCTGCCAAACTTTGGCACTGAGTCAGGGATCGATGTCGCAACCATGGTTGATGAGCGGGGCTCAAGGGGAAAAGACTCTGCGGAGCTGAATCTTTTCCTGGCGGAGTTTTGAGTTGGCGCAGAGGCCTACGAAATGCCTCCTTACCCTTGGAACCCGCCATTACGACGAGCATACAACATAAATTTCAAATGTATGAGGTCTAATTTCTTGCATACTTAGCCTCAGGCAGTTGAATTAGCAAGAAAGCATGGTGCATTTATGGTTTGTAAAAATTCGATGTTTTTGCTGCATATATGCACTCATATTCTATCAGACGGAAGGGAAAATCAGGCTGCTTGCCAGTTTCATAATGGCTGGCATCTAAGACAGCAAGATCTTCCAAACCATGTCAGTGCACCTACATGCAAAGCTTGCTTCACTTTGCAAGAGTTGTGCAGCAGTGAAGAGGAGAGTAGTGGGAGCAAAGCAGGGCTCTCATGAGGGGTGAGGAGGTGGTGGATGGGCCATAGGTTTGGATGAGGAAGGTCAGTCTGGTAAGTTTGGGCTGAAATATGAGACTTGTGTGCTGATTCTGTTGTGGTATGCGTGATGACCTTCTCACTTTCTCTGCTTCTCACACAGAAATTCAAGCCCGCTTCATATATGAGAGCTTCAAGGGCCAACTTGAATTAAGATTTTTCACACCTTACAATTCAATCTGCTCAACTGGACTTTCTGTAATGCTCATACTGGGGATAATGAGTGGATCAGGGACTATGCTTGTGAAGCTAGCTATGTGGAGAATGGTGTGGTTGTCATTGAGACAACTCCTTTGTGCATGTTCCCTCCAGCTTCAACCCCTCTAACATTTGGCCTCCTTTTCTAGATTCTTCCTTGTTTCTGTTGTCACTGCAAACATTGGGACTTTCACATTTTACTTTTTTTGACTTGTGCAAGTCGCTACAAGTCGAAAAAGGCAGAAAAGCTACAAGTTAAAAAGCCAGGCCAAATTTTGTGAAAAGCAGGTATTGGCAAGCAAACAAAAAGTTGAAAAAGTCATGGAAAAGAGCAATCAAGGCAAAACTAGCAATAAAGTGCAAATCTACTGAACTACATAGTCTACCCAACTTCATGGAAATCTGCCTAGCTTGGAGAGATGCATAGAGAATCTGTCAGAGGGAAATTTATAAGAGGAAAATTCAAGAACATGGAATGACACAGCCTGAGATTGCCTTCTAAACCTGCCACAATCCATCATCAACAAGTGTCCAAAACACAATGTGACTGCATGCTATGATTTCAGTAAATGCAGCAGCACCTGCATGGTACATGCAGCAGACCAAGCAGGGTAGAGGGGAAGGCTGGTAGATGAGAGTTGAAGAGAAGAATGTGACATGGAGGTGTTTGGCTGTATTGATCAAATATTCAACTCATGTGGTGCTGCCATCAGCACGTCGTCACAGTCCGACATCTCTTCCTTCTTACCATCACCACCCCTTTGCCAACTTCTGCAACATCCTCAGACTCTGTATGCTGCCAGAGACGACACCACTCCTTGATGCTGTAGCATGACGCTAGTACAGAGTTCTCCTTCCCTCTCTCATAGTGTGTGCCACTCAATTACTTCACAGCTCAGGCCGTTTGTTGCTGAGAATCTGAAGGGAAAATAGGTCTGAATGGTGGAGGGGGTTTGAGGTAGATTAGTATTGTAGTTTTTTTGTAATCTAAGTGTATCTTGAGATCTGCTAGGATATCATATTTTCGGTAGATTAGCTTTCCAGCTTTTACACTTTTCAGCTGGTTGCAAGCTAAAAAGCAGCTAAAAGCCAGAAAGTAAATTGTTAACTTGCTGATGAATCTGATTTCACCCAAGCCCAACGATGCTCGAGGGCGGGAGAACTGGATTTTTGGTCTATGCACATGAACAGGGCGAAGAGAACTTCGACACACTGATCTATCAAGCTTTTTTAGTAAGGCCAATGCAGCACACATAGTGGAATCCCAGTGTCCACTATCAAGTCCAATGAGCCCTCATCACCTGAACCTTTTGTAGTACGTGTTTCCCATGGCCTTTTCTCATCCATGTTAATCAATGATGAGTCATGACTTCTAAGCATGGTGAAGGGTGGCGCTGGCTGGGACATATGATTTGGTCTTGGTCTCATTTAGCTCAATACTTATCCTTGGCACTCCTTATTGCTATACGCCTTTATGCTGTTGTCGTGCATCAGATAGTGGAAATGTTACAAACTCTTTTCTTTATAACATATACAATTACGCATTCCTAAGACATATCTAGACCATACTGGACAGTTCTAGATATGCATCCCAGTTAGATTTCTTCACTATGATTCTTACTTACTTAGATAGAGTCATACGACTCACATAGACTTACATAGATATAGTATGATTCATCTGACTCTACACAAGTTATATGAATTCATACTTCTGACTCATACTTGACTTGTACCCTTAGTATATAAGTAGGGTACTTTGTTTGTGTTCAATAGCTTGAACCTAGGCAATACAGGCTTAGTTCAACCCAATGTCAGACCCTCAGATCTTAAGTTGCCCTCGAACTCCATAGTCTTTCGACTTAGAGTCTCTTTGAAACCTCGAATGAATGATTAAGTCTTCAACATCGAAGACTTAATAAACTTAGGCCTAGTCAGCAGTTGACTATAAACAATACCAAATCTCTATCAGAGCCAGTGTGCCATAGAGTATTGTGGAACCCTGTAGTGTCGTTATTGAAGTCATAACGAACTGACAGTAAAGACTACATTGTCTCAGAAGGGAGTGTAGCATGAACAAACGAATAGACAAACGAACTTGAAGCTTAATAACTGCCCGTTACACTTAACTACTGTAACAGGAAAGCTGTAGTACATTTTTTGGATGCCTACCACATAAAAACTATCAATGTGTAAAGTACCACTTCAATGCAAAACCCGTTTACATTCATTGTCATTCTGGCTGAAAAGCAATGTGTCTGGCTGTTGAGAATATATATAGTGCAGTGGTAAGTTCAAAGAATAATGATTATTGTAGAGGGCAACTTCGTCGCCCTTATATACTACAGAATGTAAATACTAGAATATACTACAGGATACTAGGCATGTGAGAAATCACCTTGGTGATGTCCTCGGGCTTAGTAATTAAGTATTCTCGATCTATCTACAAAGTCCTCGAGATGCGTGGAATACTTGACCATATTCCAGGTGTTATTCCAACACTCCCCCTTGGTCAGGTATTACATCTATCTCATAAGTTAAGTCTTGGTGTACAATCCACGGGAGACCCTTCGTGAATAAATCCGCAAGATTGTTGTGAGTTGATATGTAGATCAAATCTAGGTTTCCTTTTTCGACGTGATCACGTAAGAAATGGAGCGCGATGTCAATATGCTTTGTCCGAGCATGAAACTCTGGATTATGACCAATAGATATTGCAGCCTGGTTATCTGTGAAAATTGTGGATGTTTTTGGCTGCTGAATTTTGAGTTCATTAAATAAAGACCTATGCCAAAGTACTTGTTTGGCAGTATGAGTAGCAGAAGTATATTCTGCCTCAGCAGTTGAAAGAGCAACAGTATTTTGCTTTTTCGAGCTCCAAGCCACAGCTCCACCAGCTATGATTACTACATATCCACTGACTGATTTTCTGTCAGTGTGTGAAGCCCAATCAGCATCGCAGTAAATATTTATATCTGCATTGGAGTTTATTCCTCCATACGTGAGTACACAATTTCGTGTGCCTTTCAGATAACGAAATATTCTTTTAATGGCAGTCCAATGCTTCAGTTGGGGTCGGCTCGTGAATTGTGCAAGTCTATTTGTTGCATACGCAATATCTGGGCGTGTTCCCAATGCGGCATACATTAGTGATCCAATCATTGTTGCATAGATCCCTGACCCTTGTGTGTTGTGAGTGATGTCATCATCAGATGGCTCATCATCTTGATTTAGATCTACATTTGGATAGAGTGGCGTGGTAACTGGATTCAGGTTTTCGAGATTAAATTTCTTGAGGAGTTTATTGATGTAATGAGTTTGCGAAAGTGAGATAGTATGGTTTGTAGTGTCATGAGTAACCTTCATGCCTAACAGTAATGAAGGTTGGCCCAATGCTTTGATTTCATATTTTGATTTGAGTTCTGCTTCGACGTGATCACTTTCCGCAGGGTTATTGGTGAGTGTGAGTATGTCATCCACCCATACCAATAAAATCACAAATTTCTCCCCCTCTCTCCGAATATAGCAGCAATAGTCCGTTTTTAGCTGCATAAATCCCAGGTCTTCCATAGTGCCGTTAAATTCATGATTCCACGTGTGTCCGGCCTGCTTTAATCCATAAAGCGCATGCTGTAATCCATAAAGCGCATGCTGTAATCGACAAACACGTCCACTGCCATCTGAAAAACCCAGGGGTTGATTCATATAAATTTCCTCTGTGAGTTTTCCATTTAAATATGCACTTTTCACATCGAGCTGACGCATATCCCATTTATTGACTGCGGCGAGTGTGAGCATCGTGTGTAGCGTCTCGAAGCACATAACAGGTGCAAACGTGCCGTTATGGCTAAAATCCGTTCCTGGTTTCTGCAAGAAACCTTGCGCTACAAGTCATGCCTTGTATTTTACAATGTTTCCATGCTCGTCTCGTTTTTTATCGAATACCCAACGGCATCCAATTGGTTCCCTTCCTATTGGTAAGTCTTCCATTTTCCATGTGCCCATTTTTTCTAAAACATTTAATTCTGCTTCCACAGCAGCTTTCCAATGATCTTTCTCCTCAGTTTGCATCGCATTTTCAAGTGTCTCTGGCAATCCATCTTTATCAGAAATTCCTGAGAGCACTTGGAACGATTTTTCAGTTGAAAATCTGATAAAATCTTCGAAGGCAAGGTGAGTGCGATTTTTAGAAATTATTTTCGCAGCTGATGACTCTGTGTGTCATGTAATGTCAGGTGGTGTCGCATTTCCAAGTGTGCGATCTGTTGGTTGTGCCTGTGGATTATTTAGGAGTTGATAATCGTGTTCAGTGCGAGTTCTACAAGGTCTAAGAGCTGGGGAATTTATGGGTTCAATAGGACTTGGTATTTCTTGTGTAGGAATTGTTGTAGGAATAGGATTTAATGTTTTTTCGATTTCTTGAGGTGTTTGAGCGTTTGATTTTTCCTCTGGCTCCCCCTCGACATGCAAACCCGGTAAATTAGCTTTAATTTCGAGTTCTCGTGGCTCTTCATTTTCGTTAAATGCCACATTGCATGAGACTTTAATTTTTCGAGTTTTAGCGTCGTAATAACAGACTGACTTTGATCCATCATGAAATCCTACAAAAATAAATTTGTTTGATTTTGGTGTGAGCTTAGAACGACCCTTGGTCTCGTCTAGCACACAAACGTCGCATCCGAATTCCCTGAGGTGCGAAATGTCAGGTTTATTACCTGTCCAAGCTTTGTATGGTGTTTTGCCGTTTAAAGCGCATGTGGGCACGCGGTTTCGTAAATATGCCGCGTGCGTGACTGCTTCGTCCCATAAAAATACTGGAAGGTTTTTTGCAATTAACATTGCCCATGCAAGTTCCAAAAGTGTGCGATTAAACCTTTCTGCAACTCCATTTTGAGAAGGTGAATATGGAGCAGATGTTTCAATAGTAATTCCTTTTTCTGCAGTCCAATTTTGAAGTTTCTCATTAACCAGTTCCTTCCCATTATCAAATCGCATAAATCTTGGAGGTTTTCCAAATTTCCGTTCAATAATGGCAACATATTCCTTAATGCGGTCAAATGCTTGTCCCTTGTTTTTTAGGAATAGTACGGCAGTCAAACGTGTGCCGTCATCTGTAAATGAAACATAATATTTCCACTGTCCGATTGACTCTGTTTGTGCTGGTCCCCATACATCACTCATGATGCGTTCACCAGGTATCTCAGATCGATTTTTTGCTTCTTGTGGAAAAGGTTTGTGTGCTTGTTTTGCTTGAATACAAGCCTTGCAAGTTAATGATGGAATTGTAGACTCATCAATCTTGAGCCCATCCACCATTTCATTTGATTTCAGGCTTTTAATTGCATTGACAGAGATGTGGCCATAAAGTCGATGCCATTGATCCCAAGAGTGTGTCCGAATTGATGTGTATTGGGCACTTTCCCGATTTGGCAATTCTGCATGTGCATTAAGCAAATATAACATGTTCGTCAACTTTCCCTTTCCAATAACCCTATTGGTTTTGTCATATAGTTGGCATCCATTGCCATTAAATTCTACCCTTCCTCCTCCAATTGCTAAACGAGGAATTGAGAGTAGGCAATTTGGTGCTTTCGGGACATGTAACACATTCTGCAAAGTGTGTTTGATTGATTGGCCATCAATTTTAAAGTTGACTTCCACTGTTCCTCATCCCTGTGTTATTGCTGATCCGCCAATGCCATCAACTTCAGAGTTTAATGGCTCATAATCAGTAAATGTGTCTCGGGTTGTGCAAATGTGTGAGGTTGTGGCTGAATCAAGTACCCAGTCATATTTCAAAAATTCATGGATATTCTGGTTGACCATGTAAGCACAATCACCCAGTGAATTGTTCACGGAATCTTGTGTTTGATGAGATCTGTCTCCTCTATTTGGTCCTCAACAGCCCTTTGGACCTTGTCCCTCGCGACCTCCTCCTTTGGCCCAACATTCATTTGACATGTGGCCTTTCTTGTGGCAGTTGTAACACTCCACATCTGTTTTCTTCTTTCCCTGTGAGCTTGTATTTCTTCCGCCCTTTTGCTGATGCCTAGCTTGCATAGACAATCCTCCAGATGTCTCCTCATTTCGACCTTGACGACGGTGGTATTCTTCAATCAAAAATGCAATAAGCTTGTGCAATTTCAGGGTTGTTTATTTCCAGATGCACCCAGGTACGATGAAGTATAATTATCCCAACTTTCAGGGAGTGATGTGATCAAGATCATGATGAAATCTTCATCTGATACCATGTTTTCCATTAGGTGCAATTCTTCCTGAAGCTTTCTTAGCTTCGATATATGTTCAACCAGATCAATTCCCTCATCCGCGCTCATTCTGTATAGTGCGCGATGTGTTGCAAGCACCCCTAGCCTGCCCTTGGATTCCTTGACCATGGTGAGTTGATCCCACATTTCCCACGCTGTTGTTGCGCCACTGATGTGGATCATTTCTGCATCGCTGATAGTGAGTTTTATTCTTGTCTGCGCCTTGGCGTCACCTTTGGCCCATTTCCTTGTCGCTGCTAATTCTTCCGTTTTCAGGTTTTGGGGATCGGCTGATCCTGGAGGTTTTGCATCCTTTGCAATATACTTCTCCAGTCCAAGGTCACGAAGCACGGCCATCATCCGTTGCTTCCATGGCATCCAATTTGTGGCCTTCAGCATTTCCATCCGGTAAGATCCCATTGTATATTCTTCCGACATTGTAGTAAGTTACGTAATGTAGATAAGCGTACGAGATAAAGTTTGTGTGTATGCATGTGTATGCGTGTGCATGTGTAGCATATGCGTGTGTAATGAATATGTGTATAGGTTTTTATAGGCCGGGGCCCATAACCTGTTGAGAATATATATAGCGCAGTGGTAAGTTCAAAGAATAATGATTATTGTAGAGGGCAACTTTGTCGCCCTTATATACTACAGAATGTAAATACTAGAATATACTACAGGATACTAGGCGTGTGAGAAATCACCTTGGTAATGTCCTCGGGCTTAGTAATTAAGTATTCTTGATCTATCTACAAAGTCCTTGAGATGCGTGGAATACTTGACCATATTCCAGGTGTTATTCCAACACTGGCTACTCTACATACTGTGCACCATGAAAAGCAGTTTCTAAGATGTTGTTCATCACTGCTGATGACATTGATTTTTCAACATCAATACCTATGTGTACCATCTTACACACTGATTGTCATTGGTATCTACACTGAGTAGCAATGACTTTGACGATGATTTTTATGCTACAGTGTCTTTCACTGCCGTTTGCACACATGAATTGTAAATTTCGTGTTTGCTTCTGTTGTCCTCAGGGTTTTTTTGTCACACATTGGCCCAGAATGGATGAGTTGATCTTAGGGATCTTGAGTGAACCAGTGTCTGACCTCACTCTGGCCCTTGCCCATGGCAGCTCAAGTCTCTGGATACATAACCATCTGGCATGAAGAAGAATCCCTTTCTCCTTGTGAAATTGCTGACCTGCTGATGTCCAATTTGCCCAAAATTTGCTGTGACAAAAAACCCTGAGGGTAACAGGTACCACAGAAGCAAACACGAAATTACAATTCACGCTGTGCAAACAGCAGTGAAAGACACTGTAATTACTTCCCACAGTGTGGAGCGTCCACCTCAGGCCTGACACTTCTGAGTGACAGAAGGCCTCAGAGGCCAATTCTTTTGATTGTAGCAATTGGCCTCTGAGGGGTATGGTCGCCCTATCACCGGCATGCAAACCCAAATTAAGAATGCTTCTTTCGACATCTAAAAATAGCTGGAGTGTCAAGGTGACACCTCGTGGTGGTTCAAATTGCACCACTAGCCAACCGCTAGGGGTCCCCAACCTATGTTGCTGGTGATTAGGCCTCCTGGTAGCTTGTTCAAAATATGGGTACTCTTTACTGGATCCCGAAACCTTCTCTACCATACATAGACTCAAAATACAGATTATGGAGGATCAATTTTCATCCCAAAAGCGCATCAAAAGCCTCTTTGCGCGGCCACAACATCCTCCCTCCTGCTCCCATTCCCATTCCATACAATATGAACTTCATAGCTACTACTTACAATTATTTGTAGTGGTTTTCATTGGGCAGCTGGGGTCAGTACTTTACCCTCCTCCATGAGTTCCGGCGGATTCCGCCGGAATCCCACGGAATGTTGGAATTCCACTGGGAATCCGCAGGAATGGTAGGAATGTACAATTCCTGTGGATTCCCATGGATTCCCAGTGGAATTCCAGGGAAATTCCATGTAACTTCCAGAATGATTCCTATGGATTCCCAGTGGAATTTGAATGGAAATTCCAGTCAAATTCCCCTTATCCTGATGACTTCCTACTCATATTTCCTTATAAAATTCACATGTAGAAGTCACACAAATTGAGTTGTTATGTATTTGAAATATATTATTACACACACTACACAGTTTATCTTAAAGGGAGGGGGGAGGGGAGGGACAAGGTGGAGTGTATTCATATTTGGGAGGGACAAGGAAGAGGGAAGAACAAGGCAGGGGAGGGAGGAAGAGGGAAGGACAAGAAAGAGGGAAGGAAGGGGGAGGGACAAGAAAGAGGGAAGGAAGGGGGAGGGACAAGAAAGAGGGAAGGAAGGGGGAGGGACAAGAAAGGGGGAAGGGACAAGAAAGAGGGAAGAAGGGGGGAGGGACAAGAAAGAGGGAAGAAAAGGGGAGGGACAAGAAAGGGGGAAAGGGGGGAGGAGGGAGGGAGGGAATGGTGGAAGGGAGAGGGGTGTAGCTGGAAACTCACCTATCGTCGTCTCGTGTCGGCGTCGCATCGTCGTGTCCCATTTCGTTGTCACCTCGTCGCGTGTTCGCGTTTTCATCGCGTGTTCGCGTTTTCGTCGCGTGCCGGTGTTTTCGTCGCGTGCCGGTGTTTTTGCGTGTGGGTGCTGCCTGTTGTCCGTTGGGCGCCGGGTGATATTCGTGGGCGCTGGGGTGTGTGTGTGTTCGTGGGCGGCGTGTGACGTGGCACTGTGGGCGTCGGCGTTGTCGTTGTCGTGGGCACTGGGGCGTCGTCGTGGGCGGCGTTGGCGTGGACGTGTTGGCGTGGAGCCGTTGTGTGGGCGGTACGTGTTTTTCGGTGGGCGGCGCGTGTTTTTTGGTGGGCGGTGCATGTTTTTTGGTGGGCGCTCGTGTTTTTCAGTGGCGGTGGGGCGTTTTCGTGGGTGGGGTATGGTTTTCGTGGGTGCCGGGGCGTTTTCGTGGGCACTTGGTGGTCGTCGTTTGGTGACGTGGCGTGGCCGTGTTGTTGTTGAAGGGCGACGGTGGTGGCGTGGCGTTGGCGGCGGTGACGAGCATGTGGTGGTGGTGGTGGTGGTGGAAGAAAAGAGTGGCCGTGTTTGGTGAGCATGTTTGCCAAACAAATGATGTTTGTTATCCATCGAAAATAAACAAGGAATAATACATAACAATGGAATTCCTTGGATTCCATCTGGAATCATTCCCGGAGCCTCCCGGAATCCGACCATTTCCATTGGAATTCCTTGGAAAAAAGTGGGAATTTCCATGGAATTGGAAACCAAAATGGCTGATGCTCCAGCCAATTGCTTTCCATAGAAATTCCATGGAATTCCTTGGAATTCCGACTTTCCAGTGGGAATCCGGCGGAATCCGCAGGAACTCATGGAGGAGAGTAAAGACCTCGCTGGGGTTCAGCTCTGAATGGCGGTGCCTGCACCTCCAGGTTTGGGCTGAGTATGTCATGGGCCACAACGTCGACCCACTGTAAGCGGAATCACGCCTCCATAAAAGAAACTGTTCATAAAATCAGAACAACATGTTAGTCACTCCACTACGTATCACACCATTCATCACATATTTATCTGATCATACAGCATCTGTGGAGTACAAAAAACATTACTCTCTTTCATTGTTCTGACAACGCGCCGCTACCCACCTTCCATCAGGAGACGAAACTTTACATCGGTGCATGTTACGACATATCGAATGTAGCTGGTAAATCTAACATAGCTCATAGATGTATCAACAAGCATTCCGCTCAACAAACTGTTTCCTGGGACCGGCGCTCACAATGCTTAGGGTCAGAATAGCTTAACACATACACCAGAGTACTGCTTCTTTTCAATACTTGTTTACTTGCGAAAAGCAGAATAGCTCGACGAGTTTCTCAAGACTTAGACTTGAAAATTTACAGTTGAACATTGAACGAAGCCCCCTGAGAAAATTCCCGCATTTTCTCTCTCTCCAAATTGTTGCTTGACAAGCACCTCTGAGCTTCATTTTAGAGGGCCATACCACCAAGTACTATACAACAGTTCTTTTAAGAATGTGTACTCAAAACTGATTCGTGCGAAAAGGAAATTGTAGCTGGTTACTACTGGAATGTTGACGTGAAAATCACACTATCCGCTTCGACCCATATTGAAATATTATCAGTATCAGCCACAGTCGCATAGCCCGGTGCATTAAGAGCAGTTTTATCGAGCTAGTATTGAGGAGGGAGGTGGAGGCGAGCTTCAAATTACATTTTTCTGGAGTAAAGGTCAGACCACGCAGGCTACATCAAAGATTAGCATCTTAAGGATTGAAGCAACATTTATGGTTTACAAAGGCTCCCTTCCCATGGATTTCATCCTACGATGAGCCAATTCAAATACAAGAGTAGTTCTATATTTCTACGAATGCAAGGATGCCGTCAAGCTGCTGTATGACATGAACAGGTGCCTGCTAAGTTGTTTTTTCTATGTTGCAGTCTCCACATCGGAATGTCTGTCATTTTTTTATTCTACAGCAAATTGGAGGCAAGGATGAAAGATGTGTATTACAAGAATTAATATCATAACATCCCTTGATAATCTAACCTATGCCCAACTAAAATCCAGTACATGGCCCACAGAGAGGGATGAGACGTCAGCGAAGATTGAGAATTCGAGATAATCGGGAGGCATCTCAACGCCCGGCTCAAATATACTGCGATCAGAATATATTCTGATCAGAGGAGAGAGCTGATACTCACCGAATAGGAGACGAGTGTCGTATGTCTTGGGAACAAGGACTAACTCAACTGCCCAGGAGAAATCGTCATAGGCGGAAATGCAACCCTCACATTGAACAGCACCCTCCTCCCTGCACTCAACCCATTAGCGCCAGATTATAGCTTCTCCATATCCATCGCAAATCCTAAAGGCTCCTTTGTGTTGGAGCCCATCAGGCCCAAGTGTTCCATCTCGAGTTTGTGTAATGACACGGCGAGATTCTGACCTACAGGTGTTGCGAGGCCTAGGTAGACGCGGTATAGGCAGGGAGGCAGGGAGGCAGGGAGGCCACCAACCCGCAGGTACCACTAGAAGGGGGCGGCAGTGGCGTGGATTTGGGTAGTCGAAAGGGCAGGTTACTTCCGCGGCTCATCGGATTCGGATGAGGGTTGCGGCGATGTTGGGGCACAGGGCAGGTGAGGGGCAAGTCGATGAGCAGGGCAAAGAGCAAGGCAAGGAGCAGGGAGAGGGACAGGGGGTGGTTGAGGTGAGGAGGACGGAGATGGTGGTATGTCAGAGGATAAGGAGGCGGTCTTCGAATACAATTGTCTGTTAAGGTATCATTGGGGTTGGGAAAAATAAAGAGGGAGGGAAATACATACATCGTATGCTGGATCTACACCTTCTAATTTCCATGATACAGCGACGTCGGAAGTAAGATTCCATATGTGGAGGCGCATCACGCGATCGCCAGAAATGCACAGCCTTCTAATGAATTATAACTCACAGTGATATCTAAGTATCAGAAGTGGAGTGAATCCCTCCTTGTTGATGTAGAATGAGGTGCAAGGAGGAGGTGAATGGTTGGCATATAAACATGCTACTGGGGTGGACATTCGTTGTCGGGTTCGTCGCTAGCTAGTTGCTGTAGTAGTAACCGAGCACTCTGACTCTGAGTGCTCAGTGCTTGCCGTTTGGTGATGTAGCATGCTGCGCAAGAGACGTAGGCAGAGAAAGTTGGTAGGCAATATGTCAGTGGTGGAGGTCGTCGTCGGAAAGTTTGTTGCTGACTAAGCGAGTGCACAGCCCTGCAGCACCGGCAACCATCAGCTGGAGCTATTTTTGGAATGACAGCGTGCACAGTGACAGGATCACCCCCCTCAGAGGCCAATTACCTCCAGACAAAGAATTGGCCTCTGAGGCAGCCTAGCGCTTAAGAAGCGCCAGGCCCAAGGTGGGAGCGTCACAAATTCATCTCCGACTCACAACCTTCTCTCTACTGACCATCGCTTCAACCATCGAAACTGTTATGAAAAGTCTCACTCAAATTTTTTGGGCTTGTCATTCCTGTTGAAGATATACTGATGTAGCAAGTGTTTTTGAATTCTGGAGCGTCACGACTTCAATATTCAACTCCGACTCACAACCATATCTCTCCCTGCTTCCACCATGAAAATTGCTATGAGAAGTCCTACTCAGAACCTCTCTTTCTCAGATGTATATGCGCAGTCAGTGTGCATTCCCTCTTCCTTTGTCCCAGCACGTGAGTCCGAAGTGGAGTACTATTTCTAGTGTGTAAAGCTTCTACATCAGCAAACCTACAGATTACTTGTCAGCTTTTTGCAACTTTTTGTGGCTGACAGCATGTTGACAAGTCACAAGCTGAAAAAAGTTCGCAAGTCGACAAGTTATTGGCTAGGTCGGATACATCTTATATACAAGTACATTTACTCTTGTAAAAATTTATGTGTGATGGTCAGTGTACTGATTACTAACAAAGTTAGCACGAAATGTATCCAACAATTGAGTAACGGGAGAATCCGACAAGATAACTTGTAGACCACAGCACCCATTTCTTTTGAACTCGGGCCGTACAACGTACAAGCATGTCTCTGACTCAGGATATCACCAATAGGAACTAATGAATAACAGCATGTGAGTGACGATGATTCTCAAAATTGCATGGAAAGAAAATGACGCACCCAATAATCGTGCCCTACATGCCAGAAAGCTCCGGAATCCGGATCGGTCTCTACAAACCCAGCGTCATATCGCGCATACCCATTACGCGAATTGGGGTTGGAGCGAACATATTCATGGTACATTCCACCTGCGCCACAGAGACCAAGGCAGAGCATAGGGTGGAAGTGGAGTACGGAAAGCACACGCAAAGTGTTGCTCACTTGTCAAATGGGGTTGTCCGAACTATGTGTAGGGGCTGGTAGGGGGTATGACTTTTGAGTGGAAGGACGGTGTGATATTTCAGTGACGTGTTGGACCAATCAGGTTGTGGAATTCACGAGAACAGTCGCTGCGCGAGCAGGAAGGCATCTGTGGGTGGCAAAAGCAAGAGTGAGGAACACAAGAGAAAGATGGTGGACATTGTATGAAGTTTGCGAAAAAGTGGTTCGACTCGCTTATATATAATATAATAAGCAGTAACCAAGGTATGACAGCTGATGCGCATCTTGTTCCCTCCCAATTCCCACCCATTTTGAGTTCCCAGTACGCTCTCCCTACCAATGCTTGGAGATGAATCATTGAGATGTCTATCCTGCTCTCCAGGCTGTCATTGCTGATTCACAAGTGGTAAACCGGCTTGTATCACTGGAGCGAGTCTGGGCATAGGGTATCCTGGTATGTTCCAGTTCAATCTGAGTTTTCAAGACTCTAACATTCCCTTTGTTGTTATAGAGGGAATCACATCAGCCTTTGCCAAGGCAGGTGCATCCGGCTTGGTCCTAGCTGCGCAGAATGTGCAGAAGCTGGAGGAAACGAAGGCGCAACAGCAAAGCCGAGGTCGGTGGTGAGCGTCGACACAACCTCGCTTGAGGCTGTCAGCGTCCTCGAACAGGCAGTGAAAGGTTTATTCGGCCACGTCGATATCCTCGTCAACAATGCTGGGATTGGCGGACGAGGTCTCGTCAAGGATACTGACGTCAATAAGTGGTGGACCGACATGGTGCGTTTTATCTTCCCTTGGCCCACCCGAAGATGTTGATCATTTTTCCCTCTCAGAAGTCAACGTCAAAGGGATGTTCCTCGTCACTCAAGTATACTTCCACCCCCTGCCCGCTAACAAGCGAGGCTTTATTGGCAACGTCGCGGTCTTATGCTGTGGAGATGGTGGTACTCAGCGCAAGCACGCCGCAGAAGGTGGATGTCCCCAAGCACTACCTACTTCATCATTTCCCTCATACTTCACATCCATTATCCCTGACACTTTCTATTCACTCGATCTGTGTATAGGCAATTCGACCGTAATCGGGTGTAATGTCGTTCCCTCGTAGTTATTGAAGTACTATTTCCTCCTAATAGTGATACTATACAATTACAATAACTTGCTATAGCTACTGCTCCTTTATTATTGAATACCAAAAATCAGGTTACAGCTTTTCTCAACTTGTTGGCTTGTTGGAACTTGTCAAACGATTTCTCAACTCAACTTGTCAGATTTTTGGATCTACTTGTCAACTTGTGACTTGCGGCTCGTTTGAACTCGTTTGGACTCGTACGAGTTGAAACAAGCCCAAACAAGTCATGACAAGCGGACTGTAGAAATACTGATGTAGACTAAAATAATCAAGCGAGCAGGTGCTGTTGATGAATTCGAACTTTCACCTTAAACAAGGGATGATCGGGCAGTTAAGCGAAGCCCTTGACGGATTCTGTGACAAAGTAATCATTTTTGCATCAGTTATGTAATTACAACAAACCAATGGGAAATTTTTTATTGTGACCGTATGTCTGCCAATTGTTCAAAGGGGGCTGACAGAGAAAAAACACTTAATGTGCTTATTGTTTAAATTTGCCCACAACTGTGTTACCTAGGCAAAGCTTTGCAAAAAATAAAAGTTTTTCCTATTGCCAAAGAGACAGACTGAATTGTTCCTGAAATTTGTTATGTTTACAAATTTTAATTCCTCCCAGCCTTTTGTCCTGAGGAGTACCTCAAGACACATTTTAAAAATAATAACAACATTTCTTTTACATCTGGACATCACCTTTGCACAATAAGCAAACACGCCGTCAATATATAAATTTTCCCATAAGTCTGTGTTAATTACATAAGAGGTGCAAAAATGATTAGTTTGTCACGCAAGCTGTCAAAGGCTTCGCTTACAGTGTTTTGCATGTGAGATTGGAATTCAAATCTCACGAAAACTTGTTTGTTCTTGTGGTCTGTGACTGATGGGAGTCTACGTTCAATCATCGACGTAAATGCGGGTTCCAAGGGAGGGGACTCCTCCACTTGAAGAAAATTAGGATCTAGTCGGAAGACTAGATCGTTTATCGGCTACCCGTGACCTTCACTAAGAGCACTTTGGCAAAGGAAGTTCAACGTTCAACGCTGTGACACCGAGGAAGGCAACGTCACACATTACAAGAACAAACAAGTTTTCGTGAGATTTGGTTTCCAATCTCACATGCAAAACACTGTAGCTACCCGATCATCCCTTGTTTAAGGTGTTTGAGCAGGCAACTTCATCAAAACATAACGAAACCTTCCAGACGCTCGACCAATATTACTACTTGTGACACCTTTGATTTCACCAATCTTGTCCAACACGTGGGGGTGCTGTCGGGCCTTTCGGCCCTTTCCGAGCGACCCAATCTGAATGTGTACTCAACGTGTACTACTACAAACCATTTGGCATTACGATCCTATTCACTACCGCCAACGGTCGAGGATTATAGGACGCGATGGCTGTGATTCGCCGAAAACTCGTCCTTGTAGGCGACGGTTGTGCAGGGAAGGTTTGACCAGACAAATCGCAATGCGAATTGCACAGATAACATTGATTGTATCTCGCAGACGTACTTGATCATTGTGTTCTCAAAAGGAGTCTATCCAGAGGTATGCCGATAATCAATTGATTGGAGCTTCACTGCTACGCTCATGAACAGGTTTGGGTCCCAACGGTCTATGAAACTTATGACGCCGACATTGAGGTGGATGGGAGGCATGTCGAGTTGGCATTATATGACACGAGTGGTCTCGATGACTATGATCGCTTGCGTCCTCTCTCATACCCCGACTCGCACGTTGTTCTCATATGCTTCGGCATCGATAATCCCGATTCTTTGGACAACGTCGTAGAAAAGGTGCAGGACAGCTCCTCAATATTTTGGTGCTAATATTTATTTTTCGATTATCGCAGTGGATTGGTGAGGTAAACCACTTCTGTCGGGGACTTCCTATGATCCTTGTAGGCTTGCAAAAAGACCTCAGAAAAGATCCGAAAACCATTGACAAACTACGGAGGACTAGGCAACATCCAGTGAGCGTTGAAGAGGTAGGTTGAACTACACTTGGAAGGGACACCCTCGCCCACTACTATTTCATACCAGGGACAGGAAGTGGCCAAGAAAATCGGAGCGAGGCACTACGTTGAATGCTCTAGCAAGACTGGAGAAGGGGTTCGCGAAGTGTTTCAGATTGCAACCCGCGAGGCATTGCGCCCCCGCCCAAAACCCCCTCCAAAGAGGTTTGATAAACTCAAGGGACTGTTAAAGTCATCTTCGAAAAACGAAGATGTGGATTCTGAAATAGCGCCTCAACTAGATGCCTCCGAAGAGCAAGAGTTGAAGAAATTATTGGCAGCAGCGGTCGCCGTTGCACCCCCTCCGCTTGAAAAGTTTAGGTTGTTGATCATCGGAAAAACGGGGTGTGGCAAAACCACAATTCTGTGTAAAGTTAGCATTTCAGGGCAGTATTTGCATCTTATGAAGCCACTAACTTTTCATTCCAGGTGTGTGGCGGAAACATGGTAAGAATGACCAAGCTCTCGCAAGGTTTAATTTCATTCCGCCATTTCAGGTGGACGCGCCTAGCACCACGGTGAGTGCAAAGTCATTCCACTCGTAGTATCTCGCACATGCCAACTTAAGGCGTCTAAAGAGAGGTACCCATAATATTGAAAAAGAAATTCAATTCGAAGGGAACAACAAGATTATTGCGCATGATTCCGAAGGATTTGAGGCAGGAAAGCGGGCAGAGATGGACGTTGTTTGGAAATTTATCGAAAATCGTTCACACGCAAAAGACATAAATCAGAAATTGCATTTGGTGTGGTGCGTCTTCTTCCTTTTCTTCATTATGGGCAAGCTCAACCGAATTGCCACAGGTACTGCACGGAGATGAATTCTCGTCCCATCCAGCAAGCAGAGAAAGATTTTTTTTCGATGCCTTTGACAGGTAAGGTTCAAAGATGGATTACCTTCTTTAATCGTGACGTTTCCCATAGTGCCCGTGGTGGCCATTGTGACCAAGTTCGACACATTTCTACAAGATGCGCAGCAGAAACTGGAAGAAAGAGCCGAAGAAGAAGACGAGGAAATGGACGATGACGAGCTTGAAAAACTTGCTATGATTGAGGCGGACAAACGATTCGAGCAGCACTACAAGAAGCCCCTTTTGAGTATGCAGCATCCACCAAGGGCTGTTGTGACTCTATCTAAAGGTGAATTAGCTTGTTGTGCAAAGTCGCATCGAGTTTGACAAGAAGTTTCTTGAAGTGCACGAGTCAGCTCCGGACAATGGTCGATTAGCCCGATTAATTGATGAAACGCTGAAAGTATTGTCTTTGACGGAAACGCAACGTCAAGAACGAAGCGGTTATGACCTTCGCAATTTTTTCGCCTCCGCCCAAAGTGCCGATACTAAGGTTAGACTCATCACTTCTGCTTCGTAAGTATCGTCTCACCTTCATCACTGCGTCTTTCGCTCATTGAACGTTGACCCCTGTTTCTCTAGGAATGGGTTAAATTGTTGGTGCTTAATAAATATATTTCATTCCCTTTTCAACGACTATTTCCTCAGGGAACTATCACAAAAATCACTCCGAGAAGATGTTCCGTGGTGGACCTTTCATCAAGACTTGGGACACCTTTTGGACAGACCCTACATCGGGGCCTCAAGCACCCATCAAGGTAAATGATTCAATCCACCGTAATACCAAGTTCATTGATATTTTTCTTCCCACAAGCTTGTTCGTCTCTTGGAAAAAAATTTGGATGACAGCCGACGTCTCATAGGCCACCGGCAATCATCCGACTTCACCGAGGTGAATGCCCACCCGGATTTGATGGCTTTTTGTAGGTGGGAACAGCGGGTAGCAGGTTAGTGAATGTTTTCTTGGTTACAATGGGCATCAATAGGCTGACTACGGCAATGCGAAGACACGGCGCTCATCATGGAGAAAGTCTATGTTTTCAATATCAACGACGAGAAGACACTTGAAGCCATGATAAAATGGTATGATCAGGGCACCAAGACTGCGACATACATTCGGAAGGAAATAATGCAACTCTATCGAGAACGCCGGTCAGAGAGGTACCAGGTACCAAAGGAATGGTCCGTGGAGATTGCACAGCCGTTAATCGATATTGTCTGCAATCGACCAGTTGAGGTTCCAGGTTAGGTTCATGAGCAGATTACAAGAACGCGTACTATGTGCACTAACTACATTAAATATACTCACTAACAACAGTTTCCGATCCAGCACTTGAATCTCCACCCCTTCCAGGAAACGCGTTTGTAGTCTCCCGACACCGTCTGCGGCAAATATCACTAATTCTACTCATTAGTCATTTCAACATGGCTTGAATCCCATGGAGCATGGCATTCTCGCAAGGTTAAAGAAGATAAAGTACCTGAGTCAACGTCCATTCAGAATCGTAACTTACTTCATCATCCAAAGTGTCCGCTTCTTCGTCAGTCTAGGGTCACGTTTATTAATCAGCGAGACTGGCATATCCGCAAGCGAATCCTTGCCTGTAAACTGAAAATTTCCGTTTGGGGGTTGAACAAAACGGACTCGAAGGGAAGAACGCAAACATGATCTAAAAATAGACCACTGGTGCTGTGACCGACGTGATGTCTGGTCACTGCTTTCAACGTCCGCTACGTTGCTGCTGTGGTTGGCATAAGTACGGATTCCAGAGCGCTCGTCTCGACCCTGCTCCATGCTGAAGCCGCTCCTAGACCTCAATATTCGATATGAGCCGAAGCGCTTTCTTCTACATACATAAATGTGCTTGAACCGCAAACGGCGCAAAGTAGGCTCAATCTCCATTATGAAATGATTATGAACAAATTTCTTTCCATAGCGGCGTCCTCATCCATCGCGTTGTTGCACCCAGGATCTGAAAGTAGTGGAAGATATGGCATAGTGCTGCTCCTCTGCTCCCGCCTTTTCTCTGTACCTTATGTTCCTCATCCTTCATCATCGCCGTGTGCCCTCTTCTCTCTTGTCTCAAGCACAGTCCACTCTCTAGAGACCTGTCTTCAGGGCTCGTCTATGCAGCTTCCAACTTCCCCCGAGGTTTCTGCTCTGCTTGTCAATGAAGGCATTCTACAAACCCTCGCCAACCCTGATAGCTGAAATATCTGAAAGTCATAACGATTTTGATTGAATTCAGTGAGTTGACGAGAGAACTCATACTTTTCACTGATCTAACCTGCTAGCAAAGGACTCTCGCATGAAATGGCCTCAAAGTCAATGTCATACCCTCCTGCGTAACACCGCTTACGATACGACGATATTGCTAGGTCGCAATCGTCCTCCAAGGTCGTCAAGCCGGAAAGAAGGTCGTAATTATCAAGCAGCTGGGTGAAGAGCCGGAAGAGCACTGGCACCCGTCCCCGCACGCCAAAGTACAAAAGGCTTTACTTAACCTTGGAATTCCACTTTTGTGCGTAAATCTCCTTTGACCCGCAACAGTTCGGCCTTTGACAGGCAGCCATCTCTGCTTTATAGCACTGAACAAATTCATCATATGAACCTCATGGTCTGACAGCTTTACATCCCAGGCACGGGACCAACCGCCGCATCGCGCCAGCCAGCGGCAACCACAACAACAACCAGCTAAACATCTTTGGCAGCAACAACCCCCAACAACAACTTCATCAAACCCAACAGTCAGTATTTAGTATTCAGCCGACAAAGTCGTTACAAACGCAGCCGAAGCTACCAACAACCAGCTGCATGTGGAGGTCTCTTTGGAAGCACTACAACCACGCAACAGCCAGCTGCGACTGGCGGTCTTTTGGGCGGCACTCACGCAACAGTCACCTGGTCAGTCTCTACACTTCCTTCCTTCCCTCTTTGAAAGTAAGAGAACGAATCCTGATCTATATACAGCATGGTCCCAGTAATAGCCACAACCTCCGCGACCGCGTCAATGCCCAAAACCAACAAGCAACCGACACAAAAAACTCGGCGACCTCAAGCCGCTTCTCGAAGCCCTAACCACCGCGCATTCCATCTCCAACTCTACCCGCCTCCTCCGCGCATCGGCAAAACAAACCTAGATCGTACATTGATTGTTGACGTCCATGCAGTATTTGCATTTGTTGATTCCTTCGGCCAGGTCTTCAGAGATGGGGGGGACGTTGGAGGAGATTGAGGATGAGATTAGGAAGGGACGGGTGAAGGGGAGGTTAAATGAGCTCTGGGCGTTGCTTGATGCTGTTAATGCTTCCATTGAGAGGGGACGAGGAGGGGGTGGGGGCACGGGGGAGTGGGCTGTTGTTGATGATGAGGGCGTGGGGCAGATTACACAGGTGGGTTTCTTTCTTTTCGTTATTTTCGCCTTTTGAGGTTGATTGATGTTGCGGCTTTTTTTTTTTTTCCACTTAGATCCTTTCGGAGCAGCAGGCGGGGCTGGCACACCTCACCAAGATTTTGCAAAAGTGGACCGCGGCGCCTGGTGGTGGTGGTAGTGGTGGTGGTGGGATGAATGGAGATGAGGTGGTTGAGAGGGAGAAGCTTTGGAGTAATCTTTAGAGTTCAACGAATACCTTGCGGAAGAGTGCGTTGCGTTGATGATGGTCTTCACCGCGTATTGCCAGTGTTTGGGCCTGGCACTCGCCATTTGTGTGTGGTATTACTGTGATATATATTACACTGTAACTCTGGCAGCGATCTCAGTGTTAATATTGTAATTCCTATCGAAGATGCATGTAGCAAGTGTCAAGTTGGTGTCAAGGTTGTTTTGCTGGAGGCATCACGAATTCATCTCCGACTCACGATCACGTCTCTCTTGACCATCGCTTCCACCATCAAACTTGTTATGAGAAGTCCCACTCAAAACCTCTCGTTTGGTAGATGTATATGCTGAGTGTGCATTCTGTTGTCCTTCGTCTGAGCGCGTGAGTCCAAATTGGAGCATTTTGTAGCATTTTTCGTGCGTAAAGCTTGCTGATATAGTGAGCGGGTGCTGTCGATGATTTGAACTTTGGAGCAAATACAGGCCAGGCAGACTCGGACGTCAAAACATAACGGAACTTTTCAGAAGACAAAAAGTAACGACGTCGAGCATTGTCCAACACGTGGGGGTGCTGTCGGGCCTTTCCGAGCGACCCAATCTGTGCTACAAGCAACTTTGGCATTATCATATTCATTACCGCGAACGGTCGAGGATTATAGGACGTGATGGCTCTGATCCACCGAAAACTCGTCATCGTAGGTGACGGTTGCGCAGGGAAGGTTTGTCCGGACATATCGCAATGCGGAAAGTTGCATAAATGACATTGACTACTGTATGTCGCAGACGGCGTTGCTCGTTACATTCTCGAAGGGAACCTTCCCAGAGGTATGTGGATATTAATTGTTTGGAGCGTCACAGATAACACTCGTGAACAGATATCGGTCCCATGTCCCTTTGAAGATTACGTCGCCGACGTTGAGGTGGATGGAAAGCATGTTGAGTTGGCGTTATGGTGTATGGCTGGTCAGGAAGACTATGATCGCTTGCGTCCTCTGGCATACCCCGACTCGCACGTTATTCTTATATGTTTTAGCATTGATAGTCCCGATTCCCTGGACAACGTCCAAGAGAAGGTGTGTAGCAAGCTCCTCAATACCTCAGTGCTAATATTGATTTTTCGATTATCGCAGTGGTTTCCTGAGGTCGACCACTTCTGTCACGGACTCCCTATCATCCTTGTAGGTGCGAAAAAAGACCTGAGAAGAGATCCGAGAACCATTGAAGAACTACGGAGGACGAATCAACGTCCAGTGACCGTTGAAGAGGTAGGTTGAGCTTAACTTGGAAGAGGTACTCTCCTCCACTACCATTTCATACCAGGGACAGGCAGTTGCCAAGAAAATCGGAGCAAGGCACTATGTTGAGTGCTCTAGCAAGACTGGAGAGGGGCTTCGCGAAGTGTTTCAAATTGCAACTCGCGAGGCATTGCGTCCCCGTCCAAAACCCCCTCCAAAGAAGTTCGATAAACTTAAGGGATTGTTAAAGTCATCATCGAAAAATGAGGATGTGGAATCTGAAAAAGCGCCTCAATTAGATGCCTCCGAACAGCAAGAATTGAAGAGATTACTGGCAGCGGCCGTCGCCGTTGCGCCCCCTCCGCTGAAAAAGTTTAGGTTGTTGATCATCGGGAAAACGGGGTGCGGCAAAACCACAATTCTGTATAAAGTTAGCAGTTCCAACCAGCTTCTACGTCTTATGAAGCGATTAACTTTTCGTTCCAGGTGTGTGGCGGGAATATGGTGGGCGTGACCAAGCTCTCGCAAGGCTTACATTTCATATTTGCCATTTCAGGTGGACGCGCCCAGCACCACGGTGAGTGCAAAGTCGTTCGACTCGTACCACGCAGAAACCAAATGCGATGTCTTAAGAGAGGTACCCATAATATTGAAAAAGAAATCGAATTCGAGGGGAACAACAAGATTATCGCGCATGACTCCGAGGGATTTGAAGCGGGAAAGCAGGCAGAGGTGGACGTCGTTTGGAAATTCATCGATAGTCGTTCACGGGCAAAAGACATAAATCAGAAATTGCATATGGTGTGGTTCGTCTTGCTCCTTTTACTCGTTGTGGACAAGCTCATTCGAATTGCTGCAGGTACTGCATGGAGATGAATTCTCGGCCCATCCAGCAAGCAGAGAAAGATTTTTTTTCGATGCCTTTAACAGGTCAGATCAAAGATGAATCACCCTCTTCAAACGTGACGTTTTCCCATAGTACCGGTCGTGGCCATCGTGACCAAGTTCGATACATTTCTACAAGATATCCAGCAGAAACTGGAAGAAAAAGCCGAAGAAGAAGACGAGGAATTTGATGACGACGAGGTCGAAAAGCTTGCCGTTATTGAGGCAGACAAACGGTTCGAGCAGCACTACAAGAAACCCCTTGAGAGCATGAAGTATCCACCAAGGGCCGTTGTGACTCTATCTGAAGGTGAAACAGCTTGGTGTGCAAAGTTGCATCGTGTTTGACTAGAAATTACTTGAAGTGCACAAGTCGGCTCCGGACGATAGTCGCTTAGCCCGATTGATTGATGAATCACTGAAAGTATTGTCTCTGACAGAAGCGCAGCGTCAAGCACGAAGCAGTTATGTCGTTGCGCCCCCTGCGCTCAAAAAAATTAGGTTGTTGATCATTGGGAAAAGGGGATGCGGCAAAACCACAATTCTGTCTAAAGTTAGCAGTTCAACCAGCTTTTCCATCTTATGAAGCCACTAACTTTGCGTTCCAGGTGTGTGGCGGGAATATGGTGAGAGTGACCAAGCTCCCGCAAGGCTTACATTTCATATTTGCCATTTGAGGTGGACGCGCCGAGCACCACGGTGAGAGCAAAGTCGTTCGACTTGTATATCATGCACAAACCAAAGGCGACGTCTTAAGAATGGTATCCATGACATTGAAAAAGAAATTGAATTCGAAGGGGACAGTAAGATTATTGCGCATGATTCTGAGGGTTTTGAAGCGGGAAAGCAGGAAGAGCTGGACGTTGTTTGGAAATTCATCCATAGTCGTTCACGGACAAAGGACGCAAATCAGAAATTGCATTTGGTGTGGTTCGTCTTACTCCTTTTTCTCGCAGTGGACAAGCTCAGTCGAATTGCCGTAGGTACTGCATGGAGATGAATTCTCAGCCCATCCAGCAAGCAGAGAAGAATTTTTTTTCGACGTTTTTGACAGGTAAGATTCAGAGATGAATGACACCCTTCAACCGTGATGCGTCCCATAGTACCGGTCGTGGCCATTGTGACTAAGTTCGACACATTTCTAGAAGATATGCTGCAGAAATTTGAAGGAAAAGCTGAAGAAGAAGACGAGGAGGTTGATGATGACGAACTCGAAAAGCTTGCCTTTATTGAGACAGATAAACGGTTCGAGCAGCACTACAAGAAACCCCTTTTGAGCATGAAGTATCCACCAAGGGCCGTTGTGACTCTTTCTCAAGGTGAAATAGCTTGGTGTGCAAAGTTGCATCGTGTTTGACGAGACATTACTTGAAGTGCACAAGTCGACTCCGGACGATAGTCGCTTAGCCCAATTGATTGATGAATCACTGAAAGTATTGTCTCTGACAGAAACGCAGCGTCAAGCACCAAGCGGTTATGACCTTCGCAATTTTTTCGCCTCCGCCCAAAGTGCCGATAGTAAAGTTAAACTCACCACGTCTGCTGCGTAATTATCATTCCCCTCCATCACTGGATGTTTCATTCATTGAACGTTGACTTTTGCTTCGCTAGAAATGGATTGAATTGTCGGTGCTCAATAAACATATCTGACCCCATCTTAAACCGTCATTTCCTCAGGGAACTATTATAAAAATCACTCCGAGAAGATGTTCCGTGGCGGACCTTTCATCAAGACTTGGGACACCTTTTGGACAGATCCCACATCGGGGCCTCAAGCACCCATCAAGGTAAGCAATACGATCCCCTGTACTAGTACCAAGTTTATTGATATGTTTTCTTCCCACAAGCTTATTCGTCTCTTGGAAAAACATTTGGATGACAGCCGACGTCTCATAGGCCACCGACAATCATCCGACTTCTCCGAGGTGAATGCCGACCCCGATTTGCTGGCCTTCTGTAGGTGGGAACAGCGGGTAGCAGGTTAGTGAATGTTTTCTTCGTTGTAATGGGTATCAATAGGCTGACTACGGCAATGCGAAGACACGACGCTCATTATGGAGAAGATTTATGTTTTCAATATCAGCGATGAGAAAACGCTTGAAGCTATGATAAAATGGTATGACCAAGGCAGCAATACGGCGACATACATTCGGGAGGAAGTAATGCAACTTTATCGACAACGCCGGTCAGAGACGTACCAAGTACCAAAGGAGTGGTCCGAGAAAGTTGCACAGCCGTTAATCGATATTGTGTGCAAGCGGCCGGTAGAGGTTCCAGGGTAGATTTCATCCCCCAGAGCAAACATGCGCACTACATATATCTCATCGAATATACTTGGGCTCCCGATGCTGACTGAATAGCATTTCGGGAACTTCTTCGTCAGCCCAGGGTCACATTTGTTATTCAAGACGACTGCCATATCCGCAAGGGGATCCTCGATGGTACATTATAAAATCATACAGGAACCGTGCGTACAAGTCGCCTCTAGATGTCGAAATGGTCCACCAACATGGGCGCATAGACCAATAGACACAATTCTTTCTTCTGTAAATCTCGCCAGGTGAGCGATACATCGGAATGTGTATTCTGACAGGGTGGTTGGCCTTTTAAGAAGAGCATTAGATCATGATTATGAAGAACACACACAAGATAAGCAGCATCGTATAATCAAGTTTTTCTATCTGCCCCATCCAGTCATGGCCGGCTAGGCCGAAAGCTTTCAAAGGTGGAAACCCGTAGATACGGCAATTTTAATTAGCATGTATCTGAGTGCGTGTTTCGGAACACCCGGGTGAGGCTTTGATCATCATGAAGACTGGTGGAGACAACTTTGGACAGTTGGGAATCAAATGGAGGCAAAACAAGTAAAATGCCACGCTGAAGCAGTGTTTCTGACCGTTTTTGAGATTGTGGGTCGGATGAGGAGGAAGAGGAGGAAGAAATTGACGATGGTCCAGAGGAGCCGGAGAGGAAGGGGAGGAAGAAGTTGATGATGGTCCAGAGGAGCCGGGCGTGGAAGCAGAGGAGGAGGAGGAGGGCCTTGAATTGGTGCTGGAGGGGGAAGGAGACATTGTAATCACCTAAGTTCCTTCGTCCGGAGATATTGCAAACAGCGAGTCTTTCACTTGGAAACGGTGTCTGGAGGCGGGGTTGTATCATTTGGAAAATTATATGGATAGAGCGCAGATATACGTACCCAGCAATTCTTCCCCGATACCGGCTTGGATATACTGCAATTCTAGTGCTTTCTGTGGCATCGAAAAACTAAGCGTGGTTGCAGGACAATTTTTCATTACAGGTTCGAGGCAACCCCTGATTGGAAAAAAGGTATGAGCATCCTTCGTAGTAAAAACAGACGAAATCCTTACCCGTTGGTTGTTGAACACATCTTTCGAGGCCAACTAGAGACAAAACAAAGGTGGTCCGCGTTAAGGTCAGAACACGAGATCCGCTTAGAACAAACCAAACATCTTGCCGGCCAAGTTCGAATTCCAAATATGAGGACGATAGTCCTCGCGTGGTTGCATCTAGGGTCTTGAGTTAAGACGATGCAGGAGGATGCTCCACGCCATGCGGGAAGGCTTGAAGCTAGATGACGAGGGCAAAGGACTGCTAAGTTTCGTGAGCAAGGAATGTGGCAGTGGCACGGTCTGGCACGGTGGAGACAACTTGAACTCACCAGGAAGGCGTCTGTTGACGAGCGTCAAGCCAACTAGCGCGAAACCGATGAGAAAACGGTGTAGCTTCATTCTCCCCTCGCGAAATTAAAATGTCCATCTGTGCGCTCGGACAAAACGGAGAAGTGAAGAACACAGTGAAAAGAACACTGATCCAAAAATAGATCGGTTCATGGTCACCGACGGTCAACCAGTCGCTGCTGCGCCTGGTCACCACTACAAAACTCAACGTCGTCCCCGTACGGATTGAGCGTACGCTCGTCTTGACCCTTCTCGGTGCGTTTGGCCGCTCCCAGATCTCAATATCAGCCGAAGCACTTTCTTCAACTACATACATGTGCGCGCTTGAACTGCAAGGTAGGCCCAGAAATCTTTTCCATCATGTATTATTTAGCAAATTTCTTTCCGTAGCAGCGGCGTCCCCATCCACAGGGTTGTACCTAAGCATCTGAAAGCAGTTGCTGCTCCGCCCCCACTTTTCCCGTGAACCTCACTTTCCCATTCTTCATCATGCCGTCCGGCCTCTTCTCCCTTGTCTCAAGCACAGTTTACTCTCTGGAAACCTTCCGCCCATCCTCAGGACTCGCCTATGCTGCTTCCACCTGCTCCCGAGGTTCCTGCCCAGCTTGTCGACGAAGGCAGTCCACACACCCACACCATTTTCTAGATGTCAAAGGTATGGGTTCAATACCTCCACGCATAACACACGTCTAACAACGATACTACTAGGTCGTAGACTCGTAATTCTCCTGCAAGGCCTTCAAGCCGGAAAGGAGGTTGTAGTTATCAAGTAGCTGCAGCCTATTCGGCACTACGTCCACAACCCAGCAACCCGCTGCGGGCAGTGGTTGTCTTTTCGGCAGGACAACAAGCCAATAGCCAGCTCCGGCTGATGGTCTTTTTGGGAGCACAACGACCACCACTTAACCCAGCGCTGGGGGTCTGTTTGGGAACACCCAATCTACCAAGACGAATACTGGCGGGGTTTGTTCGGAATGACGGTACGATGACTGGCCAGAATATAAGTGGCGGTGGCTTATTCAAGTTTGGAGGTAGCCAGGCAAAACCGGCTGGTGGAGGCTTGTTTGGGAGTACGACGACGACCCCGACGAATACGAACAACTTGATCGGGGGCGGCCAGCAACAGCAACCCAATTCATTCGGGGGTAGCATTAACACCAATCTGCTGTTGGGCGGTAACAATCTCTTTGGGAGTAGTACCCTAGGAACCAGCGCTTTTGGGAGCGGGCAGCAGCCACAGCAGCAGCAGTTGACTGCTGGGAGCCTTCTTTCGTCTAAATCGGCTGGAGGGTTGGGACAGCAGCAAAATGATTCTGCGAGTCAACATGCTGATATCACTGCTCGGTTAGAAGGGATATATAATGCGTGAAAGCCTGTTTCTCCTCAGTGTCGATTTCAGGTACCTTTTTTTGTTGGTTGTTTTCTTCGATTGGTTATGGAACTGACGGTGACTTGACAGCCCAACTTTTACAACCTTGTGAATCCGAATCAAGTCAATTTGTATGGCCGTCCGCCAAATGCTACGGATGACGTCCTCTGGAAAAAGGCACAGCGAGAGAACCCCGATCCATCCTGGTCAGTTTCTTTCGTCTCTTTGAACGATTCATGATCCAACTTATCTACAGCACATCGGCTTCGACGACCGACTCGACCGACTCGACGCCCCAAACCAACAAGCAACCACGCACACCAAAAAACTCGATCACGTCTCGAAGCCCTTTCCACAGCCCACTCCATCTCAAACTCCACCCACCTCCTCCGCGCATCCGCAAAACAAACGCAGATCGTGCATCGGTTGTTGGCGTTCGTGCAGCATTTGCATTTGTTGATTCCTTCGGTTAGGTCTTCGGCCATTACGCCGAAGGAGGAGGAGATGAGCACGTTGGAGGAGATTGAGGATGAGCTCAAGAAGGGGCGGGTGAAGGGGAGGTTGAATGAGTTTTGGGTGTTGCTTGAGACTATTAATGCGTGGATTGAGGCAGGGGTGAGGTGGGGGAGTGGTCTGACGATGATGATGAGGGGTTGGGGCAGATTGCATAGGTGGGTTTTTGCGTTCTTCCCTTTTTGTTTGAGGTTGATTGACGTTGTGGGTTTTTAGAGCCTTTCGGAGCAGCAGGCGGGGCTAGCCAGGGCTAGCACACCTCATTGAGATGTTACAAAAGTGCCAGAGAGACTTGACGGTTATCATGGGGACTGCGGCGCCTGGTGGTGGTGGTGGGATGAATGGAGATGAGGTGGTTCAAGTGTAGAAGCTTTGGAGTAATCCATGGAGTTCAATTGCAATGAATAGCGTGCAGGAGAGTGCGTTGCATGGTTTTCATCACGTATTTGTGTTTCGGCGTGGCATTCGTCCTTTGTTATGCTATTACTGTGATGTATAAAGTAGCGGCGGTAGCAAGTGTCTGCAAGTCTTAAGATTGTTTTGCCAATGCGTCACGAATTCATCTCCGACTCAACCATCTCTTGCCTGACCACCACTTCCACTATTGTATTTGGAGACTGAAATGCAAATTTCGGACGCCACCGTCAACGTATTTCTCGACTGGCACGATAAAATTCGGTTCAGCCTACTCCACAAGTTTTATCATTTCGATTGGTGGATATGAATGCTCAGTGTACATTCCCTCGTGCTTCGTCTGAACGCGTGAGTCTGAAGTGGAGCATTTTACGTACGTAAAGTGCCGTCGATGACTCTGAACGTTGAAGCAAATATATGAACAGGAAAACATCAAAACATAACGGAGGCTTTCATACGACAAAAGGTAGCGACATCGGCGCCAACATTTCACCACTTATTCAACACGTGGAGTGCTGTCGGGCCTTTCCGACAGACCGAATTTGAACGTGAACTACAAGCAATTTGGCATTCGTCAGTCCACTACAGCGAACGGTTGAGGATTATAGGAGGCGATGGCACCGATTCAACGAAAACTTGTCATCGTAGGTGATTCTGGAGGAAAGGTTTGTCTACACAAATCGCAACGCGGATTGCACAAATAACATTGATTGTATCACGCAGACGCAGTTGCTTGTTGTATTCTCGAAAGGAACCTTCTCAGACGTATGTGGATGTTCATTCATTGGGGCGCCACAGCTAACACTCGTGAACAGCTATCACCTCCGACGGTTTTTGAAAATTACGTCGCCGACGTTGAGGTAGACGGGAAGCATGTCGAATTGGCGTTATGAGATACGGCTGGTCAGGAAGACTATGATCGCTTGCGCCCCCTGTCATACCCCGACTCGCACGTTATTCTTATATGCTTCAACATTGCTAGTCCCGATTCTCTGGACAATGTCGTAGAGAAGGTGCGTGACGGCTCTTCAATACTTCGGTGCTGATATTTATTTCTTGATTATCACAGTGGATTCTTGAGATCAACCACTTCTGTCATGGACTCCCTATCATCCTGGTAGGTGTAAAAAAAGACCTAAGAAGAGATCCCAAAACCATTGACGAACTACGGAGGACTAGGCAACATCCAGTGACCCTTGAAGAGGTAGGTTGAGCTAAACTCAGAATGGATACCCTTGCCCACTACCGTTTTATACCAGGGACAGGAAGTCGCTAAGAAAATCGGAGCGAAGCACTATGTTGAATGCTCTAGCAAGACTGGACAGGGGGTTCGCGAAGTGTTTCAAATTGCAACTCGCGAGGCATTGCGCCCCCGTCCTAAACCCCCTCCAAAGAGGTTCGATAAACTTAAGGGACTGTTCAAGTCATCATCGAAAAATGAAGATGTGGAATCTGAAAAAGCGCCTCAACTAGATGCCTCCGAACAGCAAGAATTGAAGAGATTACTCGCAGCAGCTGTCGCCGTTGCACCCCCTCCCCTTGAAAAGTTCAGGCTGTTGATCATCGGGAAAACGGGGTGCGGTAAAACTACAATTTTATACAAAGTTCGCTCTTCAAACCAGCTTTCGCGTCTTATGAAGCTACTAACTTTTCGTCCCAGGTGTGTGGCGGGAATATGGTAAGAGTGACCAAGCTCTCGCAAGGTCTACATCTCATATTTGCCATTTGAGGTGGACGCGCCGAGCACCACGGTGAATCCGAAGTCGTTCGACTCGTAGTATCACGCACAAACGAAAGTCGATGTCTCAAGAGAGGTACCCATAACATTGAAAAAGAAATCGAATTCGAGGGGAACAACAAGATTATTGCGCATGATTCCGAGGGATCTGAAGCGGGAAAGCAAGCAGAGGTGGACGTCGTTTGGAAATTCATCCATAGTCGTTCACGGGCAAAAGATATAAATCAGAAATTGCATTTGGTGTGGTTCGTCTTGCTCCTTTTTCTCGCTGTGGACAAGCTCAGCCGAATTGCTGCAGGTACTGCATGGAGATGAATTCTCGACCCATCCAGCAAGCGGAGAAAGATTTTTTTTCGATGCCTTTGACAGGTAAGTAAGATCAGAGATGAATGACCCTCCTCAAACGTGACGTTTCCCATAGTACCGGTCGTGGCCATTGTGACCAAGTTCGACACATTTCTACAAGATATGCAGCAGAAATTGGAAGAAAAAGCTGAAGAAGAGGACGAAGAAGTTGATGACGACGACCTCGAAAAGATTGCCGTTGTCGAGGCGGACAAACGATTCGAGCAGCACTACAAGAAACCTCTTTTGAACATGCAGCATCCACCAAGGGCCGTTGTGACTCTATCCCAAGGTGAATTGACTTGGCGTTGAAAGTTGCGTCGTGTTTGACAAGAAGTTACTTTTGAAGTACACAAGTCGGCTCCAGACGATAGTCGCTTATCCCGATTGATTGATGAAACGCTGAACGTATTATCTGCGACAGAAACGCAGCGTCAAGAAAGAAGCGGTTATGACCTTCGGACGTTTTTCGCCTCTGCCCAAAGTGCCGATAGTAAAGTTAAACTCATCACGTCTGCTTCGTAAGTATCGTTCGCCTTCATCACTGGCATTGCGTGCTCCAGTCATTGAACGTTGACCCCTGTTTTTCTAGGAATGGATTAAGTTGTTGGTTCTCAATAAGTATATGTACCCCTTTTTAAACGGCCGTTGTTTCCTCAGGGAACTATTCTAAAAATTACTCCGAGAAGATGTTCCGTTGCGGACCTTTCATCAAGACTTGGGAAACCTTTTGGACCGACCCTACATCAGGGCCTCAAGCACCAATCAAGGTAGGTGACACGATCCACTGTAATATCAGGTTCATTGATATGTTTCCTTCCCACAAGCTTGTTCGCCTCTTGGAAAAACATTTGGATGATAGCCGACGTCTCATAGGCCACCCAAAATCATCCGACCTCACTGAAGTGAACGGCGATCCCGCTTTGTTGGCCTTCTGTAGGTGGGAACAGCGGGTAGCAGGTTAGTGAATGTTTTCTCGGTTGTAATGGGTATCAGTAGGCTGACTACGGCAATGCCAAGACACCACGCTCATCATGGAGAAAATCTATGTTTTCAATATTAGCGATGAGAGAACGCTCGAAGCTATGATAAAATGGTATGATCAGGGAAGCAATCATACGGCGACATACATTCGGAAGGAAGTGATGCAACTTTATCGAGAACGCCGGTCAGAGACTTACCAGATACCGAAGGAATGGTCTGAGGAAGTTGCACAGCCGTTAATTGATATCGTCTGCCGTCGACCGGTAGAGGTTCCAGGTTAGATTTATGAGCAGATTCATCCGCCAGAACAAGCTTGTGCACTACATATATTCCTCATATGATGAAATATACTTGGGCCGATGCTGACTCAATAAGCTACTCGCGTAAGATAGCTTTGATTTGGAATCAATGTTAATGTTTCATTCCTGCATTTCATAAATTGTATCACCACCAGAATCTGGTGGAGCATCCCAACAGACCTATCGTAAACAACATGAAGGGAGTAATATGTACCGGATCATGAAAGCCTTCCAAGAATTCAACCTGCATTGACACTGCGCCATCCTTCTCTGATCTGGGAGTACGAGATACCCGCCAGCCCGATCAATGCTTGTAACCAGTTTACGATGCTTGACATCCATTAACGACTTGGCAACACGACTCGGATGCAAGGTGTCAGAGTGGTGCCATTACTTCGCTATCATTCATTACACCCAATCTTCACCCCCCTTACAGGACACGTGATGTACTCATTTCAACGTGGCTTTGATCCCATGGAACTTGATTATCTTCGCAAAGGTTAAAGAAGACAAAGGACCTTTAACGCCCGTCCAAAATCGTACTTGCGCATCCAAAATGCCCACATCTTCGTCAGTCCATAGTCACGTTGGCGATTCAACAAGACTATCAGATCTGCAAGCGGATCCTGACCATTATAGTCTGCGGTGGATTCAACCAGACACGTGTCAGAATGAAAGTATAGGGAGAACTTGAATGAAAGGTAAAACCTCCTTTGCGCAAGGGTCCAAGATTTTTGAGACCTTCCCCACCTTCGCGATAGATTGTGCATAAGGCATTGTACTGCCCCTTCCGCTCAAGCACGGACTCAACCTCAGGGAGTACGATTTGGTTCGTGGGGTCGCAGGGGCAGATTTTCCAGAGAATGTGTAGAGCTACACAAAAACCGTGTCCACAACCTACTTTTATGCTGAGCCAGGTTTATCAGAGCCACAGATGAGAAATGGATCCTCACCGCTAAAGCAGAATCCAAGACCTTGCTACCACATGCACCACCAGCCACAGTCGAAGTTGACGATGATGACAAGGATCGGACGCTGCTCGCCGCCTGCGCTCCACGTCCAGCTACTTCTGCGACTAAAGATAGATGTGGCATTTGATTTCGATCCGGAGCGACTTGATCCTCAGGCTGGCACAAAGTGGTCATCGTTACGGGCGTGGATGGGAAAGAGGCGAGAGAACCAACCAGAGTTGCAATGTATCAGGACTCAGGATGGGCTTCGAGTCCCAGGTCGCTATCGCAGCCGAGAACAACGAGTTTTTAGTCGATTGAGGACGCCTGTTCTGAGATGGTGGTTGAGAGGAGATAACCAACGCTTGTAGGGCCAACGAGGGTGCTTGTCACGCAAGGGGTCGCAGGCAATGAATGGTTCCGGCTTTGCAGATAACTGAGTAGGAGCTGAATAAGAACGACAGAATGATACTTTATATAATCATCCCAGAAGCGTGCTTACAAGTGGCCTCCAGATGTCGAAATGGTCCCATCCAATACGGGCGCATAGCCGAATTGACGCAGATCTTTCTTCTGTAAATCTCGCCACTGGGCGAGTGAGATATGTGAATGTGTATTTTGAGAGGGTGACTCCCTGGCCTTTTGAGATGAGCATTAGAGAGTATAGACCATGAATATGGAGGACACACAAGACAAGCAGCCTCGAATGATCAAGCTTTTTCTCTGCCCCATAGCCCGCTGGGCCGAAAAGGTTTCAAAGGTAGTGATGGAAACCCGTAGATACGCCGATTCCAAAATCACTAGCATCTAATTGAGTGCGTGTTTGGAAACACCCACCGTAGGTGAAGCTTTGATTATCATGAAGACTGGTAAAGTCAACTTTGGACAGTTGAGAATCAGACGGAGGCTACAAAAGAGGTAATTAGCACGCAGCCCCAGATGAAAAGAAACTGTGATTCTCACCAGTGATATACTGCCAAAATTAAAAGAACATTTGGCCGAACCCAACATGCTGCAATGCCATCACCTTTCCTTCGTCTGGACATATTGCAAACAGCAAGTCTTTCACTTGAAAACGGTGCCTGAAGACGGTTTTGAATCATTTGCGAGAGTCCTTTCCGGGAAGTAAGTGCGGGCCTAGAGAGAAGGGAAGCCCGCCAGTCGACTCCGCTAACGTCTGAAAGGAAAATGCAATCTATTCTTCCATGAGCTCTCATCAGGATAGATATGAATAGAGCACAGAGATGCGTACCCAGCAATTCTTCCCTGATATCGGCCTCGATAAATCGCAATTCTAGTGCTTTCTGTGGCATCAAAAGATTGAGCCTGGTTCCAGGTCGATTTTTCATTACAGATAGACTTTGGGAGGCGCGGTTGCCTCTAGGGTCGTGAGTTGAGGCGACGCAGAAGTTCAGGAATGGGAGATGTGCGCAAGATGTGCGGATGTCGATGATGAGGATGCTCAATGCGATGCGGGAAGGCTTGACGCTAGATTAAGAGGGCAAAGGACTGCTAAGTTTCGTGACAAGAAAACAATGATCTCCGCTGGTCACTGCTATGAAACGCTTTCAAGGTCGTCCCCGTACGGCTTTCATGGCCGAGACCCTTCTCCGGGCGTTTAGCCGCTCCAAGATCTCACTTTCTTCCACATATATATGCGGGATAAATCTATCCAGAAACCCTCCTTTCCACGTGAAACCCTGTGGTTTCTGAATTGGTTAGGCAGAAACCTGGGGTGTTGACATGAAGCGTTGAGGGGTAATACGAGGCAATGTTGTTACTGTTGTGCAGACGGCAGGTGCTCGGCAAGTACTCAAACAATCTCCGACGTAGGTTTCTGAAAACATAGCCAAACAACATTTGATAGAGGATGGAGGGGGGGTTTCAAACTAGGGACTGTCATGGATACACCCGGGTATTAACCGTACCCGATCCACGGATTTTCCCACCCACGGATCAGATAAGGCACGGTACGGATATATCCGTGGGTAAAACGGCCTGAGTGGCTGAGGACATAGCTTCAGTTATATAAATGGGTGTATCTCATTCATTTCTCATCCGTTCTTTACAAAAAAAATTGCGTTATGAAGCGAAAATTCAGAAGAATTCATATTCAAACAAAATTCATTCATATATTATCTAAATTGAGTACATTAAAACTAAAGTTATCCATATATCATAATTTGACATCTTTCCCCTCATATAATGCTGCTGTGACTGAGCCTTGATCACAGAGTGTGTTTTGGGGTGTGTATTAGCATGCCTTGGCCACTCTGAAACTTGATATTTAGGTAGAGGCATTGAAAGAATAATTTTGGTGACATAAAGTGTTACAAAAAGCTATTCAAGAGGAAAAGAAATCATTGTCCATCTTTTTTTCAATCATTTGTGTAACTTTATTGAAGCCTGGGTAGAGGGGGGATTTAATCCAGGATCCAAGTGCCATTTCTGCTTTGAATGTTTGAGAGTTGATATTGTGCTGGGTGAAATTGATCTGACGGCGACCAGTGGAGAATGCTCGCTCTGCATCCACAGAAGTAGCTGCAACAAATGTTGAAAATAAAGGAAAATAAGTGTGAATAATGGTGCTTACCTGGGGCTGAGCAGAAATCAGAACCCATTCGTGAGAGTCGTGGTCGGGACTGTGATGCATTGTGCCAGTACATCATATAACCTCCCATTTCCTTGATTGTTTCTGTTGCTACCCTGGGTTCATCAAGGTAAGTTTGAATGTGGTCCTTGACAAACTGATTTTCTTTTGGTGCATATCGTGATCGCTTTGGCTAAAAATTCAATTGAATAACAGGATTTCAAAAATATTTTTACCAATTACCTTGTTTTCCTCCTCTCTCAGCTCATTCTCCTCTTCACCTGCATATACACTGTCCCAGTAATCACATACTATACTCTTTATAGACTTGATTTGTTGGAGGTCATGACCATGGTCTTGAAACCATTTGAGTTTGCGATCAGGACACATCACTGGTGAATATATAAGAAATAAATGTAGAAATTAAGCTGGATTCTTACCAATGGCGACTATATAAATATCACAGGCTCCAGAAAAGGCAGAATACTTATCAACAAGAAGAACTGCAGCATGACAAGCAACCCGAACAACATTGGCAGGGTTGTTCTCCTGATCATCTCTTGCAGCAATCAGCCCTTCACGTAAGGTTTCTAGAGTTGGGAGAACATCCACAACAAGTGGTGTTTCTGCAACTGAGAAGATTTTTGTAATGTCACTAAAAAGCTGGTAAAGTGGAATATTTAGATTTCAATCTTGAATACTAAATAAAACATACCAGGAGAACCTCTTGCACATCAGAAGCAATTTCCCATTGTTCTTCTGTTAAACGATATGCTTGTAGTCCATTCGATGATACAGCTGTAAGTTGCTCAATAATGTCGCGGAAATAGAAATGAGCATCCAAGCATTCAAGATCGTAATTCCACCGAGTTGGAACCCGTCGGGTGAGTGCCCTTCGCTGGCCATGTAACTCTTCATCTGCGGAAACCAACCTCTCAAACTTCTCTTTCAGAACAGCATTGTCATGAACACGGCGAGCAAGGCCAGCAACCTACATGAAATTAAAAACTGCATAGGAGGTGGGAATGAAACTCACCTTTGGAAAAATCTGAAGAGCTACTTTTTCTTCTCCTGAGTCAATGATAATCCCATTGGCTGCCATTTGCTGAATTGCCTTCTCTCTCAATGTCTTTGCCACCTTTTCATTGTGTACCGTTTGCCCCTCATCATTCTCTGCTTCATCTTCCTCAACATCTGCCTCTTCAATGACTGCAATCTCCTCCTCATCCTCTGAATCATCACCCTGTTCAAGAACAATTTCCTCTCCTTCACTAAAATCCTCAACCTCTCCTGCTCGACGAAATCCTGCACCCACATTCTTTGTACCTGCAGTAACTTTGACACTCTTCTTTCGCTTTGGTTTTTTGAAAAAGAAGGATATAAATATCTGTGAATGAAATGAGGCTGAGTTAATAAAATATTGAGAAATATATATAGCATCACCTTAGCAATCAAATTTACAATGTGAGCCAGACAGCGAAGCCGAGCATCTTCTCCCCAGAATGTTGGTATTTTCTTAGGAAGTACCCTTGCTAAGGAATCACAGTTTGATGCATTATCCATGCAAAGTGAAAACAGCTTGACCAAAGATCAGAAATTGGATAAATAGAGATCAAAGAAATGCACACCAGTTCAGTAAGACCAAAACGTTCCAAACAATCAAAAACAACCTGGGCTAAATACTCTCCATCATGCCTTTGTTTGAGGCTAAAAAGTGAGTCAGTTTAAACTAAGATGCTAACCAACTTATTTATTCATACCGTATAAATTCCAGTATTGCACGATGAATTGAACCATTCTGATACCAAACCACAACAAGCCAAGATATGATGAGACAATTGGAGAGGTCCAACCATCAAGTACAAGGTGGATAGCACTGTTTAGTGACTGTCCTTTCATTAGCAACTTGAATTTATTGGATAAGAAAAAAAACAGTACCTTGAAGTAATTCTTGACATGAATTGACATGTCAAGATAAATTTGATTGAGATCACGGCTGATTGTATTGGGACTGTGAGCTGCAGTTCCAGGGCGAAGCATTTGGACCTCCTTCAGATAGTCAGGATCAGAGACCATGTTAAATGGACGTGCACTGGTAGCACAGCGCTGTGCAAGTAGAGCTCGATGACCTGCTACAGAGTATGGTATAGGAGTGTCATCCTTCGGTTGCTTCTTGGAGATCCCCTGTGCCTGAAGACACACATTCATCCCTTTCAACATGTTACTAGTACCTTCTGCAGTCTTTGAACGTGGCCGAACAACTGCAGGATGCTTATCTGGACGTGACTTGCATCTAAACACGTAAGAGAGAGAGAGAGGCTCTCTCTTGGATCCAAAATTACGCTGGAGGGAGACTGAATAATGGTCGTATGCATCAGAACGCCATGTTGTCTTGGCAGCAGCTACACAAAAGAATTTACAATTTTTTTTAAAGTTAAAATGCCAAGGACTCACCAATTATGTCCTCATCTGACAACTCCCAGACCTCCAAGTCACTCTGTTTATTGATTCCAGGTGCTGCAGCACGTTGGCGACGTTTTATTGGTGATACTAGTACTGGAGGAGCTGAAATATCCTTGTCTAAGCTGTTTGTGTCGTCATCAGATGGGAAATTGAATTTTTCTGGTGAAGGGCTTGTGTGATGGCTGGGAGCAAAGGGCAGGTTACAATTTGGACCCCTTCCGCGAGCAGCAGGGACAGGGAGTCGTTGCGATGGCATAGCGTCGTGGGGGCAAGAGGCAAAGGGAGCTGAGGACACAGATAACACACTCTTATCTATTCAGGGCAGGTACGCTCAAAATATCTCAAAGACATCTAAAAATATATAATTTACCCACGGATACCTGCGGATAGTCCGGGTAGTTACCCGAATCCATCAATTGTATCCAAATATGGGTGGATTTCGGGTTTACCCGGGATTAGCCTATCCGTGACAGTCCCTATTTCAAACCGACGACGAGAGACCCCTTGGTTTCTGGCGGAAAGGGGGTTTCTGATTAGATTTATCCATATATGCGCGCTTCAACCACATCCATTATTCAACAATTATTGACAAATTTCTTTTGCTCCGACCTTGCTCTTGCCTTGCTCCGACCTCAGGTGTTACTTATCATGCTCCCCGTCCTTCATCATCGCCGTCTGCCTTCCTTGCCGAGGTTCCTGCCCAGCTTGTTGACGAAGCACATCAACCCTGATAGGCGAAATACCCCACAGTTATGCAGGGGGTAATGATCGTCATTCATTCCTCAATACTCGATTGAATTCAATGAGAAGACGTACTACTTGTCACTCTCCGAACGCGAGGGCAAAGGGCTCGCGGGAAATGGTCTCAAAGTCGCCATGGGGTTGGTTTGACATGATCCAAAGTACGTCGTTGCCGCCTACATTTCAAGGCGACCAACCTACTTACTAACTCATCATACAGTGTATAAACCCAATGAGGTACAAGGCTCAGTACCCTCCCCGCGTAACACATGCCTTACGACGATATTACTAGGTCGCAATCGTCCTGCAAGGCCGTCAAGCCGGTTGGAAGGTTGTAGTTATCAAGCAGCTGGATGAACGGTCGAGCCTGGGTCGAACGAGCACCCGTTTCCGCACGCAATCGTTGCTGGCATTAAGCACTAGTACCCACAAGGCGTATTCGAAACCTCATGCTTGTAAGAAAAGTGACGGTGTCGATTTAGTCGGGGAAAGCACAAAAGCCTCTACTGAAGCTTGGAATTCCACTTCGTACGTGAATCTCCCTTGAACCGCAACAATCCAATGACAGATCATCCGCCTCTTCTTTTAAAGCACTGAACAAGCTCTTCACATAAACCTCATGTCTGACGGCTTTACATTTATCACAGACACGGGACCAACCGTCATATCACGCCAGCCAATGGCATTGCCGAACCCGCAACAACAGTTTGGTTTGGGAACGGGAATACTACCATGCGACAGTCAGCTGCGGGTGGCGGTCTTTTTGGAGGCACTACAATGGCGCAACAACCAGCTGCAGTTGGAGGTCTCTTTGGAATACTACAAACATGCAACAGCCAGCCACAAGTGGGGGCTTGTTCGGTATAACTTCGACCACGCAATAACCAGCCACGAGTAGCAGGTTATATTCGGAAGCACATCCACCACCCAACGGCCAGCTACGGGTATCAGATAGTACGTTTACAACCCAGCAACCAGCTGGTATTGGTTTTTTCGGCGAGCCAACAGCCAGCTACGACTGGCCGTCTTTTGGGAGCACAACGGCCACGTCTCATAAGCCACCGACAATCAACGGACTTCACAGAGGTGAATGCCCACCCCGATTTGCTGGCTTTTTGTGCAGGTGGGAACAGCGGGAAGCAGGTTAGTGATTGTTTCCTTGGTTGTATTGGCTATCAGTCGGCTGACTACGGCAATGCTAAGACACGACACTCAACATATGGAGAAAATCTATGTTTTCAATGTCAACGATGAGAAAAGCTATGAAAAAAATGGAATGATTAAGACAGCAATACTACATACATCTGGAAGGAAGTGATGCAACTTTATCAACAACGCCGGTCAGAGACGTACTAGGTACCGAAGGAGTGACAGCCGTTAATCAATATTGTCTGCAGTCGACCGGTCGAGATTCTAGGTCAGATTCATGAGCAGATTCGTCCGCCATATGTGCTACTTATATATTTGATGGGTGTTACAGGAAGGTTGATCGAGACGGCAGAAAGGGATGTTCACATGCTTTGGGAATGAGCAATGTGGAAATGTGCGTTGATTAGACAGTGTACTACGAAGAAAGTAGACTGACTAAATACTAAGAGGCAAGAAGAGATTATACCAGAGACAGACATGCATAAGAGGATGAATGGAAGAAAGGAAAGGTGACAAGTAAACGCGGCGTCCAAGAAAACACAAAGAGGGAAGGACTGCGAGAGAAGGGGAGGAAGAGGGAACTAAGATAATGTAGACAAGAGCGGCCACAACACATTGAATGTGTCGCATAGGAGAGGGCGTGTCCGTAATCGTGTCGGACAATGGGTTCGCGATGCTCACTTGATGAACTGCGTTGTGTCAACGTTTCGCGAATTGTGTTACATACCAAAATCTGGTGCAACAGGCCCATCCGAAACCACGACAGAGGGAGTGATGCGATGAGAGCCTTCGAGTTTGACCTCTGTACGACAACCAGATGGTGTCACATGTGTAAGGGACATGTATTCACTTCTCTCCAGCAGCGTACTGGGTATCTCCAACTTGACGATTTGGCATACATTGGAGTACGAGAGACTTTTTGGCTTTGCCACGCCGATCAATGACTGTATCCAGGATTGCCTGTTTTCGCAGCTTGAAATCAATGACCAACACGAAACGACCTCGACGTGTATCTGAGGAGGCAGAGTTGCATCCTCCCCAAGGAACTCAAACTCTGCACTTGGAAGGGTATCAAGCAGCTCTATACCAGCCTCTCGAGCGTGTGGGTCATCTACGTTGAACCCCCACCAAACGACACCGTAGCTGTCGCCCTGGGTAATCCGTGATCCATAGTTTCTCGTTTCCAGTTGCAAGGAAGACTCTGCTCCCACATGCCCTGAAAACATAGCCTTGATGGATGGTAACCCAAACCCCGCAGAGCCCGAAAAGCCAAGTGCGGAGCTGCTCTGCCGTGTTGTGACTTCCGTGCTCTCGATACCTATAGCAGGAGTCCGAGAAGGTTTGATTGCATCCACACTTGTTAGTTCCTGCTTGGTGTCTATCACCACTCTAGCGTAGACCTGCTCGTAACCCGTGGTCGATGTGGCTCGGCGGCCTTGGAATTTCAACTTTTTGAACTCTACACATGACTTTGGAAGTTGTTTCAGTTTTGAGCGAGGAGGAGAAGACTTTTGAACACGTTACACGTAAGCAACCTTCTTGCGAAATGAGAGTATACAACTTACCTGTATTATAAGCCTTCCGTTGACTTGCAGCTCCTGGAAAACTTTTGGTGATGTGGTGTCCACAACAGTAGCATAGATCTTGGCTTGAGCGTCAAAGGAAACAGCCGGCAATGACAATGTCAAGCTACTGTCTGCCGGATCATCAGGATCCTCATGATCTGGATTCCCACTGTTGTCGCCCTCACGGTCCCCAGATTTCTTGACCTCACCTTTGTCATTCCTTTCATCATCTGCATCTTTCTCATCAGAATCGCTCCCTTTCAATTCGTCTCCACTGAAGCCTGAAGGAGCAGAGGTCGTCCCACCCCGGTCACCCCAAGAACTTCCTTGTGCCGCACTGGAGACAGCCTGAATCGAAGTTGGTCCAACAGCAGAATGGATATCAGCATATCGCTCTGTGCGAGAGAAGACGAGCTCATCCCAGCTCAGAATAGTTTCATCCTTTTTGAATACAGGTATCTGGTACATGGAGGAGGGTGTGAAAAGTGCCCCTGGAAGTGGAGAGAGTATCTTTCCAAGTTTGGTAACAAGGAACTCAGCTCTTTGAGTGATGTCCATGGAACAGAATACATGGATCTCTGGTAGATACCCTATTCCTGACCGCATGAGGGCCTCGTTGAAACCAGCTAAGACAGCATACTCCAGCCTGGAAATTTGGAATTCATCAAAGGCTGCTTCAATGGCCATCTCCTTGCCCTTTATACCCTCAAGTGCACTCTCTGCAGCTATAATGCAATGCTTGCCAGTTACAGACTCATCAGTTGGTGATTCCACCTCATCCTGAGTGTGTAGCTTCATACTGGAGGTGAATTTGATGTTTTCTGACGTATCTTGTATGGTATGAAGTGAAAATGCTGATTGAGGATTTGGAAAAGCCTGAGACTTAGAAGATATGTTGGGTGGATCAGGTGCAGCATTCCAGTTGTCTATACTAGTCATGTAGACAGATTTTGGGTTGACATCTGCACCCTTTTCTATCAGCAGCTTTGCAATTTTCTTATGGCTGCTGTATGATGCTGCTTGGAGTGCAGTTCCATAGTGACCTCCCTGTGCATTTACATCTGCACCCTTTTCAATCAGCAGCTTTGCAATTGCTTCATAGCCTTTAGCTGATGCTGCCTGGAGTGCTGTTTCATACTCTCCTCCCTGTGCATTTACATCTGCACCCTTTTCTATCAGCAACTTTGCAATTTTCTTGTGGCTGCCGTATGATGCTGCTTGGAGTGCAGTTCCATAGTGACCTCCCTGTGCATTTACATCTGTGCCCTTTTCTATCAGCAGCTTTGCAATTCCCTCATGGCCTCCATATGATGCTGCCTGTAGTGCATTTCCATAGTAACCTCTCTGTGCATTTACATCTGCACCCTTTTCAATCAGCAGCTTTGCAATTGCTTCATAGCCTTTAGCTGATGCTGCCTGGAGTGCTGTTCCATACTCTCCTCCCTGTGCATTGACATCTGCACCCTTTTCAATCAGCAGCTCTGCAATTGCTTCATAGCCTTTAGCTGATGCTGCCTGGAGTGCAGTTCCATAGTGACCTCCCTGTGCATTTACATCTGTGCCCTTTTCTATCAGCAGCTTTGCAATTCCCTCATGGCCTCCATATGATGCTGCCTGTAGTGCATTTTCATAGTGGCCTCCCTGTACATTTACATCTGCAGCCTTTTCTAGAGGCAGCTTTGCAATTGCTTCATCACCTTTGACTAATGCTGTCTGGAGTGCTGTTCCATACTCTCCTCCCTGTGCATTTACATCTGCACCCTGTTCTATCAGCAGCTTTACAATACCCTCATGGCCTCCATACAATGCTGCCTGTAGTGCATTTCTATAGTGACCTCCCTGTGCATTTACATCTGCACTCTTTTCTAGAGGCAGCTTTGCAATTTTCTCAGGGCTGCTGTATGATGCTGCCTGAAGTGCATTTCCCCAATTGCCTTCATGTGCATTTACATCTGCTCCCATTTCTAGCAAATGATGTGATACTTCAGTAAGTCCAGCCAGAGCTGCATAATATAGTGGTTTAGCAGTCTGATCCCTCTGTCTTTGTAACTCTCTCATGCCAAAGTTGTCTATATTGCAAAGTCGAACCCAGTTGAGAAAAGCAGTATTCTCCTCTGTCAAGAGCTTCATCATCAATGCAAATACTATAGATGACTGAGCTTCATTTTTGCCACTAGAATGTGCATGTGTGATCCAGTTTTCTGCAGCATAGTGTGCAAGAGGGTAGGTCACTCTCAGATTTATATCAAGTAGCTCAGATGTATTGACTTGCAAAAGATATGCCAGACAGATTTGAGATATGACAGAGTGTGATAGCTCTTCATTGAAGCCAAAGTCTCTGATATGTGCCATTTGATGATTTTGAATATACTGAGACATAAGATATTCTTTGACAGAAAAGTGGGAGAGCTTGATAAAACCTGTTCAATAGTTAATACTCATTTCAAACTGGTATTATTGTAAAGCATACCATCTGATTTTATAACAAGACTAGAACATATTTTCAAGACATCCTTAATATCTTGAAGTTCATTATCAGATTTATATTCTGGTCCATTCTCAGCACAAAGATCAACAGCAGCAGTTGTAGCCAGCTCTTCCAGTGTCAGTGGACAAACAGCAAAAGATAGCCACTGCAAAAGTGTTTTTGCATGACCATGATCTTTTTCATTGATCCCCAACAAGATTCTATCATAGGTTTTATCCAAACCTTGAGGTAGATCAGCTAACTGCTTTTTTAGGTCAGTCTTGGTCTGGCAGTTCTTGAACTCATTTAACTGTAATGCAACCCAGTGAAAGCTAAAATTGCAGTTAGTAATTATCCTGTCATTCAAACATTGATAATGAACACACATTCCATCAGCTTGTTCCAATAACCTTAACTTAATTAGCTCTTGAGTGTCAGAATTCCATTTTTTCAAGTCAGAGTCATTCTGAAGCTGATAGTCAAGATAGGCTACAAGATCATGATTCTCAGATTCCTCAACCAAGTCAAAATAATGAGAAGACTTGAGCTTGTCCTCAATCTCCTGTTCTGGACGGCTAGTAACTATCAAGTGAAGCCCAAGATTTATATCTTTCTCCAAAATAACAGTCTGAATCCAGTTTAGAAGCTTTTCTCTCTCAGTACATTCATCAAGAGCATCAAGAATGATGAATGTTGAGCTAAAGCCACCAAGAATTCTTCCAAGAGTATTCTGCAGATCATCCAGAGTTGGCTCCTGATGGCCATTGCCACAGCAAGCATAAAGATCCACCAAGACTTTAGGTACTCTACCCTCACATTTGAGACTGAATTGCCAGATGAGTGATCGCATCAGTTTATCATGCAGCTGGAAATCCTTTTGTAAGTCTCTTCCATCAAAAAAGAAATATGCAGTAGCAGAATTGAATCTTTGAAGAAGATTGTGAATTATTGCTGAGCTGTGAAAAAAAAAATCAATATAATTTATAAAAATATTGCAACTCTCAACCTTAAAATGGTTTTCCCTGAGCCAGCTGGATAGACTGTCAACAACATATGAATTTTCAAATTATAACAAAAAATTCACATTTTCCTTTGATCCACAAAAATCCAGGCTGTTTCAGCCACCTATAATATGTATTTCCATTCAAAAACCATAAGCAATTGCCAGGTTGCCTCTTCAGAATTCCATATGCAGCATTGTAATTCATAGACTCCATGGGTGGAGAAAGCCAATTGTAAATCTCCTTCACTGTAACAAAACATGAAATCAATCATACATTTCAAATAAGAGCCTGTAATAACAATACCCAGTTGTTCATCCCTAATTGTCTCAAGTGTGATTTGAATATTTGGGTCCAAATCTACAAGCCACAAATAATGATAAAATGAATATGATGCTTTTCTTACTACTTACCTTGATTGATGAGAATTCCAGATGCAGCATTGTAATTCATAGACTCCATGGGTGGAGAAAGCCAATTGCAAATCTGCTTCACTGTAATGAAAAATGAAATCAATCATACATTTGAAATAAGAGCCTGTAATAACAATACCCAGTTGTTCATCCCTAATTGACTCAAGTGTGATATGAATATTTGGGTCCAAATCTACAGGCCACAAATAATGATAAAATGAATATGATGCTTTTCTTACTACTTACCTTGATTGATGGTACCCATTAAAATGTAAGTTAAAGCAATAAAATGTGATGGTCCAAATATAACAAACCATAGTTGGGGCCACTGTTCACATTTTGAGCTGAAATGATATTTATATGACCTTGAAACTAATTTGAGCAAGCCTGAATTATACTTATAAGAGTACTGACTGGCAGGCATCCCTTCTGCATTCAGAGAAGAGGTGGGTAAAGAGATACACAAGTTAGAACTTGGAGAATCTGAACAGTGTTATCAGAAAGAGAATATAGACATTTGGAGCAATAATGAACCTGTCAAGATAGGAGAAAGGTCTTGCAAGGGGCCTTCAGCCTGATCAACTGCAAGATCAGAATTGGTGAGGCTCAATGACAACTTTATACAGACAGGTTGTATCTCACAAGCAACAATCATTTCAGTATCCACTGACATCAACCCTGTATCCATAACAGAAGCAATCGATGGTGAAGTACGTGAGTAAGAACTCAGGAGGCCTATATCAGAGTTGTTGGTGATGAACAAAAGAGGTTTGGGGTGAATGCAAACCAGTGGGAAGAACGTGTTGCAAGCGCTCAACCGCTCCCTCTGAGGAAACCCCAACCCGATAGCCTGCTTGACAAGTAATTTATGTTCACGATGTTCAGTTTGTGGAATACAGACACATAATATCTTACCTGTGATTGGCATGGCTGTATCCGTTGCGGGGATGGTCGGTGATGGAGTTATCAAGATAGGCGGCGCAGAGCTGGGGCGAGCTATACTAAGGCTAGCATTAGTGACATTTGCGGATTTGGGTATTGGCGAGTGTAATCTCGTCAATCCCTCATCCAGACTATAGGATTTGAGGAAAGGGTGATTGGTTGGGGTACTCATTGTAGACGACGAGATGGAAGTTAAGAGAAAGATGCGTGATCAGCCGCAGGCCTCTTGTTTTGGGTGTGGCTGTGCGAAAAAGACAACTCCGCGAGTACGACCAAGCCGACCCTAAACACACCTTTCCCTTCCCCCCACTCGCAAAATCTTTGGTGTCAAGTCGATGCTGTCTTCGTTCCGCCAGTTTTGATGGGGTTCGGCTTCCAGTCTCGAAGTACCCATGGATTCAACTCCGCCACGAACTCCCTCGTCGTCCAATGTTTCTCTGGGTCGTTTAGCCACTACTGACATCGCCTGACGATCCCTGCCTCTACGATGGACGCTTTCGTAAACAGGTATGGAGATAGGGAGAGGGAGTAGCTGTTGACATCCAAATGATGCGCGAAGAGTTAGTACATGGGTCGTCAAGAACCTCGGATCTGTGGGCCAAAGGGCTTCATCGCAAAGATCTCCAAGTGAGTTCCTCCTTCCCTTAGATTTACTCCCCTTTCTACCTTACCCCATTTTCCCCTTCTGTGCCGCAAAAAAACTTCCCCCCTCTTCCGCATGCCCCCAGTAGTCTCATATACTGATAGTTCTCTCACAGTTCCGGCAGCGCCGTGCTTCTAATGCGTACAAGACCGCAAACCACAGACTTCCATTGGTACGACAATTGAAATTTTGAAATTGCGATGTTTACTGGATGCTTACGGTGTAAACAGGCTTGGGATCGACTTCTTGCTATTCCATCTTCGGACTACCCGGCAACCCGCTCGACTTGCATTGACGGAGGAGACTTCGTTTGTTGATCGTTAGTATCTCTTTCTTACAAGTCGACAACGCCCGCACTAAACGGCTTTTCCATTGCAGACCTGGCTGGCTTCTTCAACGATGCCCAGCTCGACGACGCTAGTACAGTCTCGAAAAGCTCCACAAATGCTAGGTTGCTGTCGTCCTCCTGATCATAAGGCTTTGGTAAGTTATCGCCCTTGCGTTACATATCCATTCGTACCCTTCTCCCTTTCTCGGATTCTGAATTCTTTGCCACCTCCCCACCCCGATGGCCATACCGTCTTCCCTAGGTCCACCATGGTCCGCACGACCCGGCCACTTGTATCCCTTCGTGCACCAACTCACGAAGGAAACATTGCCATGGCTTAAACCTTCCAACGAACTTGCCTCCATACCGAGCTCGCTGATCCAACATCAACTTTTGCGAGTGACCCCAGGCGAACGATCAGACGATCGTTACGCCCAGCTGTGCGGCTATTCGGACATTCTCCCCTGCCAAACCATGCTTAATACTCAGAGCTTCTCAGTGGTCCAATTTCTGCCCGTAATACGAGCAATTGCTGTCTCTGAACTCAGCGCCCACACCGCGTAGATTCTCCGTCAATGTACCATTTGTCGAACGCGCTACTCAGTTCATGTTTACTTGACACCAGTCGTCATCATCATAAAGCATGGTGAAACTTGTGAAAGTAGGAAGTATCAGCAAGCGCTTGTGCCAGTTCTGGCGCAACAAGACAAACTACACAAAGCCGGTCTGGGTAGCGTTATGATCATACCTCATCGCTCAGTTGCAAGTAACATAGTCCTCGGCTTTGCCGACGTTGAGCCCCAGTGAAAACCTGCTCTGGGGGGGTCTGGAAATATCCGTGAGAAGCCGGCTTAAGCTGGACCTCCAGAAATCGCTGGCTGAAGCCAGTTTTTGTCCGCTTTCCAGAAAATATCTGGCTCACACTGGAGGGTTAGAAGATGGTTCGTTTTAGGTTTTGGTCAAATTTCCGACTGCTTCTGGCCTTGACTGGGATATTCTGGGGTAGACCGTTGTGGGCTGGAAAAATCTATAATTATATTCTACCCTATTGTACACAATATAATCTGGCCCCTTCTGGCCTCAATCTGGCGATATCCGTGTTCTACCTGACCATACCCGCATCCCCGATCCACCTGTGCTCTCAATCCTGCTTCGGTAGCCGTATACCCCAGCTCTAGTCGCATATCCCAGCTCCTCCAGCCTGTGTTGCAAGCCGTCGTCTCCTAGCAGCCCCGGTGGGAAAACACGGCCCTCAGGCCTCTTCGTGCTAAATATCGCATCGAGATTAGACAAGAGCAAAGGGAGACACGATTGAACACACCTGATTGCGTGATAGTCTGATGAACGACATGTAAAAACTCGGCCTTCCAAATCCGAGGTCGCGGCGCGTCGCCCATCCCAACTTGAGCTAGCTTGAGAAAAGATGGTGAGTCGCGTCGTGGAAATGCGTAAGAATGGGGATGGCGAATCCACGCACCGCTCCTACAATCAATGTTGCGCTGCCCAGGTGGTGGCGCAAAGCATTCCCAAGCACTGTCAGCAACAAACGAGGCACTTGAGGCGCATACATACACTCACCAGGTACAAACGGTATTGCTCGGGAACCGCGTAAATCAAGCTCCACTCTCAGCCATAGGAATTCCCCGAGTCGAGCGCTACACAAACGGGAATGCCGTCGCGTCAAGCATGGGAAGAGGATGGGGACGTCGTGGCATGTGGGGAGGAGATGGTGGTGGGGGAAGGAAGAGAGTGGCGACGACTTCAGAGCATTATTTGTTGCTTAGGTAAAGCTTTCCCAACGCAGAGCAGAAGGAAGCGCTCAGTAGGATAAACCTGCCGCTTGGACGTTGCTTCGACATTTGCTTAGAGAGAAAAAAATGGAGAACGATGACTTAGAAATTTTGTAATTGACTTGAGTGACTCAAGTCAATTACAAAATTTCTAAGTCCGGAACATCCAGATATCTACGGTAGCGCCCAGAAAGAATAGTTACATTGAAGTTGCCTCGGACCAACTTCGGACTATCCCGGACAACGACGGCTGACGCCAGCAACTTGGCCGTTTTCTCCAGAAACCTCCAGAGCAGGTTTTCACTGGGGTTGAGCCTTGAGAATCGCGTGAATGTTGATGTCATTTCAGTTATCCGCACCCCAAACCTATCCTCGATTGTTGTAAGTACCAACCCAACACATCTGAAGCAACCTATTGCCCCTCCATCGAAGTCGTACTTCGCCTGAGAAGAGACAAGGACCCTCCGATGAGTTTGGTGTTTCTCATCCTAGACTTTTGACTTCAGTAGTTCGGCATACTTAGGGTGTAAAACTATTGTGAAAGAAGGAAGGTGTCAGTGACTTGACGCTGACGTCTAAGTAATCCCAACTTACAAGAGCCCCATCACATTCTTATCTTTTCGATTGCAGGAGGCCGCTGGGATGGTTATTCCGTTTTAGGATTGTCGGACAATCACACCGAGCTACTTGTAGTAACACGGCAAGCCCAGGCTGCAGCCTGTATATGTAGGAATCACGCGAGGACTTATGACAGTATATACATACCTTCCTCTTCTGCTTAAGGAAGTTGATAGTGCCAAGAGTCGGGAATGCGGGATATAGCAGCAGCTACAGATGAAGAGCTGGGTTTACGGCAGCATGCTTGACCATAAGTGATTGGAAGCGGGATATATGCGGCCTTCGTCCGTGTCATGTTTTTGAGAAAGCAGAGAAGGCGTGTTCAATGAGGTAGAGGTAGGTGTCTGGGAAATCTCGCAGCACGAAGAGAAGGTTGCGAGGATTAAATGTGTGGGAAGAGGATAACGACAGCTGTGTTCGTTGCTCAGAGGAGGAATGGAAGCAGAAGTGGACTGGCAAATCCACTTTTGAGAGGGGCTATAGCTCGCTCGTACGAACGGCGCACTGTCCTCTGCAGGAAGTCTCCTATGCACCTGATCCTCAGTCAACAAGTAAACACGTCATCGCCGAGTCCAAGGTAATCCTAAATCACAGCCCAAAGCCCTCCCAGTTGGTGGTCACGTCGAGTTGCAAGCGAGCGGATTTTTCAATTCTAAGCTCGTATGGGAATAGTTAAATGAAAGGGTATGTGTCGTTGTCCGAGAGGAGGGAGCCTATGCAACCTCTGTCTGCCAAGATATTCCGAAGGCGCCGATGGACATAGACCTGGCAGCGGGGTATTCTGAGGTTGTTATATGCGCGAGTCATCGATATGGATTCGTTGAAGTCCGACGTCCTTGATTGTAAGCTTATAGCCGGTCACCGTGAGGAGGTGATCAGATACACAGACTTCGACTTCGCTTGGCCAATTGACCCAAGAGGCTAGACTGGAAACAGGCTTAGACCCCAGAAAAAGAGAGGAGAAAGCACCAATTCACCCGAGATGATCTCTAGTCGCGTATCATTTGGAGGCTGAGTCGGAGCGTATTTACACTGGTGCGCGTGGCACAAAAAACACTGCAACAATAGATCAGCCTTCTGGAGTTGCGACTATGAGATGTAAGTCACTGACAAGCCAACATCATGGTATCCTTGCCAAATCAAGCTTTTTATCTGCCCCATCCAGTCATAGCCAGCTGGGGCAAAAAGGTTTCAAAGGGGGTGATGGGAAACCGCAGGTACATCTTGCCAGCAGCCAAGTTCAAATTTCAAATCCAAGGACGATAGTCCCCGCGTGGTTGTATCTCTTTGTATCTAGGGTCGTTCGAAATGGAGGATGGTGAGGCAATGGTGAGGATGCTCGATGCCGAGCGGGAAGGCTTGACGCTACGTCACGGTGGAGATAGTAACAACTCATGAAGGTGTCTGTTGACGAGCATCAAGCCAACTAGTAGCGCAAAACCGGTGAGAAAACGGTGTAGCCTGGCTTCATCCCCCCCGCAAACTGAAAAATTCCATCTGTGGGCTTGAACCTGCTTGAACAAACGCAAATGAAAAGAACAATGATCCAAAAATACATCGCTTCGTGGTCACTGCTGTCACTGCAACTCTGGCCCTGACCCGTCTTTGGTCACCGCTGCGAAACACTTTCAACATCCCCATACAAATTGCGCTCTTCTTGACCCTTCTCCGGGCGTTCAGCCGTTCCCAGATCTCAATATAAGCACTTTCTTCCACATACATGTGCGCGCTTGAACTGCAAGGTAGGCTCATGTAACGGATGTGACGCATCCGTCACTCTCTCCTTATCTAATCTAACTAGTCGGACTCTTTACCCTCTCCCCTTTTCTCCTTTCAAGACGATTACGCGTCCTTCAAGCGCTGACGCGTACTCTTTCGCTTACGCGTCCCCCTCTGTGACGCGTACACATTCCTTAGTTCACCTCTTCCACGCTCCCTAGCCAATCAGAGTCTTTCTATTTCCTTAACATGGCCTTGGCCATCCCCATTCCTTTGCGACCCTCTTTACGTAACCCTTAGTATAAAAAGACCCAATGTATCTAGCTAGACTCTCAGTGAATTTAGTCGCTAAAACGGTCTATCTTCGCTACCCTCAGTGTATCAAAACCCTCCTCTGTTACTCTCCAGTCACAGCGGTCACGCTTTTGCTACATATTTTTTGACCCGACAACTCGACTCTTAAAAAACCGACTCTACTCGTCTACCCCTTGCCCGTCGACAGGACCACTTCGGATTGATCACCCGGACCTTCCGTTCACTGGCAACACAAACAAAACCCCTGCTTAAAAACAATTCTCTCTCTATGTCTAATCATTACTCGCTTCGAACTCGCCCCTCCCGCGCTGGCTTAGCTATCCAGCAAGGTATGGTCCGAACCCCCAGAAAAGTTGCTGATATACTCGGTTCACAGATTCAGCCAGGCACGGCCTTATCGGCTACGCCTCAGGTTCACGCGTCGGACAATCGTCTGACCGAGGAATTGACGCAAATGACGCGCTCTTACAGCGACGTCGTTGCCTCTCGACCTCCCTCACCAGTGTCTGCCACTGAGGGAGAAGCACCCTCGGGTGAGGCTGAAGCTCTTGCACGTTATGCGAGGGCGGAGGAAACTTTAGTCAATACAACTGAAGTCGTTAGTCAACACAATACCAAAAATATTGTACAAACTGACAGTGAGATTCACAAAAGCGATACCTCCTCGCTTAGTGAAGTAAGCGAAGCGGATGATAATAAAAATCCGTGGACCACGGTGGTCCTCCGGCGCTCCAGGAGCCTGGATTCACTTAAGAAGGACACTAAGACTACTAAGAAAGTCAAAGTAGTTCCTAACCGAGTTAACAAGTTAACCACAGAACAAGACACTGTAGTTAACCAGGCCGAAAAGCAACTTACAAATGCTCAGAAAGAACAGCTCTCACGTCGTTATGAGAAAGTTCAGAACCCCCCAACGCCGCGTGAAAGATCTGAATCGCGCGGCGAAGGACCTTCCACCCTAAAAGGGAAAGGCGCTGACCCCCGTAATTGGGGAGGCGCGCAACTCAGTGATTCCGATCTGGATGTTGAGGCCCAACGCGCAGCTTTGGAATCCTTCACCAATAAGCGTGATAAAAATCTGGATTACAGCAGTTCAGATGAAGACCAGCCTGAAAAGATGGGGACCACTCACCAGAGAAACAGAAAACTCTCGCGAGCCCCATCAGGCAAAACTCTGGACCGAGCGTCGATCGTTCCAGCCCCGAAGGTGGATGCCAAACGTAATGCCCAGCTGATTAAAGCAGCTCGGACGAATCACTTGAGACAGCGACGAATATGTAGGGCTACATATGTATAAACATATGCTCTCAAAACTGTGGAATACGCTAAAATCCCTTTCGTCCTGGTATATTTACTCCCAATTTCTAAGTTTGGTGATGGAATTGTACATCCATCATATGCATAAAACAAACTTACAATAAAAAAAGGGATCAGATCCAAAAAATGAACAATTAAATATGATCTGAGCTCATATTTAGAATACGCCAAAATCTTGGCCCAGGAAGTTCAGCAAATTCTAAATATGAATTTAGATCATATTTATTCAATCATTTTTTGTATCTGATCCTTTTTTTAATTGTAAGTTTGTTTTATGCATATGTTGGATACACAATTCCATCACCAAACTTAGAAAATGAGAGCAAATATGTTAGGGGAACACTGGATTTTGTCTATTCTCCAGTTTTTAGTGCTTATGTTTACACCTATGTGGCCCTTCATATCCGTCGCTGCCTGAAGTGAATGTACCAATCAATCAGATCGCACCCAAAAGTTATCTTGGGCGTGCGCTTGATAACATCGAGAAATCCGATAAGCCCTCACGGCGCCGCCGTCGGGGGCACTCATCCTCCAGCTCTGATGCTTTTGGGTCAGACTCGTCTCCAAGCTCCAGCAGCTCTGAGACTAGCAGTGATTCAGAAGATACTCGGTCTGATAGCTCGATCAATAGCTGCCGGGCACGAAGGCGCCCTAGGCACAGGTCCAAACAACGCCACAATTGCCGGCGTCGATCTCGATCTAAAAAACCTAAAACCTTATTAAAACCAATTCCACCTGTGGAATACGATGGTGCTGCAGATGCACGCGCCTACCATCGGTTCGTCACAGAAGGGACCGACTACGTTACCTCAGGGAAGGTTCGCAAAAATCGGCGTGCCTTCGTCCTTTCATATTACCTGAAAGGCAAGGCCTACGATTTTTATACCCAGAGTGTGTCCCTCAATCCTCATGAGTGGACCCTCAAGGAATTCTTCGTTCAATTGTTCAACTATTGTTTTCCCTCAGACTATAGGTCTGAACTTCGGGAAAAACTTAGAAAATGTTTCCAGAACAATAAAAATGTTTCGGAATATGCATTTGAGCTAAAAGAACTATTCAACATGATAGGAGTCATGGATGAACGAGAAAAAGCTGTCAAATTTTGGAATGGACTTCGTGCGTCTATCCAAAGGCAGCTTTGGCTCTTTGGTTTAAACCCTGAGGTTTCCACTTGGGATGAAATACAACAAGGGGCTGAAACCATTGAGACCTCGGAAAAATTCACCGACCCCCAGCACCGCCGAAATAACAATTCTGGCGGTGGTGGCGGTGGTCACAACGGAGGTGGCGGCGGTGGTCACCATGGAGGAGGCGGCGATGGCTCCAATGGTCACCGAAATAGTCGCCAGAATCCTGGAAGAAAAAATGAGTCCAAACGTAAACGTTCCGGCTCCCAGTTTTCTCGCGGCACTTTGCAAACACACTCCGCACCAAGGCAACAAAGCTCGCAACTGGGATCGAACAGGTCTCAGTCGCAGGCTCCTAAGGGAAATTATTCCCAAACCAACCACAATAAAAGGGATTGGAAGAGTTCTAAACCTACCAATGTACAAAGGGAAAGAGCTACCCCACGCCTGAGTGACAAAGAAAAATCTGAGCTATTAGCCTCGGGTTCTTGTTTTAACTGCAAGAAGCCTGGTCACTTATCACGCAATTGCCCTCAAGGCAACACTGTTAAATCAAATGGAAATAAACCTCCTGGTTTAACTAACTATAACATTGAATTTGAACCTGAAAGTCCTGATGATGTGAAGGTTCTGGATAGCCTTGAACTCAGGATGGTTGAATTTTGGGACCTCCCAAGCAATTACATGTTTTCATATGAACCTGCATGGTTAGAATATGACCCAGAAGCACGGCGTCGTACACGCCTTGGGGATGGTCTGGCCCTCATGGCAGAGTACGTGCTTGACATCATGCAGCCGTATCCCGGCGATAGTGAATTCTTGCGCTCTGGTGTCAGGGAACGCTTCGAGGTTTTCACCCGTCCGAATGCCGACTTCTACCAGATTTATGATCGCTTAACCCGCAAGGGTTGCTCAATCTGGTCAGGGCATCTGAAAAACCACTACTTCCGTTTGGGAGAGTGGTATGCTCGTTGGCAGGCGCGTAAATACAATTTAAACGAAAGGCCCAAGCGTCCTTGGACAATGGGCGATGCGCACGCTGAAAACGCAATGTGTGTGCTACGAAGCTGTATCCCTACACTCTACCCCACATCTGATCCTGAAATCGATGATGAATTTTGTATCACTGTGGTCAGTAAAAATGAAAATCAATACTTCATTCATGACGAGGATTTTAAGGAACCCCTCACTGTGGATAAGTCATTTTTCGAGAACCCCCACATTGATTTGGGGAAGTGGTATCGTGCCAGACGTTTCCAAAAATCGGAAGCTTCGGATGATGATTTAACCATCGACTTCTCGATTTTTGATCGTGTCTGGGTGTTCTCCCTATTTGAGAACGACGTCATTAATGAAGATGAAAACTTACCTGAACTACATCCAGGAAGTGATTCTGATGACGAAATGCCTGACCTGCAGTCTTGTTCTGACTCAGACTCAGAACACGACGGCCCCTCTGGATTATGGCCAATTAACGAGGCCGACTCAGAAGAGGAAGACAATGATGACTTACCTGATTTGCAGTCGGTTTCCGATTCTGACGAAGAATCAGAAGACCCACCCCCTGATAATATATCAGAGGGAGAGTTAACAGACAATCCGGACGATGAAACTATGGTTCACACGTCCGACACTGACACAGAAACCGATGGGCGCCCTTACCGTCCCATCAGCGACGTCTTGTCAGACACCATAGCCAGGATTCTTGAAGCTTCAAGTCCCTACCCTGGTGACTCATTATATCCACGAACACCCCACTCTCGATTCCGCATGTATCGAGTTGACGATGATTTTATTCATATTGAGGACAGACTGCAACAGTCCATGGCGTCGTTGGCATTGGAGCGGGTGCGGATGCCTGATTTTGCGCCTGCCCGCTGGTATGCGCATAGATGCTCGCTATGTAGTGGGTATTCCGCACGACGCTGGGATGAGGACGTCCCTCAAATCGTTATGGGGGATGTGTTACAACGGGAAATCACCTGACAGTTAATCAATGGCGCACCTTATGAGCTTGATGAGAACTTCGCTGATGTGCGTCTGTCTCGACGATTCTACGTATACCTCGATCCCTTCGATGATGACTTGTTCATCATACAAGACACACGCTGGGATGCTTGGATTCGCCTCCCTCGATTCCTGGCAGAAGCCCCGGGATTCGATTTGGCGGATTGGTATGAGCAGCAGCTTGCTGCGCTTGTGGAATTCTTCGAGTATCCTGATCCACAGCCGAAAGATCATCCGGGCCGAAAGCCTGATGATGACCCAGGCTCAGGAAGTGGTATCACAGCGGATAAACCACGCAGCGTACCTGTGAGTTGTGATTGCGCAACACAACCGACTCATAGGGAGACTCACTGTGAGGGGCCTGCACTTGAATTAAGTGGTATCCAGGTCCCCCGCGGAAGTTACCCTGCGGTGCAGCGTAATGCAGCCATTGCAAAGGACACTAGTCGCAAGGTCCCACGACCTGTTGTGGTAACCGTTAAAATCGACGGGCAACCCGCACGCGCTTTATTGGACTCTGGGTCGCTCGGTGACTTTTTGTCCTCGACCTTGGCAGACCAATTAAATGTCAAAAGGGTTAAACTAGACGTACCTCTCGCATTGCAGCTCGCAGTTCAAGGGTCTCGTTCTAAAATAAATTCTGGGGCTAAAGTTAGATTTGAATACCAGAAGATAGCAGAGGAACGTTACCTTGACATCATCAATATATCCAATTATGATGTCATACTAGGTACACCCTGGATGTTCCAACACCAGGTTTGTGTAGGACTTAACCCATCACGTGTCGTCATTGGCAGTGACACTGCTTTACCCGTTGAAGGCACCTCAGTTGCTGGTGTCGCTTCACGTGCGGTTTCACTTGAAGGAAGCCAGCTAGAAGCAGCACGAGAGGCACTCAGGAATTATGCAAAACCGCTCTGTAAAACAGCAGGAGAGACTGAGCTACCACCTTTACGGGTTATAAATCACTCCATACCTTTAATTGATGAAGGCAAGGTGTATCCGTGGCGCCCTTCTCGTTGCCCAGAAGCCTTGCTTTCTCAGTGGATAGAAAAACGAGACGCTTACCTGCGCACAGGGCGTTGGGAAATAACCAACGCCTCTAACACGATTCCAATGCTTCTAATAGTAAAACCACGGAAGCCTGGAGAACCAGCTCTGCTCAGAACTGTTTTTGATTTACAAGCACGGAATGAGAACACTTACAAAATGACCTCGCCGCTACCTGACCCAGAGGGTATCCTACGAAGGGCAGCACGACGTCGTTTTCGTTCCATGATGGATGGGAAAGACGCTTATGAACAAATTCGCGTCGACCCAGCACATGTCCAACGGACCGCCATAACAACACCTGATGGTAATATGATATGTCATGTCATTCAGCAGGGTGATTGTAATGCTCCAGCAATGTACCAAGCATTAATGAACCACATTTTTTCGCCGTACCTCGGCCGGTTCATGGATGTTTATCTTGACGACGTTATCATCTATTCAGACACGCTTGAGGAGCACGTCAAGCACGTTAAATTGGTTATTGATGTGCTTACTTGTGAGAAATTATACCTAAGTGAAAAGAAACTTCACTTTCTTTGCCCAGAACTGCAGATCCTCGGACGAATTGTTTCCGACGAGGGTATTCGGATGGACCCTTACAAGGTTGATTGCGTTTTGAATTGGAAAACCCCAACCAATCGTGATTTGCTGCGAGGGTTCCTGGGATCCGTAGGCTACCTGGGTGATGACATCCCTAACGTCAGAATTCCTATGGGGGTTCTACATGGACTTACTGGTGACACAGTCCCTTTCAGATGGGGCTTCACTGAGCAATGCGCTTTCAAAGACGTTAAAACATTAGTCCAAGCGTCCCGAGATCACCATCGTGTACCGTTGGATTATGCAGATGACGCCCCACAGGTCTGGATGGTTACAGATGGCTGTGCGACTGGAGTAGCCGGCGTTGTCAGTCAGGGCGAGAATTGGAAGACAGCTAAAATTGCCGCGTTCTATTCCGCTAAGCTGAATTCAGCACAACAAAACTACCCCGTGCACGAGATTGAGATGCTCGCGGGGGTGGAGACGATGTTGCGACACCGTGATATCTTACAAGGTGTTAGATTTAAGTGGATAACGGACCACAAAGGTCTGGAACACTTACTTCGGCAACGGAATCTCTCTGGGCGACAGGCACGCTGGGTGGAAAAAATCAGCGAGTTTGATTTTGAAGTCGTTTACGTCCCAGGATCAGAGAACGTCGTTGCTGATGCCTTGTCGCGTCTGTATTCTGCAGATAGCCCGGGCACTGTTCGCACAAAGAGCAAATACACTTACTTCGACGTTGTCAACGAAGACACCAGTGGCGTCGAGGAAACATCTGTGCCTGTCCTCGCTGGCGTCGAAGCTCGTGTTGCAGTCCAGAAGCGCCCGCGTAAAGTTATTCCTGGCGCTGAGACTGGACGTCCGGAGACAGCGAAGGAATTCGCTGCTCGAGTTAAGGGCCATTTTGTTCTGAAGCCTCCTGCAGAACGAAAGGAGGGCGAGAGTGGGAACACGACAACAACAAGTTCCAAACTTACCATCAGAATTCCTCCACGAGCTAAAGATAGCTCAACTCTACCTCGATCGGACAACGGTAACCAGACCTCGATCGAGATTGATGCTACGGCTAAATCGAGTAAGATTGATGCCATGGCTAAATCGAGTCCGTCACTGCTCAATGTAATCTCAGAGAGCCAGGACGGCATTGATCTCCTCAAGGAATTGAGAGGAAAATATATTGATGACCCACTATTCAAAGTCATAATTGACAACCCGCGGGAACATCGAAATTTTCTCATTGAAAATGAGCTGGTGTACCTCAAAGAACGGGAGCGGAAGCTTCTCTGTGTACCTAACATCTCAATTTGAGGCAGGAACGCCCGCGAAATTGTACTATCTGAGGCTCACTCCTTGCTTGCCCACTTAGGAGCAAGTAAAACTCTTAATTATCTAAGAGATTCTTTGTGGTGGAAAACTATGGTTTCTGACACTAAGGCATTTTGTGAAAGCTGCATGACGTGCAAACGAAGCAAGCCCAGCAATCAAAAGCCTTATGGGTTATTAAACCCCTTGCCAGTGCCAAGTCATCCTTGGGAAGCAATTGGAATCAATTTTGTGGGTCCCCTACCCGAATCAAAAAATCGCGACGGAGTCTTTGACTCCATAACGGTCATAATATGTCTATTGACGGCCATGGTACATTTAGTTCCTAGTCGGACTACCTACAACGCCCGACAGATCGCGGAATTAATGTTTGAAGAGGTCTACAAATTACACGGCCTCCCCAAACATATCATAAGTGATCGGGATGTCCTATTCACTAGCATTTTCTGGGGACACCTTCATAAGCTAATGGGGACAAAGTTAAAACTGTCCAGTGCCTACCACCCCGAGACGGACAGTTCAACGGAACGCGCAAACCGAACCGTCACTCAGATGCTGCGCCAGTGTATCGGCGAGAAGCAAACTGATTGGGTGGCGAAACTTCCTGCTATCGAGTTCGCTATTAACTCTGCGCGCTCAGAAAGTACGGGCTACACACCATTCTTCCTGAACACAGGACGAATGCCTAAATCCATGATTTGGGACGCAGCACGCGCAGGCGAGTACCCCTCCGTCCGCACATTTGCCCTTCAAAGGAAGCTGGCATTGATATCAGCCCATGATAGCATCCTAGCAGCACACGTTAAGCAAACCCGCAACGCTAACCGAAAACGCCAGCTCGCACCTTTTAAAGAGAACGACTTGGTGTACTTGTCCACGAAAAACATCACCTTTCCCAAGGGACTGGCGCGGAAACTTATTCCGAAATTTATCGGACCGTACAAGATCCTAAAAGATTTTAATAATCAGTCGTTCCTTATCGACTTGCCTTCACATCTGAAGCAGCGAGGCGTGCACAACGTCTTTCACGCTGCCCTGCTCCGGATCCATGTCCCAAACGACGATCGTCTGTTTCCAGGACGGATGGACACTCAACTCGCGCTTAGCGAGGAGGAATCGGAAGGCGAGTGGGCCGTCGAGAAAATTTTGGCGCACTCGGGATCTATGGAAAATGCGGTATTCCAGGTACAGTGGAAGGCAGGTGATGTCACTTGGCTCCCATATTATCAGATCACGCACCTAAACGCGCTCCCCGTTTACCTCGACCTCCTTGGGGTTGAGGATATTTCAAAATTACCAAAGGGACAAGGCACGCCGCCTGCTGATGATCCTCAAATTTTTGTCGGCTTTATTGCATTGCAAGAAGCTTTTAAACCTCACCTTGAACAACTTTCAAACTCATTCCCCACTCGTTCCTCCCCATCTGCGACCACTCGCACGTCACTAAAAGCCTCTCGTCTTCACCGACAGTCAGCCCAACCAGCCATCATGACCGACATCCCCACTCCTGCTCCCATCGTGACTGATGACATCATTCCTGAGGCACCCACTGCCCCCGCCGCGGCCATGGTCGCCCCCAAAAGCACCAAGGAGTCCAAATACTCCACCATCACTCATCGTTGCCTTGATCGACCCTGCCTCACCATCATCACCGTCACCGACCCCGTCCAGAAGACGTCCACCTCTTATCACGTCGGCCAGATTGCGTTGTACTGCCTCACCGACGCGCGCTTGCGTAAACAAAAGCCTCCTCGCCATGGCCTTCCAGCTGGCTATGAGCATTTCGCTACCAACTTCAACATCTGGGCAGAAGATGATCAGAAAAAGCAGTTCGTGGGCTACGATGACGCACTAGGCACGTACGATCTCGCCGGCGAACCCATCGACCTCTCTGACTTCAATATTGCCCCCGAGATCATCGGGTGGGCATCCAAAACTGCGCCCTTGAAGCGCAAAGATGCGCCGGCTCCCGAGCCCTCCAAAGGCGCCGCGTTGACTCCGAAACGCATGAAAATTGTTGATGGTTTATTGTGGAAAGTTGCTGAGAGTGCGGCTGAAGAAGAAGAAAAGGCTATCAAGTTGAAGTTCAAGAAGTACAAGAAACATACCAGTGCCCCCCATCACCCTTCTTCATCCTCTAACTCCAAGAAACGCGACGGCGATTCTTCCTCTGGCGCGAGCGCCATCGTCGTTTGAAGGAATCCCTGTAGGATCCCTGGAGGGCGTATGTAACGGATGTGACGCATCCGTCACTCTCTCCTTATCTAATCTAACTAGTCGGACTCTTTACCCTCTCCCCTTTTCTCCTTTCAAGACGATTACGCGTCCTTCAAGCGCTGACGCGTACTCTTTCGCTTACGCGTCCCCCTCTGTGACGCGTACACATTCCTTAGTTCACCTCTTCCACGCTCCCTAGCCAATCAGAGTCTTTCTATTTCCTTAACATGGCCTTGGCCATCCCCATTCCTTTGCGACCCTCTTTATGTAACCCTTAGTATAAAAAGACCCAATGTATCTAGCTAGACTCTCAGTGAATTTAGTCGCTAAAACGGTCTATCTTCGCTACCCTCAGTGTATCAAAACCCTCCTCTGTTACTCTCCAGTCACAGCGGTCACGCTTTTGCTACAGCTCAGATATCTTCTCCATCATGTATTATTTAGCCAATTTCTTTCCGTAGCGGCATCGCCTTGTTGTACCTATGCGTTTGAAAGCAGTGCCAGATGTGGCATAGACCTGCTGCTCCGCCCCCGCCTTTCTTATGGACCTCACGTTCCCCATTCTTCATCATGCCATCTTCGGCCTCTTCTCCCTTGTCTCAAGCACAGTCCACTCTCTGGAAACCTGCCGCCCATCCTCAGGACTTGCCTATGCTGCTTCCACCTGCCCCCAAGGTTCCTGCCCATCTTGTCGACGAAAGCAGTCCACAAACCCACACTGATACGCAAAATATCTCAAAGTTATGCAGATAACGATCGTTGGTCAATACTGGGTTGAATTCAATGAGAAGATGTGCTTGTTACCGATCGAACACGATAGCAAAGACCTTGCGGGAAATGGTCTGAAGGTCAACGTCACTGCACGTGTGAGGCAGGCACACGATGGGGATGGTTTGAAGTACGTCGTCGCTGCTTTCAGCTCAAACTACTAACTCATCATACACTGTATAAGCCCGGCAAGGTATGAGGTTCAATACCCTTCCCGCGTAACACACGCCTTACGACGATATTACTAGGTCGCAACGTCCTCCAAGGCCGTCAAGCCGGAAGGAATGTTGTAGTTATCAAGCAGCTGCATGAAGGGTCGAAAGAGCACCGTTCTCGCACACAATCTTTTGCTGGCAGCGAGCGCTACCTAAAAGGCGTAATGAAAACCTCGTGCTCGTAAGAAGTAAGTCTCCAGTGAAGCTTGGAATTCCACTTTGTACGTGAATCTCCCTTGAACCGCAACAATTCAACTTTTGACAGATCATCCATCTCTTCTCTATACATAGCACGGAACAAGTTCTCCATATAAACCTCACGTCTGATGCTCTACATCTAACCCGGGCACGGGACCAACCGCCGTATCACGCCAGCCAGTGGCACCACCGAACCCACAACAACAATCTGGAATGGGAGTCTGCCTTGTTGACTCCTCATCACAGTAACCACAAGGGCAGCAGCCAAGCATCTTCAACAGCAGCAACCCCCAACAACCTCAGCAAACCCACCGTCAATGTTTGGGGTTCAACCAACAAGTTTGTTACAAACATAGCCGATGCTGCTTGTTCTCAATAACACGACTACGACGGCTACTATCACTGCGCCGCCGAACACGGGCACGGGTGGGGGGTTGTTTGGGAACACGAACACAGGTCAGACGACGAACACGGTTAGGGAGCTACATGGGGGTGGAGGAGGAGGTTGGTGGGGGTGGGCCCTTAACCTGCGGACTTTTTTCGCCTCCGCCCAAAGTGCTGATAGTACAGTCAAACTCATCACATCTGCTACGTAAGTATCGTTCGACTTCATCACTGCATGCTTCATTCATCGAACGTTGACCCCTGTTTCTCTAGAAATGGATTAAATTGTTGGTGCTCAATAAGTATATCTGGTCCTTTCTGAGACGGTTACTTCTTCAGGGAACTATTATAAAAATCAATCAGAGAAGATGTTCCGTGGCGGACCTTTCATCGAGATTTGGGAAACCTTTTGGACGGACCCTACATCCGGGCCTCCAAGGTAAGCGACTCGATTCACCGCACTTCCAAGTTCATTGATGTTTTCTTTCCATGAGCTTATTCGTCTCTTGAAAAACATTGGGATGACAGCCGACGTCTCATAGGTCACCCAAAATCATCCAACTTCATCGAGGTGAACAGCGACCCTCATTTGCTGGCTTTCTGTAAATGGGAACAGCGGGTAACAGGTCAGTGAATGTTTTCTTGATTGTAATGGCTATCGGTAGGCTGATTACGGCAATGCTAAGACACGACACTCATCATGGAGAAAATCTACGTTTTTAATATCAACGATGAGAAAACACTTGAAGCTGTGATAAAATGGTACGATCAAGGAGCCATACGGCGACATACATTCAGAAGGAAATAATGAAACTTTATCGACAACGCCGGTTGGAGACGTACCATGTAACAAAGGAATGGTCTGGGGAAGTTGCACCGCCGTTGATCTGCAAGCGACCTGCAGAGGTTCCATTCATCCGCCAGAACAAATATGTGCACTACATATATACCATCACTAGATATACTTGACGGGTTCCCAATGTTGACTGAATGAGCTACTCGCTTAAGATACCTATGATTTGGGATGAATGTTAATCTTTCATTCCTGCATTGCGTGAATTGTGTTACGTACCTGGGTATGGTGGAATAGTAGGCCCATCCAAAAACTCGACGGAGGGAGTAATCTGTACCGAATCAGGGCCTTCAAAGAGTTTAGGCGTGGTCTTTTGATAGCCAGACTCTGGTGTCACATCTGTCTGGGACATGTAATGACATCTCTTCTGCAGCATGCTGGGAATCTCTAAGTGGACCACCTGGCACAGATTGGAGTATAAGAGATCTTTTCGTTTTGCCAGCCTGATCAATGCCTGTAACCACGATTGCCTATTTTCGGTGCCTGAAATCAAGGACCAACACGAAGTAACCTGAACGTGGACCTTAGCAGGCAAAGATGTGTTCTCTCCAAGGAACTCAATCTCTGCACTTGGGAGCATATCGAGGAAGAGCTCTTTACCAGCCTCTCGTTCATTTGGGTCGTCAATGTTGAACCTCCACCAAACGATACCATCACTCTCGCCCTGGGTGATCCGTGATCCATAGTTTTTTGTCTCCAGGTGTGATGAAGAGTTTGCTCCCAGACGTCCTGAAAACATTGCCTTGATGGATGGTGAACTGAACCCCACGCTGGCAGAGCCCGAGAAGCCGAGTGCAGAGTTATTTTGTCAGGTGGTGATTTCTCTGCTCTCAGGACCCATTGCGGGAGTTCGACAAGGTTTGATCGCATCCACACTTGTTAGCTCCATCTTGGTGTCGATCACCACTTCAGCTAGGACCTGCTCATAACCTGTAGTTGGAATTGCTCGGCAGCCTTGAAATTTCAACTTTTTGAATTCTATGCATGTTTTTGGGAGTTGTTCTGTTTTTGAGCATGGAGCATGAGACTTTTTGAGGCATCAATTTTTTGGCAGAGAAAAGAATAAACAACCCACCTGTATTATAAACTTCCCATTGACCTGCAGCTTCTGAAGGACCTTTGGTGACACAGTGTTTGCAGTATTAACATTGACCTTGGCTTGGGCCTCAAAGGAAATGAATGGCAACTGCAAGGTCATGCTGCCACCCATTGGATCATCAGGATCCTCATGATCTGGATTGCTATCATTGCCCTCATGGTCCCCAGATCTCTCATCCTTGCCTTTGTCATTCCCTGCATCATGCATACCTTTCTTATCAGAATCACTACCTTTCAAATTGTTCCCACTGAAGCCTGAAGGAGCAGATGTTCCATTGTTAGATGAAGAACCTTGTGAATGGGACACAACCTGAATTGAAGTTGGTGCAACAGCAGAACAGATATCAGCATATCCCTCTGTGTGAGAGAAGACAAGCTCATCCCAGCTTAGGGGTGTTTCACCATTTTGGAAGACAGGTATCTGGTATATGGAGGAGGGTGTGAAAAAGGCCCCGGGGAGTGGAGAGAGTATCTTTCCAAGTTTGGTGACAAAAGACTCAGCTATTTGAATGATGTCCACAAAACAGAATATGTGAATCTCTGGCAGGTATCCTGTTCCCGACTGCAGGAGGGCCTCATTGAAACCAGCTAAGATGGCATACTCTGACCTGGAAATTTTGAATTCATCAAAGGCTGCTTCAATGGCCATCTCCTTGCCCTTGATACCCTCAAGTGCACTCTCTGCAGCTATAACACAATGCTTGCCAATTACAGACTCATCAGTTGGTGATTTCACCTCATCCTGAGTGTGTAGCTTCATACTGGAGGTGAATTTGATGTTTTTTGATGTATCTTGTATGGTATGAAGTGAAAATGCTGATTGAGGATTTGGAAAAGCCTGAGACTCAGAAGACATGCTGGGTGGATCAGGTGCAGCATTCCAGTTGTCTATACTAGTCATGTAGACAGATTTTGGGTTGACATCTGCACCATTCTCTATTAGCAGCTTTGCAGTTCCCTGATGGCCTCCATATGATGCTGCCTGGAGTGCATTTCCATAGTGACCTCCCTGTGCATTTACATCTGTGCCCTTTTCTATCAGCAGCTTTGCAATTCCCTCATGGCCTCCATATGATGCTGCTTGTACTGCATTTCCATAGTGGCCTCCCTGTGCATTTACATCTGCACCCTTTTCTATCAGCAGCTTTGCAATTGCTTCATAGCCTTTAGCTGATGCTGCCTGGAGTGCTGTTCCATACTCTCCTCCATGTGCATTTACATCTGCGCCCTTTTCTATCAGCAGCTTTGCAATTCCCTCATGGCCTCCATATGATGCTGCTTGTACTGCATTTCCATAGTGGCCTCCCTGTGCATTTACATCTGCACCCTTTTCTATCAGCAGCTTTGCAATTGCTTCATAGCCTTTAGCTGATGCTGCCTGGAGTGCTATTCCATACTCTCCTCCATGTGCATTTACATCTGCGCCCTTTTCTATCAGCAGCTTTGCAATTCCCTCATGGCCTCCATATGATGCTGCTTGTACTGCATTTCCATAGTGGCCTCCCTGTGCATTTACATCTGCACCCTTTTCTATCAGCAGCTTTGCAATTGCTTCATAGCCTTTAGCTGATGCTGCCTGGAGTGCTGTTCCATACTCTCCTCCGTGTGCATTTACATCTGCGCCCTTTTCTATCAGCAGCTTTGCAATTCCCTCATGGCCTCCATATGATGCTGCCTGTACTGCATTTCCATAGCAGCCTCCCTGTGCATTTACATCTGCACCCTTTTCTATTAGCAGCTTTGTAATTTTCTCATGGCTGCCATATGATGCTGCTTGGAGTGCAGTTCCAAAGTGACCTCCCTGTGCATTTACATCTGCTCCCATTTCTAGCAAATGATGTGATACTTCAGTAAGTCCAGCCAGAGCTGCATAATATAGTGGTTTAGCATTTTGATCCCCCTGTCTTTGTAACTCTCTCATGCCAAAGTTGTCTATATTGCAAAGTTGAACCCAGTTGAGAAAAGCAGTATTCTCTGCTGTCAAGAGCTTCATCATCAATGCAAATATTATAGAAGACTGAGATTCATTTCTGCCACTAGAATGTGCATGTGTGATCCAGTTTTTTGCAGCATAGTGTGCAAGAGGGTAGGTCACTCCCAGATTTATATCAAGTAGCTCAGATGTATTGATTTGCAAAAGATATGCCAGACAGATTTGAGATATGACAGAGTGTGATAGCTCTTCATTAAAGCCAAAGTTTCTGATATGTCTCATTTGATGATTTTGAATATACTGAGACATAAGATATTCTTTGACAGAAAAGTGGGAGAGCTTGATAAAACCTGTTCAATAGTCAATACTCATTTCAAACTGGTATTATTGTAAAGCATACCATCTGATTTCATAACAAGACTAGAACATATTTCCAAAACATCCTCAATATCTTGAAGTTCATTATCAGAGTTATACTCTGGTCCATTCTCAGCACAAAGATCAACAGCAGCAGTTGTAGCCAGCTCTTGCAGTGTCAGTGGACAAGCAGCAAAGGATAGCCACTGTAAAAATGTTTTTGCATAACTATAATCTTTTTCATTGATTCCCACCAAGATTTGATCATAGGTTTTATCCAAACCCTGAGGTAGACCAGCTAGCTGCTTTTTTAGATCAGTCTTGGTCCGGCACTTTTTGAGCTCATTTAGTTGTAATGCAACCCAGTGAAACCTAAAATTGCAGTTAGTAATTATCCTGTCATTCAAATGTCAATAATAAACACACATTCCATCTGCTTGTTCAAGTAATGTCAACTTTATTTGGTTTTGACTCTCAGAATTCCACTTTTGTAAGTCAGAGTCATTCTGAAGCTGATAGTCAAGATAGGCTACAAGATCATGATTCTCAGATTCCTTAACCAAGTCAAGATAATGATAAGACTTGAACTTGTCCTCAATTTCCTGCTCTGGGCAGCTAGTAACTATTAAGTGGAGCCCTAGATTCATATTTTTGTCCAAGATAACAGTCTGAATCCAGTTAAGAAGCTTTTCTCTCTCAGTACATTCATCAAGAGCATCCAGAATGATGAATGTTGAGCTAAAGCCACCAAGAATTCTTTCAAGAGTATTCTGCAGATCATCCAGAGTTGGATCCTGATGGCCATTGCCACAGCAAGCATAAAGATCCACCAAGACTTTAGGTACTCTACCCTCACATTTGAGACTGAATTGCCAGATGAGTGATCGCATCAGTTTATCATGCAGCTGGAAATCCTTTTGTGAGTCTCTTCCATCAAAAAAGAAATATGCAGTAGCAGAATTGAATCTTTGGAGAAGATTGTGAATTATTGCTGAGCTGTGAAAATAAAAATCAATATAATTTATAAAAATATTGAAATTTCCAACCTTAAAATGGTTTTCCCCGAGCCAGCTGAATAGACCATCAATAACATATAAATTTATAAATTACAACAGAAAACTTACATTTTCCCTTGATCCAGAGAAAGCCAGGCTGTTTGAGCCACCTATAAAATGTATTTCCTTTGAGAAACCATTGACAGGTGTCTAGTTGGCTCTCCAAAATTGCATATGCAGCATTGTAATTAATAGACTCCTTGGGTGGAGAAAGCCACTTATAAATCTTCTCCACTGTAACAAGGACACAAAGTCAATTCCACATTTGGAATGAGAACCTGCAATAATACCCAGTTGTTCATCCCTAATCATTTCAAGTGTGATTTGAATATTTGGGTCCACACCTACCAACCACAAATAACATTAAAATGAATATGATGCTTTTCTTACTACTTACCTTGATTGATGGTACCTATTGAAATGTAAGTTGAAGCAATAAAATGTGACAGTCAAAAATATAACAAACCATAGTTGGGGGCAATGTTCACATTTTGAGCTGAAATAATAGCAGACTGGTTTGTTAAAAACTCTGCATGGTTTGTCATATTTGAGCAAGCTGAACTTATTTGTACAACTACTTACTGGCAGGCATAATCCCTACATCCAACAGAGAAGGAATGGATAGAGAGGTAGGCAGATCAGGGCTTGGAGGATCTATGTTAGAGTTATCAGAAAGAGAATAGATAGATTTGGAGTGAAGATGAACCAGAGGCAGGCTGTTGCAAGTAATTAACAGCTTTTCGCAAAGGGCCTTCAGCCTGATCAACTGCAAGATCAGAATTGATGAGGCTCAATGTCAACTTTATACAGACAGGTTGTATCTCACAAGCAACAGTCATTTCGGTGTCCACTGACACCAGCCCTGTATCCATAACAGAAGCAATCAATGGAGTACGTGGGTCAGAACTCAGGAGGCCTATATCAGAGTCATTGGTGATGAACAAAATAGGTTCGGAGTGAATGCAAACCAGTGGGAATGACTTGCTGCGAGCGCTCAACCGCTCCCTCCGAGGAAACCCCAACCCGATAGCGTGCAACTTTGTGTTGACGAGTCATTGATGTTCAAGATGTACACTTTGTGGAAGATGGACAAAAATTATCGTACCTGTAATTGGCATGGCCGTATCCGCCGCAGGGATGGTCGAAGACGGAGTTATCAAGATAGGCGGGGCAGAGCTGGGGCGAGCTGTATTGAGGCTAGCACTAGTGACATTTGCGGATCCGGGTATTGGCGAGTGTAATTTCGTCAATCCCTCATCCAGATTATAGGATTTGAGGAAAGGGTGATTGGTTGGGGTACTCATTGTAGACGACGAGATGGAAGTTAAGAGAAAGATGCGTGGTCAGGCGCCCAGGGTAAGGCCGCAGGCCTCTTGTTTTGGGTGTGGCTGTGCGAAAAAGTGTTTCCATCTGTTGACGACCAAGCCGACCCTAAACACATCTTTCCCTTTCACCATCCACCTGCCCTACTCGCAGAATTTTGGTGTCAGGTCAATGTTGTCTTCGTTCGGCCAGTTTCGATGGGGTCCGGCTTCCGGTCTCGAAGTACCCATGGATTCAATTCCGCTGCGAATTCCCTCGTCGTCCAATGTTTCTCTGGCCACTACTGACATCGCCTGACGATCCCTACTTGATCCCTACTCAGCCTCCTGCTGCAAAATCAAAACGATGGACGCTTTCGTAAACAGGTATGGAGATAGAGAGAGCGAGGAGCTGTTGACATTCGAGGGATGCGCGAAGAGTTAGTGAGTTCCTCCTTCCCTTAGCTTTACTCCCCTTTCTACCTTACCTCATTTTCCCCTTCTGTGCCGCAACCAAACTTCCCCACCCCTCCTTCCGCATGCCCCCATTAGTCTATATACTGATAATTCTGTCAGTTCCGGCCCTCTTAACTACTTTGCGAGCGCCGTGCTTCTAAAGCGCAAAGCGTACAAGACCGCAAACCAGACTTCCATCGGTACGACAATTGAATTTTTGAAATTGCGATGTTTACTGGATGCTTACGGTATATACAGGATTAGAATCGACTTCTTTTTTTTTTTTTGCTAATTCCATCTTCGGACTCCCACCTGTAGTGACGTGGGCTCAACCTCGCCTCCTCGCCACACCAGGCCTCGCCACCTGGCGATCGCCAGGTGGCGATCAAAAAATTCAGTAATGGGGTGGCGAGTGGTGGCGTGTGATATAGGATTGGAAGGGAATGCCCAGAGGCCATAGTCAAACAGTGGTATATAGCTAGATTTGGATATCTTACATAATATATTGATCTTTTGTCTTGAACCACCATCTTGTCAGCAGTCTTGCCATCCTCTTGCACTACATGTAGTGCTTTGTATATCTGTACTTCCTACAGTATGCATAATCATGTTGGGCCAGCTGAGTATCTTGTAACTGCTCATTGCTCACTCATGGGTGTTGATCCCAGATCCACCCATTCTTGCCTCCTCCTTCCCTCTTGGCTTCAGCTATGCGAGAAGTTCAGAGTGAACGCTTCACAATGGTGGGGGCACCGCGGACTTCACCAAAGCATGGTTGAAGTCTGCATTTCTTGGTAGAGGGAGAGCTGGAGAGTTGTGGGAATGCGCCAGCTCATCACAGGAGGAACCTTAGCATGGATGGTAGCTGCTGCTCGCGCTCTTCGCGGCGGGCTTACTACTTCATGTGAAAGGGCTCATCCATCCTTCAGTTGGATGAACCATTGACTTTAGCTTGTGCTTGCACAGCAGGTTGAGGTTTGTTCGATTGGGGTGCTGTGCTGACTCTGAGCAGCTGGGCTTTGGGATTTCACGACTACGCGGCCTGAAGTCTACTGTGAGGAGAGTTCCTCTCACCTATGTCTGGATTTCGCGACTACGCGGCCATTGACTTGGTGAGGAGGTTGCCCACAACCAGTGTTGCCTGCTGCTTTGTGCTGCTTCACTGTCTCTCGGACTCCACCTGTTCCTCAACCATTTCCCTTGTCTTTTAGCATCTAGGCCTCTCAAGAACAGCCAGATGTTCATTGACATCCCTCCAGTTCAGTCTGCTGCTCTGGAAATTATGTGCTATGCCCTACTATGCTTCTCTCCCAATCTTTGCTGTTTTCTTGCTTGAGGAATGAGTATTCTCATCCTCCTTACTTCTCTATGAACTCCCTGGAATGGCTCCTCTTGGTTTCTGAATGGTTAGAAGGGTTTGGAGTGGTTTTGGGTTGGATGGGGTTGATGGGACATCAACATGGGACTTATTCACATCATATCTCGCCAACCGACACCCCGATTGCTCTCGTCTCTTTTGCGCTGGGAAGCCCTCGTTCATACCTTTCTTTGGACCCCATGAACTCGCCAAACGGTCGCGTATTGGCTGCGCTTCACCTACTTCAGCCTGGTATGACCAAAATGAACATATCTCGTCCGTTCTCGGCGAGATCCTCGTCGTTCCTTTTGTTCTTTGGCTCGTTTTGAAGCCACGGTCAATGCGCTTCTGGGGAGCCCTCATACGCGTCAAACGGACGAGCGGTTCCTGTGTTACAGCACCATCCCTCCAACAACCACTTACATGTGACTTGTTCATGTCATATCTCGCCGACCGACGCCCCGATTGCTCTCGTCTTTTTTGCGCTAGAAAGCCCTCATTTACACCTTTCTTTCGACTCCATGAACTCGCCAAACGGTCACCTATTGGCTGCGCTTTGCCTAGTTCAGCCTGGTATGACCAAGATGAACCTATCTCGTCCGTTCTCGGCGAGATCCTCGTCGTTCCTTTTGTTCTTTGGCTCGTTTTGAAGCCACGGTCAATGCGCTTCTGGGGAGCCCTCATACGCGTCAAACGGACGAGCGGTTCTCGTGTCACAGCACCATCCCTCCAACAACCATTTGCATGTGACTTGTTCATGTCATATCTCGCCAACTGACGGTCGTATCGCTCTCATCTTTTTTGCGTTGGAAAGCCCTGATCCACACCTTCCTTTGGACTCCCTGAACTCGCCAAACGGTCACCTGTTGGCGGCGCTTCGCCTAGTTCAGTCTGGTATGACCAAGATGAACATATTTCGTCCGTTCTCGGCAAGATCTCGGTCGCCTCTTTCGTTCTTTGGTTCGTTTTGAAGCCACGGTCAATGCGCTTCTGGGAAGCCCTCATACGCATCAAATGGACGAGCGGTCCTTGTGTTACAGTGCCATCTCTTCAACAACCATTTCCCCATTCCTATTGTCATAACCCGCTCGCATCGGACGTTCTATAGCCCGTTTTGGACGTTGGATTCGTACCTTTCCGACGCACCTATTTACGTTGATAACGGACAACAGCCTGGTCTGCAGTATGCATTTACTCCAGAACTGCAGTTTCTGGGTACTTCCTCTCTATCTCAACGACCACGGCTCGTCACGATACGCGAATTATACCGTTGGAAAGGTGTCGTTCGTAGCTTTCGAACGGGTATTTGATCTCCAGGAACGGGCCAGAAATCACTACGCTATGCTCAAACACATTTTTGGCTACCTCAGGATCTCCCCTCTATTTGGGGCGTTAAGACTTGATTGGAGGACTCTTATGGGCAGGGGAGACACCTCAACTGGTTGAGAGTTGCTGCTCGCGCATTACGCAGCGGACTCTTCTTCAGTCATGGTAACCTTCCTCTCAGAAGGCTGATTGCTGCTCGTGCATTTCGCGGCGGATCGGTGTGGAGGAGTTGCAGCTCGCGCATTACGCGGCGGACTCTTCTTCAATCATGGTAACCTTCTGAGTCCCTCAGAAGTACTGATTGCTGCTCGCGAGTTATGTGGCGGATCAGTGTTGAGGAGTTGCTGCTCGCGCATTACGCGGCGGACTCTTCTTCAATCATGGTAACCTTCTGGCTCCTGATTGCAGCTTGCATGTTTTGCGGCGGATCAGTGTTGAGGAGTTGCTGCTCGCACATTATGCGGCGGACTCTTCTTCAATCATGGTAACCTTATAGATTGCTGCTTGTGTGTTGCATGGCCTGTGTCCACTCTGGGGGGCAAGATTTATGACAACATTTTTTTTTCTCTCCCCCTTTCCTTCTTTCCTCTCATCATTCCTACCCAACTGGCACCACCTCTACCTACTCTGACACCAACTTACGATCACAGCTTGTAATTTTCCACTGCACGATCTCTTCGCCTCTATCCTCCCTGGCTTGATTCTTGAGATTCGCACACTGGAAAAGTGGGGGGCTGTAGGGGAGTATAGGTGGAAGATGGGAGGAGAGGCGCAAGCCTCTATCCCATTACACACTCCCCACGTCCAGATGACACACCACAATGGAAGCAAGCTACATCATCTTGATGGGTAAAGGGAGTTGAGTTGGGATCAACGATCTGAGTGGAGAGGCGCAAGCCTCTATCACACTATACATGTCTTATACCCAGACCACAAGTATGATGGAAGCATGCTACACCATCTTGATGGGGAAAGGCAATGGAGTTGGGATGGATGACCTGGAAGCCATCCACTTGCATGGTTTCCCAGTACTCATGGTTATACATCACTGAAGAGAGAATGGGAGGATCATATGGGTATTTCTGGGTTAAGCTGGGAGCTTACAGTGACCAGCTTTCCAGATAGTAAATTATTTGGGGCCAAATTTTTTCTTTCTTTTATTCATCTTCTTTGCTTTGCTACCTTTTGGTCTCATTTTATCCTGATATTCACTCTGGGGGGCAAGAGGATTTCTATTCTATTATTCTTCCCCACCATTGTTTTCCTTACATGCCCTCTGGACATTGGGGGGCTTTGTGATATAGGATTGGAAGGGAATGCCCAGAGGCCATAGTCAAACAGTGGTATATAGCTAGATTTGGATATCTTACATAATATATTGATCTTTTGTCTTGAACCACCATCTTGTCAGCAGTCTTGCCATCCTCTTGCACTACATGTAGTGCTTTGTATATCTGTACTTCCTACAGTATGCATAATCATGTTGGGCCAGCTGAGTATCTTGTAACTGCTCATTGCTCACTCATGGGTGTTGATCCCAGATCCACCCATTCTTGCCTCCTCCTTCCCTCTTGGCTTCAGCTATGCGAGAAGTTCAGAGTGAACGCTTCACATGGCGAGAGCTACTTTACATAATTTTGGCTTCTGTCCGCTTCTGTAGGGATGAAAAATTTTATGTGCACTATATACCGAGTTTTCACTACTCGGAATGTCTAAAAAGGGAGGACATCCCATGGACGAATTTGTTCACGCCCATTTTACACCCATTGGTAACAAAACAGCCTAAAACGATGGAATATGCAGTCGACGCTGGATGACATTCGGGCAGGAAAGGCTACTACTGTACTAATACGACCAACTCTTCATGCCCCTTGGGGTGTGACACCTTTTGACCATCTCTTCGTCCCTTCGTTGTCCCGTGTGATGCGTGACGAAGAGTTTTTGCTCTTCATCTGCTACATATCTCTCAGGTGGTTTGGCCCGGTGACCTGTCAATTTTTTTGACTGGAAGGTAAGCACGCATTTCTCAAGTAGGACATGGTTTGGAATATGCCAGATGTGATGTATAAAATACAAGGCACCGCAGGTCCGGAAAAAAATGACTATTTTAATTCAAAAAAAATCTCTTCAAAACTTGGTGTGATGCGTGACATCACACCCACTTCTCTTCCTTCGGAACCCTTTGTGATGCGTGACGTGAAGACTTGGTCGTATTAGTACAGTACCATTGTTGTTGATGATGAACTGGAGCTTGGTTCTCCAGCTCAGACAGTGGATTCTTGGGATCCTGCCTTGTTACTTCATTCCTTAGGTGTATAGGTGATGTATTACTATGCATAACACCGTAGAGGTTCATAGTTTTTCACAATCAACATTATTTACTCTTGCCACTCTCGCCACCATTCGCCAGGCTCCCACGCCATGTGACTCGCCATGACGGCGAGTGGCGAAAGGGTTTGGAGGTTCAGCCATCAGCACTACCCACCTGGCAACCCGCTCAACTTTGCATATGACGGAGGGGACTTCGTTGGTTGATCGTTAGTATCTCTTTCTTACAAGTCGACAACGCCCACACTAAACGGCTTTTCCATTCCAGACCTGGCTGGCTTCTTTAACGATGCCCAGCTCGACGACGCTAGTACAGTCTCGAAAAGCTCCACAAATGCTAGGTTGCTGTCGTCCTCTTGATCATAAGGCTTTGGTAAGTTATCGCCCTTGCGTTACATATCCATTCGTACCCTTCTCCCTTTCTCGGATTCTGAATTCTTTGCCACCTCGCATACATTTGATCTTTTGCTTTGCTGACTCCCCCCATCCGTTACTCAGCAGGCCCTGGTTTCACAACACCAACGCAAGCCCTACTTCGATGGCCATACCGTCTTCCCTAGGTCCACCATGGTCCGCACGACCCGGCCACTTGTATCCCTTCGTGCACCAACTCACGAAGGAAACATTGCCATGGCTTAAACCTTCCAACGAACTTGCCTCCATACCGAGCTCGCTGATCCAACATCAACCTTTGCGAGTGACCCCAGCTGTGCGGCTATTAGGACATTCTCCCCTGCCAAACCATGCTCAATACTCAGAGCTTCTCGGTTACCTGATTCGAGCCTCTACGTGTCGTTACATACATTGTATACCACACAGTGGTCCAATTTCTGCCCGTAATACGAGCAATTGCTGTCTCTGAACTCAGCGCCCACACTGCGTAGATTTTCCGTCAATGTACCATTTGTCGAACGTACTCAGTTCATGTTTACTTCGTACCAGTCGTCATCATCATAAAGCATTGTGAAACTTGTGAAAGTAGGAAGTATCAGCAAGCGCTTGTGCCAGTTCTGGCGCAACAAGACAAGCTACACAAAATCAGCCTGGGCAGCGTTACGATTATACGTTATCGCTCAGTTGCAAGTAACATAGTCAAACCTACAGGCTAGGATCGCGTGAATGTTGATGTCATTTCAGTTCTTCGACTCAAACCCTATTGGCTGGACAGAGTGAAAGCAACGTATCCGCACCCCAAAGCTATCCACGACTGTTGTAAGTACCAACCCGACACATCCGAAGCACTCAAGTCGACCTATCCCCCCTCCATCGAAGTCGTAGTTCGCGTGAGAACAGACAAGGCCCTACCGACGAGTTTGGTGTTTCTCATCCCAGGCTTTTGACTTCAGTAGTTCGGCATAGGGTGTAAAACTGTTGTGAAAGAAGGAAGATGTCAGTGACTTGACGCCGACCGCGTCTAAGTAATCCTGACTTACAAGAGCCCCATCGCATTCTTATCTTTTCGACTGCAGGGGGCCGCTGAGCAGGATATTCCGTTTCCGGGTTGTCGGACGATCACACCGCACTACTTGTCGCACGGCGAACCCAAGGCTGAGCGGCCCAAGCTACCGTGAATGTAAGGATCACGCGACGACTCATGGCAGTATATACGTACCTTCCTCTGCTGCTTAAGGAATCAACGTAACAGTTTTGGCGTTATTAGTGCCAAGTATCGGGAATGCGGGATAAAGGAGCAGCTGCAGATGAAGAGCTGGGTTTACGGCAGCATGCTTGATCATAGGTGATTGGAAGCGGGATATATGTGGCCTTCGTCCGTGTCATGTGTTTGAGAAAGCAGAGAAGGCGTCTCAATGAGGTAGAGGTAGCTGTCTGGGAAATCTCGCAGCACAAAGAGAAGGTTGTGAGGAGTATTAAGTGTGTGGGAAGAGGATGACGACAGCTGCGTTCGTTGCTCAGAGGATGAATGGGAGCGGAAGGGAACGAGCAAATCCACTTTTGAGAGGGGCTATAACTCGCTCATACGAACGGCATGTGTCGTCGACACTTTGGGCCCGAGAGGGAGGGAGCCTATGCAACAAATGTCTCTGAGGATTTCCCGAATGCGCCGATGTGCGTAGACACAGCGGCGTATTTCAAGGTCGTTATATGCGCGAGTCGCTGATATGGATTCGTTGAAGTCCGAAGTCCTTCATGAGGAAGACACCTCGAAGACACCCCTTGAGCTTAACGCCAGTTCCTTGAGTCGGTGACCAGAGCCGCGGACGTCGACTTCACTTGAACCGCTAACCCAAAAAGCTAGAGCGGAAACAGCTTTAGACTCTAGAAAAAGAGAAGAGAAAGCACGAACTCACCCTGGGATGACTCTGTAGTCACATATCATTCGGAGCAACGTATTCACACTACTCCCTGAGACTCCCAAGGCCCATTGCTTCAATCGTTCGGTTCGACTGGACGCTGTTGACATTCCCTCATCCTTCGTCCGAGCGCGTGAGTAGGAAGTGGAGTATTTTTCGCGCGTAAAGCTTGTTGATGTGGGTCACTGCGGTCTGAATTTGAACTTCAAAGCAAATGGCAAATATCAAAACATAACGGTACCTTTCACCTCGACCATGACGCGTGTATGACGTTCTACAACTGCACGCGGAGTGCTGGGCCCTTCCGACCGACCAAAGCAGTCGGACGTGCACTACCTAGTACTTACTACAAAAGACTCTTTGGCCCCACTCTCCGACTACCGCGAACAGTTGAGGATTATAGGACGCAATGCCAGCTCCTATTCGCCGAAAACTCGTACTGATAGGTGATTGTGGAGGGAAGGTTTGTCCGCACAAATCACATGTGCGGTTTGCACAGATTACATTGATTGTATCACGCAGACGTGGTTGATCACTTTGTTCTCGAAAGGGACCCTGCCAGAGGTATGTCGATGTTAATGGATTGGAACGTCACACTCACAGCTAACAATCATGAACAGATATCATTTATGACGATTTTTGAAAATTACGTTGCCGACATTGAAGTGGATGGGAAGCATGTCGAGTTGGATTTATGGGGTACGTGTGGTGACGCATCCTACGATGACTTGCGTCGTCTGGTATACACCAAATTGCACGCTATTCTTTTATGCTTTTCCATTTCTAATCCTGATATCCTGGACAACATACAAGAGAGGGTGCGTAGCAAGCTCCTCAATGCCGCGGTGCTAATATTCATTTTTCGATTATCACAGTGGACCAGTGAGATAAACCAATTCTGCAAGGGACTCCCTATCATCCTTGTAGGTTTGAAAAAAGACCTGAGAAAAGATCCCGGAGCCATTGACGAACTACGGAGGATTGGGCAACGTCCATCGACCATTGATGAGGTATGTCGAGCTTGACTCCGAAGGGATACCCTCGCCCACTACCATCTTATACCAGGGACAGGAACTCGCCGAAAAAATCGGAGCGAGGCACTATGTTGAATGCTCTAGCGTGACTGGAGAAGGGGTTCGCGAAGTGTTTGCAATTGCAACTCGTGAGGCATTGCTTCCCCGTCCAAAACCCCCTCCAAAGGGGTTTAATAGGCTTAAGGGACTGTTAACGTCATCATCGAAAACTGAAGACGTGGATTCCGAAACAGCGCCTGAACTAGATACTTCCAAGGAGCAAAAATTGAAGAGATTATTTGGAGCAGCCGTGGCCATTGCGCCCCCTCCGCTTGAAAAGTTTAGGTTGCTGATCATCGGGAAAACGGGGTGCGGCAAAACCACAATTCTGAATAAAGTTAGCGCTTCAAATCATGATGGGCTTTTGCATCTTAGAGGCCACTAACTTTTCGTTACAGGTCTGTGGCAGGAACATGGTAAGAGTGATCAAGCTCTCGCAAGGCTCAAATTATATTCCCGCTATTTAAGGTGGACGCACCTAGTACCACAGTGAGTTCAATTTTGTTTCACTTCTAATATCACGCACAAACCAAAGGCGATGTCTTCAGAGAGGTACCCACGATATTGAGAAAGAAATTGAATTCGAAGGGAACAGCAACTTTATTGCGCATGATTCCGAGGGGTTTGAAGCGGGAAAGCAGGCAGAGGTGGACGTTGTTCGGAAATTCATCGATAGCCGTTCACGGGCAGACGACATAAATCAGAAGTTGCATTTGGTGTGGTTCGTCTTGCTCCTTTCTCTCATCATGGGCAAGCTCAGCCAAATTGTCGCAGGTACTGCATGGAGATGAATTCTCGGCCTATCCAGCAAGCGGAGAAAGATTTCTTTTCAATGCATTTGACAGGTAAGATTCAAACGTGAATCAACCTCTTCACATGTGACGTTTCCCATAGTACCGGTCGTGGCCATTGTGACCAAGTTCGACACATTTTTACAAGATATGCAGCAGAAGTTGGAAGAAAAAGCCGAAGAAGAAGACGACGAAGTTGGCGATGACGAGCTCGAAAAGCTTGCTCTCATCGAGGCGGACAAACGATTTGAGCAACACTACAGGATACCCCTTTTGAGCATGCAGAATCCACCTTGGTCCGTTGTGACTCTGTCTGAAGGTGAAATAGCTTGGTGTGCAAAGTTGCACCGTCTTTGACAAGAAATTAATTGAAGTGCACAAGTCGGCTCCGCACGATGGTCGCTTAGCCTCACTGATTGATGAAACGCTGAAGGTATTGTCTCTAACAGAAGCACAGCGTCAAGCACGAAATGGTTATGACCTTCGCACTTTCTTCGCCTCCGCCCAAAATGCCGATACTAAGTTAAACTCATCACGTCTGCTGCGTGAGTATCGTTGGCCTTCATCATTGCGTGCTTCATTCATTGAACGTTGACCCCTGTTCCTCTAGAAATGGATTAAACTGTTGGTGCTCAATAGATATATCTGACCCTTGTCTTAAGCCGTTATACCCTCAGGGAACTATTACAAGAATTACTCCGAAACGATGTTTCGTGGTGGACCTTTCATCAAGACCTGGTAAACCTTTTGGACGGATCCTACATCGGAGGTTCACGCACCCATCAAGGTAGGTGACTCAATTCACTGCAATACCAAGTTCATTGATACATCTCATTCCCATAAGCTTACTCGTCTCTTGGAAAAACATTTAGATGACAGCCGACGTCTCATTAGTAGGCCACCCTAAATCATCCGACCTCACGAGGCGAACGGCGATCCCGATTTGTTGGCTTTTTGTGGCTAGGAACAGCGGGTAGCAGGTCAGTGAATGTTTTCTGAGTTGGAATGGCTATCAGTATGCTGACTACGGCAATGTTAAGACACGACACTCATGGAAGAAATCTACGCTCTCAATATCAACGATGAAAAAACGCTTGAAGTTCTGATAAAATGGTACGATCAGGACAGCAATACTGCGGTATACATTCGGAAGGAAGTCATGAGACTTTATCGACAACGCCGGTCACAGATGTACAGTACCAGGTGTCGAAGGTATGGTCTGAGGAACTTGCACAGCCGCTGATCGATATGGTCTGCAAACGACCAGTAGAGCTTCCATATTAAATTTATGAGCAAATTCATCTGTTAGAACAAACATGTGCTCACTTATATACCGTCAAATATACTTGATGGGTTACTCAATCAGCAGCTTGTGCGTAAGATACCTGGAGTGGGAGTGGACTAGCAAATCCACTTTTGAGAAGGGCTACAACTTCTTGCCGATGAGAACGGCACACTGTCCTCTTAAAAACTCTCCTGTGCTCCTTCCTCATGATCCTCAACCAATGCGTCAACACGTCGTCGCGGAGTCCAAGATAATCCTAAACGACAGCCTCAAATCCTCCCACTTGGTGGTCAGGTTGAGTTGCGAGCGAGCGAATTCCCCAACCGTGAGATCTAAGCTAGATCTAAGCTCGTAGAGTTGAATGAAAGGGTATGTGTCGTCGGCACTTTGGGTCCGAGAGGGAGGGAGCCTATCCAACAACTGTCTGCCAAGATTTTCCGAATGCCCCAATGTACATAGACCCAGGTTGTTATATGCGCAAGTCGTTGATATGGATTCGTTGCGACCGTGACGTCTTGGTGATGAGCTTATAGCCAGTACCGTAATGATCAGATACACTGATGTCGACTCCGCCTGGCACAATGGACGCAGGTTTAGACCCCAGAAAAAGAGATGAGAAAGCCAAGAGAAAGCACGAACTCTCCCGGAGATGATCGATGATCTCTAGTCGCGTATACGGTATTGCTTGGCAGAGCGACGTATTTACACTGATGCGCGTCCTCACTGGGCACGAAAAACACTGCAGCAATAGATCAGCCCTCTGGAGTTGCGACTATAAGATGTAACTCACTGATAAGCCAACATGGTATCCTTGCCATCGACGAAATCCCTTACATAAATGATCCACTCGTTCGGTCATACCCGGCCTTTCCTTTGATATCCTTCCTTTCATTCGCCAACTCCACGAAGGGCTTGTCAATTCATTCGCCGACCCCTCAGAGGATTTGTCAATTCTTGGGGATGGAGCCACAACCACGGATGAGGCTTTGGCGAAGTCGACGGTCGATTTAGAAAGCTCAACGGGTGACCCTCGTTCAGGTCGAGTGAACGCTATCGACATTCCCTCATCCTTCGTCCAAGCGCGTGAGTACGAAGTCGAGTATTTTTGGGGCATAAACCTTACTGATATGAGTGTCGTAGATGAATTTGAACTTGACCGTTCTAAAAGACCTCAAAACATAATGAACCTTTCATGTTATGGAGCGCTGTCGGGCCTTTCCGAGCGACCGAATCTGAACCTGTGCTACAAGCGATTTGGCAATCTCCTGCCTGTCCACTACCGGGAACGGTTGAGGATTATCATAGGACACGATGCCTCCAATTCGCCGTAAACTCATCGTCGTAGGTGATCGTGGAGGGAAGGTTTGTCCGGGAAAATCTCATTCAACGGATTGCACAGTTAACATTGTTCGTATCCGTCTCGCAGACGGCGTTGGTCATGGTGTTCTTGAAAGGGCCCTTCCCAGAGGTATGTCGATATTAATTGATTGGGACTGTAGCGTCACTTAACACTCATGAGCAGATATCGAACATAACGATTTTCGAAAATTACGACGCAGATATTGAGGTGGATGGCAAGCATGTTGAGTTGGCGTTATGGGATACGGGCGGTGACGAAGGCTATGATCGCCTCCGTCCTCTGGCATACCCCGACTCGCACGTTGTCCTTATATGCTACGACATCTCTAATCCCGATTCCCTGGACAACGTCCAAGAGAAGGTACGTAGCAAGCTCCTCAATACCTCGTTGGTGATATTTATTTTGCGATTATCGCAGTGGATGAGGGAGGTAAACTACTACTGTCCCGGACTCCCAATCATCCTTGTAGGCTTGAAAAAGGACCTCAGAAGCGATCCCCAAACCATTGACGGACTATGGAGGACTTGGCATCACCCAGTGACCGTTGAAGAGGTAGGTTGATCTAAACTCGGAAGGCATACCCTCGCCCACTACCATGACATACCAGGGGCAGGACGTAGCCAAGAAAATCGGAGCGAGGCATTATGTTGAATGCTCCAGCAGGACTGGAGAGGGAGTTCGCGAAGTGTTTCAAATTGCAACTCGCGAGGCATTGCGCCCCAGTCTAAAACCCCCTCCAAAGGGGTTCAATAAACTGATGAAGGGACTGTTAAAGTCATCATCGAAAAATGTGGAAGATGTGGATCTTGAATCAGCGCCCCAACTAGATGCCTTCGATGAGCAAGAATTGAAGAGGTTACTAGCAGCAGCCGTCGCCGTCGCGCCCCCTCCGCTTGAGAAGTTTAGGTTGTTGATCATCGGGAAAACGGGATGCGGCAAAACCACAATCCTGAACAAAGTTAGCACTTCAATCCAACTTTCGCATCTTGTGAGGCCACTAAGTTTCCGCTCCAGGTGTGTGGCGGGAATATGGTAAGAGTGATCAAGCTCTCGCAAGGTTTAGATTTCATTCCGGCCATTTGAGGTGGACGCGCCTAGCACAACAGTGAGTGCCAAGTCGTTCGATTTGCAGTCTCACGCTTAAATCAAAGGCGATGTCTTAAGAAAGGTACCCATGATATTGAGAAAGAAATCGAATTTGAGGGGAACAACAAGATTATTGCGCATGACTCAGAGGGATTTGAAGCGGGAAAGCAGGCAGAGGTGGACGTTGTTTGGAAATTCATCGATAGTCGTTCACGCGCAAAAGACATAAATCAGAAATTGCATATGGTGTGGTTCGTCTTTCTCCTTTTACTCGTTGTGGAGAAGCTCATTCGAACTGCTGCAGGTACTGCATGGAGATGAATTCTCGGCCCATCCAGCAAGCAGAGAAAGACTTTTTTTCCATGCCTTTGACAGGTAAGATCAAAGATGAATCACGCTCTTCAAACGTGACATTTTCCCATAGTACCAGTCGTGGCCATCGTGACCAAGTTCGATACATTTCTACAAGATATCCAGCAGAAACTGGAAGAAAAAGCCGAAGAAGAAGAAGACGAGGAAATTGATGACGACGAGCTCGAAAAGCTTGCCCTCATTGAGGCAGACAAAGGGTTCGAGCAGCACTACAAGAAACCCCTTGAGAGCATGAAGCATCCACCAAGGGCCGTTGTGACTCTATCTGAAGGTGAAACAGCTTGGTGTGCAAAGTTGCATCGTGTTTGACTAGAAATTACTTGAAGTGCACAAGTCGGCTCCGGACGATAGTCGCTTAGCGCGATTGATTGATGAATCACTGAAAGTATTGTCTCTGACAGAAACGCAGCGTCAAGCACGAAGCGGTTATGACCTTCGGACTTTTTTCGCCTCCGCCCAAAGTGCCGATAGTACAGTTAAACTCACCACGTCTGCTGCGTAAGTATCATTCGCTTTCATTACTGCGTGTTACGTTCATTGAACGTTCACCCCTGTTTCTCTAGAAATGGATTAAATTGTTGGTGCTCAATAAGTATATCTGATCTCTTTTCAAACGGTCACTTCGTCAGGGAACTATTATAAAAATCAATCCGAGAAGATGTTCCGCGGCGGACCTTTCATCAAGACTTGGGAAACATTTTGGACAGATCCTACATCGGGACCTCAAGCACCCAACAAGGTAGGCCACTCGATTCACTGCACTTCCAAGTCCATTGATGTTTTCTCCCCATAAGCTTATTCGTCTCTTGGAAAAACATTTGGATGACAGCCGACGTCTCATAGGTCACCCAAAATCATCCGACTTCGCCGAGGTGAACAGCGATCCCGATCTGCTGGCTTTCTGTAGGTGGGAACAGCGGGTAGCAGGTTAGTGAATGTTTTAATGGGTATCAGTACGCTCACTGCGGTAATGCTAAGACACGACGCTCATCATGGAGAAAATCTACGTTTTCGATATCAACGATGAGAAAACGCTTGAAGCTATGATAAAATGGTATGATCAGGGCTGCAATACTGCAACATATGTTCGAAAGGAAGTAATGCAACTTTATCGACAACGCTGGTCAGCTATGTGCCAGGTACCAAGGGAATGGTCTGAGGAAGTTGCACAGCCGTTAATCGATATTGTGTGCAAGCGACCAGTAGAGGTTCCAGGGTGAAGAGATCCTGTGATTTTCCAGAGAATGTGTAGACCTTCACAAGCGCCGTGTGGACGACCTACTTTGATACTGGGCCTGGTTTATCAGAGCCACAGATGAGAAATGGATCCTCATCGCTAAAGCAGGATCCAAGGCATTGCGAGTCCCGCTTGCACCCACAGTCCAGGTCGACAACGATGACGACACCACATTACTGCTATATTTCGTGAGAAACGGAGAAACTAGCAATGATCCGGCGTACATGAGCTGAATAGGAACGAGAGAATGCTACTTCATAAAAATTATCCAAGAACCGTGCTTACAAGTGGCCTCCAGATGTCGAAATGGTCCATCCAACACGGGCGCATAGACGAATAGATGCAAATCTTTCTTCTGTAAACCTCGCCATGCAAGCGAGATATTGGAATGTGTATTCTGAGAAGGTGATTGGCCTTTTGAGACGAGCATTAGATAGGATAGACCATGAATATCAAGAACACACAAGACAAGCAGCCTCATACAATCAAGCTTGTTATCTGCCCCATCCAGTCATGGCCGGCTGAGCCAAAAAGGTTTGAAAGGTGGCGATGGTAACCGAATGCATGTTTGGGAACACCCGCCCCAGGTGAGGCTTTGATCATCATGAAGAATGATAGAGTCAACTTTGGACGCTACAAACAGGTCATGAGCCCGCAGCCCCAGATGAAAATAAATCATGATTCTCACCATCCAAATTGAAAAAGAATCTTTGACCGAACCCAATAAGACCATGTCTGCAACGCCATCACCTCTCCTTCGTCTGGAGATATTGCAAACGAGTCTTTCAGTCGGAAACGGTGCCTAGATGCGGGCTTGAATAATTTGGGAGAGTTTCCGGGGGATAAGTGTGGGGTGTAGAGCGGAGGAAAGCCCGCCAGTCGACTCCGCTAACAATGGAAAATGCACAATATTTCCCTGATATCGGCTTCGATGAACCGCAATTCTAGTGCTTTCTGTGGTATCGGAAGAGTAACCGTGGTTCCAGGACAATTTTTATCTCAGGTAAACTTTGAGTGATTTCATGGGAGGAGACAAAAGGTAGCTCCTGATTACATAAAAAAGAGGTACCATGGGCATCCTTCGCAGTGAAATCCTTACCAGGCGGTTGTTGGAAACACGTTCCGAGGCCAATGGGAGACAAAGCAAGGTCCGCGTTAAGGTCAGAACACGAGATCCGCTTCGAACAACCAAAAGACATCTTGCCGGCCAAGTTCTCATTCCAAATCCAAGGACGATGGTCCCCGTGTGGTTGCGTCTAGATTCTTGGGTTAAGACAATGCAGGAGTTCAGGTATGGGAGGTGTGCTGATGTCGATGATGAGGGTGCTCAATGCTGCGGTGCGGGAAGGCTTGACGCTAGATTACGAGGGCAGACAAAGGGCAGAGCAAGGGCAAAGGACTGCTGAGTTTCGTGCAAGTTTTGTGACGTGGTGGAGACAACTCACCAGGAAGATGCCCGTTCACGAACGTCAAGCCAAAACCGATGAAGAAAGGATATAGGTTTCTTCATGGTCCCGCAAACTGAAAATTTCCATCTGTGGGCTCGGAGAAGGGAAGAACGCAGAACAATGATCTAAAAATAGATCGCTTCATCATCATTGCGGCTGCGAAGCACTTTCGACCAGCTTTCAACCAACTTTCAACGTCATCCCTGAAGAAGAAAAAAGAATGCCCCAATGTACATAGACCCAGGTCGTTATATGCGAAAGTCGTTGATATGAATTCGTTGAAGTCCGACCGTGTCGTTGGTGTCATTGGTGATGAGCTTATAGCCAGTACCGTGAGTCGATGATCCATACACCGACGTCAACTTCGCCTGGCCTGCTGACCCAGGAAGCTAGAATGGAAACAAGTTTAGACCCCAGTCGAGGTAGAGAAGAGAAAGCACGAACTCGCCCTGAGATGATCTCTAACTCAGAGCGACGTGTTTACACTGGTGCGCGCTTGGGTGCGCGTCCTCGCTGGGCACGAAAAACACTGCAGCAATAGATCAGCCCTCTGTAGTTGCGACTATGAGATGTAACTCACTGAATCCTGATAAGCCAGCATAGTAGCCTCCTTGCCATCGACGAACTGGCCCAATCGTTCGGTCATACCCGGCTTTTCCTTTGATATTCTTGAGGTCCCTTTCATTCGCCAACTCCGAGTCGGCTTGTCAACTCATTCGCCGACTCCTCAGAGGGCTTGTCAATTCTTGCAGACCCGGGCCACAACCACGGACGAGGCTTTGGCGAAGTCGACGGTCGGATACTTCAACGCATAATCCTCGTTCGACTCGAGTGAACGCTATCAACATTCCCTCGTCAATCATCCTTCGTCCGAGCGCGTGAGTACTATGGAGTAGAGCATTTTGGGGGCATAAAGCTTACTGATGTGAGTGCCGTTGATGAATTTGAACTTGACTTGAACTTTGAAAGACCTTTCGAGTCAGAGAACAAAAAACGTCAATAAATTTATTTTTAGATCTGTTTTGACTACAGTGTGAGTGAGACTCTGAAACCTAGTACCCTTTCGTAGCTCTCATCTCATCTCACAAGGTGCGATCTCCATCATCTTGTACACTGGCAGTATCTCACTCTGTGTTTTTATAGCGACGAATCTCAACCTTCAGCAACTCCACCTCACCTTCACCAGCGACACCATCAATTTCATGGCTTCCGAGCACAGCCCTACCGCCTTCGAAAGGATCACTTATTACAACGGCATCACTGGGAATGACGAACACCCTATTCTCGTGTACCGCACCGATGCTCTCACTAGGCCATTCTCCAAGCCCGTCGGCCGATTTCCATATCTCCCCATAAAATCGGTTCGCGGAGTCTTTGATACGCCGCTGAACAAGGTCTGGGATGTTGTTGGTCCCCAGATTTGTGACATCATCAAGGCGCGGGATATTTTGTGGTCCTCCATTGACACGGCCCGCTTTTTCACTCACGGTCCGCCAGGAGAGGAGGAGAAGGGTACTCTCGGACCGGTCGTAATTTGGATTGGCGTCAAGCCTGGTCTGACCTCAGCCGACACTGCCCACAACACCTCTCAGGAGATCCTTGCTCTTTTGAAAAAGGATGGTGTTGAGGATGTTGAGGTGGAGTGGAGAGAGGCTGTCTTGCAGAAGCTTGCAGGTCCCCCGCTCATGCGTCATGCCGAGAGCAGGGATCCCACCCACTATGCTCGGCGATTTCTCACTGCTCTTCACGCTGTTCCACTTACCGCTGAGAGTATGGAAACGGACGACTCCCAGGGCACTCTGACCTTGTGGATGCACGAGAACAAGGACGAAAAGGGTAATCCCAGCGACAAGGTGTACGGGATCAGCAACTGTCATGTTCTTCGGAAAAACATCACCGTCGACTACGTGTTCAAGGGCGGAGAATCCAAGGACCACGTTGGCGTCTGCGGAATGCGTCGCTTCCAGCGTGGACTCGATGAGATTGCAGATGCCATTGAGGCTCACGAAACTGACGCTGACGTTTTTGCTAGCAAAGTCGTTAGACTTCAAACGAACGGAGATCAGAGCCCGGCGAATGCGGAAAAAGTAGCCTATAACCAAGACCTGGTGAACAAGAAGAATGAATCCATCGCCGAACTCAAGAAGCTTCAGGTCGAGGTTACGAAGTACTGGTCGAACATGCGGCTAGACCGTAATATCGGATATGTCGAATATGCCCCCTCTATAAAGGTCGATCAAGAAAACACAAAGTACACCTCCGACTGGGGAGCATTCTTGGCTGCAAAGGCAAGGTCGCGGATGGCTTTGTCGGGAATGTCGTTGATCTGGGTGCGCTTTATCTTTGTCGCATTTCCCTCGCCTGATGCAATCAACCTTTATGCAGGAGCGAAGTTCACTCCTTTCCAGCTAAAGCGTATGTTCTATCCCCAGAGTCCGACCACATTCAAGTATCCCGACGCTAGGATGCTTCGGATCGTTGGTTGTGCTACGAGGGAGGAGCTCGCCGTCCCTGCGGAGTTCGACAATGAAGGAGAGCGCTGCCTCATGGTCGGTAAAGACGGAAACGCCACCGACCTCACTGTCGGGCGCTACTCCGGCCTCGAATCCTTCACTCTCAACGAAGTCGGCGTCGAATCCAGGGAGCTCGCCATCTACAATGCCGGCAACGAGCGCAGTGTCGAAGCCTTCGCTGCCAAGGGAGACTCTGGTTCTCTTGTTTGGCACATGAAGGATGGCAAAGCTTATATCGTCGGTCAGCTCCACTCAGGCGACAACAGAGGCGGTTCGACCAGAAACCACGTTACCTATTGCACCCCTGGCTGGTACCTCCTCGCCGAAATCAAGAAGAAATACAAGTATGCTGACTTCTATCGCACGACTTGGGACGCTTGAGGACAGGGTTTCTTCGTCTGTTTTGGCCTTGTCACTTCCACTATGCCCCCATTTCCTCGTTGTCGACTGCGAATCCATCTCTCTGCACTCCCCAGTCCGGACTCTCGTTTCTTCGCTCCCGGTTGCGCCCTTGGTGCATGGGAGTGTCTTGCTCGTTGGGATCACTCAGGTTCTTGGTTTTCTTCCGTCTCGTCTTTTCGCAACGATCACTAACGGCTTCAGTCTACAGTTTCTTGGCGATGCATTCACGTTTCTGCTACTTCCACTTTGTCTCGGTTCCCTGCTTGTTAATTATCTGTTAGTTGTCAGTAACGGCAGATGGAGGTTCCAGCTTAGTAGATTCATGCGCAGAAATGGTTGCCAGGATATAGACAACGTGGTTGACGGGGAGAAGCTTTGGAGTAATCTTTGGAGTCCGGCAAATACATTGCGGGAGAGTTGATAATTTTTCTCATTATATGTTTGTGTTTTAGGTTCACACTTGGTTCACACTAATCGTCCTCTGTGGGGTATTACTTACTGTGATATATAAAATAACGGCAGCAATGTGAGTGTAACTCCCGAGACTGTTGAAGATACTTATAGCAAGTGTCAAGGTTGTTTTGCTAATGCGTCACGAATTCATCTCCGACACCATCTCTCTGACCATCGCTTCCACCTGCTTCTACCATCAAAAATGTTGCAAGGGATTTTCCCCACTCAGTACTTCAAGAACTTTGCGGACGGGACTCGGACGACATGGCACAAGCGAGATTAATTAGAGACTGGAGTCGCAGATGTCGGACGCCACCGCCAACGTCACGATACCTGAACCACGATAAGATTCAGTTCAGCTTACTACACAAGTCTCAACCTCTCGTTTGGTAGATGTGTATGCTCAGTGTGCATTCCCTCGTCCTTCGTCCGAGCGCGTGAGTCCGAAGGGGAGATTTTTCATGGGTAAAGCTTACTGATATCGTGAAGAGGTGCCGTCGATGAATTTGAACTTTGAAGCAAATATATCGCCAGGCAGATGTCAAAACATAACAGAACCTTTCAGACGACAAAAAGTAACGACGTCGACCAATATTTAACCACTGTTGTCCAACACGTGGGGGTGCTGTCGGGCCTTTCCGAGCGACCCAATCTGAACGTGTACACCAAGCAATTTGGCATTATCCTATTCACTACCGCGAACGGTGGAGCATTATAGGATGCGATGGCTGAGATTCGCCGAAAACTCGTCATCGTAGGTGATTATGGAGGGAAGGTTTGTCCGGACAAACCACAATGCGGATTACGCAGATAACATTGATTGGATCTCCCAGACGTCGTTGCTTATTGTATTCTCGAAAGGAACCTTCCCAGAGGTATGTGGATATTAGTTGATTGGAGCGTGACAGCTAACACTCGTGAACAGATATCAGTCCCAACTGTTTTTGAAAATTATGTCGCCGACATTGAGGTGGATGGGAAGTATGTCGAGTTGGCGTTATGGGATACGGCTGGTGACGAAGGCTATGATCGCTTGCGTCCTCTGTCATACCCCGACTCGCACGTTGTTCTTATATCCTTCAACATTGCTAATCCCGATTCCCTGGACAACGTCCTAGAGAAGGTGCGTAGCCAGCTCCTCAATACCTCGGTACTAATATTTATCTGTCGGTTGTCGCAGTGGATTAGTGAGGTAAACCACTTCTGTCCCGGACTCCCTATCATTCTTGTAGGCTTGAAAAAAGACCTCAGAAGAGATCCCAAAACCATTGACAAACTACGGAGGACGAATCAACGTCCAGCGACCGTTGAAGAGGTAGGTTGAGCTAAACTCGGAAGAGGTGCTCTGGCCCACTACCATTTCATACCAGGGACAGGAAGTCGCCAGGAAAATCGGAGCGAGGCACTATGTTGAATGCTCTAGCAGGACTGGAGAGGGGGTTCGCGAAGTGTTTCAAACTGCAACTCGCGAGGCATTGCGCCCACGTCCAAAACCCCCTCCAAAAAGATTCGATAAACTTAAGGGACTGTTAAAGTCATCACCGAAAAATGAAGATGTGGATTCTCAATCAGCGCCTAAACTAGATACATCCGAGGAACAAGAGTTGAAGAAATTATTGGTAGCGGCCGTCGCAGTTGCGCCCCCTCCGCTTGAAAAGTTTAGGTTGTTGATCATCGGGAAAACGGGGTGCGGCAAAACCACAATTCTGTACAAAGTCAGCACGTCAAACTGGTTTTTGCATGTTATGAGGCCACTAACATTTCGTTCCAGGTGTGTGGCGGGAATATGGTAAGAGTGATCGAGCTCTCGCAATGCTTAGATTTCATTCAGTCCATTTGAGGTGGACGCGCCTAGCACCACGGTGAGTGCAAAGTCGTTCGACTTATATCACGCACAATCTAAAGACGATGTCTCAAGAGAGGTACTCATGATATTGAAAAAGAGATTGAATTTGAAGGGAACAACAAGATTATTGCGCATGATTCCGAGGGATTTGAAGCGGGAAAGCAGGCAGAGGTGGACGTTGTTTGGAAATTCATCGACAGTCGTTCACGCGCAAAAGACATAAATCAGAAATTGCATTTGGTGTGGTTCGTCTAGCTCCTCTTTCTCGCTGTGGACAAACTCAGCCGAATCGTCACAGGTACTGCATGGAGATGAATTCTCGGCCCATCCAGCAAGCTGAGAAAGACTTTTTTTCGATGCCTTTGACAGGTAAGATTCAAAGATGAATCACGGACCCTCTCTCAACGTGACGTTTCTCACAGTACCGGTCGTGGCCATAGTAACCAAGTTCGACACATTTTTACGAGATGCGCAGCAGAAATTGGAAGAAAAAGCCGAAGAAGAAGACCAAGAAGTTGACGATGACGAGCTCGAACAACTTGCTATGATTGAGGCGGACAAGCGATTCGAGCAGCACTACAAGAAGCCCCTTTTGAGTATGCAGCATCCACCAAGAGCCGTTGTGGCTCTATCCGAAGGTGAAACAGCTTGGTGTTCATTGCCGTATCGTGATTGACAGAAGGTTACTTGAAGTGCACAAGTCGGCTCCGGACGATAGTCGCTTAGCCCGATTGATTGATGAAACGCTGAAAGTATTATCTCTGACAGAGACGCAACGTCAAGCAAGAAGCGGTTATGACCTTCGCACCTTTTTCGCCTCCGCCCAGACTGCTGATACTAAAGTCAAGCTTATCACGTCTGCTTCGTAAGTATCATTCGCCTTCATCACTGCGCGTTTCACTCATTTGCTTCTCTAGAAATGGACTCATTTGTTAGTGTGCACTAAGTATATCTGGCCCCCTTTTTAAACGGTTATTCCCCAGGGAACTATTACAAAAAACAATCCGAGAAGATGTTCCGTGGCGGACCTTTCATCAAAACTTGGGAAACATTTTGGACAGATCCTACATCGGGGCCTCAAGCACCCATCAAGGTAGGCGACTCGATTCACTGCACTAACAAGTCTATTGATATATGTTTTCTTCCCATAAGCTTATTCGTCTCTTGGAAAAACATCTGGATGACAGCCGACGTCTTATAGGCCACCCTAAATCATCCGACCTGACTGAGGTGAACAGCGATCCTGATTTGCTGGCTTTCTGTAGGTGGGAACAACGGGTAGCAGGTTAGTCGTGTTTTCTTGGTTGTAATGGGTATCAGTAAGCTGACTATGGTAATGCCAAGACACGACGCTCATTATGGAGAAAATCTACGTTTTCAACATCAGCGATGAGAAAACGCTTGAAGCTATGATAAAGTGGTATGATCAAGGCAGCAATACTGCAGCATACATTCGAAAGGAAGTTATGCAACTTTATCGCGAACGCCGGTCAGAGATGTACCAGGTACCAAAGGAATGGTCTGAAGAGGTTGCACAGCCATTAATCGATATCGTCTGCCGTCGACCGGTAGAGGTTCCAAGTTAGATTATCATTTGCGAGCAGATTACCAGAACATATGTGTGCACTACATATATATCATTGAATATACTTGGTCGATTCCAGATGCTGACCGAAAGAGCTACTTGGGTAAAATACCTATGATTTGGGATGGACGTTAACGTTGCATTCCTGGAGTTTGTGTATTGTGTTACCTACCAAGATCTGGTGTAACAGGTCCATCCAAAAAAACTACGGAGGGAGTAACGTGTACCGGATGAGAGTCTTCGAGTTTAACCTGCGTGTGGCAGCCAGACTGCGTCACATGTGTAAGGGACATAAATTCATAATCCTCCAGCAGCGTACTGGGTATTTCCAACTGGACGATCTGGCACAGATTGGAGTATGAGAGACCTTTTGGCTTTGCCAGCCCGATCAACGCCTGTATCCAAGATTGCCGGTTTTCGTCCCTTGAAACCAATGACCAACACGAAACGACCTCGACATGTAACCGAGCAGGCAGAGATGCATTCTTTCCGAGAAACTGGAACTCCGCGCTTGGTAGGGTATCGAGAAGCTCTATACCAGCCTCTTGTGCATGAGGGTCGTCTACGTTGAATCCCCACCAAACGACACCGTAACTGTCGCCCTGGGTAATGCGTGATCCATAATTTCTCGTCTCCAGGTACGACGAAGACTCTGCTCCCAAATGTCCTGAGAACATTCCCTTGATGGATGGTGAACCCAACCCCGCAGAGCCCGAGAAGCCCAGTGCGGAGCTGCTCTGTCGGGTTGTGACTTCCGTGCTTTCGAGTCCTATTGCGGGCGTTCGAGAAGGTTTGATCGCATCCACTCTTGTTAATTCCTCCTTGGAGTCTATCACCACTCTAGCGTGGACCTGCTCGTAACCCCTTGTCGGTATCGCTCGGCGGCCTTGAAATTTCAGCTTTTTGAACTCTACGCATGACTTTGGGAGTCGTTTCGGTTTTGAACGAGGAGGAAAAGTCTTTTGAACAGGTAAGCAACCTTCTTGCGAATAAGAGTATATAAATCACCTGTATTATAAGCCTTCCGTTGACTTGCAGCTCCTGGAAGACTTTTGGTGATGAAGTGTTCGCGGTAGTAGCATAGACCTTCGCTTGAGCGTCAAAGGAAACGGCCGGCAATGACGACGTCAAGCTACCGTCTGTCGGATCATCAGGATCCTCATGATCTGGATTGCCATCGTCGCCCTCACGGTCCCCAGATTTCTCGTCCTCGCCTTCGTCATTCCCTGCGTCATCCGCATCTTTCATCTCTGAATCGCCACCTTTCAACTCGTTCCCGCTGAAGCCTGAAGGAGCAGACGTTCCACCGTTACTCCAAGAACCTTGCGGACAGGACACGACCTGAATTGAAGTTGGTGTAAGATTAGAACGGATATCAGCATATCTCTCTGTGCGAGAGAAGACGAGTTCGTCCCAGCTTAAAAGTGTTTTGTCATTTTGGAAGACAGGTATCTGGTACGTAGAGGTAGGCGTGAAAAGTGCCCCAGGGAGTGGAGAGAGTATCTTTCCGAGTCTGGTGACAAGGGACTCCGTTCTCTGAGCGATATCGACGGAACAGAATACGTGAATCTCTGGTAGGTATCCCGTTCCTGATTGCATGAGGGCCTCATTGTAACCAGCTAAGACAGCATACTCCGACCTAGCAATTTGGAAATCTGCAAAGGCTATCTCGATGACCATCTCTTTATCCTGAATACCCTCGAGCGCGCTCTCTGCACCTACGACGAAATGTTTGCCAATCACAGACTCGTCGGTTGGTGGTTTCGCCTCGTCCTGAGTATGTAGCTTCAAGCTAGAGGCGAAGTTGACATTTGTGGAGGCATTTTGTACAGCGCGAGGTGGAAATGCGGACTGCGCATATGGAAAGACCCGAGGCGTAGAAGACACTCCGGGTAGATGAGGCGCAGCGATTTGGCCGTCCGAGGTCGGGAGGACATATCCTGGGTATGGTTGGACGGGATAGCCGGAGAGGTGGGTATAGATTGGTTCACGATCAGCTGAAGGGTGATAAGGGACAAGGCCTTGTTCATGAGGCGGCAATGGTGGGGCATGTTGCATGGTGGGATATAGGGGGTGGTCCTGGGGAAATCTATCTGCCCCACCAGGACCGAAGCCTGACTGCATCAATAACGACTCTACAGATGTTTGCGTTAGCTGCAACTGAGTCCCATCTTTTTCAGATGTAGGCCAATCCGATTGCACCTTCTTCGAGGGATAGGGATGTAACATCTCGATGTCAGAAGGGGGTGGCGTCATTTCGAATTCGAAGACGTGTGAAGTTGGCTTGGGCGGAGATGGCGCATCGGCGCAGGGCGCAGTGAATTGCGATACCCCCTTATCAAGGCGGTCCAGCCGCACAGATACATCCTCCACAAAGAGGGGAACGGAGTCAGTCGACGGGGTGCCAGTGTACGCTGTCATTGATGACTGTGAGGGCGACTGGAATGCAGGCAGTGCTGCATCCATTTTCGCGAGCGTTGACTCGACTAGAACGAGGCGATCGTTTAGTGAAGAGATACGATTATGAAGTGAATGGAGATCGCTATTTAGAAAATCAGCGGCGATCAGGAAAGTGATTGGTGAGCGTACATTTTCTCCACAGCTTCGGGTGCATAGATACACCTCGCTATGGTGCCGCGTTTTGCGCAACTCCCGCAAGGAGTCTTCCTGTCGCATTTTAGCTTGAGACGCTTGCACTAATGGGGATGAGCTTAGGACAGTTGAATGAGCAGAAAAGCACGTACTTCTGCGCATACGACGGTGACGCGTGTCCGAAGTTGCCTGGATTGAGGAGTTCATGAGAAACCAAGAGAAGAGCCTTTGATGACGCACGAGGCAACATTGGCTGCACGACCCGACAGCGAGGATTCGGAGGCCATTGCGGAAGGTTTACAGACGGGTCACAGTGGTGGTTGTGAAGCTTGAGCAGAGGGCGCTTATTGACAGGCTTAGCCATTTTTATCTATGTAGCCAGGTTTGAAGTATGTACTTAGCTGTTCTTAACGATTTCGTTTCGTCGTAAACTGTAACCTGATGAATTTCCTCGGCATCTTCACAACGACGACCCCCTTATAAGCAAAACGAGAGATGAGTAACTTGAAATGCGCAATTTCAAGACTCAGATGGCAGAGGCTGATGGAAAATCATAAGTGCGTGTGAACAACATCCTTCTCCTGACACGGCCTTTTCATCACTCAGGATCGCTCGAACATATAGATCTATCACACAGCACGGTCGGCGGCATGAGCAGCGATTATAAGGCTGCAAAAGAGGCCTTTGTGTCGGGAATGACAGGTTCCTCAATTACGCAAATAAACCTAGTGTCTTTCATTTGGTCCGTCAATCAGCTTGGCAGTAAACCTCAAAATCCTGCCTAACGTTCTACAGTAAATGTTGTCCTCGGTATCACTCTACTCAACCCTATGCACACGCCTTCCAACAAGCCGACGTATAAACTTCGCTCTTTCATGGATCCTCCTTGTACATGATACCTCGTCTTCTGTCGATGACCCTCTTCGCCAAGCCACCGATCACGTCTCGAACTTGGACACGACCCCTGCCGGCCTTGACGCACATGATGCTCATGACTATCCTTGCAATCCTGGTCGTGGATTTCCCCGCTCCCTTGCAAAGTGTGAGACCTACTGGCGTATCCTTCGTACATATGTCTCTTAATTGGCTTGAGGCTTATTTTGAGGCTGACAGTCCACAGATGGACCTTGGAGTTGGCTGGCGTGAAATCGATGAGGAAACGACATAGCTTCATTCCCCCGCAAACTGAAAATTTCTTCTGTGGATTTGAACAAGAAGGAAAAGAACAATAGAGAACAATCATCTAAAAAATGATTGCTTCACGGTCACTGCTCTGGTGACATGCTGCTCAACATCGTCCGCGTACTAATTCCCCACCCGAGAGCGTACGCTCGTCTTGACCCTTCTCTGGGCGCTTAGCCGCTTCTATCTCAATATCAGCTGAAGTACTTTCTTCCACATGCATCTACACGCTTGAACCGCAAGGTAGGCTCGGATATGTTCTCCATCATCAAACGATTACTAAGAGATTTCTTTCCATAGCGGCGTCCTCGTCCATCGCATTGTTGCACCCGAGGACCCGAAAGTAGTGCCGGGGTATAGGGCTGCTTGCGCGTAGATTTATCTTGATCTCATAGCTCGCAAACTATGGTGTACATATCATCCATCAATAAGGATCAAGCTGGTCAAGGTTCACTTTGCCTCCCACAATCTTCAATCGATCAGCCACTCAGGCCTCCAGATCAACTTCACTTGTTCTTCCCAGGTCTTGTCTGTATCCTTCTTAAAATAGTAAAGCCTCTCAATCACATCCTTCCCCCACAGCTCTGTAGGACGCAAATGCGCATAAACTCCATCAGCCCCCATTTGAAGGGTTTCTACAAACGTCAAGAAATGAGTTTCATGATCGCGAGACCGTCAGATCTGTACTCACCGCTCCCATTGGGGGATTCCCAATTGATGTGTTTCTCAACTCTGGCGTAGTCGAGCCTCGCGACAAAGACCAAATCCTCTGCATCAAAATTTTTGATAAGAGTTCTGTAAACCTGGGCCGCGGTCGATAGATGGATGAAGTTTGTGTCCACATTGCTTAGAGGAAGGGTGGGGGTTAGATGATCCCAGGAAAGATTATTTATTGTAATTTCAGCAGGGAGCAGCCTCTTCGACGAAGCAATCAGCTTGTAAAGGTATTTTGGTTTGATTTTAAACATTTTGGGCCTGGGAGTTGAGGGATTGACTCAGGAGGAGGTCGTAAAGTTGATTGATTATAAGTCTTGAAAAAAACTACATCAATCCGATTAGTATGAAAACGAGGCAACATATGACCACTTTGAGGTGCTAAACTGCCGTTCGAGCTCCCTCCGGCCTCGGGTTCAAGACTTCAACCTGTCCACTGTCCGCTTCCACTCCCTGCGCAGATCCACTTGTGCATCCCCTTGCAATCTCCCCATCCCCCATCAACATCACACATCCACCCACTTTCTTGATGCACCCGTTCTTTTGACAGCCCATGTCAACCATCTACCCATCCCTTTCAGTTCTTTTTTTAGTGTTCGCGCATGATGCACATGTGTTTTTGCAACTTTGTGTTTTTCTCCTGATGGTGGAAGGTTTGGTCATGGGTTAGGCTTAGTGTTTTGAGGTCATTGTTGAAGCGATGTGGATGTTACTTAGTTTGGGGGGGGGCACATGGAGTAGTGCATCCTGGCAGATGCATACTCCATCCCCCTGGTATTTGGGGTCTTGCTCAGGTGTCAGAGGGTCTACATACACATTTAGATGTCACATCGTGTTTGTAGGTTCTCCAGTCAATACCACCACCTTCATTCGTGTCTACACACTCTCTATGTCACTCGACACCTCTCCAACACCATTGCGATGAGTATGGGATAGACTTGCGATAACAGCATAAAGATCGGAGTTTTGATGTCAGCCTCTGACCAGCGTAGGAGGATCGCTATTATCTCGAGATGTAGCATATGTTTGGAAAGTTCCGTGAGTGTAACTTACGAAGAAGAATATTGATCGCTATATCTGCATTTGTACATACGTCAGAGAAGTCACTAATTTTTCAAAGACACTGAACATACTGGACACTCCTACCACGATTCCTCCTACATCTGGCTCAACGGGGCCAGTACGAATAGTCTGAGCAGTAAGGCAAGGATCAGGTAGACTAATGGAATTCATGGTCGAGTGGATTAGAGGAACTTTGGTGTAATAGAGATGAAAGAGGCTGATATTTGGGAAGAGGCGGATATTTGGGGTTTTCCTCGACTTGATGTTGTGTGGTTGTTACCATACTATTTATAGTTGTAATGATTGAATGTGTGTTCTCATGATCTAGGATAATTCTATTTGTGAACCCCCTTCATGCGATGAACCCCAGGGTTGATGCTGACAAAGAATTATGGAAATTATGAGGGTTCATCCATTTTCGGCCAGCTTCGGCGCCGCCGCCAGTTATCCCACCGTTTGACCACAACCAACATGACCGCGTTTCACTGCATAATCCAGGCGTCGCATGCGCCGTCTTTCTCGCCGACGAACCACCCATTATCCAGCCTACTTCCGATATAGAATCTCACGGGCAAGTCTCAACTCACGCCGAATCTTCCCGTTCTTTCTGCAATGAGATTTAGGCACTACAGGGGAAGTTAGCGAAAGCAAAGAAGTTCAGCCTCGAGAGTGGATGTACACGGGCCTTGGTCAACTTCCGATGTTCCCCTCCCATCCCGCCAACACAACCATTCGGTAACGGGCCCAATCCTATATTTCACCCTCGCCCCATGAGCCTCCAAAATTTGCATACCCTGCCGGCTCAGAGTCTTCCTTGACCAGGTTCTCCCAGCACAGCGGACGCATCTGCAACACCTTCCTTGAAATATGAACTCCCACTTTGGTCCTACGGCGCACTCTAAAACGCGTAATCCACATTCAAAATTCTCGTCACATTTGCCTTTTACATCTTTGCCCACCGCTTTTCAAGGCCACACCGCCTAGTCTTTCCATTGTGGTTCAATCTGAGCTACGGGCTGTCTTCCAGGGATTGTAGGCCAATACGCTGGGAACCAAGATTTCGAGCCCATCTCGTGTGAGTATCGAATTCCATGGTGATCACTTTGCGCGCAGCGGAGAAGAACGAAGGGTCGGCATACTTGGCTGGGATCTTCAAGATGACTTCCTCGTGATCGTCGAAGCGGAGGTGGAGGGCCCTGCTGCACAAAACTACCGTCTTTCAGCTGAGGTGGATGAGTATGTGTTCAACTGCCTACTTTGATCTATTTTCACGAATTGAGTGCAGTGCTTTGTGCCTACCGCGGCGCATGTGGCTTTGTGGAGTTCTCGCTCTGCCCATCAACACCTAGGATCCTTTACGCCGGTTTGAGATGTCCTCGAAGTCCTACTCAAAACACGTGAGATCTACACAGTTTTCCCAACACTTAGTTAATTACGTAATGAATGAATATTTCTGTCATCACCGGACCTCCGACCGTGTGAACCGGGTTCTTACATAGAAGAGGAGGGGGTTCACACGTGAAGGGGGTTCACAATTAGAATTATCCCATGATCTATGCGGCAATGTCAGAAGTAAGGGAGGAACTAATGATGTTACTTGCTTTGGGCTGGCTTCGGACAGCCTCGACCTCGATTTGGAAAAAACTGGCGATCGTGAGGCAAAATTTCATTGTTTCCAGGTACCCGCAACAGTAAGATTGACATCTGTCTGTCCTTTCTGCGGATTCTCTCGTCATTTGCAAAACATTTCCAATTTTACACTGCCCTGTGAGAATATTTAATTTTAGGGCACGCACGCAGGGCAACTCGAGTCGTGTCCAATTCATTATCAATCGACACCTGACATTGGCTGCTTTAGGAAAATAATGAAGGAATAAAACAATCATACTTGTGTACAATGCTCATGAGAAAACGGCAGATAAATCATAAGCGCCAACGCCTAGGCGTTAGGCTCACGATCGCCAAGCCAAGTTGTTTGGTGTAGGACAGCCTTAGAGAGGGTAAGTGCAGACACTCGACATTATGAGGCGTAGTGAAAGACATGCAAGGGTACTTATCTTGCGGCAGCGCAAATGACTCAACTAGGCAACTTGGAGGTGGTTCCAAGGAATCGGCGAGGATCTGGCATTGGGAATGTTCATCAACACGATCAGAAGGCAGAGGGGGAAAACCCGGAAAATTAGCCACTTTATGAGAATCCATACATACCTCGAGGTCTGATTCGGGGATGGTTCTATCTGTGAACCCCCTTCACGTGTGAGCCCCCTCCTCTTCTATGCAAGAACCCGGTTCACACGGTCGGAGGTCCGGTTCAGTGGCGGATGTCATTTGTTACATAATGGATGACTTCCCAAGGTTTAGAAACCTAGATTATTTTTCTAAACTGACGTGCTGCCATGTCGCTTGCCAAATGGGTCACAATCTGTCAAGATTCAACTCCGCTTGTCATCGAGCACCCTCTTCTAGATAAAAATCTAGACGAGGCCTCCGACCCCCCCTTCTAGTTCTAAATCACTTGAATAAACCCTTCTTTCATTGTCCGACGATCAATCCCTGAGCATCGCGTCTGTATCAGGTAACGCATCGAGATACACCAACATATGTAGTAGGCCCTCTATAGAACTATACACTTAATTTTATGTATTTTCCTTGAGAAATAGTATGTAAGGAACAAACAGTTAATGATGATGAAGTCATTTTCTTCAAAAATCCATTGTGGACAAAGTTTTGTAAGATTGCAGCCCGTCGACATGCGTCGCTCTCCTTCAAACAACAGATTTGGGCTACCAGATTGTACACAACCATTGTCTATGCCTTGGAGGCCACTTCTCTTTGTGTGATTCTGTGCCAATTAAAGCTGGAGGTGCAGTGGACAAGGAATGAGCTCAAGTGGGGAGATCCTGAATGAGATCTGCTTCACAGAAGAAAAATTGTATGGATTTGTATTGCTTGGTTTATGGTTTAGAAAGCTGGCTGAATATATTTTCGAACCCCGCCCATCAAACATTTAGAGGATAATCTAGGTTCCTAGACTCTATGGGAAGTCATCCAATAAACCTATAATCCGTCACAAGAACTTCATGGAAATGTTGAGGACATCTCAAACCGGCATAATAGTAGCCTAATCATCGAAAGACCCCTTGATAGCGCGTCCAATGACGAGTAAGTACATAGTGACCAAGTCTCCGTTGTGACAACTTCGACTGGACAATTCACCCGTGGTAGTACTGGTATGATATGGTTAAGACATGTCCAGGAGAACAGACAAGTAGGATTTACTCACCTGTTACACCTGCACCCCCGCCACCATTGTAGTTTATTACCGCTGTATCAAAGCGACCTGGGACAGGTTTTCCATACTTACCCACACGCGAAGGCTCGGAATGGATAGAGTCAACAACTACATCTTTTGATGGGTTGAGGCTGTACGGGTCTCGGGAAACAAATTTGATGCGATGAAAGACTGGTACTTTCAAGAAAGGAATGTGGGGATCGAGAGCCGCAGCTTCCACTTGTACTTTGGTCAAGGTGGGATGTTGGACATGTACAACAAAGCAAGCGAGGGTGGCGGAAAAGAAACGAGCGTCGTAATCTTCTTGTAGGGACACAATAGAAACACCGCTGACAGTCGGGTGCTTGGTCATCTTCAGTTCACGCGGATAGACGAGTGGTGGAGGTGGTTGCGGGACAAGAGCCTCTGAGTTAACTTGAAGACGACGACAGAGGAACCTATCATGTTGAAGAATCTGTTCGCGACGATCTAGCCAGGCCGTCATTTGAGAGAACTCATCCTTGGAGTTTGTTGCATGATAGGCGTCCTTTGCGAGGTCGATATGGAGGCGTTCTGTGTACTTGGTATTGTAGTTGTCAGTAGTGCCGTACAGCTCAATAAGATATCGATAATGACCGGCGAAATGAAGCTTTGGTATCTTGAAATCGGTATGGACACCAAGGTCGACAAAGATATCTTTGTTGTCATGGAATCGTTTCAATGCGGCATCGAGCATATCAAGGGTTTCCTTAGTGTGAACGAGATACTTCACGAGATTGAGAAAATCGAGTAATCCGCGTACCGCTCTCAAGAGATGGACGTTCGAGGCATTGTTTGGCAGGCGGATGTCGATGATGATGCCGAGAAGGAACTGCGAGATTTGGTCATGCTCTGTACCGGTGACTCGTGAAAGGTGAGATATTCCCTTCATGAAGAGGTGAATGTTATGATTTGGTGGGAGACGTCGACACCGTGCGTCAATCTCTGCATCATCATATATCTGCCATAGCCACGAGATGAGATGTTTGAGGACACCTTGATAGAGTTGGTGAAGAATGTCAGGAGTGATGGAACGGTAGATGTTGACGAAAGGCAGGTTTTGCCAAAAAGGATGCTGAATCGGCTTGATACCAGCTGACTGACATGCCTTCGTAAATGCTGTCACCCCCTGAGAGGGAGTATCGAGCGCATCCAAAATGGGTCCTGGATCTCGCAGGGAGGCAACGCTCTCTGGATTGCCAATGTCATCTCGGTGAGCTGGGCACACGGGGCACTCGCCAGTCTTAATCCCAGTTATAAGGACCTGCTCCTGGTAGTCACTAACATGCGCAGTGAAGATTGGATGACACCGTCGAAGTGCGCCATCGCCGCTCGCCATGATCAAACCCTCCAAGCCAAGATGTTCAAGAGGACGGAGTATGTAGCCCATGCAAACATGGAAGAGGTTCGCAAGCGTTCTCCGCCGTGCAGACTTGTTTGAAATATGGTTTAACTTGGTAGTTGGCAGGTAAGCGAGGAGTACGTGCCCCTGCCATGATGGTTTTCGTCGAATATGCTTGGGAAGATTTCCGATGGTTAGATACACTGGATAGGCCACTTTGCCTCAGAAGGTTGTGAGTCGTGTTTTGTCAGAAGATATGATTATTGGGATGATTGTATACCCAGTCTTCTTGGTTGTCTCCTCCAATTCTTTCCATGATATTTTGTCAGTGGGCGGTAGCTAAGATGATGCTAATACATACCTGTGTTGCCCACCACCACTTGCCCGTGTGCATGTCATGGTATAGCCGGATTGTTTCGTCTTGATCCACGTATTGGCGCTCAGGCTCGAAAACGAGGTGTGATGCGAAGTTGGGTTCACCAAAGAAGGCCCGAATGCATTCAACGATATCCCTTGCGTATAACTCAAAGGATTCACCTGCAACCACCACCTCACAACGTTTGAACTTAGGACGGGTCGGGAGGGAGGTATCGATGATCCGATTGAGTTCATGGGTATTCTTGAATGAAAGATCCAATCCGTCACAAACCTAACAAGTAAGTTAGTTGAGCGATTTATATTCCTAGAAAGTAAGCCTTACCCCCTCGATAGCTAAGAGTTCCGAGAATGCTGTAGATCCGGCACCACGGAGTTTGGCCCACTTCGCTACCTCCCAGTCCAATTTCGACTCGAAGGGGGCCCAGAAGTTTGAAGAGGCATCGACGTCTCCAAGGTAGCTCGCATCTGGGGACTGGGCCTTTCCAACGATTTTACCTGCACGCGAATGGGGATATTTGTTGGAGTAACGCACAGTTCTTGCAGGTTTGGCTCCTGCGCGTGTTTCAGCCTGTTCACGAGCTTCCGTAAACTCTCGGGCCATGTCAGACCCACTCTCCGCATCGATGGGTGGTTCATCAGCCGGCCCAGATGAGGATGAGGGTGAGTGAGCACCAGGCCTCTCCGGTTCCCATCCCCCCTCTTCTGGCAACTCATCCTCTTCTCCACTGTTCTCATCCTCGTCACCAGACAAGATGGGCGCTTCCGCTGATCCAGCCTCTCCATCTCCTTGTCCGAAATCATCTGCCATGTACTCGTCAGCTGACCCTAGCGCATCGCCCATAAACAGGCCAGCTTAAGAGTCATCAACTTCTAACTGATCGTCGTTGGTATTGACATCGTCGAAGTCCACGCCAAAGAGTTGAGCTATATCCGCGAGATGCGCTTGGTTTGCTTTGACGCAGCGAGGATCGTGACTCTGGGTAAGGTGTGATTCGAGACCAATCTCACTAAAGCCACCCTTCTTGCAGCCAGCGCAACGGAGAGATCGAAGAGTGGGTTTGGGCATGGTAGTTAGATGTGCAGGCTATGTTTCGACGGAGTCTGTGAGTCCGTTACTTGGCGAAACTTGAACCACAAATAAACGTACACTCACACCATTTTCTGCCACGTCTCTACACCTCCCACTCAGCAGAAACCTCCTCCCCTCTTCCGCTCTTAGTATCCTGCCAGACGATGGGACAACTCAACAACGATTGGCTACCGCAAGGGCCCTGAAAGCCAAAGCAACGCGAATCGAGAATGCACGTCAGGCAGCACTCGAGAGCGAAAGGCTAGCAAAGGAGACAGAACGTGGGTTAACATTATGTTGTCGTTTCAAAGTCAAGGCGCTCACCTTGTTGTTTCCGTTTAGAGCCATGAGGTGCCAAGACCAGGGCTTTGAACAACCACGGTTCGTCAGCATCTGCTTCAGAACATGGGGGGGATATCTTACCCCATGACAGTTTGGCTAGGCAACAAGCGAGCAGCTTCGCTGGATGAGGCTGAGACTGCTGCACCTCCAAAGCAACGCAGGAAAGGTCTGGTGCACATTTGACAACCTGTCCAGCTGAACCGATCTAAAGAGCAAAACCATCAGGTGCTAAAGGCATGAAGGTCGCAATAAGGGACACTGAGAAGGAAGGATTTGAGCAAGACATGACGCGGACAGTTGAGATGAAGATCAGAAGTAGCGTTTTCACACCATAGTACCTTGATCACCTGACTAAGTCCATCCTTCAGAACGCGCGCCTCCAGCAGCTATCATCCCAAGCGACAGTGAACGTGAACTGGAGAGGCCAATACCCACAAAGAAGGGCAAGAAGGTATGCTCACCAGTCTGCCATCCCTCATTCACCTCTAATTCACAACTTGCAGACTCAAAACGCAAAACATGCAGCATCTGACGATTCCGACGAAGATGAATCTGGTGTTGGCAAGTCTGACGCTGACGACGAACCATCTGACAGTGATGACGACGAACTCATGGGTAGAAAACTCGACGAAAAGTCCTTGATGAAGCATCTGAATAGTGAGGTGTGTTACATGCGCGACTGCTAAGATGTTTAGTGAGCTCACCGAAAAACTTAGTGCCCCGTTATTGGCGAGGATGATGATGACGAAGAAGAACAAGTTGCTGACCTCTTTGACGTTCCAGATCACGACGTGGAAATGGCATCAGCAAAATCCTCAAGGAACTCGCGTTCATCGTCTGTGGCAAGCTGACCACCAACCACTGACTCCGAAGACTTAAGGTCTTTCTTAGACAATGATGACGAGGAGGACGATGATGAGGAGCCAGAGCCATTGCCAAAGAAGAGGCTGGTGAAGAGTGGGTCCTATAAAAGACAAGTGGGTAACTCGTTTACTTCCTAAGACCATGACTTATCCAGCTGCACAGGGACGACGAAATGCAGCTCTTTTGTTAGAAGTTTGTATTCCTATTACTGCTATGCTACTTTCCCACTGATGAGACTACCCACATAGCAACCTGGCATTGTTGACGGAGACGAGGGTGAGGATGACTCTGGGTCTGATGCTAACCCCCGGCGTCGTTTAGCAGAGGATAAGAGGTGGCCACTCCATGCCAAAGCAACGCTTCCTGCATCGGGGAGGACTCCCAACCTTCCTGATCAACACTACACAATCCAGAAGGTCCTTCATCATGCAATTGAGAATGTAACCCAGGAATGTCTCCTCAACAATGCCTGGCCCGAGCTCAAGGCAAAGAGTAAGCTTGCCTTTCAGGTTGATGTCCTTCTTCAGGCCATAAAGAGTAACATCAAGGCACACCCTGAGTTGAAGGACCTGAAGAAGTGGATTCAGGATGACATTGCATTCACGAGGTTATTGAGCTGTGTGGTATGTTGACTCCACCTTCAACCTTCATGTGTATGTTGATGCTCGAAGCAGTTTATGAATCGTTTATCTGCTATACGTGGCCCAGCAAAATCTATGGCAATGTCCGAGATTGCAAGCTATGAGCTCGGAAAAAGTGGGAAATGTGAAGCTTGTGTTGCCGTTCTCTTCAAGTTCCATCAGTACATTTTTCTGGGTACCTGGACTGGTGAAAACGGACTGGTGCGTATTCATATTTCCTTAGGCAAACATGCTAACCAATCTGTAGACATGGAACATGAAAAAAAACAAGCCCTATCTGAATTCCGCGGTTATTGATACTCTAATGGCGGCGTTCTTCGGAAACACATCGTCCATTGGCTACCAGTACATGGATCAGTATAAGTCCAGTATCGGAAAGGATGACTGAAGGGAACTACCATTAGCAATGGTAGCCCTCGTTGCAACAGCCGTAAGTTTTGTATTTATTTCATCACTATGTGCTCGAATTCATCAGGAAACCTACAAGCTCCTGGGCGTCTGGAAATGCACTGGATTACCTGAAAGTGCCTGATCGTCTGGCGGCTTTTGATTCCCAGATGTTTTCCAGGCAACCCAGATCAGCAACCAGATGGAAAAATCAAATCATGAAATTTCGACAAGTCAATTCAAACCCTGCTCCCAGAAGAGGCAACGGCATGATCAATTTCAACATTGGCCAAACATTCCTCAACAACTCTTCCTTCCCAACAGTTGTCGTCTCTAAGTACAAAAACTTTGCTCTGGATGGTTGTTTCACATACGTACTCTCTGTCCCTCGATTTCACAGTGATGGCATACCACACAGACCAACAACGCTCCCCTTCCAGCTCAGCACCTCCACAAACACAACCGCTGAAAACTGGATCGACATATCTTCGGCCACCAATCACGTTACATTCGAGCAGGGCTCGTAGCAGTATCCCAACGCTGTTCGTCCACTTATCCACACCCGCTTCACGTGCTAACGTTGGCAAACCAATGCAACCAGGGAATTCCGGCGTCAGTGCTCTACCGCTTGTACCGGGAACGCGAGTGAGGTATGTGGATTCGCCCGTCGTTCCGCAAGTGGTTGGTTTGTATGGGATTGATCCAGGGGATGTGATATGTATTCCGTGAGGTTCCTTTAGTGACGATCTAACGTTGCCTTGACGCTTGCCTTATACAGGACTTCACACTCGCTGGTTTGGAGTACGGTTTGGAATACGGTTCGTCCCTCATCTCCTCTGAGTCTTCACCTCCTCTGATGACAAGATACTAAACGGCGTATAGGGTGCAGAAACGCAGACATGTACGGCCGTCACCACATCACGCCAGCTCCCTCTGCCTGCAACTTCCCATGTGCAGGTAACCCCGTGCAGATCTACGGTGGAGCGAACGCGCTGAGTATATATGATTGGAGTGGGCAAGTCACTACAGACGGCGCAGAAGTTGAGTTATGCTTCCTGTCTCTTTGATGATACGTAATCTTATACCTGTCACAACTTCAGTGCCGGCACAAACCAGTCAAGGAAAGGGGATGGGAGGTAACTATTTATGATATCATAGTAATTAATTACCAGACACTTGTACAAGTTGTAGCATTGGACAAACAATATACCAAATTTCAACGTGATTGCAACTGTAATACAATGTCTGGAAAGTGATCTGAAAGTGCTGGCGCCCCACTGGAACCTACCTGAGTTCACCTGGAAAGGTGACTGGCCGGTCTGAATTTGACCTGGAACCAGAACAGGCCGTCCTGATCCAGAAACGACACTGCATTTTTCCAGGCACTGTTTCTGGGTTCCTTATTGATCTGAATCGCCTGATTTGGTCTGTTTCCAGGTAACCCAGACACGTGCACGTTTCCTGATGTTCATGTCGCGTACTAGGTGTACATCGCTCTTTATGAATGGCGGAATGGAAAAAAGAGTAGAGTGAAGTTTGAAGGCAATACCTTCATTGCCATCTATTGCCACCATGCAACAACTCTTCAGCAAATGAAGGAAGACAGCCCCATTGGGTACCATGAAATCATGGCGGAGTTATTCTCTCGTGTTGTGTTTGTATTCTTGACTTATATTCTCTTTCCACCTCTGACAAATCTATTGCCGCAGGGATACCACTGTCACTAATGGGCCCAGTGGAGAGATGGAGACTTTCTCCATCATTGACCTTAGTGAATATTGATTCGTCACATTTCGTAGTTTTAAGTTTTAGCTGGTAGTATCTTTAATAATATATCCTAATGTCATTCAATGTGTTCAATTTGAAAAACTGAGCTACAAATACTACCTAAAGCATTCTTATCACTCACTAACGCCTGCTAATCACAACTAATTCTCAACTTATTCTTGCAAACGTGTACTTATCAGGGCTTGAAAAGTAAAAATGAGCGCGAACAAGAGCGACGCGAGGGAATGTATCTCGAGTGAAGAAAGAGGGAAGAAGTGCGAGATAATACTTGCTATGCAATAAATACCCCTCGCGGAATTGGATTGCTAGTCTCCGAGGTGAGACCAGGCCATCTCGGGGAGAGAGGAGATGTTGTTTCGTCCCCAGGCGCCCGTGCGCCTCGTCATCTCGGGGAGAGGAGATGCGGTTTCGTCCCCAGGCACCCGTGTAGCGTTGGCGGGAACTCCACGGTAGGATTTTGACGTTTGACTTCTCTCAACGCTCCATCACGCGGCGGCGTTTGCCGATTTGTTTGGCTCCAGAACGCATTTGTTCGCAGTTCGCAGTCCACACGCAGCACCAGCAACGCACAAGGCTGTTGTTCTGTTCATTTCTGGCTGAAAGAACACTTCTCCGTCCTCCGGTCCCATGTTGCTTGAACGTTTATATGATATATCACACATAATTAATACTTATGTTTTACAAATATCACACTGTTTTGGTGATGACCCCAAAAAGCATTATGACGAGCTCGAACGCAGATGTGCAGCTTCTCAAAAATGGTGCCCACATTTCCCACTAACTAGATAGTTCCTATGAGACACAGAACAAAACAAAAAAAAGAGCAAAGGCTTACAACAATATGACATGCTCTGTATTTTTTGGTGACGACCCGCAAAGCTTGCGATGAGCGCAAACGTCGACGTACAGCATTTTGAACACAGGGCGCATATTTCCCATTAACTAGACAATTCATATGAGCCCAAGAACGCAAAAACTGAGCAAGAACTTACTATAAAACTGCATTATCTGTGTTTTTTCGGTGATGTTTCAACAGCATTGCGATAAGTTCGAACTTTGACAGTGACACCTAGCTTCTCGAAAATGGGGCGCGCATTTCTCACTAAGTAGACAGTTCCTATGAGCCCCAAAACATAGAAATTGAGCAAGGACTTACAATAATATGTCATGTGCTGTTTTTTTTGGTGGTGTCACCCCCAAAAGCATTGCGATGAGTTCGAACGCCGATGCGCAGCTTTTAAAAAAAGGCCCACATTTCTCACTGACCAGACGGTTTGTATGAGCTCTAGAATGTAAGAGTTGAGTGAGAACTCACAATTATATGGCATATTCTGTGAATTTTGGCGATGTCTCGCCCCGACACATTGCGACGAGTTGGAGTGCCGATGTGCAGCTTCTCACAAACGTTTCAAATTAACTGGGTGATTCCTATGAGCCCCATAATGTCAAAGTTGAGCGAGAACTTACAATGAAGGACATGATCTAGTGATGACCCCCCGATAAAAAAACCTGCAACAAGTTGGAACATTGGCGAGCAGTTTCTCGCAAACAAGGTTCATATTCCTCACTAATCAGATAGTTTTTGTGAGCCTCAAAATGTAGGAATTAAGCAAGAACTTACGACATACTCTGTGTTTTTTGGTGACAACCCCCGAAAAAAGTTGTGATGAGCGGGAATGTCGACGTGCAGCTTCTCAAAAATGAGGGCCACATTCCTCACTATCTAGATGGTTCCTATGAGCCCAGAATGTAAAAATCAAGTAAAAACTTACAATAATATTCCATTATCTGTAAAACTTTGGAGAGTATCATTTGTGTCGTTTGTAGACAACGATTCGAGAGCACAAGTCTGGTATCACAGACTCTCGAGTCTCTAGTAAGTAGACGTTCTCTAGAGAGATGTCCATCGGAAATAGATATGTCTCATGCCAAGCAAAGATTCCAAATCACAGCAATTTCAACCCACTTCTCCGAAGACTTGGTGGCTTACTTCACACGATATATGGCTTCCTATCGAGTTCAGAGTAGAGTGTGTAACCTCCAAGTAGCACAGTACACTGAAAGAGATAGACATGAGAAGGGACCTTCATGTATCTTCATGAAAATCGTCTTGAAACTGATCGACAACAGGACGTGATGAAGACGTGATTGAAGTTGCGGAAGAAGCCGTGAGAGTCTAGACTGGCAGCGGCAGAGATGCAAATGCAAAACCTACCGTGGAGTTCCCGCCAACCTTACCCGTGTGCCTCGATTAGACTATAGTAAAAATAATTTTAAACTCGAGTAATAAGCACTCAAAAAGTCAGAACCTGTTTAATTTGTACTAATCGCACTAATCATACTTATGGGCACCAATCGCTCTAATTCTAACTTTTCACTTCTCATTGACACAAATTACTATAAATTTGCAAGTTGGGTTTTTCCTGATGTTAGCTTCGTCCCAACTTCGTCCCTTTCTCTCTCCACCCCGCTCAGAGCTGCATCTTGCTCGGTGCCTATGACAAACTTTGTTGTCGATGCGGTGTTGCGTGGTGCATTATCATCCCTCCGGGCCGCCGTCATTGCTAACGCTTGCTCAGTTATCGCTTTGCAGAACTACATCCTGACTATTTCTCTTATCGATATCTCCAGATCCAGCCTGAGCATCGTTGGTGCCATCCCAAAGGGTGCTCATAACTGGTCCTCCCTACTGAATAGAAAATGCAACTATATCTGCCTGCGCTGGTAAGTGTAACCGTCTTGGCCTGCATGAAGCAGCTTTCGACTACTCGGAAATAAATAAATATTTACAGCTCTCTTTCCGCCACCGTATATACCACACTTTCCCACTGGGGCCAGCGATCCAGATGCTCAGGCCAATTAGTCAATCCCAAAAGCCATGCTGCCGCATCCTTCCATTCAGTAGTCGTACTGCTCAAAGATTGGCGTTCCAATTCCAGTCTCTTCCCTACCCACTCCTGCTCCCACCACGTTGGTTCTTCTGCACCCTTCCCAGTATAATAGTGAACCTTCTTCTGACCCGAGTCAGTATTGACTTCGACTTCTTCGACAGCTCCATCAGCCAGCCAGAGAAGCGCGAAGCAGATAAGGTCGGGGCGAGCAAAATCGCCGTAGCCTGGATTAGATGGGAAATAGTTGAGGGATAGAATCATGGATGTGTAGCTCGCGCGGTACGATGTTTGTAGTTGGGCTGGGCTAGCTGTGGTGTCAAGGTGAGTAGGGTCCCGACCAGACATCAGGATGTTCAGTTCCAATGACTGCTGCTCCAGATTTCTCGATAACCATCTCATCGCAGATTTTGGCGGACAATCGAGTAATAACACGGCCAGCTCAACAGCTGCGCCGACAAAGTCATCACCCAGACCACCAAATTGCTCAACGGCCGCCTTCTCGTAGTACGATCGCATGACTTTGTTCGGCCGTGGGGACCAGACGGATGTGTTTTCGAGGTGTGTTGTGGTACTGATATTTGACCTGAAATCAATTCCTCGCTGCTTTTTTCTGCTGTCCCTATGATCGAAGACGAGCAGAAAAGGTCGCAAACCTTTATTTCGTCCCAGGATACCCATCGCGAGGCAGATTCCCTCGCCCTTGTATCCGTCGTTCGTGAAAGGCCTAGAGTTGCTGAGTGTGCGAGGTATACTATTGATTGCTCGGGATATGCGGGGGCGAAAGCCAATGTCCTGGCCCCATAGAAGCGATACAGTACCCCCAGGATGGTGATGATACCCATCGTCATAGATACAAGACGCGAGAGTCGCCTCATCTTTGGTTTCGTCGTCCAAGAGCGATGAAGTTAATAATGAGGTTGGATCCGCGCCTATGCCTGAGGGCGGATTGATCGCCCAGCCCCATTCATCTGAGGGGGTTGCGATAAGATGATTTGCAGGTGCACGGGAAGCAATCCGGTTCCATCGATCAGCATTGCCGACAATGCTCCCAAACACTGCCTTAATCGCCGTGCGACTGTTCCCTGTCCATGCCAGCCAGCGACTCTGTACGAAATCTTTGTTCCGCCAGGCGGGGATGGTGTACCTAACGATGGCAATGGATGTAGTTGTGGAGAGTGCGAGTACGCCGAGGGAGTCGCTGTTATTCCCGGATAGGAACGAGACGACAATGAGGATGAAGGAGATGGAAAGCAAGCTGGATATAACTGTCCACCAGAGATGTTCGTAACGCGCGATGCGGAAACGGAAAGTCCACATGTCTTGATCCTCAGCTATGGTCACTACAGTGACGGCGAGGCCCTGCATGAAAGAAGTGAGAACTGCAAGCCCGATCGAGCTCCATAAAAGCCCGATTAAACCGGCGGTGTTGACGTGAATGCTAACAGGAGCCGCGATGGCGAAGTTAACCGGGTGGGCGTAGACCGAGTAAATATTGAGGAAGTATAAAAGGTAGCGAATCATGGGTGGGGGAGATCTGCTGCAGAGGACATGAAGACAGCGGTATATATAACACGCAGCTGGCAAACCTGTGTCCTAGCATGTTCACTCATGACACAGTGTGGGAGCTGTATCCTGCTGTATCATGTATGGCAACAGGGAGACCAGCTTCAAAATCACGGCTAAGACCGATATTTGTGGCTGCTTACGACAGATAGCGATTCCGGATAGTACTTGGAAGTATATGCCCAGAATCTGAGTACTGAGTATTCAGACTGGTAACGTTACCAGTGGGTTACCAGCGAGTAACGTTTGTCTATGATATATCCTGTATATCTGTGAGTGTCATCGTTTGGCACTCCAAGTCCTCACCGCGTGACTGACATCCTCATTTCTAGGATCGCTCGAACATATAGCTCTATTAGTATCACACAGCACTGTCGGTGCCATGAGCAATGATTATAAGGCCGCAAAAGAGGCCTTTGTGTCGGGAATGACGGGTTCCTCAATTACACATATAAACCTAGTGTCTTTGGTGGCTTTGGTCTGTCAATCAGTTCAATGAGCAATCCTACCTAACGTTCTACAGTAGTCCTCGGTATCACTCTACTCAGCCCTATGCACACGCCTTCCGACAAGCCGACGTATAAACTTCGGTCTTTCATGGGTCCTCCTTGTACTCCCTCTTCTTCTGTCGATGACGCTCTTCGCTGAACGACCAATCATTCTCTCCCTATTCATCCTTATACCGACAGCTTTGCTCCTTTTCGTTCCACGTAGGGAGGGCGGCCCTTCTCTCCCCTCCAGCCAACCCGCGTCGCCAGCGGTTTCTGCTCCAAAGCAACCGTCGCGAACTTGGATAAGACCGCTGCCAGCCTTGACGACGTATAGAGCACACATGATGCTCATGACTATCCTTGCAATCCTGGCCGTAGATTTTCCCGTGTTTCCCCGCTCCCTTGCAAAGTGTGAGACCTACGGCGTGTCTCTCGTATGTCTCTCAATCACCTTGCAGCTCAATTCAAAAGGCTAATAGTCCACAGATGGACCTTGGAGTTGGTTCTTTCGTTTTTTCCCAAGGAATAATCTCCGCAATACCTTTGATCAAAGACCCTTCGTACCTCACTTCTTCACTCCCTTCCAAACTCTACAAGGTGACACGAAAGTCATTACCAGTCATTGTTCTCGGCCTTGTACGAGTCTTGTTGGTGAAAGGAACGGAATACCCGGTAAGCATCCAGCCACGAGTCACTTTTACACCTGGTTCTTATCATTGACTTTAGGAACATGAAACGGAGTACGGAAGGCATTGGAATTTCTTCATCACTCTCGCCCTTCTTCCTATCCTACAAGTCTTGTTGCATCCCATGATGATATATCTCCCAGTGTCACTTTTGGGGGTGCTCATCGCAGTTGGTTAGTGCATCTCAATAGATATCAACTTCCCTCCTAATCCCGTTCCTGCAGGACAGCAATCTGCTTTATCGCATTTTGGCCTCGAGTCCTACATTCTAACCGCACCACGAACATCCATCATCAGCGCGAACAAAGAAGGTATCGTCTCCCTTCCAGGTAAGAAACATTTCTCATCCCTTGTTTTCGGTGGTTTTCTTATCCAAGCAACAATCCTAGGTTATCTCGCCATCCACCTCCTCGGCCTTTCCGCCGGCACCCTTGTCCTCCCACCCTCGCCCTCATTCTTCCGAAGGCGGCAACAGGCCCTGGCGGACAAGTTGACCAAAAGACGGATCAGCGACGCTGGTTACAAGCATGACAAAGACTTCGACCTTGCAGGTCCTAGGCAGACGGGGAAGACGGCCACCGAGCTCTGCTCTTACAGTATTGTGTGGTGGAGCTTCTTGGGCCTCACAAAGCTAGTCAACTACAAAGGCCAATGGGGCGAGGTATCTAGGAGGATGGTGCGTTTTCCCTTCCCTCAATTGTTCATCGATTAACATGATATCTTTCAAGGTGAACCTCCCCTACATCCTTTGGGTCGCAGCTTTCAATACCTCCTTCCTCCTCCTGTACTTGGTAGTACTCGACATTTCATTCTTCCCTGGTCCAAAGCCAAAGAAGAAGAAAGAGCCGATATCAATGTCTGGCCCATACGTTCCTTCCTCCCAACAGCAGCCACCTGTAGATGAGGTGCTTGAGCAAGGCAACCCACCTCAACTTCTCGAGGCGATCAATAATCACGGACTGGTCCTCTTCCTCTTCGTGGGTCTCCTCTTGTTTTGATGTTGTATAGTCTGATGTGATGAATGGCGACAGGCCAATGTAATCACGGGTGCTATCAACTTGAAGGTGGAAACGATGTACGCCTCGGATACTTGGGCGATGTGTGTACTCGGCGGATATTCCCTCGTCGTTTGTGCTGTTGCGTGGGTTTGGAGTGCGAGAGAGAAGCGAAGGCCGTGACGTTAGTATAAACATGTTAGTTTCTTTCTGATTCCTTTTCGCCAAGATTGCTGATGTGCAATGTGATCGCAGGTGTTTGGTAGAGAGTCCGCAGCCTATAATCGAAAATTTGTTTCATCTACTGCTAGGGTGCCCTTCGATGATCCTCCCTGATGCCCAAGCTTGTACAGTCCGTACTTCGAAGCCAAACGGCAAAGAGATGAATGGTCAGACATTTTGGATTTGGCGTTCATCTCATCGAAGTCACTGTATGACGCTGACAGGTCTCCAACCTTCAATGCCGTCGAGGCACAGCTCAAATAGCTGAGGTATGCATAAGTGTAGACTGAACGGTACTGTACAAGTGGAGAACGGATTATGGACGAGTATAGTATGCAGATTGGGAGCTGGGGATAAAGAAAGACTCTGCTCGGTAAACGACAAATAGCGCAAATATCAATACAATCAAGAATAATGAAATCAAGGAAGATACATAGGAAGAAGGGTGCAACACCATAAATTGCGGCATGGATAGGTCAAGAAATGGGTCTTCACTACAGAAACGCATTCAGGTCCGTGGGCTTATCAATCCAAATCGCCAACCCTCGTCAACGCCACGCGCCTCTTCTTCTTCGGTGGCTCCTGGATCTTATCTTTTGCTTCTCCGTCGTCCTTGTCCAAAACCATGATGTCCCCTTGTTGGTGAAGACCACCCAAGGTCGACGAAGACGACGAGAAGTCTAACGAATGTTCGCCTCCATCTACACTAGCAGTCGGCGTCAGAGGCGGCTCATGCCTCTTCCTTGACAAAGTCGGAGTGGTATGGCTGCTCTCGCGCACAAAAGGCAGACCGATGGTGGTGGAAGAGGGCGTAGCTGCGGGCGTAACGACCGTAGAAGATGGGCCGGCTCCAGAGACGTTATGGTTGTTGTTGTGATGAGAAGAGGCAAAGGAGAGGGGAAGGGAGTGGTGCTGTGCAATGGATTGGAGTTGAAGTGCATGTTGTTGCTTTTGGTGTGAAGGAAGAATCTCGTCAAAGATGATGAGAGTGCAATATCCATCGCGAGAGGAGAGCATCAGGCATTGTCCGTCTGGTGACCTAAGTGAAGAGAGAGGTAGTCAGATCGAGGGAAGTGATGAACAGAGGGGCGGATTACGCACCAAGTCATGTCAGTGAACTCGTCATAATGCAACTTTGTAAGCAAGCACACTGGACCAGCTTGTTGTGTATCATAGATTGCCACCGTGTCCATCGTAACCACTGCAAATAACATGCGATACGGCAAGGCGAACACAGAGCCTGTACGGACAGCTGGGCTTGTAATGGGATTGGAATGAGCATGGCCTTGTGAAGAGGAGGGAACCGGGGTGGGCGGTTTGGAGGCAGCTGGGGTGGGCGGTCTCAAATCCATGGGAGAAAGCGCCGGTGACCCTCTGGGATAATGTTGGTGATGAGAGTTTTCATCTCCAGAAGTGGGGATGGCAAGACGGGGAGAAGGGGCCACGATGGATGAGGTCGAGGATGTTGAATGGGTGTGGCCATGTGTTGGCGTTGTACGCTGATGGGTGGTCACCAAAGACGATGCGTGATACCTTGCAGTAGCGCTTCCTACAGTCGAAGCCGATGGCTCAGACACAGTAAGGGGACCAACAACATCGACATCCACAACACCCTCCATTCCTTTCTCCAGAGCTGCAGTTTTAGTCTCATTTTCATGAGTACCTTCCGCACCCTCCACACCATGTCTTAGCTCATAAAGAATCGGAGAGAAACGGACTGCAACACTAGCTTTCTTGTGTCCCGGCAGCTGAGCAATGGGCGGTCGTGCAAAGTTGGCTCGGGAATAGATGTATACCGAGGATGCAGGGGAGGTCGCGGCTGCAGCCGCTGGGTTTGAAGTAGTAGTAAACTCCCCAGCGTTAGAAGGGCGACCTTTACGACCCCGTGCAGGGGTCGTATTATTATCATCTTTCGCGTGCTGCTTGGACTGTGACGGAATCACAGAGGGGTCTTCGAACTGGCCAGCGGGGGTAAGAAGGAGACCACCATCTGGGCTGAACGTCAAGCGTCTGAAGAAATTTGTGAAGCTCTCGTCGCCATAGAGTTTTACGGAAGCCCAAGACGATGGCGAGGGGAGGCTGCGAATAGCAGGTAGGGGGGGCATGGGTGAAGGAGAACGACCATATCGCGTGAACGTTGATGGTGAACTGGGGGCATTGGACCCACTGAAAGACGACCTCCGCGAGGAAGGTTCAATGGGTGGTGGTGGAAACATGGAGGAGGGTGTACTTAGTACAGACATCGCTGGTGTCAGTGGAGCTTGATCTTTGCTCAATGTCAACGAATCCTCCGAGTCTTTTGCAAAGTCTGCCACGGCGGATTCAGCGTCACTCGCTGTAGATTCCCTCCGAAACATCCGTGGTCGGCTGGTGCTGGGTGTACGAGAGTGCCTGTGTGGCATACGTGTGTTTTTACCAACAGCGTGGGCTTCAAAGGCGCCTTGTTTGGTAGAGATGCGGTAGACGTGCATAGACCGGTCGCTGCTTTGGGTGGCAATGTATTCATTCAAAGGGTCCCATGCAACGCCTTGAACATAGTGAGAGTGCTCGACAATCTCGTGAACACATTTCCCTGTAGGTTTCGATGTAAGCATGTCAAACAAAGGGAAAAGTGACATACCATCCACAGCGGAAAAGACCCTTGCGACGTTGTCTGTGCTACCAGCAATGATGTACTCTCCAGTAGGGCTCCATGCCAAATCGTACACCTGCATGGTTGTGCAGCTAGCAAGACGCGTTACTTATCAAACCATTTCCCGACAGGTATCATTCTCACCGAAAAGTTGTTCTTGGTTTCCAGTATTCCTTTTCGTGTTGTAAATCCTCTGGGCTTAGGTCGCTCCCATAGGTGGTTGGTTGCGGGCTTGTAGAGGGCGCCCAAATGATGATCATGCCGTCTGGAAGTAACGCGTTAGGTATGACATTTCGCAAACAACGCTACCTACCATCACCAGCCGACGCGATATGTTCGCCTATAAATGAGTCCTAAGCACCTTTGTTGGCTAGAAAGACGCGATAGACGTACCATTTGGTGAGAATCGCACTACATTGACTGCTGCTGAATGGCGACTCAGAGTCGCCAAGTACTCAACTCGCGGGGGCCTCGCTGGGTTTGACGCGGAGTCGTGTTCGACAACGCTCGGGGGTCGGATATGAGGGTGAACCATCCATATCTACTCAGCCGCCTGGTTGTCAGGCGGGATCCCGCATAAAGTCCTTTGATGACACTCACCCGAACGTGGTTATCCTCCCCGCCTGTGGCTAAACGGTACGACTGACCCGCGTAGTTCTTCTCTTGACCTGGACCTGGACGCGCCTTCTTGAAAGAAATGGGCTGGAAGTCGCAGGTTGAAATAGGTTTGCTGTCGTGCCACCTGATTTCTAGAGTTCTGAAGCGCATGGTTGCTTATCAGCAATGTGGACGCGCTTGTAGAGGCCGAGGACGTGTATTCTAGGCGTTTTTGAGTTTGTTTTGTTAGCTAGTTGGGCGGCGAATGGCGATTGAAACAGGAAGCGATTATATGAAGTCGTTTGTGTCACGGTGATGAAGTTGAGGAGCGCATCATCATCGCTTGTAATTTGTCAACACTGCCTAGCGATATTTCACAAATTCACAATTGCCTGGCTGCCTGGTTCCTATTCACTTCTCCACGACAAGCCCAAAAAATATAAAGACGGCATGTGGGCCCCAGATCGTCTCAAGCCAAAGCCATAACATCTTCTACCTCTCTAACCATTGATACGTGAAAGGAACGGAAGGAAGTCCAGTTCACACATCTTCCATCGTATCGGTGAATTTTGCGCTCAACATTGGAACCTACTCGTTTGAGTGAATTCGTCGCCAAGAGGTTTACACATTCCTGAAAGTGGAACATTTGATAGTGGACGCGGTGACGCAGTGCAGGCGTTGGCGTTCGTCGTGAAGACAGGTTCTTCTCGGGATCTTCCTTACTAACCTACTCCATGCTAGCTGGTCGCTGAGTTACAGATTTGATTAAAGCACTGAGATATTCACTGGCAGCCTTTCGATCCATGGGCCAGTCACAGTCGGTTTATATTAAAGAAGGTGAGTGTGATTCTGCCTATTTTTCTCTACCCCGCTGACAGGTTTCAGACACCATCTATAGACAAATCCGTTAAAGACTGGCACCCATCCCACCAAGAAAGACGTAAGCAAGTACAATAATGGGTATTTGATCTCTATAAACCAAACACTGAGGAAGTGACAATGGGCCAGCGACCCCATAAGAGATTGTGCGGTCGTGGTGGTGGACGATGGTTAGTAAATTGCAACTATTCGTTCTGGCCAATTTCAGCCTTTACATACAAAGGAGCAGGGTTTACCTTTTTGAAGAAGAAGAATATCAGGACAGTATGTTTCTTCATTTTACTCTATGTCCTGTCAAAGTTTTTACTCAGGACTCTACCACGGAAGTAAAATTTGTTTTCCCTGCGGCTCCAAGAAAGAATTTCGAAAAGTATCCAGATTTTAACGGGCGACCTATCACGCGCCGTCCGCTCGTTCACCTTTCAAACTTCAACGCGGAACAAGGCCCAATCGATATCGTGTATGTTTTATTTTTTGTACACATCCTTGATATTTTGGGCATTGGTAGATCGACGGTAAGTTGGAAAAACTGAGCCTATGGCTCCACTTATGATTTTTTCCATGGCGAGAAATCTATGCATTCAACCTGATTTTCTCCACTAGGCAGGCAAATTTATTTCTGGTCCATGTTCGCGCTGGGCATTCTGTTGCTTCTTCGACTTCTTCCATGGCCATGGCAAAAAAGGCTTCAATCGACCTGCCGATTGTCCTGGACCGTTACTTGCTTGCTTTGGCGGAGGGCCCGCGAGTATATTGTTACCTGTGTTTTTCGGGCATGACACTCAGAACTTATCTATGCAGCAAATGAAATATAATCACTTTGGTTTACGTTGAGGGGAACACGTGTAGAAAGATGGTATTGCTCTGATAGGCAAATATCTATTCAAGTGTGTTCTAGAGAACTAGGTAGGAATTTGGACTTGCCTTGCGCCATATTGAGTGCATCTTCGGGGAACCACTGATCAGACTCCGCCGCATCTGGATGGCCTTCCTCTACATCGATTTCAATTCAATTTCAAACTTGAGGATGTAGGCAAACGACGCCTGATACCTGGCAAGGGTTCTGTACGGTGTTAGCGCACAGCTGGAGTTGGATTTTTCAAAGCCATTCACCAAGATCTCCTTCGCCCGTGGAATTCGAAGCATACGTCTCGTTGTAATTATTCACGACTTCCGCGTCTGTATTCGTCGTTGTGTCTGGGAAGCGAAAAGAGTATTAATGGAACAGGATGTATTCCAATTGAAATGCTGTAATACTGGTGCTGAAATTATTTCCTACAGTGTTATTATTATGCGAATTGGTCGTATGAGTGTGGCTGTTATTGCAATTGGCGGTAATCCGAGTCTTGATGCCTTGGTAATTGTTGATGGTCTGATGCCCAGGCCCAATCAGGTTATACTGGATACTTCCAGCACCAGCGGAGATGAGTGACATTTTCAATGGTTATGAAGGGAGGTTGTGGTGATAAGTATGATTGTAATCTAGAAACACTGCGCTTCGTCTGTCAGGACTCAGTACTCAGATCCAATGTCAGATCCGTCCGGTGATTTCCATAAGGCACGTGGGCTGTTCGGCTGTGCCAAATGCGGAACCTATCGATGAATGTCCGACAGCTCAGCACTAGATACTGACCCTCCCATCCTCATTTTACATAAATCAAAATACCCGGAGCTTAAACCTGGAACGGTGACAAAAACTTTCCTTTTTAACAATATCATTGTCAATTATCGTCTGCAGAAAGTCGAGAATAATGGAAACCGAGGCACCTCTTGTGCGCCCTCTGCCAGTGAGTTTCTGTTATTTCATGATTTAGCTGCCTAATTCCAGCGCAAGGCGAGTGGTTCTCAAAGGGTAGGCCTCAACTCATGCCCTGTGTTTCGTAGTGGTTGAAGTCCTGAATGCACTTTCAGCAACGCAGAAAAAGCGGATCTTACCTATTGCCCCCCGGGAGTTTAGAGTACCGCGTTCTCGTTGGAACGATCCCCATGGCGAGGTGGCGGGCGCAATGTTTCTACGCATACATGCACTCATTGTCGTTGTTAGGTCGCACTTTCTACAAGCCTCTAAGAATCCATTGTGGAGCAGAGTCGCATCACTTGGGGAGCCAGGAGAGCCGGGCAAATATGATCTATGGCAGAAGCCAGACAGGGTGTGCCAACCGATTCCGCTATAAACTACTGCAGACCATTCTCACTGAATTTTGACAGGTCTTTTCATCACTTGCCCGTGAGATTTATGTGAGATCGATGCTTCCAACAAGAAATGGCTTGCCGATGTGGATGCCTGAAACATACGATGACGGACTTGATGGTGGTGCAAACGGTGTTACGATTGGCGACGTCGGACTTCTCACAGAGGACTGCTTTTTCAATGTTTTGTTCAATGTCTGCCATCCAACGACCGATGATCTAAACACTCACTTTCAACTGCCTCATGCATTTGAGCCACTACAGCTGGATGATAACGACGTTGAAATAACTCCTCTATACTTCGAGGAGGGGGCTATTGTTACCAGCGCTGGGGTTGATGTTCATTGCACTGAAGATGACTCACAGCATGTCCTTTCTTTCCCTACATCGAACATTTTCCCTGACAACCCATTCAAGTTGCCACCCCAAGTTTGAAATAGCCTATCGCGAACCGGAGGGGGCTGCACTGTTCCTCGAAGCAGGCGCAACCAGGCATGAGGTTGTAAATCATGCCAAATTCAGGTCCTTCTTGGTCAAACATGCTCTGTCCTTGCACGATTATGCGGTACGGCAACGTGGCGAAGAATTTGACAGCGGCCAGCTGATGGTTGTAACTGGGTGTGATAAGACCACCCATTTCGCGTCAACAGTCTTTTCGGATGGAACGAACGACTACGCCACAACGTTAACGTTGCCAGGAGAAGAACCATCCCTCCCTGTGACAGCAAACCATGCTAAAGTCTATGGGACGACCCTTACCTCTAGCCGCCATAGGTCTTTCCCCTCCGAAACACCTAATCAGACCGTCTTTCTTCGGGGCTTCAAAATCTGTCTTCGTCAGGAGTTTTGGGATGGCCGCTATGAGAATGTCGAGCCGCGTCGGTTTCTTTCATCCCATTTCCCTCGCCGAAGGCGGCCTTTGCTCAACAGAGAACGAGGTAAGATCGAAGAAGGGAATAGACCAGAGCGGAGGCGGGTACGCAGAATCGGTTCATGAATATTCCGCATTGACAAACTATCTTATCTGGTAGCCGTTTGATCCATCCGAAGCAATCGGTCGCATCGTAGTGAAGAAAGCAAGCGATTCTTGAATGCAGGTATATATATCTTACTGAACTCGTTGCAGACCCCCAATGTCGACATATCGATTGTTCATGTCAATGATTGGCATCCCATCATGAAAGACGTAAGCCATGTTTAAGGCCATGTTTCGCCAAGCTGACTTGAATAGGGCAATGATGCGGTTTTTTCACAGGACAAGCTTTGGAAGACATTGATGAAGGTGTATACTGTCGTGATTGAGGATGGTAGGAAAACAGTAGTGGCAGGATCTGGTGTGTTCGTTGCTCACCCTACACTAGGAGTCGCCTACTTGCAGAAAAGGGAATCTACGGTGAGTTCAATCTACTCATTCCCGCTGCAGCTGCCAGCTTATCGGAGGATGCTCACCAGCGGTTGTCAAGAGCTGAAGCGCTCCTTTCTGGTCCCAAGAAAGCACTCAAGCAAATAAAAATAAAATATACCACCCCAGGTGTCCGGTCCGTCGGTGTCAAAAGCGCTAAATGATCACTTTCTAGGTTTCTTTGAGAAATTTGGGAATGCTGCATGGTGGAAAATGGGTGTCAATGTGATCACGGAAACTCCGCTCCCTCCTGGCCGCTTCGCTGGCAGGATTGTTGCTGAGGCTGTTCACTTTGACCGTCCAAAGTGCTTCACCTTCCAATTGCTATCCGACCTACGTGTCCAAAACAAAGCTCACATACCCACATTCCTTCTTCACCCACCCTATCCCTTCTTCCCCCTATGTCCCAGAGACACCAGAATCCTGGGATTCTTCCGACCAATCAATGAAAATGGGATGATACAAGTTTCTATATAGAGTCATTCAAAAATATGTAATTTCTCCATTCCTCGAGATCTAAGTAGTTTCAAATACAAGAATACATGTATAGAACAATTCCAGAGTCTAAACCTTTTGCCTCTCCACCACGTTGAAGTGTATAGGTTCTGGTGAAAACGGCCCCAGCTCAATGAGAGTATATCCATATGTTCCGTCATCGCTCCAACCGCGATGTCCGATGAGTCGACGTTTCGACCAAGCTCCAGGTCACAAATGATCGTTTTCTACCGTTTATGTAAGTACCGCCGATTCTAGCTCCCAATCCACAAAGTTAGGACATTTTCTCCTAGTTTCAGCCTCTTTTATAAGTCTAAGACTAAATACATTTGTTGATTATTATTGGAAGCTGAAAGGTTGCTGAAAGGCCTGACACAATTCCTGAAAACACATCAAACTTGGTGTTTACAAAACTTCTGGGGCAAGGAAAGGATGGCAGGATTCAATAAGAGTCAGGTAGCCATACACCAGAGCATTGTATCTATTGTTTTCCTAAGAGGTGTTGTATCAGTGACTAGTGACTGCACTTCGTAGCTAGACTGAAACGCGATACGAACACTCCTTCAAAATCTACAGCATCTACAGAGCATGGTTGCTAACTAAACAAACAAAACAGAGTCCCAAAGTATTACATAGATGGTCTTACAAGTTTTAGTTTTGTGTTCGAACATTGCTCCGAATCTCATCGTCGTACAACATATAAATACTTGAGTTTCTCTTTGACCAACAACTAACGCAGTCTCAACAACAAAAGGTTGAGCGAGGCCTAGAATCCTAGACGTGGTCGTAGAGGCGCTGCTCTTTTCTAGTCTTCGTCATGGCTGGAAGAAAATCAGGAGGGGTCAAGTAGCTTGAGAAGACAGAAAGCGTACCAGCAATAATGGCACTCCCAACGCCACTACCATCTTCCGCACGATGCGTCACAATCTTCCTGTCAAGCCGGCAGGACATCATCAGTTCAGACCCAACCCAAGAATACTTGGAATCTCACCTCCCCTTCTCTCCAAATATGTCAACAAGCCCCTCATGTACCCGATCTGCGAACCCAGGATATTTCTTGCAAAAGCAAGTTCAGCATTGTGCCAATCGCTCAAAAAACAACCCCACTCACATTATATAAAGACCCATCAGCACCAACCTCACAACCCTCGCCATTGTCCAGGTATCCCATCCGTCCAACGATGGCCGCGATACCACAGGCGCTCAGACGCGCAGCACGACGCCCAATGAGCTTGGCGAGGGCGCGGAAGAATTGGCGTTCGGCCAGTGTAGTTTCAACGGCGAAGAAGTGAGAAAAGATGCCGATTATCATTAAGAGTTCATCGGTTGGGTCACTGAGGAGCGGAGCGTTGTCACGTTGTGTGTCGAGTGGGAATAGGATAGAACGCCTCACCTCTCCATCAAAGACAGGAAAGCGGTGTCAAAGACGTAGGGGTTTTCGAGCTTGTACGTGTTTTGCCCTAGGAAGAGCACCCCCTCATCAATGAGCTCGCAGATTACGAGACGCAAAATTTCGCCGAGGTATCTCCCAGAGATGAGTTTCTATTCATGCCACAGGTCAGATAAGCAGCGATTGCCAGGTTTCGAGAAGCGGACTGTACCTCAAATGCCTGTTCCCCAGGTTTATTCGATGACTCATCGACAATGATATCGTACTTTGTCCTTGGGAGGTGTTCATGCTCGAAGGAATCAAAGGCCCCCTTAGGTTTTCGTCCATCAGCAAATCCTCCACACTCAAGACAATCTAGAAGCCTACCCATTCGCAGTTGATACACATCAATGCGTCTCCTGGAAGGCCCAGGTCGTTTATCTTCGTGATCTCGCTGACTTTCTCCATATACGCAGCATTGCATCCTGTGCCGAAGATGACCGCAATTTTGGCATTAGGGTTGACGTAGTGGGACGCGATAAGGGTACCGGTGGTGTCATTGATGAGCGCCGTAAGTGTGACAGGGAGTTGCTGGGTATCCAAGGTTAACCTCTTGTGAGTGAGAGGACGGAGAAGGCGGGAGACGTACATATTTGACAAGGGAATTGCGGAACATTTCCGCTACGTCATGGCCTTCCGTGTTGAGTGCCCCAAACCCTTTTGTCCAGCGGATAAGAATGCCATGGTCGATTTTCAACTGACTGTTGGCGGTGTGAAAACCATCGTAACCTGAAGTGCGAAAAGCGAAGACTTACTGGCATGGGTAAGAGAAGGTAAATCCAAGAGGCAGGGTCTCCCCAGGCTTTAAAGTAAGTGAGCCATCTGCCAGGCTAGTATCAACGAACGTCTTCAAGCATTGCGCGCAGAAGTCGAACAGCTTTTGACCGTCTTCCTGCTTTTGCTCCTCCGTAAGCCGATACTTGGACTGAGAGATTTCGAATTTGCCTTCACCCTGGAGGGTTACGAGGCATACGCGCAGGTTCGTGCCACCTGTGGAGTTGTTCAGAGGAGTAGTAGATTACGGGAGAGAGGCGGACCAAGGTCGACGGCGAGATAGTCGCCTTTCTCCTGTCCTGTCGGCCAACCAAAGACGAAGGTAGGTATCATTGGCTGTGGGGTAGGTTGATCAGTAAGATGTCAAAGTGATTTTATGGAAATGAAGAAGGCAAACGATTGCTGATTCGTCAGAAATGCAGAAAAAATGAAGCCCGGAGCCGGAATAAGGCACAACTGCCATAAGATGTCATGCCTAGCTTCAGCAGCGCAGTGACAATCCTCTAATCGTGAAAACGCCCATCGGTCTTTCTGCGGAGGTAGCAGCGACCCCATAGTGTGCAGAGACACTCCGTTCTCCTAAGATGGGGTAGATAGCACGTACCACAATTTGTTCAGGCTTCTGCAATCCCAATTCTAACGTCTCTTTGAATGATTCCACAATTATCCTCATCCGCTGAGGAGTCAACGTGAATCTGGGTAGGAGACAACTCAGACGAGTCCATCGGAGGAAACGTCCGAGGCTTACAGTGTCTCGTACTTCCTTAGATGGTCGGCCATAGTCCTAAGGGCATATCAGCACTACATCCAGATGCGACGACGCGACATGGATGTACTTCTTGGTTGCGTGGGGGAGATCTTCCTCATCGTGTGTCCTAGTGTGGATGGCCAGGGTTTGCCCTGTGGGCAAGGTGAGGCTGCCGCTGCCACGACGTGAGAGGACCATGCTGGGCGGTGACGGCGATGGTGGGGAGATGAGCGATGGTGAAGAGGGGAGGAGAAGTTCTGCGCTGAGAAGACTGGAACCACGGGCTTGAATGAATTCATTTAACGCGTGGGAGTTGTCCTGGACATTTTTTTTTTTATTCCGCCATCGTCATGATTGGCCTCAAATCCACCCTCAACGTATAGTATATTCCCTTGTCGTCGTCAATTCTCGCTCTGAACTAGCTCTAGTGCATAGACAACTCTGGCGCTCTTATTGTGGAATGTGTTAACGTTCTTAAAAATAAGGTCAACAATGGCTGGGGGTCCGTCGGCGACGAAATCGTGTGTGTCGTGCAACGCGCTCGGCCAATCTCAGCCGCTACCCAAGCGTCCGTGAACGCTGTCAAAGTCCGACGGGGAGACGTTCGAAGGGCTGTCATCGTGCGGACACGTAAAGCGGTCCGACGACCAGACGGTAGTGTCATTCGGTTCGATGACAATGCCGCAGTGCTGCTGAACAACAAGAGGGAGATGTTGGGAACGCGGATTGGTGGTCTTGTGAGTGCAGATTTGAGACTGAAGGGGTGGGGTAAAATTGTTAGTCTTGCTCCAAAAGTGAGTTCCTTCCTGTCCATCTTTGCCTGCATATTCTGAAGGGAAGACCTTGCCAGGTTGTATAATTAACGCCTACATATATATCCTGGGTCCCTGTTTTTTTGTCATACTTGACTCCATGAAACGTCTAATCCGAAAATCCCCGTGGGTCTTAACAGTTCCTCTAGCTGACTTATATGGGCAGGCTGCGCGTCATCTTACGACATAAATCCGTTCCCTATTGGTTCGGCCCCAATACCCAATTGCAGAAAGCCAATTTTCGCCTGTCTGGCTTAACTTTCAATCATTACCATTTTTAAGTTGGTATTTCCTCCATCACTTCTCATGGATGGTTTTCATCTTGATTTTCAGATTTTAGATGGGCACCATGCTCGTCGTGATCGTTTTGGGCGGGTAATCGCCCGAGAAGCGAATTTTAGCCTCGACAATATCGGACGTGGGCAAAAATTAGAGATGTTGTCGCTCCCACTGTTCCTTGACTCGAAAGCTGTATCCATTTGAGCTTGATACGTATGGGCTCTTGGCACAGGGGTAGCGCGCACGCTTTGCATTGAACTTGCCTGCGTGAGGTCGTGGGTTCAAATCCCACAGTGTCCAATTTGATGTATCTTTTTGGCCTTGCCATTGCCAATGTCCAGTGGACCTTTGTTGAAATTCTTCATCTTGTCGTCGACATTACTGGGTAACCTTACGCTCTCGAGAGGTCTGTCTGCATGCTAACAACTACTCTACATTTTAGGAACTAGAGGACATCAGAATCCACATCCTTCTTCCCTCAGGCTTTTATTCTCCAGAAAATTGTTGCATTTTCACTTGGATGATTCTGCCAATGTTCTATGAATGGGCTCTTGGCACAGGGGTAGCGCGCACGCTTCGCATCTACCGTATGCGTGAGGTCGTGGGTTCAATTCCCACAGTGTCCACTTTAACTTTTTGCGTCAAACGGTCACCGGTCACCGGTCAAAGCTTGGGCCCTGGCAGCTGAGCTGGGCCGCGAGCGAGATGAGCTGGGTCGTGGTAAGTTATCACTGTTCCACTGATTCTCTTTCTTTTCTTGTTTTCCCTTTTTTCCCTTTCTTTTTCTACCCAATAAAATGGTGAAAAACCACCTGTGTTGTGAAACCCCCGCAACATACTTAACAACGACAGGAAATCCTTGGGAAGTCCAGGAGCTTTTATTGTTTCCTTATCGCCGGCTTACCTCCCTATTCTCTGAGTCCTGATGTCTCTGAGAAAACGGTCATCACACCTGCAACGAGGTAGACTTGAGGTAGACTTGAGGTAGACTTGAGGTAGACGCGCGCCTGCTGCTTGAATATTTTTACCAGGCCCAATTCGCTGATTCAGTACGCCATCAAATCACTGCTTCAAGTTCCCCTCTGCACAGCACTCGTTACGCTCGCGGCTCTTCTCCCTGCATCTTTCACAAGACGATAAAGTTATCTCATCTCAGGATGAATGTCCCACGCTATGAATGGAGCGTAGTGGTAGGTCAATCCCCCTGGATTCTAAGTGAAGTTGAACACACCCTTTGCCCCTGATATATCAGGAAGAAAACGACAGGCCATTGCGACAAGCTGTCAATATCGTTGATAACCTTGTCCGTCCAACCCAGTTCCACGCATCAAGGTTCGAATCTCGCACTCTGCAACGAAAATGTATTTTCCTTGCAGCTCACCATCCTCACTAGTAGGAGAGCCCCATCTACGTCCAATCCTGCCCTTCAACCGTCGATAACACAGGGAGATGGCGGGACACAATACAACGCCGTGCTTGGGGGTCATCAGTCTATCTACAATATTAATATTGTATACCAAGGTGACCTGAACGCCTTCTAATTCAATGAACGTGCAATGCTTACGAGGATATGCCAAACACCCGAGGTCGACCCCCTCAAACCTCGAGTGATGTTCGGGAGCCATCAGCTGAAGTGTGTAGTTTGAACATCTCTTGTCCTCACCTTGGCCTCACCTTATCAACGAGGGAAATCCTTTGGTCGTAGGTCGAATGCCGCGAGGTTAGGCTACGCCATCGTCGACACTTTATAAGTCTAACTCCATTCTTTAATCTTATCCCACAAGGTGATGTGGGTGAGCTAAGTCAACCTCAACCTGAGCTTGATGACTCAGTAAGCACGTAAGAATGGAATGACCAGGGGATGATTACAGACGCTAACCGCATTTCTTCGAAACAGGACAAGTGAAAGACTTAGCGAGCTCAATGAAATCTATGTCAAATCTTTGCTTAATCCTGACCACGGATACCCTTTGTATGTTCCAGGGTTAGACGCTGGCCGACGAGAGCGACACAAGGCGTGTGGCATATCTCCGGGCGACGTTGGGTTCTTAACCCCAGAGGGCGAGTTCAACGGCCTCTTCAACATCCTTAGCGAAGACGAGCCGGCGAACGAGGGAATATGTCTTCCAGACGAGTTTTCGCCGCTTTCCGCACCTATTAGGACCATCCAGCAAGCTTTTGGGCGCGGGCAAAGCTTTTACCCAAGAGGAGACGTTGAAGTTGTGAATTACCCTCGTGATGGGTAAGATATCTTGTATGGCTTCTTGCTATCTCGAATTCTCATTAGTGTGATAGTGTGCGGCGTTTTATTCTGCGTGCAGATAAAGCTGGAATTCTACATCTTCCCCTAGGAGGCGTGCAACAACAGATAAATTGCGGGGGGAGCGCAGTGAAGTTGTACGCAGCACAATACGCCAGGGCCTGGTATGCCTATGCAAAGACGCGACGTCGCTTCTCTACGCCCCAGGGGTCTCTCTATTTGATCAATAAATGCATCAAGACAAATGCCTGGGGAATCGCCGTGTTCATGCATCCGAGTCCCCATGTTCGCCGGTTCCTTACTATCTCCGATGTCTCGTTGGATTTCAAAACTGAAAATCGTGGAGACGCCGAGTTTGTGTATCATTGGGAGTCACAGCATGATGTTGCCACCCGAATTGAACCTGGCACTTCTGCTTTTAGCGGCGGAACTGTAACGCCCCCACCCAATCAATGTATATATATACGTGGATACAAACTCCTTCTTCGAGAGAGGGATTCAAATGTTGGAGCCATTGACACGAAACGACGTGGAGTTGAAAGAATCTCGCTTTCTCGCCTTTTCGGGAAGCTATTTTCATCGGCAAAAACTGGCAAGCCTATCAACAAAACAAGGGCCAGTAACCAAGACACAAATATATCTCGGGTTTCAGCACATCAGGGATCGCAGAATTCAAAGGCCTCAGGACTTGTCTCGCATTGGTCTACCCATCCCTCAGACATTATCAATGAATTTCTTCTACAGGAAGTGAGCCGGATCCATTTGTTTCGGAGTTGAAGATGCCTTATCACTATAACAGATGCCTGATTGTCAATTGGCTTTGACACATGACGACGACTGGATGTGCATATTGAAGGATGTGAGTACGATGTAGATGATGAGACGAAAAACTGAATACGTATCCCATTCAGGCGATATCAAGACGGCTGGACTTTGAGAAGCACGACTTGAAGGAGAGCGTAAGCAGGCTATTCGATATACGCATCGACGACGGTGAGTCTAGCAATACAGCCGCAAATGATCGATCTCACCCGTATCAATGGCCAGGTACAGTTTCTTTGGAGTTCAAGGGAGGGGACGAATCGTGTGTAGTGAGTACAGCTTACAAGTTCAATTTGGCCTCATATGACATTACCACTTGCAGGAATCCGAGTCCTTGGATAATCGAAGTCCGATTTCGGCCCCACCGAAACCTGTCGAGGACTTGCCAGAGGCAAGGCAGTCCGAGCGAGTTCAGAAAGTGGTATCTGCCAAACCCTCGGCTTCGCTGTTCCATGCGAGACAAACGAGCATCACGGAGCCCAAGATTGCTTCGAGGTTCAAGTTTCCTAGAAATTCGGATCCGGAGATCAGTGAAGTCATTGTAGGACACTTTCCCATTTTGATTTACCAATGGATAACGCAGCGTCCTTTGTAGGAAGATCACATAAACGATGTTAGTGTTTCACCAAAGCAGACTAAGGACTTGGCTCGATTGACACTAACCTTTTCTAGGAACTCGAGTCGGACCGAGGGCGGCACTCAAAATTGAAGGATAGGATTCTACCGAATCCCGACTCTATCACAGAGCGGCGGGAACCTGGATGTGAGGCATTGTGAGCCCGGATACTCATTTCTCACTGGCCTCGGATAATGACTGCTTCCCAGACATTTTATACGTTATGTCGACAATCAGTACTGCCATACCAGTCAGACAAGCTGAATTTGCTGTGGACGCCATGGAAGATGAAGAGAAACGACTAGATTGCTTCCCGAGAAATATAGAGGGTGAGCATGAATTGTCGGTTTGTTATAAGCTCAGATAAAAGTGGCTTTTTTCGGAAAGCCGAGGCTAACCTTGCTGTGTCGGTTGAAGAAGTGTGATCAATGTTGTATTCATGTCATGTCAATGTCGTTTAGCCAATGTTCAAGCTGCTTTCAATGATAAACACAGGCATCGGAGACGTATATTACAGATAATAAGCGCTCGAGAGTCCACTGACGTATTCCCAGATGAACAGCAAGAGTGGATAGACGATGACCTGAACGAAAGGACACAAATGCGTATTGAGAAGCCGTAGCTAAATTGTGACATAAAATGACGCCGCAAGGTACAAGGCATTGACAGGAGGGCAAGATATTCGAGTTCTACGCCACCCTAGGGGATCGAGCACAAGTGATAGTGCATAGTTGAGTACTTAAAGCGACTACATCGGGAGTGTAAGTGTGGAGAAACGGGAGAGGTGAGACATCCGCACAAGAATCATAGGGCGTACATCTTGAATGCTCGGTCTCTTCTGCAACCACATATCGCGTTTCCACTGATTCAAACCTCCGCCTGTTTGAAAACCCTCTTCCGACGGTAGAAGATCTTGATGATTAGCGGACTTGACCAGTGTCTTTTTTGCAATTGTAGTCTTAGAAAGTATCCTCAGGTAACTGTATGCACCCTTGGAGCGAATGCGATATTATTCAAGAGACGAGGCGGTTTAAAGGACGAATCGTACACCCATCCCTGCCCGTGGATCTAGGAACGAAGATGAGTAAAAAAAGACGAACAACACGACGTTGATGGGAAAAGACCCCACCCATTGGTGTACTCAAGGCCGCCCCCACATCCACTACAGTAACAGGTGGGTGAATGCTATAGACCCTCAAAGATATGACGATTTGGCTGGCCCTTCCCCTGGACCTAGAAAGAAAGAAGACAGCGAGCGAACTGACAACCTGAATGAAACAGGACCAACCGGCTTACGCTGGTCCACCTCACACGTTCTCCTTCCTTCCCCACTCCACACCTTGCAAAGGACTGCACCCTGCTAAATCAATCATGCTGGAACTCCTGTGCTGGCCCGAACACTCGCTCTCCTGCAGTGACTCTTCCGAAACCATGCGTCGCGTATTCACAAGGTATCCCCTATAAGATGGTAGAATCAGAAACTTTTCGAACGTCGTAACGAATCACCCACCACCTCGGTGAGGGTGCATACATGCAACGAAGGTGCCTCGGTACGGGGCAGAAATCTGTGCAAGAGAAAACCACGAATGAGAAAACGGTTCTGGAGCTGCAGTGGTAGACTTCAGGAGCTGAAAGGACGGCGAGATCTAATAAGTTTCGAATCAAAATACCCCCTATAACGAATTCAACATCAGCTCATTCACGCAGGGCAGTTCTAAGCAAGGCAATCTTGTTAAGTCTGTAAAAAGCGTTGACAAGAACAACGCCGACGATGGTGGTGGTATCTACTGATTTTTTTGTATCGTACGTATGCTCGTCGCTTACAGAGCGCTGGCACCTGTTGGAAGGGGTGGGGTTAGTCAAGTGGGCACATGACAAGACAGGAAGGGGGAAGAGAAGGGAGAAGAGAAGGGGGAAAAAGGAGAAGGGGAGGGGGAAGGGAGGGGGGAATAGAAGGGAGAAGAGAAGGGGGAAGAGAAGGGAGAAGAGGAGGGGGAAGAGAAGGAAGTATTATGGTAAAGTATATGCGTAAAAGGGAGGGGGAAGATGAAAAGGACGGGATGGCGATGGAAGGGGGAAAGAAAAAGGAGTGTCGGGGTAAAGTACATGCGTAACGCAGGGAAGAGGAGGGCATGGAAGGGGAGGGGAAGATAAAAACAAGGGGATAGCAAGGGAAGTAAAAGGCGAAACGCACCAGTAATGATATCCACCAGCTCATTGGTGATGGCAGCTTGGCGACCACGGTTATACTGCATCTGAAGAGTCCCAATCATTTCGCCTGCATTCTTGGACGCGTTATCCATAGCATTTCTACGGGCACTCTGTTCGCATGCGTGTCCCTCGACGAGGGCAGCGTAAAGCGCGTTGGCTAAGGAGAACTCTGCCAAGTCCCGAGTGGCGTTGTCTTCGTTTTCGTACACCTTGAACGCGTCTAGCCGACATCAATACAAGAAGAATAAACGGGAAAGAGGGCAACGTACTGCTCTCCCTAAGCGCCTCCTCTCCCTTGACCTCATAAACTGCACTCTCATACGAAATAGCCGACACAAACTTATTATAAACAACCACGATTGAATCATACTTTACCCCACTCTGGACAATCATATCCGCCACAGCAGCAGCGTCCGCAAACGTCGGAATGTCCCTCCCAATCTGGTTGAAAGTCAACTGAAAGTTTTCGCCGTAGTTGCGCATGAGTTGTCCCTTGGATTTGTCCCCGATGATCATGATGGGGGAAGAAGGGTCGGCGGTGGCGTCTTCGGCTGGGAGGGAGACGAGGGGTGAGTCGGGGGCGTTGGCTAGTGCGCGGCGGGTCGCTTTGGAGACGGAGGAGTGGATGCCGCCGCAGAGACCTTTGTCGGAGGAAATGACGACGAAGAGTTTGTTGGGGGTTGGTTTGTCCGATGGGACGTTCGCGAAGACCTCTGTTTCGTTCCCAGATTACATTAGTTACGTGTCCTTCCTATACGTATAAAAAAAAAAGAATGGGACGAACCAGAGTTGGCAAGCCCATACGCTTTACCAGCTTGCATAGCCCTCTGGGCTTTTGCGAGCTTGGTAGAAGCGATCATCTTCATGGACTTTGTGATTTTCTCAATGTTCCTGACGGATTTGAGGCGCAGCTCGATTTCACGGAGGGTGGCCATGTTGCGGGCTTGTGAGGGCGCAGCAGCTGGGCCCACCGACGCGGCGGCCGTGGCGCGAGCTAAGGAACGACGAGCGAGCATGGCTGGACACTGACTGAAGAGGGTTTGGTGAATTAGTTTGTTGGCACGCTGTCGGAGATGGTCGGAGGAAATTCCCACAGTGTTAGAAACGGAGTTTGAAGTGAGTCAGAGTCGAGATCTAATCATCATCGACACTTTCAGGTGCTATAAAACCAACTCTTGCAACCTCGAAAACAACATGTCCGAAGGACCACTCTTCGATCCCTCTCTCAAAAAACGTAAAAAGAAAACAGTAGCGTTTACTGAAGATCCATTGGGCGCAGACGCAGACCCCACAGCGCCCCCTCCAGATTCTATCGATGGTACGACTATCAATGGTGATCCCGTCGATTTGGGCCCGACGACGGCTCATGAGCGGATGAAAGAGGAGAAGGAGAAGCCTGCGGCGGAAGATGATTTCAAAACCATGTTTGGGGATATCAAGAAGAAGAAAAAGAAGAAGGAGATTCCTATGGATTTCGTGCGTCTTCCTCTATTAGGGTGCGACTTATGAATAATTCGAATTGAAATGCAGGGAGACGACTCCGGGACATCTACACCCGCCGCTACCACCGAACCCACACCATCAGCAGCGACAATCACACCCGACGACCTCGACTTTTCCGACCTCAAAAAGAAAAAGAAATCCACCAAGAAAAAAGCCGCGTTCGATTTGGAAGCGTTTGAGAAGGAACTTAACGATTCTAAAGCCAAATCCACCACTGGGGGAGCAGCAGAGGAAGACGACGAAGACGGCCCAGAACCAGATACTACGCACCTCGACCACATCGACGAAGCGGAGCTAGGCGACGATCCGTTCGCTCAGCCAGGGGGGGACGCACCCGTCGGTGTGGATGCGGGGACCGAGGCGTGGTTGAAGAGTGATCGTGATTATACTTATCCCGAGGTTCTTCTTCCCTTTCGCCCCCTCGCAATGTCAATTGGCTAACGCATGTGATGAAATAGCTCCTAACGAGGTTCTACGCCTCCCTACACGCAGCCAACCCCGCCCTCCTCTCCACATCCTCTCGAAAGCGATACACCATCGCCCCACCCCAACTCTTCCGAGAAGGAAACAAGAAATCCATATTTGCAAACGTCACAGACATATGCAAGAAGATGCACAGACAGGTTCGTCCTCCCTCTTCCCTTCCCTTCCCTTCCCCCTTCCTCCCTTCAACCCACTAACACACCCCTAGCCGGAACACGTCATCCAATTCCTCTTCGCCGAAATGGGAACAACAGGCTCCGTCGACGGCGCAGGCCGACTCGTCATCAAAGGCCGCTTCCAACAAAAACAAATCGAAAACGTCCTCCGTCGATACATGGTCGAATACGTCACCTGTAAAACGTGCAAATCCCCCGATACGCTGCTCACTAAAGAGAATAGGATTTTCTTTATGGCGTGTGAGAGCTGTGGGAGTAGGAGGAGCGTTAATGCTATTAAGAGTGGGTTTCAGGCGCAGGTTGGGAAGAGGAGTAAGAATAAGACTGGGTAGTAGGGTGTTTTTTGTATTGAGGAGAATTTACTTTTTTTGGTTTGCGTTTTGAATTGTGGGGAGGTTGATAAAAGGCTACTTGGTTTCTCATCGCAACATGAAAGACTGAAAAAAAGAATTGGACACTGTGGGATTTGAACCCACGACCTCACGCAGGCAATCTGGCCGTACTTCATGCAAAGCGTGCGCGCTACCCCTGTGCCAAGAGCCCTTTCTAAGACATGCAAGATTGAGGAATCCAAGCAGGAAGGACAAGAAATTTAAAATAGGTAGTTCTGAATTTATTCCGCGATGAGCGAGCACGAGGAACAAGTGATAAGCTCATTATCGGATAAGATAATGCCAGAGCATCAGAACGAAACCTCACGTTTGTACTCATAAGTAGAAACAACCTAGAAGTCTCTGAATGTCAGACAAGGAGAACTGGATTCTCCTTGTCATCCAGTTTATCGTTCTGACATGTAAAAAGATCCTCTTATTCATCAGTGAATTTTTTGAACCTTGGCAATCTCTTTCCGACCTTTACAATGACCGACATTCCTCTGACAACAGCTTCTAGTGCTGAAAGCTCCACTGAAAGCTCTCAAACTGCGGCTACACCTGCTTCTGATTCTTTTGTTGCTGCTCCTCGTGTCCCTCGCACTCATACATCACTGGCCATCATTCAAATGCTAAAAAACTTGCCATTGATCTCCATACTCCAGATGAATAAAGAAATTGAAGAAGAGAATGCTGAAAGATCTCGGAAATCATTCAATCATGTGTCTAACCCTACTGTTCACAAGGAACCTGGTTCTGAACAGGCTTCTCTTATCTCTCTTGACGAAGTAGACCTTAACTGCTTCTGTGTCCCTTCTTTCGTGGCTTCCTTTCCTGGTCTGATCTACTCCAAACTAGCCAAATGGATTGTGGATGAAGATATCAAATCAAAGCTGAAACGGAAACCTGCTGACGAACAAAAACTTTCAGCAGAAGATGCTAGGATTGCAAAGCGACATTGCATGAATGAGAAGAAGATGGCTCCCTGGGTTGTGGGAGTCCCATGGCAAGCCACATTCCCACAAAACCTCTTTGACACCAAACTCTGCATTGCTGTTCCACTCCCTTTCTTCCTCAACAAAAACCTGAATATATTAAATGTTGAGGCATCTACTCTAGCTACGACGAAGACTAATCCGAATCCTGGTGAGATCAAAGGTAACATCATTTTGGATATTGAAAAACTGTCAATGCGTTTCAGCAAGGAACTATCTTTGTCTTGTAGCCAGTGGACTGAAGCGGCAGGCAACATGTACCTTTTCCAAAAGGAGCGGGATGAAGAGGGCACATGTGAAGCACACAGTGCTTGGTACAATGATCACTTTTGTTTCTACACTTCTCAGGACACCAAAGACAAGCTTTACAATGCATGGAAAGCTGACGAATTAAAATTCTGTCAGGAACACTGGGCCAAATATGGAGAATTTGATGCAGCCCACTATTATCAGGCTTACAAAAGAAGCAGCAAGAAATGATGGTTGACATCCGTGGCATGATCTTGTCGTCAGTGCCCACTAAATCCTCTTTCAGCAGTACTGCCAACAAGCTCATCCCGAAACTCACCCCTTGCTCCTCCCAGTCACATCCTTCCCAGCCCTTTCAATCAGACAGTGGTTGATCTTCCTCCTCAATGCCCAACTTCCTCATCTGTGCTGAGTGAGGTCACGATGCAACCCAACATGCAGACAGCACCACACCCATCAAATTCAAAAGTGACAGCAAGTCTGTATGGGCAAAGTACACCAACCGCAACCTCCTCAGCCCTGACAACTGGATTATATGCATCAGCTAGAATCTCAGAGGCGACCATGGACATCCCTGTTCCCACAAAGATGAACGTGTTCATGTCTGCTCCTTCTTGCAGGAGCAAACACCACAATGCCTTCTCATGGATCGGCCACTTGTGACCTGCAAACTAATGTGTTTGTCCAAGCGTCGTTGTCACTTTCTCTCTCCTACTCAGATTTCTCCTCTTCAATTGTTTCTCGACCTCCTTTATCTGACACTTCTCCTGCAGAGACCCTTTTATTCAACCGAATTCTACACCCTTACAATGCCGACACTTTTGAGGCCTTATTGTGCAAGCACCACCTTTTCAATGACTATTCCCTTCTCCCTTCTAATCTGCACCTCAGCTTCCCTATTGGTCATATGCCCCCACTCTCCCAGACTATTATCATGCCTAACAACCCCTTGATCTTGTCCTATCCCAACACCGTCTCTGACTGGCTAACCAAAGGCAGATTATCAGGCCCTTTCTCTCAGGAGGTCACTGAACATATCCTACATGGCCCTTTCCAATCATCCTCTCTCATTGTCTCTGTGCAACCTCAAAATCCTGGAGTGCCAGACAAGCTTCGGGTGTGCCAACACCTCTCCAAAACAACAAAGGTCCATGCATCTGTCAATTTGCACATCCGCAAGGATGAATTTCCTATGCGGTTTGACACTGCATCAAAAGTTGCTGACATCGTGAGTTACCGCCCATTCTGTCTATTCCCCACCCTTTCTCTCTTTCTTTATTACATGTCTCCTTTGCGTTTTGTGTGTGGAGACGTTTTCGCTGGCTAGCCCTGGTCTTGCACCCAGTGGCTCTTTGGGTATTTTGCTGCAGGCAGTTACCCAGGACCTTGTCTTTATCATCATCCTATCATCTTTCTGTTCTGTGGTATCAGCACGATGATTCATCTCCCATGCATTGAGCATGATGATCATCTCCTGTGTGCACTGAGCAGGATGATTTATCTTCCATGCACTGAGCATGATGTCCTGTCTCATGCATTTTGCATGATGATTCATCTTCCATGCATTGTGCATGACGACCTTTCAGCTATCATGAGCAGTACATACTGCCCTTTGGTTTGACGTTACATATCATGTTCCTCTTTCTGCATATAATTCTTCCTGCATCTCTTGCTCACACTCCTGTTCATGCAGATCTCTGAGGCACCTCCTGGAACGCAGGCATGTACCCTTGATATCAAGAAGTTTCATCATACATGCCCCATTCTTCCTTCTCATAAACCCTGGCTCGTAGTCCAAGGGACGTCAAACGATTTCTTCATTAATCACAATCACCCATTCAGGACTGCCTGCACCAGCAGCAATGCTGGCATGATTGCGAACACTGTTGTCGATATTTGGAGAGCTGAAGGGGTCTTTCCAGTACCAAAATATGAAGACGACTTGAAGATCTTTTGATTTCCTTCTGAATCTGGTTTGTTTATTCAGGGCAACTTCTGTTATGACTATGACCAATCTGAGATGCTTCACCATATCTCTTCTCTGGGTGTTCCATGGCACGATCAGAAGGGTGATGAACGTTTCTCATTTGTAACAACTTTCATTGGATTTCTCTGGGACATCCCCAAGAAGCTTGTCAGCTTACCTGAAGGGAAGAGAAATAAGTTCCATCAGCATGTCCTTCAATTCCTCAGGGACTTCGAAGGATGACCTTGTCATTTACGCGACATAGAGAAGATTCATGGGTCTCTCTGCCACATTGCCTTTGTCTATCTCAATGGCCACTCTCATCTACCTTCCCTCTCCAACTTCGCATCTGTGTTCCATGGTGATGAATTCCTTATGAAGTACCCTCTGCATTCATTGATCACTAACCTCAAGTGGTGGCTAGTCAAGCTCACTTTGCGCAGAATCTCTCTATCCCTACGTCCCCTTGGGCCTTTATCAGATCTTGGGCTGTATGTTGGTGCCTCTACTTCATGGGGTATCGGGATTATCATTGGTGAGGAATGGGCTGCTTTCCAGCTCTCACCTTCCTGGAAGATTGAGGGTTGAGATATCTGCTGGCTTGAAATGGTAGCCATTGAACTTCTTGTTCAATTTCTAGAAGCAAGAGGTATTTGTGATGCACACCTGCTCGTTCACTCTGATAATCAAGGTACTATTGGTGCCCTCGATAAAGGCTGCAGCGGCAATATTCATTTGAACCTTGCAGTCCACTGCACACACCTCGCTCTCACCACTGTATCCATCACCTTAAAAACAATCTATATTGAGTCTCACACCAATCCAGCTGATCCTATCGCAGAGAACCAGGACCTGCTGGAAAGCAGATGTTCCCATCTTTCAAGCTCCCTGATGAGCTAGCTTCATGCTTTCTTCATGCCTAGGTTAGACTATCTTCCCTCCACTGTTACTCTGACATCTTATCTGTCTTTAGGTTAGATTATCCTTTCAAACCAGCAACATGTGTTGTTGAGACGACTGCGGGTGGTACATCCTCTGTTCCTCCACACCCCGCATGCCGTCAAAACTTCCTCCATCCTTTCATGAATTGAACTTCAACAACTTCTGTTCCCTCATCAACTTCAACATCTTTCCCATCTGATGATACACTCACTCCCATGCAACAACCTGATCCTGACATCTGAATCCCCTCCTCTTGCACTCTCAGAGCGGCCCCGCCTGCTCATTCTACCACAGCAAGGAAACCACAGGCAGGACGCCAGATCACTCACAACACTTTACGCCCTCATGTCCCAGCAACCAATCATCTATTTGCTTGGGATACACCATATGCTGCTCGTCACAGACAGCAAGTACTTGCTTCTCTCCCTTCAAATTTGGTTGACAGTGCAATGATGTCAATCCATGGTGCTTATGCGCCAAACACCAAAAGTAAATACGCTGCTGGCACTCTACGGTTTACACAATTCTGTGACACATGGAGCATTGACAAAGAAGCATGAATGCCCACTTTGTACCCCCTCCTTTGTGCCTTTATAGGAGAGCACAAAGGCAGGCAATCTGGGAACACCATTCGCTCCTGGTTGTCCGGTATCTGGGCATGGCATATGATAAATCATGCACCTTGGTTTGGCAACAATGAATGGGTTCAACTTGCCCATATTTCAGCAAATAAGGAGGGTTCTAAACACAAATGGCCCCTTCGGGCTCCTGTCTCCATCAAACATTTGCTGGCTCTCTGTTGTGCCCTAAACATCTCTACCCCTTTCCATGCAGCCATGTGGGCTCTTGCTTTATGTGCCTTCTTTGGCTGTCGTTGACTGGGCAAGTTGATGGTTACTACTGCTGCTGCCTTTGACAAAAAATATAATGTCCTTTGCTCTGCCTTGTACGCTATTCCCTCCTTTCTTTAATCTTTCTCATCTCCTTCTAGGATTACCTTTCATGAATTGCAAGATGGTTCATCTTCTGCAAGTTTCCACATTCCCTGGACGAAAACGACAAAAGAACTCAGTGCCTCTGTCATTCTGACTGCACGCAATGACACTCTCTGCCCTGTTGCCACTCTGAAGAACCATCTTGCAGTCAACTCATCTTCTGATCACTCTACCTCCCTCTTTGCATACACAACCGCTTCTTCTCAACCAAAGATTCTTCTCAAGCATGAATTTCTCAAATTCTGCAACCACATTTGGTCATCAGCCATGCTCGCATACATCCTTGGCCATAGTTTCTGTATAGGAGGCACTGTCGAACTCTGTTTTGCTGGTGTCCCACCTGAGATTGTCGCTGCAACAGGCAGCTGGACCTCTCTCGCTTTTTTGCTCTACTGGTGCTGCATGGAGGAAATTCTTCCAATGAGTACATCAAAAGCATACAACAAGTCGCATATTGACTCGTTGGCCGCAATATTCAAACTTTTCTGTATCCAAAATAAAATCCCATCAGCACTGATTGCTGCATCTGATGGGAACCTGACTCTGTAACTTGTCTATACTATCTACTCTGTACTTATATTTGCAAAAGAAAATTTCTCCAGAGTGCTGCTCAGTTTGGGTAGTTCTATGCTGAACCAACCTACTTGTTGTGAGCTTACACTCTGGCTGGCATAGCTGGTTTGTTACTCTACCCAAACAAGCCCTCCAGACGCTCAGGTCTTGTCCATCTCCTCAGATTTAATTGTTACTAATTTACTGTTAAAAATCCAAATTGAGTGAGCTGGGCAAGCCCTATGCAAAAACAAGTTATCTGTGTCTGGATTTCTTGCATCTAGATATTTATTTAAACATTCCTCTTCCCTTCCCATATTCATAGGATGCTAAAGTTATTCTATTCTGAAAGTGTTGTGCATGAATAGGTTTTTACCATAAGGAATTGAATTATCAACCCTCTGCCAGTGTCCAAAAGAAAAAAAAAACAATGGACACTGTGGGATTTGAACCCACAACCTCCGGCACACAAGAATTATCAATGTTTGAACAATGCAAAGTGTGTGCACTACCCTGTGTTAAGTGCCCTTCCTTTGCTTTTCAGTAGCATTGATTAAGATAAGGAAGAAGGAATGGGAAAATTGAATATATTTTGTTTATACAAAACATGGGAGTTGTGGAACAAGAATATGTAGGGTAAAATGAATTTTTAACCACTCTGCCAATGTCCAAAAAGAAAACATATGAGAACAACTGAACTATGAACACTGTGGGATTTGAACCCATGACCTCACACATGCACATGTCTTGAGATTTTTCTCCACTCATGCAAAGCATGTGCACTACCCCTGTGCTAAGAGCCCTTGAAGAGGGCAGGTTGAATAGAAGTAACAAGCAATGAAACATTAAATCTATTACATGGGAGTGTTGTGTGTGCATGAGGACAAGGATTAGGTTTTTTCTATAGGAAACTGAATTTTCAACCCTCTGCCAAGGTCCAAAAGCAAAAAAAAAAAAACAGACACTGTGGGATTTGAACCCACAACCTCACACATGCACATATTTGGAGATTGTTTCTCACACATGCAAAGCATGCATGCTACCCTGTGCCAAAAGCCCTTCCTTAAACTGGTAAGATTGAGGAATCCAAGGAACAAGGACAGGAAAACTCAAAGAAAGTAGTCCTGAATTCATTTCATTTGTACAGAACATGGAAGTGTTGTGCATGACAACAATGGGTTTTTACCCTGAAATTCCAATCCTCTGCCAATGTCCAAGATGAAAACATATGAAAATAACTGGACATTGGACACTGTGGGATTTGAACCCACAACCTCATGCATGCATCAAAATTTTCTCAACTTTGAGGCCTAATGCAAAGCATGTGTGCTGCCCCTGTGCCAAGAGCCCCTTCCTTCCCTGTAACAATGAGGGAGCTAGAGAAGAAGGAAGGGATAAGTAGTCCTAAATCCATTTCATTTGTGCAGTACATGGAAGTGTTGTGGATGAGGGACAAGAAAGGGTTTTTACCATAAAAAAAACCCTTTGCCAACTTCCAACATCAAAAAAAAAGAGAAAAAAACATTGGACATTGTGGGATTTGAACCCACCACTTCACACATGCAGCAGTTTTTTCTCAGTGCTGCAGCTCTATGCAAAGTGTGCATGCTATCTCTGTGCCAAGAGCCCTCTTCTGTGTAGGATGCCAAGCTGAAGCAAAAAGGGAAAGGGAGGGAAAATTGAAAGATGAAGTTAGCCATCCTGTTTTGTTCAAATTTATTTCATGCATGAGGGCTGTAATTCTACTATGTAAAGAAGAAGATAAGGTGTCACCTGGTTCCTCCAGAAATGTCCAAAAAGAGATAATTGGACTCTGTAGAATTTGAACCCACAACCTCAACAGCTATTTATGTTCATGCAAAGCATGTGCACTGCCTTTGTGCCAAGAGCCTCCACAAATTACATGGGGTTGGGTGAGTGGTGGTTGTGGTTGGATGTCTATCTTATGAGCAGCAAGGGAGTAATAATTCCACCCAGTGACCCCACCAATTTTTGATGTGGAAAGCAGCTAAGGTTACTATAAAAGGTACTTCAAAATCTACAGATATGATGTATAACACTGGGGAGAGGCAGTTATTTGCCCAATAGGCAAATGATTGAACACATCTTGATTTATTGCTCAATAATTTACTTTACATTTGTCAGATGGGTAAATTCAAAATACACCCAACATCAATCATTGACTGCAATTAGGATGTGTAGTACAAAGGACCACATGAGAACTATTAGTAGAATGTGCACCAAATGTTTTTCAGCAGCTCAGTTATTACCAGGTATATTAAAACTAGAGCACCACAGATAAAAAAAAAACAGAAAAATCTCTTTACAGTGCTTCCACATTCAAATGAGAATCATATTTCTTTTGCTATAATTTTCTAATTTAGAATTCTTGTGAGCTCCCTCAGAGACTTGAGAAGAAACCATTATAAAATTATAGTTTATGATTTGTGCACTGCCCCCTATTTTTTTAGATTTGTCATTCAAATGTGAAGGGGTTGCTGGGTGAGGTGTGGACTAGGGGGAAGTCTTTGTCAGGCACAGTTTAGCTAAGCTTCCCACCATTCCAAGATTTTGTTGGGCATTGCTTACCATGCCAATGCATTACATAAAGCACAGAAAATTTACCTCTCAAGTGTAAGCAAACATATTCATCATATTTTTCTTGTCATTTTTTTTTTTTTTTTTTTTTTTGAGTATCTAAATGTTTTTGGAAAGCCTTTCATGTTGGGATTTGTCATATTCCTTGAGTAGAAAGAGAGACAAGGGTACTGGTCAACACATATACCACCAGTAGATACTAGCCTGAAGAAGACATAACCTAGAATAGAGTAGACATGCAGATATTGGGATACAGAGTTAAGTCCAGGAGGTGAGGCATACAGAGTTAACTCAAAGAGACTCAAGGTAAAGGTCCAAGAAGTTATGAGTATGGAGTTAAGTCCAAGAGGTTTAACAGTGCAGAGTTTAGAGCAGTGTAGACTCAGAATTGGGAAGACAGGATAAACAATAGTAGCAAACACTACTATGACCTACAGTGACTCACTATAAGTTTTGCACCACTTAAAAAATACTATATCTTCCTCAACTTCTGGGGACTAGTTACCATATAAATATGATAATATACCAATATTCTATATACATCTTTGACATGAATATGAGGTCTGGATCTCATCCTCTGCTTCAGGTAGGAAAAAGTGAAAAAATGAGGTTTTGAGAGTTTTACCAATACTTCATATGAGGGTCTAGAAAAATGTGAAGAATTAAGTACTTGCTGACTCAAGTATGCAGAACTTTGAATGATATCAATTGGATTAGCGGTTGTTGAGATATAGGTGTAAGAAAGGGGCTTGTTTTGGGTAGGTCAAAAATGAGGTTTTGACAGTTTTACAAATACATCATGTGAGAGTTGGAAAAATATATAGTACTATCCTACTCAAGTATACAGAACCTTGAATCATTTCAATTGGAGTAGTGGTTGTTGAGATATAGGTGTAAGAATGGGCCTTGTTTCATCATCTACCCCAAAACAAGCCCTTTTCTTACACCTATATCTCAACAACCGCTAATCCAATTGATATCATTCAAAGTTCTGCATACTTGAGTCAGCAAGTACTTAATTCTTCACATTTTTCTAGACCCTCATATGAAGTATTGGTAAAACTCTCAAAACCTCATTTTTTCACTTTTTCCTACCTGAAGCAGAGGATGAGATCCAGACCTCATATTCATGTCAAAGATGTATATAGAATATTGGTATATTATCATATTTATATGGTAACTAGTCCCCAGAAGTTGAGGAAGATATAGTATTTTTTAAGTGGTGCAAAACTTATAGTGAGTCACTGTAAGTATCTTCACACATAATTTTTTTGCATTCTCTGAGAGGATTATAGACATTTGGCTTCAATCTATGAAGCTATGACTCTCTTGGTACATGTATAGCTTCTCAGGGGAACTGATTGTGTTTGAGAACCATTCAATTTTGTATCTGACACTTTTTCACATGAGGAAAGCTGTGGTATTTCTGGCCTCAGCATTTATAGTTTCTATAGACAGAGTTAGCATCCAATGGTGCTGTATGCTCAAACTGAGACTGCAGAAAATTCTTACAGCGGCAGCTAGCTACTTTGCTGTTGTCATATTTTATGTACCCCTGATTTGACATTACTTATAAAGTCTGGTTTGAAGATGTTGAAAAGAACTTGCTATCTAATATCATATAAAGTCAGTGTCAACTTCAAAGATAGCTAGTTCTTTTCATGGAACTTCAACTTATACTTGAGATATAACATGTACCATCCATTTAAAGTTGCTTCATCAGCATCAATCCTGTAAAGGTATTGATGTGAAGTGCTTGAAAAGAAAGCAGTGGCATCCAGATAAACTATACCAACTGTAACCAGCAAGCTGATAAACGCTCTCTGCTACTCAAGTTTTTTACATGTATCATTCTCACCAAAATACTGGAAAAATGTCAAAATGATGATTAATTGGGTAAAAACATAATGCACCCAGGCAAATTGATTGTAGAACACTGCAGGTGAATGAAGAGTGAGATGATTGGCAAATGTATTAGAGTCACCAATGCTGGTAGGTGAGCCTTTTCTACCTGACATATTAGAAATCTGACTTTTGTAAAATGAGGCTCTACAAGGGCTATGAACTAATTACTGGCAAAGAATCTCCTTATTTCAGTTGTTACTGCTACCACCACAACCACCACCACATAACACAGGGTAGGTGGATAGATGAGTAATCACACACCTCTCTCCAGCTTTCTTTTCTGGTATAAAATCTAGGTGCCACATCAGCAATGTTGCAACCAAACAATGAACAACAACATCTGTTACTGTTTGCCACTTTCTATACTGTTAACCAACCATCGCCACTGCTACAAAAACCACTCAGCCCACCTACACTTGCTGCTTTATGATTTTCACACACCATGCCCATAGCGCAACATCCTGCAACACATGTCCTATTTGTAACCCATAACTATTATCAGGATAGCACTACATCATAGGTGTTATGAAAAGGGATTCCAAGACAGGTATATATTATTAGCTTTCTACCTTTTAATGTGATTGATCATAATGAGGTCTTGGTGGTCCCCACCACCAAAATCTGGGTTTAAAAAACTGGGATCTCATAGATAGAGGACTCTACCTACCACATGCCTGTCAGACAATACAGTAGCTTGATGAACACCGCATCCACCATCTATAGTGAGGTGCCAGTGTTTGTTCAACCTCTGGTATAACAGGGACTTGCCACAACTACATGAAGTTTTTAATCACCTTGAAATAAGCACTGTGAAGGCATGAGGCAACCATTGGTGCTTTGTGTTCTATGTTGTGGATACATCTAAGTCCAGAATGAAGAAGGCCCACCAAGTTGAAAAAGATTTATCTATGCCATTTGGCAACGATGTGACTGCACATGACTGGGTATCTCAATATTTTCTCTAGCTTAAGGTATCTTACAGGATGGTCAGAATCGAAACTGAGTGATTTTCTCTTTGCTGGACCCAAGCAGTGGGCCAACATGCAAGGCATTGTGGGGGCTAGGAAAGTGTTGAAAGATAAACTAAAACTTTGGGTAACTGGATAGTGGGTTAAGTATCTTGTAGTGAGCAAAATGGTTATTAACTTTGCAGATAGTACAACTGGGTTGAGCAATCAATCACAAAATACACTGACTTACAAGCTAAACATTGAGGATTATGACAGAAGCAGCAAGGGGATAGCATTTGAGAGAAAAACCAATGCTGACAAGGTTAACTATGGTACTGGTTGAGAATATACAATTGAAATTCCTTACAAAAATCAAACAGGCATCATTGCACTGACTGCAAAGCCTAAATTAGATGCAGGTGTGGATGTCAAGGAGGATGGTGCCACTCAGATGAGGTAAGATTTCATTTATATGAGTTTTTCTATGCACTCAAGCAAACATTGTCTGATGATCATAAGGTGATGGCTGTGGCAGTGACAAACTCACAGAAACAAGCTCCACCCTGTTATGCTGAAGCAGCACATGAGCATGCTGAACACCTTATAATCTTCTGCACCTTGGCCCACACAAGAAGGCAGTGGCTGACTCTTTTCAACTCAACCTCAAATGGGAAGTGCCCACTATGCAAACACCCACCACCACCCATGTACAACCATCCTTATATGGAAACTGCCCACCATTGCTCATGTACAACCACCTCCCTCAAATAAAAACTGCCCACCACCACCACCTGTGATGACTGCCCTAAAACAGAATTTACCCAACATGCAAACATCTACCACTACCTAGTACAACCATGCTCAGGCAGAAATTGCCCATCATGCAAATCTATCTACCATGCAACCTACCTTTGCCTGTGTACCACCACCCTTCTGAGAACATTTATTTTCCATAGATCAAGTTACTCTTTGTACACTAGTTGAATATGTTTAATATATATTTGATGTATTTAAAAATAGTGTGGTGAGGAAAATTGAAGGCCAGGTAATTAACATAAAGTCTGCCTCAGGGCTTTCTGGGGACAACTCAGGCCACCCCAGGACAACCTCAGTGCACCTCAGGACAACCTTAGGTTGCTGCTGAGAAATCTAAAAGATGCTTCATGAAACTCTGATGCTTTGAGCTCCATGACACCTCCTAGGTATTCAGGGTATAACCCTGAGAAAAAAGTGATTTTTCTGATGTGAATTGCTTGATGATTGATGGCATCTTATTATCAAATGTTCAGTCAGCTCTGTTTGGTGATACTCAGCTGGATGCTTGTTTGACACTAGCTGCACAATCATGGCAGTTTTTTACAACCTCATCAAGGCCTTGGAGTTGATACAGTCCCTGGCCTTTTTCATGATGTCCTCTGCCACTAGCACTCTTATCAGCAGTTTCATATTTTATATTTTTTAAATTATTGGCTAGGGTGGGCTTGAGACATGGGGTTGTACCATATAATGGTGAGATGTGAGTAATTTTAACATCACTCTTTTCTGCTTGTCTGAAAACAAAACACAGGCATATAATGCTTCTGAGTAGTGTCGATTCTGGGTGGTATGCTCACCCATTTGCAAAAGAACAGACCATCCTGTAAGTAATACCCAAATTTTTACCTGGTAAATATTTGTAAAATCTGTAACAAGGAATGGGGAATGGTGTTGATGGTATAACATAAAATAATAAGGAGAACAAGGGCCAGGAGAGGATACATTGATGGTTGAGATGATATATAAATAGGATTAAAGGCAGAGTTGAATTCTTCTGTGAAGAGGTAATGTCAAGGTGATGGGAGGGAGCTTTGGCCAGTTGAGCATTGTATATTTGAGTATGGAGCCAGTATATTTGTGCAGGTTAGCACACCTGGAAGTAAATGGGCACTGAGTTGGAGGCTGAGTGAGAGGCTTGTAGTGATTCTAATCACTCAATAACATAAGTGTAGTAGTTGCCTAAAATTAGTCAGGACAGTGAAGGGAGTATAGCTACATAAGTTCAGGTGCAGTAATATTATGGAAGGAAGAGAGTGGGGGTCTGAAGTACAGTTATCAGCATTATCTAGTCAGTCCCAGTGCATCATTATAGAGGAGGGTTCTTTAAGGACAGCATGGGAGATGTGTATAGTCTAAGGATTCTGAGAAACAAGGGCTCATTCAGAGCATGAGTTTGGCAGGATTAATTACATGGATAAGCTTGCTTGAGATACTTGTACATAAAAGAAGTAGGCTGCCACTGCAGTGATAAACTTCTTCTCCACTGTGTCTGGATCATGAAGATTCTGAATAAAGAGGGCCCCTTTATAGCAGTTGAACATCCCTTCATGCTGTCAGCTGCATTTCTGTGACTCAATATTTTTGATCTTTTATGTTGCTGAGCATTTGTGTCTTGTTCTTCTTGTCTCTCTTGTCCAAATGGCTATCACTCTTATAGGTGTGTCCTTAAATTTCACCAGAAACTTAAGAAACTTGGAAACTGTTACATTGTTGGGCTATAGCTTCAACTTTATGAGAATAACCCTGGAGAAGCCAAGACTAAACTTGCATTTCTAAAAGACTTTATTTCCACATTATGAAGGTAAGTAACTATCTGTCTATCTCTCTTTAAACTATGCTTATTTGTCACTGAAAAGTATAAGCCTGGGGCTTGGATGGTGCTTGACGCCATTCTCCTGTCACTGGGAAAAATCACCAAGAAGATGACTTCAAATAGAGGACTCTCCATCATACTGGAAATAAAATAAGGTGTTCACATGGCATAAAACCTCTCAAGTGGTAATTGGTGGAAGTATCAATGATCTCCTGTCACTGGGGAAAATCACCAAGAAGATGACTTTGAATAGAGGTCTCTCTATCATACTGGAAATAAAATGTGGTGTTCACATGACATAAAACCTATCAAGTGGTAATTGGTGGAAGTATCAATGATCATTGAATGCAAAAGTGAGAAACATGGTAATTTGCATCATTGCTAATCCCCCATCATGCTTCTCACTTGTTCTGTCCCTAGAACTTCTTGTTGGTCCCAGCCTGACTGTTGAATCCATTCTCCAGTTTGCAACTGGACACTTCTTTCTTGTTAAAGTAAAGTGAAGGTTAGTTGAGCTGGTGATTTCATTTCAGAGGCCATCATGAAGGCAATGACAATTTTATCGAATATGAGGTTAGTATTTGTATTCTCAAACTGTGCTCTGACTCATGATCACTAGTCTGCATCAACAGCCTAGATACTGTCTGCTTCTGCCTTTCAAGTGGGACCCAGCTTATCTTTTTCATTTTGGGAAAGAGACAGAGAGGTACTTCATTGTGCATTGTTAATCCAGAAGCTGGACTGTAATCATCCTTCTTTCAACCTTCAACTTGAAGAAATTTTAAATGTTCTTCTTGAATAACTCAAACCCACTTAATGTAACTTTTATTAACTTGAGGAGCAGTGGACTAAGTTATGCTTTGAGAAATGTTGGGCTTCTCTGAAAGTAACAGCTGGTGACTATATAGAACAGACATCTGTCAGGATAATATTGATGTCTTGTGCTAGATCATATTGATTTTGCTCATACTCAGCATTAAAAGTGCCACTGTAAGCAAATAAGCTCCTATTTGGATGGTTAGGTATAGATTAGCCCCCACAGTCCCTATGGGTTGAAGTTCCATGAAAAGAACTAGCTAGCTACCTTTGAAGATGATAGTGACTCTGTATGATATTGACATCTTCAGCTCAATTATGATTCATAGTAATGAGATTTGTGGCCAAGATCAGCTCTATAGGAAAGAGTAAGTTTTACTCTTGTGGTTCCATGCTTCATAGAAATTATAAGTTTGAAGTCACAATCAGCCATTTTGACAATATCAACATCTTCAAACTATAAGTTAGGTCAATCTAGGGTACATAAAATATGACAACAGTGAAGTAACTAGCTGCCACTGTAAGGATGGATTTTCTGCAGTCCATAAATGGGACAATTTTTATTTTGATAGTATATTTGCCAATTGTGCAAGGGGGCTGACAGAATAAAAACAATTGATATGCTTATTGTTTAAATTTGTCCACAACTCTGTTCCCTAGGTGAAACTTTTGTTAAAAATTAAAGTTTTGCCTCATGCTGAAGAGACAAACTAAATTGTTCCTGAAATCCATTCCATTAACAAATTTTAATTCTTAACAGCCTTTTGTCCTGTGGATGTACCTTACAACACATTTTTAAAATAGTAACAACATTTTTTTTACATTTGGATGTTGTCTTCACACAATAGGTGAACACACTGTCAAAATAAAAAAAATTCCCATAGGTTTGTTTTAATTACATAACAGGTGCAAAAATGATTAATTTGTCTTAGAATCTGTCAAGGACTTTGCTTAACTGCCTGATCATCCCTTGTTTAAGGTGTGAGCATGAATGCAAAAAAATGAAACAGACTAGTGTTCACAAGTCCAGTCTACAGGACTGAAAATATACATAGAACTGAACTGGACTGAACAACAGATTGGTCTTTTTTCAGTTGCAGTTGAGGTCAGTCCTCGACAGTGAGAGTGGATGTCAGGAAATGACATCCACTCTCACTTGACATCCACTATTTGTTTGCAACATCTACTCTTTTGTTCCAACATCCACTCTTTTGTTCCAACATCCACTGAAACCCATTTGAGCTCTCTTCCCCTTTTGGACTGTCCCATCGCTGCCCATCCCAATGCCCACCTCCATTTGTTTCTGTGTGCAGTTTTGCATTTCCCACTAACTTGAATTTCCCACCTTTGGGGAACAAAATCCAGTCCATTCAGAGCCCAAATGGACCAGATTTTGTTCCCCAAATGTGGGAAACATTACATCATTGAGACTTGACATTGCTTTAGAACCTGCTTCAATTAAATAACATAAACCATATTGTAGTTCACCTTGCCATGACATTATCAATAAAATTACAAAGTGAGTGAGTCATATGTAGGAGGTATAAGAAATGATGGATCTAGAGACTCATCAAGGGTAAAGTTTTTGATGTGAGTGGAAAAAGCTTGTGTAGGGGAGCTATTTGAAGCTGGTAGGCGATATCCAGAATATAGGGATGATGGGGTATTGTTCTGGGTCATCCCAAAGTAAGTAGGAGACCACAAGCATCATGTTGGGGTTGATTCAAATGTGAAGGGATTGGTTGGGCAGTGCAATACCAAAGAGCAAGCAGGGCTGGGGTTACTGGGAAAACATCAAGGTCATTGAAACCCTCATGATGATCACCTTTGAAGTATTCACTATCTGAGAATTCTGGTACCTGCACAAATTGTGATGGGCCAGCAATAGGAGGTTGAGGGGTTGCAACAGCTGAATCTACAGCAACCTTCATGCCTGGTTTGGCTTTCATTTGTTTTACACTGCTTGTTGAGTGGAGATGGCATCATTTCTACTTGCTTAGCCTCAATGTCAAGGTCAAGCTCATGGGCTCTAAAAATGTGTTAAATGGTTTTGCTATTCTGGAGTATGATTGCCATACTTTTGAATAGCTTCCAATGTCTTCAAATTTGTTCCTGTATGTTTATTTGTGGGATGGGCACTCTTGTTGAGATTGGTGTCAGCTGGCATAAGATACCAATCCTCCTCAGATATCTTACTCATGAACCAATTACAGTGCTTCCAGAAAGTAATGAGAATCACATTTTTTTTCTCATGCTTTCCTGATTGGGAATTCTCCTAAGCTTCATCAGAGATATGGGGAAAATCATGTTATTGTGCACAGAAAAATTTGTATTATGCATCCAAAGGCCCTTCCTTCCTTTGTGTCTGATAGAATTGTCATGCAAAGGTGAAGGTGCTGCAGGGCGAGACGCCAGCTGAGGGAGCGGGCTTTGCCGGGAATGGCTTAGCTAAGCTTCCTGCTATCCCAACCATTTGTTGGGCAGACATTATCACACCAACTTGCAGCATAAAGCACAAAAAATATGTCTTTTGAGCATTATAAATCTATTTAGCATGTTCTCTTTGCAGAAATTATCTTATCTGAGCATCTGAATGGAGGTCTTTACCATCCCCCACGTAATCCATATGGACTCCACTGGACTCCACTGGACTCCAGTGGATTCCAGTGGCCCTCTTACCAGGCCAGATTGGCTGGCAGAATGCCCAGTCCACTGGAGTCCAGTCCAGTCCGGTCCACTGGACTCCCACTGGACTGCCAGCCACTTTCCTGAGTCCAGTCCCAGTCCAGTGGACTATGAGTCCAGTCAGAGTCCAGTGGATTCCAGTCATTCCAGTATATTATTATTATTATATATGAATACTACTAAAAAAGCGAAAATAGACTATACAATAAACTTACATTTTAATGATCAATGAAAGGAAAGGTTATAATTTACATATAGTGTGGGTCAGTGATAGCTGCAATAAGGATTTATGATTTTGTTCAGTCTGCGGGGTGAGGTCACATGACTTACTTGAGGGCGTGCCATATTGTCACGTCTCCTGTTTGCGGCATGGTCACACCTCCGTGACCATCCCATTCCCTTCCACCACCACCACCTCTATCACTGCCCACGCCAACGCCGCCCACGCCAACTCCGCCCACGTCAACGCAACAACAAAAACAACACACGAGGAGGCCAACGACACACAAGAACGACAACACGAAGACGACAACACACAACGACGACAACACGCGAGGACGACAACATGCCAGGACAACGATATGCGAGGACGACGACGACGCGCGAGGACGACAACACACGACGACGATGATGACTACACACTGGGACGACGACACACGACCACGACGACGACACGCGACCGCGACGACGACGACATGCAACGATGACGACACACGACGACGACGACACGCGACGACGACGACTACATGCCGGGACGACGACACGTGACCGACGACACATGACGACGACGACGAACGAGCGCCGACGAAAACGCCGCCCCCACCACACCCGAAAAACGACGAGTGCCTGCCAGCGCTGAACGGCGACGAGGCCCCTTCACTCTCTCCCCCTTTCCCCCCTCCCCCTTTCCTTGCTCCTCTCTCCCCCCCTCCCTTTCCTTCCCCCTTCCTTGCTCCCTCCCCCCTCTATTCATTCCTCTCTTCCCCCTCCCTTTCCCTTTCCCCTCCCTTTCCCTTTCCCTTCCCCCTCCCTCCCCCCTCTGTAACATAGAATCTATGTAAATTTAATTAATTTAATTAATAAATATACTTCAATTTTATTTTTTGTTTTCAAGTCTAAGTTCAGGAATTCTGGATTAACTTAGGTCTGTGGCAGTCCAGTCCAGTCCAGTTTTGTGTTGGGAGAGTCCAGTCCAGTCCAGTTTTGTGATTTGCAGTCCAGTCCAGTCCAGTTTTGTGCTTGCAGTCCAGTGGAGTCCAGTGGAGTCCAGTTTTGTGCTGGGAGTCCAGTGGAGTCCAGTTTTGTGATTGGCAGTCCAGTCCAGTCCAGTCCAGTGGAATCCAGTGGAATCCAGTGGAGTCCATGTGGATTATGTGGGGGATGGTAAAGTATTGATCTGAATGGTGTTGAGGGACTTTTCATTGCCCAAGCCAAATAGGGTCAGCTGTGGGAAAAAAAAACATGATTCTCATTACTTTCTGGAAGTGCTGTAACAAATAGGATAAACCAAGGACTTTGTTTCTTGTACACCATCCAATCTGAATAAATAAGAAATTAGGTTTGGTCTCATGAGGAATCAAGATGGGAAGAAATACCTCAAACTTTTTTGTGCTCAGAATTTTTGCACCACTTGATGAAATCATTGACTTCTTCATGTGTCTCAAGGAAGGGAAACCCACAAATCCAATCCATAACTTCTTTGGGACAGGATTTCACAAGATCCTCAAATTTTCTGTTATGAAATCTAATCAGCAAGGACTCAAGCAATGGACAGGTAACTGTACTGAACAAGGTGAACCCAACATCTCTGAATAGTGTGTTGGACAATTATTTGAGGATCCCACTCCACAATGAGACTTTTTTCATGTTTCAAAATTTGGTTGAGAAGATCATCCCCACATGCATTGTGGCTTACAACCATCAACAAGGATTGCGCAAAGTCCAGTCCCATCAATAAATCTGAAATGAACAAACTTTCCAGTCACTCTTTCAACAGTATCCTATAGTCCAGACCAAAATGCAGCCCAAGTCTCATAAGTGCAATAAATATGTGCCACAGTAACTTCTAAGGCAAAAAATTGAATGTGAAGACCTAGTATGACCTGTCATAAACAGAATGAACTTACTCATGTTTAGCTGCTTATCCCAGATGACAACTTCCCATTCTTTCCACTTCCCATACACTTGTTTATATGTGTTATCATGTAGAGTAGGATCAGCTGTGAGAGAGGGAAGCATGGTGATAATCATGTCAGCACCATCCTGTGATCACACTTCATGAATGTACACTATCTCTACAAAATGATTGTCCAGTCATTTTTTGGACAAAGCTGGTGTTATTAAACACTTTGAGTACTAAGCTCTGGTATATTAAATATAGCTAAGGAGGTGTAGATTGTACATACCAAGTTTGGGGATGAACAAATGAAAACTTAGGATAAGGCAGGGCATTGACTGTGACACCTGCCAAAAATGGGATGTAACAAAATGGGAAATTCTGAATGACTGCAACCTACTGAAAGCAATTCACAACTTGAGGAGGAGATATTCTGAAAACTGGATCTCCCTGCTATTGTTATGAGTTTCATAAAGTCTGTGGGTCAGAAAATTTGATAATCTCCTCTAAAAGGTAAATTAAACTTGTTCTCCATTTTATGTATTTTTCACTCAATATATTTGTTGGAATGAGGTGAAATAGTTCCCTATTGATGTTTGTGGTGTGTAAAATACAAAAGGTAGGCAGGAGTGTTGAAATGAACATTGCATGATGTCTGTAGAAGCTAATTCCCAGAGTTTTTCTGGAAGTAAACAAGTATCTACAACATTGGTCCTTCTTTTCTGGAAGAAGAAAAAATGCTACCATCTTTTTGAATTAATCCATGGAGACTCAGGATGTCTTTTAAACAATGCCCAAAGTATAGCATGATAGAAAATTAATTACACTAGGTATAACTTGATAAGTCCTCAATAAAAGTACATTTTGCATAGAGCAAGAAATGTGTGGGGTCTCAGATCCTTGTATAAATAGGACTTTTGTTTATTTTCTTGGCATAGAGTTACTAGGCATGAGAAGTTCCTTGTGAAACATTTTCAGCCCCAATTCACCAAGAAAAATGTCAAGGATTGATCCAGGATGATTACCCTATGCAAGATGTACTTTGATTGGAGACCTTTCAAGTCATACCCAGTGTAGATTTATTTTCTATCATGCTATACTCTGGGCATTGTTTAAAAGACATCCTGAGTCTCCATGGATTAATTCAAAAAGATGGTAGCATTTTTTCTTCTTCCAGAAAAGAAGGACCAATGTTGTAGATACTTGTTTACTTCCAGAAAAACTCTGGGAATTAGCTTCTACAGACATCATGCAATGTTCATTTCAACACTCCTGCCTACCTTTTGTATTTTACACACCACAAACATCAATAGGGAACTATTTCACCTCATTCCAACAAATATATTGAGTGAAAAATACATAAAATGGAGAACAAGTTTAATTTACCTTTTAGAGGAGATTATCAAATTTTCTGACCCACAGACTTTATGAAACTCATAACAATAGCAGGGAGATCCAGTTTTCAGAATATCTCCTCCTCAAGTTGTGAATTGCTTTCAGTAGGTTGCAGTCATTCAGAATTTCCCATTTTGTTACATCCCATTTTTGGCAGGTGTCACAGTCAATGCCCTGCCTTATCCTAAGTTTTCATTTGTTCATCCCCAAACTTGGTATGTACAATCTACACCTCCTTAGCTATATTTAATATACCAGAGCTTAGTACTCAAAGTGTTTAATAACACCAGCTTTGTCCAAAAAATGACTGGACAATCATTTTGTAGAGTCAGTGTATCTCTTCTCTGGAAGAAGCTTGTGATTTATTCTGTGCATGTTTAAAACCCCTAAAAATCACAAAAATGAGATACAAGTCAGGTGGATATCAAAATAAAGAATTCACCCTCTAATTCATTCCCATGCAGATTATTCTCATTCCTGACCTTGCATACCAGCTTATGGTGTAGTCTTGATATTGCTAGTGCAGGGTCTGTTAGTGCAGGAATGTCACCATTGAAAATTCTTCTTGTTGAAGGGGCCAGACATTGGAAAGATTTATGCATTAAACACTTGTATTAAAACATCCAAGGAACCGTAGCCATACCCTTATCAAGGTTCAGAACAGTTAGTCCAACTGGTCCTGCCTTTCTGGCAGCCTCCTTGTATTTATCCTTCCCATCACATGAAAGTTTGGTTGCAATAAGCATAGGGTGGTTGTGCACTCCCCATAAAATAACAATAGTGCAATGATCAGATTGATTGACTGGTGAGTATATCTGAATTAATGTTGGACAGTTACACTGCATGAGACACCCTTGCACAACTTTTCCATCCTTGACGTGAGAATACTCTGTGAGTGCGTGAGTCAGGAACGGTCTGAGAAAACAAGAAGAAAGAAGCTCACTGCATTTCCCATCCCCCTTCAAACCCAAACAAGCAGAAATAACATGAACGCATGCTTTTGTGTTGACAAGAGTCTTTAATGATTTGTCCCCAGACATTAATAATTCCTTTACATGACCTTGATTCACTTCTTTGGGGATGGATATGAAGTGATGGGATTTTCTGTCACCATTCATGTATCTCGAGCACCCAACAAATGATTTTTTCCCATCCCAGTTGACCTAAAATACATTGTTATTAAACATTAAAATGGAAAAATATCCCCTGAAGGGGATAGAAAACACTAAAGATCACTTAGAGGCACTCACAGAAATTAACCGGGTGTATATTTCTGAGGGAATAAGAGAGGAGAACGTAGGGTATGAAGAGGGAAGGAAAAGGTGATGATGGTTCTAAGGAAAGAAGCAAGAGCATATGGAAGAGAAGTATTGAGCTGTGGTCAAACAATCGCAAATATTTGTAATCCAGGATTACACTCTCCCCTGCTTTAAAAAAGGAAAAGGGAAAAAAAGAAACTGTTAGTAATGAAAGGTAAGTAAAATCCGAGCGTGGGTGTGTCAAAACCCAGTGGGAAAAAGCTACCGCTGGCAAGGTCGAAAGTGAAGATCTACCTATGGTAAAGGTGAATTCACTCGCGATGCGAGCCAGACGTCCAGTGCTTCGCAGTTTTGAAGTTCGGAACCAGGTAACCACCTGTCTTCTTCAGTGCCGTAGCCTTTCCATCGAACTAAGTATTGGTAACCATGTCCGCGGCGTCGAGCGTCCAATATCTTGTCAATGAAATATTCTTCGTTGCTGTCGTCAGTAAGGATTGGTGCTGGTTCTTCAAGATGTCAGGATGGGAAGAGAGTAGTGTCGGATTTGGTGTACGGTAGAACTTCTGATGTGTGGAAAACAGGGAAGATGTTGGGGGAATTTGGTAAATCGAGAGTGATGGTGGAGTGTTCTTCATCAACGTCGGTAATCGTGTACGGGCCGTCGTATCATGGGATGAATTTCGCGACACATTTTTCACCCTTCGCCTTGTAGTCGTTCCGACGGTGCGAGGTCAAAAGCTGTACACGAGAACCTATTTCAAAAGGAAATTTGAGTGAGCGGTGCTTATTGGCCTGAATTGACTGCGAAATCTTAGCACGTAATAGATTATCTTGCGCCTCGAACACGTCCGTCTCCAGTTGTTGAATTATGTGTCATGCGTCGACATCTGTGACCGTGGCATTTGATTTGGATGGAATGAGAGGAGGAATTACGCGTGGGCTTCGACCCATGCAGAGTTGAAAGGGTGTGAATCTGGTTGATTTATTGATAGTGTTCATCATGTCAAAGCGAACGCGTGGTAATGCGCGAGCCCAGCCTAGTTGGTTGCGTTCGACGTGGAAACGAAGGGCTTGGTTGATGGTTTTGTTCGTTCGTTCACTAGATCCATCTGTTTCTGGGTGATACGCCGTGGACATTTTCAGTTTTACGCCAGTCAGTCGATGTAGCGCTTTCCAGAATCTTGAAATGAACAATTTGTCTCTGTCGGAAACAATGTCAGATGGTAAGCCATTTTCGCAGTACCACTCATCAAAAAAAATGATGGCCAGTTGATCCGCCGTGATGTCCGTGCAAGTGGGAATCAGTCGGATATTGCTACCCAAACGATCAGTGAACGTTACTATACAGTTTTTACCATCATCTTCTGGCAATGGACCAATAAAATCAATGGCAACCGAGTCACCATGCTGATCCAGTACAGGTAACGGATGTAGAGGTCCTAGTGGTTTACTGGTGGTGCTTTTGTTGCGTTGGCATTCTGGACACGATTTGACGTAGCCTTGCTCTAGGTCGCGTCGCATATTCGGTCAGTAATACGCGGTGCGCAGCGAGCCATAAGTCTTGTGAAAACCGAAATGGCCGAGAGAGTCATGTGCCAGTGTGAATAGAATTTCACGTAAGTTGCCAGTGCGTGGTATTATGAGACGTTCCCCAATATACCAAAGTTTGTCACAGCACTGTAAATTCGGTAAGCTTAAAGCGGCAGACGGTAATGTTTTGCACCAAGCGTCTTCTGCATAACCTTTAACAATGTCGTCCAGAAACGATTCGTGTGCTGAGATTTGTAGTGTGGCATTGACAGAGGAGGTGGGAAGTGGAGTGTTCGCCAGGGATTGAGCAGTGTCCATGGGACCCTGATTTGTGCATTTGAAAATGCTCGCTATTATGCCATCCGTGTCATCGTCTGGGCAGAAGTTGTAAGGATGTCGTGCAGAAGATTTGGCGTCTTGTGAAGAGGAGGAGTATGGAAGTCGTGATAAGGCGTCGGCCACGGTGTTGTCCTCGCCCTTAAAGTAAACGATCTTGGAATCAAATTGTGACATAAATTCCATCCATCGTGCCTGTCGCCGTGAGAGGTCATGTTGTGTCATAAAATTCTCTAGGGTTTTATGATCTGTGTAGATGAAAAATGGGGAACCCAAGAGGTCCACCTGCCATTTTTTCAAGGCACGAATAACGGCAAGTAGTTCTTTTTCATGAACAGGGTAATTTAATTCCGCACCTTTAAAGGTCATGGAATCAAAGGCGACAGGTCTTGCGCTCTCCCAATCAGTGCCAAAAGAAAGTACGGCGCCGGAGCGTTTGTCGCTGGCATCTGTAGTGACAAAGATCTTGTATTCAGGGAGTTTCGATAAGTCGATCGTAGTCAGGCACTCTCGACTGGTTACAATAGATTTCACGCTGTCAAAGGCTGATTGGTAGCGTGCAGTCCAGGGCGGGAAATTCTTTTCTGAATCCTTCGTTGTCAGTTCAGTTAGAATGCCTGTGTGCTCTGCAAGCAATGGGAGGAAAGCAGATAAGTAACGGACCAAACCCAGAAAGGCGCACACGTCTGTTGCTGATTTCGGGATTGGCCACACGACGATACGATCGGCTTTCTTTGTATCCACTTCAATGCCACGCGCGCTGATGTGGTGTCCTAAGAAGTCTATTTCGAGACAGAAGAGGTGTGTCTTTTCGGGGTTGACATACAAGCGCGCGTCGCGCAATGCTTGTAATATTGTAGACACATTCTTCTCGTGTTCTTCAATAGTGTTAGACCAGATGACAATGTCGTCGAGGTAGATGTGACAGATTTTGCCGAGGTATGGGCGCAACGCGAGAGTCACTCATCGCTGGTGTATTGCCGGAGCATTTTTCAATCCCATTGGCATCACTAGCCATTCATAGAGTCCAAGAGGTGTCGTGACAGCTGTGAGGGGTATGTGGTCGGGGTGCATGCACGTTTGGAAAAAACTATTTGTCATATCTATAGTTGCCCAAATTTTTCCTTTGGCGCAATCACTGAGTATATCATCAATCCGAGGTAGTGGGTGACAATCAGTGACTGTATTTTCATTAAGTTGTCGATAATCATTTACCCAGCGTGGTAGTACGTTTGGGTTGGCCTTAGGTACTATGAAGGCTGGTGAAGCACACGGAGAGGAAGAGGGACGAATTCTGCCTGCATCCAGGTGTTGTTGAATAAGAATCTGCCACGCCTCTTTATATTTTCGAGGTGAAGGATATGATCGTGTTTTAATTGTTTTCTCTGCATTTTTTAGATGAATTTCCGCCACAATGTCGGTGGGTAGTTCATCAATGTGCGGGATTGGTTCAAATATTTCTTTAAACTTAGATTTAATACGTTTTTCACATTTACGCAAAGCGTCTTCTGCCACCAGAATTTCTACGTGATCGCGTACAGCGCCGGCAACATCGAAAGGTTCAACTGTTTCTGGTATGTCCTTCCCCGCCCTTCTGCGTTCGTGACACATTAACATCAATTCGGCTAAAGTGACCTTTTTATCAGCCTTTGTTATCTTAATCTGTTCATGTAACCGAGGTTTGGGGGGAGGGGGTGGAGTACAAGGAGGGGTGTTCAAAAGATCATAATTTGTTTTTTTATCGATACAAGTACGACTGCTGTGATCTGTTACAATGGAGTTGTGCTCGAGAAAAGGGAGTCCAAGTATTACAGCAGCACAAAGGCCCGGAGCGATGATAGCTTTAACTTTACGCGAAGTCCATTGAGAGTCTAAGGAAGTGAAAGAGAGCTTGACGTATTCTGAAAGTTCGCATCTAAGTTTTGCGTCATCGTTTTTCAACGCGACATCGACGATTTCTGGTGTACGGAGACGATATTTCTTCAAACCAAGTTCAGCAACGAGTTCGGGGCGGATGAGAACAAGATGTGCGCCGTTGTCTATGAGTGCTTTGACTTTCACTGGAAAATCATCAATCAGTCCGTGGATCTGACAATTCCAGAATAAGTGCTTAGCACGCAGTGGAGCACTCACGTCACGACGGGAGACGTCAGCGGCCTCCTCAGAGTCTGAAGAGTACGCTCCCGGTGAAACTGGAAGGACAGCAGCAGCAGTCAGAGTGTCCTCGTCATCCGAGTCAACGGCGGCGATGGTAGCAGAGACAGCTTTGGTCGGTTTAGAAGAGGTTGCTTTTGACTTTTTGGCCGCTAGAGCGTCCGTCAACATAAGCGTCTTGTATCCCTTGGGTGAAGGGAATCCCAGCCCGCAGTTGTGAGAACGGTGTCCGCAATAGAACCGACGACATTTCGTGCAACCGTCATGCTCGTTGAGCAAGGCGTGTTCTCCCTCAGTGAGAGGGGCGAGACGGTTGGCGTTCATGGTATTTGTGGACGAAGAGGATGCGGTATTCCCGCGGTGGGATGGACCACGAAGGGCGTTGGTGTCAGTTGCTTGACGTTTGGCCTGGCATTGGAGAGCGCCCTCAATGAGTTCAAGTTGCCATTTGTTTTCTGTAGTACGAGCCTCGTCGAGAACACGGACGGCGGTGACCCAGGATTTGAACACTTTGTCGTTCCGAGTGTCGCTGTGTTTGACCTTCTCCTTGAGTTCGTCATCTAAGTGTGCTTCGAGGTGGTTATGGAGAGCGTTGTCGTCAAGGGCAGAAGGGGTGTTACGAAGGAGACAGTTCAGGCTTAAAAGTTGTTGGGACCAATTCCAGAATGATTTACGGGAATTGGCAAGGGTCGATGTGAGGATCTGGTTCCGGATCTGGTCTTCCCAGTCACTCTGAAGATAGTTCAGACGGAGCTCTTTGATGAAATCGGAGAATGGTAGGACAGAAATGCATGCACTGTCTGCTGTGATCCAATCACGAATGCGGATATCCTTGATGCCGGGCAGGATAAGAGAGACCTGCTTGTCAGCAGGGATGGACTTGGCAACGAAGAAATCCAGAGTGGCGTTTTCGAAGTCCATTGCTACAGCTGGAGTTAAGTCACCAGCAGTAAGAACTGGGGCTTTGCCGCTCGTAGGTTCGACTGTGGCAAGGGTGGTCATATCGTTGGATGTAATAGGTGTCTGATAATCGTCCTCGGAAGAGTCTGATGAAAGGATAAAGGACGAGGGAGGGCTTGATGGCAGAGGGACGGAATGCGGATGTGTGGTTACGGACAATTGACGGTTGTTACGTGGGTGCGATGTAGGCACTAGCCCTTTGAGAATTGGAAGTTGTTGCGTCAGGGCAGAGGCGCGTGTAAAACGAGGGATTTCCAGCGTTGTTACGCGGGCGGTCGAGATTGTTGATACGTGGGGAGTCGTTCAGGACCGTTCAGAGTAAATGCGCATATATGCGCCAGTAACAGCAAGGAGGGTGGTGGGGACGTATATGCACGTATATGCGCGTGTATGTGCAAGCAAAATGCAAGTCAACACGCGTTTGAACGCCGGTAGGGTCCAACTCGAGCAATACCCTCAAGAATGGTACCTAACCGTCAAGGGAAGTGTCAGAACCTACAACCGAGGTGTAATTTCAAAAAAAGTGGAAAACTATCCCCTGAAGGGGATAGAAAACACTAAAGATCGCTTAGAGGCACTCACAGAAATTAACCAGGTGTATATTTCTGAGGGAATAAGAGAGGAGAACGTAGGGTATGAAGAGGGAAGGAAAAGGTGATGATGGTTCTAAGGAAAGAAGCAAGAGCGTATGGAAGAGAAGTATCGAGCCATGGTCAAACAATCGCAAATATTTGTAATCCAGGATTACATAAAATTTGAAATGTGACTAGGAACTTACTTTATTCATTTTACAATAAATGGCAACTCCTGCGCATGGTGTTCCACCTTCATCAACAGTGGGACATGCAATCCCTTCAGCTTCTTTGACAAAGCTGAAACAATATATAATTTGAGAACCTCAAAAGTTAATAAACAAAAACTCTTGCAACTTGACAATAGATGTTTCATCCACATTTATATCTCACTCTGCATTAAAAAGTTCTCAGCACTCATCTTCATCAGGCTCATAGCACTTGCAGAAATCTAAAAGGCTGGGATCAATCTCACTACAGTGGTAGACCCCCTGACAATGATGCTCTGCATATTGACAGGGCTGGTTATCAAGTGGAATGACCTTTGGTGTCTTTGCCAGTTTGATAGACCCACAGCTCCCACTGCCCCATGAACCCTGGTCCTAATTTTAGTGAGGAAAATTAGTTTAAAGCCCTTGAAATAAATGTTCTGAAAAGCATCTCGCTCTTGAGAATGGCTGCCATAGATAGTGCCTTGCCTGATTCATCTTCCCATACACAAGTATCATCACTGAGGTCAAGGAGATATGCAATGTTGTCTTCAGGCCTCAGAACAGTCCAAGTTTTTGGAAGTTCTGTGATTGTAACAAGGTTCTTCACTTCGAGTTGTGGTGTAATTTTGATATATTCATTCTCCTCCTCAGAGAAAGAACCTTTTCAAATCTTGCATTTCTTCTGCAATGGAGCTGTTTTATGATGATGCCGTGGTGGTGCAACAGTAGAAGGCTTGTCAAAAACTTCACAGTCGGAGCCTTCAGAATTGGTGGGAGATGATTTTCAAGGCCTTTTCTTTCCCATGGAGGAGGCTTTGTGACATCGCTGAGGAACAAGGGTGGCCTGGGAAGGCATGCCGACAAGCTCAACAACATTGGAGCCATCAGAATTGGTAAGACTGATTATATCTGGGTTGCATTTAATGATTGGAGTCAGGGCAATTGGCTTGTGTTTAATGTGTTGAGAAGATGTGGGACTCTGGGAGTGGATTGAGATTTTGGCTGTGACTGAAGATGGTGGCTCATCCAGCCCATGAATGCATACATGTCAATCCAGTCTGGGGCATTTTCAATTTTGTGCCACCCAGACATGATGACAGTTGGATGACAGGTGCTGGCTGATGTACTCATTAACAAGATCAGCTCCCACTGATTCAAGGAGCTGCATAATCTGGAGAGGGTTGTCCATTGGCATGTAGTGAATGGGGGTGAGAGAAAACTAAGTAGTAGTATTGTCATAACAAGAGCTACTGTACTAATATGACCACGTCTTCACGTCACACATCACAGAGGCCTCCAAAGGAAGGGAAGTGAGGGTGATGTCATGCATCACACCAGTTTTTGAAGGTGTTTTCACTTACTCTAAAATAGCAATTTTTTTTCCAGGGCCTGCGGCAGCCCAAGCCATATAAACCATACTGCATGATTTAACTACTTGAATTTTTTTGGTTGACAATATCCTTTGTTCAGGACAGTTGATGCACATGGATGAAGAGATCATACTCTTCATCATGCATCACATCAGCTATTGAAGTGATGAAGAGATGGTCGAAATGTGTCACAACCTAAAGGGCTGGAAGACATGGTCGTATTAGTACAGTATATACCTTATGGCATTGAATTGTGGCCAGATACATAGTTCTCTCAATCAGGGAATGGGGTGGGACAAGGCACGGCATCGGGGAGCGCTCGGATATCACCGATAATGATGGAGTGGAAGTCCAAGATTGTGAGTTCCACTCCTGTGATGACTTCAACACTCCCATTTCACTTGAGGCAGGGTCCAATGTGTGATCTAGGCAAAGGTACCTCCATAATTGTCAACACTTGTTGAATAATAAAGCTGATGTGCATCCTGAAAATATTGATTATCAAAATCTCAAATTGATGAACAATAAGAACATTGAGCACATCGAGTGGTCATTTCTGTTATTTTATTCTTCAACATAATCCAAGGGGGTCCAGGGATCTGAATGCCAGACCGGGGGTTGGGGAGGGGGGTGGGTCCTCAAGCTCTTAAAAATTTGCTACTCAGGCCAAAAACTGGCCAAATGGCCATCAATTTCACTCTCAGTTTCTCTTCAGCTATTCTAATGTGCTTTACACAGTCTACAGACACATTTCTGACTCATAACTAATAATCTTTTAATTCTTTTCTTCATTTATCCCAAATAACATGTGACTGGCCGACCATCACACTATAGTGGATCTTTGGATTTTAACCAAATGAGAACTGAAATGCCTTTTTGTGACTTATGTAGGCACACTGATATATTTTTGTGCTTCTCCCGCCTCTTGAAAACCAAAAAATGCGATATGTTTTTTTTTGTAGTTGCCTTTTTCGGTTTGACATTTCCATTTTAGGAAAGAGGGGTGGTGGGGTGGTCATGTCCCATGGCTTAAAAAAATTTACCGACCCCGTGTAATTTTTAAGGTCCTTGGGCCCCCTTGACATAATCTTCAGCTGAGTGGTGTTGCCATGGCTACCAAGGTTATTTCCCAAAGAAATTGTATAGCTATGTTAATTGAATGTGCTCAACATTTTTATTGTTCTTCATTTTGTAATTTTGACAATTAATGTTTTCCGGATGCACACCAGCTTCTTTATTTTACAAATGGCCACAATTATGGAGGTACATATGTCCAAATTTGTCCTGAATATTCTTTGGACCCTGTCTCAAGTGTTTCTAACTTCCACTACTTCTTACTATACTCCCCGAAATACAACTCCAGTTGTGAATAAGATTATCAAGGCTGTCTGCAGAATAAAATCCTAGCCGATCACGATTCACCACATCAGTGCTCATCTGTGGCCTGGAGGTTCCAGGGGATCACCTTGCCGGAGCATGCATCACCGACGATAACCAGCTTTCGACGAATCTCACTCATTGATCTCGCGTTTTCCCCAAGCGAGGAGGTGGTATGGAAAGGCAAGCTGTCTGTCCTTATTTACGCACCCATTTGTGTTGCATATGGTGCACGTGCTTGACATCTCCTGAGCTTTCGCCGACGTTTGCTCAGTGCTCACCGCCATTCTGCTCAGCCTACATCTCACGAAGAAGGTGACATACGACAGGCCTATCGAAAAAACCCCTTCTACACATGATACAATTACTGCATTACTGGATGAGGTTCTCGAGAAGGAATCCTCGAGCATAGAAGATCTGTTTCTCCTTGGTTTCTCCAGAGGGTTGACTATTCTTGGCAACTGGAACCTCTTTGGCACTTCGCACTCGTTGGAACTCTTGGGTTGTCGAAACTATGATATTTGTTCACTTTCCAACCCATAATCCTTGATGTGGACTTTCGTTACCAGCAGACGCTTCGTCACGTTGGTGGCCTCAGGCTGTAACTTCCTTCCCCTTCTATCCCAAAGTCATTCTCATCGCCCAGGGGTGCGGGGGGACCTTACGCCGTCTCCACTGCGCTCCTTCAGCGGACTTCTTCAAACGAACAGGAACCATTTAAATTTTATACCCCCAAAGACTGCCCCGGCATCGAACCAGATTCCATAAACCAATATCCCCCAGTCAATACACTGCTCTCCATACCCGTTGCTCGCCTCCCCAACCTCCCTCGCTTGATCTCGATCACAAAGGAATCATCATGTAACTACCAAAGGGATCTCATCAAAATGGGACATGAAATCACAAGTCTACGGTATTGGGACCCTCCTGACAACAAACCGGTGTATATAGGCGACCGAACGGATAAATTCGAGGCTATGTGATCTCCCGACCCTCCAAGCTGTGATATAACACGATGCTATGCAAGACATGCTAGAGTTCCAGCGTTCTTTTCACGCTCAGGATTTGGCCGATACAAAGTTTGTCGTTTATCAACTCTCCCAAGATGGAAATCAAACTAAGTTGAAATTCTCAGGCTATCAGTTGCTCGCTCCATCTGTTCCTGGTTGAGGTATAGCGACTCTGAGTCAGAACCTTCAAGTTTCGGTCAATTCTCCTAGTCAGTTTTGTTCGTGCATGGGCGAATTACGTCGTTGGTGGCGAGGAGTTGCGCCCAGATGAAAGGGATGTGTTCATGATCAAAAGATTGATACTGCTCTTATACCATAAAAGCATGTTTCCAGAAAAGGTTTCGAATTGATTTCACAATTTTCAAAAGTTCTTGGTGTGGCTTAAACTTTGTATCATTCAATCAGCCCAGCATACATTGGACTACACGTTCTATTTACCCAGTTTTTCTTGAGGTATAATATACTTACCGTGCACCATGACTGACATGTGCAAGAAATCCGTTGCTTATCAGGTTGCGAGCTACATGGAAGTGCAGATCGTATCAGTCCCTTTCCAGTTAAATGGAGCGCTTTGCGGGCTATGGAAGTCCTTCGTTCCTCGTAGGATGAAGGTGATGCATCATCATCAGCCTGAACCTTGTAATGTCAAGCTTCTGGTATAGGACAACCACAAGAAGAAATCCTAATCATCAGGGTCATGCACGACAATATCCATCACCGCCCTTCACACAACCCAGTCATTAGCAGCGTGATAGGTAACTTCAATGCGTAAGACTCACCTCAAATTCATTGCAAACCCAGTCTCCACGTCCGTCAGGGTCAGCGTATCAATCGAGTGTACGCCAGGCGACACAGCCAAGAAGTCCATCCTCACACTCTGGCATGATGAGGGCCGAAGCGGGCTGTAACATCCATAAAAAATCAGAATTTCTCTGAATTATCTCCCAAAACCACTTACCCAATCCGCACCCGACTATCCATAGCCAAAACCCCAGGATACCCCATCTTCCTCGCCAATCCACCGCCCATCACACTCCTCCTCACCTCCTCCTTCCTCCCCTTCCCCCGTCTTCTCTCCCCAGGACACGTCACCTCCAACCTCCTCGGCCACCCACTCTGGTTAAACACGAATATATCCAACGTAAACACATCCAAAGGGTATATCTTCCCCGGCCCCAACACAGAACCAACAACGCTGCTCCTCTTCCCATTCTCATTCCCATCGCCCCCAACCTCCAACGGGAGCAAACCAACAGAAACAACGATATTCTCCCCACCTGCCGCAGCACTCTGCAGTTTATTCAGCATCCTCTGTTCGCCAAACGCACTGGGGACGTATGGACCAGGTGTACGTGGTATCTCACCCGCTGCTGCACCCCTCTCCCTGCGTATCTCGACGCTTGGGCCGACGTTGGCTTGTATCTGTGAGGCGATGGGGCCAAGGGACATGGGGGAGGGGGGTATGGTGGATTTATGTGGGAATGCGGGGTATGCTGGTGTTTGAGGTGTCGTTTGGGTGTCGAATGGGGGTCCTAGATGCTCTTCTGCTTCCATTCCTGCGGATGAAGGTGGAATACCAGGTGTATGTGGTGGTGGAGGCGGTGGAGGGGCGCTGTAAGTCGTCGGGAATCTGTGGCCGCTACCAGAGATGGGTACGGAGGAGGTAGAGAATCTCCCAGAGTTCAGAGGGGATACGGTGAACCCTGGGTGGAGGAACATCGCTGATCGGTTGGGTGTGAGGCCTTTGATTGATCTTCCTGCGAAGTAGCCACCGGGAGTTAAGGTGGAACGCCTGCTAGAGGCTTGAGGTGTTGATCCAGCTGTGTATGTTGGAGTACCAGAGCCAGTGTAATGCGTACGGGAGGAGGAGGCGGAGTTGGTTGCGAATATGGGAAAGGGGGATGCAGGTTCAGGAAGGATGCTGGGGTGCCCTGCGGGGTCTGAGACGTCCATAGCATCCAGAGCTTGGGCTTGGTGTGCTGCGAGGTCGAGGACGCAGTTCCATCGTGAGGAGAACGTGTTGGTAGGGTATGATAAGGGAGATGTATCCGTGGATGGGCGAGGTGGGATGTAGGGTTTTCCAAAGATGTTGATGGTGACTGCGCGTTGGAGGTCAGATTGAGGAGGCCCACCCACACCGGCTGCTCTTGCGAACGAAAACGCATCCATTTCCTCTGGAGATCGCAAGAATGAAACGGCGTAGAGCAAGTTATACTGTGCCAGAGGTCCAATCCTCAAAGGAAACGTTTTCTTTGCCGCATCTGAACTAAACCCGCCATCTCCCCAGCCAATAAGCGTCGCCTTCGCACCTTCCCCGCCAATTTTCACATCCACCTTCTCAACCACGAAGCCAGCGCCAATACCCGACTCGCCAGAGTTCTCAATCTCCACGCAAAGGACCACCGTCCGCTCGGCACTCCCTGCTTCTCTCCGCTCGCGTTCTTTTTCTGCATCGTCAAGTTCTGCGAGGGTTCCTTCTGTTTCTGGGAGGAGAACGTACGGAACGAAAACGGTCCGCATGCGGACTCGGAATCCGGAGACTGTTTGGAGTGTGCGGCGGTAGGATTTTCGGAGTGTTGGCAGGGATTTGCGGACGGCTGTCATTGGTGAAGGGGAGGGTACTGGGGTGTCCATTAGGATGGGGGGAAGTGAGAAGAGTTTTTGGCGGGTGACTTGACCGAGGCGGATAGATGGGAGGTTCAAAGGTGGATCTGCTCCTGCAAATGTCGGCCCTTTGATGCCATGTTAGGACGTTTTTTAGATTTTGAGAATGAAAGGCGTACCAACTGCAAGACCTGCCAAGAGGTTCACTTCTTCAAGCCCATCAAGCAATTTTTCCTCTGACTCTGGTACTGCTTCTCCAGTAGGCGTGGTAGGAGATTCTGGGGGTTTGAGGCCCAGAGTGGCTAAATACTTCGCGAGGGGGTGCTTTTCATTATTGATGATCCTCTTATCTCGAAGTGTTGCAGATACAGTTAAGCAAAGTAATGGATTTAAGAAGTTGAGGCGGAGAAAAGCTGGGGTAAAGATGTATTAGAACGATCTAAAGGCACAAAGAGAAGGAAATCCCTACAAACGGTTAACGAAAGCCGGTAAACGGCAACCCACACCTCTTCCTCTTCAGACCAAAGAAGGGAGAACGTCTCGGGAGAGTCGTCTGCTGTATTGGCGCCCCATATGTTGGCCAACAAGAGAGTCCCCTCGGAAGATACATACTTTCGATCTTGTTCTCCGGTTGAGGGCATAGGATGCGGAGTGCTTGGCGGTAAAATGGATGGATGGTGTGCACTATAGCGGTGACCTGGTTTGGGGGGACCAAGACTAGATGTCCGAGGTGGCGCAGAGAGTCGAGATGCTGGTGTCCGTGGCGTGTCGTTCGGTCCAGGTTGTGGTACTGAGGATATATATGTGGCTTCCAACGAAACTTGTAGATGCGAAAGAAACTCCAACAATAATTCAGGAGGATTCTTCGGATCAGAGGGTACAGACGGTGTTGGGGGCTTGATGCGAAGCATAAGAAGCGATAGCAGCTGTTCATCTGCGTATATGGACTTTGTGAGTACATAAAATGTTGGTGCAAAAAAAAGCTGCTGACCAAAAAAAGCTTGCTTTCTCTCTATCTTACTAAATTTCGCTCTGGAGAGCCATTCATCTGCCGTCGTTCCTGAGGGAAATTCTAGGGTTGTGTCGGGGACGAGCACGTTGAGCTCGGAAGTGGAGAAGAGCTGTTCCAGTGACATGTTGGCGGTCCTGGCTTCTTAAAAACTCGATTTCGCGTCGAAAGGAATGATACGGAAAAAACGCCCGAATTCCCCTGATGATTGGGTTGTTGGTGGGTCGCCGTCGTCGTTGGTGACGGTGAGCAGCAAGAGATTTTGTTTGCCTGGAGGATCTCATCCAAACAGCGCTAAGGGTGTGTGTCCTTGCCCTTTCAAAGGACGCTCTCGAACGGCGGTTGCGTTTTCCCGTCTTCAAGAACATCAATCGCTCTGACGCCACGACACACAATTGCCCTTGCAGGGTATATGTGAGATTAGACGCGCTGTGCACTATTATTTCTACCGTGTGCTTTCCGAGAAATTGACCAGGAACGAATTTCGGAAAGGACACGGGCGATGCTATGCACGTACATCCTCTTGAAAGTGGGTATACGCCAACGTGCACAGGATAGTGATAACTCATAAAGATGTCTGCAGCAATCGTTGCTTTAGCTTCAACAATTGCGATGCCGAAACCTCCATCCAAACCGAAACGTTCTCCTCAAGTGAACCTTGATGATGACGAGGACGAAGGCAACTCCACCAAGACGCGGGGTCCTTACACTGAGAAAGCATGTAACATTTGTCGTCAAAAGTACGCTCAAGACTGGTTCACCTGTACATTTCCAAGAAAGCTGATCCTTAACGTAGGAAGATAAAGTGCGACGATCAGAGACCCGTATGCGGTAGTTGTCTAAAGTCAGGACGGGATGCGGAGGTACGAAAAGCCACTCTCACTTCCCCTGCTAGACATTTATCTCATAACAGTGCTCCTGGTCAAGAGACCCCATAGTCCACAAACCTCGGACCGAGGCCCTCTTTGAATCGATGCAAAAGAACATTGAGGCACTACACCAGTACGCTAACCACCTTGAGTCGCTGCTCCGGAAATGCCATGGAGAGCATGGGGGAAACCTGGACACTTCATACCTTCGCCTTCGACCCAAGGATAACTCTAACGCACTGTGGGTTGTTGAATACGCAGCAGACTATATACCAGATCAAATTGAAGAGACTGTTGTTGATTCTGACCCGGAGAATGATCCTACAGTCAAGGAATTATGCATACCCACCCGGAACCTGAACGTACGTTTCTCTTTTCCATCAGATTTTTGTTTCGTTTCTTGACACTTGATACAGCTTGAAGAAGGAGGGTTCCTGCTCGCGCACGGAAACACCGCCGTCTGGCGCTTCATGCAAGTTCCTCTCCCAGCTCAGGGGCCGTCTCGTTTCCCAGCCATCGCCGAAAACCCTGACGCGACTTATGTACTGCTGGTAGACGGTGTGGATGACAGCCACTACAACCCCAACTTTGATTGGTCAAGACACCTCCCTTCCAACGTCCCCCTCGACAGGAGGTCCCATGATAAGTTCGTTCCATGTCTCTTCTTTCAAGATGTTGCAATGCTGATGTAAGTTACACCACCAGAGCCCTCGACCTCCTCTTCAAATTCTTCACGTCCTGGTGTTTCCGTATCGTCCCAGCCCTCTTCCTTCGGGACATGTACAGAGCACTCATCGTTCCCCGCTCCCACACCCCGCCCAAGACACCACACTACTCACCCATGCTGCACAATGCTCTCGTGGCATTGGGGACGGCGTTCCTCGATGACCCAAACATCCGGGACTTCAAGTCCCGTCGGTGTTTTGCTGATGCTGCGAAGCGCTACATAGAGGTTGAATGCCAAAAGCCTCAGTTGAGCGTGGTGCACGCGTTGGACATATTGGCTAGCTTTCACTCTTCGCAGGGAGATCAGACAGTTGGGTTTCTATATTTTGGTCAGCCGCTTTTTTACTCTGTAGAGACACTCTTTTTTGAGGAGGTTGTGTTACAGGCATGAGTGCCAGGATGAGTCAAGCCCGTTAGTACTTTCCCTGCCAAATCTGCTGCGCAATGTTTCTGAAACCTGTTTATCATAGTGGGTCTAGGCGTCGATTGCTCGGACTGGGTCAAACTCGGTCTCATCGACGAGACTGAGAGGCTTGATCGAAATTGGGCGCACTGGACCACATTCTCGCAGGTTAGTACAATCTTTCATCGCACATCAACAACTCTAACGCATCTTTTTAGGATGTGTGTTGGTCCCTATACGTGGGACGCGACTTCTGCGTCACATCCCCATTGAATTCGCCTGTCCCTGTCCCTTTTGTGGACACGGATCTAGATCAGATGCCATGGTGTCATCCACCAGCTGGCATCGCCCCACAAGCTAATTATCTTTCAAAAACTTTCGCGGCGACGTGTGAGTTGTTGATGATCGCTCGTCGCATTATGGACGTTGTGTAAGTATTTGTTGGACGATGGCTTTACATTTCATGGGCTTACATGATTATCTAGCAATAATCTCAATCGAGCTCGTTCTCGCCCTTTGGTTCTTGACGAACTTATCACTGACATCGAGTAAGTTTTCGAATTCAAACATAGAAATTACTTTTATTGATGATTGTCTTTACCAGCATCAAACTCAACACCTGGAAAAGCTCGCTTTCTCCAGAAGTTGACATCAGTATCGCTTCCCGCCCAACGGCCACACCTCACCGTTTGATGCTCCATTTAACTTACTGGTGGCTTTTCATCCTTCTTCATCGGCCCTTCTTCCACCGTAGAGCTAAGCTCATCCACTCCACTGACAAGGAGATTGACCATGTTAAGGTATGTGTATCATTGTTGTGCTCCATAGAGCCAACCACTGATATCGTTCTACTCAGCTCTGCAAGCGCGCTGCAGAAAATATCATGGAGCGACTCGGGACTTGGCGTTCCCTCTACACGTTGCGATACGCACCAATCACCCTCATACAGACCGTCTTTTCAGCCGGAACAATATACCTCTTATGGGGCGTTCAAGCAACTTCCGGACCCCGGGTAGCGCACAAAGAACTCAAGACCGCTCTGGACCAGCAAAAGCTCTGCCACCAGTACCTGGTCGAGATTGGGAAATCATGGCAGTGCGCTACGAACATTGCGGGGATCCTGAAGAACCTTATGCAAAAACAGCTAGAGCCCGTGCTGGAGCGTAGGCAGTTGGTTCCTAGATTGGCGGAAGATGAGGGGATTATACCACCGGCTATTCGGAGGTCGTCTTCTGCTCATTCCCGCAAGCGCACGACTGTGCCTCCACCACGGAAGGGTAAACAAAGGAAATCGTCAAAGGGCAGGGGACAAGCGCTTGACACTGCTCTCCCGCCTCTAGATGCTACATCCAACATCTCCATTCGTCCACGCAACTCGTTCTCCGCTCCCCAGATTCAAACTTCTACTTCCTCATCTTCCACCTCGTCATTCTCCTCTCCTCCGATCCAAGTACCAATGCCGACATCTTCGACCTCTTCGTTCTTCCCTCCCCCCATCCAAGCTTCGACCTCTGCATCCTCCGCCACTTCATTCGGATATCTGGATGCATGGGACTACCGAACTTCAATGGGGGGTTCGGTAAGCTCAAGTCCAAATACCACTTTCTCACCGCCCTCCCCGTCGGTCTTTGGCAATTTCAGCCCAGAGATACCGCAACAAGGATATATCAACCACAACTTAACCCCAGCGCCGGTAGCTGTAGAACGCTCTCCTCCTGCTGTGAATATGGATAACATGGGAGATGGACAGGGATACATGCACGAACACCAAGATCCGATCTACTCATTCACGGAAATGCCTTGGTTCCTGGCAAGTCAAGCTGATTCTTCGTCGTCGTCATCAAGCTTTGATCTGGGCAGCGCTTTGTGGCCTAGCGTTGAACCGATGAATATTGGGGGAGATCGAGAATACCATTATGAGGATGATGCGATGACGGATGAGGATCGTGCGCAGTTGAATTATTGGCTTCAGCAGCTACAGTCATAGTGGGCTTTTTGAGCTCATGGAGGACGTTGTTGGTACTCTTCTGGACCTTTTCGTGCTGTGCTTTTTGATTGTTTTTTGGACTCTTGTCAACTTGGACTTTACTTGGACTGACTTTGCAGGCTGGTAGTGATACCTTTTATGTTGTATCATACGTCTGATACCCGCCCGTTGTATGTAAACGTGTAACATCATGTTAACAGTATTCGTCACAACTTCCACCTCAGCCTCTGAATATAACGATAATCCTTGCAGTTACATAACGAATCTGTCGGTATCTAAATAGTCGTGATAATGATATGCACATCCTTCGAGTCTGCGTATAAGTGTACTCATTCGCACTTCGAATTGAAAACACGTCAAACGCACTGATTTTTTCCTGCAATAACTAGCATAGGCTAACCTACAATTCGAATATTCGAGGAGACGCGACGCCCCGGTCGTGGTGGTCGCAAAATAGAAGCATCAGGTGATCTGTAAATACATGTGTCCAATTGAAGTTGAACAATGTCCCTGTATTCGATTCCCTCTACACATATCTCTTCCACCTCTTCCTCCCCCGCCTCGCTGTCCTCGCTGTCCTTCCCTTCCTCCCCGCCATGGCTGCACAACTTTCAGCTCGCCAACAAACAGATCTGTACGCGCAACCTATATCCACAACCGGCTTTATTACTAACGTTGACGTTCATGATATGAACAGGCACAAATCGATGCTCGATTACCTCCACACCGCCGGATTCACAAAAACTTACGACCAGTTACGAGAGGAAGCCCCCGATTTGGTGTTTATACCCCCCCTCTGTCGCCTTACCACTTGATCGCTGATCTGACCCTTCCTCCGACAAGCTCGAGTTTAAACCCGACCCCACATCGCCCTCTAGCGGGTTGTTGGTGAAGAAATGGACGAGCGTGATCAGAATGCAAAAAAAGGTGTGTTTCGACCTCGTTACTTTGCTACCTTCATGACATGAACGACGCCTCGATTCGTAGATTATGGATCTGGAATCACGCCTCGCCCAAGCCCTCGAAGAACTATCGCACGCCTCCACCTCTGATGGCTCGAAACGCGCAAATAAGGAATGGCTGCCTAACGAACCCGCCAAATACATTCTCATCGGGCACAGGGACAAAATCAACTCTGTCAGTTTTCACCCTCTGTACTCCGTTATAGCGTCGGCTTCTGTAGACGCGACGGTGAAGATCTGGGACTGGGATTCAGGGGAATTGGAGAGGACGTTGAAGAGCCATACGAAGGCGGTTTCGGATTGTCAGTTTGATTCGACGGGGAAAGTTTTGGGTGAGTGTTTTGTGTAGTACTGCAAAGTGATAATTTGGGCTAAGGGATTGGATATAGCGACGTGTTCGGACGATCTGTTTATAAAGCTCTGGAACGTCCCTGATGACTACAAGAACTTCGCTACCCTCAGAGGACACGAACATTCCATCTCGAGCGTTTCTTTCTTACCAGGGGACAATCAGGTCGTTTCGTCAAGTCGGGATCATACAGTCAGGATGTGGGATGTCCAAACAAGGTGTGTTATCCCCCACTGCCTTTTTACCCAACTAACCTCCTCATCGAAGTCATTGTGTAAAAGTCATAAGACCACACGAAGAATGGATCCGATCTGCCATTCCCAGTCCGGACGGTCGGCTTCTCTTAACATGCTCAGACGACCACGTACGCGTTTCGTTTCCAGTTCACAAACCCTTTCGATTCTTACCTTCTTTTGCTTTCTTTCAGACGGCACGAATCACAGACCTAGAGTCATCCGCACTAAAGGCGGAGATGCGAGGTCACGACAACCGTATCGAATGCGCCGTGTTCGTACCTCCAGTATCTATTCCATCTGTCCGGGAACTGGTAGCTGTGGTGAATCCATTTTCCCTCCTTTACACTTGTTGAGTCGAGCATAAACGTGTCCAGCCTTCTACAGTCCAGTCTGCGAAAGTCGACTCCCTGGGGATCTCATTCGTCATAACGGGGTCTCGTGACAAGACAATCAGGCTCTGGGACGCGTTGAGGGGTCAATGCTTATGGACTTTTGTCAGTTTCTCTTTCTACAGGGTGCCTCTTATCTTTCCTAACACCCCGAATCCCAGGTCGGCCACGACGGCTGGGTTCAAGCAGTGACCTTCCACCCATGTGGGAAATACCTCCTCTCAGTAGCGGACGACCATACCCTGCGGATTTGGGATTTGAAGACTGGTCGATGCTTACGAAAAGGTTCTTCACCACTACTTCCCCTTCTTTCTTCACTCAACTCATTTCTTCTTTTTTCTTTACCTCTCGATAGTTGAAGCACACAGCCCCTTCGTACAATGCGTAGCATGGGGACCTGCACCCCTGACAGACGCGAAGAACGACGAGCCAGAGAGGATCGTCAATGTTTTGGCTACGGGTGGAACGGATAAGGTACTGTTGTTATGGCTCTACCTCCATCTGGCGACGAACCTCAACGTTCTTGATTCCAGTTGGTTAAGATCTGGAAACCCTGATTTCCATCGTCCGTCTGCTTATTGGGGATGTGGGACGTTAGTGATCTTACTTCCTGAAAGCAACACTTGGCTCCCGACTTGCTTGACTGACGGCCCTCTACCACCCGTCTTACAGTTCCCTTCTCATCATCATTCATACCCGGCCTTGAATCACACACCCACACTTTCATTGTCACGGTCACTATTCTTCGTTCTTTTCATCTCTCTTTCTTTCCTTCTTTATGTTTTTCTTTCTTTCCATTTTGTTACACTACGATCACCCACCCATAATTTATTCAAGCTGGCCGATGTTCTGTCATCATCATCATTTATCGTTATTGTTTTCGAGACTAGTTTAGCTTGATTAGTGCCCACCACTCTATCGGGCCCTTCCAGGCGTCTATCGAGCCTCCTGCTGGCCCAAAGGGAGGGCGAAGAAGATTCAAGCTCAAGAACCCAGCCTGCCTACCTTTCACGCGTGCTAGTACTAGTATCTCGGCCGGCGCGCCCCTGGAACTCGTTTGTTACCAGCCCAGGTATGTATGTGTTGCTCGTCTTGGATGTGTTGTGTGGACTGATAGATTGTCTATCTTCTAGGTCTGCGGGACTCGGACAAGCAGGACCAATCGAATGAGTGATTAAATGCATGCATGTGTTGACAAGAAGTAGATAGATCTTCCTCTTTGCGTGGATGCAAAGGCCTTGCGAATGAATGCGTTACGCAGAGGATGTACATATCGTGGCTAGATGTCGAACTTCAAATTGCAAGTTCTGATGAATGTTGGTTTTCGACAACTTCTGACATAGTGTTACACGTATGGCACAAGATAGATGGTACACTGGCAGCATGCAATTGGCGACATAGCAAGAAACGATCGAAAAGCATCGCGAAAAACCCCAAAAGAAGCCCATCAACTTCCTCCACTACGACTCCTGCAGCTGCTGAAGCCAATGATCCAACCTCGCACGATCCTCATCCGTCATCGTATCATCCTCATAACGGTATTCTCGATCTCCCCTGAGATTCATCGGTTCAACGCTGGGCCACAATGCACTGCGCAGAGTGAAGCTTGATGGGGCTTGATTTGCTGGGACGGGAGTCCACTTTCGCGGACTGGACGGTGGAAGGCAGGAAACGTTTATGCTCGACTCAGAAAGCCCACGGGATAAGGAGGGGGAAAGAAATAGACTCACCACAGCTATCAGTTCCCGGACAGACGGGATAGATGCTGGAGGTACGAACACAGCAAATTCGATACGTTTGTCGTGACCTCGCATATCCGCCTTTAGTGCGGATAACTCTAGGTCTGTGATTCGTGCCGTCTGGAAGAAAGCAAAAGAGGTAAGAAATGAAGAGCGTTTACAGACTGGGAACGAAACGCGTACGTGCGTCTGAACATGTTAAGAGAAGTCGACCCCGGACTGGGAATGGCAGACCGGATCCATTCTTCCTGTGGTCGTATGACTTGTTTGGACATCCCACATCCTGACCGTATGATCCCGACTGGAGGAAACGACCTGATTGCCCCCTGGTAAGAAGGAAACACTCGAGATGGAGTGTTCGTGCCCTCCAAGGATAGCGAACTTGTTATAGTCATCAAAGACGTTCCACGGCTTCATAAAGAGATCGTCCGAACACGTCGCTATACGCAATCCCTTAGCCCACATGACCACTCGGCAGTACTACAAAAACACTCACCCAAACGTCGAATCAAACTGACAATCCGGGACCGCCTTTGTACGGATCTTCAACGTCCTCTCCAATTCCCCAGATCTTCACCGTCGCGTCTACAGAAGCCGACGCTATAACAGAGTACAGAGAGTGAAAACTAACAGAGTTAATTTTGTCTCTGTGCCCGATGAGAATGTATTTGGCGGGTTCGTTAGGCAACCATTCCTTGCCTGCGCGTTTCGACCCATCGGAGGGATAATTCGTCGAGGGCTGCGTGATTCCAAATTCATAACCTACGAATCAAGGCGTCGTTCATTTCCTGAGGGAGGAAAAGTACCGAGGTTGAAACACACCCTTTTCTAGATCCTGATTATGCTCGTCCATTTCTTGACCAACAACCCGCTAGGGGCTCGACCTTCTCGGGAGAAGGTCAGATCAGCGATCAAGTGGTAAGGCGACGAAGGGGGGATATAAACACCAAATCAGGGGCTTCCTCTCATAGCTGGTCGTAAGTTTTTGTAAATACGGCCGTGTGGAGGTAATCGAGCATCGATTTGTGCCTGTTCATATCATGAAGGTGAGCGTTAGTGACAAAGACGGATGGATAAAGGTTGCGCGTACAGATCGGTTTGTTGGCGATCTGAGAGTTGGGCAGCCATGGCGGGGAGGATGGGGAGGACAGCGAAAGAGGTGGAAGAGATATGTTTAGAGACACCGCTCATACTTACAGATCACCTGATCCACAAGAGATACCATTGATGATTGGCATTATACAATGCAGCTGCCTTGCTTCGTACCTCATTTTTGCCGCTCGCTCTCATCTCCTCTTTCAACGTTCAACCCTCCTCCACTGCAACAATCGAGCGAATGAAGAAAGTTAGAAATCGTGGGAGGCACACCAAACCCAAGGACTTGGCTGGTCCGTCGAAAAACATGAATCTGGGTTCTATGGACTCTGCTCAGGCTCCTGGACTGGAAGCAAACGACGCAAGAAGTACAAAGCCGACACCAGCCATCTCAGGAAACACTGCAGAGGATAGGCAGAGAACCCACGCTGCACTCGATACAAGTAGAACGAATACCGCTGGTTTGCTCGTCGGTACGCCCAACACAGATCAAACTTCTTCGCACCTGATTCAAACATTTCGGCACTGCAGATGAACCTACGGGCTTTCGCCCTCCGCTAGACAGTAATCCCGTCTTGTGTGAAGGTGCGTACCATATTATCTCAGCTTCGTGGATCGTGCAAGTCTGATCCACATGAAGGTGAACTGTACCCTTCTCAACATGCTCGCCCATTGGGTGGCGTAGGCCCCATAGCCATTACAGGTTAGAAGGCCGTCATCACAATATATAAACAAAGCTGGTCATTGAACTCTTTCTATAGGTAACGGCCGCGAAGCAGGAGAAAACAACTCGTTATGCGAGTCAGTCCATCGGGCGAACCCACTCAAAATCACCGAAGCACACGTCTTTCCAAATGCTCATGACTTTGCCATTAGCGGCGGCACGTTCAACATAGCTGACACTGTGAGTGGAACAGTTAGATACTCACCCTGCAAGCTGATGGCGCTGGACCTCTTGCAGATCAATATCCACGAGGACGAGGCTACGAAGACTTTACAGGTCGATGCTATTGTCCCCTCAGATTACAAACTTGCTCATCCATCTCATCTAGCTTGACCTCGCATGGAGCACCGAGAGAAAGGTGGATAATATACTCGCCGAATTCAGGGTAAACATCAAATTCTTCACCTGGGACGAGCACTAAGTCATCCTACAGCTCACAAAACTTGACCCTCTTCTCGCTCGTAAGGCGATCTACGATGCTGACTTGGGGGCCGGGGCGACGGTGACCCGTGAATCATGCACCGCAGGCACTCGCGAGGAGATTCTAAAGGAGATAATTGCATGGGCTGACGACATCTCGGCGGACGGCCCGCCTGTCTTCTGGTTGACCGGCCAAGCTGGCGCTGGAAAGACGACGATCGCATACACCATTGCCGAACACTTCGATGAGCTTGAAGACAGTGGACGGCACACCGTCTTGGGCGGAAACTTTCTTTGCTCCCGCCAATTTGAGGAGACAAGACGACAGATCCATATCATTCCTACCCTCGTATACCAGCTTGCTCGGAAGTCGAGATCGTACGCCGACGCCTTGCATGCAGCAGACAAGTTCGACTCAGTCGACAAGTTGACCAAGCAAATGAAGGACCTCCTTGTGGGCCCATGGCAGCGGTCCGAATCCGGACGTCATGTGGAGCTCCCACCTTACCTCATGGTCGTTGACGCATTGGATGAGATCGAGGCCGATGGAGGGTCTCTGTTTCTGCAAAGCTTACTCGAGACAATCAATCAGCGTCGCCTGCGAGGCCTCAAGTTTCTTATCACAAGCCGACCAGATCGTCGCGTCGAGGACCTGTGCAAGACCTTCTCATCCAAGGCGGTCTGCCGCCTACAAGACGTGCCGATTGAGCGTGTAGGACTAGATATCAACCGGTACTTAGAGAGCAAGTTTCCAAACTTTGTAGACAGGCCGGAGCTCAAGACCATGGAACAGCTGGCGGGCGGTCTTTTTATTGCCGCCGCAACCATCGTGAGGTATTTGACACCATGCGAATTATCGGAATCTGAGCAAAGCAAACTACTGAACAGCCTGCGTGATGAACAAACACTTTCACCATCCGATACACAGCAGCCCTTGCTCATTGACAACGTCTACCAACAAATCATGCTTGACGCCTTTTCTAACCTTCCCGAAAACCTCTTCAACTCTCGTTTGCGCATTCTCCATACCTTCCTCTGTACATTTGAACGCACACCAGCATCTCTTACTGCTGCTCTCCTCTCTGAATCTGTCGACACTGCAATGAGCGTCTTGAAGAAACTTCATGCCGTTCTCTACTGCAAAGACGGCCGGGTCCTTTGGTACCATGCATCGTTTCCAGACTTCGTCTTCAGTCATGCTCGTTCAACATTCAAGCTCGGTGGCCGTCAGATGTCCATGACATGTGATCAGGCCCAACACCATGCTTTTCTGACGAAATGTTGCCTTGACCATATGAAGGAGTCCCTTCATTTCAATATTGGTGAAATAACATCCTCGTTTTTACTTGACACCGAGGACCCAAAGCTGATGCAGCGGGTTGACACCAATATCAAACTGGTCCTGAGGTATGCCTGCCATCACTGGGCTCAGCATTTGGCCCAAACTGATCAAAAGAATGGGGAGGATCTTGGTGACTGTATCACTGACTTCCTCCATGTTCGCATTCTCTTTTGGATTGAGGCTATGAACCTACTTGGATCTAGTGGTCAGTGTAGCACAATGCTTCAGCACACACATGTGTGGGTTCTGAAGGTGAGAATATTGTCACTTGATATATACTGCTTCTAAAGCTTTTAGTCAGAATATGAACAAGGAAGCTGAGCTTGCTGCCAACATTGCTGAGGCACGGAATTTTGCCACATACTTCAGTGCAAATCCAGCTTTGTCTACACCACACTTGTATATCTCAGCATTGGCATCCTGGTCAACAGGATCCACCATATCCCAACAATGGAAAGAACAGTTTTGTGGTATCCCATCCTTCACTCATAAGAAGGCTAGTGATGTACCACTGATAGTAATAGCAGCTGATGAAAGGATTTCCTCCATTGCCTTCTCCACTGATGGCACCCGCATTGCTGCTGGCTCATCTGGCAAATCTGTGCAGATGTGGGATGCATCAACTGGGGCTGAGCTGAAGGTGCTCAATGGCCACACAGATGGTGTCAACTCTGTTGCCTTCTCCACTGATGGCACCTGCATTGTCTCTGGCTCATCTGACAAATCTGTGCGGGTGTGGGATGCATCAACTGGGGCTGAGCTGAAGGTGCTCAATGGCCACATGGATTGGGTCTGGTCTGTTGCCTTCTCCACTGATGGCACCCACATCGTCTCTGGCTCATCTGACAAATCTGTGCGGGTGTGGGATGCATCAACTGGGGCTGAGCTGAAGGTGCTCAATGGCCACATGGAAACAGTCCGGTCTGTTGCCTTCTCCACTGATGGCACCCACATTGTCTCTGGCTCATCTGACAAATCTGTGCGGGTGTGGGATGCATCAACTGGGGCTGAGCTGAAGGTGCTCAATGGCCACATGGATTGGGTCTGGTCTGTTGCCTTCTCCACTGATGGCACCCACATCGTCTCTGGCTCATCTGACAAATCTGTGCGGGTGTGGGATGCATCAACTGGGGCTGAGCTGAAGGTGCTCAATGGCCACATGGAAACAGTCCGGTCTGTTGCCTTCTCCACTGATGGCACCCACATTGTCTCTGGCTCATCTGACAAATCTGTGCGGGTGTGGGATGCATCAACTGGGGCTGAGCTGAAGGTGCTCAATGGCCACATGGGAAGAGTCTGGTCTGTTGCCTTCTCCACTGATGGCACCCACATCGTCTCTGGCTCAGATGACAATTCTGTGCGGGTGTGGGATGCATCAACTGGGGCTGAGCTGAAGGTGCTCAATGGCCACATGGATTGGGTCTGGTCTGTTGCCTTCTCCACTGATGGCACCCGCATTGTCTCTGGCTCAGATGACAAATCTGTGCGGGTGTGGGATGCATCAACTGGGGCTGAGCTGAAGGTGCTCAATGGCCACATGGATTGGGTCCGGTCTGTTGCCTTCTCCACTGATGGCACCCGCATTGTCTCTGGCTCATCTGACAAATCTGTGCGGGTGTGGGATGCATCAACTGGGGCTGAGCTGAAGGTGCTCAATGGCCACATGGAAACAGTCCAGTCTGTTGCCTTCTCCACTGATGGCACCCACATTGTCTCTGGCTCATCTGACAAATCTGTGCGGGTGTGGGATGCATCAACTGGAGCTGAGCTGAAGGTGCTCAATGGCCACATGGACATTGTCAACTCTGTTGCCTTCTCCACTGATGGCACCTGCATTGTCTCTGGCTCAGATGACAATTCTGTGCGGGTGTGGGATGCATCAACTGGGGCTGAGCTGAAGGTGCTCAATGGCCACATGGACATTGTCAACTCTGTTGCCTTCTCCACTGATGGCACCCACATTGTCTCTGGCTCAGGAGACACTTCTGTGCAGGTGTGGGATGTGTCAACTGCAGCTCAGGCCACAGTGCCAAATATTCCCACATACTCACTCAATTCCATCACCTCTCCTGCTGATAACACCTGTGACACCTTAGATGATCCTTACCCTGCTTGGAACACTGATCGATACCCCTGGATGTGTTCTCTACTTGGTGGATATCGGCTCATGTGGGTGCCAGAGGTGGCTTATCCATACACCCTTCTTGTAATTTCCCGCCAATCGTCTGCCATCATCAACTTTCGAGGTTGCAAGATTGGCCATGATTGGGCTGCCTGTTACACACCACATTAGCTTGTCAATATCCTGTCAATCTGTATATTCAAATATGCAGATCATATCCTATACTCAACAGGACTCAGATTGATTTGGTGGCTATTCAATATTGTTGAAGTTAGTTCTGTAGCCAAGACTTCAGTAGTTTCCAGATAGTCATATTTATGTAGCTACTTCATCATCTTATTCTGTCCACATGTCTCGTTTCCCTCTTGCCCTCCATTTGTCAACAGGTTATTGGCCCTGCACCTCAGCATAGACAAATTTTAAATTGCATTGGACATTTGTCTTGCCATCAGCTGAGCCTGCAGTTTCTGTTTCCCCTTATCAAATGACAGCCATCTGAAAATCCCTCCCAACACTCCAAAAATCCTACCACCATACACTCCCAACAGTCTCCTCATTCTGAATCTGCATATGCACTGTTTTTGTCCCCTACATTCTCCTTCCAGAAACAGAAGGAACCCTCACAGAATTCGACAATGCAGAAAAGAATGCAAGCAAAGAGGATGGGACCTCTGGCACAGTTTAATTTGCTCTATGCCATTTTGTTCTTGTGATCTCTGGAGGAGATGGATGCGTTTTCTTTTGCAAGAGCAGCTGGCATGGGTGGGCCTCCTCAATCTGACCTTCAACATGCAGTCACCATCATCACCTTTGGAAAACCTGACATCCCACCTCACCCATCCATGAGACATCTCTCTTGTTATACCCTACCAATGCATTCTCCTCACAATGACTGCATCCTCGATCTCACAGCACACCAAGCCCAAGCCCTAGATGCCAGGATGTCTCAGAACCTGCATCCCCTTTCCTGTATTCCAAACCAACTCTGTGCATCAGGAAAATCACTTTTTTCCTGGGACAAACATGTTTGTAAGCTTTTTCCCAGGGTGTCACAAGGCATCACAGGATGTTCTGGGGCAACCTGAACTGTCCTGAGATAACCTGAAACTACTAGTAGACTGGATTTCAATAAAAAGAACATTCCTTATTATATATGAATCATTATGATCAAAATAAGGCTGGAACAAGAAGAAACCACACCACTGTTCAGAAATTGATTGACCTACATCAGGAAAAAAGAGTTTTAGCCAGTAGATCTTCAGTTAGATCAGTAGCTAATTGTACCTCTCATAGTCATCAATAGCTTGGCAGATTTCATGATTGTGCTGATTGCTGTCTGTAGACTGTCAGTCTGCCACATTGTGCAATAGGGCTGACAGAGGTGCTGCTGTGTCTATCATCAGGTCTGTAGTTGCTTCCACCCACTACAGTGGCTATAGTATTTGGAAGTCTGGTCACAGGACTGGAAAAAGACCATGACCAGACTGGCCTGTGCCCATTCAAGACCGCAAATTCTAAGAACCAACAAAGACCATAACCGCAGTTTGGTCTATGGTCCTCCATGGATTCCAAAATTTCAAGACCAAGCAAAAACCGGATTAACCAGTCTTTGACCAGTCTTTCGAGCCTCGAGTCTTGAGGCCTTGAGGGCTGAACTTATGTAGAATATATTTGTGTTTTTCATGAGAACAAATAATAACATGAAAATGCATTCATCAACAAACAATCTCAACCACCACCATCACAGCAACGTCAACACGTCACCATTGCCACCACCAACCACCACCTCCCGCAATCATCGTTCAACTGCTGCCAATCATCCCAACAACAACAACAACTTGGCAACACCACATCACCAGCCCAACAGACGAACTACAATGATGGACTGGCATGTCAACGGACATGCCACGTTGTCCAGACAGCGATGACGAATGTCATTGTCACTGTTCATATGAATCTAGGTGAGTAGTGTATCTCCCCTCCCCCTCTTCTCTTCTCACATGAGAAGCAGGCCATGTCGCCAACCACAACGACACATGGATGGATGACGATGTGGCACATCAACAGATGTGCCACATTGTCCAGACAGTGACAACACAATTTGTTGACACTGTCTACATCACTGGAGGTGAGCTATGTGACTGCTCCCTCCCTCACCTTTTTTCATGCAAAGAGCAGGGGGATGTCATTACAGCTACATGGCTCCAACCAACAACCACCACCTCTCCGTTCCACCACCTTCAATCACCTCTGGTCCACTGCACACACCAACGACAATGACAATGTGGCTGCACCATGTCACCAGCTGAATGGATGAAGTGAGCACTCAGTGCCTGGCAACCTGGATGAAGGAAGATGACGACATGGCCTGTCTGTTGATGTCGATCCAGGTGAGCAATGTGACCCCTTCCCACTCTTCTTCTTTGACATGACAAGCAGGGGCCATGTCGCTGTCGGTGACATGGCAACCAATAACTGATGAACAACAACAATGCCGATACATGGAACAACAACGGATGGCAGATGTTGATGACTGGTGCATCAACAAATGGTAAAGCTGGATTTGAAAACACCCGCAGTTACTGTTACCCATACACATTTCTACTATGTCATGTATGCTGACCCACTTGTACATTACACAAAATACTTAACATTGTTGTCTGAATGGCCCTATGAAGACCGGTTTAGACCAGTCACAAACCAGTTGAGACCAGAACCAGTTAAAGCTGGTCTTGTAACTGCAAAAGACCGCAAAAGACAGGTCTGTTGCAGTTCGGTCCAGTTCTTTGATGTTTCTCGAATTGGGAGGACTGGTTACGGTTACGGTCTAAGGTACTGGGCACCAAAAGACCGGACTGGACCAGACTTTCAAACACTAAGTAGCTATCAGTGCTACAAGGCTCCTGTAGACAGTTTACTCAATTAGTATGTTTTTGTACTCAATCAATTAATGTTTTGAGATGCAGTAAACAGAAAATGTATCTACAGTCATCCACCAGCTAATGAGACACTGAAATTGGAAAATTAGCTTCAACAAATTTAAGCACAACCTTTCACTACAAAAATTACATGAAAATCTGAGATAAATACCCTTTTATAACTGTGCCAAGTTTCAGAATGTTTGAACAACCTTTCGTGAAGAAAAACCAATATTATGGGTGTCTCAATGAGTGGTGTGACTGTATTTCTGCTACTTCCGAAAAACAGTCCATTGTGAAAACTCCACAGCATTGTCAATATTGCCTTGACTGCATCCAAACTTTGTAGACTGGTAGATATGAGCTTCTACTAAATGTAAAAATTTGTTTTGTAAAAATTGGTGTAGTATTGAGTGAGGTATTAGGTAGGCAAAAGTGTCTCAAATGATGGTGGTGTCTCATTGGCTGGTGGATGACTGTATGAGCAATTCCAGCATTTGATATCAATGTGCATGCCAGTATGAGTTGAACAGGTTGAACATACTTTGTGACTTAGACAAAAATCCATGCGCACGACTGTTGGATAATTGGCTCACGACCTGATGTCACATGATGGTTGAAGATCTGAAAAATTTCCTCTCTCGCTCTTTCCCTTCAACCACAATCTTCCCATTTGCATCAACCAGAATGCCTCAGACCTTCACCTGTCTGCTCGCCTGTCACTTCCCCTTTTCTAGTTCAGCTTTCAATCAACGTATCCCACCTCATACACCCAGTCCAACTACAATGACAACATGTTGTGTCTTCATCTGTTGGCTCACCCCCTCCCTTCCAACCACAGCAGTCATTTGGCTTTTGTTCAACATATCCCTCCTCAAATGCCTCTCTACCATGTTGAGATGATCAGTTGACATTGCGACTGATACCACATCATCAATCCACAACACCCAATCTCGCCTTCTGTTTCATCATACAACCTCAACTGACACCCAGCATCTCTCCATCCATACCCCTCTATGCCTTTCTCTTCAAAATGACAATGTTCATCCTTGCCCCCTTCTTTTCGTCAACTTAATTCGTCAACTTGAAAACATATGAAACAAGCACTTGAGGACACCACTGTCACGAGCAGCACCCTGGGTTGAATGCAAGAGCTGCATGTCACCACTAATGCCCAATACACATATACCCTCTCCTTCTCATATGTGAAAGGGAAAAGGTAATCTCAAACTTCTTCCTCCATTGTCATATTGCAAGCTAAAATCTTCACAGAATCCAACGAACAGCATGGTATGGTACATTCTTGGGTTTTCTGCTAACCCTAGCCAACCTAATCTGTTCCTTTGGCTGAGAAAGAGGCATAGTGAGTCTTTTGTATCTATTCACATACTTTCCAGTCCTGATGTTGGAGTCAACTTTAGTTCCTCTTTCTATACTCACAAGATGTCGCAACTGTAGCCATCCTCATGTATGTATCCCCCTTCCTAACCCATCCTACCCACTGCCTAACCTCTCTTGATTACACAGCCACCTCCATATTCAGCTGCCTCTACAGCTCCAGCACGCACAAGCTCCCAGCACACCTTCCCATCTTCCACCTCCCCCTCACTCCACGCAAATCCCTTGCAGGGTTCACGGCTGCCTGTATCACAGGTGTCCTGATTGCTGTGGGTTTATGGAGCCTTGTTGCACCATTCCGGAATGAAGGGCAGGATGTGACCTGGGCAATCGAAGGTAGTGACCGCGCTGTGGGACAATACCTTGATGGTGGTGGATGGGTAGGGTGGCAGGAGCATGAGGAGAGCTTGAAGACAAGCGATAGCATCATCTCATAATCTTTTATATATGCTGTTTGTAACCTGAAATATATATTTATCTATCCTGTATTTCCTCTAAGCTGGTCTCTATCTGTACTATGTCATGCAATAGTGTCTATGTATGATGGCAGGACTTCCATAATATGATGCTATGGGGAGCTATGTCGCAGGTAGGCAAGGCTATATATGTATTTATAGTGCTATATAGTGTTGCCGCGGCTCGGCTAGCTGCAAGCCAGCTCGCTGAAACGGCGGCTTTTGCTGGTTCTGGTTTGTGATGGCTCAGGAGCTGATCAAATCCGGTTCGGCTCAGCTTAGCCAATGGTTTTGAGCCGGTTATAGCCGGTAAATGTTGCTGCAATTGATGACTCGCGCATTAAGTACAGTGAGCGTAAATGCGTAATAAAATTCAACATAAATGTACAGCATGATGGTATGTAAGGTTGCATACATTATAGTGAACAAAAAATAGCCCTCTCAATCATCGTCATCCTGTCCAACAACATGAATTACCTCATCAATATCTATACCATCCTACCTAATCTCCGAAGTTAGCTTCCCTAACAAATCTGCTAAATCTTCATTGTCATCTGCATGATACTCGAGTTCATCTTCTGTAACAGCCCAACCCTCCGTAAAGTTAAGCCGTTGCTGCTTGAGCGAAAATTTCAACATTTGAAGTGCCTCCATTAGAACAGGGTGAATTCGATTTTGCCTCTTTGTATCAGTTTCGGCACTGGATGAAAAAACGCGCTCAGAAGGAACCGAGGATGCTTGAATGGGTAAGTAATCTAATGCCATCACATACAATATTTGATGGGTTTCCTCGCTTATCTGCAAACAAATCAGTGACGCAGATTGGAAAATAGTGAGACATTGTACTTACCGCCCAAAACCCTATAATATCCGTGCCACACGGTGAGACTGTCCCATTTCCATACAACTCAAACTGTTCTTCAACTCCTTGGCCCGACGACGAAGGAGCACCCGAAACCTCCAACATATCTTCAAGACCATATCGTCCAGCTAAATCATGCCAGCTTCGCCTCTGTTGCTGTGAGTCCGTACTAGATGTAGGTTGTTGAGCTTGTCCATGAAGACGGTCATGGTATTTTCGCATCTGCAACAAGTATATTAAGGGTACTGTCACCGTAACAAACTGAGCGACTTACAGTATTCTTGATAATTACGACGGCCCTGGCAACATAATTAGGCTCCCAGTGTCGTCGAATCCATGACAATCGTATCGAGGGATTGAGAACTGGCCATGTCAAGTTATTAAATAATGTATGAATCTGAACCTTAACTCACACATCGCGATAACGTAGGCAGGCGAATCATCCATTTTCTTGTAGTAAGTTGTTGCCCACTGGATACCGATATCCGTCCATTGGGCCAAGCGGGGGTGATCTCTCCCAAGTTGCTCCCATGCCATCATGAACATTTCGAAGGTGGGAATTGCGCCTGATAAAACGGGAGTGCGCTCTTTCGACATGAGTGTCTGTACTTGATGGGGTACCTAAGAGAAAGACTTAGCCTCGAACAGGTATCAATATTAGAGACATACACCCAGTACGATCTCAAAATCCTGGAGTACAGCCCATTCCATATCAGTAAGTCTAAGTTTCGCAAGATCTCTATTGATGGGCAAAGAAAGAAAATGCTCGACGGCCTATTTTTATAAGTATACACTTATAAAACGATAGAGTTCAAACATACCAGGCGTAGTTTACGAAACCGATTGATCATGAAATAAAGAGAGTCCCACCGAACCTTCATGTCATGTACAAGTTACGCCTGCTTAACTTGGATAGTCACGGTCGGATCCTCAGTTGACTTGAACCACCCTTTCTTGTTTCCATTGTCTATTACTTCCGCCAGGTGCTCACGTCATTGACCTGAGGCGCGTACTGCTCATACGGTACTCCGGCACAATGCGATTGGGTCGCGAACAACCGCTTCTTCATAAGTCTGATTATCAGGATCGCTTGGAGGGCCTGATGCAGATGCGATGAACCCCCCTGTATCATCTACCAGGGCGATGTTAGTAAAGGCTTCGATGACATGAGTTGAACATATGTTGGTAATGTGTGGGAAACATCGTATATGATTTTCCTTGTGATTGAACTCAATCTCGCGAGGGCGTAGAAGTATCTCGAGTTCTAAGGCATTGTTGAGCGAGCAGTTATCAAGGGTCCAATGGCCTCCCTGTCCACGTAAGCATAAAGTAGAAAAGGGTAAATAAATGAAACGTAGACGTGCCTTGACCGTGATCCCAACTCGATCCAAGAGATGGAGGACAATCCTTGCTAGCCTATTCCCATTGTGGCTTCCTCGAAGACGGTGAAATGCGATGAGTGTAGAACGCAGCTGAAGACCTTTGGTAGACTTGTCTCTATGTATCCAATGTGCGGTAATGGCCAGGTATGGGTACTGAGCTTTTGTTGACCAGATATCCGCCGCGTAGGAAATTCGCCCTGGTGCATCCTAGAGTGATTCGTGAATACAAGGAAACAAAGCGGTCAACTGAGACAACATACTGCTAATTCCTGCTTTAGGACCTTGAAATACGCCTCCCATGCCTTGATAATAAGTTTGCGCATCTTTGTTCAGCGGGGAATGTCTTTGTCCTCGAGGTCCTCACGTAAAAGCAAGAGGAGCTGTCGAAATTCTGGGCATTCGACGACATATATAGACTATGAAGAAGTTTAGACTAATACCAAACATTAAAAGCGTGCTTTACTAACCTGATCATCCGCAACGATGAAGTTCAGAAGATGCTGTAAAAATGCGTTCTGGGAAAAGGGAGAACGTTGTGTTCCACATCCGGACGCAGGGGGTGTTCCAGTTTCGCTCTCGAGTGCAGGGACTTTCCATCGCATTTCGCGACACTTCTGGAGATAAATATCCTTGTGGCGGCTTAGGAGGTGGTTGCGCAATGGGTTATTTGAGGTGGACACTGAGAAACTACCTGCACCCTGGCGTAAGTCTATCCCATTCGCCCTAAACAACAATCCTTGTCAGTACAACATATGTAATTATGGAGGGCCACATACTTGCATGTCTTGCATAGAGTTCTGGTCACTGGGGCAACCTTCGATCCGCGTTCATAGAAATAATCGATATCAGGGGCCGTTCGGCTCCGTGAAGATTCTGAGGGTTGCTCCGAAGGTGTTGCAGGTCGAGTGGAGGTAGCAGAGCCAGCTACAGGCTCAACACTAATGGGAGGAGAGACTGGTCGTTGTGCATCCAGTACATCTCTATCAGGAGAATGTTCGTCCATGCCGGTGAAGTCGAACTCTTCTCCAGAACCAGGATCTTCATGAAAGTTGACTGGTGCTGCTCTACGGCCACCTGTATGAGGAGGTGCTGGCTGCTGTGTCGATTTTCTGCCTCTACCTCGGGCCATTAAGGAAGCTGGGTGATTTACAGCAATAGAGCTGCTGTTTAGTATTTTATACAGAACCATACCTCACATGCCATTAGCGCATGTTTTTATTGGAATTCATGTAACAGTGAATTCAATTGGTGAATGTCTCATCTAATAACGCATCACAGATACCTAACTTGAGGCTTTACAGCGTGTGTTTCTATTGGAATTAATGTAACAGTTGTTTTGATTGGTGTCCAATGAATGTCTTGTCTACTAACACATTACAGATACCTAACTCGAGGCTTTACAGCCTAAAATGCTGAACGTGATACAAGGAATCTGCTGGGAAAGCGAAATGAACATGAGGTTAATAACGATGGAGTAAGGCCGACCTTTACCTATATGAAGAACACAAGAGAAGGCTTCGTCGGCGTGATTGATAGACCGATAGTGATCATAGAGTATTCCAATGCCATACCAAGGCTTTCGGTCCACGAATGTCCAAGGAAATTGTCATCCTTGATTCCTTGGTCTGTAGATAGGTAGTCAGTCTTCAAATCTGTGAAATATTATGAAACGAAGAAAGTTACCACTGTGTCCACATGGATAAATGTGCATTATCCTCCAGGCATCATGCCTCCAGCCCACTAGTGGCTACCACTTTATTTCTATAACCTAGACCCAAGCCTAGAGGGTCATTTCTATAACTTAGACATAAGCCTAGAGGCCATATCTATAATGCTTAGAATTTTTTGAAAGGCATTTCAAATGTAGGCCTGGGTATTTCATAGTGAATTTTCCATAGATACCCAGCGCATTTTCTGCGAAATTTCAAATGCAGCCCTGGATATTTCATTGCGATTTTTCAATAGATACCCTGGGTATTTCATTGGGAAATTTTCAAATGTCACCCTTGGTATTTCATTGCGAAATTTCAATGGATACCTGGCGCATTTCACTGCGAAATTTCAAATGTAGCCATTGGTATTTCATTGCGATTTTTCAATGGATACCCTGGGTATTTCATTGTGATTTTTCAATAGATACCCTTGGTATTTCATTGTGATTTTTCAATAGATACCCTGGGTATTTCATTGCAAAATTTCAAATGTAGCCCTGGGCATTTCATTGTGATTTTTCAAATGTATCCCTGGATATTTCATTGCGATTTTTCAATAGATACCCTGGGTATTTCATTGCGATTTTTCAATCAATACCCTTGGTATTTCATTGCGATTTTTCAATAGATACCCTGGGCATTTCATTGCGATTTTTCAAATGTATCCCTGGGTATTTCATTGCAAAATTTCAATGGATACCTGGCGCATTTCATTGCGATTTTTCAATAGATACCCTTGGTATTTCATTGCGATTTTTCAAATGTATCCCTGGGTATTTCATTGCAATTTTTCAAATGTATCCCTGGGTATTTCATTGCAATTTTTCAAATGGAGCTCTGGGCATTTCATTGCGGTTTTTCAATAGATACCCTGGGCATTTCATTGCAATTTTTCAAATGTATCCCTGGGTATTTCATTGCAATTTTTCAAATGGAGCCCAGGGCATTTCATTGTGGTTTTTCAATAGATACGCTTGGTATTTCATTGCAATTTTTCAATAGATACCCTGGGCATTTCATTGCAATTTTTCAAATGTATCCCTGGGTATTTCATTGCAATTTTTCAAATGGAGCTCTGGGCATTTCATTGCGGTTTTTCAATAGATGCCCTTGGTATTTCATTGCAATTTTTCAATAGATACCCTGGGCATTTCATTGCAATTTTTCAAATGTATCCCTGGATATTTCATTGCAATTTTTCAAATGTATCCCACATGTCAGGGTCCATGCAATGGGCTTCCCTGGAGGGTGGTCACATGATGAATTACCAAAAATGGTGAAAAATGAAAGTTGTAGCCCTACACTGTAGCTTCCCGAATCTGTTTGAATTATGTTCTGAAGTGCTCCCGTTGTGGAGATATGAGGTAAAGGAATTTCAAAGTGTCACGTTTTTTTTTTTTTTTTGTGTTTTTCTCCATGAAAACAAAACCAAATAACATGATTTCAGTATATTCAGAAAGCTAAAAGAAAGGGCTACAATTATTGTATTGTGGGAAAAATGACCAAAAAAGGAAGGTGCATCCCCTACTATAAGAATCAGATATAGATTTACTGGTAGACTACAAAAAAGTCGGACTTAGACTACACAGTTTACTGATACACTATAAAAGACTACAAAAGTTGAACTTCGACTACAAAGTTTACTAATACACTACAAAAGTGTGGACTTAGACTACAAAGTTAGGGTTAGAGTCAAAAGGTTATCTTGACTACAAAGTTTGTAGTGTGCGCTTTTTCATTAAAAAAGTTTGTAGTGTCCGCTTTTTGAGACTACAAAAGTTGTAGTGTTGCGCTTTTTCATTAGAAAAGTTTGTAGTGTCCGCTTTTTGAGACTACAAAAGTTTGTAGTGTTGCGCTTTTTTATTAGAAAAGTTTGTAGTGTCCGCTTTTTGAGACTACAAAAGTTTGTAGTGTGCGCTTTTTTAGACTACAAAAGTTTGTAGTGTTGCGCTTTTTTATTAGAAAAGTTTGTAGTGTGCGCTTTTTTAGACTACAAAAGTTTGTAGTGTGTGCTTTGTTATTAGAAGAGTTTGTAGTGTCTGCTTTTTCATTTGGAAAAGTTTGTAGTTGACATGTAGTTTATGGTGTCCTTGGCCCTATCTATGTTATGGGGATGAGGTTGAAGGATTGCCATCATATTGCCAGTGCTGCAGCATTAGTATTTGACATCATGCACAAGTTGTCTTTCACATTAGGAAAGGCCATTCTATGTCTTTCATATTGATACCTCCTGTCCTATCTTAAAACATAATTATAAGTTCATGTGGGGATATGGCTGAAGGATTGACATGACATGACCAGTTTTTGACATCATGACCAAGTTTGGCTTTCACACTGTCTGCTTTCACATTGATAGCTACTGGCCTGTCCCAAAGATAGTCAACTTTGATACAGGTCTTTGAGGGCTGTAGGATGATGGGCTGATTCATCCTTTGAGGTGTCTTTAAGACAGGTCATGTTGTAAGTTGACCATGTATTGAGTAAATATCAACATGAATAGCCTTCTCTAGCTTGAAAGCCAACTTGGGCATGATGTGAGGAACTGATGATGTGGCAATAGCAATATGTAATGTCATGTCAATCCTTCAGCCATATCCCCATATGAGCTTATGATTATGTCTTGAGATAGGACAGGAGGTATCAATATGAAAGACATAGAATGGCCTTTCCTAATGTGAAAGACAACTTGTGCATGATGTCAAATACTAATGCTGCAGCACTGGCAATATGATGGCAATCCTTCAACCTCATCCCCATAACATAGATAGGGCCAAGGACACCATAAACTACATGTCAACTACAAACTTTTCCAAATGAAAAAGCAGACACTACAAACTCTTCTAATAACAAAGCACACACTACAAACTTTTGTAGTCTAAAAAAGCGCACACTACAAACTTTTGTAGTCTCAAAAAGCGGACACTACAAACTTTTGTAGTCTCAAAAAGCGGACACTACAAACTTTTCTAATGAAAAAGCGCAACACTACAACTTTTGTAGTCTCAAAAAGCGGACACTACAAACTTTTTTAATGAAAAAGCGCACACTACAAACTTTGTAGTCAAGATAACCTTTTGACTCTAACCCTAACTTTGTAGTCTAAGTCCACACTTTTGTAGTGTATTAGTAAACTTTGTAGTCGAAGTTCAACTTTTGTAGTCTTTTATAGTGTATCAGTAAACTGTGTAGTCTAAGTCCGACTTTTTTGTAGTCTACCAGTAAATCTATATCTGATTCTTATAGTAGGGGATGCACCTTCCTTTTTTGGTCATTTTTCCCACAATACAATAATTGTAGCCCTTTCTTTTAGCTTTCTGAATATACTGAAATCATGTTATTTGGTTTTGTTTTCATGGAGAAAAACACAAAAAAAAAAAAAAAACGTGACACTTTGAAATTCCTTTACCTCATATCTCCACAACGGGAGCACTTCAGAACATAATTCAAACAGATTCGGGAAGCTACAGTGTAGGGCTACAACTTTCATTTTTCACCATTTTTGGTAATTCATCATGTGACCACCCTCCAGGGAAGCCCATTGCATGGACCCTGACATGTGGGATACATTTGAAAAATTGCAATGAAATATCCAGGGATACATTGGAAAAACCACAATGAAATGCCCAGGGCTCCATTTGAAAAATTGCAATGAAATACCCAGGGATACATTTGAAAAATTGCAATGAAATGCCCAGGGTATCTATTGAAAAATTGCAATGAAATACCCAGGGATACATTTGAAAAATTGCAATGAAATACCAAGGGTATCTATTGAAAAACCACAATGAAATGCCCAGGGCTCCATTTGAAATTTTGCAATGAAATACCCAGGGATACATTTGAAAAATCGCAATGAAATGCCCAGGGTATCTATTGAAAAATCGCAATGAAATACCAAGGGTATTGATTGAAAAATCGCAATGAAATGCCCAGGGTATCTATTGAAAAATCGCAATGAAATACCAAGGGTATCTATTGAAAAATCGCAATGAAATGCGCCAGGTATCCATTGGAATTTTGCAATGAAATATCCAGGGATACATTTGAAAAATCGCAATGAAATGCCCAGGGCTACATTTGAAATTTTGCAATGAAATACCCAGGGTATCTATTGAAAAATCGCAATGAAATACCAAGGGTATCTATTGAAAAATCGCAATGAAATACCAATGGCTACATTTGAAATTTCACAGTGAAATGCGCCAGGTATCCATTGAAAAATCCCAATGAAATACCAAGGGTGACATTTGAAAATTTCCCAATGAAATACCCAGGGTATCTATTGAAAAATCACAATGAAATATCCAGGGCTGCATTTGAAATTTCGCAGAAAATGCGCTGGGCATCTATGGAAAATTCACTATGAAATACCCAGGCCTACATTTGAAATGCCTTTCAAAAAATCCTAAGCATTATAGATATGGCCTCTAGGCTTATGTCTAAGTTATAGAAATGACCCTCTAGGCTTAAGTCTAGGTTATAGATAAAAGTGGTAGCCACCAGTCTCCAGCCATCGTGCCTCCATGCGTCGTGCCTCCACGCATCGTGCCTCCAGGCACATTATCAATCGCATGTCTGGGTGTGTCACCCATCGCACGTCCGGGCGCATGATCCATCGTGCATCCAGGCACATCATCCCTTATCTGGGCGCCTAAACTCATCGTGTATCTGGGCATATTATCTATCCATTGTGTATCCACACACACTATCAACATTTCGTGAATATTTTAACATGGTTTATACTTTTTTTCACGGTTCATTCAACTATTCTAACGTTATTTAGGGGGTAATACGGAGGGGTGGGTAACTATGGAAGGAGGGGGGTAACTACGGCAGATGTAACTACAGCAGATAAACGGCAGAGGAGGAGAAGGGATGGGGGAGTGGAGAAAGGAGGAAAGGAGAGCCGAAATACGTTCCATTGCTATATATCATAGGCACTTTAGGGCTGCTTTTGATTTAGGGCAGGCATAGAACGTTGAGGGCAGGCATGGAACATTTAGGGCAGGCATAAAAGAATGTTCCATGCCTGCCCTCAATGTTCCATGCCTGCCCTAAATCAAAAGCGGCCCTAAAGTGCCTATGATATATAGCAATGGAATGTATTTCGGCTCTCCTTTCCTTCTTTCTCCACTCCCCCACCCCTTCTCCTCCTCTGCCGTTTATCTGCTGTAGTTACGTCTGCCGTAGTTACCCCCCCTTCCGTAGTTACCCACCCCTCCGTATTACCCCCTCGTATTTACCTCCATAGTTACCCCTCCCTCTATTTACTTACCTACATGTAGAATATTTACTTTACGAATCAATACAAAGTAAAATACGAAGTCGAATGCAGTACGCGAGGAACGATGACAGATTCATCGTCATTCACCTCTGCATCACCAATGTTACCAACGACCCATGGCTCACACTAATGGTGATGACAACCCACATCACAGGCCCACCAACGCCGTTTCGACAGCGTATGTTGAAGGCAGCACCTCAGGGTTACCCGCGACAATGCTGACGTGATACATGTGGACTGGCCCTAAAGTCAACGAAGCTAAACAGCCCACAAACCCATTGTCAGGCTTCTTTCCTCTTTCCGTGCACCATACTTGTAGATTGTAGACTCTAACGGATAGAAACATTTGTGCATAGCTAGTAAATACGAAATCATGGCATCAAAACACAATGAGAGACCAATGAAACGTAGAAAACTTGAGGCAAGTTCTTTTCATTTTTGTGAGATTTCGTATCAAGCTAATCACGCTATAGTCGCCAGAAGTCCTTGGATTCCTAGATCTCGAAGCTCAAGTATCAGAGGCTGAGACCAACGATCAGAATGACGGCAACGAAGGTGTGTATTATAGATTGTAATTGTAGTTGGTACAGTGCTAATTCTTTCAAAGACGATCTTATCGACGACGATGAAGACATTGACAAGTCGATTTCGGGAGATGCACACCAAAACCTTCTCCGTGAAGCGTTGATGCCGTCTGATGACGACGCCTTTTGGGAAAGCTTTCTCGAGCGCGTCACGTCTCATCAAGATATTGGGGAAGATGTCCAAGATATCGGAAAGGTGTCTTTATGGGTGGTGGTCGTCAAGGTAAAAGTAACCCCATCTTCGGGTTATTTTTGTAATAACTTTTATACTTAGCCTGGTTATGAGGAGCAGGTAGTCTTTCGAATCCATCGGCGCCTCATGGACGAGAGGTTTTCTGCACACTTACGACCCCCAGTGGTCTTTGGTTGGAAAGCACTACCCGGCAGAGTCTTTTTCGAAGGTGGTTCTAAAGAAATGATTTGCGAAGTCTGTAACGGCATATCAAACGTGCTGGCCTCAAAGACTTTCAACATCCCGGATCCTAACCCCTCCATCTTCACTCTTCCCGACACCTTTCAACCAAAGCGTCATTCCTGGGTGAGGCTGCACCACGGCATCTACAAAGGAGATATCGCCTTCATTCGGGAGGTCACATCCTTACTCATCAATGTCCTTGTGGTACCACGCGTGGCCTATGACCCACCTTCCACCAAAGTCAAAGGAAGCCGGCTGATCGCACATGAGGACCGAAACGATGAGACGGATGACGAGTTCGCAGCGTTCTACAAACCTAAACGCGAGCTAAACCAAAGAGCTTCAGCACCAGGGCGACCTCCCCAAGCCCTGTTCAATCCAACACTGGCCAAGCAACGGTTTCGTCGGGCATTCCAAAAATGAAACAACTTATCATTATTCCAAGGAGTTCTTTACGATGGCGATGGATATGCGTACTTCCTGGACCTCGACACTGATTGGTATACCGCTGAAGATGTGGTACCATCACCGAAAGAATTCGATCTGTTTAGCGCCTGTTCGGACATTCCTCTCAATGTCCGACAGCACACAATGGCGAGAATGTCGGCCAGGATTCTTCAGATAGGCAATGGAGTGAAAATTACTGACAGAGATTCGAGGGCGGGTTTTGGAATGATTGTTGACATCAAAGACAATGAGGCTGTTGTGTTTTTGACAACGCAGGATGTGACAATTACCGTACCCTTTTCGTCGCTTCGAAAACATCTTAAAGTAGGGGACGAAGTGCGGATTCTTTTGGGAGACCACCAAGGTGTTACGGGCTGGGTAGTAAATCAAGACGATGACTATGTGTGTGTCTTCAATGACAGGACTGGAACAGAGGTAAATGTTTCGTTTTTACAATACATACTCTGACAATCCATCATCTTTTAGGTAGAGGTATCCCCTGGGAATGTTGAGTTCTTTAGCTCCCCCTTTGTCTTTGCAACAGAATCCCCAGAGTCCTTGACAGCTGCACAAAAGCGAGTCATGAAGGGGGACTCGAACAGTCATCTTGTAGGAAAATGCGTAATGGTAACCCAAGGCAACTTTAGAACTTACCGAGGCAGAATAAAAAGCACAGTTGGTGAGAAAAGGCTTTTGGTTGAACTCGAGGCGCTCCTCCAATGCCCACAAATTTTGGACATCTCTGCACTACACATCATGCAAGCCCTTTTGCTTTTTTTCTTTCTGAAATCGATGCTAATTAGCTTCCAGTGCTGACGAAAGGCTTCAGCCCCCAAGGCCTTGAGAGCTTCTGACCGATTTCTCTTACCCACTTGAACCAGTGCCTCCGCCCAGTACTTTGGCAAGCTTTTTGTTCCCTGGTCTGCCCTTGCTGGATCCGCAACCCTCAGCTGCATATCCTGCTGCCCTCGTGCAGACTCCGACCATTGCGGGGCCGTCTACTCCGCTTCCTAACTCACAAGATATCCCGACGAGCCCAGCTTGGAACCCAAGCTCAGATACCCCTCTCCGTGGCAATTATGGTGATTATATTTTTGATTCAGAGTCAATATATATACTGACGCAATTATGGCAGCCCCTCCGTATTGGCTTAGAGATAACCTCTTTGCCACCATGAGACTGAGCCTTCGTCTCATCAACACCTGCTCTAATTTCCATGATGGCAAGTACGAAAATCTGTGCAGGGAGTTCAAGGGAGTGGTCAGAGATGTGGTTAAGGTCCAACTCGGTTTCACAGTGGTGGAAGTGCCGTTTCCGTACTTGATACCTGAAAGGCCGGAGTGCAAAGCCCAAGTCGTTACCGCGTTTGACGGCCCGCATAAGGGATCACAGTTTAGGATCAAGGTTTTTGGTGAAGATATCTGCAGCTGCTCTCATTTGAAATCAACAAAGCTTTTGAGAAAGGTTGATGTCCAAATCACCACCAATGAACTTGTAGTTACCTGGGGATAAGATACCTTACATATGTTTAGAGACTCTTCATGTATGTTTTACGCCTATATTGATGCCAATGTATATTCTTGACCTTATTGCGAGACAATCACTATTTATAACTGGCTTAGTCAGCTCAAGCTGGCTTCTTAGCCGGAGCCAAAATTAGCCGAGCTGTGGGAGTCATCACTCAACAGTTCTGGCTAGGCTTCGGCTAAACTCAGCTTGGCTCCTGGCTTCAGCTGGCTCTGAGCCGGAGCCGCGGCAACACTATATCCATGAGTCCATCTGCTTGTCTATTACTTCTCGATTAGTGGGTGAAGCCTGAAAAGGCGGGATGGATATTGGTTTAGTGTTTGGAATGAGAGGGATGTCTACCTCACCAGAATAATGTCCCAATCTCCCATTGAGTCCGAACACATCCTTGTTCTGTTCTAGGATACTTTGTAATTGACTGACTTGCTCCAAAGTGAGTTTGGGCGAAATATCGACTTCCTCCAATAACTTGGTGACTGGAGTAAATTCCTCTGGCATCTCCGCTGTTTTAGGTCCTCCTTCCAACAGAGGCTCCATTAATGGTTCGTTGGCAGAATAATCTCATCTAGAGGCATCCTGTAACTTTTTAACCTCGCTTTTAGCCATCCGAGCAAACGGATTTTTATCCATCATATGTTCTCCTGAACCTATAACACCTCGTAAAAAGTTAGCATGCACGTCGATGTCATTTCTTTCTCCCTCTGTAAACTTACTTCCCTTATCTAACCATGATGTAGGGTCCTGACCCAGACTCAACGACTGGCCAGCGGGGATCATAACCGGCTTTCTAGAGAAGTTAGAGACATATACAAAAGGTGATTCCTTGCTTATCAAAGTATCGGCACATCTGTAAACGTCTTCTACTCCGCCGTTCGTTGATAGTTTCTTTTCTACAAACAAGAGGTCAGACTTCTCAGTGAAATGGAGGTCTTTATTGTCCTCCACTGGTTCCTGCCGGAATCTGGCAGGATCTGCGGAATTCCTGGAGTTCCGGAGGAATCAGGTTTGGCAGAGGGCCCTGCCAAATTTATCAAACAATTCCGCGGAATTTTGAATGGAATTCAAATTCCGTCGGAATGGTTCTGGTGATCACCCGGAAGGAATGCTCATGGAATACAACAGAACGGAATTCCTGACACCCAAATCAAGCATCAGCAAATGCCGACACTTGATTTGGGCGTCATCAACAAACAAACCACTCTTTCCTCTCAACCACCACCTTTGTCCACGACGCCCACCCATCACCACGTCACGACGATCACCCGTCGTCACCACCACCCACGACGCTCGTCAATCCACAACCCTGACCACCTCGATGTGTCAACGCAAGAACGCCACATCACCAGCAACTGATGCCACATCGCTGATAGCGACGTGGCATCCAGACAATGAACGACGACGTCATTCGTCGTCATCCAAAGGTGAGTCCACCCCACAAATGACTGCGAAAACACGACACAACGACAACAGGACACGATGGTGACACGCCACGACACGACAACAACAACGTGACACCATGAGAACACAACACAACGACAACACAACACAATGACAACACAACACAACGATGGCAACGTGGCATGACGACAACACGCGCCCGCGTCGTCGGACGACAAAAACATGACAACGCGACACGACAGCGATGTGACACGACAACGACAACGCAACATGACGATGGCAATGCAACACAACGACGGCGATGTGACACGACGACGACACGCCCACGTCGTCAAGCGCCCATGTCATCGAGTGCCAATGTCATCAAGCCTTCTTTCCCTCTCTTTTCCCCCCTTCCCTGCCCCTTCCTTTCCCTCCCCCCTTCCTTGTCCTTCTTCCCTCCCCTTTCCCTCCCCCTTCCTTGTCCATCCCCCCTTCCTTTCCCTCCCCCCTTCCTTTCCCTCCCCCCTTCCTTTCCCTCCCCCCTTCCTTTCCCTCCCCCCTTCCTTTCCCTCCCCCTTCTCTATCCCTTCCTTATGGTACCCATCTTTCCCCCCTCCCTTCCCCCTCCCTTCCCCCCTCCCTTCCCCCCTCCCTTCCCCCCTCCCTTCCCCCTCCCTTCCATCCCTCCTCCCCCCTTCCCTATGCCTACTGTAGTAAAATAGATTTCATGTATCAATAAAATACATTAAAAATTTGTTCTATTGAGATCTTATGGCTTGAATAGGTGTGAATTTGTAGTAACATAGGTTTTATGTCTGAATAAAATACATTGAAATTTATCTACTGAGGTCTATGACTTGACTAGGTGTGAACTGTATAGGAAATTTTGTCTGTTGAGGAATTGAATTAGTGCAGATTAAGTCTCTAGCTCAGTGCTGATCTATTCTGATTTATAACCTAAATAATGAGATTTTCTGCCTATTCCACTTGGATTCCTGCATATTCCAGTCGGATTCCTTCAGAATTCCTGGAATCCTCCAGAATTCCGGAATTCCAGCCGGAATCCGAGGTCTTAGCAGTGCCCCCCCTATTCCTGCAGGAATCCGGTCATTCCGGTGGAATTCCGGTGGATTCCAGTGGAATGGAATTTAGCAGAAGGCCCTGCTAAATTATTCATTCCGGTGTTTTCCATTCCAGTGGAATTCCGGTGGATTCCGGAATTTACACCGGAATGTTCCCCGGAATGGTCTTCCCCGGAATGGGCAGGAATGGTGTTCCCCGGAGTGGGCAGGAATGGAAATCCTGTTTATTTTGTTTATTTGTTATGTATTATAGTTTATTTATTTTCGATGAATAACAAACAATGCTCACCAAACATACTCTCTCCTTCCACCACCACCACCACCACGCTCGTCACCACCGCCAACGCCACGCCATCGCCGTCACCCGTAGCCACCACCGCCCACGTCACTCGTCAATTACCCATGGCCACGACGACCACCAAAATCAACCACAACACCATTCAACGACAACGCGGCGACGCCACGTCACGAAACAACGAGCACCAGAACCCACGAAAACACCCAACGCCCACGAAAACAACGCCCCCGGACACAAAACAACACCCAACGGAGACAAAACAACGCCCACCACCCACGTACACCACCAGCGCCCACGAGAACCATACCCCGCCCACGAAAACACCCCACCGCCCACCGAAAAACACGAGCGCCCACCGAAAAACATGCGCCGCCTACCGAAAAACACGCACCGCCCACACGACACACGACGGCACCACGCCGCCTACCAAAACCACCACGTCCACACCAACGCCACCCACGACGACGCCCCCAATGGCAACCAGCGCCCACGACGACGGCGACGACAACGCCCACGAATAACGCAAAAACACGGACACACGACGAAAACGCGAACACGCGACGACGACGACGAAATGCGACACAACGATGGGACGCCAACGCGGGACGACGATGGAGGTCCCAGCCACACTCCCTCTCCCCTCCACCATTCCCTCTCTCCCTTCCTCCTTCCCCCTTTCCTCGTCCCTCCCCCTTGCTCCCTTCCCCCTTGCTCCACCATTCCCTCCCCCCTTTCCTCCCTCCCCCCTTTCCTCCCTCCCCCTTCCTTCCTTCCCTCTTTCTTGTCCTTCCCCCTTCCTCCCTCCCCTCCCTTGTTCTTCCCTCTTCCTTGTCCCTCCCAAAAATATAAATACACCCCCACCTTGTCCCTCCCCTACCCCCTCCCTTTAAGATAAACTGTGTAGTGTGTAGTAATACATTTCAAATACATTCCCACCTTGTCCCTCACCCCCTCCCTTTAAGATAAACTGTGTAGTGTGTGTAGTAATACATTTCAAATACATTACAACTCAATCTATGACTTCTACATGTGAATTTTATAAGGAAATATGAGTGCCAAGTCATCAGGATAAGGGGAGTTGAAAAAAACTTACTCTGCTTGATTCCAGTCCTATTCCAGTGGAATTCCAGTGGAATGCTGTGGATTCCACTGGAATGACTCTATTCCTGCAGGATTCCCCTGGATTCCACTGGAATTCCTCTGGATTCCTCTGGAATTCCTCTGGAATTCCACTGGAATGACTCTATTCCTGCAGGATTCCCCTGGATTCCACTGGAATTCCTCTGGATTCCTCTGGAATTCCTCTGGAATTCCACTGGAATGACTCTATTCCTGCAGGATTCCCCTGGAATTCCACTGGAATGACCCCATTCCTGCAGGATTCCTGCAGGAATAGGTGGGGCACTGTAAAGTACTGCGGAATCCTGTGGAATTCCTGGATTCCAGCCGGAATCAGTGGAATCTGGTAGGAATCAGTGGAGGAATGGAAAGTATTGGTGAAATGGGCTCATACCTTTACTAATTTAGTTGTCTCTGGCGCAATCTGGACCGAATAAGCTGCGCAGACGTGGCCATCCCCTGATCAACGAGTTGCTCGTCGTTTCAGCTTTTGCAATTTCCAATGCTTCTTTGCCTTGAGCACTTTAGAGGTTATATCAGGATGTACACGTACCTTAAATGCGTGCCCGTCTTCATTTAAAAAGGTGGAGGTTATGGAATTATGAACCTTCTTACTTTGTCCAGATTTGCCGAATAATAGGGTACTCTCGCCTGCTTCCCTGAGCAAGGAAATTGAGTATTGATCCGAGAAGTCGTTACCTAGTATAAAGGAAGCCGACATACCCTTTACTATGTATGCCTCGACTTTAATAAGGACCAGGCCTTCGTCGGTGTTGAAATATAAGTCCAAAGTAACATATCCAGTGATAATGGCGTCTCCTGTGACTTGAATCAATTTTATTCGTTGCCCGGTGCGAATCTTCAGTTGTGAGGTCATCTGGTTGATGGTTTTTTGCAAGATCAGAGTGATGTCAGATCCTGAGTCCACAATAATAGGTATCAGGGACGCCTTAGGGCTATTAAGACGTCCCAGCATCTTGGTAGCACATGCTCCTAGGAAGGAACACCCTAATGGCCAAGCTAGGTGTCTTCGGAGCTCGATGATCGGTTTATTGGGATCGTCTTCCTGAACTTGGGAAACATACAACTTGCTATTGATTTCCTTAGAGAGTTTCCTGTGGGTTTTACAGTTGATAGGTGGTGGTAATGGGTGTTTAACGTATGATGAATTCAAGGAAGGTCCGTTTGAATAAGGGTTTAGAAGATTCCTGTGCCAAGATTCAGCCTTCAAACATACTCGAGATGACTTGACTATACTTTCCCCCCCCAGCTTTGGCAGTTCTCTAGTAGCTGAGAGGGTTCCTAAAAATCCTCATCTTCCTTGTTGCTGAATCGTTCGTAGTAGGCGTCGTCGTATTTTCCTTGGGCTTTGCTGTCTTCAACGGTACTGTTGACCGCATTAGTTCTGGCGCGCTTTTCTCCTTTTCTAGCATGCTTGCAATCATTGTCCCAATGCTTCCCGCTTCTGCAGTGTCTACAAGGTCATGCACCCTTTTCCTCTGGCGTACCACGCAGTGAAACATTGGAATCGTCCTTAGGGAACAGAAGATTTTCTGTAGCTTTCAACCAGCCTACTAAATTCACCTGAGCATTTCTAAATGGGCTGTAAGAGCTCCAGTTAGAATTTTCCTTTGAGTAATTTTGTATGCCTTGCTTACCATAAGGATTCTCTCCGCTTGACTTAATGAGAGAATCCTCGTGGAATTTAACTGTTTGTTGGAACTGTTCGAGGGATTGGAGTAAATGCGGCGTGATTACCGGCGTCCAATAAGACGGGACACCCTCCATAATTTCGTTAATCAATTCACTGTCTGTGTAGTTGTAAACAAATTGTAGAAGCTCCAGTTTTCTGATGACATACTCACTGGGAGTTTCATGACTGTTCCTGGAATTGCGATAGGATGCGCGGTTTGCATGCGCCTTCTGTTTGTTGAGGAATGCGCGATTCATATAATATTCTCCTATGGCTGTTTGAAGCATATTCCAGTCCTTTTCGATTCTGTCACATGTCTTGATGCTCTGGCTGTAGTACCAGATCTCGGCTGACCCCATAAGATGAGTAGGCACGAGCATACCTCACTGTTTAAACACTATTTCAGATCATTTGGCTAGGCTATTTATCTTCAATAGCCAACGCCATAAGTTTTCCAGGTTGCCGTCCCACAAAGGTATAGCGTCAAGTTTAAGTTTTACATTGAATTGCGGTTCCAGCAGCAGTTTGTTAGTCGGGTGAGTCAAATCTCCTGGCGTAGTATCGAAGGGATTTTTCCATGGATTGCTTGGCATTAACAGTTTCCGAGGACCTCTACGGGGGCCATTGCTTCCTCCTCCACTGTCACTGTCATCACCATCAGAGCCTCCTGGATTGGCTCCACCTTGTCGATGTACACATTGAACTTGATCAGCGGACTTCTGTGAATTAGAATTGACAGACTCGTCATCACCACTATGAGATCCATGTGCCATCCCTCTAACTACCAGAGTCATTACGATGTTTGGTGTAATGCTGAATAATTCTTTGATAACATGCAATGAATTCGTTTGAGCTGGATGTCCGAATACCAAAGTGTTCATGTTGGCTACAGGGTGTTTGAAGTGAGTCTTCCTATCCTTTCTGAGATGAACGGAGATGCTGTCAGGTTCACCCTCTAAAAATGCAGGTCGATGATCTCGCACCGTAGTTATAGTCGGGGGATTGATTACAGATTTTCTCGGGAATGTGGTTGATACACTAGTTCGTAGATCCTTCTTAATCCTTGAAAAGTCGTGATGTTCCACAAGATAGGCGAGGAAGTTCTCGACCTCTTGTTGATAACAGGCCCCTAATATCCAATACTTTCCATTCCTCCACTGATTCCTACCGGATTCCGCAGATTCCGGCCGGAATCCAGGAATTCCGGCGGAATCCAGGAATTCCGGTGGAATCCGACCGGAATCCGCAGGAATCCAACTGGAATAGACAGAAAATCTCATTATTTAGGTTATATTTCACTCTTCTATTTCAGACATACATTTTGGAACAGGGGAATTGATGAAAATACACTTTAAATGCAACTTAATGTGCACTTATCAAGACCTCCTGAATTACTTATGCAATGTAGTCAACCAATCTATTATTCTATTCTATGTTGATAACATAATCCTAAGAATTTCTTATCACACTTAGATTTGAACAGAGAAAATTGTAGTATATTATATTCATTAGAGCTACATAAATCTATTCTACAACATTGAGTGTTAAAGAACTACATACTCTACTACATGAGGGGGGAGGGAGTGGTGGGGAGAGAGTGGTGGAGAGGAGAGATGGAGGGGGGATGGAGGGGAGGGAGTGATGAAGGGGGGAGGGAGCAATGGAGGGGGATGGAGGGGAGGGAGTGAGGGGGAGGGATGGAGAGAGGGGGGAGGGATGGAGAGAGGGAACAGGGGGGAGGGAAAAGGAAGGGGAGAGGGAAAGGAAGAGGGAGGGATAGGGAAGAGGGTGGGCCGTCATCCGTTGACGTGCTCGTCGTCCGCTAACGTGCTCGTCGTCTGTTGACGTCGTCGTCGTCCATTGACGTGGGCGTCCGTTGACGCGGTCGTCGTCCGTTGACGTGGTGGTGGTGTCGTCGTGGGCGTGTCGTTTGTTGGCGTGGCCCTCCGTTGATGTGGTGAGGCGTGTCGTCGTCCGTGGGCGTGGTCGTGGTGGTCGTGCGTTGACGTGGTTGTCCCTCGTCGTGTGCCTGGTGTTAGCAATCTGGGTGGGACGAGCTTGGGATGGGGGTTGCTCACCTAGGACGACGAACGACGACTTGCGTCGTTCGTCGTCTGGTTGCCACGTCGCTGATAGCGACGTGGCAACGTGTTGCCGCGCTCGTTTACTGGGGCTGGTGGCGTGGCGTTGGGGCGTCGTTTCCCGCGTCGTGGCCGTGATGTTGTGTTAGTGGGTAGGGGTCGTGGTGAGAACGACGACGGACGTCGTCGTTCTCTCGTCGTTCTCGTCGTCTTGTTGCCACGTCGCAACGTGTCGTCGTCGTTTACTGGTGACGTGGCGTTGAGGCGTGGTGGTCGATCGGTGGCTGGTGTGCGTGGTGGTGGCCGTTGGTGACGTGGTCATGTCGCAAGGTTGGTGGGCGTCGTGGACGATGGTGGTGGTGGTTGAGAGAGAGAGGGTTGTTTGTTGATGACGCCCAAATCAAGCGTCGGCGTTTGCCGACGCTTGATTTGGGCATCAGGAATTCCGTTCCGTGTCATTCCGGGAGCATTCCTTCCGGGTGATTCCTGGAACGATTTCGGCGGAATTTGAATTCCATCAAAATTCCGCCGGAATGGTTTGATCAATTTGGCAGGGCCCTCTGCCAAATTTGATTCCTCCGGAATTCCGGGAATTGTCCGGATTCCGCCGGATTCCGGCAGGAATCAGTGGAGGACAATAAAGACCTCCTAATATCTCAAAGTCATTGCCTGTCCAAAATTTGTCAGCCCTACCATTCAAGCCCCACTTCAGTAAAGAAGGGATCCCTTCCCTGCTGACTATCAGGTTTTCCTCTGCCTCATTCCTACGTGATTTGAGTCGTTGATTTAGACTTACTAGAATGATTTTCTGTAAGGCAAACCTGGCTTGATTAGTTCCGTTGTTGAAATAATATAACAAAAGTTCCTTCAAAATTTCCATCTCTTCTTTAAATAGGTCCTTCTGACCTTTACACGTTACGACCTTCCCATAGGAACTGTAAATAGGTCATCATAGAGCTGCTTCCCCTAACTGCAGGGCTAGATGATGTCGTCCTGCCAAAGCGAAGATCTTTTCTGACCTGTCAAAACCAGTATCAGTGATAGTTTCCCCAAATGAGGAGAATGGCATACATGCGGGGAAGTCCACCAAGATTTCTTTGTACAATCCTCAATCAGGTAACTCTTCAGGGGCAAACGGGGCCCCTAGTTCAACGAGATCCTCGATATCAGGGTACTCAGGTTCGAGTGTTGTCGGAATAGGCGTTTGTTGATCTTGCTCTTGTTCTTGAGCCGTCTGAAAAGAAGATACTTCAGGAATATCTAATTCCTCAGGTATATCCGGCGTACCTGGCATAAACACGTTTTGTGTATTAGTTTCTAGAATTGTCTCTCTTCCGTGAGGCGTGTTTGTTGTTCCAGGAAGGGGATTGACTGATGTGCCTTTCGACATACCTGCTGATTGGGAGTTGTTAGTTTTCCTACCAGAATTAGAGGATTTCTTTGTATTATTCATGAAGCCATTTGTGGAAGTATTTGGAATTCGGATACGGATGAGTGGTTGCGGATGTATTTGAAATTCGGGTAAGGATGAGCGGTTGCGGAAGTATTTGAAATTCAGGTAAGTGATCGGAGAGTGATCGGATGAGTGATTGGATTGTAACCTGTGTAGTGTGGGCGCAATGTGTTCCGTCTGTTAACGGAAGTGTTTGTATACTCCAAAGATCTTAAGATCTGATGGTTGTAAGGATACCAACATGAACATAGAGAAAGTTCCCAGTGTGTCCACCAATGTTAGAGTTCATCAATTGCGTCAACTCTGAAGTTGGTGTATTCCTGCGAATACAAATAGGTCAGTTGATAATAGTTAAGGTAGAACTTACATAAGATGAGAGTCAACAGATGAGGAGTTCTCTAGATAGCGATGGTCCTATAGCGTCTTGATATATGACAAAGACAGAGTGTGATCACAAAAGTTAGCGCTAGGCTTTAACTGTCTAGATCAAGTTTATTGATAGTGCAAGGCTTTACCAAATACAACTCAATGCTACATTACTTAGTCTTGTTCAAGATCTTAAGTCACACTATGTATTTGGGGGAAAAGTAGTAATGTCCATTCTAGCTTTACAGATACATTTATATATGTGCTACTAGTTCCAGACTTCGCAGGAAGGCCACAGATCCTTCTGTGACGTTCTGGCTGTTTCTGCAAAGTACAAGTGTTCCCAAACCAAGAGTTATGACTCCTCTTTGTTTGGTTAAATAATGCGAATGTTAGGATCTGCTACTGTTTGGTTACACCGTGTTTAGTCAAACAAGGTCAACCAGTCACGTCGCATAGTACCTAGTCAAACACAATAGATTTGGGTATATATGTGTTACTTAGGGGACAATTGTGTGTACAATTGGAAATATATTTCTGTGCAAAGTGAGAAGGTAAGAACACTTGGAAGATCAAGGGGGAAAGATGAGAATGTAAGTAGATATACTAAGGTACCATAACAGTTTTGGTTGGTTATCTTCAGTCCAGTTAGGTTATTTTGGGTCTGGGAACAAACCCTAATTGGTCTCGGTCTCGGTTAGAGCCCCTGGGCACCCAATAACCTAACCAGACTTTTAAACACTAGTTCAGATGCAGCGAAGAAACTGTTCCCTTTGAGGATCAGACCTCTGGCACCGTGTAATCTGCTTGATGCCATTTCGTTCTTGCATTCTCTGGAGGAGATGGATGTGTTTTCGTTCACAAGAGCAGCTGGCCTGGGTGGGCCTCTTCAATCTGACCTCCAACGCACACTGCAACATCTTTGGAAAACCCTACATTCCCCCTTGCCCATCATGGATACATGTCCCTTACTATAACCTACCAACACTTTCTCCTCATGATGGAACTGTGAAGTTCTTGACCTTGCAGCACACCAAGCCCAAGCCCTGGATGCCATGGACACCTCAGACCATGCCAGAGGGCACCCCAGCATCCTTCCTGAACCTGCATCCCTCTTCTTTCCTGTATTCACAACCAACTCTGCCTCTTCCTCCCCCATGCATTACACCAGCTCTAGCACTCCAACATACACAACTGGACCAACACCTCAAGCCTCTAGCAAGCAGTCTACCTTAATTCCTGGTGGCTACTTCACAGGAAGATCAGTCAATGGCCTCATGCACATGCCCAATCCATCAGCAATGTTCCTCCACCCAGGATTCATCATATCTCCTTGCAATTCTGGGACACATCGCCCCTCCACTACTGCCTCTACCACCATCCACAGAAATGGAAGCAGAAGGGCATCTAGGGCCCATTTGACACCCAAATGACACTTCAGACACCAGCATGCCCCTCATTCCTGCCTATATCCACCATACCTCCCTCTCCCATGTCCCTTGGGGTCAGCCCAAGTGTCGAAATCCGCAGAGAGAGGCAGCGAGATACCACATATGCCTGGCCCATACATACCCAGTGTATTTAGTGAACAGCAGAGGATGTCAAATAAACTGCAGGGCGCTGCGGCAGGTGGGGGAATATTGTTGTTTCTGACAGTTTGCTCCTGTTGGAAGTTGGAGGGATGGGAATGGGAAGGGGGAGCATTGTTGGTTTTGTGTTTGAGGTTGGGGAAGATATACCCTTTAGGTGTGCTCCTGTTGCATAATTTTGTGTTTAACCAGAGTGGGCAGCTGAGGACTGGAGAGCAAAGATTGGGGAAGGGGATAAAGGAGGAGGGGTGGTGGATTGCCAAGGAAGATGGGGTTTTGGCTATGGATAGTTGGGTGCAGGTTGGGTAAGTGGATTTGTAGTGCTTGGAAGTCCAGTCTCAAGACTGCAAAAAGACCACATCTGGACCAGACCAAGACTGCAAAAGACCAGACCTGCAGTCTTGGTCTTGCAGATTTGAGATTACAAGACCGCAAAAAGACCGGTCTTTTGTACCTACATAATAATCCTTCAAAACGCACCTAAAATCATATATTTTGGCCAAAAATTGACAAAGATACATATAAAATAGTAAAACATTTCGTGAAAAGAGTAGATGTACCTTAGTATTTTTGTAGATACATCAATTCTCAATGTAATTTAACGTTCTTGCACTTGTTTAGAAGCTACGAAGAATCTCTATAAATCTACCAACTCACAATTGCAAATATTATTGCATATTCAGGATAAAGACCAGTCTTGAACTGGTTGTAACTAGTTTGGACCAAGACTGGTCCAAAGACTGAAAAAGACTGCAGTCTTGGTCTTTTCTGGTCCTGGTCTGGTCTTTTGAGGTTTTAGGAATTGTGTGGACCAGTCTAGGTCTCAGTCTTTTCATTTTGGGCCAAAAAACTGGACTGGACTGGACTGGACTTTCAAGCACTATGGATTTGAGATTGTGTTCAGAGAATTGCTGATTTTTATGGATGTTGCAGCCCACTTCAGCCCTTGTCATGCCACAATTTGAGGAGGGATTTTGCTCACCTGGCGTACCCCTGATTGATGCACTAACCCTAATGGATGTGGAGAATGGGTTTGCAATGAACCTGAGGCAAATTTTCGGGATTGAAGTGATATATCATGCTGCTGATGAATGGTTTACCCAGTCAATATCTAGAGGATGACTAATATGTCCTAGAATTTTGTTACTTATCAAGTTGCAAGCTGCATGACCACACAAATTGTATCAGATTCATGTTATCCCTTTCCACCTCAAAGAAGTGGCTTCAATTGCAGACTATGGCATTCACTATCACTTTCATGTGGGGTGACTTCTTGTCATCACCACCAATGACGTCATCCGCCCATGCCACAGACAAACGAACCAAAGTGACCAGGAGAATTGGCCGAAACTTGAGAAGGTTCTGAGTAACAAGTTCTTGGGAACACCAGACCAAACGAACAAGGAGTAGCTCGAGAATTTGAAAAGGCAGTGCATATAGGCAACCGAACTGATAAATTCAAGGCTATGTGACCCTCTGACCCTCTAAGCTGCGATATCAGGATCTGGAGGTGCTCGAGTTTCAGCATTCTCAGGATTTGGTTGATACGGAAATCAAGCAATTGTAAGATGGCCATATGCACCGCAATGCAACCACTACACCAAAAGGTCATATAACTGAAAGATTACTCTTTCACCTACCAGTGCATATATAAGGTAGTGTAGACAGCTGTATTATCTAATACAGCCTTACACCCTCCCCCACTCTATAACATCAACTGGGACCTTCTGATATCTAGTTGTCATGGGGAGTTACCATATAGGTGACCCCAGGGGATCACACTGTTGAATCTAAACCCTAGATGATAATGTAAGAGGCTAGGTACTGTGAGTGACAACGTTGTAAGTAAAAGATAAAGTGGCTCACCTCAGTCTCGGTATAACAGACTGAGGTGCCCTGGTGCTACTGTGTCTCTATATAAGCTACGTAGGATAAAGAGCCACTGATGTAAGTAGTAGATAAAGGAAAAGAGAAATAAAGAAAATAGTAACCACGTGTTCACGGTGTCGTGATAATCACAACACTCCTCCTCACCATGAACACTCCTCCTTGAATGGAATCTTGGTTTACTTGAGGCCTAAAAATCCCCAGAATCAGGAGAATTTCTTGGGCTCGAGGGCCTTTGTAAATATATCGGCGACGTTATCATGCGTGTTGATATAGGAAAGTGAGAGTTCTGCCACTTGGACGCATTCTCACATGAAGTGATATTTTATGTTGATGTGCTTTACGCAGTCGTGTAGTAGTGGGTCTTTGATTGGGTATGACCAATTCCGTCCAGTAAAGTGTGTAGCCAAATTGCTTCTTTGGATGCTTCGAATGCAGCGACATATTCAGCTTCACATGATGAAGCGGTGATGGTTTTCTGTTTTCTTGCCTGCCAAGAGATGACTCCTGATCCCAGGGAGTATGCATGACCTCCGACACTCCTTCTTGTATCTAAGCAGTTGGCCCAGTCTGAGTCAGTAAAACCAATCAATTTCACTGTATTCTCACTGCCAAGGTGAAGTTGATATTCTCGTGTTCCAGAGAGTTAGCGTACGACGTGAATGGCTGCATTCCAGTGTGCGTATGAATAGCAGTCGAGATATTGTGAAAGTTGTTGAACTGCGTATGTGATATCAGGGCGTGTGCCGATTGATAGGTATAGTAGGCATCCTACGAGCGAGCGGTATGGGAGCCTCTTGATGTCATCAAGGTCAGCTCGCGACATCTTTTTGTAGTCGGCACATCGAAGTTTAAGCCCTGGGTCCATTGGCACTGAAGAGGGTGAGGCGTTTCTTTGGCCAAACTGCGCAACGATCTTGTCAATCAAAGCGGTTTGGGAGAGCATTACTGTGCAGTTTGGTCTGTCCCATTGTATGGCGATGCCGACGACGAAGCGGACATTTCCTAGATCTGATATCGTCCATACTTGGCACATTTGATTTTTGAAATTCTCGTTTTCTTCCTTTGTGCTTGAAATGGAGAGGAAATCGTCAACGTGGACAGCGCAAATAACGATTCCAGAGTCACTTTTTCTGTAGTAAATGCATGACTCACAGGAAAGACGATTGAATCCCCATGAGATCATTTTGTCGTTCATGGTTTTGTTCCAGATGCGCCCGCTTTGCTTCATGCCATAGAGGCCACGCTGAATTTCCCATATCCAGTCTTCCTTTCCTGATTCTTCAAACTCTTGAGGTTGTTCCATGTACTGGTACTCCTCCTCAGGTAGTAGTCCATGAAGGAATGCTGTCTTAATGTCGATCTGCTGAGCATCCCAGTCAAGGCGAGCAGCCAAGTGAAGTAATATTCTCCAAGATTCCATGCATGCAGTAGGTGAGGTAGTTTTGGTGTAGTCCTTCCCGTAGATTTGTTCGCAGCCCTTGAAGACTAATCTTACTTTCCATCAAACCACTTTGCCAATTTCGTTGTGTTTGATCCTGAAAATAGGCATGCCTTTTCTGATCTTCTTTCCCTGAGGAACATCAGATCTGGGGATCAACTTATATACATGTCTTTTAGGGACTTGAGTTCTTCGTGATATCCCTCTTCCCACCATTTTGCGTCGCCAGACGTTTTTGCTTCTTTCCAATTCCTTGGCTCGTCTTCAAACTCTAAAGTGGACAGATCAATGTGTGGCATTTCGGAGATAGCGGAAAGTGCTTGATCGATACATTGCCCTTTGACATCATTGAAGTTCAGGGTCCCAAAGATCTGCTTCAATTCCACAATGGCAGCATTCTCAATGACTTCCAGGATATTTCATGCTTCCTCTTCATAAATATCTTGAAGAGTTTTCTTTCGTTCCACACATGCTTCCTTGACTTGTATTCCTGCCTCAATTGAGTCTTGAACCGCTTTTTCAGTACGTGTGGGCATGGGTTCAATCAGCTTTTCAGCTATGCATGAAGAACGTCTGGGTTGGGTGTCGTTGTTTAAGACCACAGGTGGTATGGGTTCTGGTAAATCTGGTTGGTGCTCGTCTAATGGAAGAGTCTCCTCCTCGTTTTTGTCGATGTGAATCAGCGCTGGAGTTCCGCTTGTGAGAATGTCTTCTAGTGTCATTGGAACGACTTCTTCATCTGTAGGTACAGATGGAAGATGACCATCATGGCTTTCAAGGAACCGAACATGGTAAGAACTAATGACTTTCTTGGAGTTGCGGTGGTAACAGCAGTACCTTTTAGCTTTTGGATCATACCCAATGAGTACGCACTCCAAGGAACGTTCGTAGACCTTTGGGTTGTGTACATTCTGTATGAGAACAAATACATGGCAACCTATTTCATGCATATATGAGTAGTCAGGTTTGCATTTGTAAAATTTTTCCCAAGGTGTAATACCGTCTTTGAGTGAGCGCGTTAGCATCTTTGCATGAAGATGAGCGGCTGTTGGGTAAAATTCATCCCATAGAAATGGGGGACAGTGAGTATATATGCGCATTGTTCAAGCCTTTGCCATTAGTGTACGGTGCATGCGCTCCACACACCCAATGTGAGCAGATGTATAGGGAGCTGTGAAGAGTTGATTTGTGCCTCGAGATTTTAGCCAATTTTCCATCTTCTCACTCTTCAATTCCCCTTGATCAGTGATGTATGTGCCAACTTTGAGTCCAGTTTCAGTTTCACGAGCTAATTCCCAGGCTTTAAGTTCTGGAAAAGAATCATCTTTATTCTTAAGCGGAATTGACCAGAGTAGACTTGTGTAGTCATCTACTATGTCCATCACATACTCGTTTCCGGTTCTCAACCTTATATGTTGCCCAGATAAGTCGACCCACACCTTCTCTAATTTCCTAGTAACCTTATGCCCTAACCCTTCCTTACATATTTTTGGAACTGGTGTCTTGGTCTGTTTCCCCAGAACACAAAAATCGCATTTAGGTGGATTACCGAAGGCTAGGTTGGTACGCATACCTGGTATAATTCCACTCTTTGCCATTCCTTTAACAGCCTGATAGTTTGCATGTCCGAGGCGGCGATGCCAGGTTTCTAAGTCAGGTGCATGCAAGGTTGTGAGAACATGTTTGGTGAGAGGAGAGTGGAGATTAAGGGAATAGAGGTTTTTCTTGGTGAGAAGAGAACCGCAGCAAATAATTGCGCCACTCGACTTGTTTGTTAACCAGCAGGAGTTGTCGTCAAAATGTGCAACTGCTTGGCTGTCATGTGTCAGTGAGCTAACCAAGATAAGGCGCACTGTTGTGTTTGGAATGAATAAGACGTTTTGGAGAGTTAGATATGCGCCACGCGCAATGTGTAATTTGATGTCTCCTAGTCCTACAGCTGTAACAGAGGATCCACCTACTCCCTTTACTGAACATGCTGCGATTGGTCAAAGCGTTAGGAAATCTGACTGTTCAGGGGAGATGTGAACAGTGGCTCCTGTGTCAACATAAAAAGGAAGTTCGTCAAGGGAGATGGGAGTGCACTTGTTGCTTTGGATTGGAGCAATCTCCGATAGGGCAGCTAGATCAAAGTCTTTGGTATGATTGTTCCAATTGATGGTGGTCTTAGGCTCCTCCTCAAGCGCAAGCCATCCACTCCACTCGATGTCTTTGATTGTGCTGGGGAGTATGGATTCAACTGAGTCTGATGCTAGTCTGGCAAACTCGGATTTCATGTTGTTTGTGGGGGATGTGATATCGCCAGGGTTGACGTGGATAATGAAGGCCTTTCCACTGAAATCCGTTAGGTTAATGGTGACTTTTCCACTGCTTGTGCTGGATTTTGCATTGTTCCCCTTTGCGCGGTCCCTAATGCACACATCTTTTGATTCTTGAATCGTCTTTCCTGCCATCCCCCCTCCTGGTGAGATGCAGTAGAGGCTCGTGTGGCCAGGGCGTTTGCAGTTGCCACAGATCGGGGTGTTAGAAGATTTCACGTTAGAAGTGCGGGCAGTGAGAGCGATGTCGGATGATTTTTCTGCTGCGGCATGGAGAGTTTGTTCACTTTCAAGATAATGATGGATGTCCTTTGAGGTATATGGTTTATCCATTGTTGAGGCGCGTAGATCGTGTAGGATGCTGGAGCGAATGTGGGGAAAATCTTCGTGAGAGTTGATGATGGCTATGCATCAGAATAGATCAACGGTGAATTCCCCCATTGCGAACGCTTGATCTACAGCGTCGCATACTTCATGGCATGTTTGAGGGAGTGGCGTACCTTTCTTGCACTTCACGTTAAGAGCTGTGCGCAAGAGATCCACCTGCCTAATTGGCCCCTCATTGAGGTGTTGAATCTTAAGTGCGTCCCATGCTACCTTGGCACCCTTTGCCATGTTGAGTTCTGCCTTGTCATCACCAGATACGTTCATGGCAATGGCTGTGTATGCGAAGCGGTCATTCTCGATCCAATTTTTGTGGGCGCATGGTTTGGAGCTGATGGAGGGTTTTATCTTCTCTCTGAGGACGTAACTGAGTAGGCCGTTGATGGCGAGGTAATGTACCATGTCCTTGCTCCATTTCTTGTAGTTTGACTTTAATTTGTCGAGTTTTTCGCCAGCGAAAATGTTGTTCAGGCAAGTGAGGGCGATAGAAGGACGAAGAGCATCAGCTTTGAGCAATGCTTCATCGAGGGAGGGACTAGTGGTGGCGATGGATTCCTTCGGTGCCATGATGATAAGTAGACAAAGGAAGTTTGACACGTCTAATTGATGCATCCATTACACATCTTATGTGACAAGATGAAATCTAGGATTAGGTTCTTCGGTCACTACATGTGACTATAGGCCCATAACCTGTTGAATCTAAACCCTAGATGATAATGTAAGAGGCTAGGTACTGTGCCAAGTGACGACGTCGTAAGTAAAAGATAAAGTGGCTCACCTCAGTCTCGGTATAACGGACTGAGGTGCCCTGGTGCTACTGTGACTCTATATAAGCTATGTAGGATAAAGAGCCACTGATGTAAGTAGTAGATAAAGGAAAAGAGAAATAAAGAAAATAGTAACCGCATGTTCACGGTGTCGTGATAATCACAACACACACCCTGCAACTTGTCACTTACGACTACAGTTGGTGAGGTTAACCTGCTGGCAATGTAATGTTGCCACCCACTCGGTTTGAACCGCCAACCTGCTGACAAGCCGTAATCTTTCACTTAATGTAAGATGGCCATATGCACCGCAATGCAACCACTACACCAAAAGGTTGTATAAGTGAAAGATTACTCTTTCACCTACTGGTGCATATATAAGGTAGTGTAGACAGCTGTATTATCTAATACAGCCTTACAGCAATTGTTATCAGGAGGGCCCCATGGGTCATTACCATCCTTCTGATTTATTGTTCCATTTGGGCAAGGTCCCTTTGGTACTTAATTGTGGCTGAGGCTCAGAACCACAGGTAATGGGTAGCAAAAGCTAACTAGTGCTGACACTTCAAGTCGACTCTATCATGTTTTTCGCAAAGAGGGGTGTTTTTAGGGACTACTTATGACAAGGTTCTTGGCCAGTAACGATTTATGCACTGCACGAAATATATATACTTCATACAGTAGTACAATGGATCCTGAGATCGTGGACTGTACTCTGGATCTTCAACTCCTGAGGTAGATCTAAAACTACACACGATCTGACGGGAATGCTCCGGGAGAGTGCACATAATCTGAAGACAATACGAAGCACCATCTTCAATTCCCAAATCTGCAGGGTAAGGTCGTCCGCAACCGAGAGGAGGTATTTCCCACATAGGTGGAAGGTCACTGCTTTAACCCAGCCGCCGTGGCTGACCTGGAGTTCATCAAAAATAAGGTGTTAGAAGAGATAAGACCGTGTAGAAAGAAAACTCTCAACGCGTCTCGGAGCCTGATCATCTTGTCATGAGACCCAGTCGACTTTCGCGGACTCAGCAACTCCACAGGGTATGGAGGGGGAAAGAAAAGGGATCGCCACAGATACCAGTTCCCGCACAGACGGAATAGATACTGGAGGTATGAATACGGCGCATTTGATAAGGTTGTCATGACCTCGCATTTCCGCCTTTAGTACGGATGGCTCTAGGCCGTGATTCGAGCCATCTAAAAGAAAGTAAGGAACGAAGAGCTTTCACAGACTGGGAACGAAACGCCTACGTGGTCGTCTGAGCATGTTAAGAGAAGCCGACCGTCCGGACCGGGAAATTGGAATGGCAGAGCAGATCCAGTATTCGTGTGGCCGTATTGTCTGTAACACAATGACTTCAGTGAGGAGCTTAATCAGGCAAAGAGGGAGTGGGGTAAAACACACCTTGTTTGTAGATCCCACATTCTGACAGTATGACTCCGACTAGACGAAACGACTTAATTTTCTCCTCATGAGAAGGAAACACTCGAGATGGAATGTCCGTGTCGAAATCCTTGTACTCGTCAAGGGACATTCCACAGCTTTGTAAACAGATCATCTGAACACGTCGCTATATCCAATCCCTTAGCCCACATGACCACTCGGCAGCACTACAAAAACACTCACCCAAACGTCGAATCAAACTGACAATCCGGGACCGCCTTCGTATGGCTCTTCAACGTCTCCAATTCCCGCGAATCCCAGTCCCAGATCTTCACCGGCGCGTCTACAGAAGCCGACGAAAGCTATCAGCGTTGATTTTGTGGGTTCGTTAGGCAGCCATTCCCTATTTGCGCGTTTCGAGCCGTCGGAGGTGGAGGCGTGCGATGATCCTTCGAGTGCTTGGGCGAGGCGTTATTTCACATCCTAAATCTGCGATTTGAGGCGTTGTTCATCTCATGAGGGAGTCAAAGTAGTGAGGTTAGGACACACCTTTTTTTGCATCCTGATCACGCTCGTCCATTTCTTGACCAGCAACCCACCAGACAGCTCGACCTTGTCGGAGGAAAGTCAGATTAGTGATCAAGTGGTAAAGCGATGGAGAGGGGCATAAACACCAAATCCGGGGCTTCTTCTCGTAACTGGTCCAACGTTTTTGTGAATCCAGCCATGTGGATGTCGTCGAGCATCAATCTGGGCCTGTTAATGTCATAATGAGCGTGAATGCTAGCGACAAAGACGGATGGATATACGTTACACATACAGAGTTGCTTGTTGGCGAGCTGAGAGTTGAGCAGCCATGGCGGGGAGGATGGAGGACAGCGTCGCAAGAAAGCATAGCGAAAAAGACCCAACAACTTCCTTCATGAGCTCGAAAAAAAGTCCACTACGACAACAGCTGCTGAAGCCAATAATTCAGCTCAGCACGATCCTCATCCGTCATCGCATCGTCCTCATAACGGTATTCTCGATCTCCCCCAATATTCGTCGGTTCAACGCTAGGCCACAAAGCACTGCCCAGATCAAAGCTTGATGACGACGACAAAAAATCGGCTTGATTTGTTAGAAACCAAGGCATTTCTGTGAATGAGTAGATCAGGTCTCGTTGTTGGTGGATGTATCCCCGTCTATCTCCCATGTTGTCCATGCTCACAGGAGTAGGAGGGCCTTCTACAACGATCGGAGCTGGGGTTGCGTTGTCGTCGATATATCCTTGCTCCGGTATCTCCATGCTGAAGAGCGACGGCCGCTGGATTTCGGTAGCGCCATGCATTCAGATGTTCGAATGGAGTAGCGGAGAAGGAGGACGTGGAAGTCGAAGCTTGAACGGGGGAAGGAGGAATTCAATGGGGACGTGACACAGAAGTCACGTCCCATGTACAGGGACCAACACTGTCACACGTCCTAAGGGAAATCATAAGAGAATGTAAGAGGATGACTTATGAACGATGAAAGATTGACTCACCTGCGAGAATGTGGTTCAGTGCGCCCAATTTTGGTCAAGCCTCTCAGCCTCGTCGATGAGACCGAGTTTGACCCAGTCCGAGCAATCGACACCTAGACCCACTATAATGAAAAAGTTTTAGAGACATTGCGCTGAGGATTATACAGGGAAAATACTAACGGGCTTGGCCCATCCGGGCACTCATGCCTGTAATACAATCTCTCTCTTCAATGACCAAAATAGAGGAACCCAAGGGTCTGATCCCCCTGAGAAGCGTGGAAGGCAGCCAGGAAGTCGAACGCGTGCACCACGCTCAACTGAGGTTTTTGGCATTCCACCCTTATATAGCACCTTGCAGCATCAGCAAAACACCAACGAGACTTGTAGTTCCGTATGTTTGGGTCATCGAGAAACGCTGTCCCCAGCGCTTCGAGAGCCTTAAGCAGCACGGGCGAGTAATGTGGCGTCTTGGGCGGGGTGACGCCCAAACAACACTTCAGACACCAGCATACCCCGTATTCCCGCATAAATCCACCATAATCCACTCCCCCATGTCCCTTGGCCCCATCGCTTCGCAGACACAAGAAAACATCGGCCCAAGCGTCGAGATCCGCAGGGAGAGGGTGCAGCGGGCCAGATACCGCGCACACCTGGCTCAGTGTATTTGGCGAACAGAGGAAACCGCAGAGCGCTGCGGCGGATAATATCATTGTTTCTTTCGATTTGCTTCCATTGGAAGTCGGAGGGGATGGGAATGTTACGAGGAGGAGCGCTGTTTATTCTGTGTTGGGGATGTGGAAGATATACCCTTCATGATGGATATTTTTGTGTTTAACCAGAATGGCCGAGGAGGTTGGAGGTGACGCGTCCTGGGGGGAAAAGATGGGGGAAGGGGAGGAAAGGAGGAGTGTGATGGGCGAATTGGGCTATGGACAGCCGGGTGCGGATTGGGTGACAAGGTCCCTTGGGTACGCATGTGCTTGATGATTCCTTTGACTAGTAAGCAAGGAAGGTTGGAGAGAGGGTGGGGAGAACGGTGTATTGATTGGTTCATGAGGGTACAAGTGGATTGTGTTCGTTCATCCTTGTAAGAGTCTGCCGGAGGAGCGCAGTGGAGGTTTCCTCGCACCCTTGGCCGATGAGAATCGCTTTGAAATGGAAGTTACAGGCCACTGATCCTAAAAACTTCATCGTATGCGAGTCTCCCAGGATCCCCGGCGTTCATCCGATACACCTTGAGCTTGAGCTTGAGGTCCCGTCCATACGCTTTGATAAGGGCTTCGTGCAAGAAGAGCGTGTAAAAGAGCTGGCGTCCATGGCGTCGTGGATAGTCGTGACTATTATGTAACTCAGGATAAATATAAATGCGCCCAAATAAATATCTGCTACTTCCACCGCTTGCACAACGTCCCTCGATTGACCATCAAGCACAAGTATCCAACCCCCTCCAGATATACTTCCACAGCAGATCCCCTCCCAACAGAGAGGAGAGCATGAGACGTGTCTTTCAAGCTCTCTTCTCGGGAACAGCGGTATTCAAGTCATCATCAAACCACTCGGATTCATCTCTCATCAGCAAACGATGTACCTGTATTCAATTCCCTCTACACATATCTCTTCCACCTCTTCCTCCCCCGCCTCGCTGTCCTCGCTGTCCTCCCCTTCCTCCCCGCCATGGCTGCACAACTTTCAGCTCGCCAACAAACAGATCTGTACGCGCAACCTATATCCACAACCGGCTTTGTTACTAACGTTGACGTTCATGATATGAACAGGCACAAATCGATGCTCGATTACCTCCACACCGCCGGATTCACAAAAACTTACGACCAGTTACGAGAGGAAGCCCCCGATTTGGTGTTTATACCCCCCCTCTGTCGCCTTACCACTTGATCGCTGATCTGACCCTTCCTCCGACAAGCTCGAGTTTAAACCCGACCCTACATCGCCCTCTAGCGGGTTATTGGTCAAGAAATGGACGAGCGTGATCAGAATGCAAAAAAAGGTGTGTTCCATCCTCGTTACTTTGCCTTCTTTGTGAATGAACGACGCCTCGATTCGTAGATTATGGATCTGGAATCACGCCTCGCCCAAGCCCTCGAAGAACTATCGCACGCCTCCACCTCTGATGGCTCGAAACGCGCAAATAAGGAATGGCTGCCTAACGAACCCGCCAAATACATTCTCATCGGGCACAGGGACAAAATCAACTCTGTCAGTTTTCACCCTCTGTACTCCGTTATAGCGTCGGCTTCTGTAGACGCGACGGTGAAGATCTGGGACTGGGACTCGGGGAACTGGAGAGGACGTTGAAGAGTCATACGAAGGCGGTTTCGGATTGTCAGGTTTGATTCGACAGGGAAAGTTTTGGGTGAGTGTTTTGTGTAGTATTGCAGTGGTCATGGGGGCTGAGGGATTGGATATAGCGACGTGTTCGGACGATCTGTTTATAAAGCTCTGGAACGTGCCCGATGACTACAAGAATTTTGCCACCCTTAGAGGACACGAACATTCCATCTCGAGCGTTTCCTTCTTACCAGGGGACAATCAGGTCGTTTCGTCCAGTCGGGATCATACAGTCAGGATGTGGGATGTCCAAACAAGGTGTGTTATCCCCCACTGCCTTTTTACCTAACTAACCTCCTCATCGAAGTCATTGTGTAAAAGTCATACGACCACACGAAGAATGGATCCGGTCTGCCGTTCCCAGTCCGGACGGTCGGCTTCTCTTAACATGCTCAGACGACCACGTACGCGTTTCGTTTCCAGCTCATAAGCCCTTTCATTCCTAACCTTTTGCTTTCTTCCAGACGGCACGAATCACAGACCTAGAGTCATCCGCACTAAAGGCGGAAATGCGAGGTCACGACAATCGTATCGAATGTGCCGTGTTCGTACCTCCAGTATCTATTCCGTCTGTCCGGGAACTGGTAGCTGTGGTGAATCCGTTTTCCCTCCTTTACACTTGTTGAGTCGAGCATAAACGTGTCCAGCCTTCTACAGTCCAGTCTGCGAAAGTCGACTCCCTGGGGATCTCATTCGTCATAACGGGGTCTCGTGACAAGACAATCAGGCTCTGGGACGCGTTGAGGGGTCAATGTTTATGGACTTTTGTCAGTTCTTACTCTACAGGGTCTTATCTATTCTAATACCTCGTTTTTGATGAACTCCAGGTCGGCCACGACGGCTGGGTTCAAGCAGTAACCTTCCACCCATGCGGGAAATACCTCCTTTCAGTAGCGGACGACCATACCCTGCGGATTTGGGATTTGAAGACTGGCCGATGCTTGCGAAAAGGTTCTTCACCCCCATTTCCCCTTTGTTCTCAACTCAACAGGTTTCTTCTTCTCCCTCTACCTCTCGATAGTTGAAGCACACAGCCCCTTCGTACAATGCGTAGCATGGGGACCTGCACCCCTGACAGACGCGAAGAACGACGAGCCAGAGAGGATCGTCAATGTTTTGGCTACGGGTGGAACGGATAAGGTACTGTTGCTATCTCTCTACCTCCGTCTGACGACGAACCTTAACGTTCTCGATTTCAGTTGGTTAAGATCTGGAAACCCTGATTTCCGTCGTCTGTCGGCTTATTGGGGTTGTGGGACGTTAGTGATCTTACTTCATGAAAGCAACACTGGCTCTGACGGCCCACTACCACCCGTCTTACAGTTCCCTTCCCATCATTGATACCCGGCTTTGAATCACACCCACACTTTCACTGTCACTGTCGCATCCAATTTCGATGTTCTTCGTTTTTTTTCTTTATGTTTTCTTTTTTTTTTTTTCATTTGTTACACTACGATCACCCACCCATAATTTATTCAACACTCAGACTTTCAAGCTGGCCGATGTTCTGTCATCATCATCATTTATCGTTATTGTTTTCGAGATTAGTTTAGCTTGATTAGTGTCCACTACTCTCTTGGGCACTTCCAGGCGAGCTCGATCCTCCTGCCGGGCTAAAGGGAGGAAGAGGAATCAAGAACCCAGCCTGCCTACTTTTCATGCATTCCAGTACTAGGATCTCGGCCGGCGCGCCCCTAGGATTCGTTTGTAACCACCCCAGGTATGTGGTCTTGGATATGGTATGGGTGTGCTGTGGTGGCTGATAGATTGTGGGTCTTATAGGCCTGCGGGACAAGCAGGACCAATCGAATAAGTAATGAGATGCATGCATGTGTTGACAGATAGAGCTTCCCCTTTGCGTGGATGCAGAGGCTTTGCGAATAAATGTGTTACGCAGGATGTACATATGTATCGTGGCTACTATTAGATGTTGACACATTCGTCAACTGCAAGAATTATAATGATTCTGATGATAGAATACTTCGGTTTTCGACAACTTTTGACATAATAGTACACGTTTACATACAATGGGCATCTATATATCGGACGTATGATACAAGACAAATGGTATCATTGGCGTGCAATCGGCGACATCGCAAGAAAGCATCGCGAAAAAGCCCCAAAGAATCAACTTCCTCCGCTACGACTCCTGCAGCTGCTGAAGCCAACGATTCAACCTCGCACGATCCTCATCCGTCATTGCATCATCCTCATAACGGTATTCTCGATCTCCCCCGAAATGCATCGGTTCAACGCTGGGCCACAATGCACTGCGCAGAGTGAAGCTTGATGGTGATGAAGAAGGAGTATCGGCTTGATTTGCTGAGAAGGGAGTCCATTTTCGGGGACTGGACGGCGGCAAGCTGGACACGTTTATGCTCGACTCAGAAAGTCCACGGGTAGGGAAGGGGAAAGAAATGGATTCAAGTGCTTTTTTCCAAAGGAATGAAGAGCGTCATAGACTGGTAACGAAACGCGTACGTGGTCGTCTGAGCACATTAAGACAAGTCGACCGTCCAGACTGGGAATGACAGACCAAATCCATTCTTCATGTGGTCTTATGATTTTTACAGTGACTTTGATGAGTAGGTTAATTAGGAAAAGAGGAAGTGGGGGATAACACACCTCGTTTTGGTATCGACTGGACGAAATGACCTGATTATCTCCTGGTAAAAGGGAACGCTCGTGATGGAATGTTCGTGCCCTCTAAGAGTAGGGAAATTCTTGTGGCTGATCGTCTGAACGCATCGCTGTAAATCCCTTAGCCCACATGACCACTTTGCAGTACTACATAAAAGACTTACCCGAAACTTTCCCCATCGAATCAGACTGGCAATCTGGGACTGCCTTCGAATGGCTCGTCAACGTCTTTTCCAATCTCCCCGAATCCCAGTCTCAGATCTTCACCGTTGCGTCTACAGAAGCTGACCCTATGACGGAGTACGGAGGATGAAAACTAACAGAGTTGATTTTGTCCCTGTGCGCGATGAGAATGTATTTGGTGGGTTCATTAGGCAACCATTCCTTGCCTGCGCGTTTCGACCCATCGGAGGGATAGTTCCTGGAGAGCTGAGGCGAGGCGTTATTCCATATCCATAATCTACGAATCGGGGCGTCGTTCAGTTCATGAGGGAGGTAAAGTAACGAGGTTGTAACACACCTTTTTCTGCATCCTGATCACGCTCGTCCATTTCTTGACCAACAACCCACCAGAGGGCTTTGAATGCTGACGCTGGGGCCAGCAATACACCTGCGCCGGAAAGCTTGTTGTCTTCTAAACCATGACCGGCGTCCTGAACATAGGTCTCATCTGTCAATTGAAAGGCCAGCTACTCACAGCTCTTCAGCGTGTTTCCAGAACGCCAAGTTAATAACAACCCAATCGATCAGCCATGTTCCTTCACCCGTCGTTATCCTCCTCTTCCTCCATCGAATTCTTCTTCTTCTTCCCCAGCTGCCAGACCAACAGGTTGATGATCATCCCCTCGATCATCGTCACTCTCTTCTTGGTCCGCACTATCATCGACAAGTTCTCCTAAAGGAACGGCTGGAGAAACTTAGTGCCTCGGTTTGTGTCCGATACCACCAGCAAGGTATGAATGATGAGAAGGGCCTGTAAGACGGTGGTAGTGGGCCGCAAGCCGGGAGCAAGTGTTGCTTTCGGGAAGTAAGGCCACTAACGACCCACATCCTCAATAAGCAGACGGACGACGGAGATCAGGGTTCCAGATCTTAACCAACTGAAATCAAGAACATTGAGATTCGTCGTCAGATGGAGGTAGAGGGATAACAACGGTACCTTATCCGTTCCACCCGTAGCCAAAACATTAACGATCCTCTCTGACCCGTCGTTCTTTGCGTCTGTCGGGGCTGCAGGTCCCATGCTACGCATTGCGTGAAGGGTGTGTGTGCTTCGATTATCGAAGGTAAGGGGAAAATAAGAAACACGTTAGTTCAGAAAGAAGGGGAAGGAGGGTGGAGAAATACCTTTTCGCATCCAGTCTTCAAGTCCCAAATCCGCAGGGTATAGTCGTCCGCTACTGAGAGGAGGTATTTGCCACATGGGTGGAGATTACTGCTTGAACCCAGCCGTCGTGGCCGACCTGGAGTTCATCAAGAACGAGGTGTTAGGAAGAATAAGAGGCACCCTGTAGAAAGACAACTGACGAAAGTCGACAAACATTGACCATCAACGGGTTGATCGTCTTGCCCCGAGACTTCGTTATGATGACGAATGAGATCCCCAGAGTCCGCGAAAGACTGGACGGTGGAAGGCTGGACACGTTTGTGCTCGACTCAGAAAGTCCACGAGTAAGGAGGGGGGAAGAAAGGAATTCACCACAGCTACAGTTCCGGGACAGACGGGATAGATACTGGAGGTACGAATACGGCGCATTCGATACGATTGTCATGACCTCGCATTTCCGCCTTTAGTGCGGATGGCTCTAGGTTTGTTATTCGTGCCGTCTGAAAGGAGGCAAATGAATGAAGATAGTTTATAGAATGGGAAAGAAACGCGTACGTGGTCGTCTGAGCATGTTAGGAGAAGCAGACCATCCGGACTGGGAATGGCAGGCCGGATCCATTCTTCGTGTGGTCCGAGGTTAATTAGGAAAAGAGGGAGTGGGGCATAGCATACCTTGTTTGGGCATCCCACATCCTGACTGTATGATCCCGACTGGACGAAACGACCTGATTATCTCCTGGTAAGAAGGAAACACTCCAGATGGAATGTCCGTGTCCTCTGAGGGTAGCGAAATTCTTGTAGTCATCAGGGCCGTTCCACAGCTCTATAAACAGATCGTCCGAACATGTCGCTATATCCAATCTCTTAGCCCACAGGACCCCTCTGCAGTTTTACACAAAACACTCACCCAACTTTCCCCGTCGAAACAAAACTGACAATCCGAAACCACCTTCGTATGGCTCTTCAACGTCCTCTCCAATTCTGCCGAGTCCCAGTCCCAGATCTTCGCCGTCACGTCCACAGAAGCTGACGCTATAACAGAGTACAGAGGGTGAAAACTGACAGAGTTGATTTTGTCCCTGTGCCCGATGAGAATGTATTTGGCGGGTTCATTGGGCAGCCATTCCTTGTTTGCGCGTTTCGAGCCATCGGAGGTGGAGGCGTGCGATGATTCCTCGAGGGCTTGGGCGAGGCGTGATTCCAGATCATTAATCTGCAAATTGAGGTGAGGATGGGGAGGACAGCGACGCGGAAGTGGAAGAGGTGGAAGAGAGATGTGTAGAGCTGGTGAACTTAGACATTGCTCATATTTACAGATCACCTGATCCACAATGACATCTGCGATGCTGCCTTGCTTCGTACCTCATTTTCGCCGCTCGCTCTCATCTCCTCTTTCAACGTCCAACCCACCTCCACGGCAACAATCGAGCGAATGAAGAAAGTTAGAAATGGTGGGAGGCGCACCAAACCCAAGGACTCGGCTGGTCCGTCGAAAAACATGAATCTGGGTTCTATGGACTCTGCTCAGGCTCCTGGACTGGAAGGAGACGACGCAAGAAGTACAAAGCCGACACCAGCCATCTCAGGAAACACTGCAGAGGATAGGCAGAGAACCCACTCTGCACTCGATACAGGCAGAACGAATACCGCTGGTTTGCTCGTCGGTACGCCCAACACAGATCAAACTTCTTCGCACCTGATTCAAACATTTCGCTGCAGATGGACCTACGGGCTTTCGCCCTCCGCTGGACAGTAATCCCGCCTTGTGTGAAGGTGCGTACCATATTATCTCAGCTTCGTGGATCGTGCAAGTCTGATCCACTTCCAAGGTCTTGTTACCTCTTCCAACAGTGCCACACCCAAGATTTTAGGCCCTTCAGGCTCTGGCGTCTTATCTGCGCCTGTACACCACGCAGGGATAGGTGAGAAGAATCGTTATATGTTCATCAGTCAAAATTGGAATATTCTTGAAGAAGGTGAACTGTACCCTTCTCAACATGCTCGCCCATTGGGTGGCGTAGGCCCCATAGCCATTACAGGTTAGAAAGTCGTCATCATTATATATAAACAAAGCTGGTCATTGACTCTTTCTAAAGGTAACGGCCGCGAAGCAGGAGAAAACAACTCGTTATGGGAGTCCGTCCATCGGGCGAACCCACTCAAAATGACCGAAGCACACGTCTTTCCAAATGCTCATGACTTTGCCATTAGCGGCGGCACGTTCAACATAGCTGATACTGTAAGTGGAACAGTTAGATACTCACCTACCAAGCTGATGACGCCAGATCAATATTCACGAGGACGAGGCTACGAAGACTTTACAGGTCGATGCTATTGTCCTTTCGGAATACAAACTTGCTCATCCATCTCATCTAGCTTGACCTCGCATGGAGCACCGAGAGAAAGGTGGATAATATACTCGCCGAATTCAGGGTAAACATCAAATTCTTCACCTAGGACGAGCACTCAATCATCCTACAGCTCACGAAACTTGACTCTCTTCTCGCTCGTAAGGCGATCTACGACGCTGACTTGGGGGCCGGGGCGACAGTGACCCGTGAACCATGCACCGCAGGCACTCGCGAGGATATTTTAAAGGAGATAATTGCATGGGCTGACGACATCTCGGCGGACAGCCCGCCTGTCTTCTGGCTGACCGGCCAAGCTGGCGCTGGAAAGACGACCATCGCATACACCATTGCCGAACACTTCGATGAGCTTCAGGATACTGAACGGCACACCGTCTTGGGCGGAAACTTTCTCTGCTCCCGCCAATTTGAGGAGACAAGACGACAGATCCATATCATTCCTACCCTTGTATACCAGCTTGCTCGGAAGTCGAGATCGTACGCCGACGCCTTGCATGAAGCAGATAGGTTTGACTCAGTCAACAAGCCAACCAAGCAAATGAAGGACCTCCTTGTGGGCCCATGGCAGCAGTCCGAATCTGGACGTCATGTGGAGCTCCCACCTTACCTCATGGTCGTTGACGCATTGGATGAGATCGAGGCCGATGGAGGGTCTCTGTTTCTGCAAAGCTTACTCGAGACAATCAACCAGCGTCGCCTGCGAGGCCTCAAGTTTCTTATCACAAGCCGACCCGATCGTCGCGTTGAGGACCTGTGCAAGACCTTCTCGTCCAAGGCGGTCTGCCGCCTACAAGACGTGCCGATTGAGCGTGTAGGACTAGATATCGCCCGGTACTTAGAGAGCAAGTTTCCAAACTTTGTAGACAAGCCGGAGCTCAAGACCATGGAACAGCTGGCGGGTGGTCTTTTTATTGCCGCTGCAACCATCGTGAGGTATTTGACACCATGTGAATTATCGGAATCTGAGCAAAGCAAACTATTGAGCAGCCTGCATGATGAACAAACACTTTCACCATCCGATGCACAGCAGCCCTTGCTCATTGACAACCTCTACCAACAAATCATGCTTGACGCCTTTTCTAACCTTCCACAAAACCTCTTCAACTCTCGTTTGCGCATTCTCCATACCTTCCTCTGTACATTTGAACGGACACCGGCATCTCTTACTGCTGCCCTCCTCTTTGAATCTGTTGACACTGCAATGACTGTATTGAAGAAACTTCATGCAGTTCTCTACTGCAAAGATGGCCGGGTCCTTTGGTACCACGCATCATTTCCTGACTTCGTCTTCAGTCACGCTCGTTCAACATTCAAGTTCGGCAGCCGTCAGATGTCCATGACATGTAATAAGGCCCAACATCATGCTCTTCTCACGAAATGTTGCTTCAACCGTATGAAGGAGTTGCTACATTTCAATATTGGCAACATAACATCTTCGTTTTTACTCGATGCCGAGGATCCAGAGCTGACGCAGCGGGTTGACACCAATATCAAACCGGTCCTGAGGTATGCCTGTTGGCACTGGGCTCAGCATTTGGCCCAAATCAATCAAAAGAATGGGGAGGATCTCAGCGACCATATTGCAGATTTCCTCCGTCTTCGCATTCTCTTTTGGATTGAGGCTATGAACCTACTTCAATCCAGTGGTCAGTGTAGTGCAATGCTTCAGCACACACGTGAGTGGGTTCTGGAGGTGAGAGAATATTGTGACTTGTAATACACCACTTTTAAAACTGGTAGTCAGAATATGAACAGGGAAGCTGGGCTTGCTGCCAACATTGCTGAAGCACGCAATTTCACCACGTACTTCACTGCAAATCCACCAGCTTCATCTACCCCACACTTGTATATCTCAGCATTGGCGTCCTGGTCAACAGGATCTACTATGTCTCAAGGGTGGAGAGAATCCTTCCATGGCATCCCATCCTTCACTCGTAGGAAGGCTAGTGATGTGCCACTGATAGTAATAGAAATGGATGCACTCATTTTTTCTGTTGCCTTCTCCACTGATGGCTCTCGCATTGTCTCTGGCTCATCTGACGATTTTGTGCGGGTATGGGATGCATCAACTGGGGCTGAGCTAAATGTGCTCACTGGCCACATGGGTAGTGTCTATTCTGTTTCCTTCTCCACTGACAGCACCCGCATTGTCTCTGGCTCATCTGACAAATCTGTGCAGGTGTGGGATGCATCAACTGGGGCTCAGCTAAAGGTGCTCAATGGCCACATGGATGCTGTCCACTCTGTTGCTTTCTCCACTGATGGTACCCGCATTGTCTCTGGCTCATCTGATAAATATGTGCAGGTGTGGGATGCATCAACTGGGGCTGTGCTGTATGTGCTCAATGGCCACATGAAACCTGTCTGGTCTGTTGCCTTCTCCACTGATGGCACCCTCATTGTCTCTGGCTCAAAAGACAAATCTGTGCGGGTGTGGGATGCATCAACTGGGGCTCAGCTAAAGGTGCTCAATGGCCACATGGATACTGTCCACTCTGTTGCCTTCTCCGCTGATGGTACCTGCATTGTCTCTGGCTCATATGACAAATCTGTGCGGGTGTGGGATGCATCAACTGGGACTGAGCTGAAGGTGCTCAATGGCCACATGAAACCTGTCTCATCTGTTGCCTTCTCCACTGATGGTACCTGCATTGTCTCTGGCTCAGAAGACGCTTCTGTGTGGGTGTGGGATGCATCAACTGGGGCTCAGCTAAAGGTGCTCAATGGCCACATGGATACTGTCCACTCTGTTGCCTTCTCCACTGATGGCACACACATCATCTCTGGCTCACATGACAGTGTGCGGGTGTGGGATGCATCAATTAAGGCTAAGCTGAAGGTACTCAATGGCCACAGAAAATGTGTCTTTTCTGTCACCTTCTCCCCTGATGGCACTCGCATTGTCTCTGGCTCAGGTGACAATTCTGTGCGGGTGTGGGATGCATCAACTGGGGCTGAGTTGAATGTGCTCAAGGGCCACATAGAACCCATCTTGTCTGTCGCCTTCTCCACTGATGGCATGCACATCATCTCTTGCTCAGAGGATAATTCTGTGCGAATGTGGGATGCATCAACTGGGGCTGAGCTGAATGTGCTCAATGGCCACATGAAAAGTGCTGTCACCTTCTCCACTAATGGCACTCACATTGTCTCTGGCTCATTTGACAAATCTGTGCGGGTGTGGGATGTGTCAACTGGGGCTGAGCTGAAGGTGCTCAATGGCCACATGAATAGTGTCCGTTCTGTCTCCTTCTCCCCTGATGGCACCTGCATTGTCTCTGGCTCATTTGACAACTCTGTGCGGGTGTGGGATGCATCGACTGGAGCTGAGCTGAAGGTGCTCAATGGCCACATGGATACTGTCCGGTCTGTTGCCTTCTCCACTGATGGCACCCGCATCATCTCTGGCTCAGATGACAAATCTGTGCGGGTGTGGGATGCCTCAACTGGGGCTGAGTTGAAGGTGCTCAATGGCCACAGGGATATAGTCTGGTCTGTTGCCTTCTCAACTGATGGCACCCTCATTGTCTCTGGCTCATCTGACAAATCTGTGCGGGTGTGGGATGTGTCAACTGGGACTGAGCTGAAGGTGCTCAATGGCCACATGGAATCTGTCTTGTCTGTTGCCTTCTCCCCTGATGGCACCCGCATTGTCTCTGGCTCAGAAGACACTTCTGTGCGGGTGTGGGGTGTGTCAACTGGAGCTCATGCCAAGGTGCCATCTATTTGCACATATTCACTCAATTCCATTACCTCTCCTGCTGATAACACTAGTATCACCTCAAATGATGATGAATCTGCACGATTGTCCATCGTTGGTCATGCTTACCCTGCTTGGACCACTGATCCAAAACACTGGGTTTGTTCTGTACTTGGCGGATATCGACTTATGTGGGTGCCAGATGTGGCTTATCCATACACCATTCTTGTGATTTCTCGCAAAGGGTCTGCCATCATCAACTTTCAAGATTGCAAGATTGGCCGTGATTGGGCTGGCTGTTACACACCACATTAGCCTGTCAGTATCCTGTCAACCTTTATATCCAAATATGCAGATCATATCCTATATTTCACATCGATTTGGTAGGTACTCAGCAGTGTTGGACTTAGTTCTGTATAGTTTCTGGACAGTTGTATTGACATAGCTACTTCATTGTCTTAGTTACTTAATCCCTTTGCTGTGACCATTCTGTGACTATGGTGACAGGGAGGTAACTGTAGAACAGATAAGGGCACACTGAGGGATAGCAAACATGAAAGACTGTTAATGACTCTGGTATTCACTGGGGTATCTACTTGACAGTCTGAGGTCTTCTATACTGTAGGTGGTAGGGTAGAGGGTTGTATAATATGGGGACAGACACTAAGGCCAAGAGAGGTGTAAAACACATGAATTTTAAGGTAGATAGGGGGGGGAAGGTGTCTGTAAGGGTGTACTATGCCATTGCAATGCTGAGGTGGAAGGTGAGAAAGCATGAATGAATGATGGAAGATGTCATGTTCATTACATATGCCCTCCAGGGATTCAGAATGAAATCCTAACTTGAAGAATAAAATAAAGGAGTGTTGCAAAGGAGTGTGGATGATAAATTGCCATGAACATGGGTAATGGGAATAGGTGATTTAGGACTTGAAAGTGCATGCATGAGCAGCTGCTAAGAGGGTAGCATAATTCTTCCTTTGTTCTGATGAATACATATACTTGATTCTCGACGACATTTAACATGTTTACATACAATGGGGAGGTGTCAGACATATGATATGAGATGAACAGTATCATTGGTGGCATGCAAAACAGCGACATCGCAAGAAACAATAGAAAAGCATAGGGAAACAACCCAAAAGAAGCCCAACAGTATCGTCCATGAGTCTACTACGACTCCTGCAGCTGCTGAAGCCAATGATACAACCTTGCATGATCCTCATCTGTCATCAACCTCATAACGGTATTCTCGATCTCCCCCGAAATGCATCGGTTCAATGCTAGGCCACAATGCACTGCACAGAGTGAAGCTTGATGGTGGTGAAGAGGGAGTATCAGCTTGATTTGCTGGGAAGGGAGTCCACTTTCGCGGACTGGATGGCAGCAAGCTGGACTCGTTTATGCTGGACTCAGAAAGTCCACAGGTAGGGAAGGGGAAAGAAATGGATTCAAGTGCTTTCTTCCAAGGTAAGGAATGAAGAGTGCTATAGACTGGTAATGAAACACATATGTGTCATCTGAACACGTTAAGGGAAGTCGACCGTCCAGACTGGGAATGGCAGACCAAATCCATTCTTCATGTGGTCATATGATTTTTACACAGTGACTTTGAAGAGTAGGTTGATTAGGAAAAGAGGGAGTGGGGGATAGCACACCTCGTTTGGGCATCCTACACCTGACTGTATGATTCTGACTGGACGAAACAACCTGATTATCTCCTGGTAAGAAGGGAACGCTTGTGTGGAATGTTCATGTCCTCTAAGGGTAGTGAAAGTCTTGTAGTCATCAGGGACGTTCCACAGCTTTATAAACGAATCATCCAAACACGTCGCTATATTCAATCCCTTAGCCCACACAACCATTCTGTAATAATACGCAAAACACTCACCCAAAACTTTCCCCGTCGAATCAAACTGACAATCCGAAACCGCCTTCGTATGGCTCTTCAACGTCCTCTTCAGTTCCCCCAAATTCCAGTCCCAGATCTTCACCGTCGTGTCTCTAGAAGCCGACGCTATAACAGAGTACAGAGGGTGAAAACTATGAAACAGCATTGATTTTGTCCCTGTGCCCAATGAGAATGTATTTGGTGGGTTCGTTAGGCAACCATTCCTTACTTGCGCTTTTCTAGCCATTGGAGGTGGAGGTATGCGATGATTCTTCAAGGGCTTCATCAGGAAAATCCAAATTACTAGATTATGCACAATAAATGCAATCAAGGAAGTCGTGCCCAATTATGCACAATTATGCATAATTATGCTCATTTGTGTTTACCTTGAAGGCATCACAGTCAATTATACATAATTATGTTCTACCCCACCTAATAAAGATCTGTAAGCGTATGGATAAAATTGGGCAACATGGCAGTGTGTGACGTCTTTGAGCCCTCAGGGCCTTAAATTTGGGACTTTGTTGTAGCATATGACATCATACACACCATTTGCGGCAACTTACCAGATCTTTGCACAGCCAACGGCTGTCTCGAAACAAGGGCTTGAATGACGAAATCCTACAAAAGAACATCACTTTACCCACTCTCATTTTTTAGTAAAGGTTTGGGATGAGTAGAAAATGAAAACAAGGAGGGCTGTACAATAATTAAAAACTACAAATCAATATAGTATCTGATACAAGTGACAGTCTGTAAAAGTATTAACAAAGAAATGATTACAGAGATCAAGAACATTGCTGCTTGTCCATTCCTTTGGTGCAACTCGTCCGAATTTGGGCAGTAAGTGAACACTTCGTCAGACATTTGCAAGAGGAATGATACTGCAAATGTTGTGACCTTCCCAATCCTTTACTGGCAAGATCTTGAACAAAAGATGATTTGGATCGGGTGTATCAGGAAATGCTGTATACCATTCAACATATATGAGGTGAGAAGGGATGTCGATGCCGTCATGGAACAATAGTGGAAGGGAGGCAGTTGGTAGACTGAAGACAACACATATACGACCCACACGATAGCCTAACAGAAGTTTAATGGTCAATGAAACGATATTTATGATTTATGGACTGAAGGTTCATACATACCTTGTACCCCAGTGTCACCACCAGTCCCATCATTGATCATTGCTGTATCGAACCTCCCAGGAACTGGGTGGCTCTGCTTGTCTTTTGTTGCTGGTCGGGCATGAATTGAATCAGCGGTTGAGGTGATCTTGGTGAATGGATCCTGATGAAGATACTTAATTTTGTGCCATACAGGAAGTTTTCGAAATGGTGGCTGGATGTCCCACAACTTGCGTTCCAGCTGTGCAGAAGTCAGGTGAGGTTCGTTACATCAGGCAATGAAATGTTGCAAGGCGACATGGAAAAAAACAGCCTTGTATCCCTGCTCCAAATGGTCAGGTGAAACAGCCTGAGCGCTTGGGTGCTTTGCCATAGAAAGTTTCCTCTCCAGTTCCAACCCAGGGGGTGACCACTCATGCAGCTCCGGGGCTGGTGATCCGTTAAGTCGCCACTTGATATACTGGTCATGGCGAAGTATCCTCTCCTTTCGCTCGAGCCACGTCGTCATTTGCGAAAATTCATCCTTAAAATTGGTGGCCAGGTAGGTGTCTTTTGCGAGATTGATGTGAAGGTGCTCAGTATATTCGGTATTGAAGTTGTCTGTGGTACCGAACAATTTGATGAGCTCAACGTAATGTCGAGCGAAATGCAACTTGGGAATATTGAAGCCCTCTCAAATTCCCAGATTGACAAAAATATACTTGTTTTCGTGGAATCGTGAAAGAGCGTCTTCAAGCAGGTTGAGAGTTTCATCCGTATGAATAGGATACTGAGAAAGGTAGAGAAAATTGAGCAAAGCACGAACAGATTGCATGAGTGGGGCACTTGGAACTCCACCAGCAAGCGGGATGTCGATAACAAGCCCCAGAAGGATGCGGCACATTTGATCATGTTCCTGACCTGTTACTCAAGAGAGAGAACTAATTCCCTTCATGAAAAGGTGAATGTTGTGATTGGGAGGCATGCGTTGACACTGAGCATTGATCTCCTCTGCACCATAGGCCTCGATAATCCAGCTTATTAGATGCTTAATTATTCCCTGATATAGCTGATGGAGGACATCAGGAGTGATTGAACGAAATGGGTTTGCATATGGCAAGTCCATCCAAAATGGTTCCATGAGCGGCTTGATCCCAGTGTTCGCACATGCCTTCAAAAAGCCGGCAGGGTCTTCTTCAAAAGAACTAAGAATCTTCAGGATCTCATCAAGGTTCCGCAAGCCTGGAGGAACGTTCTCATCGTAATCCTCAAGATGATTGCGATCCTCAGGACAGACTGGACATTCTCCAGTGAAAGCCCCGGTAGTGAGAACCTGTTCCAGGTAATCCCCTACAAAGGATGCAAAGAGGGGATGACCTCGACATGTGAGACCATCACTGCTTGTGAGAAACATGCCCGAGAGCCCAGCAGCCTCCAAGGGTTGAAGTATTCTCTTCATGCATGCATGATAGAGATTAGCCAGGAGCCGTCGTCATTGGGCCTGATTTGTGACATGTTCGAGCTTTGATGTTGGAAGATAGGTGAGGAGGATATATCCTCGAAAAGACAGTTTGCAATGAATTTCTTTTGGTATATTTCCAATTGCAAGATAGAGCAGATAGGCTGTCTTATTTTTGAACAAAGTGAGTTGGGTTTTGTCGCTGGAAATAATGATAGGGATAATTGTCGCTCCTGGGCAGTCATGGTCAAGCTTTTCCTGTGTCCGAATCAGGTGTGAGACGTTATTGAACCTTGTCATCAAAACTCTCACCTGTGTTGTCCATCTTATCCTCATCCGTGTAATGTTTCTCTGGTTGAAAGACCAGATATGGCGCGAACTCTGGATCCTCAAAGAGAGACTTGATGCAAGCAATGATATCCCAGAAGTACACCTCACAAACTTCGGACCCAACCATGATCTCATGGCGCTTGAATGCAGGACGGCCTGGTAGTGAGTTGTCGATTAGCTTATTCAACTCCCCAGAGTTCTTGAAAGAGAGCCCTAGGGTATCAACAATCTGATGCACATTCAATGGTGAGCGCTTTCATTGTCTTTGTATGAAAAACATCTCACCCCTTCAATTGCCATAAGTTCATTGAAAGCCGTTGAACTAGGACCTCTCAACTTGGCCCACCATGCGATCTCCCACTCCATCTGCAACGAAAACGGTGCAAAATGACTATCCTCACTGCCAACAGCTGCAGAGTATTGTGTGTTTTGATCAACGCCGTGCTGTGAATGCACTGCCCCTGCCGAATTTCCTGGAAACTGAATGATGAAGGGTTGGTTCTTCAGTGGTTCTTCCTCTCCACCACGTAGCCGGACTGCCGGTCCATCGTCTGTACATCTGTCTTCATCTTCCTGATCTGTCCCACCGACTTGCTCACTGCCTGGGCGTTCAGGTTCCAGACCGACTTCATCCGCTGCTACCATTGCATCAACATCAACATCATCAACTTCTTCCTCTGCGTCGCTACCACCCTCAGAGTCAGAGTACACGCCAATTTCCCCAGTATCTCCCATTTCTTCATTGTCGCTACCCTCCTCTAACCCAAAGTCACCCATCATATAGTCTTTGTAATCGCCATAAAAGTCACCGGCCACATCAATGTGCATAGAGAATTCACGAACAGGCTCACTTGCATGTGCCACAAGAATCGCAGGGCCAAACATGGGTACAGCAGAACCTTCTCATGACTAGTCTGTGTCGATTGCTGAGTCTGACTCCAGCTCTTTGTCCTCACCCACATCAGAATCCGTGGAAAGCTCCTGCTTGTCAGCCAGCGGAGCCCGATAAGCTTGACACTGCATGTTTTTGCTTTTCCACAGGTGAGGCTGAAACCCGCTTCGTTTGAACACCTTACCACAACCCTCGCAGATTATTGAAGGCATGATAATAGAATGATAAGGATGAGTCGGATTTTTTGGAAAACTGTATGTGACTTGGCATTGGACGATGACTTGAATTTGAAATTCTTCTTGTTTACCAGATAAACATGATCATCATATGACCATCAGACTACCCCCTTACCTCTCTCTTTTTTAACCCCCATTTTCCCCCTCTAAGATTCTGTTCTCTCCCTTCATCCGCACTCTCTCAAATTTTCTATCATATTTATAATGCCAACTAAAACCTCCACACCCTCCAGACAAGCCACTGTAGTGACAGCTCAAGAGAAGCAGTGACAGACTCTTGAAAGGAAGAAACTTCAAGATCAAGCTCAGCTCCATGCTCTTGAATCTGCTGGCAAACATAAGTTCTCCTTGCTTTCTCTTTTGTAGCTTTCTAACAACATATTTCAGAGCAACAAGCCGCTTTAATGAAGGCATTGGGAAATGCAGGTAACAACCTTTGCCTCCATCCGATGCATATCCCTCAGATTTTGTATAGCATGGATTGGCACTGCACCTGTTGGATCTCAGAAATGGCCCAGATCTCCAAATGTCCCTCAAGCTGGGCAACCAATCAAGAAAGTTAAATGTTCATACTATGATTCTCTCATGTACTACCCGCCACATAACAAGAATTTAGGTACACATGATACAAACTTCAAGTCGATGGTAATGCCTCAAAGGCCCCTCGTCAAGGTGCAACCCCATTGTAAGTGGTCTTTGAGTGGTATCAACCATCTTTCAAATGCAGACAGCATCTGCTTGTCGCAATACGCCCAACAAGGAGAACATTCCAGATGACGCCCACATGGTGCCTCCAAGGCTCTCTGCATCTAAATGGCTCCACAAGCATAAGAGTTTTGCTTTATCAACATTCTTGTGGTATTTACTTGATACTAGCAGCAGCAATTTTTCAGCGCAGCAGTGTTGTCAACTCGGACGAGGAGCCACCTGAAGAAGATGAGCAGGGGGATATCGATGCCCCACAAGATCTTGACGACAAAGATGATGAAGATGGGGGCCAACGTGACCATGAAGACGAGGACGAAGAGGGCAGCCAACGCGACCTCGAAGGACTCGACTCCGATACCTTGAAGCGCAGGTTGGCAAATGAGGTAGGTTTCTTTCTGCCACTTTCACAGTTGATGGTAATCTCTTCAGCGTGTTCAATGGGGCCACGAGTATGATGCTCAAGGTGACGACGAGGCCAGCGCACAGGACGATGATGACAATCATCCCAACTTTAACAATGATGATGAACACCTCGACTTCGGTGACGGTGAGGAGGAGGAGGAGGAGGAGACAAAAAGAGCACGAAAGGTATGATTGTTCCCCAGTGCTTACAACTTATGCCTAAAGTTATCTAACAGAAGATCGGCAAATGTGGCTTGGAGCGCCGTGCTGAGGTATGACTCTATGACTTATTCTCAGTGCCCTGCCATGACTATGCAACAGAAACCCACCTGGAAAGGCCTGGCCACTGCTGTCAATGATGGTGGCGAGGAGATATGCATCCATCCTAAAGCATATAACCAATACATGCTAATAACTTCTCCAGCTTTTTGACAGCGCCAACTCGGATGATGACATCGATGATGAAGACGATGACAAACAGCCTGAGAAGGTGGACCCCAATGCCAATTGGGAACATGCTCGCTACGTTCCTGTAGCTCCAGGTGCCCACTTGATCAGCATTCATCTTCAGCCCCCCGCTCTTCAGCAAATCATCAGAGCGGCAATCCGTCAAGTTATTGGTGACGCAATCTTTGATCATGCCTACCCACCTGCTAGTGATGAACTGACTCACTACTGAAAGACGCTTTGTTCCTGTGCATGGAAGTTGAAGCATGAGGGTTATACAGAACGGTTCAAAACTGATTTACAATTTGGCATAGTTGTCGCACGTCTCGAGGTCTTTATTGTCCCCCACTGATTCCTGCAGGATTCCTGAGGATTCTTGCACAGTCCCAGGACTGAGTATTGGCTGATGTATCAGCCAATTTTTTCAGTCCTGTGGGGGTCCATTCCTGAGGACTGAAGACAGTCCTGAGGATTTTCAGACAGGACTAATCCCAGGATTGATGCATGTGATGAGTCACATGACCCACAAACATGGCTTGGAATGCATCATGTGATGTGATGCATCCCGTGCACATGTTTGTTGATGATGGTTCTCATATGTGACACGTCACGTCACCTCTGTCTTTCATCACCACCCACCACCACCTCACCCACGACAACGACAACGACGACCGCATCAACGCCCACGACCCCATCAACATCAACAATGACAACGACAATGGTGGTGGTGCCCAGCAAACGGCGCCACCACCAAATGGCTGACGTGGCACGCCCCATCCAGGTGTGCCGCGTCGACGGCAATTTTCTCAACGACAAACGCCCACAACCCTACGACGAGGGTCAACAACCCCACCACTACCACACACCACCACGACAGCCCACCCACCGACGCCGATGAGGCAGTGGCACCCAATAAACGGCACCACCACCAAACCGCTGACGTGGCATGCCCATCTGGGCATGCCACATCAACGGTGACTTTTTCGACGACGAGACGAGTGCCCACGGACGACGACGACCCCCCACTCACCAATAAACACCGCCCACGGACACGACCACCCCCAACGCCGGACAACGACCACCCAGCGCCCATGCACGACACCACCACGATCGACAAACGGCGGACGCCCCCCAGACGACTTCATGCCAACAAAGCACGAGCACCCGCGAATGAAGACGCCCACCAACACGACCGCCCACCAACGAGCACAACTGCCCACGAGACGACCGCCCGTGAACGAAGACGCCCACATACACAAACGACCGCCCACGTACGAAGACGCCCACGTACGAGGACGACCGCCCACCAACGGGCACATATGAAGGAAACGGGCGACGGCGAGCCCAGGCGAGTGAGCTCTCCCCCTCTTTCCATCACTCCCCCTCCCTCCATTGCTCCCCCTCCATCACTCCACCCACTCCCTCCTCCCTCCATCACTCCTTCATTGCTCCCCCTTCCATCCTCTCCCCTCTCTCATTCCCCTCCCTCTACCCTCTCTCATTCCCCTCCCTCTCCACACTCCCTCTCCCTCTCCACACTCCCTCTCCACACTCCCTCTCCCTCTCCACACTCCCTCTCCACACTCCCTCTCCCTCTCCACACTCCCTCTCCCTCTCCACACTCCCTCTCCCTCTCCACACTCCCTCTCCCTCTCCACACTCCCTCTCCCCTCCATCACTCCCCTCCCCTCACTCCCCACCACCATCCCTTCATCACTTTTCATCACTCCCTCCCCTCCCTGTAAAATTAAATTGTAGTAAATAGACTTAATTAATTACATTCAATACATCTTATTTTTCACTGGTCAGATTTACCTATCATAAGGCATTCTTAGCATTAACTTGTGGTGCAAATGACATGTAGTCCTCAGGATTCCTGAGGACTTGACAGAAATTTTCTCCTCCAACTCAAAATCACCAAAATTATAGTGTAGGCCTGAGGAATCCTGAGAGTCCTGCAGGAATCAGTGGGGGACTGATAAGTACTGCACATCTCGTACGTTTTTTTGTTTGTTTCATGTCAGCGCTCTTACATTCAATCAAATAGCTAAGTGGATGGCTCTCGAAGTATCACAGCTTCGTCAGGTTCCAAGCTGCGGGGAAGGTTGAAGGTTTCTACCAACTTATAGAGGGACCAGGATGCAAGGAGCAAGTGACAGCTTTGTGTGACAACACGTCATACATCTTCCCCACAAAAGTGCATATACCACCATGGCTCCATGAGCTTGACTTTGATGCAACCCTCCATTAGGATGGCGAGATTGTCTCTAACAAACCCTTCCATCACCCTGTGCTGATATCTCTGCTCTGTGATGTATACTTCACTGGTACTCAGGGATCCTATGCTGAGCACTATAGTGTGCATTTCAGCTCCTTGATTACAGAGGGTCCACGAAAATATGAACGTGAACTCCCTGCCCCAATGGTTGCTCTGGCGGCCACTGCTGTGAGTGGATATTTTGCACCAAATCAAACACTGACTCATAGTTATGACTGTTTGAAGGTTCACTCATCACTTGATGATTTCAACTCTGGCATTTGTCAGAAATCTGAGTTCATGGCTGACCTCTACAAGGATGTATACCTGGGCCATATTACCTTCCTCAACAACATCAAGAACAAAAGTCCAGATAGATACCACCAGCTCATGGCAAACCTCTTTAATCTTGCTTCGTGAGCCTTCGCTACCTACCCTTACAACCTAGACAACTAACCAATTTTTTTTAGTGCTGTAGCTACACGTCGTTCTACCAAGCTCAGCAATAACGCCATGGCCCTGCTTAATCTTGCAGATATGGAGGTCTAGCTCTCTTATCCGCTCCTCTCCCCAACTTACTCCTTTCTGATATTTCTCCCTCCTTTTAATCACACCCCTCTTCTTCATCCAGTCATCCTATCCTTGATAATGCTTTTCTTATAATTGGACTACAACCTACCAGCTCTCTTTAATCCGTAATATGTGCCATTCTTTGCTCCCCTACTTTTCAATTCATTCTCTGGACTAATGTTCTTTTCTCATCATTATGATGAGTTCCATGTCGTTGCACAATAGATCATTATTATATTTTGCTGAAGTCTGCGAGGCTGACTGCAAAGCTATCTGTAGTAGGCTAAGGATACTGTGCACCACATTGAGTGGAAGGTGCATGCATTAAGCAAAATTATGCACAATTATCAGGGCATGGATTTATTTCACTAATTGTGCTTGCTTCCGTTGAAGGCGAAGATTCGCTTAATTGTGCATGATTAACATATCTTGTGCGTCATTTATGTTGATTGAGCTCAAATTCCTAACCCTTCTTTTCCTGATGTTGGGCGAGGCGTGATTCCAGATCATTAATCTGCAAATTGAGGCGTCGTCCATTTACGAAGGAAGCAAAGTAACGAAGTTGGAACACCCCTTTTTTGCATCCTGATCACGCTCGTCCATTTCTTGACCTACAACCCGCTAGAGGGCGAGGTGGGGTCGGGTTTAAACTCGAGCTTGTGGGAGGAAGGTCAGATCAATAAATTGGTAAGGCGACAGGGGGGGGGATATATACACCAAATCAGGGGCTTCCCCTCGTAGCTGGTCGCAAGCTTTTGTGAATACGGCCGTGTGGAGGTAATCGAGCATCGATTTGTGCCTGTTCATATCATGAAGGTGAACGTTAGCCACAAAGACAGATGGAAGTAGGTTGCACGTACAGATCGGTTTGTTAGCGAACTGAGAGTTGGGCAGCCATGGCAGGGAGGATGGGGAGGACAGCGACCGCCGACGCGGAAGTGGAAGAGGTGGACCCACCTGGAGAAACAGATCTTCGAAGATTCTTTCCCGAGAAATTCATCCGACAATTCAGTGATTGCAGCGCATGGAGAAGTGGATTTTTTGAGAGGCCTGTTGTTTTTCACTTTCTTTGTGAGATGTAGCAGTGAGCGAATGACGTTTTCATTGGCACAAGAGTGCACCTCAACCCATAAATAAAGACAAACAGCCGGACCACTTCCGACCCTCTCGGGGCGAAGACGGAATCGGTATCTCTGTACTGGGCGAGATCAAACGACAAGCAATGAGCGAGATTCGGCGAAAGCTGGTTATCGTCGGTGATGGATGCGCTGGCAAGGTGATCCTCTGGATCCTCCGGGCTAGATGCAGTGATCAATTTGAATTTTATTCCGTAGACATCCTTGGCAATCTTATTCACGACTGGAGTGGTATATCAGGTATGAGAATCGCATTATCAGCCCCCCCTCTAGATGCCGCCGAAGAGCAAGAGTTGAGGAGATTATTGATTGCAGCTACTGCCGCCGCCCCACAGCACACCAAGCCCAAGCCTTGGATGCCATGGACGTCTCAGACCCCGCAGGAGGGCACCCCAGCATCCTTCCTGGGCCTGAACTTGCATTCCCCTTTTCCGTATTCGCATCCAACTCTGCTTCCTTCCGCACGCGCTACACCGGCTAACATACGCAGCTGGATCAACACCTCAATCCTCTAGCAGCCGGTCCAACTTAGCCCCCGGTACTTCACAGGAAGATCAATCAAAGGCCTAATCACCCAATCGATCATCTATGTTCCTCCACCCAGGGTTCGCCGTATCTCGTCTGAACTCTGGCAGACTCTCTCTGCATCCTCTGTACCCATCTCTAGCGGCAGCCACAAACATCCGACGACTTACAGCGCCCCTCCACCGCATACACCACCACATACACCTGAAATCCCACTTTCTTGCACAGGAACGGAAGCAGAAGGGCATCTAGGACCCCCATTCGACGCCCAAACGACATCCCAGACACCAGAAATCCTGCCTAAATCCACCCTACCACCCTCCCAATGTCCCTTGGCCCCATTGCCTCACAGACACACAAGCAAACCTCGTCGAGATTCGCACGGAGAGGGGTGCAGCGCGTGAGGTACCGCGTACACCTGGCCCATCATCACGTCCCCAGTGCATTTGAATGCAGAGCGCTGAGAGTATTGTTGTTTCTGGAAGTTGGAGGGAGTGGAGAGGATGGGAATGGGAACGGGAAGAGGAGAAGCGTTGTTGGTTCTATGTTGGGGCCGGGGAAGATATACCCTTTGGATGGCACGTTGGACATCTTCGTGTTTAACCAGCCGAGGAGGTTGGAGGCGACGTGTCCTGGGGAGAGAAAACAAAGGAAGGAGGAGAGGAGGAGGAGTGTGATGGGCCGTGGATTGGCGAGGAAGATCGGGTATCCTGGGGTTTTGGCTATGGATAGTCGAGTGCGGATTGGGTAAGTGGTTTGGTGAGGGAACTCAGAGAAATTGTGATTTTTATGGATGTTGCAGCTCACGACACCTGAAAGGCTTTGATACAACTCGATTGATACGCTAACCCTGACGGACGTGGAGACAAGGTCTGCAATGGATTTGAGGTATGTAAGTCTTCGGGATGGAGGTTATATGTCACGCTGCTGATGAATAAATTACCCAGTCGATATCTAGAGGTACAATTACACCATGACTGATATGTCCTAGAAATTCGCTACTTATCAAGTTGCGAGCTGTATGACCATGCAAATCGTATCAGGTTTCTGTTATGCCTTTGATCACAAACACGTCACTTTTGTTTGGGCCCTGAAAAGGCGACTCCTCGTCATTACCACCCACGACATCACCCGCCCATGCCAAGATGTCCTCGGACAAACGAAACCGACCAGCAGAGTTGGCCGAAACTTGAGAAGGTTCTGGCCGCTATACTTGAACACGGGAACACCAGACCGATTGCGAGCGAACAAGGAATGGCTCGAGAATGTCAAAATTGCTTGGTTCCATCTTGACAAACAACAAGCATTGTATTGGCCAAATTTTGAGCGGGAGAAGAACGCTGAAACTTGAGCACATCTCCTGATACCGCAGCTTGAGGGGTCAGGGGGGTCGCATAGCCTCGAATTCATTCGTTCGGTCGCGTATATGCGCTGCAGTACCTTGGTCCATAAACCCCAAGATTTCATGTTCCATTCTGACGAGGTCCCTTTGGTGCTTGATCACGGCCGAAGCTCAGAACTGCAGCCTGAGGGAAATGGGTAGCGAAAGCTAACTAGCCCTGACGCTTCAAGTAGATTCTATCGTGTTTTTCGCAAAGAGGGATGTTTTTAGGGACTACTTACTGCGAGGTTCTTGGCTAGTGACGATTTTGAGGTCATTCAGTGCGCGAAATAATATACATTCATACAGTATCATAGCAACTGATCCGGGACTGTACTCTGAATCTTCCCCGGAAGAAAACTAGTACTACACACAATTCTGACGCGAATGCTCAGGGAGGGCACGAATGATATGAAGCCAATCCGAGGCAATGCACCGAGTACCACCGTGCCATTGGGCAGTATCTACAATCTCGCCATTCAAAGAAACCACTTTCACTTGATTTACCGGAATCTTCGTGTGTTGCTTTCGGGAAGTGAGATCAATAACGTTCCACATCCTCAAAAGCAGAGGGACGACGGAAATCAGGGGGTTTCCAAATCTAAACCAACTGAAATCAAGAACATTGAGGTTCGTCGTCAGACGGAGGTGTAGCCATACCTTATACGTTCCGCCCGTAGCCAAAACGTGAACGATCCTCTTTGGCTCGTCGTTCTTCGCGTCTGTCAGGGATGCAGGCCCCCATGCTACGCATTGCACGAAGGGGATGTGTGCTTCGACTATCGAAGGTAGGGGGAAAATGAAGAAACACGTTAGTTAAGAAAGAAGGGGAAGGAGGGTGGAGAAATACCTTTCGAAAGGATCGGCCTGTCTTCAAATCCCAAATCCGCAGGGTAAGGTCATCCGCTACTGAGAGGAGGTATTTTCCACATAGGTGGAAGGTCACTGCTTGAATCCAGCCGTCATGGCCGACCTGGAGTTGGGGGTGTTAGGAAAGATAAGATGCACTATGTAGAAAGAGAACTGACGAAAGTCCACATGGAAGGCTGGACACGTTTACGCTCGACTCAGCAATTCCATAAGGCATGGAGGGGGAAAGAAAATGGATCGCCACAGATACCAGTTCCCGCACAGATGGAATAGATACTGGAGGTACGAGTACGGCGCATTTGATAAGGTCGTCGTGACCTCGCATTTCCGCCTTTAGTGCGGATGGCTCTAGGTCTGTGATTCGAGCCGTCTAAAAGAAAGTAAGGAACGAAGAGCGTTTATGGACTGGGAGCGAAACGCCTACGTGGTCGTCTGAGCATGTTAAGAGAAGCCGACCGTTTGGACTGGGAATGGCGACCGGATCCATTCTTCAAGTGGTCGTATGACTTTTACACAGTGACCTCGATGAGGGGGTTAATAAGGAAAAGGGGGAGTGGGGCATAACACACCTTGTTTGGACATCCCACATCCTGACTGTATGATCCCGACTCAACGAAACAGCCTGATTCTCTACTGGTAAGAAAGAAACACTCGAGATAGAATGTTCGTGTCCTCTAAGGGTAGCAAAATTCTTGTAGTCATCGGGGACGTTCCACAGCTTTATGAAGAGATCGTCCGAACACGTCACTATATGCAATCCCTTAGCCCACATGACCACTCTGTAGAACTACACAAAACACTTGCCCAAAACCTTCCCCGTCGAATCAATCTGACAATCCAAAATGGTCTTCGTATGGCTCTTCAACGTTCTCTCCGATTCCCCCGAATCCCAGTCCCAGATCTTCACAGAACCCGACGAAAGCTAACAGCGTTGATTTTGTGGGTTCGTTAGGCAGTCATTCCTTATTTGCGCGTTTCGAGCCATCGGAGGTGGAGGCATGCGATAATTCTTCGAGGGCTTGGGCGAGGCGTGTTTCCAGATCCATAATCTACGAACCGAGGCGTCGTTCATTTCATGAGGGAGGTCAAGTAACGAGGTTAGAACACACCGTTTTGTTGCATCCTGATCACGCTTGTCCATTTCTTGAGCAACAACCCACTAGAGGGCTCGACCTTGTCGGAGGAAGGTCAGATCGGTGATCAAGTGGTAAGGCAACGGAGGGGGGCACAGACACCAAATAGGGGGCTTTTTCTCGTAACTGGTCGCACGTTTTTGTGAATCCGGCCGTGTGGAGATCACCGAGCATCAATTTCGGCCTGGTAATGACATGATGAAGGTCAATGTTAGTGACAAAGACGGATGGATATACATAGGATGCACGTACAGATCTGTTTGTTGGCGAGCGGAGAGTTGAGCAGCCATGGCGTGGAGGATGGAGGACACCGAGGTGGAAGAGGTGGAAGGTGTAGAGGGAATTGGGCCCAGATACCACCTGATGCTTCGACTTATGTGATAAAGTGATCACCGCACACAATGACATTGACAGAGGCAGCGTGGTGGAGTTGGAATTGGGGTTGAAGGTAAGGATGAAAAATGGGAGGACGGAGGGAAGGCCAAAGGAGAAGCCAGGTTTTCATCAGAAATGAGCGGTTCATCCGCTTCAGCAGCGACTGCGGCATCCATGAGCACTTCAAAATCAAAGGCAGGGTTGGCTGAGGTTGTCTATGAGGAGAACGTGACTCCCGAGGGCGTCTGAATGTAAATCACGAAGGTTATTAGATTCATATAGAGGAGGTGGTCGAAGACCCACCCAGAGACTCAAATCGACTGCGACAGGTTCTGCATAAAAAGTCGTCAATATCAGTGGTAAATTTTGTTGCCACCAACCAGAGCCAACCAGACGCGCTCGGACTCCCGTGCCACGAGGATTCATAACGCGTCTTTTGGAAGGATTGACGTGAGACTGGAACGAAATGAACTCACCATGAAGTATCTCGGCCATAGATAATCTCAAGATGGTGGGTCGTCAACGCGTCAACGGTCAGTTAGATTCAAGTTCGTGTTGTGATCAACATGTGACTTTACTCATATCCAGGGGTACCCCACTACTTAGATGTTTCCGCAACTATCTCGCTCCTTACAAGCTCAAAGGACCCGTTATTATCCTGCCCAACACACTAATGTCGAGCCTCGGGTTCAAAAACACTAGTCTCAAATCGCCGCCCAAATGCACGAACTCCTTCCTCCCACTACTTATTTCAGTTTGAACGACTACGATGCGCTTCACATGAACATCGAATTCGGAGTTGTGCGGCGGGCGAGAGGTGAGTATGACAGCTACTTCTGTTGTAAAATACTGCATGCCACTGAGTGTTGGCGTTGTTGCAGTTACCCATCGTTTCGTTCCCTTCAAAAGTTCGGGCTTCATTTTTCTCAAAAGCGCGTAAAGATTGACTGCCATCTGCAACTGATCCTCAAGCACCATTCGAAGCCAGTGCCGCCCAACCGCAGTACACCACAGGTACGTACAATACCCTCACCTCACTTTCACCTTACATCCAGCCGTTGATAGACTCTATTTCTTTCTAATCCCACCAGAGCTTCGAAGAAATTCTTGGACCTTACTTTTATCTCCCTGAAACAGAGAGATACGAATCCCCATTTGAAGGTGGGTAACATCCAAGCATCATTTCACTTGCCTTTTTCCCCCTGACCTCCTCTTGTTCCAATCAGGTCAGACTACGCAGTACATTCGTGAACAGAAGCCACCCCGACCGAATCCAAGCTGAGGATTGACAAGTCGCCTAGCAAAACTCCATTCAGTTCCTCCTCAGATCAACCGCACCACAGCCTAGACCCCCTCCACGACGCTCATGCACACCACCGTCTCCTTCGGATTTCCGATTCGTCTTCAGGTTACGGATGGTAGATATCCTTTGCACCTTTACCGCCGTTTGTGGCTGGATAATTTTCCAGTCCCGTTACGGCGCAGCTTGGGTCGTTTGGGTGGAGTGGTGAGTGAGGAGGGTGGGCATTGAGGAGGACGGACCATGTCTAAGTCATTACCGCCATCATCAGGCCACGACATACAACTCAAACACATCGTATTCCACATACTCGTCTTATCGTTCTCCCTTCACTGAGCACCAACGCCGTGGGCGCGAGGAGTCAACGTTTGGTTCCAAGCTCGGCTCAGCAACCCTCTCCGACGGGACGTTGAACCTTCGAAGGACCGAAAGACCAAGATCATGTTGAAGTCGTGCGCGCTGAACAGGCCTTGGGACGCTCTTGGGGTGTGGAGAAAGATGTTGTGGGCGCAGCGGAGGATGAGGAGTCAATGTCGATTGGGAAGGGCTGGAGTTCCAGCAACCTCCACTTCGTGCATTTCCTGGCACCCCATTTATGTCATTTCCCTGCGCTGAAACGTTGACCCTCGTAAGGTCAGCCACTCCACTGACAAGGAGATTGGCCATGTCAAGGTATGTACACCATCGTTGTGTCCCGTTGAGCCAATCACTGACATCGTTCTACTCAGCTCTGCAAGCGCGCCGCAGAAAACATCATGGAGCTACTCGCGGCTTGGCGTTCCCTCTACACATTGCGATATACATCCATCACTCTCACACAGACAGTATTTCAGCTGGAACAGTGTGCCTCTTATTGGGCGTCCAAGCAGCCTCCGGACCCCGGCCAGCGCACAAAGAGCTCAAGACTGCTCTGGGCCAGCAAAAGCTCTTCCATCAGTACCTCGTCGAAATCGAGAAATTTTGGCAGTGCGATACAACCCATCCAAGCTTCGACTTCCGCGTCCTCCTTCTCCGCTACTCCATTCGAACATCTGGATGCATGACGCTATTGAAATCCAGTGGGGAGTTCAGTAAGCTCAATCTCACCACCCTGTCGCTCTTCAGCATCAACCACAACCCAACCCCAGCTCCGGTCGTTGTAGAAGGCCCTCCTCCCTCTGTGATTATGGACAACATGGGAGATGAACAGGGATACATCCACGAACAACGAGATCTGATCTCGTCATTCACAGAAGTGCCTTGGTTCCTAGCAAATCAAGCCGATAGTCCCTCTTCATCACCATCGAGCTTTACACTGCGCGGTGCATTGTGGCCTAGCGTTGAACCGATGAATATCGGGGGAGATCGAGAATACCGTTATGAGGATGATGCGATGACGGATGAGAATCGTGCGGAATTGAATTATTATTGGCTTCAGCAGCTGCAGTCGTAGTGGACTCATGGAGGAAGTTATTGGGTTTCTTTTGGGCTTTTTCGCTATTTTTCGATAGTTTCTTGCTATGTCGCCAATTGCACGCCGCCAGTGATACCATTTATCTTGTACCATACGTCTGATACCTGTCTATTGTATATAAACGTGTACTACTATGTCAAAAGTTGCCGAAAACCAAGTATTTATGAGAACTTGCAGACCCACATCCTCAAAAAGCGGACGGACGACGGAAATCAGGGGGTTTCCGGATCTTAACAACTGAAGTCAAGAACATTGAGGTTCATCGTCAAATGGAGGTAGAGCGAAAACAACAGTACCTTATCCGTTCCACCCGTAGCGAAAACGTTAACGATCCTCTCTGGCTCGTCGTTCTTCGCGTCTGTCAGGGGTGCAGGTCCCCATGCTACGCATTGTACGAAGGGGCCGTGTGCTTCGACTATCGAGAGGTAGGGAGGGGAAAGAGGAAACACGTTGAGTTAAGAACGAAGGGGAATTGAGGGTGAAGAAAAACCTTTTCGCAAGCATTGGCCAGGCTTTAAGTCCCAAATCCGCAGGGTATGGTCGTCGGCTACTGGAAGGAGGTATTTTCCGCATGGGTGGAAGGACGGCTTGAACCCAGCCGTCGTGGCCCACCTGTAGTTCATCAAGGACGAGGTGTTAGAAGAGATAAGACCCTGTAGAAAGAGACCTGACAAATTGATCCCTCAACGCGTCCCAGAGTCTGATCGTCTTGTCACGAGACCGTTGTGACGAATGGGATCCCCAGGTAGTCGACTTTCGCGAACTCAGCAACTCCATAGGGCATGGAGGGGGAAAGAAAGGGGATCACGACAGATACCAGCTCCCGGACAGACGGAATAGGAGGTACGACTACGGCGCATTCGATACGGCTGTCGTGACCTCGCATTTCCGCCTTTGGGTGCGGATGACTCCAAGTCTGTGATTTGGGCCGTCTGAAAAGAAAGCAAAGGAAGGTAAGGAGTGAAGAGGGTTTTATGGACTGGAAACGAAACGCGTACGTGGTCGTCCGAGCATGTTAAGAGAAGCCGACCGTCCGCACTGGGAATGGCAAACCGGATCCATTCTTCCTGTGGTCGTATGACTTGTTTGGACATCCCACATCCTGACTTTATGATCCTGACTGGAGGAAACGACCTGATTGTCCCCTGGTAAGAAGGAAACACTCGAGATGGAGTGTTCGTGCCCTCCAAGGCTAGCGAACTTCTTATAGTCATCAGGGACGTTCCACAGCTTCGTAAAGAGATCGTTCGAACACATCGCTATATGCAATCCCTTAGCCCACATGACCACTCGGCAATACTACAAAAACACTCACCCAAACGTCGAATCAAACTGGCGATTCGGGACCGCCTTCGAATGGCTCTTCAATGTCCTCTCCAATTTCCCCCAATCCCAGTCCCAGATCTTCACCGGCGCCTCTACAGAGGCTGACGCTATAACGGAGTACAGAGGGTCAAGGCTAACAGCGTTGATTTTGTCCTTGTGCCCGATGAGAATATGTTTGGCGGGTTCGTTAGGCAATCATCAATCATTCCTTATTTGCGCGTTTCGAGCCATCAGAGGTCGAGGCATGCGATAATCCTTCGAGGGCTTTAATCTACGAATCGAGGCGTCGTTCATTTCATGAGGGAAACAAAGTAACGAGGTTGGAACACACCTTTTTTTGGATCTTGATCACGCTCGTCCATTTCTTGACGAACAACCACCAGAGGGCTCGACCTTGTCGGAAGAAGGTCAGATCAGCGATCAAGTGGTAAGGCGACGGAGGGGGGCCCTAGATGCCCTTCTGCTTCCGTTCCTGCGGATGGTGGTAGAGGCAGTAGTGGGGCAATGTCTCCCAGAATTCCAAGGGGATATGGCGAATCTTGGGTGGAGGAACATTGCCGATGAATTGGGCGTGCGCGTGAGGTCTTTGACTGATCTTCCTGCGAAGTAGCCACCAGGAGTTAAGGTGGAACACCTGCTAGAGGCTTGGGGTGTCGATCCAGCTGTGTATGTGCCAGCGTTAGTGACAAAGACCGATGGATATGAGTTGAGCGTACAGGTCTGTTTGTTGGCGAGCTGAGAGTTGGGCAGCCATGGCGGGGAGGATGAGGAGGAAAGCGAGGCGGGGGTGGAGGGGAAGATATTTGATGGACATATTTACAGATCACCTGATGCTTCTATCATTGACAGATACGATGCAGCTTCCTTGCTTCGTACCTCATTTTTGCCGGTCGCTCTCATCAACGTTCAACGTTTCAACCCTCGTCTTCTGCACCAATCGACCGAATGAAGAAAGTTAGAAATCGTGTGAGGCGCATTTTTGGCGCCAAATCCAAGGACTCGGCTTGTGAGTCGAATTCGAATCTGGGTTCTATCGACTCTGCTCATGCTCCTGGACTGGAAGGGGACGACGCAGGGAGTACAACGCCGACACCAGCCATCTCAGGAAACGCTACAGAGGGTAGGCAGACAACCCACGCTGCATTCGATACAAGCAGAACGAACACCGCTGGTTTGCTAGTCGGTACGCCCAACACAAATTGAACCTCTTCGCAACTGATTCGAAGATCTCGACACCGCAGAAGGGTCTACAGGCTTTGGTCCTCTGCTAGACAATAACCCTGCCTCACGTGAAGGTGTGTACAACATTATCTCGGCTTCGTTGCAAGTCTTATCCATTTCCAAGATGGTACCTCTTCCAACAGTGCCACGCCCAAGATTTTAGGCCCTTCAGACTCCAGAGTGTTATCCCCATCTGCACACTATGCAGGAATAGGTGAGTAGAATGGTTTTATGTTCGTCAGTCAAAATGTGAATATTCTTGAAGAAGGTGAACTGTACCTTTCTCAAGATGCTCGCCCATTGGATAGCGTGGACCCCATAACCACTACAGGTTAGAAAGCCGTCATCATTATACATAAATAAAGCTGGTCGCTGAACTTTTCTAAAGGTAACGGCCGCGAAGCAGGAGAAAACGACTCGTTATGGGAGTCAGTCGATCGGGCGAACGCACTCAAAATGACCGAAGCACACGCCTTTTCGAATGCTCATGACTTTGCCATTAGCGGCGGCACGTTCAACATAGCGGACACTGTGAGTGGAACGGTTAGATACTCATCCAGCAAGCTGATGGCGCTGGACCTCTTGCAGATCAATATCCACGAGGACGAGACTACGAAGACTTTACAGGTCGATGCTATTGTCCTCTCGGGTTACAAAGTTGCTCATCAATCTCATCTAGCTTGATCTCGCATGGAGCACCGAGAGAAAAGTGGATAATATGCTCGCCGAATTCAGGGTAAACATCAAATTTTTCAACTAGGACGAGCACTCAATCACCCCACAGCTCACAAAACTTGACCCACTTCTCGCTCGTAAGGCGATCTATGACGCTGACTTAGGCGCCGGGGCAACAATAACCCGTGAACCATGCACCGCAGGTACTCGCGAGGACATTCTAAAGGAGATAATTGCGTGGGCTGACGACATCTCGGCGGACAGCCCGCCTGTCTTCTGGCTGACCGGCCAAGCTGGTGCTGGAAAGACGACGATCGCATATACCATTGCCGAACACTTCGATGAGCTTGAGGATACTGGATGGCACACCGTCTTGGGCGGAAACTTTCTCTGCTCCCGCCAATTTGAGGAGACAAGACGGCAGATCCATATCATTCCTACCCTTGTATACCAGCTTGCTCGGAAGTCGAGATCGTACGCCGATGCCTTGCATGAAGCAGACAAGTTCGACTCAGTCAACAAGCTCACCAAGCAAATGAAGGACCTCCTTGTGGGCCCATGGCAGAAGTCTGAATCCCAACGTCATGTGGAGCTCCCACCTTACCTCATGGTCGTTGACGCATTGGATGAGATCGAGGCCAATGGAGGGTCTATGTTTTTTTCAAGCTTACTCGAGACAATCAACCAGCGTCGCCTGCGAGGCCTCAAGTTTCTTATCACAAGCCGACCAGATCGTCGTGTCGAAGACCTGTGCAAGACCTTCCCGTCTAAGGCGGTCTGCCGCCTGCAAGACGTGCCTATTGAGCGTGTAGGACTAGATATCACCCGGTACTTAGAGAGCAAGTTTCCAAACTTTGTAGACAAACCGGAGCTCAAGACCATGGAACAGCTGGCGGGCGGTCTTTTTATTGCCGCCGCAACCATCGTGAGGTATATGACACCATATGAATTATCCGAATCTGAGCAACGCAAACTACTGAGCAAGCTGCATAAGGGGCAATCGTTTTCACCATCCGAAGCACAGCAGCCATTGCTCATTGACCAGCTCTACCACCAAATCATGCTTGACGGCTTTCCTAGCCTTGACCAAGACCTCTTCAACTCCCGTTTGCGCATTTTGCATACCTTCCTCTGCACATTTGAACGCACGTCAGCGCCTCTTACTGCTGCCCTCCTCTCTGAATCTGCTGACACTGTAATGACCGTCTTGAGGAAACTTCATGCAGTTCTCTACTGCAAAGACGGCCGGGTTCTTTGGTACCATGCATCATTTCCTGACTTCGTCTTCAGTCATGCTCGTTCAACATTCAATCTTGGTCGCCGTCAGATGTCCACAACATGTGATCAAGCCCAACACCACACTTTTCTGGTGAAATGTTGCTTTGACCGTATGAAGGAGTTGCTACGTTTCAATATTGGTGAAATAACATCCTCATTTTTACTTGATGCTCAGGACCCAAAGCTGATGCAGCGGGTTGACACTAATATCAAACCAGTCCTGAGGTATGCCTGTCGGCACTGGGCTCAGCATTTGGCCCAAACCGATCAAAAGAATGGGGAGGATCTTGGTGACTGTATCACTGACTTCCTCCGTGTTCGCATTCTCTTTTGGATTGAGGCTATGAACCTACTTGGATCCAGTGGTCAGTGTACCACAATGCTTCAGCACACACATGAGTGGGTTCTGAAGGTGAGAATATTGTCACTTGATATATACTACTTCTAAAGCTTTTAGTCAGAATATGAACAAGGAAGCTGAGCTTGCTGCCAACATTGCTGAGGCACGGAATTTTGCCACATACTTCAGTGCAAATCCACCAGCTTTGTCCACACCACACTTGTATATCTCAGCATTGGCATCCTGGTCAATGGGATCCACCATATCCCAACAATGGAAAGAACAGTTTCATGGCATCCCATCCTTCACTCATGGGAAGGCTAGTGAAGTACCACTGATAGTAATAGAAGCTGATGAAAGGATTTTCTCCATTGCCTTCTCCACTGATGGCACCCGCATTGTTGCTGGCTCACACGTCAAATCTGTGCGGGTGTGGGATGCATCAACTGGGGCTGAGCTGAAGGTGCTCAATGGCCACATGGGAACAGTCTGGTCTGTTGCCTTCTCCACTGATGGCACCCGCATTGTCTCTGGCTCATCTGACAAATCTGTGCGGGTGTGGGATGCATCAACTGGGGCTGAGCTGAAGGTGCTCAATGGTCACATGGGAACAGTCACCTCTGTTGCCTTCTCCACTGATGGCACCTGCATTGTCTCTGGCTCATCTGACAAATCTGTGCGGGTGTGGGATGCATCAACTGGGGCTGAGCTGAAGGTGCTCAATGACCTCATGGGAACAGTCTGGTCTGTTGCCTTCTCCACTGATGGCACCCGCATTGTCTCTGGCTCAGATGACAAATCTGTGTGGGTGTGGGATGCATCAACTGGGGCTGAGTTGAAGGTGCTCAATGGCCACAAGGGTGATGTCAACTCTGTTGCCTTCTCCACTGATGGCACCCACATTGTCTCTGGCTCAGATGACAGATCTGTGCGGGTGTGGGATGCATCAACTGGGGCTGAGCTGAAGGTGCTCAATGGCCACATGGGAAAAGTCTGGTCTGTTGCCTTCTCCACTGATGGCACCCACATTGTCTCTGGCTCATGGGACAAATCTGTGCGGGTGTGGGATGCATCAACTGGGGCTGAGCTGAAGGTGCTCAATGGCCACATGGATCGTGTCACCTCTGTTGCCTTCTCCACTGATGGCACCCGCATTGTCTCTAGCTCAGATGACAACTCTGTGCTGGTGTGGGATGCATCGACTGGGGCTGAGCTGAAGGTGCTCAATGGCCACATGGGAACAGTCTGGTCTGTTGCCTTCTCCACTGATGGCACCCACATTGTCTCTGGCTCAGATGACAAATCTGTGCGGGTGTGGGATGCATCAACTGGGGCTGAGCTGAAGGTGCTCAATGGCCACAAGGGTGATGTCAACTCTGTTGCCTTCTCCACTGATGACACCCACATTGTCTCTGGCTCAGATGACAAATCTGTGCGGGTGTGGGATGCATCAACTGGGGCTGAGCTGAAGGTGCTCAATGGCCACATGGGAACAGTCTGGTCTGTTGCCTTCTCCACTGATGGCACCCGCATTGTCTCTGGCTCATCTGACAAATCTGTGTGGGTGTGGGATGCATCAACTGGAGCTGAGCTGAAGGTGCTCAATGGCCACAAGGATGATGTCAACTCTGTTGCCTTCTCCACTGATGGCACCTGCATTGTCTCTGGCTCAGATGACAAATCTGTGCGGGTGTGGGATGCATCAACTGGGGCTGAGCTGAAGGTGCTCAATGGCCACATGGGAACAGTCTGGTCTGTTGCCTTCTCCACTGATGGCACCCACATTGTCTCTGGCTCAGATGACAAATCTGTGCGGGTGTGGGATGCATCAACTGGGGCTGAGCTGAAGGTGCTCAATGGCCACAAGGATGATGTCAACTCTGTTGCCTTCTCCACTGATGGCACCCACATTGTCTCTGGCTCAGATGACAAATCTGTGCAGGTGTGGGATGCATCAACTGGGGCTGAGCTGAAGGTGCTCAATGGCCACATGGATCGTGTCACCTCTGTTGCCTTCTCCACTGATGGCACCTGCATTGTCTCTGGCTCATGGGACAGCTCTGTGCGAGTATGGGATGCATCAACTGGGGCTCAGGCAAACATGCCAAATAATCACTCATATTCACTCAATTCCATCATGTCTTCTGCTGGTATCACCTCAGATGATGAATCTGCACGATTGTCCATCATTGGTCATGCTTACCCTGCTTGGACCATTGACCCAAAACACTGGATTTGTTCTGTATCTGGTGGATATCGGCTCATGTGGGTGCCAGAGGTGGCTTATCCATACACTATTCTTGTAATTTCCCACAAACCGTCTGCCATCATCCACTTTCGAGATTGCAACATTGGTTGTGATTGGGCTGGCTGTTACACACCCACCTAAACATATCCTGGTTTCCTATCATAGATATCCATCCTTTATATCCAAATATGCAGATTATATCATATATGCAACAGAACTCAGATCGATTTGGTGGGTATTTACTAGTATTGGATTTAGTTCTGTAGTTGGAACTTCAGTAGTTTCTGAACAGTTGTATGTATATAGCTACTTCATCATCTTATTCTGTCTGCATGTCTCGTTTCCCTTGTGCCCTCCACTTGTTAGCAGGTTATTGGCCCTGCACCTCAGCATAGACAAATTTTCAATTGCATTGGACATTTATCTTGCTGTCAGCTGAGCCTGTGGTTTCTACTTCCCCTTATCAAATGACAGCTGTCTGAAAAACCTCCCAACACTCTGTGAATCCTAGTGCCATACACTCTGAATGGTCTCACAATTCCAAGTCTGCATGCACACTGTCTTTGTCCTGTATGTTCTCCTACCAGAAATGGAAGGAACCCTCAGAGAACTCGACAATGCAGAAAAGAATGTGAGCAAAGAGAAGCAGGGAGTGCCAAATGAACTGTGGTACTTTGTGTGGAGATTGACTCTGGTGAGTCAGGTATTGGCACTGGTTTCATGGTTGAGAAGGTAGATGTGAAGATTGGTGGGGAAGTTGTGAAGGTGACACTTATCAGCTGGGTTGAGTTCAGATGCAGTGAAGAAACCATTCCCTTTGAGGATCTGACCTCTGGCACCATGTAATCTGCTCAACACCATTTCGTTCTTGCATTCTCTGGAGGAGATGGGCATGTTTTCATTTGCAAGAGCAGCTGGCTTGGGTGGGCCTCTTCAATCTGACCTCCAATGCACACTGCAACATCTTTGGAAAACCCTACATTCCCCCTTGCCCATCATGGATACATGTCCCTTACCATAACCTACCAACACTTTCTCCTCATGATGGAACTGTGAAGTTCTCAACCTTGCAGCACACCAAGCCCAAGCCCTGGACACCATGGACTCCTCAGACCAACCTCAGACCATGCCAGCCCCAGCATCCTTCCCGAACTTGCATCCCTCTTTCCTGTATTTGCAACCAACTCCGCCTCTTCCTCCCCCACGCATTACACCAGCTCTGGCACTCCAACATACACAACTGGACCGACACCTCAAGCTAGTGCTTGAAGGTCCGGTTAATTAACCAGAAAATAACTGAGACCAGACTGGACCTAACTGCAAAAAGACCAGACCACAGTTAGTGGTTAGTCAATTCTGGAAATGAAATAACCAGTTATTTTGCAGTTAACTAACTGTTAAAAAACCGGTTATGACAGTTAAAATCAACTTTACTATACCCCTTCAAAACACATCTAAAAGCATGAGAAACCATAAAAATCTGACAGAGTTATGGTCAAATCTCTAAAATATTGGCCAAAAGAGTATGCTTTTGAGAATATTATCATAAAATTGTCAATTCTTCACCGAATTTAGCATTCTTGGGCTTATTTTAAAGCTACGATACATGGCAATAATTTTTACTGCAAAAAATATGAGAAATATATGCTGTTTTAATCGATTTTCTATTTTTTCGGTCCTAACTGGTTAGTAACTGTGACCAACCGGTTTTGGTTGGTTATCTTCAGTCCAGTTAGGTTATTTTGGGTCTGGGAATGAACCCTAACTGGTCTCAGTCTTGGTTAGAGCCCTTGGGCACCCAATAACCTAACGTAACCAGACTTTTAAACACTACCTCAAGCCTCTAGCAAATGGTCTACCTTAATTCCTATCTTTAGCCTCTAAGATGCTCCCAGAGTTATGTATCAGCTGTATTCAGCTATATGTAAGCATTGTATTGTACCATTTTAATTCATTCAGCTTTCTGACCTCAGAAATATTTTTTTGATCTTCTAAGATTTTGTAAAAATGTGATAAAGTCATGTGAATTAGTAAAATAATGCAGTATAATGTTAATTGCAAGGCACCTTGCTAAAGGTCAGGTAAAACCACAAAGGCCAGACATCAAGGACTGGGTTATTGTGCATGCTATCAGTGTTAATATGTAGTAGTCACCTACATTTCACTTGTAACATTTTGGGTTGGTAGGGAGATAAAGATCACATGAATGATGTCATATTACCATATATAGACATGTGCCTGATTACATAGGTAGGTAGGTCAAGCTGGCAACTGTTATAAAAAAAACCGAGCCCAGGTATTTTTTTAAAATCCTAGGACCCCCTTGCCACATATGTCTTGCCCATACATACCAAGTGTATTCAGTGAACAGGAGAGGATGTTGAATAAACTGCAGGGCACTGCAGCAGGTGGGGGAATATTGTTGTTTCTGATGGTTTGCTCCCATTGGAAGTTGGAGGGATGGGAATGGGAAGGGGGGAGCGTTGTTGGTTTTGCATTTGGGGTTGTGGAAGATATACCCTTAAGATGTGCTCCTGTTGCATATTTTCATGTTTAACCAGAGTGGGTGGCTGAGGACTGGAGAGCAAAGATGGGGGAAGGGGATGAAGGAGGAGGGGCAGTGGATTGCCAAGGAAGATGGGGTTTTGGCTATGGATAGTTGGGTGTGGGTTGGGTAAGTGGATTTGAGATTGCGTTCAGAGAATTGCTGATTTTTGTGGGTGTTGCAGCCCACTTCAGCCCTTGTCATGCCAGAATTTGAGGAGGGACTTCTTGGCTCACCTGGCATACCCCTGATTGATACGCTAACCCTGATGGACATGGAGAATGGCTTTGCAATGAACCTGAAGCAAGTTTTTGGGATTGAAGTGATATATCATGCTGCTGATGAATGGTTTACCCAGTCAATATCTAGAGGATGACTGATATGTCCTAGAATTTTGTTACTTATCAAGTTGTGAGCTGCATGACCACACAAATCATATCAGGTTCATGTTATCCCTTTCCACCTCAAAGAAGCAGCTTCAATTGCAGACTATGGCATTCACTATCACTTTCATTTGGGGAAACTCCTTGTCATCACCACCAATGATGTCATCCACCCATGCCACAGACGAATGAACCAAAGTGACCAGGAGAATTGGCCAAAACTTGAGAAGGTTCTGAGTAACAAGTTCTTGGGAACACCAGACCAAATGAACAAGGAGTAGCTTGAGAATTTGAAAAGGCAGTGCATATAGGCAACTGAACTGATAAATTTGAGGCTATGTGACCCTCTGACCCTCTAAGCTGCAATATCAGGATCTAGAGGTGCTCCAGTTTCAGCATTCTTCTCCAGCTCAGGATTTGGTCGATACAGAAATTGAGCAATTGTTATTAGGAGGGCCTTACCATACTTCTGATTTCTTGTACTATTTTGGCAAGGTCCCTTTGGTACTTAATTGCAGCTGAGGCTCAGAACTGCAAGAAACAAAAGCTAACTAGTGCTGATGCTTTAAGTCAATTCCATCACAAAGAGGGGTGTTTTTAGGGACTAAGTACTTACTACAAGGTTCTTGGCCAGTAACAATATATGTATTGTGTGAATTATATATACTTCATACAGTAGTATGACCAATCCTGAGTTCGTGGATTGTACTCTGAATCTTCAACCTCTGAGGTACAGTCATCCACCTGCTAATGATACACCCAAAATGAGAAATTAGCTTCAACAGATTTGAGCACAACCTTTCTCTACAAAAACTACATGAAAATCTCAGATAAATACCCTTCTATGACCATACCAAATTTCAGAGTGTTTGACCCACATTTCACAGAGAAAAACTAAGATTATGGGTGTATCATTGAGTGGTTTGACTGTATTTGGCTATTTCCAAAAAACAGTCCATTTTGTATGCTCCACAGCTTTGCCAATTCTGCCTCAATTGCATCCAAATTATGTACAGTGGTAGATATGAGTTTGTACTACTTATTACAACTTGTTTCATAGAAATCGGTCTAGTATTGAGCAAGATATCTGCTAGTCAAAAGTGTATCAAATGGGGGTGGTGTATCATTAAGGGGTGGATGACGTAGATCTAAAACTTCACACAATCTGATGGGAATGCTTTGGGAGAGCATGCATAATCTGAAGACAATATGAAGCACCGTCTTCAAATCCCAAATCTGCAGGGTAAGGTCATTGGGTACTGAGAGGTGTTTTCCATGTAGGTGGAAGGTCATGGCTTGACCCAGCCATCGTGGCCAACCTGGAGTTCATCAAAAATAAGGTGTTAGAAGAGATAAGACTGTGTAGAAAGAAAACTCTCAATGCGTCTTGGAGCCTGATCGTCTTGTCATGAGACCCAGTTGACTTTCATGGACTCAGCACCTCCACAGGGTATGGAGGGGGAAAGAAAAGGGATTGCCACAGATACCAGTTCCCACACAGAAGGAATAGATACTGGAGGTATGAATATGGCACATTTGATAAGGTTGTTGTGACCTTGCATTTCTGCCTTTAGTATGGATGGCTCTAGGTCTGTGATTCGGGCTGTCTAAAAGAAAGTAAGGAATGAAGAGTGTTCACAGATTGGGAATGAAATATCTAGGTGGCCATCTGAGCATGTTAAGAGAAGGCGACTGTCTGGGAAATTGGAATGACAGAACAGATCCAGTATTCATGTGGCCATATTGTCTCTAACACAATCACTTCAGTGAGGAGTTTAATCAAGCAAAGAGGGAGTGGGGTAAAACACACCTTGTTTGTAGATCCCACATTCTGACAGTATAACCACAACTAGATGAAATGACTTAATTTTCTCCTCATGAGAAGGAAACACTCAAGATGGAATGTCCATGTCGAAATTATTGTAGTCATCAAGGGACATTCCACAGGTTTGTAAACAGATCATCTGAACATGTCACTTTATCCAATCCCTTAGCCCACATGACCACTTGGCAGCACTACAAAAACACTCACCCAAATGTTGAATCAAACTGACAATCCAGGACTGCCTTCATATTGCTCTTTAACATCTCCAATTCCTGCAAATCCCAGTCCCAGATCTTCACTGGTGCGTCTACAGAAGCCGACGAAAGCTATCAGCATTGATTTTGTGGGTTTGTTAGGCAGCCATTCCTTATTTGCATGTTTCGAGCCATTGGGGTGGAGGCATGTGATGATCTTGAGCAAGGCATTATTCCACATCCTAAATCTGTGAATTGAGGTGTTGTTCATTTCATGAGGGACATAAAGTAGCAAGGTTAGAACACACCTTTTTTGCATCCTGATAACACTCATCCATTTCTTGACCAGCAACCCACTAGACGGCTTGACTTTGTTGCAACCTTGTCAGAGGAAAGTTAGACCAGTGATCAAGTAGTAAGGTGATGGAGGGGGGCATAAACACCAAATCCGAGGCTTCTTCTTGTAACTGGTCCAACATTTTTGTCAATCTGGGTAATCGAGCATCAATCTGGGCTTGTTAATGTCATAATGAATGTGAATGTTAGTGACAAAGACAGATGGATATATGTTACACATACAGAGTTGTTTGTTGGCGAGCTGAAAGTTGAGCAGCCATGGTGGAGGACAGGGTCACAAGAAAGCATAGCGAAAAAGACCCAACAACTTCCTTCATGAGCTCAAAAAAAGTCCACTACAACAGCAGCTGTTGAAGCCAACAATTCAACTCAGCACTATCCTCATCTGTCATTGCATTGTCCTCATAATGGTATTCTAGATCTCCCCCAATATTCGTTGGTTCAACACTAGGCCACAAAGCATTGCCCAGATCAAAGCTTGACAACAACAACAAAGAATCAGCTTGATTTGCTAGAAACCAAGGCATTTCTGTGAATGAGTAGATCACATCTCATTGTTGGTGGGTGTATCCCTGTCTATCTCCCATGTTGTCCATGCTCACAGAAGGAGGACCTTCTACAACAATCAGAGCTGGGGTTGCATTGTTGTCAATATATCCTTGCACCGGTATCTTCTGGCTCAAGAGCAACGGCTGCTGGATTTCAGTAGTGCCATGCATTCAGATGTTTGAATGGAGTAGCAGAGAAGGAGGACATGGAAGTTGAAGCTTGGATAGGGGAAGGAGGAATTCAATGGGGACATGACACAGAAGTCAGGTCCCATGTACAGGGACCAACACTGTCACATGTCCTAAGGGAAATCATAAGAGAATGTAAGAGGATGATTTATGAATGACAAAAGATTGGCTAACCTGTGAAAATGTGGTCCAGTGTGCCGAATTTCAGTCAAGCCTCTCAGTCTCATCAATGAGACTGAGTTTCACCCAGTCTGAGCAATCGACACCTAGACCCACTGTAATGAAAAGGTTTAGAGACATTGTGCTGAGGATCATACAGAAAAGTACTTATGTGCTTGGCCCATCAGGGCACTCATGCCTGTAACACAATCTCTCTCTTCAATGACCAGATCAGAGAAACCCAAGGGCTTGATCAGTGTGGAAGGCAGCCAGGAAGTCAAACATGTGCACCACACTCAACTGAGGTTTTTGGCATTCCACCCTTAAATAGCACTTGCGATTTTCATATGAATATCTAGGATATCTCAATGGATATTTCATTCTAATCCCTAGGATATTTCAATGGATATTTCATTCTCATCCCTGGGATATTTCTGTCAGGCACTGTTTTCAGGGTCCAGTGTCTTTGGAGGTGTCCTACTTGAGCATGATGTAAAAAACTGATAATGTGGCAATAGCAATATGTTAAGTCATGTCAATCCTTCAGCCATATCCACATGAACTTGTGACTATGTTTTGAGACAGGACAGTAGCTATGAATATGAAGGCATGGAATAGCCTTTCCTAATGTGAAAGATAACTTGTGCATAATGTCAAAAACTAATGCTGCTGGAAATATGTAAGGTCATGTCAATCCTTCAACCTCATCCCCATAATCTATACAGAGTCAAGACTATAAACTACATGTCAACTACAGACTTTTGTAGTCTCAAAAGGCAGACACTACAAATTCTTCTAATGAAAAAGCGCACACTACAAACTTTTGTAGTCTAAAAAAGCAGACACTACAAACTTTTGTAGTCTGAAAAAGCGGACACTACAAGCTTTTCTAATGAAAAGGCACACACTACAAATTTTTCTAAGACAAAAAGCAGACACTATAAATTTTTGTACTCTAAGTCCAACTTTTTTAGTCTTTTGTAGTCTTTTAGTGAACTTTGTAGTCTCAGTCCGACTTTTGTAGTCTTTTGTAGTCTATCAGTAAAGTTTGTAGTCTAAGTCAGACATTTGTAGTCTTTCATAGTCTATTAGTAGTGTATGTCTGACTTTTGTAGTCCATTAGCAAAGTTTGTAGTCTAAGTGAGTTTTTTGTAGTCTATCGGTAAATTTTGTAGTCTTAGGGGCATGCACCTTCCTTTTGTGGTCATTTTCCTCATGGTATGATGATTGTAGCCCTTTCTTTTAGCTTTCTGAATGTGGTGAAATCATGTTATTTGGATTTGTTTTCATGGAGAAAAATGCAAAAAAAAAAAAAAAAAAGCGGTGCTTTTGAAAATCCATTACCTCATATCTCCACAATGAGAGTACTTTAGAACATAATTGAAACAGATTCTAGAAGCTACAGTGCAGGGCTAGAATTTTTGTTTTTTTGACCATTTTTGGTAATTGGTCATGTGACCATCATCCCAACATCCCATTACATGAACCCTGATAAGTAAAATCATTCTTATCTTGGTTTTCTTTACTCTTTGGTCAAACCAGTTGATATATCCTTTTTGGGGGGTGGACCCTGAAGGTAGTGCCTGATGTCCTATACACCATTCATATTTTTTCCCAAAATTTCCGCTGTTTTCTGGCTATTTTTGGCTATATACCATATTGGGAAATGCACCCTGGACCCTGAAAACAACCCCTGATGTCATCACCAACAGTGAGCACCACTCCCTATTTTTTTCTGAAAATTCCCCTATTTTATTGCTATTTTTCATTTGGAAAAGCGCCCATTTCCTTATTTGGAAGTGCACACTGGACCCTGAAAACACTGACAGAAATGTCCCAGGGATGAGAATGAAATATCCATTGAAATATCCTAGGATTCAGAATGAAAATTGCAATGAAATATCCCAGGGATGAGAATGAAATATCCATTGAGATATCCTAGATATTCATATGAAAATTGCAATGAAATATCCTAGGGATAGATATGAAATATCCACTGAAATATTTCATTGAGGTGGGTCTATGCTTTCAGGAAATGGCACCTGGATCTTGTCGCACGATGGACAACTGGCCTTGAATGTTGTTGTGGACAGGCCCTGAACAAGATTCAAGTCACTGAATTCTCAAAATCCTCCATGACCTAATGTTCAACTTGAGGTTGGAAAGCGGACATGGGCTCTTGTTGATCGGGACCAGAAATCTGTGCACCAATTTGAAAATAGGGATAGGAGCTTGTCACAGTCATTGAGGCTGTGTCAGCAGATGGGGAGGCTTTACTGCCATCGGTTATCTTCAAGGCCAAGCGACAGAACCTTGCCTGGGCAGAGAACAACCCTTGCCATGCAAGGTGAGATTTGTACCATCTCTCCTAAGAATAATTAGCTGATTCAGAAGCAGTATTTCAATCTCACCGAATGGCTGGACAGATATGGATCTTGGCCTGAAGTGGCTAATGTACAACTTTCATCCTGCCAGTGCAAAGCATAACATGTCAGATGGGTGGCATATATTGATTCTTGATGGTCACAATTCTCATTGCAGTTATCCCTTTGTTGACTTTTGCAAAAAACATCAAATTGTTTCTGTACTTTTTGATGCCCTACATATTCCTGCAGGAATGGGTCCATTCCGCTGGATTCCACCAGATTCCACAGGAATAGAATGGAATCCACAGGAATGGACTGGAATCCTCTGGAATGGGCCTGGATTCCACCAGATTCTGTGTGTATATAAACTGACTTTTGTAGTCTATCAGTGTTATTATCCCTTTTAGGGTATTCACCTTCCTTTTTGGGTCAAATGTCCCACGATACAATAGTTGTAGCCCTTTCTATTAGCTTGGTAAATGTGTTGAAATCATATTATTTGGTGTTGTTTTCATGGAGAAAAATACAAAAAACAAAAAAAAAAGCAACACTTTTGAAAATCTTTTACCTCATATCTCCACAATGTGAGCACTTCAGAACACAATTCAACCAGATTTGGGAAGCTACAGTGCAGGGCTACAACTTTTGTTTTTGACCATTTTTGGTAATTGGTCATGTGACCATCATCCTGACATCCCATTGAATGAACCCTGACAAGCAGAATCCTCATTATCTTGAATTTCTTGACTTTTTGGTCATACAAGATCATATTTTCTTTTGTGGATATATATAAATGACCCTGACATGGACCCTGAAGGCAGTGCCTCATATTGTATACACATCATATACCAACTCTATTTTTTTTGTGAATTTTCTGCTATTCTTTTACTAGAAATACTTAAATTTCCTTTCTTGGATATGTACCCTGAACCTGACAACAGCTATTTGGAAATGTGCACAGACCATGTAAACAGTACCCCAACATTGTCAACAATGGTTAACATCATGTCTCTGCTGTTTTTCTGTTTTTCTTGTTATATTTGCACTAATTACCATATTTGGAAATGTGCACAGATCATGTAAACATTACTCCAACATTGTCAATAACAGTTAACACCATTTGTATACCTTTTCCCCTTCTTCTCTGATGTTCTGGCTAAATTTGCATTAATTACCATATTTGGAAATGTGCACAGACCATGTGAACACTACTCCAACATTGTCAACAACAGTCTACATCATGTTTATTCTTTTTTCCTGATTTTCTGGCTATATTTGCATTAATTACCATATTTGGAAATGCGCACAGACCATGTAAGCAATACCCCAACAAATCACCAATAGTGAGCACCATCCCTATTTTTTTTCTCTTTTTTCCCTGATTTTCTGGTTATATTTGCATTAATTACCATATTAGGAAATGCGCACAGACCATGTAAACAGTACCCCAACATCATTACCACCATCCCTATTTTTTTTCTGATTTTATTGCTAATTTTTATCTGAAAATATAGAACTTGCCACATTTGGCAATTTTTAGTGTTCATTCCGGTCACTGGATTCCAGTGCCATTCCATTCCGGGGACTGTTCTGGTGAAAATCCCGGAATTACAATATTCCGTGGCTGGAGTGAAATTTTGGCTGGTAAATTCCACTGGAATGGCACCAGAATCCACTGGAATGACTGGAATCCGGCAGGAATATGTAGGGCATCACTAAGACCTCAATTGTTTTGTTATGCCTGCCATCACACACCACACATCGACTTCAACCTTGTGATGTGGGTGTCTTTGGTCCTCTCGCTTCAAGCTGGAAAGCAGAAGTCAACCAGGCTAGCAAGGAGAATGTTGCGATAATGAAGTACAATGTCCTGAATGTATATGCCCAAGCCTGACTGGAAACCAAGGCATTTGCCTGCAGAGCTGTGTGTATAAGTCCACAAGTTTTATGAAAGGCCTTTCATAGATGTGTCCTGTGTTTTCTTTCTCATCAAGGCTATGTTCTTTTCATAAAATATAGGCAAGGCCACAGGGTGCTTTTCATAAGCCTGTGTGCTTTCAATAGGTATTTCATTCACTGGGTTAGGTGTATTCATTGCCTCTTTTATAATTAATGCTGTGCGCTTTCATTGAATATTTCATTAGGAATATTGGATGCTTTCATTGTACTTTTCATAATTAATGTTGTGCAATTTCAATAAATATCTCATTCCCTAGGTCATATTATGGTCCATCCAATGGGTCATTGGGAGGGTGGTCATATGACCAATTTCCAAAAATGGTAAAAAAACAAAAGTTGCAGCTCTTTACCATAGCTTCCTGAATCAGTTGGAATTATGTCCTAAAGTGCTTCCATTATGGAGATATGAGGTACAGTCATTCACTGGCTAATGAGACACCGAAAATAAAAATTGATAGGTGTGTCTAGGTACATATCCTCTGCAAAATATATGTGTACAAGATGGTGGACAAGGTTAATGTGAGTGTTGAGAGAAAAATTCGGCTGAAACGAAAGAGACTGGGGCCAACTGCACCGAAATCACTGTCAGGAACGGAAAGTGGACATATATGGGTGAATGAGACACCCACATTAGATCTGAGATCACCCTGATCTGGTAATCGGAGATAAGCCTTATCTGTCGCTGTTGTTGCTTTTGTTGTTGCCATTGCTTTCATCGTCGTCGTCGCTTGTGAAATGTTCCCCTTCCTCCTCCTCTGCAAGCCCTGTTCCAGTCCAGCCTGCTAGAAAGTCCTTCAACAATGGTGGAGGCACCCGTTTCGGAATTGCAGCCATAACTGGCTTTTGTCCAGCATTACCTCCACCACACCCATGTCCACGCCCGCGCCCATGCCCATGCCCTTGCCCCTCATTTGCCACTTTCCATACTGCCAACGCTTCCTCATACTTGGCAGTCTCACATTCTTTCAGCTCCTTTCATGCATCCTCAGCCTGCTGCCACTTCTCCTTCACTGCTTTCCACTCTGCTCATAAGTCCTTTCTATTCTCCTTTTCCCTTTCCTCTGCCTGACGCTCCTTCTCAAAATTCACTCGTTCCTCATAGAACCTATCCCCTGTCAAGACACGTGGTAAACCATCTGGAAGAGTCCCTTGCCACTTCTTTTTCTTTTTCTTCTCCTCCTGGAACTGAAGCGCACCCTTCACTTTCGCACAATACACCTCGTTCAGCAAATTCCCCACCTGCAGGGCGATGTTTCGGTTTGTGAGGTATTCATTACTTTTGTGGGACTCTTGAAGTGCGGCAAGCAGCAAGACCTCAGTCTCAGTCTTTGGCTCAATGGAGAGAAGAGGAGATGGTTGGGGGTGGGAGATAGTATGGGTGATGGTGGTAGGCATCGTATCATGGGATGTCGTCAATGTGGTTGAGATGAGGTGAGCAAGTTTGGTTTGTGACAGCCCTTCGATTGCTTCGTTGATCACATTGTGTTTAGTGTTTGATGGACCAGCGATCGGAGCTTCAGAGATGGGTTCGTCTTCCACTTCATCAATCTTGGCAAGCTTTCGTAACATTGTCGCAAGGACGTCGATTGCGGGGTCATCAGGGGGAAGAGGAACATGTGCCTCACATGAGGTATCCTTGCTTGGTGCGAGCATTTCTGCTGTTACGACGTTTGGGTTGAATGGCCACACCCCAGTCTTCTTGAAGGCGGCCTTGATATTTTCGGGGGTGAGTGCATGAACATGGGCTTTTCCATACACAGTGAGGAAGCTATTCTTATCCATGGCTGCCCCATTTTCTCAAAGCCACTTGTTGCGCTCCTCGCCAATCAATTTCTTGAGTGGAGAGAAAATAACCACGTCAAGGCCTTGATGGATATGGGTGCTATGTCAGATGTAGCATAGAACAATAATGTAGTTCTCGCGTGCGTAAATGAGAAAAGCAACGATGTAGTGAGAGTTGTGTCCATCAACCAGAAGTAGGTGATATCCTCCTGGCTTGACCTTGTGCTTTGTTTGTTGATCGAAGATTTTGATCCATTCGACGCCAATCTCGCCACATGTCCAACCTTTCTTTTGATATCCAATGCTACGAAAATGTCAGGTCAGAAAGAAGAAAAAAAAAAGAGGAAAACTCACGAAGCATTGAGAGGATTATTCTCTCCCCAACTGACTTGGTATGCAGAACCCTTGAAAATAACGGTAGGTGGTGTCGATGTTCCATCTGCACAGATGGTAACAATAACCATGGTATTTTCTCAGGTACCAGCCTTTTGCTGATACTGTGGTCCTTTCTGTGTGCGTGAAGCAGCAACGCGCTCATGCTCTTGACCACGCGATTGGAATCCAACTTCATCAGCCCCGAAAGTTGTCTCAGGTCTAATTTTATACATGGTAATTGTGTCACAAAGGAGATCCCAATAGCAGCCATCTGCATTGGGGTTAGCAGCCTGCGCACACAGCCTTTCAAGAGGGCGAGAATCCACCATTTTGATGTGATCGGAATGCCTCTGCATAAAATGGGCAGTCCAATTCTTGCCAACACCCTCATTTGGAAATTTTGTTCCAAGGCAAGCATTAGCAATGAGATTGACATGCTCTCTAATGTGGCGATGGTCCTCAGGCCAACTGAGCCGACCCATCTCCAGAAGCAAATTAACAACAACATCTTCCTCGATGTTTGTGAGCCACCGGCGATGCTCCTGAGCCTCCAGACGAGTGTGGCCACCATCAGATAAACGTGCCAAGGTAGCATGACTAAGGGAGATCTTGACACCTGTCTCATTGAAATATAGGTTCTCAAAATCTCTACAGATTTTGTGAAGCCCATGACGAGCATGATGGTTTGGATTTTTCAATTCGGTGAGATAAGCCTGGAGAGCATGTGACACGAGATCATCATGCTGCCGACGCATGACTGCAGCCTTTTCAGCTAGAGATTTGGGTCATCCAGGCATGGGTAAGGTGAAGAGCACTATGTGATTTGGATGCTGAAGTAGAAAAATGACACTGAATATAAAAACTGTTGAGAGATGTGCATGCATCCAACACATGTTTTAATCTACAACCCCTTGCACAGTCTCTGTGTTCTACATAGCCTATTTGAATGAAAAATGGATAGTTTTGAGGCTGACGGAATCTTTTAATACTAAGGCAATATGTGGATGTGAATTGCTCCCTTAATAGCTCCTCAAAACCATTGGTAGTCCATCAATGAAATTCATATTACTACAAATCAGCAATTTCTTTCGCAAAAAATTGCATATTTCATAGTTATTAGCCATTCATTTCATGTATTTCTTACATGAATTTATTTATACTACTCCTGTACTTCCAATGCAACTTAGTTCAAGGAAAAATGTATCCTTGTCATCTTAGGAGGACCCAAACAAGTTTCACTGTCTCATGGTCACATGGTGTCTCATTGGCCAGTGAATGACTGTAAAAGATTTTCAAAAGCACTGTGTTTTTTTTTTTTTGCATTTTTCTATGTGAAAAGAACACTAAACAACATGATTTAATAGTGTCTGCTTCTTCAGACTACAATGGTCCACTTTTTTCATTTCAAAAGTTAATAGTGTCCACTTTTCTGACATATAGTATGTAGTGTGGTTAACTATGTATATATAGGTCATTGGGGATATGATTGAAGGATTGGGATGAGTTGACATTCTGCCACTTATGAATAGTTGCTTTTGATGTCAGGTCCATGGCTGTTTTCCATACTTGCAATCTGTCATGTCTTTTCACATGACAAGTCACTATCCTATCTAATCAAAGGGTGTGCTTCATATGAATCCTGGATAGACATTGAAAAACAGACAGGACCAACCACCTATTTAATTCACTTTTGGTACCTTTAAATCAATCTACTCAAGGCTGACCCCAGTGGTGAAGGCTTGGACAATGACAACTGGTCTTGGTATTGAAAGACATGACAAGTTGCATTGGTAGGACAGAGAATTTATCCCTCCAAAAAAATCATGTGAAAATTGACTGTGGTCAGACATAGGACAGCAGATACTGATCTGAGTGGAAGGTTGACCAACATCAAAGATAGGATAGTGGCTTCTCATGTGAAAAGACAAGACAGATTGCAAGTATGGAAAACAGCCATGGACCTGACATCAAAAGCAACTATTCATAAGTGGCAGAATGTCAACTCATCCCAATCCTTCAATCATATCCCCAATGACCTATATATACATAGTTAACCACACTACATACTATATGTCAGAAAAGTGGACATTATTAACTTTTGAAATGAAAAAAGTGGACCATTGTAGTCTGAAAAAGCAGACACTAGTAACTTTTGTAGTCTCAAAAAGCGGACACTATTAACTTTTGTAATGAAAAAAGCAGACACTACAAACCATTGTAGTCCGAAAAAGCAGACACTACTAACTTTTGTAGTCTCAAAAAGCGGACACTACAAACCATTGTAGTCCAAAAAAATAGACATTACTAACTTTTGTAGTCTCAAAAAGCAGACACTACTAATTTTTGTAGTCTTTGTCTGACCTTTGTGATCTATGTCCAACTTTTGTAGTCTATGTCTGACTTTTGTAGTCTTTTTTGTAGTCTATTAGTAAACTTTGTAGGCTATAACTTACTTTTGTAGTCTGTCAGTGTCAATTACCCTTTTAGGGCATGTACCTTCCTTTTTGGGAGAAATTTCCCACAATACAATAGTTGTAGCCCCTTCTCTTAGCTTTCTAAATCTGTTGAAATCATGTTGTTTAGTGTTCTTTTCACATAGAAAAATGCAAAAAAAAAAAAAAAAAAAAAAACACAGCACTTTTGAAAATCTTTTACCTCATATCTCCACAATGGAAGCACTTTAGGACATAATTCCAACTGATTCAGGAAGCTATGGTAAAGAGCTGCAACTTTTGTTTTTTTACCATTTTAGAAATTGGTCATGTGACCACCCTCCCAATGACCCATTGGATGGACCATAATATGACCTAGGGAATGAGATATTTATTGAAATTGCACAACATTGATTATGAAAAGTACAATGAAAGCATCCAATATTCCTAATGAAATATTCAATGAAAGCACACAGCATTAATTATGAAAGAGGCAATAAATACACCTGACCTAGGGAATGAGATATTTATTGAAATTGCACAACATTAATTATGAAAAGTACAATGAAAGCGCACAGCATTAATTATAAAAGAGGCAATGAATACACCTAACATAGTCAATGAAATATTTATTGAAATCACACAGGATTGATTATGAAAAAAGCAATGAAAGTGCCCAAAATTCCTAATGAAATATTCAAGGAAAGCGCACAGCATTAATTATGAAAAAGGCAATGAATACACCTAACCCAGTGAATGAAATACCTATTGAAAGCACACAGGTTTAATTATGAAAAGTACAATGAAAGAACTGAACAGCTTCAATGAAAAATTCATAGAAAGTGCATGATAATAATTATGAAAGCTTCAATGAAAGCTCCTAGGAAATGTTATGAAAGGGTCCTGTGGTCTTTGCCTACATTTTATGAAAAGAACATAGCCTTTATGAGAAAGAATGACACAGGACACACCTATGAAAGGCCTTTCATAAAACTTGTGGACTTATACACACAGCTCTACAGGCAAGTGCCTTAGTTTTAGAGGTCTTAGCAGTGCCCCCCCTATTCCTGCAGGAATCCGGTCATTCCGGTGGAATGGAATTTAGCAGAAGGCCCTGCTAAATTGTTTATTCCAGTGTTTTCCATTCCGGTGGATTCCAGAATGCACACTGGAATGTTCCCCAGAAGGGTCTTCCCCAGAATGGGCAGGAATGGTTTTCTCCGGAATGAGCAGGAATGGGATTCCAGTCCAATCTGTTTATTTTATTTATTTGTTACTGTATTATAGTTTATTTATTTTCAATGGATCACAAACAATGTTTGTTTGGTGAACGTGCTCACCAAACATGGCCACTCTCTTCTTCCACCACCACCACCATACTCGTCGCCGCCGCCAACACCATGCCATCACCTTCACCCATAGCCACCACCGCCAATGTCACTCCTCGATCACCCATGGCCACCACGACCACCAACATCAACCATGACACCCTTCAACAACAACGTGGCGATGCCATGTCACGAAACGAGCACCGTAACCCACAAAAACACCCAACGCCCATGAAAACAACGCTCCTGGACACAACGCAACACCCGATGGGCACAAAACGATGCCCACCACCCATGTACACCACCAGCGCCCACGAAAACCATACCCTGCCCACGAAAACATCCCACCACCCACCGAAAAACACGAGTGCCCACCGAAAAACATGCACTGCCCACCGAAAACCATGCACCACCCACCGAAAACCATGCACCGCCCACTGAAAACCATGCACCGCCCACACGACACACGACAGCACCACGCCGCCTACCAAAACCACCACGTCCACACCAACACCACCCATGACGATGCCCTCAACGGCAACCAGCACCCATGACGACGGTGACAACAATGCCCACAAATAATGCAAAAACGCGGACACACAACAAAAACGCGAACACGCAATGAGGAGACGACAATGAAATGCAACACAACGATGGGACGCCAACATGGGACGATGATGGCTGAGGTCCCAGCCACACTCCCTCTCCCCTCCACCATTCCCTTCCTCCTTCCCCCTTTCCTTGTCCCTCCCCCTTGCTCCCTTCCCCCTTGCTCCACCATTCCCTCCCCCCTTTCCTCCCTCCCCCTTCCTTGTGCCTCCCCCTTCCTTCCTTCCCTCCTTCTTGTCCTTCCCCTTCCTCCCTCCCCTCCCTTGATCTTCCCCCTTCCTTGTCCCTCTCAAAAATATAAATACACCCCCACCTTGTCCCTCCCCTACCCCCTCCCTTTGAGATAAACTGTGTAGTGTGTGTAGTAGTACATTTCAAATACATTACAACTCAATCTATGACTTTTACATGTGAATTTTATAAAGAAATATGAGTGCCAAGTCATCAGGATAAGGTTGGAGTTGAAAAAAACTTACTCTGCTTGATTCCAGTCCTATTCCACTGGAATGAATCTATTCCTGCAGGATTCCCCTGGAATTCCACTGCAATGACCCCATTCCTGCAGGAATAGGTGGGGCACTGTAAAGTACTGCCATCGCTTCACAGACACAAGAAAACATCGGCCCAAGTGTTGAGATCCACAGGGAGAGGGTGCAGTGGGCCAGATACCATGCACACCTGGCCTATACATCCCCAGTGCATTTGGTGAACAGAGGATGTTGAATAAACCACAGAGCGCTGCAGCAGTGATACAGATGAAACCCTTTTACCCATATAAAATTCGATTTTAACAATTTCACCAATAAAGGTCATCTCTAATAAATACACTACATACAATTGCAATGATACAAAGAGTCAATGCACATACCCAGCTCAGTTGACTAAAAATGCAAATGCATGGAATCTGAAAATAGGACAAAGGCTTTGGAACTGGCAGCAGTACGCATTATGGCATTATACTTGGATCCTATCTAAGATTCACCTACCATGAAATAGAGCACAAAGAGGTTCTAGAGTAAACACCCAATGCAGGGAGAAGAATTGCACTACTACAAAAGGGTTTAGAAACACATAATGGATTTATTGTGGAAACTCATGTTTATACAATAAATACAGAAAAAGACGATATAGATGCTTAAACAGCATGTCTGAAAGAGGTCTTAGTGATGCCCTACATATTCCTGCTGGATTCCGGTCATTCTGGTGGATTCTGGTGCCATTCCAGTGGAATTTACCAGCCAAAATTTCACTCCAGCCACAGAATATTGTTATTCTGGGATTTTCACTGGAACAGTCCCCGGAATGGAATGGCACTGGAATCCAGTGACCGGAATTAGTGTTGCCAAAGTCCGATTTGGTCTGGTTCTGGTTTGGTTTTGCTGGTTTAGGTAATTAATTACAAACCTGACCAGATTAAACCCCATTTTATGGTCTGGTTTATCTGAAAAACCAGTTTGAACAGGATAAACTATGGTTTACAGCCCAATAAGGAAGTCGGAGTTTTAATAGATCTACTCTACAGGGACAGTCGAGAGAAGTGAGCGAATATAAGCATTGATATCCTCTGGAACACCATTCTCATCCTCTTCAGATGCCTCAAGGAACAAAATAACTTCTGCACAAGATGTTCCCTTTGAAAAGTCGAGGGATTTTCTGGATTTAAGAGAAAATTTGAGCATTTGCAGCATTTCCATGAGATCCTGATGGATGTGATTACGAAGATCAGTCATTGTCTCTTTTGCTGATGAAAATACACGCTTGCACGGCACCGCAGACCCCTGAATAGCGAGGTAATCCAATGCAGCCAAAAACAAAGTTGGATATTGAAGTTGATGTTCCTATGAAAATTTGTCATTTAGCAACTCAAAACACAATAATCATACACATCACCTGCCAATATGTGAGACTACATGTTCCAGTTGATGAATGATTGAGATATTGTGCAATCTCGGCATCAAGGGACCCAAGAGCGGGGTTGTTGGACCTTGTCAAACCCAAAATGTCATCAGCTGTGCGATGAGCTGTGGAATTTTGGAGAGAATGGCCCCGAATTGCTCGTGATCGGCATGGTGTATAGTCAGTGGCACGCACAGGCCATTGCGACTCGTTGGTGACTTGGAAGTTAGGGCCTGGCTCCCGAGATGATGTTTCTGTTACTCCAGTCCAATTTTCATAGTAAGGAAGGAGCTACCAAATAAAAATGTCAGCTATACATAAATTTTCGGTTTTATTTCTGTCACTTACTACATGGCACAAGAGGCTCTTAGCCTCACCAAATTTTTCGAGTGGGATATGCCAAAGCTTCATGGATGGATTTAAAACTAAGTATTCAGGCACTTCAGTCACCCACTGCCAACTGACTATTAGTCATGCAAACTCCATGTAAGTTACATGACTAAATGTCATGGACCATATCTATATTCTAGATATATATGGGTCCTAGACAGCCCTGAAATCTAAAATATATTCTTGAGACATGGACCCTGAAATGTCACACAAAAATTATAATGTCTGTGTCACACCACCAAAATATATTTTGCAAGTGAAATGCAGTAAGGATATATTTTTGGTGAGTGGACCCTGAAATGTCATTGTCACACCTTAGAAATATATTTTTGCCCTGGCTTGGCCTTAGGATATATTTTGTGAAACAGATGTGGTAAGGATATATTTTTCTGGTCTGTAGAGGTGTCAGGGGTCCTAGTTTTGGCAAAAACTTGTGATTTTTTGCTGTCTGGGGTATATATTCTGGAAGATTCTGCAATGAACTCCAGGGTTTTGGCACTATGTCTGGCATGTGCTCCCAGTATGTATGGTAGCAACAAGGGCATCAATAGCATCTGTGATCTACCTGAGTTGCTTGAGTATCATCCACTTCCAATCACACTACAAATACAGTCCATGTTGCAGATTCATTCATCTTCCTCTAACAATTTTGGGCCTCAATGACATGTGTGATTCACCTTGAAGCTATTCAGTCCAAGATTCCTGAGTTGCTTACAGCTATTTGCAAAAATGATGGCAGTAACTCAAAAATAGAAAGAAGTCACATCTATGATGGACTTAGAAAAATTGAGTGTTCTAGCTGTGTGCTCATGTGTTTTGTCCAACACTTTCCATCACCCTATGCCTTCTCACAGAGCCCCAATCAGTGCAGAGACCATTGATTCTGAGCTTGATGAGTTTTCTGTGACTTCTTTTCACAGTAGTGATGAAAGCACATCCAAATTCAGGCCACTCAACCAGCAAATTCCTCCCTCCTTGGCACTGACATCATCATGTGCAGTCTCACTTGACACTAAATACATCAATGGCTGCTTGGACATCATCATGGGTGCACTCATCCTCCTGCCCCACTCACCCATGTATGAAAAGCTCAGTTCCTGAAAAACATGACTGACACAGTTCTGAGTGCATATGACTCATGGCTGATGCAGTGGGGCACCAATACACTGCATTTGTGGATGACAACACATGGGTAGAATGTGTTAATGGTGGCTAGAGCCTGAAAGCAAGCCCTCATGTCGAGGAGGTGATCTATCCTGGATTGGTGGGGGATAAGAGGAGTGCGTTGGCATGGCAGATGCTCAATTTTTTTTCATGTTTCATTGTTAGGTGATATTTTGTGGTAGACTATGGTACTGAGACAAGCAAAAGTGAAAATGGTCAAATTTTACCAAGTCCATCATAGATGTGACTTCATTCTATTTTCATGTTACTGCCATCATTTTGGCAAATAGCTGTAAGTACTATACACTTTGACACTATGGATACAGTTCACACTCTGGAATTTTTTAGCCGCTTAGAAATCTCCTCCACTTCTGCCTTTACTTCAGATCTGAGATCTCCAGTTGCACCTTATCTGCATACCCCACCCACATCTGTATTACCATCCTTCACAGACAAGAGTTCATCAAGTTCTTTATTGTTTCTCTCCTTCTCTTCCTTTCTTCCTCTCCTCCTCTTCTTTTCTCCCTGCCTTCCTCCCTCTTTCTCTTGAGTTTTGATTGTAAATTTATGGACAATGAATTCTATTCACCATGTCATAGTATGGAGTCACACATATCTTTCCACTAAATCCTGAACCAAGATCTTTTTTTCAACCATATCATGAATCCAGATACATAATCTCTGAACTATATCATGAATATTTTAATTAGATGCTGTACCAAGATATATCTTTCAACTATATATTTAACCAGGATATATCTTTCAACTATATCCTTGAACCATGATATATCATCAAGATATATTTTTAAACTATATCCTGCACCAGGATATATATATTACCAAGATAAATTTTCAAACTATATTCTGATCCAGGATATATCTGTTTGATATATTTATGGACAAGATCCTGGAACAAGATATATACAGCACTAATATATATGTATCTGTAAGTTCCACAAGCAAAAGCTGCAATTTATTGAATATAACTACATAGATTTACATTGCTATTAACTATTAAATAAAGATATAGAGAATGGAGAGGGTGGGGTTGGGGCAATAAGGGAGGGGGGAGGGGGGTGGCAGGCAATGTAGGCAATGAGGGAGGGGGATGGCAGGCAATGAGAGAGAGGGGAGGGAGTGGTGTGTACTGAGGGAATGGGGAAGGGAGTGAGGGAGTGAGGGAGTGGGAGTGGGGAAGGGAGTGGGGGAATGGGAGAGGGAGTGAGGGAATGGGAGAGGGAATAAGGGAATGGGAGGGAGGGAGGGAATGGGGGGAGTGAGGGAATTGGGGAGGGAATGGAACAGGGAGGCAGTGACAGAGTCATGGGCAATAGCTGACCCCTCGTAGCCATTTGCAGGTGGTGCTGGTGGGTGGTGGGTGCTCATCTTCGTTCGTGGTGGTTGGCGCCCAACATATCTTCATCGTGGTGGGCGCTTAGCTTGTCCTCGTTCATTGCCGTCCATCGTTTGTACGCCCCGTCATCTCGTCGTTGGCACGCCCTCCCCCTCGTCGTCGTCCATCGTTTGTATGCCGTCATTGTCGTCCTTCATCGTTGTCGTCTTTCAGTGGATCCTTCGGTGTCCTCGTCACAGCGTTGATTGGCGTCTGTCCTGCTGGCGTCGTTTCGCGTCGTGATGTGGCCGCTGACGGGAGGCATGCCGTGTGCTATCTGTCAAGCACTGGACAGTGGAGGTGTTCCGTTAGTTATCTCATGAAGGGGGAGGGACTTACCATGGTCGACATAAAATGACGACGACCTAATCGTCGTTGTCGTCTGTTCGTGGTCGTGGTTGCCATCCGTCTTTCGTCTGTGCCACCTGGGGTCATTTCGCGTGGTGACGTGGCCGTTGACGAGCGGCATACCCCTTCCCTTGGGGGCGGTGTGGTGGTGTGGTGGGTGCTGGCTAGTTGTCAATCGCCAGTGGGTGGTCGACGGTTGTGCTTTTGTGTCAGTTATGTGGCTGGTCATAGAGGTGGAGGGCTTACGGGAACTAATATTAACTGACGACGACGTGATCGTCGTCGTCTGTCATCATCCGTTTGTGTCGTGTAGTTACCACATCACTGACTGCGACGTGGCCTGGCTCGCTCGTGGGGTCATTCGTGGCTTTGGGGCCGTATTGTGCGCCGTTCACCGATGTTCGTGGGCGCTGGTCGTTGATCGTCCTGGGCACTGGTCGTTGATCGTCTGGGCGTCATTGTTGTTTCAGTTGATTTGGGTTGTCGTTGTTGCTAGGCAGTCGTGGTTGTTCGTTCGGTATTGGTCTTCGGGCGGGTGGAGTTGTTTGCGGTGGTGGGGGTCATGTGACCTGGCATGGCGACGACGTGGTGTGTTGGCGTTGACGTCGACTGTGGTTGTGGGTTGAGGAAAGAAGTCACTCTGTCACAGAGTGTAATCTTGTAACATCACTTGGTGTGACATTGTACAAACTACCCACTCGTTCGATAGTAAAACACGCTGCGTAGTTTGTGGAACGTTCTTGGGGTAATGGTGGGCTGCAAGGGAAGAATTTCAACGGTGTAGAACTAGGCGGGTACATGTGAGAATATGAGCAAGAACGGCGAAATAGCAGTGATATTATTGAGGAGGATAAGCTATTAGGATAAAAGAGTTGTAGGAAAGGCAATGTGTAGTTTTCAAGCTCTGGTAGAGTTGTAGGGGGGGGATGTCCTTTAAAATCTAGCCTGAATGACATATCTCAATAATTAAAACATTTAAGGCTTGTCAGCCACCTCAAAAAATGACTTTTGCTGCCCCAATTCTTTGCATGCTTATAGTGTTCACTTTTTGGAACTGGAGATAGTTCAATGTTTCTGAGGAGTTAATTCAGCCACATAGCCCTCCATCAGTTCAGTCTTTGTACCCTCCCTAGAATTATGATTAAGAATAACCCTCCTAAAAGTGGTATAATAAACAGACAAATGATTGAACTCAAGCTTATCCTGTTATGTTGAACAACCATAACAATTTCTTTGTGGGGTTTGGATTCCCTGACATCTCAATGTATGGTGTCCTCTCTTTCTATTTTTTTCCTTATCTACTCAGAGTCAAGGACAACAGTACAGACTCTTGTAGTCCAAAGAAGGGGGCACTACTATGCCATTTCGATCAATTCGGCAGGCCATGTTATGTGTTACATGCCTGCCGAAATTTTGATTTCGGCAGATGGGGGAGACAACTGTTACATAGATTTTTTTCAGCAGATAGAGGACAATTTTATAGGTAACCTGAACCAAATCGCAAGGTTTACAATTTTTTTAACTCAAAACACTACATAATAGTTAGAGACCAGGAGATTTTTTTAATGATTTTTTGGTGATTTTCAAAGCTTTTTTTACATTTTTTTAATGGATTCGGCACTTGGCCAAAACAACCGTTACCTCCATTACATTTCAGCGATTTGGGAGGGCCCGTTACACGTTACTGCCGAATTGATCGAAATGGCACAGTAATTGGGCACTAAAATTTTGAAATGGGAAAGTGGACAGCTGGTACTACAAAGTTTTGTAATGAAAAAGCGGACAATGCTAACTTTTATAATGAAAGTAATTAAAGAGGGACACTATAAATTTTATAACGGACACTACAAAGTTTGATGCCAATGTCACAAGTCTGTGACATGGGCGTCTCTCTTCACCCAGTCAACCACATCGCCACCGACATCGCTCACCACAGCAACAACAGCATTGCAACACCACGCCGCCACCAGGAAATGACACCACCACGATGCGACAGCACTACGACGTGGCAACAGCAATGATGGGTGACACGGATTTCGGATGACGAACGGCGCATCATCTACTTGGTGAGTGCACACCAATCTCCCCCCCTTTTGTTTTCTGACAACCCAGGTGCCACGTCGCTGTTGGCGAAGTGGCAACCAAATGACGGACAACAAAATGTCGTCGTCCGTTGTTCACCTCCGTCCTTCGTCCCCAACCAACGTGCTATGCTAGGACATGTCTGTGACGACGTCACCTCATTGTGACAACCACATCACCACGATGCACCACGACAACCACACAACAAACACGTCACACGACGCACCACGAACTTCGGCACCCTGCTACGTCACGCAACTCCCACCCACTGCAAACATCCACAGCCGCCCAACAGACAAATGCTGACCAGCGCCAACAGAAAACGACGATCAGCACACGCCACGGCCCCAAAGCCACGAACTGACGTGTCAACCATGGGACACGTACGGACGACGGACAACGATGACAACAATCATGTCATCGTCTTGTCGTTGTATATTGATTACGGTGAGCACGCCACCGCCTCTACCACCACCCGCATACCTAACAGAAGCCCGCCCACTCCGCCAGTGGGTGGTCGACAGCTGGCACCCTCCACGTCACGCCTCCCCAAAGGGAAGGGCATGTCGCACGCCGAAAACGACCCAGAAACAACGGCCAGCACCCAGCAAACAATTGCGACTGCCCAGCAATGACGACAACCACAACAACGGCCATAACGACTGGTGAAGGATGACCAGCGCCCACGAAAACGACCACCACCACCCAGAAAATGGCCACCACGCACCCCACGGCCCCAGAGCCACGAACAACCCAACGAGTGAGCTGGGCCACGTCTCAGTCAGCAACGTGGCAATCACGCGACGCAGACTGACGAGGGGCGACGACAATAACGGCGTCGCTGTCATTGTTGTATTTTTCATTCAGTATGCACCTCCATTCCCTCCCCCCTCCCATACTGCCCACTATTATTCCCTCCCCCCTTTCACACTGCCAACTACTCCCTCCCCCCTCCTCCCTGTCTACCACCTCCTCCCTCCCTCCCTCCCTGCCTACCACCTTCCTCCCTCCATCATTTGTTACCACCACCTCCCCCCCTTCATCATTTGTTACCACCCCCTTCATCATTGCATGTCACCCCATCACCCCTCTTTTATTGCCTATAACCCCCTCACTCCCTCACTGCCCACCACCCTCACCCCTCTTCCTGTTAGCCTACCACCTCCCTCACTCCCTCTTCCCCTTGATTTACTATTTAATGTAGTAATGTAAATTTATGTAGTTTGATTGAATAAAATACACCTTTCTCTTCTGAATTCTACAGTATATCTTGGTAATATATCATTGTTCAAGATAGAGTTGAATGATACCTGGTTCAGGATATAGTTTAAAGACATCTTGGTAATATATACTGGTTAAAGATATGGTTGAAAGATATATCCTGGTTTGGGATGTAGTTTAAATATATATTTTGGTAATATATCTTGGTTCAGAATGTAGTTGGAAAATGCAATATATAGTTGAAAAATAATGTATCTTGATTCAGGATATAACTGAAATATTAATGATATAGCTGAGAAATAATGTATCTGGATCCAGGATATGGTTGAAAAATACATCTTGTTTCAGGATTTAGTAGAAAGATTTATGTTGGTTCAAGATATAGTTGTCAAATATATTCTTCAGTCCCAAATATACATCTTGCAGTAGTATTCATTCTTATGATTGAACCTATTATATCTCCCAAAATATGTCCCTTCCAAGAAATATATATTACATATTTGATGGAGTTGTTTGGGGTGGATGTTGATTTGCCAAACACCCAGACATTTTTGAACAACAAAGTACTTTGTGAACTCTGAGCAGCTAAAAAAATCTGTAATGCAAACCACATCCATACTGTCATTTGAAGTGGATAATACTTACAGTGACTAGGCAAAAGTCTTGCACCACACAAATAATTCTATATCCTCTCCAAGTTCAAGGGAATAGTTACCATATATATATGGTAATATACAGATATCCTACATACATCTTTGACATGAATATGAGATCTGGATCTCATGCCCTGCTCCATGTAGAAAAAAGTGAAAAAACTGGGGTTTTGAGAGTTTTACAGATACTTCATGTGAGGGTCTGAAAAAATGTGAAGAATTAAGTACTTGCTAACCCAAGTATACAGCACTTTGAATCATATCAATTGGATTAGCGGTTGTTGAGATATAGATGTAAGAAAAGGGCTTGTTTTGGTCAAATAGTCCATATTTCACCATATTTAACCAAAATAAGCCCTTTTCTTACATCTATATCTCAACAACCGCTAATCCAATTGATATGATTCAAAGTGCTGTATACTTGGGTTAGCAAGTACTTAATTCTTCACATTTTTTCAGACCCTCACATGAAGTATCTGTAAAACTCTCAAAACCCCAGTTTTTTCACTTTTTTCTACATGGAGCAGGGCATGAGATCCAGATCTCATATTCATGTCAAAGATGTATATAGGATATCTGTATATTACCATATATATATGGTAACTATTCCCTTGAACTTGGAGAGGATATAGAATTATTTGTGTGGTGCAAGACTTTTGCCTAGTCACTGTAAGCAAATCACAAACCTTGGACTGAATAGCTTCAAGGTAGCACATCATGGAAAATACAAAGAAGAACCCTATATTATGACATGGTGAAAAGAATTTGTTAGAGGAGAATGGAATTTGTTGTCCATGAATTTACAATCAAAAGTTAAGAGAAAGTAAAAGAAGAGGAGGAGAGGGAGAGAGGAAGAGAGGAAGAGAAAGAGAGAAATAACAAAGTTCTTTGTGAACTCTTGAGCAGCTAAAAAAATCTGTAATGCGAACTGCATCCATACTGTCATTTAAAGTGGATAATACTTAAGCAACTCACAAATCTTGGACTGAATATCTTCAAGGTAGCAAGAACACTTTGAGGTACCACAGTGCTGTCTGAAGGTCAGTTCCAGACATTTTCAATGGTGTGGCATATTTATGTGTTACACTTAGAACTATACAGATTAGTCAAGTAATGGCAAGCATGAAGGGAATTATGGCAAATACAAAGAAGAACACCACCATATTATGACATGATGAACAAAATTTGTTAGAGAAGAATGGAATTTGTTATCAAAAATTTATAATCAAGAGTCAAGAGAAAGAGAGAGGAGAGAGAGAGGGAGGGAGAGGAGGAGAGGAAGAGAGGAAGAGGGGAAGACAAAGAGAGAAACAGCAACATACTGTGTGAACTCTGAGCAGCTAAGAAGATCTGTTACGTGAACTGTGTCCATAGTGTGATTTGAAGTGGATGATACTTCAGCAAGTAATGTAGCACAGTGCTGTCTGTAGGGCAGTTCCAGATGCTTTCAAACAACAAAGTACTTTGTGAACTCTGACCAGCTAAAAAAACTCAACTGTTATGCTCATTTGTAAGTTGGGTATATTGTGTAAGAGCTGCAACAACCAGATCACATATACCATTGATGCCCCTCATTGTCACCTGTAATGCAAACTATATCTATACTTACAGCACTTTGCATATACTATCTCAAAAAGGCTTTTTAGAACATATTTACAGGAGATTGGAATGAGTTTTGGAACATGTTGTAGGGCAAAAAAATGTGCTGGCAGCAGGTAACCCTAATCTGAGGTCAGATGTTCTTCTCTTTCCCACAACTCGCATTACTGTCAAGCTTTTTGCAAAGCACTGTAAGCAATTCAGGAACCTTAGTCTGAATAGCTCCAAGGTAGATCACAGATGTCATTGATGCCCTCTATTGCTACCACATACTGGGAGCACATGCCAGACATAGTGCCAAAACCCCTGGAAATTATTGCAGAATCTTCCAGAATATATATACCCAAGACAGCAACAAAATCACAAGTTTTTTGCTGAAACTAGGACCCCTGACACCTCTACAGACCAGAAAAATATATCCTTACCACATCTGTTTCACAAAATATATCCTAAGGCCAAGCCAGGGCAAAAATATATTTCTAAGGTGTGACAGTGACATTTCAGGGTCCACTCACCAAAAATATATCCTTACTGCATTTCACTTGCAAAATATATTTTGGTGGTGTGACACAGACATTATAATTTTTGTGTGACATTTCAGGGTCCATGTCCCAAGAATATATTTTAGATTTCAGGGCTTTCTAGGACCCATATATATCTAGAATATAGATATGGTCCATGACATTTAGTCATGTAACTTACATGGAGTTTGCATGACTAATAGTCAGTTGGCAGTGGGTGACTGAAGTGTATTCAGGATGTAATTGTGAGATCGTAATGGCAAGCATATTAAACGTACTCATAGAAATAGTATATGCTGGAACAAGCTCAGTGTGGTGGTGATATGCATTGAGCTTCTCAATACCTTCATTGATGATATCCGAAAATGGGTGACCTAAAGAGGCTTGAAGGTCTCTCCATATTTTGACCATCACGTCGAATGAAGGTATTGCATTGCAAAGTGTCGGTGTTTTTTCAGCAGAGAGTTTTTGCTGGAAAGCATCAGGAACCTAGAGGGTATCTTATGAGAATGGATAAGATTAAATTTTGAAACTTGAACTTGCCAGAAGGATCTCTCGCACCATTGCGAGCACCTCCCACTCTGGATCTGAGAGCTGATATCTCTGCAAATCCTCAAATTCTTGTGAAAGAAAGAAATCTTCAAGAACCTAAACTCGAGTGTTGGGAACTTCGAATAAGCTTTATGGCTATCACGTACCTTTTCAAGAATTAGTGCCCTTTCGATCATGTATAGCGTTGAAGACCATCGTGTATCAACATCTCGCAAGAGTTGCAGTTCCAAACTGAGATTCTTAGCAATCTCAGCGAAATGCTGGCGGTGAAGAGAGGAAGCACGGATCTGAGCATAATTGAGATTAGACAGTGACCTTGAGAAGAGTCATGATATTACTTACCGCACGAACCAGTGCACGTAGTGTACCAATAGGATCACTATGTGTCATACCTGCTTCAGCACTCTCATCCTCGACGTAATTGGTGTGACTGGGAGCTGCCAAAACTGCTTTACATGAGAGGTTCACAATATGATGAAAATATCTATATACGTTGAACATGAAACTAAAAAAAATGCTCTACAACAAAATGGGTTTGTTACCTGATGCGATTTTCCACACGATCAAAGACTATTTCCCAAGCACACAATTCATGTTCAAGAGATGCCATCAGAGTATCATTGTTGGTGGCATTGTCCATAGTAACCCACCCGATCTAGCCAGCAAAAATTAAGATTTATTCATGCACAATATGGCAGCGGCACAGTTACTTTTGATGTGATTGAAAGGCAGTTGAGGATGTAGAGAATGGCCTGGGTGAGATGTTCACCTGTATGACGACCGGGAACTCGGTGAAAGCCTATCAGCTCCACGCACAGCTTCAATTCATATTGAGGCCCATTGGGGGTCTGCGTAATGTTCAGTACTTATCACTCCCCCACCTATTTCTACTGGATTTCAACAATTCTTCCAAAAAAGGCATTTTCCACCTATTGGACTCCTCTTGGACTCCTACTGGACTCCAACTGAACTTAGACAAAAAAAATCCAATGCTTCAGTTGGATTCCTGCTGGAGTATCATGCATTCTATCAATGTTTAATTAAGTCAGTCAGACCTTTTAAAACCTCCAAATTCCATACCAAACTTTCATTTAAACATAGATATTATATTGATAACTATATACACAAATATATACAAAAATTCACCTATGGCTGTAAGGCTATGCCTTGTATACTGGACCCATCCACCTATACCTATTGCATCGAGCATGGATCTAACCATGCTCTTTGGGATATGGACTAGTCCAGGGAGCCTTCACAGTTATAATCTAGGGTATTCCTAGTTATCCATTGATGTCTATATTTGTTTCTCACTCAATATGTCAATATCTGCAAACAAACCTCTGTTTTGGGCTCCACAACAATATTTTTGCTTCTGCACGGTTTCTGTCACAAAAAAGCTTGGCAAATCATTCCAAATATGTCCTGTATGTTATTTACCTTTAATAGAATTGGTTCCTCATCTGTCTGTATGTCAGAAATAGATGGATTGGGTTGACCGACTTTGGATGACCTTCAGGGATTGGTGCTCCCAGACAACAAATGTAAACAATTCCTAAAGCTTGTTCTGAGATCCTTTGTGCCCTACAAATTTGTGCTTCCTAGTCATACCTCTGAAACTTCACCAGATATATATTTGATAATGTTCAGACCACTTCAGATAGTTTCCCTTTGTTGAATTGGACCGAAATAGCTGGATGCAACGAACCCTTTTCGGATGACTTTGGGGCTTTAGACGTCGTTGGTACACAATTGTAAACAACATTAAAAGAAAGTTGAAAAAAAGTCTAGCTACTCTGCCACACGAGATACAGGCAAACCCAACAGTAAAAAGAATTCAATAAGGTTCCTACTAATATATATTAAAGGAGAACTGTGAAATCACTCCTCGACGACTCATGAAAAAGAAAAACATTCCCCTTCAGCCTCATCATCACAGCCGCCCCATCCAGCACTTGGTGCCATCCCTCGCATCTGCCATCCTATCCCCTTACATCTGACGTGTACCCCCTTGCACACGCAAGCGAAGGTCGTGCACCCACTTGCATGGATCGGCTCCATGTCGTGCATCTGCAACACATTAAAAAGTTGGAACAAGACTTTCAGGTGTGTTATTTCACTCAAAATTTGACACTGCCTGTCCTAATATTTTTTTACATATGCTCTGAATGCTGGTAGGCTATACCTGGGATGTATTAGCTTACATACAGTTGCTGGAATGATATGTTTTTGACATTCAAAGACAGAAATACCCCTTGCTCTACAACTTTTAGCCAACTTCAGATAATGAGGCAAGTCCAAAATTGTAAATGGAACATGCTGAGATATATTATGACTGTTCCCTTCCTCTCCTTGCTTAATTTCACTTGTTTTTGGCATATTTGAGAGATTTGCATCTGTTTGTCTGCAGCTTCAAACACATCATCCAAGTTCACAATGTGCCATCCATCCACTTGCAAGAGTGCCATGAACATGAAAAATGAAAATTTGGGCTATGTTGTAAACTACTAAAATGTTCATGTTTCATAAAATTCATATGTGAAGGATGAGTGCCGTGCTTTTTGAGGCTGGGTACATGGAGGCGCTGTTTGTATTTATGTGGCAACAGCTTTGTTGATGGTTATTTGTTGATCTGAAGCCCCAAAGAAAGAAAGGTCATCCAGAACATGACTTGCGCATCCATCATTTCTGCACCTCTGATTGAGGCGGAAATTTTTTGAAAAAATCGGAAATATGTTTCTATGTCACCTGGTAGCTCTGGGTAGCTGTAACACAAGGATTGAAGAAGAAAAATGAGATTTATCACAATTGGAATATTCTGGTGAAATGCAGCTTTTGCAGAATGATTTTGATATGGAAAAAACATATGTGGATGCTCTTTAGGCAAGAAAAACATACACAGAACACAGAAAATATACAAGCCATTATCACAGATCCAGAATGTACTGTTTCTAAGAATTTTCAATCACAAAACATATCTGAGCTATATTTAGATTTGTAATAAATCACAAACATTCTGGATCCCAAAAAAAACATATGTGGATACAGGAAAACATACCAGTCATCAATGCTGATCTTGGATGTACCATTTCTGAGAATTTTCAATTTTAAAACATCTTTGAACTATATTTAGATTTGCAAACATTCTAGATCCCAAGACAAAACATATGTGGATACAGGAAAACATACCAGTCATCAATGCTGATCCCGGATGTACCATTTCTGAGAATTTTTAATCATAAAACACATCTGAGCTATATTTAGATTTGTGATAAATTACAAACATTCAGAAAGAAATTGAGGCTAAAAATAGATGCTGTAAAACTATATTCTTTCAGAAAACCTATTCTAGGAGTATATTTTATTATAGGTGGAATTTTATAGAAACATTTTTGGTATTAAAACAGGTGCTGGAAATTCTTGCTTTTTGGCAAGCAGACATATCCATGCTCCACGCAATAGAAAAAAGTGGACAGGTCCAGCACAATTTGGTCAATTCTTACAGCTAGGGCTGAAAAATTCAATAATCTAGTGTGGTCAGGCAGGGGGAGGGAGGAAGTGGTGGGGAATGATGAAGGGGGAAGGCAGGGGAAGGGAGGGAGAGGGAGGGGAAGGGAGGTGGGAGTGATGGAGGGGGAGGGAGGGGAGAGGGGGGAGGGAGAGGGAGGGGAGGGATGGGAGGGATGGAGGGAGAGGGATGGAGGGAGAGAGAGGGGAGGGAGGAGGGGGGAGACAGGTGGTGTTCAATCTCATCCATGGGCAGTTGTTCTTGTGTGTGGGCAGTTGTTCTTGTGCATGGGCAGTTGTTCTTGTGGGCGGTTGTTGTTGTACACAGGTGGTTGTTCTTGTACATGGGCAGTCGTTATTGTTGGCATGCGTGGGGTCCATGGTGTGGGCAGTCGTCTTTCGTGGGTGGTCGTCATTTGTCCCTCGGTGTTCTCGTTTGGGTGCTGAGTCATCATTTGTGGGTGCCGTTTTGTTTGCATGCATGGGCGGGCTGCTTTTCGTGGGTGGCGGTCGCCGTTTGTGGGTGGTGGGTGTTCTTTGAGGGCATTGGGTGTTTTTGAGTGGGTGGCAGGTGGTTTTCATGGGCAGTGGGTGGTTTTCGTGGGTGGTGCGGCTCCTGCGTGTGCTGTGGAAGTCGTTCAGAGAGGGTGGGGTTGATATTTATGAGCAGTGTCATAGTCTAGAAGAAAAAAATGACGATGCACGACAAATTGAAATTTGTCGTGCATTGTCTGGGTGCCACGTCACTGTTGTGATGTGGCACCTGGCATGGGCTAAATGGTGTGAGTGAGGGATGACGTGGGATATGGGACAGCATACTTACAGATAATGACGATGAACGACGAATTGAAATTTGTCGTTTGTTGTTTGGTTGCCATGTCGGGCATTTGTCGCTTTGTTGTTGTTTGTGCATTTGGCATTGTGGGTTGCTGTTGTGCCTTGCTGGGGTGTCTGTTGGCCAGCGTGGTAGTCAGCGGTGGTTGTTGATGGCGTGGGTCAAAGGTGAGCGTTGTTGGGGTGTTGTGGATGGGAGTGGTGGTGATGTGGAAGGTGTTGGTTGATGCACTGCACGAAATTCCCACTCCCGGAATTTGCCAGCATCCTTTCTGGGAAGGTAAGCCCACAGGTGGTATGTAGAGCGTAAAGTAAAGGGTAATATGAAAGCCTATGTGGTGCAAGTGGTAAAGTGCTCATTCTATATAATTTTGCCTTGTCCATGAGGTCAAGTGTTCAATCCATGCAAGTTGCGCTTTTTTTAAATATTATATAATAAGATTAATAGTGACAAACTACTGGACTTACTGGACTCCTAGTGGACTCCTAGTGGACTCCTTGTACTGGACTCCACTATACCCATTCCTTAGGAATCCTTAATTCCTTGTGATTTGGGATCATTCCAGTAGGACTTAGATGCAAAATTTGTATGGTGTTCAGGCAATATGAAATTGGCTGGAGTCCTAGTAGAATCCAGTAGGAGTCCAGTAGGAATAGGTGGGGGAGTGTAAAGAGCTCGTAATGTTTGTCTCAATCCAATGGGTGGTGACAGCTATGAAAGAAGCAAGATTGGAATCAGACCACATGTCGGTGGTCACGGAAACCTTTCTGAGAGCACGCTATTGGTGGTATGATGATAAATCAAGTCCCCGCCACAATTGAGATTAGCTGGACTTTATGTACCTTGATCTTGCTTTTGAGGCTTGCCAAATGTTCATCCCAAATCTCCTTAATACGATTCCGAATTGTAGTTCGATGGGGGATGTCAGAATCCTTGAGTTCTTCCCGCAGCAGCATGAAAATCCTACGCAGACGAGGATTCTCAACCACATTCAAAGACTGAAAGACAAAATCATAAGACCGAGTACCATGCCCCAAATAAATGAATACTTACCTGGTCATCTGCAATAATAAACTCTGTAATAGCGTCGACAAATGCCTCGTAGGAATACTCTGGCATATCAGGTGGCCTGTCACCCACCCCGGCATTTGACTGGGAAGTGCACTGGCCTTTTGATGTGCGATACCTAGCTACTGGATCCTGTGCCTTTGCTGCTGTAATCGGAATCTTGAATTCATCACAACTATCAACCCACATGCTGATATGATGTGTAAAGAGATGTGTACGAAGAGTACTTGACCCAGTGTTGAGACTGAATGGAAAGATTTCATGTGTGTTGTCCACAGTATGTTCGTGTCTGCAGTCCAAAGCCCAGTTCAATACATACTGAGACACCCAATAATGACTTACAGTCATCCAGTGTACTTTACACTCCCCCACACATTCCGGTTGGACTCCAGATAGACTCCAGATGGGTAGGTTGGACTCCAGATAGACTCCAGATGGGTATCTGGACTCCATATGGACTCCGCCTACAATACCAACAAAGCTATGTATTTCAGGATCACGCAGCCGGAGTCCATCTGGAGTCTGCATAGACTCTGTCTGGACTCCACCTGACTTCAGATGGACTACACTCATTTCAGACTGTCTTAAGGGATTTACTGTTTGAGTGCAGTTTCAAAAAAAAACATTGACTCCAATACTATATAATACATCCAATACTACATAATACACCACTTTAGTCATCATCTTCCACATCCCAATGTCTCTCTATAATAGTTTCTTCACTATCATCATCCTCATCATCATTAATTTGAATGATTTGGCGAGGCTCTTCATGCTGTCCTTGCTTTTGAATAACATGCTGAGTGTGATAGAAAAGCATGGTATGCAAAAACCAATCAAAATTTCCAGTTTTCATTCATTTGAGAATGGACTCAAATCCTCCAAGCCAAGAATTCAATTGTTCACATGCCTAAAATTGAGTCAGTCAAATCAAATTAAAATTAATAAAAATGCATAATGCATACCTGTGTATTAAATGCCCATTGAAGATATGGTCGACCATTCTTATCATGAGCAACTTTGACAAGATTTGGAGCAGAACCATTTAATGGACCAGGGTTACACCATTTGTGGCACAAATAATCCAATGTGCGATGATTGATATAATGATAAGAGTCAACAATGAAACGTGTGGTTTTCTTCCATCTATCCCAGCTTCCATTTGCAATAGCTGTTCTAAGTACTCAACAAGCTTTATCAATGCAAATGTAGTGTGGTCGAGACTCCTCAGTAGGATATATTTTCTCTAACCAATTAAGAATGTTGGTTGGAGACTCAGCTCTGTCAAATTTAACCCATGCAATTACAACACCACATGGTGCTGTAATGGTTTCAACACAATAAAATCTGGCTGCTCCAAAATAATTGTGTCGTGGAATTATAACATCATCATCAGCATCATGGGGCTGAACAGTTTGGCAGAGACCAGGCTCCCAAGCATTTCTTTCTTCTGGTCTTTGTAACATCCTTTTTACTCCAAGCAAGCTTGAACGACTGTGGTCAAGTTTGTATTTCTTCCATTCTGCTTGGTGAGAGCGGCATGCCAGTGTATTTTCAACTCTATCTCGAGCACAGTCATGGATACGGCATCTATTCCCATATTCTCTTTCATGTTCCTCACAAAATGCCCCCCCCTCTTGTATTTTGTAAGTCTTTAATACATCCTTCTGCTGCACAGTGCTAAAAAGAAGTCAGCATCCAGTTTCTAGAAGGCCAAGTAAGTTTAATTACCTGAGGGCCCATCACAACACCATCCAAAATAATCATTGAACAATCAGCATCATCATCACTGACATCCATAGCATTGGGATCAGCATTATTGAGATTGTTTGCTCTTAATTGGGCTGCTTGTCCCTCTCTTGTAGTATCTTGTGCAGATAAATTTGCATATTCTCCTGTTAAAACAGGTACAGTAGAATTTTCATCTGCTCCATCACTGCTGCAGGATCTTCATTGGCCATAAAATCTGCAGTGTCTTTATATGGTTGACAGCACTTAGAACATGAATGCTCTTTTCCTGGCTCTATTACCCCTCCATTTCCTAATTTCTCAAATGCCTGCTGGGTAACTTCTTCAATGTTCAAGTTGTCAGGCAACTCCAAATTGTTGCTATTTACACTTGCAATTGTTCTGATTGATTCCTGAACAAAAGCCTGCCGAATATGACACTGGGTAACTTGGACCTTGGAGTCAGTAACTGAAGCACAAGTAGATGCTGCTTGACTTGGATTGCCATCATGCTTTGGCTGCCGTCCACGAGAATTTTCTAAACAGTTTACTTAGCACTAAGTCATCGTAATAATACATGATATATAAATAAAAATAAAAACATGTTCACCCATGATGGATGAAGGATGGACACAAGTCCCTGACATCTCAACTATCAGGATGGGTGGTGGGTTACCTACCATCCCGACGTCGAGATGAGTTTTCACAGTCAGGATAGGTGATCCACTATCCTGGCTGTGATAAGACATGGTAGCGTTAACGCACCTGTGTTGTTCTTATCTGCATTACATTGGCTATCTACATTAGCGTTGGGCTTCCCCATGACCATGCACGTGGTGGGCGCAGCATGCTGACGTGTGGCCACATTGGTGCTGATGGTGCTGGTGTTGACGTTGGCAGGTGCGACACGCTGGCGTGGGGTCGTGTTGATTGTGTTGGCGCGCGCATCGCGCTGACACATGGCAGTGTTGGTGCTGGGGGTGTTGGTACTGGCGTTGGCGGGCGTGGCTTGCTGACGCGTGGCGGCATTGGTGCTGGGGGTGTTGGTGCTGACGTGGGCACGCTTGGTGTGTGGACAGATGGCACTCCCAGTGTTGATGTGCTGTTTGTCGTGTTGTTTGTCGTGCCGTTCGTTGTCCTGTTTGTCGCGCCATTCATCATCCTGTTCGTTGTCCTGTTCGTCATGCTGGTTGTTGTTGTTGTGCTGGGTCTCTTCGGGTTCTTGGTCTTTGTTTGGTTCTTCGTCTTTGTTGGGTCCATTCACGTCGTCGCTGTTTGTATCTTGGAGGGGGTGGTTGTCGTCGTTGGTTTCATTGGGGCCACCACATGGTTTGGCAACCTGGCGGCATTGGGTAGTGGAAGTGGGCATGGGCTGAGCAGGGGTCGAGTCGTCAGCTGGTGTGGGTTGTTGTCCAGAGGTGGCATCGGTGCGGTGAAGGGATCGACGTGGGGGTGCGACACTGATGCCGCTGGTGGACAAAACACACTCGGCACTAGAATAGAAATGAAAAATAAAAAAAGGATGAGGGGAGGGGATACGTACAGGGTTTGCTTTGACCTGGGCGGCGATGCGAGCGCCGCATCTTCTCGATTGCAGTCCTGGGCGGTTTTCCTGTAGAAATCGTTAGTGGCGAGGAATTGGGGCAAAAATCACACCCGATCAATGGCAATTGTCATCGACAATTGCCATCAATTATGGGCGTACGCACCTTTGGGCAGGTGCCTTTGCCCGCCCTCGCTTTCCCCCCTTTTCTGCCCTTCCTTTGGTCTCCATGGCCTGCTCCTCATCAGCCCACTGGTCGGAATCTTCTTGCTTGTTGTTGTTGTTGTTGTTCTGCCTGCGTTGGCTGCGTTTGACTGGCTGCTCATCAGCATTTGACACTTGCCGCTTCCTCGACTTTGCTGGCGTGGTCTTCTTTTTCGCCATACATGTGTCGTGGTGGGTTTAAATGAGGTGTGATGGTCGGGTGTGTCGAATGAGGTTGAATATGGAGGGAAGGTGGTGGTGGGAAGACGAAAGACGACGACGTGGTAACAAAGCCAACATGTTTGGCCAGCTTTCAGAACGTGCCAGGAGCGAGGGTATATCATGTGTAAATATTGCACAGGTAATAAAGCCTTCGTGGTGTAGTGGTTTATTGTGGTGGTAAATGCTGCCCAAGTGATCGAGTGTTCAATTCCTGGTCATGGCATTCTTTTTTCCTTGTCTAATAATAACAATAATAAATAAACAGAAATTGTAAACTCCTGCTGGACTCCATATGGAGTCTGGCTGGTTGACTGTGTTATGAGGTGGAGTCCATGCAGTCCAGATGGTGGACCTGGAGTCCAGGTGGATTCTAGACTAACATTTGGCTGGGTTGCCACCAAAGAAAAAATTAGAAAAAATACTGGATGAACAGCAGTAATCCATCTGGAGTCCGCCGGAGTCCATCTGGAGTCCAACCAGAATATGTGGGGGAGTGTAAAGTCCTCAGTCATCCACCTGCTAATGATACACCCAAAATGAGAAATTAGCTTCAACAGATTTGAGCACAACCTTTCTCTACACAAACCACATGAAAATCTCATAGAAATGCCCTTCTATGACCATACAAAATTTCAGAGTGTTTGACCCACATTTCACAGAGAAAAACTAAGATTATGGGTGTATCATTGAGTGGTTTGACTGTATTTGGCTATTTCCAAAAAACAGTCCATTTTGTATGCTCCACAGCTTTGCCAATTCTGCCTCAATTGCATCCAAATTATGTACAGTGGTAGATATGAGTTTGTACTACTTATTACAACTTGTTTCATAAAAATCGGTCTAGTATTGAGTGAGATATCTGCTAGTCAAAAGTGTATCAAATGGGGGTGGTGTATCATTAAGGGGTGGATGACTGTACTGGCAAAAGACACAAAAACACCCAGCATTCGTCTCTCACGGAGCCCTTCAAACCGGATTAAAATTATCAGGCAGATACCTGGGTAAAGGAGTTCAAACAACTCGTTAGCTTGATATGGATTACCTGGATAATGGACACATCCCTCGGTCCCCTGGTATACCATACCGAGTTTTTTTCTAGTTAAATTAATCTGCTTTATGACTGAAATAATCTGGCATTGAAGCAAGATTCCTGTTTTAAATTAAAATGTTTCACGGGTAATACAGGCTGGGTTGAATAACCTGAGGAGCTGATTATTTTTCTCAAGGAGAGACTATGGATTTAGGCTCATTTGGCTTTGCATTGTTATTTGTTAACCATGTAAACTTGCCTTGTAAATTGATTCGGTAAGCAGATACATATTGCATGTCGCTTGAGGCCCCAACTACTGATTCTACTCCACTTCTGCTTCTGCTGTAACACGACAGCGTTTTCTCATGCTCTCGTCGCCACTCTCATCCTCATCTTCCTCGTCTTCATCATCATCATCCTCCTCATCCAAGCTACTCTCTGAGTTGCTGGCTTTGTCAGCCTTGTGCTTCTTGTTCGCGATGCGACGTTGGCCATGCAGATACAACTTTACCATTTTGGCAATAGCCCAGTTGGCAGGGAAATGTTCATGGGTGAGGTAGGGAAATTCCTTACGCACCTAGAATTCAAAGTATGTTAGTCAAGGTCGAGCCATAAGAACACAACCATGCTTACCCAGCGGAATACTTTGCCAAGGCTCTCTGCATCTTGTTGGCGGTATGTAAGTTGGAAATCGAGGTTGGCGTGAACGGTGCTTCTTCGTGTAAGACTCTGTGACGGCAAGTTAGTCACACATTGACAGGTAACACAATCCAAACACCCACCAAGATGTTGTTATACATCTTCCTGTTCTCTTTTCCCTTGTTAAGCTGCATTGCCTCTATCAAGATGAAGCCATTCTTGCGGTCGCCAGCCTCTCCCTTTGGGCACTGAATCATCTGGACCTTGTCCTTGATCTTCTTGTTGTTGACATCAATCTTAGCTGTGAGTTGTTGATCATCCTCGACATTACTGACGGTTCTTGTCCTCTAGAACTTACCCTGCATCAGAGTGATTGTATTCCACAGCCTTGCATTTTCCTGCAACACATCAACATCATCTCCAGCAGCAGGAGTTGAAGGGACTGTGGTTTTCGTGGTAGTGTGTCAGCCTGCCACTGTGACTTCGTCAGCACTTGCACTCGCAGTTGCCACATTTTCTTGATCCTTGTGTGGGCGGCCTCGCTTGGCGACAGGGGTAGCTGAAGGTGGAGCTTGACCAGACTTTGGGGTGCTAGGAGTGGCCGCATTTGCGGCACTCTTCTTTGTTTTGCCCATGACTGTTGAGGGAAGCGGCGAGGTGATGGAAGGCAAGCTCGTTGGTGGTGGTGCTAGGAAGGAAGAAGAAAGGGGAAGAGTGGTATGTTTTATTCTGTTGCTAAACACTAGTAGCTGCCATTTACATCATGTAACACCTGGCATGTACCATAGAAGTTCCTGCTTAGCTGCCACAAATGAAATGAAATGAATTTTCATTCATTCATGGCACCTGTTTCATTCCAAGTCATTCTCATTCATTGCCATGGACAATGAAATATTTTTTGCTTCATTTCATTTCATTTCGATTTTTTCTTCATTTCTACTGACAAGAATGAAATTTATTTTGTTTCATTCATTCCTGGCAAATGTTTCATTTTTTCATTTCATTCCTCCATGGCAACTGTTTCATTCTTTGCTTCATTTCATTCATTCCTGGCAACTGTTTCATTTCATTTCTCATTCATTGCTGTGGAATTTTCATTTCATTCTTTTCAGGCAGTTATTTCATCTTTGTTTCATTCTTTCAGGCAACAATTTCAATGTTTTAATACACACCTAAATAAGGAAATGATATACAATTATGCTTGATATGTGTTATGCCCTACTGCAGTGGTGTGGGGGGTCATATGGGGGTACTTTTGGATTTGAGGCTCAAATACATAACAAGATAGACATGCTGTTGCCAATTAAGGCATTTAAATATTTTGCATCAATTACATAATCATTTTCCCAGCTCTAACAATGAAATAGGCACCTGAGAAGAATGAAGCAAGGAATGAAACAGTTGCCATGGTGGAATGAAATAAAAAAATGAAACAGTTGCCAGGAATGAATGAAACAGAATAAATTATCAAGAATGAAACAGGTGCCATGAATGAATGAAAATTCATTTCATTTCATTTGTGGCAGCTAAGCAGGAACTCCTATGGTACAGCTCAGGAGTACATGATGTAAGTGGTAGCTACCAGTCTGCTAAATGATGTTTTCATTGCTCAGTGGAGTCATCAGGTGATAGAATGTTGAACTACATATGTGTTGTCCCTGTTCGTACTTTGAATTCAATTCTACTGCTTTTTTCGTGAACATACCGTCTTGCCTGAGGCCTTCAGCAACCACCAACAATGGCCAGGGATTCTCAATCCAAGCGGCGCTGCTCATGCGGATGTGATACAATGGTAACTCATCGCACAGAGCTTCGTCATCACCAAGGCATAGCACCAGTGCATGTTCGGGCTTCAGCAGCTTCAGTAGCCTGCAAGTTGGAGCATGTGGGACAAAGGGCATTGGGCAAGGCAAAAAAGTCGACAGTGTGCAAAGCTGCAAGAGTTGTCAACAAGGTTGTTTTGCTTGCGAAATCCATTTCCCACTCTTTATCTCCAAATCTACAACAGCAGGATGACGCAACCAATTTCGACATGCTTGATCACTCTGCACCAACCATCGTGGATCACACAGTCCAAATGGATGTTGATGTACCAGAGCCAGAAATTGGAATGGACATAATCGATGATATCCGCAATGGTGTTTGGTCAGACCGTCGTCATCACACGACGGTAGAGGAGGTGCCAGATGAAGATGATCGTGGTTTTGACCATCATGACACTGATTCGGATAGTGAAGATGGAGAGGAGAGTATTTGCTCTATGCCGGATGACGATGAATATGGGCCGAATCTTGAAGATGAGATGAATGAGGAGTGGGAGCGGCAACTTGCAGAATTTGGTGTGCTTGTATGGGTTTTTCTATTCACGAAAAAATCTCAATGATCTTATTTTGTAGTGGAGGTGTTTACTGATGAAGAAATCCAGATGCTGTGTGCCTTCATGTTAGTAGTCGAAGATCATCTCTCAGACCACATGTATGAGCGTATTAGGTGCACTTTCCCCAATTCCAATATCAGTTCTTTCAAATCGATGAAATCACGAGTTGAATTTTTGGCTGCTTTCAAGCCTGTCCCCTATGATTGCTGCATCAACTCATGTTGCTGCTTCGTTGGACCTCATGAAAAAGCTGATACTTGCCCATTTTGTGATGAACCTCGTCTCAAGGATGGCTGCCCTCGCAAACATTTTACCTACATCCCAATCATACCACGGCTAGTTGTGTATTACAAAAATGCTGATATGATTGAAGCCATGTCCTATCGTGGAACATACACACCTAATCCAGATGCAATGTCAGACATCTTCGATAGCGACAACTATGCCAAGCTGAAGGACACTCATGTCACAATTAGTGGCAAAAAACTTCTTCACAAATTCTTTTCTGGATTACGAGATATCGCGCTCGGGCTTTCCACAGATGGCTTTGCACCATTCAAAAAGCGAAAACAGACCTGCTGGCCACTTATCCTTTTCAACTACAACCTCCCACCGGAAGTCCGCTTTCATCTTCAGAACATTCTCTGTGTCGGCGTAATCCCAGGTCCCAACAAACCAAAGGATTTCGACTCATTTCAATGGCCACTTGTGGAGGAGCTTCTCAAGCTTAAAATCAGTGTTCCTGCTTCTGACATCCAAGCTTCTGAGGTTTTTGCTCTCCGTGCATACCTTGTTCTCAATTTTGGAGATATGCTGGCAATAGCGATGGTAATGCAGATGAAAGGCCACAATACCATCTTTCCTTGTTGCTTTTGTCACATTAAGGGTGTTCAAATTCCTGGTGCAACAGGACCTACCTTGTATGTTCCTCTTGATAGGTCCCAACATCCAGCTTGTCAAGGTGATGATGACGTCAAGAGGTATGATGCTGCGAACCTTCCTCTTCGAACACATGAAGAATTTCTCAAGCAAGCACATGAAGTACAATTTGCCCCCAACACTGCTGAATCAGAGCGCTGTGCAAAGGAGTGTGGGATCAAAGGCATTCCCCTTCTTTCCCATCTTTCATCCCTCTTCTTCCCAACCTCATTTCCACTTGATTTCATGCATCTGATGTTTGAGAATGTTATCAAGAACCTTGTTCTTTTTTGGACTGGAAAATTCAAGGATCTCGACAAAGGCTCAGGAGCATATGAGCTTGCGCCCGAGGTGTGGGAAGCGATCGGTGAGGCTACTGCAGCATCTGGAGGGACCATTCCATCAGTGTATGGCGCTCGGCCTCAGAATGTTGCCCAAGACAAATCAGCATGTACTGCAGACTCATGGTCATTTTGGGCCCTCTACTTGGGACCTGTCCTTTTACACAATTGATTCTGCAAGGAGGTTTATTACCATCATTTTATTGAACTTGTGAAGCTAATCAATCTCTGCCTTCAATTCGAGATATCAAGAGACAACATCAACGAAATCCGCACAGGCTTTATCACTTGGGTCACAACTTATGAAAAGTACATCTGTTGTTTCAACTCATAATTGTCGCACAAGCTCATTCTTTCACAGGCTCTACTACCAACATTCTCCTTGCCGCCTTTCCGCATGCCCTGTGACTGTACATTCACTACTCCACATTGCTGATGGGATTGAAGCATGTGGACCAGTTTGGGCATATTGGGCATTCCCTATGGAACAGTTCTGCGATCTCCTATTGCCTTGCATCAAAAGTCGATGTTTTCCATATGCGAACATTGATTCCCATGTTGTTGCAACTGCACAGATTTCCCAGATCAAGAATAGATATGGCTTGCAAGAAGAGCTCCCATTGAGGCCTCCACATGCAGAAATACTTCGAGGCGCACTTTCCGTTCCTGCATGTGAGAGGTTTCCCATATTTATTTCTTATATTTATATCTGGAAATGGATTGTAGACCCAACCTGCATGTTACTTCATCCACGTGTTGCCAACCCTGTCATTTCTCCTGGTTTGCTCATGAAAATCAACATTTGTTTGCAAACATGGTACAAGAAACCTGCCAATGTCATTCGTCGCTACCTTGATGTCAACAAGATTGAATCATGGGGCAAGGTAAAAATTCTTAATGGCAGTGACACAATTAATGCATCTTCGCTCATGAATTCTCAAGAAGATAGACAGGATGCAAGTTATGTGTGGGTAGGTTTTGTACTGTTTTCATCATATTCCTTCAATCACTTACAACTTTCTTGAATGTATCAGTACCAAATGCTCATCGATACGGCAGCGCGAAAGAAAGGAGGCGACTCAAATTTTGTAGGGGAGACATTTTATGGCCAGCTCCAGCAAATCTTTGTTGTTCACGTTCCCGGTTCTCAAGCACTTGGTTTACAGCAACCTGAAACATTCATACTCGGCGCAATACTTAGCTGTAAAAAAGAGAAGAGCCCCAACAAAGTGTTCAAGACACTCGACATGCACTTTTATGCCAACCACGGACACATTGAAGTGGTGGATATCTCAACGGTTCAATGTCTAGTTGGGCGGCTTAAGGATAGAAAATTATGGGCTATCATTGACAGGAGTGGGAACCTCGCTCGAGCAACCTTCAACATGGAGGGGGATCAGTGATGTAAAAACATGTTTACTGATTTATTTTTCATTGAGACACGCAATATTTACATGACTCAAAAAATAACTTGATCACCAGGTAATTTTAAACCCATAAATATTGTTTCAAAGTGTGGTTCAGGCATCATGTTAAAAATACCAGGTGAACGAGTTTGAAAAATAATTCGGTGACACCAGATTAGAACAAATAGCTATCACATTCCTAGGTAACTCCCTGGTAAACCAGTCAAAAATTAAAAATACCCGGTAAACCAGGACAAATAATCGGCTATAGGGTTCATAGTGTCTTGGAAACAGGTCCAGACATCACAAGCACCTTTCGTCTTCTTTGTCGTGTTTGCATGCGCTTGGCCGGTGGTAGCTCCCACCCTGCTTGTGCTGTGCTGTCCTACCCGAGGCAAGCCACGGGTTCTCTTGGTCGGAGACCCAGCCATTGATGGTGTCGGACTCACATCAGGAAATAATTCTTCATCTCCTGATGCAGGCGCATCTGGTCGATCAAGGACATTGTCACTCAGCATGGGATTAGATGCATTGGTGGGGTCTGCCAAGAATGGGTTTGATGGACTATCGGGGATGGGACCAGTGGCATCTGATCCAAGGATTATAATGAGGACAACATAAAAATGCAAAAAGACGTTACCAAAATGTGTTGAGTCTGCACCAACTTCTTCATCAACTGTCAGCAACAATGTTGTGATGGGAGATACGGGATTGAGGTGTGCTGTACAATGATGAGGGTGTGTGCACAATGGTCATGGAGTACTTATGTGGATCTGCTTGAGTGATGGCTTCAGGTATGTTGTTCATGAGAGCATCTGCTGATGCTGATGTTGAGCCGCCACGACCACGTCGACCACGTCGAGGAGGGTTGTTTGTCATGCTTTTACAGGGAGGCATTTTTCTGCAGATATGAAGTCAGGATGTTAGTCTTTTAAGTAAAACACCACATAGAGGCGAAATACATGGTGTGGAGCAATCACTGATGTCGCTGTCCTCTCTGATTACTGTCCTTTAGCGCAATGACGAATGAGTGTCATTTGAGGTAGGGAACATTGACAAATGGATAGCTATCTACCTCATGCTTGTCCATGAGGTCAGTAGAGAATAAAATCAAGGCATTTAGAAAAAGAGGCGGTGAATGGATGGAGAGTGGGTATATTTGCTGAACACTGATAAGAATGTTATAAACAATCAGAGGTGGGACAAGGTATGTAAGTGAAATGAATAGAATGGGCAGTGCGCCGAACACGTTGACTATTGACACACCCTCATGTAGCCTCTTTCCTCAAGATCACGATGTGCCATCTGTCCTCACTCCACTCGATAACAACCTGGCAACTCTCCTGGGTGATAGGTTTACGTCCTGATAAGAGAAGCAAGGAGTCAGCACACTGTCAAAGTATTATGAACAATCTTCATACCTCAAACTGGGCTAATCATGAAAAGTAGGGGAGAAGCAGGCAAGAATGAGGCAGGGAGCAGGATACAAGGAAAGAGCGTGTGCTGACAGTGTAGAGCGACATTGTTGGGGAAAAGTTACCCTTATCGGATTATCTAAGGTAGCGGACAGCCATACCTCGCTAACGTCACGTGAGGTGACATTTTGGTGACATTTCAGTCCTAAACGGGTGAACTTGAATGAAAACATGGATATTAAGACAACGGAATCCAAAGCTGTAAAAGCAAGAAGAACATTTTGTTCATATTAGTATCGATAGTGTATATACAAGTTTCTGGAATAAAATAACAAGATCTGAGAGAGGAGTTCCAAATATACAGCTGTATGCTATGCTGGTCATCAAGAAAGCTGCCAGGAGATAGATTAAGTCAGTAATATGATAGTTACCAAGAATGAGGGAAGGATCAAGTGATTTTTGCCTTCTCAAGGTCATCCATTAGGCTATCAGGAAGCACTCGGTGACCCTTGTACTTCCTGGCTGCCCATGCTGCTTGTCGGCCGTTGAGACCTTTAACATAGGCATCCATAAATTTTTGAGAGCGATTAGAGAAGCTATAAGATTTTATTGTTAGCTAATTTTTTTTCGAAGGGAAATAAGACAAACCGTCGCATTTGTGCAAGAGAAATTGAATCAAGCGCAGCTAGCGCGTACTTTTCAAGAACTTCTTCCTTCGAGGATGGTGGGTTTAAGCGATAAATCCTCTTGGCATAGCCCCAGCACTGCTCAATAAAATTTAATTCACAGTGAAATTTCGGAAGATATATCAACCTGAATCCACAAGCGTTGCAGGCGTTTTCGAGAATGGTGGGAATGTGCGTGAAATCGGGTTGATTGTACAGAACCCAGCGACAACAACAATCAATAGCCGGTGGAGCGCATTTGAAGTTCTTGCATTCCGCACGGAGTTTCGACTCCTTAACAAGTCCACGCTCCTCCAAGATGTACGCCATTCCCTTGAACACGCCGGCGCGAGGATGACCTTCTGAGAAATACAGCGCTTGGGGAGTCCCATCAGCAAAGCGCGCATTACCCATTTTGATTTTCTCCTTGGCAGTTGTTCCGTCAGGTAGGTGAACCGGATTTCCTGTATTGTCACGCTTTGTAACTTCAACCCCCCAGTTATGTCCTTCCTTTGGGATATTCTTTGGCATCCGACGAGCCGAAAGCGAGCCATCCGGTCTTTTCAGATGCGTGGGCGCGTTGTCATAAATGAAAACGTGCTCATACTCAGGGTACCACTCCGTGAGTATGTCCATTGCACGGTTGGCTTGGTTAACGATGTCATCTGCCGTCATATATCCATCACGGTTCTTCCCTGGCTTCATGATTATGCGAGCGCTTTGTTTCCCATCTGGCGACTGGAGCCAACCAAATTTGGCTGACACAAACTCGCCAATCATCAACGACGCGCCCTCTCCTTTTGTGTATGGTTTTGCCGGGGAATCCTTGTGGTACCACCCACACGGCGTACGATCGTTTGCATAGAATATGCACTCGTCGTTGAACCAAGATATGACTGTTTTTCCATCAGGTCGAGGACCATGTTCCTTCTCATTCTCTTTGCTCCAGTTTTCCATTCGAGCTTCAAGCGCTTTCCATTGTGGTAAGAAAGTGTGGTCCCGGTAATAAACGACGTCCTCGCGCTCATGACCATCTGCATATTGACCTTTCTTTGCAGTGCGGAATCGGTAACCCAGTGCATTCAGATATCGACGCGCCGTCCGTTCAGAAATCGCTTTCGTAATGCCATGTTTCTGTTTCACCTCTTCCCGAGCAAGAAAACTGACCACCTTTTTTGCCGAGACATCCTTTCCGATTTCCTGGAGATACAAATTGATGTCCAGGGATAAATCCTCATCAATGAGCATCGATTGGTTCCAATCTCCATAGGGATTAACCGGAAGAAAGGTACGATCATCCAGGAATTTCCGCACCAGCGCGGTAAGTTGACGCGCGCAATAACGACCTCTCCCCATAGAGACAGTAGCTTGGAGGGCAGATGCACCCCATTTTCCGTATGTATGTGAGTGGGGGATTGTGTAAAAATTCAGCATGCTGACCATGCCTTGCACCTTTTTTCGAACGAAGAGATCCAGGCCGGGATCTTTGTGTCCAGCACCTGTTTTTCGTGGGGGATCAAGAATCTCTTTCAAATCTTTCAGGGCAGCCCTGGCTTGGTCTAATGTAGGGGCTTGGCGTTGCTTCCCATCTCAAATTTCTTTCATTTCTGGGAGGTCTTCATGAAACAATATGTGAGTGATTTCAAATTTTTCCAATAGCTCGAAGATCTATTTTACCTGCATCTTCACCTATTTCTTCATCCTCTACATCCAGGGAATGGGCCTCTTCCTTGTCGGCATCCTGATCCTTTTCATCCCAGGGGTAGGTACCTGTGAAAAACTCTGACACAGGTTTCTCGATCTGGAATGATTGATATCTGGGTGCCAAAAGGTCTGCCGTATGCGGTACAGGGATCTGGCATTGAAAGGAACCAAGGAACATGTCAATGCAATCCTGTTGACTTTGACCCTGGTTCATCACAGAAGACGGCCGTAATGTGGGGTCCGACCCTGACGCGTCAATGTTCTGTTTCCGTGCAGCCGATGCGTTTTCTGACGCGTTTTTTGAAGGTTTATCTGTCGTAACACCATTCTAAACAGCTTAAATACGACAGAACACATTTAAGATGGATCTCTAGCCTCACCTTTTTACCACCTGTGAGCTTTTTTCTCTTCACCGAATTCTCATCCTTTTCCCATGGATTTGTTCTCTTTCCAGGGCCCTTCCCCATACTTGCAAGTTGTGCAACAAGTGCCTTCCGTAGTGGTGGCATGTGTGTTGAGGTTAGGACAGATAACGGAGGGCGCGCGGACGTATTGCCAATATTGACGCGACGCGATGCGCCATTTTTGGATCTACTTCTCAAGATTTTGCTTTTGCACCAAAAATTTACCCACAAATATAAATTGACACTAATATCTACAATACGTTCTGGCCCGATTAGCTACAAACCGTGTGCTAACTAGATTAAAGAGCAATCTGTAAAAAATTGACCGTTTTGGAGGCTGTCACGCTCGGCACGTGACGTTAGCGAGGTATGGCTGTCCGCTACCTTACCAAATTCAGTTTCAAACCATCAGTGTGACCGGTTTGAAACATGCAAAAACCAGTTGATAAGGTAACCAAACCATAGCAGACCACAGACCAATGGCTTTGTTAGATCAAGTTTATTTTTGGTCTGGTTTGTGGTTTGATCAGAACCAAATCGGACTTCGGCAACACTAACCGGAATGAACACTAAAAATTGCTAAATATGGCAAGTTTTATATTTTCAGATAAAAATTAGCAATAAAATCAGAAAAAAAATAGGGATGGTGGTAATGATGTTGGGGTACTGCTTACATGGTCTGTGCGCATTTCCTAATATGGTAATTAATGCAAATATAGCCAGAAAATCAGGAAAAAAGAATAAAGATGATGTAGACTGTTGTTGACAATGTTGGAGTAGTGTTTACATGGTCTGTGCACATTTCCAAATATGGTAATTAATGCAAATATAGCCAGAAAATCAGGAAAAAAAGAGAAGAATGAATGAACATGATGTAGACTGTTTTTGACAATGGTGAAGTAGTGTTCATATGGTCTGTGCACATTTCCAAATATGGTAATTAATGTAAATATAGCCAGAAGATCAGAAAAGAAGGGGAAAAGGTATACACATGGTGTTAACTGTTATTGACAATGTTGAAGTAATGTTTACATGGTCTGTGCACATTTCCAAATATGGTAATTAGTGCAAATATAACAAGAAAAACAGAAAAACAGCAGAGACATGATGTTAACCATTGTTGACAATGTTGGGGTACTGTTTACATGGTCTGTGCACATTTCCAAATAGCTGTTGTCAGGTTCAGGGTACATATCCAAGAAAGGAAATTTAAGTATTTCTAGTAAAAGAATAGCAGAAAATTCACAAAAAAAATAGAGTTGGTATATGATGTGTATACAATATGAGGCACTGCCTTCAGGGTCCATGTCAGGGTCATTTATATATATCCACAAAAGAAAATATGATCTTGTATGACCAAAAAGTCAAGAAATTCAAGATAATGAGGATTCTGCTTGTCAGGGTTCATTCAATGGGATGTCAGGATGATGGTCACATGACCAATTACCAAAAATGGTCAAAAAAAAAAAAGTTGTAGCCCTGCACTGTAGCTTCCCAAATCTGGTTGAATTGTGTTCTGAAGTGCTCACATTGTGGAGATATGAGGTAAAAGATTTTCAAAAGTGTTGCTTTTTTTTTTGTTTTTTGTATTTTTCTCCATGAAAACAACACCAAATAATATGATTTCAACACATTTACCAAGCTAATAGAAAGGGCTACAACTATTGTATCATGGGAAATTTGACCCAAAAAGGAAGGTGCATACCCTAAAAGGGATAATAACACTGATAGACTACAAAAGTCAGTTTATATACACACAGAATCTGGTGGAATCCAGGGCCATTCCAGAGGATTCCAGTCCATTCCTGTGGAATCTGGTTGAATCCAGTGGAATGGACCCATTCCTGCAGGAATATGTAGGGCATCAAAAAGTACAGAATGGTTTGTCACGTCATCTTTCTTTTATACTTATTCTGATCAGTTAGGAGTTCAGCAGCATTGCAAGTCAAGTCTTTCCCTGGGAGCGTCTACGAAGGCTACTTGAATATCCCGGCGGCCACTGCTGCATGGGAATATGCTGTGTCCAATACAACAGTAGGGCCACATGCTGGGCCGCCCAACACCCCAAGGAGGCAAGTACACCACAACACGATGGGGCTGCCATTGTAGCTGCAATGGATAACTTGTGCATCACAGCCTACTACGTCGTTGTCTGTGGGAAGGTGCCTGGTGTCTATTCTACCACATTCATTGTCTACACTTCCTCTTTCAGCCCCACTTACATCTTAAATTAGTGCGTCTGCACTTGCTGCTCTTGGTACTGACCCCCACAATCTTTGTTACTTGGTTGCAAAGAAAGCTGATGCTGACGCAATGTTTGTTGCACAGTCAATGACTGGTAATATTGAGCACTTGCAGTAGTACCAGTCCAGACCATTGTAGCTTATTGTCTCTGTTTATAATACCTAACATGAATTATACTTGTCCCCATTGAACTTGGCTGAAGATTTGATATAAGAAAAGTCAATGGATGTCCGATGACTTGTTGATTGTCAAAAATAATATGCGCAATTACCATATTGGGACATCACAGTGACCGACACCTTTACTGACCCATATCAAAGAAGCAATTTTAAGGCTGCAGATGTTCCAGCATTGATGCAAGCCTTCAAGGCTGTCTAATTTCAGCTTTTGAATAAATAAATCGATCTGCTTGAGCTTGTGGAGATGTATTTCCTTTTTCACCTCACCGTTGAATCAGGGAGATTTAAATAAAAAGAATGAAGATGAAGACTTATGCTCCAGGAATTATATGTGACTCTATGTACCTTTGCAAGGCTGGGTATTTATCCTCAAGACTAGGAGACCATTTGTCGGCACTCTATAAAATAATCTCTTTTATTCAATCTGAAGCTGGCAAGCTCTGGCAACAACCTGATATTAACTTTTCATTCAATCTATGATGCCAATAGATGGCCCAGGTTACTTTGCAGTGGACAAGCTTACTTTTGCTATTTTTGGAGGTTATGAAAATCTGGATATTTTGAGGAAGCATCGTGAAGATGAGAAGAACTTGCACATTTTATATTCTAGACAGTGGGAAAAAATATCTTTGGATTACTGACATTCCTCCCTTCAAAACCTGCTTAAATTAAAGGATTCGTGAGGTAGGTGATTGAGATAATGCAAAAGGTGCTCTGAATGTACAAGATGGCATCAAGGTTTCCTTACGAGTTAATCATCAAGGCCATACATCAACCATACATAGCCCCTCAATAAATTGCATATTGTTATTCTGAGTGGAAATTCAAATGTCAGTTGGTTCATTGATTATCTTTCTAGATCTGCACATTTTTCTGTTTACTCAGAATGTTCTACAAATGATATGGCATTACATGGGGCCCTCTATTTTGACAATTTTATGAGTGAGGTGACAATCACAACAGCAGGCAGTGTCACATACTTGTGACTGGCACCACTCCATTATGCCCCGCAAAGGAACTCGTATCTGTGGCACATCGTCCAATGGTGTCAAGTATTCTGGAAGAGTCATGACACTGTCGCAAGCTCTGAAATACCATGAATGAGGACAACAGGATCTTGATGATCACATGCTCACAATGGATGATGCACAACGACAAAAGTTTGACCATCTTAGAGAGCTCGAAGCCAATGACGACTGGCAGGATGAGCCCTACAACGCCATGGACGTTAGTGTTTGAAAGTCCGGTTTGGTCCGGTTTTTTGATGCCCAGGGGCGTTAACCGTAACCGTAACCGGTCTGCCTTTTACCCAGAAGTCAAAAGACCAGACCAGACTGCAAAAAGACTGCAGACTGCGGTCTTTTGTGGTCTATAGACCGGTTTCGGTCTGCATCGGTGTTAACTGGTTTATGACTGGTTTTTAGGCCAATATTTTAAAATTATGAATCGGTATATTTATTAACATCTCTAATAGCTTCAAAACGAGCCCAAGAACGTTAAATTCCGTTAGGAATTGGTGCTTCTATAAAATAAGTCTGGTACATCTGTTATTCCCAAAAGTATTTTACATTTTCATTCATATCTCTCTCGTTTTTTTACCAAATCGTACGTTCTTGGGTGCGTTTTAAAGGGTATTTAAGGGGTTACAAAAGACCAGTTCACGTTAACCGGTTTTTTTGCGGTCTGGTCTTTTGTGGTCTTGGTTCAGTCTGGTTACGGTCTTTTTCCAGTCATGAGACTGGACTTCCAAACACTAATGGATGTAGATTCCATTCTGGAAGGAACAGCTGTGGTTGATCTTAGCCATGAAGGAGGTGAGTTCTATGAACTTGTGGAACATTGTGTCGAGGCTACCTCAAAGCAAGCTTGAATTCTTGGATTCAGACTTTTCTAACCCTTATTACTTATCTAGAAAGCGCCGTGTTGATACCAGGACCTGACACAATCAGGTGCATTGAAGAAACAAAGCTTTTGATGTCCAGATAGAAGCAATGACAGATGCTTACCTTGCTTGGTTCTCTTCTTTAGGAGATGCAGGTCTAGCAAACAACAATCCCCCTTCTTCGTCTTGTGTGCTTCAGGGGTGTTATCCTGTCAAGGTGCTAGATACATATGGTAAGTTGGTTTCTGTCATCTGTTGTCTTGTTGCTGATTGAAATCTCTTACCTTTAAGCTTCGAGCAGGAGGAAGGTTGCTTTGCGTGAAGGTGACTTCAGTGTGCCTGCCGCCTTTGTATGCGAAGGAATCATTCCTTGTGCTCCACATCTGGCAACTCTTGCCGTTACCATACACATCCTTGAGCTTTACCGCATTGCCAGCCTCCGCTGCCCCCATCTCGCAATCAATTCTTTTGTCAAGGTGCTCTGTGATCTCCATGGTGTTCCCTTCCGCCCATATCTCCACAAGCAATTTTCCATTTGCTTCAATGTCTACCTTGCCATTCTCCTCCATGTGGATCAACGGATCCAAATTGCTCTCAAGCGCAACGATCCAGGCTGGAGGCTTCATCACACCTGTCCGGCTTGCACCTACAAGCTGAGGTCGTATCAGTGCCCCCCTAATTCCTGCAGGAATCCGGTCATTCCTGAGGATTCCGGTGGATTCCGGAGGAATGAAATTTAGCAGGGAGGCCTGCTATTTTCATCATTCCGGTGCCTTACCATTCTGGTGGAATTTGGGCATTCCGGAATTGACACTGGAATGTTCCGCAGGAATGGCAGGAACGGAATGCGACAGATTCCGGTCAGTTGTTTGTTTATTTTACCTTTGTTACCAAACAAAGGCAACACACTTTCCTTTCCTCCCACCACCAACCATCCTCTTCCCGCCACCTCCATTCCCTCCCACCAACCACGTTGCCAACGGCGACAACCACGACAACGCCGCACCACCCAACAACGGCCACGACAACGCAAACACGCTAGGTGGACGATGAGGCAACGTGGCAATGGGATGATGGCGAACAACGATGACAAATGTCGTCATTCATCCCAATTGGGGATTTCATGAGTCCGTCCCCCCCAATCTGAGCTGACCCGCATTCCAGGTCCAAACGGATGACGGTGTGGCACCACCACCATGCATGGTCAACGACATCAACACATGACAGCACGATTCCACCCACCAAACTGCCTTGGCACTCACGAAACAACATCCAGCACCCACATAACATACCCACAACACACGACGGCACCATGTTGCCCACGAAAACACCCCACCCCTCACGATAGCCGCCCAGCGCCCACCATGGCACACAACAGCACCACCCCACCCACGAAAACACCCCAGCACCTACGGAACAACACCCAGCGCCCACAACAGCATCACCCTGCCCACGGAACAACGCCCAGCGCCCACAATGGTGCCTTGTCGGCCACGAAAATGCCCCACCGCTCACAATAGCCACCCAGCACCCACACAACAATGCTCAGCACCTACAATGGCACACGACGGCACCTCCCCGCCCATGAGAACACCTCCATGCCCACGGACTAATGCCCAGCGCCCACAATGACACCACCCCACACACGAATCGATGCCCAGCGCCCACAGAACAACGCCCAGCCGCCCACAAAACTCAACCCAGTGCCCATGTACACCCCCAGCACCCCCGTTCACCGCCCAATGCCCAACGCCCAAGAAACAACGGCAACCAGTCAGCACATCACCACCAGGCAAGCACGACAACCCAACGCTACAGCAACCACCGAACACCATGATCAGGGGGGCCATTTTGTAGTTCCATGGCGCCGTCGTTCGTCAACGCGGCTACACATGATTTGAGATGGTGGGGATCCCACCCACCATCTCCTTTATTTATTGATCAATCACGCGATGGGGAGGACCTCTTTGGTTATGACGATGTTATTCATTGTCGTTCGTCCATGCCACTACATACTTTGTTTTTTCTTAGGCATAAGGTGTAGAATAGATTAATTAATTAAATTAAAATTTCCTAAATTGGAAACAAGAAACCCTTTGCCCTGCTATAAGACTATGTGGTGAGATTCCACTTTCCTCCCACGTCTTTCTTCCCCCCCCACTTTGTTCTTGCCATCCCATTTCGCTTTTTTACCCTCTAACCTTTGTCTTTACTATTATGAGTGCCTGAGAGCTTCATTCCTTACAAGCTGGGGTGGCTTCTCCTCCCAAATGAGGCTGGAAACGTGGCCAGTCTAATTCTGAAGCAACAAGTACCAAGTGCGCCAAGGCCACAACTAAGAATGAGGATGAGGGGAGTGGCGAGGGAGAACCAGCAGCTGGAAAGAGCACTATGAGAAAGGGAAAGGCTGGTGGTAAGAAGGGGAAAGGAGCAAGGTATGTGACTGACCTGATATCAGTATGTGTGTGTTGACCATTTTATTTAGGATGACAGGTGCCCAGCGAGCAGCCAGTGACAAGGCTGAGAATGATAAGGGCATCCCAGCTAAACTGACACCATGAGCTTTTTACTTTTACTTTTAGTTGATTATTTCTAATGCTATATTGATAGTGTTGAACAAGCTCTTGAAGCTGCCAGCACTTCTGTTGCACCTCCTAAGCGTGCTGGCCACTCATCTACTGCCTTCCTCCCCCCTGGTCCTACTGTTTCAAGTAGCCGTTCATGTATCAACCATGAGCCTGAAGTTACTGCCACAGGTGAAGAAACTGGCAAGGAGAGCAATGGGGAAGATGATGAGGTTGGTGAGGGTGAAGGTAATACTTGTTTTATTATTGTTGTTTCATGTATTTATTTTTTCTTTCTAGATGTCGATCCAAAGGAGAAGGAGGTTATCCGATTTGGCCCACCAAGAGGCTGTCATCAGGCCAAGTCAGGTTCTGATCATTGTGAGCCCATCAGTGAAGGTATTACTTATTTTATTATTGTTGTTCCATGTGTTTATTATTATTTCTAGATGTTGATAAATCTACAAGCCATGATCAGTTGGTCAAAGGTAATATTTTGGTTGAATTGGTTATTTCTGCCATTTATTAGACTTTTCTAGATATCAATATTTCTGGTCTTGCACCTCCTGAGCAGGAAGTACCTGCTAATGGGTCTTCATGTTCTACAGGAGGTGTTTTGTGTGGGCAAGCTCTTGGAAATACTTTCAGTATAGGTGATTCCATTGGTAATGTGCCCCAAGACATTGCACCCCTCACCAATGGCCGAATCAATGTTATGATTGTGCAACAACCCCCTTCAGATGCTGTCATCGAGAATCCCACCTCACTTCTGAATGTCAGATCCCCCTGTTATGACACTTTGGGCCCAATTCTGAAAAAAGTTGCGAAGTCCTATTCTCCTGTGCGCAGTAAGTACTTCATTATTTATGGATATACGATATATAATAAAGCTTTGTCCCAGAACACAATTATCGTGTCTATGTTTTAGATCAGAAGCAGTGGTCTATCATGGGGCATTACAATATTGTAGTTGAGGATGATAAGACTGCTGTTTGGGAGGAGGATGAGACTGGTAAGGTGACACATATTCTTCTGGTAGGTTTTATTGCTTGTTCTTGATTTCAATTTGGCTCAAATTATATCTAGGAGAATGACCAGGTGGTTGCCTCTGCAATCCCCCCATCATTCCATCGACGCTCTACTTCTATCAGTTCTCACCCAGGATCTGTTCCTGGTTCTCCCTCAGGATCTGTTCCTCGTTCTTCATCAGTAGTTCCTTCTGATTCTTGTGGACATTCTCTTGCATCATCTGTTAGTACATCTGAGGTGTCTGGCCCTTCTAAGCTTTCTAAAGAGCACAAAGCTCTTCTTCTGGACTATCTTGGGATTGACAGAGACCTTGCCTTTCTGGAATCATCTGGGTTATGCTCATCTTACCAGAAGTTCAAGGCTATCATAAATTCTACTCCTAAAGTTATGAGCTTGGGCAAGGATGAAGAGCGGAAGGCACAATTTGATGGTGCAGCTGTCTGGGTTCCCAACATTGTCACCTTCATTGAGATCTTTATTGCCAAGTCCCAGTTCTATCAGTATTGGAGGCCACTATTTCTACGAGCACAGGAATATCCTGAGATGTGAGACTGGCTTGATGAGGCAGAGGATTGCCTTTCCACTGAAGATTTGTGGGGGAAGGGTAGTCGTAATCTGGGCTTTCCTAACTTGAAGAACTGGCTTGAGAAAAAAGATCGGGAGGTAGAGATGAAGAAACGTGATCGGAAGGGAAAGAGGAAGGCTTCAGATAGTCCAAAGAAAAAGAATCATGACAGGGTGGTGCAGAGAAAGCACAAGAAGGTTAAACAGGCAAGGGATTCAGAGGAAGAGGAGGATGAGGATGCTTCTGAGTAAGTAGTGTTGTGACTTTTTTTGGTTTCTTTTTTTGGTGTGGTTTGAGCCTGGACAAAGAAAACTGATTTGTACAATAGTTCTACTTTTTTTTTCAGACTGGCTTTTTTGTTTCTACCATCAGTTATCTCTCTTGTACTCCAGCACTGGATTCTAGTCTGGCTTTTCATCTGGTCAAATTTACTTTTATGTGCATCCACCACCACTCCAGTGCAACAACCATTTCCAAATATTCCATTTAGTACTTTCAGTGACACAATCCAAATGATCTTTGGCTCTAATGTCTCTTTGGCCACTGTTCTTGCAGTGTCATTCACATTGTTTGAAAATCCTGATCTATTGAATCTTCATTTTCGTCAACAACAACGGATATATGGTGATGAAAACAAAGTCCAGATTTCAGGATGGATAATTGCATTGATCAATGCCCTAGTGGACAAACTTGGAAACAAGAGAACTGAAACTTTATTCTCTGAAATTGAACTTGCACGAAAGCCAGATCAAAAGGCAAAGGTTGATCTTCTTGCTGGAAAGCTTGACAAACTAGCTGGCTGTCTAAAACTATCAACATTTGATGAGAAGGGAAGCTATAAAGGAAAATTACTTCCTCTATCACACAGTAGGATAGAACCAGCTTATGTCATCTGTCCCCCTTCATTTGCATGTCAAACTCAAGACTGTAGTCCAAGATCATTGTGTCAATCCACCAAAGGTTCTGACATACCATTGGTTACTTTGATCAAAAGGCAGACAGTATACCAACATGTACCTGTGCTCACTGGAAAGTGTCCAAGCTGCAAAACATTATATGCAGCTGATCATGAAAGATATGAAGATACATCAACTGTTGAGAATACTTTTAAATGAGTCTATATAAACTCAGCCAAATATTTGAAAGTTGGCCAATCAATCTGGGTTGATCGTGGGTTTGCACTGGCAGCTTTAAATGCTATGTATAATTTCCATGGTTCAGCATCTGCATTTTCAGAGTACTGGAACAATACATATGGAACAAGAGAAGTTTCAATTACATGTGCTCATGTCTGGCAAGCATTTGTACAACAATCTGTTCACACAATTGCTGAGGAATCTGGATTTGATGCTGAATTTGATGATGGATTAAATATCAAAGAAGTTACTACTCAAGCATTTTCACTCTTGGGAGAAGATGGAATTATCAGAGCTTCAGAGGGTCATGCTTGTATTGAGTGTACTCAAAAATGCAAAGATACAAGTGATGTGGTTTTTAATAATCCAGCAGCTGTTGTTGGTGTTGATGCTACAGATGAAAATATTCCTGCCTTGGCAGAACCTCCTGAGGACATGGAAGTTGATGCACCTCAGGTCCCTTCAGATGATAACATGGATACTGATGATATCCCAAATATAAAAATGGTTGTTCTTGATGGTATAGTCATGGGTCCCCAGGTAAATGAATTACCTTTATATTCTTGTCATAGAGTGTGTTTGTTCACAATAATCTTTTTTAGCACTGTGCATATGATAATTGCACAAATGACCTTTCTAACTCTCGTGGTGGATCTCTATGTAATATACATCACATAGAGCTTGCTTCTAAATGCTTAGTCCATGGTTGTAATAACAGGAGAGTAGAAAGAACACTTGCATGCCAACAGCATGAACCACAGTGGCGTAAACATGCAAAGAACAGCAAACACCACAACCAAGCTGGAGTCTGTTGGATGTTACAATGCCCTGGGGAGAATAACCCTTGGGAGCCAAATCGTAGAGGACCAAATCCCCAACAACATGATGATCCAAATGCAGAACCATGAGAACCCCCCAATTACTTTCGTGCAGGTAGATTCTATTGTGTTGAAACTGTTTGTGCACCTTGTGGTGTTGTCATTGCTTGGACAAAGTTTGATAAGTCAGAATCACCAACAAATATTTTGAACTGGCTAGGAAAGATTTATCCAACAGAAGAATCAAGGCCTGATTATATCTGTATTGATAAATGCTGTCAAGTACTTGCCACTGCAGTGGCAAATGGAAGTTGGGAGATTTGGAAAAAAACTACTCGATTTATTGTGGATGCCTACCACTACATCAATCACTGAGTAGCAGACTTCCTATGCCAGAAATATTGTAATCCTTCACCTGGTGATGGATCTGCTCCAAATCTGGTAGTCATAGCACATGATAAGAATGGAAGGCCATATGTAAAGCGGGCATTCAATACACAGGCATTTATTCATGTATATTTCTGAGCTTGATACTAAAAATATTCTAGGTTTGTGAACAACTCAATGCATGGCTTGGTGGCTATCAATCAATTCTCAAACGTATGACACCAGGCAATTTTAACTGGTTCATACACACCATGTTACTCTACCATACAAAGTATGTTCTCCACAAACAGCAGATGAAGAAACCAGAAGAAGGTGAGGAGGATAACTTGGGTTTAGATGAAGATGTCCAGGATGATGAGGATAACTAAATGACAGCAAAGGGAAGTATAAAGAAGTGTATACTAGTGTAATAGAAGTGTGCAGAAGTGTATATAGAAGTGTATATTAGTGTAAATTCACCAGATTCCAGTTCCATTCCTGAGGATTCCTGTCCCATTCCTGTGGATTCCTGTCCCATTCCTGAGGATTCCTGTGGATTCCTGCAGGAATGGGTGGGGCACTATAAAGTACTGGCCTACATGCCAAACACCTTGCACCCAACCCCATAATGTTATTGTAGCCACCAGGTTCTTGGCTTATTTCCCAGGAATCAAACCACTCCTCCTGACACTCACCTCGAACTTCCAGATTTTATTCTCATTAGTAGGTACCATTTACATCATGAAAACGTGACAGTTGCCATGAGGCATCTTGATCAGCTACCGTTTATTTCATTTCTTCCAGAAAAGGTGTGTTTCATTCATTTGCGATGATTTTTTCATTTTTTGTTTCATTCTTTTCCAGGGAAAATGGAACACCTTTTGCCTCATTCTGTTTCATTCCTGCCAGAAAGAATAAGTTTGATTCTGCTTCATTCATTCCTGACAATTAGTTCATTCTTTGTTTCATTCTTGCCAGAGGATTGAATATTTCATTCTTTCTGGACAGTTATTTCAATGATGTAGTACATGTACAAATAAGGAAATAATATACAAATGATGCCTGATATGGGTTGTGCCCTTCTGCAGTGGATTGAGGGGCCATATGGGGGTATTTTTGGATTTGAGGCAGATATATGCAAAGAGCTAGCAGTTGTGTTGCCAAATAGGGCACTTACATTTTGTTCCCATCAATTACATAATCACCTCCCATCTCACAATGGAATGAAACACATGCACCAAAATGAATGAAACAAAAATGAGGCAGCTCAATGACATGGATGAAGCCAAAATGAAAGAAATTCCAGTTCGTTGCAAGCAGTTCTATCTTGTCACCATGGACAGGAATGAAACAGGAATGAAAAACTGTTTCATTCCAACATGGTAGCTGATCAAGATGGCCTGTGGCAACTGTCAAATGGTAGCTACCAGTCTTATTCTACAGGGATATACTCAGGATATGCAGTGTCAGCAAGCAGTCATGCCCGAACATGCTCGAGGTGGGTCCAGGATCAGCAACCGCAATTGTTGTTGAGGGTGCCATGGAGTGTTTGAGTGCACTTACAGGGACAGTGGATTTCATGCTGAAACAGAGGTTGGTCAGTTCTCGTTACATCGGATGTGTGGGTGATTATTGGTACTGATGGGTGATATGTGGGTATGCTGGAATTCGTCAAGCTTGCAATTCAGTGTGGGTAATGTCCTCTCTCCACCTATTTTAATTGGAGTTGTCTTTTACATTCTTTTGTGGTAGAACCGTTTCTGGTCCCTGTGTTTTTGTGATGGGTGGTATACACTTTTATGATAAAAACCAGACATATGCCTGGAGGGCGATGTGTATAATGCCTAGAGGTTCAATGAGATCACATATCTCATTGCAATTTTCATATGGATATCTGGCACTTTCTATATATATTTCATTCTCAACCCCAGGATATTTCATTGCAATTTTCATATGAAAGCCTGGCACTTTCAATATATATTTCATTCATTATCTCTGGATATCTCCTTGTGATTTTCATATAGATACCTGGCACTTTCAATATATATTTCATTCTCAACCCCAGGATATTTCATTGCAATTTTCATATGAAAGCCTGGCACTTTCAATATATATTTCATTCATTATCTCTGGATATCTCATTGCAATTTTCATATAGATACCTGGCACTTTCAATATATATTTCATTCTCAACCCCAGGATATTTCATTGTGCTTTTCATCTGAATGCCTGGTGCTTTCAATGGATATTTCATTCTTGTTCCTAGGAGATTTCATTGCACTTTTCATATGTGTACCTGGTGCTTTCAATGAATATTTCATTTTTAGCAGAAAAATTGAATATATAAATGGTGTACAGAACATCAGGCACTGCCTTCAGGGTTCACCTCAGGGTCCATCCCTAAAGGGAAATATCACCTGATTTGACCAAAAACTGAAAAAAACCAAGAGGAGAATGGTTTTACCTATCAGGGTCCATGGAATCGGTTGTTGGGTTGTTGGTCACATGACCAATTACCAAAAATGGTCAAAAAACAAAAGTTGTAGCCCTACAGTGTAGCTTCCTGAATCTGTTTAAATTATGTTCTGAAGTGCTCCCATTGTGGAGATATGAGGTAAAGGAATCCCAAAAGTGTCATGTTTTTTTTTTTTTTTGCATTTTTCTCTATGAAAACAAAACCAAACAATATGATTTTAGTATATTTAGAAATCTAAAAGAAAGAGCTACAATTATTGTATCATGGGAAAAATGACCAAAAAAGGAAGGTGCATGCCCTAGAAAAGGATTTTTCAGATATAGACTACCAAGTTTACTGATAGACTACAAAAAAGTCAGACTCAGACTACAAAGTTTACTGATAGACTACAAAAGACTACAAAAGTCAGACATAGACTACAAATTTTACTGATAGACTACAAAAGACTACAAAAGTTGGACTTAGACTACAAAATTAGGGTTAGGGCTAACAGGTTATCCAAAGTCAACCTAGCCCATCCATCCCATACATTGATGGGGAAATGGCTGGGGAATATACAGATACATTGCAGGGACCCTATTCCATGTCTAGTTTGAGGAATCATATGCAAAAGAGAGCATGGCAGCCATTAGAAAAGGGTGTCCTGTCCACTCTTTTAGACTACAAAAGCTTGTAGTGTCTGCTTTTTCATTAGAAAAGTTTGTAGTGTCTGCTTTTTTAGACTACAAAAGTTTGTAGTTAGCATGTAGGTTATGGTGTCCTTGGCTTGTCTGGGTTAGGGCATGAGGTTGAAGGATTGACATGATCTTACATATTGCCAGTGCTTCAGCATTAGTTTTTGATATCATGCACAAGTTATCTTTCACATTAGGAAAGGCTATTCTAAAGCCTTTCATATTGATACCTACTGTCGTATCCCAAAACATAATTATAAGTTCATGTGATGTGGCTGAAGAATTGAAGCCAAAGGAGGCCATTCATGTTGATATATACTGTTCTGTCTCAATACATGGATACATGGCCACCTTACAACATGAGTTAACTTGAGGACATCTCCCAGAATGAATCAGCCCATCACACTATAACCCTCAAAGACCTGATATCAAAGTTGACTATGTTTGGGACAGGCCAGTAGCTATCAATGTGAAAGCAGACAGTGTGAAAGCCAACTTGGGCATGATGTGAAAACTGATGATGTGGCAATAGCAATCCTTCAGCCATATCCCCACATGAACTTATAGTTATGTTTTGGGATAGGACAGCAGGTATCAATATGAAAGGCTTTAGAATAGCCTTTCCTAATGTGAAAGATAACTTGTGCATGATGTCAAAAACTAATGTAATCATCACTTTTTTGACTGATATAATTGCCAGCCCCAATATCATCATGTGTGTTGATGCATGCTTCAAGCAAAAAGAAAATGAAGGGCAGTCTGACCCACCTCATGAGCATCCTCGAAGTGTCTTCTTATTGGATGCCACTGCATCAAAAATGGAAGAATATGTTGAGGGCATTCATTCAAGCAAGGCTAAGAGGGGTGCAAAGTGCCATAAGCCTGTTGATAGTAGTAGGAGCCATCTTGACTCAGATGAAGAGGATGGCTATGATGGTGCATTGAAGGTCCCACAATCCGTCTTAGCCGACTGCGAGAAAAGCTTTACAGCCGCCAACAAAACATGTGAAAAGGCCAGCACACAGTTTTTTGCTGTCACTGTGCTGATGGCTCTTCTCTGCCGCCATGACTGTGTGATCTGGATCATCAATATGCGATCTGCACGCGAGAAGCAGCATTACGCCTTGGCGCTCATTGAGACGCTCTTTCAACACCTACCCCTCCATTATATGGTCGGATTACTTTACGATGTTGGCTGTCAGCTACATAAAAGTTGTGTCAACTGGGGTTTTCTTAGTGCCTACCTCCACCACTTATTCTTTGCTATTTCCATCTTTCATGCATTTGGACATCAGTGGCCTTGCCAGATTATATATCATCATCACAAGTGCAACGGATTTGGACTCTCTGACTGCGAAGGCTGCAAGTGGTTTTGGAACTCTATCAAGAAATTAATAGCTTATCTATGCATGTGTGGTGTAAGTCTTTCTTTGTCTGGAACAACGTATCACCTCATGGGTATCCCAGATAGTCACATCAACGCATATACACTCTCGATCAACAGGTTCAACAAGCCAATAAGGAAAGCCTTGGTGGCCTGGCTTTCTGGTTGCTTTGCCGATCTTGTCATTGTGTCAAGAAAAGCGATATCTTGCTGAAGTGGCACTCACAGAATGTGGCTTTCCTGATAGTGTCCTCCGGGATCAATGGTCTGTGCAGGTACAGGCTCAGACCAAACCCCTTCCACATGCATTCAATGTTAAACTAGAACTTCAAGTGTTAATAGTTTTTCCAGGACGGACAAGGAACCAGGGAAGAGATGCAGTCTCTGAAGCCATCCGACTTCGGAAAGCACATGATATCCTGAGGAAGCACATCCAAGACCATGAAAACATTATATTGGATCCTTTAACTTCAGACTATCATCTTTGTGATGCAGAATTGTGCCTAACTGAAGCTAAGAAGGCTTTGAGTTCTGCAGAGTCTCAGGTCCATGCTTCTGAGTCAGTGCTTGGTGTTCAAGAAAGAACCAAGCTTGAGAAGCTGCTCAGAAACCCTTTTATTGCAGTGAGGATGAACACCCAAGCCATCAAGCTATGATTGCATGAAAGGCTGTGCTCCCGAAAGTTTGAGCTTGACCATATCGAAAGATCATATCACAACCATGTCAACAGTATGTCCTTTCAACATTCTGCACCCTGTGTTTACTTAGTACCACAAAAAAGAGCACAAAGTTCACCATCATCTCAAAGATTCTGTGAAGCATCACGACCCTAGCATTCAAAAACTTGCTCATGACTACAACAACTTATGTGATGTAATGCTATGGTTAAAAGCTCAGTGCATGGTGCCTCGGGGTTCAGTTTGCCCATCGAAGATTGTCATGAAGGGTCTTTTTGCTCTGGATGTTGATGATGAAATTTGGCAAAATGCTGGCTTGGAAGATTCACTTGATGGCACCACAACAGACCCACCACTGTAGCTTTGTGATGATCTTGTAAGGTCCAGAATTCGTGTGCAATTAGAGCTTGATAGATGCATTGAAGAGGAAGAGCGCATTCAACATGAATGTAAGGTGCTACAAAGGTGGTATTCAGAGGAGTGGAATGTCACCTGTTCCACGTATGATAACACTGGTACATTTCACTATTTCAACACTTTGTGTAGCTTCTCATCTTATTTTAGATTCACCGGAGTTATGTTATCAACTCCAATTACAAAAGGATGAACTTCTCCATGTCCTGTCGATATGGAAGAAGTCCTTACAATCCTTACCTGCTGACTCTGTTATACCAGCCTGGGGCCCAACAGACGACGAGATCACAGCTGCTCGAATCGCCCAAGTCACCTCATGTTTGTATGATGACTATAATGATATAGAGGAGTTCAGACCATCCATGGGGGTTGATGAACTGAATTTGTCAGATGTAGAAAGTCTTGATGGGGATTTAATTGATACACTTGAGGCTATTGACCTTGCAGATGCTTTCCATGGGGAGGACATCATTAGTTAGACATGCAATCAATTTACTTATGTCTTCATGTACAATTTACTTATTGCCAAAAGTTTGTCATGGTACAAGGCTTGGTTAAGTTATAAGTTCAAGCTTCTCTCTGTATAAGGCTTGGTTGTTATAAGTTTGTTATGGTATAAATCTTGGTTGTTATAAGCTTCAAGCATTCTCTCTGTTGCAGTATAAGGCTTTGTTTTGACTACTGACATGCACATTTAGAATTTAGGTATATATATACTTAGAAGTCCCAGGGAATAGAAACTTGGGTACATATATACTTGGGAGTCCCAGAACTAGATGGGAGTCCCTCATCCTGGGGAGTCCCAGGGAATAGGAAGTTGGGTACCTATATACTTGGGAGTCCCAAAAAATCAGATGGGAGTCCCATAACTTGAGGAGTCCCAGAGAATATGATACTTGGGACTCCCAGAGAGGTGGGACTCCCAAGGAAATGTAAGAAGAATCTGGGAGTCCCAGAGAATATAATACTTGGGACTCCCAGAGAGGTGGGACTCCCAAGGAAATGTAAGAGGAATGTGGAAGTCCTAGCAGATACCATGGAACTCCCATGGGAGTACCTGGCTACCTCCAGGGGACTCCAAGAAATAGGTGGGACATACCATGGTATTGGGCCCTCATAGGGTAGTCTTATTGGCATGAACTAACTACCCTAAGAGGGTAGGGTTAGGTGGTTGCCTGAAGTGATTTTTTTTTGGTGTTAACCCAGCCAATTTTTTGTCTAGAATCCATCTGGATTCCAGCTGGAGTCCAGTTGCTCCATGTGGACAACATGGACTCCAACATGGACTCCACCTCAGAACACAGGGTCATATGGATACACCCAGTGAGACTCCATCTGGAATCCATGTGGATTAATAGCCTTCAATTGTATTACATTATTTATTATATATAAAAAATGAAACTGCATGAACAAGACTTGAACACTCAGCCTCACGGAACACAGACACCGAGATGAGTGCACAATTATCCATTGAACCACAAGGCCTTATGTATATAGTGCAAATTAGTTGTCTATATGGCCGCAGTGCTCGGAACATTCTGCATGGTGAACATATGTGCTTGTTGTTTGCTGATTGTTTGCACGTCTTGTTCCTCAACCACCACCATCCCCTCATGACAAGCCCCCCTCACTCAGCACATCACCCAGGCCGACACCACCCACTGCCATCAACAATGGCCCACAACTAATGCTGCCCACACCAACGACAGCAACAACAACATGGGAATGCCACGTCACCAGCTGCTGAAATGGCAGATGACGTGGCATGGCCACGTTGTCTAGACGGTCAAGCTCGATAACCACCAGCCCAACCACAACAACCACGACCATCAGCATGACCACAACAACCACCAGCACGAGCCCAACAACCACCAGCATGCACAAGGACCATCAGGATGAGCACAAGAATGACCAGGGACAGCAACGACCCCCAACAACGACGATCCCCCAACAATGTGTCAATGCCACATCACCACAACCTGACCCACTCACAGCACGAAGTGACAACAATGACCCACAATGCACGACCACCACCCACGACAACAGATGATGATGAACACACAATGGAAACGACCCCTCAACCCTGAGTGTGACAACAAGCACAGCCACAATGGACACCAGTGCGAGCACAACAACCACAACAACCAGCGACGTGACAACAACCCACTACCACGACACGACAACAACCCATGACCACGATGCGACCACAACCCATGTCAACCACCACAACCCATGTCAATGACGCAACAACAACCTGCGTCAACGTCCATGACACGACAACCACCTGCATCAATGTCCACAACATGACAACCACCCTCATCAACATCCACAATGCATTAACGCACTTGAGACAGGGTCCAAAGAATTTTTAGGACAAATCAGGACATACAGTTGTGGACAGCCAAAGTCAACTAATTTTATGATCATGATATGAGGACCCTGCACAACCTTCAATAGTACTTTTTATTGCAGAAACGTGAAGATTAGGACTCAATGCTTTGATTTCCACAAGCTGATTTTGCAAAATCAATGAAATGAGAAATTTTACCCCCAAAATATTGGCCAACGAAACTTCAGACTATAATGTGAAGTTTCCAAGGTTTGGTGCCTCTCACGGGGGGCTCGATGGAGTACAATCCACGCTTTGCGTGGCGTTGGAAACGGAGAATGGGGAGCACCTCATGCCAGACATTAGAAAAATTAATATCTTAAATAGAAGATTGATCACAAGCCGCAAGAGAACGCGGAATCTGTTTGATTTAACCAGTCTTTGGAAAAAGACAGTACTCTCCAGAATAGAACATGACGCTTTAGCTTCGGAAATACCCAATTCGAATCCACATCATGAATCTGACGATTCCTCTGATGATTCGGATGGTCTGGAGCACATGTTCCTCAATCTAGGCTTTAGACAACTTGTTTAGAGTTTAATGTAAAATAACATTTCATAGTCGGATATCAGAGAGGCCAGCCTGACTACGCGTGGTCTTCAGCTAAATCCACGTAATGATGTCACCCTGGCAGACTCCTGATTTGCATAGCAACGCATCTGATGCGAATAGGCCAAAACTTGACTAAGCGTGGTCTTCTCTTAAACCCACGTAATGATGTCAATGGACCATTATGGGAATGACTATTAGTTGTAATGACGAACGTTTCCCCAGAACGTTTACCGCCGTAGACTCCTTCAGGCTGTAATTCTATGTTACGTTCCAGATATGCTTCTGGTTTTTAAATTCTTTATGATGTGTCTATCGCTCAAATCTATTCACTCTCGTTCTAAAAAGAACGTTATCACATCTTGTAAGTACTTCGGTTATCGAAAATCTATACAGACAGTATTAACCGAGATTTTCAGGGAATCCTAACCCTAACCCTAACCCTAACTCTAACCGTGAGTACTACGTTTTTAATAAAACAATCTTTCCTGGTTCTCATACCTAGAAATATAGCTAACCCTAAACCCTAACCCTAACCCTAACAAAGATAACCTTACGCCCCCCGGCATGGTGAGTAGTAAAAATAAGGTCCGTCTACTCTCTTAACAGTATGTAGCACGAAAAGCGTATAGTCTATAGCTTCGCATAACAACTCAGTTGTTAAGGCAATGAGAATGCTTACGTAACTGTTCAGCGTGGTCGCTGAACACGTTGGCGCTCGGAGAGCGTCTATATGAAGATAAGCGCCAGATAGGCGCGGAACGGATATGATCCGTTTAGTAATCAGTCCCACTAGGGACTCACTGTATGGTCGGAGGCCCATCCCACTTCGGTGCGACGGCCAATAAAAGTCGAGGAGACAGACCTACGGCGTTTCTCGAACAGGCTGGTGAACTCCAGATTGTGTCTAGACCGCCTTATCTTCCTTATCTTATGGGCGCTGCGCGCCCATATGTATCTCCGAGTCGGAATGACGCTTGATGCTTATCAGAACAATAGAGAAGCCTAATAATAGATCTCTTATTGTTTGATGACGTCATTGAATGCACAACAAAGAACCCGAAGAGCTTATAAAAGCGAAACAGGGATGTGTTGCTACCCAGCAGCACCTGTTGTTCTTTGTACTCGCTACAAGCCCTTCCAACCTACGTCTTCATCGCCCTCGCCTTCGGCTCGGGCTCCACTACCCCCAAAATATTGGCCAACCCTTAAATGGACCCCTAAAATCATGAAAAATAGCACAATCAACTCCTTTTTTAAAGCTGCATCTGATCCTGGACTTTGGGGAAATTCTGATGAGCTGTTTTTGTAAAAAAAGAATGATTTTAAACTACCGAAAATGGCAATTCAGGGTCTTCCCACCCATTTGGACCCTCAATAAACCCTGTCTCTTTGACCCCCCTCCTCTCCCCACCTTTAGCAAATTGTATATCATTGATTTCCAATCAGAATCATAATGTTTGGCACGAGCCACTAAATTTTTGGTCACCTCTGGCATTGGGAGCCTGCCAAGGGGGTCTCAAGAGCCACTGAAGAGCCCTACTGAATGACAAAAATAGTCCAAAATTTTGGCCAACCCAATTTCTTGTGGGAAAAACTTCAAAGAGGTGTTTTTGGACACATTTTCACATTCTGAGTTCAAATCTGAAGTCAGAATGTCAAAATATTTAGTCCTTCCCAAGATATCAATTTGGTTGACTTTGGCTGTCTGTGACTGTATGTACCTCCATAATTAGGGACATTCAAAGCTGGGCGCAGCTCACATACGCATCTTGTAGCTTGCATTTGATGGGCTTAGTCAGGGTGCGATTTCAAGTTCTGCTCGGCCTCCCAGAATACCGGCAACTGAACTTGATTCCCATCAATTTGTACATTAGGTGTACAATAACTCCTCAACCTGAATTCATCATGTATTTGTGTTGCCTTTAGGCACATCAGATCAGTAAATGGCCTATCTTATATTTTCAAAATGAAGAAAATGAGTTTACAATGCTTAATCATATTTTGGTTGACTTTTCAGTTAAATTGATTTGCTGGATGACTAATAAATTAACATATTTCATATATAGGTCAATTTTAATGCCAGGACTGCTGTTTTCAAAACTATGTTCTCCAGAAATTGAACATACATCTTCTTTGTGTAAGTTGTAAATTAATCCATGGTATATCCTTATAACAGGCAGACAGCACTAGAACACATTTAATTTTCATCATCACCAGATGTTGCGGGAGCATTGGTGGAACTTGAAATCACACCCTGACTAAGCCCATCAAATGCGAGCTACGAGATGTGCATGCAAGCTGTGCCCAGCTTTGAACATCCCTACTATGCCCTACCAGCACCTCGGCATACCCTACAAGTAGTCAGTCACTGATAGTCACACATTTTGGCTGGACAAATTTTCAGTACTTATCACTCCCCCACCTATTCCTACTGGACTCCAGGACTCCAGTAAGATTCCTACTGGATTCCAGGACTCCAGTAGGATTCCCACTGGATTTGAACAATTCTTCCAAAAAAGGCAATTTCCACCTATTGGACTCCTATTGGACTCCAACTGGACTCCTACTGGACTCCAACTGGACTCCAACTGAACTTAGACAAAAAAAATCCAAACCTTCAGTTGGATTCCTACTGGATTCCTACTGGACTCCTACTGGAGTATCATGCATTCTATCAATTTTTGATTAAGTCAGTCAGATCTTTTAACACCTCAATTTCATACCAAACTTCCATTTAAACATAGATATTATATTGATGACTATATACACAAATATATACAAAAGTATTTAATAATCTAATGTGGTCAGGGTGGGGGAGGGAGGAAGTGGTGGGAAATGATGAGGGGGGGAGAGTGAGGGAGGGGGGAGGCAGGGGAAGGGAGGGTGAGAGAAGGGAAGGGAGGAGAAGGGAGGGGGAGACAGGGTGAGGGAGAGGGAGGGGAAGGGAGGTGGGAGTGATGGAAGAGAAGTGGAGTGATGGAGGGGGAGGGAGAGGGAGGGGAAGGGAGGTGGGAGTGATTTTCGTGGGCGGCAGCTGTCGTTGGTGGGCGTCGGGTGTTTTTCGTAGGCGGCGGCGGTCGTCGTTTGTGGGCGCTGGGTATTTGTCGTGGGCGGCAGCGGTCGTTTATGGGCGCTGGGTGTTTTTCGTAGGTGGCGGTCGTCGTTTGTGGGCGCAGGGCATTTTTCGTGGGCGGCGGTCGTCGTTTGTGGGCTGGTGGGTGTTCTTCATGGGTGGTGGGTGTTTTTTGTGGGCGGAGGGTGTCATTTGTAGGTTTTTCATGGACTAGCAGAAAAAAAAACGACGACGAACGACGAATTTCGGTTCGTCGTTCGTCGTCTGGTGCCACGTCACTGACGTGGCACCTGGTTTATGTGAGAAATAAAGGGGGGAGAGGGTAGCGAGCTCACCTGAGCTTGCCGTCGGCGCCTCTGTCCATTCGCGTGTGCTGGCATTTGGCGTCGTTGGGTGGGCGTTGTTCTCGTTCCTTCGCATCTTTGCAGCTGCTGGGGGGTCGTCATGGCTTTGCGGAGTGTGCGTTGGCGGGCGTGGTGTGTGTTGATGGGTGGTGGAAGCAGTGGGTGGTGTGCGGTGGTTGTCGATGCGTTGTCGATGGTGGTGGTTGCGAGGAAGAGTGGGTCGAGGGTTTGTGGAGAATTTCCACGAACGGAATTTGCCGACGTTCGTTCTGGGAAAGCGGCCGAGCTGTAGGTATGTGTAGGTTAAAGTACATACCTATAATAAAGCCTTCATGGTCTAGGTGTTTGAGCGCTTCCCTTAATTGTGGCACCTTGATGCTAAGGTCGAGTGTTCGATTTCCGATGTTGCACTTTTATTTTTATATTATATTAATAACAATAACAGTGACAAACTGTGGTCCTACTGGACTCCTGGTACTCGGAAATTCCTACTGGATTCCTAGTGGACTCCTAGTGGACTCCTACTGGACTCCTACTGGACTCCTACTGGACTCCTACTGGACTCCTTGTACTGGACTCCACTATACCCATTCCTTAGGAATCCTTAATTCCTTGTGATTTGGGATCATTCCAGTAGGAATCTACTAGGACTCCAGTAGGACTGAGATGCAAAATTTGTATGGTGTTCAGGCAATATGAAATTGGCTGGAGTCCTAGTAGAATCCAGTAGGAGTCCGGGAATCCAGTAGGAGTCCAGTAGGAATAGGTGGGGGAGTGTAAAGAGCTCCAAATTTTTTAAGTTGTCACCTGTTGTCATGCAACATCATGCTTGTCCAGCCAAAAATTGTGACGATCAGTGACTGCCAACTCATAGGGTGTGCTGAGGTGCTGGTAGGGCATAGTATTGTTGCCATCTGTAAAATAAAGAAGCTGGTGTGCATCTTGAAAACATCAATTGTCAAAATTACAAAATGAAGAACAATAAAAACATCAAGCACATTCAATTTGCATATTTAAACAATTTCTTTGTGAAATAATCTTGGTAGCCATGGCAACACCACTCAGCTGAAGAATATGTTGAAGAATAAAATAATGAAAATGACTACTCAATGTGCTCAATGTTCTTATTGTTCATCCATTTGAGATTTTGATAATCAATATTTTTGGGTTGTACATCAGCTTTATTATTCAAGAACTTAGTCTTTAGTAGATGTAGATGGATTTCCTATTGTAACAATTGTAACAAGTGTCTACAATTATGGAGGTACCTTTGCCCAGGTCAAACATTGGACCCTGTCTCAAGTGCCACTGATCCTAAAAACATCATTGTATGCGACTCTTCCAGGATCCCCTTGGCCAGTGCAAGAAGAGTGTATGAAGAGCTGGTGTCGCGTCCATGGAGTCATGTATATTGGATGTCCACATGAAGTTGGTTGAAAGAGTTCAAGGAATAGCGTACGAGGTATCATGTTTTTGCATGGACGGGTATGGATCTTCACGAAGGTTGCGATCTAACCTCTCTTCAATGACCTGTTGGCTTCGACTCCCAAGATAACGGCATCATCGCGTCAGTCTCTGACATAGTGCTTGCCATTCACAAGTTTGTCGTGGGTCTCAGTAGAAGCATCATGTAGCGGTAGCGTGACATTTGTGACTTGAAGGTTACAGACGTTCAGTTTCAATACACTGAGGTAGCAAATAACAGACTGTTTGAATGACTGAATTCACTGGAGACTAAGTAAATACATCTGGCCTTTATATATTGGACTGAGGGGGTGTTTATGTAATGAGGGTTGCAAGGGAATGGTAAAGGCCAAGGCCATGTAAGTAAAATGTAAGGACTGTGATTGGCTAGCAAAGACAAGCTAAGGGGTATAGACGTGTAAGTGGTAGGAGATGCGTAATTGGTAGAAGATGCATAAGCGTGAAGGGTAAAGAGTCTGTTAGATCAGATAAGATGAATGAGTGTGTGATGTTGGTGACATCCGTCACATACGCCCTCCAGGTATTCCATAGGGATTCCTTCAAACTGTGATGGCGGAAGTGCCAGAGGAAGAGTCATCTCCAGGTTTCTTGAAGTTAGAGGTGGAGGAAGAGGGATAGGAGGAGGTAGGTTTGCGGTTCTTTTTGAATTTTAATTTGATGGTCCTCTTCTCTTCTTCAGCTGCATTCTCGGTGACTTTCCAAAGCAAACCATCGATGATCTTCATTTGCTTGGGGGTCAACACATTACCAGAGGCGATAGGAGCATCTTTATGCTTGGTGGACATGGGATTGATGGACCAACTGATGAGGTTGTGGGAGATGTTAAAGTCAGCGAAGTCGATAGGATCTCCTGCGAGGTTGAATTCAATTAGGACTGGGTCATAGGAGGCAAACCGCTTTTTCTGCTGTTCATCGGTCCAGGCATTGAATAACGCCATGAACTGCTTGTAACCTGCAGGGAAGCCATGGTGAGGAGGTTTGTTCTTGCAGAGGCGCGTGTCAGTGAGGCAGATTGCTACCTGACCAACATGGTACAAGACGACGGAGCTGTCAATGGGATTGGTGCCTGTAATCGTAGTGAGGGAAGGACAATGGAAGCAGCAGTGTGTGATGTTGGTATAACGAGTGTCCTTGGGGACTTTTGGTATGGTGGCAATGACAGCCGGAGCAGCGATGTCAGTAATAATGACAGGAGTAGGAATTTCAGTGGTGGCCATGACTGTTGATTGGCAACAATGATGAGGGAAGGCTTTTGATGATGGATTATTGGATGGACAAAGGGGAGTTAGGGATGGTGTGGTTGAGACTTCAAGGTGTGGTTTAAATATCTCTTCCAGAGAAATAGACCCAATGAAAATTTGAGGATCATCTTTTGGTGGTGTACCTTGTCCCTTCAGTAGCTTTGAGATGCTCTCAAACCCAAGGAGGTCAAAATAAATTGGAAGAGCATCTAGGTGAGTAATTTGATAATAAGGGAGCCAGGTGATGTCACCAGCTTTCCATTGGACCTGAAAAACTGATTCCTCACCAGACCCTGAGTGCGCTAAGATCTTATCAACAGCCCACTCACCCTCCAAATCCTCGCCAAGCGCGAGTTGTGTGTCCATCCATCCTGGGAACAATCGGTCATTGTTCGGGATATGAATCCGAAGTAGGGCCGCATGGAAGACATTGTGTACTCCCCTCTGCTTTAGGTGGGCAGGTAGGTCAATTAGGAAAGATTGGTTATTGAAGTCCCTCAACACTTTATAGGGTCTGATGAATTTCGGAATAAGTTTTTGGGCCAATCCCTTTGGGAAGGTGATGTTTTTGGTGGAGATGTACACCAGGTCATCTTTCCTGAAAGGTGCGAGTTGGCATTTTCTATTTGCATTGCATGTTTGTTTGACGTGTGCTGCCAGGATGCTGTCATGTGCAGAGATCAAGGCCAGTCTTCTCTGGAGTGTGAATGTGTGGACTGAGGGATATTCATCTGAGCATGCAGAGTCCCATAGCATGGACCTGGGCAGAACAGTGCAAAACCTGTGCTTTCTGATCAGGCAGAGTTAATCGCAAATTCAATTACAGGAAGCTTGGAAACCCAATCTGTCTGTTTGTCATTAATGCACTGACACAGCATTTGCGTCACGGTGCGGTTTGTGTGTTCTGTCAACCCATCAGTCTCTGGATGGTAAGCACTAGACATTTTAAGTTTAGTTCCAACAAGCTTATGTAGGTGTCCCCAGAAGATGCTTGTGAACAGTACGTCTCAATCACTTATGATATGTTTGGGGAGACCATGTAATTTGTAAATCTCCTCAAACATTAGTTCTGTGATCTGTCAGGCATTGTAAGTGATCTGACTAGGGATTAAGTGAACCATTGCCATTAACAGGCAAATTACAACCGTTATGGAATCAAAACATCCGTTGCGATTTTTGGATTCAGGTAGGGGTCCAACAAAATCAATGCCTATTGCCTCCCAAGGCTGGGTAGGCACCACTAAGGGGTTTAATAACCTGTAAGGTTTTTGATTAGATGATTTGCTCCTTTTGGAAGTAGCACAACTTTCACAGAAAGCCTTAGTATCTGAGACCATAGTTTTCCACCATAAGTGGTCTCTGATATAATCAAGTGTTTTATTGGCACCCAAATGAGCTAGTAGTGAGTGCGCTTCAGATAGCACAATTTCGCGGGTGTTCCTTCCCTGAATCAGGATGTTCGGAATGCAGAGTAGTTTGCATTCCTGAACCTTGAGGTACACAAGTCCGTTTTTGACTTGAAAATTTCTGTGTTCTTGGGGCTTATCCAAGATGATCTTAAATAAAGGGTCATCTTTAAAATTTCCCTTTAGTTCCTTGAGGAGATCAATACCTTTGAGGCTTTCCAAAATTACGGTCAGCAACGATGGGTATTCTCTCCAAGGGATATTGAGGTCCAAGATCTCCATGTTAGCTGTGGGATTGATCCTGATCGAGGGCTGATCAGATCCAGGTAGAGTTATGCTATTTTTAGCATGTGGGGGAATTCTTATTTTAAGCTTGACAGTGGGTGTCGTCGAGGTGGCAGTGGGTGTTGTTGTTACCTTTGTTCTGCTACTCTCGCCCTCCTTTTGTTCTGCTGGAGGTTTCAGGATGAAACGATTCTTTACACGAGCCGCAAATTCTTTTGAGGTCTCAGGCCTCCCTGTCTCAGCCCCTGGGACAACTTTCCACAGGTGCCTCTGCACTGCAATGCTAGCTTCAATGCCAGCCAAGACAGGCGCCAAAGTTTCCTCAAGGTCAAGACCATCCTCGTTGACGACATCGAAGTAGGTGTATTCGCTTTTAGCATGAACTGTACCCAGACTGTCCACTGAATACATATGCAAGAGGGCATCGGCGATGACATTCTCAGATCCAGCAATATATTCCACCTCAAACAAGAACTCACTAATTTTCTCAATCCAGCAAGCCTGTCATCCCAAGAGGTTTTTCTGACTGAGTAAGTGGATCAGTCCTTTATGATCTGTGATCCATTTAAATTGTATTCCTTGCAGGATATCATGATGCTGCAGCATCGTCTCTACCCCAGCAAGCATTTCAATCTCATGAACAGGGTAATTCTGCTGAGCCGAATTTAGCTTTGCAAAGAAAAATGCCGCTATCCTCACAGATTTCCAGTCAGCTCCCTGGCTCACAACACCAGCAACGCCGGTTGCACAGCCATCTGTCACCATCCATACTTGCGGCGCATCCACCACATAATCAAGTGGTACGCGATGGTGATTTCGAGCCGCCTGGACAAGCACTTTCACATCCTCAAACGTGTGCTGTTCAGTGAAGCCCCAACAGAAGGGAACTGTGTCCCTGGTGAGTCCATGAAGCACTCCCATGGGTATCCTCACGTTAGGGATGTCATCAGCGAGGTAGCCCACTGAACCCAAGAATCCACAAAGAAGATCGTGGTTCGTTGGGGTCTTCCAGGCCAGGACGGAGTCAACTTTATATGGGTCCATTCGAATCCCATCATCCATGATAATTCGTCCAAGGATTTGCAACTCTGGACGAAGGAAATGCAGCTTCTTTTCGCTGAGGTACAGTTTTTCACAGGTGAGTATGTCAATTACTGTTTTCACATGTCTAACATGGTCTTTGACAGTATTTGAATAGATGATAATATCATCTAAATAGACATCCATGAACCTTCCAATGTACGGCGAGAACAAATGGTTCATGAGTGCTTGGTAAGTTGCAGGCACGTTACAGTCGCCTTGCTGAAGGACATGGCTAACCATATTCCCATCAGGTGTTGTCACAACCATTCGGTGAACATGGGCAGGGTCAATGTGAATCTGTTCATATGCATCTTTCCCGTCCATCATCGAATGGTAATGGTGGCATGCCGCTCATTGCAAGATCCCTTCAGGGTCTGGTAATGGCGACATCATTTTGTGTGTGTTCTCATTACGTGCCCTTAAATTGAAGACTGTTCTGAGCAACGCAGGTTCACCAGGCTTCTGTGGTTTCACTATCAAAAGCATGGGTATGGTATTCGAGGCATTTGTCACTTCCCAGTGCCCCGTTCGCAGGTAAGCATCCCTTTTCTCTACCCATTGTGAGCGTAGGGCCTCAGGGCAATGCGAGGGACACCACTGATAAACCTTGTTTTCATTGATCAAGGGAATTGTATGATTTATCACCCTTAAGGGTGGCAAATCGGTTTCCCCCACTGTCTTACAGAGTGGCTTGGCATACTCTCAAAGAAAGGTATGGGTGGGTTCTAATTCATCGTCTTCCAATGAGACGGCTTGTGATGACAAGTCAGCTACAGCTGAGCTGTTTATAGGTTTTGCCATGTCGCACCTGATGACCACATGGGGTGGGTTGAGGCCCACGCATACCTGGTGTTGATACATCCATGGTGTGCCCAGGATGATGTCATAGTTGGACAGGTTGATAATATCCAGGTAGCGTTCCTCGGATATATTCTGATATTCAAATCTGACTTTAGCACCAGAATTGATCTTAGATTGAGATCCCTGAACAGCAAGCTGCAGCACTAAGGGTGTGCTCAGCTTTACGTGATTTACTTGCAGCTGATCTGCAAGCATTGAAGACAGGAAATCCCCCAGGGATCCGGAGTCTAATAGCACATGAGTGGGATGGCCATCAACTTTCACAGTCACCACCACAGGTCGTGGAACCTTGCGAGTCAAGTCTTTCATGATTGCAGCATTCCATTGTACAGCAGGATATGTACCACGAGGTACTTGAACCCCATTTAACTCCAGGTATGTTTTATTTAACAGAACGCAAGCTGGTTCATTGTGTGCGAATGACTTACAATCACACAGGGTTTCTGCTTGGGTTTTATCCGTAGCAATGCCACTCACGCCACCTGAGTCGTCGTCAGGTTTGCGGTCAGAGTGCTTGGGTAAATCATCTGGTAAGATGAAGAACTCCAAGAGTTTGGCTAGCCAGCATTCATACCAATCAGCTAAATCAAATCCTGGGTTCTCAGCTAGAAACCTTGGTAATCTGATCCATGCATCCCAGCGCATATCCTGGATCATGAACAGGTCATCATCAAATGCATCTAGATAGATGTGGAATCTTTGGGACAGGAGTACATTGGGGAATTCCTCATCAAATTGGTAAGGTGCCCCATTTTGTAAACTCCTCAATATTTCCTGTTCTAACACATCCCCCATGAATAGTTGAGGAGTGGATTCTTGCCAGCATCGAGTGGAACATCCAATACGCAAGGCACAACGATGAGTGTACCAGTGGGCAGGGGTAAAATCAGGCCTATGAGCTCGCTCTAAAGCCAAATTTGCGATGGTACATTGTAGCCTATCCTCAATGTGTAGGAACTCATCTTCCACATGATATACAGAGAATCAGGCTTGGCTCGGTTACAGGAAATATGAGTCACCAGGGTAAGGTTCTGACACTTCAAGGATCATTGCTACCGTCTCTCCCAAGACATCACCGATTGGGCAGTAAGGCCATCCATCAACGTCAGTGTCTGTTTCTGACATATTCAAGATGCACTAGTGGCTACCACTTTTTATCATATAACCTAGACTTAAGCCTACAGACAACAATCTATAACACTGAGATATTTATGAAAGGCATTTCAATACACAAGCCTAAGCCTTTCAATCACTTCAGTCACCCATTTTTGGGTACCTATGAGGTACATCAATTCCTTGATTTAGGGTACCTTGAGGGTACCCATTCCGGGGTGGTATATGAGCTCCATACCAATACCATGGTACCATGGAATGGAAAACCCATACCATACCCCACTCATACCAATACCATGTTACCATACCATACCAATACCATGTCACCATACCATACCAGATGGTATGATGTCTTCATACCATCATACCAAAGCTGACATAGGGTGTCTGGGGTCCTTTTCCAAAATATAAAAAATATTTCTGCAGGCTGCAATACTGGTCCATTGGGTGCCATTTTTTGTGGGGTGGTTCTCCAGGTTTTTCCTGAGATATTAGGCTACAAATTGAGGCCAGATAGTCCAAACCATCTATTGAAAATGAGTTTAAATAGGCTTTATCCCAGCTTTCCCATGTATCCAAAGCCATTTAATGATACATATCTTTCCCAATCCTTTCTATTAAAACAATATTCATCCAAATCAAACAAAACCACATCTATTGTGATGAAGTGGTCATAGAGAAGAAAAGAAAAGTGAAAAGGCTTTCAGGTTTTTGCTAAGATTTCCAATTCCAAGTGGAGGCCAGATAGTGAACTCCAACCTTTAAAAATTAGTTCAATTGAGGGTTTTTTCATTCCTGAAAAGCCATTAATATGAATGCTTTCAATAATAGGTTAAATATATTTTGCCCAGTAGGGCCAATCAGACAGTCCTGCCTACTTACATAGCATACACATATAGTATGGCCAACAACACCATCATATAATCTCAATTTTCTTAAACACTACATATGTTGGAATCAAGTATTGTTGTCCTGAGTGTTTGGCCAAAGTCTTCTTTGTCATAATAGTTGGTCCAATTTATTGAAGCTAGGTGAATCTGTCCAATCCAAAGTCTTGTCAGAGTCTCCATTATCAAAATATTATACCATGGTGTTGTAATCCCATGTTGCACTCTCATACCATACCATACCATAGTATTGCATTCCCATAACATACCATACCATGGTATTGCAATTCCATCCCATACCATACCATGGTATTGCACTCCCATACCATACCATACCATGGTATAGCACCCTCATACCATACCATACCATGGTATCACACTCCCATACCATACCATACCATGGTATTGCACCCTCATACCATACCATACCATGGTATAGCACCCTCATACCATACCATACCATGCACCCTCATACCATACCATGGTATCAGGAACCATAATCTATTTTTATTTAGGCAGAGGAAGGCAGAAAACCCTCACTTCGAAGTTTGTTTACATATATTTACCAGTAGCTTTGACTGAAGTGAGGCTAAAATTTTGTAGTGTCCGCTTTGATGATTTCCTAATTGGGCCATTTCCTAATTGGGAAAAGCGTTACACTTTTTTCTGCCACACCTAATGTCAGGCACAGTGTGCAGTTAGGTTGGGAACTGTTTCCCACGCTCTTTGGGCCACTGGAGTTAGTGGCTAGCTTAGTGTTGTCATTGTTCATGACGATGTCCGCACTATTTCCTAATTGGGCCATTTCCTAATTGGGAAAAGCGTTACACTTTTTTTAGACACAGCTGATGTCAGGCACAGTGTGCATTTAGGTTGGGAACTGTAGCCTTTGTAATGAAAAAGGCAAAGACTACAAACATTTGTAGTCAAAAAAGCGGACACTACAAACATTTGTAATGAAAAAGCGCACACTACAAACATTTGTAGTCAAAAAAGCGGACACTACAAACATTTGTAGTCAAAAAAGCGGACACTACAAACATTTGTAATGAAACAGGCAAAGACTACAAACATTTGTAGTCCAAAAAGCGGACACTACAAACATTTGTAAGGAAAAAAGCGCACACTACAAACATTTGTAATGAAAAAGGCAAAGACTACAAACATTTGTAGTCAAAAAAGCGCACACTACAAGCCTTTGTAATGAAAAAGCCAAAGACTACAAACATTTGTAGTCAAAAAAGCGGACACTACAAACATTTGTAATGAAAAAAGCACACACTACAAGCATTTGTAATGAAAAAGCGCACACTACAAACATTTGTAGTCAAAAAAACGGACACTACAAACATTTGTAATGAAAAAAGCGCACACTACAAACATTTGTAGTCAAAAAAGCGCACACTACATGCATTTGTAGTCTAAAAAGCGGACACTACAAAGTTTAGTAATGAAAAAAGCGCACATTAGTAATTTTTGTAGTGAAAAAGCGGACAGTACAAACCAAACTGATATTATGTAATGACTTTCCAAATTAGGAAATATGCGAACATCGTCATAAACAATGACAACACTAAGCTAGCCACTAACTCCAGTGGCCCAAAGAGCGTGGGAAACAGTTCCCAACCTAAATGTGCATTGTGCCTGACATTAGGTGTGGCAGAAAAAAGTGTAACGCTTTTCCCAATTAGGAAATGGCCGAATTAGGAAATAGTGCGCACATCATCATTAACAATGACAACACCATGCTAGCCATTAACTCTTCTGGCCCAAAAGGCGTGGGAAACAGTTCCCAACCTAAATGCGCACTGTGCCTGACATCAGCTGTGTCTAAAAAAAGTGTAACGCTTTTCCCAATTAGGAAATGGCCCAATTAGGAAATAGTGCGGACATCGTCATGAACAATGACAACACTAAGCTAGCCACTAACTCCAGTGGCCCAAAGAGCGTGGGAAACAGTTCCCAACCTAACTGCACACTGTGCCTGACATTAGGTGTGGCAGAAAAAAGTGTAACGCTTTTCCCAATTAGGAAATGGCCCAATTAGGAAATCATCAAAGCGGACACTACAAAATTTTAGCCTCACTTCAGTCAAAGCTACTGGTAAATATATGTAAACAAACTTCGAAGTGAGGGTTTTCTGCCTTCCTCTGCCTAAATAAAAATAGATTATGGTTCCTGATACCATGGTATGGTATGAGGGTGCATGGTATGGTATGGTATGAGGGTGCTATACCATGGTATGGTATGGTATGAGGGTGCAATACCATGGTATGGTATGGTATGGGAGTGTGATACCATGGTATGGTATGGTATGAGGGTGCTATACCATGGTATGGTATGGTATGGGAGTGCAATACCATGGTATGGTATGGGATGGAATTGCAATACCATGGTATGGTATGTTATGGGAATGCAATACTATGGTATGGTATGGTATGAGAGTGCAACATGGGATTACAACACCATGGTATAATATTTTGATAATGGAGACTCTGACAAGACTTTGGATTGGACAGATTCACCTAGCTTCAATAAATTGGACCAACTATTATGACAAAGAAGACTTTGGCCAAACACTCAGGACAACAATACTTGATTCCAACATATGTAGTGTTTAAGAAAATTGAGATTATATGATGGTGTTGTTGGCCATACTATATGTGTATGCTATGTAAGTAGGCAGGACTGTCTGATTGGCCCTACTGGGCAAAATATATTTAACCTATTATTGAAAGCATTCATATTAATGGCTTTTCAGGAATGAAAAAACCCTCAATTGAACTAATTTTTAAAGGTTGGAGTTCACTATCTGGCCTCCACTTGGAATTGGAAATCTTAGCAAAAACCTGAAAGCCTTTTCACTTTTCTTTTCTTCTCTATGACCACTTCATCACAATAGATGTGGTTTTGTTTGATTTGGATGAATATTGTTTTAATAGAAAGGATTGGGAAAGATATGTATCATTAAATGGCTTTGGATACATGGGAAAGCTGGGATAAAGCCTATTTAAACTCATTTTCAATAGATGGTTTGGACTATCTGGCCTCAATTTGTAGCCTAATATCTCAGGAAAAACCTGGAGAACCACCCCACAAAAAATGGCACCCAATGGACCAGTATTGCAGCCTGCAGAAATATTTTTTATATTTTGGAAAAGGACCCCAGACACCCTATGTCAGCTTTGGTATGATGGTATGAAGACATCATACCATCTGGTATGGTATGGTGACATGGTATTGGTATGGTATGGTAACATGGTATTGGTATGAGTGGGGTATGGTATGGGTTTTCCATTCCATGGTACCATGGTATTGGTATGGAGCTCATATACCACCCCGGAATGGGTACCCTCAAGGTACCCTAAATCAAGGAATTGATGTACCTCATAGGTACCCAAAAATGGGTGACTGAAGTGTTTCAATCATTAAATTGCCTGGGATTTCTGATAAAATATGAGAAATTCTCTATGGACATTCCATAAGTCTGTCAAGCCATCTCAATGGCGGTTTTTCAGTGATACCTTGTACCTTTCATTGGAATTTTTCATTGATACCTTAGAATATTGCATTGCAATTTTTCAAATGTATTCCTGGGCATTTCATTACGATTTTTCAAATGTATCCCTGGGCATTTCATTGTGATTTTCTAAATGTATCCCTTGATATTTCATTATAATTTTTCAAATGTATCCCTGGATATTTCACTGCTATTTTTCAAATATATCACTGGGCATTTCATTGCTATTTTTCAAATCTATCCTTGGGCATTTCATTGCGGTTTTTTAAATGTATCCCTTGATATTTCATTGCAATTTTTCAAATGTATCCTTGGGCATTTCATTGCAATTTTTCAAATGTATCCTTGGGCATTTCATTGTGATTTTTCAAATGTAACCCCAGATATTTCATTGCTTTTTTTCAAATCTATCCTTGGATATTTTATTGCGATTTTTCAAATGTAACCCTGGATATTTCATTGTGATTTTTCAAATGTAGCTCTGGGTATTTCACTGTTCTAAAAATAGCCAGGAAATGAGAGCTAAAAATAGGAATTGTGTATAGGATGTCAGGTACTACTTTCAGGGTCTACAGTATATATAAAAAGGAGGAAATATGATTGGATATGACCAAAAAGTGGAGAAATCAAGATAAGAATGACAATACAACTAGGGGTCCATGCAATGGGTTTCTGGTGGAGTGGTCACATGACCAATTTCCTAAAATGGTCAAAATCCAAAGTTGTAGCCCTGCTTTGTAACTTCCAGAATCTGTTTGAATTATGTTCTAAAGTTTACCTGTTGTGGAGATATGAGGTAAAAGATTTTTCTCACCACCGCATTTTTTTTTGGTTTTTTGCATTTTTCTCCATGAAAACATCACCAAACAACATGATTTCAACACATTTAGAAAACTAATAGATGGGGCTACAATAGTTGTATTGTGGGAAAATTGACCCCAAAAGGAAGGCATATACCCTAATTGGGAAATTGACTGACTGACTACAAAATGTACTAATGGACTAGAAAACATAACAAAAGACTACAAAAGTCAGACATAGACTACAAAATTTACTGATGTCTGCCTTTTTCACTACAAAAGCATGTAGTGTCCGCTTTTTTCACTACAAAAGTGTGTAATGTCCAGTTTTTTCACTACAAAAGTTTGTAATGTCCGCTTTTTGAGAATACAAAAGTTTGTAGTGTCCAGTTTTTTCACTACAAAGGTTTGTAATGTCTGCTTTTTGAGACTACAAAAGTTTGTAGTCCGCTTTTCTGACATTAAGTTTGTTTGAAGTGTTCTTAACTATGTAAAGGATCATGGGCACATGGTTGAAGGACTGAGTTCAGTTGACTTTTTGCCATTGTTGCATGTACACATTTGCTGTCAAGTCATGTCTGTGACATTAGTGGAGACTGTAATTTCTCTTCAGATAGGAAGTGGCTATCCTATCTTTTACCTTCAGACTTTGAGCCACTGCCTTACATCTGCCTAGGTTCAATAAGTGTCATTAGTGTTTTTTCAGTCTTCCCAAATCATGAGCTAGTATGACTGTTCAGTCATTCACCCTAGCCAGTCTTGCCTGCAAATTGTCTTGACAGTACCACCAGTGAATGATCAAAGGCTGTCTATGATATTCATTCAGGATTCAGATACAACACAATCTACCATTTGGTGAATACACTTCAAAGAACAACATGTGAAGAGAACAGTAGCCACTGATGTGAAAAGACAGTACATGATAGCACATGTGTACATGCAACAACAGTACTTTATAGTGCCCCTCCCATTCCTGCAGGAATCCACAGGAATCCACAGGAATAGGACTGGAATGAATGTAAATTTACTGATCAGCTTTTCATCATGTGACTACATATGTATTTATTCAACTCCTACCTTATCCTGATAACTTAGTACTCTAAATCCCTCATGGAACCCATATCTCAAGCAATAGATTTATATGTCAAATTATAATTTATTTAATAAGGACACAAAATGTATTTTACTACATACAATCTATATTAAAGCAGGGGGGGGTAGGGACAAGGAAGGGGGTAGGGACAATGAAGAGGGTGGGGACAATGAAGAGGGTGGGGACAAGAAAAGGGGGTAGAGACACAGAGGGAGAGTGTGTTGTAGAGGGAGGGGGGGAGGAGTGGTGAGGAGAGAGTGTGGTGGAAGGGGGGACTAATGGGGTGGGATGAGTGTGGTGGGGGACTTGCATTATCGATGTTGCGTGTCGCTGTCACATTGTCAATGTTGCGTGTCACTGTCGCTGTTGTGTTGTCGCCATTGAGTGTCGTTGTCGTTGTCATTGTGTTGTCGATGTTGCGTGTTGTCATTGCATTGTCATTGTTGCATGCTGTTGTTGCATTGGCATTGTCGCATGTTGTACGTGGGCACTGGGCATTGTTTGCTGTCTGCTGGGTGTTGTTCTGTGGGCACTGGGGCATTTTTGTGGGTGGGGTGTGGTTTTTGTGGGCATTAGGGTGTTTTTGTGGGTGCTGGGGAGTTTCTGGGGGTGGTGGCAGCTGCAAACCAAGGAGTGGGGGGCAAGGAGGTTGGCCACATCAATGGGGCACCTGAATAGTGAGCAGTGGGGGTGGAGACACCTGCTACTCACTTGGGTGGCTCAAAACAACCCAACGGTGATGACATACCAGTCATCACTGTCAGACGACACATATTCATGTCATCTGACCTTTGTTGCTGCATTCGCCTGGTTGTTGTGGTGAGTGCTTGTGAATCGTGGTGGGTGCTGGTCGCCGTTGGTTGATGGCGGTGCTCTGGTGGTGCCACGTTGTTGTCATCTGGTTGGTGGTGGGCACTCGTTGGTGGTGGTGCCACATCAGTGGTCATTACCACTCGTTGGTGGTGTGTCGTGGTTGTTGTTGGGTCATGTGGTGTCATCATTGTTGTTGCCATTGTCAACGTGGTTGGTGGGAGGGAATGGAGGTGGGGAAGAGGATGGTTGGTGGGTGGAAAGGAAAGAGTGTTGCATTTGTTTGGTAGTGTTGCCTTTGTTTGGTAACAAAAGTAAAATAAACAAACAAATGACCAGATTCCGTTGCATTCCGTTCCTGTGCATTCCACTTCAGTCACCCATTTTTAGGTACCTATGGGGTACATCAATTCCTTGATTTAGGGTACCTTGGGGGTACCCATTCCGGGGTGGTATATGAGCTCCATACCAATAGACACTACAAACTTTTGTAGTCTCAAAAAGCGGACATTACAAACTTTTGTAGTGAAAAAACTGGACATTACACACTTTTGTAGTGAAAAAAGCGGACACTACATGCTTTTGTAGTGAAAAAGGCAGACATCAGTAAATTTTGTAGTCTATGTCTGACTTTTGTAGTCTTTTGTTATGTTTTCTAGTCCATTAGTACATTTTGTAGTCAGTCAGTCAATTTCCCAATTAGGGTATATGCCTTCCTTTTGGGGTCAATTTTCCCACAATACAACTATTGTAGCCCCATCTATTAGTTTTCTAAATGTGTTGAAATCATGTTGTTTGGTGATGTTTTCATGGAGAAAAATGCAAAAAACCAAAAAAAAATGCGGTGGTGAGAAAAATCTTTTACCTCATATCTCCACAACAGGTAAACTTTAGAACATAATTCAAACAGATTCTGGAAGTTACAAAGCAGGGCTACAACTTTGGATTTTGACCATTTTAGGAAATTGGTCATGTGACCACTCCACCAGAAACCCATTGCATGGACCCCTAGTTGTATTGTCATTCTTATCTTGATTTCTCCACTTTTTGGTCATATCCAATCATATTTCCTCCTTTTTATATATACTGTAGACCCTGAAAGTAGTACCTGACATCCTATACACAATTCCTATTTTTAGCTCTCATTTCCTGGCTATTTTTAGAACAGTGAAATACCCAGAGCTACATTTGAAAAATCACAATGAAATATCCAGGGTTACATTTGAAAAATCGCAATAAAATATCCAAGGATAGATTTGAAAAATCACAATGAAATATCCAAGGATAGATTTGAAAAAAAGCAATGAAATATCTGGGGTTACATTTGAAAAATCACAATGAAATGCCCAAGGATAGATTTGAAAAAAAGCAATGAAATGCCCAGGGATACATTTGAAAAATCGCAATGACATATCAAGGGATACATTTAAAAAACCGCAATGAAATGCCCAAGGATAGATTTGAAAAATAGCAATGAAATGCCCAGTGATATATTTGAAAAATAGCAGTGAAATATCCAGGGATACATTTGAAAAATTATAATGAAATATCAAGGGATACATTTAGAAAATCACAATGAAATGCCCAGGGATACATTTGAAAAATTCCAATGAAAGGTACAAGGTATCTATTGAAAAACCGCCATTGAGATGGCTTGACAGACTTATGAAATGCCCATAGAGAATTTCTCATATTTTATCAGAAATCCCAGGCAATTTAATGATTGAAAGGCTTAGGCTCATGTATTGAAATGCCTTTCATAAATATCTCAGTGTTATAGATTGTTGTCTGTAGGCTTACAGTGACTCACTAGAGTATAAGTTTTGCACCACTTAAAAAATATTATATCTTCCTCAACTTCTGGGGACTAGTTACCATATAAATATTGTAATATACAAATTGTCTATATACATCTTTGACATGAATATGAGGTCTGGATCTCATCCTCTGCTTCATGTGGGAAAAAGTGAAAAAATGAGGTTTTCAGAGTTTTACCAATACTTCATATGAGGGTCTAGAAAAATGTGAAGAATTAAGTACTTGCTGACTCAAGTATACAGAACTTTGAATGATATCAATTGGACTAGCGATTGTTGAGATATAGGTGTAAGGAAGGGGCTTGTTTTGAGTAGATCAAAAATGAGGTTTTGACAGTTTTACAGATGCTTTAAGCATGTGACAGTTGGAAAAACATATAGTACCAGCCTACTCAATTATACAGAACCTTGAATTATTTCAATTGGAGTAGCAGTTGATGTAAGAATGGGCCTTGTTTCATCATCAACCCCAAAACATGCCCTTTTCTTACATCTATATCTCAACAACCGCTAATCCAATTGATGTCATTTGAGGTTCTGTATACTTGAGTCAGCAAGTACTTAATTCTTCACATTTTTCTAGACCCTCATATGAAGTATTGGTAAAACTCTCAAAACCTCATTTTTTCACTTTTTTCTACATGAAGCAGAGGATGAGATCCAGACCTCATATTCATGTCAAAGATGTATACAGAATATTTGTATATTATCATATTTATATGGTGACTGGTCCCCTGAAGTTGAGGAAGATATAGTATTTTTTAAGTGGTGCAAAACTTATAGTGAGTCACTGTAAGTCTAGGTTATATGATAAAAGTGGTAGCCACCAGTCCAAGATGGTATCATCATCCAGGTTGTCCATGAGTTCACCCTCATCTTCCGAGTCCAAAACAGACTGTAGATCAGGCATGTCCTCGTCATCTTCTAACTCAGTCTCAACCTCACTGATAGGGTATAACCTAGGTGGGTCATCGTTGGAATCGTCGGAATCACTTCCTGGGTGTAAACCAGGTAAGTCTTCATCCTCTGAGTCAAAGATATCATTCTCAAACATGGAAAACACAGTGGGTCTGTCAAATATTGAGAAATCGATATCTAGGACATCTTCCTCGAGATTTATGCGAATTTTGGGGAATCTGCGAACATGGTACCAGTTCCCCAGGTCAAAGTGGGGGTTCGCCAGAGTGTCTTCATCCACAGTAAGAGGCTCATTAAAATCCTCATCATAAGTGAAATATTCAAAAGAACAAATTTGTATGCAAGTACCTCACAGACTAGATGGGGACCTTAATATATCCTAGTTTATTGAGTCTTTATATATACAAAAATTGCTGATAGATCTTATAGCATATTTGACCATAAAATATATACTCAGGTGAATCCATGTCATAATTGTTCAATGTAAAACCTAGGGCTTCACACACATATCAGTAAGTTCGCACGGGGTGTCCATGCTGTGCAATGTGTAAACACAGCCAACTACTTGTGGATTAGGTCATCATCTACATTTTGGAGTCGGTTAGCAGTACAAAGGGGAGCAAGCTCCCCAATCACTCTTTTGGACCACAGTGAACCGAAATGTGTCATCAATCTCGGGTTGGATGTAGGGTACAGGGTAGGAATGCTGCTTCATAAAATGAGCATTGCGTTATACCCATAAGTGTCCCCCATTGTCCAAACACATTTGGGCCACTCACAGAGCTTATTTTTGCGTGCTTGCTGACGCACATACCATTCCCCCAAGCGGAAGTAGTGGTTTCTTAAATGGCTGGCCCATATTCCGTATTCTTGATGGGTCAAGCGGTCATGAATATGGTATATATCTGTATGGGGTTGTAGATTGACCTCAAATCTTTGTCTGACCCCTTCATGGATATGTTTGCTGTCCCCTGGATAGGGCTGCATGATGTCAAGGGTGTATTCTGCCATTAGGGCTAAGCTATCGCCCATTCTCTTTCGTCAACTAGCCTTTGGATTGTATTCCATCCAATCTGGTTCATAGGAATACCATAAGTTAAGAGGTTCTTCCCAGTGAACCATATTAAGTTCCAGGTTATCAAGAACATTAACTTCATCAGGTTCATCTGGGGCAATCTCAATGTTGTAGTTGGCTAGTCCGGGAGGTTTATTTCCAGAAGCTTGTACAGTATTTCCCTGGGGGCAGTTGCAGGAGAGATGCCCAGGTTTTTTGCACTTAAAGCTGGAGCCAGAGGCTAATAATTCAGATTTTTCCTTGTCCAAAAGACAAGGTGTTGATTTTTCCCTCTGAAAATTAGGGGTTTTCAAACCCTTCCAGTCCCTTTTATTGTCATTGGTATGACTGTTATTATTCCAGGGGGTTTGCGACCGGAATCTATTTGAGAACTCTGCTGCCTCTGTTGCATTTGCGGCATTTGAGAGTTCTCATGAGAAGTTTGCAAGCCGAAGCATTTCCACCCTGCTCCATTTTTCTCATTGGGGTGAGTGCAGTTACTCTGGTTGGATCCAGAGGGAGTTCCTCCTCTGGAGTTATTATGGTTTTGTCGATGCTGAGAATCAAACTTCTCTGAAGTTTCAAAGGTCTCAGTGCCTTCTTGGATTTCTTCCCAAGAGGATATCTCAGGGTTTAATCCAAATATCCAAAGTTGTTTTTGGACGGGGGAGCGAAGTCTGTTCCAAAATTTCACAACCTTTTCTCGTTCGTCAACCACACCAATCATGTTAAAAGTTCTTTAAGCTCGAAGGCATAGTCTGAAACAGTTTTATTGTTCTGAAAGCATTTTCTAAGCTTCTCGTGAAGTTCCGTTCTGTAATCAGAAGGGAAGCAGTAGTTAAATAACTGCACAAAGAATTCTTTGAGTGTCCAATCATGGGGATTGAGCGACACATTTTGAGTATAAAAATCATATGCTTTCCCTTCCAAATAATAGGAAAGCACGAATGCTAGTCGTTCCTTACAGACTTTACCAGTGGTAACATAGTCTGTTCCTTCAGTGATGAACCAGTGGTATGCATGAGCATCAGCTGTGCTGTCATATTCAACAGGGGGAATTGGTTGAATCAAGGTTTTTGACTTCTTTGATCATGATCGATGATGTCGGCTGTGGCATTGTTTGGATCTAGACCTGTGCCTAGGCCGTTTCCATGCTTGATGGCTGCTGATTGAACTGTCAGAGCACTCATCATCTGATTCACTCAAGTTTGACGAACTATTGCTGGAACTAGGAGATGAGTCTGAGCTGGAGGAGTCTGAGCTTGAGCTAGGCAGTCACCGATGTCGGGAAGATTTCTTCGGTCTATCAATCTGCTCAAGTGCGCATCCAAGGTAGCTTTTGGGCGCTATTTGATTGAAAGGTTCGTTCGTGCAGGCAGCTTTTGCCAACAGGGCTTTGCAGTGGTCCTTGTCCTTTTTGGCAGGACGTGCATGCGCTGGCTTCAAAGTTGCACTGGCAGGAGTTCTGGAGGGTTTACTGTTCCCTCAGTGAGTTTCTAAAACCTTTTTAGGGTTTTTCTCAGCTGAATCAAGGACGTATCGCTTTCATGGTTCTCAAAGTTAGCAACAATATTTTTTGTATTGTTAGGGCTAACGACTTTAGTTTTAGTGGTTAAAGTTTCTTTCACCCCTGCAGAATGTGCAGGGGTTTCAGCATCACCCAAAGGTGCTTCTTCCCCATTAGCGGAAGCTGGTGAGGAAGGCCGGGAGGTGACGACATCACTGTAGGAACACATCGTTCCTTCGGTAATGCAATTGTCCAATGCGTGAGGTTCTAACGCAACTGCTGATGTTGTGTTCGAGTGTTCCTGTGAGCTGAGGATGTTAGTATCAAATTTAGGTGCTTGAACCGTACCTTGCTGGGCAGCTACGCCAGCACAGGTGGAGTGGGTTCTAAGTGTGTAACGGGTTGCAGACATAGTTTGTAAGAATAGAGGTTATAATAAAGCAAGAGGTGGTTTTTGTTGCCAGTGAATGGAGGGTCCAGGTGATCAATCTGAAGTAGTCCAGTCGACGGGCAAGGGAGTGACAAGTAAAGTTGGGTTTTGTTTTGTAGTCAGTTTTGTCGGGTCAAAAAATATGTAGCGGAAGTGTGACGTTTGTGACTTGAAGGTTACAGACGTTTGGTTTCGATACACTGAGGTAGCAAATAACAGACCGTTTGAATGATTGAATTCACTGGAGACTAAGTAAATACATCTGGCCTTTATATACTGGACTGAGGGGGTGTTTATGTAATGAGGGTCGCAAGGGAATGGTAAAGGCCAAGGCCAAGGCCATGTAAGTAAAATGTAAGGACTGTGATTGGCTAGCAAAGACGAGCTAAGGGGTATAGACGCATAAGCGGTAGGAGACGCGTAATCGGTAGAAGACATGTAAGCGTTGGGGACGCGTAAGCGCGAAGCGTTAGATCAGATAAGATGAATGAGTGTGTGATGTTGGTGACATCCGTCACACATCAGGTGATCCAGTGGAAATAACACCTCTTCGGCTCTTCCAACTCTAGCCAACTCTCAGCTCACAAACAAACAGATCTTTATGCGCAACCTTTATCCATCCGTCTTTGTCACTAATGTTCGCCTCCATGATATGAACAGGCACAAATGAATGCTCGATTACCTCTAGTACGTGGCCGGATCCACAAAAACTTACGACCAGTTACAAGAGGAAGCTCCCTATTTAGTGTTTATACCACCCATCTTCGCCTTACTCCTCCGCCAAGGTCGGCCCAGTAGCACGTTGTTGGCCAAGAAATGGACGAGCGTGATCAGGATGCATAAAGAGGTGTGTTCCACTCTCGTACCTTGCCTCCCTCATGAAATGAACAACGCCTCCATTCGTAGATTATGGATCTGTAATCACGCCTCGCCCCAGCCGTCCAAGAATTAGTGCATGCCTCGACCTCTGATGGCTCAAAACACGCAAATAAGGACGTTGTAGCGTTGGCTTCTGTAGACGCAATGGTGAAGATCTGGGATTGGGATTTGGGGGAATTGGAGAGGACGTTGAAGAGCCATATGAAGGCGGTTTCGGATTGTCAGTAAAATTCGACAGGGAAAGTTTTGGGTGAGTGTTTGGTGTAGTGCTGCAGAGTGGATATGTGGGCTAAGGGATTGGATTTAGCGACATGTTCGGACGATTCTGTTGATAAAACTCTTGAACGTCCCTGATGATACAAGACTTTCGCTACCCTTTGAAAGTGTTTCCTTCTTACCAAGAGACAATCAGGTCGTTTCGTCAAGCCGGGATCATGCAGTCAGGATGTGGGATGTCCAGACAAGGTACGTTATGCCCCACTCCCTCTTTTCCTAACTAACCTCCTCATTAAAGTCATTGTGTAAAAGTCATAAGACCAGACGAAGAATGGATCCAGTCTGCCATTCCCAGTCCGGACGGTCGACTTCTCTTAACATGCTCAGACGACCACGTATGTGTTTCGTTTCCTGTCCATAAACGCTCTTCATTCCTGACCTTCTTTCAGACGGCGCGAATCACAGACCTAGAGTTATCTGCACTAAAGGCGGAAATACGAGGTCACGACAATCATATCGAATGTGCCGTGTTCGTACCTCCAATATCTATTCCATCTGTCCAGGAACTGGTAGCTGTGGTGAATTTATTTCCCCTCCTTTATACTTGCTGAGTCGAGCATAAACGTGTCCAGCCTTTCACCGTTCAGTCCGCGAAGGTCGACTCGCTGGGGATCTCATTCGTCATAACGGGGTCTCGTGACAAGACAATCAGGCTCTGGGACGCGTTGAGGGGTCAATGTTTATGGACTTTTGTCAGTTTCTCTTTCTACAGGGGTGCCTCTTATCTTTCCTAACACCTCGAACTCCATCAGTAGCGGACGACCATACCCTGCGGATTTGGGACTTGAAGACTGGCCGGTGCTTATGAAAAGGTTTTTCTTTGACCCTCACTTCCCCTTGGTTCTTCACTCAATTCATTTCTTCTTTTTCCTTTACCTCTTGATAGTCGAAGCACACAGCCCCTTCATACAATGCGTAGCATGGGGACCTGCTCCCCTGACAGACGCGAAGAACGACGAGCCAGAGAGAATTGTCAATGTTTTGGCAACGGGTGGAACGGACAAGGTACTGTTGTTATCCCTCTACCTCCATCTAACGACGAATCTCAATGTTCTTGATTCCAGTTGGTTAAGATCTGGAAACCCTGATTTCCGTCATCCGTTTGCTTATTGGGGATGTGGGACGTTAGTGATCTTACAACACTGGCTCTGACGGCCCACTACCACCTGTCTTACAGCTCCCTTTCCATCATTCATACCCGACCTTGAATCACACCCACACTTTCACTGTCATTGTCGCATCCAATTTCACTGTTCTTCGTTCTCTTTCTTTCTTTATGTTTTTCTTTCTTTTCTTCATTTGTTACACTACGATCACCCACCCATAATTTATTCAACACTCAAACTTTCAAGCTGGCTGATGTTCTGCCCTATTCTGTCATCATCATCATCGTTTATTGTTATTGTTTTTAGCTTGATTAGTGCCCACTACTCTATTAGGCACTTCCAGGCGTCTGTTCTTGTACGAGCTCGAGCCTCCTGCCGGCCTCAAGGGAGGAAGGAAGATCTCTCTGCGTTTCACATCTGCAGTTCTACTGGTACCTCGGCCGGCGCGCCCCTGGGACTCGTTTGTTACCACCCCAGGTATGTATGTGTTACTCATCTTGAACGTGCTGTGTGGACTGATAGAGTGTTGGTCTTCTAGGTCTGAGGGACAAGCAGGACCAAGCGAATGAATGATTAGGGATGTTCACGGTTCTCATTTTTGATCCATTTTAAAAGACCCAAAAACACGATTTTTCGAAAAACAAGGTGTGTGTCTGTTTTTGATGTTTTTCCATTTTTCATTCCATTTTTCATCCATTTTTTGTCTTCGGGTTTCAAGTCGCCGAAGGGCGTTTCGGCGTTATCCGTTCTTTTTATTCCTTCCCGATATGGCAATCACACCACCGTTCGCATTACAGAAAGAGCAAAATAATTAAGATAAAATAGTTTTAATGGACTAAAGACCAATTACTTGAGACTCACAGAAGATTTGAGGCTGACAGATAGTATTAGAAAAGTGATAAGATAAGGTGGGGTCTGGAACAAGATGCAGAGTTTAAGGCTGCCGAGGTGCCGGAAAATGTACTGTTTGTTCATTTTTGATCTCATTTTTGAAAATTTCAAGGGGGGTGGGTTCACAGTTCTCATTTTTCAGTTCATTTTTCAGTTCGTTTTTGATGTTCAATGTCTACAAAAATGAACAAAGAGTGAATCAAAAATGGATCAAAAATGAGAACCGTGAGTGCCCCTATTGCATGCATGCATGTGTTGACGAGAAGTAGATAGCTGAGCTTCCTCTTTGCGTATGAAAAGGCATCTTTTTGCGGTGCGAAGGAATGCATTACGCCGCGCAAAGGATGTACATATCGTAGCTAGATGTAGACGCATTTGTCCACTCCAAAGTTGCTCCAAAGGTGCAAGTTCTGATGAATACTTGGTTTTCCGAGAGAACTTTTGACATAGTTACACGTTTACATATAATGGGCAGGTATATATCGGATGTATGATACAAGATATACGGTATCATTGGCGTGCAATTGGCGACATCGCAAGAAACGATCGAAAAGCATCGCGAAAAAGCCCAAAAGAAGCCCATCAACTTCCTCCACGACTCCTGCAGCTGCTGAAGCCAATGATTCAACCTCGCACGATCCTCATCTGTCATTGCATGATCCTCATAACGGTTTTCTCAATCTCCCCTGATATTCATCGATTCAACGCCAGGCCACAGTGCACCGCGCAGCTTGAAACTTGATGGTAATGGAGAGGCAGTATCGGCTTGATTTGCTGGGAAGGGAGTCCACTTTCGCGAACTGGATGGTGGAAGGCTAGACACGTTGATGCTTGACTCAGAAAGTCCACGTTGGGAGGGGGAAAGAAATGAATTCACCAGGTATCAGTTTCCGGACAGACGGGATAGATACGAATACGGCAAATTGGAGGCATGTGATGATTCGTTTGGGCGAGGCATTATTCCACATCCATAATCTACGAATCGAGGCGTCGTTTATTTTCGAAGGACTCGGCGAGGTAACGAGGTTGGAACACACCTTTTTTGCATCCTGATCACGCTCCAACAACCCACTAGAGGGCGAGGTGTTGTCGGGTTTGAACTCGAGCTTGTCGGAGGAAGGTCAGATCAGCAATAAATTGGTAAAGGGACAGAAGGGGGGTATAAACACCAAATCCGGGGCTTCCACTCATAACTGGTTATAAGCTCTTGTGAATCCAGCCGTGTGGGGGTAATCGAGCATCGATTTGTGCCTGTTCATGTCATGAAGGTGAACGTTAGTAACAAAGACGGATGGATAAAGGTTGGCGTATACATCTGTTTGATGGCCAGCTGAGAGTTAACATTAAGCAGCCATGGCGGGGAGGACGGCGAGGCGCCTGCCGGAGAGAGGGATTTTCAGTCGGTGGAGATTGTGGACATGCGCTTGTCGACTGCCTCGCTCCAGCGTTTTCGCTTTTCTTTGCCCTTTGCGCGCTGCATCTTGAATTACGCAGCAACGCAGAGGCAGATGAGCAAGAGTGGGATGAGGACGCCGGCGGCTGCTTTGCGTGAGATAGACTTTGCGTTGGCTGCGTCATTCACGGGTGTAACACCCGAGTCCATTACGGTTACGTCCGCAGAGGCTGGTGTGCCTGTGGAAGGGGTAATACATCAGCAAAAATGACGGTTCCATGTCAGCCCTAGTACATATTGTATGGCAGTACTAACCTAGTACCTCACTTGTATGGCTTTGGATGGGGCTTAAAAGGCTAGTCATCCCTAGGATGGGCCATGAAATCCTAGTGAAACCTAGTATGGATGGAGAAATCCTAGTGAAGCCTAGCATGGGGAGAGGAAGGCTAGTACCACCTAGTATGGTGTTTAAGAGGATATTATGATCCATTCATGTGAGTTGGTAGCTTGTCATCAGCCTAGTATGCTTGTACTAGGGTAGGATTCTTCAACAAAAATATTTTTTTCGTCATGTCAGAAAACACTCATTTTTATGGACTCATTGAAATACATGTAAGACTCTATAAATGCTGCTGTGGTGTGGTGGTCTAAGCGCTGTGTACAATGTTCATGCTGATTCTGCAACACCAAGGCTGCTGGTTCGATTCCCTCATTGCATAGCTAATAAAATGTTGCATTTTGTCAAATGCGGCTCAGCCGTAAAATTATCTACATGTTAAACTTCATTTGAATACTTTTCTACACACACGTATACTTTCCCCACTTGATAGTAAGTGGGCTTGAAGAATATTTTGAACTTGTACTTACGGTACTTGAGATGTTGCAGTATCAAGAAATCTATGGTCGACAATAGCCTACAGGTTTGAATATCCCAATACTTCTGTCTCATTTTCTACACCTTCACCATCTTCAGGACCCAATTCATCATCCGCCTCATTGAGCACGTCAACATCGGAACCGTTGTCAGTCTCTTCCCCCGAGTCCTCTGCAGACAACCCACCATATCCATAGTCATCCTCCTCCTCATCATCCTCATCCATCCACTCTTCCATACTTTGTGACTGTAAATGCGGTTGTTGATAAATGCCACCGAATTTCGTTCTTCGGAGGTAAATTCTGTTTCATCTCCTGAATATTCGCGTGCAAGGAGTCGACTCAAAAGATGATTTTTAAGTCTCGGGATGAAGTTCTTCAAAAAGCCCAAGTAAGAAAAAGTAAATTTGTCCAAACTTTGAAACAGCACTCACCGTCATGGCAGGGTCATCTTCATTTTCTCCTACCCATCGTACAACATCAATTTTATGTCTTGTATCCGATGACATATGGTGGTGCACTTGAGGATCAGTAAAAGGCAAATTCTCTGCCTCTTTGAAGGGAATTGTCGGAGCAAGATTTTTACGATTGCCTTTGCGCAGTTTTTCCCGACGGTTTCCTGTCTCACCGCTTCGGAGGGAAATTTTGTGAAGTATTCGTTCACGTCGTTGGTGAACGGATATTCCCTTCACATGCTTTCCCTTGTGAACGCGTGGGTAAAACCGTTTTGGTCGACGGTGCTTGAGTTCCCCCTACATGAGTTGAATATAATTAACAAGGTAATAAAATGAACACCTACAGTCTGCGTGCTAGTATTATCTGTCGTTCCAAAGCGCTTGATGGCCTTCACATAATCGCCGAGAGAGTGTAGCTTGTAGGTGTCAAGATTGAAATAGCGCTTCTTGAATGAACGCGCTTTGGTCTTCTTTTGAGGGGGGGGAGTTGATCCCTTTCTATTCAGCGGTTTTTTGGCGGTGGCTGCTGCTTTTCGACGTCCCCGCGCGGCCTCTTCTGATGGTAGATTTTGAGTATCATACTCTTCGCAGACCGTGGATTTGAACTTTCGAAGCATGGCTCCTAATCTTGTTGTGGAGTTGTCCAGTGATCGTAAAGTCGACTCCATGTGTAGACGAAGTTTTGCAAAACCATGCCACATCGCAAGCTCAAAAAGGAGGTCCAGTACAATCTTATTATGGCGTTTTGGTAGCAATCCCTCAAAGACAGGAATTGCACACTGCAAATGGTGAGATAAGGAATTCGAAAATAAGGCTAAAATCTACCTGTAAGAGGTCCTCAAAATCACGAGCTGCGAGCTTTTTCATGGCAGAAGCATTATTGTGGAATTTGCGAATGGTGTCTCATCCGAACGTAGGCATGGCACGAAATCTAATTTTTGTAAGTGCAACTGTGACCTACCGGCGATTGAGTTCTTGAATGGCATCATCCCCATAGGCATGCAGAATGCGCATTAAATGTGTGAAAGTTGCCTTCCATACACCGAGTTCAAACTCGTGAAGGAGATCGGGTACGAACATCGTGTAAAATTGAAATCCATATGCTAATAATCGCTCAGAGAAAGCATTCTAGATTCGGTTAACAATGATTTGATTTTAAATGAGAAGGGTAAACTTACGTGCGTTGGAATGAGAGATTTGGGACCGAGGATTCTCTCAACAGCAGCACTTATGATCCCATATCCACCCTTATAAATCCAGTCTCGAACCAGTTGTATTTTACTTTGCCGATTTTCGTCATCTACTCGCTCCTTTGAATCGCGCAATTTACAATCGCGTTTAGTTCCAAGTTTTGAAATGTCTGCCTTGGAAATAAGGCAGCGAGGACATGGAAAGTTTCCAAGATACTTGATGCATGCAAGTATCGTTCTACAAGGTGGAATGGTAAGCCAACGCGTTGAAGCAAAAAAAAACAACCACACTTCTCTGGATAATCCGCTCCGTAGAAAAAGAAGCGAGGGAAAAAACGCCGCATGATACCATCTGCGCATTCCATCACGATTCCGTGACAATACGCAACCATGAATTCGAGACCAAGTAAAATGCGCCAGATTGCTTGGACAAGCTCTCGATGGCAGTGAGTGATCACTTCAGCAGTTGCCGACTTTCCAAATGTCTTGATGTACCAGTCCTGAAATGCATCGCCGAGCTGAATGATTATGATCAGATGAGATTACAAACTACCTTTAAATCACCCAGCTTACCTTGGGAATGTAAGCAACATGTTGAGCTGCAAACGATGTTGGTTTCCCTCGAGGGTATTTAGACTGATTTCCAAACCATTTGTAAATCGGCCATAGAGCAGCGTTGCCGAAACTGGTCAGGTGCATCGAATCGGAATAGCACATAATTGCGACCACGACAGTTTCTAGATTGCATCCAGGCTCATGGGGCTGTGCTCGTATTCTTTTGTGCTCCTCGATGAAAGTCTCCGCAGTATAAACCTCTGAATACAGCCGCTCCTTTTTTCCGGTTGGATCTGTCTCGCTTACCCAGTACTCTTTGAACGGAAATAAATTGAAGTGTTCCGCCGATGGTTCTTGAAAGGAGGCTTTGATTATTTCGACAAGAGGATGGTAAAAGAGACCTGGCACTTCATACTGGGGCGCAGCATCAACAGAGGAGTGTTTAACGCTGTCTGCAGGGACGGAAATCAATACCGAGGTTTCAATCCAGCCATCCTTTGGCGAAAACGGTGATTCTGGATTCTCTGTGTAATTATCAAGGCGTTCCGCTTCCCGTGATGCACTAAAGCCTATGAAGTCTTCCTGTTTGAAATCGGGTTGCATTATAACGTCCTCTACAAGGGTATCAAGCTGGGAAAGGGACTTGAGATTTGATCCATTGTAATGCCAATTAAGGATGCGGAAGATGGAAGCGTTGCGAAAGGGTGCAAAAAAATCTTTGACGGAAGAGAGAGATGATCCGAAAGATGACCACCATGGTCGCGCTTCAGAAGAATGAGCATCCGGAGTGAAGTTCGGAGAATCCGAGACTCTGTTCAACGTGAACAATTCATCTGGAGTGAATGATGGTCGACTGCTTGGGTATGATCGAAAAACACCATAGCTGTTTGGATTGGTTATGTATGGCGGCGTGTCCTTGACATTATCCCCACAAGATTCCTGTGATTCACATGAAATAGGAATATCTTCAAAAACTTCCGGAAGAATAATTGGTGGCGCTGGAGGCGGCTCATCTCGAAAACGTGCAGGCATGCACCGTCTGCAGTCAGGAAGGCCTGACGGCCTTAATTCAACAGGTGGCGTTGGCGATTGTGGAAGCTGAGAGATAAAACAATTACCATTTTTTAAAGTTTCCAACAGTTAATTGTACTCACATGTTCTTGCTCGACCTCAAATTCACCGTCATTGCCGTTTTCCCTCAACTCATCACGCTGCACAAGGTCTTCCTGTGTAAGTTCCATCGCCATCTTTTGTATTTTCGAGTTTCCATCGTTTTTTGTGTTGAGTTTTCGCTTGGCGCCAGCTGATCTTGTAGAAAGTGCCTTATATGCCATGCAAGAACGTTGGTGAACGCTGAGGCCACGATTATCATTGAATTTTTGAGGACAGGCCGGACATTTCAAAAGTGCAGGCATGCAGAGGAGCAGAAATATAATGAAAATGAGGGGTTTTATCCCCAGAGTCAGCATAGGTTGGCATGCACGATGCGACGTTACAGGACAAGACCTGAGATAATTGATATCTTGAAAGTTTGGACTTGTTTGATTCACAGGGTTCACATGACCGCGTCACATCACATTTCTTTTTCATTCTACCTTCTCCACTGACCACCATGTCGGACGCCTCCAACGCTTCCGACAACGAGGAGGAGCGTTCTCCGCTCTTGAAGAGCTTGGAAAAGAGGTTGATGAGTGTGGGGAAATCACCGTAAGCACGTTCTTTTCTGAGATATTAGTGCTTTTCTCACCAAGTCGCAGCAACGATGCTATGGCCGTGTTTCTGGTTGCCGCCAAGTGGATTCCACGGTCCATACACCCATTCCTCAACTTAACAGAGTGGTAGCTACAACTTATATGATATACATAAGGCAAATGCCTGCACAGATATTTAATTGTAGCCAAGGAAATCTATGATATGAAATGGTTTGGCAAATATATGAAATCTATTTCTTTCTCTGCCAGCCCTATATTTCTTTCCCTACCTAGGCTGATGTTTTATCTATTTCTTTCCCCCATTCACTCATTTCTTTGGTTGCCTAGGCTGATGTTTTAGCTATTTCTTTCCCTCCCAGCCCTATATTTCTTTGCTTGCCTAGGCTGATGTTTTATCTATTTCTTTGGCTGCCTAGGCCGATGTTTTAGCCATTTCTTTCCTTCCCAGCCCTATATTTCTTTGCTTGCCTAGGCTGATGTTTTATCTATTTCTTTGATTGCCTAGGCTGATGTTTTAGATATTTCTTTCCCTCCCAGCCCTATATTTCTTTGCTTGCCTAGGCCAATGTTTTAGATATTTCTTTCCCTCCCAGCCCTATATTTCTTTGCTTGCCTAGGCTGATGTTTTAGATATTTCTTTGGTTGCCTAGGCCGATGTTTTAGCCATTTTTTCCCCTCCCAGCCCTATATTTCCTTGGTTGCCTAGGGTGATGTTTTAGATATTTCTTTGGCTGCCTAGGCCGATGTTTCAGCTATTTCTTTGGTTGCCTAGGCCTATATTTTAGCTATTTCTTTCCCTCCCAGCCCTACATTTCTTTGCTTGCCTAGGCCTATGTTTTATCAATTTCTTTCCTCCCATTCACCTATTTCTTTCCCTCCCAGCCACATATTTCTTTGCTTGCCTAGGCCGATGTTTTAGCCATTTCTTTCTTTCCCAGGCTGCATTTCCAAATATAGTAATGCACAGTTTTTAAACTGGGAAATGGAAATAAAATGGCAGAAAATTCTGGGCCAAAAATGGGGAGGTGCTCACTGTTGTTGATGACATGGAGCATTGGTCTAGAGTGGTCTTCCAAATTTGTAAAACTACCCAGAAATACCCAGAAAAAATATACAGATGGTGGCTAGGATATCAGGCACTGCTTTCAGGGTCCACCATATATATCCAAAATAAGAAAATATCCTCAGGGATGCCAAAAGTGGAAGAAACCAATGATACATATACTGGCTGATCAGGAGGGTGGTCACATGACCAATTTCCACAAGTGGTCAAAACAAAAAAAGTTGTAGCCCTGCACTGTAGTTTTCCAAATCTGTTTGAATCATGTCCTACAGTGCTCCTGTTGTGCAGATATGTTGATAAAGATCTTTCTGATCACTGGCTTTTTCAACCTTTTGCACTTTTCTCCATCCATGAAAACAATATGATTTCAACACATTCAGAAAGCTAAGAGGAGGGCTACAATGATTGTGTCATGGGAAATTTCACCCAAAAGGAAGGTGCATCCCTTTTAAAAAAACAGGAAATTGACAATGACAGACTAAAAAAGACTCCAGATAGACTACAAAAATCAGTCATGGACTCCAATATCTACTAACACACAACCACAGACTACAAAAAGTTGGATATTGACTACAAAGTTTACCAATAAACTACAAAAGACTACAAAGATTGGTAAAAAAACAGGAAATTGACAATGACAGACTAAAAAGACTCCAGATAGACTACAAAAATCAGTTATGGACTACAATATCTACTAACAGACAACCAAAGACTGCAAACAGCTGATTATAGGTTTGTAGTATCCACTTCTTTGATTACAGCAGTTAGGTCTACTACAATTGTTCAAGCTAAGCTTTGTACTGAGAGGGACAGTCCACCTTTACTATAACATCTTTTAGCAAATGTACCTGTGTTTGCTTTTGGCCAAGCTAGTATTTCAAGTTGTGAAGTATAGTTGCAGCTATCTATACATCAGCTCCAAGACAAGGCAGATCTTACAACAACTTAGGGTGGTGACATGAAGTCTGACCATCATGCAACTTTAAGTATAGTGACATGTCCATGGTTCTGGTGCTCCTCCACCTTCTGACCAAGTTCATATAGTCAAAGACCAAGATGAGCAATCACTACCCAATCTATCAAGGCATCCCAGACATGCTTCAGACCCAGGCTTGAACTTGTTATTCCATCCAGTGATGACTTCAATCACCACATCCATCTTCAGCTCTTCCACCTATACATCCAACCAAGATATGAATGATAAAGTGCCCAATCAACATATCAGCAAAGCAAAGTATGTAAAGCAATCTGGACAAGTCCATATCCACCAACAACAACCATCTCAGTGTCAGAGATGCAAGTTCTATGCCAGAGCCAGACAGTGACAAAGTTGTAAAACTAACAGTGGGGATGTTCATGACCACATCAGCATCTGCTTCAAGTTCAATGCCATGGATGTTAAGCAATCTATCCAAGGCCATATCCAGCAGCAAGATCCATGTCTATGTCAGACATCCAAGTAGCATATCAGAAGATGACCAACCCAGTGTCTTCTCTACCATCTCTGTCTGGTTCAAGTCCATCTTCAGTATAATGTCTTTATCAAATACATACATGCTTAGACTTGGCCAAACTAGCTGTCCAAGCTGAGACTTGATGTAAGCTTTTCTATGTGATCTATGTCCAATCTTTGTAGTCTTTTGTAGTTTATTGGTAAACTTTGTAGTCAATATCCAACTTTTTGTAGTCTGTGGTTGTGTGTTAGTAGATATTGGAGTCCATGACTGATTTTTGTAGTCTATCTGGAGTCTTTTTTAGTCTGTCATTGTCAATTTCCTGTTTTTTTAAAAGGGATGCACCTTCCTTTTGGGTGAAATTTCCCATGACACAATCATTGTAGCCCTCCTCTTAGCTTTCTGAATGTGTTGAAATCATATTGTTTTCATGGATGGAGAAAAGTGCAAAAGGTTGAAAAAGCCAGTGATCAGAAAGATCTTTATCAACATATCTGCACAACAGGAGCACTGTAGGACATGATTCAAACAGATTTGGAAAACTACAGTGCAGGGCTACAACTTTTTTTGTTTTGACCACTTGTGGAAATTGGTCATGTGACCACCCTCCTGATCAGCCAGTATATGTATCATTGGTTTCTTCCACTTTTGGCATCCCTGAGGATATTTTCTTATTTTGGATATATATGGTGGACCCTGAAAGCAGTGCCTGATATCCTAGCCACCATCTGTATATTTTTTCTGGGTATTTCTGGGTAGTTTTACAAATTTGGAAGACCACTCTAGACCAATGCTCCATGTCATCAACAACAGTGAGCACCTCCCCATTTTTGGCCCAGAATTTTCTGCCATTTTATTTCCATTTCCCAGTTTAAAAACTGTGCATTACTATATTTGGAAATGCAGCCTGGGAAAGAAAGAAATGGCTAAAACATCGGCCTAGGCAAGCAAAGAAATATGTGGCTGGGAGGGAAAGAAATAGGTGAATGGGAGGAAAGAAATTGATAAAACATAGGCCTAGGCAAGCAAAGAAATGTAGGGCTGGGAGGGAAAGAAATAGCTAAAATGTAGGCCTAGGCAACCAAAGAAATAGCTAAAACATCGGCCTAGGCAGCCAAAGAAATATCTAAAACATCAGCCTAGGCAAGCAAAGAAATATAGAGCTGGGAGAGAAAGAAATATCTAAAACATTGGCCTAGGCAACCAAAGAAATATCTAAAACATCACCCTAGGCAACCAAAGAAATATAGGGCTGGGAGGGAAAGAAATAGCTAAAACATTGGCCTAGGCAACCAAAGAAATATCCAAAACATAGCCTTAGGCAACCAAAGAAATATAGGGCTGGGAGGGAAAGAAATATCTAAAACATCGGCCTAGGCAGCCAAAGAAATAGATAAAACATCAGCCTAGGCAAGCAAAGAAATACAGGGCTGGGAAGGAAAGAAATGGCTAAAACATCAGCCTAGGCAACCAAAGAAATGAGTGAATGGGGGAAAGAAATAGATAAAACATCGGCCTAGGTAGGGAAAGAAATATAGGGCTGGCAGAGAAAGAAATAGATTTCATATATTTGCCAAACCATTTCATATCATAGATTTCCTTGGCTACAATTAAATATCTGTGCAGGCATTTGCCTTATGTATTTTAAATACATTGCAGCTACTAGTGCTTAACAAGGGTGATATATGCGAGGTTTCAGGATGGTGATGAAGTGGATGTCGCGGAAATTGAAGAGTATGTTTAGCACACACGTTACATACCCGAGTACTGACACTCAGCAGGCCCTCAGAAGAGGAACTAGCAGCCAACTCATTGTTCATGAAGCTAGTTCCCCATTTTGAGAGGGTTTTGAAGGAGGTTGACACGCAACCCGGCTTGTTGCATAGTTTTATCAAGATGGTGAGTACGTTATATGCGCTCCAGGGAACGAGCTGATGGACGTAAATGATCAGCTAGCCACAACGTCGAATGATGCGCGCTCCGAAGACACCGGAAGCCTTCGCTACGCTATCCTCAGCTACATTCCCAAGGATATCCGCAAGGACAAACTTGATCCCCCATTATTGACGGACGACAGCAAGGCGCTTCACGGCTTCCATCACCCGATGACTGCGAGGCTACTGTGTCCAATGCGGCTGATTGAAGATTTCGACCGAAACCCTTCGTGCCTCCGCAACTCTCTCATCACCTATTCATATGCGCTAACAACTTCTGCCCAGGGATTTTATGACACGCGCACAAGATGGCAAAATTAAGATACGAACTAAACACTGGCCATCATTCTTATACGACGAGGGAGAGTATGATAGGGAGGAACGCGACAAAGGGTTGTTCAAAGGTTTTTTATTGCTTCAGGTTCGTCTCACCTCATCATAACTGGTAGTCGTCACAATTATATCTCTGTTATAGGTGTACCGTCATATTTTCACAAGCCCGTCATCAGCTATAGGCAAGGTTAGAAAAGGAACGAAGCCCAGCAAAGCTCAAATCTATGGTATGAAATGTGCCAGCGGAGTGGTAGCTACCACTTTTATGATAAAATACAGTCAAGTGCCTGCACAACTTTTTGGTAAATGGCACTGTGGTCTATGAAATGAGAAACATGGGGGAAATCTAATGAAACATGTTTCATTTTTGGCCCAGACCATTTCATATATATCTCATTGTTTCCCTAGCAGTATTTCTTTGCCATTTCTTTCCCATTTCATTGGCTGCCTAGCCATATTTCTTTCCCATTTCATTCATGTTTCTTTTCCATTTCATTGTTTCCCTAGCAATATTTCTTCGCCATTTCATTCCTATTTCATTGGCTGCCTAGCCATATTTCTTTCCCATTTCATTCATATTTCATTGCCATTTCATTGTTTCCCTAGCAATATTTCTTTGCCATTTCTTTCCCATTTCATTGGCTGCCTAGCAATATTTCTTTCCAGTATTTCATTGTTTCCCTAGCAATATTTCTTTGCTGTTTCTTTGCTATTTCTTTGCCATTTCTTTACCATTTCATTGCCTGCCTAGCAATATTTCTTTCCGATATTTCATTGTTTCCCTAGCAATATTTCTTTGCTGTTTCTTTGCTATTTCTTTGCCATTTCTTTACCATTTCATTGCCTGCCTAGCAATATTTCTTTCCGATATTTCATTGTTTCCCTAGCAATATTTCTTTGCTGTTTCTTTGCTATTTCTTTGCCACTTCTTTCCCATTTCATTGCCTGCCTAGCAATATTTCTTTGCTGTTTCTTTGCCATTTCTTTCCCATTTCATTGCCTGCCTAGCAATATTTCTTTTCTATTTCATTGCCTGCCTAGCCGTATTTCTTTCCCATTTCATTGTATTTCTTGGGTATTTCATTGCCTGCCTAGCCACATTTCTTTTCTATTTCATTACCTTCCCAGCCATATTTCTTTCCTATTTCATTCTTTGCCCTAGCAATATTTCTTTTCTATTTCATTGTATTTCTTTGCCATTTCATTGTTTGCCTTAGCACCCGATAAGCACCATTTCTTTGCTAGAAAAGCAACCACACATGAAAAAAAATGTTAATCTACGAAACACTCTATATATCATCTAATTCAAAGTACTCGTTCTCGTCAACTTCATCTTCTTCCTCTCCTTCCATTTCAGAGGTCTTTACCATCCCCCATGAGTTCCGGCGGAATCCGGCGGATTCCAAGTGGAATGTCGGAATTCCATGGAATTCCGACGGAAACTAGTTGGCTGGAGCCTCAGCCATTCTGGTTTCCAATTCCACAGAAATTCCAATGGAATCCGACGGAATCCGGTGGAAATGGTCGGAATCTGGGAGCCTCCCGGAACAGTTTCCATTGGAATTCCAACCAGATTCCATGGAATTCCAATGGAAAGTATATTCCAGTCAAATTCCAACAGATTCCGAGAGATTCCAATGAATTCCAATATTTGTTGTTGTTATTATAATATATAAAAAAAGAAGTGGATGCATAAGGATTGAACTCTAGCCTCGGGGAAGGTCACGTGAGGTCCAAGCAGCAACATTTCCACTACACCATATGGCCGTTAAAATGCTAGTAACATTTATTCCATACAACCCACCCTCACGGCCACCTTCCTAAACGAGTCGCGGCATTCGCCGGCGTCACCATCAGCATTCCGTTTTGCTGTCAACCACAACCACAACCACAACCACCGTCACCACGACCAGCGCGGTCACCGCCAACCACGCCCATGCCAGCGGACAACGACGACAACACGACAACACGACGACGACGACGGACGACGACACGTCAGCGACGACGAGGCCGGCCACACGACGACGGACGACGACACGTCAACGCACGGCGACGACGGACGACGACGACACGTCAACACGTCAGCGACGACGAGGCCGGCCACACGACGACGGACGACGACACGTCAACGCACGGCGACGACGGACGACACGTCAACGCACGACGACGACGACGGACGACGACGACACGTCAACACGTCAGCGACGACGAGGCCGGCCACACGACGACGGACGACGACACGTCAACGCACGACGAGGACGACGACACGTCAACGCACGGTGACGACGGACGACACGTCAACGCACGACGACGACGGACGACGACGACACGTCACGTCAACACACGACGACCACGCACGACACGTCAGCGACGACAAGGACGACACGTCAACGGACGACACGTCAGCGACGACGAGACGGCCGCACGTCAACGGACGATGACGAGCCCCCTTCCTTTTCCCTCCCCCCTTCCTATTCCCTCCTCCTTCCTATTCCCTCCCCTTTCCTTTTCCCTCCCCCTTCCTTTGTCCTCCCCCTTCCCTGTCCCTCCCCTCCCTCTTCCCTCTCCCTTCCCTTTTCCCTCCCCCTTCCCTTGTCAATCCCCTATTTCTTGTGCCCCCCCCCCTTTCCTTTTCCCTTTTCCCTTCCCCCCTTCCTTTTCCCTTTTCCCTTCCCCCTTCCCTCCTCATTTCCTGCCCCTTCCTTGCCCATCCCCTCCCTCTCTAGTATACACTGTATGTAGTTAAATATATTTTGTATTATAATTGAAATACATCATTATTTGATCTAAATCACTTGTGAATTTTATAAGGAGGTTTGAATTTATGACTTCAATAAATACAGCTCAAGTCACCTGACCTCTACCTCAGTTCTGATCAGCACTAATCAGTCTTCTGGAATTCCATTCAGATTCTGGTGGAATCCATTGGAACTCCATTCAGAATCCGGTGGAATCCATTGGAATTCCATTCAGAATCCAGTGGAATCCATTGGAATTCCATTCAGAATCCGGCGGAATCCATTGGAATTCCATTCAGAATCCAGCGGAATCCATTGGAATTCCATTCAGAATCCGGCGGAATCCACTGGAATTTGAGATTCCTACCATTCCGGCAGACTCCGGATGGAATTCCGACATTCTATGGGAGTCCGTCAGAGTCCGCCGGAACTCATGGGGGAGGGTAAAGTACTGCCATTTCATTACCATCAGTGTCGAAGTCCTCAGTTGCATTGAGCTCTGGAGTTGCATCATCACGTGACTCATCAGCAGCCTCAATGATCAAATGCTCATACTCTAGCCCCCACGACGGCATAATGCCACCACCCTGCAATTTGAGGTGTGGCAACCAGTAAACCGCACACTGCTCTGCCATACATGTGCACATATCCACCTGTTTATATGCATAACCTGAAATCCCACTCAAAATCACGGGGTCAGCATTACTTCGCAGTGAACTGCGCTCATGCCACCAATCTGCCTTCCACTTGTGATATGCTATGACACGTCGCATCTCCTCCTGAATGAGCATCCATTCTTCTTTCCACCTCATCATTCGAGCCCTAGCCTTTGCCCACTCCACACGCATATTCTCGTTGAACTCATCTTCATCAATGTGCGACACCGATCCAGAGCCAGTGGACTGAGCAACATGTTGTACCAGCCAGATCCATGACGGCTTGTAACGGCTGTTTGACGTTGTCAAGTCGCCAGGATCTCTACCAGGACCACTGACATCCTTGGGTTTGAGCTCCTTCAGCCGTTCCGCCCATGAGCCACCAGGATCTAGTGTAGAGAGGGCACGCCATGCAACACGGTATTTCTGAGCTGCGCGATCAGTTTTGTTGTTGAAACGCTTGTACAGTCCTAACATTTGCGTGTTGGGCCTATTCCCGGTTCCTGAAACGTTGAGCCGTTTGAAGAGCCAGAGCCCCTGAATTACACGACACTGACGTCGGATCTCAGCAAGGGCATCATCTGCCTGTGGTTCACGTAGGCGTCGCTCAAGGTTACGGATCTCTTTGAGCTCAGGAAGGGCACGAATATGCGGTGGCAACGAAGACGGTAAGAAGAGTGGAAGGTTTTCGGCAAGAACTTCGGATGGCAATGATGCGTAAGGTGCTGCATTTGTTGCCTCAGGTGAGGGTTGGCTGTGCGAAATGAGGGTGGCAACGTGAGGCGTATAAACAAGTTGAACTTCACGCCATGTATGAATGAGACGATGTAATGTGTTCCGCTTGTCTTGAAGATCGGCGAGCTGCTTGCTTGTCCGCAACCCTTTATTCTTGCTAACTTCGCGACGAAGGGTATATCTAACCACATTAAGAAAGAGAATTATACAAAGTATGGAGAATTTACTCACTGGCTGTCCTCCAAGTCAAAGCCGATCAATAGAAATGCCGACATGCTAACCTTGTGTCGAGGAAGTCGCCCAAGCGCAACCTGTGCAGCCTCCTCCTGAGCTAATAATAAACGAACGTCTTGTAGTGTCGTCCCTGGAATAACATGAGAGAAAAACATCAGAAAAAAAGCCATAATTCATCGAGAAGATGAAACCTCACCGCTTCGTGGTTCCTGGTATGGATTCGGAGCTTTTGCTCTGGTGTTCCATGCGATAACCATGGCTTCCCACTTTTTGACAGTGGTGGGATGGAATGTCGCCAAAAACTGTTTGAAGACGTCGGCCTGTTGAGCACTCATTCTGAACGCCTCCTTGAGGCATTTTAAGAACAAAGAACCTGGTACAAAATAAATGTAAATATGTATGATGAGTAGACATAAGAAAAAAGACATACAAAACCCAACAATCTTTCTGAAGTTCCACCCGTTCCACTGATCATTTAAGGTGTCATGCCTCGCCGCTGGACCCATCTCCCAAACACTGGGGGCCAGCTGGTTTGTACCTGCCCACGTTGTTTCAATATCCTCGCCTACAGTCCGACCTGCACCCTCCATGTAGCTGAGGTTGAAGTTACTTCTACACCCATCACCGTGTCCGTTGATGTGCCAACCAGGGATTGCCACATCAAACTGGGTGGATTCAGGAAGTTGCATATGTTCGGGAAAGTCGCCCATGCGTTTTCGAAAGTTCTTCGACCATTGGCAAATGATATCGTAAGTGATGACGATGTGGAGTAGTGTTATGCCCACCAACGTGGCAAGCACAATAAAATCAACACAACAATACCTGCCGGCAGTGATCAGTAGTTGAACGAGAGAGATTTCGATTGGAACTCACTTTTCACCCTTCTTGAGATCGCCTGCTCCATTTTTGCGTATCAGGCAGTGTCTTGAACAGATAACCAAAACCGCGCCCGATACAGCATACCCAGCTGTTGATCGAGTACTGGCGCGAACGAGAGCGTCGTGTTGAGATTCGCAAGTATTGATCTACAGTAATGTAATGAGTGATCAAAGTAGAAACAATCATCTGAATTACTGACCTCCGGTTCATCCACATAATTTGCAATATGGCCCTGGTACTCGAGTGGTAGCTACAACTTATATGATATACATAAGGCAAATGCCTGCACAGATATTTAATTGTAGCCAAGGAAATCTATGATATGAAATGGTTTGGCAAATATATGAAATCTATTTCTTTCTCTGCCAGCCCTATATTTCTTTCCCTACCTAGGCCGATGTTTTATCTATTTCTTTCCCCCATTCACTCATTTCTTTGGTTGCCTAGGCTGATGTTTTAGCTATTTCTTTCCCTCCCAGCCCTATATCTCTTTGCTTGCCTAGGCTGATGTTTTATCTATTTCTTTGGCTGCCTAGGCCGATGTTTTAGCCATTTCTTTCCTTCCCAGCCCTATATTTCTTTGCTTGCCTAGGCTGATGTTTTATCTATTTCTTTGATTGCCTAGGCTGATGTTTTAGATATTTCTTTCCCTCCCAGCCCTATATTTCTTTGGTTGCCTAGGCCGATGTTTTAGATATTTCTTTCCCTCCCAGCCCTATATTTCTTTGCTTGCCTAGGCTGATGTTTTAGATATTTCTTTGGTTGCCTAGGCCGATGTTTTAGCCATTTTTTCCCCTCCCAGCCCTATATTTCCTTGGTTGCCTAGGGTGATGTTTTAGATATTTCTTTGGCTGCCTAGGCCGATGTTTCAGCTATTTCTTTGGTTGCCTAGGCCTATATTTTAGCTATTTCTTTCCCTCCCAGCCCTACATTTCTTTGCTTGCCTAGGCCTATGTTTTATCAATTTCTTTCCTCCCATTCACCTATTTCTTTCCCTCCCAGCCACATATTTCTTTGCTTGCCTAGGCCGATGTTTTAGCTATTTCTTTCTTTCCCAGGCTGCATTTCCAAATATAGTAATGCACAGTTTTTAAACTGGGAAATGGAAATAAAATGGCAGAAAATTCTGGGCCAAAAATGGGGAGGTGCTCACTGTTGTTGATGACATGGAGCATTGGTCTAGAGTGGTCTTCCAAATTTGTAAAACTACCCAGAAATACCCAGAAAAAATATACAGATGATGGCTAGGATATCAGGCACTGCTTTCAGGGTCCACCATATATATCCAAAATAAGAAAATATCCTCAGGGATGCCAAAAGTGGAGGAAACCAATGATACATATACTGGCTGATCAGGAGGGTGGTCACATGACCAATTTCCACAAGTGGTCAAAACAAAAAAAGTTGTAGCCCTGCACTGTAGTTTTCCAAATCTGTTTGAATCATGTCCTACAGTGCTCCTGTTGTGCAGATATGTTGATAAAGATCTTTCTGACCACTGGCTTTTTCAACCTTTTGCACTTTTCTCCATCCATGAAAACAATATGATTTCAACACATTCAGAAAGCTAAGAGGAGGGCTACAATGATTGTGTCATGGGAAATTTCACCCAAAAGGAAGGTGCATCCCTTTTAAAAAAACAGGAAATTGACAATGACAGACTAAAAAAGATTACAGATTGAATACAAAAATCAGTCATGGACTCCAATATCTATGAACAAACAACCACAGACTACAAAAAGTTGGATATTGACTACAAAGTTTACCAATAAACTACAAAAGACTACAAAGATTGGACATAGATCACATAGAAAAGTTTACATCAAGTCTCAGCTTGGACAGCTAGTTTGGCCAAGTCTAAGCATGTATGTATTTGATAAAGACATTATACTGAAGATGGACTTGAACCAGACAGAGATGGTAGAGAAGACACTGGGTTGGTCATCTTCTGATATGCTACTTGGATGTCTGACATAGACATGGATCTTGCTGCTGGATATGGCCTTGGATAGATTGCTTAACATCCATGGCATTGAACTTGAAGCAGATGCTGATGTGGTCATGAACATCCCCACTGTTAGTTTTACAACTTTGTCACTGTCTGGCTCTGGCATAGAACTTGCATCTCTGACACTGAGATGGTTGTTGTTGGTGGATATGGACTTGTCCAGATTGCTTTACATACTTTGCTTTGCTGATATGTTGATTGGGCACTTTATCATTCATATCTTGGTTGGATGTATAGGTGGAAGAGCTGAAGATGGATGTGGTGATTGAAGTCATCACTGGATGGAATAACAAGTTCAAGCTTGGGTCTGAAGCATGTCTGGGATGCCTTGATAGATTGGGTAGTGATTGCTCATCTTGGTCTTTGACTATATGAACTTGGTCAGAAGGTGGAGGAGCACCAGAACCATGGACATGTCACTATACTTAAAGTTGCATGATGGTCAGACTTCATGTCACCCTAAGTTGTTGTAAGATCTGCCTTGTCTTGGAGCTGATGTATAGATAGCTGCAACTATACTTCACAACTTGAAATACTAGCTTGGCCAAAAGCAAACACAGGTACATTTGCTAAAAGATGTTATAGTAAAGGTGGACTGTCCCTCTCAGTACAAAGCTTAGCTTGAACAATTGTAGTAGACCTAACTGCTGTAATCAAAGAAGTGGATACTACAAACCTATAATCAGCTGTTTGCAGTCTTTGGTTGTCTGTTAGTAGATATTGTAGTCCATAACTGATTTTTGTAGTCTATCTGGAGTCTTTTTAGTCTGTCATTGTCAATTTCCTGTTTTTTTACCAATCTTTGTAGTCTTTTGTAGTTTACTGGTAAACTTTGTAGTCAATATCCAACTTTTTGTAGTCTGTGGTTGTGTGTTAGTAGATATTGGAGTCCATGACTGATTTTTGTAGTCTATCTGGAGTCTTTTTTAGTCTGTCATTGTCAATTTCCTGTTTTTTTAAAAGGGATGCACCTTCCTTTTGGGTGAAATTTCCCATGACACAATCATTGTAGCCCTCCTCTTAGCTTTCTGAATGTGTTGAAATCATATTGTTTTCATGGATGGAGAAAAGTGCAAAAGGTTGAAAAAGCCAGTGGTCAGAAAGATCTTTATCAACATATCTGCACAACAGGAGCACTGTAGGACATGATTCAAACAGATTTGGAAAACTACAGTGCAGGGCTACAACTTTTTTTGTTTTGACCACTTGTGGAAATTGGTCATGTGACCACCCTCCTGATCAGCCAGTATATGTATCATTGGTTTCCTCCACTTTTGGCATCCCTGAGGATATTTTCTTATTTTGGATATATATGGTGGACCCTGAAAGCAGTGCCTGATATCCTAGCCACCATCTGTATATTTTTTCTGGGTATTTCTGGGTAGTTTTACAAATTTGGAAGACCACTCTAGACCAATGCTCCATGTCATCAACAACAGTGAGCACCTCCCCATTTTTGGCCCAGAATTTTCTGCCATTTTATTTCCATTTCCCAGTTTAAAAACTGTGCATTACTATATTTGGAAATGCAGCCTGGGAAAGAAAGAAATAGCTAAAACATCGGCCTAGGCAAGCAAAGAAATATGTGGCTGGGAGGGAAAGAAATAGGTGAATGGGAGGAAAGAAATTGATAAAACATAGGCCTAGGCAAGCAAAGAAATGTAGGGCTGGGAGGGAAAGAAATAGCTAAAATGTAGGCCTAGGCAACCAAAGAAATAGCTAAAACATCGGCCTAGGCAGCCAAAGAAATATCGAAAACATCACCCTAGGCAAGCAAAGAAATATAGAGCTGGGAGAGAAAGAAATATCTAAAACATTGGCCTAGGCAACCAAAGAAATATCTAAAACATCACCCTAGGCAACCAAAGAAATATAGGGCTGGGAGGGAAAGAAATATCTAAAACATTGGCCTAGGCAACCAAAGAAATATCCAAAACATAGCCTTAGGCAACCAAAGAAATATAGGGCTGGGAGGGAAAGAAATATCTAAAACATCGGCCGAGGCAGCCAAAGAAATAGATAAAACATCAGCCTAGGCAAGCAAAGAAATACAGGGCTGGGAAGGAAAGAAATGGCTAAAACATCAGCCTAGGCAACCAAAGAAATGAGTGAATGGGGGAAAGAAATAGATAAAACATCGGCCTAGGTAGGGAAAGAAATATAGGGCTGGCAGAGAAAGAAATAGATTTCATATATTTGCCAAACCATTTTATATCATAGATTTCCTTGGCTACAATTAAATATCTGTGCAGGCATTTGCCTTATGTATTTTAAATAGATTGCAGCTACTAGTGGGTACTCGGACTCCGGGACATAAGCCCCCCATCCAGGCATCAGTTCCACGTCTTTGATGTGTCGTTCTTTGCCCTTGAGTTTGAAATTTCCATCAACGGCAATAAAGAGAGAATACAAGAATCTGCAGAAATTTAGCAAGTTGGCAGATTGCAACTAATCGACAAAACTTACAACAAAGGCCCTGCCTTTTCCCAATCGTCAGGGAGGTTTCGTTTAGGGTGAGGGCAAGCTGGACATTCGACCATCAGCTCCCCTTTAGATGTCCCACGAACGCCTTCAGGATCGTGACCTCGACCGGCTCGTTTAAGGCTCATCAAATTCCTCCACATTCGAAATACATGGTGAAACTCAGGATATCGGTACTATAGTTGTGATCAGAACTGGTGATGAAGACAAGAATATAAATTGACGTACAACTGGAGTGGACAAGTTGGCATTATCGGACCGTCGCAGAAGTGTGTGGTAGAAGTCGTACAGATTTGTTTTGCCTTGTAGTGTGAGTTCATGGAACGTTTCAAGGCAATCAAAGGTGAAAACCGATTGTGGACGTGAAAGCGTCGCCGGAAACCATCTCTCACGCAGTAATTGGACCCAGCTTGATAAAGGTTCGTTGCCGCATTGACAGTAGTCGATTGTAAGATGATGTGGCCCCGAGACGTCAAAGACAATGAAGTTCTTAGGCCCTGGCTCAGGACAAGGGCAAGGTTCCCCATGATGACCCAATTGATAGCGGAGACCGAGGCTTTGCAGCGTGGCCTTGGCAAAAAACGAGCCATTCCAGTTCTGTTTACAAAAATCAGCTTAGTTCGCATCTGGTGACAGCTGCACTTACCTCGACGCGATGCAAAGGAAGCGTCGAGTGTATAGCGAGGGTACAGTTTAAGCACTTGAGCATGCTTCCGTCACCACAGTCCTTGCACTTGATGACACCATCATGTTCTCCACACTTTGAACAGCTCGTCTTGCCCAAGAAACTACCCAGGCCATCATGGCGCAACACTTCATCTAAGAATGTCTCTCTGAATTTGAGCCATTCTGTGAGGTGATCCTAGAAAAACCAATCCTGTAAGTATTTAAGAACAACATAGATGAATTGAAAGGAATGAAGCAGTCTCAATAAGGGTTTGCCCGGGCCAGCCACAGAAGCCGCACACAGGCAATAGGGCATAGGGAAGGAGATGAAAGTAGGTCAATTCCTTACTGAAGTTGTTGTATGTCTTTTTCTCTTGGGTTTAGCAGTGGTGTCGGTCTCTGGTATGCAACTCTGCCCTTCAAGCTCATGAGGGTCCGCAGGCTGTGGATCTGAAAGCGTGTCCAAGGGTTGTTCAGACGATTCGAGGGAAGAAGGTATGAGGTGGTGCTCGCCCGTCAAGATTCCCCGCCGGCGAGAGTCGGTGCTGACAGTGACAAACAACGAGGAATTTGATGAAGAGGATGGTTGAGAGCTCGAGGGGACGGGGCGTGCAAGTCGGAATCCAGCAGGTAAGCGGGTTCGTTTAGCTTGAGGTCCATTTTGAGACGAATTGGCCCGCTTGAGGTTGGACATTGGTAGGACTTGGGTAGGACGTAGTGTGACTACAGTGACTGTGTGTGACGAGCTCGCTCATCGTAAACTCGATCTCCTGGTCGTCTGGCCCTCCTAACAGGACATGAGGAACTGTAAAGTACACAAATGATAAGCATATGAAAAAACAATGAAATCTCTCTCCCGAGGTCTGACATGGAACATAAATACAGTTTACGTGGTTATAATTATTAGTTATCACCCCGCTTTTGGGTTTCTTTTGGGCAATGTCAATCGCAAATGAGCAAACTGCAGGGGATGAGCTACTGCTCCCAAATTGAGGAAACAAGTTCTAATAATCTGTAATGACCGTCAAGATTATCTAGTAGGCAGTTTACTGAAAACTCGACAGTCAACGGGCCGATTCTGACTTGATTCCGACATGAAGTTTCTTGACAATCAATTAGCGGCAACTCTAATCTCTTCTCAACGATTAATTGAAAGCGGCAACTCTACCGTGACTCTCTTGAAATCTCGTGCTCAAACGTCCTCATAAGTCATACATAATCTATCTACGTATGTTTCTCAAGGTTCGTACAAAAGAGTATGTTGAGACTAGTGCATTTCTTCTTGATTTCTTCACTCAATTTCGAAGTTAATATTGGATCGCTGAAACAGCATGTCAGTGCTGAACCATCTTAAATTTTGAACTTGACTGGAGAAACTATTCTCTGAAAGTGGCATAACGGTGGTTTATATTCAACAATTCTAGACAACAAGACAATAACATTTCTGAGTCAAATGAACGAGAGTTTCTGAACTATTCCTTCCACTGTTTCTACAGGCCATAGGTCGAACAGCAAGAGAACTAATCTACTGAATAGCGTCCACATCTGGACCAAACCTTGCCACATCTCCCGGGTTACGTATGAAGTCAACCTTCCGGCTACGCTTAGCATCCAAGTAAAATGCGGTAGCCTGTTCAAGTGTCTTGAACGACTTGTGACGAGCACCTGGGACATGGTCAACGAGACACCTTATATCGTCCCTTAACGAGTAAACTGTTAGAATGCTAGGTTTGACAAGAAAAGGCAAACATACCAGTTTCCATAGTATACCCCGGTGCACTTTCCCTTGACGACGACATAATATTTCGCATGGAGCAGTGGCTGATAGGTCGAAGAATAAGGAGGAAAACCGGGCGGGGAACACGGTACAAGCGGCGTGGGATGAAGCGGCGCACGCGTTACAATCGGCATGGGTTGAAGCGGCGTGCGTGGTGCAAGCGGTGTGGGATGAAGTGGCACAGGATCAATCAAGGCGAGGAGACGCGAGAATGTACTCGTTAACTCCAAGGACTCAGGGGACTCAGTCGGGGAATGATGTCCATCCTGCTGTTCCACTTGATTGGAGGTAGCCACTGGGATATCGACACGATCGGATTCGATCGTAAGAGGATCAGCACCATCCTGCTGATTGTTGACCGCCCTCCTGGCAGAGCGGCTAAGGTGATGGGAAAGGAGTTGGAGCTGATGACGATCGCCAGAAGTGCTAGAAGGGCGTTGGGAACCGTCTAGAGCACCAGCTTCACAATTGTATCCTCTGGGCTTCGTGATCCAGTTGATCGGGGGCGGCAAGCTGCCGTTCACTGAAGGGCTCTGCGATACTTCTAGAGCGCCAGCGTCGCGATTGTATACTCTGGGCTTCGTGCTCCAGTTGATCGGAGGCGGCGAGCTGCTGTTTACTTCAGACCCCGGTGTATTGGAATCTGTGAACGATGTCAGAGATTTGACGAACGATGCAGAGAGAACATGCCCTTAGTCATTTCGTAGTATTGGGGCTGGAAGACGTGGTAAATTGAAAATTTCGTCCAAGGACTCCAAACATACCAAAATCGGGTCACAAACAATTCAAGCAATCAGGGCCCTGTACCACATAGCGGGAACCTCGCACCCATATTTACGTAGCCCCCATTGCATCCCAACTTTATCCTTTCTCAGCTCATACAGCATGACACGTGCTACCTGGACCACTGAAGCTCAGCATGATTGGCTAGAGGCTCGCAAAGCTCAGTTCATTGAAGCGAATCAGAGGAAGGCGGCTGCGAAAGAATTCTTTCCCGACATTGTCAAGGCATTCTGTGAAAACTGGCCTGTGCCTTCGGTTTCGCAAGAAGAAATTGCTGCAGCAGGTTCAGTTGAACGTGCAACAAAGGATAAACGTGACAAATATGACAAGGTACCTGATTGCTGATCACGCCCAAATAGTGTGCTGACTTGACCTGATGTAGCGCGTCCGTGGTTGGTTCCACAATAATAGCAGAAGCATAGCTTCCGGCAAGGGGTCTCATGGTGTCCTGAAGGTCAACCCGAAGGCTAAGACACTTCAGCCTTGGCAGGCATATCACGCGTTGACGTACCAGAACCAATGGAAGCCGGTCATCCAGGAGGAATGGGTTACCTACCAAAAGGAGTGGATTTCCGAGCATCCCAAGGAGCCGATCCCTCCAAAGACTCGATTTCAGATCATGGTTGAGTTCATGAAAGGGAAATACAACCAAGAGACCGAGGAGATGAAAGCGAAGTGCGAAGAGTATCGAATGAATCGTCGTGACAATAGCCCAGTAGGCTCAGTTGACGAAGACACTAAAAAAAACATCGAATTACAGGCGTAAGCATCATCTCCTATCCGTTCAAAAGCAACCTGACTTACTCATAAGCTAGTGCGATCGACAAACTTCCCCGCACGCTGGCGATGATGGGCGAGTCTCTCATGCAACAGACCGGGTGGCACATTAGCATCCTTGCAGGCGGCCCTTTACCTGAAAACGGCGGCAAGGTTGTGACGTACTTGTAGGTTAATCTATTTACGAGTGAGTATACATAAAGTTCACATAACGTACAGGTCGCACACCGGAAAGACGAAAGCTGGCGAGACTTTTGACAAGTTCCTGGGGAAGAAAGAATACGATGAATCCTTCCTTTTTGCATTCGAAAGGTTCCTTCAATCGTCATTTTGTGAGTACCACAGTAAGAGAGCAATAAAATAATGACCAACCTATGTTTTTGGCAGCTCCCGAGGATTGTGCGGCATGCAGCCTTTCGAAAGAGGATCCAGAGGGAGAGCGTGAGGTTTCTGATGAAGAGTGGAAGGCAAAAAACGAGCAGGTTCCTGAGGCGGAAGGGCAATCAACTATGCGTGATGCAGATAAAAGCATAGAAACCAATGGCGCTGGCGGTGACGATGCGAAAGGAGATGGCGATGTGATGGAAACGGGATCGAACTCAAGAGGGTTGAGTGAATACGAAAGAACCAAAGCTGAGAACATCGCAAAACTTAAACTACAACTTGCCAAGTTGGACGAACAGTTTCCAGTACCCGAAGAACTGAAACGGAAGGCAGGACCAAAGAAAGCAGCGAATCAAGGCAAACCAAAAGGTGAAGCAGTCATTCGACGCGAATCATCAAGAAACAAATCAAAGTTACACAAGTATACATAGATGTCGCTATAGTACCATAACAATAGAAATTGACAATTGTCCCAATAAGTCATAGGGCTACCCCAATGGGCCCAATACACATGGACGCTATGGATCCATACCTGGGACCAATGGATGTTTACAGCATATGGTATTAATGTGTGGCCCAATGCATATTCTGCAGATGTGGTTATTGCCATAATCAATGGTACCATAGGTACCCAAAGTATAATCTACAGAATGGCCAAATGTTGGGCCACATGCATTCAAGAGATCACTGGAAGCATTGACATGCTGACTGCAAGTGCTCCGAAAATGCGACTGAAAAAATGTCCGGATTTGTGGTTGCCATGTTGGATGTCACTGCCCCAAATATGCAGCTGAAGAAAGGTCCGGATTTGTCACTAGTATGCAGAATACCAGTGCTCCAAAAATGCGGCCGAAAAAATGTCCGGATTTGTGATTAACTTAGTTAATGTCACTGCTCCGAAAATGCGGCTGAAAAGAACATCTGGATTTGTATTTAAGATGCTGAATGTCATTGCCCCAAAAATGCGGCCGAAAAAATGTCCAGAGTTGTAGTTGACTGGGTAAATGTCACTGCTCCAAAAATGCGGCCGAAAAAACATCCGGATTTGTATTTAAGATGCTGAATGTCATTGCCCCGAAAATGCGGCCAAAAAAATGTCCGGAGTTGTAGTTGACTGGGTAAATGTCACTGCTCCAAAAACACGGCCGAAAAAACATCCGGATTTGTATTAGTACAACACTGTCCGAAATTTCAGATGTAATTTTGACAGGCGCCAGACAACCCCCGTGGAATGCTTCGATGCCCGAAATTTAGAACTTCAAGCACCCGAAAATGTGGCCGAAAAAATGTCCAGATTTGTGATTAACTTGGTAAACGTCGCTGCTCCGAAAATGTGACCAGAAAGACATCCGGATTTGTATTAGTGCACCAATGTCCGATGTTTCGGATGTAATTTTGACAGGGACCAGACAGCCCCCCCATGGATTGCTCTGAAGTCCGAAATTTTTTAAGTTAGTTCGAACCTTCTTCTGTTTGGCCCGCGGGTTTCCAATTACAGCAACGGACCTTTTGTGGCTCCCCCACGGGTCTCCGATTACACCCATGGATTACCTGCTGCTCCGTTACACCTGTGGCCACCCATGGACCACCTGCTGCTCCTTGACCAATTGGCCCTCTTCCATCAGCCCCCCACCTGTGGGCCACGTTTGCAGCTGGCCTGCAAAATGGACCAACAATTGTGCCTTTACATTCAGAGACCATTATTCCATTAGACCCGTGGACCAGCAATTGTGCTGTTTCATCCACGGACAAGCACTTGTTCCATTACACCCGTGGGCTGCGCTCTCATCCACGGACCTGCTCTTTTTCTGTTACCCCCACGGACCAGCAATTCTTTTATCTGCGGACTGACGGATTACCTACCACTCCATTTCTGCGGACACCCATTGTTGCTGTTGGACCCATGGGCCACACCATTTGTTAAGCCCATTGGTCTGTTACATCTGCGGGCCACCAGCTAGAGCTCCACGGATGTGAACATCTGGATTTGTATTTAACATGCTGAATGTCATTGCCCCAAAAATGCGGCTGAAAGAATGTCCGGATTTGTGATTAACTTGGTGAACGTCACTGATCCGAAAATGTGGCCAAAAAAACATCCGGATTTGTATTAGTGCAACAATGTCCGAAGTTTCACATGTAATTTTGACATGGACCAGACAACCCCCCATGGAATGCTCTGAAGTCCGAAAATTTTTAAGTTACTTCCATCCGGATATAATAATCCCCATAGACTGCACCAATGTCCGAAATTTTGGATGTAATTTTGACAGGGGCCAGACAACCCCCATGGAATGCTCCAATGTCCGAAATTTATACTTCAAGTACCTGAAAATGTGGTCACAAAAACATCCGGATTTGTATTTAACATGCTGAATGTCATTACCCCGAAAATGTGGCTGAAAAAATGTCCGGAGTTGTAGTTGACTTGGTCAATGTCACTGCTCCGAAAATGCAGCCGAAAAAACATCCAGATTTGTATTTAACATGCTGAATGTCATTGCCCCGAAAATACAGCCGAAAAAATGTCCGGATTTGTGATTAACTTGGTGAACATCACTGATCCGAAAATGCGGCCGAAAAAACATCCGGATTTGTATTAGTGCAACAATGTCCGAAGTTTCACATGTAATTTTGACATGGGCCAGACAACCCCCCGCGGAATGCTCTGAAGTCCGAAATTTTTTAAGTTACTTCCATCCAGATATAATGATCCACATAGACTGCACCAATGTCCGAAATTTCGGATGTAATTTTGACAAGGCCAGACAACCCCCATAGAATGCTCCAATGTCCGAAATTTAGTACTTCAAGTACCCGAAAATGCGGCCAAAAAAACATCCAGATCTGTATTTAACATGCTGAATGTCATTGCCCCGAAAATACGGCCGAAAAAATGTCCGGATTTGTGATTAACTTGGTGAACGTCACTGATCTGAAAATGCGGCCGAAAAAACATCCGGATTTGTATTAGTGCAACAATGTCCGAAGTTTCGGATGTAATTTTGACATGGACCAGACAACCCCCCACGGAATACGTTGATATCCGAAATTCTAGACTACACAATTTTGCAATGACCAGTTGAACTCAGGCAGAACTCTCTCAATTCCTAACCGATTTGGATGTTCTTGGGCTCGTTTTGACAGGTAAACCCGTGGGGTTGTGGGTACGGGTACTCTACAGGTCATGTATGGGCCACTTGTCCGATATTTATAGGTTTTTTAGTGTCCTTGATCATGAATGAGTATATGGGTTCATGGGTCTACAGTTGAAGGAGTGAGAAGGGTGGACATTTGCCATTTCTGTATCATTGGTTTATTATGAATAAGTACATAGATTCAGGGTGCTATAGTTGAAGGAGTGATAATGGTGGGCATTTTGCTATTGCTTTCACTGTCTGTGTCACCTCTTCAACCATACATCCCCATGAACATATGTACTTATTCATTGATGTCTGGTCTCCCAAACTTGAAAGTTTGTAGTCCACTTTTCTGACATATAATTTGTAGTGTCCTTCACTATGAATAAGTACATAGGTTCATGGGACTATCATTGTAGGAGTGAAATGGATGGACAATTTGACATTCCGGTATTTCACTTAGTTTTAAGATTGAACTATGTCATTCTCACTCCTTGAACCATATCTCCATGAACATATATATACTTATACATAGTAAATCAATGATCCAGCAATTGCAAAATGTCCACCCTTTTCACTCCTTCAACCATAGACCCATGAACCCATATACTCATTCATGATCAAGGACACTAAAAAACCTATAAATATCGGACAAGTGGCCCATACATGACCTGTAGAGTACCCGTACCCACAACCCCACGGGTTTACCTGTCAAAACGAGCCCAAGAACATCCAAATCGGTTAAGAATTGAGAGAGTTCTGCCTGAGTTCAACTGGTCATTACAAAATTGTGTAGTCTAAAAAGCAGACACTACAAAGTTTTGTAGTCTAGAATTTCGGACATCAACATATTCCATGGGGGGTTGTCTGGTCCATGTCAAAATTACATCCGAAATTTTGGCCATTGTTGCACTAATACGAATCCGGATGTTTTTTCGGCCGCATTTTTGGATCAGTGACGTTCACCAAGTTAATCACAAATCCGGACATTTTTTCGGCCGTATTTTCGGGGCAATGACATTCAGCATGTTAAATACAGATCCGGATGATTTTTTGGCTGCATTTTCGGGTACTTGAAGTACTAAATTTCGGACATTGGAGCATTCTATGGGGGTTGTCTGGCCTTGTCAAAATTACATCCGAAATTTCGGACATTGGTGCAGTCTATGTGGATCATTATATCTGGATGGAAGTAACTTAAAAAATTTCGGACTTCAGAGCATTCCGCGGGGGGTTGTCTGGCCCATGTCAAAATTACATGTGAAACTTCGGACATTGTTGCACTAATACAAATCCGGATGTTTTTTCGGCCGCATTTTCGGATCAGTGATGTTCACCAAGTTAATCACAAATCCGGACATTTTTTCGGCTGTATTTTCGGGGCAATGACATTCAGCATGTTAAATACAAATCTGGATGTTTTTTCGGCTGCATTTTCGGAGCAGTGACATTGACCAAGTCAACTACAACTCCGGACATTTTTTCAGCCACATTTTCGGGGTAATGACATTCAGCATGTTAAATACAAATCCGGATGTTTTTGTGACCACATTTTCAGGTACTTGAAGTATAAATTTCGGACATTGGAGCATTCCATGGGGGTTGTCTGGCCCCTGTCAAAATTACATCCAAAATTTCGGACATTGGTGCAGTCTATGGGGATTATTATATCCGGATGGAAGTAACTTAAAAATTTTCGGACTTCAGAGCATTCCATGGGGGGTTGTCTGGTCCATGTCAAAATTACATGTGAAACTTCGGACATTGTTGCACTAATACAAATCCGGATGTTTTTTTGGCCACATTTTCGGATCAGTGACGTTCACCAAGTTAATCACAAATCCGGACATTCTTTCAGCCGCATTTTTGGGGCAATGACATTCAGCATGTTAAATACAAATCCAGATGTTCACATCCGTGGAGCTCTAGCTGGTGGCCCGCAGATGTAACAGACCAATGGGCTTAACAAATGGTGTGGCCCATGGGTCCAACAGCAACAATGGGTGTCCGCAGAAATGGAGTGGTAGGTAATCCGTCAGTCCGCAGATAAAAGAATTGCTGGTCCGTGGGGGTAACAGAAAAAGAGCAGGTCCGTGGATGAGAGCGCAGCCCACGGGTGTAATGGAACAAGTGCTTGTCCGTGGATGAAACAGCACAATTGCTGGTCCACGGGTCTAATGGAATAATGGTCTCTGAATGTAAAGGCACAATTGTTGGTCCATTTTGCAGGCCAGCTGCAAACGTGGCCCACAGGTGGGGGGCTGATGGAAGAGGGCCAATTGGTCAAGGAGCAGCAGGTGGTCCATGGGTGGCCACAGGTGTAACGGAGCAGCAGGTAATCCATGGGTGTAATCGGAGACCCGTGGGGGAGCCACAAAAGGTCCGTTGCTGTAATTGGAAACCCGCGGGCCAAACAGAAGAAGGTTCCGCGGGTCTAAGAGAACAAGAGCTGGACATCGTGGGTGTAATGGAATAAGATCCCGCAGGTGTAATGGACCTATTGTCAACCCGTGGGGTAATGGAACACAATCTGGCCTGTGTGGCGACCCACGGGGCTAACGGAACAAGAGCTGCCCCATGGGGGTAATGAACAACAGCCAGCCTGAGGGTGTAATGGATCAATTGTCAATCCGCGGGGGTAACAGAACATGATCTGGCCCACGTGGCGACCCCTGGGGGTAACGGAACAAGAGCTACCCCGTGGGGGTAACTGCACAATAGCCAACCCGCAGGTGTAATTGCACAATTGTGCGGCTGTGGGTCCAACGGAACAGGAGCAGACCCACGGGTTTACCAGACCAAAGCCCACCTGCAAAATTCAAATAATCATTGGGCTAACCTATGAACTATAGCTTATATCATGGCATGGGCCCAACTTACAAGCCATAGCATTGAAATTTTACCATTGGGCCCAACCTGTTCCCTTAACAAATACCTTACATTAGGCCCAACCATCAACCGTAGCTTAATAATTGGGCCAATGGGCCCAACCATCTCCCTTAACGATTTTCCTTCATTGGGCCCAACTATCAATGGTACCTTAATACCGTCATATATCAACGGCCAAAATTACCCCCATTTAAGCCATGTGGCCAATCTATAAACCCTTAGCTTGGACTGTGGCACTGTCGTTGGGCCCAACAATCAAATATACATATTGTCATGTTGTTGGGCCAATGTATAGTATCATAATGTCTTTTGTAATTGGGCCCATTGGGGTAGCCCTATGACTTATTGGGACAATTGTCAATTTCTATTGTTATGGTTCCATAGTGTATCTACTGAATGCCCTGAAAGTTAGTCTTACCATGACCTTTGTGACAATCTACTCACGACGGCTTTCTTCAGCTCGTCAATCCCCACGTCCACCCCAGCAGCGGTGGAGACGGTCAATGGTGCCGAGGAGCTGCCCAATCCTGTGACACCTGTCGCAGATCGCACTGATGACATGGAGAAATCTACCAAGCCTACTCAAGAAATCCAAGCCAGTCCTCATGGTGACACCCAAGGCAACGAAATCGGGACTTTGACCATCGATTCCGCCTCCACTTCCATTGCCAACAACCCAGATTCCGTCATTGAATCCGTTAACGCGGATCCCATCCAAACCCCTTCTCTCACTCAATCGGGTCCGCCTCTTGACTTCGTTGGCTTCACTCAGGTTCAGCAGCCCACCAACGTGAGTGACTCAGGCGCCACCAGCAGAGATCCAGCTGATCAGTCCACGGACTCCGTTCAGCAGCCGACTGAAAGTGCGACTGTCAGTGACTCGGACGTTGTTATGGCCGATGACACGGATCTTCCAACGTACCTCTCTAAGATGATAGGCTACCTACGCGGGGTTGCGGCAGATCGGGAATGGCAGGATTTGGTGACAAGTTTTGTCGCATTTGAGAAGATGGGTCGTCCTGTAAACGGGGTAAGTGCTATGTGACTCACCACTGAATTTGAACTTACGTGTTTCTATGACAATCAGCACCTCTCGGTTCAATCTCGGCCACAGGAGGTCTTGGACTGGATCAGGAGCAAAAAGAAGGACGTTGTTCCTTCTATCAACTCGAGCGTATACGGCCGTCGCTTTACAGAGTGGTGGGGTCAAATGCAGCCCGCGTGGCGGCAATTCCAAGGGGCCGATGGTCCGCTGAACCTCGTTCGCGACACTCCGATGGACAAAACCTGGAATGGGCTGAGAAAGGGAGGTACCGCTGGCATCTATGTAGTGGTGGTGGGCCTATCGTGGTGGATCAGGGCTCAGCGAAACGAACGCGACACAAATGCTTGGGCCGCTGTTGATGACCTCTCTTGGGTCATCCAGCAAATGTCTAATGCCTCAGATACCGTGTTGTCGGCCCTCCAGAAACGACGCCGTGAGGACGAAAGCAAAGATGAAGAGGCGGAAGAGCAACCCAAAGAGAAACGGAGGTATGTACTGTCTCAGATAATTGTCCTTCTTACTGACGAATGTCATTTTCTATAGGCGTGATTGATTTCCCTTATATTATTGTTCATCCGTATGCATATATTCCGATTGCATAGATAATTACCATGTCGTGGACTCCTCTACTTATACCTTTCGATGTGTAGCCTAAGTGTGATTATGTCATACTTCAGCCAAACACAATCAAACACTTTCTGTGTAAAGAAATACGGCTAGGCAGCCAATGAAACAGGAAAGAAATCCTTCAAGGCAGAAAATGAAACAAGAAAAAAATGTTGCTAGGGAGGCAATGAAATAGGAAAGAAACATGGCTAGGCAGGAAAAGAAATAGGAAAGAAATATGGCTAGGCAGGAAAAGAAATAGCAAAGAAAGAGCAAAGAAATATTGCTAGGGAAACAATGAAATACCAGAAAGAAATGTTGCTAGGCAGGCAATAAAATGGGAAAGAAATAGCAAAGAAACAGCAAAGAAATATCGGAAAGAAATATTGCTAGGCAGGCAATGAAATGGTAAAGAAATGGCAAAGAAATAGCAAAGAAACAGCAAAGAAATATTGCTAGGGAGGCAATGAAATGGTAAAGAAATGGCAAAGAAATAGCAAAGAAACAGCAAAGAAATATTGCTAGGCAGCCAAAGAAATGGCAAAGAAATATTACTAGGGAAACAATGAAATATCGGAAAGAAATATTGCAAGGCAGGCAATGAAATGGTAAAGAAATGGCAAAGAAATATTGCTAGGGAAACAATGAAATAGAAAAAAAATATGGCCAGGCAACCAATGAAATGGAAAAGAAATATAGCCAGTCAGCCAATGAAATGGGAAAGAAATGGCAAAGAAATATTGCTAGGGAAACAATGAGATATATATGAAATGGTCTGGGCCAAAAATGAAACATGTTTCATTAGATTTCCCCCATGTTTCTCATTTCATAGACCACAGTGCCATTTACCAAAAAGTTGTGCAGGCACTTGACTGTATTTTATCATAAAAAGTGGTAGATACTAGTGGCCAGCGGTCGCACGATCGCATATGCTTGCATTCAGGTAAGGTTTTGATATCTCTTAACGCCACCTGACGCCCTGCAGACGCGCTTCTTGCTGAGCAATCTCAATTCGTGGTCCACGGTTGATGGCCACTTCGACCTTCACGCATTTTACGACAACATCGTCGCCCTCTTTGAAACAAATCCGCGTTCGCGTTGGGTCGTCGAAACACTCAACTGGTGGAATTCGTACGTTTTTCTCACAAATATCATTCATAGATCTAATATTTTTATCAGTCAAGTTTTGTGGCCGAAAGCTCGAGGTCACAAGAAGGCGAAAACATGCGAAGACCTTACGGAGTCTGAGGATTCGGGTGACGACGATATTTTGGCGAAACATCGTGCCGAGGTAATATTTTTATTTGGTCTTTGAGGCTGCTGAGCTTTCCAAATAAGCAGATGCAGTCGTCGACGGACGCTACGCGTGGCCGTACCGCTCAGGTAAACTCCCATAACATCATTAACATTGTATTGATAATATTGCAGAGGGATGAATCCCACCGAAGCAATGGCTCCCAACGCTCCACATCCCGACCTTCTCGTCGTGATGACCCACCTCATGACCAAAGTCATAATCCCAGTCCTCCCTGCCCTCCACGCCATCGCAGTCCCAGTCCTCCCCGCCCTCCACGCCCTCCACGCCATCGCAGTCCCAGTCTTCCACGTCCTCCACACCATCGCGGTCAAAGTCGCCTTGGCTACACGCAAGACGGTCCTCGTGGCCGCAGCCATCAACGCAACTCCTCCCACGCCTCCCACGCACTAGTAGCTGCAATGTATTTAAAATACATAAGGCAAATGCCTGCACAGATATTTAATTGTAGCCAAGGAAATCTATGATATGAAATGGTTTGGCAAATATATGAAATCTATTTCTTTCTCTGCCAGCCCTATATTTCTTTCCCTACCTAGGCCGATGTTTTATCTATTTCTTTCCCCCATTCACTCATTTCTTTGGTTGCCTAGGCTGATGTTTTAGCCATTTCTTTCCTTCCCAGCCCTGTATTTCTTTGCTTGCCTAGGCTGATGTTTTATCTATTTCTTTGGCTGCCTAGGCCGATGTTTTAGATATTTCTTTCCCTCCCAGCCCTATATTTCTTTGGTTGCCTAAGGCTATGTTTTGGATATTTCTTTGGTTGCCTAGGCCAATGTTTTAGCTATTTCTTTCCCTCCCAGCCCTATATTTCTTTGGTTGCCTAGGGTGATGTTTTAGATATTTCTTTGGTTGCCTAGGCCAATGTTTTAGATATTTCTTTCTCTCCCAGCTCTATATTTCTTTGCTTGCCTAGGCTGATGTTTTAGATATTTCTTTGGCTGCCTAGGCCGATGTTTTAGCTATTTCTTTGGTTGCCTAGGCCTACATTTTAGCTATTTCTTTCCCTCCCAGCCCTACATTTCTTTGCTTGCCTAGGCCTATGTTTTATCAATTTCTTTCCTCCCATTCACCTATTTCTTTCCCTCCCAGCCACATATTTCTTTGCTTGCCTAGGCCGATGTTTTAGCCATTTCTTTCTTTCCCAGGCTGCATTTCCAAATATAGTAATGCACAGTTTTTAAACTGGGAAATGGAAATAAAATGGCAGAAAATTCTGGGCCAAAAATGGGGAGGTGCTCACTGTTGTTGATGACATGGAGCATTGGTCTAGAGTGGTCTTCCAAATTTGTAAAACTACCCAGAAATACCCAGAAAAAATATACAGATGGTGGCTAGGATATCAGGCACTGCTTTCAGGGTCCACCATATATATCCAAAATAAGAAAATATCCTCAGGGATGCCAAAAGTGGAAGAAACCAATGATACATATACTGGCTGATCAGGAGGGTGGTCACATGACCAATTTCCACAAGTGGTCAAAACAAAAAAAGTTGTAGCCCTGCACTGTAGTTTTCCAAATCTGTTTGAATCATGTCCTAGAGTGCTCCTGTTGTGCAGATATGTTGATAAAGATCTTTCTGATCACTGGCTTTTTCAACCTTTTGCACTTTTCTCCATCCATGAAAACAATATGATTTCAACACATTCAGAAAGCTAAGAGGAGGGCTACAATGATTGTGTCATGGGAAATTTCACCCAAAAGGAAGGTGCATCCCTTTTAAAAAAACAGGAAATTGACAATGACAGACTAAAAAAGACTCCAGATAGACTACAAAAATCAGTCATGGACTCCAATATCTACTAACACACAACCACAGACTACAAAAAGTTGGATATTGACTACAAAGTTTACCAATAAACTACAAAAGACTACAAAGATTGGACATAGATCACATAGAAAAGCTTACATCAAGTCTCAGCTTGGACAGCTAGTTTGGCCAAGTCTAAGCATGTATGTATTTGATAAAGACATTATACTGAAGATGGACTTGAACCAGACAGAGATGGTAGAGAAGACACTGGGTTGGTCATCTTCTGATATGCTACTTGGATGTCTGACATAGACATGGATCTTGCTGCTGGATATGGCCTTGGATAGATTGCTTAACATCCATGGCATTGAACTTGAAGCAGATGCTGATGTGGTCATGAACATCCCCACTGTTAGTTTTACAACTTTGTCACTGTCTGGCTCTGGCATAGAACTTGCATCTCTGACACTGAGATGGTTGTTGTTGGTGGATATGGACTTGTCCAGATTGCTTTACATACTTTGCTTTGCTGATATGTTGATTGGGCACTTTATCATTCATATCTTGGTTGGATGTATAGGTGGAAGAGCTGAAGATGGATGTGGTGATTGAAGTCATCACTGGATGGAATAACAAGTTCAAGCCTGGGTCTGAAGCATGTCTGGGATGCCTTGATAGATTGGGTAGTGATTGCTCATCTTGGTCTTTGACTATATGAACTTGGTCAGAAGGTGGAGGAGCACCAGAACCATGGACATGTCACTATACTTAAAGTTGCATGATGGTCAGACTTCATGTCACCACCCTAAGTTGTTGTAAGATCTGCCTTGTCTTGGAGCTGATGTATAGATAGCTGCAACTATACTTCACAACTTGAAATACTAGCTTGGCCAAAAGCAAACACAGGTACATTTGCTAAAAGATGTTATAGTAAAGGTGGACTGTCCCTCTCAGTACAAAGCTTAGCTTGAACAATTGTAGTAGACCTAACTGCTGTAATCAAAGAAGTGGATACTACAAACCTATAATCAGCTGTTTGCAGTCTTTGGTTGTCTGTTAGTAGATATTGTAGTCCATAACTGATTTTTGTAGTCTATCTGGAGTCTTTTTAGTCTGTCATTGTCAATTTCCTGTTTTTTTACCAATCTTTGTAGTCTTTTGTAGTTTATTGGTAAACTTTGTAGTCAATATCCAACTTTTTGTAGTCTGTGGTTGTGTGTTAGTAGATATTGGAGTCCATGACTGATTTTTGTAGTCTATCTGGAGTCTTTTTTAGTCTGTCATTGTCAATTTCCTGTTTTTTTAAAAGGGATGCACCTTCCTTTTGGGTGAAATTTCCCATGACACAATCATTGTAGCCCTCCTCTTAGCTTTCTGAATGTGTTGAAATCATATTGTTTTCATGGATGGAGAAAAGTGCAAAAGGTTGAAAAAGCCAGTGATCAGAAAGATCTTTATCAACATATCTGCACAACAGGAGCACTCTAGGACATGATTCAAACAGATTTGGAAAACTACAGTGCAGGGCTACAACTTTTTTTGTTTTGACCACTTGTGGAAATTGGTCATGTGACCACCCTCCTGATCAGCCAGTATATGTATCATTGGTTTCTTCCACTTTTGGCATCCCTGAGGATATTTTCTTATTTTGGATATATATGGTGGACCCTGAAAGCAGTGCCTGATATCCTAGCCACCATCTGTATATTTTTTCTGGGTATTTCTGGGTAGTTTTACAAATTTGGAAGACCACTCTAGACCAATGCTCCATGTCATCAACAACAGTGAGCACCTCCCCATTTTTGGCCCAGAATTTTCTGCCATTTTATTTCCATTTCCCAGTTTAAAAACTGTGCATTACTATATTTGGAAATGCAGCCTGGGAAAGAAAGAAATGGCTAAAACATCGGCCTAGGCAAGCAAAGAAATATGTGGCTGGGAGGGAAAGAAATAGGTGAATGGGAGGAAAGAAATTGATAAAACATAGGCCTAGGCAAGCAAAGAAATGTAGGGCTGGGAGGGAAAGAAATAGCTAAAATATAGGCCTAGGCAACCAAAGAAATAGCTGAAACATCGGCCTAGGCAGCCAAAGAAATATCTAAAACATCACCCTAGGCAACCAAGGAAATATAGGGCTGGGAGGGGAAAAAATGGCTAAAACATCGGCCTAGGCAACCAAAGAAATATCTAAAACATCAGCCTAGGCAAGCAAAGAAATATAGGGCTGGGAGGGAAAGAAATATCTAAAACATCAGCCTAGGCAATCAAAGAAATAGATAAAACATCAGCCTAGGCAAGCAAAGAAATATAGGGCTGGGAAGGAAAGAAATGGCTAAAACATCGGCCTAGGCAGCCAAAGAAATAGATAAAACATCAGCCTAGGCAAGCAAAGAAATATAGGGCTGGGAGGGAAAGAAATAGCTAAAACATCAGCCTAGGCAACCAAAGAAATGAGTGAATGGGGGAAAGAAATAGATAAAACATCAGCCTAGGTAGGGAAAGAAATATAGGGCTGGCAGAGAAAGAAATAGATTTCATATATTTGCCAAACCATTTCATATCATAGATTTCCTTGGCTACAATTAAATATCTGTGCAGGCATTTGCCTTATGTATATCATATAAGTTGTAGCTACCACTCTCCCACGCCACCACCAATGACGACGAACCTCACCAACAATCCCTCAGCAGGGATGTCAACCGTCGTCGCCGCGATCCCCCCACTTCACCACCTCAAGATGCACATGCCAGCGTGCCCGAAGGGAGGCGACCTCATCGCAGGTCAAGTCCAGACAACAATGATGACCGTTCACCATGCGTGCGTCTGTCATCAAAGCGGAAGAGACTGTCAACATCCTCTATGAGTGGAATGAGATCGAAAAAGGCCAGGACTGTTGTTACGAGTGATTAAAGGTCTGCTCCTCATCTTCTCTTCTCTTCGACACTGACTTTATTGATTAATTTTTTAGACTGCCGGTTTTTTTCTTACACGTGTTACTGACTTGCTCACATTATTTCGCAGTGTTTTCATTCATGTGCGTTCACTTTGTTTTTTATCATTATCCATCCTTCCTGTCGCATATCAACTTTGTGCCTTTGCTCGCTGTCTGCTGCATTCCGTTGTTATTTTCAGATGTTGTATTAGATACCACAAGAATATTATGATTTATTTCGTTCGCATTTCATCTGAAGTGGCCGGAATCTAGCATAACAAGCTGAGATCTAGCCTAAGGTTGTATGAAAAGGCTCAGCTAGTATAGCCTAGTATGGCCTTGCATGGTGTCAGGATCTCGCACGGCCATGCAAGGAACTGGTACCATGCAAGGCCTATCACCTGGGATGTAAGCCGAGGTTCCAACCTTGGCCATGGAAGGAGGGCTAACCTCTCATGGCCTATTGGCGCTTCTCATGGCCATCTATGGCCTTACGTGGAACCCGAACTTTTGCTGATGTATATGTAGCAGTGAAGATGGGCTCTCCTGCGAGTTGGGAGAGGAAAGGAGCCTGGCCGGCTGGAACGATGGTCATTTGGAGTGACTGTGAGCTAGTGGCGTTTCACCATCTTGGAATAGGTGTTGCAGTGCATGTTCCACGGTTAAGGGCAACGCCGGTACAGAGGTAGATGCGTGGAAGGGCGGTACCAGGAGAAATGAGGTAGATGCCGATGCCGGTGCTGTTGAAGCACGACGAGTCCCAGATGAGTGGGGAGTCTATGGTGTCACCCATCTTTGGGGCAACGTAGAAACCAGCCGTGCTGCATGGCTGGTTGTGCTCGTCGTCGTGAGATAAGAATCTTGTAAGTGAAAAGAAAAGACGCACATGCGTTCGCGGCATGCTTGGCCACCTCCAATGAATGAGGCTTTTTATGGTGCTTGTGGACGAGTTGAAAGTGTGAAAGGGCCATTTTTTCAAAAAGAAAGGTTACAGAAAAAAAGAAGTAGGATGAAGCATCGGATTCTCTTGGAGCTGATAAAAGAGTCGTAAAGATGCAGAAACGACCGTGGCTGCGAAAGAATTGTGTACCGGATCCTTTCTTATGGGTACCAGACGTAGTACTAGTGTGCCCCAACAGTCATCCTCTCTTCGCCACGGAGGCGGCATAAAGAAAGATAAAGATCGTTCAAGCCACGAACATCACCAAAACGTCACGCGTCACGCATTGCACTCGTTTATCTTATCGGCTGGATGACGATGCCTGTGGAGAATAGCGGATACGGATACTGAGCTTGAAAAATATATTATGTAATCATCACATGATCGATCCTTACAGATATCGCGTTGCTTCAATTATCGTCGCTATCATCTCCCTCAGCCACGACGGACTGAGATTCTGAATCAGTGCACATTAACAAGTTGGGGGAACATCTTACAACCTATTTGGAAGCATCCGGGAACTTACAAGGCATGTAAGTCTCCAGATATTCTTTCCTCACGTTGTTGCTGATGCAACCGACATCCGCACAAATCACAGTTGGTACAGGAGTTCATGATAGCCATGGAGAATAGGTTCGGAAATCCCTCAGGTGCGTAAGCCATCTATTTTAATCATTGAACGTACATGCTCACATTCTTTTAATCAAAATTTAGATTCTCGTGGAACTCCCCCATGTTCCACTGATTATTCCAACCCCCCCTCCTGACCATGGCACGCTTCCAAAAGCGAACGCTGTGCCCTCTGGCTTGCCTTCAACTCTACACACACCGTCTACAGCTTATCCGAGCCCTCTTGTGGCCACCACCCCATCTGCAGCTTCATGCGCGCCTCAAGCAGCTCATCTTGAACCTCCCGAGGTTACTATTCCATCCATCGACCGCTTCATACGCACCAACTACGCACCCTCCAATGTCAACGATAATGTCTCCCCTTCCCGAACGTAAACGCGGTCACCCAAAAGGGAGTGTGAAAGTCAAGCAAGTGACATATGGCCCACGTCGAAAGCTCGGACGGCCTCCTGGAACTGGGTATAAGCAGAGGCTGAAGGAATTGTTGGGTGAGGACACAGCTCAAGCAACAAAGAGACCAAGGGGGCGACCCCAGAAACAGGTTTCATCGCCTGTTTCTGTTGAATTCGAAAAAATGATATGTTTGTCATATCAATATTACTTTTCATTTACTAATCTACTCTTAGGTAGTCTCTGGAACACCTTTGCGAGATGAAGGTCCTTCCCTGCAGGCAACCTGGGTCTCGTTTGTTAGAGGTATAACCCCTCATTTTACATAGGCATGTTTAGCAGGAGCAGCTCTATTTTCGGCGTTGAATCGCAACACGCGAGCTTCATCATGTATCTCTGTCCTCAAAGCCATGGAATACAGCATACAAGGTAAGCATTTTCCCTCCTTCCTTTCCCTCCCTTACTCACCCTCAACCCATACAGACCCCCCTTTCAATGAATCAAATACTCACCCTACACCCAACAATGTCCTGCTCCAACGCCGCCCTCCTCCCCGCCTCTCTCCACGCCTTCCCACAACTGAACATTGACACGCAGCTGACCCCCTCCCAACCCATCAGCGTCACGTTTGCGCCACACACAGCCGCTTAGCGAAGTAGAGGAATTATTTTCCATGTGGATATCTGAGATGGGGGTCGTTCTTACTCAGGTTGAGGGGGAGGGAAAGCCGACAACGCAGGTGCCGGGTGATATGGTGGATAGAGGGGTGGTGTATGGGTTGGTCGTATGGGGCTCGAAGGATATGAGTAATTTAAGTAGTGGGGCCTGCATTTGTTCTGTTTCCTTTTGGGGGTGCGTAGGTGTTATTTCGACGACTCTAATGTAATTTTGTATTCGTCGAAAATGCTGAACATGCTGCAAGTGCACCCTTATTGATAGCCCCGGAAGCCAACTGCAAAGACAGATGCCGTGATTGTGTGAGGGTGACTTGTCGAGGCATAACATGTACTTTGAAGGCTGGGAATAGTTCACATACAAAAATTCTATCTTATCAGAGATATATGTATTTGATCTGACCCTTTTGTGTAATCTAAGCGAGTATCCAGCTTATATAATGCAAAATAAATCTAAAAGGAGGAAACCAACCCTGATGATCTCGCAAATCTAAGTGAGTATCCAGTATCCCACTTTCCTACAGCTCGCAAACACTCACAGGACACACTGCCGCAGCTCAGTGAGGTGTTCTGCAGGTTGCTTCTTGTGTTGTTGCACGCCGTGTTGATATTGTGAGGTTCGAGTCCTCCCTTCCTCCTCTTCCCTCTTTCTTTTTTCTTTTTCTTTTTCTTTTCTTTTTTAGCCCACAAACACCGGTATCCGGCCATCTTATTGGGCTTTTTCAGTTTGCTTTCCCCTTTCTCTGCGTTTACTTGTCCTCCGCGTTTACGCGTCCTCTATCGCTTACGCGTACATACCTCTTGGCTCGTGTAGAGGCTTGGCCTCAACCTTGACCCTATCCCCTCCAAAGTGGATCCAAACCTACGATCTTTCATACCGTGGGCCTGAAATTCCTGCGGACTTCTTGGTTCGTCTTTTTCCCGCCTTCCTTTCCTCTCTGACATGTAATCACCTTGATGTTGGTAGCTGCTATGCACAGGTAAATTACCCAACGCGTCAATGCTCCAAGCCATGGACTCTGGCGGACTCAGGCTTTATAAATCCGGATAATAAGCTCGCGAGGGTGTGAAAGACTATGCAGTTGTCCTGTCCTTCAACTCCAACTTTGAAGCCTCAGAATAATTCCGATTTGAAGGAAGCGTTTGGGAGGATCTGGATCTCAGTATACGACACTCCAGCTAAAGACCAAGAAACGGTTGATTTAGAACACCCACACATGTTCGTCACTGGCGAAGCAGTAGACGCGTTTGACGCGATCCGTGCAGGGCATAACGCCTATGCTCAGGTACGTGCTCGTCTCTTCTCCTTCTTCTTTTCATTGTTAGGGACTTTTGGTTGACTGGTTGTTTAGGCGGAGGTAGCTGCGCAGAACATCATTCGTCTCGTCAACTCAAGGGAGAACGCGGCCGAACTAGAGCGGTACAAGTACACCCAAACCAAAGGCTCCCTTGGTCTGGTACGTCTCTATATTATGATTCTCTCATCCCTCTTTCTTCTCTGTGTTTCATTCTTCTCTTCTTCCTTTCTTCTTCTCACCTTCTCTTTCATATCGGCAAGCCATTCTCACGAGGATTATAGAACAAATTCGTATACCAGATAGGCGACAAAGTAGGCACGATGGTCGGGCCATAACGCGGACTTGAATGTTGCTTCCATGTGGCCACTTTTGGAGATAACGGTTGACAAGGTTGAGAATATGAGGGCGTGATGGAATACCCTGTGGGGCCTACGACCAGCAGATTATGGTGGACGAGCCAAGATGACTCCAAGTATTGCGGATAACGCAAAGGAGCTACTTGCTTGTTTAGCAATACAAATGGTACAAATTTTCTTATGTCGCAAAGTGCAGAACTCGTACAATGAAAGCGCTGAAGCCAAAGCATACAGAAAGCAAAAACAATTGTCACAAAACTAACCATGTCTCAAGCTCTCAGGAAAACATCTTCCCTTTCCCTACTCCTCATGTTCTGCGGGTTTGACGTGGAGATGCCCCCAGTACTTGGAGTCGAGGGCGACTTGCATTCTGGTGATCTTGCCAGCAGCATTCATGTGGAAGACCTGGAAAGATTCGCTTGGGAACTATAAGCGTTTGGGCTAGCATAAATGAGATTTGTACATACTGGGGGTACTTCTCGTGCACCTTAATTCCGGACCTCGACTGTGGAAGAACGTTCGGTGAGTGAAATCAGGGAAATGAATACGAATACCTACAGAGGTGTGAACGAAGACACTGTCTGGGCCTTCAATTACTTGCAGAATCTGCTGCTGTTTGAGACGTTAACGTCGTCAACGCAAAAGGTAAACAAGTGGGATTACTCACCTCGCCTGGCACAAAATTTTTCACAATATGGTTGTCATGGTGTTTCTCGAAAGCCTTCCTATCCTGGATAATGTTGGTACCCCTGGCGACGACGATCTCCCAGATGAAATCATTGGCTAGGGTCATCTTGAGCCCCTCCCAGTTGCCTTTGGTGCCCTCCTTGAAGAAGGTATCGACCTCTTTGTATCGGGGAGAGAGTGTTGTAACTGGCATTGAGACGAAAGTTGGGGAGTGGTGAGCGGCGAATGTTGGGGAGTTGCGTCCTTTATCAGATTTTTGCAATCTTGCGGCTCTGGAGATTCTCAATATTTTTATGTGAGTCACCCCAGAGATGTATTACGACCCCAAATCTCAGATGTCAACTTTCGGATAAGGTCCGAGCTCGAGATTGAACTGGCAGGATTAATCCACTTTACATATTAAATCAGAGTCAGGAGCGCCACTACCAGCGTACTGTAGTGAGAAGCCCCATGGGCCGTTTCCGAGGTGATTGGAGAAATCCCTGGCTTTCGCACATATTGACTTTCAGCCATAATCCGGCTGAGTCTGCCGTAGTCAGCGCTATAAATATCACGTTTGTCTCTTTTAGGGGAAGGGAGGTCATTGGTCAAAGGAGTGATCGATTCCAATACAATTCTCGGCAAGAAACGATCTCAAGAAGATCAAGATGAAAACTTGCCGTCCGCGCTCCGCCGAAAAAGCGTCTACAGAGCACCAACAACAGTACGGTAATACACGCCCCGCCAAACGAAACACGATAAACTAAACACTCTATTCGACGCATTGGATGCTGCGCACTGGACTCTCGAGAGAGTTCCTTTATTCCACCTTTCGGACAAAAGAAGAACAACCACGGTCCGAAATTCCAACACTTCCTTCAAGGGACATCAAAGCACACTCCAGCCACCATTCTCGACGCGTGGTTTCGCAGTACTTTATAGTGCCCCACCCATTCCTGCAGGAATCCTCAGGAATCCTCAGGAATCCGCAGGAATGGGACAGGAATCCACAGGAATGGGACAGGAATCCTCAGGAATGGGACAGGAATCCTCAGGAATCCTCAGGAATGGAACTGGAATCTGGTGAATTTACACTAATATACACTTCTATATACACTTCTGCACACTTCTATTACACTAGTATACACTTCTTTATACTTCCCTTTGCTGTCATTTAGTTATCCTCATTGTGACTGAATCTAACTCAGGCCTTCTGCTGACAACTTAATCTTGGGATTCCTTAGGACATTTATACTTAAAGAAAAAAGATTCATTTAAACTCATTTATTAAAACTACATGATGTAATTTATTTACATTGAATCTAGATAGAGGGAGAGGGGAAAAGTGGAGGGAGTGAGGGGGAAGGAGTGGAGGGGTAGGTGCTGGGGAGTGGGGGGAATGAAGAACTAGAGGGAGGGGGAAGAATTGAAGGGAGGGGCAGTGAGGAAGAGGGAAGGCAGGGGGTAGGGAATGAAGACAGGGGGTAGGGAATGAAGGGAGGAGGTAGGGAATGAAGGGGGTAGGGAGAGGGAGGGAGTGGTGAGCAGGAAAGGAGGGGGAGTAAGGGAGGGGGAAGGGGATGGTGGGTAATGGGTGAGCAGTAGGGAGAGGGAAGGAGTGGTGAGCAGCAGGGGAGGCGGAGGGAGTGGTCTCGTCGGCGCGCATCGTCGACGCGTCATCGCGTCGTGTCGTCGTTTTCGCGTGTCGTCGTCCTCGCGTGTCGTCGTCCTCGTGTGTCGTCGTCCTCATTGGCGTCGTGTCCGCTGGGCGTTGCGTTGCGTTGTGACGTCGTTTCGTGGGCGCTGGCGGTGCGTGTGGGCCTGGGCGTCGTTCCGTGAGCGGCGTGTGGTTTTCGTGGGCGCCGTGGTGTTTTCGTGGGCGCCATGGTGTTTTCGTGGGTGTTCGTGGTGTTTTGGTGGGCGCCGTGGTGTTTTGGTGGGTGTTCGTGGTGATTTCGTGGGCGCCGTGGTGATTTCGTGGGTGTCCGTGGTGATTTCGTGGGCGCCGTGGTGATTTCGTGGGCAGTGGGTAGTCGTTACGTGGGTCGTGAGATGTGGGTGACGAACGACGTCGACGTCGTCGTCGTCGTTCGTCGTCATCCCCTTGCCACGTCACCTCCTCGCCTTGTTGCCACGTCGCCTCGTCGTCCACCTAGCGTGTTCGCGTTGTCGTGGCCGTTGATGGGTGGTGTGGCGTTGTCGTCGTGTTGCCGTTGTCAACGTGGTTGGAGGGAATCGAGGTGGCGGGGAAGAGGATGGTTGGTGGTGGGAGGAAAGGAAAGTGTGTTGCCTTTGTTTGGTAAGGTTGCCTTTGTTTGGTAGCAAAGGTAAAATAAACAAACAACTGACCGGAATCCGTCGCATTCCGTTCCTGCCGTTCCTGCGGAACATTCCGGTGTCAATTCCGGAATGCCCAAATTCCGCCGGAATGGTAAGGCACCGGAATGATGAAAATAGCAGGCCTCCCTGCTAAATTTCATTCCTCCGGAATCCACCGGAATCCTCAGGAATGACCGGATTCCTGCAGGAATTAGGGGGGCACTGATAAGACCTCTGGTTTCGGAGCCTGGACAGTTGCATTTCAGAAGGTTCACCGGACCTGGACCTGATGTACTCCATCGACACACCCTAAGTATACCAAAATCGGAAATGGTGCAGGCAATACTCATGACAGACAAAAGTGAATGCAGACACTAAATTTGTGCTGTATTTGAATATAGTGACAGTAAGCCCAAGGTCTTGGACAGAGAAATCAAGCATATTTCAGATGCTTTTGAGGGGTGATTTTTATCTTTTTTAAATCCCATCCTTCCCCCTTTTATGTCAAGATCTTGAGATGCACCAAAATTGTATCTATCTATCTAAGTAGATTTTATCTCTCCATGAAAAATTACCAGGATACAGATGGGTTCTGGTGAAGTAATTCTTGATAACAAACCTAAGCCTTATGTTGCTTCTATCAGCTGTAATTGATGGTACTTTACAATTTTGAAATTTTATAATCTTGCTTTAATAAGCACAGAATCTCACTTTATCAAATTTTTTCAATGACATTATTGGAGCTCAATACATGGGACTTCAACTCACCAAGTTTCAGAGCTGTGGGAATCACAATCAATTTTGTCAGTCATGAGTACCATCATATGCTTGCACAATTCTTGTGTTATAAGCCTGAATAATGATGTGCATAACTGTGCATTATATCATATACATGGTATTGTGCACAACCTTTGCACAATGCTTGCACATTACATATAGTAGGCAGTACAACAACCTAAACACAGTGTGTAAGGTGATTAAAGAAGATTGTTGATGTTCCAAGCAAGAAAACCCACCTTTGCATTGAAATAATGATGCATGATGGTTGGGCACCCTTATCTAATGTGTAGAGGACACCTTGGGTTTGCTCCACCTTCTGGAGCTTGCAACCCTTTGAAGAGCCCATACATTTGCTATTTGTGCAGTATTTTACAGGAGGATACAAGCAGGCTGTTGGTCCACATCAGCATGTTATTGAAGAAAAGGATGTTTAGAATGGAAGCTCATTAAAGCTGAGGTTCCCACTGTGTAACTTAAACCTTCATCTACAAGCTTCTCCTGCTCAACATACTTAATCCCACACCTTGTCCTTCAAGTATGACAACAGTTTTTCTGTTGACTTAAGATCAATCTCACATAATTGAGAAAGAAGAGTTGCCACTGATTCTGGCAAGAACAATGGAGCTTCACTAGCAGGCCAATCTGAAGTTGGGCAAGAAGTATCTCATTTTTGAAGCAAGGTGCAAATTGAAGAAAACAGGATATCTTGAGCAGTAAATCATGATTCAAAACTTCAGAAAGACTATCAACAAGTTCAACAAATTTATGGACTGCCATGATACTGTAAGTCTGTGACAAGTGGAAGTAATGTAATATATACAGCTGAGAATGAAAGAGAGCATTGCTTACACTGTGGTAAATCATGAATGCAGTAGAGCACATGATGGATGATCAGTATGTGCCACATGTGGACATGTGGACATGTGGACATGTGGACAGTGTGGACAGTGTGGAGGGGAACCTACCTGATGACTCCAAGATCATTGTCTCTGCTCAAAAAGTCACAAATCTACTGACAACTCTAGTTTTATCTCTCAATTAATTGTGATATTGTTGAGAAGTGTTCATGTTCATTAAGACCTGAGAAGTGCTATGGTTTGGTGAATTCTTCCTCCATCATACTGTCTCATAATTGAAAATAAGAGTTACATATATGATTTTATCCAACCATGAGACTATAATGCTCTGCATGCATCCTCACAAGGAGCACACAAGGATTGTGATGGCTTGTCACTGTGGAAAGCATTTGCACTCAGATGTGGTGCTTAGTCACTGATTTTGACATATCAGCACTCATGTGTGGTGTCCATATTTGGGTGCTTTTCTCAACACTTGAATGAAGTGTACACTTCATTTGAGTGCTTTCATCTATCTCAATCTCAGCCTCCATGCAAGATGCCCACCCAGACAAGGCCCACAAATTAAGTACAATAGAGCTTCCTTTGCTCTATTGGGGACCATTTCATGCTCATTTGACCCACATGGACATCATTTGGTGATAGAAGCTTGGACAGTTTTCATTATTGTCATGAAACTTCTTCATTTGTGCATTTTCTCCTTCAACCTGGGCAAGAAAATTATGAGTATTGGCAGTTATGTAGCTAAAAGTGCAAAGAATATCTCTACCAAATTGAATCTAAGATGGTGTGAGGGGGTGGTCCAAGCACATCATATCTTGAATTTTTCTGGAGTAAAGGTCAGACAAGACCAAAGCCATCAGAGGTTGCTAAACATTATCATCATAAGGACAGTAAAGATGCTTTCACCCTACAGACCTGCACCTTCATACCAGTCATCCTAAATCAAATGAAATTGAGCCCAGATTGATCCTATATCTCCACAAGGCTAACATTAGTGTTGTCCAGTGGATATGAATGCTTTTATGTTTATTTTTATCCACATAGCACTGAAATCTCAACTTCACCATTTCCACAAATTTGGATTCCACATCTAGTTGGATTATGGAACAGAGATACAATGAATACATTTTACAAGTGGTGTAGTGACACCCAAGATCTATACATCATTCTTAAGGAGAGGGCTTTGAATGGGGGAAGGGAAGTTATTGAGGGTGAGATGTTAGTATGAGGAATCCTCACTCGAGAACTTCAACTTGCTATGCATTCCAAACATATAGAGTGTAACCTAGACCTCCATGACATGGTCACGAGGAGGTATGGCTCAAGTGGAGGGTAACGATACTGCTAGGAACCTGGAAATGACTCTGAAACTGCAGAAAGAAGTGTATGTTAAAATGTTAGCTGACAATTCAGATCCTGGAAAATGGTACTCATGACATTGAAAAAACTCTCTCACTAACTCCCTCTGAGTCAGAGAACACTGTTTAGCAGCTGGCATGGGGGGGGATTGCAATGCAGAATTATATGGTCAGGCAATGTATCGAGCTGACATTCCCCTCATAATTCAGTGTGTATAAGCATGGTGGATCTGTAATAGAAACAACCTATGAGTACCACATGATTTGGAGACTTGGAATAGAGGATGGAGGGAGGTTGAAACTGCTCAAGATATGGGTTGCCTAACTTTTGCAAGATAAATAGTGGACTTACCTTCCCAAACATCTGAGAGTGAATGTTTGACTAAGGCCAATTTTGTTATCCTTTTTCAGTGTTCATGGGTGTATGCTATTTTCTAGTGCATAGCACCAGTAGATGGGCTATAAACATAAGGCACACAGGATACATGCTGGTGTTCTAGAGTTAGGTGTCTTGATAAACACATGGCACCAATACACACCTTATTACCCAGACCATACTTGCCACCCCTTCTGAAGTGTTCATACACCCCAGTCTGCACCATCATTGTCATTGAGCCTGAGCATATCAAGGAATTGGACAATTCAATATGATGATCTTGCCATCCAACAAACTCCTGTGTAAGGAGAACTGATGAGGCTGATATGCCATCTGCCAGTGGATAGATGACAGTTGAAATCAGGCAGCAAGGGTCATGACAGTCGGTGAGCAGAACAAGCTAAGGCCTGCTCAATTCTAGGCAAGTCAGTTCAGTTCAGATCAATACAATGTCTTCCCAATTAAGATGAGTGATTTTCAGAGTCCACTCAGGTCCAGGGGCCAGTCATTGTCCCCTTTTGGATGGCCCCTCCTGGTGCAGTTGATGATCTTATCTGCAATGGCTCTGGTGTCATGTCTGGGGCATTAACCCCATTTTTCAAAAATTACATATATGGTAACTATGTGTAAATATTATATAGGGCTGTATAGTGTAGTGGATTATTGTGCTTCCTTGATCCCCTTATGGCCATACCAAGTTCAATTCCAGTGTTTGACATTTCTTTTTTTTTTCACAGAGATAATTGAATCACAAATATGTATCTTGTTAGAAACTTGACAGATTGCTATGAAAATTTGTGAAATATATCCTCTCCCTATCTACCATTTAAAAATGGGGCAGGCACCCATCTGTGGCCACAACTATGAGGAAATATATTGGATAAAAGCCAAGAAAAAAACCACATGCATTTTACACATGAACCACAAGACAGGAAATTAGGCCAAGAGCTCAATGGGTTGTAGACTTTGTTGTAGGTCATACCCAATAGGTTACAGAGGAAATCTACATTACTCATGGTTTCACCCTCATAGTAAGTGAAATGAAGACTGAAATTATGTAAATATTTCACTGATGAACACAAGAGTCTCAAACATACTTACTGTCTTCCATAAGAGAATGGAGATGGCCAGACAAAAGGGGACAATGGCCAGCCCCTGGACCTGAGCGGACTCTGAAAATCACTCATCTTAATTGGGAAGATGTCATATTGATCTGTATGGAAACAGTCTTCCACCAACTTCAGTTTTCATAAGCTGATGGTCAATTTGTGGGTGGTGACCCCAGAAACCCAAGGTCCAAATCAATACAGCCAAATATGGACCCTGAAAATGCCACTATTGAAACTAGCCAAGTTTGTTCAACAGAAAATTTCACCAAGTCCAACAGCTAGACCACAAAGGTAAGTATATTTATCTTATCTCAAAGCTGAAAACTCAAAAGTGAGTGTTTTCAAAGGGAAACTCTGAAATGGCAAATTGAGATTCAAATGTAAGTTCACGAATACTCAGACAATGATAAAAATTGAATATGTGTCAAAGCTTTATGATGAACTAGGCAATTATAGTTGAATTACAGCATAGTTCATGATGTGGTGAAAGCAGGGAAATGTTTTCAAGCACACGCAAATGATGTTCAAATGTGGTAAGTGATTGTTGATCACCTAGCACTTGATCTTACAGACTCTTGGGGCTCAATTGGCAGAGAATAATTGACATCCCCAATGCATTAAGTGAACATTGATACACCATGGCAAGCTATGGAAAAGTGGATCAGAGGTGCTGAGAACCAAATACTACTAACAAAGGTGTGCTGAACCCATTTATATTTACACACATAGCCGTTCCATCCCACACCATCCACAGAAGATAAATTAACAGTCTCAGGAGGACTATGTCATGCCCAGATGATGATTACTGGAAGTCCATAGCATTCAGAGGGCAGCAACCTAGATAATGCTAAACAAAAGTTCTTTGTGTTCAGACCAATGCCAGTATTCAACATCTGGCACAGTGGGGGACTCTCATAGCAAGATGTTCTGAAAGTTGGAAGGGTGACATGGTGGAGTCAACAAGGCATAAGGGGAACAAGGAGGAGTGAAACTATGGCAGTGAGTTGGTATTTAACTTCTTTAACCATAGTAGACACTAACATACCTTTGTATAATTGACATACCCCCATTTAGCAGATGGCAGTACATAGTCAACATCAAAACAGATTTCTACTAGGTCAAGAACAGTGCTGTGGATGAGGTAAACATATGCAGTGGTTAACAATAACAACAGGTTTCAGTAAGTAAATATCATTGTCACATAGCCTAGTATAAATAACTTATATGTTCAATAATGGTTCAGCATCATGGTGCTTCACACTGGCCCTCTGACCCATTCTCCAGTCAAGAAAGGGCAGCTCAGTCATTTTGCAATGGAGGGTCTACAGGCTGGTGGCCACTTGCCACATGGCTAAAACTGTGTATAAACCTTCATGCAGGTGCTTGAGGTGCTGTGCACCTCTCATGACAGCCAAGGATGGTGATGAGCAACAGCCTGCATATAAACAATCTCACATAGCAGTAAATGGTTGATGATGAAGGATTGCATAGAGCAGAGTGATCCACTCATCATAGGAAAAAAACCTCAGAAAAAGTCATTGAGAAAAGGTGAGTGTCAGTACAGATATTCAAATAGAAATAAATGCGAGCAAGGGCTAACATTGTTGAAAATTAGAGCTTTCTCTTGCAACAACCTGAGATGATGACAGGCCACAACCCAGATATACATGGCTCCATGAGGGAATGGGTAGGTTGGCTATGGGGCATTGCTTAGAGCAGCAAAGTAGTCCACTTGCCACAAGGCCAAAACATCAGGAAAAAATTGCTCAAGTCTTCAAAAGAAGTGAGGCCAGTGATACATATACTCAAAGTTCAAGAATACTCATTCACACTTGCAGAAACAAGGACGCGACTCATTGAACTGCTTGTCTTTCACATTTTTACTACTATTTGGCAGCCATAATCATGCACATTTGTCACACTAGGTTATAGTGAGTACTTATTCATGTGTCATGTCCCCAAATTAATAGTGAGAGGGTGGTGCCTTGATTTGGAATGGGGAGCAACATTTCTTCCACTCCTAGTCACTGATACCTTACAGAAATAATCTATACAATGTAATATGATCTATATACAATATATGGTGATCATAAAATGCTCTGGGCCTCCCCATCACATTAAAGCTAGGTATTGTTTTGTAAGAAAACTATACTCAGGGTCCAAAATTTTGACATATTGATGTGGGTGCATGGAGTTTCTGGGGTCACTGCTTACAAATTGGATCAAAGCTTATGAAAATAAAGCTGGCAGAAGACTGTTTCCATAGATCTGAACTGATCTAACCTGCCTAGAATTGAGCAGGCCTCTAAGAACAAGCATCAAAAATGCAGAATATTGTGATCTGATAGTGATCATGATTTGATGCAGGAGTATAAATAGCCATCAGCACTCTGGAAGACCCCCTCAGAGGCAGGACCCCTGAAAACCCTGCTAAATGATAGATACTAAAATTGCCAGTTTCCAGATTCTTGTCTGTACCAATTTTGGTGAAGTCTGTCTGGATTTATCTAGCCTAGACCAAAATTTTGAAAAGTTGTCCAAACTGCATATCTAGCCCAATTCAGGGCCAATTTTTTTTGTGCAGCACAAGGTTCAAACTGCAGACTACACAGCTTTGGAGCCATGTCTGGAACAAAATAACACCTAATCGGGCATTATTTAACACCCATTTGGGAACAATCAAAATTTAACACCCAATTGGGATTGCCATCAAAGTTACAGCTGATTCTGAAAAGGTTGTCACTACACAATTTTTCACAATGCATCAGCAATATAATATATGAGTGATATATTAGCTGAGTAATCAGGTCCATGCCAGGGTTAGCCCGATCTGTAAGTATCCCAGGTGTTTATCTGTATTGATTACTGTCTGTTATCTGTCCCCTTTCCTCAACCATTTTTATCCTAGATTTCCTTGCATTCCTCCCCAGAGTCCTTCTCCTGCGAATAACCATGCACCACCACCACCTTTTTGTTTTTCGCCAACTCAAGGTGATGATGTGGGGTTTGTGGAGCCTAGGTGATCTGGAAGTCCAAGGTTTTGGTGCATCACATTCTTCTCCCCACCCATTATAGTGCTTAAAGATTCCCAAACCACCCAATTGCAGCCCACTACTTTTGGCAAAGACACTGTTCCTTCGACACCATCCTTCCCCAGATGCCCATTATCTGAAGCACCGATTACTTTTGACACACCTGTCGTTCGGTCACACACACGCACTCAGATACCCATCATTCTTTCCTCTTGGAAACATATACCAATCCAAACAGCACCAATTGGCCTTCCCCCTGACCAACACCTCAACCAAAGCAGGCTCAAACTACAGCAACACGTTCCATTGTGGCGCCAACAATGCAAACATCAACTCCTCTCCCTCCTCTCCCTTCTCAACCTCTTGCTCCAGTCAAGGCCAACACCACTGAAACCTCGCCTGCCCAGTGTGAGATTATGGGTTTTTTGCCAACTCAAAAGCCTGCCAGCACTGGTCGCGCTAAGAAGTCTGCGGACAAGGTGGACCTCCATGGTATCGGCCCTGGGATGACTGATGTTGGGATGGAGTGGGAGGCTTTTCTGGAGGTTATTGCTGAAATTCTTGAGAAAGAACCAGCTTTTCTTTTCATCAACAGCATGGAGTGGCACTGGATCAAGCCTGCTAACTCTATGTTCTTATCATTGTGTTCCTGTTTAGCCAACATTTCAATGATGAAGAAGTTCAAACGTTCAAGGCTCTCACAAAAAACTGTTTCTGGTAGTTACATAGTCATCAGTATGGATGAGCCAGTCAAGAAGCCAGTCAATCGCATCTCTCATTAGATTATGTAGTTGTCGATCTGAAATCACTGATTTAGCCCTTTCCCTGATTACTCAGCTAATATATCACTCATATATTATATTGCTGATGCATTGCAAAAAATTGCATAGTGACAACCTTTTTGGAATCAGCTGTAACACCCAAACAGGCAGGCAGCCTTGGACACACATGACCTTTTCACTCATCCACAGTATGTGCCACAGGCTGAGAAAAAAATTGGATGTGTTCTATGTTTACTTCTACTCATGTGGTCAGTAAAATTTGGTAGGCAAAATGTCTGAAATTACTGTAATGTAGTTAACACTCATTTTGGAACCTGAGAAATATTAACACCCAAATAGGCAAGTCACTTTTTCTCTTTGCTTTTCTTGTTGTGCTATGCGCTGCAGGCCAGAAAAATATTCAAGTACCTCAATCTACATGTTATAAATTGCAGGATACACTAATTGGAACCCAGAATGCATTTCTGAGCCATAGGAAAGAAAATTGTGGTTTTTTGAGCATACAAATCAGTCCTGCTGGTCATTAAAATATGTTCAATGTTAATAGAATGCTTCAGAGTATGTGGAAGCACTCTATATGGACTTCTCCCTCTTAATGGCATGTTTGCCATACCACAGGCAACAGAAAAAACGAATTAATAGGTAAAAATAAAGTGTTACACCCCATAGAATGCTGATACATGAGCTACAGATATGTTGTTTAGATATCCCAACATGGTCTTGACCTCAGCCTCAAAAAAGATTGTGCTTATATCAAGATCTGGGCTGTGTTACAGTAGATATATCCAAAATTGAAAATAAATCTGTCAAAGTCAAACAACTCTTCCTCTTGATCTGCAATCTTACATATGTAGTCAGTGTAAAGTACCCCACTTCTTGGATGGACATTTTTTGAAAAATTTGAAAAACTGTTGACTGTTCCAGACATGACACCAGAGCCGACCACACGACAGGCTTCGTAAAGTACATATTTCTTTCCGTTGCGCTACATGACCATGCTTGTCCAATTAGTATCTAACCACTAATTCTAAAACAGCAAACCTGTCCGGATTCTGTTTCTAGCATTTTGCTGATTTTTTTGCACCTCATTTTGAAAATTTCTGTCCAGATCTGTATCTACCATTTAGCAGGATTTTCGGGGGTCCTTCGGAGGCCAATTCTCCCCAGACAAAGAGGTGGCCTCTGAGGGCCCAGAAGCATGCTGCACGTCAAGGTGCTAGGCCTGAGGTGTTACATATATCTACAAAACACTACCAACTACCTGAGTTACTGGGTGCTATTCTACGCTTCTCAAAACTATAAAGTGTTACATACAGGGTACTTATCAGAGAAGCCCAAGCTTCTTCATCCGCTTCTCTACCAAAGCAAAATAGTCGTTCACACCGCTGCTGAGTGCCTTCAACCTTCCTGAAGCAACGGCATAGACCGTACCTGTCTTTCCGGGCCCGCCGTCATCGCTCTCGTCACTCCCTTCATCCTCCTTGCCGTCTGAGTCATCCGACGGTGGTAAAATAGGCGCCCCTTCAATGACGCAACGGGTGAAATATCGATCGTGACTGACGAGTAAAACAGCGCCAGTATAGTGGCGAAGTGCGCGAATGAACGCAACAATAGTGTCCTGGTCCAAGTGAGTCGTCGCTTCATCAAGTACAAGCAAGTCGGGGGCAGGGTAGATAACCAACGCAAGGGCCAAGCGAACCTGTACGCAAATGGTTAGCGCCAGTAGCGTCCTGTGATTCAAACCGCTAAGACTCGCACTTTTTGCCCCCCCGAAAGTGTATCAATTGGGTTGGTAGTGGTGTGTCCCCGTAGGCCAAATGAACCAAGAAATCTTCGTCCAGTTTGTTCGTCGATTTCGAGGGAATGCTTTTCTTTCAACTGCGCCTGAAAGTGTTGAAACGCAGAGACACGTGCTACTTCGGGAGGTGACAATATCTCGACGGAGTGCTGGTCAAAGTATCCAAGTCGAAGCCGAGGGTGGTGTTCAACGGTCCCTTTCTGGGGACAAAGAACCTTGATCAGGAGTTTGACTAATGTTGATCAGGAGTTTGACTAATGTTGATTTACCCTCTCCGTTTTGACCAACTAACCCAACCCGCGCACCAGGGTGGACGACGAGATTGACATTGTCCAAAACCTTTTTAGTCGAACCGGGGTAAGCAAATGTGACATCGCTGGCAGATATAAGAGCTCCAGGGAAACGCATTGGCTCGGGATTAGGGAACGAGAGCTTGATAGGCTTGTCTAACTCGTCGATTTCGAGTTCGGCGCGATTGGTAAGGTGATATCCCACCATATCGCGATTGAGCTTGAAGCTAACGAAAGATGTCAGTATAATGAATACTTGGGATATTTGCCTGAACTTACCGCGTACCCTTATCGCTCCTCTCCATACCCCATCGTTCATCTAATTTTTTCTTCCTCGACTTCACCATCCTCGCTTGGTTCTCGTCTCCGGTCTTTTTGGCACTCTTCGCACCCGCTTCGATCAATTTCTCGATGGCGCTCCTCTTCTTGTCCAAGGCTTCCTTCATGCGAGTTTTGCCTTTACGATCCGAGCGAGCATGACGCTCCGACTCTGTCAAATTGCCGTCGAAATACATCAGGGTCTTCTTGCGAAGGATGATGGTTTCATCCACTATGGCGTCGAGAAACTCGCGATCATGGGCGACGATGAGAAGAGTAGAGGTAAAATCGTTGAGATATTTCTGGAGCCATATCACCGACGTGATATCCAAGTAGTTGGTAGGCTCGTCTAATATCAACTACATGGGATGCTACTGTCAGTGGATATTTTCGAAACGTCAACGAAGACGCTTACCACATCAGGTTGTTGAACAAGAGCCCCAGCTAGGGAGCATCGAGAACGCCAGCCACCACTCAGTGTCTTGAATTTGGCATCGAGTTGAGCCTGTTTAAATCCAAGACCGAGCAGAACCGACCGAGCTCGGGCTTCCATGGAATGTGCGTCCAGCTTTGAAAGATTGAACAATGAACAATGATAAAAGTGCCACGTCGCAAAATAGCTCACAGCGTCAAGGGTACCTTCCACCTCTGAAAGTAATTCAGTTGCCTCGAGCGATATCTTCGTTTCGTCGCTTTCCTGATCGAGCTCCGAGAGCCTTACAAGGGTGAGCATCAGCTGAAAAATTAGATGCAAGTTAGTTGGGTCGCTAACTTCTTTTCCCATTCCACCACGCTGGCTTCTGCCTTCAAGAGTTCCTTTCGAGCTTCAGAGCCTCGAGTTCCACTTCGTCGCTGTGCAATCTTCCTAGCGTCTTCGGCCGCCTCTTTGGCTCTGGCTAAGCGAATGGATAGAATGGCTTTGGCCAGTGCATCGTTGGAGGGTGATTCATGTGCTTTCAGCAAAACTACGCAGACGAGGGGGGGTGAGACATGTCCAATGTGGTTCGTGGAGTCAAACCTTGTTGCTCGCTCACGGCCTTCTCGCGACGTTGGTCGCTTTTGACCACTCGTTGGGTGACTGTAAGTTCCGAGGTGGGTTTTGTTCCCTCATCAGCAAAAGTTCGGGTTCCACGTAAGGCCATAGATGGCCATGAGAGGCGCCAATAGGCCATGAGAGGTTAGCCCTCCTTCTATGGCCAAGGTTGGAACCTCGGCTTACATCCCAGGTGATAGGCCTTGCATGGTACCAGTTCCTTGCATGGCCGTGCGAGATCCTGACACCATGCAAGGCCATACTAGGCTATACTAGCTGAGCCTTTTCATACAACCTTAGGCTAGATCTCAGCTTGTTATGCTAGATTCCGGCCACTTCAGATGAAATGCGAACGAAATAAATCATAATATTCTTGTGGTATCTAATACAACATCTGAAAATAACAACGGAATGCAGCAGACAGCGAGCAAAGGCACAAAGTTGATATGCGACAGGAAGGATGGATAATGATAAAAAACAAAGTGAACGCACATGAATGAAAACACTGCAAAATAATGTGAGCAAGTCAGTAACACGCATAAGAAAAAAACCGGCAGTCTAAAAAATTAATCAATAAAGTCAGCGTCGAGTCGAAGAGAAGATGAGGAGCAGACCTTTAATCACTCGTAACAACAGTCCTGGCCTTTTTCGATCTCATTCCACTCGTAGGGGATGTTGACAGTCTCTTCCGCTTTGATGACAGACGCACGCGTGGTGAACGGTCATCATTGTTGTCTGGACTTGACCTGCGATGAGGTCGCCTCCCTTCGGGCACGCTCACCAGTGGGAACCAATATTTATGATAAAACAATGGCAATGCCAATGGTCATCTCAAACAAACTGTCACAAAGTTTATGAGAGGCATCTCATTAGGATGTCCTATCTATTTCATTCATATAATTGTCAGAACCTTTCATAAACTATGGGGAAGTTTTGAGATATATTTCATAAGTCTTCCTGCTGATTTCATTGTCAATTTCATAACCCTTCCATGGCAACTTCATTGCACTTTCATTAAAACCTAAGGCTCTTTCATTATTAGTGTATGGGTTATTTCATTATTGATCTCATTGGCAATTTCATTTAGATACCCAACACTTTCATTGGATATTTCATTAATATCTCATGTGATTTCATTGCGCTTTTCATAACTAATGCCCTGCGCTTTCAATAGATATTTCATTAGAAATGTTGGGGCCTCTCATTGTGATATTTCATTAATAATTCAGGTGATTTCATGTGCTTTTCATAACTATTGCCCTGCGCTTTCAATAGATATTTCATTAGAAATGTTGGGGCCTCTCATTGCGATTTTTCATTAATAATTCAGGTGATTTTATTGTGCTTTTCATAACTAATGCCCTGCGCTTTCAATAGATATTTCATTAGAAATGTTGGGGCCTCTCATTGCGATTTTTCATTAATAATTCAGGCAATTTCATTGCACTTTTCATAACTAATGCCCGCGCTTTCAGTAGATATTTCATTAGAAATGTTGGGCACTCTCATTGTGATTTTTCATTACTATTTCAGGCAATTTCATTGCTTTTCATAACTATTGTCCTGTGCTTTCAATAGATATTTCATTAGAAATGTTGGGGCCTTTCATTGCGATTTTTCATTAATAATTCAGGTGATTTCATTGCACTTTTCATAATTAATGCCCTGCACTTTCAATAGATATTTCATTAGAAACATTGGGACCTCTCATTGCTATATTTCATTAATAATTCAGGCAATTTCATTGCACTTTTCATAACTAATGCCCTGCACTTTCAATAGATATTTCATTCTTATCCCCAGAATATTTCATTGCACATTTCATATGGATCTCTGGTGCTTTCATTTTAGCTGTCAGGGTCCATGTTGGCATAATGGTCACATGGCCCATTACCCCAAATGGTCAAAAATCAAAAGTTGAAGCCCTGCACTTACCTTTTTGGACAAGAAAAGTTAGTAGTGTCTGCTTTTTTAAACTACAAATGTTTGTAATGTCCACTTTTTCAGACTACAGAAGTTAGTAGTGTCCGCTTTTTTCACTACAAAAGTTAGTAATGTCTGCTTTTTCAGACTACACAATTTAGTAGTGTCCGCTTTTTCAGACTACAAAAGTCAGTAGTGTCCACTTTTCCATTACAACAGTCAATAGTATCCACTTTTTTTCATTACAACACTGTGTAGTGTCCACTTTTTTAGACTACAAAAGTTTGTAGACTGCTTTTCTAAAATATAATTTGTAGTGTCCTTGACTGTGCATGGATCTTATCATTACTCCATCATTGGTTTTGACATCATGCCCAAGGTTGTCTTTCATCTCTTTTCATCTGAGAACCCACAATCCCATCTCTGACATCAGTCAACCTTCTATCCATATGAGCAGCCAATGTTTTATGTCTGACTATAGACATCTTTGACTATCATTTCAATGGTATAAATTCTGTCACACCAGTGCAGCCTATCCTGTCTTTAAATATCATGATTAGCTGTCACTTTTTAAGCCCTCATCACAGTAAGTATCACAGGTAGCAAGAGTTAATGATAGAGGGCAGTTTGGTCTTCTCTTTGACAATCTTCATCCAGGATTCAGGTTGAAGACAAGGTGGAACATGGCTGACATTTTCTATCATGACCTGACTTTGGGTTGAAATGTGATAAAATCTACAAGGACCACTCAACTTATCATCCATCCAGTATTGTAACCCACTTCAAAGGAACACTCAACTTATCATCCATCCAGTATTGTAACTCACTTCAAAGTTGACTATTGTTAGAGCTAGGATGGTAGCTAGTAATATGAAAATACAGTACAGCCTCCATTGATGTGAAAAACAGACAAACTTGGGTATGATATCAAAACCAATGAGGTAGTAATGGTAAAATGTCAAATCTAAATCATATTCCCATGAACCTATTCATAGTGAAGAACTGTATAAACTATATATCAGAAAAGCAGTATACAAAATTTTGTAGCCTAAAAAAGCAGACACTACTAAATTGTGTAGTCTGAGAAAGCAGACATTACTAACTTTTGTAGTGAAAAAAGCGGACACTACTAACTTCTGTAGTCTGAAAAAGTGGACATTACAAACATTTGTAGTTTAAAAAAGCAGACACTACTAACTTTTCTTGTCCAAAAAGGTAACACCACAAACTTTTCTATATAGTCTGCATCCAATTGTTGTAGTCTTTTGTGGTCTATTAGTAAACATTGTAGTCTATGTCTGACTTTTTGTAGTCTTTGGTAGTCTGTTAGTAAACATTGTAGTCTATCACAGACTTTGGTAGTCTACCAGAAATCTTTTGTAGTCTGTCAGTGTCAGTTTTTGTTTTTGGGTATGCACCTTCCTTTTTTGGTCAAATTTCCCACAATACAATAATTGTAGCCCCTTCTCATAGCTGTCTAAATGTGTTGAAATCTCATTGTTTGGTGTTGTTTTTATGGAGAAAAACACAAAAAAAAAGCCAGGGGTGGAAAAAATCTCTAACCTCATATCTTCACAATGGGAGCACTCTAGGACATAATTCAAACAGATTCTGGAAGCTACATTGCAGGGCTTCAACTTTTGTTTTTTGACCATTTGGGGTAATGGGTCATGTGACCATCATGCCAACATCTGATTGGATGGACCCTGACAGGTAAAATGAAAGCACCAGAGATCCATATGAAATGTGCAATGAAATATTCTGGGGATAAGAATGAAATATCTATTGAAAGCGCAGGGCATTAGTTATGAAAAGTGCAATGAAATTGCATGAATTATTAATGAAATATCGCAATGAGAGGCCCCAACATTTCTAATGAAATATCTATTGAAAGTGCAGGGCATTAATTATGAAAAGTGCAATGAAATTGCCTGAATTATTAATGAAAAATCACAATGAAAGGCCCCAACATTTCTAATGAAATATCTATTGAAAGCGCAGGGCATTAGTTATGAAAAGCAATGAAATTGCTTGAAATAGTAATGAAAAATCACAATAAGAGTGCCCAACATTTCTAATGAAATATCTATTGAAAGCACAGGGCATTAGTTATGAAAGCGCAATGAAATCACCTGAATTATTAATGAAAAATCACAATGAGAGGCCCCAACATTTCTAATGAAATATCTATTGAAAGCGCAAGACATTAGTTATGAAAAGCACAATGAAATCACCTGAATTATTAATGAAAAATCACAATGAGACACCCCAACATTTCTAATGAAATATCTATTGAAAGTGCAATGAAATCACCTGAATTATTAATGAAAAATCACAATGAGAGGCCCCAACATTTCTAATGAAATATCTATTGAAAGCACAGGGCATTAGTTATGAAAAGCACAATGAAATCACATGAGATATTAATGAAATATCCAATGAAAGTGTTGGGTATTTAAATGAAATTGCCAATGAGATCAATAATGAAATAACCCATACACTAATAATGAAAGAGCCTTAGGTTTTAATGAAAGTGCAATGAAGTTGCCATGGAAGGGTTATGAAATTGACAATGAAATCAGCAGGAAGACTTATGAAATATATCTCAAAACTTCCCCATACTTTATGAAAAGTTCTGACAATTATATGAATGAAATAGATAGGACATCCTAATGAGATGCCTCTCATAAACTTTGTGACAGTTCGTTTGAGATGACCATTGGCATTGCCATTGATTAATCATAAAAAGTGGTAGCCACCAGTCGCACGCTGGCATGTGCATCTTGAGGTGGCGAAGTGGGGGGATCGCAGCGACGACGGTTGACATCCCTGCTGAGGGATTGTTGGTGAGGTTCGTCGTCATTGGTGGTGGCGTGGGAGGCGTGGGAGGAGTTGCGTTGATGGCTGCGGCCACGAGGACCGTCTTGCGTGTAGCCAAGGCGACTTTGACCGCGATGGTGTGGAGGACGTGGAAGACTGGGACTGCGATGGCGTGGAGGGCGTGGAGGGCGGGGAGGACTGGGACTGCGATGGCGTGGAGGGCGGGGAGGACTGGGATTATGACTTTGGTCATGAGGTGGGTCATCACGACGAGAAGGTCGGGATGTGGAGCATTGGGAGCCATTGCTTCGGTGGGATTCATCCCTCTGCAATATTATCAATACAATGTTAATGATGTTATGGGAGTTTACCTGAGCGGTACGGCCACGCGTAGCGTCCGTCGACGACTGCATCTGCTTATTTGGAAAGCTCAGCAGCCTCAAAGACCAAATAAAAATATTACCTTGGCACGATGTTTCGCCAAAATATCGTCGTCACCCGAATCCTCAGACTCCGTAAGGTCTTCGCATGTTTTCGCCTTCTTGTGACCTCGAGCTTTCGGCCACAAAACTTGACTGATAAAAATATTAGATCTATGAATGATATTTGTGAGAAAAACGTACGAATTCCACCAGTTGAGTGTTTCGACGACCCAACGCGAACGCGGATTTGTTTCAAAGAGGGCGACGATGTTGTCATAAAATGCGTGAAGGTCAAAGTGGCCATCAACCGTGGACCACGAATTGAGATTGCTCAGCAAGAAGCGCGTCTGCAGGGCGTCAGGTGGCGTTAAGAGATATCAAAACCTTACCTGAATGCAAGCATATGTGATCGTGCGACCGCTGGCACATTTCATACCGTAGATTTGAGCTTTGCTGGGCTTTGTTCCTTTTCTAACCTTGCCTATAGCTGATGACGGGCTTGTGAAAATATGACAGTACACCTATAACAGAGATATAATTGTGAAGACTACCAGTTATGATGAGGTGAGACGAACCCGAAGCAATAAAAAACCTTTGAACAACCCTTTGTCGCGTTCCTCCCTATCATACTCTCCCTCGTCGTATAAGAATGATGGCCAGTGTTTAGTTCGTATCTTAATTTTGCCATCTTGTGCGCGTGTCATAAAATCCCTGGGCAGAAGTTGTTAGCGCATATGAATAGGTGATGAGAGAGTTGCGGAGGCACGAAGGGTTTTGGTCGAAATCTTCAATCAGCCGCATTGGACACAGTAGCCTCGCAGTCATCGGGTGATGGAAGCCGCGAAGCGCCTTGCCGTCGTCCGTCAATAATGGGGGATCGAGCTTGTCCTTGCGGATATCCTTGGGAATGTAGCTGAGGATAGCGTAGCGAAGGCTTCCGGTGTCTTCGGAGCGTGCATCATTCGACGTTGTGGCTAGCTGATCATTTACGTCCATCAGCTCGTTCCCTGGAGCACATATAACGTACTCACCATCTTGATAAAACTATGCAACAAGCCGGGTTGCGTGTCAACCTCCTTCAAAACCCTCTCAAAATGGGGAACTAGCTTCATGAACAATGAGTTGGCTGCTAGTTCCTCTTCTGAGGGCCTGCTGAGTGTCAGTACTCGGGTATGTAACATGTGTGCTAAACATACTCTTCAATTTCCGCGACATCCGCTTCATCACCATCCTGAAACCTCGCATATATCACCCTTGTTAAGTTGAGGAATGGGTGTATGGACCGTGGAATCCACTTGGCGGCAACCAGAAACACGGCCATAGCATCGTTGCTGCGACTTGGTGAGAAAAGCACTAATATCTCAGAAAAGAACGTGCTTACGGTGATTTCCCCACACTCATCAACCTCTTTTCCAAGCTCTTCAAGAGCAGAGAACGCTCCTCCTCGTCGTCGGAAGCGTTGGAGGCGTCCGACATGGTGGTCAGTGGAGAAGGTAGAATGAAAAAGAAATGTGATGTGACGCGGTCATGTGAACCCTGTGAATCAAACAAGTCCAAACTTTCGAGATATCAATTATCTCAGGTCTTGTCCTGTAACGTCGCATCGTGCATGCCAACCTATGCTGACTCTGGGGATAAAACCCCTCATTTTCATTATATTTCTGCTCCTCTGCATGCCTGCACTTTTGAAATGTCTGGCCTGTCCTCAAAAATTCAATGATAATCGTGGCCTCAGCGTTCACCAACGTTCTTGCATGGCATATAAGGCGCTTTCTACAAGATCAGCTGGCGCCAAGCGAAAACTCAACACAAAAAACGATGGAAACTCGAAAATACAAAAGATGGCGACGGGACTTACACAGGAAGACCTTGCGCAGCATGATGAGTTGAGGGAAAACGGCAATGACGGTGAATTTGAGGTCGAGCAAGAACATGTGAGTACAATTAACTGTTGGAAACTTTAAAAAATGGTAATTGTTTTATCTCTCAGCTTCCACAATCGCCAACGCCACCTGTCGAATTAAGGCCGTCAGGCCTTCCTGACCGCAGACGGTGCATGCCTGCACGTTTTCGAGATGAGCCGCCTCCAGCGCCACCAATTATTCTTCCGGAAGTTTTTGAAGATATTCCTATTTCATGTGAATCACAGGAATCTTGTGGGGATAATGTCGAGGACACGCCGCCATACATAACCAATCCAAACAGCTATGGTGTTTTTCGATCATACCCAAGCAGTCGACCATCATTCACTCCAGATGAATTGTTCACATTGAACAGAGTCTCGGATTCTCCGAACTTCACTCCGGATGCTCATTCTTCTGAAGCGTGACCATGGTGGTCATCTTTCGGATCATCTCTCTCTTCCGTCAAAGATTTTTTTGCACCCTTTCGCAACGCTTCCATCTTCCGCATCCTTAATTGGCATTACAATGGATCAAATCTCAAGTCCCTTTCCCAGCTTGATACCCTTGTAGAGGACGTTATAATGCAACCCGATTTCAAACAGGAAGACTTCATCGGCTTTAGTGCATCACGGGAAGCGGAACGCCTTGATAATTACACAGAGAATCCAGAATCACCGTTTTCGCCAAAGGATGGCTGGATTGAAACCTCGGTATTGATTTCCGTCCCCGCAGACAGCGTTAAACACTCCTCTGTTGATGCTGCGCCCCAGTATGAAGTGCCAGGTCTCTTTTACCATCCTCTTGTCGAAATAATCAAAGCCTCCTTTCAAGAACCATCGGCGGAACACTTCAATTTATTTCCGTTCGAAGAGTACTGGGTAAGCGAGACAGATCCAACCGGAAAAAAGGAGCGGCTGTATTCAGAGGTTTATACTGCGGAGACTTTCATCGAGGAGCACAAAAGAATACGAGCACAGCCCCATGAGCCTGGATGCAATCTAGAAACTGTCGTGGTCGCAATTATGTGCTATTCCGATTCGATGCACCTGACCAGTTTCGGCAACGCTGCTCTATGGCCGATTTACAAATGGTTTGGAAATCAGTCTAAATACCCTCGAGGGAAACCAACATCGTTTGCAGCTCAACATGTTGCTTACATTCCCAAGGTAAGCTGGGTGATTTAAAGGTAGTTTGTAATCTCATCTGATCATAATCATTCAGCTCGGCGATGCATTTCAGGACTGGTACATCAAGACATTTGGAAAGTCGGCAACTGCTGAAGTGATCACTCACTGCCATCGAGAGCTTGTCCAAGCAATCTGGCGCATTTTACTTGGTCTCGAATTCATGGTTGCGTATTGTCACGGAATCGTGATGGAATGCGCAGATGGTATCATGCGGCGTTTTTTCCCTCGCTTCTTTTTCTACGGAGCGGATTATCCAGAGAAGTGTGGTTGTTTTTTTTTGCTTCAACGCGTTGGCTTACCATTCCACCTTGTAGAACGATACTTGCATGCATCAAGTATCTTGGAAACTTTCCATGTCCTCGCTGCCTTATTTCCAAGGCAGACATTTCAAAACTTGGAACTAAACGCGATTGTAAATTGCGCGATTCAAAGGAGCGAGTAGATGACGAAAATCGGCAAAGTAAAATACAACTGGTTCGAGACTGGATTTATAAGGGTGGATATGGGATCATAAGTGCTGCTGTTGAGAGAATCCTCGGTCCCAAATCTCTCATTCCAACGCACGTAAGTTTACCCTTCTCATTTAAAATCAAATCATTGTTAACCGAATCTAGAATGCTTTCTCTGAGCGATTATTAGCATATGGATTTCAATTTTACACGATGTTCGTACCCGATCTCCTTCACGAGTTTGAACTCGGTGTATGGAAGGCAACTTTCACACATTTAATGCGCATTCTGCATGCCTATGGGGATGATGCCATTCAAGAACTCAATCGCCGGTAGGTCACAGTTGCACTTACAAAAATTAGATTTCGTGCCATGCCTACGTTCGGATGAGACACCATTCGCAAATTCCACAATAATGCTTCTGCCATGAAAAAGCTCGCAGCTCGTGATTTTGAGGACCTCTTACAGGTAGATTTTAGCCTTATTTTCGAATTCCTTATCTCACCATTTGCAGTGTGCAATTCCTGTCTTTGAGGGATTGCTACCAAAACGCCATAATAAGATTGTACTGGACCTCCTTTTTGAGCTTGCGATGTGGCATGGTTTTGCAAAACTTCGTCTACACACGGAGTCGACTTTACAATCACTGGACAACTCCACAACAAGATTAGGAGCCATGCTTCGAAAGTTCAAATCCACGGTCTGCGAAGAGTATGATACTCAAAATCTACCATCAGAAGAGGCCGCGCGGGGACGTCGAAAAGCAGCAGCCACCGCCAAAAAACCGCTGAATAGAAAGGGATCAACTCCCCCCCCTCAAAAGAAGACCAAAGCGCGTTCATTCAAGAAGCGCTATTTCAATCTTGACACCTACAAGCTACACTCTCTCGGCGATTATGTGAAGGCCATCAAGCGCTTTGGAACGACAGATAATACTAGCACACAGACTGTAGGTGTTCATTTTATTACCTTGTTAATTATATTCAACTCATGTAGGGGGAACTCAAGCACCGTCGACCAAAACGGTTTTACCCACGCGTTCACAAGGGAAAGCATGTGAAGGGAATATCCGTTCACCAACGACGTGAACGAATACTTCACAAAATTTCCCTCCGAAGCGGTGAGACAGGAAACCGTCGGGAAAAACTGCGCAAAGGCAATCGTAAAAATCTTGCTCCGACAATTCCCTTCAAAGAGGCAGAGAATTTGCCTTTTACTGATCCTCAAGTGCACCACCATATGTCATCGGATACAAGACATAAAATTGATGTTGTACGATGGGTAGGAGAAAATGAAGATGACCCTGCCATGACGGTGAGTGCTGTTTCAAAGTTTGGACAAATTTACTTTTTCTTACTTGGGCTTTTTGAAGAACTTCATCCCGAGACTTAAAAATCATCTTTTGAGTCGACTCCTTGCACGCGAATATTCAGGAGATGAAACAGAATTTACCTCCGAAGAACGAAATTCGGTGGCATTTATCAACAACCGCATTTACAGTCACAAAGTATTGCGGGTAAATTACACAACTTACGACATGCGACGTGAGCAAGATTCTTTGAATCCAAGGACACACGCGGACATCATGGTGGTATCACAAGAGCCAACAACACGTGAAGATGGGACACCAGAACATCCTTATTGGTACGCACGAATAATTGGTATCTTTCACACTCAAGTACTGCACATGGGGCCCGAATCATGCACATCTGAGCCGCAACACATGGAATTCTTGTGGGTAAGATGGTTTGGGCTCGATCAAGAACAACCCTCAGGCTGGCGCGCAAAACGCTTGCATCGAGTGGGTTTTGTTGATGGAGAAGACAAGGCCGCATTTGGATTTCTTGACCCTGAACAGGTTATTCGTGCGGTACATCTCATGCCGGCTTTTCATCATGGTCGAGGAACGAGCAACTTAAAGCCGTCTATCGCTCGTCCACTCACAGAAAAGGACGAGGACTGGGTATTTTATTATATAGGAATGTAAGTTTTCAACTTTACTGCGCTTTTTTACTCCGTTCATTGCCCTCGATTCTAGGTTTGCTGACAGAGATAAAGTGATGCGATTCCGAGGGGGGGGCGTTGGGCACAAGTCGACACGTGAATCTACGGACCAATTTTTGCAAGATCGGGACACCCTCGATCTCATAGATGAGGAACCCTCAGAAATGGAATTGGATTCGGATTTTGACCACGAAGACGACGACAAGGAAGGGAATGCGGGGGGAGATGAAGATCAGGAAGAGTGGATGGATGAGGATGATGAGGAGGAGGATGACTATGGATATGGTGGGTTGTCTGCAGAGGACTCGGGGGAAGAGACTGACAACGGTTCCGATGTTGACGTGCTCAATGAGGCGGATGATGAATTGGGTCCTGAAGATGGTGAAGGTGTAGAAAATGAGACAGAAGTATTGGGATATTCAAACCTGTAGGCTATTGTCGACCATAGATTTCTTGATACTGCAACATCTCAAGTACCGTAAGTACAAGTTCAAAATATTCTTCGAGCCCACTTACTATCAAGTGGGGAAAGTATACGTGTGTGTAGAAAAGTATTCAAATGAAGTTTAACATGTAGATAATTTTACGGCTGAGCCGCATTTGACAAAATGCAACATTTTATTAGCTATGCAATGAGGGAATCGAACCAGCAGCCTTGGTGTTGCAGAATCAGCATGAACATTGTACACAGCGCTTAGACCACCACACCACAGCAGCATTTATAGAGTCTTACATGTATTTCAATGAGTCCATAAAAATGAGTGTTTTCTGACATGACGAAAAAAATATTTTTGTTGAAGAATCCTACCCTAGTACAAGCATACTAGGCTGATGACAAGCTACCAACTCACATGAATGGATCATAATATCCTCTTAAACACCATACTAGGTGGTACTAGCCTTCCTCTCCCCATGCTAGGCTTCACTAGGATTTCTCCATCCATACTAGGTTTCACTAGGATTTCATGGCCCATCCTAGGGATGACTAGCCTTTTAAGCCCCATCCAAAGCCATACAAGTGAGGTACTAGGTTAGTACTGCCATACAATATGTACTAGGGCTGACATGGAACCGTCATTTTTGCTGATGCTCATCTTCTCCCGCAAGGCCAACTTCTCTGCCTTGTTCGTCAATCTGAGATACAAGTAGGACCCGGATGTTGTCCGGAATTCCTGGAATGATTCGATCAGCAATAGCTGTGAGCAAAGCTGTTCATGAAAGTTGTAAATGGTTTTCATTGGAGGCGTATTGAGAGTCTTACTGGATTTCCCTTCTCCGTTTCTCCCCACAAGCTGAAAGAAAAGTAGTCAGCGAGGCGGAAAATATTTAGACGTGAGTAATGCTCACCGCATAATGCACACCTGCTTTGAGCCGGAGGTTGCAGTCGACAAGAAGGTCATTGAGGCCGACCAAAATATTGACTTGGCGCAAATCAATCTAATGCAGAGTTTGCATTTGTAAATGGCGGGCAAAGCAGGCAACTTACTTCCAGAGAAAGTGTAGAGAGAGTATCGGCGTGGAAGCGCGATGTTTGTGAGGTTGCTACTATGTTGGAGTTCGGCATGTCTGTTGATTTGTCAATGGGAATAGTATTCTTCAAGTGTCCAGCTGCTGCGTCATTCGCTCCCGCTTCCACACTGACAAAGTCAGTAGAGCTTTCGGTCCCGTCGGTCCCGGAACGGCGTAGGAGTGGAATACAGTCGAACCTCTCTTATCCCATACCTCTGACAACCCATAACCTCTCTTACCCCATAGCATTTTGTGTCCACCAGGTCGGTTCACGGGGAAATGCATAGCATAACCCATAAACCTCCCATACCCAATACCCCATACCCCTCCCTGGCCAAAACCCATAGGTTTTTCGCCAGCCAGACCCTCAAATTGACCGTTAAATATTTAATTTACCGGGCGCACACTTGTGTGCGCCCATCCTAGTCATTCGGGAGCGCCTGCGTGCCCGTTGAGTAGCCCACAATTTGATAAAATGTACATTTATTCCCCAAAAATATTCCCCCCATGCCTCCCAGCCCACTTGACATCCTTATAAAAGGCCTCGCTAAGCTCACAGCATCAGTTGGAAGTTCCGGAACTCAGAGAGATGCTCTAAAGGCAAAAATAGCAGAAAGGGAGCCAATTTTGACATCAGACGAGCACTGGTTGGATAATGAAACAAATACCGTTGACAAGGAATGTGTTATCGAAGCACTCGAGCCAGCCTCTGAGTGACATATACAATTAGCAGATACCTCAGTGAAATCAATGATCCCAACGCATGCAAAACAGAAGCTCTGTTGAGCTCAACCAACAGAGACATCCAGCGTGAACGGACCAGGGATTTGAGAAAACAATATTTGATTTTTTTACCTTGTAACTACTTCAATCAATGTCCTAGTACATTTTTTTAACAATTTTTTGCGATTTTTTCTCGATTTTTAAGACCTATTTTTACAATACCTCTATTAGCCCATAACCCCTCATAACCCATAGCTCTGGCTGTCCACCGAAGGGTATGGGTTAAGAGAGGTTCGACTGTAGTATCAACTTGCAGTGATCTGGTCAGATTTGTCTAGCCAACATTTTGTCTGTCAGTCTGTCCGACCCCTGAAATTGTGACATTACCCTTCAATACATACTTGGCCCAATACAGCTTGGAGCATGTCAAGAAGCATGTCGAACCGTAGGCTCGCTACTAGCCGTTATGGACGGATAATCACCCGTGCATGACTCTCCTAATTCGGACTGACCCATAAAAACCAAATAAAAACTCATTTGTCATCCCGGTTTTTTTTTGTTTTTTTTTTGTTTTTAGAGATTTACGCAACAAGTCTAGGACTAAGACGCACGGGAAGCATTAGGCCTCCCTTCGATGTAATTAGTTCTAGCGAGACTTCACTAAGGTGAATGTGTGTGAGTGTTGTGTAGCTGTATGGAAAAGGGAATGTGTAAGGTACTTAGTGTGTAGGGCCGGGATCCGGAGGTCAAGAGGTGTCACGTCGAGGAGACGCTGGGGATTCGCACCGAGACTATTCTCCAATAGAATCCCATAACGTATAAGCTGGGATCATTCGAGAAAACCATCCAACAGCTCAGCCATGTCTGAGTCAAAAGAAAACCCACCTGGTAGCATTAAAGACATTGACTCGAAATCCTCACCCGATTCCCCTGTGGATGTAGCTGACCTTCCCCGGGCCGAGTTAACCACCATCGATTCGGTAGGGCCCGTTGTCACCCGACGAGAGCTGTGGAGCTATTATCGTGATCCTTCCTGTATAATCTCCTCTCTAACTTGCGATACTAATCACTTGAACCTTCAGTGTATTTCAATGGCAACAACGTGAGTACTCACTGTCCTACGTTCGGCTGTGGTAGGAATCTGATTAGCAGCTTCTAGGGCACTGCCCCCAGCCGCTACAGCATCACAATTTTCCAGCTTTTCGCTGTGAAGGCTGGTACGTTCGCTATAGCACTTTACCTCTTCGCCCAATTTCCTTGCTTTTATAAGGCTTCGATTACAAACTTGGACCTGGGCATTCATGCATCACTTCATCAGCACAGTGTGTTGTTCCGTGGGCAGGAGGTACTAGGGCCGTCAGCTCCCTAGTGCTAGTTGGCTTTTGGTTGGCTTGGGCTTGATGTTCTCAGTGCGTGATCTTCTGTTTTCAGCAATAACTATTTGCTCATACCGCATTACCTTGTAGGTTAATACGCTCTTGTTTGTGATCTTTGGCTCGCTCGCCGATTATGGAAACATTTCTCGATGGTTGCTGCTTGTGCTGACCATCATGTATTGGGCTTTCCAATTTTCGAGCATGGCACTTGTCTGTATGTGAAATTCGACGATCTGAAACAAATCTGAAAATAAATTTATTAATATCAAATTGCAGATCCTTCTCAATGGCGTGTAGCGATGGCGATCTGGGTTCTGAGTGGCATCTGCTGTATGTCTATTCTTCATCTATGTCGATCTTGGCAGGGCGTCGTCTGATTTCTTGTGAACTTGATGGCTCGCAGACACGACCTCTCAGACCTTCTTCCTCGCTAACATCCCTCGCCTTGGGCGGAACACAGCTCGTACTCTCGCTTTCCGCGAGAAATATCTCAATGGTACGGCAACCTTTGAGGAGTACGAGCTGGAGGAGAATTTGCAGAAGAACAGAATCGGTAATATAGTCGAGGTGCGCATTTGATATTTATTCTTTGCCTATTTCCGCTTATGACAATAGGTAAATCGTAATATTGGATGCCTTTTTGTTCTCGTTCTCTGCCTCTCCATACTCCTCCCCTTAAAAGGGCATCCGCTCGTTAATAACTACACAATCATTTTGTGAGAGTAACCTCTCGTACATTATGTATATTATTGACGTGTTAACGCCTAGGTGTAACGCATACTGGATATTCATTGGAATTTGGTGGTGTAAGTATTTATTACTGTACTAATACGACCAACTGTTCAGGCCCCTTGGGGTGTGACACATTTTGACCATCTCTTCGTCGCTTCATTGTCCTGTGTGATGTGTGACGAAGAGTTTTTGCTCTTCATCCACCAAATATTTCTTAGACAGTTTGGCCCAGCAACCTGTCAATTTTTTGGCTGGAAGATAACTATACATTCCTCAAGTATAACGTGGTTCTAAATATGCCAAATGTGATGTTTAAAACAAGGCACCGCAGGTCCGGAAAAAAAATGACTATTTTTAATCAAGGGGGCCCCGGGATGTTGACCCGTGACCCGAGGTAGGTGGGGGGGGGACCTCCGGCAGGCCTTAAAAAAATTTAGTATATAAGCTTCGAAAATCTATATTCGGGGCCCTGTAGCAACGCTAAATGCATCAGCAGCACCTCCAATGCAGTTGAACGGTTGGTAACTTACCATGGAAGTCAGTGTGTAAGGGAAATGAAAAATCTGTCGTCCCTCCCAGTTTTCTTGCTCAGCTCAGACTTGCATGGCAAAAGTAAATGTGAAAAAAAGCTGGATTTGTACACCTGAAAAGGGAGTAGTGATTCATTTTAAGGTTCACGCGTTCACGGCCCACCAGCCGGAAATTTCTTCAAAGGAGTGGTGGGAAAAACATACCCTTTTTGGACGAAAACATACCTTATTTAGAAGGAGCGATGGGGGGGGGACGTCACAGACGGCTTACAAAAAAAAATCTACCCCGTGTTGTTTCTGAAATCCCGGGGCCCCCTTGTTTTTAATTCAAAAAAAAAATAATTCGAAACTTGGTGTGATGCGTGACATCACGCCTACTTCCCTTCCTTCACATCCCTTTGTGATGCGTGATGTGAAGACGTGGTCGTATTAGTACAGTATACCCATTATGTAATCGGTTATGTTCGGATTTGCTTGTTAGTCATATTTCAGCAACCACGTCCCGGACCACCAGTACCGAAACAACCCCTTACGCTGGGCCTGCGGCAGGTGAGCTTCAACAAATCTCACCAACATAAACGTGCTCATGAGTGACCCAGATCTGGACAGCTGCCAAACAATGTAGACAGCTTCCTAATACATTCCTTTTCCTTCTCGGCCAATTTTTCCTTTCCGATGTGCGTATGATGGCCCCCACTAGTCTTTCCTTTCTTGCTATCACTAAACTTCGTTTTTTTATCCAGGGATTGATCACCACATCCACTCTCATTTATATCATTCAGAACGACACCTTCCAACTCTCATTCCTAAAGAACACGTATCTCGGCATCGTACAAGCTGTTAGCTGGATCATAGGGTATACTCTATGGTTTCTTTATAAGTTTCATAATTTGATATTGCCTCGTGCTCCAGCGGTCTTGGGTTTTGGTATGTCCAACGCTACTGGAAAATAAGTACCAAGAAGATGGTTGGGTCCGTTTTACTGTTCAATATTCTTTTCCTTTATCGTCTTGTCTTAGCTTTGTTTCGCCACTTTTGAGGCGCTCTTCATACCCACATGGGGTCTCATCGGTTTGGGGACTAAAAAGATTGGCTTCCATCACCAATGGGAGTTCTGGTGAGTTTTGGTAGTGCCTAATTGCCGCAGCGAGAGCCAACGATGATACGCTGTTGCAGGTTTATGACTGTGGTCGTTAGCCTGTTTCAAGCACCTTTTTACGCATTTTCGCAAACAGCAATGGGTGAACTGTCTCCACCAGGCTACAGCAATATGGTGAGTCGTCCGCATATCTGAATGACCGCTTTATTACTCTCTTCCCCTCTTTAGTTTTACGCGCTTTATGGATTAGCAACGTATTCGTCGAACATTATTGGTCCCAATATCCTCCAAGCTATTATCAACAAACATCACAACAACTGGCTCGGATTCCCCCTCGTTTTTGCCCTTTGCTTTACTGGCTGCATTATCATCTGGTTCTTTGTGGATATCCAGCAGGGCAAAAGAGACGGTGAGTTGACGTTCTTTCAGTTTTGATCATAACTTATGATATTAATGTCTCACAGCGGTTGCATGGGCTAAGTCTCAGCGTCCCGAATCCGAGAGGGAATCCCCTCCGGCGTCGGATGATGCCAGTGGAAGCAAAGTTGTAGTTTCACAGGACTGAAGACTTTACAAACAGTGGCCTCGTCTGAGCTATTTCTTCACTCTCGACTATCCAGCAACATCGAATGAGTCTATGTGGGTTTTTTGGTACATGTGTTCCTTCAAGGGTGGATCAATTCTTTTGTTTACTTTGTACTATTACTTGAGAAACAATGATTGTGTTTACAGTTCAATTCGGACCTTGCTGTGGTGACTGATATATTGTTGTCCTCCAAAACAAGGCCAATTGAATGAAGGAATGACAGAGCTTCCTCTTTGCGTGGATGCGAAGCCGTGGCTAGACGTCGACACATTTGTTAACTGCAAGAATTACTATCGTTCTCTGAGGCTGAGGTGCAAGTTCTAATGAATACTTGATTTTCGACAACTTTTGACGTAGTAGTACACGTTTACATACATATGATACAATGAGGTGGTGTCAGACATATGGTACAAGATAAATGATATCGCTGCCGGCGTGCAATTAGCGACATTGCAAGAAACGATTGGAAAGCATAGCGAAAAAACCCAAAAGAAGCCCATTCATAAGCTCGAAAACTCCACTACGACTGCAGCTGCAGTAGCCAATGATTCAACTCCGCACGATCCTCATCCGTCATCGCATCATCCTCATAACGAAATCCCTGATCTTCCCCGATATTCATCGGTTCAACGCTAGGCCACAATGCACCCCGCAAATTAAGGCTTAATGGTGTTGAAGAGGGAGAATCGGCTTGATTTGCTAGGAACCAAGGCACTGCTGTGAATGAAGAGATCGGATCACGTTGTTCGTAAATGTATCCCTGTCCGTCTCCCATGTCAACCATGCTCACAGAGGGATGGGGGCCTGCTACACCGATCGGAGCTGAGGTTAAGTGGTGGTCTTGTTGGGGCATCTCCATGCTGAAGAGCGATGGGGAGGGTGGTGAAATTGAGCTTGCTGAACCCCCCACTGGATTTCGGTAGCACCATGCATCCAGATGTCCAAATGGAGGTGCGGAGAAGGAGGACACGGAAGTCGAAGCTTGGCTGGGGGAGGGAGGGAGAAACACAGAGGTGGAAGAAGGGAGCACTGGTATTTGGATCGGGTGAGAGGAGAATGATGAGGTGGAAGATGAAGAAGTAGAAGCTTTCATTTGGGGAGCTGGGAATGAAGTGTGTGGATGATGAAAATCAGAGATATTGAATGAGGCATCTAGAGGCGGGAGAACAGTGTCCAGTGCTTGTCCCCTCCCCCTTTGTTTCCCTTTTCGGTGTGAGGTCGCAGTCGTGCGCTTACGAGAAGAGACGGAAGATGACCTCTGAATAGCCGGTAGGATGATCCCCTCATCTTCCACTGCTCTGGGAACCAACTGCCTGCGCTCCAGCACGGGCTTTAGTTGTTCTTGCATCAAATTCTTGAGGATGCCCGCGATGTTCGTAGCGCACTGCCACGATTTCCCAATCTCGACGAGGTACTGATGGCAGAGTTTTTGCTGGTCCAGAGCAGTCTCGAGCTCTTTGCACGCTACGCGGATTCCGGAAGTTGCTTGAACACCACACAAGAGGTACACCGTTCCAGCTGAGAATATAGTCTGTGTCAGAGTGATTGGCGTGTATCGCAATGTGTAGAGAGAACGCCAAGTCGCGAGTAACTCCATGATATTATCTGCAGCGCGCTTGCAGAGCTGAGTAGAACGATGTCAGTGATTGAGTTGATCGAGCACAGCCATGGCATACATACCTTGACGTGGTCAATCTCCTTGTCAGTGGAGCGAATAAGCTTGGCTCTGCGGTGGAAGAAGGGACGATGGAGAAGGATGAATAGCCACCAATATGTTAGGTGGAGCATAAGCCGGTGAGGCGTGGCCGTTGGGCGAGAAGCGATACTGATGTCAACTTCTGGAGAGAGCGAGCTTTTCCAAGTGTTGAGTTTGATGCTGGTAAAGAAAATCGTCAATAGCAGGCATGTCCACGTTTGCATTCGAAATCTTACTCGATGTCAGTGATAAGTTGAGCAAGAACCATAGGGCGAGAACGAGCCCGGTTGAGATTATTGCTAGATGATGAAAGTAACCATGTCAGCTCCATGAAACTTGGAACCATCAGCAAGCAAAAACTTACACAACATCCATAATGCGGCGTGCGATCATCAACAACTCACAAGTCACCGCGAAGGTTTTCGAAATATTATTAGCTTGAGGAGGGATGCCAGCCGGTGGATGAAACCACGGCATTTCATCCAAATCCGTGTCCACGAAAGGGACAGGGACCGATGAATTCAATGGGGATGTGACACAGAAGTTACGTCCCACGTACAGGGACCAACACAAGTCCTTGATAGAATGTAAGAGGATCATTTATGAGCGAAGACAGATGGACTGACCTGCGAGAATGTTGTCCAGTGCGCCCAATTTCGGTCAAGCCTCTCAGTCTCGTCGATGAGACCGAGTTTGACCCAATCCGAGCAATCGACACCTAGACCCACTATGATGAAAAAGTTTTAGAGACATTGCGCTGAGGATTATACAGGGAAAGTACTAACAGGCTTGACCCATCCGGGCACTCATGCCTGTAACACAATCCCCATCTTCAGAGAATATCTTCAAAGAGTGAGAAGGTGACTGACCAAAGTAAAGAAACCCAAGGGTCTGATCCCCTTGAGAAGCATGGAAGGCAGCCAGGAAGTCTAACGCGTGCACCACACTCAACTGAGGTTTTTGGCATTCAACCTCTAGATAGCATTTCGCAGCATCAGCAAAACACCGACGGGACTTGAGGTCCCGGATGTTCGGGTCATCGAGAAACGCCGTCCCCAGGGCCACGAGAGCATTATGCAGCATGGGCGAGTAATGCGGAGTTTTGGGCGCGATGTGGGAGCGCGGAACGGCGAGTGCTCGGTACATGTCTCGAAGGAAGAGGGCCGGGACGATGCGAAGACACCAGGACGTGAAGAACTTGAAGAGAAGGTCAAGGGCTCTGGTAGTGTAACTTGTATCAGCGCTGCAGTATCTTGAAAGAGAAGAGACGGAACGCACTTGTCATGGGACCTCCTGTCCAGGCGGACGTTGGACGGGAGGTGTCTCGACCAATCAAAGTTCGGATTATAGTGGCTGTCATCCACACCGTCTGCCAACAGTACGTAAGTCGCGTCAGGGTTCTCCGCGATGGCTGGGAAACGAGAAGGCCCCTCGACTGGGAGAGGAACCTGCACAAAACGGAAGACGGCGGTATTGCCATGCGCAAGAAGAAACCCTCCTTCTTCGAGCTGTATTAAGAGTGAATAAACGAACTATACCTCTGATAGAAAAGAGAAACGCACGTTGAGGTTCCGGGTGGGTATGCACAATTCTCTGACTGGAGATTCATTTTCCGAGTCAGATTCACCACCAGTTTCTTCAATTTGTTCTGGCATATAGTCTGGCATATCTTCAATAACCCACATTGGGTCTGAGTCGTCCGTGGGTCGAAGGCGAAGGTATGATGTGTCCATGTCTCCCCCATGCTCTCGACAGCATTTGTCAAGCAGCTTTTCGAGGTGATTAGCGTATTCGCGGAGCGCCTCAATGTTCTTCTGCATGGCCTCGAAGAGGGCCTCGGTTCGAGCTTTGCGGACTATAGGTTCTCTTGCCCAAGAGCACTGTTGTGAAATCGATGTTAAACGGGGGAGTGTTGGAGTGGTTTTGCGTACCTCTGCTTCCCGACCTGACTTGAAACAATGACCACATACGGGTCTCTGATTGTCGCACTTTGTCTTCCTTGAATAGGGAGACTGGTTCAATTGTGCAGCCCCAAAAAAACTGATTGAGCGTACTTTCGACGACAAATGTTACATGCTTGCGCAGAGTAGGGACCCCGCACATTGGTGGAACTTCCTTCGTCGTCGCCATCAAGGTTCACTTGAAAAGAGCCTTTCGATTTGGACGGAGGTGTCGGCATCATAATATGATAGCGGAGGGATTGTGAAAGCTAAAACAACCACTGATGCAGACATCTTTATGGGTTCACTATCCTGTGCACGTTGCCAAATACGTACCGTCAAGAGGATGTATGTGCATAGCATCTCCCGTGTTCTTCTCTGTCAACTTCTCGGAAACCACACGGATGTCAGGAATGATTGTGCACAGCGCGTCTAATCCACATACACCCTGCATGAAGGCCATCGTATCGTAACGCCACTCTCGAAGACGAGAAAACGTGACCGCTATCCGTGAAAGTCTTTTTAAAACATCGAAGAGTAGATGACCCGCCAAGTTGTTGAGGATGTCGAATTTTCCAAGTTCCCTTGCAGCTTCAATGCTCGTCAACTCCAAGAGACGGGCCTGTTCAAATATGGATGCCGCACGTGATGTTCGGAACTAGACACATTTCAGCCACCACTGCTAACTTGAAGTAGACGCCTTTATCTTGAACAAGGTGTCGATAACACCGTGACCGTACTTAACCTTCTCATCGACTGACTTACCACAATTTCACATGTTGGTGGGATAGTATATTACAGATATTCAGCCCCTCTCATTCAAGATTGTATGTGAATGGGTATTTTATGTGCCTGCCCACCAAAATGTGATCTTGCCCTGGGTAGAAACTACGCACAATCTTGACGCGAATGCTCGGGGAGGGCGCGCAAGATCTGAAGACAAAAAGAGGCAATGCACCGGGTCCCACCGTGCCATTGAGAAGTATCTACCACCTCGCCATCCAAAGAAACCACTTCCACTTGATCTACCGGAATCTTCGTGAAAGCAATGGTAGCAGGGCCCGGGATGACAGCAGCCAGATCGACAAGGCCCATCAAAGCAAACGCAAACGTCCATCCATGATCAACTGGGCTGAATACCGGTGCAAGGTCATCCCAGAAACCTCTCCCAGTACGACGGTAAAATACCGGGGGCATATGACATACGCTATCGCGCAGTGTCGCAACAAGTTGGAGGACAATTGCGGCTTGGACACTGTTTTGCTCCCCGTAAGCTGAACGCATCAGAAGAATGCCGTATGGCAGCGTGTCGACGGAACTGGGAGGTGCTAGGGCCAGTTGGTGAGTTGATACCCCGAATCGACGATAAAGAGCACAACAGGAGGCGGAAGTGATGACGGGAGGTATGACATTGAAGCTTTGGGGATTGTTGGGGGACAGTGCGGTGATTTGTTGAGAGTCGTGTTTCATGATCTTCTCTCGATTCACCCGTGTGCATTCCAGAATGAGCAAGTCCGTCCTCTTGTCTGTCGATGGGAGCGTACCCGCAGACTCTTCGACGACTAGTGAGTAACCGAAACCTGGCGCCGACAACCTGGATAACAAGGAAGTGAGAAACGAAGACATTGAAGCTACCTCCGGGTAGTGGGATTGATACCGACTTGTAAACTCCTCCACTCCCCGATATTGCCCAATAAAAAGGGTCTACTTTCGCAACGACTCGGCCGCTCTTTTGAAACCCTAGGAATAAACCATTGTGCTCAGATTTGAGAGCGACTTTTGAACCAGTTCCATCGTCTAACAACATCCACTGTTGATGGGGGCCACCAGAGAAAGGGCGCGAAGTTGCTGTACGAAATGAATTAGGATATCTTCTGAATCTACTTTATTTGTTGAAAGGACCTTTATTAAGAGCAAAAAGGTCGAGCGGCTTTCCGCAGGAATTCACAATAAATTGGGGCCCGTCTTCGCATAACACGTAATGAGAATCATGAAAATGTAGTTCGGAATGACACTTACAAAAGTCAAACATCGTCCCCGCCGAGTCGCTCCCATCACCAGAACCCAATAGGGACAGCATAGAGCTAGGGGACATTGACATGCGATCAGCAACGCCAACCACATTTTATAACGGGAAAAACCTCCGTTGCCACCGAACACGTTCTGTAAGACGAGGCTGGATTCTTGCCTCTTCACCCCAAGTATCCAGAGATGTTGGAGGGCGCTGACCTGTCAGGATAAATATAACAAGGCACCTGACATGGGGCTGTATGTTGACAGGGATCATGATGCCGGAAAAGCCCATATTAGCCCATACTTAAGTACTTCTCAGTGGAAACAATGTGAGAAGGCTAACAAATATGGCAACAGGGAGTGACCAGCTTCATTTTCACGGCAAACACCGTTGTTTGTCCACCTGCCGAGTTGCGTGACAGACGTAACTATTACAAAATACTATTTTCCTACAATAATTATCTTCGTAAAATGTTGAGCACTTTCTGAAAACAACAGTTCTGAGAGTGCGGAGATGATAAGTAGACAATCTCTTGTCTATTTGCTTTATATTATGATACTTCTGCTCTACCAACACTGTCCAGTCACATTATGCTGTTCAAAAAATTAGTCAAAAATAAATTCAAAATTCTTTTTAAGCCACTGTGCAAAGTTGAAGAATGGTGAAGAAAACTTAAACAGTTAAGATTGAAGAAAGTAATTTGATTCTCTTCACCACAAATCTGCAGCACTCCTCATGCTGAATAAAACAGCAAAAAAGCTACTTTTAAACTAAAATGCCTTTAATATCATTGAAATTCTGGGGGTACATTATTGTAAGTCCTGTAATAATTACAAGCACAGAAGGGAATAATTTTCTGGTACATTTGCAAATCACTGCTTTTCCCGGATGTTATCCTTTGAATGAGGTATTCTTTACTTACTCTTCAAACATGAGGGGCTAAAAGACATGACTGTACTGGAAAATCAGCATCAGCAAGAAAGGACATTCAGCAGTCCATCAATTAATTCATTCATGGAATACAAGAAAATATTAGAGTGAACATCCTAGTGGGAGTTTAAAACATATACCCATAGTCCTTAAACTTGCAGCAAGGATATTCAAAAGATTTTCTCAGCTACCTTACTACTATTCTGAATTTTCAAAGTCTGCAAATGGAACCATGAGATGAAACAAATTCCAATATATTTTTTACTAATCCTTTGACATGGATTGAACCTCTTATAGTTGGATAAATTGCAACAGGCTGAAAGCTGGGTAACATCAGTAAAAAACAATTCAGAAAGTTAAGTACCATGATATAGAGCTGACAAACAAATTTCCAAACTAAATAGGCAGGAAATTGTGTACTCATCCTCACTGATGCACTCTCAGAACTGTTGTTTTTCAGTGGATACTTGACATATACAAGCCACGAGTAGGTGATTATCATGGGAAAACAGTATTTTGTAATAATTATACGCGGCAGCAACTCGGCAAGTGGACAAATAACGGTGTTTGCCGTGAAAACGAAGCTGGTCACTCCCTGTTGCCATAAACAAAGTTATGTAACCCCGACAAACATCGCAGATTTCTCAGTGCTTGGAGGGCTGGCCCTGATCAAGCGAGAAAGTTGAGACGGTGACTTGCTTGATTGAAGCCGATTGCTGTCAAAAATCCTGTCTTTTCAGAAACATTTCGTTCCTGCGGCGTTAACATTGTGCGTTATGAGGAAATCCAGCGTGGGTTTTTTGAGAGGCCTGTTGTTTTTTACGAAGTTCTTTGTGAGATGTATGTAGATGAGCGAATGCAGTGGTAAAAAAGATTGTGCTTAGCAACAAGGGGGCCCCGGGATTTCAGAAACAACACGGGGTAGATTTTTTTTTGTAAGCCGTCTGTGACGTCCCCCCCCCATCGCTCCTTCTAAATAAGGTATGTTTTCGTCCAAAAAGGGTATGTTTTTCCCACCACTCCTTTGAAGAAATTTCCGGCTGGTGGGCCGTGAACGCGTGAACCTTAAAATGAATCACTACTCCCTTTTCAGGTGTACAAATCCAGCTTTTTTTCACATTTACTTTTGCCATGCAAGTCTGAGCTGAGCAAGAAAACTGGGAGGGACGACAGATTTTTCATTTCCCTTACACACTGACTTCCATGGTAAGTTACCAACCGTTCAACTGCATTGGAGGTGCTGCTGATGCATTTAGCGTTGCTACAGGGCCCCGAATATAGATTTTCGAAGCTTATATACTAAATTTTTTTAAGGCCTGCCGGAGGTCCCCCCCCACCTACCTCGGGTCACGGGTCAACATCCCGGGGCCCCCTTGCTTAGCAACCTAATTGGGCGCGTAAATAAAGACAAATATCCGGACCACTTCCCACCCTACGTACGCTCGCTTGAGGCGAAGACGAAATCGGTATCGCCGTACACTGGGCGAGATCAAGCGATAAGCAATGAGCGAGATTCGGCGAAAGCTGGTTATCGTCGGTGACGGATGCGCTGGCAAGGTGATCCTCTGGATCCTCCGGACCACATCCAGTGATCGATTTGAATTTTATTCCGTAGACATCCTTGGCAATCTTATTCACGACTGGAGTGGTATATCAGGTACGAATATCGACATGTCTTCAAAGGCAATATCTTGACTCAACTACGTAAATAGGCAAACGTTGGGACCGTCTTTGAGAATTATGTCGCTGATGTCGAGGTGGATGGAAATCATGTCGAATTAGCCATCTGGGACACAGCCGGGCCTGAGGATTACGATAGGCTCCGTCCTCTGAGCTACCCCGACTCACATGTCATTGCTATATGTTTCGACATTGGCTGTCCTGATTCACTTGATAACGTTGAAGAGAAGGTGCGAAGCAGGTTGTTCGACATGATGTCCTCATTAATTGATTCCATCTACTTCATCGTGTACGTGGTGGCAGTGGATTGCGGAAGTGAATCACTTCTGTCCAGGAATTCCTATCATACTAGTAGGCTGTAAAATCGAGCTTAGACGCGATCCGCGAACCATCGAAGAGCTTCGGAGGCATAAACAGCGCCCGGTCACTTATGAAGAGGTGAGTGTAAGACTATGTCCAACAGAAAATTATAATCCAATGCGTCTCCATGTCAGGGGTTGGAAGTTTCGAAGAGGATACAAGCAAAGCATTACGTCGAATGCTCCGGAAGAACTGGAGAGGGTGTACGTGATGTGTTTCAAATCGCAACACGTGAAGCACTTCGTCCTCGGCAGCGGAAACCTGTAAAACCTGTCAAGCCCTCGAAAGGTTTTACCCTGTTTAAAGGGATACTCAAGACTGGGCCTAAAGCCATTGAACACAACGCAGAATCTCAATCAGCCCCCCCTCTAGACGCCGCTGAAGAGAAAGAGTTGAGGAGATTATTGATTGCAGCTACTGCCGCCGCCCCACAGGCTCTTAAAAAATTTAGATTATTGATCATAGGGAAGACGGGCTGCGGCAAAACAACTATTTTGAGCAAGGTATATATATACCCCGATTTTACTTGCAACCCTATTAAATCTACTAATTTGTTCCAGGTATGCGGCGGTAATATGGTAAGCAAAACTCAACTCGAACAAATTTAAATCTGTACATGCTGCACCTTTCAGGTGGATCGCCCTAGTACAATGGTAGGTGAAATTTACCTAGATTTATGTCAAGAGTTGAACCGCCATGCAGAGAGGCTCTCACAATATCGAAAAAGAAATTGAGTTTGAAGGGAACAGCAAGATCATCGCTCACGATTCAGAGGGCTTCGAAGCAGGAAAGCAAAACGAAGTGGACGTTGTCAGGAAGTTTATTGACAGGAGATCTCAAGAAAGAGATATAAATCAAAGATTGCACTTGGTGTGGTTCGTCTTGCTTCCTTCTCCATATATTGTGAAACCGGTCATTTGAGTTCATCGCAGGTACTGCATGGAGATGAACGCACGGCCTATTCAACAAGCGGAAAAGGATTTTTTCTCGACGCCTTTACAAGGTATATTTTTATAAACCGGTATCTTGCTTCAAATTGATTTCCCTCGAAGTTCCTGTTGTAGCTATTGTGACGAAGTTTGACACATTTGTTCAAGATGTGCAGCAAAAATTAGAAGAATCCGCCGAAGAGGAAGATGACGAGGTTGACGACGACGAGGTCGAGAAGCTTGCCGAAATACAAGCTGATATGCAATTTGAGCAGCACTACAAAGGGCCTCTAAATGATATGAAGCACCCTCCGAAAGCGGTCGTGACCTTATCTAAAGGTGAGATACTCTTTCTGCCCATTCCGGCGATGATTAATAGGAATCATAGTGCATGAGTCTTCCCCGGACGACAGCCGCTTAGCCAGATTGATCAGCGAAACTCTGAAAGTGCTAGAACTTACTGAAACAGAACTGCAAAGCAAAGAGCGAAACATTTACGACCTCAGCACCTTCTTCGCGACTGCTCAGAATGCTGATACGAAAGTCAAGCTTACAACCTCGGCTTCGTGCGTTTTTATTTCATTTGTCAACGTTGCGCCGGCACTTATCCATTAATTTTACAGAGACGGGTTAAATTGTAAATTGCTGCGTTGAAACTTCAAGAATTCCAAAATTCCAACTTAAATTTTTTTTTTTTTTAAGGGAATCGTGACAAGGACCATTCCATGCCCATGTTCCGTAGCGGACCTTTTATCAAGACATGGGAAACCTATTGGACTCACCCAAAGTCTGGATCCCAAGCACCTGCTACGGTGAATGTCTGATGAAGTCACTGCTGCTCAGTGAGGCTCATCGGCACTTCTAGCTTGTTCGCCTTTTGGAGAAACATCTGGACAGTAGCCAACACTACATAGGAGATTCAACATCAGACTTTTTTGAAGTGAGAGATGGCAATCCCGATCTATTGAGGTTCTGCAAGTGGGAGCAGCGTGTAGCAGGTAAGGCGAACACATTTCCAAATTTGATGACGGCTGATTATGTCGAATTTATTCAAGACACGACGCTCATCATGGAGAAGATTCGTGTTTTCGATATCAAGGACGAGAAGACGCTTGAAGCATTGATCAAGTGGTATACCCTACGAAGCGATACCGTCACGTACGTTCGAAAGGAAGTTATGCAACTTTATCGACAAAGAAAGTGGGAAAATTATCAAGTTCCGATGCAGTGGTCTCGAAGCGTTGCGCAACCCCTGGTCGACATAGTCTGCAATCGGCCAATGGAAGTTCCGAGCTAATTGTTGGTGCAATTCATTAGGACTTTTCTGCCTCCATCTTTTGGGGAATCATTCTGTATCAGAACTAGTGGTATATGGTATATACTCACTGTAATCGAGTTTGGAAGGAAGGAATTTCAAAAGAGAACTCAGATGCAAAATGTCACAGCCAACACCTTTTTTCCCTGTCTTTCAGTATGTGCGCCGCTACGGCGTGGGCATACCTGGGTTTCCTAGGGGGGCTCTCTATTCGTCGTTGCCACTGGCTGATTCGACTCGTAAATGCTGAAGAAGGTCAGCCGAGATCTAATTCACATTAACGATCTATCAGCACACCTTTCTTTGAGGGATTAAGATTTTTTTTTTAAAAAAAAAAAGCGCGGCGCGCAGTTCGGCGAATCGAGCATGATAGGCTGTGTGCGGTTAGGGCCCTGTGATAGAAGTTGAACATGAGAAACCGTTACGTTGTTCTCGCTTGATCTTCATAACTCCACTGGCATCTTGGTGGCATCTAAAAAAAATCCATCAATGGGTAGCTGGTGCATATGTACGTACAAAATATTCACTCTGGGAGTTGTATGTCAGTCTTCTTCGGGCCGATATCTCCTAGTTCCTGGAAATATGACGTCACAGGAAACTGAGTATCTGCAATTTCAAATTTGCGTTGGCTTCTTTGCTCTACGCTTGTACGATCTGCCTCCTGTGGGCACCAGCAACTTGGGAGGGCATGAAAAGCGTGCAAGTCTATTTATATGGAGACGCGTGGTGTGAAGAGTAGCGAGTGTATGTCGATAGCTATTGGTAGCGTGAATCGTAACGCGCAAAGGCATGAATGAAACGTCGATGTGTCCGTGAAATAAATAGTAAGTAGTCCAATAGTATAAATAGCGTTCAAAGCGGATCGTCTGTCAAGTGACAAGAATGAGGTGACGGGTAGGTGATATGCAGGTAATGGATTGTGATGTGCAACTTGATTGATCATGGGTGAGCACGCCGTCGTCGGCGTACGGCTCGATGTTGTACTTCTGTCTGATCAACGACGTGGTGAACTGTAGGCGACCCCGCACCTCCGACAGCGGCGGGTGGTTGGTTCGAACTTGGCACGTCCAGCTCTCGTGCCACTGGAATGGCAGATGCCAATACGACAGTGGAGGTCGAAGACACGGCAAGAATGAGGGCATATATCCACTGGCAGCGCATGGCGAGTGAGGTGTACTATGTAGCGACCAAGGGTGATCAGTCGTTCACCCCGGTTATCTGAGACGAACTTACGATGCGGGAGTCAATAGAAGAGCAAACGTAAAGGTGTATGGGGACGTTGACGTTATATGTGCTTGCGAGCGGCGATTAGATGGTGGTGGTAGAAGTCTAAGTGGTGAGTACAGCCTAAGAATAAATTTCAACGCAGGCGTTTACACGCCGATGAAGGAATTTGAAAGTTGCACCGCAGTCCGGTCGACTTGGAGAAGGCTCGGCCCTGTTCGAATTGACGAGCGAGCCGCCGGACCGGTTCACTTGATAGCTCTCCTCCTCCCATCATGACAAAACACAGCAAAAACAATACCGCATCCTCCATCTTCAGTTACGCAGAGTATAAGAAGCTGGATTATGGCACGAAACGCGTACGCCTCCTCTTTCCCTCTTATCATCAGCTAACATAGCACAATGAATAGCAACGTCTAGGCAATGAATCGATGCGCCGTTTCGACGCATGTGCACTATGCCTCAACCGCGCTCGGGAGCCACTAGCTTGCACCGAGGGCCATTTATTCTGCAAAGAATGCGTATACACCGATCTTCGTACATCCACATCCACATCTCACAAATCGAGTGATAACTAACTTGGTAATGGGATAGTGACGCAGAAAAAGGACATAAAACGACAAAAGGAACGATTGGACGCGATGAAGAAGGAAGCGGAGGAGGAAAGGACACGCGTTCGAGCGGCTGCGCGTGAACGTGTTTTGCTGGAATTTGAGAAGGGGCAGTTGGGGTTAGCTGGGGGTCTGACGGTCGCTGGTACCAAGTCTGGTTCTTCTGGTTCCGTTATAGGGAGTGAATCAGTGGACGAAAGTAAGCCTCCACCCTTCATTCTCTTATCAACCAACCTAATTAACAAACTGCACAAAAGGCAGAGGCACCAAACGCAAATTCGAATTCTCCTCATCAACCGTCGAATCCCTCGCCCACGACGCTGAAGAAGCAGCCGTAGCGCAGATCGAAAAAGAACAAGCAGAGGCGCTGAAGCATAAACTACCCGACTTTTGGCTCCCCTCGTTGACGCCTACGTTTACGTCCAATGGGCCACCGCAGTCGTTGATGGATATTAAAGTACAGACGTGTAGGGGTGGGAGTCCGGCGCATCCTATTGCGTGAGTTTTCCTTTTTCTTTCTTTGGAGTCGTTTCTTATTCTTGTGCGTGTGATGTAGATTGAAGAACCTGATCCCCGTCAAATTCACCTTCTACTCCTCCTCCGCTGGCACCTCCCAATCAACCGAATCCACATTAGAGTCAAAGGTGAAGAAAGACGAACCAGAACCAATGTGTCCGTCATGTAAGAAACATCTGTCGAACAGCTCGATTATGTTCTGTACGTCCTTCTCTGTCCTCCCACGCCTTGGATCCTTTCTCTCTGTACTTTCTTATCTGACGATGGCTACACAGTGATGAAACCCTGTGCCCACGTTACCTGCAAAACATGCACAGACTCGCTCGTGCGTCCTGCGAAACAGTGTATAGTGTGTGATACGCAGCTCAAGGAGAAGGATGTTATTGAGCTTAAGCGGGAAGGTTCGTTTCTTTTTGTTCTTTATTGGCACTCTCCTTCTTCATCCACGTCTTCTTTCTTTATCCATCTTTTTCTTCTTCATCCACCTTTTCCCGCTTTATATCCTTTTGGTTCTCGGTTCTTGGGTGTGGAATTTTATGGATCTTGTGTGGGGTTTCGCGGTCCTTATCTGGGCTCACGGTTCAGATGTATGATCCACGCTTCTTTTGTGGGGGCTCATGACCTCTTATGCGTGGATCCACGGCTCTTATGTTCGGATACACGACCACATATGTGTGGATTGACGACTCTTATGTGTGGGCTCACGGCTCTCATGTGTGGATTGGTGATTCTTTTGTGTGGATTCGCGCCTCTGATGTGGGCTCCCGGCTCTTATGGGTGGATACGTGACCCTTACGTGTGAATTCGCGATTTTTATGTGTGGGCTCACACCTTTTATATATGCCTCCACGACTTTTACGAGTGGGCTAGCGACTCTGATGTGTGGGCTCACGACTCTTATGCGTGGATTCGCGACTCTTATGCGTGGCTCCACGACTTATGTTTGGATCTTCGTGGTCCTTGTGTACCGACGAAGTATAGAGTGGGAACAAAACGCGCACGTGGTCGTCCGAGCATGTTAAGAGAAGCAGACCGTGCGGATTGGGAATAGCAGACCAAATCCATTCTCCGTGTACTCGTATGACTTTTAAACAATGACTGCGATGAGGAGGTTAATTAGGAAAAGAGGGAGTGAAGCCTTGTTTTTTTTGCTCCCCGTATGCCGAACGCGTCAGAAGACGTGTCGACGGAACTGGGGGTAGAGGGCCAGTCGGTGGGTTGATACCCCGAAGCGACGACAAACAGCGCAACAGGAGGCGGAAGTGATAACGGGAGGTATGACACTGAAACTTTGGGGATTGTCAGGTGACAGTGCGGTGACTTTTTGAGAGTCGTGTTTCATGATCTTCTCTCGATTCACCCATGTACATTCCAGAATGAGCAAGTTCGTCCTCTTGTCCGTGCCCGCAGACTCTTCGACAACTAGTGAGTAGTTAATCCTGGCACCGACAACCTGGATAACAAGCAAGTAAGAAACGAAGATATTGAAGATATTGCAGGTGGTGTGATTGATACCGAGTCCCGACTTGTAAGTTCCTCCACTATTGCCCAATAAAACGGGTCTACTTTCGCAACGACTCAGAGAGCGGTCTTTTGCAACCCTACGAACAAACCATTGTGCTCAGATTTGAGAGCCACTTTTGTACCAGATCCATCGTCTAACAACATCCACTGTCAGTGAAAGGGCGCGAAGCTGCCGTACGAAATGAATTAGGATATCTTCCGAATCAAATTTACTTGTTGAAAGGGCCTTTATTCAAAGCAAAAAGATCGAGCGGCTTTCCGCTGGAATTTACAATAAATTGGGACCCGTCTTCGCAAAAAAAACACGCAAATACAAGTTTAGGAATCATGACAATGTAATCCAGAAACACTTACAAAAGTCAAACATCGTCCCCGCCGAGTCGCTCCCATCACCAGAACCTAGTAGGGACAATAGAGGTAGCGGACAGCATAGATCTATGAGACATTGACATGCCATTATCAACGCCAACCACATTTTATAACGGAAAAAACTTTTGTTGTCACCGAACACGTGTCATGGGACGAGGGTGGATTCTTGCCAGCTCTTCACCCCAAGTATCCAGCTAAGTATGTTGGAGGGCGCTGATCTGTCATGATAAACATGACGAGGCACCTGACATGGGGCTGCATGTTGACAGCGATCATGATGCCCAACCTACTAGCCCATAATTCTCAGCGGAAGCAATGTGAGAAGGCTAACAAAGTCAAGCCCGACAAACATCTCGGATTTCTCAGTGCTTGGAAGGCTAACCCTGATCAACCGAAAAGATTGAGAAGTTACTTGATTGGAACCACTTAAATCAGGAATCCTGCCTTTCTAAAAACATCTCGTTCCTGCGCCTGCATTCACCCCTTTAAACTCAAGATGTTGACATCGGGCGTTATGAATAAATCCGGCGGCGCGGTACCATAGAGGCATGTCGAGAATATCCAACACATCCGAACGTGACGAAGCGTCTGCTGTAACGAAAGTCCAGATCAGGAACGCACTCATGGGTTGGAGATTGAAGGAATATGTCTCGACAACGCAAGAGTTCAACCAGCGAGTGCGAAGTGTCGGAGAGGTTCGAGTTGAGAATAGTTGCAACCCATCTTCGAGGGTTCCTTATGGAGAGTTTCATGCGACAATTCAGTAATTGTAGCGCATAGAAAAGGTGGTTCTTTGTTAGAATTTGCAAGGCGACAACGTCCTCGTTATACCCCCTTACACGTTCGTTCCCCCTTTTTACACTTTACAAATCCTTTGTCTCGTCCCCTATCCGAATTCCCTCACGTTCGCCGTATTTCATATTCTTAGTAGTTACTCCACGCGGACTCTCGCGAACGTTTATTATTCTCGTAGACTATATATACCAGACTCTACATACTGACACCTCAGTCGTTTGCCTTACGCGCACAAACACTGAGGTGATTACTCTTACTTACTCTTTTCTTTTCACCTTACTGATTAACCGTTAGTTTATCTTACGCTCGTTTAGGTGAATACACAGTCGTTTGCCTTACGCGCACAAACACTGAGTTTATCTTACGCTCGTTTAGTTTTTCTACAGGTTATTGGGCCCCGCGCACCCTGCCTATTTTACTTGTGTACCCCCGCACGCTGCTACTATGTCCGGAATCACCACTGCTTCCCTCAGCGATACCCTCAGTCTGCCTAATGTTCCCAAGCTTGACGCAACTGGCCTTAACTGGGCCATCTTTTCTATCCGTTTCGAGGATGCTGTCCAAGCGAAGGGGTTCTGGGGACATTTCACCGATACCACTCCATGCCCTACTCCTGCAGTCGAATCCGCCCCTACTCCTGAAGAAGTTGCGGCTGTGGCGAAGTGGGAGAAAGATGAGCGGTCAGCCAGATCCCTACTCACGCAGAAGCTCCCTGACTCGGCCTTGATGCGTATCCGAAACAAGTCATCCGTTAAGGAGCGCTGGGATGCTATTACCACGGAATTCACCCAGAAGGGAGCATTTGCGCAAACTGAACTTCGCGCTAGCTTCCTGGACATGAAGTGCCCTGACAGGGGCAACGTTCGCGAGTTCCTGGACTCCCTGCGTGTCAAGCGTGAAGTGTTAGCAACTGTCGGTGTCGACATTGATGCAAAGGATTACCTTTCCACAATCATATCATCCCTTCCCACTTCCCTTTCCAACTTCGCCTCAAATCAACTCGCTGCGGCCAAGCTTTATTCCCCCACAAAGACTATTGACGCTGACGCCATCATCTCACTGATCTCCGAGGAGTATGAGCGGCAGAAAAATCAGCGCTCACGCCGCCCAGGTGCAAAGTCTTCAAGGGAGGATGATCGTGATGAGGCAATGACGGCATCATCGTCGAAGGGTGGGAAGGCTGGTGGAAGGAACCATAAGTTTGCACGTGGGACGTGCTGGAACTGTGGGGAGAAGGGACACTTTAGGGACAAATGTCCGAAACCTCAGAAGTCGAAAGATGGGAAGGACTCGAAGGACTCAACAAAATCTGGCACCGCCAATGCTGTAGCAGGTGTGGATTCGGACTCGGAGGGTGAAGGAGCTTTTGCAGCTGAGGTCATCGACGACTATGAGTCGGATGACAGTATGCCCAGTCTTCAGACGTTATCCGATTCTGATAGTGAGTCCGAAGGGGAAGCCGATGTTGAGAGTGACTGGTTTTCGGAAGTGGCAGAGGATGCGGCAAGGGACTGTGATAGTTCTGTGGGGAGTGACTGGGATCCTGACGACCTATTCGAGGATTCCAAGCCAGCCGGCGACATTGCTGCACTCGTTAGCAGCAGTCATGAGCACAGCAACAGTACACGTACCGAGGTCTATGACTCTGGCTGCACCTCTCACATTTCCCCTTACCGAGGCGACCTCGAAAACTTCATCGAGATTCCGCCAAAATCCTTCCGAGCTGCTAACAAGCAAAACTTTCAAGCTGTTGGCAAAGGCGAGATGGTCATTGACGTACCGAATGGTGCAGATATCTCGCAGCTTCACCTCACCGAAGTTCTTTATGCTCCTGAGGTCGGTTACACCCTGGTATCAGTTGGACGACTTGACGACACTGGTTTTTCGGCCACTTTTGGAGGTGGCAAATGTGTTATTCGAGGTCCTGATGGGGAAACACTGGGTTCCATCCCAAAGTCGAATCGTGGCTTATACAGAGTTAGTCACGAGGGGGAGTCTGCAAATATAGCAGAGGAGGCTGTCACATTGGAACAGCTCCATCGTCGGATGGGCCACATCTCCCCAGGCATCGCAAAAAAACTTGTCACTCAAGGTTTTGCAACAGGGATTCGTCTCGTCTCTACGGCTGACGCAGAATTTTTCTGCGAGTCATGTGTCTATGCTAAGGCTACTAGGAAGTCTGTCCCTAAGGCTCGCGAGGGCGAGCGTGCCAAGAAATTTGGCGAGGAGGTACACTCAGACCTCTGGGGGCCAGCTCCTGTTGAGACCAAAGGAGGACGGCGATATTACATCACATTTGTCGACGACTACACTCGACTTACCCACCTACACCTTCTTCGCACGAAGGATGAAACCTTTGATGCCTATAAACAGTTTGAAGCTTGGTGTGGCAACCAGCTTGAGGCACCCATCCGTGTTCTCCATTCCGATCGAGGGGGAGAGTACTTGGGGAAGGAATTCACTCTCTATCTCAAGTCGAAGGGTACAGCTCAGAAACTCACCGTTCATCACACCCCCCAACACAACGGCGTTGCGGAACGCCGCAATCGCACCATTGTTGAACGCATTCGTGCCCTCTTACATGCCAGCGGTCTTCCAAAGAAGTTGTGGGGTGAGGCAGCACGTCACGTTGTATGGCTGATGAACCGAACCCCTACAAAGGCCGTGGAGGGCAAGACACCGTATGAAGCTGCCTTCGGTAAGAAGCCGGATTTGAGTGGGGTGCATGAGTGGGGTGAGAAATGCTGGATCCGCGTCGAGAAGGGCAATAAGCTTGGAGGTCGTGTCCGCGAGGGTCGTTGGATTGGTGTGGATGACGACAGCAAGGGATACCGGATTTATTGGCCAGACACGAAGACGGTCACGGTCGAGCGCAATGTTTATTTTGACCCTACAAACGTGTCAGTTGATCGTATCGAGGGGGAGGATTGGGAATTTGTCGAAACGACAACTGATGGACTTACCTCTGCATCATCATCCTCTTCCCCTGCCGTTGTGACACCATCTGCCCCATCTGAATCAACCTCGACTCCATCTATTGCCGAAAGCGAACCTGAGGAGGAGGAACCCCGTGCAAAGCGCACTCGCAAACCCAGCCAACGTGTGCTCGACATACTTGCTGGGCGCACTGTGAACTCCTCTCGTCCATCTGACCCCCTTGTTGCGCCTGGCGTGCAAGTGCCGCCTATCGTTGAACGGCCTCGTGAGCTTGAGGGGGAGGGAACTGCAGATTGGATGATGGCCGTCGACCTCGAGGAGTATGGTATGGCAGCTGAGATGAGTGAGGCGGAGGGCTTAGAGCCTCAGAGTCTTGCAGAAGCGAAGCGAGGCCCTGACTGGTTGTTTTGGGAGAAGGCGATCTTCGAGGAGTTGAAAACATTGGAGGAAGCTGGTACTTGGGAGCTTGTGGATCTTCCTGCTGGTGCTAACTTGGTTGGGTCAAAGTGGGTTTTTCGGGTGAAGAAAGATGCAGCTGGACAGGTTGTACGCTTCAAAGCGCGTTTGGTTGCTCAAGGATTCTCGCAGGTGCCGGGTGTCGATTATTTCGATACGTTTGCGCCAGTTGCGAAGTTGGCGTCGATCCGGACAGTTCTCGCAATGGCCGCCAACCTGGACTTCGAGCTTCATCAGATTGACATCAAGGGTGCATACCTCAATGGTGAACTCACCAAGGACGAAAACATCTTCATGAAACAACCCCCTGGCTATCCTGCACCAAACTCCTCTGGAAAAGTCTGCCACCTCTTGAAAACCTTGTACGGCTTGAAGCAATCGGGTCGTCGTTGGTACCAAAGGCTGGTGGAGATCATGACGGGACACTTGGGATTTGTTCGAAGCGACGTTGACCAGGCTGTGTTCTTTCGTCACGGAAGTCACAACAGTCACGCCATCATCGTCGTCGTTCACGTCGATGACTGCACCATTGCTGCCTCTTCCATTGCCCTTATCGTCGCTTTCAAACGTCAGATCGCCCAGCATGTCGAAATCACGGACCTCGGAGAGCTCCATTGGCTCCTAGGCATTGAAATCAAGCGCGACCGTGAACGTCGCACCATTCACCTCTCTCAATGTTCCTATATCGAGTCCATCATCGCGCGCTACAATTTTCAAGATTTGAAGCCCGTCTCGACGCCCATGGAAACCAGCACCCGACTTTCCACATCCCAGGCTCCAGCTACCACCCTCGAAATCGCCAAGATGCGAGACATTCCATACCTTGAAGCAGTCGGCTCCCTCATGTATGCATCCCTCGGCACTCGTCCTGACATTTCGTTTGCAGTTCAAACAGTTTCTCGGTTCTCCAAGAACCCTGGTCTCGCGCATTGGGATGCGGTCAAGCGGATCTTCCGCTATTTGAAGGGAACAATGGACCTCTGGTTGACTTATGGCACGGTGAAGGACAAGTTAGTTGGTTATGCTGATGCGGATGGGAGCATGGCTGAGGATAGGCATGCAATTTCCGGGTACGCCTTCATGCTTTACGGGGGAGCCGTTTCTTGGAGCGCTAAACGGCAGGAGATTGTCTCCCTCTCTACCACCGAGAGCGAGTATGTCGCCGTTACTCACGCAGCAAAGGAAGCCTTGTGGCTCCGTTCCCTCCTCTCGCAAGTTTTCCCTGGCAAGCTCGACCCTACCACCCTTTTTTCGGACAACCAATCCGCCATCGCGCTCAGCAAAGATCACCAGTATCACGCTCGTACAAAACACATCGACATTCGTTTCCACTTTATACGTTATATCATTGAAGATGGTTCCATTCGGCTCGTTTTCTGCCCCACCGACGATATGGTTGCAGATACACTCACCAAGGCCCTTCCATCCGCCAAAGTCAAACACTTTGCATCGCAACTCGGACTTTCGGCGCCTTGAGGGGGAGTGTTAGAATTTGCAAGGCGACAACGTCCTCGTTATACCCCCTTACACGTTCGTTCCCCCTTTTTACACTTTACAAATCCTTTGTCTCGTCCCCTATCCGAATTCCCTCACGTTCGCCGTATTTCATATTCTTAGTAGTTACTCCACGCGGACTCTCGCGAACGTTTATTATTCTCGTAGACTATATATACCAGACTCTACATACTGACACCTCAGTCGTTTGCCTTACGCGCACAAACACTGAGGTGATTACTCTTACTTACTCTTTTCTTTTCACCTTACTGATTAACCGTTAGTTTATCTTACGCTCGTTTAGGTGAATACACAGTCGTTTGCCTTACGCGCACAAACACTGAGTTTATCTTACGCTCGTTTAGTATTTCTACATTCTTTTCGAGACGCCTGTTGTTTTTCACCTTCTTTGTGAGATGCAGCAGTGAGGGAATGTTATTTTCATTGGCAAAAAAGATTGTGCCTGATACAACCCAAATCGGCGCGTAAATAAAGACAAACAAGCGGACTACTTCCGACCCTACGCTCGCTTGGGGCGAAAACGAAAACGATATCGCTGTACACTGGGCGAGATCAAGCGACAAACAATGAGCGAGACTCGGCGAAAGCTGGTTATCGTCGGTGATGGATGCGCTGGCAAGGTGATCCTCTGGATCCTCCGGGCCACGGATGCAGTGATCGATTTGAATTTTACTCCGTAGACATCCTTGGTAATCCTATTCACGACTGGAGTGGTATATCAGGTATGAATATCGAATTTACATGTCTTCAAAGGAAATATCTCAACTCAACATCATAAATAGGCATATGTTGGTACCATATTTGAGAATTATGTCGCTGATGTCGAGGTGGATGGAAAACTTGTCGAATTAGCCATCTGGGACACAGCCGGGCCTGAGGATCACGATGAGCTCCGTCGTGGGAGCTACCCCGGCACACATGTCGTTGTCATATGCTTCGACATCAGCAATCCCCATTCACTGGACAACGTTGAAGAGAAGGTGCGAAGCAGGTTCTTTAACATGATGTCCTCGTTTATTGATTGCATATACTTCATCGTGTATATGGTGGCAGTGGATTGCGGAAGTGAATCACTTCTGTCCAGGAATTCCTATCATACTAGTAGGCTCTAAAATTGAGCTCAGGGACGATCCACGAACCATTGAAAAGCTTCGGAAGTCACGGTATTGGCACCAGCATCCAGTCACTTATGAGGAGGTGAGTGTAATATTAATTCTAACAGCAAATGATAATCAAATGCGTCTTCATGTTAGGGGTTGGAAGTTTCGAAGAGGATACAAGCACAGCATTATGTCGAATGCTCCGGAAGAACTGGAGAGGGTCTACGTGATTTGTTTCAAATCGCAACACGTGAAGCACTTCGTCCGCGGCTGAAACCTGTTGAACCTGTGAAACCCTCGAGAGGGTTTAACCTGTTCAGATACCGATCCAAGACTGCACCTAAAGAGATTGAACAAGACACGGAATCCCCATCAGCTCCCCCCCTAGATGCTGCTGAAGAGAAAGAGTGGAAGAGATTATTGATTGCAGCTACTGCTGCCGCACCACAGGGTCTTAGGAAATTTAGATTATTAATCATAGGGAAGACAGGCTGCGGCAAAACAACGATTTTGAGCAAGGCATATACCCCGATTTCCTTTTGAAACCCGTATAAATTCACTAACTTGTTCCAGGTGTGCGGGGGTAATATGGTAAGAAAAACCCAAATATATTAACTCTACACTATATGCCGCACTTTTTAGGTGGATCGCCCCAGTAAAACGGTCAGTGAAATTTACCCAGATTTCTGAAAAAGAGTTGAACCACTATGCAGAGAGGTTCTCACGATATCGAAAAAGAAATCGAGTTTGAAGGGAACAACAGAATCATCGCTCACGATTCTGAGGGCTTCGAAGCAGGAAAACAGAAGGAAGTGGATGTTGTCAGGAAGTTTATTGACAGAAAATCTCAGGAAACAGATATAAATCAAAGGTTGCATTTGGTGTGGTTCGTCTTGCTTCCTTTTCTACTTGTGGTCAACCTGCTCATATGAGTTCATCGCAGGTACTGCATGGAGATGAACTCACGGCCCATTCAACAGGCGGAAAAGGATTTTTTTTCGACACCTTTACAAGGTATATTTCTGTGAATGGGTATCTTGCTTCAAACTGATTCCCCACGAAGTTCCTGTTGTAGCTATTGTGACCAAGTTCGACACATTTCTTCAAGATGTGCAGCAAAGATTAGAAGAATCCGCTGAAGAGGAAGATCAGGAGGTTGACGACGACGACGTCGAGAAGCTTGCCGAAATACAGGCTGATATGCAATTTGAGCAGCACTACAAAGGGCCTTTAAACGATATGAAGCACCCTCCGAAAGCGGTCGTGACCTTATCTAAAGGTGAGATACTCTTTCTGTCCATTCCGGCGATGATTAATAGGAATCATAGTGCATGAGTCTTCCCCGGACGACAGCCGCTTAGCCAGATTGATCAGTGAAACTCTGAAAGTGCTAGAACTTACCGAAACAGAACTGCAAAGCGAAGAGCGGGACATTTACGACCTCAGCACCTTCTTTGCGACCGCTCAGAATGCTGATACGAAGGTTAAGCTTACAACCTCGGCTTCGTGCGTTTTTATTCTATTTGCCCATGTTGCACCGGCATTTAATATTTGTCCATTACTTCCACAGAGATGGGTTAAATTGTTAAATGCTTAGTTGAAAGCAAAGAATCCCAACTAAAACTCGTTTTTTAAGGGAATTTTGACAAGGACCATTCCATGCCCATGTTCCGTGGCGGACCTTTTATCAAGACATGGGAAACATATTGGACTCACCCGAAGTCTGGATCCCAAGCACCTGCGACGGTGAGTGTTTGATGAAGTCTCTGCTACTCAGTTAGTAGGTTCATCGGCACTTCTAGCTTAGCCTTGTTCGCATTTTGGAGAAGCATCTGGACAATAGCCAACATTACATAGGAGATCCAAAAATTTCAGACTCTTCTGAAGTGAAAGATGGCAATCCCGATCTATTGAGGTTCTGCAAGTGGGAGCAGCGTGTAGCAGGTAAGCGAACATGTTTCCAAATTTGGTGACAGCTGATTATGTCGACTTTGTTCAAGACACTACACTCATCATGGAGAAGATTCGTGTTTTCGATATCAAGGATGAGAAGACGCTCAAAGCATTGATCAAGTGGTATAGCCAGCGAAGCGATACCGTCATGTACGTTCGAAAGGAAGTTATGCGACTTTATCAGCAAAGAAAGTCGGAGAACTATCAAGTTCCGAAGCAGTGGTCCCGGAGCGTTGCGCAACCCCTAGTCGACATAGTCTGCAGTCGGCCAGTGGAAGTTCCAGGCTGATTCAAGTTGGAGCAATTTATTATGACTGTTTTCTTTCTATGTTTTCTGGGAAATTATTTTTCGTCGAAACCCGTGGTATTTCCTTACTGTAATCTAGGAATTTGAAAAGAGAAATTAAATGCAGCTTCTCCAGCGTGGACAGGAGGATATTTCTGATTGAACCTGCCAGCAGGCGAGTGAGCGGTGGCTCATCTATAGTCGTGCGTTGGGTGTGTAACTCAAGCTTTGGACAGTGTTCATTGGACTTGAGTAAACACACGATCAAGTATGATCATGACGTCACGGCAAACTGGTATCTGCAAATTGCGTTGGCTTCTACGTCTTCGCTCGACGCTTGGACGATCTCCCTCCTGTGAACACCAACAAGGAGGGCATGAAAAATGTGCATGTTCATTTATGTGGAGACGCGTGATGTGAAGAGTAACGAGTGTATAGGAGTGTATGTCGATAGCTATTGGTAGCGTGAATCGTAACGCGTAAAGGCGGGAATGAAACGTCGAGGTGTCCGTGAAATAAATAGTAACTAGTCCATAGTATAAACGGCGTTCAAAGCGGCGTAGTCAGATCGTCTGTCAAGTGACAAAAATGGGGTGACGGGAGGGTGGTATGCAGGTAATGGACGCCGTCGTCGGTGCATGGCTCGATATTGCACTTCTGTCTGATCAACGACGTGGTGGACAGGCGACCCCGCGCCTCGGACAGCGGCGGGCGGTTGGCTCGAAATCGGCACGTCTAATTCTCGTGCCACTGGAATGGTGAATCCCAGTACGACAGTGGATGTCGAAGACACGGCGAGAAGGAGCCGGGCGTATATTCACTGGCAGCGCATGGCGAGCGAGATGTACTACATAGCAGCCTAGGATGAGATTAGTCGTTCACCTCTTTATCTGAGACGAACTTACGATGCGAGATTGATAAAGGGGAAAACGTAAAAGTGTATGTATGGGGACGTTGACGTTATATCTGCTTGCGAGCGGCGATTAGATGGTGTTGGTAGAAGTCTAAGTGGTGAGTACAGCCTAAGAATAATTTCAACGCAGGCGTTTACACGCCGACGAAGGAATTTGAAATTGTTGCACGTAAATCTCGAGAAAACAAAAAAAAAAAGAAGGAAGTTGAAAGTTGCACCGCAGTCAGTCCGGTCGACTCGGAGAAGGCTCGGCCCTGTTCGAATTGCCGAACCGGTTTATTTACCACAACATCACTTCTCTCCTCCTCCGCAACCCTACTTGACGCCTCTAACTTGGACCCTGCCAACCGTCAGACAATCCTGGAACGAGCCCGAGGCCTCTTCCACGATTCTGACTCATGGCCAGCCCAACGATCCCTATATTACGTCGGCGTCTTACCAGCATTCATGACAACGGAGTCACAAAGAGAATTCACAATAACCACCACATTACGCACCCGCTTGGCAAATGACTGGCACACAACCTCCATCAGACTTGCCGCGAGAATTTGGAGCGAAGCCCGAAGACACTCCCGGATGTTACTTGCGCCACCCAGACCGCCACCAAAATCAATATCTTTACCACGTCACTTTCATTACTTCTTCTTACTCCTCCCTCCATATCTCCTTCCAATAGCTTTCCCTTCTCTACACTCTACTTTACGAGCTGACGAGGTAACTTGTTTACCTGAGTTATTATGTAACGTAGTCAGCCTGAATATATTACCATTACCATTGCTACATAGTTCTCCTCCTCCCACTATGACAAAACACAGCAAAAACAATACTGCATCCTCCATCTTCAGCTACGCAGAGTATAAGAAGCTGGACTATGGCACGAAACGCGTACGTTTTCCCTCTTTCCCTCTTATTATCAGCTAACACAATGGGCAGCAACGTCTAGGCAACGAATCAATGCGTCGTTTCGACGCATGTGCACTATGCCTCAACCGCGCTCGGGAGCCACTAGCTTGCACCGAGGGCCATTTATTCTGTAAAGAATGCGTATACACCGATCTTCGTACGTACATCCACATCCACATCTCGCATATCGAATGGTAACTAACTTGGTATGGGATAGTGACGCAGAAAAAGGACATAAAACGACAAAAGGAACGATTGGACGCTATGAAGAAGGAAGCGGAGGAGGAAAGGACACGCGTTCGAGCGGCTGCGCGTGAACGTGTTTTGCTGGAGTTTGAGAAGGGGCAGTTGGGGTTAGCTGGGGGTCCGACGGTAGCTGGTACCAAGTCTGGTTCGTCTGGTTCCGCTGTAGGGAGTGAATCAGTGGACGAGAGTAAGCCATCTCCTTCTAATCTCCACGCTTTATTCAAAACACCCACAAAGACAGAGGCACCAAACGCAAATTCGAATTCTCCTCATCAACCGTCGAGTCCCTCGCGCACGAAGCAGAAGAAGCAGCCGTAGCGCAGATCGAAAAAGAACAAGCAGAGGCGCTGAAGCATAAACTACCCGACTTTTGGCTCCCCTCGTTGACGCCTACGTTTACGTCCAATGGGCCACCGCAGTCGTTGATGGATATTAAGGTCCAGACGACGTGTAGGGGCGGGAGTCCGGCGCATCCTATTGCGTGAGTTTTCCTTTTTCTTTCTTTGGAGTCGTTTCTTATTCTTGTGTGTGTGATGTAGATTGAAGAACCTGATCCCCGTCAAATTCACGTTCTACTCCTCCTCGGGTGGCACCTCCCAATCAACCGAATCCACATCAGAGTCAAAAGTGAAGAAAGAAGAACCAGAACCAATGTGTCCGTCGTGTAAGAAGCATCTGTCGAACAGCTCGATTATGTTCTGTACGTCCTTCTCGCTCCTCCTTCATTCCACAATGGCTAATACTATGTACACAGTGATGAAACCCTGCGCCCACGTAACCTGCAAAACATGCACAGACTCGCTCGTGCGTCCTGCTAAACAGTGTATAGTGTGTGATACGCAGCTTAAGGAGAAGGATGTTATTGAGCTTAAGCGGGAAGGTTCGTTTCTTTTTGTTCTTTATTGACACTCTCCTTCATCCACGTTTTCTTTCTTTATCCATCTTTTTCTTCTTCATCAGCCTTTTCCCGCTTGATATCCTTTTGGTTCTCGGTTTTTGGGTGTGGAATTTTATGGATCTTGTGTGGGGTTTGGCGGTTCTTATCTGGGCTCACGGCTCGGATGTATGATCCACGCTTCTTTTGTGGGGGCTCATGACCTCTTATGCGTGGATCCACGGCTCTTATGTTCGGATACACGACCACATATGTGTGGATTGACGACTCTTATGTGTGGGCTCACGGCTCTCATGTGTGGATTGGTGATTCTTTTGTGTGGATTCGCGCCTCTGATGTGGGCTCCCGGCTCTTATGGGTGGATACATGACCCTTACGTGTGAATTCACGATTTTTATGTGTGGGCTCACACCTTTTATATATGCCTCCACGACTTTTACGAGTGGGCTAGCGACTCTGATGTGTGGGCTCACGACTCTTATGCGTTTATTCGCGATTCTTATGCGTGACTCCATGACTTAAATGTGAATCTTCGTTGTTCTTGTGTACTGACGAATTTCGCTTGTAGGCACGGGCTTCGCAGGTGGCGGAATGGCAGAGACTTCGAGGGCTGGGATCGCATTCCAGGGGTAGGTTTCTTTGGCGGTCCAGCTTTTTGGATACCCTTTCTTTGTATCTGTGTTCTCAGGGGCATGGCTAGCGAATAGAACAAGATTACGCTGAATGCACCGCTTTTCTCTGAGCCTTTGCAAGGTCGAACCAACCTATCAGCCGCCAACCATCGCAGGTGGCGGAGCCAACACACTCGACACGGGCTCTCCGACCTCAGCGGTCCCTAGGATACGGTGCGGCTTCCAAGTTCTGGCTGACTGTCCCACGGCTAGTTCACCCATGAGGATGAATGTATGCGCCAATGACCCGCATACGGCCCTTTGTTCTCCTGTCACGGCAAGTGTCAGAACATCGTTCAACCTATTGGCCACGGTTCAAGCTTATATGGCTCATGCACATGACTTACGAGTCGACCACTTCCACCAACCCCGGCCGCATATAGTCAATCTTCGGCTGCTTCGCTTTATGGTACAAGCTTCCAACAACCTAATTTGGCGCCCACGTAAGGTTGGGCTTCGTTTTTAAGGCTGCGCTTCAGAATTCCCAACACATGTCGAAACAGTGCAAATTCTTATAGCGGATCCGCAACCTTCAAACCATGTCACCACGAAATTGAAAAGGTTGATTTCACAATTCCCTTGCACTAAAGTGGCTGTCGCACTGTGCAACCTGCCTTGCGAGGATGAACGATCTGCTCTGCCGCCTACATGCTCTTAGTAGATGAAGAGAGAGTTGGCGTCAGCAACATTCCTTCAGACCAAGTACCCGCTCTTTCATGCCGCCCCATACCAAACCGGAAACTTCGCGGAAATGTGCTAAACAAACTCGGCGGCCTGCCTCATTTCACACAACGTGGGCAGGCAGTTACGTTCAAATACAACCTTAATCATGCTTAACTCATTATCGCAATCTCTCACAGCGTATCGGTTATAATTCCAGAAGAATGCCGTTCACCAAGGTTACACATCGACCTCTCCACATCGTTCACCTGCTTATTCGTCGAAATGTCAAGGAAATCCCTCAACATCACCGTGGGGGTATTCACCGTGTTCATCCTTGCCCATCCAATTTTCGGCAGTGTTACATCAGCAGTCTGCGGATGGAGTGGCACGGCCCCATTCTGTAGCGGAGGGTGTTCATCCGGGCAAACCCAACTTCCTTCCAACTCACAGAAATGTGGTACAGGCTCATGCTGCTGGACTGGTTCAAAGGCGTTATGTTGTACCCTTCCGAGATGCCCTTCCGGTTTTGAATGGGTTGGATCAAATCTCGTTTCTCAGTTTTCTCCTTTCAATTGACGAATCTGTCTTTCAGGCAATAAATCAGGTCGGGGTTGACCCTTGCTTTCTTGCTTCACAGATATCCGAGGCGTGTGCACCTACCAATCGTATGTCTTGTAATTCATGAACTGGCTCGAAGCTGATTGCCTTTGTTATAAGAACTTGAGATTTTGATTAGTAACGGAAATTCATACGCCCCTCCCTCAGCGAGCGACGCGACGCCTTGTACATGCTCATCTCCCCTTTACTTTCTCGCATCTGCTTGCGCGTTTTGTCAAGGGGGAACATACGTCGAGTAAGATCCTTTTATCGACAACTTTCCCCAAAGATCATGCCAATGTGACTCTTTTAGCTGGACAACATGGTCTGCGGCATGTACCACAATCGTTACTTCCGCTTCAGGGTATGTCTCTCAGTTATCACCTCCTTAGTAAAGGTCACTAACAATAGCAGTTTGATAGCTTCTGCCTCTGGCATACCAGGTCGGGTGCAAGTTTTGACGTTGCAGTTTGATATTCTGACTTGATTCTTGATTCCTTCACCACCTAGACCTTCCGCCATGGTCGTTGTTAAATGTCACAGTAATTCACATTCTGAGCTCGACACCTCCGGAACTACTTCATTGATTCATTTTATTCTAGGCTCAACCCTCTTTCAATGCCACAATTGCTCAAGATGTGGCAGAGGGGATTTCTGTGCCTGCGATTTCCACTTCTACGATCATGACGACCCAAACACTAGCAAGCTCTTCCGTCATGACGACCGAAACACCGAGCCCTTCACAGTTGAACAACTTCAAGTACTCAACGAACAGTAAATCCACTATAGGCGCTGCAGTTGGAGCTACCCTTGGGGGGATTGCCCTGTTGGCATTCCTTGCAGTTTGGCTGAATCGGCGCAGGAGAACTAGTCCCAGGGCACGCTCTTTCAAGCAACCACAGGTTCCTGACCGGGGCTCCAGCTTTCGTACTCATGTCAACGAAAGGCCTATGACTTTAAGTGAATTTGGAGATGGCCGTGGAAGTTCCATGCAGGACATGGACACATAGTGGGGAGTGCATATTCATGCGTTTGCATGTCTCTCTGCTACCTACCACAAATGAAGGTCTATTGTCGAATTGCCGAAATCCTCCACGCAGCCTTTGAAACGGTTTCGGTACATAGGGCTCTGTGTATGAGCATTCAGAAGTAGAATGCTGGTTACTATTGGTACAAGGAGGTCGACTCGGAAAAGCACATCATTACAATAAATTACTTTACTTTCCAACCCTCAAGTCAATGTCAAACAGGCGAAACAGCCTGCCACGGACTCCCAGACCTCGCGCCCATATCTAAGAAGTCCCCACCCCGGCCCAAACCCTCATTCACCGCAGGCCTATACCGGTTGGGCTCCAACTTGTTCACTAAAGGGACAGAGTTCAGCTTCGTCTGCGAAGTGTCCAAGGGTGTTCCGGGGTCCACCGACGTTTTGTGGGAGAGTGAGTGTGGCAACGGAGAATGCGGCAGATGCGGCGACTCCGAGACGGCATATGGATGAGAATGGGGTGAGATTGGTAGTGGACTGATCGCCGATATGTCCACGATGTCTGTAGTATCCTGCGGCAGGACTTTCCGTTCAAGCGACTTGCTCCAGTGACCGACTTGAGTGGCACTGTCGTTGCTGGTCATACCACCTGGCTTGTAGTTATACTGTATGGCTTTTGATCCGAACCCTGATCCAGTGGTGGACTTGGTCCCACCCGCGCCTCGAAGGTTGAGAAGGAGTCGGCAGGAAAGTACGACTTCGAAGACTAGTGTTGGGCTTGGGAAAGTGTTAAATGATCGTTGAAGCCATAGAGGGCAAAAAGAGGCGTACGTCAAATTCACAGCTCTCAACCCCTGGGGTGCGCTAGTGAGAATACCGAGATTCACAAGGTTCATGGAGAAGATGGCGAAGAAGTAGAGCACCCCATCTCGCCAGATGATATCAAACAGCGCCGTGTTCACCTCTCGCCTCCAGTATTCGTAGGCTTTGTATGCTGTCAACCTACATCACCAGCTCAACTCATTGACACAAAGATTCCGGGGAGAGGTCGAAGGACGTACAGGAACGTGAGAGCATCGTAGAAGAGGGGAATAGACTGTGAGTGGCGCCAGTGAGATCGGTAGCATACTGATTAAACGGAAGCAACACACCCAGAAAGTGAGTAACCATGATTGTGGACCCATGACTGCCCCACAGGGCGGCCTCTGGCCCGCTGGCACAGTGGACGGGGGAGGAGGGTGCGTTGTGCTCACGGATATGCCGCCGACCACCAGCTCTCCAACGATGATGACGGCGAGGAGGGCGCCAATAATCCGGCTTTTGTTGTATATCTGGGGCGGGTTGGGCTAATTGGCAGTGAGGGGAGAGGGAGGTAGACATACGGCGAAGACTCGAGTTCCAAGGATCATCTGAGAGAGAACGGTAGATAGGAGGGCGCCGACTGGTTCGAAGTAGAACACGTCTATTTGGGGGCTTGAGTGAAGAGGGAGAGTGTATGAGGGGTTCGACTAACGTTTGCAAGCCCCCGGTCCCCAGGCGTCGGCGACTAGTGATACGACGATACACAATCTGAAATATCAAACTCGACAAAGATGCATATAAGATTCTATGGAATACCCACTGTACCAGCCCGAAATAACGATTCGCTAAAAGCAGCAGAGGTCAGAGGTTACCCGATCTATGCAGTTCGAGGAAGTACCGACCAAGGTACAACCAGCTTATCGGCTACATGGAGCATGATCAGCAACGGGTATGAAGCCAACATCATGATGGACATACGGTGAAGGGTCTCCTCCAAATGCGCGAGTACTCTTGAGGAAGGCACAGAAGCCACTCCCATCCAAACACGCAAAACCTATAGCGTACTTGTTTGAAGAGTCCCAGGAGGGAGGGGGAAGTGCCACTTACGAGCCAACTGCCCAGATAAGTACAGCCTGGCCTTGCTTTTGCTTCACAAGTACCGAATGCGGGATGGCAGGCGTGGTGCTTGCTGAAGGTCCTTTGGTCGACATACTCGGGAGGGAGGGGGCACTAGAAGCCGATTGAGATCCTTCATGTTTTATATTACAGCGGCGGAATGTGGGTCATACGACCTATCTGAGCGTCTTCAACTGATAGTCATTAGTGAGGCTATGTTTGCATACCATGTTCAATCAGTAAAGTGATAAGTACCGATCAGCGAAAGAGTGCTGAAGCGCCATGTGTGTTGTACCTGAGGGGGGGTGGGACTCGTGTTTAGTGGCTGGGTTCAATGGGCGAGACGGGGATTCGGAGCGAGGGCAACAGTGGTTGGAAACATCAAGACAGCGACCCACACGGGTGAGTTTCAAGTGGTAAATGAGGTGGGAAGCTTCCCACTAGGAACAGCTGTTTGACATTGACAGGCATATTTGACGCCCATGGGCCAGGCCAAAACAACAAAAGGCTCTACTCGAGTAGTTGTCGGAGCTCGGCTTTAAGCCCGCTGTAAATCCTCCCAGAATTTTTGAACTCAACGGCCGAATTTCCGGACATGACATCAGAGCTGGCTAAAATGTCTGTTAGGAGAATGACCATGTAAAATCGGAGGAAGATGCCGTACCCGAAGTGCTTCTATGTATGTCATCTATAAAAGGTGACTTGGGAGCGAATGACTCGATGCGCAGGTCAGTGAATTGATTCTTATCTCCAGAGTCTGCCTGCGACATCAGAAATAGGACGAACACTGAGAAATCAAAATTACAAATGCGGTACGAAATGGGTCCATTGGATTGCGTCGTATGCACTGGGAGAAAGGGCCCTCAAAGTCAAAAAGGCTTGGACCAACAGGATGAGTCGAGAAACCACATAGATCATGACGACGATGAATGTTGCAAGGTCTACGAACAACCTAACCGCCTGACCTACTGAAGACATCTTCAAATCATGACTGTAACCAAAATTAAGTAAGAAGAAAAGAGCAAGCATGATGAAAGGAATGGAAGTGATAGCCAAAGAAGCTATACGCCATATTGTTCTCTCCACGACGGTTGGAAACGAGAATGACCAGGCAATACAGTGGATCCCACCAAAGATCGTCGCGAGAGTTGATGAGGTGAACCCCATTGCAAGGCTCTCCGTTGGCGTAACCTCCCTGGCGTGGAAAGTTGGTACCCTTCTCGCCCCTGGCTTGACAGAAGTAGCTTCCCCGGAGCCAATCATGTCGCTCATCGGACGAACGAAAGCGGAGAAGACAACGAAACGGACGGCGCCTGCTACGCGCTTGATGGCGCGCGAAAGACTAGACATCTGCCCAGCCGACCCTTGTGGTGGCGGCCAGTGGTCTTGAACGTGGATCGATCCCGCCAGGGTATCATTGGATGGTTGTGAGAGCATTGCATCCCTTCTCGTCTCCTCGGGCGTTCTTGCGAAATCCGTCGAAAATCTGCTCTTTCCAGGTACCCCGCTGACATTTTCCACTTCCACCATTTCAACGAACTTGCTCGCCTCGCCATGATCTACCACTTGACCACGGAGGAGATGAGATGGCGAGGGTAGTTTCCAGTGGACGGTAACAGGGCATTGTACATCAAGCGGTTTGTTCCACCACAAAAAGTACAAGACGCCGTTTAAAACAGCGAAACCCAGGGTGACGAGCTCCAATTCCGTGATGACCATGCCTTCTATTGCCCGCGCTACACACTGAACGACAAACCACGAGGTCTGGAGAACGACCAAACCCTTTGAAAGGCCATCACCTTTGCTTTTGTCCTCAATTTGTCTCTTGGTGATGTCGGGGAAGTCGATGTTTCCGCGGCTATAAAGAAGCACCATTTCTTCCAAAGTAAGCGGAGAAACCTCCCTTCCATCCCAGCAAAGCATGAAACCCCCCATTTGGATAAAAAATCCGTGAGTCATCGACCAATTCCGTACTGAGAGGAAAAACATATTCGGTTCAGTACCACTTACTCATAAACAAGCTATACACACCTCTATATCTCTTCGCCACCCGACGGGCGAAACACCATTGCCTCATTGCCCAAATAATAACGAGCTCAGGTGCAATTACAGCACAGAGCATAATTTTAAAACGTCTCGCTGAGACAGCCCACCGTCGATCGTGGGACGACGGTATGTTGGGGTGTACGGAGACCCAGGTACACGCGAGGATAGTAATGAGACACCCCCAGACAATATCCCAAAGACTCCTTTGGTCAGTTGGTCCAGCTGAGGTGGGAGCTGGACTGAAATCATCTCGACCACGGTTGAGAAGAGGTCGAGACACGGCGGCATCGGACATGGCGAGGATAATGAGGCTTGACATTGGCGCGAAGTAGAAGCCGTTGGCCTAGCACTACTAGCATCGGCTGAGAATGAACCCACAGAGAATCAGAGCCGCACTGGACTGCATTTGACATCGTCAGGGGGTTTTGACCAAGTTTTGACAGCGTAGTGTTTGGGCACTGTCACGGTTGGCATTGCCAAGCAATTTGGGATGACCAAATACTTAACCTGGTCAGTGCTAGTCTCGTTCCCATCCGTTGTGGTGGTCGGCCCGACGGACCGTCGGAGATTCAAAATACACTGCAGAAAGACCGTGTTGTTCGTCGTGTGTTTTCACACTCCGACGGTCCGCCGGGCCGTACACTCTATAGCGGATGGGGACGAGACTAGTCAGTGCCAGTGGAACCAAATTCGAAATCACATTTATCTCACTCACTCAAGGGGTATATTTTTCCAAGCACTGTGAGCCGAGATTTCGATTATCGAATCATTCTTTTTGTCATTGGACCAAGCGTACTTCAGATAGATAGATTTCTTCCGGAGCGGTCCCAATATTAAGAGGAAGGGTCTTCCACCGTGCGCCGATCATGCCACAACAGACCCAGGCTCTGGGAGAAACACATCTTTGGAAGTAAGAAGGGGAGCTGGATGTCGTATTTTTCCAAACTCTATGCTGCACCTACTAGGTCCTTTACAAAATCCTTCCATAAATCATCTCAGCTGATATCAATGGGTCCAATGAAAAACGATACTCAAAAGTAAGACAGAAAAAGAAATCGTGAGTCTGTTGCTAATAAAATCATAATGGATCCCCACTTGTTGCATGATTGGTTCAAGACCTAGCCCGGAACTTCCACCGGCCGATTGCAAACTAGGTCGATCAAGGGCTGCGCGACACTAAGAGACCAGTGGTTTGGAATTTCGTATTTCTCCAAATTTCTTTGTCGATAAAGTCGCATAACTCCCTCCCGCACATATGTGACAGTACGACTTCGCTGGCTATACCACTTTATCAAAGCTTCAAGCGTCTTCTCGTCTTTAATGTTGAAAATATAAATCTTCTCCATGATGAGTGTCGTATCTTGAAATACAAGTCAAAGCAATAAGACCCAGCAAATTTGGAATTATGTCCACCTACCTGCTACCCGCTGCTCCCATTTACAGAATCGCAGTAAGTCTGGATTGCCACCTTTCACCTCCAAAAAATCCGAAGATCTTTGATCTCCTATGTAATGTGGGCTGTCATCCAAGTGCTTCTCCAAGAGGCGAATAAGCTTAATAGGTAAAACAGGATTGTGAGCTTCACTGCACGTTGAGACACCATAAAGTACCCACCTTTGCCGTAAGCGCTTGAGATCCAGACGTCGGGTCAGTCCAAAATGTTTCCCATGTCTTGATGAAGGGTCCACCGCGGAACATCGGTTTAGAATGGTCTCTGTCACAGTTCCCTAAGGTCCTGCTTATTAGTTGGGGTTTACTACCCTTCGACAATGAAAGAATTAACAATTAAGTCCATTTCTGAAAAAGGTACGTTTGAAAATCAGCGTAGATTTTCAAGGTAAACTCACGAAGCTGAGGTCGTAAGCTTGATCTTAGTGTCAGCATTTTGAGCCGTGGCAAAAAAGGTGCTGAGGTCGTAAACATCCCGCTCTTTGCGCTTCAAGTCCTCTTCCGTGAGGTCAAGAACTTTCAGAGTTTCTTTGATCAATTGGGCTAAGCGGCTGTCATCTGGAGAAGACTTGTGCACTATAGGTTTCCATTATACATTTCCACGATGAACGAAAGAAACACCTTACCTTCAGATAGAGTCACGACCGCCTTTGGCGGATGCTTCATATCGATTAACGGCTTTTTGTAGTGCTGCTCAAATTGCACATTAGCCTGTACCGTAGCAAGCCTCTCAACCTCATCATCATCGATTTCTTGATCTTCTTCCTCAGCGCGTTCTTCTATTTTTTGCTGCGCGTCTTGAAGAAATGTGTCAAATTTCGTCACAATAGCTACAACGGGAACTGCAAGAGGCATCGGTTTCAATCAAGATACCCAGTTATAAAATATACCTTGTGAGGGCGTTGAAAAGAAATCTTCTTCCGCTTGTTGAATCGGTCGCGAGTTCATCTCCATGCAGTACCTGCGATGCATTCAACCGTGATTGCACGAAACTAGAAGAGAAAAGACAACAAACCACACCAAATGCAACCGTTGATTTATATCTCTCTCCTTGGATCTTCTATCGATGAACTTCCTGACGACGTCGACTTCGTTTTGTTTCCCCGCTTCAAAGCCCTCAGAATCGTGAGCAACAATTTTGCCGTTCCCCTCGAATTCAATCTCCTTCTCAATGTTGTGAAGACCTCTCTGGACAATATTGTTTTATGTAGGAGCTGAAGATTGAGGATTACTGCGCTTACCGTGATACTAGGGCGATCCACCTTGAAAAGAAAAAATATCGGCTGAAATTGATAGAGCTTACGTTACCCTTACCATATTCCCACCACATACCTAGAATAAATTCATCATTTCTCCAAGGCTCTTGAAAGGACTCTAGTACTTACCTTACTTAGAATCGTCGTTTTACCGCATCCCGTCTTCCCAATGATCAACAATCTAAACTTTCTAAGCGGCTGAGGAGCAGCAAAAGTAGCCGCAAGTAATAATTTCTTCAACTCTTGCTCTTCGACATCATCTAGCTGAGGAGCTGATTCGGATTTCACGTCCGATTCCCCACCTTTAAGTGGACCCTTCAATAGTCCTTTGAACGGTTTGAAACCTTTCAAAGGGTGTGAGGGTTTCGGGAGAGGGCGAAGTGCCTCGCGTGTTGCGCGTTCAAACACAAGATTGACACCTTCTTCAGTTTTTGTGGAGCATTCAACATAATGTTTTGCCTGTATCTTCCTAGAAACTTCCATTCCCTGACAATTAATTGATTAATATTTTCAGTAAAATAAGAATAACACCCACCTCATCATAAGTAACTGGGCGCTGGTGAGTCTTCCGAAGCTCCTCAATAGTACGCAGGTGATGTCTGAGTTCAACCTTGAAGCCTACGAGGATGATAGGGATTCTCGGGCAGAATTTCACCACTTCAGAAATCCACTGGCACGACGGCGACGTCAATAGTTTCAAGGACGGTGTGCATTCAATAGTCAAAATGCTCACCTTTTCTTGAACGTTATCCAGAGAATCGGGACTGTCAATCGCAAAACATATAAGAACGACGTGCGCGCGGGTATAACTTAAAGGACGGAGGTAATCGTAGTCCTCTGCGCCACTCGTATCCCAGATGGCCAATTGCACTTTTTTCCCGTCCACCTCAACCTCACAGACGAAGTTGTCAAATACTGTTGCCTGTGGTGCCTATCAATAAAGCTGAATTAATAGATTCCCATTCCTCGTATGGACAATACCCATACCAGCTCTACCACACCATAGCAAAACAATGTCGCCAAGGATGTCTGCATAAGATTCAAACACATCGTTATCTGATATTGACAGGTACTAGGCCCAGACTAAACCCACCTTACCACAAGCTCCATCACCGACCATGACCAGCTTTCGCCGAATCTCGCTCATTACTTGATCCCGCTCGCGCAGTTGCAATACTGATCACTTGTACGGCTGCTTCGGAAGCCACGGTGCCAAAAGGCAAGTATGCTATTTGTCTGTATTTACCGTACTCACTACTTAGTTGGTGTTGTTTGCCAGCGCGCTTTATGTTAGTCATTCTTGAGTCATTCTATCGCATTTGCCACTCACGATGAAGTCAATGAAGTGGCGCACGATTGAAAACCAAAGGCCTCTCAAACGAAAATGCTACATTCTGGATGATTGTCTGGAGAAAATCGTGGAAAATCTGGTCGAAAACGAACCACTGTGCTGGTTGAGGCCAAGTCGAGCCTTACAAATTTCGTCCGACATGGATGGAGCCACCTTGGCTATGTGCAATCTACGTGGTTTATTGGTGTGGATACCACCGGTTTGAATCACTCTGAAGACTTGCCAAAGCGGCTTCAAAAGCTCAGAAGATGAGACTCGACTCGACGTGGAATGAGTTCCTCAGGCTGCTTGAGGCAAAAGTCAGAAGAAATGCAATTGGACGGTGCGAGAGTAGGTGACTTAAGGAGGCTGTATATTTTACCACCGTCTTCAAGTTCAACCCACCTCCCTCCCCGCCCACTCCTGTCGCGCCTGTGGTTGCGGCCGCAGGATGCGGGATGTTACGAAGCCGTGCGGTTCGAATTCCTCTCAAGCCTTCTTGATAAAGTAGAACACGGGGTTCACCCGCTAAACACATGGGGATGTCTGAAATCAAATTCTCCTGGACGTTCTTGGGTCGCTGACACACTTGAACTGCACCGTTGAAGATCTATTGCCTGCATCCACTTCAGGTTTTACGAAGTAAGCCCAGTCATTTTGTTGCTGATTTATGAATCTCTGGATCTACAACTTACAGTTGGAGAGGTCAATATCGCCCTTCGTCCCATCGCAGGCGAATGGGAGAACATGCGACACCTTTCTCAATCGCCTTCCGTCAATTACACGTTTGTGTCTTAGCAGACTCATCCGATCATGCGAGAATGCCCAATCTCACCTTCATTTCATGCTTGACGACAGCTGACTACAATGTCATGGATAGTTTCCCGGATTCTCCTACGTTCAAGAGTCATGCTGTGCCTTTCCTTGCTACAGTCAACATTTAACTCCAACTTTGCGATGAGCACAATTTGAATGATGCCCTTCAAGCGGTTGCCATATCTCTGAGACTAATCGTCGACAAGCGCGCAGACTTTTTCTTATTTTTGACGAGGCATATACGTGATACTCGAACTACATCCCTCAATCATACCAGGAGTGTGGAAATACATGCAACTGATCTTCAATGCGGCGGGCATTCAGGCGATTGTTTTACCCCTTCCCTAGTCTGGACCATGTCACTTTGGGTTTCTGCCAGCTGCAGTACCAAATTAGACTTATCGGTCGAGGAGAGGCGTGTCAATAATTTCTTCTGAAAAGGTTGATTTGGGTGTGTTGCGAAAGATACCTGGTTTCAAGGCAAAGGGTCAGAATTTGTATTTGGTGATTTATTGACCTTTCCCGCAGAATTTCCAGCCTACATCGAGGAAATCGAAGAGGATAGCCAGTAAGTTGTTGATTCATCGCCGTCCTTTACAGCTGCACCGCGCCGTAGCAACAATAGTAGACGTAGGCAGGTGTCTTATTGTAACATTTGTAACAACCAAGAGGATACTTAGTTTTGTTTTGAAGAATCAATTCATTTTGTGTTTCTCTGAGTCTGCGTCCTGAGCTGGAATGGCCGAGTCGTTAAGGCGAGTGATTTGAATACATCAGTCTTATTGAGAACTATCACTTGGTGTTTCACCGCGTAGGTTCAAATCCTGCTTCCAGCGAAGTTTTTGTCCGTGGTCTATTTTTTTTGTTTTTTGTTTGGACGAACTGTTCAGGCGATGTTCAGGCGGGATGCAGCTCACGCAGAGCGTGCCCAACCACGTAGTAAGGGTGTTCTTTTCATTAATTTCCCCGCTACATAGGACGTAACCATGCCTATTTGTCTCCGGAATGAAAACTGATCATGAGTCTATCCTGAAAACATCCACAACACGCCTCCCGTCCTGTCTCCGCATCCTTCACCCTTCGATCGGAACACCTGAGTGGGGAGCGTCGAAGCCTAGCCGGGTGCTGGTGGTGCGGGGGAAGCGAAGAGAAGAGAAAGATTGACGCCATTTTATCCCTTATCATCTTGATAATCATTTGTGGGATCAGAACTCCAGCATCACGAGTCCGCGTTACGGAATCAGCGTCAGGTTGGTCTGGGGACGAGTGTTGGACGCGAACACTGGCAGGACAATCGAGTGGAGAAAGGGATTTTTCTGGAAGATATGGTACTCGTGGTCAGGGAATACGTCGGGAGATAGTATTCTTGCGAGATAAGAAAAGGAATGAATGAACTCAGGGTTGATCTCGGCCCACGCATGACATCCAAAAAAGGAATGAACCCATGCGTGCGGCGAACGCCGATGTCTTATAGACTTGCCAAGCCAGCTCGTTTTGTTGCTGACCACGTCGCTGTTTCTAACCCTTCTCGTCGTCGCCATCGTCCATCTCCCTCCTCGACGTCCCCTCCGTCGAGTGACTCTGGAGCCATGATGCTCCTCCGTCTTCCGTCAAACATGCACATGCCCGTGACCATATCCCAAGTCGACCTGACCCTCTCAACGCTCCCGTCAGCGTCTTCGACGCTCTTGTCGTTGCTCGCCTCCCTCGTCTTGCTCGCCTTCATCCGCGCTGCTTTTTTGTTTATGCGCTCTCAACCGTCGCCCTTGAAGCCAGGTCCTAGACCACAAGAGGAACAAAAACTGCGTTCTCGACCTCAGTCGTCATTTGGGTGGGGCCTCATTACGTGGGACAGTCTGCCAGCTCCACCGCTGTCTCTTGCCGCTGCAAGCGCCCTAATAAAAGGAAACGGTGTAGGAATGGGTGCGGGTGTCGCAACTGGTAAATCATCTTGGCAGCAGCAAAGTCGTGTGCCTGGGCCGACGTTCGAGCACCCCAGTACGTTCTCTATTCCCAGGGTCCCCATCATGTTGAATTCATGCTTTTTGCTTATCAGCGCCGGCGCTGTATCAAACGGATGTCCCTGTATCGATGGCTAAGATGATCATGTCCAGACATGTATGTTCCGCCCCCCTATCGAGGCTGTATGTGCTTTGACCGTCCTTTACATAGACTTTCCGAAAACCAACGCAAAGACCACCATCTAGACCGGCGACACCCCAGATCCAGGTATCGCGCCGCCCGCCATCGATGGTCTAGATTCTAGAGCCCCACCAACCATCGATTCTGTTTTTTTATTTCTTCGATGTTTCTTATTTTGGCATGGTTCTGCACGGACATGTTTTTGGGTTCTGCGTGGACATGTTTTTTATCATTATTGCCCCTCGGTGTCGGACTACCCGCACCCATTTACGCCCTCCCCGCGCTACCCCCCCTTACCTCTCTTGGAAAGAAGCAAAGAACCCGCATTGCTCAATCAAATCAAACCCACGTCTACATCTGTCATCACACCACGAAAACCTCATCCCGCATGCTCACGCCGCAATGATATGCACGATTCATGAATCATGTTATATGACCACTGTGGATGACCCCACGTCCCGCCCATGCTGCTCCTGCTCAACCCCGCCTACGACCGCGGACCCCACGCCCCCGGCCCAGGTCAAGGCCCTTGTTCCGACCTAGATTCTTCTTGCCAGTCAAGCGAAGGCCGGTCAAACTCTTTCTTCTATTAGGAGTGTCCCCCTTCCCCGTCCCGGACCCTTCTTATCTATCTTCAACTCTTTGTTGCACTTGTTGACAAACGGGATCTTTCTTCGTTAAACTGTTCTTCCAGGACCATTCTTCTTTTCTCTATTTCTCTTTTTTCTCTCTCTTTATTATGGGTTCATTTATTTAAGTAACTCCATTCCCCCCCCTTAATGCTTTTAATATCCTCGGATTTTTTCTTTTTTTTTGTCTTTTTTTTTTTTTACTTGCCTGCCTGCGTTTCTGCTTACATACTTGTTGCTTTGTCGAGTGCGTTGATGATAGTGAACTTGAAGTTTGGGTTGATCTGCATATGTTTGGTTGAACTAGAAAATAGAATGGCGTTTCAATCAAGGCAGACGAGGGCGATTGTAACGTGAATTTGAACGCCGTTTGCCTTTGTGCTGAATTCCCTTTCAACTGAAACCGTAAAGAACACCGACAAAGGGCTCTACACATACATAACCCGCGCCGATCATGATCAATCAAATTTCAAACACGATCTTTTTGCTTTGTCTGCTTTTGTCTGTCTTGGATGCTCCACGTTCCTCACCACCTTCCCTTTGAACGAACCGCTGACGCCAACGAATCCATAGGTACCGACAAAGGCTGCATTAACCACAAAGTCATGCGTACTCCAGCTGATCACGCGTAACTTGAAAATGCCACTTTGCTTTGTCCTTGAATGTATAAAAGCCGAACGGCGTTTCCAAACTCCCTCCATTCCAAACTCCCGATCCCCGAGCCACTCATCTGTGATCTCTACTTTCGTCTGACACAAGCTTGATTAAGTTTCAACGCAATGCCACCGAACACCAGCGCCCATCCGTTGTCATCGCAAAGCACTGCCCATGGCCATGTCCAAACTGGTGCGCTCCCTCTTCCGATTGACAGGACCAGGAACGCATGGAACTCTATCGATCATACTAGCCGACCTTTGCCGGTTCGCCAGTACAAACCCACTATCAACTTTCCTCTGTCTGGGCCCCGCAACGATAATTGCATGCTCTTGTTCTCGACTCGGGGAGATTTCGTCGGACTTGTACGGCCTCCACCTGTGCTTCCGCCGCGGTTATGTGCTCCTCCATTTAGAACCGGCTCTACCTATCGGACTGCTTTTTATCCGACTAGACAGGTACAGCGGAACCCGTGTGCGGACTATCAAGGTATGTATACGCGCTCTCCTCCGGTTGTTCAGGCGACTCGCGGGCCTCAGAATTATTATTATCGGTTGCATGCGGTTCCTGAGGTTCCTGTTAGGCGTCTTGTTCCTGCGGCTTTTCAGAACTATCCTGGAGGTCCGCAGTCGTTCAATGTATGTTCCGAGCAGTATGTCCTGCCTAGCTCTGGGTTTCCGCTGTTGTCAAGCTATGAGAACAAGTACGCGGTCCCTGGTAGTCCTGCTTTCTCTGATTTGGGCTCGGTGGACTCTGCTGATACTCCTATTTCTCTGTGTGTCGATTGGGCTATTATCCATCGCAAGGTGTTCGATATTGTCAATGCTCTTGAGTGGTGTGGGCCTGTCGCTATTGCTAACACGCTTCTAACTGCGTCATTTGAGAGTACTGATATGGTTTTGTTCAATGCAGTCGTGATTCTATTGGTTATCAAACAACTTAAAGCCCGGCGTAGCCTTCTGGTAAAGTCTTTCATAGACCGTTTGGGGAGTTTTGCCATGGCTCAATTTTGGCATCTTTGGAGAGACGTGCGTTGTTTTTTTATTCCTTGCGTTTTGAAGTGGTGTTTATTTTGTTTTTATGATGTACAGGGGACCTGGTTGAATCTAAGCGAACCACTATTTATCGAAGACTTTCCCGCTCGTTTCAAACTTGGCCTCGGCGTGGCAAGAGCCATTGGTTGTCTATTCCGTATTGGGATCATCCACGGAAGCGAAGTTATCGAGTGCCTGGACTTCCTACTAGACTCTGAGGATTCCATTCATCGATTGTCGGCGATTCATGCGATCGTCACCATGGGTGGCGTCAAACTTTGCAGTCCGAAATATACACACGAAGGTGTCGTAGATATATATCGGGAGCTTGGTTCGATTTACATCGAAAGTGGGATTTACAATGAATATGGGGCTTATGTTGAAAGTGGGGCTTACGCTTGGGCTCCTGAGGGTCCTTCCAGTCCTTCGTATACGCTCCTCATGGTAAGTCCTTTGTGCTAGGCTGCTAGTGATGAGTTCGTGATTCTCATTGAGTACTGCTTTAGGGAATTATGGACACACTCGACCAATGGATTGAAATCCAACATATGAAGCGACTTCAGAAAGAAGGCGGCATTGCAACTCATGACGTTTTCTTGCCCGCTTAGGTTTAGATCTAGGGATCTCGAACCGCATGGTAGTCATTACAGTCATCCACCTGCTAATGATACACCGAAACTGAGAAATTGCATCCAACAATTTGAATTACAACATTCAGCCATAAAAACTACATAAATATTTGAGATAAATTACATTCTATAACCCTACCAAATTTCAGAATGTTTGAGCCACATGTCAGGAAGAAAAGTCAAAATTATGGGTGTATCATTGGGTGGTGTGACTGTATTGCAGCAATTTCCAAAAACAGTCCGTTTTGAAAACTTCACAGCAGCACCAATACTGCTTCAATTGTTCCTAAATTTTGTACTACGGTAGATATGAACTTGTAGTGCACGTTACAATTTATTTCACAAAGATTGATGTAGTATTGAGTGAGATATTAGCTGGTCAAAAGTGTATCAAATGATGGTGGCGTATCATTGGTGGGTGGATGACTGTATTCAATGGATGACTTCCCATAAGGTTTAGAAACCTAGATTATTTCTCTAAACTGACGTGCCGCCATGCCGCTTGCCAAATGGGTCACAATCTGTCAGGATTCAACTCCGCTTGTCATCGAGCACCCTCTTCTAGATAAAAATCTAGACGAGGCCTCCGACCCCCCCTTCTAGTTCTAAATCACCTGAATAAACCCTTCTTTCATTGTCCGACGATCAATCCCTGAGCATCACGTCCGTATCAGGTAACGCATTGAGATACACCAACATATGCAGTAGGCCCTCTATAGGACTATACACTTAATTTTATGTATTTTCCTCGAGAAATAATGGATGACTTCCCATAAGGTTTAGAAACCTAGATTATTTTTCTAAACTGACGTGCCGCCATGCCGGCTGCCAAATGGGTCGCAATCTGTCAACATTCAACTCCGCTTGTCATCGAGCACCCTCTTCTAGATGAAAATCTAGACGAGGCCTCCCCCCCCTCTTCTAGTTCTAAATTGTTTGAATAAACCCTTCTTTCATTGTCCAACGATCAATCCCTGAGCATCGCGTCCATATCAGGTAGCACATCGAGATGCACCAACTTATGTAGTAGGTCTTCCATGACTATACAGTAGGTCTCTCTTGTTTTTCTTGTCTAACGAGTTAATGGTGAATAATAACCAAGTTTTTCTCTCCGGATATTCATTGTGAACTAGGTTTTGTATGCTTATTTGTTGCAGCACATCAACGTGACCAAGTCGACACACGCAACCCACCTTCAAACTTCCACGCATTTGGACTGCCCAATTGCACGCAACCACATTGTCTCTGCATTCTGTGTTAGTTCTCCTAATGTGATTTTGTGCCAACTGAAACTGGAGGCGCAGTGGAAGAGGAATGAGCTCAAATGGAGAGATCCTGTATGAGATCTGCGTTCACCAAAGAAGAATTAACTGTACTTGTATAGAACTGTGCTGCTTGGTTTATGGTTTAGAAAGATGGCTGAATATATTTTCAAACCCCGCCCATCAAACATTTAGAAGATAATCTAGGTTTCTAGACCTTATGGGAAGTCATCCAATATGTAAGGAATAAACAGTTAATGATGATGAAGTCATTTTCTTCAAAAATCCATTGTGGACAAAGTTTTGTAAGATTGCAGCGCGTCGACACGCGTCGCTCTCCTTCAAACGACAGATTTGGGCTACCAGATTGTACACAACCATTGTCTATGCCTTGGAGGCCACTTCTCTTTGTGTGATTCTGTGCCAATTAAAGCTGGAGGTGCAGTGGACAAGGAATGAGCTCAAGTGGGGAGATCCCGAACGAGATCTGCTTCACAGAAGAAAAATTGTGTGGATTTGTATTGCTTGGTTTATGGTTTAGAAAGCTGGCTGAATATATTTTCGAACCCCGCCCATCAAACATTTAGAGGATAATCTAGGTTCCTAGACTCTATGGGAAGTCATCCATTATCAAATTATTATTATCGTATGCGATCTGCAGCATTATCTTATCTTATCTCGCGATACACGTGTCTAGCTTATAGATAGATGGCGTTATTCTGTTATTCTGCTTCTTGTCTCCTCTCCTCACCTGGCCTTGCGTTATGGAGGGTAATATCAGCACCAGCACATCCACCGTCCGCTCTTTGCACCAGAACATTTCAGAGATCAACCCCTGTCTGACATCGAACAACGGCTCGGTGCCATCATCGCCGAGGTCGAGCGCGCTGCCTTCACCGCCGGACAGTCCTTCCTCGGACGTCTCATCGCTGCCTTCTGTTTCGTCTTCTTTCTTCTTCAGTTCATCTGCCGCGAGCCCGGGATATTCACGTCCGCACTCAGATCATGGGAGGGATACCACTGAAGCGCTCATCATTCCATCCTTGACCATGCCTCCTGCGCTTTGTCGGCCGACGCCTTACGGACAAACTTTGGGCGAGTTGAGATTGTTAGTACTTGGCAGTCAGGGAGCAGGGAAGAGCTTTCTGACGGGCCTGCTGCTTGAGGACAACGAGGATGTTGTGGAAGTGGGGACTTGGGAGGATGCAGAGTATGGCAAGGTTCTTCGCGCTTCAACTGACTGGATCGAACATAAAGATAATCATGGCCTCGAGAAATTCGAGCCTACTCGAAACGTGGAGATCGTGGAATTGCCTGGGTACAATTATCATAATGATGTGCGTGCTTCCTGCCTCGTGTGATACCCCTGCTCTTGATAAAGCTAACGTGGATTATGACGACAGGGACACGAACTGATCACGAATATAAAGACTATCATACATTCACCATTTAATGCTGTATCGGATGTCTTGCATCCGGACCAGCAACCATCTGCCGTAGTCGCCAACCTAATATCATCCGCATCCACGCCGCTATACACCGCTCTCGTCTTTCTGCTACCATCTGGTGAGCGCAATTGATGTGATGTTACTTTTGCTGCGCTCCGTTATTGATCCACTTATGACAGCTCCGACAGTACTTGATCAACTAATTATAGATAATCTGGGAAACGAAATACCTATCATAGTCCTCCCGCGTCTCCGGGATTCGGGCTCTGCCAAATTGTCATCCTTCCGGCCTGCAAACGCGGTCGCGCTTCGGGCGGGTCTCTTCCATTCCCCCGAGACGCTCACGCTGCTGCGCACAGAGGCAGCCGACCGCTTCCTACGCTGGCGCGAGGTGGAGCGCTCAGTTGACCACGTTCATCAAGCGCAAAGAGAGCGTGATGTACACAGAGAAAAACAAAGATGGAATAAAGCCAAGTGGGAATCGGAATGGATGGTCACGCTCTCGCAGGATGTTTCGAAGCGTGTGCGAGAGGGAACCATTACTGAGCGAGACGTCAAACGACCTCAGCCACAGCGCGCTGAGCGCTCAGTCTCGTCCAGTCGCCCGTACGCCAACTCGCCTCCTTTTGACCCTCTTCACCTCCCGTCACTTCTGATGTTTTCTGTCTCCTTGCTTGATCCACTGCGGAGCAGGATTGAGAGTACCTTTTCAGAGTTCTGGGACGCCCTGGGGGAGTTCCACGTTCGGTTTGCTTTGATTGGCGGATTCTGTGTTGGCGTTGGTGTTGGGTTTTTTGTTCGGTGACTTGTTGGTATTTTTTTTCTATTTACTGTATCATTCTCCTGTACTTACCCTGTTCTTTCTACGAATTGTATTGTTGATTTTGTATCTTCTGTAGGGATAGCTGGTGCTCAGCTTTGGTCCTCTTGTTCCAGTCAAGTATTTTGGAACGGCACGTCGTGATTGCTGAGACGTCAGGGAGCAACTAGGAGCAATTGCCAAGTAGGACCGATTTTTTTCTCCGAGAGACATGGAGGGCGCTTAGAGAGGGACTCATACTTACTTCCTAACGCTAGTGACACGACTGTTGTTCTGAAAGCCTTTGGAGATAAAAAAAGCGTTGGCTACTGCTTAATATTAAGTGGTACCACTTGAGGGTATTGATGATGGAAGAGATCTTATCTTAATGTCGCCACAACATGATGAACCAAGAATGAACTTCAAGTTTAATCCAGGATATGATGGATACAATGAAATGCGCCTTTAAACAGTCGATAATTAAACGTGCGTGCCGTTGGACGATCCTGTACCAAAACGTTGGGTGATTTATTTTTTAGTCTGAGAAAGCTCGCAGTGGCGGCTGTGGACCTCTGTGGACGCAACAGATTCGCTCGAATTTGCCGGCATTCGGGATCAATTCGGGATCGTGATCCGTTGGAAAGGTGGTCACATCCAAGTCACACCAGGACCTGGGAAATTCACGTCAAATGCCTGATCCCTGTGCGGACAAAAATTTGACGAAAATCCGAAAATGCCTGAGGACTGTCCGGACAAAATTTTGGAAAAAAATTGGAAATGCCTGATGTAGATGTGCGGACAAAAGTGGCTCAGATCTAGAAGGCCTGAGCCGATTGCGGACAAAATTTGGGCCAAAATGTTTGGAAATTTATAATTTTATGGTCTACTATGATATGTTTTCTGGTCGCATCCGCTGATCTTCATTCTAGCGTAGCCAGCGTGTTGTAATTTGTAATTTCGTGCCAAATCCCGATTCAAATTCGCTCTTCTCACTTTGCCTTAGTTCCTTGGGACACTGTCCCATCCACAAAAAACCACAGATGATGGTACAATGCTCACACCAACACAAGAAGATCACGACATCTTCAAAGTATTGAATGCTCTTTGCTCAAACAATGAGGGGTAGTTACTGGATTGCCCAGGAAGAAGAAAAAAGGGTGTAGAGGATGAAGAGGTGGATACAGACGGCGAGGCTTAAGTTACGAGGATAGGTAGATACTTGAGATTTTAGTTTACATTTAGCCTTAACAGACGTCTGGAGTAGCCACGCAGCAGAAATTTTTGAATCCTGCCTAACAAATGCCTGATCCAATGTGCGGACAAAATTTGTGCAAAAGCGAGGCCTGATCCGCGGTGCGGACAGAATTTGGGAGAATCCGTGCGGACAAAAATGGCCAGATTTTGGGATTTTGGGATCAGGCATTTGACATGAATTTCCCAGGTCCTGTCACACCGTTCATTTCTTCTCCTGTGCCACAACACAAAACAACTTTGGATGGGCAAGCAGGGACAGCCTGACATTGCGTCAAACTCACCGCTGCTATCGCACAACTGTTTCCTCGCTTCTCGAATTCGGTGCCAATTTGACTGGAGAGTGGGAATCCCTGCTACGATTGCGGTTGGATTGCGGTCTTGAACCGTAGTCTTCCGGGTAAGTGCGCCGCAACTAGCTGCCGCATATGGCTAATTAAATAATGTTTGATAAAGACAAGCAATGGAATCAGCGTACTGGAAGGTCGACGAAGGCAAGTAGGTAGTAACATGCTACGTTGACCGCCTAAATTGTCTTGTCTCGAACCGAATACACGAGGACGATCAACATTACAGAGAAGTTCTCGATTATGTGAACGACTACGATGTACGAACCCAGATCTCGTCAAGACACTTTTTTTTTTCCCTGGGCAAAATTTGCGATAGGGTCTCGCTAGGCGCTACTTAGCTGAGTCTCGATTTCTCATGGGAACTTGACGTAGACGGTAGAATTGTCTGTAGGTACCTCATTGGTGTTCGCTGATAGCGTGTTCTAGTTTCTGATGTGGCCCTGAGTCCACTTGGTCTGGTGCGATTTGCCGGCATTCCTTCTAGCGCCTTACATTCTCCCCTCGACGTTGACAGTGAGTTGCTTTCATTGCGTACTGTCTTTCTTTTATGTGGTCTGACTTGGAGGCGGCTAGCCTGCGTCTTCTCTACACTACTCATTGCACTGAGCCTAGCTATGGGCATAAAGGTTCGTAAGTTTTAGTCTCATACTAACACGTCGCGCCTGACGATTCCTTTTCCATCTCGCTTCAACGTTAAGGCCGGCAATGAACGAGTTTTACTTCTGGGTTTCTGGGATGGAATCATGGAAGCAGGTGTGTACAGCCTCGATCGTGCAAGTCACTTTAGCATGAGATCAATCATTCAAATGGCCAATCTTATCTGGTGTCTCCTCGTCTTTCCCTTGATTTGATCGATCTGGCCCGCATTCTGTCGTCATATTCTTGACATTGACAGGAACACATGGGAATACTTGAGGTACGAAGCTAAGCTGAGCTGTCCATTGCGTCTTTGGCTGAATCACCCTCCAACAGGAAGTATCTGATTTAATGAGGGGTCCAGGGCAATATTGCATTTGGCCACGCAAAGAATATTGGTTCAGTCGGCCACGATCGTCTGTTCGTCTATTATATCGGCATGCGATAAATCGATGCTCGCCTTCACACCTTGCGAAAGTTTATCTAGCGCCTGGACGTCACCGTTTCTAACGATGAATATTTATAGCTTTACGGGATATGTAGCCTTCTAACCGTTCGTGTTTCTTTCCCATCTCTCCAAGTCAGGCACTTGAAACTCAGATAAGTGCCCAGCTCGTCGTTATGCAATCTTTATGTAACCACTCGTGTAACAGTGTTAGCCCGTATTGGCTGCTTGGGCGCACGTTAGATGGAGAGCAGTAGCACTACAGAATTGCGGCGGGCCCGACCTCATTGCGCACTTGGAAGATCGGCCCAACAAACAAACGTACACGCTTACGCCCTTGTTTCTTCGATTTTGCTGCAAGACGTTCAAAGTGTAGTGGCTCAGCTATATCTTTGTGGAAAGCACTTGCCAACCATGCTTTAGTGTTCATCTCCTTCGTGCAATGCCACCTCGGCCATCACTGTGGGTTTCCGTCTTTTCTACGCTGTCACAAGATCGTTTTTTCCTATGGAAAGGGCTTTCATGACGCCCAGCGATATCCCACCACTCTTCCTTTGATTGGGTTCGTTATCTTGTGGCCAAACGTAAAAGTTCTGTATAATCGCTTTCTCTGTCGAAATATTGAGCATCAGGGAACACTAATTTACTAACCCCGCACCAACATTCAAGGTGAGTTACCGTCCGCCGCCGCTGTCAGCCGCTGTCCTGTAGGCATATTTGCTTGTACCTGATCAGTATTCGGCGTTCCTCTGTCAACGTAAGTGACAACATGCATACCCAACTCGAAAGAGGTTTAAATCAGCTTATAGACTGAATATTCTTTCTATTCAGACACCACAAGGTAATGATTACATATTCTATTATACAAGGCCAGCTATGTGAAAGAACGAACGAACGCTGAAGTATGTACATACAGCTAACGATAATAAAAAGCTAATAAGGTATTTAACCGTTGTTTGATGGACACAGAAAGTGCAACGAAGGAGCGGGAAAGTCACAGGGTGCCCGACTGTGTCCTGCCTGGTTAGTAGATACATTAAGGATAGGCCTGCTTGAATTATACATTTGGTCCGAACAAACCTCAGAGCGCATAGGGTGGCAGGGACGCCATAAGCGATGAGAAATCCAGGTCGGGTACAGCATCAGCCTTGCCCTGACCCTGATGGTATGAATGAAATCCAGAAGGAGCGGTTGGAAAAGTTTCGCTGCCGACGAAATGGTCCGAACAGTCCGGGTATGAAGGAAATTGTGGCAGCCCATCGTCCCTAGAATAATGGGACGTGGTGGAGTCTACAATGTTGTATCCATGATAGCCATCAGGGGATGGGCTGTCGATGTAAGGAGGGGTGGTAGGCATGCTACCCGACGACGCAGATAAGGGTGAATCGCACCGGCTCCATGTATTGACGTCTGGGCCTGGCGTAAACGTGGCGTCGATCGAGAGTCGATGCGGCTGAGCTTCGGTGTCTGCGAATTCAGCGTGTAGGCCTCCTTGAGGATGGACCGCAGGTGATAGCGGGTCACAGGGAAACAGGGGTAGCGAGGGGTCGAAAGGGAATGTGTCAAAGTCCTGAATAAAAAAATTAGAAATGAAGTGGACGGAGAACGCGGAAGACCTACAAATGAAGGTTCTTGTTTCAAAGGGAACGGGTACTGGTCAAACGAAGGTATGGTGTATAATGAATCGGAAGCATCATCCTGCTCTGACTGGAGCGAAAGGGGGTAGAAAGACGGCGATAAACGAGAAGGCGAAGACTGTCGCATAACTTGTGAACTTGACGACCGGCGACGACGTGAGCGACCCGCGGACGTCTCTGGCTTGGAAGCGGAAGAAGGTCGTCGGTTATACGTCTGAGAGGTAATGGGGGTCTCGAAACGAGTAACAATTTCGGGAACGTGATATTTATCAAATTCCTGAATTGCAGCGTCGAGGTCTTGACCTTTCTTGCCTTTAACCAATAATTCCGCAATTTTCTCGCATCTTTTGTGGTCCTTGGGTCCCACCTCCCTAACCTTACGCTTCTCCCCACCTTTGTTCTTGTTATGCAAAGGTCGGAACGCATATTGAGGGAATTTCCGCTTGTGCTCGTCGAGGGCAAGCTTCGCTTTCGCGTGCCAAACTTGACGTTCTTCGTTCGGTAAATTTTGCCAAGTGAGACCAATAATTTTCGAGAGCGTGCTGTGGTTCGTCTCAACCTCTGTAGAGACGTGCTGGCTCTTGATGAACGAAGAACGGAACAAAATGAACGCGTTGGGGGGGCGAGGGATGTGATTTTCGGGCTTCTTCTTGCTGTGAGCTTGTCTCCGAGGGGCCGGGTATCCAGAAGGCTGGGGAGGGAACAGGAGAGACTCGCAAGGTGAGTCGTCAATCACTTGAGGGAGAGGATCATTGAAGGTCCCTGGCGTAACGTTGGTTGTGAACGCTATACCTCCGTTCGAAAGAGGCGCTGGCGCTGTCCACAGCGAGTGCTCTGTAAAACGACAAGGCTCAGAAAAATTGACTTCAAGTGAAGGAAAAACCGACCCTCAGGTTCATTACCACTGAGCCTGGAAGTTCTTGTCCTGGCAGCAGGCATCCTTATTAAGCGCGTTGGGTTCGATAATAACGACGCTGATATGGTGCCCACACAAGATCGCAAGAGGAAATACACGACGCGACTTTCACCCCATTCTTATACATTGTATAGGACAAGGGTCGCGGTGCACTTGTGAAGGGTTGCGGCTGAAGGTCCTGGAAATTGTTGAGGGTTGGTTGAGGGGTACGTACACAATACTTGCTTTATCTGGATGATCGGCGTGACGGACCGAAAATGGAAATCTGGAACCACCACGTTTGCGAAACCCTTCATCTTCAATTTATCTAAATCAGCCTCTCATCTCTTCCCGCCATCCTCAGCTTGAGGTCGACCAGAAAATGGCCCATGCTAGCTTTGGCGCAGCCACTTTCCTCACGCAAACTGTTTCAGAAAGTTAGCTCTTGATAGTAAGCAAAATAATAGTTGAGGACATACCAAGCCCTCATCTCTGTATGGTCTAGTGGGTTTTCAGTCGACCGTTCTGTGACAGGCCGTCATTCAGCGCCTGCTCAGCGCCCTGATCGAGATGTGGCGGAGGTAATCTCGTCGTTCTCAAGATCTTACTACGAGATGAGTATGGCTCAAGCTCGCCATCTCAGCCATATCTATCTGGCTTTCAAGAAGGACTATACGCGAAGGCGGTCTTGACTTCTCAAGGGTGCAGCCTTTTCTCAGAAAGATTTAGAGTGGAGAACGATCAACTTTTCGACCCAGATTGACCAACCAAGTTAGTTCGTGCGATGAGGTGAACTTACCTGCTGGCCGCTGTATGATGCAGCGCACGGCTCTCAATCCGTCCGTACTTACAGCGCCTTCCCGCAGCCAAACGTCAAACTGCCAGGCAACGTCTCAAAAAACAACGACTCCCATTCCTACACATCACTGGCAACCAATCTTCCGCTCCACTAGGTAGCCTACATATTTGGAAAACTCAAGAGGCCGCAGGCTCCGACCGATCATGCATTGCTTCAATAATACAATAAGCGTGGACTGTCCTCCTCAAATTTAGGCAATCTTGTTTCTTTGTTGACGCCCAGCGGGAGCACGTGATGTCCTCTCGCTCTTGTATATGCTTAGGCCTCACAACTCTCCGACTTTGTCCAACACAGGTTGCCCTTGTGAGTAGAATATGACATTATTCAGCTCAATGCAAGGCGAATCTTGAACCTTCTCAGCTTATATCACCAGAGCAACGCAAACAATTTATCTATTCCAAGAGACCTGCTCGACCTTGTTCAGTTTCTAGCAATGATACCTATCAGTGTTTGTATTCACCACCTTTCGTCGTGTTTCAGATTTGCATCATTCGACGGTCCCCATCGTTGATATGTAGCGCTGAATTTTTTTTCATTCAAAACCGTGATCGCCATTTAACTGAATTTGTGCAGCTCGACATAATCACACTGCAGGGAACTATCCTCCAAATTGAATTCCGATGAGATCGAGTAGTCATGATTCACCGGAGTTCAGAGAAGAAAGGTTCCGAAAAACGAAAATACTGTTGATAAAAAGCTATCTCCCACAATACCCGACAGAGTCTTCCTGAATCCTGACAGATTGATTTTGGCTATGTATTTAAAATTGAGACAGACGGCGTCAGGGACTAACTTTCAACGTCCGCGAGCCCGGCGATGGGTTGGATTACTCCCACTGAGGACGAAATAACCAGAAAAGAGTTGAATCGAAATGTTGCTCTCATGTTTTTGACCTTCAACGTGGCGTATTGAGTTACCTTGGAGCCATCAATGAGCTTTTCCGATCCGTTCGGTATACTGTCTTATGTAGAGCTTTTATTAGAGAAGCCGACGTGCTGGTGCATTCAATCTGCCCTTCAGTTATTAGATAAGGTCGCTGGAAGGGCAGCTCTTGCTCTTCCCTTCATCTGGACTAGCTTGGCGTCGCGACGACAGGACGCTGCAGAGCTCTAAATTTTTGAATTTACTTACTTGTCCAATAGGGCGACAGGGCTTTGGCGGGAATAAATTAAGGCCGTCCCAAGCAATTCTACTGAGTCTAAGGCAAGGGTCGGTGAAACGGCAAATGCGCTTATGACTCGAGATGACTCGTCCTCGCCTCTCCGATTTGACCCTGTTGATCGAGGGCGAGTTTTGTACAAAGATGCCGCTACTTCGGAAATGAAAGGAATTTTGCCTCCCCGGATAACAACTGAATAAATTATAATCCGGCTTTGCGTCTCAAACACAAAAAATACAAGGGAAACGTTCTTGGGGACCGACACTTTAATTTTGACAACCCGTCTGGCGGCTCTGAAAGGAGGAATGAACCGCCAGTGTGCAGTGCAACTTTTATTTTTATGTACCCGTAGCATCGGCCATTTATCTTACCTGTTGGAAGACCTAGAGTCCGACAGGCGACATGCGACATTGACGGCCGCCCTCCAACGTCTCTTTCGCAGGAGTTGTTTGACCTAGGTGGCCTTCTAGCAATTGAACAGTAGGTAATTTTTTGGCGCTTGGGATTAACAGGAAAGAGTCATGCCGACTTGACCAAAACGCAACAGCGTGAGGGGGTTTAAAAAAACGTACGGCGAACAACGCAGATCAGAAGTCGTCCTAAGCGAAATTCACAGCGCCTGCGCAGCTGCAAGAATCACAGGGAGTCCAATTTGTTAGACCAGCCTAGCGCCACCTACAAAAGCCATCCAGAGAACGAGGAATAAACAATTATGGAAGTATCAAGAACCATTTCGATGACGAGATGGAGATCACGGAGGCCCATCGCTGTGGTGGACGAATCACTACCCCAGTGGAAGATTTATTGATGGCCTCAGTAGGATTCCACAATTTTAAAATCATGTTACGCGGGAAGTTCCAGATCGCCGTGGGGCGAGCCTATTCGTTGCCCGTGTGCGCAGTCTCCAGAAAGTAGGACGCGTAGACGAGATCAATCGATCAATATAGATTGTAGAGAAATTGGATGCACACTGGACAGCGAGGATTCGGGAAGCAGAATTGTGGTGGCGTAGTATACGTCACATACGTATTCCACGATTATTATGAATGCAGTCTTTGAAACGGAAATGAATCAGAACGACGATAGAAGAAAAGATATATGGCGACCGAATCGCCTCTTTTTCTTCAGTTCTCGAGGTGCTCGGTTTGCTCTAGGCCAAGCTGAACTGAGAAATAAAGTAGACGAGGGGGGAGATAACACCACGTAAAGGGTTCCATAGTGGTCGGTTGCTGGCGGCGAATATCTAGATGCAAAAAATTATCTGCACGGACGAAAAAGGAAAGAAAGTTGAGCGGTATTGCTACCAGAGGGGCTTGCGTCATAAAATTCAAGTTAACTTAATTACACGGTTAAAAATAGATCCTATACCTTGTAGGCAAGTACACTGGAGATGAAGGCGTTTGGCGAGATCAGTTCCTGGGTTTGCAAATGAAGCCAGAGTTTGTGAAGGGCCTGCGTACAGCCCCCAGCATGTGTGTCCTTTGATTCGACGGCATAAACTTGAATCTTCGGCGTCACCGCAGAAACATTACAACTGCAGGAAGAGTTGGAATCATCTCCTTTGATAGATATTTCAAACGCCACGCGACGTGTTTCGTCTCCTGGCACTCATGAAGATCAACGATTCACCTTAAGCTACGATTGCTACTTGGAAACGGTGAGCAGTGCAACGAAAAGCAAACAGGACAAGGCAAACGACATACGCGTACAATGGCGTTCCAAATTTACTGCTCCTTCACCTTACGGTTATTCAAAACAGTAGATGATGATGACCGAACTGAATAGGCATCTTGACCTCGAGTCATACAGAACAAACGAGTCGCCACATATGGAAACACGCTCAATGGCGTATGTCTTGTATTCCGGATCAAATAACATCGTCTCTCGCCTTAAATGACAGGTGTCCAAGGATCGGGCGAACCCTGGTAGCACCCGTTGTCATTAGAGCTGGTCCTGGCCAGATTGTGAACGTCCAAGTGGATCTGTACCAAGATTGAGGTGTAGATTCGATCGCGTAATTCAACGGAGGCATCCGAGTAGACGGAAGCACAGTTTTTGTTCAGGGTTTTGAGATTCATCCGTCGGACCCGTCAACCGTCGCATTCTGGCGAGTACAAGAGAGTCTTTGTTCCATTCGGTACCGTAGAGGGAAATTTCAAAAGAAACAAGACCATTGAGCGCTATGAGCTCCACGGCGGAGTAGTTGGCATGAGCCAAGCCTTCGTATCGTGTGATCTGGGGGAATCGGGTCGAAAATTGGAGGTGTCAGAGGTGTGGGTGGTAGGGTGGATCAGTAGATCCACGGCTCGCTAAAACTCCGTATTTTCGAGCTTGAGGCCACTTACCTATTCGGTTGTATCAAGGTTCCGAAGGGTATCAAGGAAGGAGGAACTGAGGGTTGTCGTTAAATCGGAATGAGCATGCAATGACTCGCATGGTGGTTGAAACGTACCTTGCGAAAGTAACAGAACCAAACAAGTAGTAGGTCTTCTGGCAGCGAAACGACATTAAAAGCCATAAGATTATTGTGCAATTGCTAGAGTCACCGGTCACCTAAGAGTCAATGCCCTCACGTCATCTCCAGACCAATCCCCGAGAGCCACTTATTGGTACCAAGTTGCAGAGGTGAGCCGACCAGCAGTCTTGCCGCAGCCCATCCCAGTTCCAAGTCCAGTCATTCACCAGCAGCGTTTACCTCTCTCCTCCCACATCATAGTTTTCCAGAAGTCTGATCTTTGACTGGCGAACCTTTTGGAGTTGGACGCGGGGCCACACAGCACTCGAAGGCAATGAAGAGCAGGCTCCTCGGCTGCTAAGAAATCACTGGGAGGCATGGAACTTCCAGAATTTCGGGGCTTTTCCACTGTGATACGAATATACTACGTCAGGTTCAATAGGGCCGCTGCGAAAATTTGGTGAGAACATCTTGTAACTTGTTGCAACGAATTAACCGGTTTACTCCCAGTCCGCTTCTGCCATACAGTGCAACAGTCACTAGACCTCGAAGGGAAAGCATCACGCCTTTGGACATACTTCCGCTGTTCAAAATTGTATTGAACACTGCAGCATTGTCCCGCACTCACCTCGTTGTTAATGCTGGGTGAGTCACTGGGCCAGGACACGCACGATTTCTTGTCTTCTATAGAGGACTGCCGTCACCTTCTTACCATTGCGCTGACCAGACGCCTTGGAAGAGGTCTGTTTTTGGTAGCACCTCGGGAGTTCCGCTTTAATGCTGCTTTTAACCTCGCTTCAATCTCCTGTTTCGCCCTCCTGCTGCGCCTGTTGAACAACTCTTTGTGATTTGATGTCTTGACTCACAGATTCGGGTTCAACCTTGCCCAGCGGGCTTGGCGGTGAGCTTGGAAAACCTCTGGCCTGAAAGCTTCCTCTGACTCTTCCGCATAGGGAATAAAAGAGTAGACCTCGTGGAGATAGGATTCAACGCTGGACGATGGCAGTCTTGAACGGATGCATGTCTAACGATAGGGCCAAGAGAATCTCTGTAACCATTGTTAGAATGTCAAAATTTGCTTCATTGTATGTAAATTCTGAACTGTATGGCTTGTGAAAATAATCTCTTTTCAACAAAATGGGTGTCACTTCAAGTAAAAGTCATCCTCGAATTTGGACTTCAAAATGTTGATCCATTCCAGCTAGATATGTAACAAAATTTGTCAGTCATTTATTCACCATGGGAGGGTGGTACAACTTACCCCATCTGAGACAATCTTAGGACCTAGGTTGATGCAGCTTATGATCTTCATCACTGGTAATATCTCCTATACTCTGTCATAATAGCCAACTCTGTCTGCATTTTCTTGAGGTTGGGCTTGATTGCTTTCTCAGTAAGCCTGTTCCACTGGAATACTGGTGCATTTTTGAACTCTTTTTCCAGACCCCTGATAGCAATTTCAATGACATCTTGAGCTGAGGGTGGTTGTACACTACCTCTACAAAAATATTGCCACATGATTTATCTTACAAAGTTGGTGCTATAACACAAGAACAAAACATTTTGAGAACTATGTTCTGGTGTATGAAACATAGCTTAAGAGGTGTAGATTGTATATACAAAGTCTGGATATTGACAATTGAAAACTCAGGATAAGGCAGGGACTTGACTGTGACAAGTGCCAAAAATGGGATGTAACAAAGTGGAAATTCTGAATGACTGCAACCTATTGAAAGCAATACACAACTTGAGGAAGAGATATTTTGAACACTGGATCTCCCTGATATTGTTATGAGCTTCATAAAGTCTCTGGGCCAGAAAATTTCATATTCTCCTCTAAAAGGTAAATTGAACTTGTTCTCCATTTTATGTATTTTTCACTCAATCTATTTGTTGGAATGAGGTAAAATGACTCCCTATTAATGTTTGTAGTGTGTATAATACAAAGGTAGATAGAAATGTTAAAATGGATGACTTCCCATAAGGTCTAGAATCCTAGATTATCTTCTAAATGTTTGATGGGTGGGGTTTGAAAATATATTCAGCCAGCATTCTAAACTGTAAGCCAAGCAGTACAGATCTACATAAGCACAACCAATTTTTCTTTTGTAGAAACAGATCTCATTTGGGATTTCTCCACTTGAGCTCATTCCTTGTCCACTGTGCCTCCAGCTTCAATTGGGACAAAATCACAGCAGGAGAAGTGGCCTCTAATTTGTAGACAATGCAGTTGTATACAATTGGGCAACCCAAATGATAAATCTGGGGTTTGAAGAAAGTCAACATATGTTGACACACTGCAATCTTACAAAACTCAGTCCACATAGAAGCTAATTCCCAGAGTTTTTCTGGAAGTAAACAAGTATTGACAACAATGGTCCTTCTTTTCTGCAAGAAAGAAAAATGCTACCATCCTTTTGAGTTGATCCATGAAGACTCAGGATGTCTTTCAAACAATGCCTGAAGTATAGCATGATAGAAAATAAATTTACACTGGGTATAACTTGAAAAGTCCCCAATAAAAGTACATCTTGCATAGAGCAATCATCCTGGACCAATCCTTGACATTTTTCTTGGTGAATTGGGGCTGAAAATTTTTCACAAGGCACTTCACATGCCTAGTAACACTATCCCAAGGAAATGAACAGAGGTCCTATTTATACAAGGATCTGATACCCCACACCTTCCTTGCTCTATGCAAGATGTACTTTTATTGGGGACTTTTCAAGTTATACCCAGTGTAAATTTATTTTCTATCATGCTATACTTCAGGCATTGTTTGAAAGACATCCTGAGTCTTCATGGATCAACTCAAAAGGATGGTAGCATTTTTCTTTCTTGCAGAAAAGAAGGACCATTGTTGTCAATACTTGTTTACTTCCAGAAAAACTCTGGGAATTAGCTTCTATGTGGACTGAGTTTTGTAAGATTGCAGTGTGTCAACATATGTTGACTTTCTTCAAACCCCAGATTTATCATTTGGGTTGCCCAATTGTATACAACTGCATTGTCTACAAATTAGAGGCCACTTCTCCTGCTGTGATTTTGTCCCAATTGAAGCTGGAGGCACAGTGGACAAGGAATGAGCTCAAGTGGAGAAATCCCAAATGAGATCTGTTTCTACAAAAGAAAAATTGGTTGTGCTTATGTAGATCTGTACTGCTTGGCTTACAGTTTAGAATGCTGGCTGAATATATTTTCAAACCCCACCCATCAAACATTTAGAAGATAATCTAGGATTCTAGACCTTATGGGAAGTCATCCATTTTAACATTTCTATCTACCTTTGTATTATACACACTACAAACATTAATAGGGAGTCATTTTACCTCATTCCAACAAATAGATTGAGTGAAAAATACATAAAATGGAGAACAAGTTCAATTTACCTTTTAGAGGAGAATATGAAATTTTCTGGCCCAGAGACTTTATGAAGCTCATAACAATATCAGGGAGATCCAGTGTTCAAAATATCTCTTCCTCAAGTTGTGTATTGCTTTCAATAGGTTGCAGTCATTCAGAATTTCCACTTTGTTACATCCCATTTTTGGCACTTGTCACAGTCAAGTCCCTGCCTTATCCTGAGTTTTCAATTGTCAATATCCAGACTTTGTATATACAATCTACACCTCTTAAGCTATGTTTCATACACCAGAACATAGTTCTCAAAATGTTTTGTTCTTGTGTTATAGCACCAACTTTGTAAAATAAATCATGTGACAATCTTTTTGTAGAGGCAGTGTAGCTTGAAAAAATTCTCAATCCAACCATCATAGACATTTTTGGAGCTGTTCAAAAGAGCCATCACTCCCTCCCCAATGAACTTCAAAACCGAGGTATAGAGGAAATGTCCCCTAGATGTCAACAGCTCAGTTATTTTTTTTGGGAGATGAAGATCTCAAACTTACTGATCATATTTTTTCAAAATCAAGGGATCTCCATCTCCATCCATACAAGACAATTTTGCCAGCATGCCAAGAGCTTGTGGAAGGATATAAGAAACCCATTTTTTTTTTTTTGGTGTCAAATTATAGTCTATTGGGGCGGAGCCCCATGTCAGACTTTACAACTTGTAGACTACCTAAGGCCCCTAATGCCTTATTCCTGACCCCCATGACTGTCCCCTGCACTGGTGAAGGCACACCCATGGCGACCAATCCCCCACACAGCCCGGCACGGAAACGCTGTTTGGGAACCTGTCTCTACAGTAAGTGGGGTAGTCTCATCTCTCTGCTTATCGATGCAGTCTGTCCATAGCACGTTTCTTCTTCCAAGTACCTGATCGCAATGCAATAGGTACAGCTTAATGGGACGAGCGCGTTCAGGAAATGAAGTTGTTTTGAGTCATGTTGCTGTTTGCTTGAGTGTCCATGTAGCGTGTTTTCCTAGTAAAATATGGTTTGTGCTTGATGTCTGCAAGCTGAGATGCAGGTATAGAAAAGGTGGGGTTTTTTGAGGGCAAACCTGTCAACTGTGCTTCTGAAGCCCTTGCTCCTCAACTGAGCTTGCCTGTAAATGAAGTGCTATCTGTCAGGCTTCCTCAGATTCCAGATTGGACACATCACCTATTGTGTCACCTAACGACACCTTGAGTCTCTCGGTCCTCCCCATATACTTGAGGAGCTCCTTTATCCTCGACATGCTCCCCAAAATCCCCTTGAGGTCCCTTGAGTGTCAGCCTAGCGCTCTGTCCATGTCGAAGTGCTCTTCTGCATACACCTGGCATTCAAACAGAAAGTGTATCACCATCTCCGTGATCTCACCCCTCCCTGCACTCCAGCACAAATCACATCTTCTATTCTGAGCCTTCTTGATGTGGTGCAGGTAGCTGTTGAGTGGTATGTGTCCCGTGCATATCTGTGTTAGTAGGCTCGCCTGCGGTCTTGACAACTCGTTGCTGATCTTCTGAAACTTGTTGAATGGGAAATCCGTGTCGATGTGTTGGAACCTTGCGTAACGTGGCGAGGCCCTCCATGTCTCTTCCCACCTCACCTTCAACTTCTCTGCAAACTCCTGCTTGACTGCTGAGGTGCTGTATGGTAGTCGCTTCCTGAGTATTGGTGGCAGCTCTGCCTGCGGACTGGAGTCCCCCTGTGTGGCCTTCTTCGCTTCCTCATCCACTCTCTCATTGCCTTTCACCCCATTGTGCGCTGCCACCCATTTGAGCGTGAATTTATCAGTACCTGCTTGGATGGGAATGTTAGTTCCATTAGTCATTGCATCTGTCAGCTTCAGATATTCCAAGACTAAGTATTGCCCTGGCTTCGACTTTCTTGCTCCTGTTGACCTGATGAAAGCTTGGCTGTCAGTGTAGAAGAAACCCATAGTGGGTGTTTGTGGATTTTTCTCAAAACATCCATTACTTGAAGTGGATTTTTGAAGAAAGCATGGGGAGTAAATGTAACAACTCCTCCTGAGGAAGAAAATTCAGTGATAGAGTAAGTAAAATACTGATCATGCCACATGGATAAAGTTCTCAAATTCCTCAGAAGACTTTTGGTATGGCTTCAGAAGTTCCATAGGTATAGAACTCTACCTGCCTTCTGTTCACAAGCTCAAGAATCATATGAATAGTTTCAAGGCTTGAAACATGCACAAAAATGACCTGGGAATTTCTTTCATAACTGACCAGCCTTCCATATGTGGTTTCCAGGATGTCTCTGAGCATTGAGGTCTCCAGGGCACTAGCCTCACTGTTATTAAGTGTCTTCCACCAGATAGAAAAGGTTCTATCTTTTACTGTATCATAAAAGAATTCTAAAAGTTTATGAGGGAACCCCAGCATTTGGATGGCAAGAACAAAATTTCTTCTGGCTTGGAAAAGTTTTCTTGTTGTTTGATGTTAGGAGTATGGGTGGAAGGCCTTTGGGGGAATGCTTTGAATGGGCTGAGATGAGGGGTGTAATGCTGCATTCTCCACAGAACAATGGCTGCAGTCAAATGTTCTCCAGTAACTCATTGACATTTGATGGGACTTTAAGGAGATTGTGAGGGTTAGATTGTAAAGCTTCAGGCATAAAAACAATATGCCCAATCAGGTGACCATGAGATGTGAGAGGTAGCAAAGCAACCTTACAGAATTGAGATATGATTATTGAAACTTTCTAAATCTACAATAGAACTTACCTTTCTTGCTTTTGTCATCATCTTCACAACCAGAGAGAATAAGGCTCCATCTCTTGGAATATGAGGGCCAAACTGGCAAGGAGGTTTACAGCTTTCAGAGAAAATAGAGAAATCTTCTACATCATGAAAGCTCATAAACTGAGCCTTCATTAATTCTGATAGGTTGTTTGCCATTTCTAGCCTCTTGAATTTTGATGTAGTTTTTCTGAGAAGACCAATATTGCAGATGAACTGCATTGTTTGAGATTGCATAGGCCCAGCATTATATCTGATTTCAAGTGGACCAGCCCATGAACACCTTCTGGAGGTGCTTGATGCTATGTTTCTTGCAAGGGTGGGTACCAAAGCACCCTGGCTAAGAATTTGTTTTGTTGAAAGGCCAGAGGCTATGTGAGTGAAATGCAGGTGATGACTTGGTAGTTCATGTAACCTTGATGGTGATTAAAACATTGTCAGAGGATGCTTTTTCTGAACAGGAGGTCCAGGAAGTCTGTCAGCAATGATAGCCTGAAGAGAGGGAGCTTTTGGAAAATTTGGTGGTGGTGGGTCATCCATGGCCATCTGATCATGGTTTTCTGGTGACAATCCTTCTGGTGAACCACTAAACAGAGAGTTTGAGGAGGAAGGTGGGGCAAATGAAGCAGAACTTCAAACTTTTTTATTTATTTATGAAACTGAGTGATTGAATGAGCAGAAAATCCAAACTTCACATACCTCTTCATCTGAAGCTCCTTCAAATGAAGGTTCAGCTTCAGTGGTCATGGACTGTTTATTCTGTTTTTTTTTCCACCTTGTGAATTCCAGTGTAAGGGATAAGATAAAGTATCAAAACTTAACTTACTATTGCAGCATTTTCCCTACTATTGACAACCACAGTTGATTGTGGAGGGATTTCATCCTCAGGCTCATCTTGAAGTACTCCCTTCAAAGTGAATTAATAGATATTTTCAATGTCTACTGGGTGATGTAAATTTTCTACCTTTCTTTTTAGTGTATGTGACAATGGGACACTTGGTGATGATCTTGAAATTACAATAGGTCTGATCTTTTTCTATAACAAATTTTCAATATTGATTGTCATTTTAACCCATTGACATGAGAACCATCACCTTTTTCACTGGTGTTTTTTCCTGGCATTTTCATCTTGCATAGATTGGGAAAATAGCTCTTTCTCTTTTTCTGAAATAAATTACAGTCAGAGTAATGGATTATGAACATCTCTTCCACTCAACTAATCCATGGAGTTAGTGCCTTTAGCTCTGTCCCTGTGATATAGGATTGGAAGGGAATGCCCAGAGGCCATAGTCAAACAGTGGTATATAGCTAGATTTGGATATCTTACATAATATATTGATCTTTTGTCTTGAACCACCACCTTGTCAGCAGTCTTGCCATCCTCTTGCACTACATGTAGTGCTTTGTATATCTGTACTTCCTACAGTATGCATAATCATGTTGGGCCAGCTGAGTATCTTGTAACTGCTCATTGCTCACTCATGGGTGTTGATCCCAGATCCACCCATTCTTGCCTCCTTCCCTCTTGGCTTCAGCTATGCAAGAAGTTCAGAGTGAACGCTTCACAATGGTGGGGGCACCGCAGACTTCACCAAAGCATGGTTGAAGTCTGCATTTCTTGGTAGAGGGAGAGCTGGAGAGTTGTGGGAATGCGCCAGCTCATCACAGGAGGAACCTTAGCATGGATGGTAGCTGCTGCTCATGCACTTCGCGGCGGGCTTACTACTTCATGTGAAAGGGCTCATCCATCCTTCAGTTGGATGAACCATTGACTTTAGCTTGTGCTTGCACAGCTGGTTGAGGTTTGTTTGATTGGGTTGCTGTGCTGACTCTGAGCAGCTGGGCTTTGGGATTTCGTGACTATGCGGCCTGAAGTCTACTGTGAGGAGAGTTCCTACTCACCTATGTCTGGATTCCGCGACTACGCGACCATTGACTTGGTGAGGAGGTCGCCTACAACCAGTGTCGCCTGCTGCTTTGCGCTGCTTCACTGTCTCTCAGACTCCACCTGTTCCTCAACCATCTCCCTTGTCTTTTAGCATCTAGGCCTCTCAAGAACAGCCAGATGTTCATTGACATCCCTCCAGTTCAGTCTACTGCTCTGGAAATTATGTGCTATGCCCTACTATGCTTCTCTCCCAATCTTTGCCCTTTTCTTGCTTGAGGAATGAGTATTCTCATCCTCCTTACTTCTCTATGAACTCCCTGGAATGGCTCTTCTTGGTTTCTGAATGGTTAGAAGGGTTTGGAGTGGTTTTGGGTTGGATGGGGTTGATGGGACATCAACATGGGACTTATTCACCTCATATCTCGCCAACCGACGCCCCGACTGCTCTCGTCTCTTTTGCGCTGGAAAGCCCTCGTTTACACCTTTCTTTGGACCCCCTGAACTCGCCAAACGGTCACGTATTGGCTGCATTTCGCCTAGTTCAACCTGGCATGGCCAAAATGAACATATATCGTCCGTTCTCGGCGAGATCCTCGTCGTTCCTTTTGTTCTTTAGCTCGTTTTGAAGCCACGGTCAATGCGCTTCTGGGAAGCCCTCATACGCGTCAAACGGACGAGCGGTTCCTGTGTTACAGCACCATCCCTCCAACAACCACTTACATGTGACTTGTTCATGTCATATCTCGCCAACCGATGCCCCGATTGCGCTCATCCTTTTTGCGTTGGAAAGCCCTCATTCACACCTTTCTGTGGACTCCCTGAACTCGCCAAACGGTCACCTATTGGCGGCGCTTCGCCTAGTTCAGCCTGGTATGACCAAGATGAGCATGTTTCATCCGTTCTCGGCGAGATCTTCGTCGTCCCTTTCGTTCTTTGGTTCGTTTTAAAGCCACGGTCAATGCGCTTCTTGTAAGCCCTCATACGCGTCAAACGGACGAGCGGTTCTCGTGTTATAGCACCATCCCTCCAACAACCATTTACATAGGACTTATTCATGTCATATCTCGCCGACCGACGCCCGGATCGCGCTCATCATTTTTGCGTTGGAAAGCCCTGATTCACACCTTTCTTTGGACTCCCTGAACTCGCCAAACGGTCACCTGTTGGCGGCGCATCGCCTAGTTCAGCCTGGTATGACCAAGATGAACATATTTCGTCCGTTCTCGGCGAGATCTCGGTCGCCTCTTCCGTTCTTTGATTCGTTTTGAAGCTACGGTCAATGCGCTTCTGGGAAGCCCTCATACGCATCAAACAGACAAGCGGTTCTTGCGTTACAGCGTCATCTCTCCAACAACCATTTCCCCATTCCTATTGTCATAACTTGCTCGCGTCGGACGTTCTATAGCCCATTTTAAACGTCTGAATCGTACCTTTCCGACGCACCTATTCACATCAATAACGGACAAAAGCCTGGTCTGCAGCATGCATTTACTCCAGAACTGCAGTTTCTGGGTACTTCCTCTCTATCTCAACGACCACGGCTCGTCACGATACGCGAATTATACCGTTGAAAAGGTGTCGTTCGTAGCTTTCGAACGGGTATTTGATCTCCAGGAACGGGCCAGAAATCACTACGCTATGCTCAAACACATTTTTGGCTACCTCAGGATCTCCCCTCTATTTGGGGTGTTAAGACTTGATTGGAGGACTCTTATGGGCAGGGGAGACACCTCAACTGGTTGAGAGTTGCTGCTCGCGCATTACACGGCGGACTCTTCTTCAGTCATGGTAACCTTCTGGCTCCATCAGAAGGCTGATTGCTGCTTGTGCGTTGCACGGCGGATCAGTGTGGAGGAGTTGCAGCTCACGCATTACGCGGCGGACTCTTCTTCAATCATGGTAACCTTCTGGGTCCCTCAGAAGTACTGATTGCTGCTCGCATGTTACACGGCAGATCAGTGTTGAGGAGTTGCTGCTCGCACATTATGCAGCGGACTCTTCTTCAATCATGGTAACCTTCTGGCTCCTGATTGCAGCTTGCATGTTTTGCGGCGGATCAGTGTTGAGGAGTTGCTGCTCGCACATTATGCAGCAGACTCTTCTTCAATCATGGTAACCTTACAGATTGCTGCTTGTGTGTTGCATGGCCTGTGTCCACTCTGGGGGGCAAAATTTATGTCAACATTTTTTTCCCCTCCTTTCCTTTGACCTCTTATCATTCCTACCCAACATGGCACCACCTTTACCCACTCAGACACCAACTTAGGATCATGGCTTGTAATTTTCCACTGCACGATCTCTTCGCCTCTATCCTCCCTGGCTTGATTCTTGAGATTCGCACACTGGAAAAGTGGGGGGCTGTAGGGGAGTATAGGTGGAAGATGGGAGGAGAGGCGCAAGCTTCTATCCCATTACACGCTCCCCACGTCCAGACGACACACCACAATGGAAGCAAGCTACATCATCTTGATGGGTAGAGGGAGTTGAGTTGGGATCAACGATCTGAGTGGAGAGGCACAAGCCTCTATCACACTATACATGTCTTACGAGCCTAAGACCCGTGCCTACGGCACAGCGCTCACTAACGCTCGGCCGTTCCTTCACTGCGTGTCACGGCTCGCCGGGGGCAAGCCCCCTGGACCCCCTGGTACACATCTTGGATCCCAGTTTCAGTGCTCATCTTCATTCCCAATTCCCATGTACATTCTTAATTTTAATCTTTATTATATGTTGGTGTGAATGAATGCTCCATCTCCATGTATGATAAATTTCACATCACAGTGAGAAACTTTTTCAAGGATGATTGATTAAATTCTAATCCAACCTGTTGGGCCCCAACCCCTGCTTCCATATGAACAATAACTTGGCTGGTCCTACAACATGGGTCGCATGGTGGGGGAAGGCCCTCTAATCTAAGTCTTTCCAAATACCATCTTGCAAATTCAAATTGGTTCTCAATATCCATTAAACAGAGCCATGAATATTTTTTACATGTCCCTTATAAATGGTCCTCCTGTATCTGACTTTATACCCCTTACTACCCTACCATGTCCCAATGTTTCTCATATTTTTGTACTGCAAACCCATGCTCTAAGACATCAACAATATGTACAATAGATACATTTCTAACATGATCCTCCCTACATCCTCAACTTCCCAAAAATTCTCTTGGGCCAGAAAGTAGAGACTTGCAGTGGTTTCGAAAAATTAGATGATCTCTTCCTGGGTTTCTCATCTTTATGGAATAAATTGACTAAATCTTTACTTATATAAATGAGCTTCCTCTGACCTCTCTCAAATTAGCACCCTCAGCCCCCATTGATATGGAGAAATCACAACACTCCCATTTATATATTTTTCTTAATTCTCCAAATCCACAATGTTTTACTGCAGGCCTATTGAAATTCATCAATTATAAGCACCTCCTGAGTTACAAAAAAAATAATCTAGGAAGTTCCAGCCACATGTTCCCATTTCTGATATATGTTAGATGGAATACAATATATAGCTTTGAGAGGCACATGAAGATCCAGCATCTATATGTTGGCATTGCACTTTCTCAATGAAGGGCTGGGGTACAGGGATAAAATTCTGGCATAAAACAGCAAACCCATCCAGTATACCCAGATATGATAATAACCCTCATTTAGAGATGGGATGTTTCAAAAAGCCTCTTTTCAGAGAACAGAAATTAAATATTGTACATGCAAGAGGGGAGAAAATCAGTAACCAAAACATGCTGTTAGAAATGGTGGTAGGTGATCCTGATAGATATTTCTTGATTGTTGAGCACTGGCAGAGCTTCTATTATAAAGAGCAGGCAATGCAAGAAAGTTTGTGCAGAAATTAGAATTCACAACTCTACATGCCTACAAACTCTCAAGCAATTCATAGAGGGTCTGTAACTATGGAACAGCTACAAAGAAATATTTTCCTGGAGTTGAAGAGGGTAGGTGGGGTCAAGCTCAGTATAAAGATGTGAGGTTCAGAGTGATTATATAAGAATTTGTCAGCCTTAGTCATCGGTGTGTCAGCCTTAGTCAGCCATCAAAAGGCTAAAAACATTGTGCCATTCTATATAGACAAGCTTTAGACCTGCACCTATGGCGCAGCACTTGCTAACGCTCGGCTGTGCCTCTGGTGCTGGTCACAGCTTGCCGGGGGCACGCCCCCTGGACCCCCCAGTACACATGTTTAATCCCAATTTTGGTACACATTTTTTATCCCAGTTCATGTTTAATCCCACTTCTGGTACACATATTTAATCCCACTTTTAGTACACATAGTTAGACTTAAACCTGGACTTATAGTACAGCACTCTGCTCAGTCATGCCTTGCTGGGGCAAGCTATCCCCCAGCACATGTATTTATTTCCAGTTCTGGTACACATCTCTAATCCCTGTTTTGATACTTACACTTCATTTGAATTTTCAAAGATACACTTAAACCTGCAGTGGCACTCATTGTGCTTGGCCAGCTTGCCAGAGGCAAGCCCTTAGACTACCTGATACAGATTTAACAGTTGTGGTGTACATGTTTCTCAAAGTTACACTTTCTGCACCTATGGTGTGGACCCCCAGTACACATCTTTAATTCCAGTTTTGGTACACATCTTTTATCCCAGTTCCAGTGCACATGTTTAATCCCACTTCTGGTACACATATTCGATCTCCATTCTGATACACATTCTTTATCCCAGATCTGGTGTATACCTTTCATCTGAATCATCAATGTTAGGCTTAGACCTGGACACAGCACTTGCTTCGCTTGGCCATGCCTGCCAGAGGCAAGCTGTCCCCCCAGTACATATTTTTATTCCAGTTCCAGTGCACATTTTCAATCTCTGTTTTGGTACTTACATCTTATTAAATTTTAAAAATTTAAATTATGCTCTGACCTGCACCTATGGTTTGGCACTCACTGCACTTGGCCAGCTTGCCAAAGGAAAGACCCTTGGACTATCTCATAAAAATCTGATAGCTGTGGTGTACATGTTTCTCAAACTTATACTAATTCCTGTTTTGGTACTTACACTTTATTTAAATTTTCAAAAATACACTTTAACCTGCAGTGGCAATGGCTGCACTTGGCCAGCTTGTCAGGGCAAGCCCCCTGGCCCTTCCAGTGCATATGTTCAGTCCCAGTTCTGACACACACATTTTATCTTAATCATCAAAGTTAAACTGCCCTCATTCAAAAAAGTGAAAATACACTGACAGAGACCCCCACACAGGTGTGGAGAGTGAAAATATAGTGCCAAAAAGCGAAATTGAGTGTTTGGAAGGTGATATGGGGGCAAGAAACACCAATGCAATGTGTTGTGGTGGGGGAAATTTTTAACATGTCCTGCCCATGTGGTGTTTGTACTTGCTGTTCTCAGCAACTGCCATTCCCAGCAAATGCCACTGAGTAAAAGACAGAATGGTTGCTTAATAATTATATTAGCTAATCTTACAATCTTAGCTAAGTGAACCATTGTGCCTTTATATATAAGATGACTATACAATATGTAAAATAATTTAGCCTACCTTCCAATGTCACAACAAAAATGGCACTGACCTTAAATCCCTAAGCTTTAGACCCACACCTATGGCATGGTGCTTGCTAACACTTGGCCATGCCTCTGGTGCAGGTCACAGCTTGCTGGGGGCATGCCCCCTGGACCCCTCAGTACACATGCTCAATCCCAGTTTTTATACACATGCTCAATCCCAATTCTAATGGACATGTTCAATTGTAGCATGTTCTTGGTAGTGTGTTCTTTGTCGCATGTTCTCAGTTAGAATTAGGGAATGCCTGAATCCCCCATTCAGGGAGTGTGTTAGGATATATATATCCTCTTTTTTTCCCAGTTCTGCAATGTTACACTTGGACCTGAACTTATGGCACAGCACTCACTTCACTTGGCCATGCCTTGCCCAGGGGAAAGCTTACCACACTTTGCCAGCTTGCCAGATGAAAGCCCTCTGAATCTCCCACCCAACACATGTTCACTCCCAGTTCTGGCACACATCTTCCATTTGAATCATCAAAGTTACATTTTGATCCACCCCTACATGGAGCTACATGCCATACTGTAACTGTAGCCAGCCATAGAAATCTAGCTATTATTTATTGGCCTAACCCTCTTACATTTCAAAAAGGAAGAACTGCCCATATTTATACTGTGCAAAAGAAGCAAAATATTGATAGCAGCTGGCATACATGTATACAGAAAGGTCCTTAATCCTCCAATTTTTTCCAAATCACAAAAGAAGAAGCAGGATAGTATCCACCCACACAAAGCATAGAAAAATACAAATGAGAAGAGAAAGGTTGGAGAAAGGTCAAAAAGAACTGGATTAACAGGATAGCATCAGACAAAACAGGTGACAGGGGCTTCACAGGTGTAGAGGGAAGTGGAGGTTGAAAATGATGGGAAAAAAGCGAAATTGAGGCTGTTGAAGGAGCTGTACCCACAAAAAAGCATGACAATTATTGAACACAGCACTTAAATATCACAGAATCTAGTTATAAGGTCTGGTGGGACAGCCTGTGGCCAGAGTTCCCAGCAAATGCCGCTCATGTGGCTCAGTATAAAGACAGAATGGTTGCTTAGTCATTATATTAGCTAATCTTACAAATCTTAGCTAAGCGGACCATTGTACCTTTATATATAAGATACCCAGACCACAAGTATGATGGAAGCATGCTACACCATCTTGATGGGGAAAGGCAATGGAGTTGGGATGGATGACCTGGAAGCCATCCACTTGCATGGTTTCCCAGTACTCATGGTTATACATCACTGAAGAGAGAATGGGAGGATCATATGGGTATTTCTGGGTTAAGCTGGGAGCTTACAGTGACCAGCTTTCCAGATAGCAAATTATTTGGGGCCAAATTTTTTCTTTCTTTTATTCATCTTCTTTGCTTTGCTACCTTTTGGTCTCATTTTATCCTGATATTCACTCTGGTGGGCAAGAGGATTTCTATTCTATTATTCTTCCCCACCATTGTTTTCCTTACATGCCCTCTGGACATTGGGGGGCTTTGTGATATAGGATTGGAAGGGAATGCCCAGAGGCCATAGTCAAACAGTGGTATATAGCTAGATTTGGATATCTTACATAATATATTGATCTTTTGTCTTGAACCACCACCTTGTCAGCAGTCTTGCCATCCTCTTGCACTACATGTAGTGCTTTGTATATCTGTACTTCCTACAGTATGCATAATCATGTTGGGCCAGCTGAGTATCTTGTAACTGCTCATTGCTCACTCATGGGTGTTGATCCCAGATCCACCCATTCTTGCCTCCTCCTTCCCTCTTGGCTTCAGCTATGCAAGAAGTTCAGAGTGAACGCTTCACAGTCCCCACCTTACAGCAATATGGATTGGGAATGCTGAGATGCTTCCAAAAACCTGCAACAAGGCGCTCACACCCCACAAGACCACTTTCTGTCTCCCAGCTGTCCAGACAGAATAAGAGACCCCAGTAAACAGTGGAAGAATCTGAGTCAATACCTGTTCTCACTGCTATCATAACCAGTGCTAGCCACTGAACAGTCTGTAAGACAAAGTAGGATGTCACAGGTGATATACATCACATACCTCCACGAAGTATTCCTGTGAGGATAGAAATACTTCAATTCCACGAGGAAAGGAAATGGAGGATACATGATGCACAATTCCCTTTCCATCTTCTCGGCCATTTCTTTGATCATCATGTACAATTTGAGCCTTCGTAATGACCTCTGTTCATGGCCGCTATCAACCCTGCTGAAGATCATACAAAAAATCACGCACCAACTTCATAAAGTACTCTTCGTCGCTTCGAGACTTGTCTTGCCAATTTTACCATTGTGAAGTTTGCCTTTTGAAGTGCCTTGTAATGGAGAAAGCTTGCAATCGGTCACTAAGAAAGAGTGAAAAGGAGTTCAGGTTGAGAAAAAGAAAAATAATACCGAACACGGAGGGTATTTTGACGACGATATGCAGGATTGTTCGAAGTTGATGATGAATTTGCCCAAGTTGACATTCCCACGTCCGTTTCGCCACAAAAGTGCCACTCGACGGTCAACGTTTCAGTTTTCCCTTTATCGACAATGCAGCATAGAGAAAGACAAATCCATCTCTGGATAGGCTTGCATCCCCAACATTAATATACACATGAATTACAGTAGATACACAAAATATCATGACATCCCTAGATGCTCTAAGACTCCCTCCCAACCCGCCTTGAAAAGACCCTTCTTCCCAACCCTCACACTACCCTGGAAAGGCAGCCCAAACAAATCTATCTGCCCCGTCGCGGTTTCAGGCCCACCACCCACAGGCAGTCCGTGAACAGCAACAGTCACACCTGCCGATCCCTGAATACCAGCTACAGCCCCATCTGTACCAAATATGACCTTGATCGACGATATATCAGCTTCATCAAGCACAGGAAAGGAAGAAAAAAGACAGATACCTTGCTAATGAAGTGATTAAACTCTTTCTGTCGCCCAGGAAGAACCTCCAAAGGCAAATCAACAACTTTGGCAGACACCGCATACGCCGCGCCCTCTCCGTCCTCTGATACATCAGGAACACTGATAGAGGGCAACCAGTCCTCCGGTCTCAGATGCCCAAACGCACGTTCTGGGAGGGGATCCGGTAGGGGCGTAACTGGGGGTGGTAGGGCGAGAGCCCCTCCTGGGACCTCCCCGTCAAAGATCAGTACGTCCGGTAAGACGCGGTAGACGTCCAGGCCCACGTGGATGCCCTTGGGCAGTACGACCCTCGCTTGCACAGTGCCGCTTGCGAGGAAGGACGTTCCGGAGGGTTTGATCTTCATGTCGCGGATGGTGACATCGCGGAGGATGTGCGGCTTGGGGTTGGGTCCTGGGAAAGTGGTCTGGACATTCAACCCGGGAAAGGCGTTTGAAGAGATGATGATGTCGTTTGATTCGCCTGAGAGGTAGCGTGTTAGGAACTGGGAGAGAATGCGGAAGGAGGGCGGTGATAGAGGGAGGACTGTGCCGTCGATAAGGAGGGTGATGTTGGGGTGGGTTAGGGTTATTGGCTGGGTGTTCACTGCGGCGATGGGGAGGGGCCGTTCTTCGGTGGCTAGGCAGACGGTAAATGGTAATGAGGGTGAGGTGAGATTGAACCACTCTGGAGCGGGATCTACCATTGTTGCTTTGGCATGGAGGGACAGACTGTCGTTCGAAGAGAATACACTGAGATGCTGGAGGGTTACGAAGTCTTCGACTGAGGGAAAGGGCGTGCTTTTGCCTGGTTGTGGAAAGCCAGGGATTCTAGGCACTGTTCTCTGGTCAGATAGGAGAAATGTAAAAAGATAAGGACACACTTTTCATGCGAATGAAGGTCTGAATATTCGAAAGTTTTGAGTGGAATTTGCTTCTCCACGTCTCCTCACGCAAGCCACCTCCACGAACAGTTGCGTCTCCAACGTCCGCGCGAACGTTAAATGACCCATGTTGCCATGAATCTTTCAGGAACCCCAGAAGCAAAGTGGTGTTGGTAGTAGGCTGCAGGTAGACGGGAGTAGAAACGGTCGTCAACCACGAAAAGTCTCGGGGCGGGTCGACAGTAAGTGGCACCTCCAAAGGCGGTATCTGAACAGTCAATAGCACGATAGAGGTATCGTACTGCGGCGATATCGTCACCGTACTCATATTCACCGACACTTTGCCCAGAGCCCGAACCCCATGCCTCCCAAACATCTTCCAAAGGTCCGTCAATATTCCATCCTCCGCGTCCGAGTTGACCCCAATAGCAGCCCCAGCATCTACCCCCAACTTGCCCTCCACCCTAACCCACACACCCCCATCCAAGCTAATGTTCAAAACATCCACGCGGCTTGGTCCTTGGTACACCAAATCATTCTTGATTATGTCCTCCGGAGTCAATCTCGAAGCGCGAGCAGCATAAGTCCAAGCAAGCAGAGCAAAAAGAACCAAAGTAATGACACAAAAAGAGAATGTAACAAGAAAGACGGTGGTAAGTCTTGCGCGTAATCGGCGATTTATTGTTGTGTGATGTTCCTCATCGTCCGAGTCGAGCACCAAAGGTGGCTGTGACGTCCCACCTATAAGAGGAGTTCGTTCTGTGGGTTCTTGGGCTCTAGCTTTGCCCTTATCGACACGTTCAAGCGGGTCGTCGTTGCTCATTGTGTGGAGGGGGAGAGCATGTGTGGGTGTGTGGAAAAAGGTGACCGTGGTGGCAGTGTTGTCAGGAGACTTCAGACATACATTATCGTAGTACTCGGTACACAATGGTTCTAATCAGTCCCTTCAATTGTAATGCTTGACCGAAACGCCATTGATGATCTCTTCCTCAACCCCCTTATCATCCGCAGGCTTCAGATCCGACTGGCCATACGCAACAGTCCTCGCTCGCCTCCAGGCCCCCATAGTGGGCTCATCCCCGTCTTCGAACCTTCGTGTGATCCCAAACCTTTTCAGCACAGGACTGTCGGCGAGCGGTGCCAATTTCACATCGTCGTTCGCCGTGCAGAAGTAAAACACCCCCAGACGGGTATACTTCTGTTGATCTGCGGGTGGTTGGACGACTCTGGTGGAGGATGATTCGCAAAGGTCGGAGTAAGGGTGTGATGAACGAACCTGTGGATCGTTGCGGGATAAAACCCTCCTGAAAGGAACTCCATTGCGTCTCCTGCGTTGATCACCTATGAGAAAGAACCTCATCAAGAAGGATACCCTGGAGAAAATGAAGCGAGTTTACCAGCGCATTATCGAAGTGCTTAATCCACTTCCAAGTCCCATCCTTGGTTAGGATTTGAAGCGCGGCCACAGGTTGACTGTAGAGAATACTGAGTGTCCCGAAGTCTTAATATTGAACTTTCGTCAGCGAGACCATCGAGCTCAGGCTGAAATTCCATACCTGTATGGCCTTTCAGCCAAACACCCTTCGTCTTGGCCTCTTCTTCCTCATTTCGTGGATAACTACAAATTCCCTGAACAAAGTTCCGGGTCTGTGAGGAGGGACTCACTATTTCATGAACCGAACTTATCATCCGTGTTTAAGAAGGTGCATTTCAAAAACGTCAACGTCAACTCACCATATGTCTCTCCCACCGCCGAAAACTCATGCAAATTCACCAATGTCTCCTCCGGCAGCTCAAGGCCAAGTGATAATAACCTCGGGAACAGTAAGCCAAATCCGTGAATGCAACAAAAAAGGAAAAGTACCTGAGGATGGGATGCAATACATCGTCATGATTGTGTCGAGCAAAAGCGCCGATCTCTAGCAAGAAAGGCCGGAGTGGTTCAGGATGTTGACGTTGAGTGACGTCTCGGTTGACTGGAACGCATCATCAGTTGAAGCTCCGTCCGTTCTCCAGTTGGGTGGTCTTACTGTTGTAATGCTCCAATTGGTCCCGGACTCCGTTATCTATGTGCTGACGCAACGAAGTCTATCAGCCCCTATCTAGAAGTCAAAAACAGAGAAGAGACCCACCCAATATTGACGAGGCTTGTACCCCTGAAATGAGCCTGTCTCCTTCATCTTCGCAGCATACGTCTTCTTCTCGTCTTCACTAACATGAGCGAAAGGGATATCAGCAATGTCAAATATCCTGGCCATCTAAGAACTCATAAGTACATGTCTGACCTCCTTTTAATGGTGTTACAGTACCTGTGCAGACGTATAACCATGATTGACGACGTAGAAGAACCCTTGGTTCCTCAGCGCCTCACGAACGTCCTTCGCCAGTTCCAATCGTCCTTTCAAGGTCCCTGCTTTGGATAAGTCAATGATAGCGAGGTCCGCATACTCCACTGCGTAGATAAGAAGTACGAATCAGCCATTGGTCATTCGAAGAAAGTATCAGAGAACTTACAGTCCGCCTTGGTTCCTGGTGCGTGCGTATAATGAGGAACTGTCGACGACATCGTCAGAGTTTGCGCGAGGATATTGTCGTCCATACTGCGGCCTGGATAGGCGCCATATAAATCATAATAATAGAACACCGGGTGAAAGGCTAAAGCTCTCCCAGACTCCTCGAAATGACGCGATTTAAGCTCAAGGTAGCATCATCAACTCGAGACTCTGTTGGGTGCTGATAATTGGGACTTGAGGAGCCCCTATTTGGCCCCACACTTATAGCTCAAGCCAGAGAGAAGTCGAGGGCGCCGGGGAGCAGGAGAGAACCGGTCGAGCGACAAGGTTGAAAGAGTCAAAGAGGTCAGTCAACATCGGTAACGCCGGAGACTCGGCCGGCCCGGGTTTGGTCAGTACAATGACTCTCTTTCCTCAACGCAACCTCAACGTCGAATCAGCGGAAACTACTAAACCTAGGAAACTGCGATCGGAGGTCCTACGCTCCCTGTATTCAAGCTTTCAAGCTCAAGGCCTATGGTGCAACAACCCTAAACACCGCTACTCTTGTGCAATCAAAACTCAGGGTCCAAATTTCCCCCTTTTTCTTATCTGTTTGGTAGAAATGCTTCTTTTGCAAAGCTGAACAAAACTACCAAACCGGTTTTGATTTGCGTGAAAACTGACCGAGTTATTCTTTTTTGGTTGGCTGAAATTGGCCACATGGCCATATAAGGAAGGTACTTACCAAATATAGACATCAGTTTGGTCGGAGTTTTTGCCCTCCCTTGCACGGGAAACGTCAGGAAACACTGGGGAATGCTCAATTGAGCCTTTTACACCTTCTACAAGATCCCCGTAGCCAGAAAAAAGCACAAATTTTTTGAATTTTTTTTCGCAGCCAATTTGGCCACTGTCCAAAGTGGCGGTGTTTAGGGTTGTTGCACCATACGCCGATGTAAACGCGATATGAGTGACGTAGCCCACAGATATTGGCCATACATACATTCCACATCAAATGGTTAGGCTCTGCTCATCAACAACGCCCATCTTGCCATACTATTAGTATCAAAGTGCTGATTCTGAATCAGAAACTATAAAGCAGGTCAGGTGAAGCTCAAGTTCCCGTCGACTCCAGCTGCGACTACCTACGTCACTTCCTTGGCATCCGGATCGGCCAAGGAACGCGTCCACAACGTTTCCGTGAAAACCAACAAAAACTGCACACGCCCGTCCACTCGGGACCTCTGGCCTCTATATGGCATTCACGTGTGAGGGGTGAGTTGAATCTGTCTACCGGGTACCCTCACAGTCGTCCCGAAAACTTGGGGTTAGGAGAAAGGGCCGAAACCGATACACACCTGGAAACGGATGAAGTCAGATAAAGTTATTTCCGGGTTTCCCAGCGTGGAAGGGCCTGGCTTGTCAAGACTCCAAACCCCAAGGAGTTACACTGTAGTATCGTCAACTTAAGGCATCAAGGCAATTGAGTTTTTCTGCTGCGATAGTCTGCACTAACGAATATCGTTCTACAGTGACAGTCGAAGGAGTGTGTTTGGGAATTTCCAATTGTCTTGAGCAGGATATTGTTGCGGCCTAACTGTGAGTAAGCAAATCTCCTCTGATCAGTGATGGCACTCACTTGCGCTCAGCTAACTGCGAAGGTACTCACATTTTGTCCCATTTGGAAAAACGTCAAACTGTTTGAGGACCTGGCCTGTCTTCCATTTCCGGGGCGCCGTCTGACTGTCATAAGCACCTCCCTGCCATAAGTACTTTCCCTTGAGCCCCTCTCCTTTTATTCCTCTCTTCCCACTCATCGGCCATCTCACCCACACCCAAAAATGTCATCCGATTGTAGTACCGTCGACGCCCGCGATCAGTTCAATCATCTACGCATCGCGTCCATTTTCATCGTCCTCATCGGCTCTTGTTCCGGTGCTCTCTTCCCTGTCCTCGCTAAGCGGTCATCATGGCTGCACGTCCCTAAAGCCGTCTTCGAGTGAGCTTTCCAACACTTCATCATCGCCAGTCTCCTTTCTCACTCACTCACACAGCTTCGCAAAATACTTCGGATCTGGGGTTATCGTGAGTTTTGACTCTCGTAAAGTCCGTAAAAATCATTTGATATATTTGGTATAGATCGCTACGGCATTCATCCATCTTCTCTCACCAGCATTAAACGAGCTCGGTTCTCCCTGTCTGGCTCCTGGCTGGTCTGAATATGTGAGTCTCACCCAACACGCGGGTTCTAACCGTTTTTTGACGCATTACCAGCCTTACGCCTTGGCCTTGTGCCTCCTGAGCATATTCTCGATATTTATCGTCGAGCTCATCGCCTTTAGGTGGGGAACATCGAAGCTTAAGAAAATAGGAAAATCACACGGTTGGTTTCTTTGTTGGCGGATTTTGATCTCTTCTAATACCATACAAAAGACGCGCATGGTCACCGCACTGGATCTCATGCTGCCCACGGGCCGGAATCTAACGAAGAGCGACCTCCGGCGCTGCAGAAAGAGGACAGTTTGGATATTGAGAAAGAGTACCAAGTCCATCAACATGGGCACTCTTTCGAGGAGTCGGCGGCAACCCAGATTATCGGCGTGGCAATTCTTGAATTCGGTGTTCTTCTTCACAGGTAAAGTCTATTTTCCTTGCGCCCATTTTTCTTCTTTCTGATTTCCGCCCAGCGTCTTGATCGGTCTAACTCTAGCAGTTGACCAGGCATTTAAAGTGCTATTCGTCGTCATCATTTTCCACCGTAAGCAGTGTACGACACGGTCTCTGCGTTCCGTTTATTAACTTGAACTCATAGAAGCGTTCGAAGGATTGGGAATCGGATCACGGTTGGCCAATCTTCAGCTCCCGCCTCGATTTAACTGGGTCCCACTCCTTGGCGCCATCTTGTACGGGGTCACAACTCCCATTGGGATTGCTATCGGACTTGGGATAAAAGGTTCATATAACCCCGGAAGCGCAACGGCTTCAATCGTCAGTGGCGTCCTCGACGCGCTGAGTTCTGGCATCCTTTTGTACACCGGGTTGGTGGAGGTTTGTATCCTTTTCTTTGCTAAATCAGTTAGGCTGTAGCTGATGAATTTATTCTATAGCTGCTTGCGCATGAATTCCTTTTTAACCGAGAAATGATGGACGCGTCCAATGGAAAAGTTGCGTATGCTTTGGGCTCGATGTTGGTTGGCTGCGGGATCATGGCGCTCCTTGGGAGATGGGCCTAACTTCACCTCTTGGAATCGAGAATACATTCGATTCGACTTGTCCAACTCATCTGAACTATTGCATACTTATATGTTAGAGGCTGTTTGTATACCACAAGAATTTAGATATCAAGATAATCAATTCCACGAGACTTCAATGACTGAAATGGTTTTCTTCGTTCTTCCGACTTTCTGGAGTCATTGTATTCTCCCCAGATTTTCCCCGATCGTAAGGAATTGGAAGCCTCTACGGACTTATTCTTCGCGCCTACGCCGTGGCGTAGATCGAGATCAAACGTCAAGCCGTCAAGGATTTGCGCCAAAAACATGGTCTTTAATCGACATTGGTTTTGAGTCTGGTTTCTGTCAGATTGGCGTGATGGCAAGACGGATTCTTCGATCGGGGTTTCCAGGTCAATACACCCCGAGAAATGGAGAGTTTGAATTACACTGCCCCCTTCCTTTCTATGAAGGGTGTTTTCCGCATACTCTACGAGTTCTGAACGGGGTGCATTACCAAATTATCTCTGGGTCCATCTGACTGGAGCAACATTTTTCCCCTTATTTCTATATTTCTCTATGAACTTTTTGTCTACAATGGATGACTTCCCATAAGGTCTAGAAACCTAGATTATCTTCTAAATGTTTGATGGGCAGGGTTTGAAAATATATTCAGCCGTCTTTCTAAACCATAAACCAAGCAGCACAGTTCTATACAAGTACAGTTAATTCTTCTTTGGTGAAAGCAGATCTTGTACAGGATCTCTCCATTTGAGCTCATTCCTCTTCCACTGCGCCTCCAGTTTCAGTTGGCACAAAATCACATTAGGAGAACTAACACAGAATGCAGAGACAATGTGGTTGCGTGCAATTGGGCAGTCCAAATGCGTGGTTTGAAGGTGGGTTGCGTGTGTCGACTTGGTCACGTTGATGTGCTGCAACAAATAAGCATACAAAACCTAGTTCACAATGAATTTCTGGAGAGAAAAACTTTGTTATTATTCACCATTAACTCATTAGATAAGAAAAACAAGAGAGACCTACTGTATAGTCATGGAAGACCTACTACATCAGCAAGTTAACAGTTTACTTTCCGGCTTTTAGCTGCTTTTTAGCTTGCGACCAGCTGAAAAGTGTAGAAGCTGGAAAGCTAATCTACCGAAAATATGACATCCTAGCGGATCTCGAGAAACACTCAGAATACAAAAAAATTACGATACTAATCTACCTCAAACCCCCTCCAGCCCTATCTTCCCTTCAGATTCTCAGCGACAAGCAGCCTGAGCTGTCAAGTAATTGAGTGGCACCTATGAGAGAGGGAAGGAGCACTCTGTACCGGCAGTCCGTGGATGGAACAGGTCATGCTACAGTGTTGAGGAGTGGTGTCTTCTGTGGCAGCAAACAGCATCTGAGGATAGCTGCTGTGTTGCAGAAGTTGGCGAAGTGGGGGTGATGGTAAGAAGGAAGAGATGACATGGCGACTGATGGCAACACCACGTGAGTTGAATATTTGATCAATACAGCCAAACACCTCCACGTCACATTCCTATCTTCAACTCTCATCTACCAGCCTTCCCCTCTACCCCGCTCGGTCTACTGCATGTACTATGCGGGCGCACCGTGCTACTGCATCTACTGAAATCATAGTGTGCAGTCACATCGTGTTTTGAACCCTTCTTGACGATGGATTGCGGCAGGTTCAGAAGGCAATCTGGTGTGTCATTCCATGTTCTTGAATGTTCTTCTTATAAATTTCCCTCTGACAGACTCTTTATGCATCTCTCTGAGCTAGGTAGATTTCCGTGACGTTGGGTAGACTATGTAGTTTGGTAAATTTGCACTTTAGTTGCTAGTTTTTACCTCGATTGCTCTTTCTTTGACTTTTTTCTGCTTTTTCAACTTTTTTGTTTGCTTGCCAATAGCCGCTTTTTGGAAAATTTGGCCTGGCTTTTTAACTTGCGGCTTTTCCGCCTTTTCCGCCTTGTAGCCACTTGTACAAGTCGAAAAAAGTAAAGTGTGAAAGTCCCGATGTACATAAGTTGGTGCATCTCGATGTGCTACCTGATATGGACGCGATGCTCAGGGATTGATCGTCGGACAATGAAAGAAGGGTTTATTCAAACGATTTAGAACTAGAAGAGGGGGGGGGAGGCCTCGTCTAGATGTTCATCTAGAAGAGGGTACTCGATGACAAGCGGAGTTGAATGTTGACAGATTGCGACCCATTTGGCAGCCGGCATGGCGGCACGTCAGTTTAGAAAAATAATCTAGGTTTCTAAACCTTATGGGAAGTCATCCAATCCCAGAATTCCTTTCGAGAATCTTGAGACGACATCCAGCCATAACCCATCTTAATCTATCTTACAACGAGCAGGTAGGAGGATCGACAGCGACTAGTATTCAATTCCTCAAAGTCGTCAAATCTACAAAAGGACTGCCCGGCTGACTATCAATCGCTACCGTCTTCATACCAGGACACTTCAAAGCAATCTGCTTGATGATAGTCGTCTTCACCCTCTCCACCTCAGCCGGACAAGCCCGCTCATCCGCAAAATCAACGTGATCTAAGCACGGAAAGAGTGACAGAAACTCCGCAAACACAGCTGGCATATCCCGAAAGATAATTAACCAATAGTTCGAGTGTATGCCGAGGTTCTTGACGTGCATGCGAGTGACGATGCTCAAAGTGCGACCTTGAGAAACGTGTGCCTCCATCCACTGTACAGCGCCTGGCATCAAGGTGAACTGGAAACACAGTTCGATGCCTTTCGAGCGATGAGCGAGGACAAACAGGGCGTCGTCGAAGAGGTTGTAGTCGAAGAGAGTCACGGGATATAGTTCGGAGGAAATCGTCACCTTGGTCAGTTTCGGGCAGGCGTCTATGGGGCCCAAAAGCCACGCTATAAACATCGGGTGGGCTTTGATCTCAACTAGTTCGGGGAGTATCGCTTTCTTAAGAGGCGATTCTCGCTTAGTCGGCCTCTCAAGAATGCCGTACAGGTTGAGGACCATGATTAAGGGATGCCGCACAAGGAAAGCTGCGATCGTCGCGAATTCTAGACCTATAGGCCATGGGTGCAGCTTGAGATCTGAAAGGTATTCGAGCTTAGAGAGGTTTGGAAGGGAAAGATTGTCGAAGATGGTTTTCCAGATCTCTCGATGAAGGATGGCTTTGATGGAGAAATCTGTGATGGAGGCTGCATGAGCTTGGAGGGTGGGCTGGGTCCAGCCTAAGAAGGGGGGTTCGAAGAGCATTTGGCAGTGAAGATGGAGTTTCCGTAAAGATGGAGGGTGCTTAGATGATGGAACGCCAGTGGCTGGCAAAGAGGAGCGAGTTGGGCTCTTGACCCTCCGAATCTTAGGCGACAACTTGGGATGGAACAGAGGAGTCCTGACAGGCAAATGAAGTTGAGAAAGTGGAGAATCATCGAACCGTCGCGGATTTGATATACAGGGGCTCGGAATGAGGTTGCCTCCAAGGACTTTCAAGGTACTGCAAGACGTGAGCAGCACGTCATCCAAAAGCTCACATATCTCCTCCTTCCACCTGTCCGCACCAACTTTATCCGGGCCCTTCGCCGACTCCAACCAGGTATCGAACCAGCTCAAGTTCAGCGTCAACCTGTCCATTTCGGGCATGCGCGCGATTAACACGCGAAGGGTACACAAGTCCGGAAGCATCCTGTGCACTTCTCGATTCGGGTAAAAGTCGATGGTGGTGGGGTTGACGAAGAGCGCAAGTCTGAGTGCGCGGAAGAAGCATTCCGAGGGCTCCCGAAGCACCAAGTTTGTGCTCGAAGGATCGATTCCTGCGCGGTAGAAAATGATGGGTAGAGCGAGGTAGTGAAGTCGCTTGCATGTCATAGCCAAACCACAGAGAGTTTCGGCGGGGAGGTCTCGTATGAGGTTGTTGATGAGCTCATTGGGGAGGTCAGCGAGCCCCGCGAGGGGGTGTTTAGTTGTTTCTTTGGGCAGAATAGCCGCGAGGGAGGGGGGTATAATGTTGATCATCTGCGACGCCTGTCCGAGTATGAGCACTTTGGTTGGAAGGAGGTCAGTGTAAGAAGTATACTGACGGGTGTTCTAGTTCGAACTAAACTGCGTTTCACGAATAGCCGCGCAGCAGACTAGTAAGTATGACCTGGTGGCGTCCAAATCCATCATCATTCGAGTCATCCACAGCATGCAGAGTCCGTTGAACCCTGCGCTGATTTCTAAATATACTTCTATCAGCACGAGGACCGAGAACATCCAAGTTAGCTAATAAACGTACTTCAAGTTGTGCAGTTTCTATATCGCATTCTTCGCAACTAGTAGTTTGAGGTTGGGGCCATGTGGTGAATCGATGATCGTCGTTGATCGTTGCACCTGATCAGCCGCCCATCACATTCAACGGAACATAAAGTAAATGTAGGACCATAGCAAGCGGGGAGAGTCAAGGTCGAGCGAGCACAGGTCAAGCAATGTGCTAGTGCTCGTGAGGGAGCAAAGCATCTATCACTCAGTTCATCAACATCCTCTCCAGAAAACACTTTCCAAGGTCGGACAATTATTGAAAGCCTTGCTTTATTATCTTCCCTAAGTACATATCATAATAACGAATAAATCCCGCTCAGTCAAGCTCATCCAAATCCTCATAGATCCATCGTGCCTCAAGTCTGTTCATCGTCATCAACACCCAGACTCAAAGATCAAGAAAAAAAGAACACTCACTCATCCAAATCACGTTTGCCCTGCTTGCTGCTGCCGCTGCTGCTTCCGCCTTTGTTGTGCGTCTGCTCATAGACCTTCTGGGAGAGCGTCTGCTGGTGAGTTTGCCGCACCGAGTTACCCTTGGCAGCCTCCTTTAACTGGTCCTTGCCTGGCTTAGTGATCATGCTCCGAGCAGGGCCGTGAGTAACAGCGTCGATTGCGGCTTTGAACATCCGCGCTTCGAGTCTACAAACCCATTATCAGTAAAAGCCGTGCTTGAATAAACGAACTGAGAGCTCACTCCTCCAAATCGCGTTTGCCCTGCTTGCTGCTGCTTCCGCCTTTGTTGTTCGTCTGCTCATAGACCTTCTGGGAGAGCGTCTTCTGGTGAGGTTGTTGCACCGAGTTGCCCTTAGCAGCATCCTTCGCCTGCTCCTTGATTGGCTTTGTGATCACGCTACGAGCAGGCCCATGAGCAGCAGCATCGATGACGGCTTTGAACATCCGCCTTTGCAGTCTACAAACCCATCATCAGTAAGTCGCCTCGAAAAATTGAGCTGAGAACTCACTCCTCCAAATCGCGTTTGCCCTGCTTGCTGCTTCCGCCTTTGTTGTTCGTCTGTTCATAGACCTTCTGGGACAGCGTCTTCTGGTGAGGTTGTTGCACAGAGTTACCCTTAGCAGCATCCTTTGCCTGCTCCTTGATTGGCTTTGTGATCACGCTGCGAGCGGGGCCGTGAGCAGCAGCATCGATGACGGCTTTGAACATCCGCGCTTCGAGTCTACAAACCCATCATCAATAAGTGGCATTGAGTACATGGACTAAAAACTCACTCCTCCAAATCGCGTTTGCCCTGCTTGCTGCTGCCGCTGCTGCTTCCGCCTTTGTTGTGCGTCTCCTCGTAGACCTTCTGGGAGAGCGTCTTCTGGTGAGTTTGGCGCACCGAGTTACCCTTGGCAGCCTCCTTCAACTGATCCTTGCCTGGCTTTGTGATCATGCTCCGAGCGGGGCCGTGGGTGGCTAGGTCGACTACAGCTTTGAACATCCGCGATTCCAAGACGTCACTGCCAATCAAGTCAGCTGAGATTCGATGATAAAAGGTAGTAAGGTGAACTTACTCGTCAAAGTAGCGTTCTTGCAACTCCAGCTCGAGGTCGCGTTTGCCCTGCTTTGTGCCGCTGCTGCTTCCGCCGTTGTTGTTGTTGTTGTGCGTCTGCTCATAGACCTTCTGGGAGAGCGTCTTCTGGTAAGGTTGATGTACCGAATGACCCTTGGCAGCCTCCTTTGACTGGTCCTTGCCTGGCTTCGTGATCATGCTCCGAGCGGGGCCGTGGGTGGCTAGATCGATCATAGCTTTGATCATTCGTGCTTCCAGTGCATCGTTGCTTTCGGTGGAGCGGGATTGGAGGTATGAGCCGCTATTTTTTTTGTTGGTTAGAAAGAGAAGAGGAAGAAGGAAGAGAAGGGAGACGTACTGGATTGGGCCAGCGATGGCTGGGACGGCGAGGATGGCGGCGGCGGCGACGGCAGCGGTGGTGGTGGTGGTGAGTTGGACCATGTTGTGTGTTTAGAGGAGGAGGGTGTGTGGATAGAGGTCGTTTGTGGATGAAAGTCGTGGAAGATAGAGTAGGTCGTAGATGAAAGTAGTGTAGTAGAAGATAAGAACCTCTCGAGTGGCCTGCACTGAGTAAGGTGGTTGGGTGGATGAGTGCACAGCGCTAAAGAACGTCCATCGTATTCAGGTGGTTTTTATAGCTTTTCGGAGGGATGTATTATCCAAGCGACATGCGTAAGCCTTCGGAAGCTATGTCGCCAGCGAGTATTTTGGCTCCATTATTGACCAGGATACGCGGCTACGGCACGTATAGAAGAATGATCCAATCACGACGTGCGTACGGTGGTGCAGGTGACACAGATGCTTGGAGATGCCTGGGTAGCGAATTCCAATGATATGGATCGGCTATACGTCGCTAAAACTCAGAAACACCCTGGATTTCTAAGGCGTCATCGTTGATTTAGCAGCACATTGGTCCTGGGACAGAAATGTCGCCTCTAAGTTCCCCCAATTTCGCTCGCCAAGGGGGGGGGGGGGGGGGTTATAGAACAAAAGAGGTTACATAACTTGGGGTCCGATCTTGCGCTCTGTAGGGGGGGAGCCGTAGTCCGCGATGTCGGGTCCGCTGCTCTGGAGTCTGAACTGCGGGTTTCACGCTATTTAGAGCAATGATGATCGTACTCATTAGAATCAGAATCCTCCAGATACATAGATTGATGTGAGGAGATGTGAGGTTGATGAATGAATTTCAAATTGTGGTTGGCAACTACGGACCAGCGTCCTGGCTGGCAGCCAGGACTTCCCAGGTACGGCCGACGGGGGTACTTTGTATTTATGCCGGTCGGCTTAACCTTCAAGCTTCAAGCTCGAAGTGGCAAGATGGTAGCTTGGGTGGTCGCAAGGAGATGTAGACACGGAGCGAAGTCAGATCGTTGGAGCAAGGAAGATGACGATCAAGGGTATTTCCATGTGGTGCTGGATACCTGAAACGAAGGGAACCATTTGCAGCACGATGCTGGAGACAAGGCCGAAGGTCGTGCTTAGAAGTCCCGGCTGTCAGTTCAGGAAGATGACTGATCAGAGGTACGATGTCGAGCAACCTCTGAATTTTTCCTATACGTGCTCAGCGCTCAGCATTGAGCATAGCAACAAAACGGAGTAGTTTCCTTAAGGGTGACAGTGAGGTAAAGAGGTTGAAGTTGACGTCGCGTGAGAAGTTTGAACGTTGAAACTTTGTTGACTTCCAACAACGACCAACGGGCTTGCAAGTGCCCAAGTTGAGCGACGCGACGATGAGCAGCTCGCCAGCTCATCGTTCCACTCAGTCTATCAGTTCCAATAACCTCCAAGCACCAGCACCGTCGTCGAGCTTGAATGGCCGACAGCAACGAAGGATGACTTCGCCTGCTGGGTCCCTTTCTATTGTATGTCTGGGAGAACATTAGATCGCAACTATCACTGATCAATAATCCTTCTTAGCCTCCGAGGGGAAGGTCACCATCACCCCGTCCACCCTCGCCACTACGAAACGCGTTCTTTCCAGACAGTTCAACGGGCATCGATCCAGACTCCATATCCGACGATGGCTCAGACGACAATGACGACCTGGAGGACGACCAAGGGATGTGGCAGCAACGTTCACCATCACCCTCATCATCCGTCTCCCATCTCGCAGCCAGCTTCGTCCAAAGGATGGGCACATTCGTGGGGGGCATAGCACCACGATCACCTATGCTAAGCGACGCAGAGCTAGAAGCTGAAGCGGAGAGGGAACGCGACCGTAGCCGCAGAGAAGCGGAAGCGATACTCACGCGGGAGGCTCAGCAGAGGAGGCTCGTTGAAGATCGTGTACTCTCTATGATGGAGAGCACAAATCCGCTCCCTCCTCCGCCCTCCAGGTCTCAAACAATGCCTAACCCGCCATCTCCGTCTAATTCGCAGAAAGAGTCGAGTAGTAGTTGGTGGTCAGCTGCGAAGAATAGGCTTACGCCTACGAAAGACCCTCCGACGCCTGCTCAGCAAATTATATTGGACGCAAAGGCGAGGGACAAGGATAACAAGAAGAACGCCAAAGGCAAGGAGAAAGAGAAAGAATGGCCCGCAAACGCCCAAAGCAAATTCAACGATCCAGCATTTGTCAACCTCAACATTCCAACGACACCCGTCCGACGCGTTCCCGTACCTTCTTCCTCCCCGTCTTCGCCTACCCCTTCTCGTCCGAGTCTATCAAATATGCCACCTAATTTGACGCCGTCTCCCATGCGTGCATCTGATACATTGTCTTCATCCCCTTCTCGCGAGGCTCCACCTGTGTACGCACAGTTCACATCTCAAGGAACGCTGGACGTACCAGGCACACTCCTCACGATAGCCAAACGCTTCGAGAAGCTCGAAAAATGGACCGTTGGACACGTCAGGGCTTTGGAAGATCGGATGAATGATGTCGAGAGGTGGTTGGTCGATAAGGAAGCAGAGAAAGAGAAGGAAAAAGAGAAGGAGAAGGAGAAGGAATCCGATTCCGAGTCACTAAGACACGCAGGTCCGACGGACAACATGAAAGATGAGATCCACGACCTCCGAGACGAAGTTGTTGAGCTCCAAGGTCGATTAGGCGAGCTAGGTCGGGAGATGGCGAAAATTGCGACGGCCCCCAATAATCTTTCTGCCGGACCTAGAATGCAGTCTGCCGCTGTATCTGTAGCACCACAAACCACTTCCTCCTTCGTCACGCACTCGCAAGCGACTTCTTCCATTGCCACCCACTTCACAGGATCTCCGTCAGCACCCAGCACGCCCATCCACCATCCTAGGTTATCAAGCACCACTGCGAGAGAATCTACAAGTCCTCCCATGACTTCGAAGAGGAGAGAGTCAGGCACGAGGTTACCGTACCCTGCGGGAGATTATTCTTCCCCGCCAGATACGTTCTCTCCTAGTAACTCTCCACCATCGTCAATTAGTTCCGCTATGAGGCCTTTATCTACGGCCATTTCGGGGTTACCCCTCCATTCATCCTCAGGACTGGGTACACTACCGGCTGCTTCATATTCTACCACCTCTCTTTCCTCACTGGCTTCCGGTACGGGTAGGCCGCCATCCCCGCCTGCTCAACCCAAGTTCGCTCCTGCCCCTGCTTCTGCCAATCGAACGGCCAGCCCAACGCCCGCACCAGCAAAAGGACGAGGAACACAACAAGGATTGCCACCGCCCCCGAAATCGGCTGCTGGGAAAAGACAAACGAGTGTAAGCCCCACGCCGAGGAAACGGTACACCGTTGCCCTTGGAGGGCCGATAACTGCGCCGCCTGATGAAGATGAATTTTCTTCGAACGCTGCTTCTTTGTTCTATGCCACCGCCGCCAATACCGCCGCCAATACCAATGCGAATATCAATACCAATACCCATACGGATCCACCTGCTACTGCTCCTCTATTGAGAAGGGTAGGCACACCGCGGTCCTACTCCCGTGTAATTGGGGGGTCATTTTCCGTTTCTCCCGTGGGGGACGATGACGACGACAAGAAGAAAGAGGAGGAAGGCGCAGGAGAGTTCGGAGAAGGCGAAGAGACAATCGGCAAATCTTCCGGTATTAAACTCAAGAACGCGAACGGGAGTCTGTCTTCCACCACATCAAACTCGATATCGCCTGGTGGACCTGGGGGCGGCGATTACAAGTCCACAGCCACGACCTCCCCATCGCCATCCGCTCGTCGGATCAGGGCACAGAGCGCGTATGGGTACGCTAGCCTCCTCCCTCCTCAGACTCCATTACAGACTCCTACCATGGGGACCACTGCGCCGCTAAAGCCGAAGTTGAGGTCCCGGTCTACGGAGCGGCTTTCCTCTGGTACCAGCTCCATTGGAACGGGAGACGGAATGATAAGTGGTGGACTTGGAGGAGGGGAGACCAAGTTCGTGGACCCCTTGTTGTTGAGGAGGTACCAGCAAAGTCAAGAGGGGTTACAGGTGAAGATGCCGATGCCGAAACCGGTGGGGAAGGTTCCGATTGGGCAGTTGGTTGCGTTTTTTGATGGGGAGAAGGGGGGGAGGACGTAGGGTTAGCTTGTTGGAAGGGTTTCCAAGTGGGATGGATGGAGGAATGGAAGGGAAGATTGTTGTAATGAAGGAGGGAGAGAGCCTAATGGGTATGGATCTGGAATGACTGATATGCTATGCACCTCTGACTTGCTTTACTTATACCCTCCCAATGATATGAGAGTACTGATGCTTGGTTTTTATGTTACCTCAGTTTTTTTTTCTACTTCAATGCCTTTTTTGTATATTATATCAGTGTCTTGATGATGTGTTGTATTTCAAGTTGGTGATACACACTATTCAAGATTTGGTCTGTCCCCATTGGAGTTGGTGGTTAAACATACTGGTACCATGTACTCTCTCTGACTGGCTTTACTTATACCCTCCCAGTGATATAACAGTTAGAGACTAGCATGGTTTAGGTAATACCATGGAATTTTCTGTACTTTAGTTACTGGTAACATTCGGTATGGAACTGTGGAATTCAATTATCAGTTTTTCACATCATGCCCAAGTTGGCTTTTACACTGTCTGTTTTCACATTGGTAGCTACTGGCCTGTCCCAAACATAGTCAACTTTGATATCAGCTCTTTGAGCACTATAGGATGATGGGCTGATTCATCCTTGGAGGTGTCCTCAAGTCAGGTCATGTTGTAAGTTGACCATGTATTGAGACAGAACAGTAGATATCAACATGAATGGCCTCCTCTGGCTTGACAGCCAACTTGGGCATGATGTGACAAACTGATAATGTGGCAATAGCAATATGTAAAGTCATGGCAATCCTTCAGCCATATCCCCACATGAACTTATAATTATGTTTTGGGATAGGACAGTAGGTATCAATATGAAAGGCTTAGAATAGCCTCTCCTAATGTGAAAGACAACTTATGCATGATGTCAAAAACTAATGCTGCAGCACTGGCAATATGTAAGATCATCTCAATCCTTCAACCTCATCCCCATCAAATCCCCATAACCTAGACAGGGCCAAGGACACCATAACTTACATGTCAACTACAAACTTTTGTAGTATAAAAAAGTGGACACTACACACTTTTCCAAATGAAAAAGCAGACACTACAAACTTTTCCAATAAAAAAGTGCACACTACAAACTTTTGTAGTTTAAAAAGTGGAAAGGACAACCTTTTCTAATGGCTCTCATGCTCTCTTTTGCATATGATTCCTCAAACTAAACATGGAATAGGGTCCCTGCAATGTATTTGTATATTCCCCAGCCATTTCCCCATTAAATATGTGCCATGTATGGGATGGATGGGCTAGGTTGACTTTGGATAACCTTTAGCCCTAACCCTAACTTTGTAGTCTAAGTCTGACTTTTGAAGTCTTTTGTAGTGTATCAGTAAACTTGGTAGTCTAAGTCTGACTTTTGTAGTGTATCAGTAAAATTTGTAGTCCTTTTTTGTAGTCTATCAGTAAACCTGGTAGTCTATATCTGACAATTCCTTTTCTAGGGCATGCACCTTCCTTTTTTGGTCATTTTTCCCACAATACAATAGCTGTAGCCCTTTCTTTTAGCTTTCTAAATATACTGAAATCATATCGTTTGGTTTTATTTTCATGGAGAAAAATGCAAAAAACAAAAAAAAAAAAGCAACACTTTTGGGATTCCTTAACCTCATATATCTACAATGGGAGCACTTCAGAACATAATTCAAACAGATTCAGGAAGCTACAGTGTAGGGCTACAACTTTCGTTTTTTGACCATTTTTGGTAATTGGTCATGTGACCAATATCATGACATCCCCCCAATGGACCCTGACAAATACAAACCTTGCAAATTTGAGTACTATTATCCCATGAATTTTCCCTATTTTATTGCTATTTTTCTTTTAGAAAAGCGCACATTTCCATATTTAGAAGTGTGCTTTTGGACCCTGAAAACAGTGAGCAGACTGTGGGAAACAGTGAGGGGGCAATGATAAATACAGTAGGGTAGGTATGAAATTGCCCAGGCAAAGATATGAAATTGCCCCAGGCAAGGAATGAAATGGATTTGAAATAGCCCAGGCAGGGATATGAAATTGCCCAGGCAAAGATATGAAATCACACAAGGCAAGGAATGAAATGGATATGAAATAGCCCAGCTAAGAATATGAAATATCCCAAGGCAAGGAATGAAATATCCCTGACAAAAAAATGAAATGCCTCTGGCAGGAAATGAGACATATTTCATCAAACTTGCCTGGGTATCTCATATCATAACACACTTGGGTAGAAATAGAAAACTTGGCAGGCATTTGCTTGTGGTTTATCATATAAGTGGTAAGTACCACTCCTCCCAGAGACTATGGGCACTAAACAAATGTTAAAACTGAACCTTTCAGCAGCTGGTAGTGCCAAAATACTTCTGGGAATATTGTGTTGCAGTTAATACATGCTAAACTGAAGATTTTGGCAGTTGGTAGCACCAAAATACTTCTGGGAATATTGTCTAGCATCCCAGAGACTATGCTCACTTGATAAATGTTAAAACCAAAGATTTCTGCAACTGGTAGTGGTGAAATACCTCTGGGAATAGTGTGTTGCCTCTCAGAGACTATGAGCACTTAATATATGTTAAAATCAAAGGCTTTGGCAGCTATTTGACCTTCTGGAAATGTAAAGATGTACTTTGAAACAGAGAAATTTTGGAGATTTGAGAATAATACTACAAAATGAGTAACTGTCCACTGAGATATCAATTAATCAAGAACATTCTGGAGTTGCAAAGGGATTCAGAATGATGGTTGACTTACTTCTGTTCAATCCTATTAATACATATCTGTTATATGAACTCAAAAAGTTTCAGTATTCCATGTTCAATACTTTGTTTTATACTACCTTGTGGCCCAGGACATTAACCAATGATAATAGTGGGAATGTATATGCACCAGGACATAAAACAATATGTCCAGATGGTAAAACAATAGTTCTGTATGGTCAGAATATGTAGTGTTCACAAGTTCAGTTCAGTCCAGTTTTTTGCCCCCAAAACCTGCAACTGTGGACCGCAACCAGTCTAGGACTGACCCAGATATTGAGGGAACTGAACCAAACCACCTAGGACTGGTCTTTTGCAGTCTATGGAACTGGTATGACCGGTTTTTTTGCATATAATTTATTATACCAATATAAACCATTTGTATCTCAACTATTATTACTCTGAAAAATAAATAGGTTATATAGCATGGTGAAGCATGTAAATACCCATCATTCTACCAATCTTTAGGAAATGTAATAAAAATTCAATATAGCTATGACTGAAACCAAATTACATCTCCTAGAGACTTGCGTAAAATATGGATTTGGTTATATCTTTCTCAGTTCTTAATGAGCTAAAAACCCAATTAAAGGTAATAAACATGGCTACAAGGGTATGTAACACATCTGACTGCTTAACTGGTTGCAATCAATTGAAACTGGTCTTTAAGCAGTTTTAAAACATTTTTGAAATGAGGCAACCAGCAACTGGAATAACCCCAAATTTGGGCAACTGCAACCATAAAAAGACCAGACCATGGTCCGGTTCAGTTCAGTCCTATGGTTTTTTTTGGTCCTATGGACTGAACCTTTAAACACTAAGAATATGTTACAGGAAAGTCAAACAATGTCCCTGGAAGGTCAAACAATGTTCCTGGAAGGTCAAACAATGTTTCCAGAAGGACAAAAACAAATTTCGGCATTAAGAGGAGCTGAAATCTTCAGGTTCATTCCTATTATGGATTATTGGAAATATAGGATGATAGTAGTAAGCACACATGTTCCCCAGGAGGTGTAACAATGTTGCTGAAAGTACTTTGGCACTAACAACTGCCAAAGTCTGTGATACAACAATATTCCTGGCAGTACTTCGGCACTAACAGCTGCTGAAAGGTTTGGTTTTAACATTTGTTTAGTCCCCATAGTCTATGGGATGCAACACAATAGTCCCCATAGTCTATGGGATGCAACACAATAGTCCCAGAGATATTTTGGCACTACCAGCCACCAAAAACTTCAGTTTCACATGTATTAACTGCAATGCAATATTCCTGAAGGTATTTTGGCACTACCAGCTGCCAAAATCTTTGCTTTTAATATTTATTGAGTGCACATAGTCTCTGGGGTGCAACACAATATTCCCAGAGGTATTTCGGCACTACCAGCTGCCAAAATATTCAGTTTTGCATGTATTAACTGCAACACAATATTCCTGAAAGTATTTTGGCACTACCAGCTGCTGAAATCTTCAGTTTAGCATGTATTAACTTCAATACAATATTCTTGGAAGCATTTTGGCACTACCAGTTGCTGCAAACTTCAGTTTTAACATTTATATAATGCGCATAGTCTCTGGCAAGCAACACCATATTCCTGGAAGTACTTTGGCACTAACAATTGCCAAATTCCTTGATTTTGACATGCATTGAGTGCACATATTCACTGAGAGGCAAAACAATACTTGCAAAGGTATTTCAGCACTAACAGCTGCCAAAGTCTTTGATGGCTCTTGGCTGAACAAACCCATGTATTGAATTCAGCCCCATCTGCATCATTAAAATACTTATATCATCTTTACTGCTGGGCCACACCATGCCATCTTAGCATCAACAGATCCATTGGGCCCACCTATATCCATTAATATATACATATCATTGGCCCTATTGGGGTAGCTCTATGGTACATAGGACAATTGACCATGTGGAGTAGCCTTAATGTATAGTGTACTCTATGAGTACTTGTGCATCATCAGCATCAAGCTCATTCATATTCAACCCACCATTGAAATGGTCTGTGATGCCTTCATTCATCAAGGGCCCTCTGAAGTTGGAAAAGGTCAAGTATAAAATTTTCCAAGACCAGTTGGATGCCCGAATCAAACCTGAGTGTGTTGATGAGCATACAGTATCAGATGACGATTCCTTTATCAGGCGCTATAAGGAGCTCAGCTCAATCTTCAAGGAGGTGTCCAAAGATGTCTTTGGATGCACAACTCCATTTATTAAGCAGAAAGATGTTGTGACTAACAGACAGATAAAGGGCATCATCAGGGAGCTCCATGTCATTGGTGGTGCAATTCGCTTTGAAAAGTCTGGTCACACAGCACACATATCACTCAAGGTGACCCATGTGTATTGCTGTGTGGTTGCTAGCTTTGAACATGATCATGGGTCCTTTGGGACTCTTCTACAATTTCTTGTTGGAAAGTGATGCCTTCTACACAAAAATTGAAAATGCTCTTCACCAAATGATCAAAGGAGATTGTTCAGCAAGCTAAACTTTCTGCTCAAAATCAAATTCTTGTGGTGCTCAAGGGGCTTCTACTATGAAATTGGTCCAATCTTATCCTTTCATTCCTCTTCCTCTGGTTGTAAATGATCTTGACACTCCACAGAAGCTGATTTGTGACCCTGAAGAGGTTAAATCTACTACAAGGGAACTAGGTTATGTGACCATATGGGGTTCCAGAGCTTCCCAAACCATGGCTCAAGACCCCATCCATTTTGATGTTTCTGATTGTGTAAAAAGAGATCCATTTGTTTGGCCAAGAAGAGTGTCTCTTGCTGACTTTACAGCTCTTTTACAAAGAGGGAACAATTGACCTTCACTGGGTCCAGATGGATGGGAAAAATGGATCATCAAATCCCTTTCTGATGATGAATTGAGCCTTGTTCTCAACTTGCATAACTATCAAGTTATGAATTCATGCTTTCCTGGTGATATAAAAGACATGTGGTTTATGATGTTCCACAAGTGGGGTGTTTGCACTAACCTTGGAAATTGGAGAGGCCTACTTCTCTCTAATATGGATTCTCCTATGGCCTGGCTCAACTGTTGCTTGATTCAGTACTCTTCTGAGAAGAGGATCTTACCAGATACACAGATAGCAGCACAACTGGGGGTTCAAACTTGTGATTTGATGACTTTTCTCATGAGTATCAAGTGCTGGGCAGCGAGGCACAAGGAGCTGGTGTATGTGCTTAAACACAATCAAATGAAAGGTTTTGATTACTTTGCACTGGAGGGCTTTCATGATGCCATTCGATTCTACAGGTTGCCACAGTCCATTATTGACATAGATAAAGCCACTCACAAAGACACAAAGTGCTTCATTCAGACTGCTTACAGGGTCTTTGTTCTGATCATTGTCTCAGATGTTAACAAACAAGGTGGCCCACTTTCTCTGATCAAGTCCACATTGACTACAAGCTTAGGTCATTATTGCTTTAATGACCTTATGGTAAATGATCCTGATGCCCTTATTGTCTCACTGAGCACTTGCGAAAAGAAGGACCCACATCTTAAGGATGACAGGGACCACCTGACAATTGCTATGATTGAAGCGACTGATGATTCTTTCCTTTCCTCCAGGTCCCTTCTGTCTCTTAGAAGAATTAGAAGGAATATATGGGCAATATACTGGGGAAAAAATAACATTTGACCATGTTAGGTTTATATTTGCAAAATCATAGCATGTGAGAAAACAATACATAAAATACCAACACAAAAAAGAGACAAAATATAGTAAAAAAAGGTTGGGTTCCTGCACATGTTGAATTTTCGAGAACAAATTCTGATACATGTTTTTAAACACATGTCAACACATGTGGGTTACCCATGCCTGTTTCAGAAGTTGAGTTCTCAAATCACGGAAAATCACAGCAAGTTTGTTCCTTTGTACCCTTTGTACCATAGGTTTCCTAAGTTGTGAGTGTTTTGAATTGTTTGTTCCTCCCAAGCAAAGAGCCATGAAGCTATGAACACCATTGCCACAGCTGTATAATAGTTACATATCTTCTGAGAGTCAAATAATACTGGTATTTACCTCCACCAAGAATCCTACTATACAGAATAAGTTCAATCTACAGCCCAAAGTTGTTCTGAGATGTAAGACACATCCTGATGACTGCTGGATATCATTCCCATTACAGTAATTCTTGAAATCATGTGAAGTGAGCATGTATTAATAAGTCCTCAATATAAAAAAAATTTGCCTCCATCTTTGTCAGAACTGTATAGTCTAGGGCATCTGAAACCAAGCCACCAAGCCACCGAAAAAAAACACAAGCCCCACCCAATATAATTGAATCTGTCTTCTAACTCTTTCAAACTTTCCTTCTCTCTCAAAAACACACACTCTTGACCTCATGGCCTCTATCCCTGAGTGGAACACCTTCAAGGCTTGCACTAATAGCCTCTGCACTCACCCATCATCAGGAAAATGACACATTGCCTGGTTGGGCTTGCATGTCTGATTCTGTCTGATTTCACCCTGGAATTAATCTTACATCTGATATTGTCTTATTTTAGTGGATCTGTCTGATGGTGTAAGACACAATCAGACAACATTCAGACAATTGACAACATGAAAAAACTTGTAAGTTTGTTGAAACTCCACTTCAATGCAAACTGAACATGGCACAAACACAAACCAAACACACAAACATCCCACTTTCCATGCCTCCATCATCTACCATACCTATATTCAAGAAAGTTGCTATACCTTGAAAATAGCAATCTCATTGCCTCAGCAGAGCTGGGACTCCCAGCATGCAGATGGCTAGATATGTGACCAACCAATAGTGGGTAGCTGCTTCCAGCACAGTGTCATGCTTATTGCTACCCTTCTCAGTTATCACAAACTGCCTCATATTCTGATGGGCATACCAGGAATTGTTAAAAGGCACGTACCTGTTATGTTTTCCTCACTTCTATTTGATGTTGAGTTTTCTTTGCACTCCCATCAAGAGAACCACCTCACCCCTCCAACGAGGGCTGCAGGCCACTGGAAGGGTTGTTGGACTAGGAGTAGTTATGGAATAGGAGCACTGTGAGGTATGAAAGGTGAGGAACCCCAATCCCCCATTGTCCATCTACTGACTGTTCCCAATGCCTGCCCCTGGTTAACAGCAACATGCACTGTCCACCAGTTGCAAGCATGTATCCACCTGGACCACCTGTGCTAGTTGAGAGTTCAACTGGCCTGTTTTGGGAGGAGCTCTCTCTTGCGTTGTAGGCGATGGAGTAGTGCATCCTGGCAGATGCATACTCCATCCCCCTGGTGTTCGGGGTCTCACTTAGGTGTCAGAGGGTCATTACATACACATTTACATGTCACATCATGTTTGTAGGTTCTTCAGTCATTACCACTACATTCATTCGTGTCTACGCACTCTCTGTGTCACTTGGCACCTCTCCAATGACACCCCACCCAATGTAAGCTTCTGCTGTTGAGTCAATTTCTCATCCCTGCTCTCTGGACCTGCAGTAGCACTTTGACCCTTGATCAGTCACATGCACACCCACACCTGGCCAACATTGGTCACATCAACACCACACCGCCTTGGTTGTCCACTCCACCTGGGATGTCCACCTACCGACTAGGCTGACCCAATCCCTCACACAACACAGGGGACACTTGCAGCTCTGGAGATGTGTGAAGTGTTCACTCTGAACTTCTCGCATAGCTGAAGCCAAGAGGGAAGGAGGAGGCAAGAATGGGTGGATCTGGGATCAACACCCATGAGTGAGCAATGAGCAGTTACAAGATACTCAACTGGCCCAACATGATTATGCATACTGTAGGAAGTACAGATATACAAAGCACTACATGTAGTGCAAGAGGATGGCAAGACTGCTGACAAGATGGTGGTTCAAGACAAAAGATCAATATATTATGTAAGATATCCAAATCTAGCTATATACCACTGTTTGACTATGGCCTCTGGGCATTCCCTTCCAATCCTATATCACAAGATGGGTCACACTACATTGAACAAGAGGGTGTTCTGCCAAACATTGGATCATTGAGGGAGCTCTTTACACTCCCCCACCTATTCCTACTGGACTCCTACTGGAATCCCGGACTCCTACTGGATTCTACTAGGACTCCAGCCAATTTCATATTGCCTGGACACCATACAAATTTTGCATCTCAGTCCTACTGGAGTCCTAGTAGATTCCTACTGGAATGATCCCAAATCACAAGGAATTAAGGATTCCTAAGGAATGGGTCTACTGGAGTCCAGTAGGAGTCCAGTAGGAGTCCATTTCCAAGTACAAGTCCAGTAGTTTGTCACTATTATTGTTATTATATAATATAAAAAAAAGCACATCATGCATGGATTGAACACTTGACCTCACGGAGACACCAACATTTTATGAAGTGAGCACTTTACCACTTGCAGTGATGGCGGGGTCACTACTGACCCCTTGACAGATTGATGGGGTCAAGAGTCTAGACGGGGTCAGACCCTGGGTCAGGTTTCGTCAAAGGGTCAGTCCGTGACTACCTAGCTCATGTGAAGAGCTTAAATTGTATTAAGTTATGATATCTCCGAAAAATCATATTATAGTGGGGTACTGATTTATGGAGTGGACTGTGGAGCACTAAGTGGGGTTGAGGGCAAGGGGATGAGCTTTAGTATTCTTCTTACTTTCCCCCCATGTCTCATCAAAATCCTGTATGGGAACACTATCATAAAGGTGTAGAAAAGTACAAAACTAACAAGTCCAACTATGAGGTGTGGTGCAAGTTTTGCATTCAGAACAGAGTGCAATGGATTCTTCATGCGGAATTGGATGATGTCGCAAATGGACGATGTTTTAGCGCATGGACTGAAGGGGAGATAGAAGAGACAGGTATGTGAGCAGGAAGCCGATCAGGTATTCCAGAAGTCACTCACATTTATGTTAATAGTCAAAACCTCTGAACGTGCTGCATGTGGAAAGGTTGAGGACATGTGGAAGCATCTTGCAAAGGACTGCGAGCATGTCAGTGCTGCAGTCAAGCAGAAGGCTACACAAACCTTGGCCAGTTATGCACAGAACCGAGCAACAAAGGCAGGCAACAAGGAAAATGAGCGCCCCACAGCACCTACACCAGCACAGCCAATAAGCAGCTCGAGAACCTCAAGTCTGGGTTCGATTGGCCTGACATCACCCATGCAAACCTTGCCGGCAAGCCTCCCTGCGATGCCATCTCCTCATGGTGCATTGAGCCTCACAAGTGAGAGGCCATCTCAGCGGCGAAGAACTGATTTGCACTCGCCAGCGGAGGGAGACGTGTCCTATGGAGAGACATCAGCTCCACCAGTCTGGCCAAGTGCTCAACAGGCAGAATGGATGGCAGACCTTTGCTTTCTGATGGTAACATGCAATATCACATGGTGGGTCACAGAGCATCCATACTGGCGCTACTTCTTCCAGAAATGGGTACCAGGAAGTTTGATGCCAGGTTGTAAGCAGTTGTCTGGTCAGATTCTTGACGAAGAGAGCGAGAAGATTGTGGAGAAGATCAAAACGACGGTGAAAGGGCAACATGGAACAGGGCAGTGTGATGGCTGGAAAAATATTGCTAAAACGTTGTTGATTGCATCCATGGTTAATGTGGAATACAAGGTGTGTCTCATCATTGGTCAAATATAAGCAGAGAAGGCTCTCGACTTACACAATTTCCTAGCTGTACATGCTCGGGCTTGCTGACGTCTCATCTAAACCCAAAAATGCAGAAACATTACTGGATATCGTGTTGATAGAGATCCAGTACTGTCTCACCGTGCTTGGAATCATTCTTGTGGCCTGGTGTACTGATGTGAGCAGTGAATCCTTGAAGATGAGAAGGCTTTTGCATGCAAGGTATCCTTGGATTGTAACGTTAGACTGTTGGGCTCATCAGGTGAATGGCTTACTGTGCTGCATGAAATGAAAGACTGACCTGCAAATACAAACAGATCAATCTCGTTGTGGGTGATTACTTCAAACTCAAGACACGGTTCATCAATGTTGTCAACAATGCACTCGAGCTCGTCAAGTGGTTCAACAGTCACAGCTGTGCACTTGGAATACTGAAAGACAAACAATGCACCAAACTTCAGAAGGTCCTCGCCCTCATTCTTCCTGTGCTCATGCGCTGGACCTCCCATTATCTGTCTGTTCGCCACCTCCTGGAGCTCGAATACTTCTTCCGCTTATTAGTCCTGGACCGAGAATCACGTGCCGTCCTCATTCTGTGCGCAGGGGCCAAAGCCGAACAGAAGAGAAAGGCAGAGGAGATCATGAAAATCATTGAAGATAGCGGTTTCTGGAGTGATTTGAACATGTGAGTCCAATTTGTTCAATGAGAATGCTTGCATGAAACTTACAATAGATCTCAGCATCCGAAGTCACCTTGAACCTCTTGCCATAGCCGCCAACGTCACACAGAGTGATTTCGCGCGCCTTGACATTGTTCTCTTAACCCTCGCAAACTTGTTCTTCACCTTCTCAAATCCTGAAATTGAGGCAACAGTTCACATTGGCATTCACGAGAGCCTGGAGAAGCACTGGAAAAAGGCTGATCAACCTGTCTTCCTGCTTGCAGTTGTTTTCAACCCATACATCTGGACACGTTGCTTCCACCCCAACAGTCCCTTCAAGCTCATGCGAGGGCTTTGGCCACTTGTCAAGAAGACTTTCTGGCAGTTCTTCAATCAAGATCCTGATAGCGCATTCAGGCAGTCGTTTGCAAATTACATCACCGGAGTGGGAAGCTGGTCGGACGAAGCCATGAGTCTGAGGGAGCTCAAAGAGCTGGCAACAGCTGAGGTGAGTGATCCATTGTTGGCATGCGAAAGGTTCTCATGTCCGTATCTACAGAAATCACATGTGAACCTTGTCAGCCTTTGGCGAGAACACGACACGGGACTCAACAACGGCCCAAATGGCATCGTCAAGCTCATGATGCGGATTCTGAGTATTGTTGCAAACTTGGCTGGCACGGAACGGCTCTTCAGCAAATTTGGCATTGTTCACACCAAACATCGGAATCACATGCACCATGAGCAGACACGCAAAATTGTGCTTGTGAAATCAGATGTTGAAGAACGCCACAGCCGCCCAGCGCAAACACGAAACAAACGCAAATTCCAAGACAACGAGTCCATGTCGCCTCACGACGATCTGGATCCATTTTCATCATTGACCTCAAATTCTGTCACCACCCACTCCAACTCCACCACCACTGGTGAACCTGACCAGTCGACGGAAGAAGATATCAACGAGGAGCTGATTCCTGAATTCATTAACCTTGTTCAAGGTCTTGTCCAAGAGGTTGACGAGGTGGAAGCACACAGCGATGATGTGGATGAGGAGCCCGATCCAGTCCCAGTTGACGAGCCTCTCACCAGAGCAGAATCTCTCATGCTCAAGCATCTTTTTCACTACCCAACTCCTTCTGACCAGTCTCCTGCCTCTTTAGCTTTCTTTCAGGAGTACTGGACACACGCCGAAACTAGTTTACAAGTCGAAGTCGAGTTCCATGACCTCTTGCACAATAACCCTTAAATAACTTTTTTTGTACATACATATGTTAAATTAATTCAACTGGGCCTAATCTCCCGGTCACGCACTGACTCTGACGAAAAAGGGTCAGAAGGGTCTGACGGGGTCTGACGAAAACGTCTGATGGAGTCTGACCCCATCATGCCCATCACTGACCACTTGCACCATGTAGGCCTTTATACTCACCTTTATTTTATGCACTACATACCAACCGTGGGGCTACCTTCCTAGAAAGGATGCCCGGCAAATTCTGCAAGTGGGAATTTGCCCAAACCCTCAACCCACATCCTTCCACGTCACCACCACCCATCAATGACGCCTCGACTGCATCCACCAAACATCGACAACCATCGACACCCATCAACACATGCCATGGCATTGAAAACATGATCCACCACGCCATGCAACTGCAGTGGGCTTCAACGCAAGTCCCCACCAACCAAGAAACGCAAGCGCACTGAATCCGGCACAGACAAATCAAACAAGAAACCAAAAGCAGATGCAAAGGAGACCACAGAAGACGACGACAACGTTTCGAAAGTGATGGGGAAGGGGAAAGGCACAGCAAAGGGGAGGAAAAAGGGCACGAAAGGTGCAAGGTATGTCATCACCCCCACCACGTTGTTGCCCACTCACTTCTTTGTAGGAAAACAGCTGCCAACCGTGCCCAGGAAGATGCTGCCGCCGATGCAGCTGGGGCCCCAAGCAAACTCACGAGGTGTGTCAACCCCCCCCAACCCATTTTTTTCTCATAAAAAACATGCTACAGGACTGAGCGGCTGCTCGAGGAGAGCAGCGTGCCCATTGCACCGCCCATGCGCATTCGATTGACTACCACCACCCATCAGCCACCTCCACCCAACCTCGTCACCACTGGCCGTCAATGCCACTCGGATGCCACCCAAGTCCAAGGCAAGCAAACACCAATGAACCACAATGGATTGGACAGCGACGACAACAACAGCAACACAACTAACGAGGACGATGAAGACGAAGACGATGAAAATGAAGATGACGAAAACGGGGACAACGACAACAAAGACACGAGCAACAAATGCAAGAAAGCCGCCAATGACAACAACAACAACAGCAGCGGTTTGGACAACAAGAACATGGGCGACACGTCAGGCAACAACAAGGACAAAGGCAATAGCAACGGAAATGACGAAAACGACACAAAGGCAGTCAACGAGCCCCACCACGCTACCAACACCAACGCCAACACCATCGCCCTCAACGCCCTTGTAACAGACACCTGCGACATGAACAGCCCCGCCACGAACACCCCCACCATGAACAACCCCAGCATGAATTCCCCTGCCATGAACATCCCTGTGATGAACACCCCCACTACCACCACCCTCTCAACGGATGCCCCTGCAACAGACACCACCATCATGAATGCCACCACCACCAGCATGCCCAACACCAATGTGCTTGCAGCTGTAGTGCCCAGCGCCCTAACATGTAATGTCGTGCCCACCATGCTAATGCATGATGTAGTGCCCAATGCTGTAGTACCTTATCATACCACAGGTACATGTACTATAGGTAAGTATTATATTACATATGTATGTACTATAGCTTGTCCTTTATTATTTAGACTTGAATGCACCTCGTGGTGATGAAGGTAGGTAGAACTTACTTTGTTTATTGTAATTTTTTATTATTATGAAGTTTTTGACTTTGTGGCAGATGTTAGGATGAACAGTCCACCCCATGGTCCCCCTCGGGATTGGGATAACTTGCAAGGTGCATCACGTACCACAGGTAAATCCTTCCAGAGTTTTCACTATATTTACTAAGTGGATGTCTTTGTGTGCAGGTGGACTTATTCAAGGGAGAGCCTATGGCAATGTATTCAACTTTGCTGATGCAGTGCTTATGGATCGACCACCCATTGTTGGTGGTCAAGTACTTTTATATAATTCACAGGAAGATCCCGCCAACTTATCTCTTGCCTCAATGAAAGTGTCTATGGGTTTCAGCCATGATGTTACAGCAACCTTTCAGCCTGTCCTTGAAAATCTTATCAAACGTCGTCCTGAGGTTGCAGGTGAGTGTTAAAGCTTAATAGTTATTTTTTATTGATATATTTCTAGATCCCAACATGACTATTTTAACCTGGGATGATGTTGATGGGATTTGGAATATTAAAGGGCCATATGCATTTGCCCTTGAACAGAATGAGGATGTGAAATGGGTCTACAATAAGGAAAAAGGAAAATATGTTTTGTCTATTCTGGTTGTATGTAGCTTCATTCAGTCACATGAGTTCTCTACTAACATATTTTCTAGAGCTCCTTTGGTCTGGAAGCCACCTCTGGCTCTCGTTCTGTTTCTCATTCTACATCTGCATCTGTTTTGCGATCTGTCTCTGTAGCTTTGTCTGGTGCTGGGTCTGGGTCTGCTCCTAGCTTGGCTCCTCAGTCTTTTGGATTTTCCAAAAGATCTAAGAGTCTGGCAGCCACGTATAAGCTTGAGCTTGCTACTATACTTAAGATCTCATCTCACTTGATGAACCAAGAGGGGAAGGTATCCCTCACTCTGGCGTATGAGAGATATAAAGCCTGCAATAAAGCTATGCAGGACTATAATAGAATGAAGGGCGCTAAAACTTGGCCTAGCACATGTCCTGAGCCAACTGCCACAGATATTATTGAGATTTTCATCTCTAAGTCTATGTGGCATCAGTATTATGTTGGACTTTTTTCCCATGTCTCTAAGTATCCTGACATGGTTGAGTGGCTGGAGGATGGAGATGATAGGCCTTCTAGTGTGGATGTCTGGGGTTTCCAGAAAACATCCTATACCTTTTCGGATCTTAAAAAATGGCTTGATGAACAGAATTCTCCTCAGGGTGCTGATTTGGGGGGGCAGGTGGACAAGAAGGAGAAAGGAAAGGAGAAAGGAAAGGAGAAAAAGAAAGGAAAGGGGAAGAAGGGGAAAAAACAGAGTTCTTCAGAGGGTACAAAGAAGAAAGCTAGTAAAGGGAAAAGGGCGCAAGGTGGGGATTCTGGAGATGAGGATAGTGATGCTGGAAAGAATTTCAAGGGAAAGCAGAAGGCGAAAGGAGGAAATAAGAAGAAGGATAGGAAGTAAGTAGTTTTAGCCAAACCTGACATATTTTTGAATCTAGACAATCTCTGTAGTTTTGGATATATGCTTAGCTTTTTCTGGTTGCTCTGTGGTTTACTGGGTTATATAACCCCAATTGTTGGAATCTTAGCCATGTTTAGCATGCTCCCAGCAGTCAATGCCCACCAGACTCATTCTCCATTCCCTGATATCCCCTTTTCAGTCTTCAGTGAATTTGTTACATCCAACTTTAGCTCCAAAGTCTCACTATCAACTGTGCTAGTACTACTGTTCACCATGACTAACAACACAACTCTTCTGAGCTTACATGCAAGACAACAAATTTCTAAGTATCCAGGAGAGCGAAGAACTCATACCACTGGCTGGATCACAGGATTGATCAGGGCTCTAACTGATCACCTGGGTGATAAAAAAGACCGATTGTTCAAAAAGTCTGAAGTCAAAGGGGGAATGACTGAAGATCAGATGTTTGTGGCATTGGGAAATAAACTTGACCTTTTTGCAAAAATGTTGGAGTTATGTCCCATTGACAAGGATGGAAGATTCAAAGGAAAAGTGAACCCTATATCCCATGATGAGCTCAAGCCTGTTCTTCTGATATGCCCTGATGCAGTTGAATGTGAAACAATGTCATGTGATCCAAGGTCACTACTCCAGGCAGCTCAACCACAAGATATTCCTGAAGTTACACTAATAAAGGGTACTGAGATTTATAAGAAAAGTTATGTCCTTACTGGACTTTGCCCAAAATGTCAGACCCAATATTCTGCTGATCGTGAGCGAGTAGTTGGACAGACTGGCTCATTTGATCAAGTATACTTGAACTCTGCTGTATACTTGAAAGTGGGCCAGAATATTTGGAGGTCTTATCAGTGCCCCCCTAATTCCTGCAGGATTCCGGTCATTCCTGCAGATTCCGGTGGATTCCGGAGGAGTGAAATTTAGCAGGGAGGCCTGCTATTTTCATCATTCCGGTGCTTTACCATTCCAGCGGAATTTCGGCATTCTGGAATTGTGACCGGAATGGCAAAAACGGAATGCAACTGGAATCCGGTTTGTTTGGCACAAGCCCATTGCCAAACAATTGTTTGTTTGGCAACAGCTTTCACGCTCATCCAAACACAACCCTCTCTCCTCCCACCACCACCGTCGTCACTCCACATAACCGCCCCCCTCACATTGTGAGTGCCTGCCATGGGCTAAGCGACGTGAGGGGGCTCACATCAACCACCACGCCGCTCACCTGACATCCAACAACGTTGCCGACACCACAACGCTGTGCCACGTCACCACGGCACACAAACCAGGTAAGCACCCACAACCCCCTCTCCTCCCTCATCTCTCAACACGAAAACCAGGTGCCACGTTGCTGACTGCGACGTGGCACCCAAACGATGGCAACAGGTTTCGAGGCCCCCACACATACAATTTCTACACAACGGCCAACCCAAGACAACAAGAACACCCCACAACAGCACCACCCCACCCTCAAACCACCCCAGCACTCCCAAAACAACATCCAGCGCCCACACGACACACAACAGCACCACCTCACCCACGAAAACACCCCACCCAGTGCCCACGATGGCCGCCCAGCGCCCATGACTGCACAACGGCACACCCCATCCACGAAAACTCCCCACCGCCCACCAAAACACCCCAGCGTATCTGAAAACAACACGCCGCCCACAAAACAAAGCCCAGCGCCCACATACACCACCAATGGACACGAAACAACACCCCGCAGACACGAAACAGTGCCCAGCGCCCACGTACACCGCCAGCGCCTACGAAACAACGCCCAGCGCCCATGACAACGGGACGACGACCCTCCCCCTTGCTCCCTTCCCCCTTCCTCTACCATCCCATCCCTGTCCACGACCTCCGCAAGCGTGCCCACATCAACCAAACACCCACAACTCCCATGATCGCCAACATCCCTCCCCCCTTCACTTTTTTACACCACAACTGGGCCAAATGACAATGCCCATGCATGCCCACATCAACCGACCACCTACAACAACCCCGTGAGCACCAACATCCTTCTCCCCTTCGCTTTTTACACCACAACTGGACAAAACAACAACGCTGACGTGCACCCACATCCCTGACCCCCTGTGAGTGCCAACATCCCTCCCCCCTTCGCTTTTTTACACCACAACTGGACTAAACGACAACATCCATGTGTGCCCACATCCATGAACCCTGTGAGCGTGTGCCGTGAGTGTGAATGTACCTCCCCTCTTCGCTTTTTTACACAACTGGACCAAACAACGATGCCCCCCCTTCTCTTTTTAACATTACAACTAGCTGCCTTCAGTATAGTATGTAATGTAGAGTTTCGTAGCACTTGGTGTAGAGTTTCGTAGCACTTGGTGTAGAGTTTCATAGCACTTGGTGTAGATTTTTCGTAGCATTCTAAATTTAGTTAAAAATTTCCCAAAATGGAAGTTTCAGGTCTGGTGGCCATTATTTCCTCTCACGTCTTTCTTTCTTTCCCCCCACATCTTTCTTCCCCGATGACGAGGATGTTGTTTGGGAGGAAGATGAGATGGGTAAGGTGACTCATATTCTCTTGGTAGGTTTTATTGGTTGTGCTCTCTTTGAGTTTGGTTTCAATTATGTCTAGGAAAACGATCGTGACCCAATGGTTGCCTCAGCAATTCTTCCTTCATTCCATCAGTGTTCTGTTTCTTTGGGTTCTCGTTCAGGATCTGTCCCTTGTTCAGGATCTGTCCCTTGTTCAGGATCTGTCCCTTGTTCAGGATCTGTCCCTTGTTCAGGATCTGTCCCTTGTTCAGGATCTGTCCCTTGTTCTTTGTCAGTTCCATGGGTGCAGACAAAGCACAAGAAGTTGAAAGAGGCAAGGGGTTCAGATGAGGAAGAAGCTTCTAAGTAAGTAGTGTTATGATTTTCTTTCTTTTCTTTTTGATGTGTTTGGAGTGTAAATGAAAGAAGAAATACTGATTTGTACAATAGTTCTAGTTTCCTTTTCAGATTTACTTTTCTGCTCTTGTCATCAGCTATATCACTTGTATCCCAGCACTGGATTTTAGTCTGGCTCTTGATCTGGTCAAATCTAGTTTCATTGGCATCTGCTACCTCTTCAGGACAACGTCCTTTTCCAAATATTCCATTCAGCATATTTAGTGATGCAATCCAGACAATCTTTGGCTCTAATATTTCTTTGGCAACTGTTCTCACAATCTCATTCACACTATTTGAGAATCCTGATTTATTAAATCTTCATTTTCATCAACAACAACGGATTTGTGGTGATGAAAACAAAGTGCAGATTTCAGGATGGATAATTGCATTGAGCAATGCATTGGTAAACAAACTTGGAAAGAAGAGGGTTGAAACTTTATTCTCTGAAACTGAACTTGCACGAGAGCCAGATGAAAAGGCAAAAGTTGATCTTCTTGCTGGAAAGCTTGACAAGCTGGCTGGCTGCTTGAAACTATCAACATTTGATGAGAAGGGGGGTTATAAAGGAAAATTACTCCCTCTATCACACAGCAAGATAGAACCAGCTTATGTCATTTGCCCCCCTTCATTTGCATGTGAAACTCAGAGTTGTAGTCCAAGATCATTGCGTCAATCTACCAAAAGTAGTGACATACCATTCGTTACATTGATCAAAGAGCAGAGAGTATACCAAGATGTCCCTGTGCTTACAGGAAAGTGTCCAAACTGTAAAACATTATACACAGCCGATCATGAAAGATTTGAAGATACATCAACTATTCAAAATACTTTGAAACGAGTCTATCTTAACTCAGCCAAATATTTAAAAATTGGTCAATCAATCTGGGTTGATCGTGGATTTGCAATGGCAGCTATAAATGCTATGTATAACTTTCATGCTTCAGCATCTGCTTTCTCAGAGTACTGGAATAATACATATGGAACAAAAGAAATTTCAATTTCACAAGCTCATGTCTGGCAAGCATTTGTTCAACAATCTGTTCGCACAATTGCTGAAGAATCTGGAATTGATGCTGAATTTGATGATGGATTGAATATCAAAGAAGTTACTACTCAGGCATTTTCACTCTTGGGGGAAGATGGAGTCATCAGAGCTTCAGAAGGACATGCATGTGATGAATGTACTCAAAAATGCAAAGATACAAGTGATGTGGTTTTCAATAATCCAACAGCAGTTGTTGGTGTTGATGCCACAGATGATGATATTCCTGCTTTGGCAGCAGCTCCTGAAGAAATGGAAGTTGATGCACCTCAGGTCACTTCAGATAATGAGATAGATACTGATGATATCCCAAACATAAAAATGGTTGTTCTTGATGGTATAGTTATGGGTCCTCAGGTAAATGACTTTTACATTTTGTTCATGGAGTTTGTTTGTTCACAATGTTTTCTAGCACTGTGCATATGAGAATTGCACTAATGACCTCTCTAACTCTCGTGGTGGATCTCTATGTGATATACATCACATAATGCTTGGTCCGTGACTGTAATAACCGAAGAGTAGAAAGAACACTTGCATGTGAACAGCACCAACCACAGTGGCGTAAACATACAAAGAACAGCAAACGCCACAACCAGGCTGGAGTTCGCCAGATGTTACAACGCCCTGGGGAGAATAATCCTTGGGAGCCCTGTCGCAGAGGACCAAATCCCCAACAACATGATGAACCAAATAAAGAACCACAGCCACCTCCCAATTACTTTTGTGCTGCTAGATTTATTGTGGATGCCTATCACTATATCAATCATTGAGTGGCAGACTTCCTATGTCAGAAATACTGTAATCCTTCACCTGGAGATGGATCTGCTCCAAATCTTGTAGTTATGGCCTATGATAAGAATGGACGACCATATTTGAAGCGAGCTTTCAATACACAGGTAATCAATGATTTATTTTCATTAAATATCAGCTCAATACTATAAATCTTTTAGGTTTGTGAACAGCTCAATGCATGGCTTGGTGGTTATCAATCAATTCTCAAACATATGACATCAGGAAATTTTAACTGGTTTTTACACACCATGTTATTCTATCACACAAAGTATGTCATCCACAAACAGGAGATGAAGAAATCAGATGGAGATGAAGAGGAAAACTTGGGTTTAGATGAAGATGTTCAAGATGATGAGGATAACTAATAACAGTGAAGAGAAAAGTGCAATCTTAGTGTGTGCAGAAGTGTATATTAGTGTACTACAGTAAAGAGAAGTGTGCAGAAGTGTATACTAGTGTAAATGTATGTAGAAAAGAGAAAAATTGTATCTGTTGTATCTATTTATGGTGAATTGTGATCTCATTCCTGTGGAATCCGCTGGACTCCACCGGAATCCACAGGAATCCGGTGGAATGGGACCGGACTCCGGTCATTCCTGCGGATTCTGGTCCCATTCCTGTGGACTCTGCTGGAGTCCGGTCCCATTCCACCGGAATCCGCAGGAATGACTGGAGTCCGACAGGAATAGGTAGGGCACAATAAAGTACTGAATATTTGGGTTGATCGTGTTTTTTCATCAGCTGTTTTAAATGCAATGTATAACTTTCATGCATCTGCAAATGCCTACACTGACTTTTGGAATAACACTTTTGGAGAATTGTGTAAGGGGAAGCCAATAAGGATCTCACGTCGTCAAGTCTGGCAGGCATTTGTTCAGGAGTCTATAAGAACAATAGCAGGTGTATCAGGTTGCACCTTAACTATTAAAGATGGGCTGTCTATTGATGAGGTGACTCGTGAGGCATTCAGTAAACTTGGAGCAAATGGAATGATACATCCTGCTTTTCAACACTCTTGTTCTGAGTGCACCCAAAAATATAAAAAGAAAGCTGATTTTATTACTGGTGATGATCCTGCTGCACTAGTTGGTAGAGATGAAAACAGAGTTGTACCTTCTCTACTTGGAGAAGGGGCAGAGGAAGCTGCACAAGATGCTGCAAGAGCAAGAGAGCTTGCATCTCATGTACAGGAGGACTCAGATGATGAGCCTATGAATGTTGATCATGCACCTGTTAGGATGGTGGTTGTAGATGGGATTGTAATGGGACCAACTCATTGTGCATATGGTGATTGCACATCAGCAGTTGGCAATGCTCGAGGGGGTGTATTTTGTCCTGTGCATGAAGCTGAACATGGAACAAAGTGTCATATCAAAGGTTGTACCAATACAAAGAAGGTTGGAACATTGGCATGCACAAATCCAGGTCATTGGGAGCAATGGTCAAAAAATGCCTATAACCGAAGTGCACATACCTTATCAGGTGTTAGACGGATTTTAAGAAGGGCTGGAGAGAGAATGCCTTGGCAACCCAATAGAGAGCCAAATACCCAACGCCATGATGAGGCTACACCTGATATTGAAAGATCCCATTACTTTAGTCCTTCACAGTTTTATTGTGTTGAGACAATTACTGCACCTTGTGGTGTTGTTATTGCTTGGGCTAAATTTCCCAAGTCTGAATCCCCCACAAATATTCTTAACTTTCTGGAATCAGTTTACCCTACAGCTGAATCACGTCCAGATTACATCTGTATTGATAAGGCTTGTCTTTTATTACGAACAGCAATAAGCAATGGAAGCTGGGACAGAATTTGGAAACATACAACTCGGTTCATTGTTGATAGTTACCACTATATTAATCACCATGTTGGTGATTATATTTGTCGAAAATGGTGTAATCCTGCACCATTGAATGGATCAGCTCCAAATCTTGTTGTTGTTGAAAAAGACAAACATGGTCGATCATACTACAAGCAAGCATTCAACACACAGGTAAGTTTGAGTTAATGTGTGATGAAATACAAAAATTAATGAATTTAAAAATAGGCCTGTGAACAGTTAAATGCCTGGCTAGGTGGATTTGAGTCTATCCTGAAGAGGATGACACAAGGCAATTTTGACTGGTTTTTGCATTCTATGTTGTTTTACCACAGCCAATATGTGATGGAAAAGCAGATGAAGAGACCATATATGGAAGAGGAGAAAGATGTTGACTCAGATTTTGAAGATGACACCTAAGGTAAGATAGTCACATGACCTTAATTATCAGTCACATGATCTCAACTTAGCTCTGGGCATCTGTAATAGTAAATTGTATAGTAGGAGTCCAGTAGGAGTCCAGTATGAATCCAGTATCTAGGCAATGTATTCACTTTCTGGTATTTTGTTAAAGTCCAGTTGGAGTCCAGTAGGAGTCCAATAGGTGGAAAATGCCTTTTTTGGAAGAATTGTTGAAATCCAGTAGGAATAGGTGGGGGAGTGATAAGTACTGACGTCAACACACCACCACCACATCAATGCACGACAACCACGCCAACAGCAGCATCCACGGCCCACCAGCAGCACCCTCGAACACACACCCAACAGCACCGACCACCACCACCCACGAGCGCCCACTGCCAACACCAATGGACAGACCAGCATACTGCCACCATCCATGAACCAACCACAACACAGAAACAGGCACCACCAAAACAATGAGGCAATGATGAGCACACCACACCACTCCCTCCCTCACTCCTCCCCCCTCCCTTCATTCCCTTCCCCCTCCCTCACTGCCCCTCCCTTTACTCCTACCCCCTCCCCTTTGCCTCACTGCCCCCCCTCCAGTCCTTCCCCTCTCCCTCTAGTCCTTCCCTCTCCCTCATTGCCCCTCTCTAGTCCTTCCCCTTCCCTCCAGTTCTCCCCTCCCTTCATTCCCTCCACTTTCCAGCACCCCTATTACTCCACTGCTCCCCCCCTCACTCCCTCCACTTTTCCCCTTTCCCTCCACTCCTCCCCCCTCTATCTAGATTCAATGTAGATAAATCAATTATGTATTTTTAATAAATGGATTTAAATGAATCTTCCCTCTTTAAGTATAAATTTCCTAAGGAATTCCTAAGATTAAGTTGTCAGCAGAAGGCCTAAGTTAGATTCAGTCACATAATATCTCCTTACTTTGTCCAAGGTCTGATCAGAACCAATACTGAAAACTGATCAGCTTGAAAAGTACTGAGAGAAGTATGCAGAAGTGTATATTGGTGTAAATGTATGTTGTATCTGTGATTTTACTTCTATTCCAGTCCCATTCCTGTGGATTCCTGTCCCATTCCTGCAGATTCCTGTGGATTCCTGTGGACTCCTGTCCCATTCCTGCGGATTTCTGCAGGAATGGGAGGGGCACTGTAAAGTACTGCATGAGATTATTGAAAGGGCAAAGTTCTGTGCAACTTACGGACAATGACATCATCTTACTTTGATGATTGTATTCTATGATGTCATCATGGTCAAGCACCCCATATTTTTGGGGAATTTTGAACGTTGTTGCATTATATGTCTCACTTGTAAAAACATTGCTAATATCTTTGTAGCTGCTATCAATAGTAATTTACTGTTATAGTACTGTTAGTTAGTTTGTCTTTAAGTAGCTACTCCATAAGTGAATGAGTCTGTAGTACAGATGTTTGGTTCAGCTCTTGAATCTGTTTTTAGGACAATTTCTATCTATATCACATCCTTTGGTCTAAGCTTGAAATGCGAAGTGCATTTTGAGCACACTGGTAGGTGTGAAGTTTAGGTTGGTTTGTTTGCCTGGACCATGTTTACCCAAATATTAGCACGCTTCAACAAAGGCCCCAGAGATTCACATCAGAGCTCTATGACTCCTTTTCCACTGATCCTTTCCTGTTGCAAAACTGTCATTAGACAGGTCACTACAATCATTCCACACAACTGCCTCCAGAACTGGAAACTATGGTAAAACAGGTCCAAGCATCAGGGATTAAGAATTATCATCTACAGATCAGCACGATGTGTAAGTGTCAATGACTTCACCTGAAGCCACATATCCTGATCTGCAACATCTATGACAAGAAACTCATCCTTATATTCACAGCCATAATTATTGGCCAGAAGAGCCCCACAGACAATTGACTCCACAGAAATAAAGCAGCTTGAAATCCTTGGTCATGATCGAAGTTGTGTAAAGCGAAGTTCCTGATCACGTCCATGATTGAGGAGAGATGGTGGCAGATCCAGGGGAAGAATTAATGCCATAAAGTACTTGGTTGACTTGATTACACAACTGAATATGCACAATAGTCTTGCAAAGATGTGCTTGCTGTCATCAATTTTGACGATAACACAATCATAGTGCTCCTTGTTGTGAAAATTGGGATTGACCCTGAGCAAATCTGTCTCAAGACACCAATCAACTGTTGATTCATGATTGGCTCAAAGATATTTGTAGGGAGTGATGTCAGAAAAAGAGCATTACTTTTCAAATTCATGAAATATTGAGTGTAACTTACCTTTTCATCATCCCAAAGTTGTATCTGTTGACCAAAAAACCTTGAAAAAAACTTGGCTAGCTTCTTGCGAAAATCTCGAAATGCTGCATCCTGAATTCCCTGCTGCTCCATCTCCTTAAGCATAATCTCAGGATTTGGAGAACCAAGAGATATATGTTGGCTGCCAAACAAGTTTATCTTCTCACTTTCTTCCTGTTCCAGGGCATTCTGGGCTTCATCAAGAGCTTCAAGTTTAGCATATATGATTGTTGCAACTAAATGTGATTCATTAACTTGAAGAATCTTAAAAAGGCATCAGTAAGTTACTTTTATAAATCTTGCGAGTATCCTACCTGAGATTCAACATTTTTAAAGTTAGTGTGAAATTTGTAGGCAGATTTCAGTGCACCATGTGATTTCTTGCTTGGCTTTGTATTGTAATTTCTTGTCACTCCCTTGTTTTGAATGTCATCAAAAACATGCTGATGGCTATGAGCTTTGGGAAAGTTCCATGATTTTTCAGTATTCATTGCTATATATTCCTTGTAAAACTGTAAGGTTTGATATCCTATCAAAAGAGATTTTACTCACATGTAGCAATTTCTCGAAGACAAGTAGTTCAGCCTGACCTGCTGCAATCAGTACTTTATAGTGCCCCACCCATTCCTGCAGGAATCCACAGGAATCCACCAGAGTCCGCAGGAATCCACAGGAATGGGACAGGAATCCACAGGAATCCACAGGAATCCACAGGAATCCACAGGAATCCACAGGAATCCACAGGAATCCACAGGAATCCGCAGGAATGGGACAGGAATCTGGTGAATTTACACTAATATACACTTCTGCCTACTTCTCTTACACTAATATACACTGCTGCACACTTCTATTACACTAATATACACTTCTTCTTACTGTCATTTAGTTATCCTCATCATCCTGGACTTCTTCATCCAAACCCAAGTTATCCTCTTCACCTTCTTCTGTTTTCTTCATCTGCTGTTTGTGGAGAACATACTTTGTGTGGTAGAATAACATGGTGTGTATGAACCAGTTAAAATTTCCTGGTGTCATACATTTGAGAATTGATTGATAGCCACCAAGCCATGCATTGAGTTGTTCACAAACCTAGAATATTTTTAGTATCAAGCTCAAACTTTATAGGAAGATACATAAATAAATACCTGTGTATTGAATGCCCGCTTTACATATGGTCTTCCATTCTTATCATGTGCTATGACTACCAGATTTGGAGCAGATCCATCACCAGGTGAAGGATTACAATATTTCCAGCATAGAAAGTCTGCTACTCAATGATTGATGTAGTGATAGGCATCCACAATAAATCGAGTAGTTCTTTTCCAAATCTCCCAACTTCCATTTGCTACTGCAGTTGCAAGTACTTGACAGCCTTTATCAATACAGATATAATCAGGCCTTGATTCTTCTGTTGGATAAATCTTTGCTAGCCAGTTCAAAATATTTGTTGGTGATTCTGACTTATCAAACTTTGTCCAAGCAATAACAACACCACAAGGTGCACAAACAGTTTCAACGCAATAGAATCTACCTGCACGAAAGTAATTGGGGGGTTCTCGTGGTTCTGCATTTGGATCATCATGTTGTTGGGGATTTGGTCCTCTACGATTTGGCTCCCAAGGGTTATTCTCACCAGGGCGTTGTAACATCTGATGGACTCCAGCTTGGTTGTGGTGTTTGCTGTTCTTTGCATGTTTACGCCACTGTGGTTCATGCTGTTGGCATGCAAGTGTCCTTTCTACTCTCCTTTGGTGGATTGACGCAATGATCTTGGACTACAGTCTTGAGTTTGACATGCAAATGAAGGGGGACAAATGACATAAGCTGGTTCTATCCTACTATGTGATAGAGGAAGTAATTTTCCTTTATAGTTTCCCTTCTCATCAAATGTTGATAGTTTTAGACAGCCAGCTAGTTTGTCAAGCTTTACAGCAAGAAGATCAACCTTTGCCTTCTGATCTGGCTTTCATGCAAGTTCATTTTCAGAGAATAAAGTTTCAGTTCTCTTCTTTCCAAGTTTATCCACTAGGGCATTGATCAATGCAATTATCCATCCTGAAATCTGAACTTTGTTTTCATCTCCATATATCCGTTGTTGTTGACGAAAATGAAGATTCAATAGATCAGGATTTTCAAATAATGTGAATGATACTGCAAGAACAGTGGCCAAGGAAATATTGGAGCCAAAGATTGTGTGGATTGTGTCACTAAAAATACTAAATGGAATATTTGGAAATGGTTGTTGCACTGGAGGAGAGGCAGATGCACATAAAAGTAGGTTTGACCAGATGAAAAGCCAGACTAGAATCCAGTGCTGCAGTACAAGAGAGATAACTGATGACAAAACCAAGAAAGCCAGTCTGAAAAAAAAAGTAGAACTATTGTACAAATCAGTTTTCTGTCCAAACTCAAACCATACTAAAAAGAAACAAAAAAGTCACAACACTACTTACTCAGAAGCCTCCTCCTCCTCCTCCTCCTCCTCCTCTGAATTCCTTGCCTGTTTAGCCTTCTTGTGCTTTCTCTGCACCTCTCTGTTACGATTCTTTTTCTTTGGGCTATCTGGAGCTTTCCTTTTTCCCTTCCTATCATGTTTCTTCATCTCTACCTCCCGATCTTTCTTATCAAGCCACTTCTTCAAGTCAGGAAAGCCAAGATTTCGACTACCCTTTATCTCCCACAAATCCTCAGTGGAAAGGCAATCCTCTGCCTCCTCAAGCCAGTCTCGCATGTCAGGATATTCCTGTGCTCGAAGAAAAAGTGGCCTCCAAAACTGATAGAACTGTGATTTGGCGATGAAGATTTCAATGAATGTGACAAGGTTGGGAACCCAGACAGCTGCACCATCAAACTGGGCCTTCCACTCTTCATCCTTGCCCAAGCTTTAAACTTTAGGAGTAGAAGTTATAATAGCCTTAAACTTCTGGTAAGATGGGCATAACCCAGATGATTCCAGAGAAGCAAGGTCTCTGTCAATCCCAAGATAGTCTAGAAGAAGATCTTTGTGCTCTTTAGAGAGCTTAGAAGGGCCAGACCCTTCAGATTTACTAACAGATGGTGCAAGAGACTGTCCACGAGAATCAGAAGAGACTACAGAAGACGAACGAGGAACAGATGCTGAGCGAGAGCCAACAGAAGTAGAGTGAGAGCCAATAGAAGTAGAGCGCCAATGGAATGATGGGGGGATTGCAGAGGCAACCACCTGCTCATGGTCCTTTTCCTAGATATAATTTGAGCTAAATTGAAATAAAGAACAAGCAATAAAACCTACCAGAAGAATATGTGTCACCTTACCAGTCTCATCCTCCTCCCAAACAGCAGTCTCATCTTCCTCAACAACAACATTATAACGCCCCATGATAGACCACTGCTTGTGATCTAAAACATAGACACGATAATTATGTTCTGCAACAAAGCTTTGTTACACAACTTATATCTATAAATAATAAAGTACTTACTGCGCACAGGAGAATAGGACTTTGCAACCTTTTTCAGAATTGGGCCTAAAGTGTCATAGCAGGGGGATCTGACATTCAGAAGTGAAGTAGCATTCTCAATGACAGCATCTGAAGGAGGTTGTTGCACAATAGTAACATTAATGCGGCCAATGGCAAGAGGTGCAATGTCTTGAAGAACTTCACCAATGGAATCACCTATATTGAAAGTATTCCCAAGAGCACGCCCACGCAACACACCTCCTGTAGAACGTGAAGACCCATTAGCAGGTTCTTCCTGCTCAGGAGGTGCAAGACCAGAAATATTGATATCTAGACAAGTCTATCAAATGGCTGAAATAACCAATTCAACCAAAATATTACCTTTGACCAACTGATCATGGCTTGTAGATTTATCAACATCTAGAAAAAATAATAAATACATGGAACAACAATAATAAAATAAGTAAAACCTTCAGTGATGGGCTCAGGATGATTAGAACTTGACTTGGTCTGCCGACGGCCTCTTGGTGGGCCAAATCGAACAACCTCCTTCTCCTTCACAGAAAGGTCAATAGCTAGACAAGTATAATAAATGACTAAAGTGACTCAGTTAAAATCAAAATATTACCTTCAACCAACTGATCATGGCTTGTCAATTTATCAACATCTGAAAAAAAAATTAACAGATAAAACAACAATAATAAAATGAGTATTACCTTTAGCCTCACCAACATCACTATCTTCCTCATTGCTCTCCTCACCATCTTCCCCATTGCTCTCACCATCTTCCTCATTGCTGTCCTCACCAGTTTCTTCACCTGTGGCAGTAACTGCAGGCTCACGGTTGATACATGGACGGCTACTTGAAACAGTAGGACCACTGGGGAGGAAGGAAGTGGATAAGCAGCCAGTACGCTTAGGAGGTGCAACAGAAGTGCTGGCAGCTTCAAGAGCTCTTTCAACACTATCAATATGGCATTAGAAATAATCAAATAGAAGTAAAAGAAAAAAGCTCATGGTGTCAATTTAGCTGGGATGCCCTTATCATTCTCAGCCTTGTCACTGGCTGCTCACTGGGCACCTGTCATCCTTAATAGAATAGTCGCACACAAGTACTGATATTAGGTAGGCCACATACCTTGCTCCTTTCCCCTTCTTACCACCAGCCTTTCCCTTTCTCATGGTGCTCTTCCCAGCTGCTGGTTCTCTCTCACCACTCCCCTCATCCTCACTCTTGGTGGTGGCCTTGGAGTGCTTGGCACTTGTTGCTTCAGAATTAGACTGGCCATGTTTTCGGCCACGTTTGGGAGGAGAAGTGACCCCGACATGTAAGGAACAAAGCTCTCGGGCACTCATGATGGTAAAGACAAAGGTTGAAAGGTAAAAAAGCAAAATGGGATAGCAAGAACAAAGTGGGGGGGGAAGAAAGCAGTGGGAAGAAAGAGCAATCTCACCACATGCTGTTATACCAGGGCATAGGGTTTCCCTTGTCCATCTTAGGAAATTTGAGTTTAATTATTTATTAAGTCTACTGTACATGTCTGCATAAGAATAAATGAAAAAGGAAAACAAGATGGCAGGTGGATTTCCCGCCATCTCGTTGTGTGTAGGAACTAACAAAAGAAACGAGGCAGCAGGTGAGATCACCTGCCACCTCGACAAACAATGACGAAGGGCGGCCTGTGGTTTTCATGGGCAGCGTGGTGTTTTCGTGGGTGGCATGGTGTTTTTGTGTGGGTGGAAGGGTGTTTTCGTGTGGGCGGCGTGGTGATTTCGTGGGTGGCATGGTGTTTTCATGGGCGGCAGGGTGTTTTCATGGGTGGTGGGGTGTTTTTGTGTGGGCGGAATGGTGATTTCAGGTGGGCAGTGTGGTGATTCATGGGTGGCGTGGTGTTTTCGTGTGGGTGGAAAGGTGATTTGATGTGGGCGGCATGGTCATTTTGTGGGTGGCATGGTGTTTTCATGGGTGGCGGGGTGTTTTCATGGGTGGTGGGGTGTTTTCGTGTGGGCGGAATGGTGATTTGATGTGGGCGGCGTGGTGATTCATGGGCAGGGTGGTGATTCGTGGGTGGCATGGTGATTTCGTGTGGGTGGAAGGGTGATTTCTTGTGGGCAGCATGGTGATTTCGTGGGCGGCATGGTGTTTTCATGGGCGGCAGGGTGTTTTCATGGGCGGCAGGGTGTTTTCATGGGTGTTGGGGTGATTTTGTGGGCGGCAAGGTGATTTTGTGGGTTTTCGGGTGATTTTGTGGGTGGTGGGTGGTCGTTACATGGGTCATGAGTCAAATACTGATGACGGAATGGGGGGGACGGACTCACAAATTATCAGAGACAACGAACAACATCAATGTTGTCGTCGATGTTGTTCGTCGTCATCCCATTGCCTCCTTGCCTTGTTGACACGTTGCCTCGTTGGCCGCCTAGTGTGTTCGCATCGTTGTGGCCGTCGTTTGGTGGTGTGGCATTGTCGTGGTTGTTGCCGTTGTGGTTGTTGCTGTTGTCAATGTGGTTGGTGGGAGGGAATGGAAGTGGCGGGGAAGAGTATGGTTGGTGGTGGGAGGAAAGGAAAGGGTGTTGCGTTTGTTTGGTAACAAAGGTAAAATAAACAAACAACTGACTGGATTCCATTGCATTCCATTCCTGCCATTCCTGCAGAACATTCCGGTGTCAATTCCAGAATGCCCAAATTCCGCCGGAATGGTAAGGCACTGGAATGATGAAAATAGCAGGCCTCCCTGCTAAATTTCATTCCTCCAGAATCCACCGGAATCTGCAGGAATGACCGGAATCCTGCAGGAATTAGGGGGGCACTGATAAGACCTCGCTGCAATGGTGGATTCAGTGTGCACTGTCAATGATACATACATGTCCAGCTCTAAATAACTCCGGATTAGTTTAAGGAGATGGAATCCTTCCTTTGAAACATTCTTGGAGAGAATGTTGTGGGCTGCAAAGACAATAATCTGATATATAATGCCTACCTTCCATTTAATAAAAGAGGAGTGACACTACTCACCTTTGATATATCCTCATACTTTGATCCATCAGCAAATTCTGTTTTCATAATGCCACTAAAATGATTGAGGCCACTCCAAGAAGAGATTTCAGAAATCCTAAAGAAAAAGCCAAAAGTTATAGCAAAGTTGAAACTTGATGCATAGGATGTTAACATACTGAGTATCAAGCAATTTGGCAGACTCCTTTCCAAGCTCATTGATATGTCCTTTTACTTCTGGCAGCAAGTGGTCTGAGAAAAGACTGCCATGATAAGCATGAAGGCAATCAAATGAAAGAGCTCTATGTATACCTGAACCATGGAAAGTCCAGAAAACATTCTATTACAAAAAACTTCAGTGAAGAAGCAGATTTTATAGAAAATTCTTGCCTCAACATCACAGAGGCCAAACTCTTTGAGAAGCTCATCTTTTGGACCAGATAAAAGTTTCTGTGCAGCTCTATATATTTCTTCCATCTTTTCTGCTCTCCTTTCTGGGTATATCTTTGATATATTGGCTTGCTCAGTAGCAGGAACAAGGCAAATTGGACATGGGAAGTTGCTTCCAATCCCTCAAATTGAGGAAAACATGCACCTGAAAGATACATTAGTCTATATATGTCAAATGATATTAGAAGATCATACTGTTCCTCATAGTCAGCAGATGCAATCAAGATGAACCAAAATATGTGTCAATCAATGCTGTCTGCACAATTGGTAAATGTGTAGCCTGTTTTGAGGTATTGTTGGATGGATTCCAGAATGTGAAAAAATGCCTTGTGCCAAACAACTTGTTTGAAATTGACATATCCTTTTTTCCCTGCTTCTCCAGAATCTTCATCTATCTGTAATTGTTGAGAGTTAGTTCTTGTAATTCAATGAACTAAACAGAGTATGAGCTTACCACTGGAAGCAATCCAAATACTCTTCCACCTGCAACACCTGTTCCATTTCTGATTCCAACATCCAAGCTGGCTGGCTGACCAATCACTGGATAGCCCTTGACTGAACCAAAGGATGATAGGTGTGTCTTATCTGCATAAATAATCATGCAAAAAGGAAGTGCACCAGGTGGAAGGGTTGACTAAAGGCATTTTTTGTAGTCAGGTTATTGACAATTGTAATAACCAAAAGATCCTACTTGAATTCTCCACCAGGCATCAGCTGTCCATGGTTCATCTATAAAACATTCAAATTTCGAGCCATCATACTTGTAGTGATGCTCAGCATGCCAATGAAACTGTGAAATAAGGCCAGGGTCAGCAAGCAGTTGCCACATCCACTCAAACAATGAATATGTCCAAACATCATGAGAGATTTCATCTCCTTTGTATGGGACAGAGATAGTGGTTTTTTAAAACTGCAAATCAGGGGGTTAGAAGTCATAAGTAATTAAATAACATAATTTGAAAGAACAAAAATCCATACTCCTGAAGTGTGGGCCATCCGAGCATTCTCCCATACATTTTCTAAATCTGTACTGTTCTCAAGTGTGAATTCAGATGGGGTTTTGATGCATTGGTGAATGAGTGAGAGAAGTCGGTTGGTCTGGGACTTGTTCATATGTGTATCCAGCATTACTTCCGCAATTTCGAAATCCAGGCATGACCGAAAGGGTTTCCATAGTTCCAAATCAATTGGGCTGTTGAGAGAAGTTTTGCTGGATGTCGTGTATTCCTCAAAACGGAATATCTGAGCAGGCTTTCCACTATTTGGATGAAACTCAACCTTGATATCATCCAGATGGAGGTTGTGACATGTGTCATTCTCACCCATATTGTCAAAATCTGCAAAAGCAGCCATCTTAGAATTATTTCAATTTTATCGTTATTGTAAGCATACCAATAAAATGAGAATTATCCTCCTCATCTGACTGTAGTGGTGCTTGACCTTGTTGTTGCATGGGGCTAACTGTGGGTAACACTGGAGTTAAAATCGGTGACTGCAGTCAAGTTTGTCTCATCACCTATATTTTGGGAGCCACTTGCAGTATTTATGACTGCCCCTGGAACAAATGAAGCTATTCCAATGAACAGATCAGTGAAAGGCTTCCAAAGAAATTCTGCTAAACCCATGCAACAGCCCTTGTTGTCGATCGACATGAGCATTCATGGCTTGCGAGACCTCTGGAAGCAAATTCCTTGCTGCAATACTGACAAGGAACCTTGGCGGCATCAGTCCTCGTACTCACTTTGGCTTTGGGAGCCATATCACACAGTTACAGAGGGTGGTAGTAGACGTGGAACCCACAATCTTATCACACTGATCACTGCTGGAGTATCTATTTATATCAAGGCTCACCTCATCAGGTCAGTTAAGGGTTGTTACAGGATCAGTTCGTTCTGCCAAGCCCTGATGATGCCGGCAACCTACATTACAAGCCAGCTGCCTGATAAGGCACCTGGGAAATTTCCAACAAGCCCAGTGGTAATATTGCACTTTTGCAGTCATGTGATGCATCTGTCAATGCTTGGGTTCAATCCTTGTTCATGTATTTATTTTTTATTAATATAATGACAAGGGTAATACTCATGTAATACTCAGTTCTGTTCAGCGTCACTCAGCATTTCAGTGACTCAGCGCTGATCAGCACTGAGTAATTCTGAGTGGGGCCATTGCTGAGTTGCTTCCAGCCAAAATGGCTGGGGAAGGAGGGATTATGTGGGGCACAGACAAGACCTCGTAAGTTCCAACTTCACTTCAGTCACCCAGTGCCAACTGACTATTAGTCATGCAAACTCCATGTAAGTTACATGACTAAATGTCATGGACCATATCTATATTCTAGATATATATGGGTCCTAGAAAGCTCTGAAATCTAAAATATATTCTTGAGACATGGACCCTGAAATGTCACACAAAAATTATAATGTCTGTGTCACACCACCAAAATATATTTTGCAAGTGAAATGCAGCAAGGATATATTTTTGGTCAGTGGACCCTGAAATGTCACTGTCACACCTTAGAAATATATTTTTGCTGTGGCTTGGCCTTAGGATATATTTTTCTGGTCTGTAGGGGTGTCAGGGGTCCTAGTTTCAGCAAAAAACTTGTGATTTTTTCGCTGTCTAGTGTATATATTCTGGAAGATTCTGCAATGATTTCCAGGTATTTTGGCACAATGTCTGGCTTGTGTTCTCAGTATGTAGGTAGCAATAAGGGGCATCAATAGTATCTGTGATCTACCTGAGTTGCTCAAGTATCATCCACTTAGCATGGCACTATGAATACAGTTTACATTACAAATTTTCAGCTGCTCAGAGTGCACAAGGTACTTTGTTGTTCGAAAATGCCTCAACAGTGCTACCTTGAAGCTATTCAATCCAAGGTTCCCCAAGTTACTTATGTATCATCCACTTTAAATGACATGATGGATACAGCCCACAATACAGATTTTTCAGCTTCTCAGAGTTCACAAAGTACTTTGTTGTTTGGAAACATCTAAAACTGTCCTCCAGATAGCATAGTGCTATCTTGAAGCTATTCAGTCTAAAATTCTTGACTTGCTTACAAGTATTATCCACTTCAAATGACACTGGATACAGTTCACATTTCAGATGGGTTTTTTAGCTTCTCAGAGTTCACAAAGTACTTTTGTCATTGGAAAACATCTGGAACTGTCCTCTGGACAGCACTGTGCTACCTTGAAGCTATTCAGTCCAAGATTCTTGATTGCTTTAGGTTTATCCACTTCAAATGACACTATGGATACAGTAGGTTTCTCAGCTGCTCAGAGTTCACAAAGTACTCTGTCATTTGAAAATCTCAGCTAGTCAAAGGCTCCTGAATTGCTTTCCTTAGAGAGGCAAAGTCTTGGTGTCAAGGGAGAGCTCACTCCCACTAGCCAAATTGTTCCCTCTATCAAAGCTGTGATCTGGTTGTGGCATTTTACATGCCAAAAAATCTATGTTCACAAAATATATTTTAAAAATATATATATACCTTGACAACATATAATTTCACATCTTTCCTTGGTACAGTGCTTTGCACTGCCGTCTGCACAATGAGTTTTGGAAATCATGTTTGTGTGTGTCATACCATGACCCTCAAATCAACAATGATTCACACACACATCTCATCCAATGCCTGAGGCGCAACAAAAGTTGGGTTTGAGAACTTCAAAATTCCCAAAGTTGTCCTGATGTGTGACAATCTGTGATGAACATACAAAACCAAACATAATTTTCGCAAATTCGGTGTGCAAACGGCAATGCAAAGCAATATAGAGTGAAGCATGCAGGGCTCTATAGATTGTTTGCAGCTGTCATGCAATCTACGCAAGTCACAAATTAGCATATGCATCAATGGCTTCTTTAAATACTTAGCCAGAGGCTCAACTTCTGGAAGTGGACAATACTCTCATGTTGGCTGATGAATGACTTCTCCCTCAGGTGGGGCCCTTGGTGGTGTCTGCTTTGAACTGGTTGTTGCAGCTGTTATACAATCTACCCAAGCAACCCACAGAACTCATCAAAGTTTTGTATAAAATATCTTAAAGGGAAGAGGTAAAGGTGGGTCAGTGCCCAATAAAGTGAACCTCAATAATGAGGTCAATCATACATCAGGTTAGAAAAGATTTTATATATATTCTGACAGGATAAATACATTATCTTGCTTGATCTTGAGAAAAAGCAGCTTGTATGAATATATCTTCTTGAGCCCAAAGATATATATATATTGACTTTAGAAAGATCTATTTGTTGGATAGTATATATTTTGGGAGTATAAATCAGATTATCAGAATGAATACTCCTGCAAGATATATATTTGTGATATATACATTGCTAAAGAATATATTTGTCAACTATATCTTGAACCAAGATATATTTGTCCACTAAAGCTCAAACCAAGATATATTTTCCAACCATATCCCAAACCAAGATACATTATATGTCAACTATATCCTGAATCAAGATACATTATTTTTCAACTATATCCTGTTTTTTTCAACAACATTCTGAACTAAGATATATTCTTGAACTATATCCTGAACCAGGATATAGAACCAGAATATCTTTTATAATCAAGTATCCTGAAACAAGATCTTGGAAGTTAAATCTATAACTTATAAATATATCCAGAAGAGAAAGTGCATTTAATTCAAGACAACTACATTAATTTACATCACTACACTAAATATTATATAAAGGGAAGAGGGTGTGAGGAGGGTGGAGGGTGGTAGGCAGTGAGGAAGTGGGGTGAGAGTGGTGGGCAATGAGGGAGAGGGGAAGGGGTGGTGAGCAATGAGAGAGGGGTGGTAGGCAAAGAGGGGAAGAGGGGGGGGGGGAGGAAATGGATGGTAGGCAATGAGGGAGGAGGGAAGGGGGTAGTAGGCAATGGGGGGAAGGGGGTAGTAGGCAATGAGGGAGGGGGAAAGGTGGTAGGCAGTGAAGGAGAGGGATAGTGGGCAGTGAGGTAGCGGGGTGGTGGGCAGTGAGGGGGAGGAAATAGTGGGAAGTGAGGGAGAGGGGGAGGGGGTGGTGGGCAGTGAGGGAGGGGTATTTGGCCCTCGTCGCCGTGTGGAGGTGGTGGTCGCGGCCCTCAGGATGTCTTCGTCATCGCCGTCCGTCATTTGTACACCCTCCTGGTCGTCGTCGTCGTTTGTATGCCCTCCTCCTCGTTGTCGTCATTTGTACGCCCTCCTCCTCGTCGTCGTCATTTGTACCACTAGTAGCTGCCATTTACATCATGTAAAACCTGGCATGTACCATAGAAGTTCCTGCTTAGCTGCCGTGAATGAAATGAAATGAATTTTCATTCATTCACGGCACCTGTTTCATTCCAAGTAATTCTCATTCATTGCCATTGAGAATGAAGTACTTTTTGTTTCATTTCATTTCATTTCAATTTTTTCTTCATTGCTACTGACAAGAATGAAATTTATTCTGTTTCATTCATTCCTGGCGACTGTTTCATTTTTTTTTTTCATTCCACCATGGCAACTGTTTCATCTTTTGCTTTATTCTTCCATTTCATTCATTCCTGGCGACTGTTTCATTTTTTTTTTTCATTCATTGCCATGGAATTTTCATTTCATTCTTTCCAGGCAGTTACTTCATTTTCATTTCATTCTTTCAGGCAACAATTTCAATGTTTTAATACACATCTAAATAAGGAAATAATATACAATTATGCCTGATATGTGTTGTGCCCTACTGCAATGGTGTGGGGGGCCATATGGGGGTACTTTTGCATTTGAGGCTCAAATACACAACAAGATAAGCATGCTGTTGCCAAATAAGGCACTTAAATATTTTGCATCAATTACATAATCATTTTCCCAGCTCTAGCAATGAAATAGGCACCTGAGAAGAATGAAATGAAAATGAATGACTGCCCTAGTAAGAATGAAGCAAAGAATGAAACAGTTGCCATGGTGGAATGAAAGAAAAAAAATGAAACAGTCGCCAGGAATGAATGAAGCAAAGAATGAAACAGTTGCCATGGTGGAATGAAATAAAAAAATGAAACAGTCGCCAGGAATGAATGAAACAGAATAAATTATGAAGAATGAAACAGGTGCCATGAATGAATGAAAATTCATTTCATTTCATTCATGGCAGCTAAGCAGGAATTCCTATGGTACAGCTCAGGAGTACATGATGTAAATGGTAGCTACCAGTCTTTGTACGCCCTCCTCATCGTCGTCGTTTGTATGCCCTCCTCCTCATCCTCGTCCGTTGTTTGTACACCGTCATCGTCGTCCGTTCGCCATCGTGGATGTCGTCGTCGTCCTTCATCTGTTCGCAGTCGTCGGTGTCCTCGTCGCACCGTTGATTGGCGCCTGTCCTGCCTCACGTCGTGACGTGGCCGCTGACAGGTGGCATGAGGGAGGGTGGCATGGTGAGGTGGGTTGTGCTATCCGTCAAGGGTTAGACAGTGGGGTGTTCTGGTAGTCATGTCATAAAGGGGGGAGGGGCTTACCGAGGTTCACATGAAATGACGACGACAACGATTACGTCGTCATCGTCGTCCGGCTGGCTGTGACGCATAGTTGCCACGTCGCTGACTGCGACGTGGCCTAACTTGCTCCTGGTTGTTGTCGTTCTTGGGTGGTCGTGGTCCGCTGGTCGCTCGTGGGGTCGCTCGTTGTTTTTCGTGGGCGGTGGTGTTGGGTTGTACATTGTTTGATGGGCACTCGTTGCCGTTTCCGGTTGTTGTCTTCGTGGTGTGTGGTTTGTTAGACGGTCGTTGTCAGTTTTGAGAAGCGAGGGTTGTTTGCGGTGGTAAACGTTGCGTGACATGGCATCCCGGCGACGTGGTGGTGAGGTGGAGTCGCTGGTGTTGACGATGTGTTTGAAGGAAGGAATGTCACAATATGTGATGGAGTGTGACATTGGGCACAATTCACACCTAAGATCATGCTCACGCCCAACTCACGCCCAAACCTGTAGCGCCCGCGGTTTCTATTTAAACATTGTAGTGTCTGTTATGAAACCTTGTGATATCCCCTTTTTTATTCCAGAGATTCTTAGTGTCTGCTTTTTGAGAAGACAAAATTCTGTAGTGTCCACTTTTTGGGACCACAATTGTTCACTACAAATCTTTGTACAGTACAAGCTTTTGTAATGAAAAAAGAGGAAACTACAAAAATTGTAGTCTCAAAAAGCTGGTACTACAAAACTTTGTAATTATAAAAGGAGAGAATACAAGTTTTGGTAGTTTTGGTAGTCCCAAAAAGTGAAGTACTTAGACAGTACAAAGTTTTTTTTTCCAAAGAACAGATCGGACAGTGTCATCTTGGTAATACTCTGGGTTCGGTTCTTCAAGAAACAGTTGCAAGAGACTAATGACAAGAAAAAAATGACATGACAGTTGATGTTCGTGCCATTCCACGATGCAGATACAGGCAAGATGATCCCTAGAATGCTGAATGAGTACATTCATTGTATGTTTCACTTGGAACAAGGGGATCGCAGAGCTCGCGCAATGAGAGTTTCATCAACAACGGGAGAATGTACATGCGGATCGTCGACGGCGTCTAATGTATAATATTAATAGTCCGTAATTTCAGTTCGGAAACTGAGTCGTTGTCCAATGTCACCAGGAACACGAAAGATTCCTTCCTGCGAACTTGGCATTAGTCATGGCACCTAATTTATTGCATTGTGGTCCAGATGCAATGTCTGTAGTGTTCACAAACGCCCAGTGAGTTGCACATGTTTAGTTGTCAAGTGGGAACTTACATGTTGCCTGTTACAGATACGAGCAATTCTACATCTACGATGTGATGAGGTTGAGACCGATTATCAACCTGCATATGGTTTGAGGGCTGTTCCGAGCGTGCCTGCACAGAAGACAAATTGAACCCGTTCCCAGCGGCCTAATCCTCAACAGCATAGCCCTCCTGCAACCCTGGAAGCGGCAATTTTATGAAATACTTTCATGTAATATAACTGTGGGGACAGATCTCTCATTAGGTACAAATCTCTGTAATGAATACAAATTTACCTAATAGACTACAAAATTCAACTCGAAACGGTGGGTGCTACAGATTTGGGCGGGCGCCGGGAGCGTGAACTTGCCTTGGAACTTGCACATTGATACCGACGTCACACACTGTGAGTGTGACTCTGTGTGACGTTTCTTTTTTTCTTCAACCCACCACACCAACGCGTCAACACCAATGACTCCCTCACCACCACGTCGCCGCCATCCCAAGTCACCCAACGTTCAACACCGAAAACGACCATGGCCGCCCAAAACCGATAACAACCACCAATAAACCACACACCACAAAGGCAACAAGGGGCAAACGACGATGAACGCCCAACCAAGAACCACGACCGCTGAACAACAACAACAACCTACCAATCAACAAGAACGACGACGGGCAAACGACGACCAGCCCACACGACAATCGACCACCAGCGTCACGACAGTCGATGAGCGGCGCACGCCATGGCCCCAGGAGCCCCGAACTACCCAACGAGCGACCAGCGTGCACGAAAAACAAGGACAAGCGCCCTCGACAATTGACCACCAGCGCCCTCGACAATCGTCGAGCGGCGTGGCAACTGCAACACAGACGGACGACGACGACGACGACGACGATTACGTCGTCGTCATCATTTCATATTGGGCACTATAAGTAAGTCCCTCCACGTCTATTACCACCCACATGACTCACAGGACACCACCACCATCGACCGCCCACTGGCGGTTGACAGCTAGCACTCCCCATGTCACCATACGATCCCTGCCCAAAGGGAAAGGCATGCCGCCTGTCAGCGGCCATGTCACGGTGCGAAACGACCCCAGGCAGAACAGACGCCATTCAACGGTGTGACGAGGATACGGAAGGGCGAAAGACGGACGACGACAACCACGACTGCGAACAGACAACGACGACGAGGGCGTACAACCGGCGGACGACGGAGGGCTTACAACGGCGGACGAGGAGGAGGAGGGCGTACAAACGACAACAACAACAACAAGGAGGGCGTACAAACGACGAGACGACAAGGGCGCACAACGGACGGCGACGACGAAGACATCTCGAGCACCCGCCACCACCACCTACACACGGCGATGAGGGCCCAATAACCCTCCCTCACTGCCCACCACCCCCTCCCCCTTTCCCTCACATCCCACTATTCCCCCTCACTGCCCACCACCCCTCTACCTCATCTACCATGTCCTTCCCCCCTCTTCCCCTCTTCCCCTACCAACCCTCTCTCATTGCTCACCACCCCTTCCCCTCTCCCTCATTGGCCACCACTCTCACCCCTCTTCCTCCACCTCTATCTCACTTCCCACTATCCTCCCCCTCACTGCCCACCACCCTCCCTCATTTCCTACCACTCCTTTCTCCCCTCCCTTATTGCCCACTAACCCCACCACCCCCTCTCCCTTACTCCCTCCCCTTCTCTTTATTTTTTTATTTAATAGTCAATGTAAATGTATGTAGTTATATCCAATAAATTGCACCTTTGTCTAGTGAAATTTACAGATACATTTATTGGTAGATTTAGGATATAGTTTAAAAATATATCAAAAAGATGTTCTGTTTAGTTTAATGATATGTCTGCTGAATATATCCTGGTTCAGAGATATATCCTGGTTCAAGATATAGCTTGAGAATATATCTTGGTAATATATCCTGGTTCAGGATATGGTTTGAAGATATGTCTTGTGAATATATCCTGGTTCAGGATGTAGTTTAAAAATATATCTTGGTTGAGAATGTAGTGGGAAAATGCAAGATATACTTGGAAAATAATGTATCTTGATTCAGGATATTGTTGATAAATATATCTTGGTTCAGCATATAATTAAAATATTTATAATATAGTTCAGAAATGATGTATCTGGATTCATGATATGGTTGAAAAAATATATCTTGGTTCAGGATTTAGTGGAAAGATACATGTGGGTTCAAGATATAGTTGTCAAATATATTCTTCAGCAATGGGTGTATCCTGAATATATATCCTGCAGTAGGATTCATTCTGATGATTGAATATATACTCCCAAAATATGTACCTTCCAAGATTTCTACCTTCCCAAAATGCATATTTGATGCAGTCGTATGGGGTAGGATGTCAATTTGGTGTGGCATGTTTGTGTGTTACACTTGAAACCATACAGATCAGTTGAGTAACGGCAAGCACAAAGAGAATCATGGAAAATAAGAAGAAGAACCCCATATTATGACATGGCAAACAAAATTTGTTAGAGGAGAATGGAGTCTGTTGTCCATGAATTTACAATCAAGACTCAAGAAAAAGAGAGAGGAAGGGAGGGAGAGGAGGAGAGGGAGAGAAGAGAGGAAGAGAAAGAGAGAGACAACAAAGAACTTTGTTTGTGAAAGTGGGTAAAGAGATGTTGATCACATGAAACAACAAAGAACTTTGTGAACTCTTGTCTGTGAAAGTGGGTTGGGAGAGATGTTTGATATCACATGTGGGTGTTTGACTGGCAGGGGATGGTAATTGCAAGCGCAGTGAGCAATCATTGACTAAGGGTGAAAGGCCCAGACAAACAAGTACAAAATGAACATGCACAAATTGTATCAGTAGATTTCTTGAATGGCTTATATCTCAGCAAGTGTTTACTCCCTGCCCCTAAAATCTTGGATTCAGGTGGGGACTAACAGCATTTACAATAATATGAGCAAAAAAAAAGGGTTTTGTTGCAGTTTTTATGATTATTTTTGAGGACAAAAACTGGTTGGTCAACACATGCATATGCAACATCGCTTCGATGATTCAAGTTTTGCACATAGGTACTGCTGATATTGTGTAGTAGACAAGTTGTAGACAACAGTATAGGCTTATATCTTGCAAAACTGTGATGTACAATTGCCACAACACTTGGATGGCAAAGTGAGCACCCCTGCAGAGTGCAGATACATAATACACATGTTTGTGGGGTATGGAGATAAGTGCAATTGGAGAGAGAAAGAGAGAAACAACAAAGAACTTTGTGAACTCTTCTTTTTGAAAGTGGGTTGGGAGAGTTGTTTGATATCACATGCAGGGATTTGATGGGCAGGGGATGGCAATACAGATGTTGGTGGGGTATGCAGATAATAAGGTGCAACTGGAGAGAGAAGGAGAGAAACAACAAAAAATGTTGTGAACTGTGGATTGGGAGAGACGTTTGATATCACATGTAGGGGCTTGACTGTCAGGGGATGGTGATACAGATGTTGATGGGGGATGCAGATAAGGTACAACTGGATCTCAGAGCTGAAGTAGAGGCAGAAGTGGAGGGGATTTCTAAGCAGCTAAAAAATTCCATGGTGCAAACTGTATCCATAGTGTCAAAATGGATAGTACCACAGCAACTCAGGAATCTTGGACTGAATAGCTTCAAGGTGAATCACACATGTCATTGAGGCCCAAAATTGTTAGAGGAGAATGAATGAATCTGTAATGTGAACAGTATTCATAGTGTGATTGGAAGTGCATGATACTTAAGCAACTCAGGTAGATCACAGATACTATTGATGCCCCTTATTGCTACCTACATACTGGGAGCACAAGCCAGACATAGTGCCAAAACACCTGGAAATCATTGCAGAATCTTCCAGAATATATACCCTAGACAGCGAAAAAATCACAAGTTTTTTGCTGAAACTAGGACCCCTGACACCCCTACAGACCAGAAAAATATATCCTAAGGCCAAGCCACAGCAAAAATATATTTCTAAGGTGTGACAGTGACATTTCAGGGTCCACTGACCAAAAATATATCCTTACTGCATTTCACTTGCAAAATATATTTTGGTGGTGTGACACAGACATTATAATTTTTGTGTGACATTTCAGGGTCCATGTCTCAAGAATATATTTTAGATTTCAGGGCTTTCTAGGACCCATATATATCTAGAATATAGATATGGTCCATGACATTTAGTCATGTAACTTACATGGAGTTTGCATGACTAATAGTCAGTTGGCACTGGGTGACTGAAGTGCCAACTTAGAAAGTGGGCTGTTTGAAATATTGCTAAGTCATTATTCATACTGATGACTGTTCAATAAAAATAAAAATATATTGAATAAGACTACATATATTTATTTACTACATTATATATTAAGAGGAGAGGGGGAGGGAGGGGGAAGTGATGAAGGGGAGTGGGTGTGGTGGAGAGGGAGAGAGTGGTGGGGAGTATTGAAGGAAGGGGGACACTGGAGCAATGGGAGGAGGGGGAGCAATGGGAGGAGGGGGAGCAATGGGAGGAGGGGGAAGTGGGTGGAATGATAGAGGGAGGGGGACTCACCTGGGCTCATCATTGCCCGTTTCCATTCCCTTTTGTGGGTGGTCATCTCCGTTTGTCAACGGGGGTGGTCATCGCCCATGGGCGCTTGTTGTCTGTTGGTGGTCATTGTAATTGGGCAGTCAGTGTTGTCATTCATGGGCATGTTGTCATTTTTGGGGTGCTCATGTTGCTGGGCAGTTGTTCACATGTGTGGGCAGTTGTTTTTGTGGGCGGCGGTCCCCGTTCATGGGCTATTGTCATCCTGGGTGGTTGTTCACATGTGTGGGTGGTCATTTTCATGGGAGGTGGTCCCCGTTTATGCGCTATCGTTGTCCTGGGCAGTCGTTTACATCTGTGGGCAGTCATTTTCATCGGTGCTGGTCTTTGTGCATGGGTGGTCGTTCATGTTGGTGGGTGCTCATCTTGGTTGGGGGCAGTCGCAGTCGTCAGTTGGGTGCTGTGGGCTCAGTTTGGCATCCATGCAGCTGGGTCGCCATTTGTGGGCACCGGGTGGTGGCTGGTGGGCTTTGTTTTGCTGTTTGTGGGCCACAGGTGGTTGCTGGGTGTTGTTTTGGTCAAAAGGGGAGGTGGGAGGGGTTGCTGCTTACCTGGGCACAGCAATGTGTGTCGTCTGCATCGTCATTGTTGTGGGCGGTGGTGGTTTGAGACAGTGGTGGTGGATGGTGGTGGTGGTGGTGGGAGGGAAGAAAGGTCATGGCAATGTTCCAGCTAAAGCTGTTATGTTTGTGATGCCACATGACTGAGAGCGGTATACATAGACCTTTAGTTTACCATGTAATAATGCCTGCGTGGCTCAGTTGATTTGAGCACTGCTATTGCTGATGTGGTTGAGGGTTCAATCCTCTTAAGTGTAAAATTTAATTTTTACCCAAATATAGTAAGGACATTATAAATACTGTATTCTAATGGTATAATCATTATTAATTAATCTATGGCTGGAATCCATAGTAACTGTGGAATAAAAAAATAGCTGGGGACTCACATAAAAATATTCCATATGGAATATACCAGGGAGTGTAAAGACCTCATGAGTTCATGAGTGCGAGTTGAGAAAGTCAAACATAGAGCAGGCTATGTTGTTGTCTTGTGTTGGTGGCACGGATCTGTGATGCAGCTGTGCACCTAAGTTATCCTGTGACCCCAGATTAGGGACACTGTCACCCAGTGCAGGGCTCTTGTATCCTGGAGGGGAGACGATGGGTTGTCTGGCTATAAATTGTATCCACGACCCAATCCACATATGATGTATAGACATGGTAAAAGGTAAGGTACATCAGTGGGGTCACAACACAAGATAAACAAGGAGCAAACAATGGTAAACTACTATGATTCAATGTCATGCCAAGGTAATGTATAAACTGCCATTACAAAGCCCCCATGAGATTGAAGCATTGATCCATGAGAGAGTGAACAGAGTCTTTCTTCACACTCCTCATCCCAGTGACGGTAACCCTGAATCCTCTGGCCTGATCGTCTTCCATGCTTAGTCTTCTTGTAACTGAGTTCCTCTTGTTGGTCATCATCATCCTCCTCCTGGTTGCTCTGAGATGCCTGTGGATAATTGTACTGTACAGGATCCAACACCAAGGGCCCAGCATTGGCCATCCTTTTGGTGATAGCAGCAAGATCGGGATTATCCTCCATCGAAGGGTGTGAAAATGAAGAAGTTCATCCTTCTGGACAATTATCCTGATGCAGTCTGTTGGCCAATGGGGGGTGACAAGGATCTGACAACAGAGATGATAGGGTGTTAGTGTTAATGGGGTTGCTCAACCTAGTTGCAAGGTCTGTGGTCATGTGGGACATAAGGGTAGGACAAGGGTTTGGGAAGGAGGTGTTGGAGGTGAATCGGTCCTGGTCATGATACGTGCCACTAAGTTTGCGGCAGTAGCTTCGTCTGAGGAGTGCAGACTCAAAGAGAGCACTACTGCAGGGGAGCTGACAGTGGTCAGTCCTGGCAAGGCTGTGGTGATGGGCCAAGGTAACAGGGCACTAGGGGTTGAGACAGAAAGAGGAGTAGGATAGGGTACCACTGTCACATTACCCTGTAGAATGACTCACTAGTGGCTACCACTTTATTTCTATAACTTAGACTTAAGCCTGGAGGCCATATCTATAATGCATAGGATTTTTTGAAAGGCATTTCAAATGTAAGCCTAGGTATTTCATAGTAATTTTTCCATAGATACCCAGCACATTTTGTGCAAAATTTCAAATGTAGCCCTGGATATTTCATTGTGATTTTTCAATAGATACCCTGTGTATTTCATTCAGAAATTTTCAAATGTAGCCCTGGATATTTCATTGCCATTTTTCAATGGATACCCTATGGGTATTTCATTGTGAAATTTCAAATGTAGCCCTGGGTATTTCATTACAATTTTTCAAATGTATCTCTGGGTATTTCATTGCAATTTTTCAATGGATACCTAGCACATTTCATTGCAATTTTTCAAATGTATCCCACATGTCAGGGTCCATGCAATGGGCTTCCCTGGAGGGTGGTCACATGTCTGGTTACCTAAAATGGTCAAAAAATGAAAGTTGTAGTCCTGCAATGTATCTTCCAGAATCTGTTTGAATTATGTCACAGAGTGCTCCCATTGTGGAAATATGAGATTGAAGATTGTCCACACCACCACCTTTTTTTTTTGTTTTTTGCTTTTTTCTCCATGAACAGGACACCAAACAATATGATTTCAACACATTTAGAAAGCTAAGAGAAGGGGCTATAACTATTGTGTCATGGGAAAATTGACCCAAAAAGGAAGGTACATACCCTAAAAGGGACATTGACACTGACAGACTGCAAAAGTCAGATATGGACTACAAAGTTTAATAATAGACTACAGAAAACTACTAAAAAACAAAAAAGAGTCACACATAGACTACAAAAGACTACAAAAGTTGGACATAGACTACAAAAATTTACTGATACCCTTGACCACTGTCTTGCAATAAGGACATATCACTTGACATCTTATTAGTTGTGTCATATATTTTGGTGCACAATCTTATCTTTCCATTTAATGTACTGGTCCTTTGATCTCTGGATCAAAAAGCTTGACAATTTGGACTAATTCAGACTGTTTCCAGGCCATTTGGAGTGAAAAATATAGGAGCTCAAATCTTTTTTGATGGCCTGTTGGCGAGACTAACTAGCCATTCCTACAGTGACTCACTATAAGTTTTGCACCACATAAAAAAGACTATATCTTCCTCAACTTCTGGGGACTAGTTACCATATCAATATCATAATATACAAATATTCTATATACATCTTTGACATGAATATGAGGTCTGGATGTCATTCTCTGCTTCATGTAGAAAAAAGTGAAAAATGAGGTTTTGACAGCTCCACAAATATGTCATATGAGAGTCTGAAAAAATATGAAGAATTAAGTACTACCCTACTCAAATATCAGAACTTTGAATCATTTCAATTGGAGTAGCATTTGTTTAGACATAGGCGTAAGGAAGGTGCTTGTTTTGGGTAGATCAAAAATGAGGTTTTGACAGTTTTACAGATACTTCATGTGAGAGTTGGATAGATATAGTACTAGCCTACTCAAGTATACAGAACCTTGAATCATTTCAATTGGAGCAGTGGTTGTTGAGATATAGGTGTAAGACAGGACCTTGTTTCATCTATCCCAAAACAAGCCCTTTTCTTACACTTATATCTCAGCAACCACTAATCCAATTGATATGATTGAAAGTTCTGTATACTTGAGTTAGCAAGTACTTAATTCTTCACATTGTTATAGACCCTCACATGAAGTATTGGTAAAACTCTCAAAACCCCATTTCTTTCACTTTTTTCTACATGGAGCAGAGCATGACATCCAGATCTCATTTTCATGTCAAAGATGTATATAGAATATTTGTATATTACCATATATATATGGTGACTATTTCCTTGAAGTTGGAGAGGATATAGAATTATTTGTGTGGTGCAAGGATTTTACATAGACACTGTATATGGCATTTTCAAATCCAGGACCCCCCTTGATGTAGTACCATTGCAAAAACTTTCATTAAGTCACAAAACTTCATTCCAATGTTTGTTTATACAAAATGTACTAAATATGTATGCTTGTACCTTGACATTACTCATAATGATCAAGCATCCAAGATATCTTTCCATTTCATCCTGATCCTCCATAAAATCTTCACTATTTCATGTCCTACATAATAACCTGTTCTTTAATACCTTGGGTGCATCTGACGAGTACTTATATCTACTCCCTTCTCTATGAGAAGCTTTGCAATTGCTTCATGGCCTCCATATGATGCTGCCTGGAGTGCATTTCCAAAGTGTTCTCTGTGTAACAGCTTTTCAATGGCTTTATGGCCTCCATATGAGGCTGCCTGGAGTGCATTCCCATACTTTCCTCCTTGTGCATTTACATCTGCTCCCTTGTCTATGAGCAGCTTTGCAATTGCCTCATGGCCTCCATATGATGCTGCCTGGAGTGCATTCCCATACTTTCCTCCTTGTGCATTTACATCTGCTCCCTTGTCTATGAGCAGCTTTGCAATTGCTTCATGGCCTCCATATGATGCTGCCTGGAGTGCATTTCCAAAGTGTTCTCTGTGTAACAGCTTTTCAATGGCCTTATGGCCTCCATATGAGGCTGCCTGGAGTGCATTCCCATACTTTCCTCCTTGTGCATTTACATCTGCTCCCTTGTCTATGAGCAGCTTTGCAATTTCTTCATGGCCTCCATATGATGCTGCCTGGAGTGCATTCCCATACTTTCCTCCTTGTGCATTTACATCTGCTCCCTTGTCTATGAGCAGCTTTGCAATTTCTTCATGGCCTCCATATGATGCTGCCTGGAGTGCATTTCCAAAGTGTCCTCTGTGTGCATTGACATCTGCTCCCTTGTCTATAAGCAGCTTTGCAATTGCCTCATGGCCTCCATATGATGCTGCTTGGAGTGCATTTCCATAATCTCCTCCCTGTGTATTTATATCCACTCCCTTGTCTATAAGCAGCTTTGCAATTGCCTCATGGCCTCCATATGATGCTGCCTGGAGTGCATTCCCATACTTTCCTCCTTCTGCATTTACATCTGCTCCCTTGTCTATGAGCAGCTTTGCAATTTCTTCATGGCCTCCATATGATGCTGCCTGGAGTGCATTTCCAAAGTGTCCTCTGTGTGCATTGACATCTGCTCCCTTGTCTATAAACAGCTTTGCAATTGCCTCATGGCCTCCATATGATCCTGCCTGGAGTGCATTTCCATAATCTCCTCCCTGTGTATTTATATCTGCTCCCTTGTCTATAAGCAGCTTTGCAATTGCCTCATGACCTCCATATGATGCTGCCTGGAGTGCATTTCCAAAGTGTCCTCTGTGTGCATTGACATCTGCTCCCTTGTCTATAAGCAGCTTTGCAATTGCCTCATGGCCTCCATATGATGCTGCCTGGAGTGCATTTCCAAAGTGTCCTCCTCCCTGTGCATTTACATCTGCTCCCTTGTCTATGAGCAGCTTTGCAATTGCCTCATGGCCTCTAACTGATGCTGCCTGGAGTGCCTTTCCATAGTGTCCTCCCCCCTGTGCATTTCCATCTGCTCCCTTGTCTATGAGCAGCTTTGCAATTGCCTGGTGGCCTTGCCATGATGCTGCTTGGAGTGCATTTTCATAATCTCCTCCCTGTGCATTTACATCTGCTCCCTTGTTTATGAGCAGCTTTGCAATTGCCTCATGGCCCCCATATGATGCTGCCTGGAGTGCATTTCCATACTCTCCTCCCTGTGCATTTATATCTGCTCCCTTCCATATAAGCAGCTCTGTAATGTCCTCATGTCCACCAAGTGATGCTGCCTGGAGTGCATTTCCAAAATCTCCCTCCTCTCCATTTACATCTGCTCCCCCCTGTGCATTTACATCTGCTCCCTTGTCTATGAGCAGCTTTGCAATTGCCTTGTGGCCTTGCCATGATGCTGCCCGGAGTGCATTTCCAAAGTATCCTCCCTGTGTATTTATATCTGCTCCCTTGTCTATAAGCAGCTTTGCAATTGCCTCATGGCCTCCATATGATGCTGCCTGGAGTGCATTTCCATACCTTCCTCCCTGTGCATGTACACCCACTCCCTTCTCTATGAGCAGCTTTGCAATTTCTTCATGGCCTCCATCTGATGCTGCCTGGAGTGCATTTCCATAATCTCCTCCCTGTGCATGTATATCTGCTCCCTTCTGTATAAGCAGCTTTGCAATTGCCTCATGGCCTCCATATGATGCTGCCTGGAGTGCATTTCCATAGTATCCTCCCTGTGCATTTATATCTGTTGTCATGTCTGACAAAACATATGATGCTTCAGTTAGTCCAGCTAGTGATGCATAATATAGTGGTTTAGCAATCTCATTCCCTTTCATCCCGAAATGCCTATCAATATCATGAATTTTAACCCAGTTCACAAAAGCATTATTTTCATCTGTCAGAAGCTTCATCATCAATACAAATATTGAAGATGACCGAGATTGACTATTGCAACTAGAATGTGCATGTGTGATCCAGTGTTCTGCAGCATATTTTGCAAGAGGGGAAGATACATTCAGATTTTTATCAAGTGGCTCAGATGTGTTGAATTGCAGAAGATAGGCCAGACAGATTTGAGATATGACAGAGTGTGAGAGCTCCTCACTGAGACTGAAGTATCTGACTTGCTTCACATGATGGCTTTGAATATACTGGGATATTAGATATTCCTTGACAGAAAAGTGGGAAAGCTTGATAAAGCCTATCTAATAGTCAGTGCCCATTTCAATCTGTTATTCTTCTAAACACACCTTCTGATTTCATAATAAAACTAGAACATATTTTCAAGACATCCTCCACATCTTGAAGTTCATTATCAGATTTGTACTCTGGTCCATTCTCAGCAGAAAGATCAATAGAAGCAGTTGCAGCCAACTCTTTAAGTGTCAGTGGACGAACAGCAAATGACAGCCACTGTAGAAAAGTTTTAGCATAGCAATGAGCTTTTTCATTGATTCCCAGCAAGATTCTGTCATAGGTTTTATCTAAACCCTGGGGTAAATCACCTAGCTGCTTCTTGAGATCAGCCTTGGTCCAGCACTTTTTCAGCTCATTTAACTGTAATGCAACCCATCGAAACCTAAAATTGTATTTAATACTCATTCTATCATTCAAATGTTGATAATAAACATACATTCCATCTGCTTGTTCCATTAACTTCAACTTGATTTCCTCTTGAGTGTCAGAGTCCCATTTTTGCAAGTCAGAGTCATTCTGAAGCTGATAGTCAAGGTAGGCTACAAGATCATAATTCTCAGATTCCTCAACCAAGTCAATATAACAAGAAGACTTGAAATTTTTCTCAATCTCCTGTTCTGGACGGCTAGTAACTAACAAGTGGAGCCCAAGATTCTTATCTTTCTTGAAAATAAAAGTCTGAATCCAGTTAAGAAGCTTTTCTCTTTCAGCACATTCATCAAGAGCATCCAGAATGATGAATGTTGAACTAAAGCCATCAAGAATTGCTTGAAGAGTATTCTGCAGATCACCCAGAGTTGGCTCTTTATGGCCATTGCCACAGCGAGCATACAGATTCACTAACACTTTAGGCAATCTACCCTCACACTTCAAAGAGAATTGCCAGATGAGTGATTGCAGTAGTTTATCATGCAGCTGGAAATCCTTCTGTGAGTCTCTGCCATCAAAAAAGAAATATGCAGTAGCAGAATTGAATCTCTCAAGAATTTTGTGAATTATTGCTGAGCTGTGAAGAGAAGATTCAATTTAATTTCATAAAAATGTTGAAATAATCAACCTTAAAATGGTTTTCCCAGACCCAGCTGGATAGACTATCAATGATGTATAAATTTCCCCAAATTTTGGCAGAAAACTTACATTTTCCTTTGATCCAGAGAAAGCCAGGCTGTTTGAGCCACCCATTAAATGTATTTCCCTCAAGAAACCATTGACAGGTGTCTGGCTGACTCTCCATAATTGCATGTGCAGCATTGTAATTAATAGACTCTTTGGGTGGAGAAAGCCACTTATAAATCTTCTCCACTGTAACAGAAAAATGAAATCAACTACACATTCACAACAAGAACCTGCAATAATACCCAGTTGATCATCCCTAATTGTCTCAAGTGTGATTTGAATATTTGGGTCCACACCTACCAATCACAAACAACATTAAGATGAACATGATGTTTTTCTTACTACTTACCTTGATTGATGGTACCTATTAAAATATAAGTGAAGGCAATCAAATCTGATGGTCCAAATGCAACAAACCATAGTTAGAGCCTGTGCACACATTTTGAGCTGAGATGTTGTTTATAATGTCAGCTTGAAAGTTTGTTGAGGACTCTGCATGGTCTGTCTAATTTGAGCAAGCCTGATGTATCTGTATAAGAGTACTGACTAGCAAGCATCAGTTCTGCATTCAAATCAGAAGTAATAGATGGAGAGACAGGCAGATCAGAACATGGAGAATCTAGACAGTGTTATTAGAAATAGAATATAGAGATTTGAAGCAAGCATGAACCTGTCAAGATAGGAGAAGGGTGTTGCAAGGAATCAACAGCTCCTTGTACAGGACCTTCAATCTGATCAACTGCAAGATAAGAATTAAGGAAGGTTAGTGTAAACTTTATGGCAAAGAGATTCAGGGGTATCTCACAGGCAACAGTCATTTCAAGAACAGGGGCAATTGATGGAGTGGTAGGCAGGTATAATCTCAGGATATCTATATCAGTGTTACCAATGATAAATGATAGAGGTTTGGGGTTAATGCAGACCAGTGGAGATAGGTAAAACTTGTTGCAAGCACTGGAGCCCTCCACCCAAAGAGACATCAACCTGATCACCTGGAAATTTGAATTGATGAGCAATCAATGCTCATTTCGATGCAGGAAGATTAGAATGTATCTTACTGCTGCCTGCCATGGCTATGTCCGCTGCACTGATGGTTGAAGATGGAGTTATCAAGATAGGCGGGGCAGAGCTGGGGCTGACGGATTCACGTTAATATTTATCCAGTAGCCCGAGATCATGATCTCTAACCTCAAACCACCATAGCGTTTATTACATGGGTGGTCAGCGATCGTGCCGGGCAATTCCTCGAACTTGCGTTTCAAACGATTTTCGCGGGGGTCAATGGGATCAGACATGGTGGTTCAGAAGGGAGAATCGATGCTGTGCGGCGTCAATCTTCAAAATGGGTAACGGACCGTTTCACAGAGTCAGCTGACGTTCCTGATTGAGGTCCCTCCCACTTGCCTCCCACAGTGGTTCGGCGTTAAGTCAGGCCACAAGGATGGCGGTCAACGAAGAAGTGTGTCAGAGAAGCAAAACGACGAACACCTCTCAAGACTGAGGGAAATTGAAACTCCAAGGGACGAACGAAAGGACATCAGCAAACCGGTGAATTCCTGATATGACCTTTTATTTCTCACGAGATATTTGTCAGGTGATGGCAGATCACAATTCCTCACAATCCGTCGCAATCCTTGTGTGCTCCTCGCGAGGATACATGCAGATTGCTCCAGTCTCGTAGCTGGATAAAATTATATATATATCATTTTTTTACAATTATGAGATAGTGTAATGGGGAAAAAAATTCCCATATCATAGTCTTCTCAGCTCTTGACGAACGCAAACACTTCTGGACCATATCGCAAGTAATCGAGAGATGAAACTTGAATAAAACCGAAGTCACCAATGGGTTTTGTGACTTTGGGTGTCGGAAGAGTGTCATGTGACCATCGGATACGTTCGGCTGAGGTCGGAACATCATGCCATGTGACTGATGTTGAACTTCGCTAGTTTGAATTTCGGGACTTTGTCTTCGTAACCACCACCCACTTCCCCACTATCGCTCCCTGAGTCTGCACATACACCCGCTCACCGATGTTGGCCACATCTGTGAGTTGGTGTATGTGCTGCTCTAGTCTGGCCTTATGCTCTCGTTACAGTGAGTCATGCGTTTGTGTGGTCAAAGCCCCTTCAATTTAACGGATTTCATCTAGAATTATGACGAGTTGGCGTGCGCCTCCACTCCGTCAGCCATCCCGCTCGGATTAAGCGGGTTTGCCACTTATCCATCATCTTCTCTGCTCCCCCCATCGGCTCATGATGGACTCTCAGAATACACGCCGGATCTTATGTGTTCTGGGGGTCAGTGGGTAACTTCACCTCCTGTTTCAGCCGTCTTTCTCCCTGTTCCCCTTTCCCTTAGCTCAGACATTCTACAGTAGCTTGTAGTCATTCACTCTTGTATCCTGTAGCTGTAATACATATGTTTCAATCCTACAAACCATAATTGAAAGGAATGGACAATCTAAAATGTGAGAAAATCCCTCAAAAGCTATCAAAATGGATCACAACGTCACAAAAGAATGTATAGCAGCATGATATTGTGAAATCTTGCTTTATATTGTGAGAGATTGTCTAGAAGCGCAGCGATGATGAGGCCTCATCAGACGTTGTGAGGAGGGTCAAAATCTTATAGTAAATTGTGATGATTTCAGCAAATTGTGATCAATTTCGTACCTTATGATGGATCATCGTATTTCCCATGATTTGCTGATGGAAGTTGCGTGGTCACGGTCGTGCTTGTTTTGCGTGTGGCTGTGCGAACGACGACTTTTCTTTCATTACCTTGCGACTCACCTATGGGTTAAGTACTTGCAAAATTGTTGCCGTCAAGTCGATGTTGTGTTTGTTCGGCCAGCTTTCCGTCGCGAAGCACCCGGATTCAACTCCGCCACGAACGCCCTCGTCGAATGACGAGTCGTCCAATGTTTCCTCTCTAGGTTCAGCTACTGCCGACATCGCCTGGAGACCCGCCCTCTGCTGTGATCAAAATGAAACCCGATACCCGCCTTCGTCAACTTGTACCGATCCACAGAGAGCGGGCAGCTGTTGAGATTCAAAGCATGCGCTGAAGATGTTCGAGTGCATCGGCTCTGAGTGAGTTCCTCCTTCCGTTAGATTTACTCCCCTTTCTACCTTAGCTCGTTTTCCCCTTCTGTGCCGCCACCATACCCCTCTTCTTCCGTCTGCCCACGTCAGTCTAATATGCTGACAATTCTGTGACAGTTCCGGTCCTCTTAATTTCGTTTACGAGCGCCATGCGTACAAAACCGCAAACCACAGATCTCTACTGGTACGACTTGGGTACACTAATTGAAACCTTGAAATTGGAACGTTTACTGGATGTTTATGCTATCAACAGGATTGCAATCGACTTTTTTAGACTACCACCTGGTAACCCGCTCGAAGCCACTTTGATTAACATGGAGGAAACTCCGTTAGCTCAAGTTGATCGTCAGTATTTCTTTCCATAAGTCGACAACGCCTGCTCTAAACGGTCTTTCCATTGCAGACGTGGCTGGCGTTTTTAACGATGCCCAGCTCGACGACGGTAATATCCTCTTGAAAAGCTCCACACGGCATGCTAGGTCACTGCCGTCCACCTGATCATGATCGCAAGCTTCAGTCGGAGAGCTGGAGAGTCGGAATAACTATATCTCCTTTGGTAAGTTATCGCCCTTGCGTTACTCATTCATTCGTACCCTTATCCCTTCCTCGATCTCTAGATGCCTTTTCACCTCGCATATATTGGATATTTCGTTCGCTAACTCCCCCGTTCGTTACTCAGGTTCTGGTTTCATAACCCCAACGCAAGCCCAACTTCGATGCTTGTACCGTCTTTCCTCCACCATGACCCGCAACATTCCCTCGTGCATCGATTCATGAAGGAAATTTCGCCATTGTCTAATCCTGTTAACGAACTCGCCTCCATACCGAGCTCATTGGTCGAACATCGAATCTTTGCCAGTGGCCGCAGGCAGACCCCTCACACATCGATCGTCTCATTGATTGCGCCCAACTATGTGGCTTTCGGTCGTTCGCCCCTCCAAATGCTCGCGCAGTGCTCAGAGCTTTTCGGTTACCTCATCACGACGCTCTGTGTATTGTGGCATACACGGTATGCCACTCAATGGCCCCAATCTCTGCCTGTGATACCAGCAATCATTACCCCTGAACTCGGCGTTCACACCGCATAGATTCTCCATCGTGCGTATCCATCCGCAGCTCGTCGTCGCCACGGGCTGCGGCAACGTCACACATACGGATGTATCCTTCGCTGATTGGCACCTGTAAGTTTGGATTACGCGTGGCCGACGACGATGGTTACTGATGCCCACCTTCTTTCCCAAAGGTTTCTCAGCCAATAACGAACTACTGAGGGCAAAGGCCTACGGTGAGAAACACCAAACTCATTAGGTTCCTCGTCTCTTCTCGCGTGGATACCGACTTACTTGTATGAACGATGGGGGGCATGCCTTTCGCACGTAGGTCAGTAATACTTCAGTGCTTCGCATGTGTCGGGTTAGTACTCACATAAATCGTGCATGGGTTTGCTTGGGGCGCGTGTGTATGCTCTGCCTTTGCTTTAGGGGGGGGAAGGAGAGTGAGGGTGAAATGTGTAAAGTCTAGATCTTGGTAACACTATCCAATGTTGGCTTCAAGTGTCAGTCTCTGTTTAGCCGATCGGAAGAAGCTTCAACATCGGCAGAGTTAGGATGTTTGCTTCCAATCGAATCGTAACTCTACAGCCCAGGTTGACTCTGTAGCTTTACCTATTTGTGTTGGGATACTACCCATGTCAATCATAATGTTGTTATCTCCCAAACCATCAACGGCATTTGTTAATCTCTACTTTCACAAGTTTCACAATGGTTTATGATGACGATGGCTGGTACTGAGGAAAATGGTATACTACTTGTCAATTTGCGCAGGAGCTTAGGCTTTTGTAATGTAAGAATCACGCGATGACTACCTTCCTTTGCACGAGAAATTCACGCCAAAGGAGCCAAACGTGACGGTTCGGGCGTTGAAGATGCCACAGTTGGCATTGCAGGATACAGTGGGGGGTGCAGGTGAAGACCTGGGTTTGCGGTCGTACAGCGCTAGCATGCTTGACTAAAAGTGATTCAAAGCAGTGTATAGGCGAACTACGTCCGTGTCAAGGAGCAGGGTGCGTGGAGTGGGTAGAGGTAGGTGTCTAGGAGATCTCGAAGCACGGAGAGGATCAAGTGTGTGAGAAGCGGCTGCGTTCGTCGCAGAGGAGGAACGGGAGCGGAAGTGGACTGGCAAATCCACTTGAGAGGGGCTATAACGAACGGCGCACTGTCCTCTGCAGAAAGTGTCCTATGCATATCATGATGTTCAGTCAACGCATGATCGTCTGCGAGGTAACCATAGACGACGGCCCAAAGCCCTCCGAGTTGGCGGTCGCATTGACTTGCAAGCGAGCGGATTCCTCGATTGTGGTGTCTACGCTCGTATAGGAAGAGTTATATTGTAGGGCATGTGTCGTCGACGTTTTGGATCCGGGGCCTATGCAGCAGCTGTCCGTCAAGATTTTTCAAATCCACCGATGTGCATAGATCCAGCGCCGCACTCTGAGGTTGTTCAAAGATCAAGTCATTGATATGAATTCGTTGAAGTCCCAAGACAAGCGTTGAACGTTGAGCTTTTAGCTAGGATTGTGAGTCGGTGATTAGATACGCGGACGTCGACTTGGCTTGGCCCGCCGACACAGGAAGCTAGAGTAGAAACAAGGTTAGACCCCAGAAGAAGCGAAGGGAAAGCACGAACTCACCCTGATATGATCTCCAGTCGCATACCACAGGGAGCGACGTATTCACACTGACGTACATCCTCACTGGGCACGAAGAACACTGCAATGATAGATCAGCCCTCTGAAGTTATGACTGTGGGGTGTAAACTCACCAATAACCCAACGTCATGCCATCGACGAAATCCCTCAAATGGGCCAATCGGTCAGTCGTACTCGGATTTTCCTTTGATATTCTTCAGGTCATTAACTTCCATTTCAGCCGTCGACTCCATCAGAGGGCTTTGCAAATGCAACAATAACAGATCAGCGCTGAGCTTTTGGCGGGGCCGAGAGTCGAAAGGCCCCAATTCTTCAACGCATGACGGTCGTTTGGTTCGACTGGAACAAAAAAGACGGACCACAGGGCGTGGAAAGTCCCGTTGCAGTTGCGATCGTGAATGGCCTAGCAAAATGAGTTTGACAGACAACCAGTATCACGAGGATAGTGGGAGTCAAAAGGTGTTTCGAGGGTCCGGAGGCTCTTCGTGATCGTTGATAAGAGTAGTCATTCTGTCTAAGAGATGGTGTTTGTTCGTATCATCGAGTAACCAATTCAAGAGACTTACCATGCACCCAAAGCTTTGTGAATGCCCGTCCTTAAGTTCGTGTACAAACCGACAGGGTAGGAGCGGCTAGTCGAATCCTCCGTCGATTACCAACGGAGGTGAAGGTAGCGACTACAGAGAATGGAAGTTGAACACTGGAAGATCAAAGAAGCAGGTGTCATACTTACCCTAGTCCAAAGGACACACACACGGCGTGGCGCTCTCGAAAACTTCGCCACGAACATCGCTCTTGAATCGCCACCCCCCAATCTCCCGAAAACTTTTCCCTCTGCTATCCTCCATCCAAGCAAGAACGTGGTAAGGACTTTGAGCTGGCCTGGACTTGGGCTCTCAGAGTTGACCACCAAGTGCTTTGCTTTCGAGGTTTGAGTGGGTTTTACGAATCTTGTGCAGCAGCAGCCCAGAGTTGACCACGGTTAGGAGTAGGGGAAGAGAAGGTCGAAGAAAGGGGTGAGCGCTGAGCGCTGAGCCCTTGGCTGTCTTGTGGGATAGAATTGAGAAGGCCATGACGCATGAGAACGGGCTGGACTTTGTTGGTCTGTATGCCGTTGTCAGGAACGTGCTTTGGAAAAAAAGAGAGGGAAGAAAAGAAGTACATACTTATACTTCATCAGAACCTAGACATCCAAGTCGAAAAACCCACTTCCTCCCCTTCTATCGCGACGTTCCCTTGAAATACGCTGTGTCTTCTCGATTTCACGGGTTGACCAGAACAAGAAGAGGGCACGATGACGACAGACGCAGAGGGGGAAGTTCAGAACCTTGTTTGTTTACTTGGTACACGTAGGCGACGCGGCGGCTAGAAATGGACATTGCGTATCAAAGGTCAGAGATCTAGAGCGGCATGCCATTGGCGAGTCGAGATGTTGCGATAACACTTCCGAGCCTCTTGCACATCTGAATGGAAGATGGAGCGCAATCGACGCGGTAAGCTAGAGTGGAAACAGATTTAGACCCCAGAAGAAGAGAAGAGAAAGCACGAACTCACCCTGATGTTGTATAGCACTCGGAACGACGTAATTACACTGGTGCGCGTCCTCACTAGGCCTCACTGGGCATGAAGGACACTGCAACTATAGATCAGCCCTACTATGAGATCCAACGTCATGGTGTCCTTGAAGAGAATGTGACCCAGGTGTGACCCACGTTCCGTTCGACCGAACGCTCTTGACATCTCCTTGTCCTTCGTTTGAGCGCGTGAGTACGAAGTGGAGCATTTTTCGCGCATAAAGCTTACTGACATGAGCAGGCGCGGTTGAACTTTGAAGCAAATCCAGGCAAAGGTCAAAACAAACGGAACTTTCAGACAAGACATCGACTCACAGATGCCAATATCTCACCACTGGTCCCACATATGGAGGACTTTCCAAGTGACCGAATGATAGTTCCACTCTCACCTCTCAGCACCACTACCGTGGAACTTGAATGACCGACAACAACGAAAGCTGTCTGCTGGCTGTCTTTCTGATGTATGTCGTATAACATCAGATCGCGACTATCCCACTAATCAATCATCCTTCTCTTAGCCTCCTAGAGGAAGGTCACCATCACCCCGTCCACCCTCCCCACTCCGAAACGCGTTCTTTCCAGGGAACTCGACAGACGTCAATCCAGACTCCAAGTCCGACCACGGCTCAGACGACGACGATGACGTCCAGGAAGACGAACAAGGAATGTAGCAGCAACGTTCCAGATCATCCTCCTCATCCGTCTCCCATCTCCCAGCGAACTTCGTCCAAAGAATGGGTACAGTCGTAGGGGGCATTTCACCGCGATTACCTATGCTACGCGACGCAGCTGGAAGCTGAAGCGGAGAGGGAACGCGACTGTAGTCGTAGAGAGGGGGGAAGCTATACTTGGGGGAGGTCCAGGCAAGGAGACCCTTTGACGATTGTGCGCTGGCTACGATGGAGAGACGCTCCCTCCACCGCCCTCTAGGTCTCAAACTGTGCCTAACCCACCATCTCCGTCTAATTCGCAGAAAGAGTCGGGTGTCGTTACTGGTTGGTGGTCTGCTGCGAAGAGTAGGCTTCCGCCCACGAAAGACCCGCTCATGCCTGCTCAGCGCTCATTCAACATGAACCCCGTACCTTTTGCCTCCCCACCCTCGCCTACCTCTTCTCGTTCGAGTCTCTCGACTACGCCACCCAACTTGGCTTCTTCTCCATGCGTACAACGGATACGGTCTTCCCCCCCTTCTCGCGAGGCTTGGCCTTTGTATGCCCAGTTCATATCTACCAGGTACACTCCTCATGATAGCCAAACGCTTCGACAAGCTTGATAAATGGACCATGGGACACGTTAGGGCCTTGGAAGATCGGATGAACGAGGTTGAGAGGTGGTTAGTCAACAAGGGAGGGGAGAAAGGAAAGGGAAAAAGGATTGCGAGTCCGAGTGCATGCGTGCTCGACGGATAACTGAACCTCCCGACGGATAACTGAACCTCCGGGACGAAGTCGTCGAGCTCCAAAGCCGATTAGGGGAACTGCTTTGGGATATGGCAAAAATCGCAACGGCACCCTCTCTGCGGAACCTAAAACGCAGTCCGCCGCTGTATCAATGTTGGTCGCACCACAAACCACGTCCTCCATCGTCACGCATTCACATCCGACTTCTTCGATTGCAACGCACTTGACAGGATTGCCGTCATGGCCCAGCACGCCCATTCACCATCCCAGGTTGTCAACCACCACTGTGAGAGAATCGACGAGCCCTCCGATGACTCCGAAGAAGAGAGAGTCGGGCACGAGGTTGCTACTCAACAGGAGATTATTCTTCTCCGCCAGACACATTCTCCCCCAGTAATTCTCCACCTTCATCGATTAGTTCTGCTATGAAGGCCTTTGTCTAGGGCCATTTCGGGGCTACCCCTCCATTCATCCTCAGGACTGGGTACACTACCGGGTGCTTCGTATTCTGCGACCTCACTTTCTTGACTGGCTTCCGGTACGGGTAGGCCACCGTCCCCGCCTGCTCAACCCAAGTTTACTCCTGCCTCTGCTTCTGCCAATCGAACGGCCAGCCCAACGCCCGCTCCAGCGAAAGGACGAGGAACACAACAAGGATTGTCACCCCCGAAAACGGGTGCTGGGAAAAGACAGACGAGTGTAAGCCCCACGTCGAGGAAACGGTACACCGTTGCTTGGAGGGCCGATAACCGTGCCTCCTGATGAGGATGAGTTTTCTTTGAATGCTGCTTCTTTGTTCTATACCACCGCCGCCAATACCGCCGCCAATACCAATGCGAATATCAATACCAATACCCATACGGATCCGCCTTCTACTGTTTCTTTACTGAAAAGGGTGGGCACACCACGGTCCTACTCCCGTGTCATTGGGGGGTCATTTTCCGTTTCTCCCGTAGGGGACGATGACGACGACAAGAAGAAGGAGGAGGAAGGCGCAGGTGAATTCGGAGAAGGCGAAGAAACGATCGGCAAATCTTCCGGCATCAAACTCAAGAACGCGAATGGGAGTCTGTCTTCCACCGCGTCAAACTCGATATCGCCTGGTGGACCTGGGGGCGGTGATTACAAGTCCACGGCTACGACCTCCCCATCGCCGTCCACTCGTCGGATCAGGGCACAGAGCGCGTATGGGTACGCTAGCCTCCTCCCTCCCCAGACTCCATTACAGACTCCTACCATAGGGACCACCGCACCGCTAAAGCCAAAGTTGAGGTCCCGCTCTTCCAAGCGACTTTCCTCTGGTACTAGCTCCATTGGGACGGGAGACGGAATGATAAGCGGTGGTCTTGGAGGAGGGGGTACCAAGTTCGTGGACCCTTTGTTGTTGAGGAGGCACCAGCAAAGTCAAGAGGGGTTACAGATGAAGATGCCGATGCCGAAGCCGGCGGGGAAGGTTCCGATTGGGCAGTTAGTTGCGTTTTTTGATGGGGAGAAGGGGGGGAGGATGTAGGGTTGGCTTGTTGGAACGGTTTCTTTTTTTTTGAAGCGGGATGGATGGACGAACACAAGGTGGGATGGTGGAAGGAAGGTAGGCGGCAAGGGGAGAGAGTAATGAGTATGGATCTGGAATGACTGATATGCTATGTACCTTTGACTTGCTTTACTTATACCCTCCCAATGACATGACAGTACTGACACTTGTTTTTTATGCAACCCCAGTTTTTTTTTGCTTGAATGCTTTTTTGGTATATGTTGTCTATTGACCCATGATATATGTATGATCTCAAGGTTGAGTTGGAAACACACACTTCAAGATTCAAACAAAAACAAAAAAAAAGATTCAAGCTGTTCCCCTTGTTAAACATACTGGTACCATGCACTGCTTTCTCTGACTTGCCTTACTTATACTGCACGATTACAACTGGGTCTTCATGTCACACATCCCATTGGGTTTTGAAGTCTTTTTCTTGTAGTCTAAAATACTCATTTTTTCTAATGTTGAGAAGACTGACACATGGGAGTGTGGAAAGTGCAAACACATGAACTAACTATGGTGCAACAACCCTAAACACCGCTACTTTTGTGCAATCAAAACTCAGGGTCCAAATTTCCCCCTTTTCTTTATCTGTTTGGTAGAAATGCTTCTTCTGCAAAGCTGAACATAGTTGGCTGAAATTGGCCACATGGCCATATAAGGAAGGTACTTACCAAATATAGACATCAGTTTGGTTGGAGTTTTTGCCCTCCCTTGCACAGGTAATGTCAGGAAACACTGGGGAATGCTCAATTGAGCCTTTTACACCTTCTACAAGCTCCCTGTAGCCAGAAAAAAAGCACAAATTTTTTGAATTTTTTTTCGCAGCCAATTTGGTCGAGTTTAAACAAGGTGTTTACTCAAGTCCAATGAAAACCATCCAAGGCTAAGTTGCACGCACACAACTTCAGTCGTGTGTCTGCTGACACATGACTCAGAGCCACTGCTCATCTCTCCCTTAACTCACATGATCCACGCTTGGATGTGTGCTACCAGGCCTTGATTTATTTTTAGATATACCCCTCATGGTTGAGGAGTGAGATTGAGACGCCCCCTTTCCATTAGGTTCTTGTCTTGACATCTCACTCCTCAACCAGGTATGATTCCCAATTTTTAATCTAGGCCCTCGTCTTGATATCTTACCTCGTTATCTAGTTTCTAGCATACACATTTCTTGTCACCCTCCCACCCACTTCCTTTTTTACTACAAATTCTCATAGTACTACTCATGTATGTAAGCCATACCTCAAGTGGAAATACGTCGGAGTCTGGTGTGCACCACGCCAGATTTCCTGACATTGGCTATTTTCTCGTCACACAGTGACTCATACTGCCTCTGCATCACACAAAAGCCTAGGTGTCATTTTAGGGTTGTTGCACCATAGATGTGTGAACACATACACACACACTAAAGTCTAACATCTTAAACACTTATCACCACCAGTACATGCTCAGTACTTTGAGTTCAGGTTGGTATGGTAAACCAAATTACCACACTTGTTTTATTAGAACTTAAAGTAGAAGTTCAGTAACTGTTTTGTACATTTTGTAACACTTGTCATAGTCTAGTAAGGGCACAATGAAGTCACAGTGAAATCACTCCCCTTGTCCTGAAAAAAAAGGATATTGCCAAAGAAGCTAGTTTGGAAGGTTTGGGATGGGCCGTGAGGCTGACAAATGAAGTGCATGTCACTGAGTCAAGGCTGGTAAACCAGTCCCCTTGCCAATCAACAACACCAAGTAGCCAAAGGGTTGGATCACTCCCCACATCTGTCAATTGAGATCTGAATGAAAATCTGAGGAGGTGTAAATTAGTAATGCTGCTGTTTGAGGAAAGAACTAGGGCCAGTTGTGTTGTGTCCATTGTGGCCATGCTTGTTGTCATGCTTGGTGTTGAGGGGTCATTTCCATTGTGTGTTTGTCATCATCCATTGTCATGGGTGGTGGTGCATTGTGGGTCATTGTTGTCGCTTCGCACTGTGAGTGGGTCAGGTCGTGGTGACATGGCATTGACACATTGGGGGATTGTCATCGTCAGGGGTCATCGCTGTCCCTGGTCATTCTTGTGCTCATCCTGATGGTCCTTGTGTATGCTTGTGAAACCGAAGGGCTGATCGGGACTTCTCGACGAAGGCGTGAGTGCGAGATGGCGGCAGAGAATATTCGGGGTACGCAGGAGAGTGTTTGTAATGTGGTGCCGCGAGGCGATACTGCATTGAGAATATCCTGTGACCCAGGAACTGGGGCGTGGTCACCTGGCGCAGGACTCTTGTATCCCAGAGGGGAGGCATAAGGCTGCCTAGCCGTATAGAAATGGGGTGACTCCGTCCACATGTAATGTATAATGTGGTTGCAAAGTAAAGTATATTTGTTGAGAATGCAATGCTATACAGAGTTGAAACAAATATATGTAAATACGATGGTTCTAGGTCATGCAAGAAGTATATACTACCACGCCGTTACAAAGCCCCCCCGTGAGCTTGGAGCATCGTCTTGCGTTTCAATTTACTTCATCCTCCTCTTTGGCCTTCCCTGCTATTCATTTTTCAAAGTTACACAATCATAACATCCAGAGGTTGAGGATCCTTTATGGTTGTTGGATTCTTAGGCTGCATGGGCTCGCCTCCATTCACTCAGTAGGTTCTCTGATGTTCATGACAGGAGAGGAAATCAGGAGAAATTGACAGGTGGAGGGGGTAATTCGAGCAGAGGTCTCATTGTTTTACGTCAGTAGCGATGTGATCTTGACCAGGGCAAGCAAAATATATGCGGCTTTATGAGCAGGACTGTTTGGAGGTCTCGGGGACTTAGGCTGCGACGTCCTAAGGTCTCTTATTCCCAGACCATATTTTGTGTATAGCCTGAGGGATACTGCATATGTTATCTTCGCATCCATGGGTAGCAGGACATTATGCAGTAATAATAAGGTTGCGGGAGTATAGTAGCTGATGCCAGTAGAGGGGCGACTAGCATCTTGAAGCTAGCGGGCAAAGGGAACATGCATGGGTGGACTCGTAGGTTTAGATGGCGAGAGGCAGGAGATCTTTTGGAAAGAGGAGAACAGCACCCATGACAGAAGAGAGGGGAAGGAAATAAGGAGTGATTTCTGCCATAGGAAGGGAGGGTGGGTAGATAACAATGTCTAGTGTGTACAAATAGATTTGGTGGTTGACAACTAAATCGTGGAGAAGGGTACCAAGCTTGGCAATGGTGTTCCAACAGGAGTGAGGTACGACACGAGTTGCAAGATCGTCGAAGTCCTTGAGCTTGGTGGTCGGTTCTGTGAGTTGACGGTGATCCAATCACCAGGACTCTTGTCGCAAACATAATATCATTATGAGCTCGTGCAACATTGGAAGGACTTGGCCCATGATGAGTTGGTTGCTCATTGTCTTCACGACGGAGCATTAAGTGGAGCGGGATGGACTCTAAAGAATTTGCACTGTCAGGATCATCCATTGGCTCATTATTGGACTCCTCTCTGCGAGGTGAGGCTTCATCTTCTGCTACATCTTGACTATTTGGGACAGGAGGCAGCCCAATGCAGTTTGGAATTGTTTCAATTATCGTAGCTTCAGGTCTTCCAGGCAAGCTTGCTGCAGCAGGTTCCGATTCCCATGTCCGAGCGGCGGAATGGTGAGTTGCGCTCTCCATTAGGTCTTCCATTTTCTCATCAAGGTCATTCATACAGTCAGATTTGAAATAGAAATTTATGCTTCTGGTATATTGTGAAACCATATGGCACTTCGTGACTTCTTGATGTTGTCTCGCGCACAAGATGGCAGCAGAGAAGACGTGGAGTACTCGAGAGAGAGAGGAGGGTGTGGAAGCGAGGCTTGCCTTCACACTAGAGTGTTCCGGTGCAGAGCAAGGTGTCTTGTGGGAGAAGGAGAGTTCTTTCATTCCGGAAGGGGGAACTTCCGTCTCTAGGTTCACCATTTTAGGTCACACCCTATCATGAATCCAACTTAGTCAGGTGCACCATCTCTTAACTAGGTTCGGATAAACTCCTCCTGAGTATGGTTGTACGTGGTGGTCATGATCCGAAATAAATTCATTCTCCTTTGGAGTTTCCTTTGATGACAGACCCTCGGAATTCCAAACCGGATTGAGCAAGACTGTGGAATTAGGCAAGTTTAAATTGCCTCCTAATATAGTTAATATTTCACAGTTACCGGTGCTCCAGCCATTGAACCAGGCGTCAGTTCTGGTGGCAAGGTCGATTGAGATCTCTAGAGCAGTGTGTAGGTCACGCTTAAGAGAATGGCCCTTGCAAATAACTGGGAGATTTTCTTTCAAGCCCGTCGTTCTTGAAGTTTCGATGTGTGCTTGTCCGCATCTAAGGCCCTTTTGAACCTTCGTTGTCCAGTCAACGGTGAACGGATGTTGTTCACAGTATAGGAAGGAATTTGTGTCCTCTGAAGAGGGCACTGTCAGGTGAATTCCTTTGCTCCACGAGGTGCTGTATAGTGGTTTGGGTGAATGGTGCTCCTCGCAGTGGCGATCCTTTCTCTTGTCTGTTTCTTGATCTGTCTGTAACGGCCAGTCCGCATAAAGGCTGTCGTAGGCGCTCCCTGCATTGGGGACAGAGAGAGCATGTATATTGGTGATATGAATGAACCTAGAGGGGTAAACCACTATTACTGGTATAGTCACGCGACACTGTTCTCCAGAATTTGGTCGATCTGTCATTATATCCAGCATAACGGCATAGATTCGTTGTGAAGGAGTTTGTGTGAACTTTAGGAGTGGGGAGCTCTTCGAGGTTTCAGGAGGATTCATTCTAATTTTCTGATAAGCATCATGAATACACTAGTATCTACCACTTATATGATAAAATACAGGCAAGTGCCTGCACACCGACATCCACACTGCCTAATGAATTTATGAAATGAGAAGAGTAGGCAAAACTTATGAAATGTATTTCATTTCTTTACTATGACTATTTCATAACTGTCCTAAGACATATTTCAATACTACTTCATTGCAATTTCATTACTGCCTGGCCTTCCATTTCATTGTCTATCCAGCATTGTTTCATTGCTATTTCATTCTTCCCTGACTTTTAATTTCATTGCCTACCCAGCCTTATTTCATTGCTTACCTGGCATTATTTCATTGCCTTTTCATATCCTGCCTGGGCAATTTCATATCTCTGCCTGGGCAATTTCATATCCTTGCCTGAGCAATCTCATATCCCTGCCTGGGCTACTTTATATTCATTTCATTTCTTGCCTTGGGCAATTTCATATCCCTGCCTAGGCAATTTCATATCTCTGCCTGGGCAATTTCATATCCTTGCCTGGGCTACTTCATATTCATTTCATTTCTTGCCTTAGGCAATTTCATATCTCTGCCTGGGCAATTTCATATCCTTGCCTTGGCAATCTCATATCTCTGCCTGGGCTATTTCATACCTACACTACTGCATTTATCATTGCCCCCTCAGAATGTCAGGCACTGCCTTCAGGGTCAATTTCAGGGTCCATCCCAAAGAGGAAATATCACCTTGTTTGACCAAAAGTGAAGAAAACCAAGAGGAGAATGTTTTTACCTATCAGGGTCCATATAATGGGATGTTGGGATGATGGTCACATGACCAATTACCAAAAATGGTCAAAAAATGACAGTTGTAGCCCTACACTATAGCTTCCCAAATCTGTTTGAATCATGTTCTGAAGTGCCCCCATTGTGGATATATGAGGTAAAAGATTTTCTAAAGTGTCACATTTTTTTTGTTTTTGTGTTTTTCTCCATGAAAACAAAACCAAACAACATGATTTCAGTATATTTGGAAAGCTAAAAGAAAGGGCTACAATTATTGTATCATGGGGAAAATGACCAAAAAAGGAAAGTGCATGCCCTAGAAAAGAAATTGACACTGCCAGACTGTAATAGTCAGATATAGACTACCATAGACTACAAAGTTTATTGATAGATTACAAAAGTTGGACACAGACAATAAATTTTACTGATAGTCTACAAAAGACCACAAAAGTTGGACTTAGACTAGACAGTTTACTAATAGACTACAAAGTATACTGATAAACTACAAAAGACTACAAAAGTCAGACTTAGACTACAAGGTTTACTGATAGACTACAAAAGACCACAAAAGTCAAAAACTTCCACTTAGACTACAAAGTTAGTAGTGTCTGCTTTTTGAGACTACAAAAGTTTGTAATATGTGATTTTCATTAGAAAGGTTTGTAGTATCTGCTTTTTGATACTACAAAGGCTTGTGGTGTCCACTTTTTCATTAGAAAAGTTTGTAGTGTCCGCTTTTTGAGACTACAAAAGTTTGTAGTGTGCGCTTTTTCATTAGAAAAGTTTGTAGTGTCTGCTTTTTGGGACTACAAAAGTTTGTAGTTGACATGTAGTTTATGGTGTCCTTGGCTCTGTCCAGATTATGGGGGTGAGGTTGAAGGGTTGACATGATCTTACTTACATATTACCAATGCTGCTGCATTAGTTTTTGACATCATGCACAAGCAGTCTTTCACATTAGGAAAGGCTATCCTATGCCTTCATGTTGATAGCTACCATACTGTCCTATCTCAAAACATAGTTATAAGCTCATGGGGATATGGCTGAAGGAATACCATGACTTTACATATTGCTATTGCCACATCACCACTTTTGACATCATGGCCAAGTTGGCTTTCACATCAGGACAGGCTATTCTCTGCTTTTACATTGATAGTTACTGGTCTGTCTGCTCTCACATTGATAGCTACTGGCCTGTCCCAAACTTTGATATCAGCTCTTTGAGGGCTATAGAATGATGGGCCGATTCATCCTTGGAGGTGTCCTTAAGTCAGGTCATGTTGTAAGTTGACCATGTATTGAGACAGAACAGTAGATATCAACATGAATGGCCTCCTCAGGCTTGACAGCCAACTTGATCATGATGTGAAAAAGTGATGATGTGGCAATAGCAATATATAAAGTCATGTCAATCCTTCAGCTACATCCCCATGAGCTTATAACTATGTTTTGAGATAGGACAGTATGGTAGCTATCAACATGAAGGCATAGGATAGCCTTTCCTAATGTGAAAGACTGCTTGTGCATGATGTCAAAAACTAATGCAGCAGCATTGGTAATATGTAAGTAAGATCATGTCAACCCTTCAACCTCACCCCCATAATCTGGACAGAGCCAAGGACACCATAAACTACATGTCAACTACAAACTTTTGTAGTCCCAAAAAGCAGACACTACAAACTTTTCTAATGAAAAAGCGCACACTACAAACTTTTGTAGTCTCAAAAAGCGGACACTACAAACTTTTCTAATGAAAAAGTGGACACCACAAGCCTTTGTAGTATCAAAAAGCAGATACTACAAACCTTTCTAATGAAAATCACATATTACAAACTTTTGTAGTCTCAAAAAGCAGACACTACTAACTTTGTAGTCTAAGTGGAAGTTTTTGACTTTTGTGGTCTTTTGTAGTCTATCAGTAAACCTTGTAGTCTAAGTCTGACTTTTGTAGTCTTTTGTAGTTTATCAGTATACTTTGTAGTCTATTAGTAAACTGTCTAGTCTAAGTCCAACTTTTGTGGTCTTTTGTAGACTATCAGTAAAATTTATTGTCTGTGTCCAACTTTTGTAATCTATCAATAAACTTTGTAGTCTATGGTAGTCTATATCTGACTATTACAGTCTGGCAGTGTCAATTTCTTTTCTAGGGCATGCACTTTCCTTTTTTGGTCATTTTCCCCATGATACAATAATTGTAGCCCTTTCTTTTAGCTTTCCAAATATACTGAAATCATGTTGTTTGGTTTTGTTTTCATGGAGAAAAACACAAAAACAAAAAAAATGTGACACTTTAGAAAATCTTTTACCTCATATATCCACAATGGGGGCACTTCAGAACATGATTCAAACAGATTTGGGAAGCTATAGTGTAGGGCTACAACTGTCATTTTTTGACCATTTTTGGTAATTGGTCATGTGACCATCATCCCAACATCCCATTATATGGACCCTGATAGGTAAAAACATTCTCCTCTTGGTTTTCTTCACTTTTGGTCAAACAAGGTGATATTTCCTCTTTGGGATGGACCCTGAAATTGACCCTGAAGGCAGTGCCTGACATTCTGAGGGGGCAATGATAAATGCAGTAGTGTAGGTATGAAATAGCCCAGGCAGAGATATGAGATTGCCAAGGCAAGGATATGAAATTGCCCAGGCAGAGATATGAAATTGCCTAAGGCAAGAAATGAAATGAATATGAAGTAGCCCAGGCAAGGATATGAAATTGCCCAGGCAGAGATATGAAATTGCCTAGGCAGGGATATGAAATTGCCCAAGGCAAGAAATGAAATGAATATAAAGTAGCCCAGGCAGGGATATGAGATTGCTCAGGCAAGGATATGAAATTGCCCAGGCAGAGATATGAAATTGCCCAGGCAGGATATGAAAAGGCAATGAAATAATGCCAGGTAAGCAATGAAATAAGGCTGGGTAGGCAATGAAATTAAAAGTCAGGGAAGAATGAAATAGCAATGAAACAATGCTGGATAGACAATGAAATGGAAGGCCAGGCAGTAATGAAATTGCAATGAAGTAGTATTGAAATATGTCTTAGGACAGTTATGAAATAGTCATAGTAAAGAAATGAAATACATTTCATAAGTTTTGCCTACTCTTCTCATTTCATAAATTCATTAGGCAGTGTGGATGTCGGTGTGCAGGCACTTGCCTGTATTTTATCATATAAGTGGTAGCTACCACTCCCGTCTTCCCATTTTCGCACAGGGTAATCAAAGGCGATGAGCTGTCAATCAGCTGGGGGACACTGTCGCCCTTGAAGGCTGCGAGACTTCGTGCTGACAAGGTTTCCAGGGGGAATTGACTGGCTAGGTCGATGGTCGACTTGTTTTCGTGCAGTTGAAAGCTTGACTGCAGGTGGGAGTTCTGGCTTTCAAGGCCCTGACGATGGCAGTTCTTCGCGCAACTGCCGTGGGCATAGCTCGTGTTGGTTGGGAGAGGTCGTTTCGACGTTGTCAGGGTTGTCGATGGCGTGAAGCCATTGTTCATCATAGCCAAGTTGTTACCCTCGGAAGCAGCGGGTATTCGCACTAACATGGGCGAAGGAGATACAGAACCATTGCCCTCGAAAGCAGCAGGTATTCGCGCTAACGAGGGTGTGGGAGCATTGTGCAAGGCGTGGTCAACAGTTTTCTCACCTGTGTTAGGGTTTAAGTTTACTTGGGAGTTGGGAAATCTGGAAACTGTCGTGAGTTGACAGGATCTGTCAATCAAACTTGCCTTATGTAGTTTCTCCAAGTCATTGCACTCCAGGACTTCATCTTGATGAAGTCCGCGGTGCCCCCACCATTGTGAAACCGAAGGGCTGATCGGGACTTCTTGACGAAGGCGTGAGTGCGAGATGGCGGCAGAGAATATTCGGGGTACGCGGGAGAGTGTTTGTAATGTGGTGCCACAAGGCAATACCACATTGAGAATATCCTGTGACCCAGGAACTGGGGCGCGGTCACCCGGCGCAGGACTCTTGTATCCCGGAGGGGAGGCATAAGGCTGCCTAGCCGTATAGAAATGGGGTGACTCTGTCCACATGTAATGTATAATGTGGTTGCAAAGTAAAGTATATTTGTTGAGAACGCAATGCTATACAGAGTTGAAACAAATATATGTAAATACGATGGTTCTAGGTCATGCAAGAAGTATATACTACCACACCGTTACAATGCTGGTGGTTGTCGTGGTTGGGCTGGTGGTTATCGAGCTCGACTGTCTAGATGAAGTGGCTGTGCCACGTCGTCTGCCATGGATCATTCTGTGGCTGGTGACATGGCATTGCCACATTGTTGTTGCTGTCGTTGGTGTGGGTGGTGTTGGTTGTGGGCAGTCGTTGACAGTGGTGGGCGGTGTCAGCCTGGGCGATGTGCTGAGTGAGGGGGGCTCGTTGTGAGGGGATGGTGGTGGTTGAGGAACAAGATGCACAAACAATCAGCAAACAACAAGCACATATGTTCACTGTGCGGAATGTGCCAACCACCACAGCCATATAGACAACTAATTTGCACTATATACATAAGGCCTTGTGGTTCAATGGATAATTGTGCACTCATCTTGGCCTCTGTGTTCTGTGAGGCTGAGTGTTCAATTCTTGTTCATGCAGTTTTATTTTTTATATATAATAAATAATGTAATACAATTGAAGGCTATTAATTCACATGGATTCCAGATGGAGTCTCACTGGGTGTATTCATATAACCCTGTGTTCTGAGATGGAGTCCATGCTGGAGTCCATGTTGTCCACGTGGAGCAACTGGACTCCACCTGGACTCCAGCTGGAATCCAGATGGATTCTAGACAAAAAATTGGCTGGGTTACTGTGAAGCGTTCACTCTGAACTTCTCGCATAGCTGAAGCCAAGAGGGAAGGAGGAGGCAAGAATGGGTGGATCTGGGATCAACACCCATGAGTGAGCAATGAGCAGTTACAAGATACTCAGCTGGCCCAACATGATTATGCATACTGTAGGAAGTACAGTTATACAAGGCACTACATGTAGTGCAAGAGGATGGCAAGACTGCTGACAAGGTGATGGTTCAAGACAAAAGATCAATATATTATGTAAGATATCCAAATCTAGCTATATACCACTGTTTGACTATGGCCTCTGGGCATTCCCTTCCAATCCTATATCACAAAGCCCCCCAATGTCCAGAGGGCATGTAAGGAAAACAATGGTGGGGAAGAATAATAGAATAGAAATCCTCTTGCCCCCCAGAGTGAATATCAGGATAAAATGAGACCAAAAGGTAGCAAAGCAAAGAAGATGAATAAAAGAAAGAAAAAATTTGGCCCCAAATAATTTGCTATCTGGAAAGCTGGTCACTGTAAGCTCCCAGCTTAACCCAGAAATACCCATATGATCCTCCCATTCTCTCTTCAGTGATGTATAACCATGAGTACTGGGAAACCATGCAAGTGGATGGCTTCCAGGTCATCCATCCCAACTCCATTGCCTTTCCCCATCAAGATGGTGAAGCATGCTTCCATCATACTTGTGGTCTGGGTATAAGACATGTATAGTGTGATAGAGGCTTGCGCCTCTCCACTCAGATCGTTGATCCCAACTCAACTCCCTCTACCCATCAAGATGATGTAGTTTGCTTCCATTGTGGTGTGTCGTCTGGACATGGGGAGTGTGTAATGGGATAGAGGCTTGTGCCTCTCCTCCCATCTTCCACCTATACTCCCCTACAGCCCCCCACTTTTCCAGTGTGCGAATCTCAAGAATCAAGCCAGGGAGGATAGAGGCAAAGAGATCGTGCAGTGGAAAATTACAAGCCGTGATCCTAAGTTGGTGTCTGAGTGGGTAAAGATGGTGCCATGTTGGGTAGGAATGATAAGAGGTCGAAGGAAAGGAGGGGAAAAAAATGTTGTCATAAATTTTGCCCCCCAGAGTGGACACAGGCCATGCAACACACAAGCAGCAGTCTGTAAGGTCACCATGATTGAAGAAGAGTCCGCCGCATAATGTGCGAGCAGCAACTCCTCAACACTGATCCGCTGCAAAACATGCGAGCTGCAATCAGGAGCCAGAAGGTTACCATGATTGAAGAAGAGTCCGCCACATAATGTGCAAGCAGCAACTCCTCAACACTGATCCGCCGCATAACACGTGAGCAGCAATCAGTACTTCTGAGGGACCCAGAAGGTTACCATGATTGAAGAAGAGTCCGCCGCGTAATGCGCGAGCTGCAACTCCTCCACACTGATCCGCCGCGCAACGCGCGAGCAGCAATCAGCCTTCTGATGGAACCAGAAGGTTACCATGACTGAAGAAGAGTCCACCGCGTAATGCGCGAGCAGCAACTCTCAACCAGTTGAGGTGTCTCCCCTGCCCATAAGAGTCCTCCAATCAAGTCTTAACACCCCAAATAGAGGGGAGATCCTGAGGTAGCCAAAAATGCGTTTGAGCATAGCGTAGTGATTTCTGGCCCGTTCCTGGAGATCAAATACCCGTTCGAAAGCCACGAATGATACCTTTCCAACGGTATAATTCGCGTATCGTGACGAGCCGTGGAAGTCGAGATAGAGAGGTGATACCCAGAAACTGCAGTTCTGGAGTAAATGCATACTGCAGACCAGGCTGTCATCCGTTATCGATGTAAATAGGTGCGTCGGAAAGGTACGAATCCAACGTTTAAAACGAGCTATAGAACGTCTGATGCGAGCAGGTTATGGCAATAGGAATGGGGAATGGTTGTTGGAGAGATGACACTGTAATGCAAGAACCGCTTGTCCGTTCGATGCGTATGAGGGCTTCCCAGAAGCGCATTGTCCGTAGCTTCAAAACAAACCAAAGAACGAAAGGGGCGACGAAGATCTCGCCAAGAATGGACGAAATATGTTCATCTTGGTCATACCAGGCTGAACTAGGCGAAGCGCAGCCAATAGGTGACCGTTTGGCGAGTTCATGGTGTCCAAAGAAAGGTGTGGATCAGGGCTTCCCAACGCAAAAAAGACGAGAGCGATACGACCGTCGGTTGGCGAGATATGACATGAACAAGTCACATGCAAATGGTTGTTGGAGGGATGGTGCTGTGACACGAGAACCGCTTGTCCGTTTGACGCGTATGAGGGCTTCCCAGAAGCGCATTGACCGTGGCTTCAAAACAAGCCAAAGAACAAAAGGAACGACGAGGTTCTCGCCGAGAACGGACGAAATATGTTCATCTTGGTCATACCAGGCTGAACTAGGCAAAGCGCAGCCAATAGGCGACCGTTTGGCGAGTTCAGGGGGTCCAAAGAAAGGTATGAACGAGGGCTTCCCAGCGCAAAAGAGACGAGAGCAATCGGGGCGTCGGTTGGCGAGATATGAGGTAAATAAGTCCCATTTTGATGTCCCATCAACCCCATCCAACCCAAAACCACTCCAAACCCTTCTAACCATTCAGAAACCAAGAAGAGCCATTCCAGGGAGTTCATAGAGAAGTAAGGAGGATGAGAACACTCATTCCTCAAGCAAGAAAACAGGAAAGATTGGGAGAGAAGCATAGTAGGGCATAGCACATAATTTCCAGAGCAGCAGACTGAACTGGAGGGATGTCAATGAACATCTGGCTGTTCTTGAGAGGCCTAGATGCTAAAAGACAAGGGAGATGGTTGAGGAACAGGTGGAGTCTGAGAGACAGTGAAGCAGCGCAAAGCAGCAGGCAACACTGGTTGTGGGCAACCTCCTCACCAAGTCAATGGTCGCGTAGTCGCGGAATCCAGACATAGGTGAGTAGGAACTCTCCTCACAGTAGACTTCAGGCCGCGTAGTTGCGAAATCCCAAAGCCCAGCTGCTCAGAGTCAGCGCAGCACCCCAATCGAACAAACCTCAACCAGCTGTGCAAGCACAAGCTAAAGTCAATGGTTCATCCAACTGAAGGATGGATGAGCCCTTTCACATGAAGTAGTAAGCCCGCCGCGAAGTGCGCGAGCAGCAGCTACCCTCCATGCTAAGGTTCCTCCTGTGATGAGCTGGCGCATTCCCACAACTCTCCAGCTCTCCCTCTACCAAGAAATGCAGACTTCAACCATGCTTTGGTGAAGTCCGCGGTGCCCCCACCATTGTGAAGCGTTCACTCTGAACTTCTCGCATAGCTGAAGCCAAGAGGGAAGGAGGAGGCAAGAATGGGTGGATCTGGGATCAACACCCATGAGTGAGCAATGAGCAGTTACAAGATACTCAGCTGGCCCAACATGATTATGCATACTGTAGGAAGTACAGTTATACAAGGCACTACATGTAGTGCAAGAGGATGGCAAGACTGCTGACAAGGTGGTGGTTCAAGACAAAAGATCAATATATTATGTAAGATATCCAAATCTAGCTATATACCACTGTTTGACTATGGCCTCTGGGCATTCCCTTCCAATCCTATATCACAGTTACCACCAAAAAAAAAAAATTTAAATCCACCTGGACTCTGGATCCATGGAGTCCATCTGGACTCCACATGGAATCTGTGGGGGAGAGTAAAGTCCTCTTTTTTGTAGTTGAAATCAAGTCAAAGTATGTAAAAATAAAGTTTGTACTATAATAGTCCATGGAATCCAGATGGAATAGTTCATGGAAGACAAAGAAACAGTCATAGAATAGTCCATGGGGCAGTCATGGAATGGGATGGAATCTAGAAAAATAGTTGGAATGGTCCATATGGATTCCATCCTCATTCCATGGTTGAAATCATGGTCCATATAGCTTCCATGCTCATTCCATGGTAGGAATCCATGGAATTTACCTATTCCATCCTCACTCCATACCATCCCATATGGGACATATCAGGGAGTGTAAAGTACTGCAGACCATACCATACCATACCATACCATCATCATACCATACCATGGTCATACAATAGCTTGGCAGGATTTCTGCTAAGTTAGTTCAGCTGTTCCAGATGACTCCAAGTTATTCCTTAGAATTTCTTATGACATGCCAATCTGAACAGATAAATTGAGGTGTATTTAATAGCTACATAAAATCTATTCTAGATGTGTGGTGAAGTGGTTATGTCATTTGGCAGGTATCATAACCTTGGGTAACTTCCTGAGCCTCTGAGTTCGAACCCTCATCTTGAGAAAAGTTTTTTTTTTCAAGATCACTTCCAGACATACTTCTGTTCCATCATATTGATACATATCTGGTATATGAACTCAAAGGTTATGTATACATAACCTTGACTGTGGGGAAAAAAAGTTCAGTATTCCATTTTCAACACCTTGTTTTTATACTACATTGTGGCCCAGAAGACCAACCAATGATAATAGTGGATATGTATATTCCCCAGGATATGAAAGAATGTTTCCAGATGGTAAAACAATTATTGTGTATGGTCAGAAAATGATCCAAGAAGGTCAAACAATGTTTCCAGAAGTTGCACATATTTCTCTCAAGACAACACAATATTCCCTGAACTATTTCAACTTTGACTGCACATACTCCCTGGCAAGTGACACAATATTCCCAGAAATATTTTGGTACTACCAGCTGCTGGAATATTTGGTTTTAACATGTATTGGGTGCACATCTTCTCTTAGAGGTAAAACAATATTCCAGGAGTTATTTTGGCACTACCAGCCACTGAAGTCTTCGGTTTTAACATATATTTGGTGCACATATTTATTGAGAACCAAAACAATATTCCCAGAAGTATTTTGGCACTACCAGCCACCATAATCTTTGGTTTTAACATATATGAACTGCACATACTCCCTGGCAAGCAACACAGCACTACCAGCTGCCAAAATATTTGGTTTCAACATGTGTTGAGTGGTCATATTCCCTGAGAGGCAAAACAATATTTCTGGGGCATTCCAGTGCCACCTGCTGCAGAAATCTTCAGTTTTAATATGTATTTCAGTGGATTGAAATTATTGTATTCCTGGAGGTATTTCAGCTGGAAGGTGCTTCAAGAGTGATGGTCAGGTGACCTTTTGTAAGTGGAAGTAGGCGACTGGCACCAATTATGCCTCCAAAGCCTTTTGTTATTTTTATTATTTTTGTCCCATTGGGCCCAATTACCCTTCCAAATCCTTTTGTTATTTTTGTCTTATTGGGCCCAGCAATACCCCTTAGTGTTTACTGGGGGTTATTTCAACCCATGCCATTGTCTAACAATAACCCAATGCAGAATGAAAGCAGTCCCAAAACTAGACTCCACCTGACTCCATTACACTGTCAACTGTATTCAAGACAAAACTTGACTGGCTAAATACATTGGAACTGATTCATCAGTAACCCCTCTATAAAATATATAGTTAATCTGAAACATACATATCATGATCACTACTATTTGCAATCACTTTTCTCATCATCAGCATCATAGCTTTCCCCATCACTGCTTTCCTTATCAGTGCCTTCCACATCACTTTTTTCTGCCTCTTTGTCTCTGAGCAGCTTTGCAATTGCCTCATGGCCCTCAGATAATGCTGCCTGGAGTGCATTTCCAAAGTATCCTCCCTGTACATTTACATCTGCTCCCTTCTCCATGAGAAGCTTTGCAATTGCCTCATAACCTCCAGATGATGCTGCTTGGAGAGCATTTCCATAGAATCCTCCCTGTGCATTTACATCTGCTCCCTTGTCTATGAGCAGCATTGCAATTGCCTCATGACCTTCATCTAATGCTGCCTGGAGTGCATTTCCAAAGTCTCCTCCCTGTACATTTACATCTGCTCCCTTCTCTATGAGCAGCTTTGCAATTGCTTCATGGCCTCCATATGATGCTCCTTAGAGTGCATTTACAAGGAGTCCTCCCTGTGCATTTACATCTGCTCCCTCCTGTATGAGCAGCTTTGCAATTGCCTCATGGCCTCCAAATGATGCTGCCTGGAGTGCAGTCCCATAGGTTCCTCCTTGTGCATTTATATCTGCTCCCTTCTCTATAAGCAGCTTTACATTTGCCTCATGGCCTCCATATGATGCTGCCTGGAGTGCATTTCCAAGCTTTCCTCCCTGTGCATTTACATCTGCCCCCTTGTCTATGAGAAGCTTTGCAATTGCCTCATAACCTCCAGATGATGCTGCCTGGAGAGCATTTCCATAGAATCCTCCCTGTGCATTTACATCTGCTCTCTTGTCTATGAGCAGCTTTGCAATTGCCTCATAGCCTCCAGATAATGCTGCCTGGAGTGCATTTCCAAGCTTTCCTCCCTGTGCATTTACATCTGCTCTCTTGTCTATGAGCAGCTTTGCAATTGCCTCATAGCCTCCAGATAATGCTGCCTGGAGTGCATTTCCAAGCTTTCCTCCCTGTGCATTTACATCTGCTCCCTTGTCTATGAGCAGCTTTGCAATTGCCTCATGGCCTTCAGATGATGCTGCATTGAGTGCATTTCCATATTCTCCTCCCTGTGCATTTACCTCTGCTCCCTTGTCTATGAGCAGCTTTACAATTGCCTTGTAGCCTTTATATGATGCTACCTGGAGTGCATTTCCACAGTGCCCTCCCCATGCATTTATATCTGTCTTCATTTCTGACAAAACAGATGATGCCTTAGCTAGTCCAGCAAGTGATGCATAATATAGTGGTTCAGCAATCTCATCCCTCTGTTTTTGTAGATCTATATCATCAATATCTATGTCATAAATTCGGACCCAGTTCAGAAAAGCATTATTTTCATCTGTCAGAAGCTTCATAATCAATGCAAATACTGAAGATGACAGAGATTCACTCTTGCAACCAGAATGTGCATGTATGATCCAGTGTTGTGCAGCATATTGCGCAAGAGGGGAAGATTCATCCAGATCCATATCAAGTGGCTCAGATGTGTTGAATTGCAGAAGATAGGCCAGGCAGACTTGACATATGACAGAGTGTGATAGCTCCTCACTGAAACTAAAGTATCTGACTTGCTTCACATGATGGCTTTGAATATACTGAGATATAAGATATTCCTTGACTGAAAAGTGAGAAAGCTTAATAAAACCTATTTAATAGTCAGTGCTTATTTCAATTGATTGTTCTATTAAACCACACCTTCTGATTTCATAATAAAACTAGAACATATTTTCAAGACATCATTAATATCTTGAAGTTCATTATCAGATCTGTACTCTGGTCCATTCTCAGCACTAAGATCAATAGAAGCAGTCACAGCCAACTCTTCCAGTGTCAGTGGACGAACAGCAAAAGACAGCCACTGTAGAAATATTTTGGCATATTCATGATCTTTTTCATTGATTCCCAGCAAGATTTGATCATATGTTTTCTCCAGACCCTGGGGTAGATCAGCTAGCTGCTTTCTCAGATCAGTTTTAGTCTGACACTTTTTAAGCTCATTTAGCTGTAATGCAACCCAACGAAACCTAAAATTGTGTTTAATAATCATCCTGTCATTCAAATGTCAATAATAAACATACATTCCATCTGCTTGCTCCATTAACTTCAACTTTATTTCTTTTTGAGTGTTAGAATTCCATTTTTGCAAATTAGAGTCATTCTGAAGCTGATAGTCAAGATAGGCTATGAGATCATGATTCTCAGATTCCTTAACCAAGTCAAGATAGTGAGAAGACTTCAACTTTTCCTCAATCTCCTGTTCTGGGCGGCTAGTAACTATCAAGTGAAGCCCAACATTTTTATTTTTCTCCAGAATAAAAGTCTGAATCCAGTTAAGAAGTTTTTCTCTTTCAGTACATTCATCAAGAGCATCCAGAATGATGAATGTTGAACTAAAGCCATCAAGAATTGCTCGAAGAGTATTCTGCAGATCACCCAGAGTTGGCTCTTTATGGCCATTGCCACAGCCAGCATACAGATTCACTAAGACTTTAGGCAGTCTACCCTCACATTTCAGAGAGAATTGCCAGATGAGTGATCGCAGTAGTTTATCATGCAGCTGGAAATCCTTCTGTGAGTCTCTTCCATCAAAAAAGAAATATGCAGTAGCAGAATTGAATCTCTGGAGAATATTGTGAATTATTGCTGAGCTATGAAAAAGAAATTCAATTTAATTTGATAAAAATGTTGAAATAATCAACCTCAAGATGGTTTTCCCAGAGCCAGCTGGATAGACTTTCAATGTCATATAAATCTACAAATTCTGACAAAAAACTTACCTTTTCCCTTGACCCAGAGAAAGCCAGGCTGTTTGACCCACCCATTAAAAGTATTTCCTTTGAGAAACCATTGACAGGTGTCTGGTTGACTCTCCAGAATTGCATGTGCAGCATTGTAGTTAATAGACTCCTTGGGTGGAGAAAGCCAATTATAGATCTTGTCCACTGTCACAAAAAAAGGCATCAGTTACATATTCAAAATAGGGACCTGCAATGATACCCAGTTGTTCATCCTTAATCATCTCAAGTGTAATTTGAGTATTTGGGTCCACACCTACCAATCACAAACATAAACATGAATAGGATGCTTTTCTTACTACTTACCTTGATTGATGGTACCTACAAAAATATAAGCAACAGCAATAAAATCTGATGGTCTAAATCCAACACACCATAGTTATGGCCAGTGATCACATTTTGAGCTGAAATGTTGTTTACAATGTCACCTTAAAACTAATTTAAGTAAGCCTGAACTATATTTATAAAAGTACTGACTGGCAGGCATCCCTTCTGCATTCAGAGAAGGAATGGGTAGAGAGATACAAAAGTCAGAACTTGGAGAATCTAAACAGTGTTATCAGAAAGAAAATATAGAGATTTGGAGTAAGCATGAACCTGTCAAGATAGGAGAAGCAGGTTGCAAGGAATCAACAGCTCCTTGCACAAGATGTTCAATCTGATCAACTGTGAGATAAGAATTGATGAAAGTTGGTATCAAATTTATAGCAAAGAGATTGAGGGATATCTCACAGGCATCACTCATTTCAATATCTGCTGACACCAGGCCTACATTCAGAACAGGGGCAATTGGTGGAGAGGTAGGCAGGTAAGAGCTCAGGATATCTATATCAGCGTTACCAATGATCAATGATACAGGTTTGTGGTGAATGCAGACCACTGGAGATAGGTAAAACTTGTTGCGAGCAGTCAAGCACTTCACCCCCAGTGACATCAACCTGATCACCTGGAACTTTTGTTTGATGAGCAATCAATGTTCACTTTGGGGCAGAAAGGTTAAAATCTATCTTACTGCTGACTGCCATGGCTATGTCCACTGCACTGATGGTTGAAGATGGAGTTCCCAAGATAGGCGGGGCTGAGCTGGGCTGAGGTTGATATTTATCTGATAGCACGAGATTATGAACTGGATTTTCGCAGGGGTTAATGGGATCGGACATGGTGGTTCAGAAGAAAGTATCGATGCTGTGCGGCGTCAATCTTCAAAATGGGTAACGGACCGTTTCACGAATCACAGAGTCAGCTGACGGTGCTCGCACAGCGTAACCAGAGATAAAGTGGTTTGGCGTCAAGTCAGCAAGCAGACACACAGGACGGCGGTCAACGGAGTGACAGAGAAGCAAACAACGACCACCTCTCAAGGCTGAGGGAAGTTGCAACTCAAAGGGACGAACGAAAGGAAGATGCGTGATCACACTGTGCGAAAAAGACAACATGCCCTTTTCTTTCACCCAGATGCCCGCGACCCACCAATGGGCCATCCTACTTGCAAACCTGTTGTTGTCAAGTCGATGTTGAAGCTTCTAGTCTCGAAGTGCCCATGGATACAACTCTACCGCTCGTCGAATGGAGTTTCATGACGAGTCGTCCAATGTTTGCTCTCTGGGCCGTTCACCTACTGCCGACATCGCTTGGAGGCCCAACCTCCTGCCGTGATCAAAATAAAATCCAATGACTGCTTCCGCCAACTTGCACCGATACACAGAGCGGGGAGCTGTTGGGATTCAAAGGATGCACAGCAAAGATATGTTCGAGTGGATCGGCTATGAGTGAGTTCCTCCTTCCGTTAGATTTGCTCCCCTTTCTACCTTAGCTCGTTTTCCCCATCTGTGCCGCAACCATACCCCTCTTCTTCCGTCTGCCCACGTTAGTCTAATATGTTGACAATTCTGTGACAGTTTTGGTCCTCTTGATTCGTTCACGAGGGCCATGCTTGTAAAGCGCACAAGACCGCAAACCACAGATTTCTACTCGTACGACAATTGAATTCTTGAAATTGGAAAGTTTGCTGGATGTTTATGCTATCAACAGGATTGCAATCGACTTTCTTGGCTCCATCTTTAGACTACCACCCGGTAACGCGCTCGAAGCCAACTCGAAGCGACTTTGCATGACACGAAGGAGACTCCGTTGGCTCGAGTTGATCGTCAGTATTTCTTTCTTGCAAGTCGACAACGCCTGCCCTAACGGCCTTTCCGTTGCAGACGTGGCGGGCGTGTTTAACGATGCCCAGCTCGACGACGGTAATTCCCTCTCGAAAAGCTCCACACGGCATGCTAGGTCACTGCCGTCCACCTCATCATAAGCGCAAGCTTCAGTCGGAGAGCCCGAGAGTAGGGATAATGGCCATCTGTCTTTTGGTAAGTTCTTGCCCTTGCGTTACTTATTCCCATTTCTCCCTTGATCTCTTGACTCCATTTTTTTTACCCCGCATATATACAATGTTTTGCTTCGCTGACTGCCCCCTTTCGTTACTCAGGTTCTGGTTTCATAACACCAACGCAAGTCCCACTTCGATGATCCTACATTCTTTCCGAGGTCCACCATGATTTGCACGACCTGGCCACTTGCATCCCTTCGTGCATCGACTCAGGAAGGGAATTTCGCCATCCTTTAATCCTTTTAACGAACTCGCCTCCATATCGAGCTTGCTCTTCCAGCATCAACTTTTTACCAGTGGCTCCAGGCAGACGTCTCACATGCATCGATCGTCTCATCGGTTGCGCCCACCTATTCCGCTTTCGGTTATTCTCCTCTCCCAATGCTCGCGCAGTGCGCAAAGCTTCTTGATTACATCAATCCCGACGCTCTATGTGTCGTTACATTCATGGTATATGTACCACTCAATGGCTCCAATCTCTGCCCGTACCACAGGAACTGTTCTCTCTGGGCTCAGCATTCAGACAGCGTAGATTCACCATCGCGAGTGTCTATCCGCATCTCGTCGCCGCCATGGGCTGCGGCAACGTCACACATACGGATGTATCCTTCGCTGATTGGCGCCTGTAAGTTTGGATTACGCGTGGCCGACAACGATGGCTACTGATACCTACCTTCTTTCCCAAAGGTTTCTTAGCCAATAACGAACTACTGAGGGCAAAGGCCCACAGTGAGAAATACCAAACTCATCAGGTTCCTCGTCTCTTCTTGCGTGGACACCGACTTACTGTATGGATGACGGGGGGCGTGGCTTTTGCACTTGTGCATAGGTTTGCTTGGGGCGCGTGTGTATGCTCTGCCTTTGCTCCAGGGGAAGGAGGGTGAGGGTGAAATGTGTAATGTCTAGATCTTGGTAACAGTATCCAATGTTGGTTTCAAGTGTCAGTCTCTGTTCAGCCGATCGGAAGAAGCTTCAACATCGGCAGAGTTAGATGTCTGCTTCCAATGCGAATCGTAACTCTACAGCCCAGGTTGACTCTGTAGCTTTACCCATTTGTCTTGGGATACTACCCACGTCAATCATAATGTTGTTATCTTCCAAAATATGGACGGCCACTCGTTAATCTCTACTTTCACAAGTTTCACAATGGTTTATGACGACGATGGCTGGTATTGAGGAAAATGGTACATACTACTTGTCAATTTGCGCAGGAGCTTAGACTTTTGTAATGTAAGAACCACGCGACGACTACCTTTCTTTTGTCTGCGGAATTCACGGCAAAGGACGCAAACGTGATGGTTCTGGCGTTGAAGATGCCCAGAGTCGGGAATGCGAGATATGGCGGCGACAGGTGCAGTTGGAGAACAGGGTTTACAATCGTACAACGCTAGCATGCTTGACTAGAGGCGATTGGAAGTGGTGTATATGCGACCTACGTCCGTGTTATGGAGCAGGGGGTGGGTGGGGTGGGTAGAGGTAGGTGTCTAGGAGATCTCGAAGCACGGAGAGGATCAAGTGTGTGAGAAGCGGCTGCGTTCGTCGCAGAGGAGGAACGGGAGCGGAAGTGGACTGGCAAATCCGCTTGAGAGGGGCTATAACGAACGGCGCACTGTCCTCTGCAGAAAGTCTCCTATGCATATCATGATGTTCAGTCAACGCATGATCGTCTGCGAGGTAACCATAGACGACGGCCCAAAGCCCTCCGAGTTGGTGGTCGCGTTGACTTGCAAGCGAGCGGATTCCTCGATCGTGGGATGTAAGCTCATATAGGAAGAGTTAACTTGTGACATGTGTCGTCGACGTTTTGGGTCTGAGAGGGAGGGAGCCTATGCAGCAGCTGTCCGTCAGGATTTTCCAAATCTACTGATGTGCATAGGTCCAGCGGCGTACTCTGTGGTCGTTAAAAGAGCGAGTTGTTGATAAGTCCAACATCCTTCATGAGGGAGACAGGCGTCGAACGTTGAGCTGTTAGCTAGTACTTGTGAGTCGGTGATTAAATACGCGGACGTCAGCTTGACTTGGCCCGCCGACGGAGGAAGCTAGAGTGAAAACAAGTTTAGACCCCAGAAGAAGCGAAGAGAAATCACAAACTCACCCTGATATGATCTCCAGTCGCATACCACAGGGAGCGACGTATTCACACTGACGTACATCCTCACTTGGCACGACGGACACTGCAATGATACAGTCATTCACCGGTCACTGAGTCACACTAGTCAATGAGTCAAAACACTTTTCCGGGGCCAGTTCTCAAGCTATTTCTTTAATTCTTTCTCCGTTGTGTGCGCATATATAGTCTTTATAGTAATCCCAAGTTTCTAAGGTGTAGCATGTTTTGATCTCTTGATATCTGCAGATAAGTGCTCATTCACCATAAAACTGAATATTATCTGAGTGATCTTGGCCTTAGATCTCAGAAAAGAGCCATTTTTGTTTGATAATACAGTCATCCACCGGCTAATGAGACACCGAAATTGAAAAATTAGCTTCAACAAATGTAAGCACAACCTTTCACTCCAAAAACTACATGAAACTCTGAGATAAATACCCTTTTATAACTGTGCCAAGTTTCAGAATGTTTGAACAACTTTTCATGAAGAAAAACCAATATTATGGGTGTCTCAATGAGTGGTGTGACTGTATTTCGGCTACTTCCGAAAAACAGTCCATTTTGAAAACTCCACAACACCGTCAATATTGCCTTGACTGCATCCAAACTTTGTAGAGTGGTAGATATGAGCTTTTACTACATGTTACAATTTATTTTGTAAATATTGGTGTAGTATTGAGTGAGATATTAGGTAGGCAAAAGTGTCTCAAATGATGGTGGCGTCTCATTGGCTGGTGGATGACTGTATCTCAAGGCATTCCATAAATATTCAATTACAAGAGTTTTGAGCTGAGCTGATGCTCCATTGAACCAAAAACCACTGAATGGACCAAATCACACTTGAAAGGGAGAAGGTCACATTCTGTCACACTTGCCACAGACGTCTGACGAAGCGATGGGAAACTGAAGTGACTAAGCAAAATGCCCAAATTAGGACAGCGTGACATCTGCCTCATTGACTGGTTTCGCACTGATCTTCTTTTGCAGCACTGATAGCATGCGATATATCATTCAACAACGTGAATTTGAGTTTGTAACTAGATATTACATAGGGTATGATGTATGCGCACACTTCTCTCAGTTTATAATGTCCATATCCCTTGTATTTAAAATTTCTGACGCCATTCTTTATTTGGGTGCCTCATTGACCGGTGAATGACTGTAGATAGGCCCTCTGGAGTTCTGGCTATGGGATGCAAACTCACCGATAACCAAACGTCATGGTATCCTTGCCATCAACGACATCCCACAAATGGTCCAATCGGTCAGTCATGCTCGGCTTTTCCTTTGATATTCTTCAGGTCATTAACTTCCGTTTCATCCGTCAACTCCATCAGAGGGCTTTGCAGATGCAACAATAACAGATGAGCGCTGAGATTTTGGCGAAGTCGAGGTTGAAGGACTCTCAGTTCTTCAATGCGTGACCGTCGTTTGGTTCGACTGGAACCAAAGAGACGGACCACAGGAGGGTGGAAAGTCCCGTTGCAGTTGCGAGCGTGGATGGCCTAGCAAAATGAGTTTGACAGGCAACCAGTATCACGAGGATAGTGGGAGTCAAAAGGTGTTTCGAGGGTCCGAGGGCTCTTCGTAATCGTTGATAAGGGAAGTCATTCTGTAAAAGGGTTGGTGTTGATCATATCATCGAGGAACCAATTCGAGAGACTTACCGGTTTTGTTGATGGCCGTGTCCAGTTCCATGTCCAAATGAAAGGGGCAGGAGCGGCTAGTCGAATCCTCCGTCGATCACCAACGGAGGTGACTGTATCGGCTACAGGGATTGGAGGTCGAACGTTGAATACTGGAAGATCGAAAAACGAGGGAAGCGAATGCTTACCACAGTCGAAAGGACACAGAGCGTGGCGCTCAACAAAAAACTTCGCCACCAGCAGGGACAACCCATCGCTCTTAATCGCCACCCCCCAACGTCCCGAAACCGTTTCCCTCTCTGCTGTCTTCCATCCAAGTAAGAACGAGGTAACGGGGTAAGCACATACGGCGGTATTCTGCGGTGGCCTGTACTTGGCTCGGCCATGCGCTCAGAATTGACCGCTACCAAGTGCTTTCTTGAGTGGATTTTACGATCTTGTGCAGCAGCAGCCCGAAGTTAGCCACGGCTAGGGGAAGGGGAAGGAGAATTCGGAGAAAGATGCGAGCGCTAGCGCTTGGCTGTCTTCTGGGATAGAATCCGGGAGGCCATGAACGAATGAGAACGGGGTGGACTTTGTAGGTCTGTATGCAGTGTCAGCGACGTGTTTTAGAAAAAAGAGAAGGGAGAAAGAAGCATAGTTATAGAACGATCCGCACACATCCTAATCGAGGAACCCACTTCTTCCCCTTCCAACGCGACGTTCCTTAAAATACACTGTGTCTCCTCGGTTTCACGGATGGACCACAACGAGGAAGAGGGCACGATGACAATAGACGGGAGAAATTCAAAACGTGTGTTGTTTACTTGGTACACGTAGGCGACGCGGCGGCTGGAGATGGACGTTGCGGATCGTATCAAAGGTCAAAGATCTTGAGCGGCATGCCATTGGCGAGTCGAGATGATGCGATAACACTTCCGAGCCTCTTGTACATCTGAATGGAAGATGGAGCGCAATGGGCGTTATAGGGCGAGTCCTCTGCAACAAAGAGCAATTGATACAGTCGTCAACTTCGCTTGGCCCGCCGACGTGGTAAGCTAGTGTGAAAACAGATTTAGACCCCAGAAGAAGATAAGAGAAAGCGCGAACTCACCCTCAGATGTTCAAGTTCCCCATTCGCATGGCACTCGGAATGACGTGTTCACATTGGTGCGCGTCCTCAATGGGCACGAAGAACTCTGCAAAGATAGATCAGCCCTCTGGAGTTACGACTATGAGATGGAATGATTACCCAACGTCATGGTGTCCTTGAAGATGACTGTGACCCAGGTGTGACCCACGTTCCGTTCGACTGAACGCTCTTGACATCTCCTTGTCCTTCGTTCGAGCGCGTGAGTACGAATTGGAGCATTATTCGCGCATAAAGCTTACTGACATGAGCAGGTGCGGTTGAACTTTGAAGCAAATCTAGGCAAAGGTAAAAACATAACGGAACCTTTCAGACAACACAAGGTAACGACATCGACTCACAGATGCCAATATCTCACCATTGGTCCCACATATGGAGGCCTTTCCAAGTGAACGAATGATAGTTCCACTCTCACCTCCCAGCACCAGTACCGTGGAGCTTGAATGGCCGACAACAACGAAGGATGACTTCGTCTGCTGGCTCTCCGACGACGGCTCAGACGGCGACGACCAGGACGACCAAGGGATATGGCAGCAACATTCCCCATCACCCACCTCATCCGTCTCCCATCTCCCAGCCAACGTCGTTCAAAGGATGGGTACATTCGTTGGGAGCATAGCTCCGCGATCACCTGAATTAAGCGACGCGGAGCAAGAAGCTGAAGCAGAGAGGGATCGTAATCGTGGAGAGGCAGAAGCTATACTCGCGAGCGGCTCAGCAAAGGAGACTCGTTGTAGGGTGTCCTGGCCCACCACCTCTTGACCACCTCCATCCAGATATCAGACTACGCCTAACCCACCCTCCCCGCCTAATTCGCAGAAAGACTCGGTTGGCGCTACTAATCGGTGGTCTTCTGCGAAGAGTAGGCTCACGCTTACGAAAAACCCTCCGACGCCTGCTCAACAGATAATATTGGATGCGAAAGCGAGGGATGGGGATAACAAGAAAAACGCCAAAGGCAAGGAGAAGGAGTGGCCCAAGGCAAACTCACCGATCCAGCACTCGTGAACCTTAACATCCCACCCATCCGACGCGTCCCCGTACCTTCGTCCTCCCCGTCCTCGCCTACCCCTCCTCCTTTGAGTCTCTCGAATATCTACCCAACTGGACTCCTTCCCCATGCGTACAACGGATACGTGTCTTTCCCTTTTCGCGAGGCTCTACCCTTGTATGTGCAGTTAACATCCCAAGGAAGGCTAGACGTACCAGGAACACTGCTCGTGATAGCCAAACACTTCGAGAAGCTCGACAAATGGACCGTGGGACGCTTCAGGGCTTTGGAGGATCGGATGAACGATGTTGAGAGGTGGTTAGTCGACAAGGCATCGGAGAAAGAAAAGGAAAAAGCAACTGTCAAGCTCATTGACCAAGTTTCCGATTTCGACATCCTCAATTCCGACGTTCGCATAGACAATGTCCTCGTACGGGAGTCGGCATTGAATGCTGGGGAAGCCGAGCCCGAACCATATCCTGTTGTCTTGATTGACCTAGCTGATTGTCGTTTGAGGCAACATGGCCAGGGAGAGGAGTACTGGAGGAAGGCAAAGCGAGATCAGGACGAATCGGGAGCTATGGGATGCGTGTTGCGCATGAAGGTGGAACAGGAAACAGGAAAGGATATTTGGACATATGAGCGGTCCACCAGGTTTGACGGACCTAGATGAAGACATTTGAATGCAAAATTTCCAGTCCGGCAGATTGTCTCATTGGCACTCAAATTATATGACATGTATTTCTATGGAAGTCCAAGCCTGTACTTGTTACATTCATATTGTACAAGGTCAAGATAAAAGAAGGCCGTAGGATCGTGGTGGTTGGTTTGTTTCTTCTGAGATTTCGTGAGAGGGTTTTGAGACGAGATTGAAGGTACGAGAGACGTACGGAGGTTACTAATTCCCGTGTTCGCCTAGAATCTATTCCATAAAGTAGTGATATCAGCAATTCTCAACAAGAAGCTTCAAAGCCGCCTCCTCATCAAGCCCATCATTCATCTTCTCCTTCAACGTCTATCCAACAGAAACGGTCCACAACAATCAGTCCTCTTAAGCAGAAAAATCAACGCAGAACTTATTAACATTCAAATACCCCGTAACAAACGCCTCTCCAAACGCCTCCCCAAGCACCGCATCACCCCTAAACGCCTCCCGTGCCGCCTCCCAATTCAACGACAACCTCTCCGTAATCCCACACCTCGGCCTCTCCTCCTCCCCCATCTCCGCCGCCGTCTTCCCAACTTCTCCATGGGCACTACAATCCCTCACCTCAAGTGCCCTATTGATCTTCACACCATCCTCCACGCCAGCCGCACAAGCCACGCGAACGCCAAATACGGATTCGACGTCCCATCTACGCATTTCACTTCAAAGTTCCGGGAAGCAGGAGAGGTGGCGTTACACAGCCTTATTGGAGCTTCGCGGTTATCGGTCCCCCAACAGACGTAGGTGCCCCCTGACCAGGCACCGTCGACCATGCGTTTGTGGGAGGCACTGAGGGGGAGTGTGAGGATTGATAGGGAGGGGAGGTGGGCGAGGAGCCCGGCTAGGAAGGAGGCTTCGAGGGATGTTAAGTTTGGTGAGGTGGTCGAAGGGGAGGGTGGTGAGGAGGAGTGAATGGATATGTGTGTGTGCGCTGCGCTTCCGCCTGTGTTCGTGATTAGCTAGTTAGATAGTGGAAAGGTAGAGAGGAAGAGAGACGTACAGCTATCCATATAAACCCTTGGAGCGAACGTAGCCCTCAACCCATGTTTACTGGCAACATTGTAAATCGTCTCCCTTGTATGCGCGTCAGCTGCCTGAAGTGGTCCCAACGGCCCCGTGACAACTTCATATTGTCCTGGGGCAGCTTCTGCATGACACATCTGCAGTTCTATCCCAGCGGCATTCAAGGCATCAGCGATTTCCTCCAAGACCTTGGCTTCGACGGAGCCGGAGGGTAGAGCGGCGGAGTTGGACCATCCGTGGTTATTCACTTTTTTAGGGTTCGATTGTTTAAGAAGGATGAATTCGGATTCGGGCCCCATGAGGAAGGAGAGGTTTAGTTCATTTTTGGCTTTTCTAGAGGGGATGTTAGCGGAAGAAGAAAGGGTGGTGAGGAAGAGGAAGAGGAATGTACGCACTCGACGACTCGACAAAGGATCGTACGTGGACAAAGATCGACGTCGTATGTGTCATCCATTCCGTCCTGGAAGCGGCGTTTTCTCCTGGAACCAACCCATAACCACTGCATGACGAGGCTGGTACCCACTCACTCGGAATGAGGAGAGGTCAAGGACGTAGAGGTATTCTCCTATAGGGCTTTCCAATTGCAAGAACGTAAGACTACGAATTCTCAAACAGAAAGAGAAGACGGGAAACACTTACCTGAATCCATCAGCCACCGACAGAAAGACGAGACCTAACGCGCATTTGGTGATCGAAATGCCTGGGCGCGCCGATGAATGGAGGAGTTTCGTAAAATACGCTCTAGTGACGACGCGATATCTGATGTTGTTAATAAGGTCGACCCATTGAATGCGGATGAAGTCGTAGTCAATCGCTTGAGGCACGTTTTTCCTGATGATATCCCTTTCGTCTGACGGATAAAGTTGAGGACTGGTGAAGGGAGTGTAGACGACGCCTATCCGCTCTGGTGGTGGTTGTGCAGGTTCTGGTTCGGCCATGGGTACTAGTGATTCAGATGAGTAGAAGTAGAAAATTAACGTTGGAATGGGCGGTGTTTGGCACACAACTCTTCTCGAACTGGCCTATTTATCAATCACCATCTGCTAAGCCACTTCTGGCAAGTATTCAGATAGAATGCGGGTATAATGGCTCATTTGTCGCCTGAAGGAGCGGAAGAACCGCTTAAAATGATAATAAGAGCGTCTTCGAATCGGTGGCGGTTAGTATGCTGCAGGCGATGAGCAGAAGAAGAACAAGGAGGGATGGAGGAAACGCACCAATATATTAAGCCCATGTATACAGCAGCTCTTGAAGAAATTCATGATCAGCATTAAGTCTGTTCGGTGCTCAATGGGACCTTGGAGAAGGGTTCAATTTTTTCCATCGTGGGTGCTGGTCGATGCGTGTGATGGGCAGAGTCAAGATCAATCATCATAACCTGATCATGACCATCACTCTCCCAGCTAGGGTGCTCACATTCTCTGCTCTACGTGCGCGTGAGGGCCCATCATCTGGCCCTTCGCACAGTTTCTGGGAGGGTAAGGCGTTGTCAAGCCACCGCCTCGATACCATGCCACCTAATGAGTACGTACTCATTCCTCCTGCTAGCATTAATATTCTCATCAACATTTCGTCAGTTTACAGTGTTTTGTCTGCCACACGCTTCCCGGCACTCTTCCTCCCCCTCTGCTGCGTCCTCATCGTTCTTCAATGAAGGCAATAAACACAATTTCCTCCAAGGCAGCTTACAGGCCGCTATCGAATGCACGTGGCTCAGATTTCTGGATGATCTTGATGGATCGATGAACAACGGTAAGGAATATCGTCTAATTCAATTCCGTTCTTCCACTCATTCACACATTATCTAGCACCAAGGACTGTGTATCGCAATCCGCTCAAGGGCGCCCATTTCCACTTTTCCTGAGAGGTTCTTTACCGCTACTTCAACGCAGGTAAGGATCATCTAGACTCTTCGTCGACTTTCATCTAACCCTCCTCACAGTTAAAGCCTTTTCGGGAGGTGAGGGCCAACTTTTCACGCCTCCCACTAGCAAGATTAAAAAAGGGAGACTCCGTTCAAAGATCTTCACCCAGCAAGCCTCACAATCCTGTGTACTGATGTGGCAGATGACCATGGATAGGAGTGTTCGCCGGATACTTAGAGGATGTAGGTTCGTTCAATGTCAAAGCTTCAGCCGTTGCTGATGTGCCCTTAGGTCGGCAGAATTCAGGTTGGCTCGATGGTACCGTTCGGCGGGGCTATGATCTCGAATCTACCACGGGGTTGTTCGGAGACTGGGCATCTCAGTCTTCCATTCAGCTCGTTGGCACGCCACGTATATGGGGCCAGGCTGTGTTAGCCCAATTGATTTGGTTTGGTAAGTGAGATCTCATTATTTTCTCTCACTAGTCCGATCTAGCTACAATTCCTCAAACCTATAGTGTGCTTCTTATAAACAGACGACCGCGAGGTGACGCGTGACGCCTCGGATTGACGATGCTTGGGTCGGCGGTGGAACGGTGAATGTCGGACACTTCGCATCCGAGAGACGGGACGGAGGAGGATCGTACGGGTGACATACGATCAAGGAGGTCAACTTCCCGCGGATGTTGGACGTCGTCATGGGGCAGGGATTGCTGCGTGGGGTTGAATCAGACGAGACGGCCGCAGCTGGGTTTCGTCTGCGTTGTGGAGCACTGTGGCTTCTCAGCAACGACGTGCTGCAGCGTGGTTTGGCTTCACCATAGGCCATACGTCTGGTGCTGTGGAAGGCTGTGGTCGGCTACCGAGTTCGGTAGTCTCGAGTTCCTGTGGGTGGGGACAATGGGACAACGAAAAGGAAGTGTTAGTTCGAGTTGAGTGAGGTGTGAATTTGGTGGTCGCGTTACTGGGAGGATTGCATTGTGCAGTGCTTTTGGGGGAGCAACTGGCCTTCAGTAGTAAGAGCGGTTAAGAAATCGTAGGAAGGGGACCTAGCTAGACCCATAATCCTGTCGCAGTCTTTGGTACAGAAGACGTTAGAATATTTTGTCGAGTCGTGGGCACATGACTACAACACCCTCAAGGCAATTGTCATTGGCGTTTGATTGACGCCCTAACATTCTTGTTATCAACCACCATCATCATAAACGCGACTATCGGTACCAACGACACCAGCGACACCAACAATATGAATACTACTGGGTTGAATCCCGCGGGAAACGACCTTCTGCAAGTGATCGGCGGCGGCGGGCTTTCTGCACTCGAGGTTGTCGCTGCGTCTGGCGACACCTTTCCGCCTCTGAAGGCGGCTGTCGTTGAGGTATTAGCCATCATTGGGATTGTCAAGGTGTGTGTTCTTACTTCAATCATTCTGTCACCTCTCCCTATGCTACAGCATTAGAAATTCAAGACCAATAAGCAAGATTGGTTTGCTTTTTCTGAGAGTCTCATCGAGAAGGTCAAAAAAATTGTTGAGGTCACCTATCAATGCAATGAAAGTCACATCCTGTTGACTTTTCAACACAGTTTTGAGAATCTGAAAGGGTGTGTGATTTTATCTTGTAATCTGCCTGGATTGAAGTTGTGCATCAGGATTTTGGACCATTTGAAAGAAGACGTGATGAAGATACAAAGACAGAAGGGATTTCCCACTTTCAAAAAAGATCAAGAACATATTGCCAGTTTGCAGGGTGAATTAAATGCACTTGTGAGCATGTTTCACATATGTCAATTGTTCTTTGTCATCTCATTCATTTGATCATGTAGCCCAACTTTCAGGTTGAGGGAAGTTCACAAAAAGCAAGTAAGTCAAGTTATAAATATTTAACTTGTTAATGTTTCTCAACTTGTGCAGATGTCATGAGGGATGTTTGGGAAGGTCTGATAATGACTGAGCCCAATGAAGATGATATGTCTATTGAGAGAAGAAATGTTGGTGAAAGGCCCACAATTACAGTAAATGGTATGCACAAACTTGCTTTCTGATAATGTTTCTTTGATAACTTTTTCTTCTTTTGAAGTACCTCAGGCAAATATGTTTACTCAGGCACATGATTTTCAAATCAATGATGGTGTCTTCAATAATATTGTAAGTAATCAGTTTGTTCAAAGTGCACCTTTCTTGAGACCATATATATACTACAGATCAATATGAATGACAATGGAGAACTTGAGGCCAAGATAGCAGATATAGTAGAGCAGTCAAATGTAAGTTATAAAATGGGTAAAATCTATCTTTAGCTTATATCATGAATCAACAATCTAGGTACAAAGATGGCTGCAAGAGCTCAAGGCTCCATCACATGGCAAAGTAAGAGACAGGTGTATGCCTGGGACCCGGGAGGATGTGCTGAGTCTTATTAACACATGGCTTAATGATCTGAATGAGCCCAATATTTTCTGGCTTTCTGGCAGTCCTGGCTCTGGAAAGACAACAATTGCTTCAACTGTGGTTGCTGATTTTGACTGTTTCTCTGGGAAATTCTTTTTCCGTCGTGATGAGGCTGAGCTTCAGGATCCAGACAACTTATGGAGACGTATTGCTTTGGACCTTTCTTTGGGATCTAGTGATTTCAGAAAGTCTATCAGTCAGGCACTGGAGACTCAGAAAGCTAACATCAGAGGCCTTGATATTTCTATGCAATTTGAGCATCTTATTGTCAAGCCTTTACAACAAGTTTTTGGGGCCACTGTGGAGCCTCTTCTTGTTGTTGTTGATGCTCTTGATGAATGTTATTCATATGAAAAACTGTTGCCTTCATTGGTATCCTGGTCTCACCTCTCTAAATCTTTGAAACTCCTCATTACAAGCCGCCATTATCTTAAGATTCAGAGTAGACTAAGATCTGTCAGTGTTTATCATAACCTGAGTACTGGACATGAGGTCTCTGCTCAGACTTATGATGACCTTGAAAAATACTTTGTTGCAAGGTTCTCTGAGGCAAATTGGTTGCCTCCAAAGTGGCCTGGTCCAGAAAAAATATCATTTCTTGTGAGAAAAGCTGCTGGACTATTTGTCTGGGCTAAATCTGCAATGGATTTTATCTTGTTTGATGGAGGTGATCCTGAAGAGAGGCTAAATATCATTTCTGCTCATTCTGGAGAAGGAATTGATGTTGTTGACATCCTATATCATCAGATTATTTCTGGTGCTTTGCAAGGGCTCAGAAAACCAGAGAAAACAAGTTTAAAGTTGGTTCTAGGTTCAATAATCATTGCGAAGAATCCACTTCGTATCAAAGATCTAGCTGAGCTTCTGGAAGTGAAAGATGTGTTGCTAAATTCAATGATGGGTCAACTCAGCCCAATTTTATCCATCAGTGATACAGGTTATTTACATATTTGCCACCAGTCAGTGGCAGATTTTCTCCTTGATTTTGAGCGCTCTCAAGATTTGTGGCTTGATCCTCAGTTCTATAGTCTCTGCTTTGCTGGGTCTTGTTTGAAACTTCTGAATGCAAAACTAAGGTTCAACTTGTTTGATCTAAAAACATCCTATATTTTGAATGAAAACATACCAGAGCTCAATGACCACCTTAAGAGTGTCAAATCTACAGCCTTAGACCATGCAAGCTACTTCTGGGCCAGCTATCTGCAGGAGGATTGTGATAAAACACTACAGCTGAAAGTTCAAGAAGCATTGGAGACATTTTTGATGGTCCATCTTTTACACTGGCTAGAAGTTATGAGCTTGATGGGAACTGTAAACCATGCTGCTCAACTATTATTGTCAGCTGCAAATTGGAGCAAGGTGAGTAAAGTTATGTATAATGTACTATGATACTGACATGAAAATAATGTAGGTTTCAAAACCTAGCTTATCAGACTTTGCAAAAGATGCAAATAGATTTGTCATGGAATTTTTGGAACCAATATCTGATGCAGCACCACATATTTATTTGTCAGCACTGCCATTTGCTCCACAAAGTTCAAAGATCTCTTTGCATTTTCTGAAGTTATTTCAGAAGACATTGACTGTGAAGATTGGTCAAAGGGAACATTGGTCAGAGAAATGTTTCCTCAGACTTGTAGGCCATGATTATTGGGTCACTTCAGTTGCATTTTCTCCTGATGGCAGGCACATTGTCTCTGGATCTCATGACAAGACAGTCAGAATGTGGGATGCTCAAACAGGTCAGAGTGTCATGGATCCTCTCAAAGGCCATAATGATGTTACTTCCATTGCATTTTCTCCTGATGGCAGGCACATTGTCTCTGGAGCTGATGACAAGACAATCAGAGTGTGGGATGCTCAAACAGGTCAGAGTGTCATGGATCCTCTCAAAGGCCATAATGATGATGTTACTTCTGTTGCATTTTCTCCTGATGGCAGGCACATTGTCTCTGGATCTGGTGACAAGACAGTCAGAGTGTGGGATGCTCAAACAGGTCAGAGTGTCATGGAACCTCTCAAAGGCCATGATGAGTGGGTTACTTCAGTTGCATTTTCTCCTGATGGCAGGCACATTGTTTCTGGATCTCATGACAAGACAGTCAGAGTGTGGGATGCTCAAACAGGCCAGAGTGTCATGGAACCTCTCAAAGGCCATGATCAGTGGGTAAATTCAGTTGCATTTTCTCCTGATGGCAGGTGCATTGTATCTGGATCTCATGACAAGACAGTCAGAGTGTGGGATGCTCAAACAGGTCGGAGTGTCATGGATCCTCTCAAAGGCCATGATGATTATGTTACTTCAGTTGCATTTTCTCCTGATGGCAGGCACATTGTCTCTGGATCTTGTGACAAGACAGTCAGAGTGTGGGATGCTCAAAAAGGTCAGAGTGTCATGGATTCTCTCAAAGGCCATGATTCTTGGGTTAATTCTGTTGCATTTTCTCCTGATGGCAGGCACATTGTCTCTGGATCTGATGACAAGACAGTCAGAGTCTGGGATGCTCAAACAGGCCAGAGTGTCATGGATCTTCTCAAAGGCCATGATTCTTGGGTTAATTCTGTTGCATTTTCTCCTGACGGCAGGTACATTGTCTCTGGATCTCATGACAAGACAGTCAAAGTGTGGGATGCTCAAACAGGTCAGAGTGTCATGGAACCTCTCAAAGGCCATGATGAGTGGGTTACTTCAGTTGCATTTTCTCCTGATGGCAGACACATTGTCTCTGGATCTGATGACAAGACAGTCAGAGTCTGGGATGCTCAAACAGGTCAGAGTGTTATGGAACCTCTCAAAGGCCATGATGAGTGGGTTACTTCAGTTGCATTTTCTCCAGATGGCAGGCACATTGTCTCTGGATCTGGTGACAAGACAGTCAGAGTGTGGGATGCTCAAACAGGTCAGAGTGCCATGGATCCTCTCAAAGATCATGATGAGTGGGTTACTTCAGTTGCATTTTCTCCTGATGGCAGGCACATTGTCTCTGGATCTCATGACAAAACAGTCAGAGTGTGGGATGCTCAAACAGGTCAGAGTGTCATGGAACCTCTCAAAGGCCATGATGAGTGGGTTACTTCAGTTGCATTTTCTCCTGATGGCAGGCACATTGTTTCTGGATCTCATGACAAGACAGTCAGAGTGTGGGATGCTCAAACAGGTCAGAGTGTTATGGAACCTCTCAAAGGCCATGATTCTTGGGTTAATTCAGTTGCATTTTCTCCTGATGGCAGGTGCATTGTCTCTGGATCTCATGACAAGACAGTCAGAGTGTGGGATGCTCAAACAGGTCAGAGTGTCACAGATCCTCTCAAAGGACATCATGATAGGGTTGCTTCAGTTGCATTCTCTCCCAATGGCAGGCACATTGTCTCTGGATCTTGTGACAAGACAGTCAGAGTGTGGGATGCTCAAACAGGTCAGAGTGTCATGGATCCTCTTAAAGGCCATCATAGTGATGTTACTTCAGTTGCATTTTCTCCTCATGGCAGGCACATCATTTCTGGATCTGATGACAAGACAGTCAGAGTGTGGGATGCTTGTGACTCCTATGATACACCACTGTTAAAATTCTGCCATCATGATCAAAATTGGATCATGCTCCCAGATAATGCACATCTCCTCTGGCTGCCAGACCAAAATAAATCTGGTTTGTTCTGGCCAAGGACAACTACTGTGATTGGTGCCATTCCAACCTCACTTTGGTTTAACAACTTTGTTCATGGCATAAACTGGAGCCAGTGTTTTTCTTCATTATGTGATCCCATTTAAGAAGGAATTGGACCTGTTGATTCCACTGTCAGATCAAATTGAAATTTACGTCTTTTGTGTTATTTCATTTATCAACCTATTTTATTTTCCACTTATATATATACCTTCTTTATTTATTATATGACATATAATGAGTCTTCTGAGTGTATGTTTCTTTACTACATTCTTGAATTTAACTGATTACTTCTATTTTGATGCCCTCAGCAATGTTCAAGCTTGAATGCTTGGGTTCCCATCATACCCCATTACAATACCCACTGTGCATCTGCACAAAAACAATTTTTAAACCCTATATTCCACCTGCCCATTAATCCATCCCCCATAACATTTCCATGTTTATATAATTAGAATCACCTCTGAGTTATAATGCATTCAATGTGTTAGTTTACTGGTCAAAATCATATGAACCTTCAGTGCTCCAAGCTCTAGCACAATGTAGGATGGGATGAAGGTAAACCTCACCATTGCAGCAGCAACAGAGGTGGGACCTCAAATATGTTGTTCAGGTTGCCCCAGGACATCCTGTGATGCCTTGTGACACCCTGGGAAAAAGCTTACAAATGTGCTTGTCCCAGGAAAAAGGTGATTTTCCTGATGAATCCTACCATCTGGACTCCAGAATCCACTTTTAATCCCTCAATCCCTCTATCAAAATTTCAAGCCAACTCTTTGCCAACCAATCCCACTAGTTCTAGTCTACTACCATCCCACTATTACTATTATTGAATATACCCACTTACATCTGACAAAGCCCTGGCCTGGGCCAAAGCCAAGCCAAGCCAGGCCCCTGTTTTGGCTTTTGGCTTGGCTTGTAATTTTCACAAGCCTGAGCCACCCAAAGCCAGGCCAAAGCTGGGGCTTTCAGGCCAAGCCTGAGCTGGGACATCACTAATCCCTACACACATTGAGGCTTTACTCCTCCCCATCACCACCCTGAAATACACTGCACTTGGAAGTTCTCCTTGAAATGGATAAAGTTATGTATCATGGTGTTATTCTGATAGCTCATCTTTGTCCCTCAGGTTCCTGGATTCTCCAAACCTTTGGTGTGTAAGAAGATTTTTCATGTGAACATGCACTTGGTGAGCATTGTCAATCAGTTTAGACACCAAACTATCCCATTCATTTAAAAAATACATATTGGAAGAGGCATATGTTATGCCAATGCAAAAGTCTAATAGTTGAGGCCACAGAAGATTGTCAGTGTGTAGAATACCTGCTATGATCTACTCCTCCTCCTCCTCAGCATCTCTTCAGGAATACACCACTGTGCTTGGAACTTCTCCTTGAAACAGATCAATTTTCATATCAGGGTCCTATTTGGATATTTTATCCAGTATCAAAGTGCCTGAATTTCTAGGGCTTTCTGTGCCAGAGAATTGCCAGCAGAAAAATGCACACAATGCCACCTCACCCTTGCATTTTGTATACTGTACTATTTCCTTCAATTCAGCAGTAACATGTCATGTGCCCCTCAAAATCACCAAAATGTAACACTGGTAACACAAATTTTGGCCACGTGCTGAAATCATCTGAAAATTTGAGAAATAATACATTAAAAATACAAAAAAAAAATCTGGGAGCCCACATTTTACATATAAGCATATGGTCTTGTAGTTGAGTAAGTTTACATGAGGTTTCAGTGGACTATGTAAACCAGAATGCAAATGTCTCAGATTGGGACCCAAGTCTGATGGCTGCCAGACATCAGCCCATGAAATTTGCCATCAATAGCCATTAATTCAGACAGCAGTGGGAAGTAGGCTGTTCTCCTTCCAATCATCTTTGTTGTGGTGCTGCCAGAATCCCTGGTACTGCTTATTAGCAACCTTATTCCTCCTTCCATGACCACTACCCTCAGTGACACTTGGTTCTGCTGGTGGACCAAATCCACATTTTTGGCATCTGCAAGCAATGTTAGTTTCCCACTTTCATGAGCACCCATGGTTTCAGGTATGTCCTTGGTCAATGCTGTGATTAGTGTGCCCAATGATAAATCACTATCATCAGCATCCTGGTCTTCAAGCTCCATGTCATGTTCAACATCCTCAGGCAATGTCTCAGTAGCAATGAGCAACTGTGCATCATCAGCCCCACCCATGGTGAGTTCCACCCAAAATTCCAGGTTTTTGTTCGCCATCTGATGCAGTGCTTCACAAGTTTTAAAGCTAGTCAAGCACATCATTGATGAATTCCACTCACAAATGACACATCCTTCAAACACCTATGGAAGGTGAGATTTGGGTTTGCTTGAGAAGTGAAGCACATCTTTTTAATAACCTCTTTATTGCTTAGAGCTCAATATGTGTTCCACATCCATCGCACACTACAATCATGAAGAACTCTGAGGGTGTCTTTGAGGTCTGGTGTAGAGACTGTCATGGATACATCCAGGTATTATCTGTACCCAATCTGTGGATTTTGCCACCCACAGATTGGATAAGCCATGGTAGAGATATATCCATGGGATAGTGGCTCACAGCAGCTCTCCATGTATCTTTGTCAGTTCTTTGCCATTTTCCACAAAGAAGTATGCATTAGAAAGCTCTTATTTAGGAGAATTTCTTTGTAACAAAATTTACTGTAATGCTTTATGTGAACCTCAGTAGAGGCTCATTCTTTAATAATGGTGGAAAATGGAAGGATTAAGCCTCAGTTCCTAAAAATATTACTGGCATCTACATAGAAAGAAAACATCATGATTTGGATATGAAGTAAGTCTTCAAAATTTGGATAAGCCAGCTATAAAAGTGTTAAATTAAATTATAGAGCTGTTATTAGTGAAATTCCTACTTCATCAAACTCTTCCTATCCCAAAATTCTTGAAAACATCCCAAATTTTTTGGAAGCAAACATTTTGAATTTATTCTTACTATTAAACCAGTTTTACTCTGTTTTGTCACTCTTTATGCATACAATATAAATACTAGTGTAGTCAAGCTACTTACCCCAGTGTTATACATGGCTTGGAAGGTTTGATAAGTATAAGTACTCTATATCTTTGCTTTTTTTTTGTTTCTGAAATATCACTTCAGGATTTTTTGGTGCTCACTGATTCACAGATGTGTATGGTATGTCTCTATCACTTATCTGTCATATACACATTGTCTTTCTGGGCTGTTAAATATTTAGTCATGACCAAATTGATCTCTGTACAGCATTGAAGTCAAAGGTGTAACATAGTCTACTCTCTGATGCTTAAATAGTGTGGAAAGAAAAAATCAGAGTCAAAATTAAAAGAATGACTGAATAATAATTGTATTTCAACAAATTTATGTACAAATTCATCAAACAGTGTTTTTATCTTAGGAAGGAGTGAGATTGATGAGTTCCACAGGTTGACAAAAGACATTCGTGCATCGGTGTGTGGCAACTGCAGCTCCCACCAAGCTGCCCAAATATCATTAAATACTATTAAATATAGTATACAGATCACAAATATTAATGGATTTCCATATATATCCACAGGTCTGGATCTGTGGATAATGGGTATCAACAGCCACAGATAATACCCAGTTATTACTGATACATGACAGTCTCTAGTCTGGTGTGATATTTCCCTTGTCAAACTAAGTCAAAAGCTTGCTGATAATGGCGTCATGGTATGATTTCCTCATTGACAATTTGAATGGCCATTGAATACCAACATCACAGGGCTGGTGAACCCCAGTGCAACCCCCTGGAATGAAATTGACCTTGATGTTCAAGTGGTTGGTGTGCATCCACACCCAAAAATCTACTGAGCAATGAACCAACCAGACGTCAATCTGTCAGAGGCTTTTTTGTTGCAGTCAAAGAGATAGCTCCAGCTTGACTGTTTCAAAATAAGGTGTGAGGATGTTGTTCACAAATGCACACATCATTCCAAGATTTGACCAATAGGCTCTCCCAGTCCTTCGGCAATTTCTGTGCAGCTTGAGTGGCCTTGTGAAGACTCCACAAAAGGGTGCCATGCAAGAACTTCCAAATGAATGAATGTGATCTGAAAAAAGTCAAACCATCTTTAAATTTATGTGCGAAGATCTCAGGTTTCATGTAGAGGATTGCAGCAATGATGATGGCTTGGACAGTGATAAGGTTCACCACAGCACCTCACTCTCACAGGAATGACAGATGCATCTTGATGGCTTTGACAATGTCAGGGTACCCAAACTAGAGGTATGTAATGTCAGAGTCATTTCCACTGTGTCAATAGGCTAATAGATCCCATGATGACCACCATTACTGTGTCCAGGATTATTACCATCCTCAACTTGAAAAAGGACTGACTCCTTCCACCATGGTTTGGAGCCAGACTGGTCAATCCATCCCTCTATGGTGTTGTGGCTTATCTTACTGACAGTACTTCTCAGTCCCCCACAAATTCCTGCAGGACTGAGAGGATTCCTGGGGATTCCTGAGGATTCTGCAGGACTACACTATAATTTTGGTAAATTTGAGTTGGACTAAAAATTTTGTCAAGTCCTGAGGAATACATGTACTAAACTGGATGGAAAATTATGCACCTTCCCTTTTTGCACTGCAAACATATCAAGATGCTGAGGTGAGAATATTTTGAGAGTATTTTGATGGTACATAAATTTCTTCCAAAATATCATCCACCATGTATGTGATTAGTATGAAAAAAGATATTTGGTTACTTATGCTAAAGTATCAGATTAGTATTTTGATGATATTCAATGTCTTTTCTCAATACTGTATCAATACTAACTTATATACTTACAATATTAAGAAAAGAGCTTCAATATCATTGGAATATTGATATGATACTCTAGCATAAGTAATAAAAAATATTTTCTTATACTAAACACATACCTGGCAGATGATATTTTGTGAACAATTTATGTACAATCAAAATACTCTCAAAATATTCTCACATCAGTATTTTGGGATGTTTGCAGTGCTGGTCATTTTTTCCCACAGTACAAGAATTGTAGCCCTTCCTTTTAGCTGCCTAAATGTGTTGAAATCAGCTTGTTTGGTTTTGTTTCCATGGAGAAAAATGAAAAAAAAAAACACACACACACAGAAAAAAAACACAACAGTCAGAAAAATCTTTTACCTCATATCTCCATATTGGGAGCACCTTGGAACATAATTCAACCAGATTTAGGATGCTACATTGCAGGGCTAAAACTTTTATTTTGACCATTTTTGATAATTGGTCATGTGACCACCCTCCTGGTGACCTATCAGATAGACCCTGATATGTAAAATCATGCTTGTCTTGTTTTTCTTCACTCTTTCATTAAATTGAATGAAATTTGCTGTTTGGAGGGTGTATAGAGAACCCTGACATAGACATCAAAGTATTCCATGGGTTGTCTGGTCCATGCCATGGCAGCCTATTGCTTCCAAAATTTTGGACATTGGTTCACTCTATGAGGATTAATACACCTGGATGGAAATGACCCACAAGATTTCAGACTTCAGAGCATTCCACAGGAGTGTCTGGTCTGTGTCAAAATTACATCTGAAATTTCAGACATTAGTGCACTCTATAGGGATTAATACATTTGGATGGAAATGAACCACAAAATTTCGGACTTAAGAGCATTCCACAGGGGGGGTCTGGTTCATGTTAAAATTAAATCTGAAATTTCAGACATTGTTGCACTAATACAAATCTGGATGTTTTTTCAGCTGCATTTTCCAGAAGGATATTGTGGGTGTGACATTTTACCTTCTAATGGCGGTGCTGACAGTCTTTTGATCACAGGCCAACGGCGTCACCATGCCCTCTTTTGTGTTGCACTGCTTAGAAAATTTGGTAGAATAGGAAGACAACAACAAGAGCGGTTATGAGATCATTAAAGATACTGCTGGGGTATTTTTTCTTGGTGCATCAGCGTTTGTCTGTCATTTTGTGTAACGGCGGTTTAGCATCCTAGTACCTTTACATGACATCGGAGCATTGTTTATCTTTGTTAGCTTTTCGTTGTATATAGTTGTGTACCGTAGTCTTGGACCTTACTTGATAACCACTATATACATAATGTGGATTGAGTCACCCTCTTCTCTTAAGGCCAGGCAGCCTAACGCCTCCCCTCCGGGATACCAGAGCCCGGCGTCGGGTGACAACGTCCCCCTTCCTGGGTTACTGGAACGCGCTAGCGTGAAGTCGCATCACGCTAGCTCGACTCGATCTCTATCACATGTGCCTCGTATATTCTCCGCTGCCATCAAGAGCGCGCGACTTTGTCGAGAAGCCACGGACGAACACTCGGTTTCACAATGGTGGGGGCACCGCGGACTTCATCAAGATGAAGTCTGTAAGTGCATTGGCACGGAGAATTCTCACAAAGTAAGTCCATTTGATACAACTGGTCATCTAACTATTGTGTCTAGCCTACCCACTACGACTACCTTCTCAGACCCCTCGAATGACGAAGAGGTCACGACTAAAGGCTCCTGGCCCTTGGCAGCGCGATCTCTCGCTGCTGCCGAGAACCTTCAGCTCGGAAACTCGATTCCCCCAACCTTGTCGTCCTCCACTCCTACGACCTTGGAAGATGAAGGAGCCCTGCCTGAACCTCCTCATTCCATGTTAGCGCGAATCTCCGCTGCTTTCGAGGAATCCTTGTCCGGAACTTTGGACGATCGAACTTCGTCATCCAATACTCTCGTAACCTCCTCATCTAGCTTCACGCTAGCGTGGTTACCCGCTGCTGTCAAACGCTACGAGACAATCGAGAATCCTACTACTCTCCCCAACGACTTGAGCTATGCCCACTGTTGCTGCGCGAGTGCCCTCCCTATTCTGGACCCTGACAGTGTCAGTTCCTTGGTTTCTCCAACCCTGTTGATCGCCACTCCAGGGCAACCTGTACCCTGTCTACACCCAGACCATCTACCACCTCCTTTTAAACCAGGAGGCTGCCAGCGAGTCGACCTACCATTCTCTTCCATGAGTACAACGACCCCCCCTGCCGGAGAGGACCTCGCTAAAAACAAGCCTCGCAACACCAACAACTCGGCCAGCCGAGACCTTGTCACCCTGCTGACGACTAGAAAAAAGGGAAAGGGTGTGTCCATAACGGAAGAACCAGACCCTGAAGCGTTATCCCCTACACACCACAATCCGATACCTCCCTCCGGGCCCGTCCTCACGGGTCCACACACCCTGGACCACTCAGTCAAGGAAGGACCCTCTTCGATCCCCGCAGCTTCTTCAAGCGCGAGCCGACTACCGAAGGCAGGCAAGCCTGCTTCCAATCTGCCCGCTGCTCCTAAGAGCGCGAACAACCCTCGACAAGACACCCAGAATAAGGGAACACGTAAGCCCTCGACCTTTGGCGCGAGTAGGAACGCTGCCTGGGTTCTGGAAGAATCTTCTCGAAACGATCCAGCCCTAGCTAAGGACCTACAAAACCTGCAAGCTGCCGTACAGCATTCAAAGGCCCAAAACGGATCCCAGACTTCCGCGTCTAGCCAAACGGAGGACGATGAGAATGAAACTATGCCAGAGAATCTTAGAAACACGTCTGAATTCAATACAATCTTCTGGGACATTGAGCCTTACAAGGAGCTGTCTGTGTGGGCTGAGCCCATCACACGTACAACCGCCCGCATGTTCGGTGCGTTCGATCCAGCTGCCGACGAGGACCTACTAGTCCCGTTAGGCGCTATAGATGGAATCCTACCTGGTCGATCGAAATACGAATGTGACCAACTAAGGAGTGCCATCGAGTTAGTATACAAGACCCCTAGGGACTGTCGATGGAACAACCTAGGCTCAGCGGTTGAGAAATTCGCTTCGTACGAAATCAGCAAGAAAGATCTCCTTAGATATACAGGCTTTGAAATCGTCTATGGAGTGGAACGCTCCTTGCTACTAGAAGTCTCGCAAGTGGTATCAGCCATGGATCAGGTGCTACAAGTCCTCGCCGGCTTCTTCAATAAGAGGGATCGAGATCGTTTCGTTCTCAATTATGATTTCCTTTTTTTATGAATGCTAGCGTCCCATTCGAGCCGAACGGAAATACTGGCCACTTATCGTGTCCTGCAGCACCGAACGACCGTAGCCGCCAAGCATCTAGCGCAAGAAATCAACGCCCTTATGCGGATGTATAGAACTGGGGACCAGATGTCCGTCAGTTCCTACGAATCCACTAGAGCATCGTTAAGGTCGATCTTCGGCAACGGGTCCGCTAGGACCAAAGTCGGTCAACTGCTGGCGCGATCAGATTATTACGATAAGCTCCCGGATGATTTGAAAGAAATTGCTGCATATTTGCGCAAACGAGCCTACAAGGATGATCCCATTCCCGAGGAATTCACCAGGCATTGCGTTCACGAAAGCCGACAACTCGATAGAACTGAAAGGCTCACGACGAGATTCTCCCCCACCTCACCTACCACCAGAAACGACCTTGCACGAAATTCCGCTGCATATGAAGGTCAGAACGTCAGGTTCGCGTCGGACCCCCCTGTGCCTAGATCCATATCCGTTTTGTTAACTAAAAGGCACCCAGTATCCAGGCTGCCAGGCGTAGGAACGATCGGGGTTTCAGCTGTTGGCACTTCCTCGGTCAAGACAGGAACCTCGAATAATGCTCCCACGACGGTAGCCTCTGGTAGTAACCACAACCAGGTCCGAGCTCCTGCACAAGTATACATAGATGTCACTATAGTACCATAACAATAGAAATTGACAATTGTCCCAATAAGTCATAGGTCTACCCCAATGGGCCCAATACACATGGACGCCATGGATCCATACCTGGGACCCATGGATGTACCTAACATATGGTATTCATGTGTGGCCCAATGGGTATTCATCAGACCTCATCATTGCCATAATCAATGGTAAAAGGTTGGGCCACATGTGCTCAAAAGGACATGATTATTGCTATAATCAATGGTACCATAGGTACCCAAAGTATAATCTACTGATAGCCAAAAGTTGGGCCCATTTGCCCGTGCACTTGTTGAAAGATCCGGATACATTCCTCCGGAAAGCTATTACGGAGACCTTGTAGAAGACACGGCCGCAAGTATTAATCAACGGAAAGCGGGGACGCAACTATGGCACAACGTGATCCATCTCCCAATACTTTGTAGAAGATGCGGGTGCGAGTATTCATAAATGTAAGTCACAAACTACCGACCCGCATCCCTTCCATCCAACAGATCCAAGCTTTTGTGATCTCCGAATACATTGTAGAAGACGCGGGGGGAAGTCTCAATCAACATTATACATCTCTGAATACTTTCTAGAAGGAACGGGTGCAAGTATTAATTAACGAAAAGACACGGCCACAAGTATTGAAAAATGTGATGGGTCTCCGGATACTTTGTAGAAGCCGCGGGCGCAAGTATTCATAAATGTGATGGATCTCCGGATACTTCGTAGAAGCCGCGGGCACAAGTATTCATAAATGTATGTAAAAAACTAAGGCCCACCATCCATTCCATCCGACACCTTAAGTACAGCTCCTGAACTCACACCCTTGGATTGAAGTTGAACGGCCTTTTTCTTGAGGCTGATCATCATGTCCAACTGTTCAAGTTGGTCCTCCGCATGAGAGCGGACCTGCAGCAAAAAGTCCCGAGCCCTCACCGCTTCCTCGTATTCCCTATACAATACCTTATACGCCATTCTGGCGTATTCCAGAGGGTGAGTCACTGCTGGCAAATCCGGTGCGACCTCATCAAAAAAGGTCCGACGGAGATTCAAGGAGGGCGAGGATAGAGGTACCCGCGTAGGACCATCAGAATCCCTGAGCGTCGCGGAAGTTTTATTGCTTTCGGAGTTTGCAATAGCGACCTTCAGGATGGCTTTTAGAAAGTTGTAAAAGGACGAAATGAGATACGTACATCTGTATCATTTCTCGCCTGCTCCAGTCGCTCGTAGTTTTCCAACATGGAATTGATGCCTAGGTAGATTGGTCAACGAAATCAACGGTCATACGTGAACACCTACCCTTTGTTGCAGCGAACGTCCGGGACATCATGTCCGCGGAAGCATTCCCAGCCAAACGGACTTTTGTTCTCCAGTCAGTTGACTAGTCAATAAACAAAAGGGTTGAACAGTGCGCACCAAGAGGGGACGTAGACAACATTTTATTGCTGAAGACGATTCGGAGGGTGGACAATGGAGTACTTTGTTCAAGACAATTTGGATGGTGGACAATGGAGTAATCGAGATGCGATCCTCCAGATTCGGCCGAAATTCATTGATGTCCGAAAATGGAAATGTTGACATAGAATATTTCCACCCCCACCACCTCTCTATTCTTTCCCATCACCCATCCACTCCGTTATCCACCCACCACGTTAGCGTCGACGGTCATTATGTCCACCCCACTCTCCATCTTCAACATCCCCTCCGATCTCACCAAGAAGCTTCCCACCCGTGAAAAAATCAACGAGATTTACCCGCGGATTCCCTCACTCATCAAATTGGCCCGCACTTGGTACAGGGAATTGTATGAAGGTGCGAACGAGCGGACAAGGGCAGCTCGGGAGGATTCCCTACGAAAGGTTGTGGTGAGTGTATTTCACTATCTAACATTACATGCAACTCAGAGAAAAATGTAGGGTTGGTACCTACGTTGCGCGCAAGTCCTGCAACACGATCCTGACTTTTCAGTAACGCCCGAGATGGAGCAGATTACCAACGAGGTCCTTGTAACGGAGCAGGGGGATTTTAATTGGGAAGTTCTCGAGGAGCCATCGCCCGAGCAGGAGCAAGAGGAGGAAGTTGAGGAGGATGACTTCAGTGATCTATTAGGCGGCTGGGGAGTGAACGCGGATGGGCCAGCGGCCGGAGAGAAAAGCAAACAGAAGGAGGTTGTGGAGGAAGTTCCGAAAAAGCGGAGTAGAGGGCACAAGCATAAGGCGGATGCAGGGGATAATGGAGACATGGAGGCTGAGGTTGTGGAAGTACCAGGGCCGAAGGAGCAGAGGAAGAAGGCGAAGGTGCAGGGAGAGAACAAGGATGTCGAGATGGACGACCCCGATTACGACTTTGGGACAATGGGAGTTACGGCCACCGAACCCACCCCCCGCCATCGCACTCCTTGCAAGCAGTGCGAGATCGCCAACTTGGATTGCATTGTCGCAATAGGTCTCAAAGGCAACGCGTGCGTCAAGTGCCGTTCAAGGAAGATCGGCTGTAGCTTTGTCAACACCCCCGGTGCGTCTGCCAATCGACTTACCTCCAATCCGATGCCCAAGAAGACGACGTCGAAAAAACCCCGTGAACTGACTCCCCCCATCGTCCTCGTCACTGCTCTGCCGAAGCAAAGTGCGAAGCCAGCGGGCAAAGAAATCGAGGCCAAAGATGCGCGCCCTCGTCCTCGCGCCACCAAACCACCCGCGAAGACTGAGGCTGTCACCCAGAGTGGGGGCTCTCGACCACCCCCCGCCAAGGACGATGCCCGCGGTCTCATTCATCCAGAGAAGACAACGGTATATGCGAATTCGCGCTACACGGGACCGAACCAAATCCCTGAGAAGTCCGTAGCGGAGGTAATCGTCCCAGAGTCTGCAAAGGAACCAAAGGTGGCTATTCGGGTGACGCGGGCCTCAAGTCGCCAGACGTCCGAACCTGAGGTTAGCGTCACAAAGGGGAGGGTAAGGGATGGGAGTGTACGACCAGGCCACGATGGTGAAACAGCCAGTAAGTCCTTCTATTTCTCTATGGAAATACAGAGTGACTTAACGTCCCCCAGGGGCTACATTTGCGGAGCTTAGGGAAGACTCCCATACGCCCATCGACCTCCAGGATCCATTCACCCGTCGTCTCGACAGCATCTCGACATCCGTCCGCCAGCAAGGCGTTGATCTGGGCAAAATGTCCAATAAGGTCCGCGAGACGTCCGCCCGAGTCGAGGCCATGTCCGCCATCGCGATCCGGCAGAAGGACCAGGAGATGGAAGAGTTGAAGAAGGAACTCGAGATGCAGAGGTCGATGTTGGAGGACCTTGAGGAGAGTCAAAAGGTCTTGATGGAATCGTTCGCCGCACGCGCCCCGAGTGAGGATCCCGTCTCTTCGCAGGTGCTGGACGAACTCCGTGAAAAGGTTGAAGGAATGGTAACCCAGCAGCAGATGAGGTCCTTGTCCGAGGGCCTGAAAACCCGGGTTCAGAACTTTATCCAGGGGGTGAACGACAACCTTCGACTAAACGACGCGGATGGAATCTCGAGGTTACCGGACGAACTGGATAGCCTGGGTGGGAGGGTCGCTGGGATCGAAGAAGACATTCGAAACGTACGCCGTGGAAAGGAGTTCATTGAGGAAAGATTGGGGAAGCTAGAGGGGCTCTGCCTCAATGTGATGACCAATGAGTTCTTGAGGCACCCGGATGATGGTTTGGACAAGCGGATGAGAGTTGAACGGGCGGTGGGATGGGACAGGGTAGTCGACGACGACGCGGTTCGGAAGGAGGTGCAGAGGGCTAAGGACGTGAAAGGGGGTTTGAGCGAAGTCCACGGGTCCGCGGGTGCTAAAGACCTGACTACCATCTCCCTGGGCGACGTCCATCCACGGCCATCGACTCCTTCCAACGACGCTCTGCACGGCCTAGTCCCCTCCATCGATGACGGACGTTACATTTTCAATGCAGTTGACGGCTCTCCAGTTGACCGGGCCAAGACGTTGGATTAGTTGTACGGTGTCTACAGCCCTCCTATAATTTTTTTTGGACATACACATAGTTATCGCAGCTAGGTTTTCAAATACAATTTTTCTTGAGCAGATGGTTACAATGCATTCCCTCCAGATGCTGGAGGGAATTAAACGTTAATCACCGAGGGTGATTAACGTTCCTGAAAAGGTCCAGGCGGCCGAAACAAAACGGTCCGCGGCCGTGGGGAAACGATCCAGCTTCTCCAGCTGTCTACATAGTTATTGCAAAGATTCCATTCAGATTATATTGTCAAGTACTAACGGACTGCTAAAGCTCCAATGTATTTAGACAAATGAAAGTCAAGTTCCAGTAAGTAAAAGGTCCGACGTTGGGCCGGACTATTTGCGTTTACCCCCGCGCTTTGCCTTCGATCTAGTCAAGGGGATGGACGGACCAGGGGCATTGGTACGGGCGCTGCTCCTGGTTGGCTTGGCAGGGGTTGGTTTCACAGCGGTCCGGGCCCTCTTTGCGGGTGGGCCATCTTTCATCTGGATGTCCTGACCCTCTGGATTGTCCGATGGGTCCAATACACGTTTTGGAACCTCTTCAACGCGTGCATTTTGGATCATTGAATTATTCGGGAGTGAATGATTCAACGCCAGAGTCTCCTTGTCTGCCAGCGTGGGGGTAGCCCCTTCAGGTGTCCTTTCTCCCGGATTGGTGGAACCGCATGCAGTCGTTCTTTCAACCAGCATGAGGTCAGGCATTTTCTCTGCGACCTTGGCAAAGACGGGCTCAATCGTCTTCGGAGAATCGTTCCCACCCGCGGGTGGTGACGGGTCTGCGACGTCCCTGTTCATTGCCACTGAGGGGGGGGTGTATAATGCAGCCCCAGCCAGTACACCATTGGTCTCAGCACTGAACCAACGTTGAAACACGCGGAATTGTGCAATAGCTTGCTCCTCGGACCAATCGACGCAGTCGAGGGGAAGATGAGCCGCAAACCTGTTCCACAAAGCCTTGTCAGCGGTGGCTAAACTGTGGGGTGCGGGGAGGGTCTGGACGGTGGTTGGGCCAATGGCGGGCGCTGGTAGGGTATAGGCCGTGGTTGTGGAGTGTGCTCCATCGGTTGTACATACCACAGCGGTTCCAGCCGCCCGCGGGCCCTTCGTAGTAGTGGTTCCACCCACCCGCGGGCCTTTCATGCCCATCCCACCAGATCCCATGTCACGTCCGGCTGTACGGTCTAAGCTATTCGGAAGAGGGAGGTCATCATCAGAAAAGACCAAGTCATCCATCGCCAGAAGATCGAATTCTTCTCCGGAATCGTCGACCATCTCCGCGGACTTCTTTCCTTTTTTTCCCTTTCTGTTGACTTTACCCTTGCCCTTTTGTCCCTTGACCTTTTTTTTCAATGGATCATCAACTTCCTCGTCACTTCTGAGTTCCCCTTCATTCGATCTACGGACTTGTCGTTTCAAGTTCTCCTTTGCTCTGGATCTACGGGTCGGCTTTTGCGTATTCGTCCGGACGTCTGGAGCCTTTGCCGGGACACGTTCAGTACCCTGGATGACAAGCCGAAAGCGAAACACAGTCTGCCCGGCACGCTGTCGTTGAATCCAAAAGTTTAACAGCGTCTTCACCTTTTGAATGGCGAGGTGCGACGGCTCCGCATCAAGCGTCTGGTAATCCGGAAGGTATTCTTCATCTATGAACGTTGCCTGATCTTTCACAATATCGGCCCACGGGACCCGAGAGGTTCTTCCATCAGTGGCCAATGCTAAAAAGATATGGGCCGTTGTAGGACAGGATGGCAGGTAGTCTGACTCACAATAATGCATTCCTACAAATGATCTTAATAGCTTTTTCAACCATCGGATCATTACCTCCCCCGTGACATCCGAAGGCCATGACTCTGGCTCTGGGAGTATTGGCTCACCATTCTCCCGGGTGTCCAAATCCATTGGTGAGTTACGATGTCCCCCGACAAAAATATCATTCTCCGCGGCCTTGGCATTTCCATCATAGCATTGCTGAAGATATTTTCCCCAGGAGAGGTCAGAAACAGAACCGTCGTCAATAACATCTCGATAGCTCCTGCCCATCCCGAGTTCAGCATTAAAGTCGAATTTGGAAGCGGATAGTGTCCCGTCTTCATCGCGGCAACCCCAGAAAATGTAGACCCTCCCCCCAAGCTGCTTCCAGGCTTTTTCAGCAAAGGTCCGGCAGAACTTCATTGCGGATTTCACAGCCAGCCTGTTTGTAAAAGCATGAGCCGGGTGAGAAGGGTACGGACAAAGGCAGACCTCTGTTTCTCCTCTTCCGGAGGCCCTTGTAAATTCCACTTTTTCGCCGTCTCTTTTAACTCTTCAATCTCATCCTCTGTCAGATTGCTCAAAACCAAATTCAGCCCGGCTTGGAAGCTACCAAACTTAATATCCCCATTTCCAGATAGCGTCCGTTGGGCCTCCTTAATTTCCATCTTCTTCTGCACCGATGCGACGGTCCGGAAGTTCCAGTTCATGCTCCGGATTTTTATTTCTTTAGGCTTTCGAATTCTGGACTTGACTCCGAACCATTGCTGGACGGCCTGTGGTATTCAATTAGCAGTCAAACGGGCCATCCGTTTCGGTCTATGCTTACCTTTCGGAGGTTAGCTGTATCTCCTTCTGCAGATTCCTTCCTCGCCTTGAATTTTTGTAGCACCTTTCCCATAATTGCAACCCGGGCTCCAGCAGACTTCTTTGACCTATATTCCGGAAGATATTTTTCTAGGATCTCCGTCTGCCAGTCTTCCCAGATATGGGCTGGGGGTGCGACGTGTTCCACCGTTTTCGGGGGAGGTATTTCGTCCCCGGAGGGCACAGGGACATCTAGCGAGTTGTTGTTCATTCTTTAGAAGCTCGTGAGATGGAGTTGTAAATGTATTCTTGAATTGTTTTTTTTTTCTTCGCTGAATTCGGCAGAGAAATGTTAGACTTCGGGATGCTAAACAAACAAAGGCCTGATTACCATATTTGACAAGTTTTCTGCCTTTTTTGGCAAGCCCACCAGAGATTGGCGAGCTAAAAATAGAATGCTCACTCTTTTCTGCTAGTCCGCATTATACTACCGTTGCCGGGCATGCTATCAGTGGTGACAAAATCAGAGCCTTCACCTGACCCTATTTAATCTACTTGGGAGAAATGCAGCAAAGGAAGACTTATCCATTGATTGATAAACATGAGGTTCAACATGATGAACATGAGGTTCACCACGAGGCAAAACGTCTCCTTCAAAGTTCCACAACAACACCACGGATTAGAGATGAGTACCCGGAGAACAAAGGTCATAGGCTCTCTGAAACACACCCGTTATACTCAAGGTCCCCGTGGAAATGTCAAAGTGAAGACAGTTTTTCCAACAGACCCAACGTCCTCTCAATGCATTTCCACCCCATCTCAATCCCCCCAAAAAAACTCTGTTTCTTTACCCCAAGTTGACCGGGATGACTGCTCAATGGGAACAAATGAAGAAATTATGTTCATGAACGTGAACAATCAGGAGATAAATGGTTCCAAGGTAGGTACCTTGACTTAGTCATGTCAACAGATTTTTTACAATTGACAGTCATCCAACGATTATTTACGTGAGTGGGGAAATCGTCGCCGGTTGTATCTTGATGAATTACTTGAACGAGAGGCTCCGGCACCCTCTAATATCTGTGCTACGTGCGGGGTAAGGGAGGGAACGTGGAAATGCCAGGATTGTCTGGGAAATACATCCGAATGCACAGATTGCTGCAGAATCTCACATCGTCGACATCCGTTTCACAGGGTGAAAAGCTGGACTGGTTCATATTTCTCATCATCTTGGTTATGGAAAGTGGGTATTGTCGTACACTTGGGACACAACGGCTCGCCTTGTCCGGGGATGAAATGGGATTCTTCGGATAATGAGGGGTTAGACCCAGATATTTATCTGGATCAGGGTGGATGTCCATTGGATTCCGCGGATATGGACCCGGATGACATTGACATTGACATCGATATCGAGGATCTCACGGATGCCGGGGAAAGTCTCCAGGATGACAATGAGATCCCCGATCCACCTGTATCTTATCTGAATGGACGTCGGGTGCTTACATTTGTTCATACAAACGGAATTCATCAGCTACCTACGTCATTCTGCCATTGTGCGGGTGCACCCGCATTGGATATTCAATTGTTACGGATGGGATTCTTTCCCTCTACCTCCGCTCAACCGCAGACAGCTTTTACTTTCAGTGTCCTTGATGACTATCTCCTGGAAAACCTGGAATGCAAAACGTCCGCGACCCATTACTATTCCAAACTCCGGAGAATGACTTCCAAAGCATTTCCAAGGCAGGTTAAGGTATGTAGGAGCCACAATGAGATTTTTGGACTATGGACTCAAAAGGAAATGGCAGGACCGATATCGAGAGCTTATTCGGGCAAGTCGTCAATGGAGAAGTTTAAAAGAATACAAGTGGTTTGGATTCGGACATCAACATCGTCCTCCCGGAACAGGAGAGTTAGCACTTTTCTGTGCAGCATGTCCGCAGCCGGGGGTTAATCTTCCAGAGAACTGGAAAGAGGATGCTGAGCAATGGGCGTATTCTCGGGGCTTTGTTCTGGATGGTAACTTTACCTGTAATCATAAATTGCAGCGACGGCCGGAAACGGATGTTTGGTTAAAGAATGGGGAGGGATACATGGTGGAAAAGCAAAGATACGGACAGCATTTGAGGGTCGCGAAAGAAGTCAAGGAGGTGAGCAATTAGCCATTTATTCCGGATCCTTTCGACCCGGCCGTTCTAGGCACCAACTTGTAATGAGCATCATGCTGTCAATGACAAGGCCCATATTCACAAAGGTTGCGATTCCACGGGTCTGGGAGCTGCTGCGTGTCTGAGGCATGGCTGCTACTGCCCTGGTGGTGTTGTTGACTTTCAAAAAGGCGAAAGGTAGGTACTCCTGTCCTCTGCCGTCTTTTATGTCATTGAGAAAGTTTGCTAGACAGATGAACATGGATTACGCACTTTGTGAGGCAATGAAGAACACCAACATGGAGGAAAGAATGAAGTGCATTGTGGTCTATGATGTGAACTGCCAGTACCATAAGAATTTTTTCAAACGGGTGGAGGACAGCCCGTTTCTCGAAGTTCACCCAGGCCTAATCATCATTCCCGGGATAGGCCTTTTCCACGTCCACGGGCATCAATTGATTTGTCTGGCTAGGTTTTCACCTACTTTTATTGAGGGGGCGGGTCAGGCTGATGGTGAAATTCTGGAGACCCTTTGGTCGACCCTTAATCACATTGGTCGAATCTCCCGAACAATGACTCTCGCCCATCGGACCGAGGTCTTGGACTCCCACATGGGAGATAGCAACTGGAAGAAACTCGTGAACATGGGTCCGCCTTAAATATGTCTTCCAAAAGCGATGCTGATTGGTGTTAGTTTCTTCGCTATGCCACCGCTGGAAGAAGATTCAATCCGGACTCGCGGCCGCGGAAGCGGAGTTATTGAAACTTTCGGACACTGCGAGCCCCGAACAACTTAAAGATTGGGATGGACTTGCTGAGGAAGCACAGAGACGCCGGGTGGCTGATGCCTCAGCAATGGATGTGTATGAAGCAGAAGCTCCGAAGGGTTTGTCTTCCTCTGTTACAACCTAATCTGTCTTGTATTAAAGGCCAGCATCAGTGCCTACGCAGAAGGACGTTCAAGCAGCGCTCATGGGACAGGAATCCCCAGTGAACGCTTCCATGGGAGTAACATTGTGGGTTAGCACTGGGATCAAGATACAGGAAGCTCAGTAAGTTAATTGTCCCTCATCAGGGACTTTAAGTTTATATTAGTAGATTGGCGTTAAGTCGGTTTATCCGGATGATGGGCAGGAAGCCAACACCCGAGGACAAGCTCGACCTGGCGAAGCGACGTCAGATGTTTCTCCGAAGAATTGATGCATTCGAGCGGGAAGCATACGAACTGTTTCCCGGAGTAGACTTCGTGAGTCAGACCATGGACATACCACCCGTGGAAGACGGATATGAACATGACGATGATTTGGAGATGCTGCTGGCCAATCCCCCTTCATCTGACAGGCAAATGGCTGAAAGCATGGAGGTCATACTCCCCTCGTCTTTTCCTGACCTTCTGGAGCAAATGGCGATTGCCCGTCAGCGGGAGATTCTTCTCCGGATTGCACAAGCCAATGATACACTGGCAGCCATCCGTTTGGAAATCGGACACAAATCATTCATCTATCGCAAAGAAATTAACAATCAGGAAAGTAAAAAGGGAAAGACCCGTTCCTATGACAAGGTAAATACTGCGGATAGAAACTTGGCACACCATCTCCGGGTCTATGCACACGCTCGATGGGCTTTGGCCCGCTTGGGTGCGTCGGCTGACATTCTCAACAAATATCGACCTATAGAAAAGAAAGAAACCCATACGCTTCCCAATATTTCTCAGCCAAATGGTCGGGGCTTTAGAAACCAGAACATTCCCTGGTTCTGGGGCATGAATATTCATGGAGATTCATTCGAAAGCTTTCACATGGAAGAATGTAGGAACTTTAGCCAGTCTTTGGATCTACGACTAACAGTAATTCCAGTGTATCGAGTGAATTATATCCGGGCGAAGGCAAGGCGGGACAGGTGGCTGGAGGAATTCAAGCTCGTTCCGCGGGAAATGCGCTGGACGATGTTGTACTTCCAGCGTCGGGCTGAAACGTGGGATGGCCTTGGATATGAAACGACTCCAGGGAAGCAGTGTTATGCTAGGAGACAAGCGGGCATGTGGCGGGCGTTCCAGATCCAGGCGCTTGCTGACTTCCAACGTTCCGGGGCCATTTGATTACGGGTTCTCCTTGCATGGCTACGGCCGCGGGCGTAAACGTGGGAGCGTATCATGTCCGTTCGGGTTGTTTGCTACTGTATTTCCACAGGGCTGATCTAAGAATTGATTGTATCTATCAGCAAAATATTTCTTGTCCTCCAAATATGTTGTTCACTGATGAGCAGTTGGACAACGAAGAGCGTACGGTGCCTATGCAACAACTTCTTTATATGATGAGCTCAAGGTTTCGGGCCGCAAACAGAGCTTTGAGGGATGTAAAAACCGTGGACCAGGAAGAAGCATGGGTGAAAATGTTTCAACAAGAAGTGGTAAAGTGACCCTGTTTTTGTCCCTCATTTCCCCGTTAACGTTCTCAATTCAGGACGCAATTACATATTTACTCGGATCGCATCGTGCCCGAGGGTATCACTACGACATTCCCACGTATCTTGCAGAATCCATCTCCGCGAGGGGCCCAGTTCATATGGACTTTGAATGCCCAGACACCAACCCTGATCGAATCGTGGACTGCTATTTGAGTGACTGGTGGAACGCAAAGGATATGGCGTCCATTGTGGATACATTTCCGAAATGGAGTGATGTGCAGGAGGATGCACTTCTCATACATTCAAAGTTTGTAAGTTGACCGTTTTGCTGAAACCAGGCTGTCTATTGTTGACATTTCCGTTTAGCTGGAGCAAATCTATGAACACCGAGGGGAGGTTCCGATCTCCGTATCCAACTCCGCGGAGATAGAACAATTGGAAGCTCTCCGGGATGGCATCGCCCGCGGAGCGGCGACCTTGGATGTAGAAATCAACCGGCTCTCTGACAACATCAAGGAGCTGGACGAAAGAATGCAGGACGCCTCAGTGGATATTACTGCAATGGAGGCCGAATATCGGACTGAATATCAACGTCGCGTTCTTGATAACATCCGAGAACGTCATGAGAAAGAGGATAAGCTGAAGGAGAATACACAGGTGGCGGAGGATATGGCTCAAGCAATGCTTTCATCTGCCCGACCAAGACGGGCACTTCCACAAAGGCTACAGAGGAGGGGCAGGCCGCCCATTCGAGGTCTCCCAGAATTTTCCCTCTCAGAGGGTGGGGACCCGGATACGTTGCACGGACCCGCCTCGGAGCAAGACATTCCGGCCAATCCATGTCAAGACAATTTGGACGTTATGATGGTTACGGACGATGATTTTTCAAAAGCTGTTCGGGGTCTGTCCATGTAGTATATATGTATATATCTATATCAATGGTTTCCATTCACCCCCTTGTTCCAGATGAATGATTCTTTCCATCTTTTCCGGGTCGTCTAGTTCCAACCAAGCCAGAAACAACTCATCCGACATCCAAGGATGCTGGTCATACCCCAGTTGACGGAGTACCCGTTCTCTCATGAAGAACGCCAAGCAGTATCGTTCCTCGGTTGAAGGCGATACTCCATGCCTAACGGACTTGGACAATACTGAGAGAAGAGTGCCCGGCTTGTATTGAAATCTAATCCCAATGCCTGAAGCTCGGCCCGAAGGTTTGGATCAATCGTCCGGCCAATGGTGGCCAGGAGATCGAACATTCCCATCGGACTTTGTCCATCTCTATGGAATGGTGATTCCCTCTGACTTATGACTGATAGTCCCGTAAATCCGCTGGCCCAATATCGAAGTATTCGACGTAGTCCGTCGACGTCCTGAATGGCATGGACGGGGGAAACGGGCTTTCCATCCGGATCTTTCTTCCCTTGATTGGCAGCCCGGATAAGCGAAGCCCGCATAATACAATACTGCGCAGGATGGAGGACACTCATAACACCCCCCACTATCGCTTGAAAGTCCATAATGTCCCTGATAAATCTCATACCTCCACCAGAGTCGTCCTTCAAGGTGGAAGATGCTTGCAATGGTGTACCATCATACTGGGAGGCCATAAGCGAGGAATAACTATAAAATGTAGAAATATACCTCATGTCCGGCAGATCCCCAAAGTGGTGTAAGAGTTACGCTACCCGCGGGTATCTCTGATTCACCCGGGGTCCGAAAATAACCCGCGTCATTTCGCCATCCGCCTCCGCTTCGAGGAGGGTTAGCTTTCAAGTAGGGCCTAAGATGGGCCAATGCACATATAAGACGGTTCTGATGAATGAAAGGTAAGTTTCACAGCTGAATAACAAGGCGGTGGAGTTCACCTGAACAGTTTCCGATATTGCCTCGGGCAAATACCAAGCCAGCGTAAAGCCGCGGACATCCAGAACTCTCAAGGGCCTTCCTTCCACAACCTCCCGTTCAGAGGGATATGCGGGTGGAAACTTCTTCATTAAGTCGGCCTCCAAAACTTCATTCATTCCTGGAGGAGACATCATCATTCCGTTGGATAAAAATGATACTGACGAATACCTGTAGGTCGTGATCCCAACTCCTTAACGAACTCCTCGATATGCCAGTCCACTTGAATAGGCTTCGCCATCCATGCCTCCGTTATCACCGAGATAGCCTGTTCGCATGCGGTGACAAGGTCCTCGCCTAGCTCCTTTGGTGGGAAGTCGTTCGGACCCTCCTGCAAGATGTTGTAGCGGAGTCTCCCGGACATATAGAGGGCAACATCGTCTGTAAGAGCCTGCAAGGCAGGCATAGCAGTGGTCATGCCGTCCTGCAAATATTATTTTCATCACGGAGGTTTATATACAATATGGCCTCATGTCATCCTCATGTTTAACTAGACCAAATTAAGCCTGAACAGTCCCTATTTCGTCTCTTTAAGAAATTGCTCCCGGACGATTCATCGGACTTCAGACTATATCCTATGCCACCTATTTTGGGTGGCCCATGCCTGTCAAAGCCCCATCTTCAGGAGGTCTAGCCAGTGGCCCGCGGGTGTAACGGATCAACAGGCGGTCCACAGGTGTAACGAAAGTCTTCGCCCGTGGGTGTCATGGAACAGTCCTTGGTCCGTCGCCGCAACGGAGCAACAGCGTCCACGGGGGATGTAACAGAACGACTGTTGGTCCGCGGGGGTAACGGAACAATTGCTGTTCCGCGTTGTGGTCCACGGGTGTAATGGAGCAACACGGGTCAAAGAAAGGAGGGAACGATTTTTCGTCCGCATTTCGGTCTGCGGGTGCACGGGAGCAGCAGGCGGTTCACAGGTCAAAGAAAGGAGGGTGGGCCCGTGGGTGTAACGGAACGATTTTACGTCCTTATTTCGGTCCGCGGGTGCACGGGAGCAGCAGGCGGACCACGGGTCAAAGAAAGGTGGGTGGGCCCACGGGGGTAACGGAACAATTGCTTGTCCGCGTTTTAATCCGCGGGTGCGGTGGAGCAACACGTCCGGAACAACTGCGGGTCCGTGGGGCCGGTCTTAACGGAACAATGCCCCGACCCCGAAAATCCAAAGATTGGGCTAACCTTTGGAACTATAGTGTATTTTGATCCATGGGCCCAAGATACAAGCCATGTCATATGAATTTCGCCGTTGGGCCCAACTTGTCGAAATAACAATTACCTGATGTTGGGCCCAACCTTCAACTGTAGCTTAATAATTGGGCCATTGGGCCCAACCTTGACCATTAACCATTACCCTATGTTGGGCCCAACTATCAACTGTAGCTTAATGCAATCATATATTGACGGTCAAAATTACCCCCATTTAACCCATGTGGCCAATCTATAAACCCTTGGCTTTGACAGTGGCAGCTTCATTGGGCCCAACAATCAAATATACATATTCTTACATCATTGGGCCAATGTACAGTGTCATAACGTCCTTTGTAATTGGGCCCATTGGGGTAGCCCTATGACTTATTGGGACAATTGTCAATTTCTATTGTTATGGTTCCATAGCGTATCTACTGAATGCCCTGGCTCCTGCTGCGTTCAGTTCGCGCATACCCAGCCCTACGTCCTGGACCAGTTATACCTTTCGGAGTAGAAGCAATAGGCATCAGACCAGACTGGGTCAACCGTCCAACAATAACGGAAACCCCGACGCTGGAAACAGTCCTGATTCCCCCTCCGGAGGATCCTCTTCCTCAAACAGCAGTGGTAACGCTGGAAGAGGTGGTAACCCTAATGGTCCTAATGGACCGACTCCACCAGCCTCCTGGTATGTTCCCCCACAGGACAACGGGGGAAACGGCGGTAATGGAGGAGGAGGAGGAGGGGGAGGAGGGGGAGGCGGTAGCGGGAACGGTGGAAACCTCGGCTCTCAAGACCCCAATATTCCTCCATGGTGGCGAATTCCCGAGGAATGGCAATTAAACCGCAAGCTCAATAGCACGGTGTTGCCTGAATGGAACGGAGCAGGCGAGACAGCTATCAGCTATCTAAGCAATATGGGATTTCTTGCAGGATTAAGTCCCAAGATGAAGGAAGGGATCGCCCAATTAGCCCCTTTCAAATGGACCTCCTATGCTCTAAGTTGGTGGGAGACCTTACCAGAGCCAGATCGCAACTACTTCTCAGCGAACTGGGACAACATGATGGTTGGGATTCAAGCTCACTTTCTGGATGAAGAATGGGTTCGAGACAGAACCTTCGAATTCGATGAAATGACCTTCCGTAATAAGGGTCACGAGCAAGAAAGTCCATTAGAATATGTCCAACGCCGCATCCGCTATCACCATTTCCTACATCCCGACGAAGTCGATGGACCTACAGCAGTTGCGCGCATACTTCGTCGTCAACCTGTAGAATGGTCTCACTATCTTAGTGAGATCATTTGTCCTATGATATTGTCGGTTCAGTCCGTAGCTAAATGAATGAAGAACGGACTCATAACGTCTTGGCAGCAGGCCGAACGCAATAAACGACCTGCGCCGTTCTATAGGAACAGCCGTCCGCGCGCAGCACACGCAGCGGAGACTGAGCCCCTCAATCAGGGGATTCAATTAGAGTCCTACCTATCCGATGAGGAAGGAGAATTGGAACGCGACATCAACTTTGCATCCAATAACAATCGTCGACCACTGCCGCGCTCTGGGGGGCATAAACCTGCGCCGGCCAAACAGGAGTTTCCTCACGGCAAAACGATTAACGGTATAACTTTCGAAAGAGACGACTCCAAAGCGAGCCCACGAGAACCCAATGGGGATTGTTATATCTGTACTAGCCCTAAGCATTTCCACAGGGATTGCCCTCACTATGGTAAATGGAACGCTTTATGAAATGTCCATAAGATTCATATAGTATGGGACGAAGAGGAAGAAGCAGACAGAGAGTACCTAGTCATGTTGGCTGAATCCAACACCACCCTTTCCGCTTATGAGAGTGAACGAATGCTTAAAGTTTACGCGACTGAAATTCACTCGTCTAAAGGGTGTTACAGAAATTCTTTCGCTGCGGAAAAGCGCGTTGAAATCGCTGCTGAACCGCGCGATAGGGAAATTAACGATGAGCGAAGGACGGACGCGAAGTTCCACAAGGTGTACCCTGCCCATCGTAATTCACACAAAACTAAGGACTACAATAAAGGGAAGAATAAAGACAACGAAATCGTCCAAGGAACAGTTAAACCGGCTCCCGTTAAGTCAAAAAAGCCTGTACGTATATATGAACCTGGTCGAGTATTCCCGGCGGTCAAGGGTCGTTCCTTACCCGAAGGGATGGGTTCTCTAGGAACCAGAGCCTTACACACGCCAGCGAAAATTGGAAGCCTGGAATCAGAATCCATCCGCGCTCGATTGGACTCAGGAGCTGATATCACTCTCATCTTGGAGGAATTCTGGAAGTCCATGCCTAATCCTCCCCGTCTGCGCGAAGGTTTAAGAATGAAATTATATCAACTCACGGGAGGTGCCAAGGTCTTAGGGTATATTAAGACTGAGCTATTCGTCCTTGCTCGAGACGAATCGATCGTTAGCTTCGAGTTAGAAGCTTATGTCGTGCGCAACATGAACGTGCCTCTCCTACTGGGGGAAGATTTCCAGACTACCTATGAGCTCGGCCTGACCAGATACGCCTCGGGACATTGTGAAGTGGCAGTAGGACGTTCGGGGCGCGTGATACTCGCTGCCTCCTCGGAGAACGTCAACTTAGGGTTCGAAATTCGAGCTGCCTACACTACCCAATCGTTTGTCCGGAGAAAGGCACCAGTAGCTGTTACTTTCATATATGAATAATGGGAAGTTGTCCAAAAAGCATCTTATATCAGAATGGGTAGTTGCCTGCTGGACAGTTTGCCAAAGGGACAGTTTACCTAAAGGTAGTTTACCAAGAGTCATGATGTGCCATTGGTGTAGGCTGTACATAGGGTGTGCTGATGAGCTCGGGGTTGTGCTCACTGTTGGTGACGACGTCGGGCACTGTTTTCAGGGTCCAGGGCGCATTTCCAAATAAGGAAATATGCGCATTTCCAAATGAAAAATAGCAATAAAATAGGGAAAAAATCAGAAAAAAATGGGGGATGGTGCTCACTGTTAGTGACGACATTGGGGGCTGTTTTCAGGGTCCAGGGCACATTGCCAAATATGGTAATATAGCCAAAAATAGCCAGAAAATAGCCAAAAAATCAGAAAAAAATGGGGAATGGTGCTCACTGTTAGTGACGATGTCAGGCACTGTTTTCAGGGTCCAGGGCACATTGCCAAATATGGTAATATATCCAAAAATAGCCAGAAAATCAGAAAAAAATCGCAGGTGGTGCTCACTGTTAGTGATGACATTGGGGTCATTTGCAGGGTCCAGGGTGCATTGCCAAATATGGTAATGTATCCCAAAATAGCCAAAAAATCAGGAAAAAATGGCAGGGTGGTGTTCACTGTTGGTGATGACATTGGGGTTGTTTTCAGGGTCCAGCGTGCATTTCCAAATATGGTAATATATCCAAAAATAGCCAGAAAATAGCGGAAAAATTGGAAAAACATATGAATGGTGTACAGAACATCAAGCACTGCCTTCAGGGTCCACTTCAGGGTCCATCCCAAAAGGGAAATATGACCTGGTGTGACTAAAAGTGAAGAAAAGCAAGATGAGAATGATTTTACCTATCAGGGTCCATGTAATGGGATGTTGGGATGTTGGTCACATGACCAATTACCAAAAATGGTCAAAAAACGAAAGTTGTAGCCCTATGCTGTAGCTTTCTGAATCTGTTTGAATTATGTTCTGAAGTGCTCCCATTGTGGAGATATGAGGTAAAGGAATTTCAAAAGCGTCACGTTTTTTTTTGTTTTTTGTGTTTTTCTCCATGAAAACAAAACCAAATAACATGATTTCAGTATATTTAGAAAGCTAAAAGAAAGGGCTACAAATATTGTATCGTGGGAAAATTGACCAAAAAAGGAAGGTGCATGCCCTACAGATATAGACTACCAAGTTTACTGATAGACTACAAAAAAGTTGGACTTAGACTACAAAGTTTACTGACACATACAAAAGACTACAAAAGTTTATAGACTACCAAATTTACTGATAGACTATAAAAGTGAGATGCAGACTACAAAAGCTTGGACTTAGACTACAAAGTTTGTAGGGTCCGCTTTTTCATAAGAAAGTCTGTATTGTCTGCTTTTTGAGACTACAAAAGTTTGTAGTGTGCGCTTTTTCATTAGAAAAGTTTGTAGTATCCGCTTTTTGAGACTACAAAAGTTGTAGTGTGCGCTTTTTTATTAGAAAAGTTTGTAGTATCCACTTTTTGAGACTACAAAGTTTGTAGTGTGCGCTTTTTCATCAGAAAAGTTTGTAGTATTCACTGTTTGAGACTACAAAAGTTTGTAGTGTGTGCTTTTTCATCAGAAAAGTTTGTAGTGCCCGCTTTTTGAGACTACAAAAGTTGTAGTGTGCGCTTTTTCATCAGAAAAGTTTGTAGTATCCACTTTTTGAGACTACAAAAGTTTGTAGTGTGCGCTTTTTCATTAGAAAAGTTAGTAGTGTGCGCTTTTTCATCAGAAAAGTTTGTAGTGTCCACTTTTTGAGACTACAAAAGTTTGTAGTGTGCGCTTTTTCATTAGAAAAGTTTGTAGTATCTACTTTTTGAGACTACAAAAGTTTGTAGTGTGTGCTTTTTCATCAGAAAAGTTGTCTGCTTTTTCATTTAAAAAAGTAGGTAATTGACATGTAGTTTATGGTGTCCTTGGACCTATCTATGTTATGGGGATGAGGTTGAAGGATTGCCATCATATTGCCAGTGCTGCAGCATTAGTTTTTGACATCATGCACAAGTTGTCTTGCACATCAGGAAAGGCCATCCTAAGCCTTTCATATTGATACATGCTGTCCTATCTGAAAAGATAATTGGAAGCTCATCCAATTATCTTTTCAGATAGGACAGCATGTATCAATATGAAAGGCTTAGGATGGCCTTTCCTGATGTGCAAGACAACTTGTGCATGATGTCAAAAACTAATGCTGCAGCACTGGCAATATGATGGCAATCCTTCAACCTCATCCCCATAACATAGATAGGTCCAAGGACACCATAAACTACATGTCAATTACCTACTTTTTTAAATGAAAAAGCAGACAACTTTTCTGATGAAAAAGCACACACTACAAACTTTTGTAGTCTCAAAAAGTAGATACTACAAACTTTTCTAATGAAAAAGCGCACACTACAAACTTTTGTAGTCTCAAAAAGTGGACACTACAAACTTTTCTGATGAAAAAGCGCACACTACTAACTTTTCTAATGAAAAAGCGCACACTACAAACTTTTGTAGTCTCAAAAAGTGGATACTACAAACTTTTCTGATGAAAAAGCGCACACTACAACTTTTGTAGTCTCAAAAAGCGGGCACTACAAACTTTTCTGATGAAAAAGCACACACTACAAACTTTTGTAGTCTCAAACAGTGAATACTACAAACTTTTCTGATGAAAAAGCGCACACTACAAACTTTGTAGTCTCAAAAAGTGGATACTACAAACTTTTCTAATAAAAAAGCGCACACTACAACTTTTGTAGTCTCAAAAAGCGGATACTACAAACTTTTCTAATGAAAAAGCGCACACTACAAACTTTTGTAGTCTCAAAAAGCAGACAATACAGACTTTCTTATGAAAAAGCGGACCCTACAAACTTTGTAGTCTAAGTCCAAGCTTTTGTAGTCTGCATCTCACTTTTATAGTCTATCAGTAAATTTGGTAGTCTATAAACTTTTGTAGTCTTTTGTATGTGTCAGTAAACTTTGTAGTCTAAGTCCAACTTTTTTGTAGTCTATCAGTAAACTTGGTAGTCTATATCTGTAGGGCATGCACCTTCCTTTTTTGGTCAATTTTCCCACGATACAATATTTGTAGCCCTTTCTTTTAGCTTTCTAAATATACTGAAATCATGTTATTTGGTTTTGTTTTCATGGAGAAAAACACAAAAAACAAAAAAAAACGTGACGCTTTTGAAATTCCTTTACCTCATATCTCCACAATGGGAGCACTTCAGAACATAATTCAAACAGATTCAGAAAGCTACAGCATAGGGCTACAACTTTCGTTTTTTGACCATTTTTGGTAATTGGTCATGTGACCAACATCCCAACATCCCATTACATGGACCCTGATAGGTAAAATCATTCTCATCTTGCTTTTCTTCACTTTTAGTCACACCAGGTCATATTTCCCTTTTGGGATGGACCCTGAAGTGGACCCTGAAGGCAGTGCTTGATGTTCTGTACACCATTCATATGTTTTTCCAATTTTTCCGCTATTTTCTGGCTATTTTTGGATATATTACCATATTTGGAAATGCACGCTGGACCCTGAAAACAACCCCAATGTCATCACCAACAGTGAACACCACCCTGCCATTTTTTCCTGATTTTTTGGCTATTTTGGGATACATTACCATATTTGGCAATGCACCCTGGACCCTGCAAATGACCCCAATGTCATCACTAACAGTGAGCACCACCTGCGATTTTTTTCTGATTTTCTGGCTATTTTTGGATATATTACCATATTTGGCAATGTGCCCTGGACCCTGAAAACAGTGCCTGACATCGTCACTAACAGTGAGCACCATTCCCCATTTTTTTCTGATTTTTTGGCTATTTTCTGGCTATTTTTGGCTATATTACCATATTTGGCAATGTGCCCTGGACCCTGAAAACAGCCCCCAATGTCGTCACTAACAGTGAGCACCATCCCCCATTTTTTTCTGATTTTTTCCCTATTTTATTGCTATTTTTCATTTGGAAATGCGCATATTTCCTTATTTGGAAATGCGCCCTGGACCCTGAAAACAGTGCCCGACGTCGTCACCAACAGTGAGCACAACCACTGAGCTCACTCACGTCCTCTATAGCCTACGTTGACGACACATCATGACTCTTGGTAAACTGTCCAGCAGGCAACTACCCATTCTGATATAAGATGCTTTTTGGACAACTTCCCATTCTGAATGCTTCAGGTAACAGCACTGGCTGAGAAAGGCCGTAGTTCGCTCCAAACCTAAGATCAGTGCGACTAAACTTATGGAAGTCGTAGCCCTGGATGACACCTTGATACACCCGAATAGTGTCTGTAATGTAGCTGTCCACGCAATGTTTGAAGGTTGCGAAGATTGGATAGTAGAAAAGGTTATAATTGGGACAGACGATCAGAACATCATGGCTGCTCCTACCACTTGGGTTAGCGCCTCCTGTCCCTTCATTCCTATTGCTAACCCCAGTGCCCATCCTCGATATGTGCGAGCGGGGGAAGTCGTAGGTTATCTTCACGACCCCGAGATCATGATAGATAAGCCCAAAAGTGAAGACCATCTAAATAGGATGGTAGCCTCGGCAGAAGCCCTTCGGAAGACGATAATCGGTACTTTGAAAGCACAAGACTTAGCTTCTGCCACGAACTCGACCGCCGATTCTCCAGGACATGATGATCGATTTGAGGAAAATGAGTCTTGGGGGCCAAAGACCACCGCGGTACCCGAAGACCCCGTGAGCGGGGATGTAGATCAATTAGTTAACCTAGGACCAGACATCCCCGAGGAGTACAGAGGTCGCTTAGCCGAGGTATTGCGCAAAAACGCCTCCGCTTTCGGCGTGAACGGACGTCTGGGACACATAGAAGCGCGAGTACAAATCCCGCTGCTACCTAATACACAACCAATTTCAGAACCCATGTATGGGACTTCTCCGGCGAAAAGAGAAGTAATCGATCAGCAGATGAAGACTTGGTTTGAAGCCGAAGTTATAGAACCATCCGTGAGCCTGTGGGGTTTTCCCGCCTTAGTGGTCTATAGGAATGGCAAACCTCGACTAGTTATCGACTACCGTAAACTGAACGCTAGGACTATTCCCGATGAATTCCCTATTCCGCAGCAATCCGAGATCATTCAGGCATTGTCCGGATCCCAAGTTCTTTCGTCATTCGACGCGCTAGCAGGTTTTACCCAACTTGAAATGGCTGAAGACGCCAAGGAGAAGACGGCGTTCTGTTGTCATCTAGGTCTATGGCAGTTTAAGAGAATGCCATTTGGGCTCAGGAACGGGCCCTCGATTTTCCAAAGGGTCATGCAAGGCATACTAGCTCCGTTCCTATGGTTGTTTGCTCTGGTCTACATCGACGATATAGTGGTATATTCGAAGAACTGGACTGAGCATCTCGTTCACCTGGACAAAGTCCTAAGCGCCATTGTGGCAGCTGGGATAACCTTGTCTCCCGCCAAATGCTATGTCGGATACTCATCCATTTTACTACTTGGACAGAAAGTGTCTAGGTTGGGTCTGTCTACGCACAAGGAAAAAGTGCAAGCCATAATGGACCTAGCCCGGCCTACCTCCACCAGCGACCTCCAGAAGTTCCTAGGAATGGTCGTATACTTTTCTACATACATACCCTTCTATTCCATGATTGCAGCACCGCTGTTTGACCTTTTGAAGAAAGGAGTCAAGTGGCAATGGCGCGCGGAACAAGAAGTGGCCTACCAGCAAGCTAAAGAAGCCTTGGCTAATGCACCTGTGCTTGGGCACCCGATCGCAGGTCAAGCTTACAGGTTGTACACTGACGCTTCAGACTTTGCGTTAGGCGCCAGCTTGCAGCAAGTACAAACCATACTAGTCAAGGACCTCAAAGGTACCCCTTGCTACACCAGACTAGAATCCGCGTGGAATGACAACAAGGACGTGCCTAATCTAGTTGCTAAACTTCATAAGGACCAGCATGAAGTGGAACAACGAGATGAGTGGGGGGCGACGCTCGACGAGACGGTCGTTCATGTGGAACGCGTAATTGCCTACTGGAGCAGAACGTTCAAATCAGCCGAGCGCAATTACAGCGCGACCGAGAGAGAAGCACTGGCCGCGAAGGAGGCCCTCGTCAAGTTTCAACCCTTCATCGAAGGGGAGAGCATCACTCTGATCACGGACCACGCCGCCCTTGTATGGGCGCGAGTCTACGAAAACGCCAATAGACGCTTAGCGGCCTGGGGGGCGGTATTCGCTGCATATCCCGGCCTCAGGATAGTTCATAGAGCAGGACGAATACATTCTAATGTTGACCCTCTATCTCGGCTCATACGAATTCCTCCACATGATTCCCCGTTGGATGACGATAATGTTCCCATCGAACAAGATGACGCAAAACGTAACATTGCTCAGAAAGTGGAAGATAGAATCTTCAGAGCTGCCGCTCCTAGAGCCGCTTTCTGTGTTATGTGGTGGGAAGACGTTGTAGATAAAATGTCGGCCACGGTACGCACCAGACGACAGCTCGCTGCTGAACAGAAGCGCGAAGCCTCAGAGCCTATAGAGACCGAAGTCAAGGCAAAGGAACCTGAAACCGTCTCAAGTGAACAAGGGGTCATTCTACTGTTTCCTAAGGCGGGCCCCTGGACATACCCCGCTGGAATTAAACCTTCGGACTCTACCCCGGAAGACGAATGGGCTAGTCGGACGCAACTTCTGATATCCGTCGATCCTAACGTCTGTAAGGAATTTGCGGAAGGATACGAAACGGATAGTTTCTTCGCCCCGCGATATCTGGAAATTCAGCCCAACGAAAAGACAATAGTCTCAGCTAGTCATTTCCAGAAAGGCCAGGACGGATTGTTGTATTTCATAGATGCAGGATGGAAAACTCGACTATGCGTCCCTAAATCTAAAATCAACTACGTATTGCAGTGGATACACGAGTCGCCGTACGAAAGCGCCCACGCTGGCCCTCGCCGCTTCATAGCGCGATTACAAGAGCTTTTCTTTTGGCCCTCTATGAACAAGGACGCAGAAGCGTACGCTATCACCTGCGATGTTTGCCAAAAAATCAAAATAGACCATCGGGCTAAGATGGGCGCGTTAAGACCCACGCATATACCACTCAGACCCTTCGCCACGGTTTCTTTGGATATGATAACGGGCCTACCAACCTCTGGAGAGGAGGGCTTCACCGCCATACTTGTCATAGTGGACAAACTTACTAAGTTTGCCATCATGATTCCTACGCACACCACTCTGACTCAGGAAGGCTTTGCTAAACTATTCGTGGAGAAAGTAGTCAACATATACGGTTTACCAGAGGTCATCATATCGGATCGAGACAGACGTTGGGCCACAGTATTCTGGAAGTCAGTGGTCGCCAACTATGGCAGCGTCATGGCTCTATCTTCAGCTCATCACCTGCAAACGGACGGGCAAACTGAAGTACTCAACGCCATGATAGAACAGATGCTACGCGCTTATGTTTCCTCTGATAAGGAGAAATGGTCGAATTGGTTAAGCATCTTAGCCTATTCTTACAATAGCAGCGTGCATTCCTCCACTAAATACTCCCCCAACTTCCTTCTAATGGGATACAACCCTAGAATCTCTACCAGCGCTATAGTACCTGAAGTGGACCCATCCCGGAGACCCTTCCTGCCCAGCCTATCCGCCAAAGATTTCGTCGAATCTTTGGAGATTCATCGTAACTACACTAAGGATGCTATCGCCTTGGCTCAAGACCGACAAGCGAAGGCGCATGACAAGAAACGTAGGCCTATTCAACCCTTGAAGGTGGGCAATTACGCCCTCGTCAACCCGCATTCCTTGGAATTAGTCGATGTGGAAGGAACCGGCAAGAAGTTAGTACAGAGAATGATTGGGCCCTTCGAAGTCATCGAGAGGATTAACCCTCAAGTCTATCGTCTAAGATTGCCTGATACATACTCGATGCACCCCGTATTCAACATAGACCATCTAAAGAAGTACAATCCTTCGCCAGGCGAATTTGGCGAATGAACCGAATTACCTTCGACTCGTGATCTCAAGGCTTCTGAGGAATACGAAGTAGAAGCAATAATAGGTCATCGATTGACTGGCAAGAAGAAGGGTAATCGAAGAATGTACCTAATTAGATGGAAGGGATACGGGCCTGCCGACGACTCCTGGATCTCGGAATACGACCTCAGGAACTCCCCCCAACTTAGACAAGAATACCTCGAGGCTAATGGACTACCCGCCTAATCGAGCCCCTGACCATCAAAAAAGGATAGAACCTTAACCCTACTTTCCCATTAGATAAATACTACTACTATACAGCTCGGTTGTATTTCCGAACTCATTTTAATGACCGCAGTTCCAACCTTATTTACGATCGACTCCCACCACCATCCAGCCTGCTAGCCTCAAACGTCCCGCTGCTGTCAGAGCGCGAGCGTGGAAGGCACAAATCATAGATGACCGGACGACCTCATCACATTCCTGGTGCCGGAAACCACGACACAAGGCGTTACATACCATCCAGGTTGCCCAGTTTCGCGGGTTACGACCGCATTCCTTTACTACCTTCCCCTCCGACTTACTCCCTACCTCCAACGATCCACCGCAGAATAGTACGAATGGGCGTCAGACTATGGGAATTGTCATCCCCGAACTCTTATCGTCACGCCTTCTGTCCCGGATTAAGACCCGAGAACCTGAATCTCTCTGTTAACTTCTTCGAAGAGTCGAACCGCAGATACGATGGACACATGGGACCCTTCGATCCCACCAGGAACACTCAGCTCTGCCTCCCAGGCAAGGAGTGGAGAGCTCTGATCATGACGCCCGCTGCAGGAGATCCGCGCGATAGTCCCGAGTTCGAGTCCGTCAGTAACTGTTGGAAAAGCGATGGGCCTCCCGCAATAGACATGGGGAGGGTACATAGCAGCTACGTCGACAAGCTGATTAAAGTCAACCAGGAGGCCGACCGTCGCATCGAGGCCCTTCACCGAGACTATCTGAACCTCTACTTCTTCGATGACGAACAAAGGGCTCTGTGGAGCTCGAGTATACGTCCCACCTTCCCTGTTTCTGAACAGATAGACGCTCTCCGACATCTTGATCGATACTCTACAGCCGTAGACCGCGTCACTGAAGTTCAACGGGGCATAAAGGATAAACGCGCCTTTATTGACTACGTAGCGCGTTTACACGCTTCGCGATTCTGGATGCCAGACCCCGGGGTGGAGGTGGACATAGCAGACGATCGTTACTTAGGAGTTTGGTTGAATGGGACCAAAGAACGGACGGCCCGTTGGTACTTAAAAGAGGGAATCCCGTGCTTTGTCGCAAGAGAGATCCCACCCTCTGAGCGCGTGCAATTCGCTGCTCAAGAGTCCATGATCGACTTCGCAGCTGGGACTACCTCCTCATCGATACATTGGAATGTCAACGAGTATGATATTCGTGCCTTGGCCCGGGGAGACCTAACAATAGCCGGAACCACAAGGACCTTCGACCCCGGTTGGATTTGGCCAACCCTTCAGATTGATAAAGGATTAAGCAAACCCCAGGAGACGAAGGGCAAGAATCCCAACAATTATAAGGCTCCCCCACTGGTCTCAGTCATAGTGGACAAGGACAAGGTTCCATGGATTAAACCCCCGCCTGTGAAACGAGCCGAACCATCGCGCCCTGGGGCTCCTGCAATTGAGAAGAAGAAATGGCGCAAATTCGTGGAAAAGCATCATCCTGAAGGAACATTTAGAGAAGTCGGTGCTAAGAACTATCCTGAACACAGGACGCATAGCTGGTATGACAGGGAGAGAAGATGGCACATTTTCTTCCTGCAAGCTCCCAAGCCTCCCCCTGGTTGCGTCTCGAATGTAAGAATCTTTGGCCAACCATGTCCAGAAGGGATCTATCGCGACCTCAACAAAGTTCAATTACGACAACCGATGTGGATCTACGATAGTCAGGACCCTCATCCAACGGATGTAGGGAGAGAAGCTCCGAGACCCAGACCCGAAGAACTTCCTTCCTTGCGAGATCCACCGCCTCCCCCTCCTAGCTACCATAGCGAAAGTGATGACGACCATTACCCTGACTTCGATGACCAGGATTCATCATCGAAGATTATGATAGCTGAAGGATCTGGAAGTACTAAAAGCGCGAAAGTTATGCCCGCTGCTCTAATCGCTGAAACCAGACCCGCTGCCCATGGCGCGACCGGAAATTCAGAACCCAGTACTAACGAGCCGCATCAGCCAGGATCCACTCCTCTCCATACTTCCGCTGAAAAGGAGAAAGAGGATGAGGAAGTGTCATTAGGGGATGAAGATTCTGTCGGGGAAGCAATGGGACCCCAAATCCCTATCAACTTTTTGGTGGACGATCTAGTAGATGTAGCGAGGGGAACTGCTCCAACGCGAAACGAGAACTTTTCAAACGTGAGAGACGCAACCCCGGAGGACCCTCTGGAATTCGCATCGTCATACTTGACTCTTTACGGAATGCTGCTTTCAGAAGATTTTGTGTCAGTACAGACCCTGGTCATTGACATAGCCACGAGGCTTCAATTGCCCATCCGCCGGATATTCAGAACCACCGTGGGGCAAGGCCAGAGCTTTTGGTTTGAAACGGGATCGGTTGGCCAAGCAAGGCAGTTACGAAACTATATGCACCATCGACAGGAAAACGGCGTCGAATTGCTAGTTTCGTTTGCGAACTACGAAAACTACCTCAGAGCGTTAAGACAATCAACGCATACTTGGCCCAATTCCTCCGTGCTTTACCCTGTTGCAAACACCAATTCTCAACCGAACCTGTCATCTTCGTCCAGCTCGGCCCCAACTTCCCTGCCCGTAGCCGGTTCTTCAGTCCGAAGATCGAGCAGCCGAGAGCAGCGATTTCGACGGTATCAACGTAGTTCTCGCTCTCCAGAGCGCTGTCATCTCGAAAGACGACCACCGTCCAAATCTCGCCACCGTTCGCCCGAACGACCCTCATACTCCCAGCGACGTCACCGACGTTCTCCTCCACCGCGTCCCAGGAACCGAGCCCACTATCAACGATCCTTATCCCCTCGACGGCGTCGTCGTCACTCACAATCACCGTCTCCTAGTCAACGCACTCTCTCCGCTGGAAGTTCACTATCAATTGACCAACCTCCGTCGTCTGCTGTCAACGTACACTCCCCCGCCGCGCCGCTGTCCATGAGCGCGCTTCCGGTCCTCCCAAATGTCCCAGCTGCTATTAACTCGTCCCCGGACGTCCCGCTGCCTTTAGGCGCGAATATAGCTTTTATGTGGTCACCATCAGGAAACACCCTCAGCCCCGTCCTGTTGCAAGGCAACGCCACCGTCATTCCTTACCCCTTCCCTCCGTCGGGACCCACACCGAGCGCCTTGCTGCCCTGGCCAGTGGCTGCTGTGCTGCCACCCTTGACTGTGACTTCATCTTCAGCCATGGCAGGTAGCGCATTTGTGAATTCGACGGATACAGAGAGGTCCTTAGCTGCACGCCTATCCAACAGTTCGGCCCCCTCGCCGGCCTCTCCCCGTCCTGAGAACCCCCGCCCTTCCCTGATGTCCAGGATAACGAGTGACTTGGCAGACAGGTTGAGCGACCCCGACGCGCCTAACCCCTTGTCTTCTCGACTGTCGAATCCGCCCTATCTTCCATTGGCGAGCAGACTGAGAGATAATGACTCAATGGAGGTGGATCCTCCCGCACTTATGGACCCCAGGGAGTTCGAGGCAGCGCATCTCGCGGCGATTAGCGACATGATGGCCACAGCTGGCCCTCTCGTTTTGGATCCAGTACAGTACGATTATCCGAATGCAGCACTCAGCGACCAAGAAGAAGGGGAAATCGAGGATCAAATGGAGGATATTGTCGAATACAAGAGGACTAAGCGAGGGAAACGCACAGGTCGACGGATTCAGAATATTCGGAAAAGGGATGACGAACGTCACGGACGCGGATGAGGGCGTCGGTAGACTCTTTGGCACTTAGGAAGATGCTCCAATCTCATGGGGGGGCTTTGTAACGGCGGTTTAGCATCCTAGTACCTTTACATGACATCAGAGCATTGTTTATCTTTGTTAGCTTTTCGTTGTATATAGTTGTGTACCATAGTCTTGGACCTTACTTGATAACCACTATATACATAATGTGGATTGAGTCACCCTCTTCTCTTAAGGCCAGGCAGCCTAACGCCTCCCCTCCAGGATACCAGAGCCCGGCGTCGGGTGACAACGTCCCCCTTCCTGGGTTACTGGAACGCGCTAGCGTGAAGTCGCATCATGCTAGCTCGACTCGATCTCTATCACATGTGCCTCGTATATTCTCCGCTGCCATCAAGAGCGCGCAACTTCGTTGAGAAGCCACAGACGAACACTCGGTTTCACATTTTGACTTTTTCTCAAAAGAAATACCCAAGCTGGGTCAGGCTCTACAACTGCTGCTATATATACAATAATTTTGGCACTGTTGCAATTCTCTGACATGCAAGCCAAAGCACAAAAAGAGCTGGACAAAGTTGTAGGCTGTGATTGCCTTCCAGATTTGTGCAACGAAGCATCACTGCCATACCTTTCCACTGTGATTAAAGAGGCTTTTAAGCAGGAGCTTTTTTTTTTCATGCATTGTGCATCTAATCAAATTTCCTCAGATGGAGGCCAGTAGCTCCTATCAGTGTGTCACTGACCATATGTCCAGATATTTGTTTTTTTTAAATTACTGCAGCTCTGCCACACTCTTTAACACATGAAGATGAGTACAAAGGCTATTGCATTCCCACCCACTCTATTGTTATCAGGAACACATGGTGCATTCTTCTGGTCCCAATGACTGTCAGCCAATTCACTTACTTTGCCAAAGGGCCATCCTTCACAATGAGGTGGACTATCCCAACCCTGAGCTTTTCAGGCCTGAAAGGTTTCTGAAAGAGGGAAAACTTGACAACAATGTGTGTGACCCCATCACGCTCTCCTTTGGATTCAGGTGTCAGTAAGGTGGTTTATTTTCATGCTCTTCCTAAGGGCTGAAACTCTGAAACATCAGAGCATGCCCAGGAATCCACATGGCCCTTTCTACCATCTGGCTCACCACAGCATCAATCCTGTCAGCATTGAAGAGTCCCATTGCGAGTGTGAATGGCCTGGCAAAATGTGTTCAACAGGCACAAGTATCATGAGGATAGTGGGTGTCGAAAGGCGTTTCAACAAGCCAGAGGCTCTTTGTGATCGCTGATAAGGGTAGTCTTTCTGTCAAAGGGATGGTGTCGTTCGTATCATCGAGGAACAGATCGAGAGACTTACCATGCAGATAGAAGCCATCCTTAATTCCACGCACCAAAAGGGCAGGAGGGGCTAGTTGAATCCTCCGTCGGTCACCAACAGGAGTGAAGGTAGTGGCTACAGGGAATGAAAGTTGAATAATGAATGCTGGAAGATCGAAGAACAAGGGAAGTGAATACTTACCCCAGTCGAAAGGACACACGGCATGGCGGCTCTTCAAAAAAAGCACCACCAACGAGGACAACCATCGCTCTGAATTGCCAACCCCAAACCGTTTCCCTTCTGCTATCCCCCATCCAAGCAAGAACAGGGTAAGCGCATACAGCAGGATTCTGCACTGGCCTGTATATGGCTCGGCCATGTGCTCAAAGTTCAACCGTCAAGTGCTTTCTTTCATGGTTTGAGTGGACTTTATGGATCTTGTGCAGCAGCAGCCCAGAGTTGGTCATGGGTAGGAGAAAGGAAAGGGAAGGTCAGAGAGAGGCGTGAGCCCTTGCCTGTCTTGTTAGGATGAAATTGAGGAGGGCATGATGGATGAGAACGGGGTGTACATTGCCCTGTAGGTCTGTATGCTGGTGTCAGTGACGTCTTTTGGGAAAAAAGAGAGGGAGAAACGAAGTACATACTTGTACTTCATCAGAGCCTAGCACACATGCTGTTCCTCCCCTTCCATTGTGACGTTCCCTCGAGATGCACTGTGTCTTCTCAGTTTGATGGATGGACCACAACGAACACGATGATGATAGATGGGGGAAGTTCAGAACCTATGTTGTTTGGTACTTGATACACATAGGCGACACGGCGGCTGGAGATGGATTTGTTTATGAAAGGTCAAAGATCTAGAGTGGCATGCATTGACAATGCAATAACACTTCTGTAAAGGTTGGGCGGCCTGAGATGAATTCCGTTTGGCAAGCTGGGAAAGGAGGGAGTCAAGTAGTCAAGTGACATCGTTATCTACTATGGAACGATTGTTAGTGAATGGGACGACAACTATTTGAGGAAGATTGACCTATGCAATGACTTGAAGCGCATAGCGAGCATTTGAGGACAGAAGCTCTTTACAGTAGATAAGAGGTATGGCTGTCGGTGGGGGGGCGCTAATCTGTGTGGCTTGTTCTATGGAGGGGTTTGACACAAGATCATTCAGCTGAAGAGAAAGTGGAACAGAATGTTGTGAGCAAGGTTGTGAGTTTGTTGTGATATGGGCAATGGGATTTTGATGGGATAATTCAAACTCACACACCCTTCAGTAAGTTATTGCCATTGCGTCACTTATTCATTCATATCCTTCTGCCTTCCTCGACCTCTGGATGACTTATACCTCGCATATATTCGATATTTTGCTAACAACCCCCGTTCGTTACTCAGGTCCTGGTTTCATAACACCAACGAAAGCCCCACTTCGACGTGGCATCTTGCATCCCTTTGTGTATGCACTCACAAGGGAGTATCAGCATAATTCAACCTTTCAACGATCTTGCCTCCATACCAAGCTCCATCAACTCTTCGCCGTGGACCTCTCACATGCATCAGTTTCACCCACCTATTCCACGGTTCGGTCATTCTCCTCTGCCAAAGCTCGCTCAGTGTTCGAAGCTTCTCGGTTACCTCGATTCCGATGCTCTGCATGTCGTGACAGACATGGTATACGACCCAATGGCCCCACTCGCTGCCTGTAATACCAGGCTGCCCCAACGTCACACATACAGTCATTGAAGGCTCCTCGTCGCTTCCCGCATGGACACTGACTTCTATGGAGTGGGGGACGTGGCTATTGCGTCACTATTGTAAGTTTCCGAGATTCTAAAATAACTTGTACTGATTGATTATTCTTTTCTTAGCTTCCTAGAGGAAGACCATGATCACCCTGTCCACCCTCTCCACTTTGAACCACATTCTTTCCATGTAGTTCATCAGGCGTCGTCACAGACTCCTTTGACAACGGCTCAGAGGACAACAACGACCAAGGAAAATGGCAGCACCTATCCCCATCGCATGTCTCATCCATCTCCCATCTTGTGGCCAGCTTCATCTTAACTTGAGGATGAGCACTTTCCTAGGAGGCATTCCACTGTGATCACCTGTGCTAAGCGGCGCAGAGCTGGAAGCTGAAGCGGAGAGGAAACGCGACCATGCCCGTAGAGAGGCAGAAGCTATACTCATGCGGGAGGCTCAGCAGAGGAAACTAGTCGAAGAATGTGTGCTGGCAATGATGAAGAGATGCTCCCACCACCTCCATCCAGACCTCAAACAATGTCTAACCCACCCTCCCCATCTAACTTGTTCGGGTAGCACTACTAGTTGGTGGTCTGCTGCGAAGAGCCTATGTACAAAAGACCCTCTGATGCCAGCTTAGCAAAGTGTATTGGACACAAAGGCGAGGGATAAGGATAACAAGATTGCTAAAGGGAAGGAAAAGGAGAAAGAGAAGGAATGGCCTATAAACGCCCAAGGGAAGCTCGTCCGTCCAGCCTTCGTGGACCTCAACATCCCAACAACACCCATCCAATGTGTCCCTGTACCTTCTTCCTCACCATCTTCGCCTACCCCTTCTCGTCCGAGTCTCTCTCTAATTTGACGCCTTCTCCCATGTGTGCATCTGATACATTGTCTTCCTCCCCTTCTCGCGAGGATCCACCCTTGTATGCCCAGTTCACATCTCAAGGAGCACAAGACGTACCAGTACACTCCTCATAATAGCCAAGTGCTTCGAGAAGCTCTAGAAATGGACTGTGGGGCATGTTAGGGCCCTGAAAGGTCGGATGAATGATGCTGAGAGGTGGTTAGTCAACAAGGAAGCAGAATTGCTAAGACACGCAGGTTCAATGGACAATGTGAAAGATGAGATCCATGACCTCTGTCGTTGAGCTTTGATTGGGTGATCTAGTTTGGGAGCTGGCGAAAATTGCCATGCCCCCAATACTCTTTTCCCGGGATCTAGAATGCAGTCTGCCACTGTATCGGTCGCACCGCAAACCACTTCCTTCATCGTCATGCACTTGCATCCGACTTCTTCCATTGCAGCACACTTGACAGGATCACCATCAGGACCCAGCACACCCATTCACCATCCCAGGCTGTCAATCACCACTGTGAGGGATTCAACGAGTCTGCCTATGACTTCGAAGAAGAGAGAGTCGGGCATGAGGTTACCGTACCCTGCAGGTGATTCTTCTTCTCCACCAGACACATGCTCCCCCAGTAATTCTCATTGTCAATTAGTTCTGCTATGAGGCCTTTGTCTATGGCCATTTCGGGGCTACCCTTCCATTCATCCTCAGGACTGGGTATATTACTGTGTGCTTCATATTTATACGACCTCACTTTCCTCAGTGGCTCCAGTTACGGGTAGGCCGCCGTCCCCGCCTGCTCAACCCAAGTTTGTCCCTGCTTCTGCTTCTGCCAATCGAATGGCCAGCCCAACGCCCGCACCAGCGAAAGGACGAGGAGCACAACAAGGTTTGCCACCCCTGAAATCAGCTGCTGGTCAAAGACAAACGAGTTTAAGCTCCATGCTGAGGAAATGGTACACTGTTGCGCTTGAAGGACCAATAACTGCACCGCCGGATGAAGATGAGTTTTCCTCAAATGCCGCTTCTTTGTTCTATGCCACCACCGCCAATACCAATGCCAATGCCAATGTGAATGTGAATATCACCAATACCCATACGGATCCACCTGCTCCTTTGTTGTATAGGGTAGGCACACCATGGTGCTACTCCCGTGTGATTGGGGGGGTCGTTTTTTGTTTCTCACATGGGGGACGATGACGACGACAAGAAGGAGGAGGAGGAAGGAACAGGTGAATTCAGAGAGGGTGAAGAAACAATTGGCAAGTCTTCTGGTATCAAGCTCAGGAACGCGAATGGGAGCATGTCTTCCTCAAACTCAAACTCAATATTACCTGGTGGACCTGGGGGCGGCGATTACAAGTCCACAGCCACTACCTCACCATTGCCGTCCACTCGTCGAATCAGGGCACAGGGCATGTATGGGGACACTAGCCTCCTCCCTCCACAGACTTCATTACAGACTTCTACCATGGGGACCACCACGCTGCTAAAGCCGAAGTTGAGGTCTCGCTCTTCTGAGTGGCTTTCCTCTGGTACTGGCTCCATTGGGACAGGAGTCGGAATGATAAGTGGTGGTCTTGGAGGAGGGGGAACCAAGTTCATGGACCCTTTGTTGTTGAGGAGGCATCAGCAAAGTCAAGAGGGATTACAGGTGAAGATGCTGATGTCGATGCCAGTGGGGAAGGTTCTGATTGGGCAGTTGGTTGCTTTTTTTGATGGGGAGAAGGGGGGGAGGACATAGGCTGGGTGGGTGGGAGAAGGTTTTTGTTTGTTTGGAAGCATGATGGATGGATGAATGCCTGGGGTAAAGGAAGGGATGGAAGAAGGAGAGATCCTAATGGGTATGGATCTGGAGTGACTGATATGCTATGTACCTCTTGACTTGCTTTACGTATACCCTCCCAATGATATGAGAGTACTGATGCTTGGTTTATATATTACCTCAGTTATTTTTTTACTTCAATGCCTTTTTTGTATATCAGATCTGTGTCTTGATGATGTGTTGTATTACAAGTTGGTGATACACACCATTCAAAAGTCAAGCCAAAAAAAAGAAAAACAAAGATTGGGGCTGTCACTCTTGGAGTTGGTGGTTAAACATACTAGGACCATGCTAGAAAACAAAACAGTATAGTAAAACATTACATTCTTCTGCAAGCTGCATCCAACTATTTCCAATATCGGATTTCAAAATGTAATGGTCCAGGATTTTTGATAACCATATGGGGTTGAATTTTTTTCTAAGGCCTCAATGGCTGGACTAACACTTGAGACAGTGACAAATATGTAGGGCTACATATGTGTAAACATAGGCACTCAAAACTTTGGAATAGCCTGGGATCCTTGTTTTCATGAAATATCTGCTCTCAATTTCTATGTATGGTGATGGAATTGTGAATTCATCTCATTGTGTCAAACAAACTTATAATAATAATAAAAAGCAATCAGTTCCAAAATGAGCATGAACCATATAATTGTCTCATAGATTCTAATTGTTATTTAGAATAATTTTTGAAGTATAACATACTCTAAATAATAATTATCTATGAGAGAATTTTATGGTTCATGCTTATTTTGGTTGTTTTATTATAAGCTTGTTTGACAGAATATGATGAATGTACAAATCCATCACCATACTTAGAAATTGGGAGCAAATATTTCATGAAAACAAGGATTCTAGGCTATTCCAAAATTTTGAGTGCCTATGATTACACATATGTAGCATATTACAGTGCTTTGCATAATTCTTTGCAGCATGAATTTTTTGAAATTGTATTTGGTTGTGCTTGAACTGGACCCAAGCTGTCACAACCACCCCATTTGGCCTACCTAGCGCCTGATTTCTTTTATGGAGGCTTCTCCCAAGGCAGGCAGTACTTTACAGTTCCCCACCTATTCCTGCAAGAATTCAGTCATTCCAGTGGAATTCCAGAGGAATCCACAGGAATCTGCACAAATTACACAGGAATCCAGTGGAATTACACTGGAATCCTCTGAACTCATGTAAATTTACCAGTACATGTCCTGATCAGCTAAAGTCATGTGACTTAATAACCAACTTAATGCCCAGAATAAATTTTAAGTCAATAAACCAAATTATAATGTATTTAAAATAACATAAACATATTTTATTATATACTACTATATACAATCTATATTTAAGGAAGGAGAGGTACAAGGAAAGGGGGTAGGGACAAGGGGAGCAGGCTATGGAGAAGGAAAGGGGCAGGGAGCAGGAAAGGGGTAGGAAGGGGTGGAGAGTTATAGAGGGGTGATGGAGAGAGGAGGGAGGGGAAGGGGTGATGGGGAGGGGTGGTGTAGTGTACATGGTTGTAGACACATTGGTGTGAACACATCATTGTGTCATTGTCATTGTCCATAGCATCATTGTGTGGGTGCTGGATGTTGTAGACAGGTTGGCATAGACATGTTGTCATTGGCATAGATGTGTTGGCATGGATACATTGTCCCATTGTCATCTGTCATTGTTGTCAATGTGGACATTCATCCCATTGTCATTGTTGTCTGTGGCATTGTTCTGTGGGCACTGGGTGTTGTTTTGTGGGTGCTGGGTGTTGTTTGTGGGTGCTGGGGTGTTGTTTGTGTCTGCTGTGTTGTTACATGTCCATTGGTCATTGTTTTCTGTCCATTGGGCATTTTTCATGTCCACAGGCATTGTTTTGCATCCATTGGCTGTTGTTTCATGTCCACTGGCAGTGTGTGTGGGTGCTGGGCATTGTTTCATGGGTGGGGTGTCATTTTCATGGGTGTTGGGGTGTTTTTGTGAGTGGGGGGGGTGATTTCATGGGTTCTGGCACTCCTTGTTTCATGACATGGCATCTCCATATTGTTGTTGAAGGGCAGCATGGTCAATGTTGGTAGACATGGTGGCCATGGGTGATAGATGAGTGATGTGGGTGGTGGTGGCTATGGGTGATGGGTGGTGGTGGCTATGGGTGACAGTGATGGCATGGTGTTGGCAGTGGTGGTGGTGGTGGTGGTGGTGGTGGTGGTGGAAGAAGAGAGTGACCATGTTTGGTGAGCATCTTTGCCAAACAAACATTGTTTGTTATGCATTGAAAATAAATAAACTATAATACAATGACAAATAAATGAAATAAACAGATTGGACTATAATCCATTCCTGACCACTCTGGGGAACACCATTCCTGCCCATTCCAGGGAAGACCATTCCAGTGTAAAATCCAGAATGTGAAAACACAGGAATGACAAATTTAGAAGGGCTTACTGCTAAATTTCATTCCACCAGAATCCACAGGAATAACTGGAATCCTGCAGGAATAAGGGGGGGCACTGATAAGACCTCCAGATCATACCCTCTTCTGCACTGGCAACATGCCTGCATCTCCTGACCAAAATCTTGACTGCTCCCCTGCCACTTCTCTTCATGTGCTGAATGCAAGCTGTATGAAGCCAAGTATATTCTTAGCTTAGTTCAGTGTTAGATCTACTGACAAATTCAAACCATTGGGAAGGCCCCTCAGATGACACAAAAGTTTGCATTTGAGGTATTCAACAAGTTTGGATCTAGATAGCCTTTCTGGCTCCAGGCTCCTATCATGTTGAAATCTGCATGTCTTCAGTGGCAATGTGCAAGGGGACCTAGAAGCAAAGGAACATATGTCAGGGAAAAGAGACACACATGGCATTTGAGAGATCTATGGATGTTGTACTAAGCCAGCTGGTAAGTAAACTCATCCTCCCTGATCAGTAATTGACTTTCTTCCAGCAACATCACACATGCCCCCATGCATCTCCTCTTGTTTTTGTGCTTGACATTAGAGACCATCATTTTTGGTAATTGTACATCCAAATACTTGTGAATTGAAAGCATTGACATTGACCTCTGTTATGTGTATTGATGTTGATTATGTTACAATGCCCCATCAACGTCAACAATCAATGTGCCCCTAGCCCTCTACAGAAACTGACTTGGCTGTTTCCTGCTCCACTGGCATATCACTGGTCACCCCTGACCTGACTGCATTCTTCCCCTTCCCAGGCAGGGGTGAATCATACACCTTTTCCTACACACACAGCAAAGTAAGCTCCTATCCCCCACTTTCTTCACATTTACAATCACTTACCTTTTTCTTCTTCTCAACCTTCCTAATTTCAGGATATGCCAACCCTTCCACTCCTCATCAATCCCACTCCTCATTAATCCCACTCATCATGCTTGGTTTCAAATCCCCTGGATCTACCTTCTCCTCCCTAAACTCCTCCTTTAACCCATCAGATAATGTGATGGGCCTCCAAATTTCATGTCCTCATTTAGGAAGGTGTGTTGGTTGCCTAGGCCTGGTTCAAGCTTCCCACTTTCCTGGTGTGACAAATGTGGTTGGGAGATGGGGAGCAACCCCAATGAACACTAACACTCCATTCTCTTCAATGTTTCCTTCCTTGCAAAACCTGGCTCTTTGTTTCTTCTTGGCAACATTGAGAGAACTGAAAAAGTCAATTTTGGAGTTGGGATTGGATGCAGACATTTCGCCACCTGCAAGACTGGGACCATGGTATTCAGGGGATTCAGTAGAAACACTATGGAACCATAACAATAGAAATTGACAATTGTCCCAATAAGTCATAGATCTACCCCAATGTGCAGTACTTTACAGTGCCCCACCCATTCCTGCAGGAATCCACAGGAATCCACAGGATTCCTCAGGATTCCTCAGGAATGGGACAGGATTCCTCAGGAGTCCTCAGGAATCCTCAGGAATCCTCAGGAATCCACAGGAATGGGACCAGAATACAACAGATACAACACCTTCTCTTTGTGCTAGATACATTTACACTAATACACACTTCTTCACACTGACTTAAAGGATATCAACACTTTCTTATAAAATTTATATATTAAAATTCAAATATACATCTAATTTACTATTTTCTAAGTTAAATGAAGGGGCAGGAAGAAAGGGGGGGAGGGGGAGAGGAAGGAAGGAAGGAAGGAAGGGAGGGACAGGGAGTGGTGTGGGGCTGTCATCAGGATAAGGAAGGGATGGAGGGAGGGAGGAAGGGGGGAGGGAGGAAGGGGGGAGGGAGGAAGGGGGGAGGAAGGAAGGGAGGAGGAAGGAAGGGAGGAGGAAGGGGGGAGGAAGGAAGGAAGGAAGTGAGGGACAGGGAGTGGTGTGGGGCTGTGATCAGCATAAGAAAGGGGGAGAAAGGGAGGGAGGAGGGACAGGCAATGGTGTGGGGCAGGCCCTGGGGAGGGAGTGGTGGGAGGGGAGGGGGAGAGAGTGGTGGGGACTGATAAAGGGGGAGGGGGTGGTGCTGGGCCTTGTCGTCCATCGTTGTTGTTGTCGTTTTGTCGTTGTCGCGTTGTCGTTGTCGCGTTGTTGTTGTCGCATGTCGTCGTTTGGACGTGGACGTTGTCATTGTCGTTGTCGTGGTCATTGGTGGGGTGCTGCTCGCCGTTTGTTGATCGTGGTGGTGGTGGGCACTCCTGGGTGGCAGTGGGCGCTGGTCGGCGTTGTTTGAGGGTGCTGGTGGGTGCGTGGTGTGTTGTTCATGGCTGGCTGGTGTGGTGGTCATGGTTGGAGCCATCGTTGGTGCCATGGGGCCTCGTTTGGTTGGTGACGTGGCATCGTGGCATTTGCGTGGTGGGTGCTCGTGGATAGTGGTGGGCGCTGGTCGCCATTGGTTGATGGAGGTGCTCGTGGATGGTGGTCGGCACTCGTGGATGGTGGTCAGTGCTCGTGGATGGTGGTTGGTGCTCATGGATGGTGCTGGCACCACGTTGTTGTTGTTGTTGTTGTCTGTTTCGTTGCCATGTCGCTGGCCGTGGTCGTCACCGTTTGTTGCTGGGGTGGTCGTGGCCGTTGTTGGTCGTGTGGCGTTGTCGTTGTTGTCGCCGTTGTCAATGTGGTTGTGGGTGGAAAGGAAAGGGTATTGCATTTTTTTGGTAACATTGCTGTTGTTTGGTAACAGAAGTAAAATAAACAAACAAAGGACTGGATTCCGTTCCATTCCGTTCCTGTCAGTCCTGCGGAACATTCCGGTCTCAATTCCGGAATGCCCAAATTCCGCCGGAATGGTAAGGCACCGGAATGACAAAAATAGCAGGCCTCCCTGCCAAATTTCATTCCTCCGGAATCCACCAGAATCCGCAGGAATGACCAGATTCCTGCAGGAATTAGGGGGGCACTGATAAGACCTCCCAATGTGCCCAATTACAAAAAACATTATGATACTGTACATTGGCCCAAGATGTAGGGATATGTGTATTTAATTGTTGGGCCCAATGAAGCTGCCATGTCAAGGATAAGGGTTTATAGATTGGCCACATGGCTTAGATGGGGGTAATCTTCACTGTCGATAAATAATTGTATTAAGCTACAGTTGATAGTTGGGCCCAACAACCAAATTCATGACATGGCTTGTATGTTGGGCCCATGAATACATATAGGCTATGGTTCATAGCTTAGCCCAATGACCCATTGGATTTTCAGGTTTTGGGCCTGGTTCTGTTACCTGTGGACCACAGGGCAGATGGATGGACTGGATCAAATGTGAAAAAAATTGCAGCCGAAATAGGTCTGGATGAAATGTAACAACACAGCAGAAATGAGTTCAGATGAAATGCAAAAATGCAGGAGAAATAGGCCCAGATTAAATGCAAAAATAGGTCCAGATGAAATGCAAAAATGTGGCAGAAATAGGTCCAGATGAAATGCAAAAACACAGGGAAAATAGGTCCAGATGAAATGCAAACATGCAGATGAGAGTAGTTCCAATGCATGCACCAATGCCCAAAATTTTGGATGTAATTTTTAACCAGACCATGTAATTTTGACTCAGACCAGACAATTTGCAGAATGCTCTGAAGTCTGAAATTTGCAGGTCATTTCCATCTTGAAGTATGAATCTCTGCAGACTGCACCAATGTCTGAAATTTCAGATATAATTTTTACAGAGACCAGACAACCCCATGGAATACTCCAAGTCCAAAAATTAGAACTTCAAGCATCTGAAAATATGGCTGAAAAAACATCCAGATTTGTATTAGTGCAACAATGTTCAAAATTTCAGATGTGATTTTGACATCAACCAGACAACCCTCTGTGGAATGCTCTAGAGTCCAAAATTTTGTGGGTCATTTCCATCCAGATGTATCAATCCCCATAGAGTGAACCAATGTCCAAAATTTTGGATGCAATTATGGCATGGACCAGACAACCCACAGAATACTTTGATGTCTGAAATTCTAGACTACAAAACTTTGTAGTGTCTGCTTTTTAGACTAAATGATTTTGTAATGACCAGTTGAACTCAGGAAGAACACCCTCAATTCTTAACCGATTTCGATGTTCTTGGGCTCGTTTTGATGGGTAAACCCATGGTGTTGTGGGTACAGGTACTTTACAGGTTGTGTATGGGCCACTTGTCCAATATCTTAGACTCCTTGATCATGAATGAGTATATGGGTTCATGGGTCTATGGTTGAAGAAGTAAGGGTGGACATTTGCCATTGCTGTATCAATGTTAGGCATTGTCACAGGTAACCCCTGGGTATTTTTGGTAAAACCCCATACCCTTACCCATGGAAACCCATACCCACAACCACAGGTATGGTTTTCACAGGTAAGGGTATGGGTTTTAGCAGGTTTGATGGGTTTGGTGGGTCATACATGTTTGGCACTACAAAACTGGAAAATAGCTACTGTACAAGGAACAAGTAGCTATGGATATTAAATGAATAAGGACGATGAGTGATGATTGTTCAATTGTTGTTTGTTATCTGTTGTAGTCCTCACACTCTTTGTTTTGGGAGGCCTGGTTTGCAATACTTTACCATCCCCCACACAATCCACATGGACTCCACTGGCTTCCACTGGATTCCACTGGACTCCACTGGACTTCACTACATACTGGACCATTATAACAATATTCACAAATCTGGACTCCACTGGACTCCCAACACAAAACTGGACTGGACTGGACTGGACTGGACAAACTGGACTCCACTGGACTTTCCCAACACAAAACTGGACTGGACTGCCAGACCTTAAGCTTGAAGACACTTAGATTTCAAAAAAAAAAAAAGAATTGAAGTATATTTAATAACTACATAAATTAATATTACTACATTCTATGTTACAGGGGGGAAGGAGTGGGAGGGGGAGGTGGAGTTCTGGGAGGGGGAGGTGGAGTTCAAGAAGGGAAAGGAAGGGGGGAGAGAGGAAGAAAGGGGAGAGAGGAATGAAAGGGGGAATGGAGGAATGAAGAGGGGGATGGAGGAATGAAGGGGGGGAGAGAGGAATGGAGGGGGGGGAAGGAATGGGGGGGGGAGGAAGGGAGGGGGCAATGAATGCTGAGAAATGGAGGGGGAAGAGGATGGACTGATACAGGGGGAGGGAGTGGTGGTGCCAAGTCCTCATTGCCCTCCACTCGCATCGCTGTTGACACGTCATCATGTCGTGTCATCGTTCTTGCGTGTTGTCGTCCTTGCATGTTGTCGTCCTTGCCGCATCACCATCGTCCTCATTGGCATGCATCGTTGACGTGTTGTGTTGTCGTCATCCATCGCGTGTTGTCATCTGTTGGGTGTCATTGTCCATTGTGTTGTCATCTGTTGCATGTCATCGTCCGTCACATGTTGTCGACTGTGTCGTCGTCATCCATCGTGTGTCGTCATCATCCATCGCGTGTCGTCGTCATCCATCGCGTGTCGTCGTCATCCTCTGTTGTCATATTGTCATCCATTGGGTGTTGTCATCCATTGGGCATTGTTGTTGTCGTGTGTGGCTTGTTGTCCATTGTGGTCGTCATCCGTTGGGGTTGTCTTTGCATCGGTGGTGTACCGTTGGCCCATGACATGGCAGTGTCATGGGCGCTCTTCCTCATCCTTGGCCCGTTGTTCTGTGTTGGCATGAGTGTCGTTGGTGTGGGCATCGTTGGTGTGGGCGTGGACACCGTTGGCATGGGCGGCATCGGCGTTGAAATGGCAGTGAGGGGCGTCGAGAGGGAATGGGTGGTGGTGGTGGAAGGGAAAGTGATGGTCACAGAAGTGTGGCGATGCCACAAACAGGAGACGTGATGATATGACACACCCTCAAGTAAGTCACGTGACCTCACTCGCAGACTGAACAAAATCATAAATCCTTATTGCAGGTATCACTGACCCACACAATATGTAAATTATAACCTTTCCATTCATTGATCAATAAAATTATGAGTCTAACTTGTTTATTGTATAGTCTATTTTCGCTTTTTTAGTAGTATTCATATATAATAATAATCATATACTGGAATGACTGGAATCCACTGGACTCTGACTGGACTCATAGTCCACTGGACTGGGACTGGACTCAGGAAAGTGGCTGGCAGTCCAGTGGGAGTCCACTGGACTGGACTGGACTAAACTCCAGTGGACTGGGCATTCTGCCAGCCAATCTGGCCTGGTAAGAGGGCCACTGGAATCCATATGGATTACGTGGGGGAGGGTAAAGACCTCCCCGGTTTGATAGCACAGGTGTAGATTAAAAATGCTACATGCAATGTAATATACTTGTGTCTACAAAGTTGTCATGTTGTGTCATTGCATAGTTGTTCTCATGTCATCACCTGGTTGTGTTGCATTGCTGCCATGCATTGTGGCCATGGTGTCAATGTGCCATCTGGTTACATGGTCACACTGTCATGTCATGGTCGTTCACCATCACCCACATGGTTGTGGTTATTGTCACCTCTCTTCATCATCCATCATTTGCTATCCCCACCCCCACCACCATCATCCCCTTGCTGCCATTCCCCCTTTCTGCCCTTCTTGCTGTGGAGGGACAATGGCTCCTTTGTCTGGAGCAAAGTGGCCATGAGGTGTATAGAGAAGGTATGGCACCTGTCCCTCATTCAGTGGGATGGGTTGGAACAAACATGGGAGGGGGCTCACCATAGTCTCGTGGTGTGATCAATGACATGGCACCTGTATTCCATGTTGGGGAGGTTAGTGGTGCATGGGGGTTGAGTTTGCTTACCTCAACTCATCATCATCTGTTTCCATTCGTGGCTGCAATTCATGAGCAGTGATGGATGGTGGTGGTTGGTTTTGCCTGGTTGTATTTCATCTTCACTTCCATTTTTGGGCTGTCATGCTGGTGGGAGGTTGTAGGCTGTCATCAGCTTTGGTCAGCAGTGTGGTTGAGGTTGTTGGTATTGTTGGGTGTGGTGTGATGTGGGTGTTGCCATGCTGTTGGTGTTGTTGAGATGTGCAGGTTGGGGGTGGTGGAATGACAATATTGAAAGGTCAACAGAAGGTGGTGGTTGTTGGTGTCAATGGGTTAATTGTAGCAGATATTGAAGCTGTGCAAGTTCCTCTTGATGGGAGCCTGCCCTAATCTTAACCCCCCCCCCTAAAGTGCCTCATATATAAAGCACTTTTGTGTCCCTTTTGCTTTCCTTCTCCAATCACACCCTCCCATCTTGTGATGCAGCTACACATGAGGTCTTTACCTTCCCTGGGTTATTCCATATGGAATGATCCTGGAATGGTCATGGAATGATTAATTCCATATGGACTCCAACACCACCCCATCTGGATTCCATTGGATTCCATGGAGGGAATTAATGACCATTATACCATTAGAATACATATAAATATAGTATTTATAGTGTCTATAAGGTAAACTAAAGGTATCTATATAGCATCGTTGGTCACTTGGTGTCTCAAACATGACAGCTATGGCTGTCACATTGCCATGTCACTTCTTCCTTTCCCCACCACCATCACCATCCATCCCACCATCTCAAGCTATGACCACCTGTGACAATGACATTGACAATGCCAACAACAACAACAACAACAATGCTGATGACAATCATGGATGGGTGGGAACGAAGGCAAGCAGAAGGCCCAGGTAAGCCAGCAGCATGGCAACCAGATGATGGATGACAAATGTCATCATCCATCATTTCATTCCACCTGCAAACAAACCACCCCACCCATTGACCTTGCTGATCCAAACCACAGGTGCCACATTGTGATGTGGCAGATCCACCACCACACCACACCAATGTCAATGACTGCCCATGACCACCCACAAAGATGACATGACTGCCCACAAAGACAACATGAAGATGATGTGACCACACATGAAGACAACATGACCACCCACAGCAACCCAGCCCACAGATGCCAAAATGAGCCCACTGCCCACAAACAAGGACCCAGAGCACCCATGGATGAACACACATGCCCACAGACAAAGGATTCGGCTTGCGGAAATGGAAATGGGCAATGATGAGCCCAGGTGAGCTCCCCCCTCCCCTCATCACTCCACACCACCACCCCCTCCATTATTCCACACACCACTCCCTCTATCACTCCCCTCCATCTGTTGCTTCCCCTCCCTCTGTTGCTTTCTCTCCCATTTCTCCCCCTCTTCATCACTCCCCCTCCTATTACTCCCCATCCATCCATTCCCACCCCTCCTTTCATCACTCCCTCTCCCCTCCATCACTCCCTACACCCTCCCCCCTCCATCACTTCCCCGGTCTTCCTCCTCCCTTAAATGTTGAAAGTAGTAAAAATAAATTGTGTAGTCTATTTAGGGACTGTCATGGATACACCTGGGTATTAACCATACCCGATCCATGGATTTTCCCACCCACAGATCAGATAAGGCACAGTACAGATATATCCGTGGGTAAAACGGCCTGAGTGGCTGAGGACATAGCTTTAGTTATATAAATGGGTGTATCTCATTCATTTCTCATCCATTCTTTACAAAAAAAATTGTGTTATGAAGCGAAAATTCAGAAGAATTCATATTCAAACAAAATTCATTCATATATTATCTAAATTGAGTACATTAAAACTAAAGTTATCCATATATCATAATTTGACATCTTTCCCCTCATATAATGCTGCTGTGACTGAGCCTTGATCACAGAGTGTGTTTTGGGGTGTGTATTAGCATGCCTTGGCCACTCTGAAACTTGATATTCAGGTAGAGGTATTGAAAGAACAATTTTGGTGACATAAAGTGTTACAAAAAGCTATTCAAGAGGAAAAGAAATCATTGTCCATCTTTTTTTCAATCATCTGCATAACTTTATTGAAGCCTGGGTAGATTTAATCCAGGATCCAAGTGCCATTTCTGCTTTGAATGTTTGAGAGTTGATATTGTGCTGGGTGAATTGATCTGACAGCAACCAGTGGAGAATGCTCACTCTGCATCCACAGAAGTAGCTGCAACAAATGTTGAAAATAAAGGAAAATAAGTGTGAATAATGGTGCTTACCTGGGGCTGAGCAGAAATCAGAACCCATTCATGAGAATCTTGGTCAGGACTGTGATGCATTGTGCCAGTACATCATATAACCTCCCATTTCCTTGATTGTTTCCGTTGCTACCCTGGGTTCATCAAGGTAGGTTTGAATGTGGTCCTTGACAAACTGATTTTCTTTTGGTGCATATCATGATCGCTTTGGCTAAAAATTCAATTGAATAACAGGATTTCAAAGATATTTTTATCAATTACCTTGTTTTCCTCCTCTCTCAGCTCATTCTCCTCTTCACCTGCATATACACTGTCCCAGTAATCACATACTATACTCTTTATAGACTTGATTTGTTGGAGGTCACAACCATGGTCTTGAAACCATTTGAGTTTGCGATCAGGACACATCACTGGTGAATATATAAGAAATAAATGTAGAAATTAAGCTGGATTCTTACCAATGGCGACTATATAAATATCACAGGCTCCAGAAAAGGCAGAATACTTATCAACAAGAAGAACTGCAGCATGACAAGCAACCTGAACAACATTGGCAGGGTTGTTCTCCTGATCATCTCTTGCACCAATCAGCCCTTCACGTAAGGTTTCTAGAGTTGGGAGAACATCCACAATGAGTGGTGTTTCTGCAACTGAGAAGATTTTTGTAATGTCACTAAAAAGCTGGTAAAGTGGAATATTTAGATTTCAATCTTGAATACTAAATAAAACATACCAGGAGAACCTCTTGCACATCAGAAGCAATTTCCCATTGTTCCTCTGTTAAACGATATGCTTGTAGTCCATTCAATGATACAGCTGTAAGTTGCTCAATAATGTCGCAGAAATAGAAATGAGCATCCAAGCATTCAAGATCATAATTCCACTGAGTTGGAACCTGTTGGGTGAGTGCCCTTTGCTGGCCATGTAACTCTTCATCTGCAGAAACCAACCTCTCAAACTTCTCTTTCAGAACAGCATTGTCATGAACACAGCGAGCAAGGCCAGCAACCTGCATGAAATTAAAAACTGCATAGGAGGTGGGAATGAAACTCACCTTTGGAAAAATCTGAAGAGCTACTTTTTCTTCTCCTGAGTCAATGATAATCCCTTTGGCTGCCATTTGCTGAATTGCCTTCTCTCTCAATGTCTTTGCCACCTTTTCATTGTGTACCATTTGCCCCTCATCATTCTCTGCTTCATCTTCCTCAACATCTGCCTCTTTAATGACTGCAATCTCCTCCTCATCCTCTGAATCATCAGTACTAGTATCACCGATAAAACATCACCATCGTGCTGCAGCACCTGGAATCAATAAACAGAGTGACTTTGAGGTCTGGGAGTTGTCAGATGAGGACATAATTGGTGAGTCCTTGGCATTTCAACTTTTAAAAAAATTGTAAATTCTTTCGTGTAGCTGCTGCCAAGACAACATGGTGTTCTGATGCATACAACCATTATTCAGTCTCCCTCCAGCGTAATTTTGGATCCAAGAGAGAGCCTCTCTCTCTCTCTTATGTGTTTAGATGCAAGTCACATCCAGATAAGCATCCTGCAGTTGTTCGGCCATGTTCAAAGACTGTGGAAGGTACTAGTAACATGTTGAAAGGGATGAATGCATGTCTTCAGGCACAGGGGATCTCCAAGAAGCAACTGAAGGATGATGCTCCTATACCATACTCTGTAGCAGGTCATCAAGCTCTACTTGCACAGCACTGTGCTACCAGTGCACATCCATTTAACATGGTCTCTGATCCTGACTATCTGAAGGAGGTCCAAATGCTTCGCCCTGGAACTGCAGCTCACAGTCCCAATACGATCAGCTGTGATCTCAATCAAATTTATCTTGACATGTCAATTCATGTCAAGAATTACTTCAAGGTACTGTTTTTTCTTCTTATCCAATAAATTCAAGTTGCTAATGAAAGGACAGTCACTGAACAGTGCTATCCACCTTGTACTTGATGGTTGGACCTCTCCAATTGTCTCATCATATCTTGGGCTTGTTGTGGTTTGGTATCAGAATGGTTCAATTCATCGTGCAATACTGGAATCCATATGGTATGGATAAATAAGTTGGTTAGCATCTTAGTTTAAACTGACTCACTTTTTAGCCTCAAACAAAGGCATGATGGAGAGTATTTAGCCCAGGTTGTTTTTGATTGTTTAGAACAATTTGGTCTTACTGAACTGGTGTGCATTTCTTTGATCTCTATTTATCCAATTTCTGATCTTTGGTCAAGCTGTTTTCACTTTGCATGGATCATGCATCAAATTGTGATTCCTTAGCAAGGGTACTTCCCAAGAAAATACCAACATTCTGGGGAGAAGATGCTTGGCTTCGCTGTCTGGCTCACATTGTAAATTTGATTGCTAAGGTGATGTTATACACTAACTGATCAAAAGTAATGTCACATGATTTTTTTGACAAAGTTGGTGCTATAACACAAGAACCAGACATTTTTAAAAACTAAACTTTGGTGCATGAAACATAGCTAAAGAGGTGTAGATTGTATATACCAAGTCTGGGGATGAACAAGTAAAAACTCAGGATAAGGTAGGGCATTGACTGTGACAACTCCCAAAAATGGGATGTGACAAAGTGGGAAATTCTGAATGACTGCAACCTACTGGAAGCAATTCACAACTTGAGGAAGAGATATTTTGAACACTGGATCTCCCTGCTATTTTTATGAGCTTCATGAAGTCTTTGGGCTAGAAAATTCTATACCTTCCCCTAAAAGGTAAATTTGTGCTTGATGTCAATTTATGTATTTTTCACTCAATATATTTGTTGGAATGAGCTAAAATGACTCCCTATTTATGTTTGTAGTGTACATGATACAAAAGGTAGGTAGAAATGTTAAAATGAATATTGCCATATGTCTGTGGAAGCAAATTTCCAGAGTTTTTCTGGAAGTAAACAAGTGTCTACATCATTGGTCCTTCATTTCTGCAAGAAGAAAAAATGCTACCATCCTTTTGAGTTAATGCATGGAGACTTGGGATGTCTTTTAAACGATGCCTGAAGTATAGCATGATAGCAAATAGATTGTCACTGGGTATAACTTGAAAAGTCCCCAATAAAAGTACATTTTGCATAGAGCAAGAAAGGTGTGGGGGTTTCACATCATTGTCTAATAGGACCTCTGTTTATTTCTCTAGGATGGTGTTAGTAGGCATGGGAAGTGCCTTGTAAAATATTTTCAGCCCCAACTCACCAAGAAAAATGTCCAGGATTGGTCTAGGATGATTTCTCTATGCAAAATGTACTTTTATTGGGGACTTTTCAAGTTATACCCAGTGACAATCTATTTGCTATCATGCTATACTTCAGGCATCGTTTAAAAGACATCCCAAGTCTCCATGCATTAACTCAAAAGGATGGTAGCATTTTTTCTTCTTGCAGAAATGAAGGACCAATGATGTAGACACTTGTTTACTTCCAGAAAAACTCTGGAAATTTGCTTCCACAGACATATGGCAATATTCATTTTAACATTTCTACCTACCTTTTGTATCATGTACACTACAAACATAAATAGGGAGTCATTTTAGCTCATTCCAACAAATATATTGAGTGAAAAATACATAAATTGACATCAAGCACAAATTTACCTTTTAGGGGAAGGTATAGAATTTTCTAGCCCAAAGACTTCATGAAGCTCATAAAAATAGCAGGGAGATCCAGTGTTCAAAATATCTCTTCCTCAAGTTGTGAATTGCTTCCAGTAGGTTGCAGTCATTCAGAATTTCCCACTTTGTCACATCCCATTTTTGGGAGTTGTCACAGTCAATGCCCTACCTTATCCTGAGTTTTTACTTGTTCATCCCCAGACTTGGTATATACAATCTACACCTCTTTAGCTATGTTTCATGCACCAAAGTTTAGTTTTTAAAAATGTCTGGTTCTTGTGTTATAGCACCAACTTTGTCAAAAAAAATCATGTAACATTACTTTTGATCAGTTAGTGTATATATTTCTCAATATTTTATTAACTCAGCCTCATTTCATTCACAGATATTTATATCCTTCTTTTTCAAAAACCAAAGCAAAAGAAGAGTGTCAAAGTTACTGCAGGTACAAAGAATGTTGGTGCAGGATTTCGTCAAGCAGGAGAGGTTGAGGATTTTAGTGAAGGAGAGGAAATTGTTCTTGAACAGGGTGGAGGAGCTGAAATATCCTTATCTAAGCTGTTTGTGTCATCATCAGATGGGAAATTGATTTTTTCTGGTGAGGGGCTTGTGTGATGACTGGGAGCAAAGGGCAGGTTACGATTTGGACCCCTTCCACGAGCAGCAGGGACAGGGAGTCATTGTGATGGCATAGCATCATGAGGGCAAAAGGCAAAGGGAGCTGAGGACACAGATAACACACTCTTATCTATTCAGGGCAGGTATGCTCAAAATATCTCAAAGACATCTAAAAATATATAATTTACCCACAGATACCTGTGGATAGTCCAGGTAGTTACCCAAATCCATCAATTGTATCCAAATATGGGTGGATTTCAGGTTTAACCAGGATTAGCCTATCCGTGATGGTCCCTAAGTCTATTCAATACATTTCAATTTTTCCTGCTCAGCTATGACCATGGAGTAAAGAAACCATGATTCCATGATGTGTACTTAGAATTATTCCATAAAGTCATTCCATGTGGATTCCATATGGAGTCCATATAGATTCCACCCTAAAAATGGTATAGGACATATGGAATAAAGTATGGAATCCATCCCCTTGTATATACTTGTTGCTACTTACTTATATGTAGAATAATGTTTGACCAATTTAAAATGATGTGCCATCATAAAAATGCAAAACTATATATAAAAAGCTCCCCTTCTCGATCCAAATTCTTGAAATACTTTACAAATTACTCATGTACCCCTTATGCATAACTTGGCAACAATAAAATAGTACTACAGGTACCCACTAACCCCTGCCACAGGTATGGGCTTGGCAAGAGTAGAGAATATCAAATCTGTACCCTTTCCCAAGTGTACCCCTACCTGTAACCCACATGGGTCTCTAAACCAGTGACAATCACTATGCAGTACTTTACCATCCCCCACATAATCCACATGTACTCCACTGGATTCCACTGGATTCCACTGGACTTCACTACATATTGGCAATATTCACAAAACTGGACTCCACTGGACTCCCAGGACAAAACTGGACTCCACTGGACTGCAAGCTCAAATCTGGACTGGACTGGACTCCAAATCACAAAACTGGACTCCACTGGACTCTCCCAACACAAAACTGGACTCAGACTGGACTGGACTAAGTTAATTCAAAATTCCTTGAACTTAAATTTCAAAACAAAAAATACAATTGAAATATATTAATTAATTAATTAATTAGTTTTACTAGATTCTATGTTACAGGGAGGGGGAGGGAGAAGAGGGAAAAGAAAGGGGAGAGAGAAAGCAAGGGGGGAATGGAGGGGGAGGGAGTGGTGATCAGGTAGGGAAAGGGAGGAGAGAGTGGTGATCAGGAAGGGAAAGGGAGGGGGAGGGAGGAATGGAGGGGGAGGGAGTGGTGATCAGGAAGGGGAGGGAAAGGGAAAGGGAGGGAGAAGAGAGAGGGAGAGGGAAGGGGAAGAGAGGAATGGAGGGGGGAGGGAGCAAGGAAGGGGGGAGAGACTGGAGGGGAGAGGTGGTAATGGGACCTCGTTGCCATTCCACGTTGACGCGCTGTCAGGTGGGGGTGGGCGCTCATGGTTTTTCGTGGATGCATGGTGGATTTCGGGTGTGGTGGGGGTGGGCGCTCGTTGTTTTTCGTGGGTGCTCGTTGTTTTTCATAGGCGCTCATTGTTTTTCACGTGCAGCAGGGGTAGGTTCGTGTGGCCACGTCATCATGTTGTCCTGGCATGTCGCGTTGTTGTCCTGGCATGTCGCATTGTTGTCCTGGCATGTCGCATTGTTGTCCTGGCATGTCGCGTTGTTGTCCTGGTGTGTTGCGTTGTCGTTCTGGCATGGCATGTTGTTGTCCTGGCGCATCGTTGACACGTCATCGTGTTGTGGGTGGTGCTTGCTCACTGTGCTGTTGACCTGGGTTCATCAGCGCCTGTCGTGGTGAAAACGGAGTGATGGGGGGGGGGGGGGTAATACACATACCATTGGCCCATGACGTGGCCACATCATGGGTGTTGTCGGGCATGGGTGCTGACCTCGTTCCGTGTCCCACATTCCTTGGGCATCGTTAGCATGGGCGTCGTTAGCATGGGCGTCATTGGTGTGGGCGGCATGGGCATTGATTGAGAGGGTGGTGAGGGGCGTCGAGAGGGCAGTGAATGGGTGGTGGTGGTGGAAAGGAAAGAGATGGTCACAGAAGTGTGACCATGCCACAAACAGGAGACATGATGATATGGCACACCCTCAAGTAAGTCACGTGACCTCACCCTGCAGACTGAACAAAATCATGAATCCTTATTGCAGCTATCACTGACCCACACTATATGTAAATTATAACCATTCCATTCATTGATCAATAAATTTGTAAGTCTAGCCTTTATTGTATAGTCAATTTTAGTATTCATATATAATAATAATAATATACTGGAGTGACTGGAATCCACTGGACTCCACTGGACTCCACTGGACTCTGACGGGACTGGGACTGGACTCAGGAAAGTGGCTGGCAGTCCAGTGGGAGTCCACTGGACTGGACTCCAGTGGACTGGGCATTCTGCCAGCCAATCTGGCCTGGTAAGAGGGCCACTGGAATCCACTGGACTCCACTGGACTCCACTGGAGTCCATATGGATTACGTGGGGGAGGGTAAAGACCTCATCACTATGTATCATTGGTTTACTATGTATAAATATATCTATATTCATGGAGATATGGTTCAAGGAGTGAGAATGACAAAGTTCAATCTTAAAACCAATCAAAACACCACAATGTCAAATTGTCCACCCTTTTCATTCCTTCAATCATAGTTCCATGAACCTATAAACTAATTCATAGTGAAGGACATTAAAAATTATATGTCAGTGAAGTGGACTACAAACTTTCAAATTTGGGAGACCAGACACTCATGAATAAGTACACATGTTCATGGGGATGTATGGTTGAAGAGGTGACACAGATGGTGACAGCAATGGCAAAATGCCCACCACTAACACTCCTTCAACTATAGCACCCTGAAGCTATGCACTTATTTATAATAAGCCAATGATACAGCAATGGTGAATGTTCACCCTTCTCACTCCTTCAACCATAGACCCATGAATATGAACCCCTGTACTAATTCATGATCAAGGACACTATGAAAACCCATGGCTATTGCACCAGTGGCCCATACTCAACCTGTAAAGTACCCATACCCATAACCCCACAGGTTTACCTATCAAAATGAGCCCAAGAACATTGAGATCAGTCAAGAATTGAATGAGTTTTGCCTGAGTTCAACTGGTCATTACAAAATTTTGTAGTCTAGAATTTTGGACATTGTTGCACTAATACACACTTGAGGCAGGGCCTAATAAATACTCAGCACAAATATACCTCCTTAATTGTGGCCACTTGAAAAATAATGAATTGAATGTGCATCCCAAAAACATTGATTTTCAAAATTAGAAAATGAAGAATGATAAGAACTTCAACCACATTTAATTTGCATATTTAAACAATGTCTTTGAGAAATAGTCTTGGTAGCCATGGCAACACCACTCAGCTGAAGAATATGTTAAAGAATAAAATAATGGAATTGGTCTGTCAATATGGCTGATGTTCTTATTGTTCAAGAGTCTAAAATTTTGTTGATCAATGTTTTTGGCATACACAACAGCTTTATTATTCTAGGAGTGTCAACAAATATGGAGGTACCTTTGCCTAGATCAAACATTGGACCCTGTCTCAGGTGACAAATCCAGATGTTTTTTTGGCCACATTTTCAGGGTAATGACATTCAGCATGTTAGATACAAATCTGGATGTTTTTTGGCTGCATTTTTGGGTACTTGAAGTACTAAATTTCAGACATTGGAGCATTCCATGGGGGTTGTCTGGCCCCTCTCAAAATTACATCTGAAATTTTGAACACTGTTTAGGTGCTTGAAGTTCTAAATTTCAGACATTGGTGGAGGTCTTTATTGTCCCCCACAGATTCCTGAGGATTTCTGAGGATTTTTGTGGATCCCAGGACTCTAATTCAGCTGATGTGCCAGCCAATTTATGAGTCCTGTGGGGGTGTTTTCCTGAGGACTGGAGACAGTCCTGAGGATATCCAGACAGGACTAGTCCCAGGATTGATCCAAATGATAAGTAACATAACTGATGAGCATGTGACTGCTTTCAGGGTCTAGGGAAGCCCTCCAAATATAGAAAAGGGCACTTTTAAGTAAAAAATAGTAATAAAGTATAGATAAAAATAGTCAGTACTGGTGACAATGTCAGGTGCTGTTTTCAGAATCCAGGGCACATCTCCAAATATAGAAGATATGAAAAATCAGAGTAACTGTTGGTGACAATGTTGATGTGCTGTTGTCCAAACATAGAAGATTTGGCTATGCTAAAATAGAAAGCAATAAAATATGGGAATAATCAGAATTGTAGTCTAAGTCTGATTTTTGTAGTTCTACAGTAGATATTCTCACAATGCATATACTCATAATGCATAAATCTCATAATGCATGAAATTTTCAGGGGACCAAGTCGGTATGCAGGGATTTATGCATGGAACATCATATTGAATAATGCATATCATATTTTGGCATTATGCATTACCAGATCTACAGATTTACTGGGTATTTACCTGTTCACCTCATTGTACCTGAGTTTTTCAGGACCAAAGTCTACCCTGATATACCCTGTGCGCCATGAATACACTGCTCGAGAGTAGCATCCAATTTTGCCAACACTTTCTATCATTCTATGCCAGCTGCTGAGGAGAAGAAGCAGAAACTTTGAGACAGGCACAAGCCCTATGCACCTTGCAGAGGGAATGGAGTTGTGTGAGTGTTTGGTGTGTCATCCACTCTGGCTCATAGCATGTCAATGTTGAATGCTGCAGCATGATCATGATCGAGTCTTACATAACACCTTACTATACATACTGTACAGGGGCATATTACTCTCCTCAGTCGTTCTATCACTTGGCTGAGGTGAGTATTGTGTCCCGCCATCGTTATATCATTAGTACTCACCCCCATACCTCACACAGGGTATTCTAGGTACAGTACTAATGTTAGTCGTTCTATCACTTGGCTGAGGGTATTCTAGTCTATTTCCAACAGGTTATGGGCCTATTTGGTTTCTAGATATCCCACCTTTTTTATGACCAATCTTGCTTTTTTGAATCAAAATGACTGTTGACAACCCTAGTTCTAGCGACCCTGGATCTACTCCCAACTCACCTAGACCGCTTTCCTTGTCACCTCTCCCCCTCACACCCATCGCTAGCAATATTTCTCATCCCTCCGTTCCAATCCAGAGCGTGAAGGAATTGAGCTGGGGGGACACTCCTCTTCTAGACAGGAACTTGAATAACTACGCGTCTTGGAGCCGCCATATTGCATGCATATTGCGCCTTTCTTCTGGCCTCAACCTATATCTTGATGGCTCGTTTTCTGCTCCCAACCCGCAACTCGAACCATGCGCCCATCACAACTGGAGAATCAACAATGGTGCGATCCAGGCATTCCTTGTCATGAAATGCACACTGTCTGAACACCCATTCCTTGAGAATTGCAATACCGCCAAGGGCATCTAGTCAGTTCTCAAACGACGCCACATTCACCAAGGTCCTATGTCACAAGTCACTGTTATTCAGGAGGTGCTCTCCATGCGCTACTCATCGTCTGTCCCTTTCTCCAACACCATGCTCATTTTGCGAGACCTCAACTGGCAAATCTGGGATATGGGTGCTCAGACTTCTGAAGGTTTCCTCTGCATACTCATGCTTCTTGCATTATCTTCCAATGATTCCCTCACTGGTGTTCATGATGCCATAGTATCTGGACTGTCTTCCTCGAGCTTCAAATGTGCATATACATCAGCAGATATCATCGCATGTCTCGACTATGAACAAGAGGCTCGTTCTATGTCTACGGCGAAGACTGTTGGTGTTCCTGCTGAAGCTCATGTTGCTCGCAACTCCTCGTCCTCTGATTCAAAACAAATGATATGCTCTAACTGCAAGAAACCATGTCATACTTCTGAATTCTGCATCCAACCTGGTGGTGGTATGGCCAGCAAAATGATCGCTGAAGCTCAACAGGGGCATGATGCCAAACGGGGCAAGAAGTCCAAGGAGAAATCCAAGGAATCTCCAGAGTGGTCCCTACCACTTTATCATAAAACACTGGCACCTGCCAGCACAACGATTTGTTAATTGCCTAGGTTTTTCATGAAATGAGATAACATGGCAGACCTTATGAAATGTATCTCATTTCTTTTAAGGCATTGTTTCATTTCTATTTCATTCATGTTTCATATCTATTTCATTCCTGCTTAGCACTATTTTTCATTCCTACCTCATCTATTTTTCATTTTATTCCTGTTTCATATCCATTTCATTTCTGTTTCATATCCATATCATTTCTGTTTCATATCTATTTCATTCCTGCTTAGCACTATTTTTCATTCCTGCCTGGGCTATTTTTCATTTCATTTCTGTTTCATATCTATTTCATTCCTGCCTAGCACTATTTTTCATTCCTACCTTGTCTATTTTTCATTTCATTCCTGTTTCATATCTCTTTCATTCCTGCCTGGGCTATTTTTCATTTCAATTCTGTTTCATATCCATATCATTTCTATTTCATTCCTGCCTAGCACTATTTTTCATTCTGCCTGGGCTGTTTTTCATTGCTTTCCCAGGGTGATATTTTTGGTATTTCATTGCTGCCTAGGGCTATTTTTTTTCTTTGCCTAGGGTAATAACAGGGTAGGAATTGTCAGGGTCTTTTGCATTGTTGGAGGGTGGTCACATGACCAATTACCAAAAATGGTCAAAATGAAATTTGTAGCCCTACACTATAGCTTCCTGAATCTGTTTGAATTAGATTCTGAAGTGCTTCCATTGTGGAGATATGAGGTAAAGGAATTTCAGAAGTGTCACTTTTTTTTTTTGTTTTTTTTTTGTTTTTTTCACCATGAAAACAAAACCAAACAGCATAATTTCAGTTTATTTAGAAAGCTCAAAGAAAGGGCTACAATTATTGTATTGTGGGAAAAATGACCAAAAAAGGAAGGTGCATGCCCTAGAAAAGGAATTACACTATGAGAGTTAGATATTGTTTAGTGGTGCAAGCACCAGTCCCTGACTCTGTTTGAAATAATGTAATTTATACATTCCACCTGAATAATGTTTTATATTACTATTAGTGGCCTGCTCATCATTGAACCACTAGCGCAGTTCACTCCTCACAGGCCAGCCTTACCAAAAGGTTGTAACAAGTTACAAAGAACAGAACAAGCTGAAATTCATGGTAAGCCATTACAGTCAAGCATTCTCTCTCTGTTCCAAAATCAGGAATTTAACATCATAGGCCATGAGAACTTGGTATGTATGGTAGTTCAAATGTTCACCAGCAAAAGAGAATACAAACGAGTGCTCAAAGTAGGGACTGTCATGGATACACCCGGGTATTAACCGTACCCGATCCACGGATTTTCCCACCCACGGATCAGATAAGGCACAGTACAGATATATCCGTGGGTAAAACGGCCTGAGTGGCTGAGGACATAGCTTTAGTTATATAAATGGGTGTATCTCATTCATTTCTCATCCATTCTTTACAAAAAAAATTGTGTTATGAAGCGAAAATTCAGAAGAATTCATATTCAAACAAAATTCATTCATATATTATCTAAATTGAGTACATTAAAACTAAAGTTATCCATATATCATAATTTGACATCTTTCCCCTCATATAATGCTGCTGTGACTGAGCCTTGATCACAGAGTGTGTTTTGGGGTGTGTATTAGCATGCCTTGGCCACTCTGAAACTTGATATTCAGGTAGAGGTATTGAAAGAACAATTTTGGTGACATAAAGTGTTACAAAAAGCTATTCAAGAGGAAAAGAAATCATTGTCCATCTTTTTTTCAATCATCTGCATAACTTTATTGAAGCCTGGGTAGATTTAATCCAGGATCCAAGTGCCATTTCTGCTTTGAATGTTTGAGAGTTGATATTGTGCTGGGTGAATTGATCTGACAGCAACCAGTGGAGAATGCTCACTCTGCATCCACAGAAGTAGCTGCAACAAATGTTGAAAATAAAGGAAAATAAGTGTGAATAATGGTGCTTACCTGGGGCTGAGCAGAAATCAGAACCCATTCATGAGAATCTTGGTCAGGACTGTGATGCATTGTGCCAGTACATCATATAACCTCCCATTTCCTTGATTGTTTCCGTTGCTACCCTGGGTTCATCAAGGTAGGTTTGAATGTGGTCCTTGACAAACTGATTTTCTTTTGGTGCATATCATGATCGCTTTGGCTAAAAATTCAATTGAATAACAGGATTTCAAAGATATTTTTATCAATTACCTTGTTTTCCTCCTCTCTCAGCTCATTCTCCTCTTCACCTGCATATACACTGTCCCAGTAATCACATACTATACTCTTTATAGACTTGATTTGTTGGAGGTCACAACCATGGTCTTGAAACCATTTGAGTTTGCGATCAGGACACATCACTGGTGAATATATAAGAAATAAATGTAGAAATTAAGCTGGATTCTTACCAATGGCGACTATATAAATATCACAGGCTCCAGAAAAGGCAGAATACTTATCAACAAGAAGAACTGCAGCATGACAAGCAACCTGAACAACATTGGCAGGGTTGTTCTCCTGATCATCTCTTGCACCAATCAGCCCTTCACGTAAGGTTTCTAGAGTTGGGAGAACATCCACAATGAGTGGTGTTTCTGCAACTGAGAAGATTTTTGTAATGTCACTAAAAAGCTGGTAAAGTGGAATATTTAGATTTCAATCTTGAATACTAAATAAAACATACCAGGAGAACCTCTTGCACATCAGAAGCAATTTCCCATTGTTCCTCTGTTAAACGATATGCTTGTAGTCCATTCAATGATACAGCTGTAAGTTGCTCAATAATGTCGCAGAAATAGAAATGAGCATCCAAGCATTCAAGATCATAATTCCACTGAGTTGGAACCTGTTGGGTGAGTGCCCTTTGCTGGCCATGTAACTCTTCATCTGCAGAAACCAACCTCTCAAACTTCTCTTTCAGAACAGCATTGTCATGAACACAGCGAGCAAGGCCAGCAACCTGCATGAAATTAAAAACTGCATAGGAGGTGGGAATGAAACTCACCTTTGGAAAAATCTGAAGAGCTACTTTTTCTTCTCCTGAGTCAATGATAATCCCTTTGGCTGCCATTTGCTGAATTGCCTTCTCTCTCAATGTCTTTGCCACCTTTTCATTGTGTACCATTTGCCCCTCATCATTCTCTGCTTCATCTTCCTCAACATCTGCCTCTTCAATGACTGCAATCTCCTCCTCATCCTCTGAATCATCACCCTGTTCAAGAACAATTTCCTCTCCTTCACTAAAATCCTCAACCTCTCCCACTCGACGAAATCCTGCACCCACATTCTTTGTACCTGCAGTAACTTTGACACTCTTCTTTCACTTTGGCTTTTTGAAAAAGAAGGATATAAATATCTGTGAATGAAATGAGGCTGAGTTAATAAAATATTGAGAAATATATATAGCATCACCTTAGCAATCAAATTTACAATATGAGCCAGACAGCGAAGCCAAGCATCTTCTCCCCAGAATGTTGGTATTTTTTTAGGAAGTACCCTTGCTAAGGAATCACAGTTTGATGCATTATCCATGCAAAGTGAAAACAGCTTGACCAAAGATCAGAAATTGGATAAATAGAGATCAAAGAAATGCACACCAGTTCAGTAAGACCAAAACGTTCCAAACAATCAAAAACAACCTGGGCTAAATACTCTCCATCATGCCTTTGTTTGAGGCTAAAAAGTGAGTCAGTTTAAACTAAGATGCTAACCAACTTATTTATTCATACCGTATAAATTCCAGTATTGCACGATGAATTGAACCATTCTGATACCAAACCACAACAAGCCCAAGATATGATGAGACAATTGGAGAGGTCCAACCATCAAGTACAAGGTGGATAGCACTGTTCAGTGACTGTCCTTTCATTAGCAACTTGAATTTATTGGATAAGAAGAAAAAACAGTACCTTGAAGTAATTCTTGACATGAATTGACATGTCAAGATAAATTTGATTGAGATCACAGCTGATCGTATTGGGACTGTGAGCTGCAGTTCCAGGGCGAAGCATTTGGACCTCCTTCAGATAGTCAGGATCAGAGACCATGTTAAATGGATGTGCACTGGTAGCACAGTGCTGTGCAAGTAGAGCTTGATGACCTGCTACAGAGTATGGTATAGGAGCATCATCCTTCAGTTGCTTCTTGGAGATCCCCTGTGCCTGAAGACATGCATTCATCCCTTTCAACATGTTACTAGTACCTTCCACAGTCTTTGAACATGGCCGAACAACTGCAGGATGCTTATCTGGATGTGACTTGCATCTAAACACATAAGAGAGAGAGAGAGGCTCTCTCTTGGATCCAAAATTACGCTGGAGGGAGACTGAATAATGGTTGTATGCATCAGAACACCATGTTGTCTTGGCAGCAGCTACACGAAAGAATTTACAATTTTTTTAAAAGTTGAAATGCCAAGGACTCACCAATTATGTCCTCATCTGACAACTCCCAGACCTCCAAGTCACTCTGTTTATTGATTCCAGGTGCTGCAGCACGTTGGCGACGTTTTATTGGTGATACTAGTACTGGAGGAGCTGAAATATCCTTGTCTAAACTGTTTGTGTCGTCATCAGATGGGAAATTGAATTTTTCTGGTGAAGGGCTTGTGTGATGGCTGGGAGCAAAGGGCAGGTTATGATTTGGACCCCTTCCGCGAGCAGCAGGGACAGGGAGTTGTTGCGATGGCATAGCGTCGTGGGGGCAAGAGGCAAAGGGAGCTGAGGACACAGATAACACACTCTTATCTATTCAGGGCAGGTACGCTCAAAATATCCCAAAGACATCTAAAAATATATAATTTACCCACGGATACCTGCGGATAGTCTGGGTAGTTACCCGAATCCATCAATTGTATCCAAATATGGGTGGATTTCGGGTTTACCCGGGATTAGCCTATCCATGACAGTCCCTAGCTCAAAGGAAAGAACATAATGGTGTCATCAGCGAAAACAGGAACACTCAGGAATGATCAATGGAACATACCCAAAATTTGTGGGAGCGCCATCACAGGACAGTTGGCAGAGAACATGTTTTATCGTTCTGACAAAATCCTCCTCCATTTCAGAGTCAGGCATAGACTACAAAAAGTCAGACTTAGACCACACAGTTTACTGATATACTACAAAAGACTACAAAAGTCAAACTTAGACTACAAAGTTTACTAATACACTACAAAAGACTACAAAAGTCTATAGACTACCAAGTTTACTGATAGACTACAAAAATGTCAGACTTATACTACAAAGTTTACTGAGATAATACAAAAGACTACAAATGTCAACACCTTGCACTTCAACTACATGATCAGGGTTAGGACCAAAAGGTTATCCAAAGTCAACCTAGCTCTATGGCCATCCATCCCATCTTGGCACATATTTGATAGGAAAATGGCTAGGGAATATACAGATCCACTGCAGGGACCCTATGTATTCCATTTAGTTTGAGGAATTCTATGCAAAAGAGAGTATGAGAGCCATTAGAAGAGTTTGTCCTGTCCACTTTTTCAGACTAGAAAAGTTTGTAGTGTCCACTTTTTTTGACCACTAAAGAATATCAGAAGAGTTTGCAGTGTTGCATTTTCATTTACAGATGTTTGTGGTTGACATGTAGTTTATGGTGTCTTTGGCCCTATGTAGGTTATGGGGATGAGGTTGAAGGATTGCCATCATATTGCCAGTGCTGCAGCATTATCATGCACAAGTTGTCTTTCACATTAGGAAAGTCCATTCTAAGCCTTGATACCTACTGTCCTATCTAAAAACATAATTATAAGTTCATGTGGGGATATGGCTGAAAGATTGACATGACATCACCAGTTCTTGACATCATGACCAAGTTGGCTTTCACACTGTCTGCTTTCACATTCATAGCTACTGGCCTGTCCCAAACATAGTCAACTTTGATACAGCTCTTTGATCCTAATGTAAAAGACAACTTGTGCATAATGTAAAAAACCAATGCTGCAGCAATGGCAATAGGTCAATCCATAATGTCAAGGACATTACAAACTACATGTCAACTACAAACTTTTTAAATGAATGTTAATCCTTCAACCTCATCTCTATAATCTAGACAGAATCAAGGACACCACAAACTAAATGGCAACTTGTAGTTTTAAAAAGCAGACACTAGAAAATTTTCTAATGAAAAAGTGCACACTACAAACTTTTCTAGTCTCAATTTTGACCCTAACCCTAACCTTAGTTTAAGTCCAAGCTTTTGGAGTCTTTTGTAGTATATCAGTAAAATGTGTAGTCTAAGTCTGACTTTTTTACTATGTAGTCTTTTGTAGTGTCTTAGTAAGCTTTGTAGTCCAAGTCTGACATTTTTGTAGTCTATATATCAGTAAACTTGGTAACCTATGGACTTTTGTAGTCTTTTGTAGTGTTTTAGTAACCATTGTAGTCAGAGTTTGACTTTTGTGGTCTTTTATAATTTATTAGCAAACTTTGTAGTCTAAGTCTGACTTTTGTAGTCTTTTATAGTGTATCAACATAGAAAATATACCATCTATAAACCATATAAATAAGGTTTATAATAGCTTAGGTACAACAGATGAGTCTAACTTTTTGTAGTCTATCAGTAAAATTGATTGTCTATATCTAACTCTCATAGTGTAATTCCTTTTCTAGGGCATGCACCTTCCTTTTTTGGTCATTTTTCCCACAATACAATAATTGTAGCCCTTTCTTTGAGCTTTCTAAATAAACTGAAATTATGCTGTTTGGTTTTGTTTTCATGGTGAAAAAAACAAAAAAAAACAAAAAAAAAAAAGTGACACTTCTGAAATTCCTTTACCTCATATCTCCACAATGGAAGCACTTCAGAATCTAATTCAAACAGATTCAGGAAGCTATAGTGTAGGGCTACAAATTTCATTTTGACCATTTTTGGTAATTGGTCATGTGACCACCCTCCAACAATGCAAAAGACCCTGACAATTCCTACCCTGTTATTACCCTAGGCAAAGAAAAAAAATAGCCCTAGGCAGCAATGAAATACCAAAAATATCACCCTGGGAAAGCAATGAAAAACAGCCCAGGCAGAATGAAAAATAGTGCTAGGCAGGAATGAAATAGAAATGATATGGATATGAAACAGAATTGAAATGAAAAATAGCCCAGGCAGGAATGAAAGAGATATGAAACAGGAATGAAATGAAAAATAGACAAGGTAGGAATGAAAAATAGTGCTAGGCAGGAATGAAATAGATATGAAACAGAAATGAAATGGATATGAAACAGAAATGAAATGAAAAATAGCCCAGGCAGGAATGAAAAATAGTGCTAAGCAGGAATGAAATAGATATGAAACAGAAATGATATGAATATGAAACAGAAATGAAATGGATATGAAACAGGAATAAAATGAAAAATAGATGAGGTAGGAATGAAAAATAGTGCTAAGCAGGAATGAAATAGATATGAAACAGAAATGAAATAGATATGAAACATGAATGAAATAGAAATGAAACAATACCTTAAAAAGACTCAGGACTCTCTTCAAACTTCTGTTGACTGGCGCGAGAGGAGGAGAAACCTGGATGAACTGGATCTCGCAGCCCTCACAGCAGCACCATTACCCACTTCGAATTGACTATCTGAAGTAGCATTGGAATCTTCACCTTTCCTGCTTGACAGCGCTTGCACCATGCATATATCCCCTGAACGATCAGACTTCGCAACTTTACACCCTATTGCCAATAGGACCGTGACAGGCATGGGGGGCTCATCCATCAAAGCTCTTGGCATTGGTACTATCAAGGTCATCATTGCAAAAGGCTCATCAATCCTTCTTGAGAATGTTCTCTTCATTCCCACATCCACCATTCGACTTATTTCCATTGCTTGCATCACCGAGTCACTCAAGTGCACAGTAACTTTCGACACATCCACTGTACACCTTCAAAACCAGTCAGGTTCGTTATTCGCCACTGGCACCTGTCTTCCCAACCACAAACTCTATCGACTTGAATGCACCAGACTGTCAACTGAACACGTGTTTCATACTGCCAACCTAGATACCTGGCATTGGTGTTTGGGACATACATCGAACCAATGCATCCTAGATCTCGCTACCAAGCAACTGGCTGAAGGTATGTGTATCGATCTCTCTCAATCACCCCCCAAATGTGACAGTTGCATACGCGGCAAACAGGGTCATACCCCAGTACCAAAAATGCGTCAGGGAGAGAGATCGAGTCGCAGGTTGGGGATCATTTTTGTGGATTTGACAGGACCTAAAGCTGTGAAGTCTGCAAGCGGTAACCTGTATGTTATGAACATTGTCGATGACCACCCTAGCCATCCATGGACTTATTGTCTTAAATTGAAATCCAACGCATTATCCACTCTTCAGATTTGGGCTCGCCATGCTGAGGCTGAGAGTGGAGAGAAAATTGGTATCATTCGCATCAACAGAGGTGAACTCAATTCAGATGCAATGAAGGTTTGGTGTGATACTAATGGGTATATTCTCCAAACTATGGCACCATATACATCTGCCCATAACAGATGCGCTGAACATATGCATCTTATGGTGATGAATTGCATGCACACTATGCACGCTTCAACACCTCAAGTCCCTCCAAACCGTTGGGATGAGTTTGCTATGACTGCAGGTTACCTATCAGCTCATACACCTACTCGAACACTTGGAAAGACACCATATGAAGCCTGGCATGGTAGGAAACCAGACTTATCCCATCTCCGTGAAATAGGATCTCAGCATTTGCCCTTATCCTCAAAAATAATCCCAAAATATATGAACGTTCCTTCGAGTGCATTCTCATCGGTTACTTGCCCAACTTGAAGGCGTATCGACTTTACCATCACGCCACACATCACGTGATTGAATCTTTCCACATCAAATTCATTGAATGAAAAGATGACATCCCTCGCCCCCTCTACCCTGGTCATGTTATTGATCTTCCATCTGCAGATTGCCCTGACAACCCCTCTGTTACAATACCCCCTCCTTCTTCTGTTTCTTCTTCTCCAAATGTATCAACATCTTCCTCTGTAGTTTCTTCTTCTTTTTCTCTTCCTTCTTCTTCTATGCCCAAGCACACCATTATTTCGGATGAGGAGGAGCTCCCTAACAATGCTCAGGGCCAAGTCTGGACTGTATCCGACAATGATGACGAGGTACCAGTCCCTGTACATGATAACCCTGCTAATATTGTTCCTATAGGTGATGCCAATGTCCCTTGCCACTCTGCCAGAGTGCCGGCTCCTACAGCCAAGGCAGCAGAGAACATGGGTATCAAACATTTGCCCTGTGTGGCACAAGCCATTGTCGAGTCCTGTGAAGCTGGTCGTCACCTCAAGGAACAACATGCACAGGCTAAGTTTGAATGGCATCAGCAGGTGCTGGACTTATGAGCCTCACTTACTAACATTGATCCACCTTCTTCCTTACATCCTGCCATTCCCTCTGCTGTCCCCATTGACGCTGTCCCTGACAAATCAATCCCAGAATTAGTACCATTGGATTCCAAAGCAGATTTTGTTGCCTTCTGTGAAGCTTATGCAACCCAACTGGCTTCCCCTTTGATCAACCTTCATAATCCTGACGAACCCACTTTTCACAAGGCCATAAAATCTCCAGATTCTGACAAATGGACTATTGGTATTCAGGATAAGCTCAAAAGCCTCAAAGATATGGGAGTATACAAACTTGTTCCTCGCTCTGACATCCCTACAGGCCAAAAAGTACTCTGCAGCAAATGGGTACTCATTCTCAAGCATGATAAACAAGGTGATCTGGTACGCCACAAGGCATGGTATGTTGTTCTTGACTATGAACAGATTTTTGGGCAAGATTATGTCAACACGACTTCCCCAACTGCTTGCATGGAATCTGTTCAGCTTCTACTCAACATCGTGGCTGCCAAGGACTGGGATCTACAACAGATCGATGTCAAGACTGCCTTTCTTTATGGTCTCTTACCCCCTGACAAAGTGCAATACTTGGAGCAACCCAAAGGCTTCACTGAGCCTGGCAAAGAAGATTGGGTTTGGTGCCTCCAGCGCGGACTCTATGGTATGAAGCAGAGCAGTTGTATCTGGAACAAGACCATGCATAAAGCTATGTTGAACTGGGGATTCAAGCGACTTCATGCTGACCCCTGTGTTTATTACAGAGTTTCTTCCGTTGGGACTGTCCTGTCCACTGTTCATGTCAATGATTTTCTGATTGTTTCTAGTACACCTGAAGCCTCTGTTTCCTTTAAGGAGGAGCTCAAGTCACTTTGGACGATTTCTGATCTCGGCGAAGCATCTTTTTGTGTTGGGATTGCCATCTCCCGAAATCGCTCTGACAGGACCATCTCCATTTCTCAAACTGCCTTAATTGACCATATCGTCCAACAGTTTGGACAAGCTGAGGCTGACCCTATCTCGACACCCATGGAGGCTTCCATTGCAAAGAGCCTTACCTGGCCCTCTCCTACCGATCCTCCACCTTCTCCCAAGGATTCTTATGAATTAAGTCACATTCCTTACCACTCCCTTGTTGGTTCTCTCATGTACCTGGCTGTTGGCACTCGACCCAATATTTCTTTTGCTGTTGCACACCTTTGCCAATTCCTTGATTGCTACCATCGTGCACACTGGAATGCCACTATTCGCATTGTCCAGTACCTTAAGGGTGCTCGACTTCTTGCTTTGACCCTTGGCAGTGATCCTGACTTGGAGCTTGTTGGCTTTTCTGACTCTTCTTATGCTGATTGCCCTGATACTGCCTGTTCCACTATGGGATATTGTTTCTCTGTGGGTGGTGCTATTTTTTCTTGGTCTTCTCGCCATCAGAAAACTGTCACTAATTCATCTTGTGAAGCAGAATACATTGCCCTCAGCGAAGCGAGTCATGAAGCCATTTGGCTACGTCAATTCCTCCATGAAGTACAATTCTTGAAGTCCAACCTTACTGTCGTCTCCTGCGACAACAATGGTGCCAAGTCATTGTCATCCGACCCTACCCACCATTTGCATAGCAAACACATCGACGTCTGCCACCACTTTGTTCGCGAGCATGTTGAAGATGGCTCTGTTGCAGTTTGGCACATCCCTGGCCATGACAACATCACTGACATCTTCACAAAGGCTTTACCCCATCCCGATTTTATGCGCATTCGCCCCTTCCTTGGTCTACATTGATGCTTGTGCAAGGAGGAGCCTTTTCTGGTTGGCATTTCGATTTTAATCTCCTTCACTTAGGTAGATTTCATTTCGACTATGCTAGCTGGTAGCTTTTTCCCACTGGGTTTTGATGCACCGGGTGCTCAGATTCTACTCTTACATTTCTCCCATTTATCATCCTATCCTGTCCCTCATCTATCCCTCATTTTATTTTCTTTCCTTTTCTTTCTTTTTCTTCTTCCTCTGATCTACGCTTTGAGGAGGAGTGTTGAACACTGCAGCATGATCGTGATCAGGTCTTACATAACACCTTACTATAAATACTGTACAGGGGCATATTACTCTCCTCAGTCATTCTATCACTTGGCTGAGGTGAGTATTGTGTCCCGCCATCGTTATATCATTAGTACTCACCCCCATACCTCACACAGGGTATTCTAGGTACAGTACTAATGTTAGTTGTTCTATCACTCAGCTGAGGGTATTCTAGTCTATTTCCAACAGTCAACACTGCTTTTGCAACAACAATTGTAGGCTCATCTTCATGCTGTTCAAGTGAAATCAGCCTGACAAACTACTCTCAACTCTTTTTTCAGTAGTAACCTCTCCCCCATAAATTTTGATAACCTGTAAATACACAGTCTTTCCAGTTCTCATCTCACTACATAAAGGTCATTTCAAAGTGTGACATTTTTTGGCTGAGGTCACAAATAGTCACATTTTGCGACATATTTCATCTTGCATAAATCTCACAATGCATAGAAAAAGCCAGGGACCAGCATTATGCATTGTGATAATATCTACTGTATTGCTAAACTTTGTAATCTAAAGTCCAACTTTTGTAGATTATTGTATTCTATTAGTAAACTTTGTAGTCTGAGTCTGACTTTTGTAGTCCATTACTAAACTTTGTAGTCTGTCAGTGGCAGTGTCCCTTTTAGGGAATGCACCTTCCTTTCTTGGTCATTTTTCCTATGATATAATGTTTTTAGCCCCTTCTTGTAGCTTTCCAAATATACTGAAATGATGTTATTTGGTTTTTTTTTGTGAAGAAAAATGCAGAAAACAAAAACAAAAACAAAACACAACACTTTTGAAAATTCTTTACTTCATATCTCCACAATGGGGGTACTTCAGAATATAATTCAAACACATTCAGGAAGCTACAGTGTAGGGCTATAACTTTCATCTTTGACCATTTTTGGTAATTTGCCATGTGACCAACATCCCCATACATGGACTCTGACAAATAGAATCTTTATCTTGTTTTTCTTCATTGTTTGGTCAAACTATATGAGATTTCCTTTTTGGGATGGACCCTAAAGTACACCCTGAAGAGAGTGCCTGACAGTTTCCTGGATTCCTGAGGACTTGACAAAATTTTTACTCCAACTCAAAATTACCAAAATTACTGTACTATTTTGACCTAGTGTTCATGAGGTGTGATGCATGACCTATGGTGTTCACAGAAACAGGTGTTTACAGGTGTTTGTGATGTGTGACAGCAGCAAAAGTGTTCATGAAAATTCAATTATTTCTAAATATTATAATTGTAATGGTAGCCAATAGTAAAGTATTCAGGATGACTACATTAAGTGCATTATAACTCAGGCAAATGGTTAAATGGTGAGGACCTCCTTGCAACCATTGAAGAGGTTTCCATTGACATTCCTGAGCCAATACTTGGCCAAGGTCATCGTACCAAGTGCACACATAAGGTTTACACTGGCAAGGGCAAATGGGAGGACTGGGAGGATTACCGATATAATACAACCATCCTAGAACATTGTTCTTATTCGAAAAGGTGCTTGGGGCAAAAAAAATCCATTTATCATACTCATTGTACCAGGGGTTCACTACCTGTCATGACTAGTGACAGTTCCATAGGTGTTCAGTTCAAAACTATTTGTGATGCATGACATGAACACAACATTGAAATAGTACAGTATAGTGTAGTCCTGCAGGGATCCTCTCAGTCCTGCAGAAATCTGTGGGGGACTGAGAAGTACTGTGTTCATCCCCAAGAAATGCATATCATACAATGCTCAAGAAGCAAGTTATGAAAAGAAGCACAATGGATGAAAAAGATGTATTGTTTACTATTTACATGAAAGTTATACTGAATGTGACCAAACATTACTAATTATGACTGCATGACTCTTAAAGGCTGTAGACTTGAAGGAATTGAAGTGACCAGTATGTGCTCACATACTGTTGAATGGGGAATACCTACTAGAGAGGGAGTTGAGTACTCACCCCTCACAAAGTCCCCCTATTCCCAATTTAACAGACCTGTGCTCCTCTGGAGATTTTATGTGGGTAATCTGAGTTTTGTGCCAGCTGACATGGAAGCTGTCCAAAAGCTGAGAATGAAGGTGCAGCAAAGGAGCTGGTACAAGGTGATTCAAGCACTTGTGTGGACCCCTGCCCATGTGATTACAGCATCTGAAGTAATCATTCCACCTGCCTGGGGTGCCCTGCAGAATCTCCTTACTTAAGTTGGAGAACATGTCCTCTGGTTGGGTGGGAGAAAGACAAGGTTCTGACCAGTTATTTCCTTCAAGCTGGACTTGGAGTTGCCAAAGTAAATGAGGGTTCTCAAGCAGTGGGAATTGTGGGGAGTGGTTTTCAACCTTGTTCTTGTAGTCTGCATTTAGGATGGCACAAACACATTCTCTATGAGCAGCTTTGCAATTGCCTTATGGCCTGCATATAATGCTGCCTGGAGTGCATTTCCGTGGACTTCTCCCTGTGCATTTACATCTGATCCCTTCTCTATGAGCAGCTTTGCAAGTGCCTGATGGCCACCACATGATGCTGCCTGGAGTGCATTTCCAAAGCATCCTCCCTGTGCATTTACATCTGCTCCCTTTTCTATGAGCAGACTTGCAATTGGCTCACAGCCTCGATATGATGCTGCCTGGAGTGCATTTCCATAATCCCCTCCCTGTACATTTACATCTGCCCCCTTCTCTATGAGCAGCTTTGCAATTGTCTCATTGTCTTCATATGAAGCTGCCTGGAGTGCATTTCCAAAGCATCCTCCCTGTGCATTTACATCTGCTCCCTTTTCTATAAGCAGCTTTGCAATTGCCTCATAACCTTCACATGATGCTGCCTGGAGTGCATTTCCAAAGCATCCTCCCTGTGCATTTATATCTACTCTCTTTTCTATGAGCAACTTTGCAATTGCCTCATGGCCTCCACATGATGCTGCCTGGAGTGCATTTCCAAAGCATCCTCCTTGTGCATTTACATCTGCTCCCTTCTCCATAAGCAGCTTTGTAATTGCCTCATGGCCTCCATATGATGCTGCCTGGAGTGCATTTTCAAAGCATCCTCCCTGTGCATTTATATCTGCTCCCTTCTGTATGAGCTGCTTTGTAATTGCCTCATGGCCTCGATATGATGCTGCCTGGAGTGCATTTCCATAGCGTCCTCCCTGTGCATTTACATCTGCCCCCATTTCCAACAAAACATATGATGCTTCAGTTAGTCCAGCCAGTGATGCATAATATAGTGGTTTAGCAATCTCATCCCTCTGTTTTTGCAGATCCAGATAGGGTCTATCTATATCATGAATTTGAACCCAGTTCACAAAAGGATTGTTTTCATCTCTTAAAAGCTTCATCATCAATGTAAATATTGAAGATGACTGAGATTTACTCTTGCAACCAGAATGTGCATGCATGATCCAGTGTTCTGCAGCATATTTTGCAAGACGGGAAGATACATCCAGATTTATATCAAGTTGCTCAAATTTGTTGAATTGCAGAAGATATGCCAGACAGACTTGAGATATGACAGAGTGAGATAGCTCCTCACTGAAACTGAAGTATCTGACTTGCTTCACATTGTGGCTTTGAATATACTGAGATATCAGATATTCTTTGACTGAAAAGTGAGAAAGCTTGACAAAACCTGTTTACTAGTCAGTACTCATTTCAATTTGTTCTTCTTTAAAATTCACCTTGTGATTTTATAATAAAACTAGGACATATTTTCAAGACATCCTTAATATCTTGAAGTTCATTATCAGAGTTGTACTCTGGTCCATTCTCAGCACTAAGGTCAATAGATGCAGTTGCAGCCAACTCTTCCAGTGTCAGTGGACAAGCAGCAAAAGACAGCCACTGGAGAAAGGTTTTGGCATAACCACAATTTTTCTCATTCATTCCCAGCAAGGTTTGATCATAGGTTTTATCCAAACCCTGGGGTAGATCAGCTAGCTGCTTTTTTAGATCAGCCTTAATCGAGCACTTTTTAAGCTCATTTAACTGTAAAGCAGCCCAACGAAACTTAAAATTGTGTTGAATAATCATCCTGTCATTCAAATGTTGATAATAAACATACATTCCATCTGCTTGTTCCAATAATTTCAACTTTATTTGCTCTTTAGTGTCAGAGCTCCATTTTTGCAAGTGAGAGTCATTCTGAAGCTGATAGTCAAGATAGGCTACAAGATCATGATTCTCAGATTCCTTAACCAAGTCAAGATAATGATAAGACTTGAACTTGTCCTCAATCTCCTGTTCTGGGTGGCTAGTAACTAACAAGTGGAGCCCAAGATTTTTATCCTTCTTGAGAATAAAAGTCTGAATCCAGTTAAGAAGTTTTCCTCTTTCAGTACATTCATCAAGAGCATCCAGAATGATGGATGTTGAGCTAAAGCCATCAAGAATTGTTTGAAGAATATCCTGCAGATCACCCAGAGTTGGCTCTTGATGGCCATTGCCACAGCCAGCATACAGATTCACTAAGACTTTGGGCAGTCTACCCTCACACTTCAGAGAGAATTGCCAGATGAGTGATTGCATTAGTTTATCATGCAGCTGGAAATCCTTCTTTGAGTCTCTTGCATCAAAAAAGAAATATGCAGCAGCAGAATTGAATCTTTGATGAATATTGTGAATTATTGCTGAGCTGTGAAGAGAAAAAACAATTAAATTTCTCAGAAATGTTAAAATAATCAACCTTAAGATGGTTTTCCCAGAGCCAGCTGGATACACTTGTCAATAACATCAAATTTTTGAGACATTTGACAGAGATCTTACATTTTCCTTTGATCCAGAGAAAGCCAGGCTGTTCGAGCCACCCATGAAATGTATTTCCATTGAGAAACCATTGACAAGTGTCTGGTTGACTCTCCAGAATTGCATGTGCAGCATTGTAGTTAACAGACTCCCTTGGTGGAGAAAGCCACTGATAGATCTCTTTCACTGTAACAACAATGTGAGTTCAAATTACACATTTGAAGGGAGAACCTGCAATAATACCCAGTTGCTTATCCCCAATCATCTCAAGTGTGATTTGAATATTTGGGTCCACACCTACCAATCACATATACCATTATGATGAACATGATGCTTGTCTTCCTACTTACCTTGATTGATGATACCTATTAAAATATAAGTGAAAACAATAAAATGTGATGATCCAAATACAACAAACCATAGTTAGGGCCTGCATTCACATTTTGAGCTGAAATGTTATTTGTAATGTCAGCTTGAATATTTGTTGAGAACTCTGGTCTGTTTGATTTGAGTAAACCTCAACTATATTTATGTGAGTACTGACTGGCAGGCATCACTTCTGCATTCAAAGAAGGAGGAATGGATGGAGAGACAGGCAGGTCAGAACTTAAGCAATCTAAACAGTGTTATCAGAAATAGAATATAGAGATGTGGAGTAAGCATGGACCTGTCAAGATAGGAAAAGGGTATTGCACAACTCCCTGCACAGGACCATCAATTTGATCAACTGTGACATTAGAATTGATGAAGGTTAGTATCAATAGTGGAATGCAGAGTTGACGTCGCGGCCGCAACGCTACGCTTTTTTTCCAGGCAATACTGTCCTTTACGTGCACATATACATTGCAATTGTAGTTCCATAAGATGTGCACATCCTACTGCAACCACAATTGTATTGTAATGTGCACGTCTTGTGCACTCCTTGTGCACATCACTTGCACATGGCTTAACTATAATTCATGGCGCCTGGCCGGTTAGCTTGGCTCCTTCCTTTCCATATTAGGGCACATACGGCCCTCCACCGTTCATGCTTCCCCAATAGGGACCAGTCCATATCCTTTTAGGATGGGATCAGCAGGGGCTTTCCTAATAGGGACCTGTCGGCAATTCTTCTACATTGGGATGGACTCCCTGAGACTCAAATAGGAGAACGTCGGGATAGGTGCCATCAACGGTGCGCATGCCCGTACCTGACACCTTGAAACATGCTCTGATCGCTGCTGCCCATGGTGACAAACCCAGTTTCCTCAACTTGGTTTGTTCAAGGTGAAACAACGAGAGCACCAGCATACAAGCAAGAGCACTGGCATACACATCCATTTGACGTGTCCACCTGAGCAGACCAGGGACCTTACTTTTTCATAACTTAAGGACTTAGTTACATAGACCTGGCGGTAGAGCCACGTGATTTATACACAGTGATACGCTAAGAGGCATGGGAGGCATAGAATTGTATATTGACATGTAACAACGTCTTAGTTCACAGTCTACTTCCTCTTCGTTTTACGACCCTCGGGTTCCCAGCGCTGGGGAGGTCGTACAGAACGTCCACTAGTACGCCTGGCAGTCAGTCCGTCATCAGGTTCTTTGCGCTTAGTTCCCACCACCACCTCTTCCTCCCCTGCAGTCGCGCTTCCCTCTGCACTTCCTACTACCATAATTGCCGCACCCACTGTTTCTGCATTCGCCTCTGCACCTGCTGCCCCATTTGCCTCTGCGCTTCCTGCCGCTGTATCAGCCGTATCAGCCTCTGCTGCTGCCGCCGTATCAGCCTCTGCACCGGCTGTCACCCTATTTACCTCTGCTTCTGCAACCACCTCACTCTCTATGACAGATGCCTCTCCCTCTGCAGCTGGACATTCCCCAGTATGCTGACCTCGAATCAACTGGCCTTCAGATGCATGGGAGGCGGGAGGAGCCACGTTCTCCTTGTTTGAGACTCCTCCCTGGATGACGCCAATGATATCTGTCGACTTTGAAACTTTCGGTTTACGAATTGGTCTGGGCTTGATGGTCGACTTTGAAACCTTAGGTTTACGAATTGGTCTGGGCTTGATGCGACGGTTGACGGGAGGGGGGCTGCCATCGGAAGACAAAGCAGTGCTGATTGTTGCTCCTGCAACTTGGTAGTCCATTGAAGCCAGAACCTGATTCTGAGGTGGGAAAGGCATGTCGGAAGATGGAGTAGATGTTGGCGGCTCCTTGGTCTGTGGAGGCTTTGGCGAAGCTTCTGGAGAAGCTATAGAAGCCAAGGGGGGGGATGTGGGCGGTTCAGCAGCTGCAGTCATTGATAGCGGAGTGCCAGATGCCTGGTTTATGGAAGGGGGGATCGTAGCCAATACCTGTGCGGCAGGCTCTGGGAGGATGGTTGCGGCATTGACTCCCTGAGTTATGGGGGGCTGAGGAAGTGAAGTCGCAGTTTTAGAGGATGCCGATGTGAGGAATGTGAAAGGATTGATGGGCGGCCGTGGAAAGGTTGTTTTGTCAGTGGCGCGGGTAGCAAAGGGATTGTCCTGGGGGTTGTAGATGAAGCCAGCTGTGGAGGCTTGTAAGGTTGCTGCATCCGACGGAGGTTGGCCCAGGTTCTCAAGCAAGACAGGATCTATCAACGAGTCATCCAAGATGGCCGGTTGGGCGATGACAGGGTCAGAAGCTGGCACTGCAGAGTTGAATGTCATGTGATCCATACGCTTGAATGCATGAGATATCGGGGAATTTGGGCCACCAGCCATAAACCCCTGATGATCGTCGTCATCGTGATCGGAATTGCTGTCAAACTCATCGCGCGTGTGCGCGTCAGCATTCTGTGCCTGACCAGTGCGAAAGCGATCCAGAGCTTCCTTTCGAGGTGATGCTCGTGGCAATGTGGGTGGTGCAGGAGGGGGTGGTGCGACAGGGGATGAGGAAGGCCCTCAGCCTGCCTTGCTCGCTAACCCCGCCAACTCATCATCAACTACTATCAACGTGCCAACCACCCGGTTTTACGTTCAGGACAATGGCCAACTTCACTCATCGACTCGTCGGGTCCAGGTCGATCTTGGTGATGCCAATGATCATTGTCACATTCCAACACTGGACTTTGAAGCACCTTTGGAGTTTGGCGCTTCCAACACTCAGGCAGCACCCAGTCTCTCCTCATTGAATGACGCATTCGCAGAGCTTGCAGCGATCGACCCAGCATACTTTGATGAACTAGATGGCGTAAGGCTTGGATCTAGAAAAAAGCGACCCTCTGTGCGTAGTTCACCTTATGATAATAATACGCTCATGTTCATAAAATTGAAAGGACAATCCTCTTAAGGAGTGGATAAAAGACGCTGGAAGTTTCTTGGAGGAAGACATTCGATGGGAGGGTCGGGGGGAGTATCGGTCTGGAACCTGTTGTACTTGCTCCAGCTTGGGGACCTTATATCGATGTCAAGACTGCGAGGGAGGAGAGCTACTGTGTCAGGCATGCACTATCAATCGCCACCATCCCACTCCGCTTCATCGAATTCAGGTATGTATTAACTTCTTATTCTGGTCCTTTCAGGTGCTCATTTTGGCGTAGGAGTGGAATGGTTCCTTTTTCAAGTCAACCACAATGAAGGCGTTAGGTCTTCGGATTCAGTTAGGACACCGTCTTGGACACCCTTGTACGAATCCACATAGGGCATGGAATGACGCTTTTGTAGTACTCGATATTACTGGTATTCATGAAGTTGGACTGGACTTCTGCAATTGTGAAACTGCGCAGCCCCATTTCATCCAACTCCTTCGATTTCATTGGTTTCCCGGGAGCACCAAGAATCCTAGAACATCAGCAACATTCCGCCTTCTCAAACACTTCCAGCTGTTGAGCTTTGAATCCAAGGCATCGGCTTTTGAGTTCTATTCTGCACTAGCTCGAGAGACCGAGAATACTGGAACTGTCGACATCAAGGTTTTTTCCAAAATTCAATTCACATTTCATTAAATTGTTAAATTCATTTTACAGGATCGATATCGAGTATTCATGCGCATGGTTCGCCAGTTTCGGTACATCAAAATGCTAAAACGTGCGGGGAGAGGCCATGAGGTGGGGGGTATCGCCGCCACCAAACCTGGGCAGTGTGCCGTTGTTTGCCCAGCATGTCCCCATCCTGGGGTTAATCTACCGGATAATTGGAAAGATGCCAAACCAGAACAAAGGTAAATGCGCATACCTTCAATTCAACTTTTGAAAAATGGACTAACAATGGGTGGTACAGATTTATATATCGCCTATTTCTTGCAATTGACGCAAACTTTCGTCTGAAGAGAAAGTCTGTCTCCAGTGATGTGGTGGACCCGAGTCTCATTGATGGGAAAGCATATTTTGTTCAAGAAAGCTTTTTCAAGGACTTTCTATCTGAGTATGACACCAAGGTAGTCCAGGAGGTTCGTTCCTTATTTTCAGTAAAGTTTGAAGAAATTTTAACGCAGATAATTGAAGCCCAGTACATGCTCCAACCACAATGCCGTCAACGCTGAGCGATCTTCCACTGGGCTAGCAGCAACAGGTGTAGGTACAATTGATTGTTCACGACATGACATCAAAAGACCAACTTCAGTGGGGGATTTACAAAAAGGAGAAAGGTATGACCACTTTTCTTTTCGAAGATTTCTGGTTGAATGAGGGCGCTAGATATGTGAACATGGACTACCTGTTTTTCAATAGCTTGGGGCATGATGACATAACAGAGATTGTTGTGTCTTATGATATTGCATGCCAGTGGAGCCGCAACTTATGGAAGCGAATGGCTGTTTATCCCCAGTGGATGCATGTTGACCACGAAGGGCGCAAGACCTTCCATTTCCTTATCCCCAAATTCCATCTTCCCGCCCACATCATGGCCTGCCAGACCATATTTTCTTTCAATTTCAACCTTAATGTCGGCAGGACTGATGGTGAAGCTCCAGAGCGCGGTTGGTCCCACATCAACCCCATCGCAACTAGCACCCGTGAGATGGGTCTGGGATCTCGCCGCGATACACTTGATGACCACTTTGGTGCTTGGAACTGGAAGAAGTCGAAATTGATGGGTAAGTGAATTGTTTCTAGTCCAATTTCGATTTGCTGAAGTTTCTAGGCCCCTCTCTCCTTCAAAAAATCAAGACTGCGGTAGTGGAATACGGTGACCACACCTTTCTACATAATCAGTTTGTCATGGGCCTTGACAACCCTACATTGGTGTCGACGTGGGAGGATCAGCTCAGAAAATGGGAGCTAGATCATTCCCAGCCTAATCCCTTTGAGGGCGCCTTCAAAGGTACGTCACCTTGGACCATACTGTTGATGAAGGCAAACCCTTATTCAGCCATATCACAAGACCAGGTTAAACTGCAGCTAGCAGAACAAGAGGCCACAGAGATGAAGGAAGGGCGGGGATACGCTCTCCATGAAGAAATCTCCACAAGCGTAATGCTAACGATGGGAATGGATTTCGAACAACAGCAGTGAGTTTTGATAGCGACTCGCCCTTCCCTAATATTGTAATGAATCATGTTTTGCAGACGTCGTCTTTCTCGGGATCAAGCGTCTCTGGGACAGCATGCCACTGACCACGAGAAGCATAAGCTTCAAATTCGTAGCAATACCCTCCAGCGAAAGATTACATCATGGATGGATGTACAGCAGCTCTACATCCCCAGCTCTCGTCTAGCACGCTCCCGTGCCCTCCAGAACCATTCAGACGTTGAGGAGAGGGTGGAGGATATCAAACTTTGGCTACCCTCAGAACTTCCCTCCAGCTACGTCTGTGATACTCGACTTCAAGAAATGGAGTTCCAACTACGAAAGGCACAGGCTAATGATGCACTAAAGGAATTGCGTGATGCTCTACGTCTACGCTCTCACCTCTACATCGACAAGGATCGCTTTCAGCGTGGCCAGCGAGCAAACACCCGGTCTCGTGGTGTCATCCATAGAGTGCAAGCCAGGGTTGACTTCTCCGCTACAACGTATCAGAAGGCAAGGCTTTTCCTCTTCAAGCTGGCTAACAGATTGCAATACGTGGGATGGGGTAGCGATTACCCCCCCCTCAACGCTGGCGACATTCGAGGTTTGTCTGATCCTGACAGCAGTGTCCATATGCGAAAGAAACCTGGTGATGCCTCAAAGGCGCCAGGAACAATCCCCTCTGAAGGTCATAGGACGGTGGCGTGGATTTGGAGACGGCTTGGGGAGAGCGTCTCAGAGGAGGAGGGTATTCATGAAGGTAAGCAATCCACCTTTGGAGAATGCTTTTACTACTCACTTTCCTTGCCTAGATCTCCGTATTGAGTTTTGTAAAAGCAAAGCTCGTGCAGATCGCTGGAGAGAGGAAGTACAGCTCTTGACTGAGGAGATGCGTCGGGTGATTGATTTTTTTGGGTATCAGGCGAACACATGGGCATCAAGAGCTGTATATATGCTGCGGTCAGTCGATGGTATCAGCGGTGCTGACCCCGCACTTCGAGAGGGTCATATCGCCTATGCAAAGGAGCAGTCAATGCAGTTCTTAGACATGGCAAGATACTGCGGAAATCTCTGGCGCTTCGTTCCACAATACATTACGCTGGGATCTGGAGACGTCATTCCTCCGGAGGCAACCGGAGGAGAGGAAGATGAGGATTTGTAATTTTTTCATGTATTTTATTGTATTTTATTGACTATTTTTTGTTATGCCTCGTCACTGTTTGAGACAGCGACGAGATCACTGTCTGAGATGGCGAACAACATCAATAAACACCGCAATGTGATGACTAATGTCGGGTACGGCGCCCTGGCGGGACGTATCAATATATGAATATATCTAGTGTGACGCATCAATTTAGCTTGACGCATTGGGGCACTGCGATCGTTTGAACGGACGTTGAGTCCCTGAGCGGGGGATATGGTGCTTTGTAAGACAAGTAGCCGTGGTAGCTACTGAACTCACTGCAATTGAAATGTGCACACAGTGTGCACACAGCGCTTACAGTCTCAGGTAGATGTGCACATTCTATAGCTTACAATTACAGTAGAATGTGCACATCAGTGCCAGCAACAGGTGTTTTTTCACCACGCGACAACTTTCTTTAGTGAATCAACTCCGACAGGTAAATGCCCTCGCTACAACCGACCGTCGACACACCCACTACAGCCTTGACTGAGTTTCAAATCCTTGATGGCCACATAGCATGCTCCATACATATTGATCTTTTACATTGAGGAACACCATAAAATTCCCAAAATGTGTGATAATCTCAATCTCCTTCTGACTGAATGGTATCTCTGTTATGTAGAAATTAGGTATGGTATCACGTATAGAGGTAATTTAACAGGAAAGTATGTCTCAATTTGAAGTCCGCCCCAAGTCTGCCTGATTGGTTAGGCCCTCGCGACAGAAAGCGATACAAAGTCCAACTTTCGCAGATTTTCTGTATCGTGGGATTTAGCGGACAAGTTGTCGCGACCCATTTTAGCGGCCGCGACGTCAACTCTGCATTCCACTAATGCTAAGCAAAGAGATTTCTCACAGATAGGTAAAGCTTGTTGCAAGCACTCAAACACACCCTCCCCGGGGACCTCATACTGCTCACCTGCAAATTTGATTCAATCAGCAATCAGCATTTACTTCAGGGCAGGAAGATTAGTATCTTACTGGTAACTCGCATGGCTATATCCACTGCACTGACAGTTGAAAATGGAGTTATCAAGATAGGTGCAGAGCTGGGGCTGATGGATTCAGGTGATATTTATCTGGTAGCATGAGAGCATGAACTCTAACCTCAAGCTGCCATAGTGTTTATTACGTGGAGGGTCAGCGATCGTGACTTGCAATTCCTCGAACTTGCATTTCAAATGATTTTCACGGGGGTTATTAAGATCCGACATGGTAGTTCAGAAGAGAGAATCGTTGCTGTGTGGCGTCAAGCTTCAAAATGGGTAACGGACCGTTTCACAGAGTCAGCTGACGTTCCTGATGAAGTCAGCACTGTGCAGGTCACACTGGTTGAATATCAACCTAAGTTTTCAACGTAGCTTAGGTCGAATTCAACCACTTTTTTGGTTGAATTTCATCAACCTTAGGTTGGTGATCAACCTACTGTACTTAGGTTGATTAGCAACCTATTTTGGCGGAATTCAACCAAAGCCTGTTTTGGGCCGCTACGGCTGAATTTAAACGGTCCTTAGGTTGATAATCAACATAACATATAGGTATAATTCAACCTATTGGTAGTGTTTTTCTAACCTACTGTAGGTCAAGTTTCATCGCTTTATAGGTATAAAATTATAATATTCAATCCACGCTCACAGCGCTGTATCAATGATATAGATAATGGAGTCGCTTCCCCTTGTAATAGGTATTAATGAAAGGAATGTAAGGGATGGGAAATTAATCGAAGTTTGACGGGAATAGAGGGGGATAAGATATCGTCCGAAATCGGGACGTACACATTCACACACACACGCTGACAGCGCCAGCTGTCAGTTCTCATCCTCGTCTTGGCCCTCATCCATCTGGTGGTCCTCGTCGCTCGCCTCGTCATCCGCTTGGGTCACCTTCGACTTTCCCTTTCGAGAATGAGCGGCCTTCTGCTTGGCCTTCTTCTTCGCCGAGAGGACGACATTGGCCCGTTTTTTTCTGGATCCGGCGGGGTCGCGCTTGCTAGCGTTGACCTTGAGGTAGGCGTAATTCTCTGGAATGTCGAGCCACCCGTTTGCATAGTGGTACTTGCGTTTATTCGCTAAGTACTGTTTCGCTATCTCCGCTGTCGCCCAGTCGTTGACGAACCGTTTGAGATATGGATGCTGATCTCTCGCCTAGATTTGAACATCCATCATTTAGCAAGACTTCAATAATTCACGACGACATACAACTTGAAACAGTTTTGCCTTATCACTTGCAGGTATGTCTGCCCATTTTGAATCCCATTTGATACGTGCGTTGAGAGTTAGGTCACGAATTTGACGCTATAGGGAAAGAGGTGGGTATGAGGGCAAAATTCCGTGGTTGATGCTCACCACAAGGGCCCTGTAGATACCATGTTTCTTCTCAGAACCAGCCAACCCCATCGCTTCCTGGATGCTCCAGTCAGCTCCCGCTGTACCTTTCGGGCGCGGCACCAGGTCACTGGTGACTTCTTGTCCATTTGCGTCCAGTTGCTCAAGCCGTTCCTGGAGCCGAGCGACAGTTTCTCGCTCAGCACTCAATGCTTCTCGCTCCGCCGTCAACTCTTCTGTGTGGTTTCCGTGAGTCATCTAACTCTCAGTGACGATGATAACTCACTTTGTAGCTGGGTAGATATGTCCTCGGTATCTTCTTCCTCTTCCGTACGGGCATCGTTACCGTGGCGGGTCTTCTCTGTCAAGACTGTGACGTCGTGCTGTAGTTTCTTATTCTGCTCACGTTCCCGGTCAAGTTCCGCTACACGGAGGTATGTGTCAGTGACATAATCCAGGATAAGGCTAACACGTACACTCTATTTGCTCCATTCTTTTCAGAACTGCTTGTAAATCTACTGCAGTATCGTTAGCTGTGGGCCGGAGTTGACCTCTTGCTGCAGCCTTGGCTGGTGTCTTCGCTCCTATACCAGCTGGCTGGGCCGTGTACGTGGCATCATTCTCCTTCTCTTGAGCAAGCTGACCTCGTGCTCCTTTTCCAGCAGCTTTTGGGGTCGGCTTTGGTTTCGTTGTGGTTGTAGCGTTCCTCCGAGTTAGGGGGGTTCCAGGTAGGTCAGACATTGTCTGTCTATGAGTGAGGTGTACTGAACGAGGGGATGGGGGAAGACTTGGTTACGTGGCAGTTCAATTTGTAGCTTGTGATCAGCTCGGCCGTTACCAACCCATATTTGGTAGCTCCGTATGCCATTCAACACTTTGTAAATTACTACAATCTTGCCCATCCATGCCACGTAAAGGATATGTCTACTGCTCCTGCTGCAACGCTTTTATACCGGAAAAACGGGAACGCGCGCATCGTGCTCGAATCAATATGCCCAGGCAATCAGCCCCTGTCTTCACCTCGATGGTCGCGGTTCATCAAGTGGTCGACGTCTCTTCTGATGAATCAGACTCTGATTCTGCTATGCTCATGGACGTTGACGAGCCGTCGACATCCATGAATGTGAACTCTGACCTAACGGAGGACAATCCAGATCTAGGTTCACCACTGACAACTGCAGACGAAGATATCAACATCGAAAAGCAGAAGGTTGATGATGCGCAAATACTTCGCAGGTGGTACGATGAGAGGCGAAGAGTTTGGGAGGAGAGAGTGGATATTGACTCGGAATCGGAGGTGGAAGAGGAGGAAGTGCGTGATGAAGAGAGCGATAGTGACGATGAAGAGAGATATCCTGATTGGGATTCTTTCACGGATTTCCCCTCGTGGGACCAGCTAGGCGAAGGATTTGAAAGAGAGGCTGCAGGCATCGGTAAGTGTTATACACCCCACTCGAATCTTTTAAAATTGTTGACACTTTCTCGTCACACAGCTGAAAAACTCATGGCTTATGACCGCGCAATCTGTCGTGCATTTTCGTTTAAACTACAAACAAACATGACCGACAGAGGTTTCAAAAAGGTTCCCCTTGCGTTCCCATCCGATCCACCTCTTCCACCACTCGATTCCATTCGCTCTCGCGTAACCTTTCTCGCGGGATTTAAGCCCGAAAAATACGACTGCTGTGTGAATTCATGCTGTTGTTACACAGGCCCACATCAAGACCTTTCGGGCTGTCCTTACTGCAAGGAACCTCGCTTGAATTCTGCGGGTAAACCCCGCAAACAGTTCACATACATCCCATTGATTCCGCGACTAGTAGCTTTTGCGGGGAATAAAGACCTTGCGACAGCAGGTCAATATCGCGCACAGCACCACCACACACCTGGAGTTACGACTGACATTTTTGATGGAACCCGATATCGAGACCTGTGTTGCCAGGAAGTCGAGATTGATGGTGAGAAACTACAGCGCCGCTACTTCTCTGACTCCCGAGATCGTGCACTGGGTCTCACCACTGATGGATTCGCACCATGGAAGAGGCGGAAGAATACAGCGTGGCCGCTGATTATCTTTGATTATGACTTTGGACCAGAAATTCGGTTCCATCTCGAGTATATTTTGTCTCTGGGAGTTGTTCCGGGCCCCAAGAAGCCAGTTGATCTAGATTCCTTTCTTTGGCCGGCACTCCTGGAACTTCTCCAACTTGCGCGAGGTGTTCGCGCTTTTGATATTCTCAAATCCGAGCTATTCCTTCTCTGTGCATATATCATTGCCGTTTTTGGCGATATTCCTGCCGTCTCATTGCTTATGCGCATGAAGGGACACAATGGCTATTCACCCTGTCGGATGTGCAAAATCCTTGGTGTCCGAGTACCAAACTCACGGTCGACTACGAACTATGTCCCACTAGATCGCTCGAATCATCCTTTGGTCCAGGGTGATCCATTGTCAGTCAAGGCATACGATGCGGCAAATCTGCCTCTTCGTTCGCATGATGAACTCCTTGCTCAGGCAAAGGAGGTTCAAGCGGCCATGACAAATGTGGAGGCAGATCGACTATCCCGCAAATATGGTATAAAGGCTATTCCCGCTCTCTCATATCTTCATTCCCTCCTGTTTCCGACATCGTTTCCCTATGACTTCATGCATCTCATTTGGGAAAATGTTGTCAAAAATCTCATTTTGCTGTGGACAGGCGAATTCAAGGGGCTCGATGAGGGCTCAGAGGAGTATCAGCTATCCGAGGCTATCTGGGAAGCAATAGGTGATTTAACAGCAAAGTCCGGCTCTACCATCCCGTCCGCTTATGGGAGCCGTGTGCCGAACATTGCAACTGACCGTAGTAATTGTAACGCAGAGATGTGGTCATTTTGGACCCTTTATATCGGGCCGATTCTTCTACGCCGCCGCTTTCGAAACATCAAATACTTCAAGCACTTTGTTAAACTTGTACGGCTTCTCAACATATGCCTCCAGTTTGAGATATCAGATGACGAGATTGAAGAGATCCGTAGAGGATTCATTGAATGGGTTGAAGAATACGAGAAGTACAAATTTTCTAATTGTTCAATCCAAGCGAAGTTTAGGTGCTAACTTTATTACGGTTTTTAGAATTTATTATCAATATGCACCAGAACGCCTCTCTGCATGCCCCGTTACGATACATGCGCTACTTCACATTGCGGACAGCATCGTAGCTATGGGACCAGTGTGGTGTTACTGGGCATTTCCGATGGAACGCTACTGTGGGAAGCTTCAGCCTGCGCTCCGTAGCCGCCGCTTCCCATATGCCGCCTTAGATCGCTACGTTGTAGAAGATGCTCAACTAACACAAATTAAAGCAGTCTTCAATGTTAGAGAGGAGCTTTCACTTCGATTGCCTCATGGTTCTGTTCCTGGAATGTATGCCCACCCATCATGTACGCACCATTCTCTGATAACACCCAATGATCTCACCAGATTTTTATTCGCCTATTTATAGATCCCGCGTGTATTCTGCTCCCTCCTTCGAAGGTCACGGCACCTCAGAAAGGTGTTCTCAATAGCATCTGTGCAGCTCTCGCAACTCGTTACACATGCACTGTGGCGAAAGCTAGAAAACATCTCACAAATGCTACAATTGTTGAGTGGGGTAAGGTTCGACGGGTCGACTCTGAAGAGGGCGATACTGTCCGCTCGTCCACGCTCGGCAAGGTTCCTGAGGACTCGCGGGATGCCACATTTGTACGGGTATGTGCCAACATCGAAGTGCTGTTATGTTGTTGTCCTAACAAGCACTCCACTTTCAGTATGAATCCTATATTGATATTCATGCAAGATCAAGGCGAAACACAGTCCTCCGACTTGACACATTTTACGGCCAGCTTGAACACATCTTTTTGATTAAGTATGACCCTCGTTCACTAGAGGAGCTGAACGAGGATGTTGTTATTCTCGCTGCTGTCCGCACGTGCAAACTGGACGCTGAAGACGACATTCTCAAGGAGGCTAAACTGGACTTTCATTTTTACTCTAATCTTGGACCATTGAACGTTATTGATATTACCTGTTTACAGAGTGTTGTTGGGCGGGTGAAAGATGGTAATCGTGGATGGGCAATTATTGATAGAAGTGGCTCTCTGGCTCGAGCTATGCCTGGGGATGATGATTAATTAATACGCATCTGTATTACACTTAGTAATTTCTAGGTTCTGCCCAATTGTCCTCTGGAGAAGTTTCAACCAGGCCTAGGTTGAAATTCACGGTGAAATACTTAGAGATCCTGCAGACAAAAATCAACCAATCCAAGGTTGATTTTGCTGGTTGGTGATCAACCTGAAATTCAGGTTGAAAAAAATCAACCTAAATTTCATCCATCCTTAGGTTGAAAGGGGAAAATCAACCTAATGTTTGTTGATTTACAACCAAAGCTGCCTTCACAGTGCAGCAAAGAACGGCTTTCTCGTCCTCTGTATTCCTTACCCGCATATGTTCGACCTTTTGCTTCGCTAACTGCCCCCTTTCGTAACCCAGGTCCTGGTTTCATAAAACCAACGCAAGCCCCACTTTTCGACGCTTGTACCGCCTTTCCTCCACCCAGCCTCCACCATGACCCGGATGACCTCGCAACTTGCATCCCTTCGTGCATCGACTCACGAGTCAAAGGAAATATCGCCACAGTTTAACTTTTTAACGGACTCGCCTCCATACAAAGCTAATTATTTGAACATCAAATCTTTGCCAGTGGCCGCAGGCAGACCTCTCACATACATCGAGCGTCTCACTGGTTGCGCTCAATTCGGCTATTCACTCATTCTCCTTTCCCAAAGCTCGCACTGTGCTCAGAGCTTCTCAATTACCTCAATCCCCACGCTCTATTGCCGTTACGTACATGATATACGATCACCCAATGGTTCCAATCTTTGCTCGTACCACAAGAATTCGTTATTTCCGGACTCAGCGCTCACACAGCGTAGATCCTCCGTCGTGCATATCCATCCAAAGCTCGCCGCCGCCGTGGGCTGCCGCAACGTCACACATACGGATCGCTTATTGGGGTCTTGTAAGTTTGGATTAGATGCAACCGACGACGATGTCTACTGATACCTGCCGTCTTTTTCAAAGGTTTTCTAGCCAATAACGAACTACTGAGGGCAAAGGCCTAGGGTGGGAAACACCACACTCGTTGGAGTCCCCGTCTCTTCTCGCGTGGACACCGATTTCTATGGAGGATGGCGTGGCTATTGCACATAGGTCAGTAATACTTCTGGTCAGTACTCACAGCAATCGTGCATAGCTTTGTCTGGGGTCGCGTATACTCTGCTTTTGCTCCAGGGGAAGGAGGGTGAGCGTAACAACTGTAAGTCTAGATCTTAGCAGCATTATTTGATCGCGTGGTAATCTTTTTGGCTTCAAGCGTCATGATAAGTCTCTGTTCAGTCGATCGGGTTTGTGGCATCAATATGCACACGACCCTCAAGTTTCAAGGTTCAACGCCAGGACGTTTGTATAAAGCAAATCGTACCCGGTGTCGACCGTAATTTCGCCATCTCCCAAAACATGTTTTAAGTTTTGAGGACCCAGACATGAACTGGGTAGGCATTCGATTTGGCAAATGGTACTTTAAGATTGTTGGACGATCACATACTATACTAGTACTTGTTTTTGTAAAGTAAGAATCACGCGACGACTACTTTCCTTTGCCTGAGGAATCCACGCCAAAGGACGCAAACGTGACAGTTCTAGCGTTGATGATGCCAAGAGTTGGGATGGCAGTGACAGGTGCAAGTAAAGAGTTGGTTAATGGTCACACAGTGCTAGCTTGACTAAAAGTCATTGGAAAGGGGTGTATATGCGAACTGCGTCCGTGTCGTGGAGCAGGGGTGCGTGGGGTGCGTAGAGGTAGGTGTTAGGGAAATCTCGAAGCACGGAGAGAAGGATTAAGTTTGTGAAAAGTGGCTGCGTTCGTTGCAGAGGAGGAATGGAAGCGAGAGTGGACTGGCAAATCCACTTTTGAGAGGGGCCATAACTTGCTCATATGAACGGTGCACTGTCCTCGACAGAAAGTCTCCTATGCAAATCATGTTCCTCAGTCAACGCATCAGCAACGCATGATCGTCTGCGAGGTAACCATAGACGACCGCCCAAAGCCCTCCGAGTTGGCAGTCGCGTTGACTTGCGAGCGAATTCCTGAATCGTGGGTTCTAACCTAGTATAGGAGTTGACGCAAAGTTGGCGGGCGTCGTCGACGCTTTGGATCCGAGAGGGAGGGAGGTTATGAAACAGCTGTCCGTCAAGAGTATCCGAATGCAGCTATTAGCGCGCATAGATCCAGCGGCGTGCTATAAGGTCGTTATAAGAGCGAGTCGTTGAAGTCCGACAACCTTGATGAGAGAGACAACCCTTAAAGCTTAAGCTTTTGGCCAGTACCGTGAGTCGGTGATTAATAGGTCTGGAGTTGTGGCTATGGGATGCAAACTCACCGATAACCAAACATCATGGTATCCTTGCCATCGACGACATCCCACAAATGGTCCAATCGGTCAGCCATGCTCGGCTTTTCCTTTGATATTCTTCAGGTCATTAACTTCCGTTTCATCCGTCGACACCATCAGAGGGCTTTGCAGATGCAACAATAACAGATGAGCGCCGAGCTTTTGGCGAAGTCGAGGTTGAAGGACTCTCATTTCTTCAATGCGTGGCCGTCGTTTGATTCGACTGGAACCAAAAAGACGGACCACAGGAGGGTGGAAAGTCCCCTTGCAGTTGCGATCGTGAATGGCCTAGCAAAATGAGTTTGACAGGCAACCAGTATCACGAGGATAGTGGGAGTCAAAAGGTGTTCCAAGGGTCCGAGGGCTCTTCGTGATCGTTGATAAGGGTAGTCATTCTGTCTAAGAGATGGTGTTTGTTCGTATCATCGAGGAACCGATTCGAGAGACTTACCATACACACAAAGCTTTGTGAATGCCCGTCCTTAAGTTCGTGTACAAACCGACAGGGTAGGAGGGGCTAGTCGAATCCTCCGTCGATTACCAACGGAGGTGAAGGTAGCGACTACAGAGAATGGAAGTTGAACACTGGAAGATCAAAGAAGCAGGTGTCATACTTACCCTAGTCCAAAGGACACACACACGGCGTGGCGCTCTCGAAAACTTCGCCACGAACATCGCTCTTGAATCGCCACCCCCCAATCTCCCGAAACCTTTTCCCTCTGCTATCCTCCATCCAAGCAAGAACGTGGTAAGGACTTTGAGCTGGCCTGGACTTGGGCTCTCAGAGTTGACCACCAAGTGCTTTGCTTTCGAGGTTTGAGTGGGTTTTACGAATCTTGTGCAGCAGCAGCCCAGAGTTGACCACGGTTAGGAGTAGGGGAAGAGAAGGTCGAAGAAAGGGGTGAGCCCTGAGCCCTGAGCCCTTGGCTGTCTTGTGGGATAGAATTGAGAAGGCCATGACGCATGAGAACGGGCTGGACTTTGTTGGTCTGTATGCCGTTGTCAGGAACGTGCTTTGGAAAAAAAGAGAGGGAAGAAAAGAAGTACATACTTATACTTCATCAGAACCTAGACATCCAAGTCGAAAAACCCACTTCCTCCCCTTCTATTAGAATGGGGGTGGGCAATCCCGCTGTCGCATTTGGGAGCGTGACGTAACACGCTGTGACTGATTTCCCCCAAAACAGTGACCCAATGTCACACGTGCATCACACATGGCCTCAAACCCAGGCTGCTCACCATAAACGAAGTTCTGAGCAGTGCTACGAAAGAAAATACACATGAATGTAATTCTATATCATTTGGAAGTACATTTCTTGATTTAAGTGAGTCAGAATCAGCATTTAAGAGAAGATAAGATGTAAATGCCATATATTCCTCAATTTCATGGCCACCCTCATTCCTAGTGTGTGGTGCATGTCTCCCTGGAACAAAAATTGTCAGAACATCTTGAGATACTATAAAATGAATTTAAGAACTGCTTTTAGGGTTTCTTAATGTAGATATAAGCTGCTTTGGTACCTCTTGTTGTTGCTGCTTAGCAAAGAATAGACTATGCAAGAGCAACCACCCACCCCCAGGTTATGCTTCAACAACAAAAGATGATGAGAAAAAAGATTCAAACAAAATGTTCTTGATAGATTTTTTATATCTGTCCTGGAAGTGTGAGATATCGCATTTTTTGGAGGAGTTTAGTGCAAAGGGAAGGTGATTTAAAAATTCTGGCCTGAACATTTTGTACCTATAATTGCATATATCAACTGTCCATAATGAAAGTTTACTCAGAAATGAGTTGTTGAAGGAGGAACAAAGGTACCAGAATGGGGGGCCTCTTCAGCACCATTTGGCAGGGAGTTTTCTCATTCCACAACTATAAGTAGATAATAATACAAGGCTACTTGAAGGATGTATAGATTTCCTATCTAAACCACGTTCCTGCCTGTCGGTCAATGAAATAGAGGTGGATTGCAGTAGTGGCAGGACTGGGTCAGTGTTTCGCGAGGGTGTCACGTGACATGTGTGATGTGACAGGAGCGTCACTTATCAGGAATTGCCCACCCCCACAAGTTCTATCGCGACGTTCCCTTGAAATACGCTGTGTCTTCTCGATTTCACGGGTTGACCAGAACAAGAAGAGGGCACGATGACGACAGACGCAGAGGGGGAAGTTCAGAACCTTGTTTGTTTACTTGGTACACGTAGGCGACGCGGCGGCTAGAAATGGACATTGCGTATCAAAGGTCAGAGATCTAGAGCGGCATGCCATTGGCGAGTCGAGATGATGCGATAACACTTCCGAGCCTCTTGCACATCTGAATGGAAGGTGGAGCGCAATCGACGCGGTAAGCTAGAGTGGAAACAGATTTAGACCCCAGAAGAAGAGAAGAGAAAGCACGAACTCACCCTGATGTTGTATAGCACTCGGAACGACGTAATTACACTGGTGCGCGTCCTCACTGGGCATGAAGGACACTGCAACTATAGATCAGCCCTACTATGAGATCCAACGTCATGGTGTCCTTGAAGAGAATGTGACCCAGGTGTGACCCACGTTCCGTTCGACCGAACGCTCTTGACATCTCCTTGTCCTTCGTTTGAGCGCGTGAGTACGAAGTGGAGCATTTTTCGCGCATAAAGCTTACTGACATGAGCAGGCGCGGTTGAACTTTGAAGCAAATCCAGGCAAAGGTCAAAACAAACGGAACTTTCAGACAAGACATCGACTCACAGATGCCAATATCTCACCACTGGTCCCACATATGGAGGCCTTTCCAAGTGACCGAATGATAGTTCCACTCTCACCTCTCAGCACCACTACCGTGGAACTTGAATGACCGACAACAACGAAAGCTGTCTGCTGGCTGTCTTTCTGATGTATGTCGTATAACATCAGATCGCGACTATCCCACTAATCAATCATCCTTCTCTTAGCCTCCTAGAGGAAGGTCACCATCACCCCGTCCACCCTCCCCACTCCGAAACGCGTTCTTTCCAGGGAACTCGACAGACGTCAATCCAGACTCCAAGTCCGACCACGGCTCAGACGACGACGATGACGTCCAGGAAGACGAACAAGGAATGTGGCAGCAACATTCCCGATCATCCTCCTCATCCGTCTCCCATCTCCCAGCGAACTTCGTTCAAAGAATGGGTACAGTCGCAGGGGCATTTCACCGCGATCACCTATGCTACGCGACGCAGCTGGAAGCTGAAGCGGAGAGGGAACGCGACTGTAGTCGTAGAGAGGGGGAAGCTATACTCGGGGGAGGTCCAGGCAAGGAGACCCGTTGACGATTGTGCGCTGGCTACGATGGAGAGACGCTCCCTCCACCGCCCCTCAGGCTTCAGATTCCTAATCCACCATCCCCGTCTAATTCGCAAACAATCGGGTCGCGCTACTAGTTGGCGGTCTGCTGCGAAGAGTAGGCTTCCGCCCACGAAAGACCCGCTCATGCCTGCTCAGCGCTCATTCAACATGAACCCCGTACCTTTTGCCTCCCCACCCTCGCCTACCTCTTCTCGTTCGAGTCTCTCGACTACGCCACCCAACTTGGCTTCTTCTCCATGCGTACAACGGATGCGTTGTCTTCCCCCCCCTTCTCGCGAGGCTTGACCTTTGTATGCCCAGTTCATATCTACCAGGTACACTCCTCGTGATAGCCAAACGCTTCGACAAGCTCGATAAATGGACCATGGAACACGTTAGGGCTTTGGAAGATCGGATAAACGAGGTTGAGAGGTGGTTAGTCAACAAGGGAGGGGAGAAAGGAAAGGGAAAAAGGATTGCGAGTCCGAGTGCATGCGAGTTCGACGGATAACTGAACCGCCGGGAAGAAGTCGTCGAGCTCCAAAGCCGATTAGGGGAACTGCTTTGGGATATGGCAAAAATCGCAACGGCGCCCTCTCTGCGGAACCTAAAACGCAGTCCGCCGCCGTATCAATGTTGGTCGCACCACAAACCACGTCCTCCATCGTCAGGCACTCACATCCGACTTCTTCAATTGCAACGCACTTGACAGGATTGCCGTCAGGGCCCAGCACGCCCATTCACCATCCCAGGTTGTCAACCACCACTGTGAGAGAATCGACGAGCCCTCCGATGACTCCAAAGAAGAGAGAGTCGGGCACGAGGTTGCTACTCAACAGGAGATTATTCTTCTCCGCCAGACACATTCTCCCCCAGTAATTCTCCACCTTCATCGATTACTTCCGCTATGAAGGCCTTTGTCTACGGCCATTCCGGGGCTACCCCTCCATTCATCCTCAGGACTGAGTACACTACCGGGTGCTTCGTATTCCACCACCTAACATTCCTCACTTGCTTCCGGTACGGGTAGGCCGCCGTCCCCGCCTACTCAAACCAAGTTCGCTCCTGCCTCTGCTTCTGCCAATCGAACGGCCAGCCCAACACCCGCACCAGCGAAAGGACGAGGAACACAACAAGGATTGCCACCCCCGAAATCGGCTGCTGGGAAAAGACAAACGAGTGTAAGCCCCACGCTGAGGAAACGGTACACCGTTGCGCTTGGAGGGCCGATAACTGCGCCGCCTGATGAAGATGAATTTTCATCGAACGCTGCTTCCTTGTTCTATACCACCGCTGCCAATACCACCACCAATACCAATGCAAATATCAATACCAATACCCATACGGATCCGCCTTCTACTGTTTCTTTATTGAAAAGGGTAGGCACACCACGGTCCTACTCCCGTGTCCTTGGGGGGTCTTTTTCTGTTTCTCCCGTAGGGGACGATGACGACGACAAGAAGGAGGAGGAAGGAGCAGGCGAGTTCGGAGAAGGTGAAGAAACAATCAGCAAATCTTCCGGCATCAAGCTCAAGAACGCGAATGGGAGTCTGTCTTCCACCTCCTCAAACTCGATATCGCCTGGTGGACCTGGGGGCGGCGATTACAAATCCACAGCCACTACCTCACCATCGCCATCCACTCGTCGGATCAGGGCACAGAGCGCGTATGGGTACGCTAGCCTCCTCCCTCCACAGACTCCATTACAGACTCCTACCATAGGGACCACCGCACCGCTAAAGCCAAAGTTGAGGTCCCGCTCTTCCAAGCGACTTTCCTCTGGTACTAGCTCCATTGGGACGGGAGACGGAATGATAAGCGGTGGTCTTGGAGGAGGGGGTACCAAGTTCGTGGACCCTTTGTTGTTGAGGAGGCACCAGCAAAGTCAAGAGGGGTTACAGATGAAGATGCCGATGCCGAAGCCGGCGGGGAAGGTTCCGATTGGGCAGTTAGTTGCGTTTTTTGATGGGGAGAAGGGGGGGAGGATGTAGGGTTGGCTTGTTGGAACGGTTTCTTTTTTTTTGAAGCGGGATGGATGGACGAACACAAGGTGGGATGGTGGAAGGAAGGTAGGCGGCAAGGGGAGAGAGTAATGAGTATGGATCTGGAATGACTGATATGCTATGTACCTTTGACTTGCTTTACTTATACCCTCCCAATGACATGACAGTACTGACACTTGTTTTTTATGCAATCCCAGTTTTTTTTTGCTTGAATGCTTTTTTGGTATATGTTGTCTATTGACCCATGATATATGTATGATCTCAAGGTTGAGTTGGAAACACACACTTCAAGATTCAAACAAAAACAAAAAAAAAGATTCAAGCTGTTCCCCTTGTTAAACATACTGGTACCATGCACTGCTTTCTCTGACTTGCCTTACTTATACTGCACGATTACAACTGGGTCTTCATGTCACACATCCCATTGGGTTTTGAAGTCTTTTTCTTGTAGTCTAAAATACTCATTTTTTCTAATGTTGAGAAGACTGACACATGGGAGTGTGGAAAGTGCAAACACATTAACTAACTATGGTGCAACAACCCTAAACACCACTACTTTTGTGCAATCAAAACTCAGGGTCCAAATTTCCTCCTTTTCTTTATCTGTTTGGTAGAAATGCTTCTTTTGCAAAGCTGAACATAGTTGGCTGAAATTGGCCACATGGCCATATAAGGAAGGTACTTACCAAATATAGACATCAGTTTGGTTGGAGTTTTTGCCCTCCCTTGCACAGGTAATGTCAGGAAACACTGGGGAATGCTCAATTGAGCCTTTTACACCTTCTACAAGCTCCCTGTAGCCAGAAAAAAAGCACAAATTTTTTGAATTTTTTTTCGCAGCCAATTTGGTCGAGTTTAAACAAGGTGTTTACTCAAGTCCAATGAAAACCATCCAAGGCTAAGTTGCACGCACACAACTTCAGTCATGTGTCTGCTGACACATGACTCAGAGCCACTGCTCATCTCTCCCTTAACTCACATGATCCACGCTTGGATGTGTGCTACCAGGCCTTGATTTATTTTTAGATATACCCCTCATGGTTGAGGATTGAGATTGAGACGCCCCCTTTCCATTAGGCTCTCGTCTTGACATCTCACTCCTCAACCAGGTATGATTCCCAATTTTTAATCTAGGCCCTCGTCTTGATATCTTACCTCGTTATCTAGTTTCTAGCATACGCATTTCTTGTCACCCTCCCACCCACTTCCTTTTTTACTACAAATTCTCGTAGTACTACTCATGTATGTAAGCCATACCTTGAGTGGAAATACGTCAGAGTCTGGTGTGCGCCGCACCAGATTTCCTGACATTGGCTATTTTCTCGTCACACAGTGACTCATACTGCCTCTGCATCACGCAAAAGCCTAGGTGTCATTTTAGGGTTGTTGCACCATAGATGTGTGAACACATACACACACACTAAAGTCTAACATCTTAAACACTTATCACCACCAGTACATGCTCAGTACTTTGAGTTCAGGTTGGTATGGTAAACCAAATTACCACACTTGTTTTATTAGAACTTAAAGTAGAAGTTCAGTAACTGTTTTGTACATTTTGTAACACTTGTCATAGTCTAGTAAGGGCACAATGAAGTCACAGTGAAATCACTCCCCTTGTCCTGAAAAAAAAGGATATTGCCAAAGAAGCTAGTTTGGAAGGTTTGGGATGGGCCATGAGGCTGACAAATGAAGTGCATGTCACTGAGTCAAGGCTGGTAAACCAGTCCCCTTGCCAATCAACAACACCAAGTAGCCAAAGGGTTGGATCACTCCCCACATCTGTCAATTGAGATCTGAATGAAAATCTGAGGAGGTGTAAATTAGTAATGCTGCTGTTTGAGGAAAGAACTAGGGCCAGTTGTGTTGTGTCCATTGTGGCCATGCTTGTTGTCATGCTTGGTGTTGAGGGGTCATTTCCATTGTGTGTTTGTCATCATCCATTGTCATGGGTGGTGGTGCATTGTGGGTCATTGTTGTCGCTTCGCATTGTGAGTGGGTCAGGTCGTGGTGACATGGCATTGACACATTGGAGGATTGTCATCGTCAGGGGTCATCGCTGTCCCTGGTCATTCTTGTGCTCATCCTGATGGTCCTTGTGTATGCTTGTGAAACCGAAGGGCTGATCGGGACTTCTCGATGAAGGCGTGAGTGCAAGATGGCAGCAGAGAATATTTGGGGTATGCAGGAGAGTGTTTGTAACGTGGTGCCGCGAGGCGATACTGCATTGAGAATATCCTGTGACCCAGGAACTGGGGCGTGGTCACCCGGCGCAGGACTCTTGTATCCCAGAGGGGAGGCATAAGGCTGCCTAGCTGTATAGAAATGGGGTGACTCCGTCCACATGTAATGTATAATGTGGTTGCAAAGTAAAGTATATTTGTTGAGAATGCAATGCTATACAGAGTTGAAACAAATATATGTAAATACGATGGTTCTAGGTCATGCAAGAAGTATATACTACCACGCCGTTACAAAGCCCCCCCGTGAGCTTGGAGCATCGTCTTGCGTTTCAATTTACTTCATCCTCCTCTTTGGCCTTCCCTGCTATTCATTTTTCAAAGTTACACAATCATAACATCCAGAGGTTGAGGATCCTTTATGGTTGTTGGATTCTTAGGCTGCATGGGCTCGCCTCCATTCACTCAGTAGGTTCTCTGATGTTCGTGACAGGAGAGGAAATCAGGAGAAATTGACAGGTGGAGGGGGTAATTCGAGCAGAGGTCTCATTGTTTTACGTCAGTAGCGATGTGATCTTGACCAGGGCAAGCAAAATATATGCGGCTTTATGAGCAGGACTGTTTGGAGGTCTCGGGGACTTAGGCTGCGACGTCCTAAGGTCTCTTATTCCCAGACCATATTTTGTGTATAGCCTGAGGGATACTGCATATGTTATCTTCGCATCCATGGGTAGCAGGACATTATGCAGTAATAATAAGGTTGCGGGAGTATAGTAGCTGATGCCAGTAGAGGGGCGACTAGCATCTTGAAGCTAGCGGGCAAAGGGAACATGCATGGGTGGACTCGTAGGTTTAGATGGCGAGAGGCAGGAGATCTTTTGGAAAGAGGAGAACAGCACCCATGACAGAAGAGAGGGGAAGGAAATAAGGAGTGATTTCTGCCATAGGAAGGGAGGGTGGGTAGATAACAATGTCTAGTGTGTACAAATAGATTTGGTGGTTGACAACTAAATCGTGGAGAAGGGTACCAAGCTTGGCAATGGTGTTCCAACAGGAGTGAGGTACGACACGAGTTGCAAGATCGTCGAAGTCCTTGAGCTTGGTGGTCGGTTCTGTGAGTTGACGGTGATCCAATCACCAGGACTCTTGTCGCAAACATAATATCATTATGAGCTCGTGCAACATTGGAAGGACTTGGCCCATGATGAGTTGGTTGCTCATTGTCTTCACGACGGAGCATTAAGTGGAGCGGGATGGACTCTAAAGAATTTGCACTGTCAGGATCATCCATTGGCTCATTATTGGACTCCTCTCTGCGAGGTGAGGCTTCATCTTCTGCTACATCTTGACTATTTGGGACAGGAGGCAGCCCAATGCAGTTTGGAATTGTTTCAATTATCGTAGCTTCAGGACTTCCAGGCAAGCTTGCTGCAGCAGGTTCCGATTCCCATGTCCGAGCGGCAGAATGGTGAGTTGCGCTCTCCATTAGGTCTTCCATTTTCTCATCAAGGTCATTCATACAGTCAGATTTGAAATAGAAATTTATGCTTCTGGTATATTGTGAAACCATATGGCGCTTCATGACTTCTTGATGTTGTCTTGCACACAAGATGGCAGCAGAGAAGACGTGGAGTACTCGAGAGAGAGAGGAGGGTGTGGAAGCGAGGCTTGCCTTCACGCTAGAGTGTTCCGGTGCAGAGCAAGGTGTCTTGTGGGAGAAGGAGAGTTCTTTCATTCCGGAAGGGGGAACTTCTGTCTCTAGGTTCACCATTTTAGGTCGCACCCTATCATGAATCCAACTTAGTCAGGTGCACCATCTCTTAACTAGATTCAGATAAACTCCTCCTGAGTACGGTTGTACGTGGTGGTCATGATCCGAAATAAATTCATTCTCCTTTGGAGTTTCCTTTGATGACAGACCCTTGGAATTCCAAACCGGATCGAGCAAGACTGTGGAATTAGGCAAGTTTAAATTGCCTCCTAATATAGTTAATATTTCACAGGTGACATGTAGTTTATGGTGTCCTTGGCTCTGTCCAGATTATGGGGGTGAGGTTGAAGGGTTGACATGATCTTACTTACATATTACCAATGCTGCTGCATTAGTTTTTGACATCATGCACAAGCAGTCTTTCACATTAGGAAAGGCTATCCTATGCCTTCATGTTGATAGCTACCATACTGTCCTATCTCAAAACATAGTTATAAGCTCATGGGGATATAGCTGAAGGATTGACATGACTTTATATATTGCTATTGCCACATCATCACTTTTTCACATCATGATCAAGTTGGCTGTCAAGCCTGAGGAGGCCATTCATGTTGATATCTACTGTTCTGTCTCAATACATGGTCAACTTACAACATGACCTGACTTAAGGACACCTCCAAGGATGAATCGGCCCATCATTCTATAGCCCTCAAAGAGCTGATATCAAAGTTTGGGACAGGCCAGTAGCTATCAATGTGAGAGCAGACAGACCAGTAACTATCAATGTAAAAGCAGAGAATAGCCTGTCCTGATGTGAAAGCCAACTTGGCCATGATGTCAAAAGTGGTGATGTGGCAATAGCAATATGTAAAGTCATGGTATTCCTTCAGCCATATCCCCATGAGCTTATAACTATGTTTTGAGATAGGACAGTATGGTAGCTATCAACATGAAGGCATAGGATAGCCTTTCCTAATGTGAAAGACTGCTTGTGCATGATGTCAAAAACTAATGCAGCAGCATTGGTAATATGTAAGTAAGATCATGTCAACCCTTCAACCTCACCCCCATAATCTGGACAGAGCCAAGGACACCATAAACTACATGTCAACTACAAACTTTTGTAGTCCCAAGAAGCAGACACTACAAACTTTTCTAATGAAAAAGCGCACACTACAAACTTTTGTAGTCTCAAAAAGCGGACACTACAAACTTTTCTAATGAAAAAGTGGACACCACAAGCCTTTGTAGTATCAAAAAGCAGATACTACAAACCTTTCTAATGAAAATCACATATTACAAACTTTTGTAGTCTCAAAAAGCAGACACTACTAACTTTGTAGTCTAAGTGGAAGGTTTTGACTTTTGTGGTCTTTTGTAGTCTATCAGTAAACCTTGTAGTCTAAGTCTGACTTTTGTAGTCTTTTGTAGTTTATCAGTATACTTTGTAGTCTATTAGTAAACTGTCTAGTCTAAGTCCAACTTTTGTGGTCTTTTGTAGTCTATCAGTAAAATTTATTGTCTGTGTCCAACTTTTGTAGTCTATCAATAAACTTTGTAGTCTATGTCTGACTTTTTGGTAGTCTATGGTAGTCTATATCTGACTATTACAGTCTGGCAGTGTCAATTTCTTTTCTAGGGCATGCACTTTCCTTTTTTGGTCATTTTCCCCATGATACAATAATTGTAGCCCTTTCTTTTAGCTTTCCAAATATACTGAAATCATGTTGTTTGGTTTTGTTTTCATGGAGAAAAACACAAAAACAAAAAAAATGTGACACTTTAGAAAATCTTTTACCTCATATATCCACAATGGGGGCACTTCAGAACATGATTCAAACAGATTTGGGAAGCTATAGTGTAGGGCTACAACTGTCATTTTTTGACCATTTCTGGTAATTGGTCATGTGACCATCATCCCAACATCCCATTATATGGACCCTGATAGGTAAAAACATTCTCCTCTTGGTTTTCTTCACTTTTGGTCAAACAAGGTGATATTTCCTCTTTGGGATGGACCCTGAAATTGACCCTGAAGGCAGTGCCTGACATTCTGAGGGGGCAATGATAAATGCAGTAGTGTAGGTATGAAATAGCGCAGGCAGAGATATGAGATTGCCAAGGCAAGGATATGAAATTGCCCAGGCAGAGATATGAAATTGCCTAAGGCAAGAAATGAAATGAATATGAAGTAGCCCAGGCAAGGATATGAAATTGCCCAGGCAGAGATATGAAATTGCCTAGGCAGGGATATGAAATTGCCCAAGGCAAGAAATGAAATGAATATAAAGTAGCCCAGGCAGGGATATGAGATTGCTCAGGCAAGGATATGAAATTGCCCAGGCAGAGATATGAAATTGCCCAGGCAGGATATGAAAAGGCAATGAAATAATGCCAGGTAAGCAATGAAATAAGGCTGGGTAGGCAATGAAATTAAAAGTCAGGGAAGAATGAAATAGCAATGAAACAATGCTGGATAGACAATGAAATGGAAGGCCAGGCAGTAATGAAATTGCAATGAAGTAGTATTGAAATATGTCTTAGGACAGTTATGAAATAGTCATAGTAAAGAAATGAAATACATTTCATAAGTTTTGCCTACTCTTCTCATTTCATAAATTCATTAGGCAGTGTGGATGTCGGTGTGCAGGCACTTGCCTGTATTTTATCATATAAGTGGTAGCTACCACTCCCGTCTTCCCATTTTCGCACAGGGTAATCAAAGGCGATGAGCTGTCAATCAGCTGGGGGACACTGTCGCCCTTGAAGGCTGCGAGACTTCGTGCTGACAAGGTTTCCAGGGGGAATTGACTGGCTAGGTCGATGGTCGACTCGTTTTCGTGCAGTTGAAAGCTTGACTGCAGGTGGGAGTTCTGGCTTTCAAGGCCCTGACGATGGCAGTTCTTCGCGCAACTGCCGTGGGCATAGCTCGTGTTGGTTGGGAGAGGTCGTTTCGACGTTGTCAGGGTTGTCGATGGCGTGAAGCCATTGTTCATCATAGCCAAGTTGTTACCCTCGGAAGCAGCGGGTATTCGCGCTAACATGGGCGAAGGAGATACAGAACCATTGCCCTTGAAAGCAGCAGGTATTCGCACTAACGAGGGTGTGGGAGCATTGTGCAAGGCGTGGTCAACGGTTTTCTCACCTGTGTTAGGGTTTAAGTTTACTTGGGAGTCAGGAAATCTGGAAACTGTCGTGAGTTGACAGGATCTGTCAATCAGACTTGCCTTATGTAGTTTCTCCAAGTCATTGCACTCCAGGACTTCATCTTGATGAAGTCCGCGGTGCCCCCACCATTGTGAAACCGAAGGGCTGATCGGGACTTCTTGACGAAGGCGTGAGTGTGAGATGGCAGCAGAGAATATTCGGGGTATGCAGGAGAGTGTTTGTAATGTGGTGCCACAAGGTGATACCGCATTGAGAATATCCTGTGACCCAGGAACTGGGGCGTGGTCACCCGGCGCAGGACTCTTGTATCCTGGAGGGGAGGCATAAGGCTGCCTAGCCGTATAGAAATGGGGTGACTCTGTCCACATGTAATGTATAATGTGGTTGCAAAGTAAAGTATATTTGTTGAGAACGCAATGCTATACAGAGTTGAAACAAATATATGTAAATACGATGGTTCTAGGTCATGCAAGAAGTATATACTACCACGCCGTTACAATGCTGGTGGTTGTCGTGGTTGGGCTGGTGGTTATCGAGCTCGACTGTCTAGATGAAGTGGCTGTGCCACGTCGTCTGCCATGGATCATTCTGTGGCTGGTGACATGGCATTGCCACATTGTTGTTGCTGTCGTTGGTGTGGGTGGTGTTGGTTGTGGGCAGTCGTTGACAGTGGTGGGCAGTGTCAGCCTGGGCGATGTGCTGAGTGAGGGGGGCTCGTTGTGAGAGGATGGTGGTGGTTGAGGGACAAGATGCACAAACAATCAGCAAACAACAAGCACATATGTTCACTGTGCGGAATGTGCCAACCACCACAGCCATATAGACAACTAATTTGCACTATATACATAAGGCCTTGTGGTTCAATGGATAATTGTGCACTCATCTTGGCCTCTGTGTTCTGTGAGGCTGAGTGTTCAATTCTTGTTCATGCAGTTTTATTTTTTATATATAATAAATAATGTAATACAATTGAAGGCTATTAATCCACATGGATTCCAGATGGAGTCTCACTGGGTGTATTCATATAACCCTGTGTTCTGAGGTGGAGTCCATGTTGGAGTCCATGTTGTCCACATGGAGCAACTGGACTCCACCTGGACTCCAGCTGGAATCCAGATGGATTCTAGACAAAAAATTGGCTGGGTTACCACCAAAAAAAAATAATTTAAATCCACCTGGACTCCAGGTGGATCCATGGAGTCCATCTGGACTCCACATGGAATCTGTGGGGGAGAGTAAAGTCCTCTTTTTTGTAGTTGAAATCAAGTCAAAGTATGTAAAAATAAAGTTTGTACTATAATAGTCCATGGAATCCAGATGGAATAGTTCATGGAAGACAAAGAAACAGTCATAGAATAGTCCATGGGGCAGTCATGGAATGGGATGGAATCTAGAAAAATAGTTGGAATGGTCCATATGGATTCCATCCTCATTCCATGGTTGAAATCATGGTCCATATAGCTTCCATCCTCATTCCATGGTAGGAATCTATGGAATCTACCCATTCCATGGTAGGAATCCATGGAATTTACCTATTCCATCCTCACTCCATACCATCCCATATGGGACATATCAGGGAGTGTAAAGTACTGCAGACCATACCATACCATACCATCATCATACCATACCATGGTCATACAATAGCTTGGCAGGATTTCTGCTAAGTTAGTTCAGCTGTTCCAGATGACTCCAAGTTATTCCTTAGAATTTCTTATGACATGCCAATCTGAACAGATAAATTGAGGTGTATTTAATAGCTACATAAAATCTATTCTAGATGTGTGGTGAAGTGGTTATGTCATTTGGCAGGTATCATAACCTTGGGTAACTTCCTGAGCCTCTGAGTTCGAACCCTCATCTTGAGAAAAGATTTTTTTTTCAAGATCACCTCCAGACATACTTCTGTTCCATCATATTGATACATATCTGGTATATGAACTCAAAAGGTTATGTATACATAACCTTGACTGTGGGGAAAAAAAGTTCAGTATTCCATTTTCAACACCTTGTTTTTATACTACATTGTGGCCCAGAAGACCAACCAATGATAATAGTGGATATGTATATTCCCCAGGATATGAAAGAATGTTTCCAGATGGTAAAACAATTATTGTGTATGGTCAGAAAATGATCCAAGAAGGTCAAACAATGTTTCCAGAAGTTGCACATATTTCTCTCAAGACAACACAATATTCCCTGAACTATTTCAACTTTGACTGCACATACTCCCTGGCAAGTGACACAATATTCCCAGAAATATTTTGGTACTACCAGCTGCTGGAATATTTGGTTTTAACATGTATTGGGTGCACATCTTCTCTTAGAGGTAAAACAATATTCCAGGAGTTATTTTGGCACTACCAGCCACTGAAGTCTTCGGTTTTAACATATATTTGGTGCACATATTTATTGAGAACCAAAACAATATTCCCAGAAGTATTTTGGCACTACCAGCCACCATAATCTTTGGTTTTAACATATATGAACTGCACATACTCCCTGGCAAGCACAGCACTACCAGCTGCCAAAATATTTGGTTTCAACATGTGTTGAGTGGTCATATTCCCTGAGAGGCAAAACAATATTTCTGGGGCATTCCAGTGCCACCTGCTGCAGAAATCTTCAGTTTTAATATGTATTTCAGTGGATTGAAATTATTGTATTCCTGGAGGTATTTCAGCTGGAAGGTGCTTCAAGAGTGATGGTCAGGTGACCTTTTGTAAGTGGAAGTAGGCGACTGGCACCAATTATGCCTCCAAAGCCTTTTGTTATTTTTATTATTTTTGTCCCATTGGGCCCAATTACCCTTCCAAATCCTTTTGTTATTTTTGTCTTATTGGGCCCAGCAATACCCCTTAGTGTTTACTGGGGGTTATTTCAACCCATGCCATTGTCTAACAATAACCCAATGCAGAATGAAAGCAGTCCCAAAACTAGACTCCACCTGACTCCATTACACTGTCAACTGTATTCAAGACAAAACTTGACTGGCTAAATACATTGGAACTGATTCATCAGTAACCCCTCTATAAAATATATAGTTAATCTGAAACATACATATCATGATCACTACTATTTGCAATCACTTTTCTCATCATCAGCATCATAGCTTTCCCCATCACTGCTTTCCTTATCAGTGCCTTCCACATCACTTTTTTCTGCCTCTTTGTCTCTGAGCAGCTTTGCAATTGCCTCATGGCCCTCAGATAATGCTGCCTGGAGTGCATTTCCAAAGTATCCTCCCTGTACATTTACATCTGCTCCCTTCTCCATGAGAAGCTTTGCAATTGCCTCATAACCTCCAGATGATGCTGCTTGGAGAGCATTTCCATAGAATCCTCCCTGTGCATTTACATCTGCTCCCTTGTCTATGAGCAGCATTGCAATTGCCTCATGACCTTCATCTAATGCTGCCTGGAGTGCATTTCCAAAGTCTCCTCCCTGTACATTTACATCTGCTCCCTTCTCTATGAGCAGCTTTGCAATTGCTTCATGGCCTCCATATGATGCTCCTTGGAGTGCATTTACAAGGAGTCCTCCCTGTGCATTTACATCTGCTCCCTCCTGTATGAGCAGCTTTGCAATTGCCTCATGGCCTCCAAATGATGCTGCCTGGAGTGCAGTCCCATAGGTTCCTCCTTGTGCATTTATATCTGCTCCCTTCTCTATAAGCAGCTTTACATTTGCCTCATGGCCTCCATATGATGCTGCCTGGAGTGCATTTCCAAGCTTTCCTCCCTGTGCATTTACATCTGCCTCCTTGTCTATGAGAAGCTTTGCAATTGCCTCATAACCTCCAGATGATGCTGCCTGGAGAGCATTTCCATAGAATCCTCCCTGTGCATTTACATCTGCTCTCTTGTCTATGAGCAGCTTTGCAATTGCCTCATAGCCTCCAGATAATGCTGCCTGGAGTGCATTTCCAAGCTTTCCTCCCTGTGCATTTACATCTGCTCCCTTGTCTATGAGCAGCTTTGCAATTGCCTCATAGCCTCCAGATAATGCTGCCTGGAGTGCATTTCCAAGCTTTCCTCCCTGTGCATTTACATCTGCTCCCTTGTCTATGAGCAGCTTTGCAATTGCCTCATGGCCTTCAGATGATGCTGCATTGAGTGCATTTCCATATTCTCCTCCCTGTGCATTTACCTCTGCTCCCTTGTCTATGAGCAGCTTTACAATTGCCTTGTAGCCTTTATATGATGCTACCTGGAGTGCATTTCCACAGTGCCCTCCCCATGCATTTATATCTGTCTTCATTTCTGACAAAACAGATGATGCCTTAGCTAGTCCAGCAAGTGATGCATAATATAGTGGTTCAGCAATCTCATCCCTCTGTTTTTGTAGATCTATATCATCAATATCTATGTCATAAATTCGGACCCAGTTCAGAAAAGCATTATTTTCATCTGTCAGAAGCTTCATAATCAATGCAAATACTGAAGATGACAGAGATTCACTCTTGCAACCAGAATGTGCATGTATGATCCAGTGTTGTGCAGCATATTGCGCAAGAGGGGAAGATTCATCCAGATCCATATCAAGTGGCTCAGATGTGTTGAATTGCAGAAGATAGGCCAGGCAGACTTGACATATGACAGAGTGTGATAGCTCCTCACTGAAACTAAAGTATCTGACTTGCTTCACATGATGGCTTTGAATATACTGAGATATAAGATATTCCTTGACTGAAAAGTGAGAAAGCTTAATAAAACCTATTTAATAGTCAGTGCTTATTTCAATTGATTGTTCTATTAAACCACACCTTCTGATTTCATAATAAAACTAGAACATATTTTCAAGACATCATTAATATCTTGAAGTTCATTATCAGATCTGTACTCTGGTCCATTCTCAGCACTAAGATCAATAGAAGCAGTCACAGCCAACTCTTCCAGTGTCAGTGGACGAACAGCAAAAGACAGCCACTGTAGAAATATTTTGGCATATTCATGATCTTTTTCATTGATTCCCAGCAAGATTTGATCATATGTTTTCTCCAGACCCTGGGGTAGATCAGCTAGCTGCTTTCTCAGATCAGTTTTAGTCTGACACTTTTTAAGCTCATTTAGCTGTAATGCAACCCAACGAAACCTAAAATTGTGTTTAATAATCATCCTGTCATTCAAATGTCAATAATAAACATACATTCCATCTGCTTGCTCCATTAACTTCAACTTTATTTCTTTTTGAGTGTTAGAATTCCATTTTTGCAAATTAGAGTCATTCTGAAGCTGATAGTCAAGATAGGCTATGAGATCATGATTCTCAGATTCCTTAACCAAGTCAAGATAGTGAGAAGACTTCAACTTTTCCTCAATCTCCTGTTCTGGGCGGCTAGTAACTATCAAGTGAAGCCCAACATTTTTATTTTTCTCCAGAATAAAAGTCTGAATCCAGTTAAGAAGTTTTTCTCTTTCAGTACATTCATCAAGAGCATCCAGAATGATGAATGTTGAACTAAAGCCATCAAGAATTGCTCGAAGAGTATTCTGCAGATCACCCAGAGTTGGCTCTTTATGGCCATTGCCACAGCCAGCATACAGATTCACTAAGACTTTAGGCAGTCTACCCTCACATTTCAGAGAGAATTGCCAGATGAGTGATTGCAGTAGTTTATCATGCAGCTGGAAATCCTTCTGTGAGTCTCTTCCATCAAAAAAGAAATATGCAGTAGCAGAATTGAATCTCTGGAGAATATTGTGAATTATTGCTGAGCTATGAAAAAGAAATTCAATTTAATTTGATAAAAATGTTGAAATAATCAACCTCAAGATGGTTTTCCCAGAGCCAGCTGGATAGACTTTCAATGTCATATAAATCTACAAATTCTGACAAAAAACTTACCTTTTCCCTTGACCCAGAGAAAGCCAGGCTGTTTGACCCACCCATTAAAAGTACTTCCTTTGAGAAACCATTGACAGGTGTCTGGTTGACTCTCCAGAATTGCATGTGCAGCATTGTAGTTAATAGACTCCTTGGGTGGAGAAAGCCAATTATAGATCTTGTCCACTGTCACAAAAAAAGGCATCAGTTACATATTCAAAATAGGGACCTGCAATGATACCCAGTTGTTCATCCTTAATCATCTCAAGTGTAATTTGAGTATTTGGGTCCACACCTACCAATCACAAACATAAACATGAATAGGATGCTTTTCTTACTACTTACCTTGATTGATGGTACCTACAAAAATATAAGCAACAGCAATAAAATCTGATGGTCTAAATCCAACACACCATAGTTATGGCCAGTGATCACATTTTGAGCTGAAATGTTGTTTACAATGTCACCTTAAAACTAATTTAAGTAAGCCTGAACTATATTTATAAAAGTACTGACTGGCAGGCATCCCTTCTGCATTCAGAGAAGGAATGGGTAGAGAGATACAAAAGTCAGAACTTGGAGAATCTAAACAGTGTTATCAGAAAGAAAATATAGAGATTTGGAGTAAGCATGAACCTGTCAAGATAGGAGAAGCAGGTTGCAAGGAATCAACAGCTCCTTGCACAAGATGTTCAATCTGATCAACTGTGAGATAAGAATTGATGAAAGTTGGTATCAAATTTATAGCAAAGAGATTGAGGGATATCTCACAGGCATCACTCATTTCAATATCTGCTGACACCAGGCCTACATTCAGAACAGGGGCAATTGGTGGAGAGGTAGGCAGGTAAGAGCTCAGGATATCTATATCAGCGTTACCAATGATCAATGATACAGGTTTGTGGTGAATGCAGACCACTGGAGATAGGTAAAACTTGTTGCGAGCAGTCAAGCACTTCACCCCCAGTGACATCAACCTGATCACCTGGAACTTTTGTTTGATGAGCAATCAATGTTCACTTTGGGGCAGAAAGGTTAAAATCTATCTTACCGCTGACTGCCATGGCTATGTCCACTGCACTGATGGTTGAAGATGGAGTTCCCAAGATAGGCGGGGCTGAGCTGGGCTGAGGTTGATATTTATCTGATAGCACGAGATTATGAACTGGATTTTCGCAGGGGTCAATGGGATCGGACATGGTGGTTCAGAAGAAAGTATCGATGCTGTGCGGCGTCAATCTTCAAAATGGGTAACGGACCGTTTCACGAATCACAGAGTCAGCTGACAGTGCTCGCACAGCGTAACCAGAGATAAAGTGGTTTGGCGTCAAGTCAGCAAGCAGACACACAGGACGGCGGTCAATGGAGTGACAGAGAAGCAAACAACGACCACCTCTCAAGGCTGAGGGAAGTTGCAACTCAAAGGGACGAACGAAAGGAATATGCGTGATCACACTGTGCGAAAAAGACAACATGCCCTTTTCTTTCACCCAGATGCCCGCGACCCACCAATGGGCCATCCTACTTGCAAACCTGTTGTTGTCAAGTCGATGTTGAAGCTTCTAGTCTCGAAGTGCCCATGGATACAACTCTACCGCTCGTCGAATGGAGTTTCATGACGAGTCGTCCAATGTTAGCTGCCATAGCTCTCCCCCACTATGACATTTCCTTAAAAAGAAGGTATGACAAATCTACAAAGAATGGTAAGCCATAGTTTTTACCGCACACGATTAATAAATGGTGGAATGGTGCAGCGGTTAAGTATACTGTGGTTATTTAGTCATGTGATTCATCCTTCTAAGGTTGTCGGTTCAATTCCTTTCTAGGGAAATTATTTTCTGCTGCACTTGCGGAATTGTCTTTTATTTTTTTACTTATACACCAGGGTAAAAGGTGAGAAAGGGCTAGGTTAGGAATATTTTTTTCTCTGTGCAGTAGCACACTCTCAGTTAGGTCAGGAAGTAGGTTAATGGTTGGGGTTATCACCATGGTAGAAACTGGTGTTTCAGCGATGGACACCCGCTTATTCTTAATTAGATTGGGAGGGTAGGGTACTTTACTATAGTTTAGGGGTTAGGAGGGTAGAAGCTTGAGAGAGCGCACTAGTAGCGCGCACTCTCGAGCTGACTTGGTGCAATGCATTGCTCTCAGTGACTAAGTCGTGAGCCAATGTACCTATATGGAAGGTCGGTGATTACCGGTACATCACGTGTGTCATAGTGGGGGAGAGCAAGGGCAGTTTCCAATGTTTGCTCTCTGGGCCGTTCACCTACTGCCGACATCGCTTGGAGGCCCAACCTCCTGCCGTGATCAAAATAAAATCCAATGACTGCTTCCGCCAACTTGCACCGATACACAGAGCGGGGAGCTGTTGGGATTCAAAGGATGCACAGCAAAGATATGTTCGAGTGGATCGGCTATGAGTGAGTTCCTCCTTCCGTTAGATTTGCTCCCCTTTCTACCTTAGCTCGTTTTCCCCATCTGTGCCGCAACCATACCCCTCTTCTTCCGTCTGCCCACGTTAGTCTAATATGTTGACAATTCTGTGACAGTTTTGGTCCTCTTGATTCGTTCACGAGGGCCATGCTTGTAAAGCGCACAAGACCGCAAACCACAGATTTCTACTCGTACGACAATTGAATTCTTGAAATTGGAAAGTTTGCTGGATGTTTATGCTATCAACAGGATTGCAATCGACTTTCTTGGCTCCATCTTTAGACTACCACCCGGTAACGCGCTCGAAGCCAACTCGAAGCGACTTTGCATGACACGAAGGAGACTCCGTTGGCTCGAGTTGATCGTCAGTATTTCTTTCTTGCAAGTCGACAATGCCTGCCCTAACGGCCTTTCCGTTGCAGACGTGGCGGGCGTGTTTAACGATGCCCAGCTCGACGACGGTAATTCCCTCTCGAAAAGCTCCACACGGCATGCTAGGTCACTGCCGTCCACCTCATCATAAGCGCAAGCTTCAGTCGGAGAGCCCGAGAGTAGGGATAATGGCCATCTGTCTTTTGGTAAGTTCTTGCCCTTGCGTTACTTATTCCCATTTCTCCCTCGATCTCTTGACTCCATTTTTTTTACCCCGCATATATACAATGTTTTGCTTCGCTGACTGCCCCCTTTCGTTACTCAGGTTCTGGTTTCATAACACCAACGCAAGTCCCACTTCGATGATCCTACATTCTTTCCGAGGTCCACCATGATTTGCACGACCTGGCCACTTGCATCCCTTCGTGCATCGACTCAGGAAGGGAATTTCGCCATCCTTTAATCCTTTTAACGAACTCGCCTCCATATCGAGCTTGCTCTTCCAGCATCAACTTTTTACCAGTGGCTCCAGGCAGACGTCTCACATGCATCGATCGTCTCATCGGTTGCGCCCACCTATTCCGCTTTCGGTTATTCTCCTCTCCCAATGCTCGCGCAGTGCGCAAAGCTTCTTGATTACATCAATCCCGACGCTCTATGTGTCGTTACATTCATGGTATATGTACCACTCAATGGCTCCAATCTCTGCCCGTACCACAGGAACTGTTCTCTCTGGACTCAGCATTCAGACAGCATAGATTCACCCTCTCGAGTGTCCATCCGCATCTCGTCGCCGCCATGGGCTGCGGCAACGTCATACATACAGATGTATCCTTCGCTGATTGGCGCCTGTAAGTTTGGATTACGCGTGGCCGACACGATGGTTACTGATACCTACCTTCTTTTCCAAAGGTTTCTCAGCCAATAACGAACTACTGAGGGCAAAGGCCTACGGTGAGAAACACCAAACTCATTACGTTCCTCGTCTCTTCTCGCGTGGACACCGACTTACTGTATGGACGATGGGGGGCGTGGCTTTTGCACATAGGTCAGTAATACTTCAGTGCTTCGCATGTGTCGGGTTAGTACTCACATAGATCGTGCATAGGTTTGCTTGGGGCGCGTGTGTATGCTCTGCCTTTGCTCCAGGGGAAGGAGAGTGAGGGTGAAATGTGTAATGTCTAGATCTTGGTAACAGTATCCAATGTTGGCTTCAAGTGTCAGTCTCTGTTTAGCCGATCGGAAGAAGCTTCAACATCGGCAGAGTTAGGATGTTTGCTTCCAATGCGAATCGTAACTGTACAGCCCAGGTTGACTCTGTAGCTTTACCCATTTGTGTTGAGATACTACCCATGTCAATCATAATGTTGTTATCTTCCAAAATATGGACGGCCACTCGTTAATCTCTACTTTCACAAGTTTCACAATGGTTTATGACGACGATGGCTGGTATTGAGGAAAATGATACATACTACATGTCAATTTGCGCAGGAGCTCAGGCTTATGTAAAGTAAGAATCACGCGACGACTACCTTTGCCTGCGGAATTCACGGCAAAGGACGCAAACGTGGCAGCTCTGGCGTTGATGATGCCAAGAGTCGGTAATGCGGGATGGCAGCGGAAGGGGCAAGTGAAGAACTGGTTTCGGGTCATACAGCGCTAACTTGACTAAAAGTATTTGGAAGTGGTGTATATGCGACCTGCGTCCGTGTCGTGGAGCAGGGGTGCGAGGGGTGCGTAGAGGTAGGTGTTAGGGAAATCTCGAAGCACGGAGAGAAGGATTGAGTTTCTGAGAAGCGGGTGCGTCCATTGCTCAAAGGAGGAATGGAAGCGGAAGTGGACTGGTAAATCCACAGACGAGAGGGGCGATAACTCGCTCATACGAAACGGCGCACTGTCCTTTACAGAAAGTCTCGCTGATCATGAACCGAAGTCAATGCATGATCGCCTGCAAGTAATCATAGACGACGACTCAACGCCCTCCCAGTTGGCGGCCGCGTTGACTTGCCAGCGAGCAGATTCCTTGATCGAAGGATGTAAGTTCGTATAGGAAGACTTAAGTTATAGGGCATGTGTCGTCGACGTTCTGGGCCCGGGAGGGAGGGAGCCTATGCAGCAGCTGTCCGGCAGGATTTTCCAAATCCACTGATGTGCATAGGTCCAGCGGCGTACTCTGAGGTTGTTGAAAGAGCGAGTCGTTGATATGAATTCGTTGTTGAAGTCGAACGACAAGCGTTGAAAACGTTGAACGTTGAGCTTTTAGCTGGTGCTGTGAGTCGGTGATTAGATACGCGGACGTCGACTTGGCTTGGCCCGCCGACACAGGAAGCTAGAGTGGAAGAAAGTTCTTTTTAGACCCCAGAAGAAGCGCAGATCTAGAAATGACGAACTCACCCTAAGATGATCTCCAGTAGCATATCACTTGGAGCGACGTATTCACACTGACGTACATCCTCACTTGGCACGAAGGACACTGCAATGATAGATAGGCCCTCTGGAGTTCTGGCTATGGGATGCAAACTCACCGATAACCAAACGTCATGGTATCCTTGCCATCGATGAAATCCCCCAAGTGGTCCTATCGGTCAGTCATGCTCGGCTTTTCCTTTGATATTCTTCAGGTCATTAACTTCCGTTTCATCCGTGGACTCCATCAGAGGGCTTTGCAGATGCAACAATAACAGATGTGCGCTGAGCTTTGGGCGAAGCCGAGGGTCGAAAGACTCCCATTTATTCAATGCGTGACCGTTGTTTCATTCGACTGGTACCAAAAAGACGGACCACAAGAGGGTGGAAAGTCCCCTTGCAGTTGCGAGCGTGGATGGCCTAGCAGAATGAGTTTGACAGGCAACCTGTATCACGAGGAGTCAAAAGGTGTTTCCAGAGTCCGGAGGCTCTTCGTGATCGTCGATAAGGGGAGTCATTCTGTCAAAGGGTTGGTGTTGATCATATGATCGAGGAACCAATTCGAGAGACTTACCATGCACACAAGGTTTTGTTAATGGCCGTGCCCCGTTCCATGTCCAAACGAAAGGGCAGGAGGGGCTAGTCGAATCCTCCGTCGATTACCAACGGAGGTGAATGTAGCGGCTACAGGGAATGGAAGTCGAACGTTGAATATTGGAATATCGAAAAACGAGGGAAGCGAATGCTTACCTCAGTCGAAAGAACACAGGGCGTGGCGGCTCTCCAAAAACTTCGCTACCAACAGATACAACCATCGCTTTTCATCGCCACTCCAAAACCGCTCTCCTCTCTGCTATCCTCCATCCAAGCAAGAACGGGGGCAAGCACATACGGCAGGATTCTTCTCTGACCTGTACTTGGCTCGGCCATGCGCTCAGAATTGACCACCAAGTGCTTTCTTTCGAGGTATTACGAATCTTGTGCAACAGCCCAGAGTTGACCACGGGTAGGAGAGGGGAAGAGAAGGTCGGAAAACGGCGTGAGCCCTTGCTTGTCTTATGGCATAGAATTCAGGAGGGCATGACGATTGAGAACGGCGTGGACTTTGTAGGTCTGTATGCCAGGGCCCAGTGTCAGCAACGTAAAAGAGAAAGGAGAAAGGAAGTACGTACTAATACTTCATCAGAGCCTAAACAGTCCGCACACATCCTAGTCGAAGTACCCATTCATCGCGACGTCCTTTGGAATACACTGTCTCTTCTCGGTTTCACGGATGGACGACAACGAGGAAGAGGGCACGCTTGCTACACGTAGGCAACCCGGGTGTTGAAACCTTTCTTATGAAAGGTCAAAGATCCCGAGCGGCATGCCATTGACGAGTCGAGGAAATGCGTGGCACTTCCGTGGGTCGTAGGGTTGTATGTTGAGCGGCCTGGCGTGAATTTCGTCGGCAAGACTTGATTGCGGAATGCTGCAACGAGATCTAGTTGCGTGGGCCACAAGATTGCACACCTGATTGGAAGATGTAGCGCAAACGGCGTTATAGAGCGAGTCCTTTGCGAGAAGCACGCTGACAGGAAGGAAGAGCAATTGATATAGTCGTCGACTTCGCTTGGCTCGCCGACGCAGGAAGCTAGACTAAGGTTTAGACCCCGAAAGAGAAGAGAAAGCACGAACTCACCCATGTCAATGTCCCCCAGTTGCATATCACTCGGAACGACGTAGTCACACTATGCGCGTCCTCACTGGGCACAGAGACCACTGCAACGATAGGTTAGCTCTATGAGACCGAGGTCATGGCTTCCTTCAAGGATTGTGACCCAGGTGTGACCTCGTTCAATTCGACTGAACGCTCTTGGCATTTCCTCGTCCTTCGTCCTCACGCACTCGGACGAAACCTAGCATTTTTCGTGCGTAAAGCTTACTGAGGTGAGCCAGTGCAGTTGAGTTTTGAAGACCAGGTTGAGACCAGGCAAAGGTCAAAACATAACAGAATCTTTCGGACAACACAAGGCAACGACGTCGACTCGCACATGCCGACAATTCACCTCTGGTGCAACATATGAAATGCTGTCGTGCATTTCCAAGTGGTCGAACGATTGCTAAATCCACTGTAACCTCCAAGCACCAGCACCGTCGATCTTCAATGGACGACTGTATTAACTTTGCCTGCTGTTTCTCATACTGTTGTAAGTCTCTCGTCTAAAAGAGCTTGTCATCCCACTGACTCTCCTCTTAGTCTCTAAGAGGAAGTTTATCATCATCCCGTCCACCCTCCCCATTCCATGACACGTCCTTTCCGGACAGTTCAACAGGCATCGATACAGCCTCCTTCTCCGACAATGGCTCGGACGACAATAATGACCAAGGGATATGGCAGCAACGTCCCTCATCGCCCGCCTCATCCGTCTCGCATCTCGCAGCCAGCCCCGCTCAAGGGATGGACACATTCGTAGGAGCATTGCACCGCGATCACCTATACCAACTGATTCACTAGCGGAGAGGAAACGCGACCGTAGTCGTAGGCTATGCTTGGAGGAAACTCGTTGAACACTCTGCTGACTATGATGGGGGGATGCTCCAACGACCTCCAACTAGATCTCAGACCATACTTAACCCCCCATCCTCATCTAATTCGCGGAAAGAGTCGGGAAGTTCTACTTACCAGTTGGTGGTCTGCTGCGAAGAGTAGGCTTACGCTTACGAGAGACCTCCCGACGCCAGCTCAGCAAATTATATTGGACGCAAAGGCGAGGGATAACGATAACAATAAGAACGCCAAGGGCAAGGAGAAAGAGTAGCCTGCGAACGCCCAAGGCAAATTAATCGAACCAGCATTCGTCAACCTCAACGTTACAACAACACCCATCCCGAGCGTCCGCGTACCTTCTTCCCCCCCCGTCGTCGCCTACCCCTTCTTGTCCGAATCTCTCGTATATGCCACTCAACTTGACACCTTTTCGCATGCGTACAACTAATACGTTCCCCTTCCCCTTCTCGCGATGCTCGAGCCTTGTATGCGTAGTTCACATCTCAAGGAACCATAGACATACCAGGTGCATTCCTCACGTTAGCCAAACGCTCGAGAAATGGACCGTGGGTCATGTTAGGGCTTTGGAAGATGGGATGAACGATGTTGAGAGGTGGTTAGTCGATCAGGAAGCAGAGAAAGAAAAGGAAAAGGACAAGAAGGAATGCGAATCCTAGTCGTGTTCGACGGATAACGTGAAGGATGAAATCCATGACCTGCGAGACGAATGTCGTAGAGTTCCAAGGCCGATTAGGCGAACTAGGTCGGAGACGGCGCCTAACAATCTTTCTGCGGGATCTAGAACGCAGTCCGCTGCTGTATCTGTGGAACCACAAACCACTTCCTCCATCGTTCACGTACTCGCATCCAACTTCTTCCTTCGCCACTGCGCACTTGACAGGATCGCACTCAGGACCCAGCACGCCCATCCATCATCCTAGGCTATCAAGTGCCACCACGGGGGAATCTACAAGTCCTCCCATGACTTCGAAGAGGAGAGAGCTGGGCACGAGGTTACCGTACTCCATGCAAGATTCTACTTCTCCGCCAGATACGTTTTCCCCCAGTGATTCTCCACCTTCGTCAATTAGTTCCACTATGAGGCCTTCGTCCACGGCCATTTCACATCCTCAGGACTGGGTACACTGCCAGGCGCTTCGTATTCCACCACCTCATTTTCTTCGCTGGCTTTGGGTGCGTCCCCGCCTGCTCAACCCAAGTTTGTCTCTTCTTCTGCCACTCTCAACCGCACGGCCAGCCCAACGCGGACGAGGAGCACAACGAGGTTTGCCACCCCCGAAATTGGCTGGTGGTAAACGACAAACGAGTGTAAGCCCTACGCCGAGGAACGGTACACTGTTGCGCTTGGAGGGCCAATAACTGCCCCGCCTGATGAGGATGAGTTTTCCTCGAATGCTGCTTCTTTGTTTTTTGCCACCGCCGCCAATTAGTGTTGCCGCAGTTCGGCTTGGTCCAGTCATGGTCTGGTTTTGATGGTTTTACCCTAAAACGGAAAACCAGACCTAAGCAACCGCCAAACCAATAGTTTGACCCAGTTTATATTCCAGAATAGTTCATATAGATCATTTAGTGGTGCAAGCACCAGTCCCCGACTCTGTTTGAAATAATGTAATTTATACATCCCACCTGAATAATGTTCCATATTACTATTAGCAGCCTGCTTGTCGCTGAACTGCTAGCGCGGTTTGCTCCTTGCAGGCCAGCCGAGGCTTTAGGGACCTTTACCAAAAGGTTGTAACAAAGAACGGAACAAGCCAAAATTCGTGGGAAGCCATCACACGACAGTTGGCTGGAGTCGAGCATTCTCGTTCTGACAGAACCCTCTCTGTTCCAGAGTCAGGGATTCATGACATTTCCTTGTGTCATTTTGCTCTCTGTGGTCTCAGACTATCTCTACACATTCTTTAAACTGCAAAAGGCCCCAGATCAACCTCATTTTCACGTTAGAGAATGTTGGCAAGTGTGACAGTACCTTTGTTACATGTGTGTCAATGTGACAGCATCACAAACTAAGAATGTTGGTTTTGAGCTTGGTACTGCAGATTCTGAGTTGAGAATTAACCTGTGCTCATCATTATAATATGTTTAAGGTGTACTGAAGGTCCACAGGCCAAAGGATAGTTTTTTTAGCTTGCAGCTACACTTTTGATTCTGTGGATGCCAAAAATGGATATTGATGTGGTTTAACTGTGGTCTGACCAGTTCCTGTTGGTCTGGTTATTATGGTTTATTTTTGGTTTGGTTTATTGGTTTGACCAGAACCAAGCCAAACCACAGCAACACTACTGCCAATACCACTGCCAATACCAATGTGAATATCAATACCCATACAGATTCACCTGCTCCTGCTCTTTTATTGAAAAGGGAGGGCACACTGCAATCCTACTCCCATGTGATTGGGGGGTCATTTTCTGTTGCTCCTGTAGGGGACGATGACAACGACAAGAAGAAGGAGGATGAGAAGGTGAAGAGATGATCAGAAAGTCCTCTGGTATCAAGCTCAAGAACATGAATGGGAGTCTGTCTTCCACCACCTTGAACTCAATATTGCCTGGTGGACCTGGGGGTGGCGATTGCAAGTCTACAGCCACAACCTCACCATCGCCGTCCACTTGTCGGATCAGGGCACAGAGTGCATATGGGTACGCTAGCCTGAGGTCTTGTCTCTCCCCCACATGTTCTGATCAGCGCTAATCAGCACTGATCGGCAAGAGGATTTTTCTGATCAGCACTGATCAGAATTAATATACCTCCTTTCCCAGCCATTTTGGCTGGAAAGCAGCTCAGCAATGGCCTCACTCAGAGTTACTCAGCACTGATCAGAGTGCTCAGCACTGAGTCACTGAAATGCTGAGTGATGCTGAACAGAACTGAGCAGTACATGAGTATTACCCTTGTTATTATTATACTGATAAAAATAAATACATGGACAAGGATTGAACCCAGGCATTCATAGACAAATCACATGATCATAAAAGTGCAATAATACCACTGGGCTATCTGATTGTTTAAAATATACATAACATTATAATATATAACCCATCATCACCTCTGGCTTTCCTAAACGAGTCTCGGCAAACGCCGACATTTGATTTGCCATCATCCACACTCACCCTCTTCTTCCTCACCCACCACCATCATCGATGACACCCATCCCCACATCACCACACCACCACTCCAATGGACGATGACCATGCACCAACAGACGACAGCGGACGACAACGGTCATGCATCGACAGACAACAATGGACAACGTCAACAGATGACAATGGACAACGTCGACGAATGACATGTCAATGAACGACAACGACAGCCACGCGTCGACAACACGTCAACAGATGACACGTCAGGATGGCCACGCATCGATGGACAACAACAGATGACGACACATCGACGGACAACAACGATGAACAATGACAATGATGGACGACGTTGGCAACACGTCAATGGATGACACGACACGTCAGCAGACGACGAGGATGCCACATCAGCGACGACGACGATGGCCATGCATCAACGGACAACGAGGATGACGCCACGTCAACAGATGACAACGATGATGATGGATGACAACGACGCCATGTCAACAGATGACAACGATGGCCACACATCGATGGACGCCGAGGACGATGACCACGTCAACCATTGACATCAATGAGCCCCCTCCCTTTTCCCTCCCCCTTCCTTTTCTCTCCCCCTTCCTTTGTCCTCCCCTTCCCTGTCCCTCTCCTCCCTCTTCCCCCTTCTCTATTCATCCCCCTTCCCTGTCCCTGTCCATCCCCCTCCCCTCCCTCTTCCCCCTTCTTTATTCATCCCCCTTCCTTGTCCCTGTCCCTCCCCCTTCCCTTTTGCCTCCCCCTTCCCTTTTCCCTCCCCCTTCCCTTTTCCCTCCCTTTTCCCTTGCCCATCCCCTCCCTCTCTAGTATGCCCTGTATGTAATTAAATATATCTTGTATTATAATTGAAATACATCATTTTTTGATTCAATTTACTTGTGAATTTTATAATGAGGTCTGAATTTCTGACTTTAATAAGTACAGTTCAAGTCACCTGACCTCTAACTCAGTCCTGATCAGAACTGCTTGGTGCTGATCAGAACTGCTCAGTGCTGATCAGCAATGCTGATGCTGATCAGTGCTGAACCATCCTGTCTGATCAGAACTGATCAGAGCATGTGGGGGAGGGTAAAGTACTGGCTAGCCTAGTGTTGCCACAGCTCCAGCTCAGAGCCAGCTGAAGCCAGGAGCCAAGCTGAGTTTAGCTGAAGCCCAGCCAGAACTGTTGAGTGATGACTCCCATAGCTCAGCTAATTTCGGCTCTGGCTAAGAAGCCGGCTTGAGCTGACTAAGCCAGTTATAAATAGTGATTGTCTCGCAATAAGGTCAAGAATATACATTGCCATCAATATAGGTGTAAAACATACATGAAGAGTCTCTAAACATATCTAAGGTATCTTATCCCTGGGTAACTACAAGTTCATTGGTGGTGATTTGGACATCAACCTTTCTCAAAAGCTTTGTTGATTTCAAATGAGAGCAGCTGCAGATATCTTCACCAAAAACCTTGATCCTAAACTGTGACCCCTTATGTGGGCCATCAAACATGGTAACGACTTGGGCTTTGCACTCTGGCCTTTCAGGTATCAAGTACGGAAACAGCACTTCCACCACTATGAAACCGAGTTGGACCTTAACCACATCTCCGACCACTCTCTTGAACTCCCCGCACATATTTTCATACTTGCCATCATAAAAATTAGAGCAGGTGTTGATGAGATGAAGGCTCAGTCTTATGGTGGCAAAGTGGTTATCTCTAAGCCAATACGGAGGCTGCCATAATTGCGTCAGTATATATATTGACTCTGAATCAAAAATATAATCACCATAATTGCCACAGAGAGGGGTATCTGAGCTTGGGTTCCAAGCTGGGCTTGTCAGGATATCTTGTGAGTTAGGAAGCGGAGTAGACGGCCCCACAATGGTCGGAGTCTACATGAGGGCAGCAGGATATACGGCTGAGGGTCGCAGATCTGGCAAGGGCAGACCAGGGAACAAAAAGCTTGCCAAAATACCAGGTGGAGGCGCTGGTTCAAGTGGGTAAGAGAAATCGGTCAGAAGCTCTTGAGGCCTGTGCTTTTTATTCTGCCTCGGTAAGTTCTAAAATTGCTTTGGGTTACTGTTACGCGTTTTCCTACAAGATGACTGTTCAAGTCCCCCTTCATGACTTGCTTTTGTGCAGCTGTCAAGGACTCCAGGGATTCCGTTGTGAAGACAAAGGGGGAGCTGAAGAACTCAACATTCCCAGGGGATACCTCTACCTAAAAGATGACGGATTGTCAGAGTATGTATTGTAAAAATGAAACATTTACCTCTGTTCCAGTCCTGTCATTGAAGACACACACACAGTCATCGTCTTGATTGACTACCCAGCCCATAACACCTTGGTGGTCTCCCGAAAGAATGCACACTTTGTCCCCTACTTTAAGATGTTTTCGAAGCGACAAAAAGGGTATGGTAATTGTCACATCCTGCGTTGTCAAAAACACAACAGCCTCATTGTCTTTAATGTCAACAATCATTCCAAAACCCGCCCTCGAATCTCCGTCAGTAATTTTCACTCCATTGCCTATCTGAAGAATCCTGGCCGACATTCTTGCCATTGTGTGCTGTTGGATGTTGAGAGGGATGTCTGAACAGGTGCTAAACTGATCAAATTCTTTCGGTGATGGTACCACATCTTTAGCGATATACCAATCAGTGTCGAGGTCCGGGAAGTATGCATATCCATCACCATCATAAAGAACTCCTCGGAATAATGATAAATTGTTTTGTGTTTGGAATGCCCGATGAAATCGTTGCTTGGCCAGTGGAGGTCTTTACCATCCCCCATGAGTTCCAGCGGAATCTGGCAGATTCCAAGTGGAATGTCGGAATTCCATGGAATTCCGACAGAAACTAGTTGGCTGGAGCCTCAGCCATTCTGGTTTCCAATTCCATGGAAATTCCAATGGAATCCGACAGAATCTGGGAGCCTCCCGGAACAGTTTCCATTGGAATCCATTGGAATTCCAACCAGATTCCATGGAATTCCAATGGAAAGTATATTCCAGTCAAATTCCAACAGATTCTGAGAGATTCCAATGAATTCCAATATTTGTTGTTGTTATTATAATATATAAAAAAATAAGTGGATGTCAAAATGGCATTGGTGGGCTGGTGACGTGGGCCATCATCATCATTAGTGTGCCATGGGTCGTTGGTAACATCGGTGATGCAGCGGTGATGAATGACAACGAATCCGTCGTCGTTTCTCACATACTGCATTCAACTTTGTATTTTACTTTGTATTTATTCATAAAGTAAATATTCTACATGTAGGTAAATAGAGGGAGGGGTAACTATGGAGGTAAATACGAGGGGGTAATACGGAGGGGTGGGTAACTATGGAAGGGGGGGGGGTAACTACAGAGGCATTACTACGGCAGATAAACGGCAGAGGAGGAGAAGGGGTGGGGGAGTGGAGAAAGAAGGAAAGGAAACACAAAATACGTTCCAGTGCTATATATCATAGGCACTTTAGGGCCACTTTTGATTTAGGGCAGGCATAGAACATTGAGGGCAGGCATGGAACATTTAGGGCAGGCATAGTGCCTATGATATATAGCACTGGAACATATTTCATGTCTCCTTTCCTTCTTTCTCCACTCCCCCACCCCTTCTCCTCCTCTGCCATTTATTTGTTGTAGTTACGTCTGCCGTAGTTATGCCCCCTCCATAGTTAACCCCCTCCCCCTTGTATTACCCCCTAAATAACGTTAGAATAGTTGAATGAACCATGAAAAAAAGTGTAAACCATGATAAAAATATTCATAAAATGTTGATAGTGTGTGTGGATACACGACGAGTTTAGGTGCCCAGTTAAGGGATGGATGATGTGCCTGGATGCACGATGGATAATGCGCCTGGACGTGTGATGGGTGACACACCCAGACATGTGATTGATAATGTGCCTGGAGGCACACCTGGAGGATAATGCACATTTATCCATGTGGACACAGTGGTAACTTTCTTTGTTTCATAATATTTCACAGATTTGAAGACTGACTACCTATCTACAGACAAAGGAATCAAGGATGACAATTTCCTTGGACATTTGTGGACCCAAAGCCTTGGTATGGCATTGGAATACTCTATGATCACTATCAGTCTATCAATCATGCCGACGAAGCCTTCTCTTGTGTTCTTCATATAGGTAAAGGTCGGCCTTACTCCATCACTATTAACCTTGTGTTCATTTCGCTTCCCCAGCAGATTCCTTGTATCATGTTTGGCATTTTAGGCTGTAAAGCCTCAAGTTAGGTATCTGTAATGTGTTAGTAGACAAGACATTCATTGGACACCAATCAAAACAACTGTTACATTAATTCCAATAGAAACACACACTGTAAAGCCTCAAGTTAGGTATCTGTGACATGTTATTACAGTCTTTTACAGGTCCTCGATACACCCAAATGAAAAACTCTTCCCATCCATGAACGACTTTGGTTTTCTGAAATATGAAGAGACAGAACCCTTTGTATTACCTTAAATAAGCTATGTATGAGAGCATTTGAAGATACATGCAAAGCTGGCTGTGTATCTTGTTGAATACTAGTGTATTGAGGAGGTATAAGTCCATTTTAGGAAATGATACCGACAACAACAAGCCTCATTGCTCTGTATTCAACATTGACCAGTCATTATAACTATCGGAGGGTCTTTATAGAAGCCATATGTACCCATAGATGATATAAGTACATGGATTTGAGGTGGTTTGAAAAAACTACACAAGTGTCAAAAGTGTATTGAGGACCTATTCTGTATCGAGGACCTGTAAAAGACTGTAGATGAGACATTCACTGATTGAATTAACTGTTACATGAATTCTAATAAAAACACATGCTAATGGCATGTGAGGTATGGTTCTGTATAAAATACTAAACAGCAGCTCTATTGCTGTAAATCGCCCAGCTTCCTTAATGGCCTGAGGTAGAGTCAGAAAACTGACACAGCAGCCAGCACCTCCTCGTACAGGTGGCTGTAGAGCAGCACCAGTCAACTTTCGTGAAGATCCTGGTTCTGGAGAAGAGTTTGACTTCACTGGCGTGGACGAACATTCTCCTGATAGAGATGTACTGGATGCACCATGACCAGTCTCTCCTCCCATTAGTGTTGAGCCTGTAGCTGGCTCTGCTACCTCCACTCGACCTGCAATGCCTTCAGAGCAACCCTCAGAATCTTCATGGAGCCGAACGGCCCCTGATATCGATTATTTCTATGAACACAGATCGAAGGTTGCCCCAGTGACCAGAACTCTATGCAAGACATGCAAATATGTGGCCCTCCATAATTACATATGTTGTACTGACAAGGATTGTTGTTTAGGGCGAATGGGATAGACTTACGCCAGGGTGCAGGTAGTTTCTCAGTGTCCACCTCAAATAACCCATTGTGCAACCACCTCCTAAGCCGCCACAAGGATATTTATCTCCAGAAGTGTTGTGAAATGTGATGGAAAGTCCCTGCACTCAAGAGCGAAACTGGAACACCCCCTGCATCTGGATGTGGAACGCAACATTCTCCCTTTTCCCAGAATGCATTTTTACAGCATCTTCTGAACTTCATCGTTGCAGATGATCAGGTTAGTAAAGCATGCTTTTAATGTTTGGTATTAGTCTAAACTTCTTCATAGTCTATATATGTTGTTGAATGCCCAGAATTTCGACAGCTCCTCTTGCTTTTAGGTGAGGACCTCAAGGACAAAGACATTCCCTGCCGAACAAAGATGCGCGAACTTATTATCAAGGCATGGGAGGCATATTTCAAGGTCCTAAAACAGGAATTAGCAGTATGTTGTTTCAGTTGACTGCTTTGTTTCCTTGTATTCATGAATCACTCTAGGATGCACCAGGGTGAATTTCCTACATGGCGGATATCTGGTCAACAAAAGCTTGGTACCCATACCTGGCCATTACTGCACATTGGATACATAGAGACAAGTCTACCAAAGGTCTTCAGCTGTGTTCTACACTCATCGCATTTCACCATCTTCAAGGAAGCCACAATGGGAATAGGCTAGCAAGGATTGTCCTCCATCTCTTGGATCAAGTTGGGATCACGGTCAAGGCACATCTATGTTTCATTTTCTTACCCTTTTCTACTTTATGCTTACATGGACAGGGAGGCCATTGTACCCTTGATAACTGCTTGCTCAATGATGCCTTCCTGAAAGAACTTGAGATACTTCTATGCCCTCGCAAGATTGAGAATAGGCCATCGAGCATTTTCTTTCTTTGCCCATCAATAGAGATCTTGCAAAACTTAGACTTACTGATATGGAATGGGCTGTACTCCAGGATTTTGCAATCGTACTGGGTGTATGTCTCTAATATTGATACCTGTTTGAGGCTAAGTCTTTCTCTTAGGTACCCCATCAAGTACAGACACTCATGTCAAAAGAGTGCACTCCTGTTTTATCAGGTGCAATTCCCACCTTCGAAATGTTCATGACGGCATGGGAGCAACTTGGGAGAGATCACCCCTGCTTGGCCCGATGGATGGACATTGGTATCCCAGATTCATACATTATTTAATAACTTGACATGGCCAGTTCTCAATCCCTTGATACGATTGTCATGGATTCGACGACACTGGGAGCCTAATTATGTTGCCAGGGCCATCGTAATTATCAAGAATACTGTAAGTCACTCAGTTTGTTACAGTGACAGTACCCTTAATATACTTGTTGCAGATGCGAAAATACCATGACCGTCTTCATGGACAAGCTCAACAACCTACATCTAGTACAGACTCACAGCAACAGAGGTGAAGCTGGCATGATTTAGCTGGACAATATGGGCTCGAAGATATGTTGGAGGTTTCAAGCGCTCCTTCGCTGTCAGGCCAAGGAGTTGAAGAACAGTTTGAGTTGTATGGAAATGGGACAGTCTCACTGCGTGGCACGGATATTATAGGGTTTTGGGCAGTAAGTACAGTGTCTCACTATTTTCCAATCTGCATCACTGATTTGTTTGCAGATAAGCGAGGAAACCCATCAAATATTGTATGCAATGGCATTAGATTACTTACCCATTCAAGCATCCTCGGTTCCTTCTGAGTGCATTTTTTCATCCAGTGCCGAAACCAATACAAAGAGGTGAAATCGAATTCACCCTGTTCTAATGGAGGCACTTCAAATGTTGAAATTTTCACTCAAGCAGCAATGGCTTAACTTTACGGAGGGTTGGGCTGTTACAGAAGATGAACTCGAGTACCATGCAGATGACAACGAAGATTCAGCAGATTTGTTAGGGAAGCTAACTTCGGAGATTAGGGAGGATGGTATAGATATTGATGAGGTAATTCATGTTGTTGGACAGGATGACGATGATTGAGAGGGCTATTTTTTGTTCACTGTAATGTATGCAACCTTACATACCATCACACTGTACATTTATGTTGAATTTTATTACACATTTATGCTCACTGTACTTAATGCACAAGTCATCAATTGTGGCAACATTTACCAGCTATAACCGGCTCAAAACCATTGGCTAAGCTGAGCCAAACAGGATTTGATCGGCTCCCAACCAATCACAAACCAGAACCAGCAAAAGCCACTGTTTCAGCGAGCTGGCTTGTGGCTAGCTGAGCTGCGGCAACACTAGTGTGGAAGTGTGCTTTGTTCCACTCACGACACCCTTCTTATTTCAAGTTTTAACTTTTATTTTTATTTTTATACCTTTTTACCTTTCTTTTTATTGTACCCAAACTCCTTTACTAAAGGTTGAGAGAATGTGAGATGATGTATGTAGCCAGGAATATGCCAGAAGTCATTGATTCAAGAAGACCAGTGGCAGTGCCTCCTTTGGCTACTTGCTGAGGGCTAAATGACATCATCAACGGCAACTTGCAGTAAACAAGAGGACTGTATGATGTCATCAAGTGTCGACTCTCACAGCTTTGAAGGGATGGGACTTGGGATTTAGATAAAGTTGTGCACTTTTTCTTTTGACTCTTTTACTTTTATTTGTTGTTTTTGCTTTTTCATCTTTTCTACAACAGATCCTTTTCCGATTGAAGCATTTCTTGAAGGTTGGATGGTAGGGTCAAGCATTGATGCTGGGGACATCCATACTGAGGGCGGCAGTGACACACAGAAATAGACCTCTCCCCACATCGTCAGTTCCCCAAGTTATTCCCAACCTGAAGGATCAGCCGAGAAAGGATACAGGTGACAAAAGAACTGTTTATTTTTGGCTTGTTTTTATTTTTAGAACCTTCCTTTTAATTTGGTCAGGCAGCATGCAAGAATGTGTGATGCCTTGTAATATTTGTATGTCATATAAAGGTGTCCTCCCACCTTTTGAATGGAGCATTCTTCCCTTTCCCCATATTTTTGTGTTCCTCTCTAAGAACTTCAAGAATTTTAAGACTTTTCCTTGACACCAACAATGTTCAGCCATCTTTTTTTTTTTTTTTTTTTCAAAAACGAACTTCGACGCTGTCAAGAATCTCAGAACTCTTTCATGACCATTTTACTTGACACATACACTCACCTTGAAGTGTACTCTCACACCACTGTACACGCATCAAAAGTAGTCGATGTGACTACTGGATGTGTTCTCTCATGTTCATGCACATAGGCATTTTATCTACACTCTCTCACATGTTGTTTACACTAAGTACTCTTTTCGTCCAACCTTTGTCCCTTTCCATTCCTTCTTTTCTTTTCCCTCTATCTCAAGGTAGACAACCGGTTTCTGTTTCTTCTGCTGAACTTTTGTTCTTCCACAGTGGTGACTGAGACAGGGGACTGGTATTCCAATCTACCACCTCTCCAAGTATCAAAAACTCTTTTGTTACATTCCTTATCATTATCCCCACACTGAACGCTTCATTTTAGGGTGCATATAATCAATCTCCTGATTTGCATTTTGGTATGTTTGACCTTCTCGTTTGCGTGCTGATTACTCGGTTCCCAGATGCATACATCTCACTTGTGATCCTTGAAACAGGTCACTTATCTTCAAGTAAAGTCAAGGATGGAACCTTCAACACTAAGTTTTACCTATCGTTGATTTTGTTTTCTTTTGGTTCTTTTATTTTGTTTCAATGCCTGAATCTTCAATGGCCGATTTGCCAATGGCACCATCCTCTTCATAATTGAGTATCACTACGATGCTCAGGATTCCAATTCCCACTCCAGGCACTCCTACTGCCCCTAATTTCAAAGGGAAGCATGTAGATGATTTTCTAGATTTGCTTGAGCAGCATGCAGATAGTGCATGAGTACCACATTTGCAACTTCCTGGTTGCGTGCTTTGTTATTGCCACATGAAAGTTTGAATCATAATTGAAGGTTCCACTGTCTGGGCTGGTGATGATTGGGTTAAAGTAAGAACTTTTCTTGCTGACCTCTATAGTTCAAATGATGCAAGTCCTGTTAACTCACCCGATCGTCTTTGTCAGTGGAGTTTAAAGCATGGTGCCATCATGTGGGCACTGGCTGTTTTTCCATGGGTGGCATGGTGCCATCGTGGGCACTGGGGTTGTTTCAGGTGTTCATGGGCGCTGGGTGTGTTTCATGGGCATCATTTGTGGGCAGTGGGGCTCATTCTTGTGTTATGTGGGTGCTGGGGGTTGTTTCATGGGCATGGGGCTATTTCTTGTGGGCACTGGGTGTGTTTCGTGGGCAGTGGCTGTTTGTCATGGGCACGGAGTTGTTTTTCATGGGTGGGGTGGTGCCGTTGTGTGTTGTGGGTGTGTTGTGTGGGCTTGGTGGGCTCTCATGGATGGTGGTGGGCCACATTGTTGTTGTTGTCCATTGGTTGCGACATGGAGGTGAGCATTGGGGGTGAGGGGACAGGGTACTCACCTGGGTAGCCCAAAATGGCCAGACAGTGATGACATACCACATCGTCACCATCAGATGACACATCATCATGTCGTCTGACCTTTCATGTCATCATCACCTGCTCATTGTTTGGTGACATGGCATCAACATGTGTCGTGCTCATTGTTGGTGGTCGACAAACAATGTGGGCGCTGGTGACAATGGGTGATGTGGCGTTGGTGGCCATGATGAGCAAGGGTGGTGGTGGGAGGAAGAGAGTGGCCATGTTTGGTGAGCATGATTGCTAAACAGATATTGTTTGTTATCCATCTCAAATAAACAAACTATAATACATAACAAATAAATAAAATAAACGGGTTGCAGTGGAATTCTGTTTCTGCACATTCCAGGGAACCCCATTCCTGCCCATCCCTGTGTAAATTCTGGAATAATCAGATTCCACCAGAATGAGAAAACACAGGAATGACAAATTTAGCAGGGCTTACTGCTAAATTTCATTCCACTGGAATGACCGGAATCCTGCAGGAATAGGGGGGGCACTGATAAGACCTCAGATTCGACACTGTTCATTCCACAATTTGGAAGCATTGAGGAAGGCCTTAAAGGTTGCAGCTGGTGGGTCACCCTTCAAAGGAGTATCCGTGGGTGCTGTTGCAGGAGCTGCCTATCATGCATGAATTGTGATAAGTGTGAGAAAAGACAACAGCTTGGGTATTTGATAAACTTACTTGCACTGGCTCCATGGCTGGGTTGGCAGTAGCAGCAGGGATTGGCTGAGCCACATCCTCCTTTTCTCCAAGAAAGGTATGTTGATTACCATGACACACACAAAGGCAGATGAGTGGGAGAGCGTTAAGATCCCTGATGGCTGCCTCTCCATCTTTAGGATAGAACCTGTTGCAAGACCCCTCATTCTGGCAGTGGGAGTTTGTGCAGTGACCAATGTTGGCCCATTGCACCATGTTACAGGCCAAGGAAGTGCCAGAGAAAGTAGGACAGAGGACAAGCTGTGAGATATCATAAAATTTCCTCAAAACGATTGATCACTGGTCACTGGAACAGAGGTAAATACCCAAAACAAGCAGGGAGCTGCATTTAATAGAAGGTTTATCTGACATAGAGATCTAGTAGTGACAGGTGTGGCAAGCCTGGGTGATAGTGTAGCACTGGACACAGAAATTGATGCCTGAGAAGACTGACATGGTGACAATTAGCAGACGGCTCGCTGGGGTTTTGGAAAAGGTGAACATACATAGTGTTAGAATGTACTTAGACAGATTTTTAGTTCTTGATAACCAACATGCGTGAATGGTGCAAATATTTTCTGACATCTTGCTCAAAATTATGAAATTTGAACTTGTGTAAAAATCCTGGTGAAAGCCTACATGTGCAAATTATATAAAATGGAACTTGTGTAACAGGTCATCCTCAAAAGTCTACATGTGGGAATCTTACCAAGGCAACCTGTGCTAAAGACTTGGAAAATATCAACTTGTGAGAAATGTGTGAGATTGGGAGCAGAGATGTGTAAAACACGTTGAAAAATGCTTAGAAAGGCCCTGTGAAAATGAGAATACTTTTTGCACACTATATGTTCTTATTCAGAGGCCTTTCTCATGAAAGAGGTGTTGTGTGGCATGCACTGTCATATTTTTTAAGTTAATGAGTTAGGTAGTTGGTTTTGTTCTGTGCCCTTGTTCTTTTGGTATGACAGTCATTATTGGTGGCACATACAAACTTACTAAGAGGCTTTTTCTTGTGAAAGAGGTGTTGCATGGCATGCACTATCATATTTTTTTAAGTTGACAAGTTAGGTAGAAATTGATAATGATGTCCAAGGAGTAAATAGATGTCCAAAGAGTATATAGATGTTCCAAGTGGCAAAGTAGGAAATGAAAAATTATACATTCATCCAAAACATTAGTTGCAGCCATGATTCAGTAGGTCTTTACACTCCCTGGGGTTTTCCATATGGAATCCATGTGGAATGGCTGGATTCCACCATCCCTTCCATGGAATCCATATGGAATATTTTTGGCTGAATCCCCAGCTATTTTTTTATTCCATAGTCACTATGGATTCCACATGGATTCCTTGGATCATTTCAGGTGCATTCCATTGGATTTCAAATAATTAATCCAGAGGGATTCCATGGACTCCAGTAATTTAATTATACATGGACTCCATGAACTGCAGTAATGACACATGTAATCCATGGACTACAGTAATGACACATGGAATCCATGGACTACAATAATTATACATGGAATCCATGGACTGCAATAATTATATTTGCACCATTACATAACTAAATGTTTTGTCAAAAAGAATGCTGACATCAAGGATTGAACACTGGGCTCCACGAAATGTCATGTGCATAAGCAAGGCAGCACTCTACCAGCTGTACCAGAAGACCATTAAAAGACAGTATATTAATGTTAATAAATGCTGTAGTTGCACAGCAACACCCAAATCAACTGTTGGTGTTTGCTGAAACTTGTGGGCATCATCAACAATCCATTGTTTGCTCCCACCACCACCACCACTGCTGTTACCAACGATGACAACCAGCATTGACCATGCCACATCATTGCCACCATCATCCACAACAACAACAGCAACAACAACAGCAACAACAACAGCAACAGCACCACAGGAGCAACAACAGCAGGAGCAACAGCAGCAGCAACAACAGCATTGCAAAGGAACTGGTGCCACCGCCATCACCACCCATTGCCTCGCCATCACCATCACACTGGAGGCAAACACCAGGGCAATTGGAAATCAACTGCCTTAAGGGCAGTTGATCTGCCTATGTTCCGCAGTTTGTCCACTTGACAGGTCTTGGCTGATCATTTTAATTACTAAATTTGAATAATTGATTACATAAGATATATTTTGACATTCAATCAGATACCTCTTTTGAAGCTGTTCACCTCACTCTCCCATCTGAAATGACCCCCGTCATCTGCACCTGTTCATACGCAAAAAGTGCAAGGTAACTATTGAGGGTATTGAACACCCAGGCAAGGCAGTTTCTTCACAAACTCATCGGGAGCATGAGAAGCATGATAAAGATGGACATTCTCCAAAGTGGAAGCATTGAGCATCCTCGAGTTCAGCTCTCAATCAACCTCAAGTGCCAGATCTCCCAAAGGGTGTGGAAAAACTTATATCTTCCCCTATTTGCTAACAGTATTCTAGATGTTTTAATCTCTACTGGAATGATCATCAAGATGGTTTGTGTGCTTGTGGTCTTGCTACATCTCAGGGCTGGTATTAGTCGATCTGCAGCAAACACTATCCTACAAGCACTTCAGTTCATCATCTCCACAATGATACAACTCACTGAAGCAGCTCTTTGCTCATATGGCATCAATATCAAGCTACCAGATTTTAAACTCCTGCATGACGTCCGTTCAGCATATGGGCAAACTTTTTCTGAGCCAAATATCATCAGGACAGCTTGTTGCCCCTCTTGTTTTGCCCTTTACTCAGCCCCAATTCCTTTGAAGTGTCAGTGGAAGGAGTCTCCAAGATCTCGTGCCTGCAATACAGATCTTTGGAAATCTCAGGATACATCCAGAGGACCAAAATTGGTCCCCCAATGGCTCTATACTACACAGTCTTTTGATTCCTGGCTTTCTTTCTTTCTGTCTTGCCAGATTATTGAAGATGCACTTGATGAAAGCTTTCGGCGACATGGAAATTCTACAGCTGCACTTGTTGGAGATATGCATGATGTTCATGACAGCCCTGCCTGGCAAGATTTGACAGGCCTTTTTTCTACTGTTCACCATCTGGTCTTTGGGATATATATTGATTGGTTCAATCCTTTTACAAACAAGATTGCTGGTATGTCAGAAATATTTCAGTGTTATTTCACATGTATTGATAATAAATTTTTAAAATAGGAATGCATGCATCTTGTGGTGCCATTGTTCTTTATTGTCTGAATCTTCCTCCACACTTGCACTATCTGCCTGAAAACACATTTATTGTTGGCCTCACTCCCCCACCAAATGCACCAGATATGATCACCATCTCCCACATTATTGAACCCCTCATTGATTCTGTTCTCAAATATGCCACTCCTCCAGGTCAACGCCTTCCTATGTTCCAACATCCTGCTGGTGTTTGGTTTCAGATAAAAGTTGCACCCCTTATTTCTGATATAGAGGCAAGTCACAAGGCTGGAGGATTTATGGCTCATGCAGCCACACTTTTCTGTTCTTTTTGCCTCTGTACCGCAGACCAGATTGTAGAGCTTGACCTTCAGTCTTGGCCTTTGCATCAATGTGCACAAGTACAAGATCAGGCTCAAGTATGGCTGAACACAGCAACAAAATCTGGTCGTAAAGCTCAGGCTCAATCTACTGGGGTGCAGTGGACTCCTCTTCACCATCTACCTTACTGGGATCCAGTTAAACATGTTCTTCTTGGGTATATGCACAACTGGCAGGAAGGAGTGTTGAAACATCAACTCCGTGTCCTGTGGGCCATTGGGCCACAAGAAGGTTCTCAGAGTACTGGTCAGGCAATTGACGAGGAGGAACAGTGGACTGAAACAGATGTATCTGAGTCTGTGAGTGAGCTCGATGAGTTACATCAAGAGGCAGCAGAGGCACAAGCAGCACCCCTCCACCAAAACCCTTCATTCTCATCCCAGCATTCTGATCGATCTTCAACACTCTCCGGAACACCAACTCAAGATGAACCACATCCCTATGCATTTGACATGCAGGATGAGGATGATGAAGTTACTGGAGATCCTGATTATATTCCTGACACCAAAGAACATTTTACCTTCATGGATGCACAGCTTCAAGCGATTCGAAACTGCATTTCCAATGTTACTCTCCCAACATGGGCACAGCAACCTCCAACAAACCTTGGAGAACCAAGTCATGGGAAGCTGAAAGCTCATGAGTACCTCATGCTCTTCAGCTGTGTCTTTCTGCTTATAATTCCAGAGTTCTGGCACTCTGAAACAATGACAAATCTTCAGTACCAACATCTCCAATCCTTTCACCATCTTGTTGCAGCCACAAACATACCATCATCCTTCAAGACTTCTAATGCCAGTGCAGATGAATACACTGGTCATTACATTCAATATCGGCAATCCATCCAAGCTCTATTCCCTCATGTTCACTCAAAGCCAAATCATCATTATGCCATGCACAATGGGGCCCTACTAAAATATTGGGGTCCTCTACCACCTCTTAGTGAGTTTGCAGGTGAGCAGATGAATGGCATGTTGCAGAAGATCAAAACAAATTGGAGGTTTCATATGTTTTTACAATTATTTTGCAAACTATAATTTCTGATTTGAGCATACAGGAGATCTTGATTTAACAATGCTTCGCCAAATGAGTCATAGAGGCTGAGTAGATGCTTTGCTGCAAGATGGACTACAAGACGGTAGGATGAATGGCCTTGCAAATATCTTACAACCACCTGTCAAAACTTCAGATTTCTCACCCACTCCCCTGGACTCTGCTGAAATGGCTGCAGTTTTTAAAAAGGCATCAAATCTTCCACAGGATGCCTATGATGCTCTCCTTGTCTACCTTCAGGCCACTGGACACCAATATCGAGCTTACAATGCATTTCCCCATCCTCCCAATGCTCTTATCCTTCCTCCAAGGGTTAAACTCCCTCTCCAGGTGCACTGAGGGGATCACACTTACAGCTGTCAGCACTCACATGAAGGGAACAGTGCTATCCAGTTTCACAATCCTCATACACAGGAGCATGATACAGGATTTATTGAAGCAATCTGGCATGTCCCACTTGAGGGAGCCATGCACACATTTTTTGTTGTTCACCCATACCAGCAGCTGCCTAATTCAGAGGAGGGACAGGCTCCATTTGTTCATTTTCCAGGTTTTATGAGCCAAATTGTTGATGCAGTTCCCTCTAGCAAGCTGATGATCATCCAGCCAGTCCACCTTATCACCCATCTTACAACATTCCGGTGCCCATCAGGAACATATGGTATTCCAAGAGAAACTGTGATTATTTGTTGGGCTTTAAATAGAGGATGATGGTAGCACTCATATCCATAAGCATAGAGTTGTATTCAAAACATGTACATAAAGAGGGACATAGGCATGTATGTATGAATCAGTATGATGGAGAGGCATAGGGGGCATATGATGAGGGGTGACAACATAAGAAGCATAGGAAATGTGTAGAATGGTGTTGGAAAGATGAACATGTATGGTGAGGAAAATAAAATAAAATAAAAGGATAGGCATGTAACAAGGAAATGAATTGTGAATGTGGAGAACAATACATGACAAGCTAGAAATCCCCTTACTCATCCCCAGATCCCTCATTCCCAGATCCCTCATCCCCAAGTTGAGCCTCCAAGTCCAACTCTTCAAGTTCTTCCTCCCACTGTCGAAGCTGCGCAACCTCTTCCTTTGTAGGCATCTTGTACAGCACCAGCACTGCATTTCCATATGTTTCCATAACCTCTTCCTCCAGTAGGTTCTTCCATAAACTGCACTGCTCCCAGGTCTGACAATGCTCTGTGAGAGGAAGGCCAATGCGGACACCATGCTCTATATAGTCAAGACGCTCGCACACAGTCAAGGTGGTATTCCAGTAGCCTGGGTCAAACCAGTCAATTGGAATAAACTTTGGCAAGGCAAAGAGCTCTGATTCAAGGGGAGTCAGAGGGTCTTCACAAGTACACTCTGCCCTGGTATATAGATGAATGAAGTCAAATAAGAATAGTACTAAAAAACTCACCTGCAATTTCAGTGCTTTGCTTGGGATTGATCCAGGTGCCTATGCTGAGAATCAAGCATCCAAAAGAATGACTTCACTTTAATTGAGCAACCATCCTTAATCTTGATGTGATAGGTGAGCTGAGAGCCTGAATTGCCCTCTGCAACCTCATCATCTGAATGAGCCTCAGCCTCATCAGTGAGATCAACAGTCTGCTCATTGAATCCCTGTGCCTTTAGGATACAAAGTCATCCTGCAGAGAGCTACCCCAGTGGTGAGCTAGCTGCAGATAAAGATAGAAAAAGAAAATACCTCTTTATGTCGCTTCCAAACATTTATCATTGTTTTCGATTTTGCAACACTCCCTGAAGTCTTACTCTCCGATTTGGCAATGCCATGCATGTAAGAGTAAACAAAGTTGTGGTAGAGCTTTTGCATGAGAACAGAGTTGCAAATGAGACTAAGATCAATCCCAAGATGTGAATAGCCAAAACCAGCTGTGACCTGTTCAAAGGTCATCAGAGCAAAGTGCTCATGCAGCAAGTTATACATAGAGTTAGGATCCCGACTGAGAACATCAGGAGCCCAGTGTGCAAGCCCAAAGAATGAGATGGTCCTGAACATGAGACAAAGAAAACTCTCATCAATGTACTGGATGTGATTTGCTGTGGTACTATTCAAGTCAGTCAGAGAATCCAGAAGCTGTCGAACCCTAGATTGAGCCTCGTTAATGTCAACAGCATTGGCATCAAGGCTGGCATGAACAGAGGATTTGATAGCAGACTCAGAAGAGAAACGAGCATTATAGTGTGCTCTATCAACAAGCGTGAATTTCGGAGGGACTGAATTCTGGCTCGGTAACTGCCAGAGCACTCGACAATGGACTTGAAGAGCTAGCTGGAAGAATATGAGCATAGGACTAGATTGAAAACAACAGCCAGCTCTATGCACCTTAGTCACCTCTGAATTTTGTGGTATCTCCCCTTTTGTCAGATGCCAGTCACTTGGCCTTTTACCCTTCTTAGAACGAGCCAGCACAACACCCTTTCAAGACCTCTTTGTCTTTGATGGGCCAGGCTCAGGTGGTGTCGATGATCACTTCCGTTTGGAGGCACTGCCGTGAGTAAGCAAGAGTTGGTGAATTGGGTGGAGATGAGGAAGCTGGAGGGTCCATTGGTACATCATTGTCAGGCATTGCAATTGATGATGAGAAGAGGGAGGAAAGGAATGTCAAAAATGCGAAATTGACAGAGAGGAAAGGCCATGTGCCGCCCATGTGCCACGACGTGTCGCATTGAAGAACAAAGGATGCAATGCAACTGGCTCCGAAAACGCTGCCTGCCATCACCCCAATGTGTGCAACCCTGAACATGTCGCAGATGTTGAACCGATGTTGATTGACATGGTGCGACAACACTGTGACATGGGTGGGTGGAGTTGGGGGGCCTTAGCTGGGGTGATGGAGGGATGGTGAGGGGAAGTGATGGGCTGTTGGGTGACCCCCACAGTGTGGACCAATATGCAATGCAGTATTTGGTATCTAGAGTGAATGTCAGTTCCACAATAAAAGTCACATTGGCAATATGACATACCTTGCAGGCCTCCCACTTCATGGGTCCCCTCTTTGAAGTTGCTCTGCTCCTCTGTTCCATCTGAGTGCAAATGGAAGTTGATGAAAGCTGAAGATGTCGAAGCAGGAAGAGGCCCGAAATCTGATGTCAGACTCTTTGCCAAACAAGCACAATGTGGTAAACTCACCCAATGGAAGTCAACTGCCAGACAACTGCCTTTAAGGCAGTTGACCATCAACTGCCCTGGTAATTGCCTCCAGTGTCACCACCACCACCAACAACAACAACAACAACAACAAGGATGACGAACAGCAACAGCAACAACAGCATCACAAAGGACATGGCATCACTGCCATCGCCACCCATCACCAATACTTATCACTCCTCCACCTATTCCTACCAGACTCCTACTGGACTCCTGGATTCCTACTGGATTTTAACATTCTTTCCAGAAAAGCATTTTCACATATGTCTTGATTCCCCCTCCTACTGGACTCCTACTGAACTCCTACTGGACTCCTACTGGACTCCTACTGGACTCCAATTGAACTTAAACAAAGTGAATGCAATGTTTCAGAGATGGGATTCCTACTGGAGTAACCACTTTCTACCTTATGCCACCATAAAAGTTCATACAAAGCTGATATTTGAACATAGAATATTATATTGATAACTATAGACATAATTATATACAAAAAGTATTTTACTAGGAAAGGGGGTAGAAGGAAATGGGGGTGGACAGGGAAAGGACAGGGAAAAGGAAGGGGGAAGGGACAGGAGGAGGGGGAGGGGAATGGAATGGGGTACATGGAAATGGGGGGAAGGGAGAGGGAATGGGGTACATAGAAATGGGGGATAGGGAGAGGGAAGGGGGATAGGGAAGGGGGGAGGGAAGAGGTACAGGGAATGGGGAAGGAGAATGCTCACCATCGTGGGCCCTCATTGGCATGGGCGCTTGATGTCTTCATGTTGTTGTTGTCGTGGTAGGCGCTCATCGTGGTGGGCGCCCATTGTCTTCGTGTCATTGTCGTCATGTGATGGGCATTGTTAATGGGGTTGGATGGGTGGTCATCATCATGGGCGGTCGTCATTGTGGGCGGGCATCCTTGTGGGCAGTTGTCATCATGGGTGGGCATCGTCGGTGGCGGTTGTCATCATGGGCAGTTGTCATCGTCGGTGGTTGTTGTCGGCGGCGGTTGTCGTTGTCGTTAACGGGGTGGGTTGTGGGCAGGCATCATTGTCAGTGGTTGTCGTGGCCGGCAGTTGTCGTTGTCATTAATGGGGTGGGTTGGAATGGAAGAGGGGGGACACTCACTTTTGTAGGACGACGAATGACAATGTCATCATCATTTGTTGTTTGGTTGCCAGATCACTGATAGCGACGTGGCACCCTCTCGGTCGTCCCTCGTCGTCTGTTTTCATCATCTCAGCCTTGCCAGGGGCTCGTTTGTTCGTGATATGGCATTCTCGTGTCGTTCTTGATGCTTGTGGTGGCCACGGGTGATCGTGGTGACGTGGCATTGGCCAGTGGGCATTGTGGATGGTGTACGGTGGTGGCTATGGGCGGTCGTGAGTGGTGGCGGCGACTGGTGGTGGTGGTGGTGATGAGGCGGCACGGGTGTGGGTGGTGGTGGGAAGAGAGAGGTTTTCGATGGTGGGTTGAGGGTTGTGCAAATTTCCCACTCACAGAATTTGCCGGCATCCTTTCTGGGAAGAGGTCAGCTGGTTGGTATGTAGGGCATATAATTTATATCTATAATAAAGCCATTGTAGTGTAACTGGTAGAGTGCTTGTGTCTGTAATATGCTACTGTGTCCATAATGTCGAGGGTTCAATTCTTGTGGTTGTGCTTTTTATTAATATTATATAATAACAACAACAGTGACAAACTACTGGTCCTATTGGACTCCTAGTGCTTGGAAATTCCTACTGGACTCCTACTGGATTCCTACTGGACTCCACTATACCCATTCCTTAGGAATCCACAATTCCTTGTGATTTGGGACCATTCCAGTAGGAATTTACTAGGACTCCACTAGGACTGGGACACAAAATTATGGTGATTAGCCAACATAAAAATTGTCCCAGTCCTAGTCCAGTCCAGTAGGAATCTGGTAGGAATCCGGGAGTCCAGTAGGAGTCCGGTAGGAATAGGTGGAGGAGTGTAAAGAGCTCCCCATCGCTGCCCATCACCTTGCCATCACCATCACCAACAATGACAACAACAACGAGGACAATGGCAGCTGACCCCAGGCATCACCTGTCGCCATCCATGCCATTTAACCTGCCCAATCACCACCAAACAACTGCAACAAGCCCGATTGCCTCTGTTTGACAAACAGCAGCAGCACCACCACCACCACTAGCATACCCAGCACCAGATACACCCCACCCCATAAGTCTCTTATTGCCCCTCACATTTTTTTTTCACTTTTTTACTCGTGGTACAATAAAATTTTCAACAAAAGACTTGTCACAACCAGTCTGGACCAGTTTTTTTTGTGTTGTGGACTGATTAGGACCAGTCTAAAAGGGTCCGGTTGCAGACCCTTAATATCTGGATCAGTCTAGACTGGGAGGTCTTATCAGTGCCCCCCCTATTCCTGCAGGATTCCGGTCATTCCTGTGGAATTCCAGTGGATTCCGGTGGAATGAAATTTAGCAGTAAGCCCTGCTAAATTTATCATTCCTGTGTTTTCTCATTCCGGTGGAATCTGATCATTCCGGAATTTACACCGGAATGGTCCCCGGAATGGGCAGGAATAGTGTTCCCCGGAATGGTCAGGAATGGATTATAGTCCAATCTGTTTATTTTATTTATTTGTCAATGTATTATAGTTTATTTATTTTCGATGGATAACAAACAATGTTTGTTTGGCAAAGATGCTCACCAAACACGGTCACTCTCTTCTTCCACCACCACCACCATGCTCGTCGCCGCCGCCGACGCCACGCCATCACCGTCACCCATAGCCACCACCACCCACGTCACTCCTCTATCACCCATGGCCACCACGACCACCAACATCGACTACGCCGCCCTTCAACAACAACGCGGCGACGCCACGTCACGAAACAACGAGCGCCAGAACCCACGAAAATGCTCCCCCGCCCACGAAAACACCCCACTGCCCACGAAAACACCCCAACACCCACGAAAATGACACCCTGCCCACGAAACGACGCCCAGCACCCACGCACACCGCCAGCGGACACGAAACAACGGCCAACAAATGCAAAACCACGCCCGCGGACACGAAAAACGCCCAACGCACAGAAAACAACGACCAACGGACACGTAACAACACCCAGCGAACACGAACGACACCCAGCGCCCACGAACGACACCCAGCGAACACGAACGACACCCAGCGCCCATAGAACGATGCCACGGACGACAACGACGACAGGACGACGTGTCCACGCCAACACGTCTACGCCAACGACGACGTGTCGATGCCAACACGTCTACAACACCCAGCACCCACACAACGATGCTACGGACGACGACAATGATGCGACGACGTATTCACGCCAACGTATCTACAACCATGTACACTACACCACCCCTCCCCCTCCCTCACTCCCCTCCTTCCCCTCCCCATCACCCCTTCCCCTCCCTCCCCTCTCCATCACCCCCTTCCCCATCACCCCCTTCCCCTCCCTCCCTTCTCCATCACCCCCTCTCCACCACTTCCTCCCCTCTCTATCACTCCCTCCCTATCCACCACTCCCTCCATAACTCTCCACCCCTCCCTACCCCTTTCCTTCTCCCTGCCCCTTTCCTTCTCCATAGCCTGCTCCCTTGTTCCCACCCCCTTTCCTTGTACCTCTCCTTCCTTAAATATAGATTGTATATAGTAGTATATAATAAAATATGTTTTATGTCATTTTAAATACATTATAATGACTTCAAATTTATTCTGAGTATTACATAAGTTGGTTATCAAGTCACATGACTTTAGCTGATCAGGACATGTACTGGTAAATCTACATGAGTTCAGAGGATTCCAGTGTAATTCCACTGGATTCCTGTGGAATTCCTGTGGATTCCTGTGGAATTCCTGTGGATTCCTCTGGAATTCCTGTGGATTCCTCTGGATTCCTCTGGAATTCCACAGGAATGACTGAATTCCTGCAGGAATAGGTGGGGCACTGTAAAGTACTGTAGACTGGTTGTGGTTGCCAGTTGCGTCATTTTGAGGTAAAAAACTGGACTTAACTGGACCTGTGAACACTACATCCCAAACCTGTGCCAAGGCAATGAAAACCTGCAGTGGGCTCGTTCAGACGACACCGCCTACCCACAAATGCAGTCCCTTGAAAGCCAGTGAGCAACAGCAAAAGCGTCAGAAGAAGAAACACCAGGAAGACCCCAATGATGACCTACCTCCACTCATGTACCTGTTTAACCTACCCCCACTCCCTCCCATGTACCCATTCAACCTACCCCTACCCCCTCTCATGTACCCATTCAACAACCTACCCCCACCCCCTCTCATGTACCTGTTCAACCTACCCCCACCCTCTCTCATAAACCTGTTGAAGGTGGTGATGTACCCACCACCATCCTTGCAACTGGTACCCCTTCACATGTACAGGTACCCAAACCTCTACCCTGCACTTTGGAACAGAGCAGTGGCATCCCTACCACTGCTCTTGAACGTCATGGAGCAGGTAAATCAACTTGCCTCTACATTTTTATTTTTTATGTATCTTTCTATGTATTAGTTACGCCACCAGTGCTTAATGACGGTAATTTTTTTTATTCCTTTGTTTTCATATGTATTCAAGTTCTTTTAGATGTTGACATGGACAGCCCACCGCCTATGGGGTCCTCTCACAGCACAGGTGGTGTTTTATGTGGAAAGGTGTATGGCAATGTATTGAACCATGCTGACTTGCCAAAACTTTGTTTTTCTACAGGGAATCCCCAAATCATGATCAAAGTTTTTGCCTATCTTGTGTATAATGATCCTGTATCTGTTTCTGTTGTTCCAGATCCATCTGTTCATCCTAATGTCTCTTTAGTTGTTTCTACAATTCCTCCACTTGACTGTGCTTTGGTATTGAAGAAGATCACTGATCGCCTTGAAGCTGTTACATGTAAGTTATATATAATTTATTAAACTTCCTAATTACTGATTATTCAAAGTGGATCATATTCATTTTATGGTACTTATATTTTTGTGTCCTGGTGTAAATGCTGCACCAAGTGAACAGACATTTCCAGAGATTTCATTCAAAGTGTTTAACACTTTTATTGAACAGAATTTTAGCTCCAAAATATCACTTGCTACAGGGATTAAATCACTTGCATGTGAAATTCAATCACAGACAACAGAAACAAATTTCAAAACATTATTCAAGAAATCTGATGTTTTAAAATCACTTCCTATACTGAAGTGATTAATGTCCTTGGGACAAAACTAAATGGCCTTTCTGATGTCTTAGGCTTAAAGGCTGATGGAAATAATGGGAAGTTGATTAAAAAACTTCAGCCTATTTCCAAAAAGGCTATACAACCAATTCAAATAATTTGTCCACCATTTTTTGCTTGCTCTGATAAAAGTGCAAAGGATGCAGCATTTTGCAGTTGACAGATAATGATGCTATTCCTCATGTTACACTCCTCAAAGGTTCTGAAATCTTTGAAAATGTAGCTGTTCTTAGTGGCCATTACACAAATTGTGAGACTCATTATTTTTCAGACCATGAGACATATAAGAACTCACCTTCAAATTCCCAGAAAAGAGTCTATCTTCCTAATGCAAAGTACTTGAAGGTCAGACAAAATCTATATGTTGATCCAATTTTTTCTAATGCTGTTACAAATGGCATTTATGGTTTTCATGCATCAACAGCTGCATATGCTGAATTTTGGACTAATAGCTATGGAAAAGCAAAAGCATTTAAAGTTCAAAGATGTCAAATTTGGCATACATTCATCCAGGAATCAATTCATACAGGCTTCAAATATTCTCTTCAAAGTGGCTGATAACTCTTCAATTCAAGATGTGACTCATGATGCATTTGCTATATTAGGAGAACAAGGAGGTATAAGACTTGCCAATAAACATGCTTGTTCTGAATGTACTCAGGAATATAAATCTGTGGCTGCTGATTGGGTGCTGCCTGCCAATGATGCAGCAGCAGTACTTGGTGTTGATGAAAATCAAACTGTTCCTGCAGTAGAGGAAAATGTTACTAGAGCAGAAAGAAGCAACACTACAGATGACAATAATAATATGGATGTTGATGTTGAAACTCAAAAAGGAGTTGTAAAGATGGTTGTTATGGATGGTATTGTTATGGGACCAACTCATTGTGCTTTTGATAATTGCACAGGTGCTCTTGCTAATGCTTGTGGGCATGGCCTGGGAGAGTCATTTTGTAAAGTCCACAGAACTCAGTTTCAAAATCGCTGTCATGTATGTGATTGTACAAATGATAGAGTACAGGGTACACAGGCTTGTCAACAACACTGCAATGAGTGGTACAAATATACAGTCACAATCAGCTTCTAGCTTAGCAGGAGTCCATCGAATTGAGAATCATGAATGGAATGGTGAAAGATTGGTAAATGAACAGCCTCATGATGAAGAAGCACCTGAATCTGAAAAAAAGAATTATTTCAGTCCAGGTCACTTTTATTGTGTTGAAACAATTTGTGCTCCTTGTAGTAGTAATTGCTTGGACAAAATTTGCAAAGTCTGAGTCACCAACAAATATTTTGAGATTTTTGGCAGCTATGCTGTTTTACCATACAAGAAATGTTCTGGATAAGATAAGAGAAAGGGAGGAGAAGAAGAGTCAGAATCAAGAGTTTGCTGAAGATGATGGTGATGATGATGATATGTAGTTAGATGAAATAAAGTTGAAGTATGTAAAAATAAAGTTTGTATATAGCTGACAAATTCAATAGCACATGGTGTTCTAAAAGTTCAATAGGATTATTCCAAGGGGCTCCCAGTGGCAAAGTCCGAAACCGCCCACCTGGGTGGGTCGGTACCACTGATGTCCAAGTTGGGCTAGCTCAGGGCTTCCTATATCAGGAAGGATGGCCCAATCCGGATGTGGTTTCTCGCATACATGAGTAGGTAGGTATACTGTGTTTGTCATTTTTTGCAGTCATTGGCTTGTAGCAACTGTATATAATTCATTCTATGAACATTTGGCAACCCCCTGATGCTTCTTTGAATGTAGCATTGTATACAAATTGTATATCTTTGGCATGTGCACCATTTCTAAGATGGCAAGGAGGGAGGGATGGTGTCAATATTAAGGTGAGTGAGGCTTTTTGCAAGCTCCTTCAGTTCAGAGCAGCTACTTTGTCTCTAGCCTAACTCGAGAAAATACAGTACTCTGACAAAAGCATGAGTGGACTCATTACTAATGTGACAGCCAAAATGCCTTCCAGATGGTAGACTGGGAGGTTTAAAAGATGTCATTTGCTTTGCTCTGGGTACTTGAATACAACCTCATTAATGTTTACATGTGATAGGGTCTACTGGGTGGAGTACTTAATGTGTTGGGGAGCGCGTTGGGAGTGTGTTGAGTGTTGGTTGAGCACATGTCCACTTGTGTGACAGCCCAATCTGGCCAGCACATGATAGTTCGCACATTGATTTGACCAGAAGCTCAGTTGCCTGCCCCTTGGTATCACCAGCTTGAAATACAACACATCATCAAGACACAGATATGATATACAAAAAAGGCATTGAAGTAAAAAGAAAACTGAGGTAATATAAAAACCAAGCTACTGTACTAATACGACCATGTCTTCGCGTCACGCATCACAGAGGCCTCCGAAGGAAGGGAAGTGAGGGTGATGTCACGCATCACACCGGTTTTTGAAGGCGTTTTCGCTTACTCTAAAATAGCAATTTTTTTTCCAGGGCCTGCGGCGGCCCAAGCCATATAAACCATACTGCATGATTTAACTACTTTCTTTGTTTTGAATTTTTTTGGTTGACAATATCCTTTGTTCAGGACAGTCGATGCACATGGATGAAGAGATCATACTCTTCGTCACGCATTACATCGGCTATTGAAGTGACGAAGAGATGGTCGAAATGTGTCACAACTTAAAGGGCTGGAAGACATGGTCATATTAGTACAGTATCAGTAAGTACTCTCATATCATTGGGAGGGTATAAGTAAAGCAAGTCAGCGGTACATAGCATATCAGTCATTCCAGATCCATACCCATTGGGCACTCTCCTTCCTTCATTACAACAGTCTTCCCTTCCATATCTCCATCCATCCTGCTTCAAAAAAAAAAAACCCTTGTCTGATTCAACAGCTAACCCTACGTCCTTCCCCCCTTTTCCCCATCAAAAAACGCAACCAACTGCCCAATCAGAACCTTCCCCACCGGCATCAGCATCGGCATCTTCACCTGTAATCCCTCTTGACTTTGCTGGTGCCTCCTCAACAACAAAGGGTCCACGAACTTGGTACCCCCTCCTCCAAGACCACCACTTCCGTCTCCCGTCCCAATGGAGCTGGTACCAGAGGAAAGTCGCTCGGACGAGCGGGACCTCAACTTCGGTTTTAGCAGTGCAGTGGTCCCCATGGTAGGAGCCTGTGGAGGGAGGAGGCTGGCGTACTCATACGCGCTCTGTGCCCTGATCCGACGAGTGGACGGTGATGGGGAGGTCGTGGCTGCGGACTTGTAATCGCCATCCCCAGGCCCACCAGGTGATATCGAGTTCGAGGTGGTGGAAGACAGACTCCCATTCGCGTTCTTGAGCTTGATACCGAAAGATTTGCCGATGGTCTCTTCGCCTTCTCCAAATTCACCTGCGCCTTCCTCCTCCTTCTTCTTGTCGTCGTCATCGTCCCCTACGGGAGAAACGGAAAACGAACCCCCAATCACACGGGAGTAGGACCGTGGTGTGCCTACCCTTTTTAATAAAGGAGCAGTAGCAGGTGGATCCGTATGAGTATAGATCTTCGCATTGGTATTGGCGGCGGTATTGGCGGCGGTGGCATAGAACAAAGAAGCAGTGTTTAAAGAAAACTCATCCTCGTCAGGCGGCGCAGTTATCGGCCCTCCAAGTGCAACGATGTACCATTTCCTCGACGTTGGGCTGACACTCGTTTGTCTTTTCCCAGCAGCCGATTTCGGGGTGGAAAACCTTGTTGTCCTGTTCGTCCCTTCGCTGGTGCGGGCATTAGGCTGGCCGTTCGATTGGCAGATGCAGAAGAAGAGATGAACTTGGGTTGAGCAAGCGGGGATGGCGGCCTACCTGTAGCGGAAGCCAGTGAAGACAGTGAGGTGGTAGAATACGAAGCACCCGGTAGATTACCCAATCCTGAGGATGAATGGAGGGGTAGCCCCGATATGGACGTAGACAAAGGCCGCATAGCTGAACTAATTGACGATGGTGGAGAATTACTGGGGGAGAATGTGTCTGGCGGAGAAGAATATACAGGGTACGGTAACCTCGTGCCCGATTCTCTCCTCTTCGAAATCATGGGAGGACTTGTAGATTCCCTCGCAGTGGTACTGTAGATGGTGGATGGCTGGAGATGGTGGATGGGCGTGCTGGGTGCTGACGGAGATCCTGTCAAGTGCATTGCAACAGAAGAAGTCGGATGTGAGTGCGTGACGATGGAGGAAGTGGTTTGTGGTGCGACCGATACCGACTCAGCGGCGGACTGCGTTTTAGAAGATTATTAGGCGCCGTTGCAATTTTCGCCATCTCCCTAGTTCAACCAATCGGCCTTGCAGCTCAACGACTTCGTCTCGATGGATGTCGTCTTTTACGTTATCCGTTGAACTCGCGTGTGTTGGCGACTCGAATCCGGATTTCTTCTCCTCGTCCCTTTCCTTTTCTTTCACCTCTCAACCTCATTCGTCTGATGATCTAAAGCCCTAACGTGTCCCATGGTCCATTCCTTGAGCTTCTCGAAACATTGGCTATGGCGAGGCGTGTACCTGCTACGTCTAGCATTCTCTGGGGTTTGAACTGCGTATACAATGGTGGAGCCTCGCGAGCTGGGGAAGTCAAGGTATTGGTTGTCCGCAGGGGAGAAGGCCTCGAGTTGGAAGCATAGTCGAGAGACTTCGAACGAGGAGAGGTAGGCGAGGGTGGGGAGGAAGAAGGTACGGGGACGGGTCATGGGGTGTCCGATTTAATTTGCTGAGCAAGCGTCAGAGGATATGTCGTAGGCGTGAGCCTACTCTCCGCAGCAGACCATCAATTAGTAACCACCCAACTCTTTCTATGAATTAAATGGGGTAGGCATAGTTTGAGACCTAGAGGGCGGTGGAGGGAACGACTTTGTGGTTGTCCGTGATAGCCAGCACACGGTCTTCAACGAGCCTCCTTGAGCCTCCCGCGTGAGTATAGCTTCTGCCTTCCCGACTACGGTTGCGTCCCTCTCCGCTTCAACTTCTAGTTCTGCGTCGCTTAGCGTAGGCGATCGCAGTGCAATGCCCCCTACGAATGTGCCCATGATTTGGACGAAGCTAGCTGCGAGGCGGGAGACCGTTGAGGCGGATGACGGGGAACGTTGCTGCTATATCCCTTGGTCGTTGTTGTCGTCTGAGCCGTTGTCGGACATGGAGTCTGGATTGAGGCCTGTCGACTGGAAAGAACGCGTCTCGGATTGGAGAGGGTGGACGGTGTGACGGTGATCTTCCTCTAGGAGGCTAAGAGAAGGATGATTGATCAGTGGAATAGTCGCGATCTGATGTTCTCCGTGACTTACAATACAAAGAGGACCAGCAGGCGAAGTCATCCTTCGTTGCTATCGTCCATTCAAACTCATCGGTACTGGTGCTTGGCCGTTATAGTGCATTTACCCATCATTCGGTCGCCCGACAGCACTCCATATGGGACCAGTAATTATGTAAATGTTGGCATCCGAGTGAGTCGACGTCGTTATTGGAAGGTTCCCTTTTGCTTTGACGTTCGCCTGGTCTTCTTCCAACTTCAACCGCACCTGCTCATGTCAGTAAGCTTTAGGCATGAAAATTGCACCACTTGAGAAAAGGTTTCAACGCTCATCTCCAGCCGCCGGGTTGCCTATGCGTACCAATTGACTTCCCCTGTCTACCGTCATCGTGCCTTCTTCCTCGTTGTGGTTCATCTGTGAAATTGAGAAGACACGGTGTATTTCAAGGGCGATGGAAGGGGAGGGAGTGGGTTCGCTTACTAGGATGTGTACGGATCGTTCTATAAGTACGTACTTCCTTTCCCCCCTCTCTTTTTTCGCAAACACGTTTCTGACACCGGCATACAGACCACCCCGTCCTCATTCGTTCATGCCCTCCTGGATTCTATTCTACAAAACGGCCAAGCGCTAGCGCTCACCCCTTTCTACGAACTCTCCTTCCCCTTCCCCTACCCCGTGGCCAACTTCGGGCTGCTGCTGCACAAGATAGTAACATATTCAACAAAGCACTTGGTGGCGGTCAACTCGGCCGAGCCAAGTACAGGCCAGCGCAGAATCCTGCCGTATGCGCTTACCCCGTTCTTGCTTGGATGGAGGATAGCAGAGACGGAAACGGTTTCGGGAGATTGGAGGGTGGCGATTAAGAGCGATGGTTGTGGCAAAGTTTTTGGAGAACGCCACGCCATGTGTTCTTTCGACTGAGGTAAGCATTCGCTTCGCTCGTTTTTCGATATTCCAATATTCAACGTTCGACTTCCATTCCCTGTAGCCGCTACATTCACCTCCGTTGGTGATCGATGGAGGATTCCACTAGCCGCTCCTGCCCCTTTCATTTGGACATGGAACTGGGCACGACCATTAACAAAACCTTGTGTGCATGGTAAGTCTCTCGAATTGCTTATCAACGATCACGAAGAGCCCTCGGACCCTCGAAACACCTTTTGACTCCCACTATCCTCGTGATATTGGTTGCCTGTCAAACTCATTTTGCAAGGCCATACACGCTCGCAACTTCATTTTGCAAGGTCATACACGTAACACGCTCGCAACTGCAACGGGACTTTCCATCCTCCTGTGGTCCGTCTTTTTGGTTCCAGTCGGGTGAAACGATGGTCACGCGTTGAAGAAATGGGAGTCTTTCGACCCTCGACTTCTGTTATTGTTGCATCTGCAAAGCCCTCTGATGGAGTCGACGGATGAAACGGAAGTTAATGAAAGCGGAAGGAACGGTATGGAAGGCACCGAAACGGAGATTGTAGAAGGAGGTTGAGGACGGGAAAGGACACCCGGAGTCTGAAGGCGCATGGAGTTGGTCTTCAGCTTCAGTAGCCGCAGCCAAAGTTGGGTCGAAGGACATGCTTGGGCTTGGCTCGCCATGCCTGAATAATATCAAAGGAAAAGCCGAGCATGACTGACCGATTGGCCCATTTGTGGGATGTCGTCGATGGCAAGGATACCATGACGTTGGGTTATCGGTGAGTTTACACCCCACTGTTATAATTATAACTCCAGAGGGCTGATCTATCATTGCAGTGTTTTTCATGCCCAGCGAGGACGCACGTCAGTGTGAATACGTCGCTTTCAGTGATTTGCGACTGGAGATCATATCAGTGTGAGTTCGTGATTTCTCTTCGCTTCTTCTGGGGTCTAACCTTGCATCCATTCCAGCCTCATGCGTCGGCGGGCCAAGCGAAGTCCATCCGCGTATCTAATCACCGACTCACAATCCTAGCTAAAAGGTCAACGCTCAACGCTTGTCTTTCTCAAACGAATTTATATCAACGACTCGCTCGTCTGAAAACCTTAGAGTGCCCCGCTTGATGTATGCACATCAGTGGATTTGGAAAATCCTGACGGACGGCTGATGCATAGGCTCCCTCCCTCCGGGACTCAAAACGTCGACGACACATGCCCTAAAACTTAACTCTTCCTATACGAGCGTGGACCCCACAATCGAGGGATCCACTCGCTTGCAAGTCAACGCGACCGCCAACTCAGAGGGCTTTGGGCCGTCGTCTATGGTTACCTTGCAGGCCATCATGCATTGACTTCGAGTCATGACCAACATAAAAGACTTTCTCTTTCTGCGGAGGACAGTGCGCCGTTCGTATGCATAAGTTGTGACCCCTCTCAAAAGTGGAGTGACTCAGGGGAGGAATGGTAGCGGAGCGGCTTCTCGCACACTCAATCCTCTCAACTTTCTCTTTGTCCTGCCAGATCTCCTAGATACCTACCTCGACCCACTCCACGCACCCCCTGCTCCATAACACGGATGTAGGTCGCATTTACACCACTTCCAATCACCTCTAGTCAAGCATGCTAGCGCTGTAGATCGTAAACCCAGTTCAACTTCACCTGCACCTCTCGCGGTATCGCGCATTCTCGACTCTGGGCATCTTCAACGCCAGAACTGTCACGTTTGCGTCCTTTACCGTGAATTCCTCAGGCAACTGAGGAAGGTAGTCGCGTGATTCTTACACCATTTGCCGAATGTCTCCGAATGTACCAGGTTTTTACTTACATAATACAAGTCCTCGTCATCAGAATCGTTGTGAAACTTGTCAAAGTTAACAAGTGGCCGTTCATGTTTTTGACATGTGTAGTATCCCAACACGAATTGGTTAAGGTATAGAGTCAACCTGGGCAGTAGTGCTACGATACGCATTGCGGGTAATGTGATCAAATGTCCTGACTTTGCCGACTTGCTATCAGCTGAACAGTGTCGCTTGAAGCCCCCCTGGAGCGAAGGCAAAGTATACACAAGCACCCCAAACAAACCTATGCACGATTGTTGTGAGTACTATTCCAACACATGCGAAGCGCTCAAATAACACTGACCTACGTTCAATGGCCACAACCCCCATCTTCCATAGAAGTCCGTGTCCGCGCGAAAGAAGACGTAGAGCCTTTAACGAAGTTGGTCTTTCTCCCCCCACACCTAGATAACCATCGTACGCCACCTGTAACACAAACCTATAAGAGCCCAATAAGCGATGGATACATCCCTGTGTGACCTATGGCGACGACAGCGTGCGGATGGACACTCACGACGGTGAATCTACGCTGTCTGAATGTTGAGTCCATAGATAACGAAATCTTGCAGATTGGGGCCATTGGGTGGTGCATATACCATGTATGGAACGACAAATAGAGCGTCGGGATTGAGGTGATTGGGAAACTCTGAAGACTGCGCAAGCTTTGGGAGATTAGAATGACCGAAAGCCGCATAGCTGGGCGCAACCGGTGAGAGGCTCGATGTAGTCCACTTGCAGCCACTGGCAAAGAGTTGATGTTGGATCAACGAGCAGGCGAGTTCGTTATAAGAATTGAACGATGGCAATATTTCTTTCGTGACTCGATGGACGAAGGAATGCAAGTGGCCGGGTGTGGGTATGGTGGACCTAGGAAAGGCGGTAGGGATCATCGAGGTGGGGCTTGTGTTGGTGTTATGAAACCAGGACCTGAGTAACGAAAGGGGGCAGTTAGCGAAGCAAAACATTGAGTATGTGCGAGGAATAAGGAATACAGAGGTCGAAGAAGGGAGAAAGGTACGAATGAATAAGTAACGCAGGGGAATAACTTACCAAAGGTGATACGGTCATCCCCACTCTGCATCTCTCCGACTGAAGCTTGCCCTCCTGAGCGTGTGTACGGCAGGGACTTCGCATGGTGTGTGGAGCTTTTCAAGATGGTATTATCGTCGTCGAGCTGGGCATCGTTAAAAACGCCCGCCACGTCTGCAATGGAAAGCCGTTAGGGCAGGCGTTGTGGACTTGCAAGAGAGACATACTGACGATCAATTTGAGCCAACGGAGTCGCTCGAGCGCGTTACCGGGTGGTAGTCCAAAGATGGAGTTGAAGCAAAAAAACAGTTGATTCAAAATCCTGTTCATACCGTAAGCATCCAGTAAACTTCCCAATTTCAATGTTTCAATCGTAGTACCAGTAGAAATCTGTGGTTTGCGGTTTTGTATGCTTTTCCAGCATGGCGCTCACAAATGAGGTTAAGAGGACCGAAACTGTCACAGAATTGTCAGCATGTTAGACTAAGTGGCAGACGGAAGGAGGGGTATGGTTGGGGCACAGAAGAGGAAAACGAGCTAAGGTAGGAAGGGGGGCAAGTCTAACGGAAGGAGGAACTCACTCAGAGCCGATGCACTCGAACATCTTTGCAATGAAGTCCATGTGCTAACTCTTGGGGCATCCTTTCAATCTCAATATCTCCCCGCTCTCTCTATATCGGTACAAGTTGACAAAAGCGGTCATCGGATTTCGTTCTGATCACGGTGGGAGGTCGAGTCTCCTGGCGATGTCGGCAGTAGCTGAACGACCCAGAGCGGAAACATGGGACGGCTCGTCATGAAACTCCAGTCGAGGAGTCTGGGGTTCGCGACGAGAGTCGAATCCATGGGAACTTCGCGACGGGAAGCTGGCCGAACAAAGACAACATCAACTTGACAACAAGTAGGAGGGCCCATAGGTGGGTTGCAAAGTAATGAAGGAAAAGGGCGCGCTTAGTTGTCTTTCGCACAGCCACACGCAAAACCACGCATCTGCCTTTCGTTCGTACCTTTGAGTTTTAACTTCCCTCAGTCTTGAGAGGTGTTCGTCGTTTTGCTTCTCTGACACACTTCTCAGTTGACCGCCATCCTTGTGGCCTGACTTGACGCCGAACCACTCAGGGAGGCAAGTGGTCAATCAGGAACGTCAGCTGACTCTGTGAAACGGTCCGTTACCCATTTTCAAGATTGACGCCGCACAGCATCGATTCTCTCTTCTGAACCACCATGTCTCATTCCATTGACCCCCGCGAAAATCATTTGAAACGCAAGCTGGAGGAATTGCCCGATGAAGGCACGATCACTGACCACCCACGTAATAAACAATATGGTGGTTTGAGGTTAGAGTTCATGTCTCGGGCTACTAGATAAGTATTAATGTGAATCCGTCAGCCCCAGCACCGCCCCGCCTAGCTTGATAACTCCATCTTCAACTGTCAGTGCAGCAGACATAGCCATGGCAGGCAGCAGTAAGATACATTCTAATCTTCCTGTGTCAAAGTGAGCATTGATTGCTCATCAATTTAATTTTCCAGGTGATCAGGTTGATGTCTCTGTGGGAGGGGGGCTCAAGCACTCACAACAAGTTTTGCCTACTTCCACTGGTCTGCATTAACCCCAAACCTCTATCATTCATCATTGGTAACACTGATATAGATATCCTGAGTTCTTACCTGCCTACTACTCCATCAATTGCCCCCATTCTTGAAATGACTGGTGCCTGTGAGACACCCCTCAATCTCTTTTCCATAATGTTCATTCTAACTTTCATTAATTCTTATCACACAGTTGATCAGATTGAAGGTCCCATGCAAGGAGCTGCTGATTCCTTTCAACACCATTCTCCTATCTTGACAGGTTCACACTTGCCTCAAATCTCTATATTCTATTTCTGATAACACTGTTTAGATTTTCCAAGTTCTGACCTGCCTGTTACTCTATCTATTAATTCTGATTTGGATGCAGAACTGATGCCTACCAGTCAGTACTCTTATGAATATAGTTTGGGCTTGCTCAAGTTAGACAGACCATGCAGAGTCCTCAACAAACTTTCAGGCTAACATTATAAACAACATTTCAGCCCCAGCTCAAAATGTGAATACAGGCCCTAACTATGGTTTGTTGCATTTGGACCATCAGATCTTATTGCCTTCACTTTTATTTTAATAGGTATCATCAATCAAGGTAAGTAGTAAGAACAACATCATGTTCATCTTAATGTTGTTTGTGATTGGTAGGTGTGGACCCAAATATTCAAATTACACTTGAGATAATTAGGGATGACCAATTGGGTATTATTGCAGGTTCTTGTTGTGAATGTGTAGTTGACTTCATTTTTCTTTTACAGTGGAGAATATTTATAAGTGGCTTTCTCCACCCAAGGAGTCCATTAACTACAATGCTGCACATGAAATTCTGGAGAGTCAACCAGACACTTGTCAATGGTTTCTCAAAGGAAATACATTTTATGGGTGGCTCAAACAGCCTGGCTTTCTCTGGATCAAAGGAAAATGTAGGTTTTCTGTCAAAATTGGTAAATTTATACATTGTTGACAGTCTATCCAGCTGGCTCTGGGAAAACCATCTTAAGGTTGATTATTTCAACATTTTTATGACATTAAATTAAATTCTCTCTTCACAGCTCAGCAATAATTCACAATATTCTTCAGAGATTCAATTCTGCTACTTCATATTTCTTTTTTGATGGAAGAGACTCACAGAAGGATTTCCAACTGCATGATAAATTACTGCGATCACTCATCTGGCAGTTCTCTCTGAAATCTAAGGGTGGAGTGCTTAAGGTCTTAGTGAATCTGTATGCTCACTGTGGCAATGGCCATAAAGAGCCAACTCTGGGTGATCTGCAGAATGCTCTTGGAGCAATTCTTGATGGCTTTAGTTCAACATTCATCATCCTGGATGCTCTTGATGAATGTACTGAAAGGGAAAAGCTTCTTAACTGGATTCAGACTTTTATTCTTCAGAAAGATAAAAATCTTGGGCTCCACTTGTTAGTTACTAGCCGCCCAGAACAGGAGATTGAGGACAAGTTTAAGTCTTCTTGTTATATTGACTTGGTTGAGGAATCTGAGAATCATGATCTTGTATCCTACCTTGACTATCAGCTTCAGAATGACTCTGACTTGCAAAAATGGGACTCTAACACTCAAGAGGAAATCAAGTTGAAGCTAATGGAACAAGCAGATGGAATGTATGTTTATTATCAACATTTGAATGACAGAATGAGTATTAAATACAATTTTAGGTTTCATTGGGTTGCATTACAGTTAAATGAGCTGAAAAAGTGCTGGACCAAGGCTGATCTCAAGAAGCAGCTAGGTGATCTACCCCAGGGTTTAGATAAAACCTATGACAGAATCTTGCTGGGAATCAATGAAAAAGCTCATTGCTATGCTAAAACCTTTCTACAGTGGCTGTCATTTGCTGTTCGTCCACTGAGACTGGAAGAGTTGGCTGCAACTGCTTCTATTGATCTTTCTGCTGAGAATGGACCAGAGTACAAATCTGATAATCAACTTCGAGATGTGGAGGATGTCTTGAAAATATGTTCTAGTTTTATTATGAAATCAGAAGGTGTGTTTAGAAGAATAACAGATTGAAATGGGCACTGACTATTAGATAGGCTTCATCAAGCTTTCCCACTTTTCTGTCAAGGAATATCTAATATCCCAGTATATTCAAAGCCATCATGTGAAGCAAGTCAGATACTTCAGTTTCAGTGAGGAGCTATCACACTCTGTAATATCTCAAATCTGTCTGGCCTATCTTCTGCAATTCAACACATCTGAGCCACTTGATATCAATCTGGATGTATCTTCCCCTCTTGCAAAATATGCTGCAGAACACTGGATCATACATGCACATTCCAGTTGCAAGAGTCAATCTGAGTCATCTTCAATATTTGCATTGATGATGAAGCTTCTGACAGATGAAAATAATGCTTTTGTGAACTGGGTTCAAATTTATGATATAGATAGACCCTGGATGCATCAACATAAACAGAGGAAGGAGATTGCTAAACCACTATATTATGCATCACTGGCTGGACTAGCTGAGGCATCATATATTTTGTCAAAAATAAGCAGAGATATAAATGCACAGGGAGGATACTATGGAAATGCACTGCAGGCAGCCTCATATCAAGGTCATGAGGAAATTACAAGGCTCCTGGTACAGAAGGAAGCAGATGTGCATGCACAGGGAGGATACTATGGAAATGCACTCCAGGCAGCATCATATGGAGGGCATGAGGCAATTGCAAAGCTGCTCATGGATGAGGGAGCAGATGTCAATGCATGTGGAGGGGAGTATTGGAATGCACTCAAGGCAGCATCATATGGAGGCCATGGGGCAATTACAAAGCACCTCATACAGAAGGGAGCAGATGTAAATGCACAGGGAGGAGTCTATGGCAATGCACTCCAGGCAGCATCATATCAAGGCCATGAGGCAATTGCAAAGCTGCTCATAGATGAGGGAGCAGATGTCAATGCACTAGAAGGATTCTATGGAAATGCACTCCAGGCAGCATCATATAGAGGCCATGTGGCAGTTACAAAGCTGCTCATAGATGAGGGAGCAGATGTAAATGCACAGGGTGGACACCTTGGAACTGCACTCCAGGCAGCATCATATCAAGGCCATGAGGCAATTACACAGCTGCTCATAGATGAGGGAGCAGATGTAGATGCACAGGGAGGGAAGTATGGAAATGCACTTCAGGCAGCATCATATCAAGGCCATAAGGCAATTACACAGCTGCTCATAAATGAAGGAGCAGATTTGTGCAGCATGTTGAGCCTCGCAACCTCCTTATCGGGGGGCATGTCTCTGATGTTGAGCGAGAACATCACTGCCTGAAGATCATCAGACAGGGCAAAGTGGAAGCACAAGGACTCACCATTATGTGCTTGGGTGCATCGCCATGGTAAGCCACTGTGGTGGGTGAGAGGATGAATGCCTGAGAGTGTATACGAGCACTCTCCTGTGCAGTGAATCATTACAAAAAAAGAGCTGAGGAACAGGCTTGACATACCTTGAGTTCACTACTGATCACCCACTTATCAGCCTTCTTGTTGGCCAAGATCAGATCTTGGGTCTTGAGGATTGTTGCAAAAAGCATAAGGATACGATCATCCAGAGACACGAGCTAAGAGAAGGTCAGTTTCATTCCAAGATGACTGTTGAGGTGGCATACCAAACAGAATGTGTCAAACTCAGCTGCGGTTTGCACATTGAATGACTTTTTACCCTTCATAATCTGACTGAAATGTTGAAAGGTGTGAGGAACACCAGCCGCCGCATGTGAAAGATGAGAGAGGTGTGAGTCGTCTTCAAAGTCATCATCCCTGCATAGTTCGTCATGGTCGGTGAGCAAACCTGTGGCACCAGGGCTTGAAGATGTGGTTGCATTGAAATTTTGGAGGAAGTCAAGCATGGGGTCGATTTCTGCAGAAGATTGAGGAGCAGAGGTATCAGACATGTTGAAGATCTGTGCAGTGGGTCAGTATCAAGGAGTTGACTTTATATGCACCAGATGGTGGCCTGTTGCAAATCAGAGGCCCTCTTCATGAGGAACGACATGGGGATGTGTACTCCAGGTGGTGGCATTGGCAAGGCAGAGGCCAGGCTGGTGGAATGAGGTCAAAGGGGGCAAGGAGGATGTGGATGGTGGTCAACTTGAACATTGAATGTGAAGCACCATAAACAACAACAGCAAATAAATTCCACGTGCCTTTTTACGAGCTCTTTACTCTCCTCCACCTATTCCTACCGGACTCCTACTGGACTCCCGGATTCCTACTGGATTCCTACCGGACTGGACTAGGACTGGGACAATTTTTATGTTGGCTGATCACCATACAAATTTTGTGTCCCAGTCCTAGTGGAGTCCTAGTGGAGTCCTAGTAAATTCCTACTGGAATGGTCCCAAATCACAAGGAATTGCGGATTCCTAAGGAATGGGTATAGTGGAGTCTAGTAGGATTAGTCCAGTAGGAATCCAGTAGGAGTCCAGTAGGAATTTCCAAGCACTAGGAGTCCAGTAGGACCAGTAGTTTGTCGCTGTTGTTGTTATTATATAATATTAAAAAAAAGCGCAACCTCGAGAATTGAACCATCGACATTATGGACAGAGGAGCATATTACGGACACAAGCGCTCTACCAGTTACACTACAATGGCTTTATTATAGATATAAATTATATGCCCTACATACCAACCGGCTGACCTCTTCCCAGAAAGGACGCCGGCAAATTCCGCCAGTGGGAAATTTGCACAACCCATCGAAAACCTCTCTCTTCCCGCCACCACCCACACCCATGCCGCCTCGTCACCACCACCACCACCAGTCGCCGCCACCACTAACAACCGCCCATAGCCGCCACCGTACGCCATCCACGACGCCCACTGACCAACACCACGTCACCACGATCACCCGTGGCCACCACCAGCATCAAGAACGATGCGAGAACGCCACGTCACAAACAAACGAGCCGCCGGCAAGTCCGAGGCGATGAAAACGGACGACGAGGGACGACCGAGAGGGTGCCACGTCGCTATCAGCGACGTGGCAACCAAACGACGAACGACGACGACGACGTTGTTCGTCGTCATACAAAAGTGAGTGCGCCCCCCCTCTTCCATCCCAATCCACCCCGTTAACGACAACGACGACAGCCGACAACGACAACCGCCGACGACGATGCCCGCCCATGACGACGACTGCCAACGAGGATGCCCGCCCACGATGACGACCGCCCACAACGACGAGCGCCCATCCGACCCCGTTAACGACACCCATCACACGACGACGACGACACGAAGACAACGGGCGCCCACCACGTCGAGCGCCCACCACGTCGACCACCCACCAATACACGACAACGCCGACACGAAGACACCGAGCACCCACACCGAAAGACGACGAGCGCCCACCACGACGAGCACCCACCATTACATGACGACACGAAGCGCCCACGCCGAAAGACGACGAGTGCCCGCCATTACACGACGACGACGACACGAAGACGTCGAGCGCCCACGACGGCAAGCATTTTCCCTCCCCCTTCTCTGTCCCCTTTCCCTCCCCCCTTCCCTTTCCCTTCCCATTTCCATGTACCCCTTTCCTTTCCCCTCCCCCTGTCCCTCCTGTCCCTTCCCCCTCTGTCCCTTCCCCCTTCCTTTTCCCTCTCCCTTCCTTGTCCACCCCCATTTCCTTCTACCCCCTTCCCTGTCCTCTTCCTCCCTGACCACATTAGATTAGTAGTATACTTTTTGTATATAATTATGTCTATAGTCATCAATATAATATTCTATGCTCAAATATCAACTTTGTATGAACTTCTAAGGTGGCTTAAGGTCTGACTTCATAAAATATTGATAGAAAATGGTTACTCCAGTAGGAATTCCATCTCTGAAACATTGTATTCATTTTGTTTAAGGTTCAATTGGAGTTCAGTAGGAGTCCAGTAGGAGTCCAGTAGGAGTCCAATAGGAGTCCAGTAGGAGGGGAATGTGAAAATGCTTTTTTGGAAAGAATGTTGAAATCCAGTAGGAATCCGGTAGGAATCCAGTAGGAATCCGGGAGTCCAGTAGGAGTCTGGTAGGAATAGGTGGAGGAGTGATAAGTATTGCAGAATCCGCAGGAATGACCGGATTCCTGCAGGAATTAGGGGGGCACTGATAAGACCTCGTGATGTGTGGGTGTTGTGAATAGTTGGGGTTGAGTTGTGAATTGTTATTCACACTCAAATCAGGCATTGGTGTTTGGGTATTGCCAAATCCCAACACCTGATTTGGGTGTGCAGGTATACCTTTATATGATCCTGTTCTCCTTGCTATAAGTATATGTTTAATGAGGGTGGGGAAAATCCAATCCATACCCTTACCCATGTGTACCCATGCCTGCAACCCATGCAGGTCACCAAACATGTGACAGTGCCTAACTATGTAAATATAATCCCCAAATGATACATTGGTATTGGTGCTTGGTTTCTATGTTAGAACTTTTCGCTAACTGTCAAACAACTAATTGAATACTATTTTAAAACAAAGTACTAAAACATAAGACTATTCTCCAAGCTGCATTCAACACCAGATATCAAAATGTCATACCATTCCAAAAACTTTATTCAAGCCACAAAACTCCATTCCCCCAAAATGTAACAAGGATGCTTGTATCTTGACCTTTGTGAAGTTGATCCAAGCATCCAAAATATCTTTTTCATTATCATCCAGATCCTACAGGAAAATTTCACTATTCTATGTCTTACATGATAACCTGTTCTCTAATACCCTGAGTGCATCTGACTAGTATTCATATGTTTTCCCTTGTCTCTTAGCAGCTTGTGTCTTAGCAGCTTTGCAATTGCCTTATTGCCTCCAAATGATGCTGCCTGGAGTGCATTTCCCAAGTCCCCTCCCTGTGCAGTCACAACTGCTCCCTTCTCTATGAGCAGCTTTGCAATTGCCTCATTGCCTCCAAATGATGCTGCCTGGAGTGCATTTCCATATTGTCCTCCCTGTGCATTTACAGCTGCTCCCTTGTCTATCAGCAGCTTTGCAATTGCCTCATTGCCTTTAAATGATGCTGCCTGGAGTGCATTTCCATAGTGTCCTCCCTGTGCATTTACAGCTGCTCCCTTGTCTATCAGCAGTGTTAGGATATGGTAAGTGAACTCAGACGTTGTACAAGAGTAAACGGCTGTATTGGGTCTCTACCTGTTAGGATATGGTAAGTGAACTACCAGAGACCGTAAGTAAGAAGTATGAATAATGTAAAATAAGATACGCACATCAGACGTTGTACAAGAGTAAACGGCTGAGGAAAGCGCAAAGAAAGGAGGGAAGAAAATAGTAAGAAAGATAATAAGAACAAACTAATGAAGTCATTCGATCGGGAAAGGAGGTATGGGTTCAAACCTCAACACTCCCCCTGAACCCGTAGCTTGGTCAATTAGATATCGAGGTATTCCATTCCCATTTTCTTGATAAGAACTTCGAGTTTTGGACGAGAAAGTGACTTGGTGAATAAGTCTGCGACGTTCTCCTCGGAGGAGATTGGTTCAACGAGTATTTCGCCGAGGGTGACTGCTTCGCGAATCCAATGAGTCTTGATGTCGACATGTTTTATTTTGCTATGGCCGCCAGTGTTTTGGGTAAGTGCGACGGCGGAGTCGTTGTCGCAGTAGATGGTTATTGGAAGGTCGAAATGTTGGTCGACCTCGGTATACCAGAAATACATCCACTTCGCCTGTTTTCCACCTTCGAATACTCCCACAAACTCTGCCTCACCGGTAGATGTGCTAACCCTCTTCTGCGTCTTGGATTTCCAACAAACAGGTCCACCAGCTGATTTGAATACGAATCCTGCTGAGGATTTGCGCGAATCCGGTTCATCGCCGTATGAAGAATCGGAGTATCCGATTGGTTTGATGCTCTCGCCCTTTCGGTACGTAATAGCAAGGTTCGCGGTGGTTTTGAGGTAAGCAATACAATGTTGGACAAGGCGCCAATGGAAAGGGCGAGGGTCGGATGCATAGCGCATTAGTGTGTTTACGGTGAAAGAGATGTCCGGACGCGTTCCGTTTGCGATGTGATTGAGCATCCCAAGAGCCTTTCGGTAATCCTTGTCTTTCATGAACTCGACGTCAGTTTGTGGGATTGGAACTGGTTGTGAGTCTGTGAGGTTGACGTTTGGGGGAAGAGGCGTATATTTTGGGTTCGCATTTTGCATTCCGAATGTAGCGACGGTCTTCAGAATTAACGGGCGTTGGTGAATAGAGATGTCGCCGGAATCGTGGTGTTTGATAGTCATACCAAGTACCTTATCTGGGTGACCAAGGTCCGTAATTTCATAGGCATCTCCAAGTCCGGTTTTCGCTTCAATTTCGTTTTCGGAGGACGAAGATCCCCCTGTAACGTCATCGGTATATGTTCCGCTTATAGTGTACCCCTTGTCTGTCCATTGAATTCGAATGCAAGGGTCCGCGCGGGATTGGCGATGGCCGAGTTTAGTGAATGTCGCATTGAGCTCGCGAAACCAGTTGTTAGCACCATCCATTGTACCATAGATCGTGAGGTTCATGAGGAGGACGGTGTCGACACCTACAATCCCATAGTGCTTCTCAAAGCCTTCAGGGATTTCTAGGTAGTTCTCGCCTTGAGGTACGGAGTTGAGGTACGCGCCGACAAAGTCGAGTAGCCATAGGCGAAGTCCGAGCGACGCGCTCAATGCAAACAGCATCCTAATGGATTCATACCTCACCACAGCGGCGAATGAGTCCCACCAGTGTTCTCCAAACTTTTGAGAGAATCCCTTAACCACCCCACGAGCTCTTCTCCGGAGCAGGTTTCCTATACCATCAACCTTTAGATCATATATCCATTTTCCCTTGATGGTTTTGATGCCCTTTGGGCGAGGGACAGCAGTGACAACCCCACGAGCATCCCATCGTTCAATTTCTCTCTCCATAGCAGGCATCCATAGATAGCGTCGCGATAGATCGTATGCTTCTTGAAATGTCTCTGGTACAAATTTATTGAGGGGATCGGGAGTCGAGTTTGCATTTAAGGCTGTAGGAGAATCATCCTCTTCATCGTCTGGTTCGATGACAGGAATTGTGAGGTCGTCGGTATCTGTAGCTACTACAGGAGTTGTTGTTTCGGCAGCAGCGGCGGCGAGTCGCGATGATTTTCGAGAAGCAGGAGGGTAGATAATACGTTGGCGAGAAACTTTGGGTTTGTCAATGACGGGAGTGGGAATGTCGACGGTCTTGGATGAAGTGTCGTTGGCGGTATGACGTGTGGAATCATCTAAGAACCCATAGTCAATGTCACCATCATCCTCAACGAAATACTCCCCCTCATCCGTGAGCGTCCGGTGACCAAGACCTTCTTCGAATACGACGTTCCTAGATCTGATGATCTGGCCGGTCTCGGGAATCAAAACCCTGTAGATTCCTCGACCCTCTAATCCCATCAATCGCCCCTTTTGTCCCCGATCCGCAAGTTTGCCTCCGCCCTTCTCATATGGGATATGCACATATGCCACACATCCCCAGACCCTGATGTGTCCCACATCCTGCCTTTCGCCCGTGAACTTCTCCTCTGGGATGATTCCTGGGTGTCGAGCAGATGGTAAGACATTCTCGACGGTTTCTGAGAACGCCCATGCTTCAGCCCACCATTTAGCGGCTAGTCGTGCATCATTGAGCATTACTCGAACAGATCCCGTGGTGATTCCGATCGAGCGTTCCGCCGTTCCGTTAGATCCAGATGAGTATGGGGCCGTCGGCACCATGATCAGACCATTCTCGGCAAAGTAAGCTACCCAGAGCTCACTTTTGAACTCTGGTGCGTTGTCGGTTCGTACAAAGATCATGAGTTTCCCAGTAACCTTCTCCGATTCGGCTTTATAGGTCTTTAGGATGGTCAACGTTGTTTCGGCGGTTCGATTTGGGATGAAGAATGTCCGTTTTCGCGAGGATCCATTATCATGGAACTTCATTCCATATAGGGCACCTCCCGCTGAGGTAACACGAGCTGGTCCCCATAGGTCGATGTTGGTAAGTCGCAGGACTTCCGTTTCGGCTTCGACTTTTTCATCGTATGCTCGTCGCTTCTGATTCCCAATAATGCAGTCTTCGCATTTTCCCAGCATCTCTTCATTGGTGATTACCAGGCCGTCGACTAGCTTGCTAGCGTCTGATATACGTGTGGTTCCGAAGTGGGCAAATCGGCGATGCCAGAGAGCAAGATCAGCTGGGCTTTTTAGGGATCGAGCAGTGAGGATGGTCGGGATGTTTGAGACAAGTGATCCTCCGACAAGGTACAATCCATCCTTTAACACCCCTCCAAAAATCTCTCTTTTACCCATGAAGAACCGTGCCTTTTGTTTCCCAAAAATGACCTCCCAACCAGCAAGATCCATTCTACCAATGGAGATAAGGTTGGCCGTGACATCGGGAGCATGAAGGGCATTGGTGAATACCAAGGTGTGTTCGACGTTATCGTGTACAACCTTTATCTCGACCGTTCCCATTCCTAGGACTCTGAAGTTTGCCCCTACCATCGACGATTGGCCAATTGCTTTGTCGAGGGATTTGTAAATGGAGAATACATTTCGAGATTTGAAGAAATACGTTGTACATCCAGAGTCTGCAACACATGCAGATCCAATCCCAATGGCTTCGGGATTTGCAGCGGCGGCGAGGGCAACTTTACGTTCAGCGGCGGCACTTTCATCGACGAGCCTCTTGATATTATTGGTTACTGCACCTGGTAATATGAAGCGGTTTCCGATTGAGGCGGTCTGGTCGATTTGAACATTTTCGCGAATGAGGGTATCAATTTCTTGGTAGTTAAACGTTGTGGATAACGCCCAATGAGTACCAGGGGTTGTGGAACCAGATGATGTAGATGACGTCGTCAGTGTTGTTAAATTTGCGCTCGCAGTAGCCCGCTTTCCCTTGTACCAGGGGGGATATTGACCAGCCTTCCCACCTCCAGGTCCAAAACAATCCTCCATAAGGTGGCCGACCTTCCCACAAAGTGAGTTTGCACATATCAAATGAGCTTTACTAGGGTTGGTCGTTCCACGCTGGTGTTGAAAGGGTCTGAACGTTTTCATCTCAGCTTGTAGGGCAAGGATGGTTGCTTCAAGCGCTTTGACGGTGTCGATAGACGGCGGTGTAGGCAAGTCAGGTTCTTTGGATTTTCCTTCGCGGATACTGAGTCGTTCGGCGTGGGTTGTTAGATTCATGATGACGGTGTTGAGATCTTTTTCACTGTACATGCTGTTGATGACAGGGTCCCATGATTCAGGGAAAGAGTCGAGGAGTTTGGTTATGAAGCGCTCGTTATCGATATTGGCGCCGGTATCGTTTGCGAGCTTCCGCAAGGTACGCATTTTCTCGATATGACCTCCTGCACCTGCAACAACAGCTCCCTCAGCCATTCTATACCTCGACAACTTCTCTTCACGCATGTTCCTTGCCCGATCACTCGTCCTCCCATATTGGTCCTCGAGGAATTTCCATGCGACATGTGCCTTGGTGGCGCCCGATGCATCAATGCCGGAACCGGAGAGATCAGCGATGTTAATTAACACCGATGATAGCGCCACATTTTCGCGGAGTTCGTATTCGAGTAGAGTTGGAGTGGTGGATAGGAGGGGAGTCGACTTCTCGGGAGTCTGAGTCGGCGTGATAGCAGCAGGAGTGTCGATTGGTTTTTCGGTTTCTGTTATGGGAACGTCGGCTGGGATAGGACTGTCTATCCCTACAGGGACAACGACCTTATTCTCCCAATACTTGTGTAGTCCTCTTGGTCTTCCATTAATTCCCATAAGGATCTTCCAAGCGGCATAGTTTTCGTAGCCGCGGAGTTTGTCGTTTTCGGGTAGGATAAACATGGATAAGTTTGACGGTGAAGTAGACATCGTCGTGTATGTGAGCCGTGGGTTTAGTAACGCAGTCTGGTAGGACGGGGCCGATAACCTGTTAGGATATGGTAAGTGAACTCAGACGTTGTACAAGAGTAAACGGCTGTATTGGGTCTCTACCTGTTAGGATATGGTAAGTGAACTACCAGAGACCGTAAGTAAGAAGTATGAATAATGTAAAATAAGATACGCACCTCAGACGTTGTACAAGAGTAAACGGCTGAGGAAAGCGCAAAGAAAGGAGGGAAGAAAATAGTAAGAAAGATAATAAGAACAAACTAATGAAGTCATTCGATCGGGAAAGGAGGTATGGGTTCAAACCTCAACAAGCAGCTTTGCAATTGCCTCATTGCCTCCAAATGATGCTGCCTGGAGTGCATTTCCATAGTGTCCTCCCTGTGCATTTACAGCTGCTCCCTTGTCTATCAGCAGCTTTGCAATTGCCTCATTGCCTTTAAATGATGCTGCCTGGAGTGCATTTCCATAGTATCCCCCCTGTGCACTTGCATCTGCTCCCTTCTCTATAAGCAGCTTTGCAATTGCCTCATGGCCTTCAGATAATGCTGCCTGGAGTGCATTTCCCCACACTCCTCCCTGTGCGTTTACATCTGCACCCTTGTCTATCAACAGCTTTGTAATTGCCTCATGGCCTTCAGATGATGCTGCCTGGAGTGCATTTCCATACACTCCTCCCTGTGCATTTACATCTGCTCCCTTGTCTATCAGCAGCTTTGCAATTGCCTCATTGCCTTCAGATAATGCTGCCTGGAGTGCATTTCCATACACTCCTCCCTGTGCATTTACATCTGCTCCATTGTCTATCAGCAGCTTTGCAATTGCATTATTGCCTTCAGATAATGCTGCCTGGAGTGCATTTCCATACACTCCTCCCTGTGCATTTACATCTGCTCCATTGTCTATCAGCAGCTTTGCAATTGCATTATTGCCTCCATATGATGCTCCCTGGAGTGCATTTCCATGGAATCCTCCCTGTGCATTCACATCTGCTCCCTTCTCTAGAAGCAGCTTTGCAATTGCCTCATTGCCTCTATATGATGCTGCCTGGAGTGCATTTCCATAGTATCCCCCCTGTGCACTTGCATCTGCTCCCTTCTCTATAAGCAGCTTTGCAATTGCCTCATGGCCTTCAGATAATGCTGCCTGGAGTGCATTTCCATACACTCCTCCCTGTGCATTTACATCTGCACCCTTGTCTATCAGCAGCTTTGTAATTGCCTCATGGCCTTCAGATGATGCTGTCTGGAGTGCATTTCCATACACTCCTCCCTGTGCATTTACATCTGCTCCCTTCTCTATGAGCAGCTTTATAAGTGCCTGATTGCCTTCATATAATGCTGCCTGGAGTGCATTTGTATGATGTCCCTGTGCATTTACATCTGCTCCCTTCTCTAGGAGCAGCTTTGCAATTGCCTCATGGTGTGCAGATAATGCTGCCTGGAATGCATTTCCAAACATTCCTCCCTGTGCATTTACATCTGCTCCCTTCTCTATAAGCAGCTTTGCAATTGCCTCATTGCCTTTATATGATGCTGTCTGGAGTGCATTTCCATACACTCCTCCCTGTGCATTTACATCTGCTCCCTTGTCTATCAGCAGCTTTGCAATTGCCTTATTGCCTCCAAATGATGCTGCCTGGAGTGCATTTCCCAAGTCCCCTCCCTGTGCATTTACATCTGCTCCCTTCTCTAGGAGCAGCTTTGCAATTGCCTCATGGCCTTCAGATGATGCTGCCTGGAGTGCATTTCCCAAGTCCCCTCCCTGTGCATTTACATCCGCTCCCTTCTCTATGAGCAGCTTTGCAATTGCCTCATGGCCTTCAGATGATGCTGCCTGGAGTCCATTTCCATAGTGTCCTCCCTGTGTATTTACATCAGCTCCCTTCTCTAGGAGCAGCTTTGCAATTGCCTCATTGCCTCTATATGATGCTGCCTGGAGTGCATTTCCATAGTATCCCCCCTGTGCACTTGCATCTGCTCCCTTCTCTATAAGCAGCTTTGCAATTGCCTCATGGCCTTCAGATAATGCTGCCTGGAGTGCATTTCCATACACTCCTCCCTGTGCATTTACATCTGCTCCCTTGTCTATCAGCAGCTTTGTAATTGCCCTATTGCCTCCATATGATGCTGCCTGGAGTGCATTTTCATTGTGTCCTCCCTGTGCATTTACATCTGCTCCCTTGTCTATCAACAGCTTTGCAATTGCCTCATTGCCTTTAAATGATGCTGCCTGGAGTGCATTTCCCAAGTCCCCTCCCTGTGCATTTACATCTGCTCCATTGTCTATGAGCAGTTTTGCAATTGCCTCATTGCCTCCAGCTGATGCTCCCTGGAGTGCATTTCCGTAGTGTCCTCCCTGTGCATTTACATCTGCTCCCTTCTCTATGAGCAGCTTTGTAATGGCCTCATTGCCTTTAAATGATGCTACCTGGAGTGCATTTCCCCACTTCCCTCCCTGTGCCTGTACATCTGCTCCATTGTCTATGAGCAGCTTTGCACCTGCCTCATTGCCTCCATATAATGCTGCCTGGAGTGCATTTCTATACACTCCTCCCTGTGCATTTACATCTGCTCCATTGTCCATGAGCAGCTTTTCAATTGCCTCATTGCCTCCAAATGATGCTGCCTGGAGTGCATTTCCATAGTGTCCTCCCTGTGTATTTACATCTGCTCCCTTCTCTAGGAGCAGCTTTGCAATTGCCTCATTGCTTCTATATGATGCTGCCTGGAGTGCATTTCCATAGTATCCCCCCTGTGCACTTGCATCTGCTCCCTTCTCTATAAGCAGCTTTGCAATTGCCTCATGTCCTTCAGATAATACTGCCTGGAGTGCATTTCCATACACTCCTCCCTGTGCATTTACATCTGCTCCCTTGTCTATGAGTAGCTTTGCAATTGTCTCATGGCCTTTATATGATGCTGCCTGAAGTGCATTTCCATAATTTCCTCCCAGTGCATTTACATCTGTCATCATTTCTAACAAAACATATGATGCTTCAGTTAGTCCAGCTAGTGATGCATAATATAGTGGCTTAGCAATCTCATTCCCCTTCATCCCAAAGTGGCTATCAATATTATGAATTCTAACCCAGTTCACAAAAGCATGATTTTCATCTGTCAGAAGCTTCATAATCAATGCAAATACTATAGATTCTCGCTTGCAAACAGACTGTGCATGCATAACCCAGTGTTCTGCAGCATAGTTTGCAAGAGGGGAAGATACACATAGATTTCTGTCAAGTGGGTCACATGTGCTGAATTGCAGAAGGTAGGCCAGACAGACTTGAGATATGACAGAGTGTGAGAGCTCCTCACTGAAACTGAAGTATCTAATTTGCTTCACATCATGGCTTTGAATATACTGAGATATGAGATATTCTTTGACAGAAAAGTGAGAAAGCTTGATGACACCTATTTAATATTCAGCACTCATTTCAATCTGGTATCATTCTAAATTATACCTTCTGATTGTATAACTAAACTAGAACACATTTTCAAGACATCTCTGATATCTTGGAGTTCATTATCAGATATATACTCTGGTCCATTCTCAGCAGAAAGATCAACAGCAGCAGTTGCAGCCAGTTCTGTCAGTTTAAGTGGACGAACAGCAAATGACAGCCACTGTAAAAAGACCTTAACATAACTGTGGTCTTTTTTCTTGATCCCCAGCAAGATCTGGTCATATGTTTTCTCCAAACCCTGAGGCAGATCAGCTAGCTGTTTTTTCAGATCGGTTCTTGTTCAGCACTCTTTAAGCTCATTTAGCTGTAATGCAACCCAACGAAACCTAAAATTGTATTTAATACTCATTCTGTCATTCAAATGTTGATAATAAACATACATTCCATCTGCTTGTTCCATTAATTTCAACTTTATTTGTGCTTGAGTGTCAGAATTCCATTTTTGCAAGTCAGAGTCATTTTGAAGCTGATAGTCCAGATAGGCTACAAGATCATGATTCTCAGATTCCTTAACCAAGTCAAGATAATGAGAAGACTTGAACTTGTTCTCAATCTCCTGTTCTGGGCGGCTAGTAACTAACAAGTGAAGCCCAAGATTTTTATCTTTCTTGAGAATAAAAGTCTGAATCCAATTAAGAAGCTTTTCTCTTTCAGTACATTCATCAAGAGCATCCAGAATGATGAATGTTGAACTAAAGCCATCAAGAATTGCTCCAAGAGTATTCTGCAGATCACCCAGAGTTGGATCTTGATGGCCATTGCCACAGCAAGCATACAGATTCACTAAGACTTTAGGCACTCCACCCTCACATTTCAGAGAAAACTGCCAGATGAGTGATCGCAGTAATTTATCATGCAGCTGGAAATCCTTCTGTGAGTCTCTGCCATCAAAAAAGAAATATGCAGCAGAATTGAATCTTTGAAAAATACTGTGAATTATTGCTGAGCTGTGAAAGAAAAAATCAACTTAATTTCATGAAAATGTTGAGATAATCAACCTCAAAATGGTTTTCCCACAGCCAGCTGGATAGTTTGTCAATAACATATAAATTTACAATTTTGAGAGCAAACTTACATTTCCCTTTGATCCAGAGAAAGCCAGGCTGTTTGACCCACTCATAAAATGTATTTCCTTTGAGAAACCATTGACAGGTGTCTGGTTGACTCTCCAGAATTGTTAGTGCAGCATTGTAGTTCATAGACTCCTTAGGTGGAGAAAGCCACTTATAAATCTTCTCCACTGTAACAAATAAAAGGTATCAGTTAGATGTTTAAAGTAAGAACCTGCAATGATACCCAGTTGTTCATCCTTAATCATCTCAAGTGTGATTTGAATATTTGGGTCCACACCTACTAACCCCAGATAACATTGAGATGAAAATGATTTTTTTTTCTTACTACTTACCTTGATTGATGGTACCTATTATAATATAAGTGAAGGCAATAAAATCTGATGGTCCAAATGCAAAACAAACCATAGTTAGTGCCTGTGTTCACATTTTGAGCAGAAATATTGTTTATAATGTCAGCTTGAATGTTTGTTGAGACCTCTGCATCATCTGTCAGTTTCAAGAAAGCCATAATGATATTTACAAGAGTACTAACCAGTAGGCATCAGTTCTGCATTCAAAGCAGAAGGAATAGTAGACAAGTCAGATTGAGAATCTAAACAGTGTTATTAGAAATAGAATATAGAAATTTGGAGAATGCATGAACCAGTCAAGATGGGAGGAGGGTGTTGCAAGAAATCAACAGCTCCTTGCACAGGACCTTCATTCCAATCAACTGTGAGTTTAGAATTAATGAAGGTTAGTGTCAACTTTATAGCAAAGAGATTGAGGAGTAGCTCACAGGCAACAGTCACTTCAGCACCTGCTGACACCAGGCCTTCATTCAGAACAGGAACAATTGGTGGAGAGGTAGGCAGGTGAGAGCTCAGGAAATCTATAGGAGTGTTACCAATGATGTATGATAGAGGTTTGGGGTTAATGCACCTCTGGAGATATGTAAAACTTGTTGTGAGTGCTCAAGCACGCCACCACCAGAAACATCAACCTGATCACCTGCAAGTTTGATTCAATGAGTGATCAATGGTCACTCAGGGCAGGAAGATAGAAAGATTTACTGGTGACTGGTGTGGCCATGTTTGCCGTGCGGATGGTCAAAGAGTGAGTTATCAAGATAGGTGGGGCAGAGCTGGGGCAAGCTATATCAATGCTTGTGCTATCTGTGGATTCAGATATTGGAGCGAGTAATCTCGTGAATGCTTTTTTCAGACTGTAGAACGGTTCGACAAAGGGGTCTCTGGGTTGAGTACACATTATAGACGACGAGATGGAAGTTAAGAGGAAGATGCGTGTTCAGGGCGCTTGTTTTGATTGTGGCTATGCGAAGAAGACAACGAAGCGAAGCCGGCCCTAAACACGCCACCAGAATAGTGCTCCAACTCGCAAAATCGTTGGCGTCAAGTAGTCTCGAAGTACCCAACTCCGCCGCGAAGCCCCTCGTCGAATGGAGTTTCATGACGAGTCATCCAATGTTACCTCTCTGGGTCGTTCAGCTCCTGCCTACATCGCTTGGAGATCCGACCTCCCGCTGTGATCAAAATGAAACCCCGCGACCGTTTTTGTCAACTTGCATCGATATAGAAAGAGCGGGGATCTGTGGAGATTCAAAGGACGCGCGAAGAGTCAGTACATGGACTTCTCCGCAAAGATGTTCGAGTGCATCGGCTCTGAGTGAGTTCCTCCCGTTAGACTTGCCCCCCTTCCCACCTTAGCTCGTTTTCCTCTTCTGTGCCGCAACCATACCCCCTGTTCTTCCGTCTGCCCACTTAGTCTAACATGCTGACAATTCTGTGACAGTCCCGTTCCTCTTAACCTCGTTTGTGAGCGCCATGCTTGAAAAGCGTACAAAACTGCAAACCACATATTTCTACTGGTACGACAATTGAAATCCTGAGATTGGGAAGCTACTGGATGTTTACAGCATAAACAGGATTGGAATCGGCTATTGTTTTGCTTCAATTTCATCTTTGGACTACTACCGGTAACCCGCTCGAAGCCACTTTGGCTAACATGGAGGAAAATCCATTAGCTCAAGGTGATCGTTAGTATTTCTTTTCATAAGTCTACAACGCCCGCTCTAAACGGCCTTTCCATTGCAGACGTGGCAGGCGTTTTTAACGACGCCCAGATCGACGACGTTAAGACCCTCTCGAAAAGCTAAACACGCCATGCTAGGTCACTGCCGTCCGCCTGCTCATAAGGCAAGCTCCAGTCAGAGAGTTGGAGCGTGGGGATAACGGCCATCTTTTCTTTGGTAAGCTGTCGCCCTTGCCATTCGTACCCTTATTCCTCCCTTGACCTTTGGATGCCCTTATTCGATATTCTGCTCACCAACTGCTCCCGTTTGTTACTCAGGTCCTGGCTTCATAACGCAAGCCCCACCTCGATGATCCTACCGTTGCGTCCACCGTAACCCGCACGACCCAGCAACCTGCATCCCTTCGTGCATGAACTCACGAAGGAAATATCGCCACCAATAACGAACTACAGAGGGCAAGGCTTAGGGTGGGAAGCACGGAACTCATTGGAGGGTCTTCGTCTCTTCTCGCGCGGACACCGACTTCTATGGAGGACGGGGATGTGGCTATTCCCTAGGTCAGTGATACTTGAGTCCTTCTAATGCGTCGAGTTACTGACAACAATCGTGTATAGGTTTGTTTGGGGCTGCGTATGCTCTGCTTTTGCTCCAGAGGGAGGAGGGTGGGCGTAACATCTGTTAAAGTCTAGTTCAATGGAGTGAATCGTATGCCTAGGTTGACTCTGTAGCGTGAACGATTCGTGTTGCGATACGTACTACCTAGAACTGACAGTGTCAATTGTGATTTCGTTATCTCCCAAAACATTGATGGCCACTTGTTAAACAGTGTCATTTGCTACTTCTATAAGACTCAACGGTTTATGGTGACGAGGGCTGGTATTGAGGAAACATAAACTGGGTAGGCATTCCAAATGTTATATTCAACACTATTTGTCAAATCACCCACGAGCTCAGACTTTCGTAAAAGTAAGAATCACGCGACTACCTTCCTTCTGCCTGCGGAATTCATGGAAAAGGACGCAAACCTGACGGTTCTGGCGTTGGAAACGCCAAGAGTCGGGAATGCGGGAGATGGCAGCGGCAGGTGCAGGCGAAGAACTGGGTTTACGGACGTACAGCCCTAGCATGCGTGACTAAAAGTGATTGGAAATGGTGTATATGCGACCTACGTCCGTGTTATGGAGCAAGAGGTAGGTGTTAGGAGATTTCGAAGCACGGAGAGATGGTCGCGAGGATTAAGTGTGTGAGAAGCCGCTGCGTTCGTTGCAGAGGAGGAATGGAAGCGGAAGTGGACTGGCAAATCCACTTTGAGAGGGCCTATAACTCGCTCATACAAACGGCGCACTGTCTACAGAAAGTCTCGCTGATCATGAACCGAAGTCAATGCATGGTCGCCTGCAAGTAATAATAGACGACGACCCAAAGGCCTCCGAGTCGGCGGTCACGTTGACTTGCAAGCGAGCGGATTCCTCGATCGTAGGATGTAAGTTCGTATAGGAAGAGTTAGTTATAGGGTATGTGTCGTCGACGTCTTGTGTCCAGGAGGGAGGGAGCCTATGCAGCAGCTGTCCGTCACGATTTTCCAAATCCACCGATGTGCATCGATCCAGCGCCGCACTCTGAAGTTGTTAAAGAGCGAGTCGTTGATATGAATTCGTTGAAGTCCGAAGACAAGTGTTGAACGTTGAGCTTTTAGCTAGTACTGTGAGTCGGTGATTAGATACGCGGACGTCGACTTCGTTTGGCCCGCCGACGCATGAAGCTAGAGTGGAAATAAGGTTAGACCCCAGAAGAAGCGAAGAGAAAGCGCCAACTCACCCTCAGATGATCTCATTCGCACACCACTGGGAGCGACGTATTCACACTGAAGTGCGTCCTCACTGGGCGCGAAGAATGCTGCAATAATAAATCAGCCCTCTGGAATTATGACTATGGGGTGTAAACTCACCGATGATAACCCAACGTCTGAAAGCCCTCAAGTCGTCCAATCGGTCAGTCATGCTCGGGTTTTCCTTGACATTCTTGAGGTCATTGAGTAAGTTGTTTCGCAACCTCCCGAACCCGGGTTGGACCAACTTCCATACCCTACAAACGGAGAGTGACCGCCTGAGAGCAGAGACCGCGCCAAGGTCTAAGATATGCATGAGTAGGGATAGAAAGGGAGAACCAAAAAGACGGACCAGAGGAGAGTGAAGAGTCCCGTTGAGGGCGTGAATGGCCTAGCAAAATGAGTTAAACAGGAGTCAGTGTCATGAGGATAGTGGGAGTCAAAAGGCGTTTCAAGAATCCTGAGGCTCTTCGTGATCGTTGATAAGGGAAGTCATTCTGTCAAAGGGATGGTGTTTGTTCGTATCATCGAGGAACACATCGAGAGACTTACCATGCAGATAGAAGCCATCCTTAACTCCACGCACAAGCCGAAAGGGCAGGAGGGGCTAGTCGAAATCCTCCGTCGATCACCAGCAGAGGTGAAGGTAACGGCTACAGGGAATGGAAGTTGAATACGGGAAGATCAAAGAAGCGAGGGTGTCATACTTACCCCAGTCGAAAGGACACAGGGCGCGAAAACGTCGCTACCAACAGGGACAACCCATCGCTCTTAATCGCCACCCCGAATCTCCTGAAACCGTTTCCCTCTCTGCTATCCTCCATGCAAGCAAGAACGGGGTAAGGCACGTGCGGCAGGATTCTGCGCGCTCAAAGTTGCCCACCAAGTGCTTTGTTTCGAGGTATTACGAATCTTGTGCAGCAGCAGCCCAGAGTTGGCCACGGGCAGGAGAAGGGGAAGAGAAGGTCGGAGAAAGGGGTGAGCGCTGAGCTATTGCCTGTCTTGTGGGATAGAATCGAGGAGGGCACGACGAATGAGAACCAGGTGGACTTTGTAGGTCTGTACGCCGGTGTCAGCAACGTGTTGTGGAAAAAAGAGAGGGGAGAAAAGAAGTTCGTACTTGGACTTCATGAGAGGCTATAACGATCCGTACACATCCTAGTCGAAGAACCCATTCCATCACGACGTTCCCTTGAAATACACTGTGCTTCCTTGGTTTCACGGATGGACCACAACGAGGAAGAGGGCACGCTTGCTACACGTAGGTGACGCGGCGGCTGGAGATGGACGTTGAGCGCTGAGCTTGAAGCTTGATTGCGGAATAACTGCAAGGAGATCTAGTTGCGTGGGCCACAAGATTGCACACCTGAATGGAAGATGTGGCGCAAACGGCGTTATAGGGCGATTCCTTTGCGAAAAGCACGTCAAGAGGAAGGAAGAGCAATTGATACAGTCGTCTCGGACTTCGCTTGGCCCGCCGACGCAGTAAGCTAGAGTGGAAACAAGTTCAGACCAGAAGAAGGGGAAATAAAGCACGAACTCACCCTGGTATGATCTCCAGTTCCATATCACTCGGAGCGACGTATTCACACTGACGTGCGTCCTCGCTGGGCACGAAGAACACTGCAACCATGAGATGGATACGTCATGGCATCCTTCATAGACGAATGTGACCCAGGCGTGACATTTCGACTGAACGTTATTGATATTTACTCGTCCCTCGTTCCAGAGCAAGTGAGTACGAAGTGGAGCCTTTTTCCGATTTCGTGTGTAAAGCTCACTGACGTGAGCAGGTGCGGTTGAACGTTGAACTTTGAAGCAAATGTATGCCCTGGCAAACGTCAAAACAACGGAACCTTTCAGACAACCCAACACATAAGAGTGCCATGCCAGAGCTTGAATGGACGACAGCAACGAAGGATGACTTCGCCTGCTGGCTCTCTTTCTATTGTATGTCTCGGAGAACATCAGATCACGACTATCCCACTGATCAACCACCCTCCTAGAGGAAGATCACACCGTCCTCCCCACTCTGAAGTGCGTTCTTTCCGGACAGTTCAACAGGCGTCGATCCAGATTCCATCTAGAACAACGGCTCAGACGACAACAATGACCAAGGGATACGGCAGCATTGTTCCTCATTACCCCCCCCCCCATCCGTCTCCCGCATCGCAACTAGCTTCGTCCAAAGGATGGGTACATTCGAAGGGGGCATCGCACCGTGATCACCTACTATGCCAAGCGACGTGGAGCCAGAAGCTGAAGCGGAGAGGGAACGCGACCGTATTCGCACAGAAGCTGAAGCTGTACTTACACGGGAGACTCAGCTTGGGATCCTCGTTGAAGACCGTGTGCTGTCTATGATGGAGAGCACAAAGTCGCTCCCTCCACCATCCTCCAGGTGTCTCACTATGCCCAACACACCCCCATCGAATTCTCAGAAAGATTCGGGTGGCGTTATTGGTGGTGGTCTGCTGCGAAGAACGCCTACCAAAGACCCTCCGACGTCTGCGCAGCAACTCATATTGGACGCAAAGGCGAGGGATAAGGGCGACAAGAAGAACGCCGAAGGCAAGGCGAAAGAGTAGCCTGCGAACGCCCAAGGCAAATTAACCGATCCAGCATTCGTCAACCTCAACATTAAAACAACACCATCCGACGCGTCCGCGTACCTTCTTCCTCCCCGTCCTCGCCTACCCTTTTTCGAACGAATCTCTCGAATATGCCACCTAATCTGACACCCTCTCCCACGTGTACAACCGATACGTTGTCTTCCTCCCCTTCTCGCGAGGCTCCACCCTTGTATGCCCAGTTCACATCCCAAGGGACGCTAGAGGTACCAGGTACACTTCTCATGATAGCCAAACGCTTCGAGAAGCTTGAGAAATGGACTGTCGGACACGTTAGGGCTTTGGAAGATCGGATGAACGCTGTTGAGAGTCGATAAGGAAGCAGAGAAAGAGAAGGAGAAGGAGAAGGAATCCGATTCCGAGTTGCTAAGACACACGGGTTCGATGGAGAAATATGAAAGATGAAATACACGACCTTCGAGACGAAGTCATTGAGCTTCAAGGCCGATTAGGCGAGCTAGGACGGGAGATGGCGAAGATTGCAACGGCCCCTGACAACCTTTCTACGGGATTCAAAACGCAGTCCGCCTCTGTACCAAGGCCCGTAGCACTGCACGCTGCTTCCTATCGTCACGCACTCGCATCCCACTTCTTGGGTTGCCACGCACTTGACAGGATCACCGTCAGCACCCAGCACGCCCATCCCCATCCCAAGTTATCAAGAATCTGCGAGTCCCCCGAGGACTTCGAAGAGGAGAAAGTCAGGCACGAGGTTACCGTACCCTACAGGAAATTATTCTTCTCCGCCAGATACGTTCTATCCTAGCAATTCTCCACCTTCGTCGATTAGTTCCGCTATGAGGCTTCGTCTACGGCCATTTCAGGGTTGCCCCTCCATTCATCCTCAGGACTGGGTACACTACCAGGTGCTTCATATTCTACCACCTCACTTTCTTCACTGGCTTCCGGTACGGGTAGGCCGCCGTCCCCGCCTGCTCAACCCAAGTTCGCTCCTGCCTCTGCTTCTGCCAATCGAACGGCCAGCCCATCGCCCGCTCCAGCAAAGGGACGAGGAACACGACAAGGATTGCCGCCACCCCCGAAATCGACTGCTGGTAAACGACAAACGAGTGTAAGCCCCACGCCTAGGAAACGGTACACCGTTGCGCTTGGAGGACCAATAACTGCGCCTCCTGACGAGGATGAGTTTTCCTCAAATGCTGCTTCTTTGTTCTATACCACCGCCGCCAATACCGCCGCCAATACCAATGCGAATATCAATACCAATACCCATACGGATCCGCCTTCTACTGTTTCTCTATTGAAAAGGGTAGGCACACCGCGGTCGTACTCCCGTGTACTTGGGGGGTCATTTTCCGTTTCTCCCTTAGGGGACGATGACGACGACAAGAAGAAGGAAGACGAAGGCGCAGGTGAATTCGGAGAAGGCGAAGAAACGATCGGCAAATCTTCTGGCATCAAACTCAAGAACGCGAATGGGAGTCTGTCTTCCTCCACCTCAAACTCGATATCACCTGGTGGACCTGGGCGTGGCGATTACAAGTCCACAGCCACTACCTCACCATCGCCGTCCGCTCGTCGGATCAGGGCACAGAGCGCGTATGGGTACGCTAGCCTCCTCCCTCCTCAGACTCCATTACAGACTCCTACCATGGGGACTACTGCGCCATTAAAGCCAAAGTTGAGGTCCCGGTCTTCTGAGCGGCTTTCCTCTGGTACCAGCTCCATTGGGACGGGAGATGGAATGATAAGTGGTGGACTTGGAGGAGGGGGGACCAAGTTTGTGGACCCCTTGTTGTTGAGGAGGCACCAGCAAAGTCAGGAGGGGTTACAGGTGAAGATGCCGATGCCAAAGCCGGTGGGGAAGGTCCCGATTGGGCAGTTGGTTGCGTTTTTTGATGGGGAGAAGGGGGGGAGGACGTAGGGTTGGCGTGGGAGAAGGGTTTCTTTTTTTGTTTGGAAAGCGGGATGGATGGATGAATGCCTGGGGTGAAGGAAGGGATGGAAGAAGGAGAGAGCCTAATGGGTATGGATCTGGAATGACTGATATGCTATGTACCTCTGACTTGCTTTACTTATACCCTCCCAATGATATGAGAGTACTGATGCTTGGTTTTTATATTACCTCAGTTTTTTTTTACTTGAATGCCTTTTTTGTATATTATATCAGTGTCTTGATGATGTGTTGTATTTCAAGTTGGTGATACACATTATTCAAGATTCAAACTGAAAAAAAGACAAACAAAGATTCAGTCTGTCCCCATGGGAGTTGGTGGTTAAACATACTGGTACCATGTACTCTCTCTGACTGGCTTTACTTATGCCCTCCCAGTGATATAACAGACTTTAGGAACTAGCATGGTTTAGGTAATACCATGGAATTTTCCGTACTTTAGTTCATCTGGAATTGGCACAAGGTCTACATAGTCCTACGTAGATTGGATAGGCCATGTAGGCCCATCGGCAGCCCCCTCTTATAGAGCCCTATGTAGAGCCGACAGATTACTGGAGACTACAGTAGCAGCCTGTAGCAGGACTTACGCAAGCTATGCGAGGTATGGATTGATGCAGATCCAACCTCGATCACTACATCAGGGGTTTGGGGGCTCTTAGGTTTTTCCAGGCGGACTTTGTAATCAATCAACTGACTTCGCCGTGTATATACTGGAATGGCGAAAGCTGAAATTCTGGTAACACATTACCTTGGGCAGGCAACCTACCAAAAACTATTTTAGCTTGATTTCACCAGCCCCCCACTCTTGCACTTTTTGGCTTTATCTTGCCATACTGTTGCCATCTTGTGTAATAGTTGGGTGTCATACCCATCAAATGCATGACTTGTGTTTGATGGTAATTTGATGGTAAATCCGTTACAAGCTGCTGCAAGGGTAGAAATCTATTTTAGCTAAATTTCACCATCCTCCCCTCTTGCACTTTATGGTTTTGTCTTGCCATACTGTTGCCATAGTTGGGCATCATACCCATCAAATGAAGTACTTGTGTTCAACGGTAATTTGTCATCAACAAGTTGTTGATTGGCATGGATGGTTGCTAATCAACATCACCTGGTCACCGTCACCGTCATGAGGCTTTTTATAACTTTTTTAACAATATGATCACAGGGGCAGCGGTACTCAATGTTGCGTCGACTCGGACTCTCTCTGAGGGAGCCATGGCAGGCGGACACTGTTATTTCAAATCTCAAAGTTCAATTTTTTGACTCTGAACGAATAGTACATAGACTCTTTTTAAGATCCTGGCAGGGAGGATTGGGAGAAGTTATAAACTGTGTTAACTTGCCATCAGGAATAGTACATGTCATTTGATTCTAGAAACTCTTCGTCATCGTCCTGAGACTGGTTGTCATAAGGGGCTCCGTCCTCGTCGGAGCCAGATTCTGAACTAGCATCCAAGTTAGGATCTTCGCGATCATCCATGCCAAGTTCTGATTCATCCAAATCTGAACCATCGTGACTACCTTCATATCCTCCGTAACCACCCATTTCATTCCAGTTTTCTCCATTGTTTTGATTTGGAGCTACTTGTGCTGAATTTGTGATCGGTTCGGGGGGGGTCTGAGCTGCAGATATATGGCCATGTGCATACATATGCCCAATTCCAATGCCCCAGTGATATCGCATGATCATGTCACGGTCAGTGAACCTGCCAGAACGATTAGATGATGCCATATCTAGAAAGCAGGTGTTGTTCGCTGACCTATTGACATAGTAATCTTTCCATTCCTGACCATCTTTTGCTATCTTGGAAAGGCCACGTCCATCCAGATGATGTTTGCCCTCAGAGAACACTGGGCTTAGATAGCAGCTTCGAAGAACGTGCTCAGGGTTTATAAAGCCAAACACATCTATTTCGGCCACTGGAGGAAAGGTGAAGCATTCACTCTGAACTTCTCGCATAGCTGAAGCCAAGAGGGAAGGAGGAGGCAAGAATGGGTGGATCTGGGATCAACACCCATGAGTGAGCAATGAGCAGTTACAAGATACTCAGCTGGCCCAACATGATTATGCATACTGTAGGAAGTACAGTTATACAAAGCACTACATGTAGTGCAAGAGGATGGCAAGACTGCTGACAAGGTGGTGGTTCAAGACAAAAGATCAATATATTATGTAAGATATCCAAATCTAGCTACATACCACTGTTTGACTATGGCCTCTGGGCATTCCCTTCCAATCCTATATCACAGGAAATGACACCCGATCCAGGCGAGAGGCTTCCCATCCAGCAGTTGCCACGTTGGTGCAAACCTGGAACCATCGAACCCAAAGGAAATCAAACCTCATCGCTTCATAATTGAGCATACCAGGTCCAGAATAGATGACATTGACATGGTATATTCCCAATACTTGTGCATATAGAAATGGATGTGTTGGGAAATCATTCCTGGCTAGTGGATCAGAAAGTAACATGACGTCACGGTGGGATGTCCCTGGGTTGATGACATCTTCGGATCGTCGCACATCGTAGGTGGTGTTATAAAACCGGGCAAGTTTGTGAAGGTACATGCGGTTATCTTTGATAATGATGGAGTTCAAAGCCAGCTGCTTTGTATGCTCATAGAGGCCAATGTTTGGGGGCTTTGAGGCACTTGTTTCGCCTTGAAGATTCTGCAACTCTTTTAATCTTTCTTGGACTCTAGGTAGGAGGTGGGTGTTCAATTTTGTCATGAAACCCTGTGCAGGTTGTGTGATCAGTAAGAAGCATACAAATTTAGAGTCAGGGTTACCTGAACAGCAGGGTCAAAGCGATTTTCTGAGAGGAATAAGCCAATATTCACTGGATTGTTTTGGGTCCTTCCAATGTGGTATCGACAGCTCGAAGACCCAGGGCAACTGTCAGCTGCATCACTTCTTGGGCCGCTCACCTCCCTGGCATTTAATTTCTGCCAAATGCGGCAGAGTTGAGCTTGCCTCCGCTCAATCTCAGTCAGTTGCTTGATGAATTTCTTGCGACTTGTGCACTTGTACCAAGATTTTGGGTTTCGATGCTCAAGCTCCAACTGCACCATGCCAGGCCTTAGCAAGACATGGTCCAAAATGACAATGGTCAACTTACTGGCTCAGTCGAATAAGAATTTGTCATTCCGTATCTCCGAATCGTTTCAACATAATCCCCGAGTGCATGCACTTTGTATGTGTTCAGATTGAGGGTTTTCTTGCGCCTCCCGGGGGGTAGTTTTGCCTGTGTTGCTTTTCGACTGGTCATGCTGCCATCCGCGCTATCAGTCAAAGAGAGGGCACCCTGCGTTGTATGTGGTTCTACGGTCACAGTGTTTATATCAGTGTCATTACTGGTTGCCGCTCCAGTCAGTGCAGATTTGTTCACAGGTGCTGAAGCCTTCTTGGCTTGTTGACGCTGCCTTGCTGCAGCTTCCCGCTTTAGTTCTTTGGTATCAAAGGCCAGACACAGCTTTTCTTGGAAATCATGGAGAGCTTGCCTGAGCGCAGAAGTGGTGGATTCTAAAATTTCCAAGGTAAGGTCTGTGTGCTGGCGGAGTTTAGCAAGGCCATGCCAATGTGCGAAAATGAACAGAAGGTCCAAAAGGAGGGAATTGTGTGGCTCTGGAAGAAGACCATCAAAAACTGGGATGGAGCACTACAAACACTATGTGAATATTTCGAAATGTTTCTGGTTCATCCGGTGGCTTACTTGTAGGAGGTTTTCATAGTCCCTTGCACCAAGCTTCTTCAATTCAGAAATATTGCTTAAAAAACGACGAATAGAATCACAGCCAAATGTTGGCGTCGCGTGGAAGCTATCACATCTCTTCAGATGGCCTATTTTGAAATGGAGGAGTGTACTGACTGGAAATCGAGGATATCAGTTGCTCCAGCAATAGTATCCAAGATCTGAAGAAGATGGAGAAAAAGGGCCCGCCAAACTCCTAACTCGACCACATGCATAAAATTGATGTGAAATATTTCAAAGAAATTGAAGAGCAAGTGCGAGAAGCGTGAAAATGCATTCTGTGGCAAGCCTTAGCTCAGATACAAAGTTGGTTCGCTGTGCCACAGACTTACTAGAGTTGGTACTAGCGAATGCGGCTTGAGAATGCACTGCACTGGAGCACTCTCAACCGCCCAATTGTTTTCGTAGATCAGCGCTTGGGCTTCGCATATTTTTTCTTGGTATACCTTGTCGTTAGTGCGCACAGAAAGTTTTCGCTGCACTTTGTCACATTCAGTACAGGTGGACCCTGACATGCATCATCATTCTCATAATTTCTTCAATCTTTTGGTCATCTCCAATGATATTTTCTTTACTGGATGTGCATAGTGGAGCCTGAAAATGGTACCTGACATCCCATACACCATTCCTATCAATTTATAATTTGATCTGATTTTATAGCTATTTTTACTGCAATGAAATATCCATTGAAATCACCAGGCATCCAAATGAAAAGTGCAATGAAATATCCTAGGAACAAGAATGAAATATCCATTGAAATCGCCAGATATATATATGAAATGCACAATGAAATATCCTAGGAACAAGAATGAAATATCCATTGAAATTGCCAGGCATCCAAATGAAATGCACAATGAAATATCCTAGGAACAAGAATGAAATATCCATTGAAATTGCCAGGCTTCTATATGAAAAGGACAATGAAATATCCTGGGTCTAAGAATGAAATATCCATTGAAATTTCCAGCCTTCTATATGAAAAGAAAAATGAGATATCCAGAGAACTTAATGAATGAAAATGTCAGGCAAAAAGAATGAGACATCTCATTAAACCTCTAGGCACTGAGGATATCGCCCTCCAGGCATATGTCTGGTTTTTATCATAAAAGTGGTTACCACCCATCAACTGGAGGGATGTCAATGAACATCTGGCTGTTCTTGAGAAGCCTAGATGCTAAAAGACAAGGGAGATGGTTGAGGAACAGGTGGAGTCTGAGAGACAGTGAAGCAGCACAAAGCAGCAGGCAACACTGGTTGTGGGCGACCTCCTCACCAAGTCAATGGTTGCGTAGTTGCGGAATCCAGACATAGGTGAATAGGAACTCTCCTCACAGTAGGCTTTAGGCCACACAGTCGCGAAATCCCAAAGCCCAGCTGCTCAGAGTCAGTGCAGCACCCCAATCGAACAAACCTCAACCAGCTGTGCAAGCACAAGCTAAAGTCAATGGTTCATCCAACTGAAGGATGGATGAGCCCTTTCACATGAAGTAGTAAGCCCACCGCGAAGAGCGTGAGCAGCAGCTACCATCCATGCTAAGGTTCCTCCTGTGATGAGCTGGCACATTCCCACAACTCTCCAGCTCTCCCTCTACCAAGAAATGCAGACTTCAACCATGCTTTGGTGAAGTCTGCGGTGCCCCCACCATTGTGAAGCATTCACTCTGAACTTCTCGCATAGCTGAAGCCAAGAGGGAAGGAGGAGGCAAGAATGGGTGGATCTGGGATCAACACCCATAAGTGAGCAATGAGCAGTTACAAGATACTCAGCTGGCCCAACATGATTATGCATACTGTAGGAAGTACAGATATACAAAGCACTACATGTAGTGCAAGAGGATGGCAAGACTGCTGACAAGATGGTGGTTCAAGACAAAAGATCAATATATTATGTAAGATATCCAAGTCTAGCTATATACCATTGTTTGACTATGGCCTCTGGGCATTCCCTTCCAATCCTGTATCACATTCCTTCTCCATCCCCCCTCCCTTTTCTCCCCCCCTTCTCTAACCCTTCCTTGTGTGTGCCTTTCTTCACCCATCTTTCCCCCCTCCCTTCCATCCCCCCTTCCCTGTGCCCCTGTTCCTTGTACTTCTCTTTGTTCATCCCCCTTCCCTGTGCCTCCCCCCTTCCTTTAGTATATGATGAATGTAGTAAAATATATTTTATAATTGAAATACATTAAAACTTGATCTCTATTTGCCTTGTGAGTTTTTAAGGAATTTTGAATATCAAGCTATCAGTATAAGGTAACTTCAGAATGTAGTAGAATAGTTTTATGTAGCTCTTCTAAGTTCAAATCTAAGTGTGATAAGAAATTCTTAGAATCAAGCTATCAACATAGAATAGAATGATAGATTGGTTGACTACATTACACAAGTAATTCAGAAGGTCTTGAAAAGCACACAATCACATTAATAATCTGTCTATTCCAGTTGGATTCCTGCATATTCCAGTCGGAATCCTCTGGAATTCCTGGATTCTGGCTAGAATCTGCAGAATCTGGTAGGAATCAGTGGAGGAATGGAAAGTATTGCCTGTACAAATCGCTCCCATTTCTACAAGGTTAGTGAAAGTACAGGAAAATTTTGTGAAAAATTCTGATATGATGTTCATAGAAAAGAAACTGGTGACTAATGGGGATCCTGAAGATGTATATGGTTGTGCTGACACACTGATCACAAAGGAATCACCATTGGTATACATTACCAATTTCTCTAAGAAGCCAATTAACATCTCAGCAGGACAAGTCATCGCCACAGGACACGACCCTTCAACATGGCTGGATAAGGAAAGCCAATATACTCAATGGGAAACCAACATCATACACATGCACGCAAACCTCCTCAGAGGCATCCTAAGCTCACAAGGATCTTCAACTGGCAATAACCCCTTAGTGCAAACAACAAGAAGCAAAGTCAAGAATCCTTATGACATGTCAAGATGGGATTACACTCTTGATGAGTTACTGGCCAAGCTGCCTCTAGATGGAGGACCCAAGACAGCCGAGATGCCTGAAGATTTCACCAGGACAGTGTCATTCTTACAGGAAATTGATATATCCCCTCATCTAACTGATGATCAGACAAAACGATTACAGAAAGTCTTAAAGACACTAGTACCTACCACTTTTATGATAAACCTTAAGCAAATGCCAGCACAGATATATTTAAAGGGCACATTTTTCATTACTTTGCCTAGTCAATTTCATTTCTATTTCATTCCTCTCCAAATGGAATTTTTCATTCCCTCACTGGCAAATATCATTTACATTTCATTGCACCTCTGGCACATTTTAAAATATTTTTCAAGGCCTAATTCATTCCTCTCCTGATGGAATTTTTCATTACCTCACTGGTGAATATCATTCACATTTCATTGCAGCTCTGGCACATTTTTCATTACTTTGCCTGGTTAATATCATATGCATTTCATTGCACCACTGGCACATTTTTCATTATTTTACCAGGCCAATTTCATTACTATTTCATTCCTTACTGAGAACAATTCCTCATTCATTACATCAGGGTCCTGATGAGGATGGTCACATGACCAATGTCTAAAAATAGCAAAAATCAAAGCTGTAGCCCTGCACTGCAGCTTCCCAACTCTGTTGCAAGTATGTTCTGATGTGCCCTCATTGTGGCGATATGAGGTAAAAGATGTTTCCCACCACTAGCTTTTTTTTTTTGTATTTTGTCTTTTTTTTCTATGAAAACAACCCCAAACAAAGTCAACATATTCAGAAACCTAATAGAAGGGGCTACAATTAGCATATTGTGGGAAAATTAACCAAAAGGGGAAGGTGCATGGTCAAAAAGAGAAATTGAAAGTGACAGACTACAAAAGATAGACTTCAAAAGTGAAAATATACATAGTAGGACTGAACTGGACTGAACCACAGTCTGGTCTTTTTCCAGTTGCAGTTGCCCACATTTGTGGTCAGTCCAGTTGCCAGTTGCCATGTTTTTGTAAATATTTAAAAACCCAAAATGACTGGTCTTTCATCCCATCATGTGTTGTACCTTACTCACACACATTTCCACTTAATCTTTGGTCCCTCAATCATCAAAAACGCTCAAGAATTGGTTGAGATACAGTCATCCACCCCTTAATGATACACCACCCCCATTTGATACACTTTTGACTAGCACATATCTCACTCAATACAAACTGATTTTTACGAAACAAGTTGTAATGAGTAGTACAAACTCATATCTACCACTGTACATAATTTGGACGCAATTGAGGCAGAATTGGCAAAGCTGTGGAGCATACAAAATGGACTGATTTTCAGAACTAGCCAAATACAGTCACACCCCTCAATGATATGCCCATAATCTTAATTTTTCCCTGTAAGATGTGGGTCAAACATTCTGAAATTTGGTATGGTCGTAGAAGGCCATTTATCTGAGATTTCTATGTAGTTTTTGTAGAGAAAGGTTGTGCTCAAATCTGTTGAAGCTAATTTCTCATTTTGCATATATCAATAGCAGGTGGAGGACTTTACTCTCCCCCACAGATTCCATGTGGACTCCAGATGGATTCCATGGGTCCACCTGGACTCCAGGTGGATTTTGAACAATTTTTTTTTGTGGTAACCCAGCCAATTTTTTGTCTAGAATCCATCTGGATTCCAGCTGGAGTCCAGTTGGAGTCCAGTTGTCCATGTGGACAGCATGGACTCCACCTCAGAACACAGGGTTAATAGCCTTCAATTGTATTACCTTATTTATTATAAATAAAAAATAAAAGTGCATCAACAAGAATTGAACTCTTGAGCTCTCAGAATATACTGGCCAGGATGTCCACACAATTAACCATTGAACCACAAGGGCAGTACTTATCAGTGCCCCACAAAATCCTGCAGGACTCACAGGATTCCTGAGGATTCCTGAAGGACTACACCATAATTTTGGCAAATTTGAGATTTAGGAGAAAAATTCTGTCAAGTCCTCAGGATTCCTCAGGACTACATGACATTTAACCATGTGTGACATGTTTAAACACTCACTCTAACTTCCTTAATGAACTTAACTCTATTTCCATCCTTAAAGCATTCAGATATCAATACATAGTAGAATTTTATTCTATTTTAAATGACATGAAAATTACTTTACAAGTATACTAAAGGGAGGGGGGAAGGAGGGACAGACAGGAAGGGGGGTACAGACAGGGGTGGAAGGAGGACAGGAAAGGGAGAACAGACAGGAAGGGATATAGAGAGGAAGGGAGATAGAGAGGAAGGGGGGACAGACAGAAATGGGGACAGACAGGGAGGGGGGACAGACAGGGAGGAAGGACAGATAGGGAGGGGGGACAGAGAGGGAGGAAGGACAGATAGGGAGGGGGGGCAGAGAGGGAGGAAGGACAGATAGGGAGGGGACAGACAGGAAGGAAGGATAGAAATGGAGGGGGGACATACTGGGGGTGGGCACTCATTGCCGCTCATCAGTGGCAGCCTTGTTCACCATTCATCGGCAGTGGTGAGGGGCTCATGTCTGTCTGTGGGCACTCATTGTCTGCGGGTGCTCATCATTCATGGGTGGGGGGTCGTCATCATTGTCCATGCATGGGCATCATCGTCTGTGCATGGGCATCGTCATCCGTGCATGGGGCATCGTCGTGCATGGGGGGCTCGTTGTCATCTGTGTGCACTCATGGGTGGTCATTGTCTGTGGGTGTTTGTCATTCATCTGTGGGTGGGGGGACCGTCGTTGTCTGTGGGTGCTTGCTGTCTGTGGGTGCTTGTCATTTGTGGGTGGTGGCGGAAGGTGGTGGTGGTGTGGTTGTGGGGTCCCATTCGTTGTCGAAAAAGTCGCCGTCGACATGGCATACCCAGATGGGCATGCCATGTCAGCAATTTGGTGGTGGCACCATTTGTTGGGTGCCACTGCTGTTTCTTCATCAGTGTCAGTGTGTGGGCTGTCGTGGTGGTGTGTGGTGGTGGTGGAACATAGTGGTGGGGTTGTTGTCCTTCATCGTGGGGTTGTGGGCATTCGTCGTTGAGAAAATTGCCGTCAATGTGGCACACCCCATCTGGGTGTGCCACTTCAGCCATTTGGTGGTGGCACTGTTTGTTGGGCACCACCATCGTTGTTGTTGTTGTTGTTGTCAGGGTCAATGTTGTTGTTGTTGTTGTTGTCTGTTGCGTGGTGGTCATGGTGGGTGGTGAGGAAAGAGAGAGGTGACATGACATGTCACATATGAGAACCATCATCAACAAACATGTGCACAGGATGCATCACATCACATGATGTATCCAAGCACATGCTCATGGGTCATGTGACTCATCAAATGCATCATTCCTGGGACTAGTCCTGTCTGAAAATCCTGAGGACTGAAGACAGTCCTCAGGAATGGACCCCCACAGGACTCAAAAAATTGGCTGGCACATCAGCCAATATAGAGTCCTGGTAATCCTCAGGAATCCTCAGGAATCAGTGGGGAACAATAAAGACCTCGTCAGGGCGTACCCCTAAGCACAAAGTTTCTATGATGGGCTTTTTCACGATGAGCTTCGATATTGAAGAGCAGCAGTGAGTATATCCACTTTTCGGATGTCTTAAATATCTGAAACTTCTTAGGTTTATCTTCAAAACCAAACTCTCAAAAACCAAAGGGAAGAAAACAAGCAAACAGCTTGCCAATCTCAAAGAGAAACAAAGTGCTCTCATCTGTCAAATTCATCTATGGCGCCCTGTTCAACTTGTTTATACCCCCCATGTTGCCACATTACTCCCTTTGGTACATGACAATGAAAATGCAAGTCATCTCTTGAACCCCGAATCGGCGACACTCTTTTTCCCCTTGTCCCTTCCTGCCTCAGTTTGCAGGCTCCCTGAAATCAAAGAGATACACAACATCGAGCACTGTTTATGTGAACCACAAGCTGATGACACCCTCACCAATATTCGCCACCTTTGACGCATTATCGCTGGACTATGGTTATCCAAGAAGCTCAATGTTTCAGGGACAGGAAATCAGCCTAACACATGCATGTTGGACATGTATAATCGGTTACATACTAAGCTACAATGTGCCGCAAATTGCTACCATACTGCCTACAACACACTCCTCATTCTCGATCCAAACAGCTCATGGAGGGCATGCCTTAAGGAGCTTAATGCAGCGGATATAAGGGGTCCAGGTAGAGATCCTGATGACCCAGAAGACACAAAGAAATCGAAAGGCTGTTTTGAGCCCTCATGGATTTGGCTGGTGCCGTGCTTGCTAAGTGAAAGGGGAGATGATCAGATGGAGGATGACTTTAATGACACCATGCATGCTGAATGGGCTCAAACATGGGCTAGAAAGTGTAGATGGAGCGAAGAGTTCTTGATAATTCAGGAGGAAATGCGATGGTGGCCTACCATGAATGGTGGGCAGGGTGGTGGTTGGAGCAGGCTAGCCACAGACAGAGTGCAGACCCTTCTGTATCCAGTGGCATTTCTGCCTATGCTCATAAGCAGGCAAGTATCTGCCTGCGTATGGCTGCTCGGTGTGCCACATATTGGTTGCCAATCATGGAGAAGAACAGAGTAACAGTAACATGGAGTATAAAATACACACCACCGGAACCACAGATTCCCCTGACGGAAGGTGAGCCAGGGTCGGAGTCAGAGTCAGAGTCGGATTCCAGTGATGATGAGGAACAATCAGATTCTGGTACTTTAGATATTGAAAAAATTGTTGATTTTGACTAATATTGGTACTTAGTTCATGATTTAAATGAAAAGGTGCAATGAAATCCCCAGGGATGTTTGAAAAATCACAATGAGAGGTGGTTTGGTTTGTCACATGACTTGATTAAGTAATATGGAAAATATTAACAAAAAATCGCAATGAAATTCCCCAGGTATCTATTCAAATTGAAAAATCACAATAAAATACCCAGGGCTACAATTGAAAAATCGCAATGAAATTCCCTTGGCCACAATTGAAAATCACAATGAAATATCCAGGGATACATTTGAAAAATCGCAATGAAATTCCCTGGGTATCTAATGAAAAATCGCAATGAAATACCCAGGGATATGTATTGAAAAATCGCAATGAAATACCCAGGGCTACATTTGAAAAATCACAAAAGTTTTTTTAAAAAATCTGGGACCCCAGACACCTCTAGTGGCTGAAGAAATATATCCTTAGTCAACCCCAGCTGCAAAATATATTTCTACAGCGTGACAGTCACAATTCAGGGTCCAGGCATAAGACATATATTTTGGGGTGTGTGACACACTATAAATATATTTGGTGTGACATTGGAAGTCAAAATATATTTAGGTAAAAGTGGAGATATACAAGCCCCAGGATATATACAATAGAGATATACCCCCTGGCATTTAGTCCCATAGTATTCATGGAGTTTGCAAGACTAATGGTCAGTTGTTAGTAGGTGACTGAAGTGTTATTTTTATTGAAATCTAGTACACTAGTAGTTTCAGGTTATCTCAGGACAGTTCAGGTTGCCCTTGGGTTGCCCCAGGACATCCTGTGATGCCTTCTGACACCCTTGGAAAAAGCTTACAAACATGTTTGTCCCAGGAAAAAAGTGATTTTCCTGATGTAATAGTCTTTAGTAAATGGGAGATATTTCTAGCTGGCTGGTTGACAACACATTACCTTGAGCTGTTTTGCCAAATACTCAGAACAACATACATCCTATGTACTTTTCAATAAAATAGGGAATTCATAATAGTCTTCAGTACAAAGGGAGATATTTCTAGCTGGCTGGTTGACAACTCATTACCTTGAGCTAAGAGAGTAGGCTGAAACTTTGTATCAAGCAAACTTGCATTCAATTCTTTTATGAATGTATTGATCTCACTAGAAAGGCTTCATTTATGGCTTAAAATGTTGAGAAAACTGTCAAGAACTGGTCTATATAAGATGGTAACAAGCAGAGTGGTATAGTGACCTGCAAAAAAAAATTAGATAAAGGACCCCAGCCACCCTGTCACAGCCATGGTATGGGGTGACTGGTATGGTATTGTGGTACAACTGGTATTGGAAGATGGACAATACTAGTGGTATGGTATGATGTTGGAAAAGTCTGGAATGGTATAAGGTGGCCATTCCACAATACCATTCCATGGTATGACAAGCTGGAATGAAGGTATTCTAAATCAAGGAATTGATGTACCTCATAGGTACCCAAAGGTAGATGACTGAAGTGACTGCACTGCATATTCAATACAAAACTGGACTCCACTAGACTCCATAACATTCAACATGAAACTGGACTGGCTAGATACCTTGGAACAGATTTATCAGTAACTACTCCTGCTAAAAATATACGTAATCTGAAACATGCATATCATGATCACTACTATTTGCAGAAACAACTTTCCTCATCATCATCATTGTCTGTGCTTTTGAATCCATTTCTACATCCTCATTGCTTTTCTCATCACCACTTTGCTCATTAGTGCCTTCCTTATTACTGCTTCCCTGATCACTGGCTTCCTCATCACTGCTTTCTGGTCCCTTCTCTATGAGCAGCTTTCCAACTGCATCATGGTCTTCATATGATGCTGCCTTGAGTGCATTTCCATGCTCTCCTCCTTGTGCATTTACGTCTACTCCCTTGTCTATGAGCAGCTTTGCAATGGCCTCATGGCCTCCAAGTGATGCTGCCTGGAGTGCATTTCCATATTCCCCTCCCTGTGAATTTACATCTGCTCCCTTCTTTATGAGCAGCTTTGCAATGGCCTCATGGCCTCCAAGTGATGCTGCCTGGAGTGCATTTCCATATTCCCCTCCCTGTGCATTTACATCTGCTCCCTTCTTTATGAGCAGCTTTGCAATGGCCTCATGGCCTCCATATGATGCTGCCTGGAGTGCATTTCCATAGTGTCCTCCCTTTGCATGTATATCTGCTCCCTTGTCTATGAGCAGCTTTGCAATGGCCTCATGGCCTCCATATGATGCTGCCTGGAGTGCATTTCCATACTCCCCCCCCTGTGCATCTGCATCAGCTCCTTTGTCCATGAGCAGCTTTGCAATTGCCTGATGGCCTACAAGTGATGCTGCCTGGAGTGCATTTCCATATTTCCCTCTCTGTGCATGTATATCTGCTCCCTTCTCTATGAGCAGCTTTGCAATTGCCTCATGGCCTCCATACAATGCTACCTGGAGTGCATTTTCACTGAATCCTCCCTGTGCATTTACATCTGCTCCCTTCTCTATGAGCAGCTTTGCAATTGCCTCATGGCCTCCATATGATGCTGCCTGGAGTGCATTTCCATGGTGTCCTCCCTCTGCATGTATATCTGCTCCCTTCTCTATGAGCAGCTTTGCAATTGCCTCATGGCCTCCAGATGATGCTGCCTGGAGTGCATTTCCAAAGAATCCCCCCTGTGCATTTACATCTGCTCCCTTCTCTATGAGCAGCTTTGCAATTGCCTCATGGCCTCCATATGATGCTGCCTGGAGTGCATTTCCATACTCCCCCCCCTGTGCATCTGCATCAGCTCCTTTATCCATGAGCAGCTTTGCAATTGCCTGATGGCCTCCAAGTGATGCTGCCTGGAGTGCATTTCCATATTCCCCTCCCTGTGAATTTACATCTGCTCCCTTCTCTATGAGCAGCTTTGCAATTGTCTCATGGCCTCCATATGATGCTGCATGAAGTGCATTTTCATATGGTCCTCCCTGTGCATGTACATCTGCTCCCTTGTCTATGAGCAGCTTTGCAATTGCCTCATTGCCTCTATATGATGCTGCCTGGAGTGCCTTTCCATGGTGTCCTCCCTGTGCATTTACATCTGCTCCCTCCTCTATGAGCAGCTTTGCAATTGCCTCATGGCCTTCATATGATGCTGCCTGGAGTGCATTTCCAAAGAATCCCCCCTCTATGAGCAGCTTTGCAATTGCCTTATGGCCTCCATATGATGCTGCCTGGAGTGCATTTCCAGAATGTCCTCCCTGTGCATTTGCATCTGCTCCCTTCTTTATGAGCAGCTTTGCAATTGCCTCATGGCCTCCAGATGATGCTGCCTGGAGTGCATTTCCATGGCGTCCTCCCTGTGCATTTACATCTGCTCCCTTCTCTATGAGCAGCTTTGCAATTGCCTCATGGCCTCCAAATGATGCTGTCTGGAGTGCATTTCCAAAGAATCCCCCCTGTGCATTTACATCTGCTCCCTTCTCTATGAGCAGCTTTGCAATTGCCTCTTGGCCTTGCTGTGATGCTGCCTTGAGTGCATTTCCATGGCGTCCTCCCTTTGCATGTATATCTGCTCCCTTGTCTATGAGCAGCTTTGCAATTGCCTCATGGCCTCCATATGATGCTGCCTGGAGTGCATTTTCACTGAATCCTCCCTGTGCATTTGCATCTGCTCCCTTCTCCATGAGCAGCTTTGCAATTGCCTCATGGCCTTCATATGATGCTGCCTGGAGTGCATTTCCAAAGAATCCTCCCTGTGCATTTACATCTGCTCCCTTATTTATGAGCAGCTTTGCAATTGCCTCATGGCCTCCATATGATGCTGCCTGGAGTGCATTTCCATACTTCCCCCCCTGTGCATCTACATCTGCCCTCATTTCCAACAAAACATATGATGCTTTAGTTAGTCCAGTGAGTGATGCATAATACAGTGGTTTAGGAATCTTGTCCCTCGTTTTTTTCCTATAGGTTCTATCTATATCATAAATTTGGACCCAGTTCACAAAAGCATTATTTCCAGCAGCCAGAAGGTTCATAATCAATGCAAATATTGAAGATGACTGAGATTTGCTCTTGCAACCAGAATGTGCATGTATGATCCAGTGTTCTGCAGCATATTTTGCAAGAGGGGAAGATACATCCAGATTGATATCAAGTGGCTCACATGTATTGAATTGCAGAAGATAGGCCAGACAGATTTGAGATATGACAGAGTGTGATAGCTCCTCACTGAAACTGAAGTATCTGACTTGCTTCAAATAATGGCTTTGAATATACTGGGATATTAGATATTCTTTGACAGAAAAGTGAGAAAGCTTGATAAAACCTGTTTAATGGTCAGTACTTATTCCAATTTGTCATTCTTCTAACCACACCTTCTGATTCTATAAGAAAACTAGAACCAATTTTTAAGACATCCTTAATATCTTGAAGTTCATTATCAGAATTGTACTCTGGTCCATTTTCAGCAGAAAGGTCAATAGAAGCAGTTGCAGCCAACTCTTCCAGTCTCAGTGGACGAACAGCAAAAGACAGCCACTGTAGAAAGGTTTTGGCATAACCATAATCTTTTTCATTGATTCCCAGTAAGATTTGATCATAGGTTTTATCCAAACCCTGAGGTAGATCAGCTAACTGCCTTTTCAGATCACTCTTAGTCCGGCACTTTTTAAGCTCATTTAACTGTAATGCAACCCAACGAAACCTAAAATTGTGTTGAATAATCATCCTGTCATTCAAATGTTGATAATAAACATACATTCCATCTGCTTGTTCCATTAACTTCAACTTTATTTGCTCTTGAGTGTCAGAATTCCATTTTTTCAAGTCAGAATCATTCTGAAGCTGATGGTCAAGATAGGCTACAAGATCATGATTCTCAGATTCCTCAACCAAGTCAATATAACAAGAAGACTTGAACTTGTCCTCAATCTCCTGTTCTGGACGGCTGGTAACTACCAAGTGAAGCCCAAGATTTTTATCTTTCCTCAGTATAAAAGTCTGAATCCAGTTAAGAAGCTTTCCTCTTTCAGTACATTCATCAAGAGCATCCAGAATGATGAATGTTGAGCTAAAGCCATCAAGAATCATTTGAAGAGTTTTCTGCAGATCACCCAGAGTTGGCTCTTGATGGCCATTGTTACAGTGAGCATACAGATTCCCCAAGACCTTAGGCAATCTACCCTCACATTTGAAAGAGAATTGCCAGATGAGTGATCGCAGTAGTTTATCATGTAGCTGGAAATCCTTCTGTAAGTCTCTTCCATCAAAAAAGAAATATGCAGTAGCAGAATTGAATTTTTGGAGAATATTGTGAATTATTGCAGAGCTGTAAAAAGAAAAATCAATTTAATATCATAAAAATGTTGAAATAGTCAACCTCAAAATGGTTTTACCAGAGCCAGCTGGATAGCCTGTCAATAACAAATACATTTACAAATTCTAACAGAAAACTTACATTTTCCTTTGATCCAGAGAAAGCCAGGCTGTTTTAGCCACCCATAAAATGTATTTCCATTGAGAAACCATTGACAGGTGTCTGGTTGACTCTCCAGAATTGCATGTGCAGCATTGTAGTTAATAGACTCCTTGGGTGGAGAAAGCCACTTATAAATCTTCTCCACTGTAACAAATCAAAGGCATCAGTTAGATGTTTGAAATAAAGACCTGCAATGATACCCAGTTGTTCATCCTTGATCATCTCAAGGCTGATTTGAATATTTGGGTCCACACCTACCATCCCCAGAGAACATTGAGATGAAAATGATGCTTTGCCTACTACTTACCTTGATTGATGGTACCTATTGAAATATAAGTGAAGGCAATAGAATCTGATGGTCCAAACACAACAAACCATAGTTAGTGCCTGTATTCACATTTTGAGCTGAAATATTGTTTAGAATGTTAGCTTGAATGTTTGTTGAGGCCTCTGCATCATCTGTCAGTTTCAAGGAAGCCATAACAATATTTACAAAAGTACTAACCAGTAAGCATCAGTTCTGCATTCAAAGCTGAAGGAATAGTAGGGAAGTCAGATTGAGAATCTAAACAGTGTCATCAGAAATAGAATATAGAGATTTGGAGAAAGTATGAACCAGTCAAGATGGGAGGAGGGTGTTGCAAGAAATCAACAGCTCCTTGCACAGGTCCTTCATTCCAATCAACTGTGAGATTAGAATTAATGAAGGTTAGTGTCAACTTCATAGCAAAGAGATTGAGGAGTAGCTCACAGGCAACAGTCACTTCAGCACTTGCTGACACCAGGCCTTCATTCAGAACAGGAGCAATTGGTGGAGAGGTAGGCAGGTGAGAACTCAGGGAATCTATATGAGTGTTACCAATGATGAATGATAGAGGTTTGGGGTTAATGCACCATTGGAGATAGGTAAAACTTGTTGCGAGTGCTCAACCACTCCACCAGCGGGGACATCAACCAGATCACCTGGAAATTTGATTTAATGAGTGTTCACTTGGGGCAGGAAGATTGAAAGATATTTTACTGGTGACTGGCACAGCTATGTTCGCCGCGCGGATGGTCGGAGGTTGAGTTATCAAGATAGGCGGGGCAGAGCTAGGGCGAGCTGTATTGATGCTTGTGCCATCTGTAGATTCAAGTATTGGAGAGTGTAATCTCGTGAATGCTTTTTTCAGACTGTAGAACGGTTCAACAAAAGGGTCTCTGGGTTGAGTACACATTGTAGACGACGAGATGGAAGTTAAGAGGAAGATCCGTGTTCAGGGCGCTTGTTTTGGGTTTGGCTATGCGAAGAAGACAAGCCAGCCCTAAACACGCCACCAGAATACTTAGTGAGAGTGGGATTCACCTATTGGCCCCTTCAACTCGCAAAATCGTTGGCGTCAAGTAGTCTCGAAGTACCCATGGATTCAACTCCGCCGCGAACCCCCTCGTCGAATGGAGTTTCATGACGAGTCGTTCAATGCTACCTCTCTGGGTCGTTCAGCTCCTGCCTACATCGATTGGAGCCTCGACCTCCCGTTGTGATCAAAATGAAACGCGGCGACCGCTTTCGTCAACTTGCATCGATATAGAAAGAGCGGGGAGCTGTGGAGATTTGAAGGACGCGCGAAGAGTCAGTATGTGGGCTTCACCGCAAAAATATTCGAGTGCATCGGCTCTGAGTTCCTCCTTCCGTTAGACTTTCCCCCCTTCCTACCTTAGCTCGTTTTCCTCTCCTGTGCCGCAACCATACCCCCTCTTCTTCCGTCTGCGCACTTAGTCTAACATGCTGACAATTCTGTGACAGTTCCGGTCCTCTTAACCTCGTTTACGAGCCCCATGCTTGAAAAGTGTACAAAACTGCAAACCACAGATTTCTACTGGTACGACAATTAAAATCTTGAAATTGGGAAGCCACTGGATGCTTACAGTATAAATAGGATTGGAATCGGATTTTTGGACTCCCACCCAGCAACCCGCTCCTCGAAGCCACTTTGCATAACACGGAGGAGACTTCGTTTGCTCAAGCAATTGTCAGTATTTCTTTCCAACAAGTCGACAGCCCCCGCCCTAACGGCCTTTCCATTGCAGACGTGGCTGGCGTTTTTAACGATGCCCAGCTCGACGACGTTAAGGCCCACTGCCGTCCACCCGATCATAAGCGCAAGCTTCAGTCGGAGAGGTGGAGAGTGGGGATAACGGCTATCTCTCCTTTGGTAAGTTATGGCCCTGCGCAACTTCTTCATACGAACCCTTATTCCTCCCTTGACCTCTGGATGCCCTTTCACCTCGCATATATTCGATCTTCTGCTCGCTAACTGCCCCCGTTCGTTACTCAGCTCCTGGTTTCATAACGCAATCCCCACCTCGATGATTGTACCGTTGCGTCCACCGTGCCCGCACGACCCCGCAACTTGCATCCCTTCGTGCATCGACCCACGAAGGGAATATCGCCACAGTTTAACCTTTTACCGGACTCTTGCCGTTGGTCGCAGGCATACCTCTCCCGTACGTCGATCATCTCATTGATTGCGCCCACCTATTCCGCTATTCGGCCATTCTTCTCTCCCAAAGCTTGCGCAGTCCTCAGAGCTTCCCAGGTGCCTCAACCTCGACGCTCTATGTGTTGTCACATCCATGGTATATGTACGATCCAATGGCCCCAATCTCTGCCCGTACTACAAGAACTCGTTGTCTCCAAACTCAGTGTTAACACAGCGTACAAGATTCTCCCTTGTGCGTATCCATCCGCAGGTTGTCGCCATGGGCTGCCGCAACGTCATACATAGGGATGTACCCATCGCTGATTGGGCTCTTTAAGGTTTGGATTAGACGTAGCCGACGGTGGTAATATAGGGTGTAGGGTAAGAAACACCAAATTCATTGAAGGCTCCTCGTCTCTTCCCGCGCGGACACCGACTTCTATGGAGTGGGGGACGTGGTTGTTGCGCATAGGTCAGTAATACTCTAGTGCTTCGCATGTGTCGGGGTAGTACTCACAACAATCGTGCATAGGTTTGTTTGGGGTGCGTATGTATGCTGTGCTCTTGTTTCAGGGGAAGGAGTGAGGTCTTCAAGCGTCAGTCTCTCTTGTGCCGATCGAAAGAACACCCTCAAGCTTCAACGTCGGCAAAGTTGAGACGTTTGATTATATTACTTACAATGGGGATCGTACCTCTACTGCTCAGGTTGACTGTAGCTTGACCAATTCGTGTTGGCATACTACCCATGTCAATGATAATGTCGTTATCTCCCAAACATGAATGGCCACTCGTTAATCTCTACTTTCACAAGGTTCACAAAGGTTCATGACGACGAGGGCTGGTATTGAGGAAACATAAACTGGGAAGGCATTCGGCAAATGGTATACTCATTTGAGGAATGTCGGACGATCACATTGTACTACCTCTCAATTGACACACGAGCACAGGCTGTTGTAAATGTAAGAATCACGCGAAGACTACCTTCTTTTGCCTGAGGAATTCACGCCAAAAAACGCAAACGTGACAGCTCTGGCGTTGAAGATGCCCAGAGTCGAGAATGCGGGATACCGCGAGAGGTGCACGTGAAGAACTGGGTTTACGATCTACAGCGCTAGCATGCTTGACTAAAAGTGATTGGAAGTGGTGTATATGCGACCTACGTCCGTGTTATGGAGCAGGGGCTGCGTGGGGTGCGTAGAGGTAGGTGTTTAGGAGATCTCGAAGCACGGAGAGGATCAAGTGTGTGAGAAGCGGTTGCGTTCGTTGCAGAGGAGGAACAGGAGCGGAAGTGGGCTGGCAGATTCACTCAAGAGGGGCTATAACGAACGGCGCATTGTCCTCTGCAGACAGTCTCCTATGCATATCATGATGTTCAGTCGACGCATGATCGTCTGCGAGGCAACCAAAGACGACGGCCCAGAGCCCTCCGAGTTGGCGGTCAGGTTGACTTGCAAGCGAGCAGATTCCTCGCTCGTAGGATGTAAGCTCGTATAGAAAGAGTGGATAGAGGTGTCGTCGACGTTTTGGGTCCGGGAGGGAGGGAGCCTCTGCAGCAGCTGTCCGTCACGATTTTCCAAATCCACCGACGTGCATAGATCCAGCGGCGCACTCTGAGGTTGTTAGAAGAGCGAGTCGTTGATATGAATTCGTTGAAGTCCAAGGACAAGTGTTGAACTTCGAGCTTTTAGCTAGGATTGCGAGTCGGTGATTAGATACGCGGACGTGGACTTCGCTTGGCCCGCCGACACAGGAAGCTAGAGTGGAAACAAGTTTAGACCACAGAAGAAGCGAAGAGAAATCACGAACTCACCCCAATATGATCTCCAGTCGCATACCACAGGTAGCGACGTATTCACACTGAGGTGCGTCCTCACTGGGCACGAAGAACACTGCAATGATAGATCAGCCCTTTGTGGTTATGACTGTGGGGTGTAAACTCACCGATAACCCAACGTCATGCCATCGACGAAATCCATCAAGTGGTCCAATCGATCAGTCATGCTCGGCTTTTCCTTTGGTATTCTTGGAGTCAATGAGTATGTTGTTGTTTTACGACCTCCCGAATGAACGCTAACCAAAGTTGAACCAACTTGCATACCCTACAAGCGGAGAGAGTAAATTGTGAGCTGCCGAGAGCAGAAACGACAAAGTTCTAATAAGATAGGTGCATGAGTGAGGAAAGAAAGGGAAAACCAAGAAGACGGACCAAAGGAGGGTGAAGAGTCCCATTGCGAGCGTGAATGGCCTAGTATAACAGGCAACAGTATCTCGCGTTCGTTGAAAAGGGAAGTCATTCTGTCAAAGAATCGGTGTTGTTCGTATCATCGAGGAACGATTCGAGAGACCTACCATGTACACAAAGATTTGTGAATGCCCATCCTTCATTCCCTGTACAAACCGAAAGGGCAGGAGGGGGTCGTCAAATCCTCCGTCGATCACCAACGGCGGTGAAGGTAGCGGCTACAGGGAATGAAAGTTGAATATTGAATGCTGGAAGATCGAAGAACGAGGGAAGCGAATGCTTACCCCAGCTGAACGGACGAGACAGAGCGTGGCGGCTCTTCAAAAAAAGCGCCTCCAACGAGGACAACCATCGCTCTGAATCGCCAACCCCAAACTGTTTCCCTTCTGCTATTCTCCATCCAAACAAGAACGGGGTAAGCGCATACGGCAGGATTCTGCGCTGGCCTGTATGTGGCTCCATGCGCTCAGAGTTCGACCGTCAAGTGCTTTCTTTCATGGGTTGAGTGGACTTTACGGATCTTGTGCAGCAGCAGCCCAGAGTTGGTCATGGGTAGGAGAAGGGGAAGGGAAGGTCGGAGAGAGGCGTGAGCCCTTGCCTATTTTGTTGGGATGAAATCGAGGAGGGCATGACGGATGAGAACGGGGTGTACGTTGCCATGTAGGTCTGAATGCCGGTGTCAGCAACGTCTTTTGGAAAAAAAGAGAGGGGAGAAACGAAGTACGTACTTGTACTTCATCAGAGCCTAGCACACATGCTGTTCCTCCCCTTCCATCGTGACGTTCCCTCGAGATACACTGTGTCTTCTCGGTTTCACGGATGGGCCACAACGAGGAAGAGGGCACGATGGCGATAGACGGGGGAAGTTCAGAACTTTTCTTGTTTGGTATTTGGTACACGTAGGCGACGCGGCGACTGGAGATGGATTTGTTTATGAAATCTAGAGCGGCATGCCATTGACGATCAGAGAAGATGCGATAACACTTCCGTGAAGGTGCGGCCTGCCATGAATTCCGTTTGGAAAGCCGGGAAAGAAGTGACGTCGTTATCTACAGAAGGATCGTCAGTGAATCATGGGACGACAACTATGTGTGGAAGATTGACCTACGCAACGACCGAAGCGCATAGCGGGCATTTGAGGACAGAAGCTCACTAAGAGGTAAGAGCTACGGCTGCCGGTGAAGTGGCACTTATTTCTGTAGCTCGTTTTATGGAGGGTTTTGACACAAGAATGCCCCAGAGAAAGCGAAAAGTAATGTCGTGAGTAAGGTTGTGAGCAATGCGAGCAATGGGATTTTGATGGGATGATTCAAACTCACGCCCGCACAAGCCTTCTTCGCGAAACATTTTCTTCGTTCCCTTTGGTAAGTGTGGATGATTTTTCACCTCGCATATATTCGGTATTTTGCTAACCACCCGTTCTTACTCAGGTCCTAGTTTCATAACACCGACGAAAGCCCCACTTCGACGCGGCATCTTGCATCCCTTCGTGTATGCACTCACAAGGGTATATCGGCATAATTTGACCTTTCAACGATCTTGCCTCCATACCAAGCTCCATCAACTCTTCGCCGTGGACCTCTCACATGCATCGATGACCTCATCGGTTTCGCCCACCTATTCTGCTAATCGGTCATTCTCACCTGCCAAAGTTCGCTCAGTATTCAGAGCTTCTCGGTTACCTCGATTCCGATGCTCTGCGTGTCGTCGACTCGTGACAGACATGGTATACCACCCAATGGCCTTACTCTCTACCAGGCTGCCCCAATGCTCCTCGTCACTTCCCGCGCGGACACCGACTTCTATGGAGTGGGGGACGTGGCTATTGCATTACTACTGTAAGTCTCGGAGATTCTAAACCAACTTGTACTGATAGATTATCCTCTTCTTAGCTTCCTAGAGGAAGGCCACCATCTGCTCGCCCACCCTCTCCACTCTTAAACGCGTTCTTTCCAGACAGTTCGATTCAGACTCTTTTTCCGAAAACGGCTCAGACGACGATGGCGACCGAGGGAATGGCAGCAACGTTCCCCATCGCATGCCTCATCCGTCTCCCATCTTGCGGCCAGCTTCATTATAAGGATGAGCACTTTCGTAGGAGGCATTGCACCGCGATCACCTGTGCTAAGCGGCGCGGAGCTGGAAGCTGAAGCGGAGAGGAAACGCGACCGTAGCCGTAGAGAGGCAGAAGCCATACTCACGCGGGAGGCTCAGCAGAGGAAACTAGTCGAAGAATGTGTGCTGGCAATGATGAAGAGATGCTCCCACCACCTCCATCCTGACCTCAAACAATGTCTAACCCACCCTCCCCGTCTAACTCGTTCGGGTAGCGCTACTAGTTGGTGGTCTGCTGCGAAGAGCATACGTACGAAAGACCCTCCGACGCCAGCTCAGCAAATCGTATTGAACGCAAAGGCGAGGGATAAGGATAACAAGAACGCTAAAGGGAAGGAAAAGGAGAAAGAGAAGGAATGGCCTATAAACGTCCAAGGGAAGCTCATCCGTCCAGCCTTCGTGTACCTCAACATCCCAACAACACCCATTCAACGTGTCCCCGTACCTTCTTCCTCACCATCTTCGCCTACCCCGTCCTCGCCTACCCCGTCCTCGCCTACCCCGTCCTCGCCTACCCCGTCCTCGCCTACCCCGTCCTCGCCTACCCCTTCTCGTCCAAGTCTCTCGAATACGCCATCCAACTTGACACCTTCTCCCATGCATACAACCGAAACCCTGCCTTCTTCCCCTTCTCGCGAGGCTCCACCTTTGTATGCGTAATTCACATCCCAAGCAACGCTAGACGTACCAATGTACACTCCTCACGCCAGCCAAATGCTCCGAGAACCTCAAGAAATGGACCACGGGACAAGATCGGATGAACGATGTCGAGAGAGAGGTGGTTAGTCGACAAGGAAGCGGAGTCGCTAAGACATGCGAGTTCGGCGGACAATGTGAAAGATGAGATCCATGATCTCCAAGACAAACTCGTCGAGTTCCAAGGCCGACTAGGCGAGGTAGGTTGAGAGATGGCGAAAATCGCAACAACCCCCAACAATCGCATAGAACCCAGTCCGCCGCTGTATCGATCGCACCACAAACCACTTCCTTCATCGTCACGCACTCGCATCCGACTTCTTCCATTGCAGCACACTTGACAGGATCACCGTCAGGACCCTGCACGCCCATTCACCATCCCAGGCTATCAAGCACCACTGCGAGGGATTCGACGAGTCCGCCTATGACTTCGATTCTTCTTCTCCACCAGACACATGCTCCCCCAGTAATTCTCATCGTCAATTAGTTCCGCTATGAGGCTTTTGTCTACGGCCATTTCAGGGCTACCCCCCCACATTCATCCTCAGGACTGGGAATACTACCCTACCCAATGCTTCGTATTCTACCACATCACTCTCCTCACTGGCTTCGGGTGCGGGCAGGCCGCCGTCCCCGCCTGCTCAACCCAACTTTGTCCCTTCTTCTGCTTCTGCCAATCGAACGGCCACCCCAATGCCCACACCAGCGAAAGGACGAGGAGCACAACAAGGTTTGCCACCCCCGAAATCGGCTGCTGGTAAACGACAAACGAGTGTCAGCCCAACGTCGAGGAAATGGTACACCGTTACACTTGGAGGACCGATAGCTGCGCCGCCTGATGAGGACGAGTTTTCCTCGAATGCCGCTTCTTTGTTCTATGCCACCGCCGCTAATACTGCCGTGGTCCTACTCCTGTGTCATCGGGGGTTCGTTTTCCGTTTCTCCCGTGGGGGACGACGACGATGACAAGAAGGAGGAGGAGGAGGAAGGAGCGGGAGAGTTCGGAGAAGGTGAAGAGACGATCGGCAAGTCCTCCGACATCAAGCTCAAGAACGCGAATGGCAGTCTGTCTTCCACCACCTCAAACTCAATATCGCCTGGTGGACGATTACAAGTCCACAGCCACTACCTCACCATTGCCGTCCACTCGTCGAATCAGGGCACAGAGCGTGTACGGGGACGCTAGCCTCCTCCCTCCACAGACTCCATCACAGACTCCTACCATGGGGACCACCACGCCGCTAAAGCCGAAGTTGAGGTCTCGCTCTTCTGAGTGGCTTTCCTCTGGTACCAGCTCCATTGGGATGGGAGTCGGAATGATAAGCAGTGGTCTTGGAGGAGGGGGGACCAAGTTCGTGGATCCCTTGTTACTGAGGAGGCATCAGCAAAGTTAGGAGGGATTATAGGTGAAGATGCCGATGCCGAAGCCGGTGGGGAAGGTTTCGATTGGGCAGTTGGTTGCGTTTTTTGATGGGGAGAAGGGGGGGAACGTAGGGTTGGCTTGTTGGAAGGGGTTTTTTTTGAAGCAGGGTAGATGGATGGATGCAAGCTGGGATGAAGGAAGGAAGAAGCAGCGAGACTAATGGGTATGGATTCGGAATGACTGATATGCGATGTACCTCTGACTTGCTTTACTTATACCCTCCCAATGATATGAGAATACTGATGCTTAGTTTTTATATTATCTCAGAGTTCTTATTACTTGAATGCCTTTTTTTGTATATCATATCTGTGTCTTGATGATGTGTTGTATTTCAAGTTGATGATACACACCGTTCAAAAGTCAAGCCAAAAAAAAGAAAAACAAAGATTGGGGCTGTCCCCCTTGGAGTTGGTGGTTGAACATATTGGTACCATGCACTTTCTCTGACTGGCTTTACTTATATATAGCTCTCCAATATTATAACAGTGTGAAATAGCCTGGAATCCTTGTTTTCATGAAATATTTGCTCTCAATTTCTATGTATGGTGACGGAATTGTATATTCATCATATTGTGTCAAACAAACTTACAATTAGAAAAGCAATCAGTTCCAAAATAAGCATGAACCATATAACTGTCTCATAGATTCTAATTGTTATTTAGAATAATTTTTTGCTTTGGCCCAGAAAGTGTAACATACTCTAAATAATAATTATCTATGAGAGAAACTTATGGTTCATGCTTGTTTTATTATAAGTTTGTTTGACAGGTCACAGAATATGATGAATGTACAAATCTGTCACCATACATAGAATTTGGGAGCAAATATTTTATGAAAACAAGGATTCTAGGCTATTCCAAAGTTTTGAGTGCCTATGATTACACATATGTAGCATATTACAGTGCTTTGCAGCACCAATTTTTTTTGTAATTGTACTTGGTTGTGCTTGAACTGGACCCAAGCTGTCACAACCACCCCATTCAGCCTACCTAGTGCCTGATTTTTCTTAAGGAGGCTCATTCTCCCAAGGCAGGGTGCCCTTGCACACACAGCCAGAGATTTGAGATGCCACACTGACTGAATAAAATTTCTCTCAAAACCTTTCATGAAAGGATCCTGTCTGGAATAGGCCTGAGTGTGACAACTTGGGTCCAGTTCAAACACAACCAAATACAATTTCAAAAAATTTGTGCTGCGAAGCATTATGCAAAGCACTATAGTCACTGTCTCAAGTGGAACTTACTATGTGTGGGAATATACTTCCAAATATAGAAATATTATGTCATAATGTCGAGATCCGGCATTCCCTCAGAACATCAAACATCTTGCCACCTTTGTTGCACCTTTGTTTGTTTTGGGGACTGTTCCCTCAAAGCTTCCAGAGAACTGTGCAAGGGGACACCAGCAAGCTCGATTGTGTCTGGAAGTCCATGAATGCATATGCATGCACAATCCTGTCAACAACACAGCAGCTTACAGACACAAGATTTTGACATGATGGAGTCTGAGGGGGTGGGCAATATTGGTGACTGGGTTTGTGCCTTTTAAGGTAGTTTGTGAATCCAATTGACCACTGTCTTGCAATAAGGACATATCACTTGACATCTTATTTGTTGTATCATATATTTTGGTGTACAATCTTATCTTTCCATTTAATGTATTGGTAGTGTTTAAAAGTCTGGTCTTGTCCGGTTTTTTGATGCCCCTGGGCTTTAACCATAACCGTAATTGGTCTGCATTTTTCCCAGATGTCAAAAGACCCAATTGGACTGCAAAAAACCATAGTCTGTGGTCTTTTTGCAGTCTATAGACCGGTCTTGGTCTTCTTCGGTTTTAACTGGTTTAAGACCAGTTTTCTGGCCAAATATAAATCAGTAAATTTGTTAACGTTTTTTGTAGCTTTAAAAAGAACCCAAGAATGTTAAACTCCATTGAGAATTGGTGTTTCTATAAAAAGAGTCTTGTACATCTACTATTTTTAACGAAATTTTACATTTTTATGTATATCTTGGTCAAATTTCAACCAATTAATACGTGCTTAGGTGCAGTTTGAAGGGTATTCAATGGGCTACGAAAAACCGATCATAACCGGTTAAGACTGGCTCATTTAGACCAGTCTTTTTGCAGTCTTTAGTTCTCAAAAATAACAAAACTGAACCACAGGTCCAGTTTTTTGCGGTCTTGGTCTGGTCTGGTTATGGTCTTTTTCCAGTCACGAGACTGGACTTCCAAACACTATGTACTGGTCCTTTGATCTCTGGATCAAAAAGCTTGACAATTTGGACTAATTCCACAAGTATACATAGATGTCACTATAGTACCATAACAATGGAAATTGACAATTGTCCCAATAAGTTATAAGGCTACCCCAATGGGCCCAATACACATGGACACTATGGGTCCATACTGAGGTCTTTACGCTGGCACTGCTTTTCTGAGTGGACTCTGGCTGGACTCCATCGGACTGAGGGTATGCAGAACAGATATTTTTCTGCTTTGCAACTGCAGCAAATTTTCCAGTGAATGTCTGAAGCTTTTCCAAGCATTTTTGGTCAGACCTCAAAGTCCATCGGACTTTTCCGACAGACTTCCAATAGACTAACAGCAAACTAGCAGCCAGTCCACTGGAAATAACCAGCAAATGCCAATGGAATTCCAGCAGACAAATCCAACAGAAGTCCAATGGAATTCCAACAGACTGTTGTTATTATTATTAATATATAACATAAAAAAATGCAACAATGGGGAATTGAACACTTGAGCATATGAAACACAATGCTAAACCAGCTGCACCAAGGTGCCTTTGATATAAGTAAGTATTTTGTACTATACATACCGACTATTTGACTGCTTTCCTAAAATGGTCATCAGCAAACACCAATGCATCATTTGGCCATCATCAATGATCCATGTTGCTTGTTCTCAACCACATCCATCCCCAGCGATGACAGCCCACTGACCCACAATGCCACGACATGCAACATGGATGGCACAATGACACAACAACATAACGACACAACAACGTGACGACAACGACACAATGACAATGACACAATGATGTGTCAACGACATGTGATGTGGATGATGTGACAATGAAGGGACCAGCCACAACACAACACCAGCACCCCATGAACAGCAACAGCAACCCCACACCACCCACGACATGACGACATGTCCATGACATGTGAGGACAACAACACAACAACAACACCAACACGACAATGATGACAACATGATGATAACAACAATGACAACAATGACACAACAATGACAATGACGACACAACAATGATGACAATGACACAACAATGACATGACACATGAGGACAACAACAAAACATGTGATGCGAGGATGTTGACACAACACAATGCAATGATGTGTCAACCATGCGCGCCAACGACCATGCGTGAATGGGGATGAGGGCCCAGCCACCATTCCCTCCCCCTCTATCAGTCAATGCCCACCATCCCCTCCCCCCTCCATTACTCACCATTCCCTCCCCTCACCATTACTCACCACTCCCTCCCCCCACCCTTACTCCCCTCCCTTGCTGCTCACCACTCCCTCCCCCCTCCCTTGCTCCCTCCTCCCTTGCTGCTCACCACTCATCACTCCCTCCTCCTCCTCCTCCCTTGCTGCTTACCATTCCCTCCCCCCTCCCTTTCTGTTCCTCCCCCCTCCTTTTCTGTTCCTCCCCCCTCACTTTTTGTCCCTTCCCCCTCACTTTTTGTCCCTCCCCCCTCCCTTTCTGATCACCACCCCCTCCCCACTCCCCCCCCCTTCTCTGTAACATAGAATGTAGTAAAATAAATTTATGTAGTTATAAAATATACTTTGTTTTTTGAAAACCTCAATGTCTTAAGGAATTCAGCATAAGGTCTGACAAGGGCCTGACTGGTTTAGATTTACTTATAAGAATTGCAGACTGGACACTGAAAGTCTATTGGAAGTTGTGCCTTTTTTGCTTAGAAGTCCATTGGAAGTCCATTGGAAGTCCAGTGGAAGTCCAGCAGACTGAGAACTTAGCAATTATGACTGTTTTCTGCCTCTGTCCATCAGAAATCCAACAGAAGTCCAGTGGACATCCAACAGACACAGAATTCCAGCCAGTCCAACCATTTCTTGCTTCTAAATGGCTTGAACAGACTTTCATTGGACTTTGCCTGGACTAGCAGTGGAATCCAGTCATGTCCAACAGAATCCGATGGTCTTCCGACAGACTGTCCACTGAGTCCATCGGAAATGGCAGGGTTCGTTGAAAGTCTGTCAGATTCCATTGGACAAACAGTGGGAGTGTAAAGTACTGTCCATACCTGGGGCCCATTGTTGTATCCAGCATATGGGATGAATGTGTGGCCCAATGGGTGTCCATCACATGTACTTATTGCCATAATCCATGGTGCCATAGGTAGCCAAAGTATAATCTACAGTATAGCCCGATGTTGGGCCTCATTCACTTGAACTTAGACCATGTCAAAACAGCTGTGCAAGCTTGACAATGGTTTGACAGCCATAAGTCATCCAGGGTGTTAATACAGACAAAGGTATCCACTTCGCAGCCAATACCTTCCATAGCATTCATAGCTCCACAAATACTGAAAAACATATGTGGGCCAAAGTATCTGCAAAACTGTAAGAGCTCCACTGTCATTCCGTGGCCATCAATTCAAAAGCCACAGAACCACAGATTACTGATGGTGGTTGCAGCCGTCATGTCACCCAAATGAAACACTTCAACCTCCAGACTCATACCCTGTCGTAATTCCAATTCACAACAATTTGTAATACATGTATGTAAAACTACAGAGTGTAATCAAAACCATCCACATGATCCAAGCTGTCACCAGAGCTCTTGAATTGAATGACTGAACTCACAGCCTTTGACTGAAGTTCAAACCATGCAGATGTCAAGCAAAAAGTTGCTGGCCCTCTGTGCTTGCCTGGATTCCCTATACAGGACCTTATACACCATCCTGGCATACACCAGAGGGTGAGTGACACCTACAAAAGTGATCAGTGGAATAAATGGATACAAGTCCAAACTTACCATCTGTTGCTGCCACCATTTGGGACATCATGTCCACAGATGCAGTCCCAGCCAAATGGACTGTTGTCAATGCATTGAAGTAAGGTTAGAACACACCAAGTGAGGAAGTAGACAACATTTCTTTGTTGAAGACAATGTATTGGGTGGACAATGGAGTATTCAAGGTGAGATCCTCTGGATTCAGCCAAGCATCATTGATGTCCAAAAATGGAAGGTTGAAATTTAAGCTTCAAGTCCCACAACCTCTTTGTCCACTCCCATCAATGTTTCCCATCCACCCTGCTAACCATTGCAATTGCTATGTCCAGCCCACTCTCTGTTCTCAACATTCCCTCTGATCTCACCAGTAGGCTTCCAACCCACAAAAAGTCGATGAGGTTCACCTGCAGATTCCAGGACTCATTGAAATGGCCTGTGATTGGTATAGGGTTTCATACAAAGGCATGGATGAGGAAGAGAGGATGAGTAGGGAGGATTCCCTATGAAAGGTCATGGTAAGCTGATTTCACAATTTAATGCTACATCTAACTAATTAAAACTACAGCATTGGTATCTACATTGTGCACAGGTTTTGCAACACAACAATGAGTTTGTGGTCTCACCCCAGATAGTCCAGATTGCAAACAAAGTCCTTGTCATGGAGCTTGGGCAATTCAACTGAGAGGTGTTGGAGGAGCCAGGCCTGAAGTGGAGGAAGACATGTTAGAGGAAGTGGACAACTTCAATGACCTTTTAGGTGATTGGGGTGTGAGATTGGAGACCCCACCAACTGTGGAAAAGGGAAATGAGAAGGCCACTGAGATGGAAGGGTCAAAAAAGAAGACTAGAGGGCAGAAGCCCAAGGTGGAGGGAGGGGGGGATGACAATGTGGAGGTGGAGATTCAGGGCCTGGTACCAAGAAGAAGGTGAAGATTCAGTCTGAGAGGAAGGAAGTTGATGTGGAGGATGTGGAGTATGACTTTGCAGCTATGGGAGGAGGTTTTATCAGTGCCCCCCCTATTCCTGCAGGATTCTGGTCATTCTGGTGGAATGGAATTTAGCAGTAAGCCCTGCTAAATTTGTCATTCCTGTGTTTTCTCATTCTGGTGGAATCTGATCATTCTGGAATTTACACCAGAATGGTCTTCCCCAAAATGGGCAGGAATAGGGTTCCCCAGAATGTGCAGGAACAGAATTCCACTGCAATCTGTTTATTTTATATATTTGTTATGTATTATATTTTGTTTACTTGAGATGAATATCTGTTTGGCAATCATGCTCACCAAACACAACCACCCTCTTCCTCTCACCACCACCATGCTTGTCACCACCACCAAACATGCCCATTGCCACCACCACTCATTGTGACCACCATGATCCCCTTCACTCAATGCCATCTGCATCTGTTGCCCACACCCACCACAATGCACCATGTCCACATCACCAAGCACCACATCACCAATTGAACAAGCACCCACATGACAGATGCAACAATAGGATGGGGGAGGGAGTTCTAGGTGCCACATAGCCAAGAGCAATGTGGCAATTCAATGACAAACAATGTCTCATTATCCATTGTCATCTCTATTTCAATGAAGGTGAGTACCCTCTGCCCTCATCCCATCCCATCTTACTAAACGTGACCCCAAGACATGGCTTAGCACCCCCACAAGGCCTCACCACCTGCAAACAACAACTCGACACTCACAAATGACAACCCCACACCCACGAATAATGTCAATGCCCATGAAACAACTTCCACCACCCATGAAGAATGTCAATGCTCACAAAACAACATTCACCACCCACCAACATTAACTACCCACAAAACAATGTCAACTGCCCACCAACAATGTTAACTGCCCATGAAACAATGTTCACTGCCCACCAACAACATTAGCCACCCATGAAACAATGTCAACTGCCCATGAACCAACATTGACCACCCACCAACAACATCAATGCCCATGAAACAATGTCGACACCCACCAACAACATTGACCACCCATGAAACAATGTCAACCACACATGCCCAATGCCCACTGCTCATGAACAGCACCCAGCACCTGCAAACAATATTGATCACCCACACCCAATGCCCACTACTCATGAACGGTGCCTGCAAACAATGTCAACTGCCCACACACAATGCCCACCACTTACAAACAGCACCTGTGAACAGCATATATACACATTTCTCTGCATACAACACTTCCATAGCTACAAATGGAGGACTTTACACTCCCCCACATATTCCGGTTGGACTCCAGATGGACTCCGGCAGACTCCAGATGGATTACTGCTGTTACTGGATTCAGTATTTTTTCTAATTTTTTCTTCAGTGGCAACCCAGCCAAATGTTAGTCTAGAATCCACCTGGACTCCAGCTGGACTCCAGGTCCACCATCTGGACTGCATGGACTGATATCAATTGGATTAGCGGTTGTTGAGATATAGGTGTAAGAAAGGGGCTTGTTTTGGGTAGATCAAAAATGAGGTTTTGACAGTTTTACAAATACTTCATGTGAGAGTTGGAAAAATATATAGTACTAGCCTACTCAAGTATACAGAACCTTGAATCATTTCACTTGGAGTAGCAGTTGTTGAGATATAGGTGTAAGAATGGGCCTTGTTTCATCATCTACCCCAAAACAAGCCCTTTTCTTATACCTATATCTCAACAACCGCTAATCCAATTGATATCATTCAAAGTTCTGTATACTTGAGTTAGCAAGTACTTAATTCTTCACATTTTTCTAGATCCTCATATGAAGTATTGATAAAACTCTCAAAACCTCATTTTTTCACTTTTTCCTACATGAAGCAGAGGATGAGATCCAGACCTCATATTCATGTCAAAGATGTATATAGAATATTTGTATATTATTATATTTATATGGTAACTAGTCCCCCTCAGTAAAAAGCAAAGTCAAGCAAAATAGCACAAAGTCAGAGGTCAGTCAGGTGTATGTAACACATCCGTAATTTTCATGCTACCCTTCCCTCAAACTTCCCTTGGCAACAAATGGGAGATGATTTTAGTCATAGGTTAGTATCAACATCGTCATACTTTTTCTACACATCGCTATGCCAAGAATTTTTGTCTAGCTGAAGCCTCTGAGGCTGCAGATTGGACTTAGAAACATTGCAAGTTGAAAGTCACATGATTGCTTCATTGAAAAGTTATTTTCAACTTGAAATTATCTTGAACTTGAACTTGTCACTTCGGCGACCAGACCCACACTCTTCCTCAACTGCTCAATTGACGACTCTGGCTGCTGGCAAACCACCCACACCCGCGGACGCCCTCGTCGATGGATTCCACTCCTTTGCAGATGTATGCAATGCACAAAACGAGCAGTCGAGGATACCACCATTGCGAATGAGTCCCCGATGAAACGAAGGACGGCGTGTCGTCATTAGTGCCCAACATGCAGTCACTGCCTCTGACTTCCATCCTTCACATGAAAATGCGACGGCGACCCAACGAAGTGTTATATTGGAACCAGGCTTACCGACGACGCAGTCAACGCTCTTTGGCTGGACGGCCCACCATCACCACCACAAAATATGACGAGCACAGGTACTCCTCACCCAACATCAACAACAACCACATTCTCAACGCCTCCTGCTCAAATGCAGGTGGCGCACTCCTCAACTCCCTCTCTTCCCTCCCCATTTCCCGTGCAGATGGAATGGCGACGACTCGAACTCGGATGCGGAGGATTCGATGGATGTAGGATGTGGTAATGGACTGCTCAACGACGAGCTCAATGGTGTCGTTGGAGCACATGAGGACTCGACATGTTGCAGAGGGCCTTTCATTTTGACATGATACTGAGACCCTCTTATGCCAGTACCGGAAACCCAAGTGACTATACTTAGACTCATGCCCAGTACTACATGTATCCGTCTAAAGTAGCCAAGTATAATTTGATTCAGCCTATTTGCTATCCTGAATTGGGCCCAAGCAGCAATGACTGGGATATGACTATTGTATGACTAGTACATGACAGAGTGCGAGACTAATATATGACTATTGTAGTACGAGTGTAGTCAGAAACGCTTTAAAAAAACGACATTTAGTCAGACAGCCTCTAATTCGTGACTTTCTCATGACTAACGTCTGACTTCGCTATTTACTGAGAGTCCCCAGAGATTGAGGAAGATATAGTATTTTTAAGGTGGTGCAAGACTTATAGTGAGTCACTGTAGGTCGGGAGATGGCGACATTGCAATGGCCCAGGGAGGACTTTACACTCCCCTACATATTCCGGTTGGACTCCAGATGGACTCCGGCAGACTCCAGATGGATTACTGCTGTTCATCCAGTATTTTTTCTAATTTTTTCTTTGGTGGCAACCCAGCCAAATGTTAGTCTAGAATCCACCTGGACTCCAGGTCCACCATCTGGACTGCATGGACTCCACCTCATAACACAGTCAACCAGCCAGACCCCATATGGAGTCCAGGAAGAGTTTACAATTTCTGTTTATTTATTATTGTTATTATTAGACAAGGAAAAAAGAATGTCACAACCAGGAATTGAACACTCAACCACTTGGGCAGCATTTACCACCACAATAAACCATTACACCACGAAGGCTTTAATAGCTTCACACTTTTCACATATCATATACCCTCACTCCCAGCATGTTCCAAAAGCTGGCCAAACACATTGGCTTTGTTGCCATGTGGTTTCTTTTGTCTTCCAACCACCACCTTCCAACCTCGTTCAACATACCCAACCATTGCACCCACCACCGCACTTCATTCCAACCCACCACCATGCACGTATGGCCAAAAAGAAGACCACACCAGTGAAATTGAGGAAGTGCCAAGCATCAGATGCCGACGAGCAGCCAGTCAAATGCAGCCAATGCGGGCAGAACAACGACAACGATGACAACCTACAAGATTCTGACGAATGGGCTGACGAGGAGCAGACCATGGAGACCAAAGGAAGGGCAGGAAAGGGGGGAAAGTGAGGGCGGGCAAAGGCACCTGCCCAAAGGTGCGTATGCCATCGATTGTTGATGACGATTGCCATCGATTGGGTGCAATCTTTGCACCAATTCTTGCCACTAACGATTTCCACAGGAAAACTGCCCAGGACTGCAATTAAGAAGACACGGTGCTCACATCGCCACCCAAATTGAAGCAAACCCCATTTGTATCCCCTCCCCTCCTCCTTTTTTTTTAAAAAAATTTTCAATTTCTATCATAGTGCTGAGCATGTTTTATCCACCAGTGGCATCAGTGTTGCACCACCACGTTGATCCCTTTGCCACACCAATGCCACGTCAGAACAACAACCCACACCAGCTGACAATGCGACCCCTGCTCAGCCCATGTATGCTTCTGCTACCCAATGTCGCCGGGCTGCCAAACCACATGGTGGCCCAAATGAAACCAACAACAACAACAACAACAACGTGAACAGACCCAACAAAGATGAAGAACCAAATGAAGACCAACAACCCAACAACAAAGACACCCTGCATGACGATGACAGCGACCAGCATGACAACCAGCAGCACAACAAACAGCACAACAAACAACACAACAAACAACACAACAAACAACACAACAAACAATGTGACAAACAACATGACAAACAGCATGACAAACAGCATGACCAGCATGATGACCAGCACGACAACCAGCACACCAACACCAGGAGTGCCACCCGTCCACACACCAAGCATGCCCATGTCAGCACCAACACCCCCAGCACCAATGTGCCATGCGTCAGCAAGCCACGCCCGCCAATGCCAATACCAACACCCCAGCACCAACACGGCCACCTGTCAGTGTGATGCGCATGCCAATGCAATCAACATGATCCCATGCCAGCGTGTCATGCCCGCCAACGTCAACACCAGCACCATCAGCACCAATGCGGCCACGCGTCAGCGTGCCGTGCCGAGCATGCACATGGTCATGGGGAAGCCCAATGCTAATGTAGATAGCCAACATAATGCAGGTATGAACAACACAGGTGTGTTAATGCTACCATTTCTTATCATGGTCAGGATAGTGGACCACCTATCCTGACTGTGAAAACTCATCTTGATGTCGGGATGGTAGGTAACCCACCACCCATCCCGATCGTTGAGATGTCAGGGACTTGTGTCCATCCTTCATCCATCATGGGTGAAGATGTTTTTATTTTTATTTATATATCATGTATTATTATGATGGCTTTGTGCTAAGTAAACTATTTAGAGAGTTCCCGTGGGCAGCAGCTGAAGCGTGATGGCAATCCAAGTCAAGCAGCTTCAACACACCATGAAGGTACCCTTTACCTATCTGTCTTTTATTCTATTGTATTAAACTTTCTCAAATACAGATACAGTCACGGCTAGTCCACCAAAATGTTCCTGTTCTGACAGGCAAATGCATGCAATGTGGTGCTATCTATTATGCAGATCATGAGCGCTTTAAAGATAACTATGGTTCTTGGACCAAGTGCTATCTAAATTCTGCATGATTCCTAAAGATAGGACAGTCTACTTGGGTTGACAGAAATTTTACACACTCTGTTCTCAGTGGAATGTATAATTTCCATGCATCAGCCTCTGCATATACACAGCATTGGAATGATTGTGCTTCAGTTACTGACTCCAAGGTCCAAGTTACCTGGCATCATATTTGGCAGGCTTTTGTTCAGGAATCAATCAGAACAATTGCAAGTGTGAATAGCAACAATTTGGAGTTGCCTGACAACTTGAACATTGAAGAAGTTACCCAGCAGGCATTTGAGAAATTAGGAAATGGGGGGGTAATAGAGCCAGGAAAAGGGCATTCATGTTCTAAGTGCTGTCAACCATATAAAGAGACTGCAGATTTTATGGCCAATGAAGATCCTGCAGCAGTGATAGGAGCAGATGAAAATTCTAATGTACCTGTTTTAACAGGAGAATATGCAAATTTATCTGCACAAGATACTACGAGAGAGAGACAAGCAGCCCAATTGAGAGCAAACAATCTCAATAATACTGATCCCAATGCTATGGATGTCAGTGATGATGATGCTGATTGTTCAATGATCATTTTGGATGGTGTTGTGATGGGCCCTCAGGTAATTAAACTTACTTGGCCTTCTGGAAACTGGATGCTGACTTCTTTTTAGCACTGTGCAGCAGAAGGGTGTATGAAAGACTTACAAAATACAAGAGGGGGGGCATTTTGTGAGGAACATGAAAGAGAATATGGGGATAGATGCCGTATCTGTGACTGTGCTCGAGATAGAGTTGAAAATACACTGGCATGCCGCTCTCACCAAGCAGAATGGAAGAAATACAAACTTGACCACAGTCGTTCAAGCTTGCTTGGAGTAAAAAGGATGTTACAAAGACCAGAAGAAAGAAATGCTTGGGAGCCTGGTCTCTGTCGAACTGTTCAGCCCCATGATGCTGATGATGATGTTATAATTCCATGACACAGTTATTTTGGAGCAGCCAGATTTTATTGTGTTGAAACAATTACAGCACCATGTGGTGTTGTAATTGCATGGGTTGAATTTGACAGGGCTGAGTCTCCAACCAACATTCTTAACTGGTTAGAGAAATTATATCCTACTGAGGAGTCTTGACCACACTACATTTGCATTGATAAAGCTTGTTGAGTACTTAGAACAGCTATTGCAAATGGAAGCTGGGATAGATGGAAGAAAACCACACATTTCATTGTTGACTCTTATCATTATATCAATCATCGCACATTGGATTATTTGTGCTGCAAATGGTGTAACCCTGGTCCATTAAATGGTTCTGCTCCAAATCTTGTCAAAGTTGCTCATGATAAGAATGGTCGACCATATCTTCAACAGGCATTTAATACACAGGTATGCATTATGCATTTCTATTAATTTTAATTTGATTTGACTGACTCAATTTTAGGCATGTGAACAATTGAATTCTTGGCTTGGAGGATTTGAGTCCATTCTCAAACGAATGAAAACTGGAAATTTTGATTGGTTTTTGCATACCATGCTTTTCTATCACACTCAGCATGTTATACAAAAGCAAGGACAGCAGGAAAAGCCTCACCAAATCATTCAAATTAATGATGATGAGGATGATGACAGTGAAGAAACCATTATAGAGAGACATTGGGATGCGGAAGATGATGACTAAAGTGATGTATTATGTAGTATTGGATGTAAGACAGTCAAGAATGAGTGTAGTCCATCTGAAGTCAGGTGGAGTCCAGACAGAGTCTATGCAGACTCCAGATGGACTCTGGCTGCATGATCCTGAAATACATAGCTTTGTTTGTACTGTAGGTGGAGTCCATCTGGAGTCCAACTGGACTATGTGGGGGAGTGTAAAGTACACCAATTGGATGTCCCAGCATGGGCACGTTAGCTAAAGCTTCCTTCGCTTGATTGTATGCTATCTCCTGTTCCGCGCGCCACTGCCATTTGACGCCCTTTTTTAGAAGGTCGAACAGTGGCGCAGCGATCATGGAGTAAAACGGTATATACGACGAGAAATAGACCACCATCCCTAGGAACTTCTGTAGGTCACTGACAGAAGTAGGGCGAGCAAGGTCCATTATAGCTTGAACCTTCTCCTTGTGGGTGGATAGACCCAATCTTGATACCTTCTGTCCGAGTAGCAATATGGAAGAGTAGCCTACGAAACACTTGGCAGGTGATAAGGTTATTCCTGCTGCGGCTATAGCTCCAAAGACTCGGTCTAAGTGGTCAAGATGTTCTGTCCAGTTCTTGGAGTATACAACTATATCGTCGATGTAAACTAAGGCAAATAGCCATAGGAACGGGGCTAATATCCCTTGCATAACTCTTTGGAAAATAGAAGGTCCGTTCCTAAGTCCAAACGGCATTCTTTTAAATTGCCATAGCCCGAGATGACATCGGAAGGCTGTCTTTTCTTTAGTGTCCTCGGCCATTTCTAGCTGAGTAAACCCTGCCAGCGCGTCGAACGATGATAAAACTTGCGACCCGGATAATGCTTGGATGATTTCAGATTGCCGAGGGATAGGGAACTCGTCCGGTATAGTTTTAGCGTTAAGTTTACGATAGTCGATAACGAGTCGTGGTTTGCCGTTCCTGTAGACTACAAGTGCTGGGAAACCCCACGGACTGACGGAGGGTTCGATAACCTCGGTTTCAAACCAGGTTTTCATCTGTTGGTCGATCACTTCTCTTTTCGCAGGCGAGGCTCCATACATGGGTTCTGAGATTGGTTGAGTATTAGGTAGCAGCGGGATCTGTACGCGCGCTTCCATGTGACCCAGACGCCCATTGACACCAAAAGCTGCAGCATTTCTGCGATCCGACAACCTCTCCTGCTCTCACGTAGCGTGGATGGGGGCTTGGATTGGCGATGGGTATGAAGGGACAGGAGGCGCTAATCCAAGTAGTAGGAGCAGCCATCACGTCCTGATCATCTGTCCCAATTATAACTTTTTCTACTATCCAATCATCACGGCCTTCAAACATCGCGTGAACCGCTACATTGCATATGCTGTTCGAGTGTATCAGGGTGTCGTCTAGGGCTACAACCTCCATTAGTTTAGTAGCGCTGATCTTGGGTTTGGATCGAGCTACGGCCTTCCTTCGCACGAACGACTTAGTAGTGTGGGCGGCTCTTATTTCGAATCCAAGATCGATGTTCTCCGAGGAGGTTGCGAGTATCATGCGCCCAGAGCGCCCAACTGCTACTTCACAGTGTCCTGAGGCATACCTTGTCAGGCCAAGTTCATAGGTAGTCTGGAAGTCTTCCCCCAATAGAAGAGGTACATTCATATTGCGTACCACGTCAGCCTCAAGTTCAAAACTAACGATCGATTCGTCTTGCGCGAGGATGAATAACTCAGTCTTGATGTACCCTAAGACCTTCGCGCCTCCTGTTAGTTGATATAACTTCATTCTTAAGCCTTCGTGTAAGCGCGGAGCGCTTGGCATAGACTTCCAGAATTCTTCTGATACGAGAGTGATGTCCGCCCCCGAGTCTAGTCGTGCGCGAATCGATTCCGACTCGAGGGTCCCGATTTTCGCTGGCATTTGCAGAGCCCTCGTTCCCAAGGATCCCATTCCTTCCGGTAGTGAACGACCTTTGACCGCTGGGAACACCTTCCCCGGTTCATAGATTCGTTTAAACAACTTATTCTTAACAGGAGGAGTGGCAGTGGGTTTATGATCCTTCGGAGTAGTCATTACTTCTTTGTCTTTTCCTTTATTATAGTCCTTGGCTTTGCGCGTGTTACGGTGTGCGGGGTAAACTCTATGTAACTTCGCGTCTGTCCGTCGTTCGAGGTTAGGTTCGTTATCGCGCAAATCAGCAGCAAGTTCCATGTGCTTCTCTGCTGCAAATGAATTCCTGTGGATTCCTCGAGATGAATGGATTTCAGAGGCGTAATTCTTAAGCATTCTTTCACTCTCATAAGCAGAAAGGGCAGAGTTAGATTCAACCAGCATAACTATATACTCTCTATCTGCTTCCTCTTCCTCATCCCACACGATATGAATCTTATGAGCATTCCGCAGAGTGTTCCACTTCCCGTAGTGGGGACAGTCTCGGTGGAAATGCTTAGGACTAGTGCAGATGTAGCAGTCTCCATTAGGTTCTCGTGGGCTGATCTTGGAATCGTCCCTCTCAAAGGTTACTCCATTCACAGTTTTACCATGAGGGAATTCTGGCTTTGCGGGTGTCGGTTTACGCCCCCCAACCCGCGGCGGAGGTCTTCGGTTGTTGTTGGAGGCGAAATTGACGTCTCGTTCTATCTCTCCATCATTGTCAGACGAATAAGATTCCAGCTGAACTCCTTGATTGGTGAGTTCAGCCTCCGCTGCGTGTGCTGCGCGCGGACGACTGTTCCTATAAAACGGCGCTGGCCGCTTATTGCGTTCGGCCTGCTGCCAGGAGGTTACGAGACCATTCTTCATCCGCTTAGCTACGGATTGGACAGATAGTATTGTGGGACAGATAACCTCACTGAGGTAATGCGACCATTCCACAGGTTGCCTGCGAAGTATACGGGCGACCGCAGTGGGTCCATCAACTTTGTCTGGATGTAGGAAATGATGGTATCGGATGCGTCGTTGGATGTATTCTAGCGGGCTTTCCTGTTCGTGACCCTTATTTCAGAAGGTCATTTCGTCAAACTCGAAGGTTCGCTCTCGTACCCATTCCTCATCCAGGAAGTGGGCTTGGATTCCAACCATCATGTTGTCCCAGTCAACCGAGAAATAGTCACGATCCGGAGCTGGTAAGGTCTCCCACCAGCTTAGGGCATAAGAAGTCCATTTAAAGGGGGCTAACTGGGCGATTCCTTCCTTCATTTTGGGACTTAATCTGGCGAGGAATCCCATATTATACAGATAGTTGATAGCGGATTCGCCTGCCCCGTCCCATTCTGGCAGCACCACGCTATTAAGCTTGCGGTTCAGCTGCCATTCCTCTGGAAGCCGCCACCAGGGAGTTATATTGGGATCTTGCGGGATGGGATCTCCATTGTTTCCGCCTCTGCCCCCGCCGCCTCCTCCACCTCCGCCTCCGCCACCGTTCCCGCCGCCACCGTTGTCTCGCAGGGGAACGTACCAAGAAGCTGGTGGATTCGGTCCATTGGGTCCACCCAGGTTGCCACCTCCTCCAGCGTTACCACTATTGCCAGAGGAGGAGGATCCGCCAGAGGGTGGGCCTTGTCGACTGGGGATCGGATTACTCCCTTGGTTGGGGTTTCCATTACTCCTTGAGGGTTGGGCCTGATTGGTCTCATGCTGATTGTTCTTGTACCGGAAGGTATAACTAGTCCACGACTTAGGACTAGGTAAGCGCGAGCTGAACGCAGCTGGTGTCCGAGGATGATTGAGGCTATTACCCGAAGCAATAGTTGTGGGGCCGTTGTTCGATGTCCCCGTTTTGACTGAGGAGGAGCCTACGGCGGAAATTCCTATAGCGCCCAAACCAGGTAGTCTAGACACCGGATGTCGTCTATTCAGCAAGACGGAAATCGATCCCGGTACTGGAGGATCTGAGGCAAACCTGACGTTTTGACCTTCGTTTGCAGCGGGATTTCGCACAAGGTCTTGTTTGGTGGTAGGGGTAACGGAGGAGTTCCCCATGGTAGTCGATTCGGCTTTATTCGGTCCTTGAAACCCTCGAGAGCGATGTACGGTGTATTCTTTAGGGATGGGACTATCCTTATAGGCTCGTTTGCGCAAATATGCAGCAATTTCTGTTAGATCTTCAGGCAGTCGTTCATAGTATTCAGGTCTAGCCAGTAGCTGTCCAACTTTGTTCCTAGCAGACCCATTGCCGAAAATAGACCGAAGAGAGCCTCTGGTAGACTCGTAAGAGCTGACGGACATTTGGTCTTCGCTTCCGTACATTTGAGTGAGAGCGTTGAGTTCTTGTGCTAGATGTTTGGCAGCTACGGTCGTTCAGTGTTGTAGAACATGATATGTTGCTAATATTTCAGTTCGACTCGCACAGGATGCGAGCATCTGTAAGAAGAGGAAGTCATAGTCGAGCACGAAACGGTCGCGATCCCGTTTATGGAAGAAGTCAGCCAGGACCTGTAGTACTTGATCTATGGTTACTACCACTTGGGAAGCTTCAAGCAATAGGGATCGTTCGACTCCATAGACAATTTCGTTACCGGTGTACCTTACGAGATCCCTCTTACCGATCTCGTAACCGGCGAATTTTCGTACAGCCGCCCCTAGGTCGTCCCATTGACAATCTCTGGGCGTTTTGTATACCAGCTCGATGGCACACCTCAGTTGCTCACATTCGTACCCCGTTCGTCCTGGCAGAACTCCATCAATAGCCCCCAAAGGGACTAGGACATCCTCGTCTTTGGCGGAGTCGAAAGCTCCGAACATACGAGCAGCGGAGAGCGAGACGGGTTCCACCCAGATTGGTAAGTCCTTGTATGGTTCGATGTCCCAGAAGACTGTATTGAACTTGGACGCATTTCCACGATCCATAGGCGTGGTCTCAGTCTCCCCTTCTTCCGTCTGACTGGATGTGGAGGACTGAGCTCCGCTGTCCTTGATGGAGCGTTGCATGGCGTCTCGTAGATTCAATAGATCCTTGACGAAGACGGGATCGTGCTGAGCGGGGCCCTCCTGTACCGAGGCAGCAGATCGACTCGCGCCAGTGTTCGAAGGTCTACGTATCCCTTTGTTTTGGACATTCTGCTGAGTATTGATCGCACTCTTGGGAGCAGCGGGAGGAATAGAGGCAGACTTGTTGATCGTCGGTAATCGACTCGCGCTTGATGAAGCAGCGGGGTTCGCGGAGGGTCTTTCTTTTGTTGAGTTGTCCGGGGTGTGGGGTCCAGTGAGAACTGGTCCTGAGGAGGGCATTGGACTGCGATGCGTAGGGGATATCGCATCAGCGTCTGGTTCCTCCATCATAGATACGCCCTTTCCCTTCTTCCTAGTGGTCAAGGGGGAGACGAGGTCTCGACTAGCCGAGTTGTTGGTGTTACAGGGTTTGGTTTTGGCGAGGTCCTCTCCAGTGGAGGGGATCGATAAGCTCATAGAGTAGAGTGAGTGGTCGATTCGCTGGCAGCCTCCTGGCTTATGAGGTGATTGATGGTCCGGGCGTAGACAGGGTACAGGTAGCCCTGGAGTTACCATCATTAGGGCTGAGGGGGTCAGGGAACCGACGCTATCAGGGTCCCGAATAGGGAGAGGGCTCGCGCAACGGCAGCGGGCATAACTCAATTCGAATGGGAGAGACTTAGGCTTCCTTGTCAATTTGTAGCCTTCGAGAGCAGCGAAAGTTCGCGCTGACACAGGTTTAAGCGAGGAAGCCTCGAAGGTGGTGGGCGATGGAGCTATCGGGAGCCGAGAGGATTCATGATGGACTTCTTCATCTTCAGCAGTGACGGGGGTGATGAGTGTTGAAGTTGAGTATAACGAGTCCTCAGGCAGAGGGCTTCCGTGAGCAGCGAGTGATTGCGCTATCGAGGGCCAAGTAGCTCCTGATAAGACCTCATCGTCCGTCGAGGGGTCTAAGGTGTTTGTTGTTGTAGGTAGGCTGGATATAATAGTCAGTTGACAGATCCTGTCAGAAGGGCTTACCGTTTGGGGGTTCTCCGCGCCTATGCACTCACGGACTTCATCTTGGTGAAGTCCGCGGTGCCCCCACCATTGTGAAACCGAACGTGTATCCGTGACTTCTCGATGGAGTCGCGCGCACGAGATGGCAGCAGAGAAAAGGTGAGGTACTCGCGAGAGCGAGGAAGATGAGGAGACGCGTGGCGTCTTCTCGGGTGAGCATCCCTGTAACCCTGGGAGGGGGATGTTGTCACCCGACGTCGGACTCTGGTATCCCGGAGGGGAGGCATTAGGTTGCCTAACCGTAAAGCGTATCCGTGACCCAATCCACATATGTATATAATGTGGTTATCAAGTGAGTTACCAGAGAATGTAGCACAACTATATACAACAAGAAGCAAACAATAGTAAATGATGATCCTAAGTCATGTACAACTACTAGGACACATGTCCGCCGTTACACAGGTGCTCCTTCCAAGGCAGGATTATCATCATCTGGCATCAACACCAACAACAGCTGCTGGATTATTGAAAACTGCATCACTTGTCTCTTTGCGTTTTTGAGTGCATTCATCACATGCATGTTTCTCAGAAGCTCTAATAGTTCCATCTTCTCCCAAAAGTAAAAATGCCTGAGTAGTAACTTCTTTGATGTTCAAACCATCATTAAATTCAGCATCAATTCCAGATTCCTCAGCAATTGTACAAACAGATTGTTGAACAACTGCATGCCAGACATAAGCCTGAGTAATTGAAAGTTCTTTGGTTCCATGTGTATTATTCCAGTACTCTGCAAATGCAGATGCTGAAGCATGAAAGTTATACATAGCATTTATGACTGCTGTTGCAAATAAACGATCTGCCCAGATTAATTGGCCAATTTTCAAATATTTGGCTGAGTTGATATAGACTTGTTTTAAAGTATTTTGAACAGTTGATGTATCTTCAAATCTTTCATGATCAGCTGTATACAACATTTTACAGCTTTGACACTTTCCAGTGAGCACAGGTACATGTTGGTATACTGTCTGCTCTTTGATCAAAGTTACCAATGGTATGTCACAAGCCTTGGTGGATTGATGCAATGATCTTGGACTACAGTCTAGGGTTTGACATGCAAATGAAGGTGGACAAATGACATAAGCTGGTTCAATTTTGCTATTTGATAGAGGGAGTAATTTTCCTTTATAATTTCTCTTCTCATCAAATGTTGACAGTTTTAAATACCCAGCTAGCTTGTCAAGCTTTCCAGCAATAAGTACAACTTTTGCCTTTGATCTGGCTCTTGCACAAGTTCTTCTTCACAGAATAAGTTCTCTTATTTCCAAGCTTGTCCACTAGTGCATTGCTCAGCACAGTTATCCATCCGCTGTTGTTGATGAAAATGAAGATTTAACAGATCTGGATTTTCAAATAAGGCATATGAAACTGCAAGAACAGTAGCCAAATAAACATTGGACCCAAATATTGATTGTATGGCATCACTAAAAGTGCTGAATGGGATATTTAGGAAGGGATGCTCCACTAGAGGGGTAGCATATGTAAGTGAAACTTGACAAGACCAGATAAAGAACCAGGCAAACATCCAGTGCTGGCATACAAGAGATATATCCATTGTAACAAACATCAAAGTAGATCTGAAGAAAAAAAGTTAAACTACTGTACAAATTAGCTCATTCATATCCCATGCATATTCTGAAATGAAAAAAAAAAGGAAAAAAGTCACAAGTCCTACTTACTCAGAAGCTTCCTCACCCAAATCCCTTTCCCTTGCCTGCCTTGACTTCTTGTGCTTTCTCTGCTCCACATGTTTATCTTTATCAAAATTCTTCTTGGGACTGTCTGGAGCTTTTCTCTTCCCCTTCAGATCACCATGCTTCTTCAACTCTCCCTCACAATCTTTTTTGTCAAGCCATTTCTTCAGATCAGGAAAGCTCAACACTCAACTACCCCTTCATTCCCACAAATCCTCAGTAGGAAGGCAATCCTCCTCATTAATCCAGTCTTGCATATCTGGGTATTCCTCGACTCATAGAAATGTGGGCTTCCACATTTGGTAGAACTGAGTCTCAGCGATGAAGATATGAATGAAGTTGACAATGTTAGGAACCCAGACAGCTCCATCATCAAACTGTGACTTCCACTCAGCATCCTTGCTCAAGCCCATAACTTTTGGAGTAGCATTTATAATAGCCTTAAATTTCTGATCGGCAGACTGTAACCCAGGCTTATCCAGAGAGGCAAGATCTCTATCAATGCCAAGATAATCCAAGAGAAGAGCTTTGTTGGCATTAGAAAGCCTTGAAGGACCAGTCACCTCAAATGTACTAACAGATGATGCTTGAGAGTGTCCATGAGAATCAGAAGGAACTGACAAGGAGTGAGGGACAGATCATGAATGAGAAGCTAAAGAGACAGAGCGCTGATGAAAGGATGGTGGAATTGCAGAAGTGTCCATTTTTTTATGGTGGTTTTCCTAGATATAACTTGGATAAAATTCAAACCGAAAATAGCAAATGAAAACCTACCAGAAGAATACATGTAACCTTACCAATGTCATCTTCCTCCCAAATAGCTTCCTTGTCATCCTCAACTATGATATTATAACAGCCCATGATAGACCACTGCTTCTTATCCAAAATATAAACATGATAATTGTGATCTACAAGAAAGCTTATTATATTTTGTATTTTCAAATTCAATCAAACATTTACTGCGAACAGGGGAATAGCTCTTGGTGACCTTCTTCAAAAGTAGGCCCAATGTCTCAAAGCATGGGGACTTAACATTCAGATGGAGGTCTTTATCATGCCCCACTAATTCCTGCTGGATTCTGGTCATTCCTGCAGAATCCAGAGGAATCAAATTTGGCAGAGACACCAATCAAAAGACATTCCGGGGGACAAATATTCCTTGGGAATGAGGTCATTCCTGATTAGTAGCTGGAATGGTCCCCAGAATGGACAAAAAGGAATGCAACTGGAATGCAATGTCTGGAATACACATTACTAATCAATAATATTAATAAACATTAATATACCCATGCCCAAATCGAGTCTCGGCAAATGCTGAGGCTCAATTTCGCATCATCAAACAATCCACAATGTTTGTCTTCTAACCACCACCATTGTAATCAACAACAACCAGGCACACCACGTCACCACCCTCGCCAATGGCCACCACCAACCACAACCATCACCATCACCATCACTGTCCACCGAGGACAATGATGGATGATGATGGATGATGAGGACAATGACACATGAGCAGACAATGAGGACAGCCACATGTCAATGGATGACGAGGACGACAACTACATGACAATGGACAACAACCACATCAATGGAGGATGGCCATGTCAACAGACGGCCATGACCATGGACAACAACGTGCCCCCAATGATGGGAAACCAAGGTGCCACATCGCTGTCAGTGATGTGGCAACAAGGTGAGTGCCCCATCCCAACACGTCTCATTAATGACCACCACAACAGGACAGGTGCTCACAACAATGAGTGCCCATTGACAAACACCACACCATGTTATGACACAACAACAACGAGTGCCCATGACGTAGAGCACCCACCCTGTTGGCAAAGATGACAATGAGTGCATACAACAACACAACAACAACACAACATGATGGCAACACAACTCCATGATGACAATGCAACACGACGACAACATGTGCCCACATTGTTGAGTGCCCATGTCCTCGACAATGCAATACATTGACAACAATGTGCACCCACATTGTTGAGCCTTCCTTCCCTCCCTTTTCCCCCCTTCCCTGTCCCCCCCTTCTTTGAGCCTATCTTTGTCCTCTCCCCTCCCCTTTCTCTCCCCCTTCCTTTTCCCTCCCCCCTTTGTCCCTCCCCCTCCCTTTTCCCTCCCCCTTTCCTGTCCCTCCCCCTTCCTTGTCAATCCCCTATTCCTTGTCCCCCTTTCCTTTTCCCTTCCCCCCTCCCTCCCCATTTACTGCTCCCCCCCCTTCCTTCTCCACCACTCTCTCTCCCTACCACTCCCTCCCCTCTCCCTTTAACACTCAATGTAGTAGAATGGATTTATGTAGTTCTATCAAATATACTGTGATTCTCCCTATTCAAGTCTAAATATCATAAAGAATTCTTAGAAGTTATGAGCATAAGGTCTGAGTTGATTAAGTCACATGACATCTAGCTAAGCTTGGAATTTCCATAATATACTCTAGGCTCCAAAATATGTGTTTTAGGCCATTCCTGTCCGACTCGTGGCTACCACTTTTATGATAAAACTAAGGCAGTTGCCTACAGCGCTGTGTGTAAAATGCCATGGTTTTTTATGAAAAATCTCATATAAGGCTGGCAACTTGTCATTCTCATAATGCCTTGGATTTCTTTCATAACTCATAACAAAGCATGGTGTAGGCAATTTCATTAGATATCAACCATTTTTCATTGTCAATTTCATATCTTTGCAATGCATTTTTCATTTCTAATAGCCTGCATTCTCATTGCCTTTCATTTGAAATCCAGTGCGCTTTCATTGTATATTTCATTAGGTATTCTGTGCACTTTCATTTTCATTTCATTACTGACGTCATTGCAATTTTTCATTTACAGCTGCGCTTTCATTACTATTTCTTAGAATTCTCATTGGGATATTTCATTGGGTCCTCTGGCGCTTTCATTGCCATTTCTTTGAATTTTCATTAGGATATTTCATTCAGCCCTCTGGCACTTTCAATACCATTTCTTTGAATTTTCATTAGGATATTTCATTGGATCCTCTGGCACTTTCATTACCATTTCTTTGAATTTTCATTAGAATATTTCATTAGATCCTCTGGCATTTTCATTAGGATATTTCATTGGGTCCTCTGGCACTTTCATTACCATTTCTTTGAATTTTCATTAGGATATTTCATTCAGCCGTCTGGCGCTTTCATTGCCATTTCTTTGAATTTTCATTAGAATATTTCATTGGATCCTCTGGCATTTTCATTACCATTTCTCTGAATATTCATTAGGATATTTCATTGGGTCCTCTGGCACTTTCATTACCATTTCTTTGAATTTTCATTAGGATATTTCATTCAGCCCTCTGGCGCTTTCATTACCCTTTTGTTACAATTTCTTAAATTTTTCATTAGGATATTTCATTAGGCTCCTTGGTGCTTTCATTACTATTTTTAGCTTTTTCATTAGGATATTTCATTGGGCCCTTTGATGCTTTCATTACTGAAAACAATGATCATGTCACATGGGTTGTTGGGAGGGTGATCACATGACCAATTTCCCAAAATAGTCAAAAAATGAAAGTTGTAGCTCTTTACTGTAGCTTCCAGAATCTGTTTGAATTATGTTCTGAAGTGCTTCCATTGTGGAGATATGAGGTAAAAGAATTTTCTTACCACCGGGTTTTTTCGACCTTTTTGCATTTTTCTTCATAAAGACAGCACCAAACAATATGATTTCAACAGATTTAGAAACCTAAGAGAAGAGGCTGCAATTATTCTATTGTGGGAAAAATAACCAAAAAAGGAAGTTGTATACCCTAAAAGGGAAATTGACACTGATAGACTGCCAAGGATTAATGATAGACCAGATATAGATTACAAATTATGCTGATAGACAAACTATTGTCTGCTTTTTAAGACTACAAAGGTTTGTAGTATCTGCTTTTTCAGACTACAAGAGTTTGTAGTATCTGCTTTTTAAGACTACAAAAGTTTGTAGTGTCTGCTTTTTCAGACTACAAAGGTTTGTAGTGTCTGCTTTTTCAGACTACAAAGGTTTGTAGTGTCTGCTTTTTCAGACTACAAAAGTTTGTAGTGTGCTTTTTCAGACTGCAATAGTTTGTAGTGTCCACTTTTTAAGACTACAAAAGTTTGTAGTGTTCTCTTCTGACATTTAGTTTGTACTGGCCTTGACTATGTATATGTTCATGGGGACATCACTGAAGAATTGATATGCATGGTCAACCTTTTTCCAGGTTCGTAGCATCTTCTCTTTGAGACTGCAAAAGTTTGTAGTGTCCACTTTTTGAGACTACAAAAGTTTGTGGTCTTTTCTTCTGACATTTAGCTTGTACTGGCCTTGACTATGTATATGTTCATGCTGCAATAGTTTGTAGTGTCCACTCAGTGTTCACAGGTCCAGTCTACAGGACTGAAAATATACATAGGACTGAACTGGACTGAACCACAGTCCGGTCTTTTCCAGTTGCCAGTTGCCCACATTTGTGGTCAGTCCAGTTGCCAGTTGCCATGTTTTTGTAAATATATAAAAACTGAAAAAGACTGGTTTAGACCGGTTGCAACTGGTCTTTCATCTCATCACATATTGTACCTTACTCGTGCACATTTTACTTAATTTTCGGTCCCTGAATCATCAAAAATGGTCAAGAATTGGTTGAGATATGGCCAAAAACATTTTTATATGCAATTTGAATGTATGTTCTCTCCGTTTTCACCATATCTCAGTCAAATCCTGACCAAATTGCTTCACATCTTGGCCAGCTTATGGAGAATTAAATTATCTATCTACGCATGCTATGTACGTGAGGTAAAATGTAATATATCTGGCACAATAAATTTTTCAACAAAAGACTGGTCACAACCGGTCTGGACTGGTTTCTTTTGTGTTGTGGACCGATTAGGACTGGTCCAAAGTAGTCCGGTTGCAGTCCTTCAATATTTGGATCGGTCTAGACCAGTTGCGGTTGCCAGTTGTGTCATTTTGAGGTAAAAAACTGGACTTAACTGGACCTGCGAACACTAGTGTCCACTTTTTAAGACTACAAAAGTTTGTAGTGTTCTCTTCTGACATTTAGTTTGTACTGGCCTTGACTATGTATATGTTCATGGGGACATGACTGTAGAATTGGTACAAGTCAACCTTTTGCCATTGTTGCAACATCTGCATGCCTCATGGTTGTCTTTCATATTGAGGAGACCTATATCATCTTTTCAGACAAACCACCATCCTATCTCTGACATTAGCCAAATTTCTGTTCATATCAATAGCCACTGGTCTCTGTCTGCCCATACCAGATGATTCCCATTCATCAGTCTTTTCCTGTGAGGAAGGGTGTCTAGTCAACCTTGACATGATCTTCTTGAAGGCTATAACACTGACCACCAATCTCACATAATGACAGGAAAGATTCACCACATTTTATGTAACTTGTGTTTCACTTGAATCCTGAATAAGTGTTAAGAAGGAGAGAAGAAGAGACAGCCTTCCATTATTCACTCCCTAGTACTTTTCAAAGCCTTTCTGTCAAGACTGATTACAAGTAATAGGATGGTGGTTTGTCTGAAAAGATGGTATAGGTCTCCTCAATATGAAAGACAACCATGAGGCATGCAGATGTTGCAACAATGGCAAAAGGTTGACTCATATCAATTCTTCAGTCATGTCCCCATGAACATATACATAGTCAAGGCCAGTACAAGCTAAATGTCAGAAGAAAAGACTACAAACTTTTGTAGTCTCAAAAAGTGGACACTACAAACTTTTGCAGTCTCAAAGAGAAGATGCTACGAACCTGGAAAAAGGTTGACCATGCATATCAATTCTTCAGTGATGTCCCCATGAACATATACATAGTCAAGGCCAGTACAAACTAAATGTCAGAAGAGAACACTACAAACTTTTGTAGTCTTAAAAAGTGGACACTACAAACTATTGCAGTCTGAAAAAGCACACTACAAACTTTTGTAGTCTGAAAAAGCAGACACTACAAACCTTTGTAGTCTGAAAAAGCAGACACTACAAACCTTTGTAGTCTGAAAAAGCAGACACTACAAACCTTTGTAGTCTGAAAAAGCAGACACTACAAACTTTTGTAGTCTTAAAAAGCAGATACTACAAACTCTTGTAGTCTGAAAAAGCAGATACTACAAACCTTTGTAGTCTTAAAAAGCAGACAATAGTTTGTCTATCAGCATAATTTGTAATCTATATCTGGTCTATCATTAATCCTTGGCAGTCTATCAGTGTCAATTTCCCTTTTAGGGTATACAACTTCCTTTTTTGGTTATTTTTCCCACAATAGAATAATTGCAGCCTCTTCTCTTAGGTTTCTAAATCTGTTGAAATCATATTGTTTGGTGCTGTCTTTATGAAGAAAAATGCAAAAAGGTCGAAAAAACCCGGTGGTAAGAAAATTCTTTTACCTCATATCTCCACAATGGAAGCACTTCAGAACATAATTCAAACAGATTCTGGAAGCTACAGTAAAGAGCTACAACTTTCATTTTTTGACTATTTTGGGAAATTGGTCATGTGATCACCCTCCCAACAACCCATGTGACATGATCATTGTTTTCAGTAATGAAAGCATCAAAGGGCCCAATGAAATATCCTAATGAAAAAGCTAAAAATAGTAATGAAAGCACCAAGGAGCCTAATGAAATATCCTAATGAAAAATTTAAGAAATTGTAACAAAAGGGTAATGAAAGCGCCAGAGGGCTGAATGAAATATCCTAATGAAAATTCAAAGAAATGGTAATGAAAGTGCCAGAGGACCCAATGAAATATCCTAATGAATATTCAGAGAAATGGTAATGAAAATGCCAGAGGATCCAATGAAATATTCTAATGAAAATTCAAAGAAATGGCAATGAAAGCGCCAGACGGCTGAATGAAATATCCTAATGAAAATTCAAAGAAATGGTAATGAAAGTGCCAGAGGACCCAATGAAATATCCTAATGAAAATGCCAGAGGATCTAATGAAATATTCTAATGAAAATTCAAAGAAATGGTAATGAAAGTGCCAGAGGATCCAATGAAATATCCTAATGAAAATTCAAAGAAATGGTATTGAAAGTGCCAGAGGGCTGAATGAAATATCCTAATGAAAATTCAAAGAAATGGCAATGAAAGCGCCAGAGGACCCAATGAAATATCCCAATGAGAATTCTAAGAAATAGTAATGAAAGCGCAGCTGTAAATGAAAAATTGCAATGACGTCAGTAATGAAATGAAAATGAAAGTGCACAGAATACCTAATGAAATATACAATGAAAGCGCACTGGATTTCAAATGAAAGGCAATGAGAATGCAGGCTATTAGAAATGAAAAATGCATTGCAAAGATATGAAATTGACAATGAAAAATGGTTGATATCTAATGAAATTGCCTACACCATGCTTTGTTATGAGTTATGAAAGAAATCCAAGGCATTATGAGAATGACAAGTTGCCAGCCTTATATGAGATTTTTCATAAAAAACCATGGCATTTTACACACAGCGCTGTAGGCAACTGCCTTAGTTTTATCATAACTAGTGGTTCCCACTAGTGCCTGTCCATTCCTGTGGAATCCAATGAATGGCTCCATTCTTGCAGGAATCAGTGGGGCATGATGAAGTACTGTTCAGATGTGAGGTGGGGTTCTCAATAACAACATCGGAAGGAGGGTGTTGGACAATGGTGATCTCAATGCGACCATTAGAAAGAGGTCTGACCTCTTGGGGTGCATCATCAACAAAGTCACCTATATTGAAAGAATTTCCAAGGGCATGCCCATGCAAAATGCCCCCAGTAGAACATGAAGATCCATTGGCAGGCACTGGTGTCTTGGGAGGTGCCAAATTGGAAAGATCAACATCTATTGAGAAGACTGTGACACATGGGAGTGAGGAAAGTGCAAATCGGATGTGCTGACAAGATGCATGAACACCTAAACAACACACACACACACTAACACCTTAAACACTTATCACCACAGGTATGTGCTTGGTACTTCGAGTTTGGGTTCGTATGGTAAATAGAATTACCACACTTGTTTTGTTAGAACTTAAGTAGAAGTTCGGGGAAACGATTTTGTATATTTTATATCACTTATCTAAGTCTAGTAGACCTTTTTGGAACAAATGGTATTGTTTTTACATGCAGGCACAAGTATAGAATTCGAAACTTAGTAGTCTTCGAAGGGAAACAGCTTTTATTGGGACTGTCTTGGTGTTCTGGGATTGCATTCTAACTGTATATGAAGAAATGACAAAGAAATTGTGCTTTGTAGACTTTTATAACTCCCTTGAGCTTTTATTATGCCTCTGGTGCAGTCCAAACTAGTCTTAAAGACTCTTCAAGCACGCTCACTTGGATTCCTCGGTAATAGTAGAGAGCTCTCTTACTAATTGAAGAGACAACCTTACAAAAGCTTTGTGATCCCCACTTAACACACTGGTTCTGGGCACACGTTACTTATGTCTGCGAAGAAAAGTCCTTAAATTGATTACAAACTTATCCACTGCCTCAGATGCTACTGGGAGTGTGACAGCTGGTCAATGCGGGGGATAATTTCTTACATTTCAGCCTGCGCGTGTCCTCTTTTTATACTATTCTATGTTTTCTATTTATATTTACATGTCCATGCATTGTCCGAGAGGTCGGACGAATTAATACTGACTTTTTAGTAAAGGCTTGAAGTGGCTCGGTTGTGTGTGGCACAACTGAGCTGACTTCTTTTAAGTTTTCGTAGTGTTTTCTCTATTGTGGCGACACGACGCATCAGTATTGATGCATATGCAGGAATCGCCGTAAACAGTTTGCACGATCGGTTCAAATAAGATGAACGGTCTGCTTAGTGATTTTTTCTCTCTATTATTAGATACTATGCCCAGGCCTCGGACCACATGGCAAATCATTCATAGTTTTTTCTCTTTTGGCAGGCTTCAGAATATTTCACAAAGCTTAGTTTTCTTGGGTCAATGATGCCATGATTTGTGATGCATTGATGCGCGTGATGCGTGTGATGCATCTCTCCACATGACTTCTTGGATCATGCTTCATAGCATGTGACCGAATGACTTCTCGCATCAGGTATGCGTTGAGTTTCTACACTTGTGTGTTTATCTTTAGAATTAATATCTTTTAATCCATAATAAAGTGAGACCCTGGTTTGGTGTAAACTCCAACACCCTGTGCGGGGGTGTCTTTACTCTAGAATACTCGGTAGTGTACTATTTCATGGTAGCATAGCCTTTTATTAGACTTCGAGTATATTGAAGTGATTCGGTCATGAACCAACCACAATTCCTACTGCCTAAGGCATGCACATTTCTTGGATGTAGACTTTAATTGACTAGACTGGGTTGTGTCTAATGATCCTTATGATCAATGTAACTGTATTTCTACCATAGGAGGTTTTATAGGAGAAATTGCTAAAATTCGCATTTTTACAGGTGTATTGTTACACTCCGTATCACCACACTTTCAGAAGCCACCCATTGCAACACTCACAGACTTCTCTTCTTTTATTCTTATAGAGGTTTAGGTATTTTTAGGTTTACTAAGTTGACTGTGTTGTAGGTGCAACATCATTGTGGTGGGCTTGATGATGTGGTGGGCATTCATCATTTTGCAGCATGGTGGTCATCATGGGTGCTCATCATTATTGTGGGCACTCATTGTCATGTCATGCCATGGTGGCTGTTAACAGGGTGGGCACTCACCTTTGGGTGATGACAAATGATTACAATGTCATCATTCATCATTTGCCACATCGTTGACAGCAACGTGGCACCTTCCAACTTGCATCATCATCATTGTCCTCCATAATTGTGGGTGTCAGTCAATGTGGTGGTCCATTGATGTTGTGATGCAGGCCAGTCATCCATTGTGGTTGTGTTTTGATGTGGCTGGTGCTGACATGGTTATCTGTTGTCCTTCATGGTCCATTTGCATTGTTGCTTCATTATGTGGCATTGCTGCGTGAAGTCTTAGCAGTGCCCCCCCGTTCCTGCAGAATTCCAGTCATTCCTGTGTCATTCCTGTGGATTCCTGTGTAATGAAATTGAGCAGGAAGGCCTGCTAATTTTTTCATTCCAGTATTTTCTCATTCAGGTGGAATTTGATTATTCCTGTATTTAAACAGGAATGTTTTTTGGAATAAGCAGGAATAGCATTCCCTGGAATGTGCAGGAACTAGTGTTTGCAGGTCCAGTTTACAGGACTGAAAATATACATAGGACCAAACTGAACTGAACCACAGTCTGATCTTTTTCCAGTTGCAGTTGCCCACATTTGTGGCCAGTCCAGTTGCTAGTTGCCATGTTTTTGTAAATATTAAAAACCAAAAAAGACCAGTTTAGACTGGTTGCAACTGGTCTTTCATCCCATTACATGTTGGACCTTGCTTGCACACATTTTTCCTTAATTTTCGGTCCCTCAATCATCAAAAACAGTCAAGAATTGGTTGAGATATGGCCAAAAACATTTTTATATGCAATTTGAATGTATGTTCTCTCCATTTTCACCATATCTCAGTCAAATCTTGACCGAATTGCTTCAAATCTTAGCCAGTTTACGGAGAGTTAAATTATATATCTATGCATGCAATATACATGAGGTAAGATTTAAAATATCTGGCCAATAAATTTTACAACAAAAGACCAGTCGCAACCAGTCTGGACTGTTTTTTTTTGTGTTGTGGACTGATTAGGACTGGTCTAAAAGGGTCTGGTTGCAATCCCTCAATATCTGGATCAGTTTGGACTGGTTGCAGTCACCAGTTGCCTTGTTTTGAGGTAAAAAACTGGACTTAACTGGACTTTAAAACACTAGCAGGAACTGCAATCTGGTTATTTTATTGTTTTGTTATGTATTATAGTTTGTTTATTTCTGATGGATAACAAATAATGTCTGTTTGGCAATCACTCAGAAGGGGCAAACTGCATTTGTTGCCTGGTGAAGAGGTATTAAAAAGGAGATAATTATGTTAAATAGTCAATCTCACATTAGTGTCGAAAATGTTCAAGTAAAAAAGATTCATTTTTATCTCAACTTTGCAGTCACAAAAAGGTGATGATGTGTATGTCAAATATTTATTGGTAGTTTGTTAGTGCAGCAATAACTGAGAAACAAAAGAAATTGTGCCAGGAAAAGAAGATAAAGAAAGACCCTGTTTTACCTTTGCAACAACAATGAGGCAATTATTTAATGTCATTGAAAGATCCATCTGGCCTGAGGGAACAGAAACAAAGAATTGGGTTCCTTTGTTAAATTTGATTTCCTTGTGTTAGAAAAGACCCTTGTGACCTCATTTGTTTATGCATACATTTTGTTTACACCTTTCCGATCATTCTCTCTTTTTCCATTCTACATATACTTCTGCTGTTTGCTAGTCTTTATTCCAAGCCACCCATTTTTCATATATAAACTGCAAACCTTATTTTTCCCACCTCAGTCGTCATCACAACTGTGTCTGACTCTCAGGTGAGGTTCTTTTACTTATGCTTATTTCTCTCGACACTCACACTACCTGTATTACAGTTCTGTATGTTAACAGGTAGTTTATCCAATCAGAGTCATCATCACAACTGTGTCTGACTCTGAGTTCTGTACATTAACAGCTTTATTGCTTTTTACAGTGCCAAGAAAGACCTTTCAATGACATTAAATAGTTGCTTCACCATTGTTGCCCAAGTAAAACAGGGTCTTTCTTTATCTTCCTTTTCTAGCAAGAATTTCTTTTGTTTCTCAGTCATTCCTGCTCTAACAAACTACCAATAAATATTTTACATACACATCATCACCTTTTTGTGGCTGCAAAGTTGAGATAACAATGAATATTTTCTATTTGAACATTTTTAACACCAATGTGGAATTGACTATTTAACATATTTATCTCCTTTTTATTACCTCTTCACCAGGCAATGAATGTGGTTTGCCCCTTGTGACTGCTCACCAAACACATCCACCTTCTTCCTCCCACCACCACCAACTGTTGCCACCATCGCTCTTCATGATCAGCAGGGTCCCCTCCAGTGGCCGCCATCCACATTCATCACCCATGCCCACCACAATGTGCCATGTCCACGTCACCAACTGAACAACCGCCAACATGACAGATGTGACTATAGGAGGGGGCAAAGTGTTCTAGGTGCCATGTAGCCAAGCGACATGGCAATTTGACAACAAACAACATTGTATCTATCAAAGGTGAGTACCCCCTGCCCTCATCCCATGCTATCCTGCTAACTGTGACCACAAGAAACAGCACAAGGACACTCCAAAACAACAACCCCAGCACACAAATGACCCGAATCATGAATACACCAACTCAACACCCACAAACAACACTCACCACTCACAAAAAATGCTCACCACCCAAAAACAATGCCCACTGCCCACAAACAGTGCCCACTGCCCATGAACAACACCCACCGCCCACAATCAGCACTCACCACCCACAAACAATGCCCGGCGTCCACCAAACAACAACACCCACCTGTCAATACCCCAGCACCCACAAACAACACCCAGTGCCCATCAATGATGCCCAGTGCCTGCCCACAAACAATACTCAAGTCCCCACACTCACTAACGACGCCTTCCCCAGCCTCCTCCACCTTGCACCAGAACCATTTAGGCCCACCACCCATAAATGAACACCCACTGCCCATAAATGATGCCCAGCGCCCATGGATGACACCCAGCACCCAACGCCTCCCTCATCTCACATTGACAACCACACAAACACACCTCTCATGCCCACACCAACGCCAATGCTCACTGGTCAGAAAATGCCCACTGCCCATTGTAGATGCCTGCTGCCCATCAAAAACGCCCACCACCACCCATCAACAATGCCCAGCACCAACGGATGGACAATGCCCAATGCCAACACTTTCATTCATTCATGTGTTTCCCTAGACTACCAATACCAACAACCAATACCAACAAGGTGGTGGTTCCACCCACTGCCTCTTTTTTATTTTTATAGTAACTACTCGAGCCCCAGAACACAATGAGACAGCAGGAATCCCACCTGCTCTCGTTTGTTTGTGTGGCTTACATTCCTCTTGTACATACTCTAAATACTTAGAATTAAATGAGGCAGTGTTTTCGATGCTGCCTCATTACTTGTAAATTTTGATTAAGTCTGAATTACCCAAAATAGACATGTGAAAGAAACCCTCAGCCCTAGTCATGCATGTTTAGGTTGCTGTTTCCTCCCACATCTTTCTTCCCTTCCCCCTTCATCTTGCTTTCTGTCCCCTAACCCTGCTGTTTGTCATTATGAGGGCAAGAAAGCTTTGATCTTTACAAGCTGGGGTGAAATCTCCCCCCAAACAGGCCCACAAGCGTGGCCAATCCAATACTGAGGCAACAACCACCAAGTGTGCTAAGGCTACTGAGGCTGATCTTGAATTGAGTGGTGAGGAGGAACCAAAGGCTGGAAAGAGCAACAAAAAGGGAAAGAGTGGTGGTAAGAAGGGGAAAAAAGCAAGGTGTGTGGCTTTTTTTATTCCAGTGCTTGGATACTAACTATTCTATTCAGAATGACAGCTGCCCAGCGAGCAGCCAGAGACAAGGCTGAGAATGATAAGAGTGTCCCAGTCCATTTGACACCATGAGCTCTTTTATTTTTATCTTTATATGATTATTTCTAATGAAATGTTGTTAGAGTTGAATGAGCCCTTGAAGCTGCTGGTACTTTGGTTGCACCTCCAAAGCATACTGTCAAATTATCAACCCCTTCTTTCCTCCCCCCTGCTCCTACTGTTTCGAGTAGCCATTCTTGTGTCAATCATGAGCCTGAAGTTACTGCTGGTCATGAAGATATAAGTGGTGAGGAGAGCAATGAGGAAGATGGTGATGAGGAAGATGAGGGTGATGAGGGTGATGAGGGTGATGAGGGTGATGAAGATACAGGCTGTCCCTTGGCCAAAGGTATTATTTTCTTTTCTTATTGTTCTTTCATGGATTTATTATTTTTTTCTAGACATTGTTGAGTCTACTGGTGATAATTTCTTGGCTGAAGGTAATATTCTGATTTTGTTTAGTTTCACTTTTTTATCTATTCATTCTTATATTTTCCCCAAAGGTGAGTGCCCACCCTGTTAACAGCCACCATGGCATGACATGACAATGAGTGCCCACAATAATGATGAGCACCCATGATGACCACCATGCTGCAAAATGATGAATGCCCACCACATCATCAAGCCCACCACAATGATGTTGCACCTACAACACAGTCAACTTAGTAAACCTAAAAATACCTAAACCTCTATAAGAATAAAAGAAGAGAAGTCTGTGAGTGTTGCAATGGGTGGCTTCTGAAAGTGTGGTGATACGGAGTGTAACAATACACCTGTAAAAATGCGAATTTTAGCAATTTCTCCTATAAAACCTCCTATGGTAGAAATACAGTTACATTGATCATAAGGATCATTAGACACAACCCAGTCTAGTCAATTAAAGTCTACATCCAAGAAATGTGCATGCCTTAGGCAGTAGGAATTGTGGTTGGTTCATGACCGAATCACTTCAATATACTCGAAGTCTAATAAAAGGCTATGCTACCATGAAATAGTACACTACCGAGTATTCTAGAGTAAAGACACCCCCGCACAGGGTGTTGGAGTTTACACCAAACCAGGGTCTCACTTTATTATGGATTAAAAGATATTAATTCTAAAGATAAACACACAAGTGTAGAAACTCAACGCATACCTGATGCGAGAAGTCATTCGGTCACATGCTATGAAGCATGATCCAAGAAGTCATGTGGAGAGATGCATCACACGCATCACGCGCATCAATGCATCACAAATCATGGCATCATTGACCCAAGAAAACTAAGCTTTGTGAAATATTCTGAAGCCTGCCAAAAGAGAAAAAACTATGAATGATTTGCCATGTGGTCCGAGGCCTGGGCATAGTATCTAATAATAGAGAGAAAAAATCACTAAGCAGACCGTTCATCTTATTTGAACCGATCGTGCAAACTGTTTACGGCGATTCCTGCATATGCATCAATACTGATGCGTCGTGTCGCCACAATAGAGAAAACACTACGAAAACTTAAAAGAAGTCAGCTCAGTTGTGCCACACACAACCGAGCCACTTCAAGCCTTTACTAAAAAGTCAGTATTAATTCGTCCGACCTCTCGGACAATGCATGGACATGTAAATATAAATAGAAAACATAGAATAGTATAAAAAGAGGACACGCGCAGGCTGAAATGTAAGAAATTATCCCCCGCATTGACCAGCTGTCACACTCCCAGTAGCATCTGAGGCAGTGGATAAGTTTGTAATCAATTTAAGGACTTTTCTTCGCAGACATAAGTAACGTGTGCCCAGAACCAGTGTGTTAAGTGGGGATCACAAAGCTTTTGTAAGGTTGTCTCTTCAATTAGTAAGAGAGCTCTCTACTATTACCGAGGAATCCAAGTGAGCGTGCTTGAAGAGTCTTTAAGACTAGTTTGGACTGCACCAGAGGCATAATAAAAGCTCAAGGGAGTTATAAAAGTCTACAAAGCACAATTTCTTTGTCATTTCTTCATATACAGTTAGAATGCAATCCCAGAACACCAAGACAGTCCCAATAAAAGCTGTTTCCCTTCGAAGACTACTAAGTTTCGAATTCTATACTTGTGCCTGCATGTAAAAACAATACCATTTGTTCCAAAAAGGTCTACTAGACTTAGATAAGTGATATAAAATATACAAAATCGTTTCCCCGAACTTCTACTTAAGTTCTAACAAAACAAGTGTGGTAATTCTATTTACCATATGAACCCAAACTCGAAGTACCGAGCATGTACCTGTGGTGATAACTGTTTAAGGTGTCAGTGTGTGTGTGTGTTGTTTAGGTGTTCATGCATCTTGTCAGCATGTCCGATTTGCACTTTCCTCACTCCCACGTGTCACAGTCTTCTCAGTGGTTGGGGTTCCTTGGCCTTTTCTGAGTAGAGGGTGATGTCATCATCATGATCCCTATAAAATGTAATCAAGGTGACAAGCAGATAAAGAGAATGATGTCAGTGATGCATGTAATGGTCATCGACAGTGTACAAGTATGATTGTTGACACAAAATAGAAGTTTAACACACAAATAAAAATGCACTGACAATGTGCATGACAAGCTTTGGGACCAATAGTGATGATGACAATGTGGGTGATGAATTTAGAATGAGAATGACGACTAAGGTGATTTTTTAGTAGAAAGATGAGAAGTAAACTGTGGTGAAGAGAACTTGTTGTTTTACTAGCAGAGTACATGGCTGTTATATGCAAAAGGATGTAAATAAATCAAAACAACCTAGAAGGGAGAATTTGAAATGTTGAAGCTAAAAGGAGCAGAAAAAGTGATAAGGTATATAGTAAACAAAAATGATGAAAAGTCAGTGAAATAATCCAAAGTTGCTGGGTTTGCGTGAAGTATAAACATGCCTGGATCTGGTGATCGATGACATATGCATGTTGCCCATCGGTCTGGAATGTGCATGTGAGTCAGCAATGTGGATAGATGATTGGTGAAATCTCAGAGATGCATCATGCATGTTGTGCTGCGTGAAGAAACACCCAGATATAGTAGTTACACGCATGCAGCATGTCGCTCCTTATCAACGATGAGTGTGCCCATGACAAGAATGAGCACCTGCATTGTCAAGCACCCACAACAAGTGCACCCAGCTCCACCACCTGTGCACAGCAATGAGCATCCTCCACATCTTCTCCCTTTTCCCTCCCCTTCCTTTTCTCTGCCCTGTTCTTTGTTTATCTTCCCTCACTTTCCCTCACCCTCCATTTTCCCTCCCCCTTCCCTGTCCCTCATCTCTTCCTTGTGCCTCTCTTTGCACAAGTATACATAGATGTCGCTATAGTACCATAACAATAGAAATTGACAATTGTCCCAATAAGTCATAGGGCTACCCCAATGGGCCCAATACACATGGACACTATGGATCCATACCTGGGACCAATGGATGTTTACAGCATATGGTATTAATGTGTGGCCCAATGCATATTCTGCAGATGTGGTTATTGCCATAATCAATGGTACCATAGGTACCCAAAGTATAATCTACAGAATGGCCAAATGTTGGGCCACATGCATTCAAGAGATCACCGGAAGCATTGACATGCTGACTGCAAGTGCTCTGAAAATGTGACTGAAAAAATGTCCGGATTTGTGGTTGCCATGTTGGATGTCACTGCCCCAAATATGCAGCTGAAGAAAGGTCCGGATTTGTCACTAGTATGCAGAATACCAGTGCTCCAAAAATGCAGCCGAAAAAATGTCCGGATTTGTGATTAACTTAGTTAATGTCACTGCTCCGAAAATTCGGCCGAAAAAAACATCTGGATTTGTATTTAAGATGCTGAATGTCATTGCCCCAAAAATGCGGCCGAAAAAATGTCCAGAGTTGTAGTTGACTGGGTAAATGTCACTGCTCCAAAAATGCGGCCGAAAAAACATCCGGATTTGTATTTAACATGCTGAATGTCATTGCCCTGAAAATGCGGCCAAAAAAATGTCCGGAGTTGTAGTTGACTGGGTAAATGTCACTGCTCCAAAAACACGGCCGAAAAAAATCCGGATTTGTATTAGTAAAACACTGTCCGAAATTTCAGATGTAATGTTGACAGGCGCCAGACAACCCCTGTGGAATGCTTCGATGCCCGAAATTTAGAACTTCAAGCACCCGAAAATGCGGCCAAAAAAATGTCCAGATTTGTGATTAACTTGGTAAACGTCGCTGCTCCGAAAATGTGACCAGAAAGACATCCGGATTTGTATTAGTGCACCAATGTCCGATGTTTCGGATGTAATTTTGACATGGACCAGACAGCCCCCCCATGGATTGCTCTGAAGTCCGAAATTTTTTAAGTTAGTTCGAACCTTCTTCTGTTTGGCCCGCGGGTTTCCAATTACAGCAACGGACCTTTTGTGGCTCCCCCGCGGGTCTCCGATTACACCCATGGATTACCTGCTGCTCCGTTACACCTGTGGCCACCCACGGACCACCTGCTGCTCCTTGACCAATTGGCCCTCTTCCATCAGCCCCCCACCCGTGGGCCACGTTTGCAGCTGGCCTGCAAAATGGACCAACAATTGTGCCTTTACATTCAGAGACCATTATTCCATTACACCCGTGGACCAGCAATTGTGCTGTTTCATCCACGGACAAGCACTTGTTCCATTACACCCGTGGGCTGCACTCTCATCCGCGGACCTGCTCTTTTTCTGTTACCCCCACGGACCAGCAATTCTTTTATCTGCGGACTGACGGATTACCTACCACTCCGTTTCTGCGGACACCCATTGTTGCTGTTGGACCCATGGGCCACACCATTTGTTAAGCCCATTGGTCTGTTACATCCGCGGGCCACCAGCTAGAGCTCCACGGACGTGAACATCTGGATTTGTATTTAACATGCTGAATGTCATTGCCCCAAAAATGCGGCTGAAAGAATGTCCGGATTTGTGATTAACTTGGTGAACGTCACTGATCCGAAAATGTGGCCGAAAAAACATCTGGATTTGTATTAGTGCAACAATGTCCGAAGTTTCACATGTAATTTTGACATGGACCAGACAACCCCCCATGGAATGCTCTGAAGTCTGAAATTTTTTAAGTTACTTCCATCCAGATATAATAATCCCCATAGACTGCACCAATGTCCGAAATTTTGGATGTAATTTTGACAGGGGCCAGACAACCCCCATGGAATGCTCCAATGTCCGAAATTTATACTTCAAGTACCCGAAAATGCGGTCACAAAAACATCCGGATTTGTATTTAACATGCTGAATGTCATTACCCCGAAAATGTGGCTGAAAAAATGTCCGGAGTTGTAGTTGACTTGATCAATGTCACTGCTCTGAAAATGCGGCCAAAAAAACATCCGGATTTGTATTTAACATGCTGAATGTCATTGCCCCGAAAATACGGCCGAAAAAATGTCCGGATTTGTGATTAACTTGGTGAACATCACTGATCCGAAAATGCGGCCGAAAAAACATCCGGATTTGTATTTAACATGCTGAATGTCATTACCCCGAAAATGTGGCTGAAAAAATGTCCGGAGTTGTAGTTGACTTGGTCAATGTCACTGCTTTGAAAATGCGGCCGAAAAAACATCCGGATTTGTATTTAACATGCTGAATGTCATTGCCCCGAAAATATGGCCGAAAAAATGTCCGGATTTGTGATTAACTTGGTGAACATCACTGATCCGAAAATGCGGCCGAAAAAACATCCGGATTTGTATTTAACATGCTGAATGTCATTGCCCCGAAAATGCGGCCGAAAAAATGTCCGGATTTGTGATTAACTTGGTGAACATCACTGATCCGAAAATGTGGCCGAAAAAACATCCGGATTTGTATTAGTGCAACAATGTCCGAAGTTTCGGATGTAATTTTTACATGGACCAGACAACCCCCCGCGGAATGCTCTGAAGTCCGAAATTTTTTAAGTTACTTCCATCCAGATATAATGATCCGCATAGACTGCACCAATGTCCGAAATTTCGGATGTAATTTTGACAAGGCCAGACAACCCCCATAGAATGCTCCAATGTCCGAAATTTAGTACTTCAAGTACCCGAAAATGCAGCCAAAAAAACAGCCGGATCTGTATTTAACATGCTGAATGTCATTGCCCTGAAAATACGGCCGAAAAAATGTCCGGATTTGTGATTAACTTGGTGAACGTCACTGATCCGAAAATGCGGCCGAAAAAACATCCGGATTTGTATTAGTGCAACAATGGCCAAAATTTCGGATGTAATTTTGACATGGACCAGACAACCCCCCACGGAATACGTTGATATCCGAAATTCTAGACTACAAAACTTTGTAGTGTCTGCTTTTTAGACTACACAATTTTGTAATGACCAGTTGAACTCAGGCAGAACTCTCTCAATTCTTAACCAATTTGGATGTTCTTGGGCTCGTTTTGACAGGTAAACCCGTGGGGTTGTGGGTACGGGTACTCTACAGGTCATGTATGGGCCACTTGTCTGATATTTATAGGTTTTTTAGTGTCCTTGATCATGAATGAGTATATGGGTTCATGGGTCTATGGTTGAAGGAGTGAAAAGGGTGGACATTTTGCAATTGCTGGATCATTGATTTACTATGTATAAGTATATATATGTTCATGGAGATATGGTTCAAGGAGTGAGAATGACATAGTTCAATCTTAAAACTAAGTGAAATACCGGAATGTCAAATTGTCCATCCATTTCACTCCTTCAATGATAGTCCCATGAACCTATGTACTTATTCATAGTGAAGGACACTACAAATTATATGTCAGAAAAGTGGACTACAAACTTTCAAGTTTGGGAGACCAGACATCAATGAATAAGTACATATGTTCATGGGGATGTATGGTTGAAGAGGTGACACAGACAGTGAAAGCAATAGCAAAATGCCCACCATTATCACTCCTTCAACTATAGCACCCTGAATCTATGTACTTATTCATAATAAACCAATGATACAGAAATGGCAAATGTCCACCCTTCTCACTCCTTCAACTGTAGACCCATGAACCCATATACTCATTCATGATCAAGGACACTAAAAAACCTGTAAGTATCGGACGGGTGGCCCGTACATGACCTGTAGAGTACCCGTACCCACAACCCCACGGGTTTACCTGTCAAAACGAGCCCAAGAACATCCAAATCGGTTAGGAATTGAGAGAGTTCTGCCTGAGTTCAACTGGTCATTGCAAAATTGTGTAGTCTAGAATTTCGGATATCAACGTATTCCGTGGGGGGTTGTCTGGTCCATGTCAAAATTACATCCGAAATTTTGGCCATTGTTGCACTAATACAAATCCGGATGTTTTTTCGGCCGCATTTTCGGATCAGTGACGTTCACCAAGTTAATCACAAATCCGGACATTTTTTCGGCCGTATTTTCAGGGCAATGACATTCAGCATGTTAAATACAGATCCGGCTGTTTTTTTGGCTGCATTTTCGGGTACTTGAAGTACTAAATTTCGGACATTGGAGCATTCTATGGGGGTTGTCTGGCCTTGTCAAAATTACATCCGAAATTTCGGACATTGGTGCAGTCTATGCGGATCATTATATCTGGATGGAAGTAACTTAAAAAATTTCGGACTTCAGAGCATTCCGCGGGGGGTTGTCTGGTCCATGTAAAAATTACATCCGAAACTTCGGACATTGTTGCACTAATACAAATCCGGATGTTTTTTCGGCCACATTTTCGGATCAGTGATGTTCACCAAGTTAATCACAAATCCGGACATTTTTTCGGCCGCATTTTCGGGGCAATGACATTCAGCATGTTAAATACAAATCCGGATGTTTTTTCGGCCGCATTTTCGGATCAGTGATGTTCACCAAGTTAATCACAAATCCGGACATTTTTTCGGCCATATTTTCGGGGCAATGACATTCAGCATGTTAAATACAAATCCGGATGTTTTTTCGGCCGCATTTTCAAAGCAGTGACATTGACCAAGTCAACTACAACTCCGGACATTTTTTCAGCCACATTTTCGGGGTAATGACATTCAGCATGTTAAATACAAATCCGGATGTTTTTTCGGCCGCATTTTCGGATCAGTGATGTTCACCAAGTTAATCACAAATCCGGACATTTTTTCGGCCGTATTTTCGGGGCAATGACATTCAGCATGTTAAATACAAATCCGGATGTTTTTTTGGCCGCATTTTCAGAGCAGTGACATTGATCAAGTCAACTACAACTCCGGACATTTTTTCAGCCACATTTTCGGGGTAATGACATTCAGCATGTTAAATACAAATCCGGATGTTTTTGTGACCGCATTTTCGGGTACTTGAAGTATAAATTTCGGACATTGGAGCATTCCATGGGGGTTGTCTGGCCCCTGTCAAAATTACATCCAAAATTTCGGACATTGGTGCAGTCTATGGGGATTATTATATCTGGATGGAAGTAACTTAAAAAATTTCAGACTTCAGAGCATTCCATGGGGGGTTGTCTGGTCCATGTCAAAATTACATGTGAAACTTCGGACATTGTTGCACTAATACAAATCCAGATGTTTTTTCGGCCACATTTTCGGATCAGTGACGTTCACCAAGTTAATCACAAATCCGGACATTCTTTCAGCCGCATTTTTGGGGCAATGACATTCAGCATGTTAAATACAAATCCAGATGTTCACGTCCGTGGAGCTCTAGCTGGTGGCCCGCGGATGTAACAGACCAATGGGCTTAACAAATGGTGTGGCCCATGGGTCCAACAGCAACAATGGGTGTCCGCAGAAACGGAGTGGTAGGTAATCCGTCAGTCCGCAGATAAAAGAATTGCTGGTCCGTGGGGGTAACAGAAAAAGAGCAGGTCCGCGGATGAGAGTGCAGCCCACGGGTGTAATGGAACAAGTGCTTGTCCGTGGATGAAACAGCACAATTGCTGGTCCACGGGTGTAATGGAATAATGGTCTCTGAATGTAAAGGCACAATTGTTGGTCCATTTTGCAGGCCAGCTGCAAACGTGGCCCACGGGTGGGGGGCTGATGGAAGAGGGCCAATTGGTCAAGGAGCAGCAGGTGGTCCGTGGGTGGCCACAGGTGTAACGGAGCAGCAGGTAATCCATGGGTGTAATCGGAGACCCGCGGGGGAGCCACAAAAGGTCCGTTGCTGTAATTGGAAACCCGCGGGCCAAACAGAAGAAGGTTCCGTGGGTCTAAGAGAACAAGAGCTGGACATTGTGGGTGTAATGGAATAAGATCCCGCAGGTGTAATGGACCTATTGTCAACCCGTGGGGTCATGGAACACAATCTGGCCTGTGTGGCGACCCACGGGGCTAACGGAACAAGAGCTGCCCCATGGGGGTAATGAACAACAGCCAGCCTGAGGGTGTAATGGATCAATTGTCAATCCGCGGGGGCAACAGAACATGATCTGGCCCACATGGCGACCCCCGGGGGTAACGGAACAAGAGCTACCCCATGGGGGTAACTGCACAATAGCCAACCCGCAGGTGTAATTGCACAATTGTGCAGCCGTGGGTCCAACGGAACAGGAGCAGACCCACGGGTTTACCGGACCAAAGCCCACCCGCAAAATTCAAATAATCATTGGGCTAACCTATGAACTATAGCTTATATCATGGCATGGGCCCAACTTACAAGCCATAGCATTGAAATTTTACCATTGGGCCCAACCTGTTCCCTTAACAAATACCTTACATTAGGCCCAACCATCAACCGTAGCTTAATAATTGGGCCAATGGGCCCAACCATCTCCCTTAATGATTTTCCTTCATTGGGCCCAACTATCAATGGTACCTTAATACCGTCATATATCAATGGCCAAAATTACCCCCATTTAAGCCATGTGGCCAATCTATAAACCCTTAGCTTGGACTGTGGCACTGTCGTTGGGCCCAACAATCAAATATACATATTGTCATGTTGTTGGGCCAATGTATAGTATCATAATGTCTTTTGTAATTGGGCCCATTGGGGTAGCCCTATGACTTATTGGGACAATTGTCAATTTCTATTGTTATGGTTCCATAGTGTATCTACTGAATGCCCTGCTCTTTGTCCATCTCCCTCCCATTTTCTCTCCCCCTTTCTTGTCCATCTCCCCCTCCTTTTCTCTCCCCCTTCCCTGTGCCTGTCTTTGTCCATCCCTCCTTCCTGTCCCTCCCCCCTCTTCCTTTAGTATACTCTGAATGTAGTAAAATATTTTTTAATGTTTTATGTTGTGATTGAAATTCATTACAACTTGATCTATCTGAGTTGTGAATTTTTGAGGAATTCTGATAAGCTAAGGTTTGACTTCAATATTTACATCCTTCATGGCAGATATGAGGAGATTCCAAATCCAAGTTTTTTGATGATCCCATTCCTATGGAATGACCCCATACTTTTTCATAAATGGCAAATTTTGAACAGATTCTATCTGAAGAAGGCATCCTTGTCTTGCGTAGTAATTTGGCTAAAGTTCATGCCTTTGCAATAAATAAAGTCTTGCAAAATTCTTGTTTTCCATCAAAGCCCATGCCATTGTGATGGATACAACATTGATTTATTTGTCATAAATATAAATGGCCTGGCAAGATATACACTTTTAAGTGGCTTGTGATAGATTATCCACAGTGAAAATGGCCAAACCCTGGGATAAAGCCCAATCAAGCTAATTTTCAAGTGAATTTTCAAAGGATCAAGTTCATCCTATAGCCTCCACTGGTAGCTTAAAATGTCAGAAGAAATCTGAAGAACCAATCAACAAAAAATGGAGCCCAATGGATCAGTATTGCAGCCTGGAGAAATATTTTTTATATTTTGTAAAAAGGACCCCAGACACCCTGTGACAGCTATGGTATGGAATGGTATGGTATGGTATGGTATGGAATGGTATGGAATGGTATGGAATGGTATGGTATGAGGTGGAATGGTATGTGGCATCCATACCATGGTATGATGGAATTGGTATGAGGGTCATGCCACTCTGGAATGGGGTACCACTAAGGTTCCCTAATTCAAAGAATTGGATAACCTCATAGATACCCAAAAATGGGTGACTGAAGTGAAATTAGTTACAATGATCAAGCATCCAAGATATCTTTCCATGTCATCCTGATCCTCCATAAAATCTTCACCATTTCATGTCCTACATAATAGCCTGTTCTTTAATACCTTGGATGCACCTGACTAGTACTTATATCTACTCCCTTCTCTATGAGAAGCTTTGCAATTGCTTCATGGCCTCCATATGACACTGCCTGGAGTCCATTTCCAAAGTGTCTTCTGTGTGCATAGACATCTGCTCCCACATCCATGAACAGCTTTGCAATTGCCATATGGCCTCCATATGAGGCTGCCTGGAGTGCATTCACATACTTCCCTCCTTGTGCATTTACATCTGCTCCCTTCTCTATGAGCAGCTTTGCAATTGCTTCATGGCCTACATATGATGCTGCCTGGAGTGCATTTCCAAAGGGTCCTCTGTGTGCATTGACATCTGCTCCCTCATCTATGAGCAGCTTTGCAATTGCCTCATGGCCTTGATATGATGCTGCCTGGAGTGCATTGCCATACTCTCCTCCCTGTGCATTTACATCTGCTTCCTTCTCTATGAGAAGCTCTGCAATTGTCTTATGTCCACCAAATGATGCTGCCTGGAGTGCATTTCCATGGTGTCCTCCCTGTGCATTTATATCTGCTTCCTTGTCTATAAGCAGCTTTGCAATTGCCTCATGGCCTTGATATGATGCTGCCTGGAGTGCATTTCCATACTGTCCTCCCTGTGCATTTACATCTGCTCCCTTGTCCATAAGCAGCTTTGCAATTGCCTTGTGGCCTTTATATGATGCTGCCTGGAGTGCATTTCCATAGTATCGTCCCTCTGCATTTACATCTGCTCCTTTGTCCATGAGCAGCCTTGTAATTGCCTCATGGCCTCCATATGATGCTGCCTGGAGTGCATTATCATACACTCCTCTCTGTACATGTATATCTGCTCCCTTTTCTATGAGCAGCTTTGCAATTGCCTCATGGCCTTGATATGATGCTGCCTGGAGTGCATTTCCATACACTCCTCCCTGTGCATTCACATCTGCTCCCTTGTTCATGAGCAGCTTTGCAATTGCCTCATTGCCTCCATGTGATGCTGCCTGGAGTGCATTTCCATACACTCCTCCCTGTGCATTTACATCTGCTCCCTTGTCCATGAGCAGCTTTGCAATTTCATCATGGCCTTGAAATGATGCTGCATGGAGTGCATTTCTATACATTCCTCCCTGTGCATTTACATCTGCTCCCTTGTCCATGAGCAGCTTTGCAATTGCCTCATAGCCTTGATATGATGCTGCCTGGAGTGCATTTCCATAGTATCGTCCCTCTGCATTTACATCTGCTCCCTTGTCCATCAGCAGCTTTGCAATTGCCTCATGGCCTATATATGATGCTGCCTGGAGTGCATTTCCATACTCTCCTCCCTGTGCATGTACATTTGCTCCCTTCTGTATGAGCAGCTTTGCAATTGCCTCATGGCCTCGACATGATGCTGCCTGGAGTGCATTTCCATGCACTCCTCCCTGTGCATTCACATCTGCTCCCTTGTCCATGAGCAGCTTTGCAATTGCCTCATGGCCTTCCCATGATGCTGCCTGGAGTGCATTTCCATAGTATCGTCCCTCTGCATTTACATCTGCTCCCTTGTCCATGAGCAGCCTTGTAATTGCCTCATGGCCTCCATATGATGCTGCCTGGAGTGCACTATCATATTCTCCTCTCTGTACATGTATATCTGCTCCCTCTTCTATGAGCAGCTTTGCAATTGCCTTGTGGCCTTGATATGATGCTGCCTGGAGTGCATTTCCATACTGTCCTCCCTGTGCATTTACATCTGCTCCCTTGTCTATAAGCAGCTTTGCAATTGCCTCGTGGCCTTTATATGATGCTGCCTGCAGTGCATTTCCATAGTCTCCACCCTGTGCATTTACATCTGCTCTCCTTTCCAACAAAACATATGATGCTTCAGTTAGTCCAGCCAGTGATGCATAATATAGTGGTTTGGCAATCCAATGCCTATATTTTTGTAGATCTGTATCATGTGCATCTATATCATAAATTCGAACCCAGTTCACAAAAGCATTATTTTCATCTGTCAGAAGCTTCATAATCAATGCAAATATTGAAGATGACTGGCAACCAGAATGTGCATGAGTGATCCAGTGTTCTGCAGCATACTTTGCAAGAGGGGAAGATACATCCAGATTTTTATCAAGTGGCTCAGACGTGTTAAATTGTAGAAGATAGGCCAGACAGATTTGAGATATGACAGAGTGTGAGAGCTCCTCACTGAAACTGAAGTATCTGACTTGCTTCACATGATGGCTTTGAATATACTGGGATATTAGATATTCCTTGACAGAAAAGTGGGAAAGCTTGATGAAACCTATCTAATAGTCAGTGCCCATTGAAATCTGTTATTCTTCTAAACACACCTTCTGATTTCATAATAAAACTAGAACATATTTTCAAGACATCCTCCACATCTCGAAGTTCATTATCAGGTTTGTACTCTGGTCCATTCTCAGCAGAAAGATCAATAGATGCAGTTGCAGCTAACTCTTTTAGTGTCAGTGGACGAACAGCAAATGACAGCCACTGTAGAAAAGTTTTAGCATAGCAATGAGCTTTTTCATTGATTCCCAGCAAGATTCTGTCATAAGTTTTATCTAAACCCTGGGGTAGATCAGCTAGCTGCTTCTTGAGATCAGCCTTGGTCCAGCACTTTTTAAGCTCATTTAACTGTAATGCAACCCAACGAAACCTAAAATTGTATTTAACACTCATTGTGTCATTCAAATGTTGATAATAAACATACATTCCATCTGCTTGTTCCATTAACTTCAACTTGACTTCCTCTTGAGTGTCAGAGTCCCATTTTTGCAAGTCAGAGTCATTCTGAAGATGATAGTCAAGGTAGGCTACAAGATCATGATTCTCAGATTCCTCAACCAAGTCAATATAACAAGAAGACTTGAACTTGTCCTCAATCTCCTGTTCTGGACGGCTAGTAACTAACAAGTGGAGTCCAAGATTTTTATCTTTCTCAAGAATAAAAGTCTGAATCCAGTTAAGAAGCTTTTCTCTTTCAGTACATTCATCAAGAGCATCCAGAATGATGAAAGTTGAACTAAAGCCATCAAGAATTGTTTGAAGAGTATTCTGCAGATCACCCAGAGTTGGCTCTTTATGACCAGTGCCACAGTGAGCATACAGATTCACTAAGACCTTAGGCACTCCACCCTCAAATTTCAGAGAGAACTGCCAGATGAGCGATCGCAGTAATTTATCATGCAGCTGGAAATCCTTTTGTGAGTCTCTGCCATCAAAAAAGAAATATGCAGTGGCAGCATTGAATCTTTGGAAAATATTGTGAATTATTGCTGAGCTGTAAAGAAAAATCAATTTTATTTCATGAAAAATGTTAAGATAATCAACCTCAAAATAGTTTTCCCAGAGCCAGCTAGATAGACCGTCAATAATGTAAAAATTTACAAATGTTGACAGAAAACTTACATTTTCCTTTGATCCAGAGAAAGCCAGGCTGTTTGACCCACCCATAAAATGTATTTCCATTGAGAAACCATTGACAAGTGTCTGGTTGACTCTCCAGAATTTCATGTGCAGCATTGTAGTTAATAGACTCCTTAGGTGGAGAAAGCCACTGATAAATCTCATTCACTGTGTCAAAGATGTGAGTTCAATTACACATTTGAAGAACCTGCAATAATACCCAGTTGCTTATCCCCAAACATCTCAAGTTTTATTTGAATATTTGGGTCAACACCTACTGATAACAAACAACATTAAGATGAATATAATGTTTGTCTTGTTCCTTACCTTGATTGATGGTACCTATTAAAATATAAGTGAAGCAATAAAATCTGATAATCCAAATGCAACAAACCATAGTTAGGGCCTGTATTCATATTTTGAACTGGGGCTGAAATGTTGTTTATAATGTCAGCTTCAAAGTTTGTTGAGGACTCTGCATGGTCTGTCTAACTTGAGCAAGCCTGAACTATATTTATAAGAGTACTGACTAGCAGGCATCAGTTCTGCATTCAAAGCAGAAGGAATAGATAGAGAGATAGGCAGGTCAGAACCTAGCAAATCTAAACAGTGTTATCAGAAATAGAATATAGAGATTTGGAGCAAGCATGAACCTGTCAAGATAGGAGAAGGGTGTTGCAAGGAATCAACAGCTCCTTGCATGGGACCTTCAATCTGATCAACTGTGAAATAAGAATTAGTGAAGGTTAGTATGAACATTATGGCAAAGAGATTGAGGGGTATCTCACAGGCAGCAGTCATTTCAAGAAGTGGGGCAATTGATGGAGTGGTAGGCAGGTAAGAACTCAGGATATCTATATCAGTGTTACCAATGATGAATGATAGAGGTTTGGGGTTAATGCAGACCAGTGGAGATAGGTAAAACTTGTTGCGAGCACTCGAGCCCTCCACCCGCAGAGACATCAACCTGATCACCTGGAAATTTAAATTGATGAGCAATCAATGCTCACTTCGACGCAGGAAGAATAGAATGTGTCTTACTCCTGCCTGCCATGGCTATGTCTGCTGCACTGATGGTTGAAGATGGAGTTATCAGGCTGGGCGGGGCGGAGCTGGGGCTGACGGATTCACGTTGATATTTATCTAGTAGCACGAGATCGTGAACTCTGACCTCGAACCGCCATAGCGTCTATTACGTGGGTGGTCAGCGATCGTGCCTTCATCGGGCAATTCCTCGAGCTTGCGTTTCAAACGATTTTCGCGGAGGTCAATGGGATCAGACATGGTGGTTCAGAAGAGAGAATCGATGCTGTGCGGCGTCAATCTTCAAAATGGGTAACGGACCGTTTCACAGAGTCAGCTGACGTTCCTGATTGAGGTCCCTCCCACCTGCCTCCCACAGTGGTTCGGCGTCAAGTCAGGCCACAAGGATGGTGGTCAACGGAGAAGTGTGTCACAGAAGCAAAACGACGAACACCTCTCAAGACTGAAGGAAATTGAAACTCCAAGGGACGAACGAAAGGCTGATGCGTGGTCACGGTCGTGCTTATTTTGTGTGGCTGTGCAAAAGACGACCTTTCCTTCCAGATACCTTGCGACCCACCTATGGGCCCTCCTACTTGTTGTTGTCATTGTCTTTGCTCGGCCAGCTTCCCGTCGCGAAGTACCCATGGATTCAACTGCGCCGCGAACCCCCCTCGTCGAATGGGACGAGTCGTCCAATGCTTCCTCTCTGGGTCGTTCAAATACTGCCGACATCGCCTGGAGACCCGACCTCGCGCTGTGATCAAAATTTAACGCGATGACCGCTTCCGCCAACTTGTACCGATATAGAGAGAGCGGGGAGATGTTGAGGGGTATAAACAAGATTTGAATCGACCTTTTTTTGCTTCAACTCCATACCCGGCAACGCGCTCGAAGCCACTTTGCATAACACGGAGGAGACTCCGTTGGCTCAAGTTGATCGTCAGTATCTCTCTCTTGCAAGTCCACAACGCCTGCCCTAACGGCTTTCCATTGCAGACGTGGCGGGCGTTTTTAATGATGCCCAGCTGGACGACGATAATACCATCTTGAAAAGCTCCACACACCATGCGAGGTCCCCGCCGTCCACCTGCTCAGAAGGGCAAGCTTCAGTCGGAGAGCTGCAGAGTGGGGATGACCGTTTCACCTTTTGTAAGTTATTACCCTGCGTTACTTATTCATTTGTACCTTTCTCCCTTCCTCGACCTCTGCATTCCTTATCCCCCGCATACGTTCGATATTTCGTTCGCTAACTCCCCCGTTCGTTACTCAGGTTCTGGTTTCATAACATCAACGCAAGCCCAACTTCGATGCTTGTACCGTCTTTCCTCCACCATGACCCGCACGACCCGGCCACTTCATTCCCTCGTGCATCGATTCACGAAGGAAATTTCGTCATTGTCTAATCTTGTTAACGAACTTGCCTCCATACCAAGCTCACTGGTTGAACATCGAATCTTTGCCAATGGCCGCAGGCAGACCCCTCACACATCGATCGTCTCATCGATTGCCCAGCTATGTGGCTTTCAGTCATTCGCCCCTCCAAATGCTCGCGCAGTACTCAGAGCTTTTCGGTTACCTCATCCCGACGCTCTGTGTGTCGTGGCATACACGGTATGCCACTCAATGGCCCCAATCTCCGCCTGTGATACCAGTAATCATCACCTCTGAACTCGGCGTTCACACCGCATAGATTCTCCATCGTGCGTATCCATCCGCAGCTCGTCGCCGCCACGGGCTGCCGCAACGTCACACACGGATGTACCCACCGCTGATTGGCTTCTGTAAGTTTGGATTACGCGTGGCCGACGACGATAGGCACTGACACCTGCCTTCCTTTTCAATAGTTCTACGACCAATAACGAACTACCAAGGGCAAGGGCCTAGGGTGAGAAACACCATACTCATCAGATTGTCTTCATCTCTTCTCGCGCGGACGCCGACTTCCATGGAGGGTGGGCGTGGCTATTGCGCATAGGTCGGTCATACTTGGATGCTTCGCATGCGTCGGGTTAGTGCTCACAACAATTGTCCACACGTTCGCTTGGGGTGCGTATGTATGCTCTGCTTTTGCTCCACGGGAAGGAGAAGGGGCGTAAAGTCTGGTACAGCCTAGATCTTGGTAGCGGTATTCAATGGTGTAGTGGTTTTTTTGGCTGCAAGCCCGGCAAAGCCAAGACGTTTGACTGATTTGCTATTACTTCCTACTCCTACAAGTTTCATATAACCTCTGTCGCGCAAACATAATTTCATGTTTTGTATGTAGCGCGGGAGTTGAACACGATACGACATGCTACAGATGGCCCATGGATCCTTGCTGCGTAGATTCTGCACAGTAAGTTGTTTACGACCTCCCGTACAAACGCTAAGACCAACTTCCATAGCATACAAACGGAGAGAGTGAATTGTGACCGTGTAAGAGCAGAGACCGTGACAAGGTTCTGAGATACATTCATGAGTAAGGGCAGAAAGGGGGAACCAAAAAGACAGACCAGAGGAGGGCGAAGAGTGCCGTTGCGGTTGCGAGCGCGAATGGCCTAGCAAAATGAGTTTAACAGGCACCAGTATCACGAGGATAGTGGGAATCAAAAGGCGGTTCAAGAATGGGAAAGCTCTTCGTAATCGTTGATAAGGGTAGCCATTCTGTCAAAGGAATGGTGTTGTTCGTATCATCATCGAGGAACCAATTCGAGAGACTTACCATGCACACAAAGCTTTGTGAATGGCCGTCCTTAACTCCATGTACAAACCGACAGGGTAGGAGGGGCTAGTCGAATCCTTCATCGATCACCAACGGAGGTGAAGGTAGCACCTACAGGCAATGGAAGTTGAATACGGGAAGATCAAAGAAGCGAGGGTGTCATACTTACCCCAGTCGAAAGGACACAGGGCGCAAAAACTTCGCTACCAACAGGGACATCCCATCGCTCTTAATCGCCACCCCGAATCTCCTGAAACCGTTTCCCTCTCTGCTATCCTCCATGCAAGCAAGAACGGGGTAAGGCACGTGCGGCAGGATTCTGCGCGCTCAAAGTTGACCACCAAGTGCTTTGTTTCGAGGTATTGCGAATCTTGTGCAGCAGCATGTAGGTCTGTATGCCGGTGTCAGCAACGGGTTTTGGAAAAAAGAGAGGGGAGAAAACAAGTGCGTACTTGTACTTCATGTGAGGCTATAACGATCCGTACGCATCCTAGTCGAAGAACCCATTCCATCGCGACGTCCCCTTGAAATACACTGTGCTTCCTTGGTTTCACGGATGGACCACAACGAGGAAGAGGGCACGCTTGCTACACGTAGGTGACGCGGCGGCTGGAGATGGACATTGAGCTTGAAGCTTGGTTGCGGAATAACTGCAAGGAGATCTAGTTGCGTGGGCCTGCACACCTGAATGGAAGATATAGCGCGGCATTATAGGGCGAGTCCTTTGCGAAAAGTACATAGGAAGGGGGAGTTGATACAGTCGTCTCGGACTTCGCGTGGCCCGCTGACGCAGTAAACTACTAGAGTTGAAACAGGTTCAGACCCCAGAAGAAGAGGAGATAAAGCACGAACTCACCCTGGTATGATTTCCAGTCGCATATCACTCAGAGCGACGTATTCACACTGACGTGCGTCCTCGCTGGGCACGAAGAACACTGCAACCATGAGATGTTACGATACGTCATGGCACCCTTCATAGACGAATGTGACCCAGGTGTAACATTTCGACTGAACGTTATTGAGATTTCCTCGTCCTTCGTCCCAGAGCAAGTGAGTGCGAGGTGGAGCCCAAGTGGAGCCTTTTTCGTGCGTAAAGCTCACTGACGTGAGCAGGTGCGGTTGAACTTTGAAGCAAATGTATGCCCTGGCAAACGTCAATACAACGGAACCTTTCAGACAACCCAACACATTGTGCCTTGCCAGAGCTTGAATGAACGACAGCAACGAAGGATGACTTCGCCTGCTGGCTCTCTTTCTATGGTATGTCTCGGAGAACATCAGATCACGACTATCCCACTGATCAATCATCCTTCTCTTAGCCTCCTAGAGGAAGATCACACCGTCCTCACTCTGAAGTGCGTTCTTTCCAGACAGTTCAACAGGCGTCGATCCAGATTCCATCTAGAACAACGGCTCAGACGACAACAATGACCAAGGGATACGGCAGCACTGTTCCTCATTAACCCCCCCATCCGTCTCCCGCCTCGCAACTAGCTTCGTCCAAAGGATGGGTACATTCGAAGGGGGCATCCCACCATGATCAGCTACTATGTCAAGCGACGCGGAGCTAGAAGCTGAAGCGGAGAGGGAACGCGACCGTAGTCGCAGAGAAGCAGAAGCTATACTTAGACGGGAGGCTCAACAGAGGAGGCTCGTTGAAGACCGTGTGCTGTCCATGATGGAGAGCACAAAGTCGCTCCCTCCACCGCCCTCTAGGTCTCAAACTATGCCTAACCCGCCGTCTCCGTCTAATTCGCAGAAAGAGTCGGGTGGTAGTTGGTGGTCTGCTGCGAAGAATAGGCTCACGCCTACGAAAGACCCTCCGACGCCTGCTCAGCAAATTATATTGTACGCAAAGGCGAGGGATAAGGATAACAAGAAGAACGCCAAAGGCAAGGAGAAAGAGAAAGAGAAAGAATGGCCCGCAAACGCCCAAGGCAAATTTACCGATCCAGCATTCGTAAACCTCAACATTCCAACAACACCCGTTCGACGCGTCCCCGTACCTTCTTCTTCCCCATCCTCGCCTACTCCTTCTCGTCCAAGTCTCTCGAATATGCCACCCAACCTGACGCCTTCTCCCATGCGTACAACCGATACGTTGTCTTCCTCCCCTTCTCGCGAGGCTCCACCTTTGTACGCACAGTTCACACCTCAAGGAACGCTAGACGTACCAGGCACACTCCTCACGATAGCCAAACGCTTTGAGAAGCTTGAGAAATGGACCGTGGGTCATGTTAGGGCTTTGGAGGATCGGATGAACGATGTCGAGAGATGGTTAGTCAATAAGGAAGAAGAGAAAGAGAAGGAAAAAGAGAAGGAGAAGGAGAAGGAATCCGATTCCGAGTCGCTAAGACACGCAGGTCCGACGGACAACATGAAAGATGAGATCCACGACCTCCGAGACGAAGTTGTTGAGCTCCAAGGCCGATTAGGCGAGCTAGGTCGGGAGATGGCGAAAATTGCGACCGCCCCCAATAATCTTTCTGCGGGACCTAGAACGCAATCTGCCGCTGTATCTGTAGCACCACAAACCACTTCCTCCATCATCACGCACTCGCAAGCGACTTCTTCCATTGCCACGCACTTCACAGGGTCTCCGTCAGCACCCAGCATGCCCATCCACCATCCCAGGTCATCCAGCACCACTGCGAGAGAATCTACAAGTCCTCCCATGACTTCGAAGAGGAGAGAGTCAGGCACGAGGTTACCGTACCCTGCGGGAGATTATTCTTCCCCGCCAGATACGTTCTCTCCTAGTAACTCTCCACCATCGTCAATTAGTTCCGCTATGAGGCCTTTATCTACGGCCATTTCGGGGTTACCCCTCCATTCATCCTCAGGACTGGGTACACTACCGGGTGCTTCATATTCTACCACCTCTCTTTCCTCGTTGGCTTCGGGTACGGGTAGGCCGCCATCCCCGCCTGCTCAACCCAAGTTCGCTCCTGCCTCTGCTTCTGCTAATCGAACGGCCAGCCCAACGCCCGCTCCAGCGAAAGGACGAGGAACACAACAAGGTTTGCCACCACCCCCGAAATCGGGTGCTGGGAAAAGACAAACGAGTGTAAGCCCCACGCCGAGGAAACGGTACACCGTTGTGCTTGGAGGGCCGATAACTGCGCCGCCTGACGAGGATGAGTTTTCCTCGAACGCTGCTTCCTTGTTCTATACCACTGCCGCCAATACCGCCGCCAATACCAATGCGAATATCAATACCAATACCCATACGGATCCGCCTTCTACTGCTCCTTTATTGAAAAGGGTAGGCACACCACGGTCCTACTCCCGTGTAATGGGGGGGTCATTTTCCGTTTCTCCCTTAGGGGACGATGACGACGACAAGAAGAAGGAGGAGGAAGGCGCAGGTGAATTCGGAGAAGGTGAAGAAACGATCGGCAAATCTTCCGGTATCAAGCTCAAGAACGCGAATGGCAGTCTGTCTTCCACCGCGTCAAACTCGATATCACCTGGTGGACCTGGGGGTGGCGATTACAAATCCACAGCCACGACTTCCCCATCACCATCCACTCGTCGGATCAGGGCACAGAGCGCGTATGGGTACGCTAGCCTCCTCCCTCCCCAGACTCCATTACAGACTCCTACCATGGGGACCACCGCGCCGCTAAAGCCGAAGTTGAGGTCCCGCTCTTCTGAACGACTTTCCTCTGGTACCAGCTCCATTGGGACGGGAGACGGAATGATAAGCGGTGGTCTTGGAGGAGGGGGGACCAAGTTCGTGGACCCCTTGTTGTTGAGGAGGCACCAGCAAAGTCAAGAGGGGTTACAGGTGAAAATGCCGATGCCGAAGCCGGTGGGGAAGGTTCCGATTGGGCAGTTGGTTGCGTTTTTTGATGGGGAGAAGGGGGGGAGGACGTAGGGTTGGCTTGTTGGAAGGGTTTCTTTTTTTTTTTTTTTTTTGAAGTGGGATGGATGGAGGAATGGAAGGGAAGATTGTTGTAATGTAGGAGGGAGAGAGCCTGATGGGTATGGATCTGGAATGACTGATATGCTATGTACATCTGACTTGCTTTACTTATACCCTCCCAATGATATGAGAGTACTGATGCTTGGTTTTCATGTTACTTCAGTTTTTTTCTACTTGAATGCCTTTTTTTGTATATTATATCTGTGTCTTGATGATGTGTTGTATTTTAAGTTGGTGATACAGTCATCAACCGGTCAATGACACAAAACAGTTTTACTCCACCATTTTTGCTCGCATCTCTTAGTAATTTTATGTCATTGTAAGGGAATACTATATCATTATGACTGTGCTTTTTTTGAAGCAACAGCCTCTCTTGAACTCCTTAAAAGCTCTATTCATTGGTTTTGATCAGGCTTCAACAATTCCACTACCCTGATCTGGCAACAACCTCATGAAGACTGAGATTTGTTTTGACAATCCTCCAATACAAACTACAAAGGGTACAACAATCAAAATTTATCTAGAGTGTAGGGGCTTGTCTGGACTGTCAGCGAGGAAAAGGTGTGAAACGACGTTAAGTTAGATAACTAAATGTGACAGAGTTTGTGACACATCCGAATTAGGTTTACTCATCAAATGAAAATCTTTCCTCTGCCTCGCCTCAGCTGACAGCCTAAAATGCATGGATGACCTCTGTTTAGTTCTTGAGAACTCCAGGTGCACTAACATGAGTTCCTTGAGGAAGATATTTCTCAGATGTAAGTTAAAACAAATCTTGATGCCATATCCCAATCAAGTAACCTGCAAGGGGGTGCCGGCATTGAAAAAAAAGACCCGGGGTTGATTTTTTTTAAAGGCAACCTTGAGGTGGACTAACTAACTAATGTAATCAGGAACATGTCTATATATAGTAATATGACATCATTTGTGAGCACTCTCACTGTGTCTTGCATGAGTCATGCAGGCATAATTCTGGGTGCTTGCACATGTTCCACACTTTTAGATGGAACTAGACAAATAACGTGAGTTGGAAAATCACTCAGTTCTCATAATACAATGTACTTACCCAGTGTTTCTCACACACCTTGTTTGCATATGAGAATTTGATGAGGATACACAGCTACCACAATCTGGACAGATTGCAAAGCCCTCTGCATCAAGAACAGCTGGCTCCATCTCAATGGTGTGATACATAGAATGTGTGAAACCAGGCTGGTGGTAACCACTTTTATGATAAATCTATGCCATTGCCACATAAGCCACTGTGTATAATGCCACACCCTTCAATGAAAGGTCTCATTAGGTTATACATATCTTTCATTCATTAAAATGTCACATACTTTCATTTCATCTCAGTCCTCAGCCATTTCATTAACTGATTTCATTATATCTCATTACTGTTCCCTTTGTCATTTCATTGTTTATTTCATATGATTACTACTGCTTTCAGTGAATTTTTCATTACTGTAGCTTGGGAATTTCATTGTCAATTTCATATTCACTCCCTGGCCCTTCAATGAATTTTTTATTCCCATACCTCAGTAGATTGCATTGTGAATCTCATATCTATCCCCTGCCAATTTCAGTGAAATTTTCATTATTGTAGCTTGGGAATTTCATTGTCAATTTCATATTCACTCCCTGACCCTTCAATAAATTTTTCATTCCCATACCTCAGCAGATTTCATTGGGAATTTCATAAATATTTCCTGGCCCTTTCAATCAATTTTTCATTCCATACCTCTGTAGATTTCATTGTGAATTTCATATTCACTGCCCGACCCTTCAATAATTTTTTCATTCCCATACCTCAGCAGATTTCATTGGGAATTTCATAAATATCTCCTGGCCCTTTCAATCAATTTTTCATTCCATACCTCTGTAGATTTCATTGTGAATTTCATATTTATTCCCAGCTCCTTTCAATGAGATTTTCATTCATGTTGCTTGGAGGATTTCATTGGGATGGGTTTTTTTTTTTCCATGAAAGGAAGTGTAGGCAATTTAATAGAAATCTATTCAAAGTGCTATTCTGAATGTGCCCTAATCAAAGTCTACTATATCATTTATATCCAAGTCACCTGTATCAGACCTGTTGTCATCCTTATCTAATTCTGCGTCATCCTCCTGCTCATCCTCAGATGCTGAAGCATCATGTGTTGGATTTTTTGGGCAGACTTCATACTTACTACTCCATGTTGGTGTGATCCCATGTTTCTTCATAATTGGGAGCCAATAGACCACACACCAAGCTGCCATACACAGGCAGAGACATGCCTGTTTGTGAGCATACGCCCCAACACCACTCTGGAGTGAAGGCTCAAGACCTTGCCTTTGACTAGCTTGTTCCAACCACCATGCAGATCTCCACTCAAAAAAGCGAGCACCTGCCACATCTCCTCTTGAATTATCTGGAGTTCCTCCCTCCACCGACACATGCGTGCACATGTTTGAGCCCATTCTGCTTGCATACTATGGTTGAACTCATCCTCCATCTGATTATCATCCTTCTCTTGACTGGAACGCTGTGGCACCAGCCAGATCCACAACATTTCAAAGTGGCCCCTCAAAGTCCTAGTATCTTCTATGTTGTCTATGTCTCTACCTGGACCCTGCACGTTGTTGTCCTTCAGCTCCAAGTTTAGTCACTCTCTCCAAGACCCATTTGGATCGAGAGCCATTAGAGCATTGCAAGCAACATGATAATGGTTTACTGAATACTGTAGTTTTTGCTGCATCCGATTATAATTGTCAAGCATCTGTGTATTTGGCCGGTTTCCAGTTCCTGAAACATTAAGCTTCTTGAACTCCCAAAAGCCTTGAATGATTTGACGTAAGCAGCAAACATCGGCAAGGGCATTGTCAGCCTGCGCTTTGTGCAAATGGTGCTCAGCATCATGTACTTCTTTGAGCTCCAGGTGCTCGCGAATGTCGGGAGGAAGTGAAGAAGGAAAATAAAGAGGTGTTGACTCAGGATTTGAATAAAGATCAATGTTGGCTTCATCACCTGCATCAGCCTGCACCAAAGGTAGTAAGGCTGCAACGTGAGGAGTATACACAATTTGAATGGGTCTCCAAATCATAATTTGTTGAATAAGACTACTTCTTTTCTCCTCGAGATCAGCTAGCTGCTTGCTGGTCTTCTTTCCCTTCGGTCATGAGAGTTCATGCTTGAATGCAAACCTGCTGAGATGTTAGGTTGCGATGCACACTGAATGAAAGAAGGACTTACTGCTGATCCTCAATATCAAAGCCCATCCCAAAGAATCCCATCAAAGTGACTTTATGTCGAGGTGTGCACCCAGCTGCCAATTGTTGTGTTTCATTCCACGCCAATTCGAGACAAACATCCTGCAGGGTGGTGGCTGCAGTTGCATCAGACTCGATCTCATATGCATGACATGATGGACTTACTTTTCCCTGGTTCTTTGTATGGATTGGGAGCCTTTGGATCAGCTTCCCAGCGCTCAACCATCCGCTTCCATCTCAAGACAATTTCTGCCAGGAATGTGGCAGAGAACTTCTTGAAGATCTCAGTATGCTTTTGATCCATCAGTACTGCCTCTTGAAAATGCTTCACAAATAGGGTACCTTTTTGATAGTATTAGAACTGACACATCACAATGAAATGAAACAAACATACAGAAACCGACAATTTTGTGGAAATTCCACCTGTTCCAGTGGTTATTGAGCATGTCATGTCTGGCTGCTGGCGCCATCTCTCTCACACTGGGCAAAAGCGGATTGGTATGAGACCAACTAGTCTCAACTTCCTCTCCACACGTCCTTCCAGCCCCTTTGTATATCCCAAGCAGAAATCTTTCCTGCACCCCTCCCTGTGTCCGTTGATATGCCAGCTTGGAATGGCCACTCCGACTTTTGTTTCCAGAGCAATCTGCATATGCTCAGGGAAATCAGTCATGTGATGGTGAAAGTTTTTCAACCATTGACAGCCGATGTTGTAGGTTATGATGATCCATGGAAGTAGAACCCCCATAAGTGCCGAAAAGATAATAAAATCCATATTACAATATCTGAGAGACAAATAGTTAGCCATAGAATCATTTTATAGATGAAAGAAACTTTACTTTTCACCCTTCTGAAGGTTGCCAGCTCCATTCCTTCGTACAAGAGCATGTCTTGAACAAATCATGATCCTGGTGCCAGAGACAGCATAGCCCAGTGTGCACCGTATCTGAGCCCTGACAATGGCATCATGCTCAGACTCACACATATTGATCTAAGGGAGAACAAATCAGACTTCAACTTCAGATGGAAAGAGAAAGTACCCACTTCTGGCTGATCAACGTAGTTTGCGATGAAATCTTGATACACCGATTCCTTGATGAAAGGACCCCACCCAGGCATCAACTTGACATCCTCTAATCCTTGCTCCTTTCCCTTCAGCTTGAAGTTGGCGTCAACTGAGATATACAGAATATAAAGGAACCTGAGTGGCAACCATCAGAATGTAGAGAGAGAAAAAATAAGAAATCCTGTGTACATAAGAGGGCCAGCGTCCTTCCAATTCTCTGGAAGGTTATGGCCTGGGTGTGGACATGCAGGACACTCGACTGTCAAGCCAATACTTATCACTCCCCCACCTATTCCTACTGGACTCCGGGACTCCAGTAGGATTCCTACTGGATTCCTACCAGATTTTAACAAAATTTCCAAAAAGGCATTTTCACATATTTCTCCATTCCCCCTCCTACTGGACTCCAACTGGACTCCAACTGGACTCCAACTGAACTTAAACAAATTAGATGAAATGCTCCACACATTGAAGTCCTACTGGATTCCTACTGGATTCCCACTGGAATATCAACTTCAATGTATTACCAAGTCAGAACTTCAAAATTCTATTCAAAATTCACATTTAAACAAATGTTGTATTGTGAAATGACAACTAAATACAGAAAGATATTTTACTAATGTAATGAGGGAGGGGGAGGGAGTGATGGAGTGATGGAGGGAGTGGTGGAGGGAGAGAGCTATGGAAGGAGGGGAAGTGAGTGAAGTGAAATGATGGAGGGGGGAGGGGGTGAGAGAGGTGGAGAGAGGAAGAGAGGGAGGGAGGGAGGAAGAGAGGGAGGAAGAGAGGGAGGAAGAGAGGGAGGAAGAGAGGGAGGAAGAGAGGGAGGAAGAGAGGGAGGAAGAGAGGGAGGAAGAGAGGGAGGGAGAGAAGGATGGCGGGAGAGAGAGAGGGAGGGAGGGAGGGAGGGAGGGAGGGAGGGGGACAGAGACACATAGGCGGGGTGTTTTTCAAGGGCGGCGGATGTCATTTGTGGGTGGTGGGTGTTTTTCGTGGGCGGCGGTTGTCGTTTGCATGGGCGGTGGATGTTGTTTGTGGGTGGTGGGCGTTTTTTGTGGGCGGCAGATGTCGTTTGGGTGTGCTGGGTGTTTTTCGTGGGTGGCGCTTGTCGTTTGCATGGGCGGTGGCTGTCGTTCATGGGCACTGGGCGTTTTTTGTGGGTGGCAGTTGTCGTTTTTGTGGGTGGCGGGTGTCGTTTGTGGTGGTGGGTGTTATGGTCGTCGTTGGCAGGTGGGAGCGGGTCGTCGCTGTCCCTCGTCTTTCTTGTTTGTCGTTCGGTGGGCGCTCGTGGTTCGTGGGTGATTGTTGTGTCCGTGAGTGGGGTTGTCATTGCGTGCCGTGGTCGTTTGTTGTTGTTGTCTGTTGTGGCCGTCATTGTTGTCGTGGTTGTGTGTTGTCGTCGTCCGTTGTGGTCGTGGTGGGCAACGTGTTTGTGGTGGGTGAGCAAGAGGGTGGTGATGGTGGTGTTGTCGAGTGTTGTTGGGTTTGGGCAAAATTCCCACTCGCGGAATTCGCCGACGTCCTTTCTAGGAAGGAGGTCAGTACGTTGGTATATAGAGCATATAATAATGACCTATAATAATGCCTTCCTAGTGTAACTGGTAAAGTGCTTGTCTCTATAGTATTGTCCCTATGTCCATAAGGTCAAGAGTTCAATTCTGTCAGGTTGTGCTTTTTTATATATTATATAATAACAACAACAGTGACAAACTGCTGGTCCTACTGGGCTCCCTGTCCCTGGAAATTCCTACTGGACTCCTACTGGACTCATTCCTTAAAAATCCAGTAGAATTCCACAATTCCTGGTGATTTGGGATCATTCCAGTAGGAGTTTACTAGGACTCCACTAGGACTAGGATACAAAATTTGTATGGTGATCAGCCAACATAAAATGTGTCCCAGTCCTAGTCCAGTCCGGTAGGATTCCGGGAATCCAGTAGGAGTCCAGTAGGAATAGGTGGGGGAGAGTAAAGAGCTCTGTCAAGCTGCCAGGCGGCGTATTGCCAATACCCTTTGAGTCATGTCCACATCCCACATGTTTGAGTGTCATAAGGTTTCTCCAAATTCTGAAGACACGATGGAATTCTTTGTAGCGATACTGAGGAGTAATTTATGAGCTCGATAAATAGAGGTAACAAATTAACTTACAATAGTGTCAGAAACATTCGCGTTGTCAGTTTTCCGCAGTAGGAGGTGATAGAAGTCATAAAGATTCCCTTTCCCTTGAAGGGTGTGTTCATGAAAGGTATCAAGGCAATCGAAGGTGAAGGCAGTATTTGGTCTGATGAATGTTGCAGGAAACCAACTTTGCCTCAATAGTTGTGTTCTACAGTCAAGTACATCATCTTTCGGGCACTCGCAATAATCTATATTTACAGCATGGATACCAGAGGTATCGAAAACCATAAATCCTGGTGGTCCAGGAGAGGGACAGGGGCAAGCGCATCCCCCATGTCTGAGATGAATCTGGAGTCCTAAGTTTTTGAGAGAATCTTTGTCAAAAAACTGGCCTGTCCATCACTAAGTCATAGGTACAGATTAGTCTTGATAGAATCTGTTGTATATTCAATATTACTTACTTCAATACAATGCAGTGGAGTATCCCGATGCACCTTAATGTTGCAAGCCTGACAGCAAAGGCAACCTCCACCGAAACAATCTTTGCATTTGAAGATTCCAGGCTCAGTATGGCACCCAACGCATTGTTGTTGTTGTTCCAGGTAATCACTGAGTCCATCGTGGCATAGGATCTCGTCAAGCGTTGTATCACGAAGTGACAGCCACTTGTGCAGTTTTGACTTCAAAGTAGATTGGAGTCAGTCAAGATGTGAGGGTTATGACACAATCACATACCTGAGTTTTGTTGTCCCTCCTTTGCTTAGGTTTTGCAACAATTGAAGCCTCAGGTGACTGGACACTGTATTCAGCCACATCAGCTAATCCATCTTCAAGCACATTGCCAGTGTTGGGTATAACGTCTCCCAAGGGACCCACGTTGCCAGTGTTGGGTATAATGTCTCCCAAGGGACCATTGGAGATGGCCCTAGTGACACGCTGGAATGGCATGAATGCAAAAGCATGCTCGTGGGTCGATGATTGCCTTGATGTGTGTACAAACTCTCTGTATCTACCTCCAAAGCCCTTGTCAAACATGACCAAACAACCTCCTCAGCGTATTGGAGTGTCGATGGTTGATACTCCATGTGCCCCCCCTTTTGTATGGCAACGTCTGCGTTGCCCTGCAAACTTGCAAACACCACCCTTGTCATCCTTCACGTCCTAGTCTTCATCGTCAGACAACCTTTCTTCTTCGGTGCCCCTGTCCTCTTCAACCACTTCTTCGTCGACCACGTCTTCATCGTCATCCTCACCACCTTTTGCCCCCTGCGACTCCCCCCCCAGGTCCTGTGCATCCGCCATGGCAGAGTCTCGCTCTTCTTCGGCCTCCTCCCTTCCCCGCTCTGCCTCGATCGTCACGTGTTCTGCCTTCCCTTGCTCCTCCTCCTCCTTACAGCATCTCTCCTCGATGACTTTCTGCGCATTCGCCAACTGTGTCCCCTCCTGTGGCCAAAACCTTCGTAACCACCATGCGCTGAGGCGACCTTTGATCTCTGCACCTGCCAACGTCTCCAGGGTGTATGAATTGAGTTCTCTGGCCACCATGCGATATGGGATTGACCACTTGGGGAGGATTTTGCGCTCAGTCTTGAAGGTGTCATCTAGATTGCTACGGTAGACTTGTACTAGTTGACCTTTAGAAAATGTAACTTCACCTGGTTTTTGAGCTAAGACCTTCTTGTCAAACGTGGACTTCCTTTTGACGGCATGTACCACCACCTCTGCATACCCATCCAACCGCTGTTGGGCCACATATGCCATCTGCATTGTGACGTCCTCGCTAGTGATGGGGAGCACGCTTTGGTCCACGTTAGTTGGCTTTGTGTTGACCACCAGCCCGAGCAACAACTCCTTGGGTGCAAACTTCAATGCCGGTAAGAGCCGCCAGTTCATAATTCAGATGGCCTCGTTGAAGTGCTTGGGCCACGACGCTGGTATGTTTTCCCAATCCATGGCGTTGTAGTCGTCCTCACCCAGATTGGGTGCGCACAGTCTCTTCAAGACGTGCAACAAAATCTTGTTTGCTCCCTCAACCAACCCATTCACCCATGGTGAATATGCAGAAATGACGTGAGTTTCAGTGCCCCACTCAGCACAAAAATCACGTACTGCTTTGTTGTCGAAATGTGGACTGCCATCAGTCATGAACGTCTCAGGTGGCATGAACTTGTGAAATATCTTCGCAAGTGCGTCTTCCGTGGTCTTACCACTACCCGGCACCTTGTGCTTGAAGCCCCATACGTGCTGTGAATACGTGTCTAAATACAGTCCCACTGTCTTGAAACCACCAACCCCTTTCGGTAGAGACAGATAGTCTCCCACCAAAAGCTCGAATGGGTGTTGACGCGTAATCGGGTCCAACAGCGTGTGTAGGTGGGTCCCACCAAAGTTCTTGCATTGTGGGCAGTCCTTGATGCCTGTGACGATGGAGCCGTCAAGTCCTGGGCTCCATATGCGGTCCAGCAGTGCCTTCTTGACTGAATCCCTTTGCCAATGTCTGTTCTTGGCATGCTCGCTTCATACTAGCTTCACTGCTTCCTTGGGTGAAACACACTCCACCTGAGCACAAGCCCTGGTGCGGTGCCCAGCTGCGACCCTCCACAGTTTGCCTTCTGTGATCATGTACTCGGAGGCCCTGTGACACGCTCGCTTTCACTTTCGTAGGCTGACACCCTGATCCAGCTCCAGGAGAGCATCAACGACCTCCAACAGCATGGGTACGTCCTTAAACCGTTCTCTTAGTGTTGTTACCTCTTCTGAGTCCACGCTCGCAACATGGAACAGGTCATGTGTCAGTCCTGTCGTTGCCTCCCAGTCTTCAGACACCGTCCATTCGCTACCGTCACCCTCCTCACAGGGGGTTCCTTTGGCTGCTCTGCTTAAACCATCCGCCACCACGTTGATGCATCCTGGGACATGACGAACATCTACAATTTGGTGAGCTAGGATTCTGTCACACCATCGAGCGTGGGTGGCACTTAGCTTGTCATTCATGAGGTGGTCCCTCAACGCCTGGCAATCAGTTTCCACCTTGACTGGAAAACCCCATATGACATCTGAGAACTTGTCTAGCACAAACTTGAGCCCTGCGAACTCAAGCAAGAATGGCTTGTATTTCTCTTCTGTTCTTGAGGTCCTTTTTGACGCAAACACGATAGGGTGTAGTCTTGTAACCGTCTTACCGCTTGTCAATACCGTGGTGGACCTCTGTGCTAACATTGCACCAAATCCTTCCTTGGACCCGTCACTGGTGACGATGAATGGCGTCCCATCCCACTTGGGTCCTCGCAGCACTGGTTCCAAAGTCATTAGCACCTTCAGCGTGAGGAAGGCCTTCATGTGCTTCTCCTTCCAGTGTTCCTTCAAAAGGTGATTAGCCATGACACGTTGATATACCGCCTTTGAATACTTCTCAGGCAGCTCGACTTCCCTGATTAAGTCTCTCAACAGCATCTCAATCTTCGCATAATCCTTGATGAGGTCCCTGAACCACCCTGTTAACCCTAGGAACGATGTGAGGTTGAGTGCGGTGGAAAGGGCACAAGTGCCTCCGACAATGCAGATGCGTGGTGAAGTCCTCCTGATTGCTGTCTCTGCCTGCCCTTCTACTCTACTAGCTGACTAAGCTACTGCTCACGTGCCTCTCCGGGGGGAATGCCCCACTCCCTATTCCATCTGCCCCCCTCCGCTATGGAGGCGTCCTCGCCTCCTTGCCGCCACTCTAGCTCCAATCCCCATGTCCGAATCTTCCTGCTCCTCCTCCTCTTCGTCCTCGTAGAAAAACCCCGCCCTTTCTCCCCCATCTTCGTCATCCAGTTCCTCCATGTCTGAGTCCTCCAACTCTGCGTCCTCCAACGGCGACTCCCTTGGTTCTTCTTCGGCTGTCCCTTCTCCGCTGCCACTCGCCGTTCCCACAACCTCAGCGTCACCCGATACCTCTGTGTTTGGCTCCTGTGCCACGAGCCTGTCCTCAAACTCCTTCTGCCGCACCGCCAACTCCGTGCCCTCTCTTGGCGTAAAGCCTCGAAGGCGTCTTGCGCTGAATTCACCATCCAGCGGGGTTCCGTCCAATGTTTTGAGCTGATATGAGTTCAAGAGGCGCGCCGTTACTCGATAGGGCGGCGACCACATAGGCGCCAGCTTGCGTTCCGTGCTGAGGGTCTGAGCTAGCTTAGTTTTGTATACCTGTACCAATTGCCCCTTTTTGAATTCCACAACCCCTGCCCTTGACTTGATGACCTTGCGATCGAATGCGGTCTTTCTCCGTATAGCGTGATGAACCGCTTCCGCATATCCATCGAGCCGTTGTTGCGCCGTGTATGCCATATGCGTGTCAATGTCTGATGGGGGTAAGAATGAACTGCTAACTTCCATGGGCGTTTTGGACGTGTTGACTACCAAGCCCAACAGAATCTCCTTCGGACAGAACTTGAGCACTGGAAGAATCCGCCAATTCAGAATGCGGATGGCCTTATCGAAGTTGTCCGGCCAGGTTGTTGACAGCTTGTCCCACGTAGTCGCCTGCCATCCATCCTCTCCGACTTCAGGAGCACATAGCCTTGCCAGGACGTAGAGCAGAAGTTTGTTGGTCCCTTCGACGAGTCCGTTAACCCATGGTGAGTATGCTGCCACAGTGTGTAACTTGGTTCCCCAACGTTCGCAGTTTGCGGCCACGTCTCGATTCTTGAAGTGTTTACCCCCGTCGGCCATGAACGTTTCTGGAGGAGCGAAATTGTGGAAGATGTCGTCGAGGGACTTGTTAGTTGTTGTGGCGGTTCTGTGAGTTTTGAACTTGTATCCCCAGACATGCTGCGAGCACGTATCCAGGTAAATTCCTGCTGTGTGGTACCCGCCTTTCCCTACCGGCAGGGATAGATAATCGCCCACCAGCAGCTCGAAAGGGTGGCGCCTGGTTATCGGCTGCAGTAGTGAGTACAAATGCGTACCTCCAAAGTTTTTACAGCGAGCACATTCCAAGACGGCCTTGACAATCGATTCGTCCAGCTTGGGGCTATGATACCGGTCCAGGAGAGCCATTTTTATCAAATCACGATGCCAATGCCCACCCTGCTCGTGCTCAACTCTCGCCAATTCAACCGCCTCCACTCTCGAGACGCATTCTCGCCTAGCCCTTGCCCTCGTACCGTTGCCACCCCCTACGAACCAGAGTTTCCCATCTTCAAGCATGAACTGTGATTTCCGGTGCTGGGCTCGTTTCTTCTCGCGTACTGTTGCATCCCGGGATGAAAGGCCGATGATCGCATCCAAGACGTCCAGATAAAGGGGCTCGTCCTTGAACCTGCTCTTCAAAACTGTTAGATCCAGAAGTTCTGCTATGTGGTAGAGGTCGTGGACCAGGCCCGTTACTTCCTCCCAATCCGGCGTCACTGTCCACTCACTGCCATCCCCTGGGACCTTGTCCGTGCCTTCGTATTGCCTACTGACGCCGTCCGCGATGTTGATTTTGCCTGGGATGTGACGAACATCAACGATGTTATGTGCCAATACCCCATCCCTCCATCGTGCATGGGTGGCACTTAGCTTGTCACTAAGCAATATATCGCGCAATGCTTGACAGTCTGTCTCAACCTCCACAGGGTATCCGTATACGATGTCAGAGAATTTGTCAAAGGAATACTTCAACACCGCGAACTCCAAGAGGAACGGTTTGTATTTTTCTTCAGATGAGGACGTTCGTTTGGACGCAAATCCGATGGGGTGTAGTCGAGTCACCTCCTTGCCTCCTGGTAACGTCGTCTTAATTTTTTGTGATAGAATACCCGCGAATGCGTCCTGGCATGCATCTGTTGTGAGGATGAAGTTCGTTCCATCAAATCGAGGAGCAGTTAGAACGGGTTCTGACACCAGACGTGCTTTTAGGTTTATGAAGGTCGCCGTGTGCTCCTCCTTCCAATGTGGCTGGAGCTTGTAAGCTTTCATGATTTGCTGGTATGCTGACTTTTTGGTGCCATTAGGAATGTCGACCGCACGTAACAGATCTCGAAGAGGTTTTTCAAGGGCTGCGTATCCCTTCACCAAGTCCCTGAAATATGCCGTGAGACCCAGGAAGCCTTCTAAATGTGACGCATCTTCGGGTATCTTCCAATTTACGACCGCCATGAGCTTGCTGGAGTCTGGGCTAACACCTCCAGGTCCAACACGTGCTCCAGCGAAGACCGCCTCTGTCATGAAAACTTGCAACTTGCTGGGGGAGAGAGATAATTTCTCCCTGCGTACACGCTCCAGTATCCGCCGAAGTTTCGCCATGCCTTCATCAAAGGAATCCGCTGCTGAACCACCATCATCCACAAAGTTCTCGCAAGTGCCATCTGCGATGAGATCGTGCAAACGCTGACCCACTACGTACCCAAACTCAGAGGGTCCCCCCGTAACACCAAAAGGCATTCATTCGTATCCGAAATGACCGCGTCCCTCAAGATAAAACGCGATGTATGGCTGTGAGTCCGGATGAATTGCAATACCATAGAAGCCTGCTGCGAAGTCGAAGATGTGGATATACCTGTGGCCCGACAGCCGGAGCTGTTTAGCGCGAATGTCGCCTTGGGGAACTGGGGCGATGGGTGTAGCTTTGTTAATTTCTCCGAAATCCTGGCATAAGCGCCACTTCTTGGGTGATGTGAACGTATGGTCGCCTTCAGATGGGGGCGGGCGTGGAGGGAGGTCGAATGACGGAGGTAAGCCATGCTTTACGCATTCATCGTTTACTTTGTGCTTGAGTTCATCAGTGGATAGACCCGTGTTTCCATGTGCTTTCTGCGCCAGCACCGATGGTGCCACACATTTGACTTCTCCTGGGTGCATGGGGCGTATAATGCCACCTTTCAACATTTCATTGACCTGTGCTTCAATAAAGGCCCGCTGATCCGGGTTGAACGAGCGTTGGGGTATTTTCGTGCGGAATGTGGCATCCTCTGGTATGTTGAGCTTGTGCACTGCGCCTGGAATGAGGTTGACCTCGCTGAGCGACAGCGCGAAACAATCTGCAAATTCTGTAATGAGTGACTTCACGGCTTCACGCTCAGCCGGCGTAATGTCCTCGCCAATTTGCACGACCTCCAAGATCTTTGCAATGCGCGCTGGTAGAAAGGGATCTGTGTGACACGTGAAAATCGTCTCTTCCTCTGACGCTTCTGGGGCCTTGACAACTGGCACAACAGAACATGGCGTGTTAGCTTGGGTGGTCTCAACATAATCAATGGGGTGGCTTGGTACTCCCCTCGAGGGGGGTTCACTATTCCCCCCACTAAGGTCTCCTTGCTCCACCCTTGGCAGTTCATTTTGGCCTACATGAGCATTCTCCGTTGATCGAAGGGTCTCCGGTACTTCACTTCTGCATTCCGGCACTACAAGATGGAAATCGTCAGCTCCTTTCGCTTCCTCCGAAGCGGGGGTATCATTTAGTACTTCCCTCGAGGGGGGTGTGTTACCTCCCCCCTGGTTTGTACCCTGCTTCTCTCCTTGTTCCCCTTCTTCCTGCTCCATGGTGTCATCTTCGCTACATGTTGTCGCCTGTGCAACGTCTTCACTTTCCCCTCCAACATCGCCTTCTGTCTCCTCTGGTGTAATGTCAACACAATCTAGAATATAACCGGACTTGTCACTCTGAACTGATGGATCTGAAACGTCTGTATATAAGACTTGCCTCGAAGGGGGATTCACGCCCGAAGAGCCCCCTACAGAGTTTTCCTGCTGTTCCACATCACATGTGAGGCTAATGCCTATCGGGGTGCGCTTTACGAGTTGATACGGAGTGTAACAATACACCCGTAAAAATGCGAATTTTAGCAAATTCTCTTATAAAACCTTCTATAGTAGAAATACAGTCACGTTGATCATAAGGATCGTTAGACACAACCCGGTCTAGTCGATTAAAGTTTACATCCGAGAAATGTGCACGCCTTAGGCAGTAGGAATTGCGGTCGGTTCGTGACCGAATCACTTCAATATACTCGAAGTCTAATAAAAGGCTACGCTACCATGAAATAGTACACTGCCGAGTGTTCTAGAGTAAAGACACCCCTGCACAGGGTGTTGGAGTTTACACCAAACCAGGGTCTCACTTTATTATGGATTAAAAGATATTAATTCTAAAGATAAACGCGCGAGCGTAGAAACTCGACGTGTACCTGACGCGAGAAGTCATTCAGTCACGTGCTACGAAGTATGATCCAAGAAGTCATGTGGAGAAACGCATCACGCGCATCAACGCATCACGCATCATGGCATCATTGACCCAAGAAAACTTAGCTTCGTGAAATATTCAGACGTCTGCCAAAAGAGAAAAACTATGAACGATTTGCCGTGCGGTCCGAAACCCGGGCATAGTATCTAATAATAGAGAGAAAAATCACTAAGCGGACCGTTCGTCTCGGCTGAACCGATCGTGAAAACCGTTTACGGCGATTCCCGCGTACGCATCAATACTGATGCGTCGCGTCGTCACAATAGAGAAAACACTACGAAAACTTAAAAGAAGTCAGCTCAGTTGTGCCACACACAACCGAGCCACTTCAAACCTTTACTAAAAATCAGTATTAATTCGTCCGACCTCTCGGACAACGCATGGACATGTAAATATAAATAGAAAACATAGAATAGTATAAAAAGGAGGACGCGCGCAGGCTGAAACGCAAGGAATTATCCCCCGCATTGACCAGCTGTTGCACTCCCAGTAGCATCTGAGGTAGTGGATAAGTTTGTAATCAATTTAAGGACTTTTCTTCACAGACATAAGTAACGTGTGCCCGGAACCAGCGTGTTAAGTGGGGATCACAAAGCTTTTGTAAGGTTGTCTCGTCAATTAGTAAGAGAGCTCTCTACTATTACCGAGGAATCCAAGTGAGCGTGCTTGAAGAGTCTTTAAGACTAGTTTGGACCGCATCAGAGGCATAATAAAAGCTCCAGGGAGTTATAAAAGTCTACAAAGCACAATTCCTTGTCATTTCTTCGCATACAGTTAGAACGCGATCCCAGAACGCCGAGACAGTCCCAATAAAAGCAGTTTCCCTTCGAAGACTACTAAGTTTCGAAATTCTATACTTGTGCCCGCACGTAAAAATAATACCTTCGTCACCAAAAAGGTCTACTAGACTTAGACAAGTGATATAAAATATACAAAACCGTTTCCACGAACTTCTGCTTAAGTTCTAACAAAACAAGTGTGGTAATTCTATTTACCGTACGAACCCGAACTCGAAGTACCGAGCACGTACCAGTGGTGATAAGTGTTTAAGGTGTTTGTGTGTGTGTGTGTGTTGTTTAGGTGTTCACGCATCTTGTCAGCACGTCCGATTGCACTATTCACACTCCCGCGTGACACGGACTTCTCATCTGGAGCCCACCGCGAGGGTTTTCATTTGTTTTGTTTTTCAATTATACTTGAAAAAGTCGTTTGAAAGCGGTTTTCGAATTATTTAAAACATCTGTTTGAATCAACCAAAGACCATAAAAACCAAGCCTAGTTTCTAATACCAAGAACTAGCATCAAAAGTCGTTTACAACGGCAGCCATAAAAATCAGAGAAACAGCCACATCTAAAAGAGCTAGAGAAGGTCCACAAGTACCCTTACCTCCTACACGGAAACTCAAACGCGCTGCTGAGCCAGTCGTACAATGTTACCCGTTAAGAAAAGAAGTACCTCCAAAACCTATACCTAGTCGACCTGCGAAAGCTGTTTGTCAATCTGAACCAAAATCTTCGAACTCAAAAGCCAGATTAACTGGACTAAGAGCCGTATGTAGAGAAAACAGTCGGCTAGCAGAAAAGAACTTGACAGAGTTGAAAATTTTAACTCGAAGTTTTAGGGCACAACAAAAATTACTCATGGCGCCGCCAGTATTGGTGAGCAACCGAGAGTTAGTTGACATGTTCTTAGGCTGTCTGACAGATTCCTTTGCTGATCAAGTTAAGGCCAGTTTGAATATTGAACAAACTAGAGACCGAAAACAGAAAGGCAACGAGGATGAGACCACTGCTAGAAGAACTGAAGATCCATACGATATCATAGACATCATAGACATGGCAGAAACCATCGCTGGACGTCTTACTGGAGACTCCCGAGACCACCCAAGCAACGCAAGAGCTGTATCGACTGGTAGATCAGTTCAAGCGCGCGAACGAGAAATTAAAACAGAGCATGACGAATTCGAAGAATTGCGAAGTATTACTGCAACGTTCCTTGATCAAATTAAAGTAGATCAAAAACAGAATTCAGAACTTCGTAATATGGTACAAAACACGCAGATCGAAATGAAGAAACTCTTAGAGACTTTAGTTCACCAACAGCCAAATATCAGTAACCCACAAAGCAAAGTGGCGAGTTATAAAATGACGTCAGATGGCTGTTGGTACTGTGATGAACCAGGCCATTTTACTTCGAATTGTCCACATAGAGAAGCACACGTAGCCCAGAAGAAAATCAAGCTTCTTGGGAACCGAATGTATTTTACGCATAATAATACTGCAGTACCTAGAGGGAATGGCGAAAAATCCGTTCGACAAATTGTTGAGGAGGCTAGTAGGCAAAATTCGACTCTACAAAATAATATGTTTGCAGAGCCTGGAGAAGTCTTTAGTCAAGAAACTGTTGTCCCAGGTATAATCAGGCTACCAGATAATAATAATGGAAATGAAATTTCCGTTTTTACAAACCAGATGCGAGATACAAGAGACGATGTGATTCTCAACATGAATAACCAAGTGTTAAAACTTACCGACATGCTTGCGAACCTTGTTACAAACCCCAATAAAACAAGGGACGTAGACGCGTCGCAGTTTGCCGTCACCCGTAGATCTCAAACCGAGACTCAGGGACAGTCGGGAAACTAAAGAGTCCGATGAAGGGGCCTTCCAGTAAGACTAAACCCAATGCTGGAGAACCAAAGGCACCGGAGGACGCACCAAAGAAAAGGGGTAGGAAAGTTGTGATTATCGAAGAATCAGAGGAAGAAGAAACTCCTCCCGAGAAACCAGAAAATCTCAATGGACCAAAGAAAACTTTGAAAAATTATCAAAAATTACTTGAAAGAAATGATGATGTCGAGGATCCTAATCCAAGGCACAAACAATTACCGTATCTCGGTATCCCAGACTTAAATAGTAACGAGAAAGAATCAGTGGAAGAGTATGACCCAGTGCCTTTCTATGAGAAGCGCCCGATAGCATACAAGCATTTAGCTCCAATAGAAAATGTTAAAAATGAGGAACAAGCGTTGAACAGTCTGTTAAAAGCACCTGTTACTCTGAGCGCGGAAGTACTTATGAGCATTTCTCCTGGAGTAAGGCAAGAATTGTTTAAGGCCTTAGCTAAAAAGAAGGTACCAATTCAGACTGCTCACAATCGGAAAGTAACTATAGTCGAGGAGGTTGATAAAGACGCACCTCCAATTAAAAAGCAAGAAGATAAATTTAATTTCGGAAAAATCAATATAAATGACTTGGACATCAAAGCCACTTTTATGTGCACGACAGAGGATGATGGAGTAATACCAAAGGGTTCTATAGTCCTAACAGATCCTGTTGAGCAATATTTGCAAGGCCTAGGCTCATCGGAAACTCCGAAGGAGATTTACGTATCTAAAGAGTCCCATGCTTTAAAATCGATATATCCAGTAATTAATAAGTTTGGTCAAGTAGAGAGCTTGTTGGATGGTGGCTCACAAATTGTATCAATGGATGCGGAGGTTGCTAAGAAATTAGCAGTCCCTTGGGATCCTGATATAACCATCCAAATGCAAAGTGCGAATAGAACTGTGGAAAAGACCCTTGGTCTCGCCAAAAATGTTCCATTTAACTTCGGAGGAATTACGATTTACCTGCAAGTACATGTAATACGGGACCCAGCCTATAAAGTACTATTGGGCAGGCCCTTTGACGTGTTAACAGGGAGCGTGGTCGTAAACTCTACGGACGGCGGACAGACGGTAACCATAACGGATCCAAACTCTGGCAGAAGAGCAATGTTACCCACTTTTGACAGAGGAAAACCACCAGTAATGATGAAAATGCACACTGAAGAGGATCTTCAACCGAAAACTGAGAAAGTTTTTCAACCCTCGATGATTTGATTGAAAAAGATCAAGGAGAAATCGTGATAGCTTTCGAAGAAGATGGTGAGGGAGGATATAAAGTCCTATCGTACGCCTTACCAATGGACGATCAATTCTCTGAAGAAGAGACTAGGAATTTGTATCTTACAAAATACTTAAAACGGGAAAAAGAAAAGATGACAGACAAGGCGGCTAGTACGGTTCTGGTAAACTACTTAGAAAAATATTATTCTAAGCAAAGTCGAGAATCGGGCACCGCGTCTACAGTGGAAACCATGATGAATACGATATATAACCATGACGGTAAAGCGCAACCGAGCGGAGTGGAGGGTGAACATCCTGCGACAAGGGAGGTTCTGGTAGCTAAAAAGTATAAACCAGTCGCACAGAAAATCCGACCTGTCTTTCAGGACCTGCCAGATAAATTTCGAATTATTCGGGATATAAAAGGCGATCCAATGGACACCTTGCCAAAGCTGAATAGAAACCCACCAGAATTCACACCCACGGGACGCTATACTGAAGAACGAAGAGAGCAATTTGACAAAGTTCATAACGGCGATTTCTTGTGGCCAGAGGAGCGCAAACTATTACATCATTTTATGATGAAAAACAATGAAGCCTTTGCTTGGGATGATAGTGAGAGGGGGAGCTTCAAAACAGAATACTTCCCACCCGTAGACATTCCAGTAATTCCACATACGCCATGGGTTTTGAAAAATATTCCGATACCTCCTGGACTTTATCAAGAAGTGTGCAGAATTATTAAGACCAAATTGGATGCCGGGGTATATGAACCCTCAAATTCCTCTTATAGGTCAAGATGGTTTTGTGTATTAAAGAAAGATGGAAAAAGCCTGAGGTTAGTACATAGTCTGGAACCGTTAAATGCAGTGACTATAGCACATTCAGGATTACCACCTGCAACCGATGCACTTGCTACGCATTTCGCTGGTCGAGCTTGCGGAGGAATGTTTGATTTATACGTTGGATACGATGAAAGGCTCTTGGCAGAGACCTCCAGGGATCTGACTACATTTCAAACGCCTTTTGGAGCTTTAAGACTTGTCACTCTGCCCATGGGTTGGACAAATTCCGTTCCAATTTTCCATGATGACGTTACGTATATTTTACAAGAAGAAATTCCTGAAGTAACTGTACCATATATTGATGATGTGCCTGTCAGAGGGCCTGCAACAAGGTACGAGTTGCCAGATGGAAAATATGAGACTATACCTGAAAATCGCGGTATAAGAAGGTTCATAATGGAACACTTCGAAAATGCTAACAGGGTAGTTCATAGGATGAAATATGCTGGAGGAACCTTTTCGGGATTTAAGTCGGTAATTTGTGCGGCTGAAATAACAGTTGTAGGCCACCTATGCACTTATGAAGGCAGAAAACCGGAAACTGAAAGAATGAAAGTTATAGATCTTTGGGGGCCTTGTAAAGACCTACATGATGTCAGGGCTTTTCTAGGAACTGTAGGGGTCTGCAGAATGTTTATTGAGAATTTTGCAAAGAAAGCAGAACCTCTCAACGATTTATGCAAAAAGGGGGCTCCTTTTGTATGGGGACCGGCACAAGAAAAGTCTATGGATGAATTGAAATCCTCACTTCGCGAAAGTAAAGCGCTCGTGCCGTTGGATTACGAAAATAATCCTAACCCAGTGGTACTAGCTGTAGACACCTCTTGGAAAGCGGTTGGGTTCTACATATATCAGGATAACAATACGACTGGGCTTAGGCAGTATGCCAGGTTCGGTTCTATAACTTTGAATGATAGAGAAGCTCGATTTTCCCAACCAAAAAGAGAATTATTTGGTTTAATGCGGTCTTTACAGGCTGCATCATACTGGCTTCTGGGATGTCGAAAATTAATTGTGGAAACAGACGCGAAATACCTGTCAGGTATGCTTCGAAACCCTGAAATGGGACCGAATGCAACCATCAACAGATGGATTGACGCATGTCTAATGTTCCATTTTAAGTTACAACATGTCCAAGGAAAGACCTTTGGCGCAGATGGATTATCACGCAGAGACGCTCAACCAGGTGACGATGTGTATCCACCTCCAGATGAACATCTCGACGAACCCGTTGGTGTCATTGAAGTGTTACCAGATCCAGATGGAGGGGAGCCCCCTTTGGATTTCGAAACCTTCAAAGATCAAATTGACTCGAGGGGGGGATATATCCAACAATTGGCTCTAGACATCTCAGATTTTCAGGATGAACTAGACAGGGAAATAGCAATGACACAGAAAATAGCTAAAGATGTGAAAACAAGAGTAGACAATGATCCAGATCATACAGAAAGCAGCCCAGAACAGAAGGAATTTCTTCGAACTTACATGATTTCGACTTTAACTTCACCAGGCCTGGAAGCCAGGTTTGACGAACTAGAAACAGAGCAACCTTACCCGGAAACTCATAGGTCATTTATTGGACAGTCACAGGATGAATTCCTTCTTATACTAAGAGACTGGCTGAAAAATCCTAAAAAGATCGAAGGATATTCTGATAAAAAGTACGGCGCTTTCGTAAGATTTGCAAAAAGCTTCTTCCTAGACAAAGAGGATAGATTATATCGTCGAAGCATTGAATCACGTCACAAGCTAGTGGTCGACAAATCTCACCGAATGTACATGATGAGATCTGCACACGATGCTATGGGACATAGGGGAGCGTATGCTACGCAGAATATGTTAACGGAGCGTTTTTGGTGGCCTGAAATCGAAAGAGACATACATTGGTATGTGAAAACATGCCAGCGTTGTCAGGAACGTACCAAACGTGTAGTGGAAATCCCACCCACCGTAACACATACACCATCTATTTTCCAACGACTGCACGCTGATACCGTACATATGACTCCGAAATCCAATGGATGTAAATACATCGTCCATGGGAGATGTGCACTGTCAAGCTGGGTTGAAGGAAAACCCCTAAAAAGTGAAACTGCAAGAACTGTCGGCTTATGGCTTTTTGAAGAAGTCATCTGCAGATGGGGTTGTCTAGAAGTAATAATAACTGACAATGGTTCGGTTTTCCTTGCTGCTGTAAAATGGCTCGAAGAAAAATACGGGATAAAGGGGATTAGGATATCACCGTATAATTCTAAGGCAAATGGCAGAATCGAAAGGCCCCATTGGGATATTATACAAATGCTCACAAAGTGCTGTGGACCCAAGAACCTTGCCAAGTGGTATTGGTTCTTTTGGCAAGTACTTTGGGCTGACAGGATCACAATTAGAAAAAGATTTGGTTGTTCGCCGTTCTTTATGGTAACAGGCGCACATCCAATATTACCTCTCGACGTACAGGAGGCTACCTGGTTAGTAAAATTACCAGATCGTATGTTGTCCACTGCAGAATTGATTGGCTATAGAGCCAAAGCATTAGCAAAACACAGGCAGCATGTGGCGGAAATGCGCGAGAGGGTCACCTTAGAAAAAATGAAAAGAGTGGCAAAATATGAACTGAGCCACCGCCACAAAATCAGTGGTCGAATTTATAAACCCGGAGACCTGGTGCTTATCAGAAATTCGCAGGTATCCTCGTCATTAAATAGTAAAATGCAACCAAGATACCTGGGACCTATGATTGTGGTGCGTCGAACAAAGGGAGGTTCATATATAGTTTGTGAACTAGACGGATCAGTCAATCACAATAAAATTGGAGCGTTCAGAGTCATCCCGTATTTCGCAAGAGAGAGGATCGACTTACCTGAGCACTTCAGTACACTTATTGATGCAAGCAATGAGGAACTGGATGAAATCGAAAACACAGGCGTTGAAGAAAGACCTAACGCAAGAGATTACTACTTTGAAGGAGTTAATCTTGATGGGTCTTCCGCAGATGAATCCGGGGACTTAGAAGAAATCGAAGATTTAAGTGAAGAAGAGGCTTAGTAGACTTATGCTTTAAAAATTGGCTAAAGTTTAATAAAACCTCCAGCAGTTTATAAACATAATGCGCAAGCGCCTTCTAGATTTTCCATGCGTAGTCAACTATACATGCGGGCTCTAGGTGTCCGTCTATGGAAAAAGTTCGGATAGTTCTACTACTCCTTAGTTACTTCACGCTCAGCAATCTGGGCAAGGGCAATTTCGTAATCAGCGACAAGTACATCGCGAAGACGAAGCTCCAAGTCAAGGCGCTGCATACTGAGAAGAACGCGTTCACGAAGATCGACCTCTTGCTGCTTGAAATAAGCAAGGGTGGGATAAGCCGGCATGCGGTTGGTAACAGCAGCATGTGCGCGCGCTAAGATCTCCCTGTACAAAGGGTTGTCGATGAGCAAGGAGTTGGCAGACTCGTCTATAACGAAGGACGAGCGCATTAGTTTACGATTTATGAAAATAAAGATAAAATACGAACTTTGACGAGACTGAAGGTCTGCTAAGCCACTGATAAAGGGCGGTTCAGTACGAGGGCGTTTGTCGCCGGCGCAACTGCCTTTGGCATGTTCAACGACAAGGGCCTTGTGAAATTCGCGACTGTTAGTGTCCATACCTGGAACAGCGTCGTAGGGAATGCTGACCGTTTCGGCACGTTTGGATTTGGCTGGGGTCTGTTATGTTCGAATAAAATATGAAGTTAACAACGTGGCAGTGGACTCACGCAATAATAGCAGCTTACCTTGGGACCAGAGGCAGCGCGCTTCTTGCCTTTCTCTTTGGGAGAGGAAGCGGCGTCCTTGACTTCTTCGTCACCAAAGAGGTTGTCCACAGCCATCTGAGCAAAACGGTACGCAATATTAAAATTGTGTTCTGCTCGAAAGAAAATAAAAATAACGCACGGTGTCAGCTGCAGTGATAGCGTTGGGGCCATCACACCCACCCATCATAACGTCGGTATCCGAGGGGCCGGGGACGATCTCGACCTCGTCGTCCTTGTCCTCGACGACAGCCTTGGACTTGACAAGCTTGCGGGGACGCTGTTTCAAAATGTATCCACGCTGCGTTAATAAAATGAGAAAAGATGAACAAAATAAGTATAAACGTGCCTTGGCTTTGGCGGCGGCCATTACCTCTGCAATCTCAGCCTGAGCCTGAGCTTGAGCAGTAACAGGTGGTGGAACGACCTGCGCAGCGGCGCGCGCGGCGAGAACGGCGCGACAATATTCTTTGATAGTGTCGAAGTCGGCTGGGGGCGCGATGGCGTGAACTCCAGTGCTGCGGGTATTGTACTCGCCTCTAACAAGGAAAAGCACGTTGTGCATTGGCTGGTGCGTAAGCAGACACGGATCTTTGGTGTCGATAAGCTGAACCTAGTCAAGTGCACGGTATTAGCCTTTGTTCGAAGAAATAGAGAATACGAAGTTTATGACAGAAAAATTCGCGACTTACACAGTAGTTAGCGGCTACGCCAAGAATGGTGGGAGCGGCAGCACTGTTCAGTCCCTCTTTCATGTCCTGATAAGTTTTGAAGGCAGTAAGAGCGGACTCGCGAAGCTTGACAGCGGCGGGAAGAGCGTTTTGTGGGATAGACATAATGAGCGAGTGGTAAAATGAGAGTGCTTGGTAGAAAGCAAAAAAACTGTTCTGTCCGAAAAATTTTCCCCACTACCTGCTTTTATATGTGTGTCTGAGACCAAGGCGTGCGCGTTCCGAAATTCCGCGTTGCAATTCACTTGAAGCGTAAAAATTTGGAGTTGCGCGTTCCAGCGCGATCACGTCTAAAAATAGAATAAACTTTCCGAGCCTTGGATTTCCCACGCCATGTGACATATGAACTTAGTCGTTTTGACTGAGGACAGTCAATATTTAGTGAGGGGGAGGGATCAAGGCTACCTTGATAGATAAAAAATTCGATTTCATGATTCACTAAAACCACCAGGGGGAAAAGAGTCATAAAAACGCGAACTAGAGACATAAAACCCTAAGGCAGAATGAATTTGATAGAAAAATGCGAAATAAAGTCGAAAATTCACAAGTTCACACTCTAGAAAGCATGCAAAAAGGCTCTCACTTAGGAACAAATCTCAAAAAGTTCAAGAAAGATAAAGTCAAGATTCTACTATAAGGACAGCAGAATCTAACTACAAAAGATAATGACACAAAAAGGTTGATATAGAAAGTCCAAAAAAACTAAGATGTCCGAATGCATGCCAAGTAGAAGAGTCCGTAAAAACAAGCGCACCTACTCCTCGTCAACAAGCTCGTCGATAACCTCCTCCTCCTCCTCCTGAGAATGGGCGGAAGGTGGAAGACCAGGCGAAGCAACGGCGATAGAGGGAATAAGGGACAGCGAGCGGACGCGGCGTTGACGAGGGGTCAGAGATGAAGGCCCAGCAATGGGAGGAGAATCGTCTCGCTGAAAAAGCGAGACGAGTCTCTCCAAATCGGCCGTCGTTGAACCTGCAGGCACTGGGACCCCCTGAGTATCTACAAAGTCTTGAACGAAGCTGTACCATGAGCCGAACTCCTCGCGGGTCTCGAAAACAGTGCCTAGAAGAGTTCCAGGCTCGGCGGTGAGACACAGGTCCGCGATGGCGTTTGCGAACTCTCGAAGATTGGCGTCTCGACGATGGCGAATGGCCTCAAGGACCGTGGATAGGGTGCGCATATGAAGCGCGTCTTCTTCGATGGACTCCATCAGCGCAGATATAGCTAGAAAAATAAGTGAAAAGTCATTAAAAAGACTATAAAACAAATAGAAAAAGAAAAAAAATCATACCTGAAGGCGCATGAATAGCCAACCGGTTACGGATGACATCCCTGACGGCCCCTCGGCGTTCATCATTCAGATAGTACTCACACGAAGAAACATGCGCCGCGTCGCAAGGACCGCAGGGAGTGCCCCACCCACGAAAGGTGCAGTTCTTGACAGCGGAATCCTTGCGCGCGGAGCACTGAAGGCAAGGTTCGGGCATCTAATAAAACAAGTATCAGTACCTATGAGAAACTCAGACAAAGATGAGAGGAGGAGACATACGTGGATTTGTGTACCCTTAAGAACCGCGGGGAGCTCTTTAAGCCCAAATCTAGCGGTAGCACGTTCTAAAAAGAAAGTCAGCAGGGTAAACAAAATACTAGCGAAAGAACGACTTACTAAATCGCTTCTTGTCGAACACGATGGGCTCTTCAAAGATAACGGGAGCTGGAAAAAACACGAATTATAAAGTTAAAAAAAACAAATTGAGAAAGAGAAAAAAAAAAAACTTACACTTCTTACGAGGGCGACCGCGACGCTTGGGTTGAACAGAAGTTTCCTTCTGCTTGACCACCGGTGGCTTAACGACAGTACGCTTGGCGGAACTACGAGTAGTAGGAGGAGTCCTCGCCCGAGCCTTTCCCTTGTCAACTCGAGATGGGCCTGCAACAGGCGGAGGCGTCTTGGCGCGACCCTTGCCCTTGTCTGCACGCAAAGGCCTAGCGAGAGGCACAGAGTCCGACGAGCTCGAACGAGAACGGTTGGGATGTTGGATGGCCTCGTCGTCAGACGAGGGTTTCGCAATAATCTTGCGTCGTTTACCTGGCTAAGCAACCAAAAGAATTAGTAAAAATGTCTAAAAGAGAGAAAAACGAAGTAACTTACAGGGCCGATAGCCAGTTTCGAGGGCATTGTAGACGGAGGATCGATGATCTCGACCACGTCCGAATCTTCGTCCACGATCATAGCGCGGGTACGCTTCGATCTTCGAACAGGGGCAGGCGGCGTCGAGTCAGGCGAGGAAATTGGCGGAGACTCTGGGCCAGGGCTTGGTAGAAACAGCGGATCGGATCCAGTAGGAGAAGGAGACTGAACGACACGAGCTCGACCTCGAGGAGCAATACTCTCCGAAGGTGACGAAGACTCGCGGTCGCTCGGCGCGTCCTCCTCTCCTATGTACCCCGTGGTAAAGCTGGAGTCTAGACATTCGCTCTAGAAAGATAAAAATCATTAGAAGAAAAATAAAAAGAAAGAACGGAAGAAAGTTACTTACAGGGCTATAAAGCGCGCGACCATCCGATGGTTCTTGCAGCCATTCCTCCCAGGCAGTACTTCGGTTGCGTTCTTCAACGCGTTGGGCGGCATTGTAAACGGATGCCAGTAAACGAGACTCGTGTGGCGTAGGACCACCAGGACGAGCGAGGATGTCCGAAAACAATGCTAACTAAGGCAATAAAAAGTCGAAAATCAGCAGAGAATAAAAGAAAAGAACAGAGACTCACCATGTAACTATGCAGGCGGTATAGCGTAGCCATAATCTCGGCCTCAGACATAGCGTTGAGGCGGGAACGCGAGAAGAGCACCAGTAGCTGTTACTTTCATATATGAATAATGGGAAGTTGTCCAAAAAGCATCTTATATCAGAATGGGTAGTTGCCTGCTGGACAGTTTACCAAGAGTCATGATGTGTCGTTAACGTAGGCTATAGAGGACGTGAGTGAGCTCAGTGGTTGTGCTCACTGTTGGTGACGACGTCGGGCACTGTTTTCAGGGTCCAGGGCGCATTTCCAAATAAGGAAATATGCGCATTTCCAAATGAAAAATAGCAATAAAATAGGGAAAAAATCAGAAAAAAATGGGGGATGGTGCTCACTGTTAGTGACGACGTTGGGGGCTGTTTTCAGGGTCCAGGGCACATTGCCAAATATGGTAATATAGCCAAAAATAGCCAGAAAATAGCCAAAAAATCAGAAAAAAATGGGGAATGGTGCTCACTGTTAGTGACGATGTCAGGCACTGTTTTCAGGGTCCAGGGCACATTGCCAAATATGGTAATATATCCAAAAATAGCCAGAAAATCAGAAAAAAATTGCAGGTGGTGCTCACTGTTAGTGATGACATTGGGGTCATTTGCAGGGTCCAGGGTGCATTGCCAAATATGGTAATGTATCCCAAAATAGCCAAAAAATCAGGAAAAAATGGCAGGGTGGTGTTCACTGTTGGTGATGACATTGGGGTTGTTTTCAGGGTCCAGTGTGCATTTCCAAATATGGTAATATATCCAAAAATAGCCAGAAAATAGCGGAAAAATTGGAAAAACATATGAATGGTGTACAGAACATCAAGCACTGCCTTCAGGGTCCACTTCAGGGTCCATCCCAAAAGGGAAATATGACCTGGTGTGACTAAAAGTGAAGAAAAGCAAGATGAGAATGATTTTACCTATCAGGGTCCATGTAATGGGATGTTGGGATGTTGGTCACATGACCAATTACCAAAAATGGTCAAAAAAACGAAAGTTGTAGCCCTATGCTGTAGCTTTCTGAATCTGTTTGAATTATGTTCTGAAGTGCTCCCATTGTGGAGATATGAGGTAAAGGAATTTCAAAAGCGTCGCGTTTTTTTTTGTTTTTTGTGTTTTTCTCCATGAAAACAAAACCAAATAACATGATTTCAGTATATTTAGAAAGCTAAAAGAAAGGGCTACAAATATTGTATCGTGGGAAAATTGACCAAAAAAGGAAGGTGCATGCCCTACAGATATAGACTACAAAAAAGTCGGACTTAGACTACAAAGTTTACTGACACATACAAAAGACTACAAAAGTTTATAGACTACCAAATTTACTGATAGACTATAAAAGTGAGATGCAGACTACAAAAGCTTGGACTTAGACTACAAAGTTTGTAGTGTCCGCTTTTTCATAAGAAAGTCTGTATTGTCTGCTTTTTGAGACTACAAAAGTTTGTAGTGTGCGCTTTTTCATTAGAAAAGTTTGTAGTATCCGCTTTTTGAGACTACAAAAGTTGTAGTGTGCACTTTTTTATTAGAAACGTTTGTAGTATCCACATTTTGAGACTACAAAGTTTGTAGTGTGCGCTTTTTCATCAGAAAAGTTTGTAGTATTCACTGTTTGAGACTACAAAAGTTTGTAGTGTGCGCTTTTTCATCAGAAAAGTTTGTAGTGTCCGCTTTTTGAGACTACAAAAGTTGTAGTGTGCGCTTTTTCATCAGAAAAGTTTGTAGTATCCACTTTTTGAGACTACAAAAGTTTGTAGTGTGCGCTTTTTCATTAGAAAAGTTAGTAGTGTGCGCTTTTTCATCAGAAAAGTTTGTAGTGTCCACTTTTTGAGACTACAAAAGTTAGTAGTGTGCGCTTTTTCATTAGAAAAGTTTGTAGTATCTACTTTTTGAGACTACAAAAGTTTGTAGTGTGTGCTTTTTCATCAGAAAAGTTGTCTGCTTTTTCATTTAAAAAAGTAGGTAATTGACATGTAGTTTATGGTGTCCTTGGACCTATCTATGTTATGGGGATGAGGTTGAAGGATTGCCATCATATTGCCAGTGCTGCAGCATTAGTTTTTGACATCATGCACAAATTGTCTTGCACATCAGGAAAGGCCATCCTAAGCCTTTCATATTGATACATGCTGTCCTATCTGAAAAGATAATTGGAAGCTCATGTGGGGATATGACTAAAAAATTGACATGACATCATCAGTCTTTTGACATCATGACCAAGTTACCTTTCATCCTGTCTGCTTTCACATTTACAGCTACTGGCCTGTATGAAACATAGTCAACTTTGATACATTCATGTGGGGGTATCACTGAAGGATTGACATAACATCACCAGTTTTTGACATCATGACCAACTTGGCTTTTGATGATGGGCTGATCCATCCTTGGAGGTGTCTTCAAGTCAGGTCATGTTGTAAGTTGACCATGTACTGAGTAGATATCAACATGAATAGCCTCCTCTACCTGAAAGCCAACTTGGGCATGATGTGAGAAACTGCTGATGTGGCAATAGCAATATTTAAAGTCATGTCAATCCTTCATCATATCCCCACATGAGCTTCCAATTATCTTTTCAGATAGGACAGCATGTATCAATATGAAAGGCTTAGGATGGCCTTTCCTGATGTGCAAGACAATTTGTGCATGATGTCAAAAACTAATGCTGCAGCACTGGCAATATGATGGCAATCCTTCAACCTCATCCCCATAACATAGATAGGTCCAAGGACACCATAAACTACATGTCAATTACCTACTTTTTTAAATGAAAAAGCAGACAACTTTTCTGATGAAAAAGCACACACTACAAACTTTTGTAGTCTCAAAAAGTAGATACTACAAACTTTTCTAATGAAAAAGCGCACACTACTAACTTTTGTAGTCTCAAAAAGTGGACACTACAAACTTTTCTGATGAAAAAGCGCACACTACAACTTTTGTAGTCTCAAAAAGCGGACACTACAAACTTTTCTGATGAAAAAGCGCACACTACAAACTTTTGTAGTCTCAAACAGTGAATACTACAAACTTTTCTGATGAAAAAGCGCACACTACAAACTTTGTAGTCTCAAAATGTGGATACTACAAACGTTTCTAATAAAAAAGTGCACACTACAACTTTTGTAGTCTCAAAAAGCGGATACTACAAACTTTTCTAATGAAAAAGCGCACACTACAAACTTTTGTAGTCTCAAAAAGCAGACAATACAGACTTTCTTATGAAAAAGCGGACACTACAAACTTTGTAGTCTAAGTCCAAGCTTTTGTAGTCTGCATCTCACTTTTATAGTCTATCAGTAAATTTGGTAGTCTATAAACTTTTGTAGTCTTTTGTATGTGTCAGTAAACTTTGTAGTCTAAGTCCGACTTTTTTGTAGTCTATATCTGTAGGGCATGCACCTTCCTTTTTTGGTCAATTTTCCCACGATACAATATTTGTAGCCCTTTCTTTTAGCTTTCTAAATATACTGAAATCATGTTATTTGGTTTTGTTTTCATGGAGAAAAACACAAAAAACAAAAAAAAACGCGACGCTTTTGAAATTCCTTTACCTCATATCTCCACAATGGGAGCACTTCAGAACATAATTCAAACAGATTCAGAAAGCTACAGCATAGGGCTACAACTTTCGTTTTTTTGACCATTTTTGGTAATTGGTCATGTGACCAACATCCCAACATCCCATTACATGGACCCTGATAGGTAAAATCATTCTCATCTTGCTTTTCTTCACTTTTAGTCACACCAGGTCATATTTCCCTTTTGGGATGGACCCTGAAGTGGACCCTGAAGGCAGTGCTTGATGTTCTGTACACCATTCATATGTTTTTCCAATTTTTCCGCTATTTTCTGGCTATTTTTGGATATATTACCATATTTGGAAATGCACACTGGACCCTGAAAACAACCCCAATGTCATCACCAACAGTGAACACCACCCTGCCATTTTTTCCTGATTTTTTGGCTATTTTGGGATACATTACCATATTTGGCAATGCACCCTGGACCCTGCAAATGACCCCAATGTCATCACTAACAGTGAGCACCACCTGCAATTTTTTTCTGATTTTCTGGCTATTTTTGGATATATTACCATATTTGGCAATGTGCCCTGGACCCTGAAAACAGTGCCTGACATCGTCACTAACAGTGAGCACCATTCCCCATTTTTTTCTGATTTTTTGGCTATTTTCTGGCTATTTTTGGCTATATTACCATATTTGGCAATGTGCCCTGGACCCTGAAAACAGCCCCCAACGTCGTCACTAACAGTGAGCACCATCCCCCATTTTTTTCTGATTTTTTCCCTATTTTATTGCTATTTTTCATTTGGAAATGCGCATATTTCCTTATTTGGAAATGCGCCCTGGACCCTGAAAACAGTGCCCGACGTCGTCACCAACAGTGAGCACAACCACTGAGCTCACTCACGTCCTCTATAGCCTACGTTAACGACACATCATGACTCTTGGTAAACTGTCCAGCAGGCAACTACCCATTCTGATATAAGATGCTTTTTGGACAACTTCCCATTCTGAAGGCTTCAGGTAACAGCACTGGCTGAGAAGAGGTCAATGCCGACTTCGAACGCTTGGACGGCGGCGCGACAACCAAGGAATGCGGTAGGCATGGTGGGGAAAGTTAGAAAGAAATTGTGACAATCGCTCCCATAAAGCACGAAGTTTATAGGAACGACAGGCGGAACATACGGAATAGCGAGGCACTTTCCGAAGAATAGTCTACGGGAGAAGATCGCTGAGAATCCCTCGGTTCCGTCGACCCTGAAAATCTTAATGGACGCCAAAAACGTTAATCAACTGAGGCGTACCTAGGCAACAATAGGAATATGATGTCATGTCTTCGAAGAATAACGTGCCTGCACTAGTAATAGCAATTGACGCCGAAAGATAAAAGACACGCTTGACAGACGGTGATCTTTTGAAGACATATCAATATAAAATCCAGAAAAACACGAGGGGAACGTCCTCACACGGGGATCTAGTGATGACCGAGGACGGTCAGTATTATAGTAAGGGGGAGATGATACGGAGTGTAACAATACACCCGTAAAAATGCGAATTTTAGCAAATTCTCTTATAAAACCTTCTATAGTAGAAATACAGTCACGTTGATCATAAGGATCGTTAGACACAACCCGGTCTAGTCGATTAAAGTTTACATCCGAGAAATGTGCACGCCTTAGGCAGTAGGAATTGCGGTCGGTTCGTGACCGAATCACTTCAATATACTCGAAGTCTAATAAAAGGCTACGCTACCATGAAATAGTACACTGCCGAGTGTTCTAGAGTAAAGACACCCCTGCACAGGGTGTTGGAGTTTACACCAAACCAGGGTCTCACTTTATTATGGATTAAAAGATATTAATTCTAAAGATAAACGCGCGAGCGTAGAAACTCGACGTGTACCTGACGCGAGAAGTCATTCAGTCACGTGCTACGAAGTATGATCCAAGAAGTCATGTGGAGAAACGCATCACGCGCATCAACGCATCACGCATCATGGCATCATTGACCCAAGAAAACTTAGCTTCGTGAAATATTCAGACGTCTGCCAAAAGAGAAAAACTATGAACGATTTGCCGTGCGGTCCGAAACCCGGGCATAGTATCTAATAATAGAGAGAAAAATCACTAAGCGGACCGTTCGTCTCGGCTGAACCGATCGTGAAAACCGTTTACGGCGATTCCCGCGTACGCATCAATACTGATGCGTCGCGTCGTCACAATAGAGAAAACACTACGAAAACTTAAAAGAAGTCAGCTCAGTTGTGCCACACACAACCGAGCCACTTCAAACCTTTACTAAAAATCAGTATTAATTCGTCCGACCTCTCGGACAACGCATGGACATGTAAATATAAATAGAAAACATAGAATAGTATAAAAAGGAGGACGCGCGCAGGCTGAAACGCAAGGAATTATCCCCCGCATTGACCAGCTGTTGCACTCCCAGTAGCATCTGAGGTAGTGGATAAGTTTGTAATCAATTTAAGGACTTTTCTTCACAGACATAAGTAACGTGTGCCCGGAACCAGCGTGTTAAGTGGGGATCACAAAGCTTTTGTAAGGTTGTCTCGTCAATTAGTAAGAGAGCTCTCTACTATTACCGAGGAATCCAAGTGAGCGTGCTTGAAGAGTCTTTAAGACTAGTTTGGACCGCATCAGAGGCATAATAAAAGCTCCAGGGAGTTATAAAAGTCTACAAAGCACAATTCCTTGTCATTTCTTCGCATACAGTTAGAACGCGATCCCAGAACGCCGAGACAGTCCCAATAAAAGCAGTTTCCCTTCGAAGACTACTAAGTTTCGAAATTCTATACTTGTGCCCGCACGTAAAAATAATACCTTCGTCACCAAAAAGGTCTACTAGACTTAGACAAGTGATATAAAATATACAAAACCGTTTCCACGAACTTCTGCTTAAGTTCTAACAAAACAAGTGTGGTAATTCTATTTACCGTACGAACCCGAACTCGAAGTACCGAGCACGTACCAGTGGTGATAAGTGTTTAAGGTGTTTGTGTGTGTGTGTGTTGTTTAGGTGTTCACGCATCTTGTCAGCACGTCCGATTGCACTATTCACACTCCCACGTGACACGGACTTCTCAGAGTCCCGCATTGTTGCCTAGGATTACTGACCCTTGTGCCGTTCGGATAGTTACGGTGTCGGCGTCAAAGTCGTGTATTGCCTTGAAGCAACGTAACAGTGGCTTCCCAAACAGGAACTCCCAGCCACCGCCACTATCGAAAACTTCGAATTCCCCCTCTGCGTAAAGCCCTTCTAGCTCCAGCCGTCCCTTCCATGCACCCTGTGAGGGAATGATAACCCCATTTGCCATTCGTAAGCGTCGCTCTGATGGCTTGGTTTGACCGCAAAGTCGGTGTTGTATTTTCTTGAAGAATGACGTGCACATGGCACCCACCATTGCTCCTCCGTCGAATAGTGCTTTGACTCTCACTATCTCGCCTTGTGGCCCATGTATAAGTAGCCAGTGCATGAACGGTGTCTCCTTCTGCTCTAAAGTTTCCCATGTCTTATCCGTATCCCCAACAGAGTACAGGTCAATGATCGTTGAATTAATGCACGTGGTATGTACAACATTGAAACTGTCTGAACTGCTGGGGCGGTCGACTCCTGCATGCTCTACCGAAATCGGGGCCGCCCACTCGTTACTTACGCAGGCGGCCCTTCCCCATTTCCCGGGCTTGGCGCAGGCCTGAAGGCTTGATAGTTGAGCCAGCTGAATTCGTCGTCCGCATCGTTGACGAAGTTGACTTGAGAGGTAGGCGCAGCGCGAAGGATGCGGCCGCATATCGTGCGGAACGTGCGCTCCTTGTTGTTGATTTGGTCAGTTGTGCAACGCATGTCAATTCGGCGATGTCCTCCCCTTCCACATCTGTAGCACTCTCCTGAACCAGGGGCTACACCCCCAGGTTGTAGTGGAAACCCGGTGTTTACTGTAACCTCGGCGGTTTCACCATTCTTTGCTTTCCATTCCCTGAGTTGGGCGTGCCACGCTGCAATGCCCGCTTCGGTGTTGGGTTGCATGGGGTAGAGGGCCAGGCTGCGGATTAACGCGCCTCGATCAGCTTCAGTGATTGGCGAGGGAGCTGGGCGGGGCAGGTTGCCTTGGCCGCCTGATGGGCTTGTGTATGCGTTCGTGTTGGTTGAATTGGATTGTGGGGTGTTGTTACGTTGAAATCCCAGGTTTGATGACTGCTGGGTTTGACTGGCGTTCGATACTGAGGGCGTGGGTGCAGCTGGTAGGCGACGTTGCCCCTGCAGGTGTAAGCGCTGTAGGCTTGCTATGGCCGCCTCTGTCTTCTCCTTCTCCTCCTTCTCCTTCTGATGCTTCTTCACCCCATCCCGTATATGGGCCATTTCCACCGCCTTGATAGCCGTGCAGAACTCGGTCCAGGATGGGTACGTCTCCTTGACCTTCTGCCGAATGATGTCGGGTAGTTCGTCTCAGACTTTCCAAATTGAGTTCGAGCTGGTGTTGATCTTCGCCTGTTTTGCAAGGTTGAGGGCCTTCTCTGCAAAAATGACATGAGTGTACACATCCTCCCCTGTGTACTTCTCTTTCTTTCCCAGATCTTCTACTTTCAACCTCAACTCGCATAACTCCCTCTCCAGCTCGGTTTCTGTCCTCTTCGCTTTTGCTACTGGTGGAAAGCACTCTAAGAACGCTTTTTCGACATCCTTCCACGTGGATGTCGAGGTATTGAATTCGGTGAACCATTCGTCTGCAGGTGAGCCGTACTTGAGGTGGTCACTGAAGGAGTCGACGATGCTGCTGTTCTCGGTGATGCGGGCATATGTTATAAAACGGCGGAATGTCTTCAGGAATTCCCCTGGTTGGACATCGTCGTCGGGATCACCACTGAAACTGTGGACGGTGACAGGGACCGACATGATCGGTACGACGGGTTTGGCTTGGGTGAGGTGTTGTGTAGAAGCTGGCTGAGGGTTTGATGGCAATTCGGAGGGATCTTCGAATGGGGAATTAGGGTCTGCTATTGAGAGTGTGAGGGAGCTTTCAGTGGAGGGCGTTGACGTGCCCGAGGATGGTGTACTGGATGAGGGCGTGATGGTTGCTGCACGGTCTCGGGGGACAAACCGTCTGTTGACTCTTGGTTGGCTTTGCCACGCCAGGATGTGTTTCCTGGAGGTTGGGAACGATGGGCAAGATTAAAATGGCGAGAACACGCCTGTTGCACGAGCTGATTTCGGACGAGATAACCATTAGACGCTGGACTTCGGACGTAGTGGCGTTGGACGGTGTGATGTTGAACGGTATGACGTTTGGACGGATGGACGTGTGACGTTGACGTGGGACGGTGGGTTTAAGACGGTGATACGGAAGTGTTTTCGGACGGAAGCAGAGTGCGTGTTAAAGTACGAACCACGCTCTCATCACCAGATGGAAAGGGCACAAGTGCCTCCGATGATGCAGATGCGTGGTGAAGTCCTCCTGATTGCTGTCTCTGCCTGCCCTTCTACTCTACTAGCTGACTAAGCTACTGCTCACGTGCCTCTCCGGGGGGAATGCCCCACTCCCTATTCCAGCGGTTTCAGGAGTTTTCCAATTGACAATGGCAGTCAACTTGCTCAGGTTGGGTTGTACGCCGTTAGGTCCTACAGTCGCACCAGCAAATACCACTGTTGTCCTGAAAAGCTTGGACTTACTTGCTGACAGCGATAAACCCCGTTCATGGATTCTTGTGAATATACGCTGCAGTTTATCCATCATTTCTGAAAATGTGTCAGCTGCTGTACCACCGTCATCCACGAACAGCTCCATGACCTCTTCGACAAGAAGGTTGTAGAGGTGCTGGCCCATCATGTGTGCAAATGTCGAAGGTGCTCCAGTAAGCCCAAAAGGCATTCTCTTGTACCAGAAATACCCCCATCCCTCCACATAAAACACCGTGTATGGTCGAGACTCTGGGTCCACCAAAACCGCATAGAACCCCGTGGCGAAGTCAAACATTGAAACCCATCTGTGACCACTAAGCTGTTGCTGCTTGCCACGTATATCGCCTTGAGGCATGGGTGCTACCTGTGTGACCTTGTTAATCTGTGAAAAGTTCTGACAAATTCTCCATTTAGGCTCATCGTCCTTTGCCTCTGGCTCGTTGGCAGTTGGTTGCGGCCTTGGCGGTAATGGGAAATGTGGCTCCAGCCCGTTACGGATGCACTCTTCATTGACACGGTATTGTAGTTCATCGAGCATGAGTCCAGTCCCCTGATGTGTTTTCTGCACTAACGTTGTCGGTGATACACATTTCACCTGTCCAGGCTCGCATGGCTCTATAATGTCAGCGTCCAGCATGCCTTGTAACTTTTCATGTAAGTAACAGTGTTGTGGTGGTGTGAGTGGTTTCTGGTGGACTTTGGTTGAGAACTTTGCATCCAGCTCAATGTTGAGCCAGTGCACTGCTCCTTCGACCTGTTTCACTTCGCTTACTGACAGTGTGATATAGGATTGGAAGGGAATGCCCAGAGGCCATAGTCAAACAGTGGTATATAGCTAGATTTGGATATCTTACATAATATATTGATCTTTTGTCTTGAACCACCACCTTGTCAGCAGTCTTGCCATCCTCTTGCACTACATGTAGTGCTTTGTATAACTGTACTTCCTACAGTATGCATAATCATGTTGGGCCAGCTGAGTATCTTGTAACTGCTCATTGCTCACTCATGGGTGTTGATCCCAGATCCACCCATTCTTGCCTCCTCCTTCCCTCTTGGCTTCAGCTATGCGAGAAGTTCAGAGTGAACGCTTCACAATGGTGGGGGCACCGCGGACTTCACCAAAGCATGGTTGAAGTCTGCATTTCTTGGTAGAGGGAGAGCTGGAGAGTTGTGGGAATGCGCCAGCTCATCACAGGAGGAACCTTAGCATGGATGGTAGCTGCTGCTCGCGCTCTTCGCGGCGGGCTTACTACTTCATGTGAAAGGGCTCATCCATCCTTCAGTTGGATGAACCATTGACTTTAGCTTGTGCTTGCACAGCAGGTTGAGGTTTGTTCAATTGGGGTGCTGCGCTGACTCTGAGCAGCTGGGCTTTGGGATTTCGCGACTACGCGGCCTGAAGTCTACTGTGAGGAGAGTTCCTCTCACCTATGTCTGGATTTCACGACTACGCGGCCATTGACTTGGTGAGGAGGTCGCCTGCAACCAGTGTCGCCTGCTGCTTTGCACTGCTTCACTGTCTCTCAGACTCCACCTGTTCCTCAACCATCTCCCTTGTCTTTTAGCATCTAGGCCTCTCAAGAACAGCCAGATGTTCATTGACATCCCTCCAGTTCAGTCTACTGCTCTGGAAATTATGTGCTATGCCCTACTATGCTTCTCTCCCAATCATTGCTGTTTTCTTGCTTGAGGACTGAGTATTCTCATCCTCCTTACTTCTCTATGAACTCTCTGGAATGGCTCTTCTTGGTTTCTGAATGGTTAGAAGGGTTTGGAGTGGTTTTGGGTTGGATGGGGTTGATGGAACATCAACATGGGACTTATTCATGCCATATCTCGCCAACCGACACCCCGATTGCTCTCGTCTTTTTTGCGCTGGGAAGCCCTCGTTCATACCTTTCTTTGGACCCCTTGAACTCGCCAAACGGTCGCGTATTGGCTGCGCTTCACCTACTTCAGCCTGGTATGACCAAAATTAACATATCTCGTCCGTTCTCGGCGAGAACCTCGTCGTTCCTTTTGTTCTTTGGCTCGTTTTGAAGCCACGGTCAATGCGCTTCTGGGAAGCCCTCATACGCGTCAAACGGACGAGCGGTTCCTGTGTTACAGCACCATCCCTCCAACATCCACTTACATGTGACTTGTTCATGTCATATCTCGCCAACCGATGCCCCGATTGCTTTCGTCTCTTTTGCGTTGGAAAGCCCTCATTCACACCTTTCTGTGGACTCCCTGAACTCGCCAAACGGTCACCTATTGGCGGCGCTTCGCCTAGTTCAGCTTGGTATGACCAAGATGAGCATGTTTCATCCATTCTCGGCGAGATGTTCGTCGTTCCTTTCGTTCTTTGGTTTGTTTTAAAGCCATGGTCAATGCGCTTCTGGGAAGCCCTCATACGCGTCAAACGGACGAGCGGTTCTCGTGTTATAGCACCATCCCTCCAACAACCATTTACACAGGACTTATTCATGTCATATCTCGCCGACCGACGCCCGGATCGCGCTCATCTTTTTTGCGTTGGAAAGCCCTGATCCACACCTTCCTTTGAACTCCCTGAACTCGCCAAACGGTCACCTGTTGGCGGCGCTTCGCCTAGTTCAGTCTGGTATGACCAAGATGAACATATTTCGTCCGTTCTCGGCGAGATCTCGGTCGCCTCTTTCGTTCTCTGGTTCGTTTTGAAGCCACGGTCAATGCGCTTCTGGGAAGCCCTCATACGTATCAAATGGACGAGCGGTCCTTGTGTTACAGTGCCATCTCTTCAACAACCATTTCCCCATTCCTATTGTCATAACCCGCTCGCATCGGACGTTCTATGGCCCGTTTTGAACGTTGGATTCGTACCTTTCCGACGCACCTATTTACGTTGATAACGGACAACAGCCTGGTCTGCAGTATGCATTTACTCCAGAACTGCAGTTTCTGGGTACTTCCTCTCTATCTCAACGACCACGGCTCGTCACGATACGCGAATTATACCGTTGGAAAGGTGTCGTTCGTAGCTTTCGAACGGGTATTTGATCTCCAGGAACGGGCCAGAAATCACTACGCTATGCTCAAACACATTTTTGGCTACCTCAGGATCTCCCCTCTATTTGGGGCATTAAGACTTGATTGGAGGACTCTTATGGGCAGGGGAGACACCTCAACTGGTTGAGAGTTGCTGCTCGCGCATTACGCGGCGGACTCTTCTTCAGTCATGGTAACCTTCTGGCTCTCTCAGAAGGCTGATTGCTGCTCGCGCATTTCGCGGCGGATCGGTGTGGAGGAGTTGCAGCTCGCGCATTACGCGGCGGACTCTTCTTCAATCATGGTAACCTTCTGAGTCCCTCAGAAGTACTGATTGCTGCTCGCGAGTTACGCGGTGGATCAGTGTTGAGGAGTTGCTGCTCGCGCATTACGCGGCAGACTCTTCTTCAATCATGGTAACCTTCTGGCTCCTGATTGCAGCTCGCATGTTTTGCGGCGGATCAGTGTTGAGGAGTTGCTGCTCGCACATTATGCGGCGGACTCTTCTTCAATCATGGTAACCTTATAGATTGCTGCTTGTGTGTTGCATGGCCTGTGTCCACTCTGGGGGGCAAGATTTATGACAACATTTTTTTTTCTCTCCCCCTTTCCTTCAACCTCTCATCATTCCTACCCAACTGGCACCACCTCTACCTACTCTAACACCAACTTAGGATCACGGCTTGTAATTTTCCACTGCACGATCTCTTCGCCTCTATCCTCCCTGGCTTGATTCTTGAGATTCGCACACTGGAAAAGTGGGGGGCTGTAGGGGAGTATAGGTGGAAGATGGGAGGAGAGGCGCAAGCCTCTATCCCATTACACGCTCCCCACGTCCAGACAACACACCACAATGGAAGCAAGCTACATCATCTTGATGGGTAGAGGGAGTTGAGTTGGGATCAACGATCTGAGTGGAGAGGCGCAAGCCTCTATCACACTATACATGTCTTATGCCCAGACCACAAGTATGATGGAAGCATGCTACACCATCTTGATGGGGAAAGGCAATGGAGTTGGGATGGATGACCTGGAAGCCATCCACTGCATGGTTTCCCAGTACTCATGGTTATACATCACTGAAGAGAGAATGGGAGGATCATATGGGTATTTCTGGGTTAAGCTGGGAGCTTACAGTGACCAGCTTTCCAGATAGCAAATTATTTGGGGCCAAATTTTTTCTTTCTTTTATTCATCTTCTTTGCTTTGCTACCCTTTGGTCTCATTTTATCCTGATATTCACTCTGGGGGGCAAGAGGATTTCTATTCTATTATTCTTCCCCACCATTGTTTTCCTTACATGCCCTCTGGACATTGGGGGGCTTTGTGATATAGGATTGGAAGGGAATGCCCAGAGGCCATAGTCAAACAGTGGTATATAGCTAGATTTGGATATCTTACATAATATATTGATCTTTTGTCTTGAACCACCACCTTGTCAGCAGTCTTGCCATCCTCTTGCACTACATGTAGTGCTTTGTATAACTGTACTTCCTACAGTATGCATAATCATGTTGGGCCAGCTGAGTATCTTGTAACTGCTCATTGCTCACTCATGGGTGTTGATCCCAGATCCACCCATTCTTGCCTCCTCCTTCCCTCTTGGCTTCAGCTATGCGAGAAGTTCAGAGTGAACGCTTCACAGACAGAGCGAACACATCAGCGAACTCCGTGATTAGTGCTTGCACTTGGGCGCTCTCCACATCTGTCAGGTTGTCACCGACTTTGACTTGGCATTGGATTTCCTTGACACGTGTGGGTTTGAAGGGCTCTGTTGCTTGCATGAAGATGTTGTCTGGGTCCTGGGTGAATTTGTCAATAGGTATCTCTGCTATGTGGTTGTTGTCTGTCTCTGCCATATCCTCTGTGATGACACACATGGGTGTAGTACCAGGTTGTTCGTGCACCTCGCTCACGGGGGGCTTGTCTGTACCCCCCATTGAGCTCCTTTGCTTCGCCCTTGCAATGCTTATGTTCCGTGTCTTCCACCTGTGATGGTGCCATTGTGCTGGTCCTTTCCATGCCTTCCACATTCTTCTCGCCCTCTCCTTTCTCTGGGCCTTGGCGTATTGTTGGTCATCCTCTTTGTTCTCGTCAGCTGCTGGTTTATCCTCTGCAGGCGATACTGTTGGTACTTCCCTCGAGGGGGATGTCACTCTGTCCCCCACCAGTTCTTCTTGCTTTTCTCCTTCTGGCGTGTTGATCGCCTTCTGTTGCTCCTGAGGTGCTGCATCCGTGTGTTGTGGTTCTATAGCTGATGGACATGTGTTAACGGCCCGGATCTCTGGAGTGATGTGATTTGTGAATACTCCCCTCACGGGGGACTGCACATTGTCCCCCTTTTTGTTCTCGCACTCTATATCTCTGTGTTGCGCTGTGGGCTCGTGGTGTGCCTGGTGTGGCTGTTGCATCGTGAGGTCGTATTGGTTCTTCAAGGTGAGCCGGTTGCTTGGTATGAGGACTTCGTCTACAGCGTAATCGTGGACAATCACAAACATGGTCTTCAGTCTTTTCCCAAACAGAAAGTACCATCTGCCATCGCTGTCAAACACCTCAAATGACCCTTCAAGGGGAGGTCTTGTCTCTCCCCCACATGTTCTGATCAGCGCTGATCAGCGCTGATCGGCAAGAGGATTTTTCTGATCAGCGCTGATCAGAATTAGAATTCCTTCTTCCCCAGCCATTTTGGCTGGAAACCAGCTCAGCAATGGCCCCACTTGGCATTACTCAGCGCTGATCAGCACTGATCAGCAAGCTCAGCGCTGAATGAACTGATCAGTGCTGAGTCACTGAAAGCTGAACAGAACTGAGCAATGCTGAACAGAGCTGAGCAATGCTGAACAGAACTGAGCAATGCTGAACAGAACTGAGCAATGCTGAACAGTAGAGCACAACAATGGGGTCTTTACTAATTAAAAAAGAATACACCCACAAGGAATTGAACTCTCAGCCTCCTGGGAAGAAGTCACATGACCCAAAACTCGCAATATCCAACTGCACCATGCTGCTGTATTATGCACATGAAAGTTAGTACACTATATAGGTCACATTTTCCTGGATTTTAAACATCTCTGATCACTGAAAATATTATAAACCCACAATATTGCTTTTAGTTGGCTTGTGAGGATAATTAGAGCATAAATAGTCAAATCTGGTTACAAGATATGTTGATTTACTTGAGTAAAAGCCATTGGAAGCGCATTTTGGACGGTTTAAATTTACTATCTTGCAATAAAATTTATATGGCTGTGTTCTACTCATTAAATCGATTCTAACGGGCTATAGAGCGTCGTGATTGGTTGAGTTTTGAGCTCACAATCGATGTTCGGGCATTTCCCAGCGCTCGCCGCACCGTCCGGCAATTGCCGATCACGCGTCTTCTGTGACACGTCTCACGTCTCACGGCTTTCCTTTCAACCACCACCATCCCCACAGCGCTTATCGCCCACACATCGCCACCACCTTATCGCCCGCCCATCGCAACGTCGAACCACGCACCCAGCATGCCAGCAACCCGATCCACCATCCCAACTACGCGCAGCGGCCACACCCGCCACTCTCCGCCTCCAAAATCGCGCAAGAGGGCGAACACGGGCGCCAGCAACAAATCCCCCAAGCGTCCCAAGCCCAACGTAGACGACGACGAGACCGAACTAAACAAGACCAAGGGGGGAAGGGATGGAAAGAAAGGCGGGGAAAAAGAGAAAAAGAAAGGCCGGAAGGGGAAGAAGGCCAGGTGAGCCGTGAACCAACCCCTTCCGCCGTCCCTACTCACCCATTCCCTAGGAAAACGAGTGCCATGAAGGCAGACGAGGACGCGGCTGCCCGTGAAGTGGCAGCCACCATGAAGTACGTACCCCCCTCCCCATATATTTTCATTTAACAACATTTTTTTACAGGAAAAGCGAACTCGCCATGGCCGCGAGTGGGCTGTCCGTCGCCCCACCACCCCATGCTCACCCTACCCAAGCCACGAAGCCCAACGAACGACAGGGGCTCACCCACGACGACAGGACGAGTGACAGCCAGCCCACCAATGCCGACGGCAGCAGCAGCAACGACGGCAGCAGCAACAACGACGGCAGCAGCAGCAACGACGGCAGCAGCAGCAACGACAGCAGCAGCAACAACAAGTCCGGAACCACCAGCAGCAACGACAGCCACAACGACGACAGCCAAGACGAGAGCAACAAGGACGACGAGAGCAACGAGGACAACAACACCAACGAGGACAACGACAGCGACGCCCCCATGAGTGTCGACGACACACCCGCAAAATCGAAGACCAAACGAGGCGACAACGACCGCGACCACGACCACAACAAACGCGACGACAGCGACAGCGACGCGCCTATGAGTGTCGACGAAGCGCCCACGAAGAAGACCCAACGCGCGAGCAAGACAAAGAAGAGCAAGGACGACAGCCGAGACGGGGGTGACCACGACCACGACAGCCCAGACAGGGGCAACAGCAACACCCCCATGCACGTCGACAAAGCGCACGCCAAAAAGAACAACACCCCCACGCGTGTCGACGAAGCGCCCGCCAACAAGAAGACCCAGCAGATGAAGAACAACAGCGACAACGACCACGATGGCAACAACGACCACGACGGCAACAACGACCACAACCACAACGCCCCCGTTTACGTCGACAAAGCGCCCGCCGTCAAGACCAAGCACACGAGCAAGGGGAAGAAGGGTGATGCCCCCATGAGTGTCGAAGCAGCGCAAGGCGACAACGACAACCACCCAGCCCCCCTCTCGAAGGATGCTACGTACAAGGATGCCACTGACCCCACCTCCTTCTCCAATGCCATCAACGACACTATGAGTAGCACCACCACCATCACCACCAACGTCCCCACTCCCATGTCTACTGTAGAGACCTGTGGTGGGGCTGCAGGTGATACCCACCCTGTTAGCCTCACTGCTGGTCCTAAAGACTGGGTTGCACCTGATCAAGGTACCTTACAGTTTTTAGATATTATGTCACGTAGTATTAATTTAAAAGCTTTAGACTCAGTTATGCACAGTCCACCTCCACTCAGTCGCCTTGAGTTGGAGGGTGCATCTAGGACACATGGTGGCATATTCCGAGGTCGTGCTCTTGGCAATCGGCCCAACCTTGCAGATATGGACTCCACCAGTGATACCAAGATCCCCTACCCAAGCAAGATTCACCTTTATGTCACCAGCAGCACCAATCCTGCAGATTGGGCCTTAAAGTCAATGTCTCGCCAGGTCTTAAAGCACCCTGTCACAACATCCCTCAAGGTCATCCTGCAACATATTGCTGAAAGACATTCCCCAGTTCAAAGTGAGTTAAGCCAGATACATACATCATATTGAAATATTAATTTATTGATTAGAACATAACTATCGTATCTATACGTTTGAAGAGCCTGAAGACTGGTCTCCTCATGGCCGCTATGAGGTTGCGCTGCGTGATGAAGAAGAACTTACATGGCTTTTGATTGAAAATGAGTATATTTTACGACTTCTTGTGGTAAGTTCTCAATATTTTAAGTTACTCTCACTGTAAAATCCAATTTTATATTAGGTCACTGGTGACTCTGATACTAAGCCATCATCTCGTTTTCCATCTATTCCTCTTAGTGTTGTTTCTGGTTCTGTGTCTGCCTCTGCCTCTGCTTCTCGTCGCCCTTCTACTGTTCCTGAGACCCCTGACCTGGATGATCTGGGTAAAGAGTTTCTGTATGATAAAGATATTTTGAACAACCCTCTCTGGTATAATGCTGCTGTTCAACTGGGTGTTGATCCTGCCTTGACTCATAGAAAGAAAGATACCAGTCTCCAGATGCATTATCGAAAGTATAATGCATATCAATCAGCTTGGAATCAGATTCAGCACCTTACTAAAAAGCATCAATGGCCCTATCCCCAGTTTCTGAAAACTGAGTTGATTAATCTCTTTGGACGTCGTGGGATGTGGAACTCCCATACAGTTAAGGGAATGCAGGATATCTCACAGTTTCCAAAGATGCAGAAGTGGTTGGAACGTGGAGATGATGAGGTTGAACCAACAGATGAGGACGTGTGGGGCATAGCCAAGTCTCAGTATACCTTTGTTGACTTGGCACTTTGGAAGAAGCAGGGAACGTTAAGGGATCCAAAAGGGACACAGAAGAAGAAGCTGGAGAAGGAAAAAACTAAAGGGCGTGAAAAGGAACGGAAGCAGAAGAGTAAGAAGGATGATTCAGATGATGAAGAAGGGGGGAGTTCAAAGAAAGGGAAATCTACTGGACAGTCAAAGGAAAAGTCTTCTGGGTCTGGATCTAAGTCACATAAGCGAAAGTAGGTTAATGTAAATATGCTGCAATGTATTTTGGAATCTGACATCTTGTAATATGGTTAGTATGCTTCTAGAATTTGTTTGGACTATTCTAGCCTGGACTTGGTCTATTCTGACTTCTAGCTTGGGATTTTGCATGATTATTCTGCTAAATCTGCCAACTGTTGTTGCATCTTCAGAAAATCAGCCTTTTCCTGATATTACATTTAAAGTCTTCAATGACTTCATATCCCAACACTTTAGTTCTCGTGTATCTTTGGCAACAGTTCTTTTAGTGCTTTTTAGCTTAACAGAAAACCCAGATCTTCTTAATTTGCATAGCCGCCAGAAAACATCTCTGCTTCGAGGAGAAAACAAGCAAAGCACTTCTGGCTGGATTAAAGCACTATCCCGAGCTCTAACAGAGCAATTGGGCAAAGACACCAAAACACTTTTCAAACACAACACTCTGCCAAAAGATTGGAATGTTGATACTGTGACAGATCCTATTGCATCAAAATTGGATCTTATGGCTGAAGTTTTGGAGCTTGTTCCTGTTTATTCTAAATCATCAACAAGAGTGAAGCACAAACTGATGACAGTTTCACATCAGAAAATTGCAGCTATTCATGTCATCTGCCCATCCATCATGGAGTGTAATGAACCACATTGTAACCACTGGGCTTTACGACAGGATACCAGAACTCGAGATATTCCACAGGTTACTCTCATCAAAGGAACCACAATTTACAAGAAGGTTTATGTTCTATCTGGACTTTGCACTCATTGCAACACCAAGTACTATGCAGATCGTAAAGGCATTGATCAGATATCAGCCAACAAAAAAGTGCAGTACTTGAACTCAGCAAAATACATGAAGATTGGCCAGTCAACATGGGTTGACCGCACCTTTGGAAATGCTGTGGTTAGTGGCATGTATAGCTTCCATGCATCTGCTTCTGCCTATACCGATTACTGGAATAATGCCTTTGGTGAAGTTAATTTGGATCATATGGCATCTTTATCTCGCAAACACATCTGGCAAACTTTCATTCAGGAGTCCACTAGGGTTATTGCTGCTAATCAGAATCACAATTTAACTCTTAGTGAGTCTTCACCAATCGGTGCTGTAACACGTGCAGCTTTCAGTCTGTTGGGACAACAAGGAGTCATTAGTGCATCTCAAGGACATGCATGTTCTGAATGTACCCATCCTTTCAGATCATCTAATGATCCTAATGACATGGATGTTGGGCAAGGATTTATCACAATGCATGTTGTTGATGGGATTGTTATAGGTCCAACTCACTGTGCATATCAGAATTGTGAAAATGAACTTCTCAATGCAAGAGGTGGGGCATTTTGTGCTATTCATGAACATGAGTATGGAAATCAGTGCCGGATTATTGGTTGCAACCAAGATAGAGTTCCTTTGACTATGGCTTGCCAACAACACCAACATGAATGGCAGAAGCATATTCAGAGTCGTAGCCCTAGCGCTTTAGCTGGTGTTCGTAGAATGCTTTGGCGACCTGGAGAAAACCTACCTTGGCTTCCAAACCCAATCCAACATGGTCAGCATTCACATGATGGTCCACCTCTTGCAGATCGGATTGTAAAAAACTACTTTAGTCCAAATCGCTTTTACTGTGTTGAAACATTATGTGCACCATGTGGAACAGTTATTGGTTGGGCAAAGTTTGCTCGATCTGAATCTCCTACCAACATTGTTGCTTTTCTCAACTCAATGTACTCCTCAGGAGTTCCTCGCCCTGCTTATATCTGCATTGATAAAGCTTGTGTTGTGCTCAGACATATTCAGGCCTCTGGACAACTTGAAGACTGGTTTGAGACATCTCGTTTTCTAGTGGATTCCTATCATTATACCACCCACAAGGCAACTGATGAACTTTGTCGTACTTGGTGCAATCCTGCACCAACTGATGGATCAGCACCAAATCTTGTAATTCCTGCAGTTGATAAATTTGGAAATGACTGCTTTCAACGAGCATTCAACACACAGGTATGTTTTTATTGATGCCATATAATAATCTTTGTTTAATTCAAGTGATAGGCTTGTGAACAGTTAAACTCATGGCTTGGTGGTTTCGAATCAATTTTAAAACGCATGACTCCAGCCAACTTTGATTGGTTTTTACATTCTATGCTGTTCTACCACTCAGTGTTTGTTCTCAAAAAACAGGATATAAAACAAAGAAGGGCAGAAAACAGAGTGGTTGATGAAGAGAGTGAAGATGATGATGGTGTTGAATTTGAGGACTAGGTATTTTGAGGTTATCTAATCAGTGTAAAATAGCTCCAGAAGAGAATATTATGTGACAAAAAAAATAGCAGTTGTCTTGCAACAAGTTGAAATCCATCCTGTTAGTAGAAACTCTGATCAGAACTGATCAGCACTGATCAGAACTGATCGGTACTGGTCAGAACTGCTCAGCACTGATCAGCTATCCTGACACTGATCAGCGCTGATCAGTGCTGATCAGAAAAAAAACCATCAAGATAGTTGCAATCCATCCTGATTTGTAGAAAATCTGATCAGAACTGATCAGCACTGATCAGAAATCCTAACGCTGATCAGCGCTGATCAGAACCTGTGGGGGAGAGAGAAGTACTGCTTCAAGGGTGGCGCCATCTAATTCCACTGTTCCTTCCCAACACCTTAAAGGGCTCACTATGTTGCCGTTTGCCATCCGTAAATGTTGTGTGGACCTGCCTAATGGTGACAGCCTGTGCCTGATATGGTTATAGGTGTCTGTGGACATGGCGTCCACCATCGCCCCTTCGTCGAATAGGCATACCCTCACTATTTCCCCTCCTGGCCCGTGTAGTTTTACTTGATGAATAAACGGTTTCGCCCCTCTTTCTTGTGGTTCGTTTGACTCAGTTTGGACTGTGTACAAGTCGACAACCTCTAATTCACTGTACTCCTCATGTACATTGCAAATGGTAAGCTGATCTGACAAGTCCACAGGTCAAGGTGATGAGTCCTCGTGCCCTACCCGTATGCACATGAGGACTTGTGCTCCTTCATCTCTGCCTTGGGGTTGGGCCATCCAGTTGGCATCTAGTTTCCAGACGGCCCTTGCCCATTTCCCTGGTTCTGCTCTGCGAGGTATCATGCGATGACTGCTGCATCATAATCCTCCCTTGACACGAGAACATCGTCTTCCCCCACGAAGTTGACATTGGGGTTAGCGTTCCTGGAAGCCACGTTCACCCCTGCCCTGATTGAGTTGGCCTTCTGGCGCCATATCCTCTCTACCTCCAGTATCCTCATGTTCGTCATGCACGCCACTGATGTATGTCCCTCGTTTCCGCATCTGAAACACTCCTCGCTTGCCACTGGGCTCGTACCTGGTGTAAGTGGGTATGGTCTAGTCTCATAGACAGCTCTCCTGTAGTTGTTTCGATTCCAGTCCGCAATTTCTGTATTGTAAGCTGCCCACCCGGTTACTGTGTTCGGGTGTGGAGGTGGGATACGCCTTATGATGGCGAGCTTCTCTGCATCCATACGCTGTGGTCCCCTCGGTTGCTGCTGTGGTCCCTGGCTGTTGGTAGTGACTGGCTGGAAGCATGGTTGAGTGATGGGTCCCACTGAGAAGTTGCGAAAGGCCTGGCCTAACGCTGAGCTTGGGGACTGTGGTGGCTGTCGCTGCCATTGTTGTCGTATGCGCTGTAACTCCCCTTCTATCCTGGTTTGCTTATCCTGATGTTCCTTCTCCTCCTCTATGTCCACCTGTCTGACAGCGCGAACTGCCGTGCAGAATGTCGCCCAAGTGTCATGTGCGCTGCTCACAAGGGCCTTCAGCGTGGGGGGTAGCTGTCATCTGCAGCCAACAACCAGCAGGTTGTTGTTGTTGGGGATTGCCTTCACTAGTTTCTCCACCTTGTTCGCCCATGGACTGGTGGCTACCACTTTTATCATAATACCAAGGCATATGCCTAGAGCTAAATATCTATATCTCAAGCATAATTATGAAAGGCCTTTCATTTGACTTGCCTATGTCTCTCATTCATTTAAATGCTGGGCTTCACTCATAAGTTGTAGGAGAATTGCCCTTGTGAATTTCATAAAGGTGGCTGGCAATTTTATTGCAGATTTTCATACTTATCTCTCAGTATTTCATTCTGAATTTCATATTTATCCCCACTGCTTTCATTGCGACTTTTCATTACTCAGCTCTCAATATTTCATTCTGAATTGCATATTTATTCCCACTACTTTCATTGCGACTTTTCATTATTCAGCTGACAGAATTTCATTCTGAATTTCATATTTATCCCCACTGCTTTCATTGCGACTTTTCATTATTCAGCTCTCAATATTTCATTCTGAATTTCATATTTATCCCCACTGTTTTCATTGTGACTTTTCATTATTCAGCTCTCAGTATTTCATTCTGAATTTCACATTTATTCCCATTGCTTTCATTGCGACTTTTCATTATTCAGCTGACAGAATTTCATTCTGAATTTCATTCTGAATTTCATATTTATCCCCCTGCTTTCATTGTGACTTTTTATTATTCAGCTCTCAATATTTCATTCTGAATTTCATACTTATCCCCACTGCTTTCATTTCGACTTTCATTCCAACTTTTCATTATTCAGCTCTCAGTATTTCATTCTGAATTTCATATTTATTCCCACTGCTTTCATTGCGACTTTTCATTATTCAGCTCTCAGTATTCCATTCTGAATTTCATATTTACCCCCACTGCTTTCATTACGACTTTTCATTATTCAGCTCTCAGTATTTCATTCTGAATTTCATATTTATCCCCACTGTTTTCATTGCAACTTTTCATATTTACCCCCAATATTTTCATTGGGATTTTTCAGATGTATCCCACATGTCAGGGTCCATGCAATGGGCTTCCATGGAAGTGGTCACATGACCAGTTACCAAAAATGGTCAAAAAACAAAAGTTGTAGCCCTACAGTGTAGCTTCCCAAATCTGTTTGAATTGTATTCTGAAGTGCTCCCATTGTGGAGATATGAGGTAAAGGAATGTCAAAAGTGTCGCGTTTTTTTTTGTATTTTGTGTTTTTCTCTATGAAAACAAAACCAAATAACATGATTTCAGTATATTTAGAAAGCTAAAAGAAAGGGCTACAATTATTGTATCATGGGAAAAATGACCAAAAAAGGAAGGTGCATGCCCTACCATAACAATCAGATAGATGACAACAAAAAAGTCAGACTTATACTACACAGTTTACTGATGCACTATAAAAGACTACAAAAGTTGCACTTAGACTACAAAGTTAGGGTTAGGGCCAAAAGGTTATGTTGACTACAAAGTTTGTAGTGTTGAGCCTTGTCATTAGAAAAGTTTGTAGTGTCCGCTTTTTGAGACTACAAAAGTTTGTAGTGTGCGCTTTTTCATTAGAAAAGTTTGTAGTGTCTGCTTTTTAAGACTACAAAAGTTTGTAGTGTGCGCTTTTTTATTATAAAAGTTTGTAGTGTCCGCTTTTTAAGACTACAAAAGTTTGTAGTGTGCGCTTTTTCATTATAAAAGTTTGTAGTGTCTGCTTTTTGAGACTACAAAAGTTTGTAGTGTGCACTTTTTTATCAGAAGAGTTTGTAGTGTCCTCCTTTTCATTTAAAAAATTTTGTAGTTGACATGTAGTTTAGGGTGTCTTTGGCCCTATCTATGTTATGGGATGAGGTTGAAGGATTGCCAGTGCTGCAGCATTAGTATTTGACATCATGCACTGTGGCTGAAGGATTGACATGATATCATGAGTTTTTGACATGATGCCCAAGTGGGCTTTTACACTGTCTGCTTTCACATTGATAGCTACTGGCCTGTCCCAAACATAGTCAACTTTGATACAGCTCTTTGAGAGCTGTAGGATGATGGGCTGATTCATCCTTTGAGGTGTTCTAGGTCATGTTCTAAGTTGACCATGTATTGAGTAGATATCAACATAAATAGCCTTCTCTAGCTTCAAAGCCAACTTGGGCAAGATGTGATATATAATGGGCTGATTCATCCTTTGAGGTGTCTTTAAGTCAGGTCATGTTGCAAGCTGACCACGTCTTGGGTAGATATCAACATGAATAGCCTTCTCTAGCTTGAAAGACACCTTGAGCATGATGTCAGAAACTGATGATATATACAGTGATGTCAATCGTTCAGCCATATTTCCATATGAACTCACAATTATGTTTTCAGATAGCACAGCAGGTATCAATGGCCTTTCCTACTGTGAAAGACAACTTGTGCATGATGTCAAATACCAATGCTGCACCACTGGCAATCCTTCAACCTCATCCCATGACATAGATAGGGCCAAAGACACCATAAACTACATGTCAACTTCAAACTTTTTTAAATGAAAAGGCAGACACTACAAACTCTTCTAATGAAAAAGCGCACACTACAAACTTTTGTAGTCTTAAAAAGTGGACACTACAAACTTTTCTAATGAAAAAGCGCACAGTACAAACTTTTCTAATGAAAAAGCGCACACTACAAACTTTTGTAGTCTCAAAAAGCGGACACTACAAACTTTTCTAATGACAAGGCTCAACACTACAAACTTTGTAGTCAACATAACCTTTTGGCCCTAACCCTAACTTTGTAGTCTAAGTGCAACTTTTGTAGTCTTTTATAGTGCATCAGTAAACTGTGTAGTATAAGTCTGACTTTTTTGTTGTCATCTATCTGATTGTTATGGTAGGGCATGCACCTTCCTTTTTTGGTCATTTTTCCCATGATACAATAATTGTAGCCCTTTCTTTTAGCTTTCTAAATATACTGAAATCATGTTATTTGGTTTTGTTTTCATAGAGAAAAACACAAAATACAAAAAAAAACGCAACACTTTTGACATTCCTTTACCTCATATCTCCACAATGGGAGCACTTCAGAATACAATTCAAACAGATTTGGGAAGCTACACTGTAGGGCTACAACTTTTGTTTTTTGACCATTTTTGGTAACTGGTCATGTGACCACTTCCATGGAAGCCCATTGCATGGACCCTGACATGTGGGATACATCTGAAAAATCCCAATGAAAATATTGGGGGTAAATATGAAAAGTTGCAATGAAAACAGTGGGGATAAATATGAAATTCAGAATGAAATACTGAGAGCTGAATAATGAAAAGTCGTAATGAAAGCAGTGGGGGTAAATATGAAATTCAGAATGGAATACTGAGAGCTGAATAATGAAAAGTCGCAATGAAAGCAGTGGGAATAAATATGAAATTCAGAATGAAATACTGAGAGCTGAATAATGAAAAGTTGGAATGAAAGTCGAAATGAAAGCAGTGGGGATAAGTATGAAATTCAGAATGAAATATTGAGAGCTGAATAATAAAAAGTCACAATGAAGGCAGGGGGATAAATATGAAATTCAGAATGAAATTCAGAATGAAATTCTGTCAGCTGAATAATGAAAAGTCGCAATGAAAGCAATGGGAATAAATATGAAATTCAGAATGAAATACTGAGAGCTGAATAATGAAAAGTCACAATGAAAACAGTGGGGATAAATATGAAATTCAGAATGAAATATTGAGAGCTGAATAATGAAAAGTCGCAATGAAAGTAGTGGGAATAAATATGCAATTCAGAATGAAATTCTGTCAGCTGAATAATGAAAAGTCGCAATGAAAGCAGTGGGGATAAATATGAAATTCAGAATGAAATACTGAGAGATAAGTATGAAAATCTGCAATAAAATTGCCAGCCACCTTTATGAAATTCACAAGGGCAATTCTCCTACAACTTATGAGTGAAGCCCAGCATTTAAATGAATGAGAGACATAGGCAAGTCAAATGAAAGGCCTTTCATAATTATGCTTGAGATATAGATATTTAGCTCTAGGCATATGCCTTGGTATTATGATAAAAGTGGTAGCCACCAGTCTCAGAATTTACTGACTACTATGCGTCCTGAGGAGGTCGCATCATGGATCAAAAGCAAGAAGAAGACTTTGCCACCTGAGGTCAATGTCGATACTTATGGGTCTTCGTTCATGGCATGGTGGATCACCCTCCAACCTGTTTGGAGGGTTGCCGATGATGGCTCATTCAACTACATGGCCCCTAGCCATGAAGATTGGTGTGTCCTTCAGAAGGGTGGATCGGCAGGCCTGTACACAGTTGTGGTTGCCCTGTTGTGGTGGGTAAGAGTGTTAACTCTGGAGAGTTCATCGTTCCGTGCTTGGACAGCAGTACATGGTGTCTACTGGGTCATTGACCAGATGTCCAAGAAGCTTGCCCCAACTGGGAAAAAACGCGCACCTGAGGGTTCTGTCTTGTCTGGAAAGTCCAAAAGGTAACGTTTGATGCCTTAATTGGAGCACAGACCATGTATTCATCTACCTACAGAAGTTGTCTTCGCTAGTGTAGCCCATTCCTTCACTAATATGAGTACCATATAGTAGCTTAGTAGTCATTTAGCTGCTGTCCGCATCGATGCTGGTCGTCATTCTTTTTGATGCACTGTTTTTTGCTGTGCAGATTCCCATGTGCCAAAATAAGAATAGAGCAGTGAAATTCACAATGAAATCAACAGCTATAAGAATGAAAGATCTATTGAAAGTAGCACGGAATAGCTATGAAATCCCAATGAAATGTCCCATAGAATGACAATGAAAAATCCATTGAAAGTATCAGGAAATGAATATGAAAAATCTGAAAACCACCAGGAATAAATATGAAATTCCCAATGAAATCCCACATGATATAAGTATGAAAAATCCATCGAAACAAGCCAGGGTATCTAATGAAATATCACAATGAAATCCCAACAGGTATAAGAATGAAAAATCCATTGAAACAAGCCAGGGTATCTAATGAAAAATCTCATTGAAATTCATCAGGATATGTATTGAGATTGGTCAATGAAATAGGCAGGCATTAAAATGAAATGATACACAGCCTTACTGATATTTATGAAAGAAATACAGGGCATTTTAATGAATGCAAGATATGTGACCCTAATGAAACCTTTCATTGAAGGGTGTGGCATTATACACAATGGCTTATGTGGCAATGGCTTAGGTTTATCAAAAGGAGTGGTTACCACTAGTGGAAACCAATGTTAGACATCTTGTAGATTTTAGGATATTGTTGGTCAACGGTAATTCAAGTAATGTCAAAAAAATGCCCAAATATGGCAGGAATTAATGAATATCTTATATCACAGTGCTTGATGACCTCTATTGGAGCTGTATTCCTCCTGGTACATTCTGTAGTTACTATATTATGCTGCAAAGTACTCAACTTAATGATTGAAGGCCCTCTGTGCAAGGTGTCCTTTTTTTTTTTCATAGCCTGTGGCTGGACTAACTAACCAGACCCCAATACAGGATTCCTGGGCCAGCACCCCCTTGGTAACCTGTGACTGTGTCATGGAATGGTGTTGACACTGTTTCAACTGAAAAATACAGTCCTCAAAAAGTTGGCAAGATAGCAAGTTTTTAAGTACTAAATTGTGTAGTGTAAATACTTCATCAGATTCTGTACAATTCAGTTTTTGAGAAGTCGATGTGTGAGTGTGTGAGGGATGTGATTCAGTCAATAAAAATGTTTGTGTCATTGACCAGTTGATGACTGTATACAAGATATATCATAGACAAACATCATGCTCTGGTAACCCTCTGGTCATGTTACTATCATGACCCTAGTGTTGCAAACTCACCTAGTGTTGCAAATCACCGTCTCACACCTCAAAAAACAGGACTGAGCCTCTGAAAATATTTGAGAGAACGTAAACCAATATGCTTAACATGACTCTATTTTTTATTTGAGGAAAATCCCTCAGGAAAGAAGCTTAGGAGGGAAGTTATAGTGAAATTCAGTGGTTTGACAGCATGTTGCCCACCTAGGATAATCAAAACTGGGCAAAGAGTCATAAAACTTTGTTCTAACAGAGATACATACTTATGCTAAATACTGAAGATAAATTTGAGCCTATCTGTTGAGTAGCTCTATGAAAAGGATGTTCGAATGGGCGAGTGTGACAATTCACGATGACCCAAAGCTGCCCATTCAAACTCTGATGAAGGGTGGGTGTGCTGACATCAAAACATGAACAGAGCAGAGATTGTAATCTCACCTCATTGTTTCTGATTTGGCCTGATCTAACATGACTACACTGTGACAAAATTTGCAACACTAGGTGATTTTCTCTTTTGCTTTGGCACCTACCTCACCCGCCTCAGAAAAACATGTTATGAAAGCCTAGAACTAAGGCCTTCCAATGGTTAAAGAATTTTAAAAAATTGGTTTAGTTCTGGAGGCACTATATTGGTTTGATTGGAATATTTGCAACACCCTGTCAATGATAGTACTGTGGTATTTTGACCAACTGTTCAGCCAATGTGACATGTGATGGCCTTGAACAGTCAGGAGGTGTGTTCGAAATTGGGATCACTGTGTGACATAGCAATGAAAGTGTTTGGCTAGTGACAAGTGTTCACTGAGTGGTTGATATGGCAGCAACCTTCTTGCCTCCTCCACAACCTCTCATCCAGCACAATTCTCTCCTAATTGTGGCCAAAAAAGTTCTAATCAACATATTCTTGCAGAAGTGTGACAGGGTCAGTGACTTCCTGTTGTGAGAATAAGATGTCAGTACCACAGTAACATGGGTCTCCCTTGTGATAAGGGAGGTGATACTGAGCTCACCCTTGAGCAAATGTTAGGGAAGAGTGCTTGATGATCTTCCTCCAGTTGAAAAGTTCTTTTGAATTCTTTTGCACCAATTCCCCTGAATGGTGGCAAGCATAGAAGAGACAAGAGAGGATAGTGGCAAAGAGGAGGTCATCATAAGACCCAGAGCCATGGGCAATAAGTAGAAAGGTTTGTAGGTGTGTGGGATGCAGTGGTAATTTGTGGCAGACTGGGTTGGCACAGATTTTCTTGGATCCTCAAATAGTTGTGGTGATGAGTGGGTGAGCATGGTTAGCATCAAAGTTAGGATATAGATCAGATAGAAAGTGTCTGACCCCTGATAAATATTTTGGACCAGAGGTGATGAATTGAGAGGTGTATGTGATGTAACAAGCTAAATTTTCAGGAGTGGGTTCAATGGAGAGGTGATGAGCCATGCAGAAAGAAATGTAGTCACAAGCTCCTGTAGTGTGGCCTTTTACTGTTGACTTTTTGATGGCATTGATCTGCAAATGAAGCATGCTATTGTCAAGATTGGATAGCTTTGTTGTTGGGTGAGTCTGGCATGATGGCCTAGACCTGCCCAGGGTGCTCAAAAGCACCCCCTCCATCATGCTGGCAGGAGGTTCCTGTTGAAATATTCAGGTTGTTGTGAACACTTGGGTAGAATAGGGACCCTCACAAATGTGCGAGATCTTCAGATTACAGCTGACTACCTAAATACATACTACAATTTGAAATAAATGTGGTCACCTGAAGGGCAAAATGATGTATGGAATGATGAAGGGGAAACTATGGAACAATGCAATCATTGCTCCCATGAGCATGATGCACTTGAAATACCAACACACCCCCACAAGCACAACACACTGTCAAAACAGAAGAAAAAAGAAATGCACCCCTGGAAACTAAACAAAACAACATTCCCACAACACTCCACATGCCTTCAAAACACGACATCATCTTCAAAATCTGAATCACAACAAACTGCTGCTGCTGCCTCACCCTTTGACTTCTTTGACTTCTCCCAAGCTCACTTCTCTGGGCAATCAGACTTGAAGTGCCCCTTTTCACCACAGAAAAAACATGTGACATCAGCTCCTGCATTGTTCTGCACTCCATGACCACCATTGCTGCCGCCTGTGACCACCATTGCTTCATCCTCTGGGTCCTTTGCAACATTGGAGTCACCAGATTGTTGCACTTCCTCATTCAGCAGGCACGCGATAACATTGTTCAGCATGAGCAACTTGGAAGGGGTTGCATCGAAGTTGACGATGACAGGGTCGTACAAGGGGGGAAGTCCCATGGTGAGTGCAAGGATCTTGTCTTGGTCGCTAATGTTGACTCCAGACTGTTCCATGCAAAACATGAGGCCCTGGATATGACTGATCCAGGCCTGCATTGACTGTCCAGCTGCCTTCTTCACAGTCAAGAAGCAGCATTGAAGGGGCAAACTCATTGCAAAGCCAGCTGCTCAGTGGATGTGCTCCAAGGTCTCCCAGATCTTGAGTGGGTCTCAGGAGTGCATGTGTGACAACTGACCATTGTCAACACACAAAATCATCTCTGCATGAGCTTCATCCATCTTTCCAGCATCTCGTTTCTTCATTGCACTCTCCAGCTCAGCTGCAATTGTTGATATGGCTTTTACCTCCCCATCTGCATCTACCCCTGAAATGGGAATCTTGACCATGCCAGACAAGGATGGCCTCCATCTGAATGGACCACTTGGCATAGTTGGAGTCATTGAGATTTGGGAAACAAACAGTTGTGTCAGTCATGACAGGAAGTGGGGATTATCGTAGCAAGGGCAAAGGTGAGTTGATCTTCAAGTTCTTCAATATCTTCAGTTCTTCTGCAGTGATATTGGGCTGCAGCCATCTTCTGCAGATATGTAGGTTCTGCAACCTTGGGGTGATAGCTTGGTCCACGGCACATGAACAAGCGTGTTGAGTAGGAGATGGGATATTGGGATAAGCGGTGAGGGTATAATGTGTGTTTGTGTTGAAATATTCAGGTCATTGTGAACACTTAGGTAGAATAGGGACCCTCACAAATGTGTGAGGTCTTCAGATTACAGCTGACTACCTAAATACATACTACAATTTGAAATAAACATGGTCACCTGAAGGGCAAAATGATGTATGGAATGATGAAGGGGAAACTATGGAACAACACAATCATTGCTCCCATGAGCGTGATGTGCTTGAAATTCCAACAGTTCCATGGTGGGGAGAAAAGGCAGATGTGGTCAAGTGGGAATTTGCACAATATTTGCTGAGAAAAAGGAATGAGAGGAAGTTGGGTTGAATGTTTTGATTTCCAGGGATGTGTTGAATGTGGAGGTTGATTCCTGATTTAATGATGGTGCCTGTTATTGCCATCAGTGGACCATTGTGCAATGCTTTGGAAACATGTAAGCTGTTGAAGATGGCAACTGAGTCCAAGCTATCAGTATGAATGAGAAGACAGCAAGGAGGTAAAGGAAACAAGGTGACATAGTGAATGGCAGACATGATAGCCACCATTTCAAGGAAGAAAATGTCAATTTTCAGACCAGGAGGACACTCCTTGTTTCTGTACATAAAGCCCTGAATCCCAAATACAAAAGACATCCCAAGAGTGAGATTAGTGTCAGTCCAAACTTCCAAATCTGCTGTGGCATCATCCCAGATACTGTCATCCAGGAAGTGAACACCAACTGCTTTTGGGATGATACTGACAAGCCAGGTGAGATCAGAGATGACTTCTGCATTCAGGTGTATAGTACTGAGAGGGTGAGATTTACCACTGGTCTTGTGGACAATGCTGAGAGAGCAGGGCAAGCCCACAGTAGGACATTTAGAGCTAGTTGAGGTGACCAGTGAGCCATTGCCATTCATGAAGGAGGGGTTTGTGGTTAGGTGTAGATAAGAAGACATTAATTTTCTCAATAATTTCAATGAGGGAGCTTGGAGGAAGAGAGAGAGTGCCATGATTAGTGTTGACCCAGAAGCCAATCATTTTCAAGACACTTCCATGTTCTTGCTTCTTATCCTTGAAAGGGCATTGGATTGCCTCCCAAAATAAGAGTAGTTGGACTTGTTGGCATAGTTGAAGCTTCCCATGGTACATGATCAGGTTGTCTTTGGAATCCCAGCCAAAAAATTCATCCATGTAGATGTGAAGGCTAAAGATGCCCAGCTTCTGGATACCCAGCCAGCATAAAGTGTACTTTACCCTCCCCCATGGATTCCATCTGGAACAGATCTCAACCTACAATTTCATCTAAAATCCATCTGGAGGCCACATGGAGTCCATGTGGACTCCACCCAGAATCCATGTGGAGCCAGATGGAGTTCATTGTCAAGGCAGAAGGTTATTGTTTTCAAGTTTAAGGATGTTTTCAAGTGTTACCATGATAAGAATGTTACTTATATAATTACCAAAAACTATCAGTCTTTCTGATGGTATTGCTTTGTTGCCTACTTGCATCAGCACACACATTTGATACATTATATAAGACACTTAAGTTCTTCAGTCATCTTCCTCAACAGCCCAATGTCTCACTTCTACACCTTCCTCCACATCTTCTCCTTCATCATCCTCAATTTCAATAATTTGATGAGGCTCTTCCTGCTGTGCTTGTTGTCAGATAACATGCTCATAAAATCTACTTTACTAAATACAGTGTATATCAAAAGGAACAAGGAAATGGGGAGGGACAGGGAAAGGGGTGCAAAGAAATGGTGATGGACAGGGTAGGGAGAGGGAAAAGGAAGGGGAGGGACAATGAAATGTAGAAGGGGGAAGGGGCAAGGATGGGGAGGGACAGGAAGGGAAGGGACAGGAAGGGAAGGGGGGAGGGAAAAGGAAGGGGGTACATAGAAATGGGAAGGGACAGGAAGGGTGGAGGGAAAGGGAAGGGGGGGGAGGGGAAACCAAGGGGAGCAGGGAAAGGCAGAGGGAGGGACAGGGAAGTGGGAGGTTGTTATCATCTGTTGACGTGGTGGTGGTCCATTGACATGGTGGTGCATGTCGTTGTGGGCATGTCATCTGTCGGTGTGGCCCTCTGTTGACGTGGTGGGGCATGTCATCATCCGTGGGCATGGTTGTGTCATCATGTGTTGACGTGGTCTTGCAATGACATGGTCGTGCACTCATCTGTTGTCCCTTGTTGTGTGCCTGGTTTTAGCAAGCTGGGTTGCCACGAGCTTGGGATGGGGGGTGCTCACCTATGGTGATGAATGACAAGTCATCATTCATCATCTCATTGCCCTGCTTGTTTACCAGCTGGGGCTGGTGATGGTGTCATTTCCTGCATTGTGGCCATGGTGGTGTGTTGTAGTGTGGGGGTCATGGTGGGATGACCAACGTCATTGTTCGGTCATTGTTCTCGTTGTCATTAGTGTTTAAAGGTTCAGTCCATAGGACCACAAAAAACCGGTGGACCGAACTGAACTGGACCCTGGTTCGGTCTTTTTTTCGGTTGCAGTTGCCCCAAATTGGGGTTGGTCCAGTTGCCAGTTGCCTCATTTCGAAAATCTTTTAAAACCGTTCAAAGACCGGTTTTAATCGGTTGCAACCGGTTAAACGGTCACGTGCGTTACATACCTTTGTAACCACGTTTATTACCTTTTTTTGGGTTTTTGTTTCATCAAAAACGGTTAAAATTTGAGAGAGATATAAGCAAATCCATATTTTACATGAGTCTCTAGGAGATGTAATTCAGTTTCAGTCATAGCTATGTCAAATCTTCATTAAATCTCTTAAAAATTGGTAGAATGACGGGTATTTACATGCGTTACTGTTTTATATAACCCATTTATTTTTTAGAGTAATAATAATTGAGATTCAAATGGTTTATATTGGTATAATTAATTATATGCAAAAAAACCGGTCTGGACCGGTCTGAAACGGTTCCATAGACCGCAAAAAACCGGTCCTAGGTGGTTCGGTTCGGTTCCCTCAATATTTGGGTCGGTCCTGGACCGGTTGCGGTCCACGGTTGCGCGTTTTCGGGGCAAAAAACCGGACCGAACCGAACTTTTAAACACTAGTTGTCATGTCACAACATGTTGTTGTGGGCATTCATTTACTGGTGATGGGGCATTGAGGTGTCATCCTTGCTGAGGTTAGGGTGTGGTGTGCTTGTTGTGGATAGGTGGCTGGTGTGTGTGGTGGTGGCCATTGGTGACATGGTGTCACAAGGTGGGTGGGCATCGTGGATGATGGTGGTGGTTGAGAGAGAGCAGTGGTTGTTTGTTGATGACACCCAAATCAAGCATTGGCAAATGCCAGCACTTGATTTGGGCATCAGGAATTCCATTCTGTGTTGTTCCAGGACCATTCCTTCTGGGTGATTCCTGGAACCATTCTGACAGAATTTGTATTCCATCAAAATTCCGCTGGAATGGTTTGATAAATTTGGCAGGGCCCTCTGCCAAATTTGATTCCTCCAGAATTCCAGGAATGGCCTGGATTCTGCCGGATTCTGGCAGGAATCAGTGGAGGACAATAAAGACCTCATCTCTCCCCTCCCTCCCCCTCCATCACTCCCACCTCCCTTCCCTCCCTTCCCCTCCCTCTCCTTCCCCCTGCCTCCCCCTGCCTTCCCCTGCCTTCCCCTGCCTTCCCCTGCCTTCCCCTGCCTTCCCCCTCCCTCACTCTCCCCCCCTTCACCATTCCCCACCAGTTCCTCCCTCCACCTCCCTGACCACATTATATTATTCAATACTTTTGTATATATTTGTGTATATAGTTATCAATATAATATCTATGTTTAAATGGAAGTTTGGTATGGAATTTTGAGGTGTTAAAAGGTCTGACTGACTTAATCAAAAATTGATGGAATGCATGATACTCCAGTACATAGGAGTCCAGTAGGAGTCCAATAGGTGGAAAATGCCTTTTTTGGAAGAATTGTTGAAATCCAGTGGGAATTCTACTGGAGTCCTGGAGTCCAGTAGGAATAGGTGGGGGAGTGATAAGTACTGGACTCCAGTAAAATAGCTGTAGGGCATATGACAGAGTGCTCCAAACATGCCAGAAACATTGCCCTTATCATAGACTCCTCAATGACCATGTTTGAAACCATTCCATCCACTGTTAGTAACCCCTCTGCAGAAAACCTTCTTTCTCTCACAAAAACCCCCTTTTGAACAGCACAAGTTCTCTTCTTCAATCAGCCATGACACCTTCCTGCAGTGTGCTTGTCCTTTGATATCTCATCCAGAAAGCTGAGCTGTTCAGGGCTGTTTGGAGCCATGCACTGAATAAAGTCTGTGCAAATGTTTTCATTGTGTGCCAAAGTGACCTTCTTGAGTTTCTTTGCTGTGATTCCTGCCCTGAGAAGCTCCTGATGGATAGTTGTGTAATGAGCAGCAATAAAGCAGTTTGTGCATAAAAGGAAGTCAAGCTCATTGAGGAACCAATCTGGTCAGTGGCGAATGACACAACAAAGATATTCAATGTCTTTATACTCATGCCCAAAAAAAGTAATGGGCAACATTGAAATAGCTTGTTCTCACTCAAATCAGCACCAAATGACTCCAAATAAGTTGTAGACATAGAAATCAGGTCCACTGGGTCTTGAATCTGAGGGTAGAAATTTACCAAATAAGGAAATATCATAGATATTGTCTCTACAGTAGCTGCAGAACACAAGCATGCTAGGAGATTTTTTGTAGCAAAATTTATGTGCACCACTCAAAAGGGGTTGAGAAATAGAGTAGAATCCATCTTTGGTTCATGCAACTTGGTCAAGATTTAAGCTTACAATTGTCAGGCAATCTTCCTAGATTTTCACAGGTTTGAGGAGACAATTGTAAGCTCAAATCTTGACCAAATTGCATGAACCAAAGATGGATTCTACTCTAATTTTCAACCCTGTTTGAGTGGTGTACACAAATTTTGCTACAAAAAATCTCCTAGCATGCTTGTATTTGCAGCATCTACTGTAGAGACAATATCTATGATATTTCCTTATTTGGTAAATTTCTACCCTCAGATTCAGGACCCAGTGGACCTGATTTCTATGTCTACAACTTATTTGGAGTCATTTGGTGCTGATTTGAGTGAGAACAAGCTATTTCAATGTTGCCCATTACTTTTTTTGGGCACAAGTAAGCAAAAATTGAGGTTGTCCACATGCACTGATGTTACTGTTGACAATGTCACTAGTCTCATTCCAAAGCTTCCAGATTCTAAAGAAAGTCCTCCAAGAAATTATCAAGCAATCCAAGATGTCATGAAGCTCAACAATGTTGCCCTGTATGGTCTGATGGCAGTGAGCTTGAGGTCCCTGGATATTTTGCAGTACAACATGATGGGAAGCAAAGGAAAGCACAGGATGCATGTATTCAAATGCTCAGAAATAGCTGTGGAAAAATAAACCACATGCTAGTGTTATGCTAAAATGAAATTTTGATCTACTTACATATGTTTCATTAGTGCCAACCTTTATGCAAAGTGCTGTAGAAGGCACCGAATCACACAGAATAATATACTTCAGCTCTCATGGAGAAAATGACAATTTATTCCATGATTTCTTCCATGGTTTTGGTGATGCTGTCTATGCTAACACTGACAATTACAAGTCTACAGCAGGCTATGTCTTTATCACAGCAGGGGAGCAATAACATGGTGATCTAACAGACAAATGTTCACTGCTCTATACACAACCGAAGCTGAATACATCACTTTATCTGAAGCTGCTTGAGAAGCTTACTGGCTCAGAAATCTCTACAGAGAACTTGGATTTGCACAAAAATCACCAACTATGATTAAAGGTGACAATAACAGATCAATCTCAATGGCCAGGAATCCCCAATTCCACAACCACACCAAGCACATTGCTATTTGATACCACAGAGTATGAAATGCATGCAAGAGGGCATTATCAAAATTGATTCTGTCCATGATCCTGAGCAAAGAGCCAATGTACTTATGAAGGCTTTGAATTGCTTCAAATATAAAAAACACATCACAGAAATGGGAATGAAGTCAATACTGGAAGGAACTTAGAACAAGTGGAAGCTTTTCCCTACCCTTGCAGGGAGGTTTTTTAATGCACCCACAGTTCATATCCAATGAATATACAAGTCATGTGTACCTGGTAGCTACCAATTACATCATGAAAGCATGGCAGTTACTACAGGCTATCTTGATCAGCTACCATGTTGGAATGAAACAGTTTTTCATTCCTGTTTCATTTCTTCCAGAAAAGATGTATTTCATTTATTTGTGATGATTTTTTCATTTTTTGTTCCATTCTTTTCCAGGGAGAATGAAACACCTTTTGCCTCATTCTGTTTCATTCTCACTTCTGTTTCATTCTTTGTTTCATTCTTGCCAGAAGATTGAATATTTCATTCATTTTCAATTATCATTTCATTCTTTCTCAACAGTTATTACAATGATGTAGTACATATACAAATAAGGAAATAATATATAAATGATGCCTGATATGGGTTGTGCCCTTCTGCAGTGGATTGAGGGGCCATATGGGGGTATTTTTGGATTTGAGGCAGATATATACAAAGAGCTAGCAGTGGTGTTGCCAAATAGAGCACTTACAATTTGTTCCCATCAATTACATAATCACCTCCCATCTCACAATGGAATGGAACACATGCATCAAAATGAAGGAAACAAAAATGAGGCAGCTCAATGACATGAATGAAGCCAAAATGAAAGAAATTGCAGTTTGTTGCAAGTAGTTCTAGTTCATTGCTATGGACAGGAATGAAACAGGAATGAAAAACTGTTTCATTCCAACATGATAGCTGATCAAGATAGCCTGTGGTAACTGCCATGTTTTCATGATGTAGATGGTAGCTACCAGTCCTGTACCATACTCCTATACTATGTAGTCTAACACCTATGTACTGAGTCACTCTGTGTCTAACACACTCCTGCTTCCTACTCTCATCCATCTACACTCTTCTGCAAGCTGCATCCAATTATTTCCAACATCAGATTTAAAAAAGGGATACCATTGCAAAAACTTCAATTAAGTTACAAAACTTCATTCCAACATTTGTTCACACAAAATGTACTAAATATGTATGATTGTACCTTGACATTAGTTATAATGATCAAGCATCCAAGATATCTTTCCTTCACCATTCCATGTTCTACATAATAACCTGTTCTTTAATACCCTGAGTGCATCTGCCTGGTACTTACATCTGCTCCATTATCTATGAGCAATTTTGCAATTGCCTCATGGCCTTCATATGTTGCTGCCTGGAGTGCATTTCCAAAGAATCCCCCCTGTGCATTTACATCTGCTCCTTTGTCTATGAGCAGCTCTGCAATTTCCTTACAGCCCCCACATGATGCTGCCTGGAGTGCATTTCTATAGTATCCTCTCTGTGCATTTACATTGGCTCCCTTGTCTATGAGCAGTTTCACAATCTCCTCACAGCCTTTATAGGATGCTGCCTGGAGTGCATTTCCATAGAATCCTCCCTGTGCATGTACATTGGCTCCCTTCTGTATAAGCAGCTTTGCAATTGCCTCATGGCCTTCATATGATGCTGCCTGGAGTGCATTTCCATAGTATTCACCTGGTGCATTTACATCTGCTCCCTTGTCTATGAGCAGCTCTGCAATTGCCTCATGGCCTTCATATGTTGCTGCCTGGAGTGCATTTCCAAAGAATCCCCCCCATGCATTTACATCTGCTCCTTTGTCTATGAGCAGCTCTGCAATTGCCTCATGGCCTTCATATGATGCTGCCTGGAGTGCATTTCCATAGAATCCTCCCTGTACATTTACATCTGCTCCCTTATCTATGAGCAACTTTGCAATTGCCTCACAACCTCTATATGATGCTGCCTGGAGTGCATTTCCATAGAGTCCTCCCTGTACATTCACATCTGCTCCCTTCTCTATGAGAAGCTCTGCAATTGCCTCTTGTTCACTAAATAATGCTACCTGGAGTGCATTTCCAAGATGTCCTCCCTGTGCATTTACATCTGCTCCCTTGTCTATGAGCAGCTTTGCAGTTGTCTCATGACCATTGTATGATGCTGCCTGGAGTGCATTTCCAAATTCTCCCCCCCATGCATTTACATCTGCTCCCTTGTCTATGAGCAGCTTTGCAATTGCCTCATGGCCTCCAGATGATGTTGCCTGAAGTGCATTTCCATAGAATCCTCCCTGTACATTTACATCTGCTCCCTTTGCCATGAGCAGCTTTGCAATTGCCTCATGACCTTCATATGATGCTGCCTGGAGTGCATTTCCAAAGTATCCTCCCTGTGCATTTACATTTGCTCCCTTCTCTAAGAGCAGCTTTGCAATTGCCTCATGGCCTTGACATGATGCTGCCTGGAGTGCATTTCCATAGTCCCCTCCCTGTGCATTAACATCTACCCTCCTTTCCAACAAAATATATGTTGCTTCAGTGAGTCCAGCCAGTGATGCATAATACAGTGGTTTAGGAATCTCATCCCTCTGTTTTTCCATAGAGGGTTCATCTATATCATAAATTTGAACCCAGTTCACAAAAGCATTATCTTCATCTGTCAGAAGCTTCATCACCAATGTAGATATTGCAGATGTCTGAGATTTACTCTTGCAACCAGAATGTGCATGTATGATCCAGTGTTCTGCAGCATATTTTGCAAGAGGAGAAGATACATCCAGATTGATATCAGGTGGCTCACATGTATTGAATTGCAGAAGATAGGCCAGACAAATTTGAGATATGACAGAGTGTGATAGCTCCTCACTGAAACTGAAGTATCTGACTTGCTTCACATGATGGCTTTGAGTATACTGGGATATTAGATATTCCTTGACAGAAAAGTGAGAAAGCTTGATAAAGCCTATCTAAGAGTCAGTGCCATTTCAATCTGTTATTCTTCCAAACCACACCTTCTGATTTCATAATAAAACTAGAACATATTTTCAAGACATCCTCCATATCTTGAAGTTCATTATCAGATTTGTACTCTGGTCCATTCTCAGCAGAAAGATCAATAGAAGCAGTTGCAGCCATTTCTTTTAGTGTCAGTGGACGAACAGAAAATGACAGCCACTGTAGAAAGGTTTTAGCATAGCAATGAGCTTTTTTATTGATTCCCAACAACATTTTGTCATAGGTTTTATCTAAACCCTGGGGTAGATCACCTAGCTGCTTTTTGAGATCAGCCTTGGTCCAGCACTTTTTCAGCTCATTTAACTGTAATGCAACCCATCGAAACCTAAAAATGTATTTAATACTCATTCTGTCATTCAAATATTGATAATAAACATACATTCCATCTGCTTGTTCCATTAACTTCAACTTGATTTCCTTTTGAGTGTCAGAGTCCCATTTTTGCAAGTCAGAGTCATTCAGAAGCTGATAGTCAAGATAAGCTACAAGATCATGATTCTCAGATTCCTCAACCAAGTCAATATAATGAGAAGACTTGAACTTGTCCTCAATCTCCTGTTCTGGGCGGCTAGTAACTAACAAGTGGAGCCCAAGGTTTTTATCTTTCTTCAGAATAAAAGTCTGAATCCAGTTGAGAAGCTTTTCTCTTTCAGTACATTCATCAAGAGCATCCAGAATGATAAAAGTTGAACTAAAGCCATCAAGAATTGCTTGAAGAGTATTCTGCAGATCACCCAGAGTTGGCTCTTTATGGCCATTGCCACAGCCAGCATACAGATTCACTAAGACTTTAGGCAGTCTACCCTCACACTTCAGAGAGAATTGCCAGATGAGTGATCGCAGTAGTTTATCATGCAGCTGGAAATCCTCCTGTGAGTCTCTTCCATCAAAAAAGAAATATGCAGTAGCAGAGTTGAATTGTTGGAGGATATTGTGAATTATTGCTGAGCTGTAAAAGAAAATCAGTTTAATTTCATAAAACTATAGAAATAATCAACCTTAAAATGGTTTTCCCAGAGCCAGCTGGATAGATTGTCAATAATGTATAAATTTACCAATTTTGACAAAAAACTTACATTTTCCTTTGATCCACAGAAAGCCAGGCTGTTTGGCCCACCCATAAAATGTATTTCCTTTGAGAAACCATTGACAGGTGTCTGGCTGACTCTCCAGAATTGCATGTGCAGCATTGTAGTTAATAGACTCCTTGGGTGGAGAAAGCCACTTATAAACCTTCTCCACTGTAACAGGAAAATGAAGTCAACTACACATTCACAACAAGAACCTGCAATAATACCCAGTTGGTCATCCCTAATTGTCTCAAGTGTGATTTGAATATTTGGGTCCACACCTACCAATCACAAACAACATTAAGATGAACATGATGTTTTTCTTACTACTTACCTTGATTGATGGTACCTATCAAAATATAAGTGAAGGCAATAACATCTGATGGTCGAAATGCAACAAACCATAGTTAGGGCCTGTATTCACATTTTGAGCTGGGGCTGAAATGTTGTTTATAATGTTAGCTTGAAAGTTTGTTGAGGACTCTGCATGGTCTGTCTAACTTGAGCAAGCCTGAACTATATTTATAAGAGTACTGACTGGCAGGCATCAGTTCTGCATTCAAATCAGAACAAATAGATAGAGCAATAGGCAGGTCAGAACTTGGAAAATCTAAACAGTGTTATCAGAAATAGAATATAGAGACTTGAGGCAAGCATGAACCTGTCAAGATAGGAGAAAGGTGTTGCAAGGAATCAACAGCTCCTTGCACAGGACCAACAGTCATTTCAAGAACAGGGGCAATTGATGGAATGGTAGGCAGGTAAGAACTCAGGATATCTATATCAGTGTTACCAATGATGAATGATAGAGGTTTGGGGTTAATGCAGACCAGTGGAGATAGGTAAAACTTGTTGCAAGCACTCAAGCTCTCCACCCACAGAGACATCAACTTGATCACCTGGCAATTTGAATTGATGAGCAATCAATGTTCACTTTGACGCAGGAAGATTAGAATGTATCTTACTGCTGCCTGCCATGGCTATGTCCGCTGCACTGATGGTTGAAGATGGAGTTATCAAGCTAGGCGGGGCAGTGCTGGGGCTGACGGATTCATGTTAATATTTATCTAGTAGCCCGAGATCATGAACTCTAACCTCAAACCACCATAGTGTTTATTACGTGGGTGGTCAGCGATCGTGCCTTCATCGGGCAATTCCTCGAGCTTGAGTTTCAAACGATTTTCGCGGGGGTCAATGGGATCAGACATGGTGGTTCAGAAGAGAGAATCGATGCTGTGCGGCGTCAATCTTCAAAATGGGTAACGGACCTTTTCGCAGAGTCAGCTGACAACGTTCCTGATAGACCACTTGCCTCCCAGAGTGGTTCGGCGTCACGTCAGGCCATAAGGATGGCGGTCAACTGTGTCAGAGAAGCAAAACGACGAACACCTCTCAAGACTGAGGGAAATTGAAACTCCAAGGGACGAACGAAAGGAAGATGCGTGGTCACGGTCGTGCTTGTTTTGCGTGTGGCTGTGAAAGACGACTACTTTTCTTTCATTACCTTGCAACCCACATATGGGCCCTCCTACTTGTTGTTGTCAAGTCGATGTTGTGTTTGCTCGGCCAGCTTTACGTCGCGAAGTACCCGGATTCAACCCGCCGCGAACCCCCCTCGTCGAATGGAATTTCATGACGAGTCGTCCAATGTTTCCTCTCTAGGTTCAGCTACTGCCGACATCGCCTGGAGACCCGACCTCCTGCTGTGATCAATATGAAACCCGATAACCGCCTTCGTCAACTTGTACTGATCCACAGAGAGCGGGGAGCTGTTGAGATGCAAAGCATGCGCTGAAGGTGTTCGAGTGCATCGGCTCTGAGTGAGTTCCTCCTTCCGTTAGATTTACTCCCCTTTCTACCTTAGCTCGTTTTCCTCTTCTGTGCCGCAACCATACCCCTCTTCTTCCGTCTGCCCACGTCTGTCTAATAGGCTGACAATTCTGTGACAGTTCCGGTCCTCTTAATTTCGTTCACGAGCGCCATGCGTACGAGACCGCAAACCACAGATCTCTACTGGTACGACTTGAGTACGTTAATTGAAACCTTGAAATTGGAAAGTTTACTGGATGTTTATGCTATCAACAGGATTGCAATCGACTTCCTTGGCTTCAATTCCAACTTTAGACTACCACCCGGCAACCCGTTCGAAGCCACTCTGCATATCACGGAGAAGACTCCCTTAGCCCAAGTTGATTGTCAGTTTTTCTTCTTTCAAGTTGGCAACGTCTGCACTAAACGGCCTTTCCATCACACAGACGTGGCTGGCGTTCTTAACGATGCCCACCTCGACGACGGTAATGCCTCTCGAAAAGGTCCATGCTAGGTCACCACTGCCACTCGATGTTAGGCGTAAGCTTCAGTTGGAGGGCTGGAGAGTCAGTCGGGATAAGCATATCTCCCTTGGTAAGTTATTGTCTTCGCGTTACTTATTCAATCGTGCCCTTATCCCTTCCTCACCCTCTACGTCTTATATCCCTCGCATAAGTTCGATCCTTTGCTTCGCTAACTGCCGCCCTTCGTTACTTAGGTCCTGCTTTCGTAACACCAACGCAAGCCCCGCTTTTCGATGGTCCTACCGTCTTTCCTAGGTCACCATGACTCGCAACTTGCATTCCTTCGTGCATCGACTCACGAAGGAAATTTCGCCATCGTCTAGTCCTTTCAACAGACTCTCCTCCACACCGAGCTCAGTAGTCGAACATAGACTCTTTGCCAGTGGCCGCAGGCAGACATCTCACACATCGATCGTGTTGTCGGTTGCGCCCAGCTATGTGGCTTTCGGTCATTCTCCTCGGCCAAAGCTCGCGCAGTGCTCAGAGCTTTTTGGAATCTTCATTCCCGACGCTCTATTCGTCGGTGACGTACATGGTATATGTACCAGCCAATGACCCCAACCTCTGCCTGTAAGACAAGAGCTCGTTGTCTCCGGACTCAGTGCTCACATCTTCCGTCGTGCGTATCTATCCGCAACTCGTCGCCGCCACGGGCTGCCGCAACGTCGTGACTCATACGGATCGTTCATTGAGGTCTTGTAAGTCCGGATTAGATGCAAACGACGACGATGGTCACTGATACCTACCTTCTTTCCCAAAGGTTTCTCAGCCAATAACGAACTACTGAGGGCAAAGGCCTACGGTGAGAAACGCCAAACTCATTAGGTTCCTCGTCTCTTCTCGCATGGACACCCACTTACTGTATGGACGATGGGGGGCGTGGCTTTTGCATATAGGTCAGTAATACTTCAGTGCTTCGCATGTGTCGGGTTAGTACTCACATAAGTCGTGCATAGGTTTGCTTGGGGCGCGTGTGTATGCTCTGCCTTTGCTCCAGGGGAAGGAGAGTGAGGGTCTAGATCTTGGTAACAGTATCCAATGTTGGCTTCAAGTGTCAGTCTCTGTTTAGCCGATCGGAAGAGGCTTCAACATCGGCAGAGTTAGGATGTTTGCTTCCAATGCGAATCGTAACTGTACAGCCCAGGTTGACTCTGTAGCTTTTCCTATTTGTGTTGGGATACTACCCATGTCAATGATAATGTTGTTATCTTCCAAAATATGGATGGCCACTCGTTAATATCTACTTTCACAAGTTTCACAATGGTTTATGACGACGATGGCTGGTATTGAGGAAAATGGTACATACTACTTGTCAATTTGCGCAGGAGCTTAGACTTTTGTAATGTAAGAACCACGCGACGACTACCTTTCTTTTGTCTGCGGAATTCACGGCAAAGGACGCAAACGTGATGGTTCTGGCGTTGAAGATGCCCAGAGTGGAGAATGCGGGATACCGCGAGAGGTGCAGGTGAAGAACTAGGTTTACGATCTACAGCGCTAGCATGCTTGACTAGAGGTGATTGGAAGTGGTGTATATGCGACCTACGTCCGTGTTATGGAGCAGGGGGTGGTTGGGGTGGGTAGAGGTAGGTGTCTAGGAGATCTCGAAGCACGGAGAGGATCAAGTGTGTGAGAAGCGGTTGCGTTCGTTGCTCAAAGGACGAATGGGAGCGGAAGTGGACTGGCAAATCCACTTGAGAGGGGCTATAACGAACGGCGCACTGTCCTCTACAGAAAGTCTCCTATGCATATCATGATGTTCAGTTCAGTCAACGCATGATCGTCGGCGAGGTAACCATAGACGACGGCCCAAAGCCCTCCGAGTTGGCGGTCGCATTGACTCGCAAGCGAGCGGATTCCTCGATTTGTGGGGTCTACGCTCGTATAGGAAGAGAGGAATTGTAGGGCATGTGTCGTCGACGTTTTGGGTCCAGGAGGGAGGGAGCCTATGCAGCAGCTGTCCGGCAGGATTTTCCAAATCCACCGATGTGCATAGATCCAGCGGCAGAGGTTGAGGTTGTTGAATTCGTTGAAGTCCAACATCTTTGAGGAAGACAAGCGTTGAACGTTGAGCTGTAAGCTAGTACTGTGAGTCGGCGATTAGATACGCGGACGTCGACTTGGCTTGGCCAGGAAGCTAGAGTGGAAAAAAGTTTAGACCCCAGAAGAAGCGAAGAGAAATCACGAACTCACCTTAATATGATCCCCAGTCGCATATCACTCGGAGCGACGTATTCACACTGACGTGCGTCCTCACTGGGCACGGAGAAGGACACTGCAATGATAGATAAGCCCTCTGCAGTTATAACTGTGGGGTGTAAACTCACCGATAACCCAACGTCATGCCATCGACGAAATTTCTCAAATGGTCCAATAGGTCAGTCATGCGCGGCTTTTCCTTTGATATTCTTCAGGTCATTAACTTCCGTTTCATCCGTCGACTCCATCAGAGGGCTTTACAGATGCAACAACGACAGATGAGCGCTGAGCTTTTGGCGAAGTCGAGGTTGAAGGACTCTCATTTCTTCAATGCGTGACCGTCGTTTGGTTCAACTGGAATCAAAAAGACGGACCAGAGGAGGGTGAAGAGTCCCGTTGCGAGCGTGAATGGCCTAGCAAAATGGGTTTCACAAGGGGTCAAAGGGCGTTTCAGGAATCCGGAGAATCTTCATGATCGTCGATAAGTGAAGTCTTTCTGTAAAAGGGTTGGTGTTGATCATATCATCGAGGAACCAATTCGAGAGACTTACCATGCACACAAGGTTTTGTTAATGGCCGTGCCCCGTTCCATGTCCAAATGAAAGGGGCAGGAGCGGCTAGTCAAATCCTCCGTCGATCACCAACGGAGGTGAATGTAGCGGCTACAGGGAATGGTAGTCGAACGTTGAACATTGGAAGATCGAAAAACGAGGGAAGCGAATGCTTACCTCAGTCGAAAGGACACAACTCGTGCCGCTCCAGCGCCACCGACAGGGGACAACCATGGCTCGAAATCGCCACTCCCATTCTCCGAAACGTTTCCATCTCTGCTATCCTTCATCCAAGTAAGAACGAGGTAACGGGGTGAGCACATGCGGCAGGATTCTGCGCTGGCCTGTACTTGGCTCGGCGACGCGTGCAGAGTTGACAGCCAAGTGCTTTCTCTTGAGGTATTACGAATCTTGTGCAGCAGCCCAGAGTTGGCCACGAGCAGAGCAGGAGAAGGGGAAGAGATGGTTTGAGAAAGGGGTGAGCGCTAGCGCTTGGCTGTCTTGTGGAATAGAATCCAGGAGGGCATGACGATTGGGAACGGGGTGGACTTTGCTGGACTGTATCCCGGAGTCAGCAACGTGTTTTTAAACAAAGGGAGGGGAGAAAAGAAGCGTGCTTATAGAACGATCCGCACACATCCTAGTCGAAGAACCCACTTCCTCCCCTTCCATCGCGACGTTCCCTTGAAATACACTGTGTCCTCTCGGTTGCACGGATGGACCACAACGAGGAAGAGGGCGATGTCGATAGACGGGGGAAATTCAGAACGTTTGTTGTTTCCTTGGTACACGTAGGCGACGCGGCGGCTGGAGATGGACGTTGCGGATCGTATCGAAGGTCAATCATCTTGAGCGGCATGCCATTGGCGAGTCGAGATGATGCGATAACACTTCCGAGCCTCTTGCACATCTGAATGGAAGATGGAGTGCAATGGGCGTTATAGGGCGAGTCCTCCGCAACAAGCACAGTAAGGGTAAGGAAGAGCAATTACATAATACAGTTGTCAAGCCGACGCGGTAAGCTAGAGTGGAAACAGACTTAGACCCCAGAAGAAGAGAAGAGAAAGCGCGAACTCACCCTCAGATGTTCAAACGTTCAAGTTCTCCAGTCGCATGTGACTCGGAACGACGTGTTCACACTATGCGCGTCCTCACTGGGCACGAAGAACACTGCAAAGATAGATCAGCCCAACTATGAGATCCAACACGGTCATGGTGTCCTTGAAGAGAATGTGACCCAGGTGTGACCCACGTTCCGTTCGACCGAACGCTCTTGACATCTCCTTGTCCTTCGTTCGAGCGCGTGAGTACGAAGTGGAGCATTTTTCGCGCATAAGGCTTACTGGCATGAGCAGGTGTGGTTGAACTTTGAAGCAAATCCAGGCAAAGGTCAAAACATAACGGAATCTTTCAGACAACACAACGTAACGACATCGACTCACAGATGCCAATATCTCACCACTGGTCCCACATATGGACTCTGGAGGCCTTTCCAAGTGACTGAATGATAGTTCCACTCTCACCTCCCAGCACCAGTACCGTGAGCTTGAATGGCCGACATCAACGAGGGATGACTTCGTCTGCTGGCTCTCTTTCTAATGTATGTCTCGGATAACATCAGATCGCGACTATCCCACTAATCAATCATCCTTCTCTTAGCCCCCTAGAGGAAGGTCACTGTCACACCGTCCACCCTCTCCACTCGCAAACACGTTCTTTCCAGGGGAGTTCGACAGACCTGTCGATCCAGACTCCATGTCCGACAACGGCTCAGATCTCAGACGACGACGACCAGGAGGACAACCAAGGGATATAGTAGCAACATTCCCCATCACCCACCTCATCCGTCTCCCATCTCCAAACCAACTTCGTCCAAAGGATGGGTACAGTCGTGGGGGGCATTTCACCGCGATCACCTATGCTACGCGACGCAGCTCTAAGCTGAAGCGGAGAGGAAACGCGATGGTAGTCATAGAGAGGGGGGAGCTATACTCACGCGGGTGGCTCAGGAGAGGAGATTCGATGAAGACCGTGTACTCTGATGGAGAGCACAAAGTCGCCCTCTCCACCGCGTCTTCGTCTAATTTGCAGAAAGAGTCGGCTGGTAGTTGGTGCTCTGCTGCGAATAATAGGCTCACGCTTACGAAAAAAACCCCCGACGCCTGCTCAACAGATTATATTGGACGCGAAAGCGAGGGATGGGGATAACAAGAAAAACGCCAAAGGCAAGGAGAAGGAGTGGTCCAAGGCAAACTCACCGATCCAGCACTCGTAAACCTTAACAAGCTTAACATCCCACCCATCCGACGCGTCCCTGTAACATCCCACCCATCCGACGCGTCCCCGTAACATCCCACCCATACGATGCGTCCCCGTACCTTGTTCCTCCCCGTCCTCGCCTACCCCTCCTCCTTTGAGTCTCTTGAATATCTACCCAACTGGACTCCTTCCCCATGCGTACAACTAATACGTGTCTTTCCCTTTTCGCGAGGCTCTACCCTTGTATCTGCGGTTCACATCCCAAGGAAGGCTAGACGTACCAGGAACACTGCTCGTGATAGCCAAGCGCTTTGAGAAGCTCGAGAAAGGAGCGTTGGACACGTTAGGGCTTTGGAAGGTCACGTGAACGATGTTGATAGGTGAAAGAGAAGGAATCCGGATAAGGGTCGCTAGGACACGCGGGTTCAACGGGTAATATCAGAGATGAAATCCATGACCTCCAAGACAAAGTCATCGAGCTCCAAGGCCGATTAGGCGAACTAGGCCGGGAGATGGCGAAAATCGCAACGGCGCTTGACAATCTTTGTCCACCGCTGTATCGATGTCGGTTGCACCACAAACCACGTCCTCCATCGTCACGCACTCGCATCCGACGTCTTCCATTGCAACGCACACTCAGCATGCCCATCCACCATCCCAGGCTATCGAGACCACTGCCAGGGAATCCACGAGCCTGCTCATGACTTCGAAGAGGAGAGACTCGGGCACGAGACTACCGTACCCTGCGGGAGACTACTCCTCTCCGCCAGAGACGTTTTCTCCTAGCTATTCTCTCCCTTCGTCAATTAGTTCTGCTATGAGGCCGTTGTCTACGGCCATTTCAGGGCTACCCCTCCATTCATCCCAGGTGCTTCATATTCTACCACCTCACCTTCCTCACTGGCTTCCGGTACGGGTAGGCCACCGTCCCCGCCTGCTCAACCCAAATTCGCTCCTGCCTCTGCTTCTACCAATCGAACGGCCAGCCCAACGCCCGCTCCAGCAAAGGGATGAGGAACACAACAAGGATTGCCACCACCCCCGAAGTCAGGTGCTGGGAAAAGACAAGCGAGTGTAAGCCCAACGCCGAGGAAACGGTACACCGTTGCGCTTGGAGGGCCGATAACTGCGCCGCCTGATGAAGATGATTTTTCATCGAATGCTGCTTCCTTGTTCTATACCACCACCGCCAATACTGCGAATACCAATAATACCCATACGGATTCACCTGCTACTGCTCCTTTATTGAAAAGGGTAGGCACACCGCGGTCCTACTCCCGTGTGATCGGGGGGTCATTCTCCGATTCTCCCGTAGGGAACGATGACGACGACAAAAAGAAGGAGGAAGGCGAAGGTGAATTCGGAGAAGGCGAAGAAACCATCGGCAAATCTATCGGCATCAAGCTCAAGAACGCGAATGGGAGTGTGTCTTCCACCACTTCAAACTCGATATCGCCTGGTGGACCTGGGGGTGGCGATCACAAGTCCACCGCCACGACCTCCCCACCGCCATCCACTCGTCGGATCAGGGCACGGAGCGCATATGGGCACGCCAGCCTCCTCCCTCCACAGACTCCATTACAGACTCCTACCATGGGGACCACCGCACCACTAAAACCGAAGTTGAGGTCCCGGTCTACGGAGCGGCTTTCCTCTGGTACCAGTTCCATTGGGACGGGAGATGGAATGATAAGTGGTGGTCTTGGAGGAGGGGGGACCAAGTTCGTGGACCCCTTGTTGTTGAGGAGGCACCAGCAAAGTCAAGAGGGGTTACAGGTGAAGATGCCGATGCCAAAGCCGGTGGGGAAGGTTCCGATTGGGCAGTTGGTTGCGTTTTTTGATGGGGAGAAGGGGGGGAGGACATAGGCTGGCTGGGAGGGCGAAGGTTTTTTGTTTTGTTTGGAAGCGGGATGAATGGACGAATGCCTGGGGTGAAGGAAGGGATGGAAGAAGGAGAGAAACTAATGGGTATGGATCCGGAATGACTGATATGCTATGTACCTCTGACTTGCTTTACTTATACCCTCCCAATGATATGAGAGTCCTGATGCTTGGTTTTTATATTACCTCAGTTTTTTTTTTACTTCAATGCCTTTTTTTGTATATCATATTTGTGTCTTCATGATGTGTTGTATTTCAAGTTGGTGATACACACCATTCAAAAGTTAAGCCAAAAAAAAGAAAAACAAAGATTGGGTCTGTCCCCCTCAGAGTTGGTGGTTAAACATACTGGTACCATGCACTTTCTCTAACTGGCTTTACTTATATATAGCCCTCCAATATTTATAACAGTGCTGGTGCTTGGGTTTAATGTTTGGACTTTTCACTCACTAGAAAACAAAACAGTATAGTGAAACATTACACTCTTCTGCAAGCTGCATCCAATTATTTCCAATATCAGATTTCAAAATGTAATACAAGGGGGGTCCAGGATTTTTGATAATCATATGGGGTTGAGTTTTTTTCTAAGACCTTGATGGCTGGACTAACAATTGAGACAGTGACAAATATGTAGGGCTACATATGTGTATTTTAGGCACTCAAAACTTTGGAATAGCCTGGAATCCTTGTTTTCAAGAAATATTTGCTCTCAATTTCTATGTATGGTGATGGAATTTTATATTCATCATATTGTGTCAAACAAACTTATAATAAAAAAAGCAATCAGTTCCAAAATAAGCATGAACCATATAATTGTCTCATAGATTCTAATAGTTATTTAGAACAATTTTTTGCTTTGGCCCAGGAAATAACCATTAGGATCTATGAGAGAATTATATGGTTCATGCTTATTTTGGAACAGATTGCTTGTTTTATTATAAGTTTGTTTGACAGAATATGATAGGGACCTTCATGGATTGGCAAAAACCAGGTATTATCCATGGCCGTTGATACCCGTTATCCATGGATCAGACCTGTGGATATATACAAGCATGCTGTGAGATCAATGAAGAAGGAAGAGAGACTGTGCTAAAGCTACCTGCAAGCATGTTGTGAGATCAATGAAGAAGGAAGAGAGACGAGGAGTGGCTCTCAGACGCGAGGCAACAAGTGCGTGTGTGATCATGTGAACAGAGAATTCCCTCCGCTCTTGATAGACCACATTCAAACTCTTTGAACGTTCCACCTGTGGATATATATAGAAATCCATGGATATCTGTGATCCATATGCTATATTTGGACGACCTTGGCAGGAGCAGCTCCAATGCACCACTGCCCTTTGTAAGCCTATGGAACTCATCAATCTCACTCCCTCTTAAAATAAAAACACCCTTTGACAAATTTGAACAAGAATTCATTGAAATATAATTATTTCTTCAGCTTTTCCTTTATATTTTACTCTGATTTTATTATTCCACACTATATATGCATTCATAGAATGGACTATGTTGCATTTTTTTGACTTGAATGCTATACAGAGATTAATTTGGTCTTGAATAAATTAACAACATCTTTAACAGGTCAGAAAGAGAATGTGTATATGGCAGATCAGTGACAAATACATACCATACCCATCTGTGAGCATCAAAAATTCTTACAGTGGTTGGGGTACTTATATGTATTTCATACAAAATATGATGCAAATATATAAAGTGCTTATACTTTATGAACCTTCCAAATCATGTATAACACTTGGATAAGTAGTATGACTACACTAGCATTTATAATGGTATTTGATGCTCATCCTGCATCCAATCATTAACAGTATGCATAAAGAGCAATAGAAAGAATGTGAAATTAATTTGATAGTGGAAATGAAACTAAAAATTCTTTCTCCAAAAGAATTTGGGATGTTTTCAAACATCTGGGAATGAGAGGAGTCTGACAAAGCATGAATTTTGCTGATGACAGCTAGATAATATAATTTAGGATGATGATATTTAATTTGTCACTACTTTTAAGACTCACTTTATGTCTGAATCATGATGTTTGCTTTCATGTGGATGCTGGTAATATTTTCATGGACTGAGGCTTGATCATATCATTTTCCACTGTTATTAAATAATGAGCTTCTACTAATATTTACATAGGATATCTATTAGAATAAAAATCTCCCAAACAAGAGCTTTCCAATGCATATTTTTTCATGGAAAACAGTGAAGAACTTGTGAAGATAGATGGAGGGCTGCTCTGAGCCTGGATATATCCATACCATGGCTTATCCAATCCACAGGTGGGAAAATTCATGGATTGGATACGGATATTACCCAGGTGTATCCATGACAGTCCCTAGAATATGATGAATGTACAAATCTGTCACCATACATAGAAATTGAGAGCAAATATTTTATGAAAACAAGGATTCTAGGCTATTCCAATGTTTTGAGTGCCTATGATTACATGCTGTCTCAAGTGTAACTAACTATGTGTGGGAATATGCTTCCAGATATAGAAATATTATGTCATAATGTCCTGATCTGGCATTCCCTCAGAACATCGAACATCTCACTGCCTTCATTTGTTTCAGGGGCTGTTCCCTTGAAGCTTCCAGAGAACTGTGCAAGTGAACACCAGCAAGCTTGATTGTGTCTGGAAGTACATCAATGCACAGGCATGCACAACCCTGTCAACAACACAGTGGCTTTCAGACACAAGATTTTGACATGGAGTCTGAGAAGTGGGCAATATTGGTGACAGGGTTTGTGCCTTGTGAATCCAATTGACCACTGTCTTGCAATAAGGACATATCACTTGACATCTTATTAGTTGTGTCATATATTTTGGTGCACAATCTTATCTTTCCATATAATGTACTGGTCCTTCATCAGGAAAATCACTTTTTTCCTGGGACAAACATGTTTGTAAGCTTTTTCCCAGGGTGTCACAAGGCATCACAGGATGTCCTGGGGCAATTTGGGGGCAATCTGAACTATCCTGAGATAACCTGAAACTACAAGTATACTAGATTTCATTAGAAAGGACATTCATTATTGTATGATCAAAATAAGACTGGAACAAGAAGAAAGTACACCACTGTCCAGAGATTGAATGACCTACAAAAATTGCAACAACAAAGAAGATGAGGTATCCTTTGCAAAAAAAAACATATCCATTTTTTGCATTTTTTTTGCGCTAAGAAGCAGTGTTTAAGCTGTTTCCAATGCATCTATATACGTAGCATTTGGTGCAAAACTCGCAGGGCTATGAACCAATTACTGGTGAAGAATCTGCCCAAAAATGGTAAATGTTATCAGAGGTTGCCTTAAACATCGAAATATTAGGGGCTCTCAGACCTGTTTTGAAGCTCTAATTTGTGCATTTCTAACAAGCCTAAAATTGCATGAAATGAAGGAGAACTCATGATAATATAATACATGTTACATGTCTACTACAGGCCAAATAGTTTATGCTGCAGTTTGTGAGGTACTTCGATTTTATTTACACCGTAAAATGGGTTGCATTCATGTAAATGAGGCGATTAAAACGAGCCTACATAGAGGCCAACAGGTGGAAAACTCGTGAAGCTATAGCTACACGCTACCTCAGAAAGTGTAAGAGTGAATTGATGGAAGTCGGTACAGCTGCGGGATGTCATGTGACATGCTCAACTTACATTTTCAAACTTTGGCAATTTCAACTGTTACTGCTACGTCTCTTTGCTGTTTCCATCACCTATACACATATGTTTTCATGTTTTCAGTGAGTCCATGATATTCTTGCTCTAGTAGTTGTGCTTCAGAGGTATAGATAGATGTTTTAACAATGGCAGCCATGGTCAACTCTACCATTTGTGTTGAGCTGGCACTTTCTTCCACCACAACCACCACAACAACATCAAAACTGACAATGTGCGTTGAGCAGCTCTTTCTTCCACCACCACCACTACAACAACATTGATGGCCACCACCACCACCACCATGACCCACAAATGCCCACCACCATCCATGAGTGCCCACCTAGTGTTTGAAAGTCCAGTCCAGTCTGGTCTTTTGATGCCCAGGGGCTTTAACCATAACCGTAACCGGTCTACCCTTTTCCTAGAAGTCAAAAAGACCAGACTGGACTGCAAAAGACTGCAGTCTGCAGTCTTTTTGTGGTCTTTAGACCGGTTTCGGTCTGCACCAGTTTTAACTGGTCTATGACTGGTCTTTAGGCCAGTACTTTACACTCCCCCACGGATTCCAGGTGGACTCCATCTGGAACAGATCTCAACCTACAATTTCATTTAAAATCCACATGGAGTCCATCTGGAGTCCTTGTGGCCTCCATCTGGAATCCATGTGGACTCCAGATGGAGTTCATTGTCAAGGTGAAAGGGTATTGTTTCCAAGTTTAAGGATGTTTTAAAGTGTTACCATGATAGGAATGTTAGGAATGTTTCTGAGTGTTACTGTTGAGCTCTGAGTGCATCTTCTGCATTGCACTTTCCCATGTTAGAGGTGTTAGGGTTCAGTCCATTATGTGGTTAGAATTTTGTTGCCTACTTACATCAGCACACACATTTGATACACTACATAAGGCACTTGTCACAAGTTAAGTACTTCAGTCATCTTCCTCAACAGCCCAATGTCCCACTTCTACACTTTCCTCTGCCTCTTCTCCTTCATCATCCTCAATTTCAATAATTTGATGAGGCTCTTCCTGCTGTGCTTGTTTTCGGATAACATGCTGAGTATGATAAAAGAGCATAGTGTGCAAGAACCAATCAAAATGTCCAGTTTTCATTCGTTTAAGAATTGACTCAAAACCTCCTAGCCAAGAATTCCAATACTTTACCATCCCCCACACAATCCACATGGACTCCACTGGATTCCACTGGACTCCACTGGCTTCCACTGGCCTTCACTGGACTTCACTATATATTGACATACTGTCACAAAACTGGACTCCAGTGGACTGGAGACTGGACTATCCAACACAAAACTGGACTGGGCTGGACACCCACTGGACTGGAGACTATGTAACACAAAACTGGACTAGACTGGACTCCACTGGACTGACTGCTGTACTCAACACAAAACTGGACTCCACTGGACTGCCAACTGTATCCAACACAAAACTGGACTCCACTGGACTGCCAACTGTGTCCAACACAAAACTGGACTAGACTGGACTCCACTGGACTGACTGCTGTACTCAACACAAAACTGGACTCCACTGGACTACCAACTGTATTCAATACAAAACTGGACTCCCCTGGAATTATACTGTTATCTGTACTTAACAACAAAGCTGGACTAGCTAATGACATGGAACTAATTTGTCAGTAATTACTCCTACTAATTATATACTTAATCTGAAAGATGCATATCATAATCACTGCTATTTGTAGAATCACTTTCCTCATCACTTTCTTCCTCATTGCTGTCCTTGTCACTGCTTTTCTCATCACTGCCCTCCTCATCACTGCTTTCTTCATTACTACTTTCCTCATCACTGTTTTCTTCATCTGTTGATCCATCACCATTCATAGATGCCATTTTAGCAAGGACATGCTTGACATGATAAATGAGCATAGTATGTATAAACCAATTGAAGTTTTTTGATGTCATCCGCTTTAAAATAGATTCATAGCCAGCAAGCCATGCATTGAGCTGTTCACAGACTTGGGTGTTAAATTCTCTCCACTGTATAAGATTTCCATCCTCATCAATTTTTTCCCCCACAAGATTTGGTGCACTACCATCTTTTGGTGCAGGATTACACCATTTTCGACAGATTTCATCTGTGGCACGGTGATTGTTATAGTGATATGTATCAACAATAAACCGAGTTGTGTCTGTCCAATCTTTCCACCTTGTACTTCCAACAGCTGTCTTGAAGACTTGACATGCTTTATCAATGCATATATAAGCAGGTCGATCCTCCTTGTTAGGAAATATTTCATCAAGCCAATTAAGAATATTAGTTGGAGATTCAGATTTTGGAAATTTGGTCCATGCAATGACAACTCCACATGGTGCACATGCTGTTTCAACACAATATGAACGATTAGGTGAGAAGTATGTCTTTCGCTTTATTGATGGTTGAGGATTTTCAGCCTCATTTGCATCAACCTCATCATCATGTGGCTGTTGAATAGCAGCATCAGGAATATTTTGCCATTCTTGATGTTCACCAGGACATTGAAGAACACATCGAATACCATTAATAGTGGCTTTACTGCGATCTTGAACACTTTTCTTCCAGTCAGCCATATGCTCATTACAAGCTTGTGTTCCTTGTATCTTTTCTTTGGAACAGCCAACCATGCGACATTTATTTGCAAGTAAAGCTTCATGTGTTGCACAGAGTGCACCACCACGAGCATTAAGAAGGTCATTAGTACAATTGTCAAAAGCACAAATCTAAGCAGGGGATCAATTTAATTCAATTCAATTCAATAAGGTAGACAAACCTGTGGACCCATAACAACACCATCCAAAGTTATCATATTAACATCAAGTGTACCTGGAATGCGCTCTGTATCCTGCATTGTTCGTTTGAAAGGCTTTGTACAATCAGAGCAGGTGTGTTCTCTTGCACCTGGTATTTCACCATTCTTACCAAGAACAGCAAAGGCATGTTGAGTCAAGTCTTCAATAGCAATATTAGGTTGAGTTTCAAATGTAGTATTTGAAGTTGAAGCCACATCTCTAATAGAATGCTGTACAAAAGCTTGCCAAATTTGTTTTTGACTAATTTTGAATGTGTTGTGAGGGTCAATAGTTCCAAAGCTATTGTTCCAATATTGTGTATAGGTGTTTGCAGATGCATGAAATGAGTACATGCCATTCAGTAGAGCATTTGAAAAGATAGTGTCAACCCAAATATTGCTTCCAATTTGGAGGTATTTGGCAGAGTTCAGGAATGTTTCTGTCAGATTGCCTTGATTATGATGTATTTGATGGTCAGCATAATACATTGAGTGACATGTTTTACACTCTCCAGTCAATACACCAACATTCTTGTAAATTGAAGATCCTCGAATCAAAGTCACCAGAGGCATATCTCATTGACGAGTATATACTCCAATATGTCGGGAGTTACATGAGGCAGTTTTGCACTCCATGTCAATAGGACAGATGATTTGTATGGGCTCAATAGCCTTTTGAGAAACCTTTTGCAGCTTTTTATTGAAAACGCCTTGTTTGTAAGGTGTGAGTCCAAGAAGCTCTGAAAATGCATCAAGCTTGAGAGCTAGTGCAGTTTCCCATGAATTTTGCACAAATTCATTTGATTGAAATAGCATTGAGAGATCTGAATCCAGTCGTTCATTTAATGCACGGCCCAGTGATTTCATCCAACTTGATGCAATAATTTTCTTTTCATTTAGGACTTTTGGATGTTTCTGCAGTACTTATCAGTCCCCCACTGATTCCTGCAGGACTCTCAGGATTCCTGAGGATTCCTGAGGATTCCTGCAGGACTACACTATAATTTTGGTAAATTTGAGTTAGAGTGAGAAATTTGGTCAAGTCCTCAGGATTCCTGAGGACTATCAATGATTCTTCATGTACTAAAATCAGCTTCAGCTATTTGTAATACACTATAGTACACTTCTACACTTATTTAGCTATTTGTAATACACTATAGTACACTTCTTAAGCTATCTAGTACACTTCTTAAGCTATCTGCATATCATTTAGTCACTTTCTTCTTCCTCAGATTCTTCATCTAGGCCCAAGTCTTCATCTTCAGCCTCAGTGGCTTCTTTCTTTTGCTTCTTGATGTCTTGCCTGTTTATAACATATTTTGTGTGATAAAAAAGCATGGCATGTATGAACCAATTAAAGTTGCTTGGTGTCATACGTTTTGCAATTGATTCAAAACCACCAAGCCATGCATTGAGTTGTTCACAGACCTGTCATTATCTAGTTAACTGAAGAATTATATAAGAGGTGAGAATGTACCTGAGTGTTAAAGGCTCTACGTGCAATTGGCTGTCCATCTTCACTCTGCTCTACAATAACCAGATTGGGAGCTTGGCCATTTGTAGGAGCAGGGTTGCAGTACTTGTGGCAAAGAAAGTGTTTTTTCCGATGATTTGTGTAATGATAGGAGTCTACAATGAATCGAGTTGTCTTTTTCCAGGTGTCCCAACTTCCATTTGCTACAGCAGTTGCCAGAACCTGGCAGGCTTTATCAATACATATATAATCAGGTCGGGATTCCTCTGTTGGAAACACTGATTCTAAGAAATTCAAAATGTTTGTAGGAGACTCTGATCTATCAAACTTCGTCCAAGCAATGACAACTCCACATGGTGCACAGACAGTTTCAACACAGTAGAAACGAGAGGGACTAAAAAGATTAGATGGTAAAGGAGGATCTGTATTTGGATCATCATGGCGTTGTGGATTGGGGCCTTTGGCCTTTGGTTGCCATTCATAGTTCTCTCCAGGATGCTGCAACATTCTTCGTACACCAGAACGAACATTCTGAGTTGTATGTTTTTTATAAGTATTCCATTCACTTTGATGATCACTACATGCACAAGTTCCTTCAACTCTTCGATTTGAGCAGTCCCGAACTAGACAATAAGATCCAAGTTGTAAATGATGCTGATCACAAAGTGATCCACCTCTTGAGTTAGAAAGATCATTTGAGCAATTATCATATGCACAATGTGTAGGACCCATTACAATGCCATCCAAGACTGCCATTTTTACAAATTTCTTATCTACATCCATCACATTACTGTCACTGCTATCACTATCTGATGTAGTGGGTACTTGTGCAGATGTTTCACCAACTCGCCGATAAATTTGAGTACATTCATCACAAGAGTGTTTATCAGCTGCTCGTATGATGCCATTTTCTCCCAAAAGTGAGAAAGCCTCTGCAGTGACTTCCTTGATATCAAGTGCATCATTAAGTTCAACATTTATCTGTGACTCTTCAGCAATAGTACGCATTGATTCTTGGACAAAGGTCTGCCAAATGTGAGCCCTAGCAATGAGGACTTCTCCAGTTCCAAATGTATTATTCCAGTACTCAGCATATGCTGATGCTGATGCATGGAAGTTATACATGGCATTGACTGCTGATGCACAGAAAAGCCGATCCACCCATAGTGATTGACCAATTTTAATGTATTTGGCAGAATTCAAGTATTCCCGTTTCCAAGGTTTTGAAATAGTTGATAAATCCTGAAACCGTTCATGATCTGCTGAATATGATGTTTGACATGAATGGCACTGTCCAGTAAGAACAGGTACATTTTTATGTATTGTGTGGCCTTTGACACAAGTTACTAGAGGTATATCACAAGACCGGGATGCCTGAAGCAATGATCTGGGACTGCAGGATTGAGTTGCACATACAAATGAGGTTGGACAAATGACAAGAGCTGGCTGAATTTTATCATGTGATACTGCACCTAGTTTTCCACAATAATTTCCATCTTGATCATAAGGTGACAAGCTCAAGTCATTTGCAAATGAGTCAAGTTTTCCAGCAATCAATTTAACTCGACGTTTGTTCCCATCATTTTCCCAAAGAGACTCTGAGTATTCATAATCAAAAAATAATGATGAAGTTCTTTTTTTGCCCAGTTTGTCACTTAAAGCATTTACAAGGGCAGTAATCCAACCAGATGTATGAATCTTGTTTTCTCCAGTTTCTGTTGGATGCTGTTGGCGAAAATGCAGATTCAGCAAATCAGTGTTATCTGTCAATGAGAACAAGATTGCCAATACAGTTGCCAATGTAACACTAGAGCCAAAAGTAGTGGTTACTGCTCGACTGAACTCAGTGAACAAAATGTTTGGAAAGGGACTTTGGCTAGGTGTTGCAGTAACAGGCAATGCCATATAAAGCCAGATAAATATCCAGATCAAGATTGGATATTGTAAAGGAATTCCTAGAATCAACCAGACAAGACTAGACAATAAGACAGACAGTGGCATAGAACTATAATACAAGTAACAGTTACAATTGCAATCAATGAAGGAGAGAGAACAATACCCATACTTACTCTGAGCTATCTTTCTTGGACCTCTTGCTCTTCTTCTTGCCTTTCCTATCAGATGACTCCCTACTCTCTGCACATGATCCTGATGCCTGTAATGCAGCTGCCCTTTCAGCTATCTCCCTTTCCCGTTTCTTCTTCTGAATATAAACCTTCAAGTCCTCAAAGCTATATGACCCTTTCTCTTCACCCCAGACAGCCCTATCTGACTTTCGATCATCCTCCAGAGCCAGCCAGTCCTGCATCACAGGAAATCTAACAGCATCATCAAATGCTTTCTTCCAAGTCCCATAGTACTGTGTCTTTGCTACAAATATCTCAATAAAGTCTTTGAGAGATGGAACCCATTGTTTCTCCTCCAAGGCAAGCCACACAGAATCTCGACCCAGTTTCAATAATTTATCAGTAGCATTGACGATAGCACAATGCTTCTGATAGCAGCCCTGGAGACAAGACGAAGCTAGGGGAAGTTGTATATCTATCCCCAGATACTGAAGAAGACTATCTATATCTTCTTTAGAAAACTTCTTATAGGCTGGGCCTCCAGTTGCTACACTGGCAGAAGAAGCAACAGAGGGTGAACGGGAAACTGAGATGGCGGGAGACCAAGTAGGAACTGAGACAGAGCGTGAGGCAGATACAGAACGTGATGCAGGTGCAGAACGGGAACCAGAAAGAGATCGGGAGTGAAAATATGGAGGAATAGCAGATGCTACAAGAGGTGAAGGAGGAGGAACATCAGCAGGATCATTTTCCTGAAGTGATGTCAATATTACTCTAATTATAGAATTACTTGAACTTACAACGAGAATCTTCATCAACATCTCATTTTCTTCTTGTTTCCAGTAGCTATCAGTATTGTCTTCAACTGCTACCTGATAACGACCAAGCATAATCCATTCCTGCTTGTCAAAAACATAGAGTCGTTTATTTTGCTCTAGATTTAATGACTTAATAGATAGTTAGCTAAGAGCAAATGTAAATCTTACTTTCAACTGGTGAATATGAACGACTCATGTGCTTCAAAAGAGGTCCCATTGTAGGGTAGCAAGGAGTTGGAATTTTGATGACTGAATCTGTTTCACCAATGGTCAGACTGCGAGGTGGTCGATCAACAATAGACAGGACAATGCGGCCATCAGGTATGATAGAATCTGCCTCAGGAGCAGAGGCCAGAGTATCTCCTGAGTCATGAATGTCATCTATCAATTTCGAAGTCAAAATTAAAATATTTACCAAAGTTGTAAATATTGCCTGCAGCTCGACCTCTAATAATCCCACCATAGGAGCGGGACGACCCTTCAGGAGGAGGAGGAGAGAAGTGTGCCAGATCCAGAGCTAAGAAGTTTATGATAGTACAATAAATATATGAATATATATAATGACCAACCTTTGATCTTTGGCTTTGCTTTCTCAAGCTGAGTGGTGGATGTCACCCTCTCTTGATCAGGTGAAGCCATAGGAATGTCGGTATCCACTTGTCTCTGAGGCACAATGGACTTGGTAGGCATAGTACGGCGACGACCTACTGGTGGACCTATCTTGATGGTGGAGTAATCAGGAGAGGGGGATGAACTTTCTACATTGTCACTGTTACTATTACTGTGGTCACTGAACAGGAGGGGGGGACGAACTTTCTTCATTATCACTGCTGCTATTTCTCTGGTCACTGAAGTCTTCACTGTCCTTGCTCATGCCTGACTTTCCTTTGGTGATAGGCTCACGCTCTTGTCGCACACGACTGCTTGAGATAGATGGAGCTGGAGGAAGGTAGGAGGAGGTAAGGGACCGAGCGTGACGCTCTGGAGGTGCAACAGTAGTCCCCTCCTCCTCCAATTTCTTCTCAACACTGTGATGAAGGTATAAGTTTCATCAAGAGCCAAGCAGAGAAAGAACTCACGGTGTCAGCTTCTTTGGAATCCCTTTGGCATCCTCAGCATCATCCTCTACTGCACGTTCAGCATGAGTTTTCCTATGAAATAGAGGGGGAATAATGAGGAGAGTCAGCAAGGGACATGCCAATGGGCAGAAGGCACCTAATAGTAATGACGTACCTGGTTTTCCCCTTTCCTCCCCTCTTTCCACCTTTTCCTCGTGATGGAGCAGCCTTAGCCTTTCCACCTCGCCCTCTCCCTTGTGCTGCTCTGCCCAGCTCCCCAGACATGTCATCACCACCAGTGGTGTTGTCAATGGCTTCGTTGTCAGTGTTGGTGTCGTTGTCATTGTCGTCCTTCTTTTTTCGCTTGCTTGCCCCCTCATCTGCATTGGATTGGAATCGTTTCCGACCTTTCTTGGGTTTGGGTGACTTGACAGGTGATGGTGCGCTATCTGGCTCAGATTCATGATCAGGAGCTGTGGTGGTGGTCCTTCGTGCAGAGCGACGTGGCTGGGAGGTTGGAGCTGACATGGTGAAGAGGGGAAGCAAGAATGGGAGGGGGAATGTGGTGGGAGGGAAGAATGAACAACTCTCCCACACGACGTGTCATGTCAGACATATAAGGTACCATACAAAGGGCATGATAAATTTTATTATACTACAATAAATTACAAAAAAATAATTTACGTGGGCAGTGAGGGCCATGCCTGGGCGGCGAGTGGATATTCATGGGCGGGGCCATTGGTGTTGTGTGTGGGGCTTTTCGTTTGCAGGCGGTCGTCGTCGTTCGTGGGCGCTGGGTCATTTTTCGGTGGGCGGCGTGCATTGTCGATGGGCGGTGTGCGTTGTCGATGGGCGTCGTTGTCCTCGGAGGGTGGTGGGTAGATGCTGGGGGGTGTGCGAGCTGTTTTGCACAGGCGGCGGTCCCCGTTCGTGTGCGTTGGTTCGTTTTTTGGGGGCGCTAAACGATGTTGGGGGGTGTGGTGATATTCGTGGTGTGCGGTGTGCGTTGTCAATGGGCGTCGACGTCCTCGGAGGGTGCTGGGTAGATGCTGGGGGGTGTGTGAGCTGTTTTGCACGGGCGGCGGCCCCCGTTCGTGTGCGTTGGTTCGTTTTTGGGGGCGCTAAACGTTGTTGGGGTGTGTGGTGATGTTCGTGGTGGGCGGTGTGCACTGTCGATGGGCGCTGTCGTCCTCGGTGGGTCAGAACGAGGGTGCAATGTGGGGGGGGGGAGCTCACCGTTCGTCGTTGTATGCGCCGAGTTTTCTTCATGGGCGCTGGGCGCTCGTTCATGGGCGGTGCGTGCTCGTTGTGGGCGTGGGCGTCGTTTGTGGGTGGTGGGCGTCGTTTGTGGGCGTTGTCGTCGTTGGAGGGTGGGGGGCTGGTGTCGTTGATGGGTCTCGTTTGTCGTTCGTGGGTGCCAGCGCGGCGTGGTACCTGTAAAGTAAGCTGTGGGGGGGGTAATGGGATTCGTTACTCACCTCCATACCCCGAAAACAACCAGGCGACGCATCGTCGCGTCGCCTGGACCTTCCCTGGGCTCGTTCGGTTGGTGACGTGGCGTTGCCGCTTCGTTGTCGATGTGTCGTGTTGTGCTGTGGTCGTTGTTGGCCGTCGACGAGCGTCGTTGTCGTTGTCGTTGTCGATTTCGTCGTTGTCGTCGTTGTTACCGATGGCGTCGTGGTGGTCGTGCGTTGTTGCGTGGCGGTCGTGGTGATTGTGGTTGTGGTTGTGGAAGAGAGAGGTGACGTGACGTGTCACATATGATCAACAAACATGTGCACGGGATGCATCACATCACATGATGTATCCCAGCACATGCTCATGGGTCATGTGACTCATCAAATGAATCATTCCTGGGACTAGTCCTGTCCGAAAATCCTCAGGACTGTCTTCAGTCCTCAGGAATAGACCCCCACAGGACTCAAAAAATTGGCTGGCACATCAGCCAATATAGAGTCCTGGTAATCCTCAGGAATCCTCAGGAATCCTCAGGAATCCTGCAGGAATCAGTGGGGGACAATAAAGACCTCTGTTTCTGACATGCATGTAAATTAAGCAAGTCTGGATTTTCCACTAAAGAAAAAAAGACAAGCAGAACAGTTTCAAGTGAGATTTCAGGGTTAAATGTTGTCAAAATGAATTGACTAAAAGCCTGAAATGGGATATCAGGAAATGGTGTTGAGCCTGTGGCCATTACACCAGGAACCAATGCAAACCACATAACCAGCCAGATTACAGGTGATGTAGCCAAAGTATAAGGCTTTAGAGAACATACAGCCAGAATCAAGATATTTAGAAATGCTGTTGTTGGTCCAGTGACTGATATAAGAGGCTGAAATGCAAGCCATAAAACTAGCCAGATCAAAGGTGAAATAGCCATCACATGAGGCTTAACTAAAAATCTGAAAAAATGCATAGTAAAAAGTTAGATTCAAAAAACCCCAAACAATTGCATATGTAACTATTACATCCCAACTTACTCATCTGATTTATCTGACTTCTTCTTCTTCTTCTTCTTCTCCTTGTCTTTCTCCAATCCCTTCAATGAGCTTTCAGCAACAGGTTCTTCAACAGCTCTAGCCTTCCCTTTCAAGGGCTTTCCACCTCTATCCATCCATTCCTTCAACATCTTGAGATTGTACTTCCCCTCTATCCCCCAAAGCTCCTCCTCAGTCTTGCTGTCAGCATCACCTTGTAGCCACTTGACCATGTCTGGAAAGTGCTGAGAAGCCCTACTGAAGATTGGTTGCCAAACATTGTTCCACTGGCTTTTCCCAATAAAAAGTTCAATAACATGCTTCTCAGTAGGTGCTCTTTCAGGCCACTGCTTAACCTTGCGCATGGCATTAAGAGCATCAGTGACAGCAAGGTAGGCAAGAAATTGTTCTGAGAGGGACTTGGCAGTTGCTGAACGAGTAAGGTCCATGGGAATGTTAAGAATATGGAGAAGACTTGATTCATATGGACTGAAAGTAGTGCCCAAGTCCTCAGCATCTTTTTGAGTTGGAACTGCATCAGCAGGCTCAATACTGCCAGTTTGGATATCCCCAGATGTTGATAGAGAATGTGAGCGAGAGTGAGAATGGACAGAGGAGTGGGGTGTGGCAGAACGAGAGGTAGATGGAAGAGATCCACCTTGGAGTGAACGAGCACGAGAAGGGGGAATTGAGGAAAAAGAAATTCCAGGCTCAAAAGAATTCTATAATATAATTAGAAGTTGATCTTTTGTAGTGTATTGAAATAGGATATAATACCCACAACAAGAAGGTGTAGAGTTGCCTTGTCACCTGAATTGTCAAATAAAATGGTGTCATTGATTTCAACCGCAATATCATAGAGACCTTGGGCCATCCAAAGGCCATCAAGAGCATCATAAACAAGGATACAGTTACCTAAACAGAGTTATATCACATTTAAAGCATTATACATCAAGAATTACTTACGAGTAATTGGTGGCCAGCGAAGAGCTACTTCTTTAAGAACTGGTCCCAAGTTCATGTTGACAGTGACAGGAACCTTCAGACTTGGTTGCATGGTGGCAAATTCCAGTTCAACAGGATTGTAATGTTGACCCATAGCTCTGTTCCGCAAAATGCCTCCAGTGGCACGTGAAGAACCCTCAGGACAAGGAGGGCTTTCCATAGAGACATCTCCTGGTTCATCACCAGAAGTCAATGGAGCAGTGGTAGAAATAAGAACAGTGGTATTAGAAACAGAAAGAACAGCAGCAGAAACAGTGGAAACAGTGGAAATAGCAGAACCAGCAGATGCAGTGGGAATAGCAGAAACAGCAGAAACAGTGGGCATAGCAGGAGAAACAGCAGAAATAGCATGAATATCAGCAATGGCAGGAACAAGAGTAGCAGGGATAGCCTGAACATCAGGGACAACAGGAACAGAAGAAGCAGCAGAACTGGAAGGGATGGAGGAAGCAGCAGGGGCAGCAGAAACAGCAGCACGTGCAGGTGGTGCAACTGAAATACCCCTTTGGGTTAAAAGTTTCATAGTGCTTTAAATATTTCAGTATGTAAGATTTAAATAAAGCAATAAAACTCACTGAGTCTGCTTTTTGACCCGCTTGGCTTCTTCAGCTGCCACTTCTGCATTTTTCTGGGCACTGGTTTTGCACCCCTTTTTGCTAAAAATTCATGTCAGAGAATGTCAAAGTAAATGTGATTGATTTTGTACCCTTTTTTCCCCCCCTTGTTCAGGATGACATCCTTCCCCCTCTTCCCCCCATGTCTGGGCTTATCAACAACCACCTCATCCTCCAGCTCAGCCAAAGCTTCTTCCTCATCCTCCTCCTCCTCCCCCTGACCCTCCCCTTGACCCTCCTCCTGCTCCTCCTCCTGCTCCTCCTCCTGCCCCTCCTCCTGCCCCTCCCCCTCCTTCCCCTCCTTTTGACCCTCTCCCTCCTGCCCCTCCTCCCCCTGATCTTTCTTAGATGCCTTCTTGTTGGAATCAGACCTCAACCTCTTCTTAGGAGTCTGGTCAGCAGCAGAAGCCTGCCTCTTCCTGGATCTAGAGGTGGAAGCAACAGAGGTTGATTTGGTAGTAGCTCTGGTGGTTGGCATAGTGAGACAGTGAGCAGTGGTGGTGGTTACAGAACAAGGAGCAATTTGCCTTAGATGAGCCAAAGAAGCCAGATATGGGAATGCTTACAAACACTTCACAAGTTTACTCACTCAAAAATTCACAAGTCCCAAAATTCATATCTTCCAAAATTTCAACCTAAGTATATATACTGGCGAGAACACACTACCTATGAAATCTCAACGAAAGGTAATGATAACAAATTGCAAATCTACTATGAGGTGGGGGGGGGAGGGAATGACAACGGGAGCAGCTGTAAACGAGGTTGACAAGGTGGGGGGCAATAACAACAGGAGTGGCTGTAAACGAGGTTAATGAGGCGGTGGCCGTAAACAAATGACAATGGGAGCAGCTGTAAAAGAAGATAACGAGGGGGCGGCAATGACAACAGGAGCAGCTGTAAATGAGAGTTAACGAGGTGGGGGGGGGGGCAATGACAACAGGAGAAGCTGTAAACGACGATAACGAGGGGGGCAATGACAATGGGAGCACTGTAAACGAGGTTAAACAAGGTGGGGGCAATGACAACGGGAGCAGCTGTAAACGAGGTTAACAAGGTGGAGGGGCAATGATGACGGGAGCAGCTGTAAACGAGGTTAACAAGGTGGGGGGCAATGACGACAGGAGCGGCTGTAACGAGGTGGAGGGGCAATGACGACAGGAGCGGCTGTAACGAGGTGGAGGGGCAATGACGACGGGAGCGGCTGTAACGAGGTGGAGGGGCAATGACGACGGGAGCGGCTGTAAACAAGGTTAACGAGGTGGGGGGGCAATGATGACGGGAGCGGCTGTAAACGAGGTTAACAAGGTGGGGGGGTGCAATGACGACGGGGGTGGCTGCAAAGCCCTTGTCGCCGTTCTGCGTTGGCGTGCCATCGGGTGGGGGTGGGTGCTCGTGGAGGTGGAGGTGGGCGCTTGTCGTTTTTTGTGGGCGTTCGTCGCTTTCCGTGTCTGCTCGTTGTTTCTCGTGGTGGGCGCTTGTCACAATTCGTGGGTGCAGTGGGCGCTTGTTGTTTTCTGTGTCCGCTTGTCGTTTCTCGTGGTGGGCGCTTGTCACAATTCGTGGGTGTGGTGGGCGCTTGTCGTTTTCCGTGTCCGCTTGTCGTTTCTCGTGGTGGGCACTGGTCACAATTCGTGGGTGGAGTGGGCGCTCGTCTGCTGTTGTGGTGAGGACAGAGGAATGGGGTGGTTGGGCAAACACGTACCATTTGCCCATGACATGGCAACGTCATGGGCGCCATCCCTCGTTCTTGGCTCGTCATTCTGCATACCCATATGTTTGCATGGGCACCATTGTTGTTCGTGGCATGGGTTTGCCGTTCCTCGTTAGCGGGAGTGACATGGCATGGGCGGTGTCGACAGTGGGCGGTGTCGATGGTAGGCGGCGTCGACGTTGGGCAGTATCGATGGTGGGCGGTGTCGTCGTGGGTTGACGCAAACAGTAAACCCACCGCCGACGTTGGACGTCAGCGGTGGTGAGTGGTGGCGTAATTGAGGTGGTGGTGTGGTGTAGGAAGGATGGTCACGTCGATGTGACAAGTGATGCCACATAACGTTCCATCGGACAACGCTGTGAGTTTGTCCCACTTTGTAATCTCACCCCGCAGACTGAACAAAATGCTTGATCCTCGTTATTGGTAGCATTAGTTTTCATAATATAGTATATGTTGTAGTATTATAATACTTCTAGTGTTGTTTATTAATGATAGTGCTCTATTTTCGCTTTTTTAGTTGTATTAATAATAATAACTGAGTACTGATGTTACTAGTACAGTCCACTGGACTCCACTGGACTGCTGAAATTAGTATAATGTTTGTTCTAATTCAGTTAATATACCAGTGGAGTGCAGTGGACTCCAGTGGACTCCAGTGAACTCTGACTGGACTCTCAGTCCACTGGACTGGGACTGGACTCTGAAAAGTGGCTGGCAGTCCAGTGAGAGTCCAGTGGACTGGACTGGACTGGACTGGACTCCAGTGGACTGGGCATTGTACCAGCCAATCTGGCCTGGCAAAAGGGTCACTGGAGTCCATCTGGATTACGTGGGGGATGGTAAAGACCTCAAGAACTCAATTGCTCACATGCCTAACATTGAGTCAGCTTAATAACAAATTCACAAAAAATGAGAGGCATACCTGTGTATTGAATGCACGTTGAAAGTATGGTTGGTTGTTCTTATTGTAAGCCACATTGACCAGATTTGGAGCTGAACCATTTAGTGGACCAGGGTTACACCATTTGCGGCACAGATAGTCCAAGGTGTGATGATTGATGTAATGATAAGAGTCGACAATGAAACGGGTTGTTTTCTTCCATCTATTCCAACTTCCATTTGCAATAGCAGTCCGAAGTACTCAACAAGCTTTATCAATGCAAATGTAGTGCGGTCGAGATTCTTCAGTAGGATATATCTTCTCTAACCAATTGAGGATATTGGTAGGAGACTCTGATTTGTCAAATTTAACCCATGCAATTACAATGCCACATGGTGTTGTAATTGTTTCAACACAATAAAACCTGGCTGCTCCAAAATAATTATGTCGTGGAATTATAACATCATCATCAACATCATGACGCTGAACAGTTCTGCGAAGTCCAGGTTGCCAGTCATTGCTTTCTCTAGGCCTCTGTAACATTCTTTTTACACCTAGCAAGCTTGCACAACTGTGGTCAAGTTTGTATTTCCTCCATTCTGCCTGGTGAGGACGACATGCCAATGTATTGTCAACTCTTTCTCGAGTACATTCATGAATACGGCATTTGTCTCCATATTCTGTTTCATGTTCTTCACAGAAGGCTCCTCCTCTTGTATTTTTCAAGTCTTTGATACATCCTTCAAATGCACAATGCTTGAGAAATGTTAGCATTCATTTACATTGAGGCCAATTAAACCCATTTACCTGAGGGCCCATCACTATGCCATCCAATATAATCATTGTACAATCATCATCATCATCAACCTCCATTGCATTAGGATTGTCATTATTGATCTCATTTGCTCTTACTTGTGCTGCTTCCCTTTCTGCAGCTGTTTCTCTGGCTGATACATCTGCATATTCTCCTGTTAAGACAGGTACAGCTGAGTTTTCATCAGCACCTATGACTGCTGCAGGGTCTTCATTAGCCATAAAATCTGCTGTGGCTTTGTATGGTTGACAGCACTTTGAACATGAATGTTCTTTGCCTGGGCCTATTATTCCACCATTTCCTAATTTTGCAAATGCTTGTTTGGCAACTTCCTCAATGGACAACTTTTCAGGCAACTCCAAATTCTCATTATTTACACTTGCAATTGTTCTAATTGATTCCTGAACAAAAGCCTGCCAAATTTGACGCCGAGTTACTTGCACTTTGGAATCAGTGACTGATGTACAATCATTCCAAAACTGCATATATGCTGAAGCAGAGGCATGAAAGTTATACATTCCACTTAGAACAGAATGGGTGAAATTTCTATCAACCCACATAGACTGAACACAGATCATGCTCTCTGGACAGATAGTATGAACAGCCTGGATTTCCTTATATGAAACTGGTTGTAATCTTCCTTTGAACTTTCCCTGATGATCATATGGTGTTAGATTCAAGATTTTTGCAAATTCATCAAGTTTAGTTGACAACTTGGTAACTTGATGTATTTGTTTGGAATGATATTCTCCACGACGAAATACTGTTGTAATATCATCTTTTAACCAATGCATAACAGCATGGGATAAAGCTCGAATCCAACCAGAAGCCACAGTCTTGTTTTCACCCTCAATTGGGTGTTGTTGACGAGCATGTAAATTGAGCAACTCTGGATTTTCAGTCATTGTGAACAAAAGAAGAAGTACAGTGGCTAGTGATATTTTGGAGCCAAAGGTCTGTTCCACAAATGCACTGAAATCTCTGAATGGTATATCAGGAAATGGCTGAGTTATTGGAGATGCAGAGACAAATGGCAGGATGGCCACAATGATAACCAGCTTCATAAATAGTGGCAGAGTAACAAAGGCATGGCTAAAACCCATAGCAAGGGAGAATATAGTGCATATAATGATGAGAGCAAGATAACCAAGAGTAACCAGACATTTGTCAAAAAAGTTCAGAACAACTGAAACCAAGCTACAAGTACAATATATCAGAAAATGATTAGTGACTTCAACAAAAAAAAAGAGAAAAAAAGCTACTACTTCAACAACTTCTTGTGAGACTTCTGAGCCTTCTTCTTTCCTTTCCCTGAGTGTTCTTCTTCTTCAGGACTAGATGTTCGCCATGCTTTCAATGTTCCACCTCTTTCCACCCAAGTCTTCAGATCCTCCATTGTAAATTTTGTCTGGTCTCGAACACCCCAAATTCGTTCAGTATCAGAATGACAAACTTGTTCAGGGTCACTGTCCAACCAGTCTCTCATTTCTGGGAATTCTGTCTCCTCATCCGCAATCTTCACAAATGCATTGACATAGTTAGCATGCCAAGCAGATTTCCCAATGAAGACCTCTATAACAATAAACTCCGTGAAAGGAGGAAGGTCTGCAGGCCAGTTCCCAGTACTGAGCATTTCTCGAGCCTTGGCAATAGCAGCTGTACATTCCTGATACCGACCCCATGCAAATCGAAGGCCTGGTGCAGAACGGTTTGTGAAGGTAGCATTAATACTGAGCTCTTGGATAAGATGCTTTCTCAAGGCAGGAGTTATCATTTTGCCCATGAGCCAGTGATCCTTAGAAGAGCCTTGTTCTGAGATAAGATGAGAATCAGCACGAGACCCGCCTGGATGAGAGCCAGTATGAGAGCCAGAATGTGCAGAAAGAGATTGAGTTCCTGCAGAAAGAGACCAAGTCCCCCTAGTAGTACCAAAATGGCCAGCAAAGCCTGGTACAGATACAGAATGACTGGGATCATATGTAGTCTAGAAATAAAACTCTTAAAATTATTCTGAGATATGTTAGTCAATATATTGTAGCTTACCACCAAAAATCAAATGACCTTCTTTTTTTGTTTTTTGTGTTTTTCTCCATGAAAACAAAACCAAATAACATGATTTCAGTATATTTAGAAAGCTAAAAGAAAGGGCTACAATTATTGTATCGTGGGAAAAATGACCAAAAAAGGAAGGTGCATGCCCTACAGATATAGACTACCAAGTTTACTGATAGACTACAAAAAAGTCGGACTTAGACTACATAGTTTACTGATACACTATAAAAGACTACAAAGTTTACTGACACATACAAAAGAGTACAAAAGTTTATAGACTACCAAATTTACTGATAGACTATAAAAGTGAGACCCAGACTACAAAAGCTTGGACTTAGACTACAAAGTTTGTAGTGTCTGCTTTTTCATTAGAAAGTCTGTATTGTCTGCTTTTTGAGACTACAAAAGTTTGTAGTGTGCGCTTTTTCATTAGAAAAGTTTGTAGTAACTGCTTTTTGAGACTACAAAAGTTTGTAGTGTGCGCTTTTTCATCAGAAAAGTTTGTAGTATCTGCTTTTTGTCATTACAAAAATTTGTAGTGTGTGCTATTTCATTAGAAAAGTTTGTATTGTCTGCTAATTGAAACAACAAAAAGTTGTAGTGTCCGCTTTTTGAGACTACAAAAGTTTGTAGTGTCTGCTTTTTCATTTAAAAAAGTAGGTAATTGACATGTAGTTTATGGTGTCCTTGGATCTATCTATGTTATGGGGATGAGGTTGAAGGATTGCCATCATATTGCCAGTGCTGCAGCATTAGTTTTTGACATCATGCACAAGTTCACACTACAAATTTTTGTAATGACAAAAAGCGGATACTACAAACTTTGTAGTCTTTTATAGTGTATCAGTAAACTTGGTAGTCTATATCTGTAGGGCATGCACCTTCCTTTTTTGGTCATTTTTCCCATGATACAATAATTGTAGCCCTTTCTTTTAGCTTTCTAAATATACTGAAATCATGTTATTTGGTTTTGTTTTCATGGAGAAAAACACAAAAAACAAAAAAAAAAATGCGACACTTTTGAAATTCCTTTACCTCATATCTCCACAACAGGAGCACTTCAGAACATAATTCAAACAGATTCAGAAAGCTACAGTGTAGGGCTACAACTTACGTTTTTGACCATTTTTGGTAATTGGTCATGTGACCATCATCCCAACATCCCATTACATGGACCCTGATAGGTGAAATCATTCTCATCTTGCTTTTCTTCACTTTTAGTCACACCAGGTCATATTTCCCTTTTGGGATGGACCCTGAAGTGGACCCTGAAGGCAGTGCCTGATGTTCTGTACACCATTCATATGTTTTTCCAATTTTTCTGCTATTTTCTGGCTATTTTTGGATATATTACCATATTTGGAAATGCACCCTGGACCCTGAAAACAACCCCAATGTCATCACCAACAGTGAGCACCACCCTGCCATTTTTTCCTGAATTTTTGGCTATTTTTGGATATATTACCATATTTGGCAATGCACCCTGGACCCTGAAAACAACCCCAATGTCATCACTAACAATGAGCACGACCTGCGATTTTTTTCTGATTTTTTGGCTATTTTCTGGCTATTCTTGGCTATATTACCATATTTGGCAATGCGTCCTAGACCCTGAAAACAGCCCCCGACATCGTCACTAACAGTGAGCACCATCCCCCATTTTTTTCTGATTTTTTCCCTATTTTATTGCTATTTTTCATTTGGAAAAGCGCATATTTCCTTATTTGGAAATGCGCCCTGGACCCTGAAAACAGCCCCCAACGTCGTCACTAACAGTGAGCACCATCCCCCATTTTTTTCTGATTTTTTCCCTATTTTATTGCTATTTTTCATTTGGAAATGTGCCCTGGACCCTGAAAACAGTGCCTGATGTCGTCACTAACAGTGAGCACAACCCCAAGCTCATCGGCACACCCTATGTACAGCCTACACCAATGGCACATCATGGCTCTTGGTAAACTACCTTTTGGTAAACTGTCCCTTGGCAAACTATTCACTGGACAACTACCCATTCTAATATAAGATGCTTTTTGGGAAAGTGTCCATTATTCATATATGAAAGTAACAGCTACTGGTGCGACACTGATTCTGCTATCCATGAGCACGTGCTTGGCACTGTAAAGTCAAAAGAAAACATTAATAAAAAGAAAACATATGAGAAAAGAAAAAAGAAAACGAAAAAAGAAAGAAAAAAGAAAGAAAAAGACGAAAAAAGGGAGGCAGGGGTACGTATGGTGTTTGCTTGGACCTGGGGGGTGTTTTGAGACCCGCGTCCCCCTGATTGCGATCCTGCGCGGTTTCCCTGTGGACGTGAGTCAGTGGGTTCGAGATGGGGAGGAGAGAGCACACGACCGATGGCGCGATTGCCATCGATTGTGTGGGTACGACGCACCTTGCAGCGGCAGGGCCTTTCTTGCCCTGTCCTCATGTTGCTTTCTTTGCTCCTCTGCCTCTTGATTTCGTTGTTGAGTTTTTGACGGCGGTGTCAGTGTCTTATGCGTTTACATTGTTGTCGGCGTTGTTGTTGTTGTTGTTGGTTTTGGTGCCACGTCGACTTTGTTTGACGGGTTTCTGGTCTGCGTTCGACGCTTGGTGTTTGCGTGAGTCGGCAGCGGCTTTGGCGGATGCTTTGGACGACGGTTTCAGCGCCATGGGCGGTGTTGTCGTGGGTATGGTGTGTGGGATGGTGGTGGGGGGAAGAAAGGAAGGCGACGTGGCAACGCAAACAGCACATGTTCAGCATGCGGAACGTGCCGAGCGTCGGGGGTGATATATAGTGCTAGTTTGCACTATATATCTAAGCCTCTGTGGTTCAATGGTTAATTGTGTGGTCATCTTGGCCACTACATTCCATGAGCTTGAGTGTTCAATTCTCGTTGATGCACTTTATTTTTTATATATAATAAATAATGTAATACAACTGAAGGCTATGCATCCATATGGATTCCAGATGGAGTCTCACTGGGTCCCTGTGTTCTGAGGTGGAGTCCATGTTGGAGTCCATGTTGTCCACATGGTCCAACTGGACTCCAACTGGACTCCAGCTGGAATCCAGATGGATTCTAGACAAAAAATTGGCTGGGTTACCACCAAAAAAAAATTGTCTAAAATCCACCTGGACTCCAGGTGGATCCATGGAGTCCATCTGGAGTCCACATGGAATCTGTGGGGGAGAGTAAAGTCCTCCTTTAGGCTAATATTTTAAAATTATGAATTGGTAAATTTATTAACATGTCTACTGGCTTTAAAACGAGCCCAAGAACGTTAAATTCGGTTAGGAATTGGTGATTCTATACAATAAATCTGGTACATCTACTATTTCCAAAAATATTTTACAATTTAATTCATATCTCTCTCGATTCTTTACCAAATTGTATGTTCTTGGGTGCGTTTTAAAGGGTATTTAAGGGGCTACAAAAGACCGGTCCAAACTGGTTAAAACCGGTTCACGTTAACCAGTTTTCTTGCAGTCTAAACATCTCAAAAATAAAAGACCGTAACTGCAGGTCCGGTCTTTTGCAGTCTTGGTCCGGTCTGGTTACAGTTTTTTTCCAATCATGAGACCAGACTTCTAAATGCTATGCCCACCATTCACAAGTGCCCACTGCTGTCAATGACAATGAGTCTCCATGGCAACAACCTTCAATCAAATGTTGATGAGAATGTGAGCAAGCACCAGAAGGGTGAGGAGGATGAATCCATGCCAGCAGATGCAGGTGATGGTGCCATTGAGTCCCAGAGACAGCAGAACAAGGGCAAAGGGAGGAAGGAGAAGAGAAAGAAAGGGAAGAAGGGAAGCAAACAGTGCATTGAGCACACCAATTTCATCACACATGCATACTAACCTCGTACTTCTCAGTCCCCCTATGAATCCTGCAGGACTGGCCAGAGTCCTGCCAAGCTCTGCCAAACTCAGCAGGACTGGGACAGAGTTTGGCAGGATTTTTGCTGGACCAGAGTAGATTATTGAAAATTCCAGATGGATCATAACATGTGGCTTAATAAAACAACTCTAATAACCTGATCACTTCAATAACTTGATCTCATAATTTCTCAGATAGTTAGGATTGTAATGAGAGAATTGTATATTCAATAAAAGGATAATTCTATTTGTGAACCCCCTCCTCTTCTATGTAAGAACCCGGTTCACATGGCCGGAGGTCCAGTTCAGCGGCAGATGATAAGAATATTTATTCATTACATAATTAAGTAGATTGACAGGTGTACCACCTCCTCTGTTAAATTTGACTTGGCTCAAATCACTAGGCGGTTTTGGGATCAGCGAGGGCGGAGACAAGAACAGACTCGCTGGCTTCAGACTATTATGGGGCAGCTCATGAATAAGGAAGTTCTATGCGAGCCTCTCAAAGAGCTTGCTGAAGGCATAAGTCCCTCCCTTCCTCCCTCCCTCAACTCCGTCAAAGGCATGCATACTAGTAAGAGTAGCACATAGTGCGTCGGACGATGAGTACACTATTGGGATGGTTTTGAATCCTCTAGATGGCCACAGTGGATGCGCCACGGTAGGTGCAAAGCACTACTCGATTTGTAAGAATAAATGAAGGTAGATAGTCGAACACATGCTTGCCTATCTCAGCTGAAAGACGTGTAGTAGTACTGTGCAACAGGGCCCTTTACCTCTGCTTCGAAAACCAGGAACAAGCCATCTTGAAGCCATCATGAAGATCCCAGCCAAGCACCCCGACCCTTTGTTCTTCTCTGCTGCAAGTGAAGCGATCACCATGGAATCCAGAATTCGCATGGGATGTGCTCAAAATCTTGATTCCCAATGTATTGGCCCACAATCCCTGGAAAGACAACCCTGGAGAATCAGAGTAAATTGTAATGGAAAGGCTAGATGGTGTGGTGCTTTAAAAGTGGTGGAAAAGGATGCGTTTTCATGAAAATTTTGAATGTGGGTTACGTGCACCGTATGACCATATTGGGAGTTCATGTTTTAGAAATGATGTTGCAGCTGTACCAGACAAGGGGGACCTTGAGCCGGCAGAGAATATGCAGTATTTTGGAGGGTGAGGGTGAGATATAGGGCTGGGCCCATTGCTGAACAGTTGTGGTGGCGAGATGAGAGGGAAACATTGGATGTTGACCAAGGCCCATGTACGTTGCCTCTCGAGGCTCAACTAGGCTCAACTTCTTCGCCTTCCCTAACTTCCCTGCAGTGTGTGATAAAACCTGGAGGGTGCAAAGATCAAGAAAAACGCATCTGAAAGGCACCCTTTCACCACCATCCAGCTTTCCAAACTGCAGAAGAGCACCTGAAGGTCCTCGACAAAGTCACCCTTGTATTCTCCAGGACACATGTCCCATGGTGCTTTCCGAAGCTGGGCAACAGCTCCATCAGAGAGTGTATGAGTGATCTCAGGACTGGCGGCGGCTTCAAAACGACAGCCTCAAGTCAACGTTGGCCATTGGTGGGCATGGGAGCAGCAGTTGCGCTGCATTCGACAGTTGGTGGGCTTTGGGTGCAGGTCCTGGCGCTATTGTGCTACAGTAAAACAATTGAGCATTGTTGTTTGTGATCTGGTGGGATCACTGGCAGCGACACTGAAACTGGCCGAAAATGGATGAACCCCCAAAACTTTCATAATTCTTTGTCAGCATCAACCCTAGGGTTCACCGCATGAAGGGGGTTCATGAATAGAATTATCCTCAATAAAACTACATAAAACTATCTATCTACTACATTGAAAGGAAAGGGGGGAGGGAATGGTGGGCAGAGAGTGTGGTGAGAGGGATGGAGAGCAGAGAGTGTGGTGGAGAGGGGTGGAAGGCAGAGAGTGTGATAGAAAGGCATGAAAGGGAGGGGGGAGGGACTGGTACACTGAGGATGAAAGGGAGGGGGGAGGGCATGGTGGAATGGTTGGGTGAGAGAGGGGGTTGATGGAGGGAGGGTGAGTGATGGAGGGAGGGTGAGTGATGGAGGGAGAGGTGTGATGGAGGGAGGGGTGGTATGGTGTGATGGAGGGGGAGACAATGGGGGGGGTACTCACATGGTGCCCTAGAAATCAACGACGTCCTTTGTCGTTTAATTGCCACATCGCCGATGGCGACGTGGCACCTGGATTCCATCGTGATACGTGGGTGGACACCTTCATTCGTGGGCGGTCAGTCATCTTCATGCAGGGGGCGGTCGTTGTCCTACGTGGGCAGTCGGTTTCCTTCGTGTGCACTCGTTTTCGTCTGTGCACACTCGTCTTCATTCGTGGGCACGGCACTCACGTCGCGTCGTGTCCTCCTCATTGTCGTGTCCTTGTGTCGTGTGTCCTTGCATCATTTGCCCCTCGTTGTCATCCCATGGCCTCATTGTTGTGGCCTCACTCCGTTCCGTCGTTGGCATGTTGTCAGTGTGTGGGGCACCCAGTTTCCATGTGCTTCTGTTCGTGGGTGCCTGCAGTCATTCCGGGATGGTGGTGGGTGTTTCGAGGTGGTGGTGGTGGTTTTCGTGGGTGGTGGTGGCCGTTTTCGTGTGTGGGCATCCATTTGTGGTCATCTGGGTGCATTCATCACCGTTTGGGCAGTGGACCTTCATTTGTGGGCATGCATCTTTGTTTTTCGGGTGGTTGTGGGTTGGCATTGACGTTGGGTGTCGCGTCATGGTTGTCGTCAGGTTGTCGTCGTGGTGGTTGAAGAAGAGAAAGTGATGTCACACATTGTGACATTACTGTTATGTTTAACCTCCCATGTGAGATTAGCTGTATAAGGTCATGTGACCTATTCAATGCACCCCAGTCCTGGATGAGGTGAAATCTCAGTCCTCAGGACTGGCCTGAGTCCTGCAGAGCTCAGCTGTGATGCTCCTGCCAATCCAATATGGATGCTCTATGTCTGAAAACCACCTGAGCTTGGCAGAGCTCTGGCAGAGCTCGGCAGGAATCATAGGGGGACAATAAAGACCTCACTAACCTACCCACCCTCGTTTTTTCACTTTTTCTCTAGCAAAATGGCAACACAGCACACAGCAGAAGATGCAAAAGGTGTCCCTGTAAGTTGACACTGTAAGTACCCTTGCTATACACTCTCATTTAGAAAATATACTAAGGACTAACATTTTCTCAGCAGCACCCATGTCAACACTGCTGGCTTTGTTTTTGCCAGCACCCACCTCGATTTCATTCATGCCCACCTCAACTGCCTCAATTTCAGCCATGCCAATCTCATCCACATTGATTTCACAAGTGTCATCTCACATCCCTCACTTGAGAGTTCACAGGGTTCAGTTCAGGTGGCAGAAAGAAGAGTGGTATGATTTTGATTCAAAGTGACTTGGGGTTTGGAAACATTTCCATAGACAAGTGATTCTTTGTACACTAGTTAGATACATTCAATATACATTTTATATATTCAAGTATAGTGTGGCAAGGAAAATTGAAGGCCAAAATTAGCATAAGGTCAGCATCAGGGATCCCCAAGGACAGCCCAGGCTACCCCAAACCTCAGTGCACCTCAGGACAACCTCAGTGCACCTCAGGACAACCTCAGTGCACCTCAGGGCAACCTCAGGTTGCTACTGGGAAATCAAAAAAAGGAACCTGTACTTGAGGGTGCTCCAGGGTGCCCTGATGCCCTGAGTTCCATGACAGCCTCTGGGTATCCAGGGTCTACCCTGGATACCCTCAGGGAAGAAGTGATCTTCCTGATGTTTGATCTCTGGATCAAAAAGGTTGATGATTTGGACTGTTTCAGACTGTTTCCAGGCCAATTGGAGTGAAAAATATGGGAGGTTGAATTTTTTTTTGATGGCCTGTTGGCAGGACTAACTAACCATCCCTATATGGCATTTTCAAATCCTGGACCCCCCTTGATGTAATACCATTGCAAAAACTTTGATTAAGTCACAAAACTTTATTCCAATGTTTGTTTACACAAAATTTACTAAATATGTATGCTTGTACCTTGACATTAGTAGATGAGTGATTGCAGTAGTTTATCATGCAGCTGGAAATCCTTCTGTGAGTCTCTTCCATCAAAAAAGAAATATGCAGCAGCAGAATCAAATCTCTTGAGAATTTTGTGAATTATTGCTGAGCTGTGAAGAGAAATTTTAATTTAATTTCATAAAAATGTTGAAATAATCAACCTTAAAATGGTTTTCCCAGAGCCAGCTGGATACTGTCAATAATGTATAAATTTACCAATTTTGGCAGAAAACTTACATTTTCCTTTGATCCAGAGAAAGCCAGGCTGTTTGAGCCACCCATAAAATGAATTTCCCTTGAGAAACCATTGACAGGTGTCTGGCTGACTCTCCAGAATTGCATGTGCAGCATTGTAGTTAATAGACTCTTTGGGTGGAGAAAGCCACTTATAAATCTCCTTCCCTGTAACAAAGAATGAAGTCAATTACATATTTGAGCTAAGAACCTTCAATAATACCCAGTTGCTCATCCCTAATCATCTCAAGGGTGATTTGAATATTTGGGTCCACACCTACCAATCACAAACAACATTAAGATGAATAGGATGCTTTTCTTACTACTTACCCTGATTGATGGTACCTATTAAAATATAAGTGAAGGCAATAAAATATGATGGTCCAAATGCAACAAGCCATAGTTGGGGCCTGTGTTCACATTTCAAGCTGAAATCTCATTTATAATTTCAGCTTGAAAGTTTGTTGAGGACCCTGCATGGTCTGTCTAATTTGAGCAAGCCTGAACTGTATTTATAAGAGTACTGACTAGCAGGCATCAGTTCTGCATTCAAAGCAGAAGGAATAGATAGAGCAATAGGCAGGTCAGAACTTGGAAGATCTAAACAGTGTTATCAGAAATAGAATATAGAGACTTGAAGCAAGCATGAACCTGTCAAGATAGGAGAAGGGTGTTGCAAGAAATCAGCAGCTCCTTGCATGGGACCTTCAATCTGATCAACTGTGAGATAAGAATTAATGAAGGTTAGTATGAATGTTATGGCAAAGAGATTGAGGGGTATCTCATGGGCAACAGTCATTTCAAGAACAGGGGCAATTGATGGAGTGGTAGGCAGGTAAGAACTCAGGAAATCTATATCAGTGTTACCAATGATAAATGATAGAGGTTTAGGGTTAGTGCAGACCAGTGGAGATAGGTCAAACTTGTTGCAAGCACTTGAGCCCATGTCAAACAAAGCAAAAAGAGCCATACCATCTACAGCAGTAAAGATGCAGCAGTGAATGAAGACAAATGGCATATGTGGTAGTGTCATCATAGTTGTTGTGGTGGTTGTAGTGGTAGCAGTAACAAACTGAAATTGCCTAAGTTCAAAAATGTGAGTTGAGCATGTCACATGACATCCCACAACCATACCACCTTCCAGGCTCCAAAATGCAGCCACTCGTCTCACTCAATGAGCCTCTAAATACTATTAGTGTATGACAAATGTGATCATTGATTGGAAAGAACAGATAAACAAAGGTAAGGACTCAAGCTCACAAGAGAGCAGCTGCTGGAAAAGTCAGTTGGGAAACTCTGAGACCATTGATTAATTCTAACATTGGGTTCCAAATCTGTAGGGTGCATGTTGTGACCAAAGTATGACATGCCTGAGTGAGTGGAGTGCAAGGGAGTGCATGCTAGTGCACAGTGTCAAGAACAGATTCCAGGTCCTCAATAATTGATGAGTGTAAATGGATGGCCTCCAAAAATGTTTTTCAATAGAGTTTTGTGAAGAAATTGGTGGGTTGTAATCTCTGAATCCTCAAAATCAGAGGCCTTCCTAAATTTTACTTCATTGAGGTATTGTAGATTTGCAAACTGGAATCATTTGGGCCCTTACATTACAATACTGGTTTGAACCTTATGCAGGTCTTGTGCAGATCTCCTTCAAGTTTGTAACAAGAAAAGCAAAACAAAAGAGCATTTATAGGCTTGCACATATATAATTTTGAACTGATATGACATTGGTGAAATGTCCACATTGGAGATTGGGCATGATGAGTATATCATTGTGATCTGCTGCAGCAAAGTTCTGAACCTTTCATCCTAAATGTTCCAAAGCCTCTCCTCTAGCATTTGCTGTTGGGTTTGAGCCCCAAGTCCAAACAAGGGTCTGTCATGCAGGCCCAGAAAGACCTTGGAGTTGGGACCCAACATTAGGGTTAATCAATGATCTCCAAGCTCCCTGACTGACTTTTCCAGCAGCTGCTCTCTCGCAAGCTTGAGCCCTTTCCTTTATTTGTTTGTTCACTCCCATCAATGATCACATCATAAGATTAGTCATACTGCTAATGCTAATAGTATGTAGAGGCTCATTGAGTGAGATGAGTGGCTGCTTTTAGGAGCCTGGCCACCTTCCATCAATTCACTCTTATACTTTCTAAGGCAGCATGTAGCTATAACTTGACAAGTTTTCCACCTTTTGGTCTCTATGTAGGCTTTTTTTAATTGCTTTATTTACATGAATGCAACCCACCTTACGGAATAAAGAAATTTGAAGTACTTCACAAACTGTAGCATAAACTATTTGGCCTGTAGTAGAGATGTAACATATAACATATTATCATGAGTTCTCCTCCGTTTCATGTGATTTTAGACTTGTTAGAAGTGCATGAGTTAGAGCATTAAAACAGGTTTGAGAGCCTTTAATATTTTGACATTTAAGGCGACCTCCGATAACATTTACCATTTTTGGGCAGATTCTTTGCCAGTAATTGGTCCATAGCCCTGCAAGTTTTGCACCAAATGCTATGTATATAGATGCGTTGAAAAATGCTTAAACACTGCCTTTGAGTGCAAAAGAGAACACAAAAAAGGATTATGTTTTGCAAAGGATACCTCATCTTCTTTGTTGTTGCAATTTTTGCAGGTCATTCAATCTCTGGACAGTGGTGTACTTTCTTCTTGTTCCAGTCTTATTTTGATCATACATGATTTCTATACAATAATGAATGTTCTTTCTAATGACTAATGATATCTAGTATACTTGTAGTTTCAGGTTATCTCAGGCAGGGCATTCAGTAGATGCACTATGGAACCATAACAATAGAAATTGGATTTTGTCCCAATGGCTCATAGGGCTACCCAAATGGCGCCAACGCTGATGCACACTATGGTACAATGGGTGGGCCTGATGGGATACTGACAGTTAAGGTTGAATGGTGGGCCCAATGTTTAAGCCAAATAAATCACTGCAGACACACCATTTGGCCCAATTATGGTAGTAATAAGTAGGTGGTATTGGCCTAAGGGTAATGGTTGGGCCCAACACTGAAGGAATGTAATGGGCATATGTTTGGCCCAATCACACATGAATACATTATGGGCTAAAGTTGTGGCCAACATAATTTCTGTCCCTAATGGCATAAGTTGGGCCCAACGGCTCATGAGGTAGCTTAAGGTGCCTATGTTGGGCCATCCTCTGTACAAGTATATGGTTCATTGTTGGGCCCAATGTGTGGCCCAGCAATTTTCCAGATGTTGCGGTCTGGAGAAAATTTGCGGAGTTCCCGGATATTTGGCTTGAACCTTGTGGGAATCCAGATATTGTGCTTGGCAGTAAATTCTCAGGATTCCCAGATATTGCATTTCTGGAATTTGGCTTGAATCCAGGTGGGAATCTGGATATTGCGCTCGGCAGTAAATTCTCGGGATTCCCGGATATTGTGTTTCCGGAATTTGGCTTGACCCAGGTGTCTGGACAAATGTTGCATGAAAATGCGGAAGTCTCAAAGGTCAATTTAAATGTTAATTGCATCTGTGAAATATCTGAAAAAAAGACAACCCACGTGTCCAGACAATTATTGTGTGAAAATGCGGAAGTCGCGAAGGTCAATTTAAATGTTAATGGCATGTGCGGAATATCCGAAAAAATAACAACCCAGGTGTCTAGACAAATGTTGCATGAAAATGTGGAAGTCTTGAAGGTCAATTTAAATGTTAACGGCATCTGCGAAATATCCGAAGAAAAGACAACCCACGTGTCCAGACAAATATTGTGTGAAAATGCGGAAGTCCCGAAGGTCAATTTAAATGTTAACGACATGTGCGGAATATCTGAAAAATAACAACCCAGGGGTCCGGACAAATATTGTGTGAAAATGCGGAAGTCACGAAGGTCAATTTAAATGTTAATGGCATCTGCGAAATATCCGAAGAAAAGACAACCCATGTGTCCAGACAAATATTGTGTGAAAATGCGGAAGTCCTGAAGGTCAATTTAAATGTTAACGACATGTGCGGAATATCTGAAAAAATAACAACCCAGGGGTCCGGACACATGTTGTGTGAAAGTGCAGAAATCTGAACCCTCAATTTAAATATTAACAGCATGTGCAGAATATCCTGGACAAATGTTGCTTGAAAGTGTGGAAGTCTCGAAGTGTCAATTTAAATATCCACAGGATGTGCAGAATATCCGAAAAAAGGCAACCCTGGTGTCTGCACAAATGTCGCATGAAAGTGCGGAAGTCCCGAAGTGTCAATTTAAATATTAACTGCATCTGCGAAATATCCGAAAAAAAGACAACCCAGGTGTCAAGATATATGTTGTGTGAAAAGGCAGAAGTCTCGAAGGTCAATTTAAATGTCAACAGCATCTGCGAAATATCCGAAAAAATAACAACCCAGGTGTCCAGACAAATATTGCGTGAAAGTGCGGAAGTCCCGAAGCATCAATTTAAATATTAACAGCATGTGCGGAATATCCTGGACAAATATTGTGTGAAATGTGGAAGTCCCAAAGCATCAATTTAAATATCCATGGCATGTCTGGAATATCCGAAGAAATAATAACCCAGGTGTCTGGACAAATGTTGTGTGAAAATGCAGAAGTCACGAAGGTCAATATAAATGTTAACGGCATGTGCGGAATATCCGAAAAAAAGACAACCCAGGTGTCCGGATAAATATTGTGTGAAAATGCGGAAGTCCTGAAGGTCAATTTAAATGTTAACGACATGTGCGGAATATCCGAAAAAATAACAACCCAGGGGTCCGGACACATGTTGTGTGAAAGTGCAGAAATCCGAACCCTCAATTTAAATATTAACAGCATGTGCAGAATATCCTGGACAAATGTTGCTTGAAAGTGTGGAAGTCTCGAAGTGTCAATTTAAATATCCACAGGATGTGCAGAATATCCGAAAAAAGGCAACCCTGGTGTCTGCACAAATGTCGCATGAAAGTGCGGAAGTCCCGAAGTGTCAATTTAAATATTAACCGCATCTGCGAAATATCCGAAAAAAAGACAACCCAGGTGTCCGGAAAAATATTGTGTGAAAGTGCGGAAGTCCCAAACCATCAATTTAAATATTAATGGCATGTCCGGAATATCCTGGACAAATGTTGCGTGAAAATGCAGAACTCTTGAAACATCAATTTAAATATCCACAGCATGTGCGAAATATCCAAGAAAAAGACAACCCAGGTGTCTGGACAAATGTTGCATGAAAGTGTGGAAATCCTGAAGCATCAACCCAATTATCCACGGCATGTGCGAAATATCTCAGAAATGTTCCATGAAAATGCTGAATCCCCAAAGTATTAATCCAAATATTCATTTCAATGAATTTCATGAATTCAGCTACTCTGTCATTTCTGCTCCAGAAATTATGTTTCTAGGCTCGTTTGAAAGCTTGTGGGCAGGGGTATCCTACCCCGTACCATCACCTATACCTGTACACCATGTGGGATACCCAAACCTGTGCCATTGTCTATGTACAACTATGATACACATTCCATGGAAGCCCAGAAAGATGCGAAATCTCTGGAGCCTTGATTTCCAAATACACTGGATATGGGGAAATGAATGGGGGCTGAGTATCTCAAATATATCATGCCACCAGCACATGTAGATGTAATAGAGTTATGCTTGATATCTTGGTTATCTGGGTGATTTTATACATTGTATTAGGGTGATAGAACTTTGACCACCATGTCCAAGGAATAGTTCCTGTGCACTTCATGCCTCTGAATTCTCAAGGCAGGAGGGCTTTCTGTCCTGGGCCAATATACCCTTCAGACCCAAGGAACTCACACTTCGCACATGTTCTGAATCACCATAGAATATTGTGAACACTTTCTTACATTTGCACATACCCAGAGAATATTGAACATCAAATATTCAGCTTCTAATTCAATTTCCCAGGACATTTATGCAACCACCAGGGCTGTTTTTTCGGATATTCCACCCAGTCCATGGATATTTAAATCGATGCTGTGGGCATTCCACTTTTCATGCAACATTTCTGAGATATTCTGCACATGCCTTTGGGTTTAGTTAGATGCTGTTAATATTTAAATTGAGGGTTCGGGATTTCTGCACTTTCATGCAACATTTGTCCAGACACCTGGGTTGTTATTTTTTCGGATATTCTGCACATGCCGTTAACATTTAAATTGACCTTCAGGGCTTCCGCATTTTCACGCAACATTTGTCCAGACACCTGGGTTGTTATTTTTTCGGATATTCCGCACATGCCATTAACATTTAAATTGACCTTCAAGACTTCCACATTCTCACACAATATTTGTCTGGACAGGTGGGTTGTCTTTTTTTCGGATATTTCGCAGATGCTGTTAACATTTAAATTGACCTTTGAGACTTCCGCATTTTCATGCAACATTTGTCCAGACACCTGGGTTGTTATTTTTCGGATATTCCGCACATGCCGTTAATATTCAAATTGATGACACCTGGGTTGTTATTTTTTTGGATATTCTGCATGTCCCATAGATATTTACATTGATTCCACAGTGTCTGGAGAATATGCCACAAATTCAAGCAAAATCTCCGGAAATGCAATATCTGGGAATTCACTGAATTTTCTCTGGACCACAATATCCGGAAAATTTGCACTGTGAACTTGACAAGGGACCTTCCGTGTTCCTTCGGTTGTTCCGCCTCCTTTCACCACGTATATTCTGAGCCAAACTTGTGTGCAGATAATTGGCAGTATGTTTCCATCCATCAGGTAGACCGTCCGCATTCCTTCGGTTGTTCCACCCCCTTTCACGATGTATATTCCGAGCCAAACTTGCATGCGGATAATTGGCGGCATGTTTCCATCCATCAGGTATACAGTGACTAGGCAAAAGTCTTGCACCACACAAATAATTCTATATCCTCTCCAAGTTCAAGGGAATAGTTACCATATATATATGGTAATATACAGATATCCTATATATATCTTTGACATGAATATGAGATCTAGATCTCATGCCCTGCTCCATGTAGGAAAAAGTGAAAAAACCAGGGTTTTGAGAGTTTTACAGATACTTCATGTGAGGGTCTGAAAAAATGTGAAGAATTAAGTACTTGCTAACCCAAGTATACAGCACTTTGAATCACATCAATTGGATTAGTGGTTGTTGAGATATAGATGTAAGAAAAGGGCTTGTTTTGGTCGAATAGTCCATATTTCACCACATTTGACCAAAATAAGCCCTTTTCTTACACCTATATCTCAACAACTGCTAATCCAATTAATGTGATTCAAAGTACTGTATACTTGGGTTAGCAAGTACTTAATTCTTCACATTTTTTCAGACCCTCACATGAAGTATCTGTAAAACTCTCAAAACCCTGGTTTTTTCACTTTTTCCTACATGGAGCAGAGCATGAGATCCAGATCTCATATTCATGTCAAAGATGTATATAGAATATCTGTATATTACCATATATATATGGTAACTATTCCATTGAACTTGGAGAGGATATAGAATTATTTGTGTGGTGCAAGACTTTTGCCTAGTCACTGTATGGTTGTCCTCCTGTTGTGCATTCGGAGCTTTCTCCGGAGCACTCTTCGGATGTTCCTCCCCCTTTCACCAGGTATATTCTGCACCCAAGTTGCACGAAGATAATTGGCACCATCTATTCAACCATCATGTATATAGTCAAAGTGATAGCCTGGGCCTTACTTTGGTTCCATAGGAACTGGGCCCACATTTGGCGCCATTCCCTGAGTATATGGTCAAGGTGAATACCCTGGGCCTCACTTTGGTTCCATAAGTTACTTACATGTGCTGGTCCCACCTATGGTGCCATGCCCTGTACGGTCATTGGGCCCATTTGGGTAGCCCTATGAGCCATTGGGACAAAATCCAATTTCTATTGTTATGGTACTATAGGCATATTTATGTCTACTTGTGTCTCAGGGCAGTTCAGGTTGCCCCCAAGTTGCCCCAGGATGTCCTGTGATGCCTGGTGACACCCTCACTGTGGGGATGTGGCTTGTTTATTCTCTGGATAAATTGTGATCAGTGCATTCTGATTGGTCAATCACGATTTATTCAGGATATATCCAATGGATATACAAGCCCACTCCTGCAGTGGGAAAAAGCTTACAAATATGTTTGTCCAAGGAAAAAAGTGATTTTCCTGATGCTGGACCCCCCTTGATCACACTGCAAACATTCCAAGATACTGAGGTGAAAATATTTTGAAAGTATTTTGATGGTACATAAATTTCTCCCAAAATACTATCCACCATGTATGTGTTTAGTATGAAAAAAGATATTTCGTTACTAATGTAGTCCACTGCACTCCACTGGTATATTAACTGAATTAGAACAAACATTATGCTAATTTCAGCAGTCCAGTGGAGTCCAGTGGACTGTACTAGTAACATCAGTACTCAGTTATTATTATTAATACAACTAAAAAAGCGAAAATAGAGCACTATCATTAATAAACAACACTAGAAGTATTATAATACTACAACATATACTATATTATGAAAACTAATGCTACCAATAACGAGGATCAAGCATTTTGTTCAGTCTGCGGGGTGAGATTACAAAGTGGGACAAACTCACAGCGTTGTCCGATGGAACGTTATGTGGCATCACTTGTCACATCGACGTGACCATCCTTCCTACACCACACCACCACCTCAATTACGCCACCACTCACCACCGCTGACGTCCAACGTCGGCGGTGGGTTTACTGTTTGCGTCAACCCACGACGACACCGCCCACCATCGATACTGCCCAACGTCGACGCCGCCTACCATCGACACCGCCCACTGTCGACACCGCCCATGCCATGTCACTCCCGCTAACGAGGAACGGCAAACCCATGCCACGAACAACAATGGTGCCCATGCAAACATATGGGTATGCAGAATGACGAGCCAAGAACGAGGGATGGCGCCCATGACGTTGCCATGTCATGGGCAAATGGTACGTGTTTGCCCAACCACCCCATTCCTCTGTCCTCACCACAACAGCAGACGAGCGCCCACTCCACCCACGAATTGTGACCAGTGCCCACCACGAGAAACGACAAGCGGACACGGAAAACGACAAGCGCCCACCACACCCACGAATTGTGACAAGCGCCCACCACGAGAAACGACAAGCGGACACAGAAAACAACAAGCGCCCACTGCACCCACGAATTGTGACAAGCGCCCACCACGAGAAACAACGAGCAGACACGGAAAGCGACGAACGCCCACAAAAAACGACAAGCGCCCACCTCCACCTCCACGAGCACCCACCCCCACCCGATGGCACGCCAACGCAGAACGGCGACAAGGGCTTTGCAGCCACCCCCGTCGTCATTGCACCCCCCCACCTTGTTAACCTCGTTTACAGCCGCTCCCGTCGTCATTGCCCCCCCACCTCGTTAACCTTGTTTACAGCCGCTCCCGTCGTCATTGCCCCTCCACCTCGTTACAGCCGCTCCCGTCGTCATTGCCCCTCCACCTCGTTACAGCCGCTCCTGTCGTCATTGCCCCTCCACCTCGTTACAGCCGCTCCTGTCGTCATTGCCCCCCCACCTTGTTAACCTCGTTTACAGCTGCTCCCGTCATCATTGCCCCTCCACCTTGTTAACCTCGTTTACAGCTGCTCCCGTTGTCATTGCCCCCACCTTGTTTAACCTCGTTTACAGTGCTCCCATTGTCATTGCCCCCCTCGTTATCGTCGTTTACAGCTTCTCCTGTTGTCATTGCCCCCCCCCCCACCTCGTTAACTCTCATTTACAGCTGCTCCTGTTGTCATTGCCGCCCCCTCGTTATCTTCTTTTACAGCTGCTCCCATTGTCATTTGTTTACGGCCACCGCCTCATTAACCTCGTTTACAGCCACTCCTGTTGTTATTGCCCCCACCTTGTCAACCTCGTTTACAGCTGCTCCCGTTGTCATTCCCTCCCCCCCCCACCTCATAGTAGATTTGCAATTTGTTATCATTACCTTTCGTTGAGATTTCATAGGTAGTGTGTTCTCGCCAGTATATATACTTAGGTTGAAATTTTGGAAGATATGAATTTTGGGACTTGTGAATTTTTGAGTGAGTAAACTTGTGAAGTGTTTGTAAGCATTCCCATATCTGGCTTCTTTGGCTCATCTAAGGCAAATTGCTCCTTGTTCTGTAACCACCACCACTGCTCACTGTCTCACTATGCCAACCACCAGAGCTACTACCAAATCAACCTCTGTTGCTTCCACCTCTAGATCCAGGAAGAGGCAGGCTTCTGCTGCTGACCAGACTCCTAAGAAGAGGTTGAGGTCTGATTCCAACAAGAAGGCATCTAAGAAAGATCAGGGGGAGGAGGGGCAGGAGGGAGAGGGTCAAAAGGAGGGGAAGGAGGGGGAGGGGCAGGAGGAGGGGCAGGAGGAGGAGCAGGAGGAGGAGCAGGAGGAGGGTCAAGGGGAGGGTCAGGGGGAGGAGGAGGAGGATGAGGAAGAAGCTTTGGCTGAGCTGGAGGATGAGGTGGTTGTTGATAAGCCCAGACATGGGGGGAAGAGGGGGAAGGATGTCATCCTGAACAAGGGGGGGAAAAAAGGGTACAAAATCAATCACATTTACTTTGACATTCTCTGACATGAATTTTTAGCAAAAAGGGGTGCAAAACCAGTGCCCAGAAAAATGCAGAAGTGGCAGCTGAAGAAGCCAAGCGGGTCAAAAAGCAGACTCAGTGAGTTTTATTGCTTTATTTAAATCTTACATACTGAAATATTTAAAGCACTATGAAACTTTTAACCCAAAGGGGTATTTCAGTTGCACCACCTGCACGTGCTGCTGTTTCTGCTGCCCCTGCTGCTTCCTCCATCCCTTCCAGTTCTGCTGCTTCTTCTGTTCCTGTTGTCCCTGATGTTCAGGCTATCCCTGCTACTCTTGTTCCTGCCATTGCTGATATTCATGCTATTTCTGCTGTTTCTCCTGCTATGCCCACTGTTTCTGCTGTTTCTGCTATTCCCACTGCATCTGCTGGTTCTGCTATTTCCACTGTTTCCACTGTTTCTGCTGCTGTTCTTTCTGTTTCTAATACCACTGTTCTTATTTCTACCACTGCTCCATTGACTTCTGGTGATGAACCAGGAGATGTCTCTATGGAAAGCCCTCCTTGTCCTGAGGGTTCTTCACGTGCCACTGGAGGCATTTTGCGGAACAGAGCTATGGGTCAACATTACAATCCTGTTGAACTGGAATTTGCCACCATGCAACCAAGTCTGAAGGTTCCTGTCACTGTCAACATGAACTTGGGACCAGTTCTTAAAGAAGTAGCTCTTCGCTGGCCACCAATTACTCGTAAGTAATTCTTGATGTATAATGCTTTAAATGTGATATAACTCTGTTTAGGTAACTGTATCCTTGTTTATGATGCTCTTGATGGCCTTTGGATGGCCCAAGGTCTCTATGATATTGCGGTTGAAATCAATGACACCATTTTATTTGACAATTCAGGTGACAAGGCAACTCTACACCTTCTTGTTGTGGGTATTATATCCTATTTCAATACACTACAAAAGATCAACTTCTAATTATATTATAGAATTCTTTTGAGCCTGGAATTTCTTTTTCCTCAATTCCCCCTTCTCGTGCTCGTTCACTCCAAGGTGGATCTCTTCCATCTACCTCTCGTTCTGCCACACCCCACTCCTCTGTCCATTCTCACTCTCGCTCACATTCTCTATCAACATCTGGGGATATCCAAACTGGCAGTATTGAGCCTGCTGATGCAGTTCCAACTCAAAAAGATGCTGAGGACTTGGGCACTACTTTCAGTCCATATGAATCAAGTCTTCTCCATATTCTTAACATTCCCATGGACCTTACTCGTTCAGCAACTGCCAAGTCCCTCTCAGAACAATTTCTTGCCTACCTTGCTGTCACTGATGCTCTTAATGCCATGCGCAAGGTTAAGCAGTGGCCTGAAAGAGCACCTACTGAGAAGCATGTTATTGAACTTTTTATTGGGAAAAGCCAGTGGAACAATGTTTGGCAACCAATCTTCAGTAGGGCTTCTCAGCACTTTCCAGACATGGTCAAGTGGCTACAAGGTGATGCTGACAGCAAGACTGAGGAGGAGCTTTGGGGGATAGAGGGGAAGTACAATCTCAAGATGTTGAAGGAATGGATGGATAGAGGTGGAAAGCCCTTGAAAGGGAAGGCTAGAGCTGTTGAAGAACCTGTTGCTGAAAGCTCATTGAAGGGATTGGAGAAAGACAAGGAGAAGAAGAAGAAGAAGAAGAAGTCAGATAAATCAGATGAGTAAGTTGGGATGTAATAGTTACATATGCAATTGTTTGGGGTTTTTTGAATCTAACTTTTTACTATGCATTTTTTCAGATTTTTAGTTAAGCCTCATGTGATGGCTATTTCACCTTTGATCTGGCTAGTTTTATGGCTTGCATTTCAGCCTCTTATATCAGTCACTGGACCAACAACAGCATTTCTAAATATCTTGATTCTGGCTGTATGTTCTCTAAAGCCTTATACTTTGGCTACATCACCGAGGTCTTTATTGTCCTCCACTGATTCCTGCCGGAATCCGGCGGAATCCGCGGAATTCCTGGAATTCCGGAGGAATCAAATTTGGCAGAGGGCCCTGCCAAATTGATCAAACAATTCCGCGGAATTTTGAATGGAATTCAAATTCCGCCGGAATGATTCCGGTGATCACCCGGAAGGAATGCTAATGGAACGTGACCGGAACGGAATTCCTAATGCCCAAATCAAACGTCGGCATTTGCCGACGTTTGATTTGGACATCATCAACAAACAACACCATCTCTTTCAACCACTACCACCATCACCGACGCCTACACACCACGTCGCCAACGTCCACCACCACGCACACCAGCCACGATGAGACAACGACGACGGCCACGATACGAGAGACGACGCCTCGATGCCACATCAACAACCCCAGTGAACGAGCGCGGCAACACGTTGCCACGTCGCTGATAGCGACGTGGCAACCAGACGACGAACGACGATTTCACAAAATCGTCATTCGTCGTCCTAGGTGAGCACCCCCCCAAACTCGTCCCAACCCAGCTCGCTAACACCACGCCCACGACGAAGGACGGACACCACGCCAGTGCACCACCACGCCAACACACGACCACCACGACCATGCCCATGGACGACACGCCCCACCACATCAACGGACCGCCACCACGTCAACGGACGACGCCCACATCAACGGACGACGACGACGACGTCAGCGGACGACGACGACCGCGTCAGCGGACGACGACGACGACATCAGCGGACGACGACACCCACGTCAACGGACGACGAGCACATCAGCAGACGACGACCACGTCAGCGGACGACGACCACGTCAGCGGACGACGACCACGTCAGCGGAAGACGACGACGACGACGTCAGCGGACGACGGCGCCCACGTCAACGGACGACGCGCACATCAGCGGACGACGACGACTCACCTTCCCTGTCCCTCCTTTCCCTCCTCCCCTCCCTTTCCCTCCCCCCTTCCCTGTGCCTATCTTTGTCCATCTCCCCTCCCTTTTCTCTCCCCCTCCCTTTCTCTCCCCCTCCCTTTTCTCTCCCCCTCCCTTTTCTCTCCCCCTCCCTTTCTCTTCCCCTCCCTTTTCTCTCCCCCTCCCTTTTCTCTCCCCCTCCCTTTTTTCTCCCCCTTCCTTGTCCATCCCCCTTCCCTTTCTCTGTCCCTTCCCCCTTCCATATGTGTGCCTCTCTTTGCCCATCTTCTTCCCCCCCCTTCCATCCCCCCTCCACCCTTCCCTGTGCCTCCCCCTTCCTTTAGTATACACTGTAGTAAAATGTATTTTATGTTATAATTGCAATACATTAAAATTTGATTTCTATTTAAATTTGACTTCTGAATTTTGAAAGAATATGAGGCTATCAGTATAAGGTGACTTCAGAATGTAATAGAATAGATTTATGTAGCTCTACTGAATATACTACAATATGTGAACAATTGAATACATGGCTTGGTGGATTTGAGCCAACTCTCAAACACATGAAACCTGGAAATTTCAACTGGTTTTTACATGCAATGTTGTTTTATCACACAAAACATGTCCTCACTCAACAGAAACACAAAGCAAAGTCTCAGGAGACTAATGGTGGTGATGAAGACTTGGGTTTGGATGAACAACATGCAGAATCTAATGTCTCTGAATCTGATTGAAATAAGTAAATCCATGTAGTAGTAAGTAACTAGTCATATGCCTTATGCCCTTGTTTAGTAAAAGATTTAGTGCTACAATTCTATTTGTCTGACCTACAGAAGGAGATTCAGGGTCCAAAATTAATTAACCAGAAGTTCTAGTGTTCAATTTCTGTTGATTCCAGTTGGATTCCTGTCGATTCCGGCCGGAATTCCAGGAATTCCAGGAATCCTACCGGAATTCCAGGAATCCTACCGGAATTCCAGGATTCCGGCCGGAATCCAAGGATTCCGCGGATTCCGGTAGGAATCAGTGGAGGAATGGAAAGTATTGACATCACCTGTAATCTGGCTGGTTATGTGGTTTGCATTGGTTCCTGGTGTAATGGCCACAGGCTCAACAACACCATTTCCTGATATCCCATTTCAGGCTTTTAGTCAATTCATTTTGACAACATTTAACCCTGAAATCTCACTTGAAACTGTTCTGCTTGTCTTTTTTTCTTTAGTGGAAAATCCAGACTTGCTTAATTTACATGCATGTCAGAAACATCCAAAAGTCCTAAATGAAAAGAAAATTATTGCATCAAGTTGGATGAAATCACTGGGCCGTGCATTAAATGAACGACTGGATTCAGATCTCTCAATGCTATTTCAATCAAATGAATTTGTGCAAAATTCATGGGAAACTGCACTAGCTCTCAAGCTTGATGCATTTTCAGAGCTTCTTGGACTCACACCTTACAAACAAGGCGTTTTCAATAAAAAGCTGCAAAAGGTTTCTCAAAAGGCTATTGAGCCCATACAAATCATCTGTCCTATTGACATGGAGTGCAAAACTGCCTCATGTAACTCCCGACATATTGGAGTATATACTCGTCAATGAGATATGCCTCTGGTGACTTTGATTCGAGGATCTTCAATTTACAAGAATGTTGGTGTATTGACTGGAGAGTGTAAAACATGTCACTCAATGTATTATGCTGACCATCAAATACATCATAATCAAGGCAATCTGACAGAAACATTCCTGAACTCTGCCAAATACCTCCAAATTGGAAGCAATATTTGGGTTGACACTATCTTTTCAAATGCTCTACTGAATGGCATGTACTCATTTCATGCATCTGCAAACACCTATACACAATATTGGAACAATAGCTTTGGAACTATTGACCCTCACAACACATTCAAAATTAGTCAAAAACAAATTTGGCAAGCTTTTGTACAGCATTCTATTAGAGATGTGGCTTCAACTTCAAATACTACATTTGAAACTCAACCTAATATTGCTATTGAAGACTTGACTCAACATGCCTTTGCTGTTCTTGGTAAGAATGGTGAAATACCAGGTGCAAGAGAACACACCTGCTCTGATTGTACAAAGCCTTTCAAACGAACAATGCAGGATACAGAGCGCATTCCAGGTACACTTGATGTTAATATGATAACTTTGGATGGTGTTGTTATGGGTCCACAGGTTTGTCTACCTTATTGAATTGAATTGAATTAAATTGATCCCCTGCTTAGATTTGTGCTTTTGACAATTGTACTAATGACCTTCTTAATGCTCGTGGTGGTGCACTCTGTGCAACACATGAAGCTTTACTTGCAAATAAATGTCGCATGGTTGGCTGTTCCAAAGAAAAGATACAAGGAACACAAGCTTGTAATGAGCATATGGCTGACTGGAAGAAAAGTGTTCAAGATCGCAGTAAAGCCACTATTAATGGTATTCGATGTGTTCTTCAATGTCCTGGTGAACATCAAGAATGGCAAAATATTCCTGATGCTGCTATTCAACAGCCACATGATGATGAGGTTGATGCAAATGAGGCTGAAAATCCTCAACCATCAATAAAGCGAAAGACATACTTCTCACCTAATCGTTCATATTGTGTTGAAACAGCATGTGCACCATGTGGAGTTGTCATTGCATGGACCAAATTTCCAAAATCTGAATCTCCAACTAATATTCTTAATTGGCTTGATGAAATATTTCCTAACAAGGAGGATCGACCTGCTTATATATGCATTGATAAAGCATGTCAAGTCTTCAAGACAGCTGTTGGAAGTACAAGGTGGAAAGATTGGACAGACACAACTCGGTTTATTGTTGATACATATCACTATAACAATCACCGTGCCACAGATGAAATCTGTCGAAAATGGTGTAATCCTGCACCAAAAGATGGTAGTGCACCAAATCTTGTGGGGGAAAAAATTGATGAGGATGGAAATCTTATACAGTGGAGAGAATTTAACACCCAAGTCTGTGAACAGCTCAATGCATGGCTTGCTGGCTATGAATCTATTTTAAAGCGGATGACATCAAAAAACTTCAATTGGTTTATACATACTATGCTCATTTATCATGTCAAGCATGTCCTTGCTAAAATGGCATCTATGAATGGTGATGGATCAACAGATGAAGAAAACAGTGATGAGGAAAGTAGTAATGAAGAAAGCAGTGATGAGGAGGGCAGTGATGAGAAAAGCAGTGACAAGGACAGCAATGAGGAAGAAAGTGATGAGGAAAGTGATTCTACAAATAGCAGTGATTATGATATGCATCTTTCAGATTAAGTATATAATTAGTAGGAGTAATTACTGACAAATTAGTTCCATGTCATTAGCTAGTCCAGCTTTGTTGTTAAGTACAGATAACAGTATAATTCCAGGGGAGTCCAGTTTTGTATTGAATACAGTTGGTAGTCCAGTGGAGTCCAGTTTTGTGTTGAGTACAGCAGTCAGTCCAGTGGAGTCCAGTCTAGTCCAGTTTTGTGTTGGACACAGTTGGCAGTCCAGTGGAGTCCAGTTTTGTGTTGGATACAGTTGGCAGTCCAGTGGAGTCCAGTTTTGTGTTGAGTACAGCAGTCAGTCCAGTGGAGTCCAGTCTAGTCCAGTTTTGTGTTACATAGTCTCCAGTCCAGTGGGTGTCCAGCCCAGTCCAGTTTTGTGTTGGATAGTCCAGTCTCCAGTCCACTGGAGTCCAGTTTTGTGACAGTATGTCAATATATAGTGAAGTCCAGTGAAGGCCAGTGGAAGCCAGTGGAGTCCAGTGGAATCCAGTGGAGTCCATGTGGATTGTGTGGGGGATGGTAAAGTATTGGAATTCTTGGCTAGGAGGTTTTGAGTCAATTCTTAAACGAATGAAAACTGGACATTTTGATTGGTTCTTGCACACTATGCTCTTTTATCATACTCAGCATGTTATCCGAAAACAAGCACAGCAGGAAGAGCCTCATCAAATTATTGAAATTGAGGATGATGAAGGAGAAGAGGCAGAGGAAAGTGTAGAAGTGGGACATTGGGCTGTTGAGGAAGATGACTGAAGTACTTAACTTGTGACAAGTGCCTTATGTAGTGTATCAAATGTGTGTGCTGATGTAAGTAGGCAACAAAATTCTAACCACATAATGGACTGAACGTGGAGTCCAGTCTAGTCCAGTTTTGTGTTGGACACAGTTGGCAGTCCAGTGGAGTCCAGTTTTGTGTTGGATACAGTTGGCAGTCCAGTGGAGTCCAGTTTTGTGTTGAGTACAGCAGTCAGTCCAGTGGAGTCCAGTCTAGTCCAGTTTTGTGTTGGATATAGTTGGCAGTCCAGTGGAGTCCAGTTTTGTGTTGAGTACAGCAGTCAGTCCAGTGGAGTCCAGTCTAGTCCAGTTTTGTGTTACATAGTCTCCAGTCCAGTGGGTGTCCAGCCCAGTCCAGTTTTGTGTTGGATAGTCCAGTCTCCAGTCCACTGGAGTCCAGTTTTGTGACAGTATGTCAATATATAGTGAAGTCCAGTGAAGGCCAGTGGAAGCCAGTGGAGTCCAGTGGAATCCAGTGGAGTCCATGTGGATTGTGTGGGGGATGGTAAAGTATTGATTTCTGACAAAACATATGATGCTTCAGTTAGCCCAGCCTGTGATGCATAATATAGTGGTTTAGCAATCTCATACCCCTTCATCCTGAAGAAGCACCTATCAATATCATGAATTTTAACCCAGTTCACAAAAGCATTATTTTCATCTGTCAGAAGCTTCATCATTAATACAAATATTGAAGATGACTGAGATTGACTCTTGCAACTAGAATGTGCATGTATGATTCAGTGTTCTGCAGCATATCTTGCAAGAGGGGAAGATACATCCAGATTTTTATCAAGTGGCTCAGATGTGTTGAATTGCAGAAGATAGGCCAGACAGATTTGAGATATGACAGAGTGAGATAGCTCCTCACTGAAACTAAAGTATCTGACTTGCTTCACATTATGGCTTTGAACATACTGAGATATGAGATATTCTTTGACTGAAAAGTGAGAAAGTTGGATAAAACCTATTTGATAGTTAGTGCTCATCTCAATCTGTTATTCTTCTAAGCCACACCTTCTGAGTTCATAATAAAACTAGAACACATTTTCAAGACATCCTTGATATCTTGAAGTTCATTATCAGAGTTGTACTCTGGTCCATTCTTAGCAGAAAGATCAACAGCAGAAGTTGCAGCCAGTTCTGTCAGTTTAAGTGGACGAACAGCAAAAGACAGCCACTGTAGAAAGGTTTTAGCATAACCATGATCTTTTTCATTGATTCCCAGCAAGATTTGATCATAGGTTTTATCCAAACCCTGGGGTAAATTAGATAGCTGCTTTTTCAGATTAGTCTTAGTCCAGCACTTTTTAAGAGGTCTTTACCTTCCCTGGGTTATTCTGTATGGATTCCATATGGAATCCATGGAATGAATGTTGGCTGAGGACCCAGCCATGTTCTTATTCCATAGACCTCATGGATTCCATATGGAATGACCATGGAATGGTCATGGAATGTTCAATTCCATATGGACTCTAACACCACACCATATGGATTCCATTGGATTCCATATGAAATGCAGGTATATCCACATTGGATTCCATGGAGTAGTCCATATGGATTCCATGGATGACCATTATACCATTAGAATATAGTATTCATAGTCTCCTTACTTTATTTAAGGATAAAAAAAATTTACATCAACAAGAATTAAATCTCAACCTCATCAGCAGTAGCAGCACTCAAGTCAACTGAGCCACAAGAGCATTATTACATGACAAAGTAAAGGTAAGTATATACCACTTTGCATCATGTGGCATATCAAACGTGACAGCTGTGGCTGACGTGTTGCCACGTTGTTTCTTCCTCTCACCACCACCACCACCATCCACCCCACTGTCTCATGACAGCCATAGATGTAGTCCTAGCCCTACAAGGTGTGCATTTTCCTTGCACACCATTTGCCAACTGATGTGCAATGTCCTTTGCCTTCTTTTGCTTGCATTCTGCTCACTTTCAAAAAATCATCCTGGGGGGTGAAAATTCAGTTTTTTTGGGTGAAATATCAATATCTGGCATCAGATATGATAGAAAAATCAAAAATAGCTTGCTAATGTTTGAAATCTGTTCTATTTTTGGATCCAGCATGTTTGTGATATATAACAAATCTAAATATAGCTCAGATATGTTTTATGATATAAAATTCTTAGAAATGGTACATCCTGGGTCACCATTGATGATGTATCCTGTGTATGTTTCTCTTGCCAAAAAAGCATCCACATATGTTTTTTCCATGTCAAAATCCCTCTGAAAAAGCTGCATTTCACCAGAATATTTAAGTTGTGATAATTCTCATTTTTCTCCTTCAATTTTCTACTCAGAGCTACCAAGTGATGTAGAAATATATTTTCGATTTTTTCCAAAAATTTCCACCTCAATCAGAGATGTGGAGATGATGGATTCACAAGTCATTCTCTGGATGACCTTTTCCAGGTAACAAACAACTGTCAACAAAGGTAGCTTCTGAGCACTTTTGAGATTCCGCCGCAAACTCTAATTCTTTTTGGGAACTCACAGCCACCCGTTAAAAATAAAATGTCGGGATGCCCGCCCTCCTGTCTAAAACAAGCTCTCTGACCAACATTGTCATGTGACAAAATCCCTTACTTGAGCTCGCGTATATACCTGCTCTTGCTGGATCACTGAGCGCCTTTACTTATTTATTCTATGAACCTTATTTACACATTTTAGATGTCTTTTGGAAGCTTTCAGCTTGCGCATCCAGTTCACCCTGACCCTGGGATCCTCTCTGGAGGCTACACACACACGGACTCTGTCACCCTGGATCTCTCATCTGGTCTTGCAATACATCATCTGGGATCTGAGCATCTGTCCAGGCCGAAGATCAGATATGGAGACTATGAAAGCGATAGGCAATCTGGTAAATACAACTATGCTTGGGAATCTTGGAAGGCCTTCAAGCGATTTCTGGAAAACGAGGAGGAAACGGCATCAATTGAGCTTCGGAAGGCAAAGGCTATTACTGGGGCTGAGCGTTATGTCAAAAGAATTCAGTATGTCTGTGCTTGCGCTGGGACTGGAGGACAGAAAGGCTACACGAAAAAGAATCCACATTGGGACTGCAAAGTCAACAGTAAACTGACTGATTGTCCATGCTTGCTTATTGTGAAGACATACCATGGCATAGACAACGTGCTAGGAAAATATCACTCGGATCACGACCACCCAATCGGCCAAGAAAATTTAAAGTATACTCGGCTTTCGCTCAAAATGTGCAACTGGATTGCTGCCATGGTACGCGGGAAAGTCAATTCGGGTCACATCGTACGTCTATCATGTTTTTCAAGTTCAATTAATCAATTGTACCATTTTATAGCTCGATTTGCTGCACCAGTGTCTAGAAACAACCCCCGAGCTTGATACCCTCCAATTTCATGCACCTACTAACTTGACTTAACCCCGCCGAAATGACTTTGTCGTTCCTGCAGATGTTCGGCAGATTGAGAAGGCTGTCCAAGCTGAACTCGTCCGCTTGGACAAGGATGATGGGCTCTCCGTGTTTAAGTGGGTGAACAAACTTCGTGCTACGGATAGCCTGCTTGGATTCAAATCAAAGACTTGTCCAATTCCCCCTGGCTCAGATCTGTGGCCTGACACTTTCACACTGATGATTCAAACCCCTTGGCAACGCGAGCAGTATATCGAACATGGCTCAAATATTCTATTTGCCGATGGTACTCACAATACAACAATGTACAAAAATATGACTTTAACCACATTGCTTGTTCGCAACAAATGGGGTCATGGTGCGTGCTTTCGTGAGGTTGTTTTCAGTCATTCAAGTTGCTAATCTGACGACATAGGTGTTCCTGTTGCATGGATGATTGCATCGAATGGAACCGCCAAAACAATTGGGTATTTTATTTTTCTTGTGCAGGGCTGGAGTCCCTCTATCATTCCTCGCTGGCTGATGAGCAATCGGGATCTTGCACAAATCAAGGCCCTTCTGCGTTGCTTTTCAACATTGAAGATGTTACTTTGTTGGTGGCATGTACTTCACGCATGGCAACAACACCTTGTCACTTCGAAACACCCAATACTCTGGATGAAACTGAAAGCCTGGATTCGTATTGAGTGCCCAAAAGAGTTTGAGGAAGCTTGGCTCGAGATTCAACAGCTTGCTCCGACTGACTTTCTCGGCTACCTGGTTGAGTACTGGATGACGAATGAATTCCGCCCTATGTGGTCTGGTGTATATCGCAAGAGCTGTCAAATTTATGAAAAAAGCGATACAAACATGCTATTAGAAGCGTGAGCCCCATGATTTAGTTGTTCTTTACATATTATTCAAACCGCGTCTTCCACTGGCAGTTGGCATCACGTCCTGAAGGGAAATTTTCTCGAGGGCCGCCGTAATCGCCGCCTCAACCACCTCCTGTATATTTTGCTTTGCAAAGTCGTCGAATACTACTCACACAAGGGTCGCCGTGAGCGTATTGGCATCGAAGGTCCTGATCTTGAAGTTCAGAAGCGGAAGGCTATTCTCGAACACAGCCTCAAAATTCTGGTCGACGACATCACTCAGCTTGGCGATGCAGAACCTTTGTATCACGTCAAGTCTTCATCTGTTCCTGGAAAATTTTACGACGTCGACATCCTAACGTACAGCTGCACATGCTGTGACTACCCTGAGATAAGTTTTTGCAAGCATATCTGTGCTGTCCAGAGGTATTTCCCATCATCAGACAAGGCTACCTCTGCAGGACTGGACGCTCTGGCCGTTGACATGAACTCACCATCTTCACCTTCTCTTGATGATCTCATCTATCACCCACCTTCCGAGAGCTCAGTGGCTGGTCTGTCTATCGACTCTGCAATGGATGACAATGATGGGGCACACTCTAGGGAGACAGAACGAGACTGCCTGCGTATTGTTGAGAAACTGGAGACACTTGCAGCTTGCATGTGACACCAATCCAATGGTCTGGCTGCAAATATGAAACACGCTGGCTCAGAGGAGCTTGAGCAACTGCTCAACGCTATGCTAGCCCTCTTTCATTCACGTCAGCTTCTTCCAGCAGCAAAATGTCTCTCTCCGAACCTCAACTCATGGCCAGAGACCCGAGATCGTATGAGGTCTGCAATGCCTGCCAAGAAAGGTCAAAAGAAGCATGTTGGTGACGCCTATGGAGCAGGTGAGCAGAGCGGAAAGAAAGCGAAGAAGGATTCCCCTGTTGGTGGCCCGATTAGGTCATCCGAGTAAGTTCATCGTGAATGCTGTTGTATTGGCATTATCCACTGACATGAAACATTTGCTTATTAAGTGCCATATTTACATCCCAACACCCGACAAACAGTGATACAGTCCAAGCACCAGCCTTGCAAGATCGTACTATGCCAGTTTTACATACAGGCGGTGCAGCTCAAGTGATTCCAACGTCCATTCCGCTTTCTGAACCCAATCCGGTGCCTCCGCGTTCATACTATCGTGAGAAAACATATTTCTATCACTAAATCTGTCATATTCTTGTTTCCTATTGTACTGTACTGTACAAACATCAATTTGTATCTTTGGTAGCTTCGTATACAATTTAGTTTGATAGTTCATGATGGACTCTGGAAACGTGGCACTGCCAATGGCACGACGGTTCACAAGCTGACCTTTTCCCTGATTCCGAGTTTGCTCCGAGTCGTTGTTCATTGTTCCAGAAACACAGATAGATAGACTGGATTACTGGTTCACATGGGTACATATTACATATGTAGTACTGTTACAAAGAAAGGTGCTTAGCTGCGTGTGCAGCGTGCCTCTGAAATGGTAAAGTTGTTGCAGGCGCGCACACCTATATTGGGTTGCAGAACCAAACAATCCAGCAGAATCAACAAAGGCACATTTCGGTCAGGTGGCTGTGTGTTCCCAAAAAGAATTAGAGTTTGCGGCGGAAAGTGAATAACTGCTTCTGAGAGGAATATCATAAAAATACAATTTGGAGGGTTTTATTCAGATTATTGATGGTATTAAATTCATATTTCTGCAGTTGCAACTTGTTTTTAACATATAACAAGACTTTTGTCTTTCAATTCAGCAGTGTTTGGATGGATGGCTCAGGCTCCAGCTGGATGACGTTGCCAAAGGCATTGCCAAATAGATGCAAACAGTTGCCTCTATGCAGCCAGATCCTAAAAAGGCATGCTCCTCATCTGCTTTACACTTGAATTTAGTGAAACATATACATTTTTGTACTCTACAAGTAGAATATAGCCCAAATTTTTATTTTTCATGTTCATGGTGCCCTCGCAAGTGGATGGATGCAACATGGTGAACTTGGATGACACATCTGAAGCTTTAGACCAATAGATGCAAACTTCTCAAACACATTGGAAACATTGGAAAAACATCTGAAATTGAGCAAGGAGAGAGAGAAAACATTATCCTGACAATGATAATACATCTTAGAATGATTAATTTAAAACTTTTAACTTGAACTTCTGTCAGAAGTTGGCTAAGAGTTGTAGAGAAAGGAGTAGCCCTGTCTTTAAAGCTAAAAAAACATATCATTCCCAGCAACTTGTAAACTAATATATGCCAACTATAGTCTACCAACACCTACAGCATGAGTGAAACAGTATGAGGCCAGGCAGTTTTACATTTTGAGGGAAATAACACACCTGAAAGTCTTGTTCCCATTTCCAAATATTTAGGAGGGTTTCAAAACATAGAATTGTGTTGGGAAACCTTTCTCTGCTTGCCTAATATTCAGGGAATTAAATTCACCTAATCTCAGCTAAAGGTAGATGCCAGTATAAATTTCCTGAGGACTATATTCACTTAGATATTGAAGTATTTGTTGTGAAAGTCATGAAATAGAGTGTATTTGGTCTGATTTAAGCTATACTGTGTCCCCTAAAATCATCCAATGGCCATGAAACTTACATAGATATCTTCAGAATGAAAACTCGAATGGATTCACAAATTTTCATGGAAATCAGAGGATTGTGTAGATATAGGCAATGGGATAGGTGTAGAGGGTCAAAATAAAGCAACTGAACATGCCGAAATCTCAGGTGCACATTAAAAATCTTCTGACTTTTACTCCCTGCCCAATAAATAATGGTACTACCTATCTCAAATGTTAGCTATATTCCTCAGAACCTGTAAATACATCTTTCCATATTTTTTTCCCCTCAATATCGACTGCGCGAGCAAGTCTGCGCAATGCTCCTTGAGCACTTGGAAAATGCCGAGTGCTGCTGATGGTTGGTTGAGCCACTGCCAGTACTTTACCCTCCCCCACGGATTCCACATGGACTCCATAAATCCATCTGGACTCCATCTGGACTCCACCCAGGAAGGACCTCACCCTACATTTTTGCTGAAAATCCATCTGGACTCCACATGGACTCCACCTGGAATCCAAGTGGCCTCCAGATGGATTCAATCAGAGTTCCAACATGGACTCTGCCTTGCACAAATTATAAAAAAATCCTAACTTTAGCCACATGTCATAGGACTTAATCTAATTCAGACCATATGTTCAATCCCAAGAATTCCTTATAGTATTTGTATTTGAACAAAGAAAATTCAAGTGTATTTATTGGATAGAACTACATACATGTATTTTACTACTTCAAATGGAGAAGGGAGGAAGTGATAGAGAGAGGGAGGGGAAGGTAGTTTATGGTGTCCTTGGACCTATCTATGTTGGGGGATGAGGTTGAAGGTCAGCATATCCCCCCAAGCTTACAATTATCTTTTCAGATAGGACAGCAGGTATCAATATGAAAGGCTTAGAATGGCCTTTCCTGATGTGCAAGACAACTTGTGCATGATGTCAAAAACTAATGCTGCAGCACTGGCAGTACGATGGCAATCCTTCAACCTCATCCCCCAACATAGATAGGTCCAAGGACACCATAAACTACATGTCAACTACATACTTTTTTAAATGAAAAGGCAGACAACTTTCTAATGAAAAAGCAGACACTACAAACTTTTGTAGTCTCAAAAAGCGGACACTACAAACTTTTCTAATAAAAAGTGCACACTACAAACTTTTGTAGTCTCAAATAGCAGACAATACAAACTTTTCTAATGAAATAGCACACACTACAAACTTTTCTAATGAAAAAGCGCACACTACAAATTTTTGTAATGACAAAAAGTGGATACTACAAACTTTTGTAGTCTCAAAAAGCAGACAATACAAACTTTTCTAATGAAAAAGCGCACACTACAAACTTTGTAGTCTAAGTCCAAGCTTTTGTAGTCTGGGTCTGACTTTTATAGTATATCAGTAAACTTGGTAGTCTATAAACTTCTGTAGTCTTTTGTATGTATCAATCAGTAAACTATGTAGTCTAAGTCCGACTTTTTTGTAGTCTATCAGTAAACTTGGTAGTCTGTCTCTGTAGGGCATGCACCTTCCTTTTTTGGTCATTTTTCCCACGATACGATAATTGTAGTCCTTTCTTTTAGCTTTCTAAATATACTGAAATCATGTTATTTGGTTTTGTTTTTATGGAGAAAAACACAAAAAAAACAAAAAAAAACGCGACACTTTTGAAATTCCTTAACCTCATATCTCCACAATGGGAGCACTTCAGAACATAATTCAAACAGATTCAGGAAGCTACAGTGTAGGGCTACAACTTTCATTTTTGACCATTTTTGGTAATTGGTCATGTGACCATCATCCCAACATCCCATTACATGGACCCTGATAGGTAAAATCATTCTCATCTTGCTTTTCTTCACTTTTAGTCAAACCAGGTCATATTTCCCTTTTGGGATGAACCCTGAAGGCAGTGCCTGATGTTCTGTACACCATTCATATGTTTTTCCAAATTTTCTGCTATTTTCTGGCTATTTTTGGATATATTACCATATTTGGAAATGTACTCCGGACCCTGAAAACAACCCCAATGTCATCACCAATAGCGAGCACCACCCTGCCATTTTTTTCCTGATTTTTTGGCTATTTTTGGATATATTACCATATTTGGCAATGCACCCTGGTCCCTGAAAACAACCCCAATGTCATCACCAACAGTGAGCACCATCCTCCATTTTTTTCTGATTTTTTGGCTATTTTCCAGCTATTCTACCATATTTGTCAATGTGCCCTGGACCCTGAAAACAGACCCTGATGTCATCACTAACAGTGAGCACCATCCCCCATTCTTTTCTGATTTTTACCCTATTTTATTGCTATTTTTCATTTGGAAAAAGCGCATATTTCCTTATTTGGAAATGCGCCCTGGACCCTGAAAACAGTGCCTGACATCGTCACCAACAGTGAGCACAACCACTGTAAAGCAATGAGTGAAACAGTTGCCGTGGTGGAATGAAATAAAAAATGAAGTAGTTGCCGTGAATGAATGAAATCGTTGCTGTGAATGAATGAAATCATTGCCAGAAATGAATGAAATCGTCGCCAGGAATGAATGAAACAGGGCCGTGAAAGAATGAAATGAAATGAATGAAATCATTGCCAGGAATGAATGAAACAGGTGCTGTGAATGAATGAAATCGTCGCCAGGAATGAATGAAACAGAATGAATTATCTTGAATGAAACAGGTGCCATATTGAATGAAAATGCATTTCATTCATTCACGGTAGCTGATCAAGTTTTGCCATGGCAGCTGCCATAAATGCATCGATGTAGAATGCAGCTACTAGTGGTCGACATGGGTCGTTGTTGCGTCGTCGTCGATGTGGGTCATGGTCACATCGTTGACGTGGGTCGTGGTCGCGTCATGGTCGACATGGGTCATGGTCGACGTGGGTCATGGTCGACGTGGGTCGTCGTCGCATCGTTGACGTGGGTCATGGTTGTGTCGTCATCGACGTGGGTCGTGGTCACGTCGTTGTTGATGTGGGTCGTGGTCGCATCGTTGACATGGGTCGTCGTCGCGTCGTCGTCGACGTGGGTCATGGTCGACGTGGGTCGTCGTCGCATCGTTGACATGGGTTGTTATCGCGTTGTCGACATGGGTCGTGGTCGCATTGTCGTTGATGTGGGTCATGGTCACGTCATTGACATGGGTCGTGGTCGCATTGTCGTTGACATGGGTCGTCGTCGTGTCGTCATCGATGTGGGTCGTCGTCATGTTGTTGTTGACATGGGTCGTCGTCACATCGTCGTTGATGTGGGTTGTGGCCGCGTCATCGTCGTGGTGACGTTGGTGTGGGCGGTGTTGGTCGTGGGCAGTCATCGACAGCAGTGGACGGTGTCGGCCTGGGCGATGTGCTGAGCAAGGGGGGCTCGTCGTGAGGGATGGTGGTTGGATGGTGGTGGTTGAGGAACAAGATATGCAAATAATAAACAAACACTGCGCACATGTGTTGAACATGCGGAACATGCTGAGCAACGTGGCCATATAGATCACTAGTTGGCTTTAACTTTTAAAGGCCTTGTGGTTCAATGGCTAATTGTCTGGCTATTATGTTTAACTCTGTCCATGAGCTCCTGGGTTCAATTCTAGCTCATGCACTTTCATTTTTTATATATAATAAATAAAGTAAGGCAGTTAATCCACATGGATTCCAGATGGAGTCTCACTGGGTGAATTCATATAACCCTGTGTTCTGAGGTGGAGTCCATGTTGGAGTCCATGTTGTCCACATGGAGCAACTGGACTCCAACTGGACTCCAGCTGGAATCCAGATGGATTCTAGACAAAAAATTGGCTGGGTTACCACCAAAAAAAAATTGTCTAAAATCCACCTGGACTCCAGGTGGATCCATGGAGTCCATCTGGAGTCCACATGGAATCTGTGGGGGAGAGTAAAGTCCTCGCCACTGCCAGCATGGTCTGTTCAACATGACTTGCTTTTCTGCTCAACTTCCAACCCGCCTTACCGCTCGACAATTTGATAATCGATGTCCAATGTCTCCCTCCAAAGTCTCACCCAACGAACCACCTCTTGATGTTTGAGGAGGGATATTTGCTAGACACGAACTAAGAAGGTGAGTGAGATTATCTTACTTGAGTACCCCGTCATACCTCATATGCCAACAGCACCTTCCCAAATGTCTGACGTGGCATGCTAACGGACCATCCGGGGGTGCCACATTGATGTCAACCTTCAGCATGACGATGCCCATGACCCCAACGCCTGACAACGTCAACGATCCACATTATCACCACCCTCCACCACGAACCTCCCATCACCACCACCACCAGCAAACAAGAACGTGTCATGCGTGCCCACTACCCACAGACGAGCACCCTGCAATACCACCACAAAGGGCGAGTGTGCCCACTACCAGCTCACATATCCCTCCCTCGCATTCCCACCATCTCACACAGCCCAGGTGCCATGTCGCTGTCAGTGATGTGGCAGCCAAACACCGAACAATGCCCATTCGTTGTTCGTCATCACCGGACCCACCCAACCTGACGACGGACGGCCAACACGACTATGGACGGCCAACACGATGATAACAAGGGATGATGTCATCAGACAATGGGACGGTGGTACAACGCTTAGGACAGTGACGACACCCTCCCTCGCACTCCCACCATTACACACACAGCCCAGGTGCCACATCGCTGTCAGCGACATGGCAACCAAACAAAAAATGCCCATCCACTGTACGTGATCATCGGACCCACCCAATCCGACAATGGACGGCCAACACGACAACAGACAACACGACGACGACACAGGACGATGTCATCAGACAATGATGACATGGAAACGGGATGGCAGCACGACACCTAGGACAATGACGATATGCTGACGTTGCAGGACGGCAACCACCCAACTACGACGACAACCACACGGCTACGACGCTCTCTTTACATGACTACGACGCTCTCTTTACATGACTACAACACAGAACAAACCATGCAACTACAGTGCAGGATGACAACGACTTAACTACGACAACAACGTAACTACGACGCAGGACGACATGTGGTGAGGGTGTAGTCGAGTCAATGCACGATCCGACTTGACTGTGTCAAGGACGAGGTGGAGCTACCGCACATGACAGCAAGCGATGGATGCGGATGGCACCAATCACTGGAAGAGGGCAGGTGGATGGGTGGCTGCAAAGCATACTCCCTTTTTGGGTGGTCATTGAACGTTGAGAGCTGATGTCTCTTTCCATGATGTATATATGTATATTAGCAAACAATTTATGTATTAGACCCTTTTTACTGCTCCTTTCCCTGTATGTTGTGTGGTAGAGTAGCTTCCAAAGTTTTTCAGTGTTGTTTACATTTGTGTACCAACAGCGTCTAAGGCCCAAGTCATCCAAAATTGGTTTGTCGCATCCAGCTATTTTGGTCAAATTCGGTGGGGGGAAACTATTTAGGAGTGTCAGGACATTATCAGACATATATTTTGTAAAGTTTCACATTTTCTTTCTTAGAGAAACAAAGTTGTAAAGCATAAATATCTCTTCAGAATCAAAACTATACATTGTTGACAATTGTGTACCAAAGGCATCAAAAGGCCCAAGGTTATCCAAAACAGATCCGTCGCATCCAGCCTATTCCAGTCAGAGTTGACATAGGGAAACTATTTAAAAGTGTCAGAACATTATCAAATATATATTTGGTAAACTTTCAGGCGTTCTTTCTAGGAGAAACAAAGCTGTAGGACATACACTAACTGGGCAAAAAGATTGTCTGGTCAATTTTTGAACAAAGTTGGTGCTGTAACACAAGAACCAAACATTTTAAGAACCAAGCTCTGGTGCATGGAACATAGCTAAGGAGGTGTAGATTGTATGTACCAAGTCTGGGGATGAACAAATGAAAACTCAGGATAAGGCAGGGCATTTACTGTGACAACTTCAAAAATGGGATCTGACAAAATGGGAAATTCTGAATAACTGCAATGTATTGAAAGCAATTCACCATTTGAAGAAGAGATATTTTGAACACTGGATCTCCCTGCTATTGTCATAAGCCCTATAAAGTTTTTGAGATATAAAATTCTATAGTCTCCCAAAAAAGGTAAATTTGAATTGATTCCCCTCTTTGGACATTTCCAGTTGCAAATATTGCCCAGGATTGATAGGAAAAGGTATCTATTGGCATAGTATTGTACAGATATATAACTGTTACCATTCCATGATCCAATCTGACCACATTCACAGGAATAAAGCATGCAAAGGCTAATTAATCTTCAACAAACTGTGAAAATCAAGAGACATATAGTCGATATGCTTCCCAGAAACCCTGCTTCCAAGGGGTAACAGCCAATATAGGTGTTCTGAAATGTCAGTGTTAAGTGCTTCTACCTATCTCTCAAGCTTTGGGCACAGATGTTTCTCAAATGGCCCACAAAGCTCACTAAAGCATGACAGAGAGATTTCCAAATCACACCTAGAAAGGTCTGGGGGTCTCAGATCCTTGTATAAATAGAACCTCTGTTTATTTCTTTGGGATAGTGTTACTAGGCATGAGAAGTGCCTTGTGAAATATTTTCAGCCCCAATTCACCAAGAAAAATGTCAAGGATTGGTCCAGGATCACTGCTCTATGCAAAATATACTTTTTTTGTGGACTTTTCAAGTTATTCCCAGTGCAAATTTATTTGCTATCATGCTATATCTCAAGCATTGCTTAAAAGACATCCTGAGTTTCCATGGATTAAATCAAAAGGATGGTAGCATTTTTTCTTCTTCCAGAAAAGAAGAACCAATGTTGTAGATACTTGTTTACTTCCAGAAAACTCTGAAAATTAGCTTCTACAGATATCATGCAATGTTCATTTTGACATTTCTACATACCTTTTGCATTATACACACTACAGACATTGATGGGGAGTTATTTTACCTCAATCCAACAAATATATTAGGTGAAAAATACATAAAATGGAGAATAAGTTAAATTTACCTTTTAGAGGAGGACATAAAATTTTCTAGCCCAGAGACATTATGAAGCTCATAACAATAGCAGGGACATCCAGTGTTCAAAATATCTCTCCCACAAGTTGTGAATTGCTTTCAGTAGATTGCAGCCATTCAGAATTTCCCACTTTGTTACATCCCATTTTTGGCACTTGTCACAGTCAATTTCCTGCCTTATCCTGAGTTTTCAATTGTTCATTATTAGACTTGGTATGTACAATCTACACCATTTGAGCTATGTCCCATACACCAGAGATTAGTTCTTAAAATGTTTGGTTCTTGTGTTACAGCACCAACTTTGTCCCAAAAATGACCAGACAATCTTTTTGCCCAGTTAGTGTATATATCTCCTCAGAATTTGAACTGTGCAGTTTACCAAAAGCCTGCCCAACAAATCCTAGGCCAAACCCAGGGTGCCAATGCATGCTGCAGACCCCTAGCTAGAAGGCAGGGTTTATGACAAGGGATTACAGTGTTTTGCATTGCCGTTTGCACACCGGAATCATGAAAATTATGTTTGGTATTGTATGTTTGTCACATTTTGTCACACATCAGGATGACTTTGGGAATTTTGTATTTCTCAAACCCAACTTTTGTTGCGCCTCAGGTATTGGATGAGATGGACACGCGAATCATCGTTTTCCATGATGAGCGGCATCTTTCACTGCAGGAGATTGCAAGCCTTGTTGGATGTTGGGTCCGGTAAGTGGTCTCTTACTTTCCGATTTGAGGGTCACGGTACAACACACACAAACACAATTTCCAAAACTCCTGGTGCAAATGGCAGTGCAAAGCACTGTAAGTGCAATAATGTGGGTGATTAGGGCAATGACTACAGCCAGGGGTGCTCATGACTGCCTGCAACAACAACAACAACAACACCAACAACAACAACAACAATGATGGAAACGATAATGACAATGATGATGGCAACAACAACAACAACAACAACCACGCTGACGATGCACAACAACCACGCAACATGACAGCCCACGAATGGGGATGAGCACCCACGAAAACGAGCACCGACGGACGTGAACGAGCACCCACGTGGCCAGGTAAGCACGCCACACCCGTACGAAGATGAGCACGAGGTCTTAGCAGTGCCCCCCCTATTCCTGCAGGAATCCGGTCATTCCGGTGGAATTCCGGTGGATTCCAGTGGAATGGAATTTAGCAGAAGGCCCTGCTAAATTGTTTATTCCAGTGTTTTCCATTCCAGTGGAATTCCGGTGGATTCCAGAATGCACACCGGAATGTTCCCCGGAATGGTCTTCCCCGGAATGGGCAGGAATAGCATTCCCCGGAATGGGCAGGAACTGCAATCTAGTTATTTTATTGTTTTGTTATGTATTATAGTTTGTTTATTTCCGATGGATAACAAATAATATCTGTTTGGCAATCATGCTCACCAAACACGACCACCCTCTTCCTCCCACCACCACCATGCTCGTCACCGCCGCCAAACACTTCCGTCACCACCACCGCTCATCGTGACCACCACGATCCCTGTCACTCAACACCATCCGCATCCGTCGCCCACGCCCACCACAATCCACCATGTCCACATCTCCAAGCGCCACGTCACCAACTGCACACGATGAACGCGACGTGAGGGGGGGGGAGGGAGTTCCCATTGCCACGCAACGTGGCAACTAGACGACGAATGATGTTGTTCGTTCGTCGTTGTCACTTTCTAGTAAGTCAATCCCCCTCATCCCATCCCATTTTGAATGACACACACCACCATGCCCCCCAGATGACAACCTTAGCACCCGAAGACGAACACGAGCACCCACGAGGCTTCACCACCCACAAATTAGTACACGACGCCCACAAATGAGAACCCCACGCCCACGAACAACACCCATCGCTCACCCAGTGCCAAATGCCCACGAAACAGCGCCGACCGCCCACCGCTCACGACGACAACACCCACAGCCCACCCAACAACCACCCGTAAATGAATGCCCACCACCCATAACGCCCACCGCCCATTGCAAACGCCCACCGCCCATCGTAAATGCCCATCACCCATCGCAAATGCCCATTGCCCATCGCAAACGCCCACCGCCCATCGCAAACGCCCACCGCCCATCGCAGACGCCCACCGCCCATCAACAACGCCCACCGCCGCCCATCGCAAACGCCCATCGCAAACGCCTACCGCCACCCATCGCAAACGCCCACCGCCCATCAACAACGCCCACCGCCGCCCATTGCAAACGCCCACCGCCCATCAACAACGCCCACCACCACCCATCGCAAATGCCCACCGCCCATCAACAACGCCCACCGCCGCCCATCGCAAACGCCTACCGCCACCCATCGCAAACGCCCACCGCCCATCAACAACGCCCACCGCCGCCCATTGCAAACGCCCACCGCCCATCAACAACGCCCACCACCACCCATCGCAAATGCCCACCGCCCATCAACAACGCCCACCGCCACCCATCGCAAACGCCCACCGCCCATCGCAGACGCCCACCGCCCAACGTCAACGCTTACTTTACAATTTTCGTGCATTTCCCTAGACTACCAATGAGGCATGCCTCTGTATTTCATTTTACAGTAAATTCCTGAACCCCAGAACACAATGAGACAGCAGGAATCCCACCTGCTGTCTTGTTTGTTTCCCTGGCTTACATCTCCTGTACATATGTAGAATCAAAATGAGGCGGCGTTTTCATGCTGCCTCTTTGAAATTTTGATTAATTACTGAAAATAGACATCTGAAAGAAACCCTCAACCCTAGCTGTGTGTGTCTAAGTTCCCACGTCTTTCTTCCCTTCCCCCTTCATCTTGCTTCCTGTCCCCTTTGTTCTTGCAGTCCCACTTGGCTCTTATACCTTCTAATCTTGCTGTCTACTGCTATGAGTGCAAGAGAACTTCGATCTTTACAAGCTGGGGTGAATTCTCCCCCCAAACGAGGCCGGAAACGCCAATACTGAGGCAACAAACACCAAGCATGCCAAGGCCACCACCAAGAATGATGTTGAGGGGAGTGGTGAGGAAGAACCAGAGGCTGGAAAGGGCACCACAAAGGGAAAGAGCAGTGGTAAGAAGGGGAAAAAAGCAAGGTGAGTGGCCTGTTTTATACCAGTACTTGCATACTAACTATTCTATTCAGAATGACAGGTGCCCAGCGAGCTGCCAAAGACAAGGCTGAGAATGATAAGGGTGTCCCAGCCCAGCTGACACTGTGAGCTCTTTGATCTTTATTTGATTAGTTCTAATGTGATGTTGATAGGGTTGAGCGAGCTCTTGAAGCTGCTGGTACTTCTGTTGCACCCCCAAAGCGTACTGGCAAATTATCCACCCCTTCCTTCCTTCCTCCTGCTCCTACCCTTTCGAGCAGCCGTTCTCGTATCAATCGTGAGCCAGAAGTTACTGCTGGACATGAAGAAGTAAGTGGTGAGGAGAGTGATGAGGAAGATGGAGATGAGGGAGATGAGGTTGATGAGGTTGAGGAGGTTGATGAGGGTAGTGATGGGAAAGATATCCGATTTGGCCCACCAAGAGGTCGTCATCAGGCCAAGTCTGGTTCTGGTCATGAGGAGCCCTTGGCCATGGGTAATATTTTATTTTATGTTTCAATCTTTTATTTATTCTTTTCATAGATATTGATCTCTCCAATTTGGCACCTTCTGAGACAGAAGTCCCTGCTAATGGGTCTTCCCGTTCTACTGGGGGTATTTTGCGTGGGCGTGCCGTTGGAAATTCGTTCAATATAGGTGACTCCATTTATGATGTGCCACAAGAGGTCAGACCCCTTTCTAATGGTCGCATTAACATCACAATCACCCAACAACCTCCTTCTGATGTTGTTATCGACAATGCCACGTCACATCTAAATGTCAAGTCCCCCTGTTTTGAGACATTGGGCCCACTTCTGAAAAAGGTGGCCAAGAGCTATTCTCCTGTTCGCAGTAAGTGTTTGACTATATATAAATATATAAAGTTTAATAAAGCTTCATCTCAGATCACAATTATCGTGTCTATATTTTGGATAAGAAGCAGTGGTCCATCATGGGCCGTTACAATGTAGTAGTTGAGGATGATGAGGATGCTATTTGGGAGGAGGATGATATTGGTAAAGTTACACATATTCTTCTGGTATGTTTTATTGGCTATTCTTGGTTTAAATTTTATTTAAATTATGTCTAGGAAAATGACCATGAGCAAATGGTCGCTTCTGCGATTCCACCATCATTTCATCAGCGCTCTGTCTCTCTAGGCTCTCATTCAGGATCTGTTCCTCGCTCTTCGTCTGTTGCTCCTGATTCTCGTGGACAGTCTCGGGCATCATCTATTAGTAGATCTGAGGTGACTGGTCCTTCAAAGCTTTCTAGTGCCAACAAAGCACTTCTGTTAGAATATCTTGGGATTGACAGAGATCTTGCTTCTCTGGATAAGGCTGGGTTACAGTCAGCCTATCAGAAGTTTAAGGCTATCATCAATGCTACACCTAAAGTTATGGGCTTGAGCAAGGATGCTGAGTGGAAGTCACAGTTTGATGATGGAGCTGCCTGGGTTCCCAACATTGTCGACTTTATCCATATCTTTATCGCTAAGACTCAGTTCTACCAAGTCTGGAAGCCTACATTCCTAAGAGCAGAGGAATATCCAGATATGCGAGACTGGCTTAATGAGGAGGAGGATTGCCTTGCTACTGAGGATTTGTGGGACTTAAGGAACAGTCGAGTGCTGAGCTTTCCTGATTTGAAGAAATGGCTTGACAAAAAAGATCGTGAGGGAGAGTTGAAGAAGCGTGGTGATTTGAAGGGGAAGAGAAAAGCTCCAGACAGTCCCAAGAAGAATCGTGATAAAGATAAACATGTGGAGCAGAGAAAGCACAAGAAGTTGAAGCAGGCAAGGGTTAGGGATTTGGATGAGGAAGCTTCTGAGTAAGTAGGACTTGTGACTTTTTTCCTTTTTTTTCATTTCAGAATATGCATGGGACATGAATAAGCTGATTTGTACAGTAGTTTTACTTTTTTCTTCAGATCAACTTTGATGTTTGTTACAATGGCGATATCTCTTGTATGCCAGCACTGGATTCTTGCCTGGTTCTTTACCTGGTCTTGTCTTGTTTCACCTACATATGCTACCCCTCTAGTGCAGCGTCCCTTCCCAAATATCCCATTCAGCACTTTTAGTGATGCCATACAATCAATATTTGGGTCCAATGTTTCTTTGGCTACTGTTCTTGCAGTTTCATACACCTTATTTGAAAATCCAGATCTGTTGAATCTTCATTTTCGTCAACAACAGCAGATATATGGTGATGAATACAAAGTCCAAGTTACAGGATGGATAACTGCACTAAGCACTGCACTAATGGACAAACTTGGAAATAAGAGAACTGAAACTTTATTCTCTGAGAATGAACTTGCACGAGAGCCAGATCAAAAGACAAAGGTTTCCCTTCTTGCTGGAAAGCTTGACAAGCTAGCTGGGTGTTTGAAACTGTCAACATTTGATGAGGAGGGAAATTATAAAGGAAAATTACTCCCTCTGTCACATAGCAAGATTGAACCAGCTTATATCATTTGTCCAGCTTCATTTGCATGTCAAACCCTAGACTGTAGTCCAAGATCATTGCGTCAATCCACCAAGGCTTCTGACATACCATTGGTAACTTTGATCAAAGGGCAGACAGTATATCAACATGTACCTGTGCTCACTGGAAAGTGTCAAAGCTGTAAAACATTGTATACAGCTGATCATGAAAGATTTGAAGATACATCAACTGTTCAAAATACTTTAAAACGAGTCTATATCAACTCAGCCAAATACTTGAAAATTGGCCAATTAATCTGGGCAGATCGTCTATTTGCAACAGCAGTCATAAATGCTATGTATAACTTTCATGGTTCAGCATCTGCATTTGCAGAGTACTGGAATAATACACATGGAACCAAAGAACTTTCAATTACTCGTGCTCATGTCTGGCAAGCATTTGTTCAACAATCTGTTCGTACAATTGCTGAGGAATCTGGAATTGATGCTGAATTTGATGATGGTTTGAACATCAAAGAAGTTACTACTCAGGCATTTTCACTTTTGGGAGAAGATGGAATTATTAGAGCTTCTGAGAAACATGCATGTGATGAATGCACTCAAAAACACAGAGAGACTAGTGATGCAGTTTTCAATAATCCAGCAGCTGTTGTTGGTGTTGATGCCACAGATGATGATATTCCTGCCTTGGAAGGAGCACCTGAAGGAATGGACATTGATGCACCTCAGGTCCCCTCCGATGATGAGATGGATACTGATGATATCCCAAATATAAGAATGGTTGTTCTTGATGGTATAGTTATGGGTCCTCAGGTAAATAATTTTAGATTCTTTCTGCTGAGTTCATTTTTTTACAACTTTTTTTTAGCACTGTGCATATGACAATTGCACTAATGATCTCTCCAATGCACGTGGTGGATCACTGTGTGATATACACCACTTAGCTCTTGGTTCTCAATGCTTGGTTCGTGGTTGTAATAACAGAAGAGTAGAAAGGACACTTGCATGTCAACAGCACCAACCAGAGTGGCGTAAACATGCAAAGCACAGCAAACGTCACAATCAAGCTGGGGTCCGCCGGATGTTACAACGCCCTGGTGAGAGTAATCCTTGGGAACCAAATCGCAGAGGACCAAATCCCCAACAACATGATGCTCCAAATGCAGAACCACAAGAAGCCCCCAATTACTTCCGTGCAGGTAGATTCTATTGTGTTGAAACTATCTGTGCACCTTGTGGTGTTGTTATTGCTTGGACAAAGTTTGATAAATCAGAATCACCAACGAATATTTTAAACTTCCTAGGAAAAGTTTATCCAACAGAAGAATCAAGACCTGATTATATTTGTATTGATAAAGGCTGTCAAGTGTTTGCAACTGCAGTAGCAAATGGAAGTTGGGATATTTGGAAAAAAACTACTCGATTTATTGTGGATGCCTACCACTATATCAATCATCGGGTGTTAGATTTTCTATGCCGAAAATATTGTAATCCCTCACCTGGAGATGGATCTGCTCCAAACCTTGTAGTCATGGCATATGATAAGAATGGTAAAGCATATTTGAAGCGAGCATTCAATACACAGGTATTTATTACTTTATTTTGATTCAATCTCACCTCAACACTATATTTCATTTAGGTTTGCGAACAACTTAATGCATGGCTTGGTGGATATCAATCAATTCTCAAACGTATGACACCTGGAAATTTCAACTGGTTTTTACACACCATGCTGTTCTATCACACAAAGTATGTCCTCCACAAACAAGAGATGAAGAAATCAGATGAAGATGAGGAGGAAAACTTAGGTTTAGATGAAGAAGCTCAAGATGATGAGGACAACTAAATAGTAGTGAAGAGAAAGAGGTGTGCAGAAGTGTATATTAGTGTAAATGTATAGTTAACTGAATAGTAGTAAAGAGAAGTAATCAGAAGTATATTAGTTAGCTGAATAGTAGTAAAGAGAAGTATGCAGAAGTGTATATTACTGTAATTTAACATATACTTGCATTTAAATAGAGGTTTTATACCTTATTCTTCTCATATCCTGTCCCATTCCAGTGGAATTCCCCTGGAATCCACAGGAATTCCACAGGAATTCCACTGGAATGACTAGATTCCTGCAGGAATAGGTGGGGCACTGTAAAGTACTGATGAGCACCCATGCACGAAGACGACCATGCCTGCACGAAGACGTCGGCTCATGTGGATAGACATGGGCAACGATGATCCCAGGTGAGCTCCCCCCTCCCTCCATCACTCCACACCACCACCCCCTCCATTATTCCACACATCACTCCCTCTATTACTCCCTTCCATCTATTGCTCCCCATCCCTCTGTTGCTCTCCCTCCCATTTCTCCCCCCCTTCATCACTCCCCCTCCTATTGCTCCCCTTCCATCCATTCCCACCCCTCCCTTCATCACTCCCTCTCCCCTCCATCACTCCCTACCCCTCCCCCCCTTCACTTTCTACTACACCCTCCCCCCTCCATCACTTCCCCTGTCTTCCCCCTCCCTTAAATATTGAAAGTAGTAAAAATAAATTGTGTAGTCTATCCAATACATTTTAATTCTAAATTATTCCATAAAGTCATTCCATGTGGAATCCATCCCCCAAAAGTATGGAATCCATCCCCCCTTCCATGGAATCCATCCCCCCCTTCCAGTACTTCTCTCTCCCCCACAGGTTCTGATCAGATTTTATACAAATCAGGATGGATTGCAACTATCTTGATGTTTTTTTTTCTGATCAGAGTTTCTACTAACAGGATGGATTTCAACTTGTTGCAAGACAACTGCTATTTTTTTTGTCACATAATATTCTCTTCTGGAACTATTTTATACTGATTAGATAACCTCAAAATACCTAGTCCTCAAATTCAACACCATCATCATCTTCACTCTCTTCATCAACCTCTCTGTTTTCTGCCCTTCTTTGTTTTATGTCCTGTTTTTTGAGAACAAACACTGAGTGGTAGAACAGCATAGAATGTAAAAACCAATCAAAGTTGGCTGGAGTCATGCATTTTTAAATTGATTCAAAACCACCAAGCCATGAGTTTAACTGTTCACAAGCCTATCACTTGAATTAAACAAAGATTATTATATGGCATTAATAAAAACATACCTGTGTGTTGAATGCTCATTGAAAGCAGTCATTTCCAAATTTATCAACTGCAGGAATTACAAGATTTGGTGCTGATCCATCAGTTGGTGCAGGATTGCACCAAGTACGACAAAGTTCATCAGTTGCCTTGTGGGTGGTATAATGATAGGAATCCACTAGAAAACGAGATGTCTCAAATTCAAGTTGTCCAGAGGCCTGAATATGTCTGAGCACAACACAAGCTTTATCAATGCAGATATAAGCAGGGCGAGGAACTCCTGAGGAGTACATTGAGTTGAGAAAAGCAACAATGTTGGTAGGAGATTCAGATCGAGCAAACTTTGCCCAACCAATAACTGTTCCACATGGTGCACATAATGTTTCAACACAGTAAAAGCAATTTGGACTAAAGTAGTTTTTCACAATCTGATCTGCAAGAGGTGGACCATCATGTGAATGCTGACCATGTTGGATTGGGTTTGGAAGCCAAGGTAGGTTTTCTCCAGGTCGCCGAAGCATTCTACAAACACCAGCTAAAGCACTAGGGCTACAACTCTGAATATGCTTCTGCCATTCATGTCAGTGTTGTTGGCAAGCCATAGTCAAAGGAACTCTATCTTGGTTGCAACCAATAATCCGGCACTGATTTCCATACTCATGTTCATGAATAGCACAAAATGCCCCACCTCTTGCATTGAGAAGTTCATTTTCACAATTCTGATATGCACAGTGAGTTGGACCCATAACAATCCCATCAACAACATGCATTGTGATGAATCCTTGCCCAACATCCATGTCATTAGGATCATTAGATGATCTGAAAGGATGGGTACATTCAGAACATGCATGTCCTTGAGATGCACTAATGACTCCTTGTTGTCCCAACAGACTGAAAGCTGCATGTGTTACAGCACCGATTGGTGAAGACTCACTAAGAGTTAAATTGTGATTCTGATTAGCAGCAATAACCCTAGTGGACTCCTGAATGAAAGTTTGCCAGATGTGTTTGTGAGATAAAGATGCCATATGATCCAAATTAACTTCACCAAAGGCATTATTCCAGTAATCGGTATAGGCAGCAGCAGATGCATGGAAGCTATACATGCCACTAACCACAGCATTTCCAAAGGTGCAGTCAACCCATGTTGACTGGCCAATCTTCATGTATTTTGCTGAGTTCAAGTACTGCACTTTTTTGTTGGCTGATATCTGATCAATGCCTTTACGATCTGCATAGTACTTGGTGTTGCAATGAGTGCAAAGTCCAGATAGAACATAAACCTTCTTGTAAATTGTGGTTCCTTTGATGAGAGTAACCTGTGGAATATCTTGAGTTCTGGTATCTTGTTGTAAAGCCCAGTGGTTACAATGTGGTTCATTACACTCCATGATGGATGGGCAGATGATATGAATAGCTGCAATTTTCTGATGTGAAACTGTCATCAGTTTGTGCTTCACTCTTGTTGATGATTTAGAATAAACAGGAACAAGCTCCAAAACTTCAGCCATAAGATCCAATTTTGATGCAATAGGATCTGTCACAGTATCAACATTCCAATCTTTTGACAGAGTGTTGTGCTTGAAAAGTGTTTTGGTGTCTTTGCCCAATTGCTCTGTTAGAGCTAGGGATAGTGCTTTAATCCAGCCAGAAGTGCTTTGCTTGTTTTCTCCTCGAAGCAGAGATGTTTTCTGGCAGCTATGCAAATTAAGAAGATCTGGGTTTTCTGTTAAGCTAAAAAGCACTAAAAGAACTGTTGCCAAAGATACACAAGAACTAAAGTGTTGGGATATGAAGTCATTGAAGACTTTAAATGTAATATCAGGAAAAGGCTGATTTTCTGAAGATGCAACAACAGTTGGCAGATTTAGCAGAATAATCATGCAAAATCCCAAGCTAGAAGTCAGAATAGACCAAGTCCAGGCTAGAATAGTCCAAACAAATTCTAGAAGCATACTACCCATATTACAAGATGTCAGATTCCAAAATACATTGCAGCATATTTACATTAACCTACTTTCACTTATGTGACTTAGATCTAGACCCAGAAGACTTTTCCTTTGACTGTCCAGTAGATTTCCCTTTCTTTGAACTCCCCCCTTCTTCATCATCTGAATCATCCTTCTTACTCTTCTGCTTCCATTCCTTTTCACACCCTTTGGTTTTTTCCTTCTCCAGCTTCTTCTTCTGTGTCCCTTTTGGATCCCTTAATGTTCCCTGCTTCTTCCAAAGCACCAAGTCAACAAAGGTATACTGAGACTTGGCTATGCCCCACACATCCTCATCTGTTGGTTCAACCTCATCATCTCCACATTCCAACCACTTCTGCATCTTTGGAAACTGTGAGATATCCTGCATTCCCTTAACTGTATGGGAGTTCCACATCCCATGACGTCCAAAGAGATTAATCAACTCAGTTTTCAGAAACTGGGGATAGGGCCATTGATGCTTTTTAGTAAGGTGCTGAATCTGATCCCAAGCTGATTCAGGGCATTCAGCAGGTGCGCTATTGAACCATAACAATAGAAATGGACAATTGTCCTATGGCTCATAGCGGTACACAAATGGGCCCAATGGGAATGCACATTATGGGACCATATGTGGGGCCAATGCCAGAATGACGTTTAAGGTTGAATGTTGGGCCCAACGATCTGCCCAAACAAGACCCCACCAACCAATCATTTGGCCCAATTATGGTGGTATTTGGTGGCTGGAATTAGCCTAAGGGTGGTAGTTGGGCCCAATGTTGAAGGCACATGATGGCTGTATGCTTGGCCTAATGACCAGGGGAATAGGTTATGGGCTAATGTTGTGGCCAATGTATTTTCTGTGCCTAATGGCATAAGTTGGGCCCAACCAGTCACGAGCTAGCTTAAGGTGCCTATGTTAGGGCCATCCTCTGTGACTGTCTATGGTTGATTGTTGGGCCTAATGGTGGGCCTGTAGGGCCTGCAAATTTTCTGGATATTGCACTCAGGAGACAATTTGCAGAATTCCCAGATATTGCATTTCCTGGCAATTTGCTCGAATTTGTGGCAATTCTGCGGATGCTGGGGAGAAGAAATGCAGAATTTCTGCATATTTCTTTTCCAGATCTTGGGCTTGAATTTGCGGAATTCCCGACGTAATCAAAATTTCAGACATGGGGAAATCCAAACCATATGGGGCTGGGGAACAGGGGAGAAAAAAGCTTCTATGAGAAAGAAGGACATATTGCCATGCAGGGTTTGAACCTGAGTACTGACCACATAGCCGCTGTTATAATCAGCTTATAACCATTCAGTCATGGTGATGTTGCAAAGCACGGCATTTCCTGGGTAGAAAGGTGATGTTTGGAGAGAACAAATGACGCCCATGAAACAGGACATTCTCCAGCCTGCATTCCAAAAGATTTGAAATGAGATGTGCAGAATATCCAGAATAATAACAACCCAGGTGTCCGGACAAATGTTGTATGGAAGTGCCGAAGTGCCGAAGCATCAATTTAAATATTAACAGCATGTGTGGAATATCTGAAAGAAAGACAACCCACGTGTCCAGACAAATGTTGCGTGAAAGTGCGGAAGTTCCGAAGCATCAATTTAAATATTAATGGCATGTGCGAAATATCCGAAAATATAACAACCCAGGTGTCTGGACACATGTTTCGTGAAAGTGCGGAAGTCCCCAATCATCAATTTAAATATCCACAGCATGTGCGGAATATCCGGAAAAATAACAAACCAGGACAAATGTTGCATGAAAGTGCGGAAGCTCTGAAGCATCAATTCAAATACCCACGGCATGTGCGAAATATCCGAGAAAATAACAACCCATAAAGGTGCGGGAGTCCCGAAGCATCAATTTAAATAATCACAGTATGTGTGGAATGTCTGAAACAATAACAAACTAGGTGTCTGGACAAATGTTGCGTGAAAATGCGGAATTCCCGAAGTGTCAATTTAAATATCCATGGCATGTGGGGAATATTTCACAAATGTTGCATGAAAATGCAGAATTCCTGAACTATTAATCCAAATGTTCATTTCGATGAATTTCACAAATTCGGCTATAACTCTGTCAGTTCAGGTCCAAACATTATGTTTTTAGGCTCGTTTGAAAGCTTATGGGTAGGGCTATCGCACCCTTTACCCTTTACTGTATCTGTACACTGTGTGGGTTACTCGAACCTGTGCCATTGCCTATGTACAGCTATGGTACAATCATCATGGCATACTGTACTTTTTAAGTTTCCCTGAATATTCCATAAATCACTGCATGGCATTTCTACATGCAAGCTGATAATCTGGAGGTTTTGTGTGATGACAAGGAGGTCTGTGTATGGCTCACATCTCTGAGAGATTTATTACACCTGCAGGATATGTATTCGTAGATTCATTCATTTTTGCAACTCCTGCACATATCACCATGGACAGTTCAGAAATTTCGTATTCACTTAGGGCATTCACATGGACACTCTCTTACATTTGTATATACCCAGAGAATATTGTACATCAGATATTTAGCTTCTCATTCATTGTGCATGTTCAGTGGATATCAAAATTAATGCTCCAGAGATGTCACAAACTGGTTGAGCCTTGCTCCCATCTTTTTACTAACCTAGTAATGCCTTAGAGTCTGCTTCAGTTCATTAAACTCCTCCTCTCTTCTACCTTTCCAAAGATCCCTCATATGCCTCATTCTGCTTAGAAGACATCCCGCTATGCACATATCTTGTAATACCAACCCACCAACTCCTATGCCATACCCAACTCCAGTGCTGTACTTTGGCATTTGCTTCGGACATTCCGCATTTTCCTGGGACATTGATGCAACCACCAGGGCTGTTTTTCAAGATATTATGCACATCCCATGGATATTTAAATTGATGCTTCAGGAATTCTGCATTTTCACACAACATTTTTTGGGTACTCCGCACATCCTGTGGATATCTAAATCAATGCTTCAGAACTTCCACACTTTGACGCAACATTTGTCTGGACACCTGGGTTATTTTTTCGGATATTCCGCACACGTTGTGGATATTTAAATTGATACTTCAGAACTTCCGCACTTTAACACAACATTTGTCCAGACACTTGAGTTTTTATTTCTTCGGATATTCCACACATGCTGTTAATATTTAAATTAATGCTTCATGACCTCCACACTTTCATGCAACATTTGTCTGGACACCTGGGTTGTTATTTTTGCAGATATTCTGCACATGCTGTGGATACTTACATTGATGCTTCAGGACTTCCACACTTTCACAGTTTGTTATTTTTTCGGATATTTCGGACATGCCATGGATATTTAAATTCACGCTTTGGGACTCCCACACTTTCATGCAACATTTGTCCGGACACCTGGGTTCTCTTTCTTTCAGATATTCCGAACATGTTGTTAATATTTAAAGTGACGCTTCAGTACTTCTGCACTTTTATGGGTTGTTATTTTCGTAAATTGATGCTTTGGGACTTCTGCATTTTCATGCAACATGTGTCTGGACACCTGGGTTGTTATTTATTTGGATATTCCGCACATGCTGTGGAAATTTAAATTGACACTTGGGGACTTCTGCACTTTCACACAACATTTGTTCGGATATTCCGCAGATTCCGTGGATATTCTGCGCATGCCGTGGATATTCTGCACATGCTATTAATATTTAAATTGATCTTTGGGACTTCCGCATTTTCACACAACATGTGTCCGGACACCTGGGTTGTTATTTATTCGGATATTCCGCACATGCTATTAATATTTAAATTGATGCTTGGGGACTTCCGCATTTTCACGCAACATGTGTCCAGACACCTGGGTTGTTATTTTTTCGGATATTTCGCACATGCCATTAATATTTAAATTGATGCTTCGGGACTTCCGCATTGTCATGCAACATGTGTCCGGACAACTGGGTTGTTATTTATTTGGATATTCCGCACATGCTGTGGATATTTAAATTGATGCTTGGGGACTTCCGCACTTTCACGCAACATGTGTCCAGACACCTGGGTTGTTATATTTTCTGATATTTCGCACATGCCATTAATATTTAAATTGATACTTCGGGACTTCCGCATTTTCATGCAACATGTGTCCGGACACCAAAGTTGTTATTCTTTTGGATATTCCGCAAATGCCATTAATATTTAAATTGATGCTTTGGGACTTCCACATTTTCATGCAACATCTGTCTGGACACCTGGGTTCTCATTTTTTCGGATATTCCGCATATGCCTTTAATATTTAAATTGATGCTTCAGGAATTCTGCATTTTCATGCAACATTTGTTCTGACACCTGGATTGTTATTTTCTGCACATGCCTTGGATATTTAAATTGATGCTTTGGGAGTTCCGCACTTTCATGCAACATTTGTGCAGACACCAGCATTGTATTGTTCAGTTATTCTGCACATCTTGTGGATATTTAAATTTGATGCTTCGGGAATTCTGCATTTGTCCAGACCCCAGGGTTGTTTTTTTCCGATCTTCTGCACATCCTTTGCAAAACCGGAATCCAGTTGTTTGGCACAAGCCCATTGCCAAACAATTGTTTGTTTGGCAATGGCTTTCACGCTCGTCCAAACACAACCCTCTGTCCTCCCACCACCAACCTCTCCTCTCACCACCACCAACGTCCCCGCTCCTTGTAAACGCGCGCCCGCTACCCACCCACGCCATGTCACCACAGTCACCTGTGGCCACCACTGCCCACAAATGCCATTGACCGCCAACAACAACCACAACAACAATGCAGCAATGCCATGTCAGCAAGCAAACGAACCCCGGCAAGGTTGAGGCAACGAAAATGGACCACAAGGGACGACCACAACAACCATGACCACACCCACGGACCATGACACGCCCCACAACGTCAACAGACGCCCACGTCAAATGCCAACAGACGCCCATGTCAACGAACCACCACCACGTCAATGGACGACGACCACGCCAGTGGACAACCACGTCACCACGTCAACGGACGACGACCACACCAGCGGACGACCATGTCAATGCACCACCACCACGTCAACGGACGACGACCATGCCAGCGGACGACCACATCAATGCACGCCAGCAGACGACCACGTCAACGCACCACCACCACGTCAATGGACGACAACCACGCCAGCGGACGACCACATCAACGCACCACCACCACGTCAATGGACGATGACCACGCCAGCGGATGACCACGTCAACGCACCACCACCACGTCAATGGACGACGACCACGCCAGTGGACGACCACGTCAATGCACCACCACGTCAACACACGACGACCACGCCAGCAGACGACCATGGCGTCCACGGCCCACCAGCAGCACCCTTGAACACGCACCCAACAGCACCGACCACCACCACCCACGAGCGCCCACCGCCTACACCAATGGATGGACCAGCATGCTGCCACCATCCACAAACCAACCACAACGCGGAAACGGGCACCGCCAAGACTACGAGGCGACGACGAGCATACCACACCACTCCCTCCCTCACTCCTCCCCCCTCCCTTCATTCCCTTCCCCCTCCCTCACTGCCCCTCCCTTCACTCCTACCCCCTCCCCTTTCCCTCACTGCCCCTCCCTCCAGTCCTTCCCCTCTCCCTCACTGCCCCTCCCTCCAGTCTTTCCCCTTCCCTCCAGTTCTCCCCTCCCTTCATTCCCTCCACTCTCCAGCACCCCTATTACTCCACTGCTCCCCCCCTCACTCCCTCCACTTTTCCCCTCTCCCTCCCCCCTCCCTCTATCTAGATTCAATGTAGATAAATTCAATCATGTATTTTTAATAAATGAATTTAAATGAATGTTCCCTCTTTAAATGTCCTAAGGAATTCCTAAGATTAAGTTGTCAGCAGAAGGCCTGAGTAAGATTCAGTCACATAACATCTCCTTACTTTGTCCAAGGTCTGATCAGAACCAATACTGAAAACTGATCAGCTTGGAAAGTACTGAGAGAAGTATGCAGAAGTGTAAATGTATGTTGTATCTGTGATTTTACTTCTATTCCAGTCCCATTCCTGTGGATTCCGGTCCCATTCCTGCGGATTCCTGTGGATTCCGGTCCCATTCCTGTGGATTCCTGTGGATTCCGGTGGATTCCTGCAGGAATGGGAGGGGCACTGTAAAGTACTGGCACATTGCCATGGACATGGTTACCAATATCTGGTTCATTGGTGCAGATTCAGACAAGAACATGACAAGTGGTTACTGGAATTTGAATTAGAAGATTGTGAAGCTCTCAATACCTGGCTTGCCTCACAAAATGGATCTCCTTGATTTTTTTTTGGTAGATTTATTTTTGTCCTTGCCAGCCAGTAGCTTTTTCCCATTGGGTTTTGATGCACCTAGTGGAGGTCTTTATTGTCCCCCACAGATTCCTGCAGGATTCCTGAGGATTCCTGAGGATTCTTGCACAGTCCCAGGACTGAGTATTGGCTGATGTACCAGCCAATTTTTTCAATCCTGTGGGGGTCCATTCCTGAGGACTGAAGACAGTCCTGAGGATTTTCAGACAGGACTAGTCCCAGGATTGAGGCATGTGATGAGTCACATGACCCACAAACATGTGCTTGGAATGCATCACATGATGTGATTCATCCCATGCACATGTTTGTTGATGATGGTTCTCATATGTGACACGTCACATCTCCTCTCCCTTTCCTCACCACCCACCACCACCTCCCACGATGACACAGGGCATTCAGTAGATACACTATGGAACCATAACAATAGAAATTGACAATTGTCCCAATAAGTCATAGGGCTACCCCAATGGGCCCAATTACAAAAGACATTATGATACTATACATTGGCCCAACAACATGACAATATGTATATTTGATTGTTGGGCCCAACGACAGTGCCACAGTCCAAGCTAAGGGTTTATAGATTGGCCACATGGCTTAAATGGGGGTAATTTTGGCCATTGATATATGACGGTATTAAGGTACCATTGATAGTTGGGCCCAATGAAGGGAAATCGTTAAGGGAGATGGTTGGGGCCATTGGCCCAATTATTAAGCTACGGTTGATGGTTGGGCCTAATGTAAGGTATTTGTTAAGGGAACAGGTTGGGCCCAATGGTAAAATTTCAATGCTATGGCTTGTAAGTTGGGCCCATGCCATGATATAAGCTATAGTTCATAGGTTAGCCCAATGATTATTTGAATTTTGCGGGTGGGCTTTGGTCTGGTAAACCCGTGGGTCTGCTCCTGTTCCGTTGGACCCACGGCCGCACAATTGTGCAATTACACCTGCGGGTTGGCTATTGTGCAGTTACCCCCATGGGGTAGCTCTTGTTCCGTTACCCCCGGGGGTCGCCACATGGGCCAGATCATGTTCTGTTACCCCCGCGGATTGACAATTGATCCATTACACCCTCAGGCTGGCTGTTGTTCATTACCCCCATGGGGCAGCTCTTGTTCCGTTAGCCCCATGGGTCGCCACATGGGCCAGATTGTGTTCCATTACCCCACGGGTTGACAATAGGTCCATTACACCTGCAGGATCTTATTCCATTACACCCATGATGTCCAGCTCTTGTTCTCTTAGACCCGCGGAACCTTCTTCTGTTTGGCCCACAGGTTTCCAATTACAGCAACGGACCTTTTGTGGCTCCCCCGCGGGTCTCCGATTACACCCATGGATTACCTGCTGCTCCGTTACACCTGTGGCCACCCACGGACCACCTGCTGCTCCTTGACCAATTGGCCCTCTTCCATCAGCCCCCCACCCGTGGGCCACGTTTGCAGCTGGCCTGCAAAATGGACCAACAATTGTGCCTTTACATTCAGAGACCATTATTCCATTACACCCGTGGACAAGCACTTGTTCCATTACACCTGTGGGCTGCGCTCTCATCCGCAGACCTGCTCTTTTTCTGTTACCCCCACGGACCAGCAATTCTTTTATCTGCAGACTGACGGATTACCTACCACTCCGTTTCTGCGGACACCCATTGTTGCTGTTGGACCCATGGGCCACACCATTTGTTAAGCCCATTGGTCTGTTACATCCGCGGGCCACCAGCTAGAGCTCCACGGACGTGAACATCTGGATTTGTATTTAACATGCTGAATGTCATTGCCCCAAAAATGCAGCTGAAAGAATGTCCGGATTTGTGATTAACTTGGTGAACGTCACTGATCCGAAAATGCGGCCAAAAAAACATCCGGATTTGTATTTAACATGCTGAATGTCATTGCCCCGAAAATACAGCCGAAAAAATGTCTGGATTTGTGATTAACTTGGTGAACATCACTGATCCGAAAATGCGGCCGAACAAACATCCGGATTTGTATTTAACATGCTGAATATCATTACCCCGAAAATGTGGCTGAAAAAATGTCCAGAGTTGTAGTTGACTTGGTCAATGTCACTGCTCCGAAAATGCAGCCGAAAAAACATCCGGATTTGTATTTAACATGCTGAATGTCATTGCCCCGAAAATACGGCCGAAAAAATGTCCGGATTTGTGATTAACTTGGTGAACATCACTGATCTGAAAATGCGGCCGAAAAAACATCCGGATTTGTATTAGTGCAACAATGTCCGAAGTTTCGGATGTAATTTTGACATGGACCAGACAACCCCCCACGGAATACGTTGACATCTGAAATTCTAGACTACACAATTTTGCAATGACCAGTTGAACTCAGGCAGAACTCTCTCAATTCCTAACCCATTTGGATGTTCTTGGGCTCGTTTTGACAGGTTAACCCGTGGGGTTGTGGGTACAGGTACTCTACAGGTCATGTATGGGCCACTTGTCCGATATTTATAGGTTTTTTAGTGTCCTTGATCATGAATGAGTATACGGGTTCATGGGTCTACAGTTGAAGGAGTGAGAAGGGTGGACATTTGCCATTTCTGTATCATTGGTTTATTATGAATAAGTACATAGATTCAGGGTGCTATAGTTGAAGGAGTGATAATGGTGGGCATTTTGCTATTGCTTTCACTGTCTGTGTCACCTCTTCAACCATACATCCCCATGAACACATGTACTTATTCATTGATGTCTGGTCTCCCAAACTTGAAAGTTTGTAGTCCACTTTTCTGACATATAATTTGTAGTGTCCTTCACTATGAATAAGTACATAGGTTCATGGGACTATCATTGAAGGAGTGAAATGGATGGACAATTTGACATTCCAGTATTTCACTTAGTTTTAAGATTGAACTATGTCATTCTCACTCCTTGAACCATATCTCCATGAACATATATATACTTATACATAGTAACTCAATGATCCAGCAATTGCAAAATGTCCACCCTTTTCACTCCTTCAACCATAGACCCATGAACCCATATACTCATTCATGATCAAGGACACTAAAAAACCTATAAATATCGGACAAGTGGCCCATACATGACCTGTAGAGTACCTGTACCCACAACCCCACGGGTTAACCTGTCAAAACGAGCCCAAGAACATCCAAATGGGTTAGGAATTGAGAGAGTTCTGCCTGAGTTCAACTGGTCATTGCAAAATTGTGTAGTCTAGAATTTCAGATGTCAACGTATTCCGTGGGGGGTTGTCTGGTCCATGTCAAAATTACATCCGAAACTTCGGACATTGTTGCACTAATACAAATCCGGATGTTTTTTTGGCCGCATTTTCGGATCAGTGACGTTCACCAAGTTAATCACAAATCCGGACATTCTTTCAGCTGCATTTTTGGGGCAATGACATTCAGCATGTTAAATACAAATCCAGATGTTCACGTCCGTGGAGCTCTAGCTGGTGGCCCGCGGATGTAACAGACCAATGGGCTTAACAAATGGTGTGGCCCATGGGTCCAACAGCAACAATGGGTGTCCGCAGAAACGGAGTGGTAGGTAATCCGTCAGTCTGCAGATAAAAGAATTGCTGGTCCATGGGGGTAACAGAAAAAGAGCAGGTCTGCGGATGAGAGCGCAGCCCACAGGTGTAATGGAACAAGTGCTTGTCCGTGGATGAAACAGCACAATTGCTGGTCCACGGGTGTAATGGAATAATGGTCTCTGAATGTAAAGGCACAATTGTTGGTCCATTTTGCAGGCCAGCTGCAAACGTGGCCCACGGGTGGGGGGCTGATGGAAGAGGGCCAATTGGTCAAGGAGCAGCAGGTGGTCCGTGGGTGGCCACAGGTGTAACGGAGCAGCAGGTAATCCATGGGTGTAATCGGAGACCCGCGGGGGAGCCACAAAAGGTCCGTTGCTGTAATTGGAAACCCGTGGGCCAAACAGAAGAAGGTTCGAACTAACTTAAAAAATTTCGGACTTCAGAGCAATCCATGGGGGGGCTGTCTGGTCCATGTCAAAATTACATCCGAAACATCGGACATTGGTGCACTAATACAAATCCGGATGTCTTTCTGGTCACATTTTCGGAGCAGTGACGTTTACCAAGTTAATCACAAATCTGGACATTTTTTCGGCCGCATTTTCGGGTGCTTGAAGTTCTAAATTTCGGGCATTGAAGCATTCCACGGGGGTTGTCTGGCGCCTGTCAAAATTACATCTGAAATTTCGGACAGTGTTGTACTAATACAAATCCGGATGTTTTTTCGGCCGTGTTTTTGGAGCAGTGACATTTACCCAGTCAACTACAACTCCGGACATTTTTTTGGCCGCATTTTCGGGGCAATGACATTCAGCATCTTAAATACAAATCCGGCTGTTTTTTCGGCCGCATTCTTGGAGCAGTGACATTTACCCAGTCAACTACAACTCTGGACATTTTTTCGGCCGCATTTTTGGGGCAATGACATTCAGCATCTTAAATACAAATCCAGATGTTTTTTTCGGCCGCATTTTCGGAGCAGTGACATTAACTAAGTTAATCACAAATCCGGACATTTTTTCGGCCGCATTTTTGGAGCACTGGTATTCTGCATACTAGTGACAAATCCGGACCTTTCTTCAGCTGCATATTTGGGGAAGTGACATCCAACATGGCAACCACAAATCCGGACATTTTTTCAGTCACATTTTCGGAGCACTTGCAGTCAGCATGTCAATGCTTCCGGTGATCTCTTGAACGCATGTGGCCCAACATTTGGCCATTCTGTAGATTATACTTTGGGTACCTATGGTACCATTGATTATGGCAATAACCACATCTGCAGAATATGCATTGGGCCACACATTAATACCATATGCTGTAAACATCCATTGGTCCCAGGTATGGATCCATAGCGTCCATGTGTATTGGGCCCATTGGGGTAGCCCTATGACTTATTGGGACAATTGTCAATTTCTATTGTTATGGTACTATAGTGACATCTATGTATACTTGTGGATGACAACAACAACAGCCACACCAGACAATAACAACAACAACCACGTCAACGCCCACAACCACATCAACATCAACAACAACAACAACAACAACAGTGGTGGCGCCCAACAAACAGTGCCACCACCAAACAGCTGACATGGCACACCCCATCTGGGTGTGCCGCATCGACAGTGATTTTCTCAACGAACACCCATGACCCCACAACAAGGGACGACAACCCCACCACCACCACACACCACCACCACAGCCCACCCACCGACACTGACTGCGACGGTGAAGAACGGAAACAATGGTGGTGCCCAACAAATGGCGCCACCACCAAACCACTGATGTGGCATGCCCATCTGGGCATGCCACATCAACAGCGCCATTTTCAACAATGAACAGGACCCCACGACGAGCGACCACAACCACACCACCACCACCCCTTCTGCCACCACTCACAAATGACAAGCACCCACAGACGACGCCACACTTGACCCCCCAGTGGCTGAGCGGAAGATGATGGTGTGCTGAGGCGGTAGATGAAGGCGGTTCTGAGGCGCAACCATTGATGAAGGTATAGTGTCGTTTTTTCTTCACTCGCGCAGCCAATGAATAATCCCGGATCAGGAAAGACATATCCACGATCGGTTGGACTGGATGCCTGATTTATGATATTCTCCAGGTTAGTGTCAACGGCGGCAAGAGCATCGCTCCAAACACCAATCGCAGGTGGAAGCAATGGGCTGGACATCTTGAGAAACTTGTTACAACCCGCACCTTTTGCAGAACGGTAGTCTGCACAAGATATGTTTGTCAGTAGCATAGATGTCGTTCAATGAAAAACTCACATGGTGCACCAGCTCTCGATTTTACAGCACGGTTAGAGCTATTCCCCTGGCGACCTTCCATAACGTGATCCCCCTGATGCCCTACTATAGCGTGTGTAGGAAGTGTTGCCTGGCCATGTTCCATAGTGCGTGTAGGCAGTGTTGCCTGGCGATTTCCCTGCGTTCTCATTGGTACTCCAGGCCCGCCGTTCCTCGGTGTCACAACATAAAGGGTGAAAGGGTTGTAGTAAGAAAAAAACTGGCGTGAGTGAAGCGCAATTGCCCTGCGTTTTTTTGGATCGTCAGCTGAACCGCAGAAAACAGTATCGAACTTTGTTTCGGCATCACGAAGTTCAAGAAATTCGTTTGGCTTTCTTGTTTCAACGATTGAATCAATACGAACACCGTGCAAGGTATGAGTGGGGCGCATGAACCAGACCGGTAGCCCAGCCCTCGTAAACTCTTGCACAATAGTCGAATCCATGGTGAATACACCAATGGTCCGCGCAGTTTCGGTAGTGGGTGGGAGAATCCCGTCCATTCGAGGTTTGTAGATATAGAGATAGTTGAGTCCAGCCGTCAATTCTAAATAAGCTCTTTGAACTTCAGCCACACAGAATTTGAGTTGTGTAAAATCCATTGGTAGTCGTTCAAGACGAGAGAGCCCCTGGCTTAACCAGTTCGAAAGTGTCATGATTTCTGAATTCTTCGTTGGATGAGATTTGTCCGTTTTGTATGCCTGGACACAGTCCTGGAGCTCCCCCACTAATTGTTGAAATTGGACCAAATGGTCATGAGGAATTTTGCCAATCCCAAGGATGAGGTCAGAAGAATTGAACAGGAGATCCGTCTGGTTGGGATTCCACCACAATATATCCATTCGATCATCATGTTCTGGCCGGCGCAGGATTGCGCCATGGTGGCAGGCTGAGCTGACATATGGCTGGGGCCAGAGAAGTGGGTCGTCATCTGCGTAACGGTAGTCGCGTCGAAGGAACATCGCTCGATTTTTGCCAAGGGGTGGTTGATATACCACGTCCATGTTTGGGCTGGTGACGAAGAAATATCCGCCTGAAACAACAGCTCCCACCCGTCCATCGCACCATTGTACGGCTGTGGCACATTTAGTATACTGCACCAGAAGGTGACGGCAGAGACGCACATTCATGTGGTTTTCCTCGATTACGAAGGAGTAGGCATGGGTCCTTCTCCAGTAGCTCAGGTGTTATGGGATCGTTTTGCATGCTATCTACGAGTACTTAGATTCAATACACGGGGATCTGATTGTCTACATACAATATTTCAAGTGATTGCTAAGTGATTGCTGCCGAATCTGAGTAAAGTCAAAGTCAGTTTAATGTTCTCGGTTATTTGATATCTACATACATAGTCAAGCTGTCAATTTGTAGGGTAAAATGTGTTGAGGATTCACACCCTAGGATGCGTAGAGATTTCTTTTGAGGTCTGTTAGTCTAAGGAATCAGCCGAAAAGTCTACTTTATGCACAAGGTGACCAGGCACGCAGGTAGATGCTGCCTAAGATAACCCAGATGATGCGAAGTCCAATCTAGTCGTGAGCGACGCAAAGTCAACGTCACGCACGAGTTTTAAAAGAATGACCAACGCAAAGTCGAAGTCGTGAACTGAACGAAACGACGCAGAGTCAAATTTCGTATAATTGAAACACAGAGGTCCACATACACCATTCCCGAGTTCCAGAGATTCGATCGACGCTGCAAATAGACAAAATGAGTTCACCCTTTTTAATATCTACATGCGTGGCAAACCTTCGATTTCGATGGGACCGTTGGGCGAATAGGACAAGATCCTGAGTGTTCTTGGTGTCTATTGACTGTAAAGTAAGTCTAACGTTGTCCTGAGGGAGTAACTATATACGCACAAGTTCACCTGTGCGTGGTCCTTCCAATCGACAGTAGGAGATGGCCCAGACGACGCGAAGTCAAATCTGGGTGTGATGGACGCGAAGTCAACATCACGAACGAAAAGGGAACGACCGACGCAAAGTCAAAGTCGTTCAATGGGACGAAACGACGCAAAGTCGAATTTCGTCGGGAGAGGGGACAGGAAGAACGTACTGAGACAGTTTACTGCCAATGAGATTAGTGAAAAGGAGTAGTAAGAGAGTATTAGCACGTACCGAGGCTATAGCAATGTGATAACGAGCGCGGTAGAATATGGGCGGACGTAGGTGAGCAGGACGTAAGTGAGCGGGAGACGGACGTGGGTGAGCGGGAAGTATGTGAGTTATCGATGATGACTCAGAGAGGAGGCGTGAGAAATTTATTGATTGATTGATGAGCGCTGTGCTCAACGCTCGATCCCGCCATTGTTCATCCCCACTCTTCTCTACTCGCCCTTACCCTCCTTTCCCCACTCTTCTCTGCCAGCCCTTACCCTCCTACAGCCTCACCTTTGAACGGTCTCCATTCATGGCTTCAACGGTACGTACAAACTTTTGTAACGCACGACTCTCCTCACCTTCGCACGGTCTTAGACACCTGCTTAACCACCCTCACGTTTGGACGGTCACCCTTCAGACGGTCCCAAACGCCTGCTTTCAACGGCCGTCACCCTTCGGACGGTCCCAAACACCTGCTTTCGACGCCCAACCCTTCGGACGGTCCCAAACATCTGCTTTCGACGCCTAACCGATGGCTTTAACGGTATGCACAAACCTTTCAACTCTTGACCCTCCTCACTTTCGGACGGTCCTAGACACCTGCTTTCAACGCACCTCCTCACGTTTGGAAGGTCTTACAGACAACACGCCTATCATATCGGTATGGAAGCAACACTTTCCTTACCATTTTTCCTGCTAATTGACCACCTCTAGCTCCAAGGTATCTGTTTCTGTCCGCGAAGTTGACTCCGTGTCATTCGCGTTGCGACTTTGACTTTGCGTCAGTCGTACTTAGTTAATCCCTTTTACTTTGACTTTGCGTCGGTCATTACAGGTTCGACTACGCGTCGCCTGTCTCACTACCTCCTAGATTATAGAATGCTTGTACTATCTATCTACACAATCTCTATCTGATGATCTGATGCCCATTCTGGGCGGACAATGGTGCAATTGGCACAACGCCTCGGCGTGATTTCAACATAGCCAGTCCATTTGTCAAATCAAGCCACTCCGCTTAAACGGCCACTCCGCTTTTGACTTTCCAAACGACCTCCTCTCTTGACTCCCTCCACTCGCACACGTATTCCTGACCTCTGTTTAATATGCGACCTCGCATCCCAAAAGATTTCACTCCAACCTCGAGCCCGTTGTCTTACACCCCGATAAGCGGACGGGCCTTCCACTACCTCTCCAGGCCCAGTGGAATTCGTCCACTGGTACTCCTACCAGATGAGAGAACGTTTAGCCAGCGGAGAAATCTTAAGCCATTGCCAGGACAGGTCGGCTTCGCTGGTGATCGACCCCTCAATAGCTGTTCGTCACCCTCTGCCGACAGCTCGCAAACCGCTGATGTCACTGGCGATCTTGAAGATCCAAGTGGCGTCATGTTATTTTCATCTCCTTCCGCCAACTTTCCTCCCTTTGTTTCTAATCACCAACGAAAACGTGAAAACCAAACTAATCGTTGGAAAAAAGAAGTGATCCCTCGCCTCATTATGCCGTACATGCGGCTCGTTTCTTCGACAGAATCTTTTCACCTGCCAATCCCCGAGGACGCTATAGCCACCACCCACAACTGTCAATGTATCAGAAGAGCAGTAGATGTTATTGTGGTTCGTTTCTGCAGTATGTTTCTTTCCTGTTTTCAAGGCAATTGAGATACTAACTAGTGCGCTCCAGTTCTTGAAAGGCTAAAACTCCAATTTTGCAATTGTCGACCAGCCGCAGTTCAGCTGCTTCAACGCGGATTATTTCCTTCCGCACCATTTGCGCCGTCCCTGGCTGTTGATATCCGAGTTCTAGACTTCGTATCCCGACTGTTTCTTCATGTTTCCCCCAATGCCACTGCATGGTGCAACACTGTTGAAGAGTTCCTTCAAAGTCAAGGTTATAAACTTACTACTCAGGTATTTATTGCGTTAATGGTAGGTGAATTTGGTCTGACCGAAAGTTCAGGATTCCCTCCGCCGCCGATTTAGTGAAGCCTTGAAATGGTACAACAGACTTCAAGACGCTACTACCAAACATGTCGACAATGTTCTCTACCACGTTCGGACGATAATCACAGGTTATAACGATGGGTCTCATACAACAGCACTTGTTTCTCTAAACGAGTCAACTCCTCGCACCACACAACCACCTCGTGTTGACGCCGTTGAAGGCAATCCAGCACCAGAATTTCCTCTCAAAGATGCGCTCCTGAACACAAGACTTCCCCGGCCCTCGACACCCCTCGGTAGCTCAACAGTTCCACCTTCCACCCCCATTGCCTGGAAGCAACATCGTTAGGAAGACACTAGCACCCGACCACCCCCAGTCACCATGGTTGAAATCGAGGATGAAGATGCGCTTCCGAACACAAGACATCCCCGGCCTTCGACACCCCTCAACAGCTCAACAGTTCCACCTTCCACCCCCATTTCCCGGAAGCGACATCGTTCGGAAGACACTGATGGCTTGAGGACTCCCTTTCCAATGCCAATCCCACATGACCGCCCCAGTGATTATCTTCGTTCACGGTGCCCTCTATGCTTCGGGGGAGATCCAAATCAGAGGCTTGGAGGTAAAGTGTAGGTCGTGTTGTTGCCATATCTGTCACCTTTTTGACGTATTCAATTACTAGCCCTGATATCATTGTATGTGTCGATGCATGCTTCAAGCAAAAAGAGAATGAAGGACAGTCTGACCCACCCTGTGAGCACCCTAGGAGTGTCTTCATATCAGATGCCACCGCATCAAAGATGGAGGAATATGTTGAGGGCATTCGTCCGAGCAAGGCTAAAAAGGGTCCGAAACGCCAAAAACTGTCTGATAGTAGTAAGAACGATCATGACTCGGAAGAAGAGGACGGCTATGATGGTCCATTGAAGGTTCCACGGTCTGTTTTGGCTGGCTGCGAGAAGAGCTTTACAGCCGCCAATGAAACACGTGAAAAGGCTAGCACACAGTTTTTTGCCGTCACTGCGCTGATGGCTCTTCTCTGCCGCCATGACCGTGTTATATGGATCGTCAATATGCGATCTGCCGGCGAAAAACAGCATTATGCATTGGTGCTTGTTGAGACTCTCTTTCAACACCTACCTCAGCACTACACGGTCGGTCTGCTTTACAATGTTGGCTGTCAGCTACATAAGAGTTGTGTCAACTGGGGTTTTCTCAGTGCATACCTCCATCGGTTGATCTTTGCCATTTCCGTGTTTCATGCGTTCGGACACCAGTGGCCTTGCCAGATAATATACCACCCTCGAAAGTGCAACGGATTTGGACTTTCCGATGGTGAAGGCTGCGAACGCTTTTGGAATTCTATTAAGAAGTTAATTGCCTATTTACATGTCTGTGGGGTAAGTCTTTCTTCGTCTGGGACAATATAGCAACTCATTACTATATTATATAGTCACATCAACGTGTATACACTCTCGATCGACAAGTCCAACAAGCAGATAAGGAAAGCCTTGGTCGCCTGGCTCTCTGGTTACTTCGCCGATCGCGCCATTGCCAAGAAAAGTGATATGCTGCTGAAGTGGCTCTCACAGAATGTGGATTTGCTGAAAATGTTCTCCGGGATGAATGGTCTGTGCAGGTACATGCTCAGACCAAACCCCTTCCACGTATGTCCAATGCTAATCCCCAATTCCGAGCATTAACAAGTTATCTAGGGCGGACAAGGAACCAGGGAAAGGATGCAGTCTCTGAGGCGATTCGACTTTGAAAAGCACGTGACATTCTGAAGAAGCGCGTACAAGAGCAAGAAAACATCATATTAGATCCTTCAGCTTCGGACTATCAACTTTGTGACGCAGAACTGCGCCTAGCTGAAGCTAACAAGGATTTGAGTTCTGCAGAGTCTCGGGTCCACGCTTCCGAGTCAGCTCTTGGTGTTCAAGAAAGAACCAAGCTTGAGAAGCTCCTAGGAAGCCCTTTCATTGCGGCGAGGATGAATGCCCGAGCCCTCAAGCTACGCCTGCGCGAAAGGCTGCGCTCCCGAAAGTTTGAGCTTGACCATATTGAAAGATCATATCGCAACCATGTCAATGGTAAGTCCTTTCAATGTTTTTCACCCCGCGTTTACTTAGTACCATAAAATAGAGCGCAAAGTGCACCATCATCTTGAAGATTCTGTGAAGCGTTGCGATCCGAGCATACAAAAACTCACTCGTGACTACAATAATTTATGTGATGTAATGCTACGGCTTAAAGCTCAGCGCAAGGCTCCTGCTGGCTCAGTTTGCCCATCCAAGATCGTCATGAAGGGTCTGTTTGCGCTGGACATTGACGACGAAATTTGGCAGGATACTGGCTTGGAAGATTCACTCGACGGCACCACGACAGATCCACCACGGTGGCTTTGCAATGATCTTGTAAGGTCCGGAATCCGCGCGCAATTAGAGCTTGATAGGTGCATTGAAGAGGAAGACCGCATCAAACATGAACGTAGGGCGCTCCAAAGTTGGTATTCAGAGGAGTGGAACATTCTTTGTTCTGCCTATGGTAATACAGGTAATCTCATTATTTTAATGCATGGCGGCACCTCATTTTGTCTTAGATTCATTGGAGTTACGCTATCAGCTTCAGTTACGAAAGGATGAGCTTCTTCATGTCCTGTCGATATGGAAGAAGTCTTTACAATCCTTACCTGCTGACGCCATTGTACCAGCTTGGGGTCCGACAGATAATGAGATTACAGCTGCTCGGATCGCACAAGTCACCTCTCGTTTGTATGGTGACTACGATGATATAGAGGAAGTTGGACCATCCATTGGGGTAGACGAGATGGATGCGTCAGATGTAGAGAGTCTTGATGCTGACTTGATTGATACGCTGGAGGCTATTGACCTCGCAGATGCTTTCCGTGGGGAGGACATCAGTAGTTAGACATGCAATTAATTTACTTAGTCTAGTAGTCCCACTCTGGGAGTTCATATGCAACTTACTTATTGCCGGTCAATAAACTCTAAGTTTCAAGCCTTCTCTCTGCTGTAGTATAAGGCTTGGTTGTTATAAGTTTGTTATGGTATAAGTCTTGGTTGTTATAAGCTTCAAGCCCTCTCTTTGTTACAGTATAAGGCTTGGTTTTTGCTGCTGACAGGCACATTTAAAATTTAGGTACATATATACTTGGGAGTCCCAGAACCAGATGGGAGTCCCTCATCCTGGGGAGTCCCAGAGAATAGTAATTTAGGTACATATATGGCTGGGAGTCCCAATGAATCAGATGGGAGTCCCTTGACTTAGGGAATCCCAGGGAATATAATACTTGGGACTCCCACAGAGGTGGGACTCCCAAGGAAATGTAGGAGGAATCTGGAAGTCCTAGGAGATACCATGGAAATCCCATGGGAGTACCTGGCTACCCCCAGGGGACTCCATGAAATAGGTGGGACATACCATGGTATTGGGCCCTCATAGGGTAGTCTTATTGGCATGGAGTAACTACCCTAAGAGGGTAGGGTTAGGTGGTTGCCTGAAGTGGATCTTGGCATATGCTGTACATCCAAATGGGCACAGGTGGGTGACATCCTGTCACTTGCCTGTCCATCCTTCAGCTGGGACGAGTCCAGGATGGCGAGCAGAGGGAATGAGGTTGTGTGTGTAGATGATGAAGGCGGCGGCGTCAGCCCATAGGGAAGGAGGTAGACCGGAGTTGGCGAGAAGGCATTGCACACCCTTGATAATGATCCTCATCCCACGTTCCACCACCCCGTTTTGGCCATGAGTGTAAGGTGCACTAAACTCCACAATGATTCCATGTTTGGATGTGTATTGCTGCCACTTCTCATTGTAAAACTCACTTCCCATGTCCAACCTGAGTCTAACCAACTTCTTTCCAGTCTCACATTCTGATCTGACGTAGAATTCGGCAAAGGCCTCAAGTGTCGTGTCCCCAGACTTCAATCTTAGGAAGTACCCCACTTGGTAGGACAACCCCCCATTGTTGAAGATGAACATATACACAGCTCCCCCAACTGAGCATACACACGCTGGACCCCACGAGTCACCGTAGATGGGCTTGAGTATATAGGTCTCAGGAGTCACAACCTCGTCGTATGGTTGTGCTGTCTGTTTGCCGTAAATGCAATCCTCGCATTTTCCTTCAAGTTCAGTGCTCCCCTCGATTTTTAAGCCATCAACTAACCCTTTCTTAGCCATGTCTATGATCAAGCGTACTCCCGCATGTCCAAAACGCCGGTGCCAGATCTCGAGGTTGGATGGTTTTGTGAGCGAGCGGGTGGCGAGAGCGTGAACATGGGATTCAGTATTGAGAAGGTACATTCCATTGTTCCCAGCACCAGTCATTAACCTCCTCTTCTGTCCATTGTTGACATCATAGAAGGTAACTCCCCCACCACCGAAGAGCGCCCAACAATTCACCTCATCGAGTTTACCAATGGAAACGAGGTTGGCGATGAGGTCAGGGGTATGCACAGCATTTTTAAAGGTGATCATTGTTCTCAGTGACCCCGAGACAATAGTTTTGGTCACTGTTCCATGTCCAACAATATGGAATTGACCTCCCCTATTTGCAGATTGTCCTTCATCAGGTTGGGATAACGTGTGATATGTGGAGAAGTCCGAACGATGAATGAAACAGTGTTTGTTCACCACTGAGTCAGCGTAAGTTGGTATGTTTCATTCCCCAGATGGTGTAGTAGCAGCTAACACATGTGTAGGACCTTTCTCTGTGTTTTCAATTAGAAGATAGTTGTGATACCCCACATTGGATACAAGGGCGAGGGTGATTTCGGATGTAGGTGAGACATCAGTTAGTGCCACTGTGACTGAAGAGGTGTTTGTTGTGGAGTTGGTATTTTGGGTTGAGGTACACGCTCCCCTGCAGTGTCTGAAACCTGCAGGGAATTGTCTTTCCTTTCCTCCTCCCCGCCAATAGCAGTTCTCAATGGTGTGTCCATGCCGTCCGCAGTGATACGGAGTATAACAATACACCCGTAAAAATGCGAATTTTAGCAAATTCTCCTATAAAACCTTCTATAGTAGAAATACAGTCACGTTGATCATAAGGATCGTTAGACACAACCCAGTCTAGTCGATTAAAGTTTACATCCGAGAAATGTGCACGCCTTAGGCAGTAGGAATTGCAGTCGGTTTGTGACCGAATCACCTCAATATACTCGAGGTCTAATAAAAGGCTACACTACCATGAAATAGTACGCTACCGAGTGTTCTAGAGTAAAAACACCCCCGCACAGGGTGTTGGAGTTTACACCAAACCAGGGTCTCACTTTATTATGGATTAAAAGATATTAATTCTAAAAGATAAACGCACGAGCGTAGAAACTCGACGCGTACCTGACGCGAGAAGTCATTCAGTCACGTGCTATGAAGTATGATCCAAGAAGTCATGTGGAGAAACGCATCACGCGCATCACGCATCATGCGCATCAACGCATCACGCATCATGGCATCATTGACCCGAGAAAACTAAGCTTCGTGAAATATTCAGAAGTCTGCCAAAAGAGAAAAAACTATGAACGATTTGCCGTGCGGTCCGAAACCCGGGCATAGTATCTAATAATAGAGAGAAAAATCACTAAGCGGACCGTTCGTCTCGGCTGAACCGATCGTGAAAACCGTTTACAGCGATTCCCGCGTACGCATCAATACTGATGCGTCGCGTCGCCACAATAGAGAAAACACTACGAAAACTTAAAAGAAGTCAGCTCAGTTGTGCCACACACAACCGAGCCACTTCAAACCTTTACTAAAAATCAGTATTAATTCGTCCGACCTCTCGGACAACGCACAGACATGTAAATATAAATAGAAAACATAGAATAGTATAAAAAGAGGACGCGCGCAGGCTGAAACGAAAGGAATTATCCCCCGCGTTGACCAGCTGTCACACTCCCAGTAGCATCTGAGGTAGTGGATAAGTTTGTAATCAATTTAAGGACTTTTCTTCGCAGACATAAGTAATGTGTGCCTGGAACCAGCGTGTTAAGTGGGGATCACAAGGCTTTTGCAAGGTTGTCTCGTCAATTAGTAAGAGAGCTCTCTGCTATTACCGAGGAATCCAAGTGAGCATGCTTGAAGAGTCTTTAAGACTAGTTTGGACCGCATCAGAGGCATAATAAAAGCTCAAGGGAGTTATAAAAGTCTACAAAGCACAATTCCTTGTCATTTCTTCGTATACAGTTAGAACACGATCCCAGAACACCGAGACAGTCCCAATAAAAGCCGTTTCCCTTCGAAGACTACTAAGTTTCGAAATTCTATACTTGTGTCCACACGTAAAAACAATACCTTCGTCACCAAAAAGGTCTACTAGACTTAGACAAGTGATATAAAATATACAAAATCGTTTCCACGAACTTCTACTAAGTTCTAACAAAACAAGTGTGGTAATTCTATTTACCGTACGAACCCGAACTCGAAGTACCGAGCACGTACCTGTGGTGATAAGTGTTTAAGGTGTTTGTGTGTGTGTGTGTTGTTTAGGTGTTCACGCATCTTGTCAGCGCGTCCGATTGCACTATTCACACTCCCGCGTGCCACGGTCTTCTCAGCAGTTCTGGTTGGCACACTGTAACTGGCTGTGAGGTTTCCGATTAATGTTCGCCTGGAGAGCTGTTACAGTCATAGCAGGGTTATTGAAGGGCTTGGAGCAGTCTATGCAGTTCCAGTGGATCATCAGGCGACTGATGACGTCTGCTGAGGACTTGGCATCATAGAGCGTTCCCACCACGCTATCCCAGGACTCCAGGAGTGAGGAGAGGATGATCATGCGGAAATCTGCGTCGCTGATCTTTGCTCCAGTGTTATTCGCCATTACCCATTTAGTGCGCAGATTGGATATGTGGGTGGAGAGGTTGTTGCCATCAGCAAAGGTGGTATTCCAAAGATCTCGTTGTGCGGTGACCATGGCAAGGTCGGATGTGACTTTGTATTGGGATGTAAGTGAGTTCCACGCCTCTGCAGCTGTACCATCAAGTGTTAATCTGAGCCCAATGGCGTTTTTGGTGTTGTAGAGGAGCAATGCACATGCCCAGGCATCACGCATAGCCCATTCTGCACCAGAAGTGTTGGTGGAGTACCATCGTCTGGGAGTGGGATGTTGGGCATTGTGGGGGTGTAGTTTAAGGTCATAGGTTCAATGTAAGGAGCGGGGTTGGATATAGTCCCTTTTAGGTACCCTAGTACGCCATGGCTGCTGGCTGTGATGGTAATAAGTGTCTCAAAGGTTCTGAAATTGGTTCCATCGAATTTTTCTGTGTCTGGAAAAATAGGTGGGTTCACACTGGCAGACGACATTTTTGTGGGGATGTGTATTTGGGGAAGTGGGCTCTATGAGTCACAAATAATGTAGTAAAGCAGGTAGGTGTCTGTAGTTCCTGTGTTAGAGCGCAGCAGGACCCATAACCTGTAAACGTATGGAACTCAGAGTCAGACACAGAGTGACGACGACTGTGTATTTTAGTAGCTACCTGTAAACGTATGGAACTACAGTACGTGTAGCATGAGCATTGTGTAATAAATGTAAGTAAAAGATAAACTCACCTCAGAGTCAGACACAGAGTGACAATGACTGAGGTGAGGGAAAAATAGAGTTCAAACTTATATATGGAAAAATGGTGGCTTGGGATAAAGACTAGCAAATAACGGATGTATATGTAGTAAGAAGTATGACAAGAGAGAAAGGATCAAGTAGGTAAATAACACGCATGCATAAACAAGTGAGGTCAGGAGATGTCTCCTTCAACAGACAACAACAACAACAAGAAGGAGGAGGAAGGAGCAGGTGAATTCAGAGAGAATGAAGAGACAATTGGCAAGTCTTCTGGTATCAAGCTCAAGAACATGAATGGGAGTGTGTCTTCCACATCAAACTTGATATCACCTGGTGGACCTGGGGGTGGTGATTACAAGTCCACAGCTACTACCTCACCATCGCCATCCACTCATCAGATCATATGGGTATGCTAGCCTCCTCCCTCCACAGACTCAAATGCCTACCATGGGGACTACTGCACTGTTAAAGCCAAAGTTGAGGTCGCAGTCTTCTGAGCGACTTTCCTCTGGTACCTCCTCCATTGGGACAGGAGACAGAATGATAAGCAGTGGTCTTGGAGGAGGGGGGACCAAGTTCATGGACCCCTTGTTGTTGAGGAGGCACCAGCAAAGTCAAGAGGGGTTACAGGTGAAGATGCCAATCCCAAAGCCAGTGGGGAAGGTTCCAATTGGGCAGTTGGTTGCATTTTTTGATGGGGAGAAGGGGGGGAGGACATGGAGTTGGCTTGTTGGAACAGTTTCTTTTTTTTTTGAAGTGGGATGGATGGACAAACACAAGGTGGGATGATGGAAGGAAGGAAGGTGGCAAGGGGAGAGACTAATGAGTATGGATCTGGAATGACTGATATGCTATGTACCTTTGACTTGCTTTACATATACCCCCCCAATGACATGACAGTTTTTTTTTGCTTGAATGCTTTTTTGGTATATGTTGTCTATTGACTAATGATATATGTATGATCTTAAGGTTAAGTTGGCAATACACACTTCAAGATTCAAACAAAAACAAAAACAAAATTCAGGCTGTTCCCCTCACTTGTACATGCTCAGTACTTTGAGTTTGGGTTGGTATGGTAAACCAAATTACCACACTTGTTTTGTTAGAACTTAAAGTAGAAGTTCAGTAACTGTCTTGTATATTTTGTAACACTTGCACTGGATGCAAGCCACATTAACTTGAACCAAATTATTCATGCATTCAGTGTTGTCCTAGTTGTTATGGTACTAGTACCTTCGTACTTACATAGTCTTTCCATTATCTAAAGTCTGTAGTATAGAAATACGAAGGGCTTATTAAACAAGAAAACATATATTGTTTGTTTGTCTAAAGCTTGCACAACCAAACAAACAACTCAGAAATCACGTCTAAATCTCAATAACTCATTTCTAGACTTATCGCTTTCTACCACAATGCTGACCATTCAATTACTCATCATAATTGTCTTACATAGCTGAAAACAGAACCAGAGAAAGGAAGAAACAAGTCCAAACATTAAGAGTCAAAGGGACATGCGCACTTGACTAAGGTATGTGTAATGTGACTCATAAAGACTCAAACAGAACTTAATGGAAAGAGGAAGAAAACTGAGGAAGCTTCTAGTAATAGAATTAGAAGTATATAAATCTCCATAGATACATTGTCAGAACTACTCTGAATATCATTGATTTAAATCTGTACATTTGCGTGTGCTTCATCTAAGATTGAATCTGTACAAGTTGTATAGACAAAATCTTGTACTACTAATCGAATAGGTTATTCTATTAGTCGTGCACATATATTCTAACATCTTCAGGTGTCCTGAATAATTACAGAATATTAGTTGATCTGCAAACATGACCTCAGGAGTTACCAATCAATCTAAGAACATATCTCTTTCATTAAACTTACTTGTGAACTTTCCTAGTACAATTTACAGAGCTAAAGCTTCACAGGCATTGATACAGAGTGTAACATTACACCCATAGAAATGTGAATTTTAGCAATTTCTCCTACAAAACCTTCGATAGTAAAATACAATTACTACGATCATAACTATCATTAGACACAGCCTGGCCTATTAGATTAAATTCTACATCCAAGAAATGTGCAAGTCAAAGGTGGTAGGTATTGTGGTCAGCTCATGATTGGGTCACTTCAATATACTTGGAGCCTAAAAAGACTACACTACTATGAAATAGTTCATTACAAGGTGTTCTAGAGTGATAACACCTCAGAACAGGGTGTTGGAGTTCACACCAAACAAGGGTATTATTCCACTATGGATTAAAAGATATTAATTCGAAGAGAAACATGTGAGCATATAACTCAACACATACCTGACAAGAGAAGTCAGCTAGCCATGTGCTTGAGAACCATGATCAAAGAATACATCATTGAACCAGGAGAGTCTGGCTTCAAGCAATATTCCAAAGCTTTCTCCCAAGAAGAAATTGTCAATGATTTGCCATATGGACCAAAGTTCTATGCAGTATCTATTCTTAGAAAGAAAATCACTAAGCAGACCATTCACCTTGGATGAACCAGCCATGTAGACCACTTACAGCAATTCCCATGTATACATCAATACTGGTGTGTTTTGTTGCCATGAGAAGAAAACAGTACAAAATTTTATAAAAAGTCAGCTCAGTTAAAGCACAGTTCCTTGTCATTTCGACATATAAAGTTAGAAATCAACTCCAGAACACAGAGATAATCCCAGTAAAAGCCATTTCCATTTGAAAGCTATTTAAGTTTTGAAATCTATACTTGTGCCTGCATGTTAAAACAATATCATTTGTTACCAATAGTCTTGTGTGTGTATGTCAATGGTTATTTGGATGTAACCTACAGACCATGTTACATGATGATAATATGTAGGCCCAGGCTTCCATGGGTATGAGCTACCTAATTATGTAACTGTCCTGTTGTCATGCACTGCTTTCATGACTTTCCGTTTGTAACACTAATCAGGGCTTTCAGGGGGGTCTGTGGCCCCTTACAATTGTAGGACTCTCAATTCACTTCATCACCTATCATGCATCTAGCTCTGATGGCACCCCTAGGTCAGGGTATTGCCAGCAGACATTCTTATGGGGGGACCCCCCCAAATCCTGTCAGACTACACAACTGGCCCTAGTTCTTTCCTTAAACAGAAGCATTACACCACCTCAGATTTTCGTTCAGATCTCAATTGACAGATGTGTGGAGTGATCTGACCCTTTGGCTACTTGGTGTTGTTGATCGGCAAGGAGACTGGTTTACCAGCCTCAACTCAGTGACATGCACTTCATTTGTCAGCCTCATGGCCCATCCCAAACCTTCCAAACTAGCTTCTTTGGCAATCTCCTTTTTTTTCAGGACAAGGGGAGTGATGTCACCATGACTTCATTGCACTCTTACTAGTAATTTTTTGTGGGACCTATCCCACCATCAAGTGCCTGTAGGTTGGGGTAGGTAACTGAGGTACGGATGAAGAGATCACACTCTTCATCACACATCATGTCAGATATTGAAGCCATGAAGAGTTGATCAAAATGTGTCACACCCCAATGGGCCTGAAGAGTTGGTCGTAATCATACAGTAACCTCCCAATGATATGATGGTACTGATGATTGGTTTTTATGTTAGGACTTTTCACTCACTATCAAATAACTGATTGAATGCTGTTTCAAAACAATATACTAAAACATTACTATTCTCCAAGTTGCAATCAATATCAGATATGAAAATGTCATACCATTCCAAAACTTCATGCCAATATTTCTTTCCACAAAATATATCAAGAATGCTAGTATGTTGACTCTTGTTAAAATTATCATCAAAAATATCTTTTTCATTATCATCCAGATCCTCTATGAAATGTTCACTATTCCATGTCGTAAATGATAGCCTGTTTTTGAATACTCTGGGTGCATCTGACAAGTTTTTACATCTGCACCATTCTCTACAAGTAGCTTTGCAATTTGCTTATGGCCTGCATATGATGCTGCCTGGAGTGCATGTCCATGGTATTCTCCTTGTGCATTTACATCTGCTCCCTTGTCCATGAGCAGCTTTGCAATTGCCTCATGGCCCCCATATGATGCTGCCTGGAGTGCATTTCCAAGTGTCTTCCCTCTGCATGTATATCTGCTCCCTTGTCTATGAGCAGCTTTGGAGTTGCCTCATGGGAGGATATAAGTAGAATGACACACTCCCTGAATGGGGAATTCACTGGAGTTTGAAACCCTAACTGGCAACCTAACCTCCTAACCTAACTGAGAACGTGCAGGGAGACAAAATATCCCAAACCCTAACCATTAACCCTAACTTCCTAACCTAACTGAGAATGCACTACCACACAGGGAGACCTAAGAGTGTGCTACCATGTGTGAAGACATGTATTATTATATACCTAACCCTAACATTCCTAACCCTAATGGCACCTATTTGGCAGATACATTGGAGTGTCAAAAATAGGCAATTTCATAGGAGATCAGCAACACATTGTCATGTGCCTGAGTGTGTATGTGTCATTGTTCATATACCCTGGCCTCATGGCCTCCATATGATGCTGCCTGGAATGCATTTCCCAAGTGTCCTCCCTGTGCATGTACATCTGCTCCCTTGTTCATGAGCAGCTTCACAGTTGCCTCATGGCCTCCATATGATGCTGCCTGGAGTGCATTTCCAAAGTGTCCTCCCTGTGCATGTACATCTGCTCCCTTGTCTATAAGCAGCTTCACAGTTGCCTTATGGCCTCTATATGATGCTGCCTGGAGTGCATTTCCATAGTGTCCTCCCTGTGCATGTACATCTGCTCCCTTCTCTATGAGCAGCTTTGCAATTGCCTCATGGCCTCCAAATGATGCTGCCTGGAGTGCATTTCTATAGGCACCTCCCTGTGCATTTACATCTGCTCCCTTCTCTATGAGCAGCTTTGCAATTGCCTCACAACCTCCAAATGATGCTACCTGGAGTGCATTTCCAAGGAATCCTCCCTGTGCATTTACCTCTGCTCCCTTGTCTATGAGCAGCTTTGCAATTGCCTCATGGCCTGCACTTGATGCTCCATACAGTGCATTTCCATACCTTCCTCCCTCTGCATGTACATTTGCTCCCTTTCATATGAGCAGCTTTGCAATTGCCTCACGGCCTCCATATGATGCTGCCTGGAGTGCATTTCCATATGATCCTCCCTGTGCATTTACATCTGCTCCCTTGTCTATGAGCAGTTTTAGAATTGCCTCATGGCCTCTAATTGATGCTGCCTGGAGTGCATTTCCATACCATCCTCCCTGTAGATTTACATCTGCTCCCTTATTTATGAGCAGCTTTGTAATTGCCTCATGGCCTATATATGATGCTGCCTGTAGTGCATTTCCATAGTATCCTCCTTGTGCATTTATATCTGTCATCATTTCTGACATAACATATGATGCTTCAATTAGTCCAGCCAGTGATGCATAATATAGTGGTTTAGGAATCTCATCCCTCTCTTTTTGTGCACCCACATAGAGTTGTCCATCTATATCATAAATTTGAACCCAGTTCACAAAAGCATTATTTTCATCTGTCAGAAGCTTCATAATCAATGCAAATATTGAAGATGACTGGCAACCAGAATGTGCATGTGTGATCCAGTGTTCTGCAGCATATTCTGCAAGAGGAGAAGATACATCCAGATTTTTATCAAGTGGCTCAGATGTGTTGAATTGCAGAAGATAGGCCAGACAGATTTGAGATATGACAGAGTGTGATAGCTCCTCACTGAAACTGAAGTATCTGACTTGCTTCACAGGATGGCTTTGAATATACTGGGATATTAGATATTCCTTGACAGAAAAGTGAGAAAGCTTGATGAAGCCTATCTAATAGTCAGTGCCCATTTCAATCTGTTATTCTTCTAAACCACACCTTCTGATTTCATAATAAAACTAGAACATATTCTCAAGACATCCTCCACATCTCGAAGTTCATTATCAGATTTGTACTCTGGTCCATTCTCAGCAGAAAGATCAATAGAAGCAGTTGCAGCCAACTCTTCTAGTCTCAGTGGACGAACAGCAAATGACAGCCACTGTAGAAAGGTTTTAGCATAGCAATGGGCTTTTTCATTGATTCCCAGCAAGATTTTGTCATAGGTTTTATCTAAACCCTGGGGTAGATCAGCTAGCTGCTTCTTGAGATCAGCCTTGGTCCAGCACTTTTTCAGCTCATTTAACTGTAATGCAACCCAACGAAACCTAAAATTGTATTTATTAATCATTCAGTCATTCAAATGTTGATAATAAACATACATTCCACCTGCTTGTTCCATTAACTTCAACTTGATTTCCTCTTGAGTGTTAGAGTCCCATTTTTGCAAGTCAGAGTCATTCTGAAGCTGATAGTCAAGGTAGGCTACAAGATCATGATTCTCAGATTCCTTAACCAAGTCAAGATAATAAGAAGACTTGAACTTGTCCTCAATCTCCTGTTCTGGGCGGCTAGTAACTAACAAGTGGAGCCCAAGATTTTTATTTTTCTCCAGAATAAAAGTCTGAATCCAGTTAAGAAGTTTTTCTCTTTCAGTACATTCATCAAGAGCATCCAGAATGATAAATGTTGAACTAAAGCCATCAAGAATTGCTCGAAGAGTATTCTGCAGATCACCCAGGGTTGGCTCTTTATGGCCATTGCCACAGTGAGCATACAGATTCACTAAGACTTTAGGCATTCCAGCCTCACACTTGAGAGAGAACTGCCAGATGAGTGATCGCAGTAATTTATCATGCAGCTGGAAATCCTTCTGTGAGTCTCTTCCATCAAAAAAGGAATATGCAGTAGCAGAGTTGAATTGTTGGAGGATATTGTGAATTATTGTTGAGCTGCAAAACCAAAAATTAGTTTAATTTTACAAAGCTATTGAAATAAGCAACCTCAAAATGGTTTTCCCAGAGCCAGCTGGATAGACTGTCAATAACATATAAAGTTACAAATTCTTGTCAAAAAATTTACCCTTTCCTTTGATCCAGAGAAAGCCAGGCTCTTTGAGCCACCCATAAAATGTATTTCCCTTGAGAAACCATTGACAGGTGTCTGGCTGACTCTCCAGAATTACAAGTGCAGCATTGTAGTTAATAGACTCCTTGGGTGGAGAAAGCCACTTATAAATCTCCTTCCCTGTAACAAAGAACAAAGTCAATTACATATTTGAGCTAAGAACCTTCAATAATACCCAGTTGGTCATCCCTAATCATCTCAAGGGTGATTTGAATATTTGGGTCCACACCTACCAATCACAAACAACATTAAGATGAATATGATGCTTTTCTTACTACTTACCCTGATTGATGGTACCTATTAAAATATAAGTGAAGGCAGTAAAATCTGATAGTCCAAATGCAACAAACCATAGTTGGGGCCTGTGTTCACATTTTGAGCTGAAATCTTGTTTATAATGTCAGCTTGAAAGTTTGTTGAGGACTCTGCATGGTCTGTCTAATTTGAGCAAGCCTGAACTATATTTATAAGAGTACTGACTAGCAGGCATCAGTTCTGCATTCAAAGCAGAAGGAATAGATAGAGAGATAGGCAGGTCAGAACCTGGCAAATCTAAACAGTGTTATCAGAAATAGAATATAGAGATTTGGAGCAAGCATGAACCTGTCAAGATAGGAGAAGGGTGTTGCAAGGAATCAAAAGCTTCTTGCACAGGACCTTCAATCTGATCAACTGTGAGATAAGAATTAATGAAGGTTAGTATGAACTTTAGGGCAAAGAGATTGAGGGGTATCTCACAGGCAACAGTCATTTCAAGAACAGGGGCAATTGATGGAATGGTAGGCTGGTAAGAACTCAGGATATCTATATCAGTGTTACCAATGATAAATGATAGAGGTTTGGGTTAATGCAGACCAGTGGAGATAGGTAAAACTTGTTGTGAGCACTCGAGGCCTCCACCCACAGAGACATCAACCTGATCACCTGGAAATTTGATTTGATGAGCAATCAATGCTCACTTCGACACAGGAAGATTATAATGTATCTTACTGCTGACTGCCATGGCTATGCCCGTTGCACTGATGGTTGAAGATGGAGTTATCGAGAGAGGTGGGGTGGAGCTGGGGCTGACGGATTCACATTAATATTTATCTAGTAGCCCGAGATCGTGACCTCTAACCTCAAACCACCATAGTGTTTATTACGTGGGTGGTCAGTGATTGTGCCTTCATCAGGCAATTCCTCGAGCTTGCATTTCAAACGATTTTCGCGGGGGTCAATGGGATCAGACATGGTGGTTCAGAAGAGAGAATTGATGCTGTGCAGCGTCAATCTTCAAAATGGGTAACGGACCGTTTCACAGAGTCAGCTGATGTTCTTGATTGAGGTACAGTCGTGGACAAGCAAAGCCCACCAATTGCTTATCTGGCTGAAAACTCAATGAAATTGCGAGATTTTATCAGAATCTTGCTCAGTTTTTCAAAAGATGTTGAAAACGCCCCCTCCGAAGTTTTTCCCATGAGTAATTAGGAAGTGCCAAATTTTTGGGGTCAAAAACCGCCAATGTAACTACGAAATTTAGTTGAGAACTGAATCTAAATGCATCATTGCAGTTTTCGAAACGCTGCGATGCCCTTTTTGCTTTCGCACAGCCCACTGGGCAGCCTCCCCAGTCAATCCGATGCGATAAGCTGACATCCACTGCCACGATCAGTTGATAAATCGCCAGATCACCTCAGGGGGACAAGCGTTCAGCACTTCTGAGGCGGCGTCTTTCACCTGTTGGAAAGTATTCTTGTCTACCTGTCGATATCGGTATTTAGCCCACCCCCAATACTATAGTAGGGTAGAATCAGAATAAAGTTTGCCACAAGGAAAGTATCAAGGCTCACCATTTCAATGGGATTGAGCTTGCAATGGAATTTAGGTAGGAAAATACACTCATGCCAGGCCTCCCGAATTACAGTTTCAAGCATGGAAATCTGGTCAGCGAAATCTTCTTGCTTACTGAGAAGACGTGCCATGCAGCAATTGTCATTCTCGAAAGGGCAAACTGGTGCGCATTTAGCGCGAAGGTGGTGCACATCAAAGCCGCGCTCTTCGAGAGTCTGTTGAAGCCCTTTTTGTTGCCCAGTCTCGGTGGTCATTTTTTGAACCCTGCCACGATATTCTGGATATGGATTTGAATCTGGAATGACAGTGTCTTTTTGCCGATGTTGTGCTCCACCGTTCAATTTATTCATTTCAAAGGCTTTGAGTGCATCAGGTGCTAACGCAGCGTGAGCAGATGATTGATCATAGATAAAAAGTGCCTGGCATCCTGGATGCGCTTCTTTGAAAACCAGGATTGCCTTGTTTTTCACCTGGTCAATAAGTTGCTTGGAATCCCACCATGGATCACCATTGGAGCCTGGATAGATTATCTGACATGCTTCCTTTAGAACTTCACCATTTGGGCCATTCATGACCAAATGCCCATTCTCAGCCTCAATATATTCTGAGACGTGTATTAAGCGTCCCCTGTCTTTTTTTGGGATGATCTGCTCTGTTGATTGTAACCTGGAACAAAAAAACAATAGTTAGAAATAAGGCAGATAAGCAAAGGGAACAAGTAGACATACCAAATCGATGCTGTATGCTCAAAGGCATGGAAAGACGACTCATCGTGAAACTCGGGGATAATTTCTTTCTCTCCCGGTTGAAGCGAGGGTGAAATTCTCTGTAAATCGTCGCCTATACATTCGTACTTCGCCATTCGGCTTTCGAATTCGGCCATTTTGGGAAAGAAAATATTCTGACAATAGGAAACGACGTCTGCCCATTCGTGTCCATCCACATAAACTCCCTTCTTAATTCTGGTGCGATGCCAACCAAGCTTAACGAGCCAGCGACAAGCTGTTCTCTTGCAAAGTGGCTTGTTGGGATAAATACCAAGTGACGGAAGTATTGATTCGTTGAGGCCTTTCTGAAATTTGACTGGGGTAACTTTCCCCTTCTGCTGCTGAATAAGCCAAGCGCGAGACGCACGACGAACTGCCTCATTTTTCAAAATTGACCGTGAGTTCTTCTGCCCACCACGTCGCTCCTGGGGAAGCTGTTTGAAAATTTGATAGTGGCGTGCAAGTGCTCGGATTCTCCTTGCAAAATGATCTGACAATCCTTCAAGTTTTTGGTGCCACTGCTTGGCAATGTCTTTGCTCGCTTCTATTCTACCAAGTCCTTTGAGGCGAAGTGTGGCGAAATTACGAAGAATCATGAGTTTAGTGATGTGCCAGGCCCGGCCCAAAGCCATAAGCCAGCCAGGGCCAGCCGTCCCAAAGCTGGGCCTTCTTGGGCCATCATCAAGGCCCAGCAAAGCCCAAAGCTCAGGCTCATGATGCACAAAGCCTTGAGCCATGGCCTGAGCCATGGCCTCAAGCCAGCTATCATCCTCGTCACTCTGAATCTGAATGACATGAGCTAGGGCTGCTGAACCATCCGTAAGTGTGACATATTTGACTGAAGCGGGATGGCCGTTGTGCTTCCCACCAAACGAGGATTCCGCAGCTGAGATAGCTGCATTGAGATCGAAACTAGGCTTGGATGGGGTGATCTTCCCTGCAGAGGGTGGGTTTGACAAGGAAATAACATGAGGGGAATAGACAGAAACATACTCATGATGGCTTGGTGAAGGCAGAACCAAAGGGAACGACCTTGTTTTTGTTCCATGCAAATACCTTGTACGACATTTCGGGATGGTATGCCTCAACCTCGACATTCCCGATCATCCTAACATGATGAGTAGAGAATTTGGCAGAGATAGGGGAGGGTGCAGCATTCGACATGGAGGCGTACTCATGGTTTTGTTGAAAAATTTGTCATCAAATTGTCGTTTGCTGGTAAGGCGTGTAGTGTAAATGAAGATGTGAGGCCTATGACCAAGGAGGGGGCTTGAGCACATGGTAAAGAAATACTTGCAACTTCATGCTCATGAGCATAAGAACTACGATAATTGACGATAAGTTTGTGAACGGCAATTGTTTGTACATGTTTTTTGACTTTAGCCCATGAGCCATGGCTTGAGCCTGGGCCGGGCCTGAGCCAGCCTGAAGCCTTGCAAAAAGCTCAGGCTTGAGTATGGTCAAGCCTGAGCCGCCCAAAGCCGGGCCATAGCTGTGGCTTTCAGGCCAAGCCGGGCCTGCACATCACTACATGAGTTGGTTAATTTGGGATAAGGGAAGAGACTTGAATTTTTTATTGAGGTCGTTCTTTATTTGATTGTGAAGTGTGTTCCAGTCTCGTATGTCAGTTGGATTTGATGAAAAGCATTCATCGAGTTCCGCCTCCCATTCCTCGTCTGCAAGTTCTAAATCATCAGTATTTTTCTGAGCCACATGATCGGGGTCTGCAGAATTTTCGGGGCTACTCTCGCATCCACTGTTTCTCTTTCCTAGGTGCGAGATCTGGTCGTCAAATAATAAATGTGGTGGACTCATCGATTCTTCACGGATCTGGACCAAATCAAGAAAAACATCTGCTGGGGTTTCATCATCAAATATTAGATGGGGTGTGCTGGCAGATTCAATGTGAATTTGAATGTCATTTTCTCCTGCATCTTCTTCGGCAACAATCTCTGTGTCTCTTTCGAGAGGAATTTCGAGCTCTGGACTCTCCTGCTTGATTGCGGTGGCCTGAAAATTTTTAACAGCTTTGAACTTCGATTAAAAAGTATATTTGACAAACCTCAAATGTATCTTCCCCAAATCCACTTGAATCTGATCGACCTGAATCTGATTCCATGTTATCCTCATGGTCTATACATGGCCTTTTGTCAGCCTTCGTGAATCCAAGATCTTCAAGAGTCTTCTGATCTTTTAGAAGGGACTTATAATGAAATTGAGTTCGCATCGATTTGCTCCCAACATCTAGACCTTTTTTATATTCTTTAGGATGGTTTGCGACTAATAAGATGGGATTAACGCAGAAAGTGAAAGCCGAGTTTAAAGCACGCACTCTTTCTCTCCTTCCGCAACTTCTTTCTTGTCTTTTTTGGAACCCAATCCTCATCCATCAGATTGTCTCCGACATCAATCGCCATTCGCATGAGGGCGACATACAAGCCCTTATTTCTGTACTTTCTTGGATTCACCCCGGGCCGTGTTTCTTCGACCTTGTCAAGAAAATCCTCTTCGTCTTCACTATCAATATCGCCATCGGACTCTACACCATCGCACACTGGTCTACTGCTGTCAACGTGCACGTTGGGAACCCACTCTTCATCGTCGACATCATCGAGATCGTTATCTATCAGCGGATCAGGTGTGTGTGATGTTTCCACATGCGGGCCGCAGATTGGCTCATCTGTGTGAGAAACATCTGTCTTGGGCTTCGACTGATTTTGGAGACCAGAGATGTTGCGTTTGACTTTCTTCTTAGGAGGCATTGGCGTATACAGTCAAATTTCAACATTTTATTGTGGGGCAACCACTTGATGAAACCCTTTGGAACGTGGTGGACACGCGCCATTTATCAAAAGGAAGCGATTACACATTTTTTCAGATTTTTCCATTTCCTTTTAAGGGTTTTCGCCAAAATCTCAGGGACCATTTCCTTAAATAGACATTTTCTCAAGAACGGCTCGGTGAATCGCTTTGAAATTTGACCAGGAACTTCAACTAACTAATACACAACATTTCAGATACTCAAAAAGAAAGTGCTATGTCAGCCATTTTTTTAGTGGGCTTTGCTTGTCCACGACTGTACCTCCCACTTGCCTCCCACAGTGGTTCGGCGTCAAGTCAGGCCACAAGGATGGCGGTCAACTGAGAAGTGTGTCAGAGAAGCAAAACGACGAACGCCTCTCAAGACTGAGGGAAATTGAAACTCCAAGGGACGAACGAAAGGAAGATGCGTGGTCACGGTCAACAGGATTGCAATCGATTTTTTTAACTTCAATTCCATCTTTAGACTACCACCCGGTAACCCGCTCGAAGCCACTTTGCATAACACGGAGGAGACTTGGTTAGCTCGGATTGGTCGTCAGCATTTCTTTCCTACAAGTCGACAACGCTTGCCCTGAACGGCCTTTCCATTGCAGACGTGCCATTTCTAACGATGCCCACCTCGACGACGGTAATACTCTTTCGATAAGCTCCAAGATAGCATACTAGGTTACTGCCGTCCACCTGGTCATAAGCGCAAGCCTCAGTCGGAGAGCTGGAAAGTAGGGATAATGGCCATTTCTCCTTTGGTAAGTCGGCGCCCTTATTCATTCCTACCCTTATCCCTCCCGAGACCTCTGGATGCCTTTTCACTCGCATATATTCGATATTTCGTCCGCTAACTCCCCCGTTCGTTACTCAGGTTCTGGTTTCATAACACCAACGCAAGCCCAACTTCGATGCTTGTACCGTCTTTCCTCCACCATGGCCCGCACGACCCGGCCACTTCATTCCCTCGTGCATCGATTCACGAAGGAAATTTCGTCATTGTCTAATCCTGTTAACGAACTTGCCTCCATACCAAGCTCACTGGTCGAACATCGAATCTTTGCCAGTGGCCGCAGGCAGACCCCTCACACATCGATCGTCTCATCCATTGCGCCCAGCTATGTGGCTTTCAGTCATTCGCCCCTTCAAATGCTCGCGCAGTACTCAGAGCTTTTCGGTTACCTCATCCCGACGCTCTGTGTGTCGTGGCATACACGGTATGCCACTCAATGGCCCCAATCTCCGCCTGTGATACCAGTAATCATCACCTCTGAACTCGGCGTTCACACCGCATAGATTCTCCATCGTGCGTATCCATCCGCAGCTCGTCGCCGCCACGGGCTGCCGCAACGTCACACACGGATGTACCCACCGCTGATTGGCAACTGTAAGTTTGGATTACGCGTGGCCGACGACGATGGGTACTGACACCTGCCTTCTTTTTCAATAGTTCTACGGCCAATAACGAACTACCAAGGGCAAGGGCCTAAGGTGAGAAACACCATACTCATCGGAGGGTCGTCGTCTCTTCTCGCACGGACGCCGACTTCCATGGAGGGTGGGCGTGGCTATTGCGCATAGGTCGGTCATACTTGGATGCTTCGCATGCGTCGGGTTAGTGCTCACAACATTTGTCCACACGTTCGCTTGGGGTGCGTATGTATGCTCTGCTTTTGCTCCACGGGAAGGAGAAGGGGCGTAAAGTCTGGTACAGCCTAGATCTTGGTAGCGGTATTCAATGGTGTAGTGGTTTTTTTTGGCTGCAAGCCCGGCAAAGCCAAGACGTTTGACTGATTTGCTATTACTTCCTACTCCTACAAGTTTCATATAACCTCTGTCGCGCAAACATAATTTCATGTTTTGTATGTAGCGCGGGAGTTGAACACGATACGACATGCTACAGATGGCCCATGGATCCTTGCTGCGTAGATTCTGCACAGTAAGTTGTTTACGACCTCCCGTACAAACGGAGAGAGTGAATTGTGACCGTGTAAGAGCAGAGACCGTGACAGGGTTCTGAGATACATTCATGAGTAAGGGCAGAAAGGGAGAACCAAAAAGACAGACCAGAGGAGGGCGAAGAGTGCCGTTGCGGTTGCGAGCGCGAATGGCCTAGCAAAATGAGTTTAACAGGCACCAGTATGACGAGGATAGTGGGAATCAAAAGGCGGTTCAAGAATGGGAAAGCTCTTCGTAATCGTTGATAAGGGTAGCCATTCTGTCAAAGAAATGGTGTTGTTCGTATCATCATCGAGAAACCAATTCGAGAGACTTACCATGCACACAAAGCTTTGTGAATGGCCGTCCTTAATTCCATGTACAAACCGACAGGGTAGGAGGGGCTAGTCGAATCCTTCATCGATCACCAGCCGAGGTGAAGGTAGCACCTACAGGCAATGGAAGTTGAATACGGGAAGATCAAAGAAGCGAGGGTGTCATACTTACCCCAGTCGAAAGGACACAGGGCGCAAAAACTTCGCTACCAACAGGGACATCCCATCGCTCTTAATCGCCACCCCGAATCTCCTGAAACCGTTTCCCTCTTTGCTATCCTCCATGCAAGCAAGAACGGGGTAAGGCACGTGCGGCAGGATTCTGCGCACTCAAAGTTGCCCACCAAGTGCTTTGTTTCGAGGTATTACGAATCTTGTGCAGCAGCAGCCCAAAGTTTGCCACAGGTAGGAGAAGGGGAAGAAAAGGTCGGAGAAAGGGGTGAGCCATTGCCTGTCTTGTGGGATAGAATCGAGGAGGGCACGACGAATGAGAACGGGGTGGACTTTGTAAGTCTGTATGCCGGTGTAAGCAACGTGTTTTGGAAAAAAGAGAGGGGAGAAAAGAAGTACGTACTTGTACTTCATGAGAGGCTATAACGATCCCTACACATCCTAGTCGAAGAACCCATTCCATCGCGACGTTCCCTTGAAATACACTATGCTTCCTTGGTTTCACGGATGGACCACAACGAGGGGGAGGGCACGCTTGCTACACGTAGGTGACGCGGCGGCTGGAGATGGACGTTGAGCGCGAGCTTGATTGCGGAATAACTGCAAGGAGGTCCAGTTGCGTGGGCCACAAGATTGCACACCTGAATGGAAGATGTAGCGCAAACGACGTTATAGGGCGAGTCCTTTGCAAAAAGCACGTTAAGAGGAAGGTAGAGCAATTAATAAAGTCGTCTCGGACTTTGGCCGCCGACGCAGTAAGCTAGAGTGAAGACAGGTTCAGACCCCAGAAGAAGGGGAAATAAAGCACGAACTCACCCTGGTATGATCTCCAGTTCCATATCACTCGGCCCAGCGACGTATTCACACTGACGTGCGTCCTCGCTGGGCACGAAGAACACTGCAACCATGAGATGGATACGTCATGGCATCCTTCATAGACGAATGTGACCCAGGCGTGACATTTCGACTGAACGTTATTGATATTTACTCGTCCCTCGTCCCAGAGCAAGTGAGTACGAAGTGGAGCCTTTTTCCGATTTCGTGTGTAAAGCTCACTGACGTGAGCAGGTGCGGTTGAACGTTGAACGTTGAACTTTGAAGCAAATGTATGCCCTGGCAAACGTCAAAACAACGGAACCTTTCAGACAACCCAACACATAAGAGTGCCGTGCCAGAGCTTGAATGGACGACAGCAACGAAGGATGACTTCGCCTGCTGGCTCTCTTTCTATTGTATGTCTCGGAGAACATCAGATCACGACTATCCCACTGATCAACCACCCTCCTAGAGGAAGATCACACCGTCCTCCCCACTCTGAAGTGCGTTCTTTCCGGACAGTTCAACAGGCGTCGATCCAGATTCCATCTAGAACAACGGCTCAGACGACAACAATGACCAAGGGATACGGCAGCATTGTTCCTCATTACCCCCCCCCCCCCCCCATCCGTCTCCCGCATCGCAACTAGCTTCGTCCAAAGGATGGGTACATTCGAAGGGGGCATCGCACCGTGATCACCTACTATGCCAAGCGACGTGGAGCCAGAAGCTGAAGCGGAGAGGGAACGCGACCGTAGTCGCACAGAAGCTGAAGCTGTACTTACACGGGAGACTCAGCTTGGGATCCTCGTTGAAGACCGTGTGCTGTCTATGATGGAGAGCACAAAGTCGCTCCCTCCACCATCCTCCAGGTGTCTCACTATGCCCAACACACCCCCATCGAATTCTCAGAAAGATTCGGGTGGCGTTATTGGTGGTGGTCTGCTGCGAAGAACGCCTACCAAAGACCCTCCGACGTCTGCGCAGCAACTCATATTGGACGCAAAGGCGAGGGATAAGGGCGACAAGAAGAACGCCGAAGGCAAGGCGAAAGAGTAGCCTGCGAACGCCCAAGGCAAATTAACCGATCCAGCATTCGTCAACCTCAACATTAAAACAACACCATCCGACGCGTCCGCGTGCCTTCTTCCTCCCCGTCCTCGCCTACCCTTTTTCGAACGAATCTCTCGAATATGCCACCTAATCTGACACCCTCTCCCATGCGTACAACCGATACGTTGTCTTCCTCCCCTTCTCGCGAGGCTCCACCCTTGTATGCCCAGCTCACATCCCAAGGGACGCTAGAGGTACCAGGTACACTTCTCATGATAGCCAAACGCTTCGAGAAGCTTGAGAAATGGACTGTCGGACACGTTAGGGCTTTGGAAGATCGGATGAACGCTGTTGAGAGTCGATAAGGAAGCAGAGAAAGGGAAGGAGAAGGAGAAGGAATCCGATTCCGAGTTGCTAAGACACGCGGGTTCGATTGAGAAATATGAAAGGTGAGATTCATCGCCTTCGAGACGAATGTCGTCGAGCTCCAAGGCCGACTAGGCGAGCGAGGTCAGGAGATGGCAAAAATTGCAACGGCCCCCAATAACCTTTCTGCGGGACCTAGAACGCAGTCCGCCGCTGTATCGGTAGCACCACAAACCACTTCCTCCATCATCACGCACTCGCAAGCGACTTCTTCCATTGCCACGCACTTCACAGGGTCTCCGTCAGCACCCAGCATGCCCATCCACCATCCCAGGTCATCCAGCACCACTGTGAGAGAATCTACGAGTCCTCCCATAGCTTCGAAGAGGAGAGAGTCGGGCACGAGGTTGCCGTACCCTGCGGGAGATTATTCTTCTCCGCCAGATACGTTTTCCCCGAGTAACTCTCCACCATCGTCAATTAATTCTGCTATGAGGCCGTTGTCTACGGCCATTGCGGGGTTACCCCTCCATTCATCCTCAGGACTGGGTACACTGCCAGGTACTTCATATTCCACCACCTCAATGGCTTCACTGGGTTCGGGTACGGGTAGGCCGCCATCCCCCCCTACTCAACCCAAGTTCGCTCCTGCCTCTGCTTCTGCCAATCGAACGGCCAGCCCAACGCCCGCACCAGCAAAAGGACGAGGAACACAACAAGGATTGCCACCGCCCCCAAAATCGGCTGCTGGGAAAAGACAGACGAGTGTAAGCCCCACGCCTAGGAAACGGTACACCGTTGCGCTTGGAGGGCCGATAACCGCGCCGCCTGATGAAGATGAATTTTCTTCGAACGCTGCTTCTTTGTTCTATGCCACCGCCGCCAATACCAATGCGAATATCAATACCAATACCCATTCGGATCCCCCTTCTACTGCTCCTTTACTGAAAAGGGTAGGCACGCCGCGGTCGTACTCCCGTGTGATTGGGGGGTCTTTTTCCGTTTCTCCCGTAGGGGACGATGACGACGACAAGAAGAAGGAGGAGGAAGGCGCAGGTGAATTCGGAGAAGGCGAAGAAACGATCGGCAAATCTTCCGGCATCAAGCTCAAGAACGCGAATGGGAGTCTGTCTTCCACCACCTCAAACTCGATATCACCTGGTGGACCTGGGGGTGGCGATTACAAATCCACCGCCACAACCTCCCCATCACCGTCCACGAGGAGGATCAGGGCACAGAGTGCATATGGGTACGCCAGCTTCCTCCCTCAGACTCCATTACAGACTCCTACCATGGGGACTACCGCGCCGCTAAAGCCGAAGTTGAGGTCCCGGTCTACGGAGCGGCTTCCCTCTGGTACCAGCTCCATTGGGACGGGAGACGGAATGATAAGCGGTGGTCTTGGTGGAGGGGGGACCAAGTTCGTGGACCCGCTGTTGTTGAGGAGGCACCAGCAAAGTCAAGAGGGGTTACAGGTGAAAATCCCGATGCCGAAGCCGGTGGGGAAGATTCCAATTGGGCAGTTGGTTGCGTTTTTTGATGGGGAGAAGGGGGGGAGGACATAGACTGGCAGTTGGTTGCGTTTTCTGATGGGGAGAAGGGGGAGGGACATAGGCTGGCTGGGCGGGAGAAGGTTTTTTTTTGTATGGATCTGGAATGACTGATATGCTATGTACCTCTGACTTGCTTTACTTATACCCTCCCAATGATATGAGAGTACTGATGCTTGGTTCTTATGTTACTTTATTTTTTTTCTACTTTATGGATGATGTGTTGTATTTCAATCCAGTGATACACACCATTCAAGATTCAAGCCAAAAAAAAAGAAAAACAAAGATTTGGGCTGTCTCCCTTGGAGTTGGTGGTTGAACATATTGGTACTATGCACTTTCTCTGACTGGCTTTACTTATATATAGCCCTCCAATATTATAACAGTGCTGATGCTTGGGTTTAATGTTAGGATTTTTCACTCACTAGAAAACAAAACAGTATAGTAAAACATTACACTCTTCTGCAAGCTGCATCCAATTATTTCCAATATCAGATTTCAAAATGTAATACAAGGGGGGTCCAGGATTTTTGATAACCATATGGGGTTGAGTTATTTTCTAAGGCCTTGATGGCTGGACTAACAATTGAGACAGTGACAAATATGTAGGGCTACATATGTGTAATCATAGGCACTCAAAACTTTGGAATAGCCTGGAATCCTTGTTTTCATGAAATATTTGCTCTCAATTTCTATGTAAGGTGATGGAATTGTATATTCATCATATTGTGTCAAACAAACTTATCATAAAAAAAGCAATCAGTTCCAAAATAAGCATGAACCATATAATTGTCTCATAGATTCTAATTGTTATTTAGAATAATTTTTTGCTTTGGCCCAGGAAATAACAATTAGGATCTATGAGAGAATTATATGGTTCATGCTTATTTTGGAACAGATTGCTTATTTTATTATAAGTTTGTTTGACAGAATATGATAGGGACTGTCATGGATCGGCAAAAACCAGGTATTATCCATGGCCGTTGATACCTGTTATCCACAGATCAGACCCATGGATATATATAGAAATCCGTGGACATCTGTGATCCATATGCTATATTTGGATGACCTTGGCAGGAGCAGCTCCAATGCACCACTGCCCTTTGTAAGCCTGTGGAACTCATCAATCTCACTCCCTCTTAAAATAAAAACACCCTTTGATAAAATTGAACAAGAATTCATTGAAATATAATTATTTCTTCAGCTTTTCCTTTGTATTTTACTCTGATTTTATTATTCCACACTATATATGCATTCATAGAATGGACTATGTTACATTTTTTTGACTTGAATGCTATACAGACATTAAGTTGGTCTTGAATAAATTAACAACATCTTTAACAGGCCAGAAAGAGAATGTGTATATGGCAGATCAGTGATAAACACATACCATACCCATCTGTGAGCATCAAAAATTCTTACAGTGGTTGGGGTACTTATATGTATTTCATACAAAATGTGATGCAAATATATAAAGTGCTTATACTTTATGAACCTTCCAAATCATGTATAACACTTGGGTAAGTAGTATGACTACACTAGCATTTATAATGGTATTTGATGCTCATCCTGCATCCAATCATTAACAGTATGCATAAAGAGCAATAAAAAAAATGTGAAATTAATTTGATAGTGGAAATGAAACTAAAAATTCTTTCTCCAAAAGAATTTGGGATGTTTTCAAACATCTGGGAATGGAAGGAGTCTGACAAAGCATGAATTTTGCTGATGACAGCTAGATAATATAATTTAGGATGACTATATTTAATTTGTCACTACTTTTAAGACTCACTTTATGTCTGAATCATGATGTTTGCTCTTCATGCGGATGCTGGTAATATTTTCATGGACTGAGGCTTGATCATATCATTTTCCACTGTTATTAAATAATGAGCTTCTACTAATATTCACATAGGATATTTATTAGAATAAAAATCTCCCAAACGAGAGCTTTCCAACACATATTTTTTCATGGAAAATGGTGAAGAACTCGTGAAGATAGATGGAGGGCTGCTCTGAGCCACTATACCCACAGATATATCTGTACTGTGGCTTATCCAATCCACAGATCAGATATGACTATTACCCAGGTGTATCCATGGACAGTCCCTATGGAGCTCTTCACCTAGTCACCACCTCTTGGTGACAACTGCCAAATTGGCCAGAGGCTGAAAAAAAAAATTGTGCGCTTGTGCACCCAAAGTTTTTGCTCCACCATAACTGCAGAGGAACACCTCTGAGCTACATAAACTGGTGGTTTTTGGCGGGGGTTGGTCAAAGGGCCACCAAGATTTGATTCAATTTTGGATCTACCCATGTGGTTTTTAAATTTCCGGGGCTCCCTTGATCCCAGAACAAGTTGTGAGGGCATTTATCAGTGAAAACTTCTACTAAAATGTATCATAAATGCTGATATAATTGAGTACTGCCAAATTGAGGAGCTCCAATGTTCATATCTCAGCCAGTTTTGCAGATATTTACAAATGGTCTAGAGGAAATCTTCCTCTTGTGGAAAGGAGTCGATTGTCAAGACCGATAAGAAAAATAAGGTTTTTTGCATGAGAAGTTCCGCTTGTCACCAACAGGTGGTGACTAGGTGAAGAGCTCCATAGAATATGATGAATGTACAAATCCATCACCATACATAGAAATTGAGAGCAAATATTTCATGAAAACAAGGATTCTAGGCTATTCCAAAGCTTTGAGTGCCTATGATTACATGCTGTCTCAAGTGTAACTAACTATGTGTGGGAATATACTTCCAAATATAGAAATATTATGTCATAATGTCCTGATCTGGCATTCCCTCAGAACATCAAACATCTCACTGCCTTCGTTTGTTTCAGGGATTGTTCCCTTGAAGCTTCCAGAGAACTGTGCAAGTGAATGCCAGCAAGCTCGATTGTGTCTGGAAGTATGTCAATGCTTAGGCATGCACATCCCTGTCAACAACACAGCGGTTTTCAGACACAAGATTTTGACATGATGGAGTCTGAGGGGTGGGCAATATTGGTGACTGGGTTTGTGCCTTTTGAGGTAGTTTGCGAATCCAATTGACCACTGTCTTGCAATAAGGACATATCACTTGACATCTTATTAGTTGTGTCATATATTTTGGTGCACAATCTTATCTTTCCATTTAACATACTGGTCCTTTGATCTCTGGATCAAAAAGCTTGACGATTTGGATGGATTCAGACTGTTTCCAGGCCAATTGGAGTGAAAAATATAGGAGGTCAAATTTTTTTTGACAGCCTGTTGGCAGGACTAACTAACCATCCCTATATGGCATTTTCAAATCCTGGACCCCCCTTGATGTAATACCATTGCAAAAACTTTGATTAAGTCACAAAACTTTATTCCAATGTTTGTTTACACAAAATGTACTAAATATGTATGCTTGTACCTTGACATTAGTTATAATGATTAAGCATCCAAGATATCTTTCCATTTCATCCTGATCCTCCATGAAATCTTCACTATTCCATGTCCTGCATAATAACCTGTTCTTTAATACCCTGGGTGCATCTAACTAGTACCTACATCTGCTCCATTCTCTATGAGCAATTTTGCAATTGCCTCATAGCCTTCATATGATGCTGCCTGGAGTGCGCTTCCATAGCTGTCTCCCTGTGCATTTACATCTGCCCCATTCTTTATCAGCAGCTTTGCAATTGCTTCATGGCTTCCATATGATGCTGCCAGGAGTGCATTTCCAAAGTATCCTCCATGTGCATTGACATCTGCTCTCTTGTCTATGAGCAGCTTTGCAATTGCCTCATAGCCTTCACATGATGCTGCCTGGAGTGCATTTCCAAAGTATCCTCCATGTGCATTGACATCTGCTCCCTTGTCTATGAGCAGCTTTGCAATTGCCTCATGGCCTTCACATGATGCTGCCTGGAGTGCATTTCCATAGTGTCCTCCCTGTGCATTTACATCTGCTTCCTTCTCTATGAGAAACTTTGCAATTGCCTCATGGCCTCCATATGATGCTGCCTGGAGTGCATTTCCATAGTATCCTCCCTGTGCATGTACATCTGCTCCCTTGTATATGAGCAGCTTTGCAATTGCCTCATGTCCACGAAATGATGCTGCCTGGAGTGCATTTCCATAGTGTCCTCCCTGTGCATTTATATCTGCTTCCTTCTCTATGAGAAACTCTGCAATTGCCTCATGTCCACCAAATGATGCTGCCTGGAGTGCATTTCCAAACCATCCTCCCTGTGCGTTGACATCTGCTCCCTTGTCTATGAGCAGCTTTGCAATTGCTTCATGGCCTCCAAATGATGCTGCCAGGAGTGCATTTCCAAAGTATCCTCCATGTGCATTGACATCTGCTCTCTTGTCTATGAGCAGCTTTGCAATTGCCTCATGGCCTTCACATGATGCTGCCTGGAGTGCATTTCCATAGTGTCCTCCCTGTGCATTTACATCTGCTTCTTTCTCTATGAGAAACTCTGCAATTGCCTCATGTCCACGAAATGATGCTGCCTGGAGTGCATTTCCATAGTGTCCTCCCTGTGCATTTACATCTGCTCCCTTGTCTATGAGCAGCTTTGCAATTGCCTCATGTCCACGAAATGATGCTGCCTGGAGTGCATTTCCATAGTGTCCTCCCTGTGCATTTACATCTGCTTCCTTCTCTATGAGAAACTCTGCAATTGCCTCATTTCCACCAAATGATGCTGCCTGGAGTGCGCTTCCATAGCTGTCTCCCTGTGCATTTACATCTGCCCCATTCTTTATCAGCAGCTTTGCAATTGCTTCATGGCCTCCATATGATGCTGCCAGGAGTGCATTTCCAAAGTATCCTCCATGTGCATTGACATCTGCTCCCTTGTCTATGAGCAGCTTTGCAATTGCCTCATGTCCACCAAATGATGCTGCCTGGAGTGCATTTCCAAAGTGTCCTCCTTGTGCATATACATCTGCTCCCTTCTCTATGAGCAACTTTGCAATTGCCTCATGGCCTCCATATGATGCTGCCTGGAGTGCATTTCCATAGTATCCTCCCTGTGCATGTACATCTGCTCCCTTGTATATGAGCAGCTTTGCAATTGCTTCATGGCCTTTATATGATGCTGCCTGGAGTGCATTTCCACAGTGTCCTCCCTGTGCATTTACATCTGCTCCCTTGTCTATGAGCAGCTTTGCAATTGCCTCATGGCCTTCCCATGATGCTGCCTGGAGTGCATTTCCATAGTATCCTCCCTGTGCATTTACATCTGCTCTCTTGTCTATGAGCAGCTTTGCAATTGCCTCATGGCCTTTATGTGATGCTGCCTGCAGTGCATTTCCATACAATCCTCCCTGTGCATTTATATCTGTCGTCATTTCTGACAAAACATATGATGCTTCAGCTAGTCCAGCCTGTGATGCATAATATAGTGGTTTAGCAATCTCATCCCTATGTCTTTGTAGATCTATATCATATGTATCTATATCATAAATTCGAACCCAGTTCACAAAAGCATTATCTTCATCTGTCAGAAGCTTCATAATCAATGCAAATATTGAAGATGACTGGCAACCAGAATGTGCATGTGTGATCCAGTGTTCTGCAGCATATTTTGCAAGAGGGGAAGATAGATCCAGATTGATATCAAGTGGCTCAGATGTATTGAATTGCAGAAGATAGGCCAGACAGATTTGAGATATGACAGAGTGTGAGAGCTCCTCACTGAAACTGAAGTATCTGACTTGCTTCACAGGATGGCTTTGAATATACTGGGATATTAGATATTCTTTGACAGAAAAGTGAGAAAGCTTGATGAAGCCTATCTAATAGTCAGTGCCCATTTAAATCTGTTATTCCTCTAAACCAAACCTTCTGATTTCATAACAAAACTAGAACATATTTTCAAGACATCATTAATATCTTGAAGTTCATTATCAGAGTTGTACTCTGGTCCATTCTCAGCAGAAAGATCAACAGCAGCAGTTGCAGCCAACTCTTTCAGTCTTAGTGGACGAACAGCAAAAGACAGCCACTGTAGAAAGGTTTTGGCATAACCATGATCTTTTTCATTGATGCCCAGCAAGATTCGATCATATGTTTTCTCCAAACCCTGGGGTAGATCAGCTAGCTGCTTTCTTAGATCAGTCCTGGTCCGACACTTTTTGAGCTCATTTAGCTGTAATGCAGCCCAACGAAACCTAAGATTTTTTGAATAATCATTCTGTTATTGAAATGTTGGTGATAAACATACATTCCATCTGCTTGTTCCATTAACTTTGTCTTTATTTGCTCTTGAGAATCTGAATTCCATTTTTGCAAGTCAGAGTCATTCTGAAGCTGATAGTCCAGATAGGCTACAAGATCATGATTCTCAGATTCCTTAACCAAGTCAAGATAATGAGAAGACTTGAACTTGTCCTCAATCTCCTGTTCTGGGCGGCTGGTAACTATCAAGTGAAGCCCAAGATTTTTATTTTTCTCCAGAATAAAAGTCTGAATCCAGTTAAGAAGCTTTTCTCTTTCAGTACATTCATCAAGAGCATCCAGAATGATGAATGTTGACCTAAAGCCATCAAGAATTATGTGAAGAGTATTCTGCAGATCACCCAGAGTTGGCTCTTGATGGCCATTGCCACAGCCAGCATACAGATTCACTAAGACCTTAGGCACTCCACCCTCACATTTCAGAGAGAACTGCCAGATGAGTGATCGCAGAAGTTTACCATGCAGCTGGAAATCCTTCTGTGAGTCTCTTCCATCAAAAAAGAAATATGCAGTAGCAGAATTGAATCTCTCAAGAATATTGTGAATTATTGCTGAGCTGTGAAGAGAAATTTTAATTTAATTTCATAAAAATGTTGAAATAATCAACCTTAAAATGGTTTTCCCAGAGCCAGCTGGATAGACTGTCAATAATGTATAAATTTACCAATTTTGACAGAAAAATTACATTTTCCTTTGATCCAGAGAAAGCCAGGCTGTTTGAGCCACCCATGAAATGTATTTCCCTTGAGAAACCATTCACAGGTGTCTGGCTGACTCTCCAAAATTGCAAGTGCAGCATTGTAGTTAATGGACTCCTTGGGTGGAGAAAGCCACTTATAAATCTTCTCCACTGTAACAGAAAAATGAAGTCAACTACACATTCACAACAAGAACCTGCAATAATACCTAGTTGGTCATCCCTAATTGTCTCAAGTGTGATTTGAATATTTGGGTCCACACCTACCAATCACAAACAACATTAAGATGAACATGATGTTTTTCTTACTACTTACCTTGATTGATGATACCTATTAAAATATAAGTGAAGGCAATAACATCTAATGGTCCAAATGCAACAAACCATAGTTAGGGCCTGTATTCAAATTTTGAGCTGGGGCTGAAATGTTGTTTATAATGTTAGCCTGAAAGTTTGTTGAGGACTCTGCATGGTCTGTCTAACTTGAGCAAGCCTGAACTATATTCATAAGAGCACTGACTGGTAGGCATCAGTTCTGCATTCAAATCAGAATTAATAGATAGAGTAACAGGCAGGTCAGGACTTGGAAAATCTAAACAGTGTTATCAGAAATAGAATATAGAGATTTGAAGCAAGCATGAACCTGTCAAGATAGGAGAATGGTGTTGAAAGGAATCAGCAGCTCCTTGCATGGGACCTTCAATCTGATCAACTGTGTGATAAGAATTAATGAAAGTTAGTATGAACATTATGGCAAAGAGATTGAGGGGTGTCTCACAGGCACCAGTCATTTCAAGAATGGGGGCAATTGATGGAGTAGTAGGCAGGTAAGAACTCAGGATATCTATATCAGTGTTACCAATGATGAATGATAGAGGTTTGGGGTTAATGCAGACCAGTGGAGATAGGTAAAACTTGTTGCAAGCACTTGAGCCCTCCATCTGCAGAGACATCAACCTGATCACCTGGAAATTTGAATTGATGAGCAATCAATGCTCACTTCAATGCAGGAAGATTAGAATGTATCTTACTGCTGCCTGCCATGGCCATGTCTGCTGCACTGATGGTTGAAGATGGAGTTATCAAGCTAGATGGGGTGGTGCTGGGGCTGACGGATTCATGTTAATATTTATCTAGTAGCCCAAGATCATGAACTCTCACCTCAGACCGCCATAGCGTTTATTACGTGGGTGGTCAGCAATCATGTCTCCATCAGGCAATTCCTCGAGCTTGCGTTTCAAACGATTTTCGCGGGGGTCAATGGGATCAGACATGGTGGTTCAGGAGAGAGAATCGATGCTGTGCGGCGTCAATGGGTAACGGACCTTTTCGCAGAGTCAGCTGACAACGTTCCTGATAGACCACTTGCCTCCCAGAGTGGTTCGGCGTCACGTCAGGCCATAAGGATGGCGGTCAACTGTGTCAGAGAAGCAAAACGACGAACACTTCTCAAGACTGAGGGAAATTGAAACTCCAAGGGACGAACGAAAGGAAGATGCGTGGTCACGGTCGTGCTTGTTTTGCGTGTGGCTGTGAAAGACGACTACTTTTCTTTCATTACCTTGCAACCCACATATGGGCCCTCCTACTTGTTGTTGTCAAGTCGATGTTGTGTTTGCTCGGCCAGCTTTACGTCGCGAAGTACCCGGATTCAACCCGCCGCGAACCCCCCTCGTCGAATGGAATTTCATGACGAGTCGTCCAATGTTTCCTCTCTAGGTTCAGCTACTGCCGACATCGCCTGGAGACCCGACCTCCTGCTGTGATCAATATGAAACCCGATAACCGCCTTCGTCAACTTGTACTGATCCACAGAGAGCGGGGAGCTGTTGAGATGCAAAGCATGCGCTGAAGGTGTTCGAGTGCATCGGCTCTGAGTGAGTTCCTCCTTCCGTTAGATTTACTCCCCTTTCTACCTTAGCTCGTTTTCCTCTTCTGTGCCGCAACCATACCCCTCTTCTTCCGTCTGCCCACGTCTGTCTAATAGGCTGACAATTCTGTGACAGTTCCGGTCCTCTTAATTTCGTTCACGAGCGCCATGCGTACGAGACCGCAAACCACAGATCTCTACTGGTACGACTTGAGTACGTTAATTGAAACCTTGAAATTGGAAAGTTTACTGGATGTTTATGCTATCAACAGGATTGCAATCGACTTCCTTGGCTTCAATTCCAACTTTAGACTACCACCCGGCAACCCGTTCGAAGCCACTCTGCATATCACGGAGAAGACTCCCTTAGCCCAAGTTGATTGTCAGTTTTTCTTCTTTCAAGTTGGCAACGTCTGCACTAAACGGCCTTTCCATCACACAGACGTGGCTGGCGTTCTTAACGATGCCCACCTCGACGACGGTAATGCCTCTCGAAAAGGTCCATGCTAGGTCACCACCGCCACTCGATGTTAGGCGTAAGCTTCAGTTGGAGGGCTGGAGAGTCAGTCGGGATAAGCATATCTCCCTTGGTAAGTTATTGTCTTCGCGTTACTGATTCAATCGTGCCCTTATCCCTTCCTCACCCTGTACATCTTATATCCCTCGCATAAGTTCGATCTTTTGCTTCGCTAACTGCCCCCCTTCGTTACTCAGGTCCTGCTTTCGTAACATCAACGCAAGCCCCACTTTTCGATAGTCCTACCGTCTTTCCTAGGTCACCATGGCCCGCAACTTGCATTCCTTCGTGCATCGACTCACGAAGGAAATTTCGCCATCGTCTAGTCCTTTCAACAGACTCTCCTCCACACCGAGCTCAGTAGTCGAACATAGACTCCTTGCCAGTGGCCGCAGGCAGACATCTCACACATCGATCGTGTTGTCGGTTGCGCCCAGCTATGTGGCTTTCGGTCATTCTCCTCGGCCAAAGCTCGCACAGTGCTCAGCTTTTCGGTATCTTCATTGCCGACGCTCTATTCGTCGGTGACGTACATGATATATGTACCAGCCTATGACCCCAACCTCTGCCCGTAAGACAGGAGCTCGTTGTCTCCGGACTCAGTGCTCACATCCTCCGTCGTGCGTATCTATCCGCAACTCGTCGCCGCCACGGGCTGCCGCAACGTCGTGACTCATACGGATCGTTCATCGAGGTCTTGTAAGTCCGGATTAGATGCAAACGACGACGATGGTCACTGATACCTACCTTCTTTCCCAAAGGTTTCTCAGCCAATAACGAACTACTGAGGGCAAAGGCCTACGGTGAGAAACGCCAAACTCATTAGGTTCCTCGTCTCTTCTCGCGTGGACACCGACTTACTGTATGGATGACGGGGGGCGTGGCTTTTGCACATAGGTCAGTAATACTTCAGTGCTTCGCATGTGTCGGGTTAGTACTCACATAAATCGTGCATAGGTTTGCTTGGGGCGCGTGTCTATGCTCTGCCTTTGCTAAAGGGGAAGGAGAGTGAGGGTGAAATGTGTAAAGTCTAGATCTTGGTAACACTATCCAATGTTGGCCTCAAGTGTCAGTCTCTGTTTAGCCGATCGGAAGAAGCTTCAACATCAGCAGAGTAGGAATTGTAACTGTACAGCCCAGGTTGACTCTGTAGCTTTACCTATTTGTGTTGGGATACTACCCATGTCAATCATAATGTTGTTATCTTCCAAAATATGGACGGCCACTCGTTAATCTCTACTTTCACAAATTTCACAATGGTTTATGATGACGATGGCTGGTATTGAGGAAACTGGTACATCCTACTTGTCAATTTGCGCAGGAGCTTAGGCTTTTGTAATGTAAGAACCACGCGACGACTACCTTTCTTTTGCCTGCGGAATTCACGGCAAAGGACGCAAACATGACAGTTCTGGCGTTGATGATGCCAAGAGTGGGGAATGCGGGATGGCAGCGGCAGGCACAAGTGAAGAACTGGTTTACGGTCATACAGCGCTAACTTGACTAGTAAAAGTGATGGAAGAGGTGTATATGCGACCTACGTCCGTGTCATGGAGCAGAGGGCGCATGGGGTGGGTAGAGGTAGGTGTTACTAGGAGATCTTGAAGCACGGAGAGAAGGTTGTGAGGGTTAAGTGTGCGAGAAGCCGCTCCGCTACGATTCCTCCTCAGAGAACCAGCCACAAGTGGAATGGTAAGTCCACTTTTGAGAGGGGCTCCAACTCGCTCATATGAACGTGCATTGTCCTCTACAGAAAGTCTCATGACCCCCTGTCAACGCATCAACAAGGCATGATCGTCTGCGAGGACCATAGACGACGGCCTAAAGCCCTCCGAGTTGGCAGTCACGTTGACTTGCAAGCGAGGAGATTCCTCGATTGTGGGGTCTACGCTCGTATAGGAAGAGTAAAGTTATCGGCCATGTGTCCCTATGCAGCAGCTGTCCATCACGATTTTCCAAATCCACCGATGTGCATAGATCAAGCGGCGTACTCTAAGGTTCTCAGAAGAGCGAGTCGTTGATATGAATTCATTTGAGAAAGAAAAGCGTTGAACGTTGACCTTTTAGCTAGGTTTGTGAGTCGGTGATTAGATATGCGGACGTCGACTTCGCTTGGCCCGCCGACGCATGAAGCTGGAATGGATGCAAGGTTAGACCCCAGAAGAAGCGAAGAGAAATCACGAACTCACCCTGATATGATCTCCAGTCGCATATCGCTGGGAGCGACGTATTCACACTGACGTGCGTCCTCACTGGGCACGAAGAACACTGCAATGATAGATCGGCCCTCTGGAGTTATGACAGTGGGGCGTAAACTCACTGATAACCAAACGTCATGGTATCATTGCCATCGACGAAATCCCCCAAACGGTCCAATCGGTCAGTCATGCTCGGCTTTTCCTTTGATATTCTTCAGGTCATTAACTTCCGTTTCATCCGTCGACTTCATCAGAGGGCTTTGCAGATGCAACAATAACAGATGAGCGCTGAGCTTTGGGCGAAGCCGAGGGTCGAAAGACTCTCATTTCTTCAACGCGTGACCGTCGTTTGATTGGACTGGAACCAAAAAGACGGACCAGAGGAGGGTGAAGAGTCCCGTTGCGAGCGTGAATGGCCGAGCAAAATGGGTTTCACAAGGGGTCAAAGGGCGTTTCAGGAATCCGGAGAATCTTCATGATCGTTGATAAGGGCAGTCATTCTGTCAAGGGGATGTTGTCGTTCGTATCATCGAGGACCAATTTTGAGAGACTTACCATGCAAGTAGGAACCCCACAGCAGAAGGTTTTGTTAATGGCCATCTACAAATTGAAAGGGCAAGAGCGGCTAGTCGAATCCTCCATCGATCACCAACGGAGGTGAAGGTAGCGGCTAGATGGAATGGAAGTTAAACACTAGAAGATGAAAGAAGCGAGGGGTCATACTTATCACAGTCGAAAGGACACAGTGGCGGCTCTCCAAAAAGTTCACCATCGACAGGAACAACCCATCGCTCTTGATCGCCACGCCGAATTTCCCGAAGCCGTTTCCCTCTCTGCTACGCTCCATTCAAGCAAGAGCGTGGTAAGGACTCTGGACTGGCCTGGGCTTGGGCGCTCAGAGTTGCTCACCAAGTGCATTCTTTCGAGGCTTGAGTGGATTTTGCGGATCTTGCGCAGCAGCCCAGAGTTGGCAACGGGTAGGAGAAGGGGAAGAGAAAGGGGTAAGCCCTTGTCTGTCTTATAGGATAGGACTGAGGAGGACATGACGGGGTGAACTTTGTTGGTCTGTATGGCGGTGTCAGCAAAGTCTTGTAAAAAAGAGAGGGGAGAAAAGAAGCGTACTTATAGAACGATCCGTACACATCCTAGTCGAAGAACCCACTTCCTCCCATTCCATCGCGACGTTCCTTGAAATACACTGTGTCTCCTCGGTCTCATGGATGGACCACAACGAGGAAGAGGGCACGATGACGATAGACAGGGGAAGTACAAAACGTACACGTAGGCAACGCGGCGGCTGGAGATGGACATTGCGTATCGTATCAAAGGTCAAAGATCTTGAGCGGCATGCCATTGGCGAGTCGAGATGATGCGATAACACTTCCGAGCCTCTTGCACATCTACATGGAAGATGGAGCGCAATGGGCGTTATAGGGCGAGTCCTCTGCAACAAGCACAGTAAGGGAAGGAAGAGCAATTGATACAGTCGTCAACTTCGCTTGGCCTGCCGACGCGGTAAGCTGAAGTGGAAACAGACTTAGACCCCAGAAGAAGAGAAGAGAAAGCGCGGACTCACCCTCAGATGTTCAAGTTCCCCAGTCGCATGTCACTCGGAACGACGTGTTCAGACTGGTGCGCGTCCTCACTGGGCACGAAGAACACTGCAAAGATAGATCAGCCCTCTGGAGTTACGACTATGAGATGGAATGATTACCCAACGTCATGGTGTCCTTGAAGAGAATGTGACCCACGTTCCGTTCTCTTGACATTTCCTTGTCCTGAGTCGTTCGAGTGCGTGAGTACGAAGTCGAGCATTTTTCGCGCATAAAGCTTACTTATGTGCACGAATTTAAGCGATCCCACCCGCTTTGAGACATGCTGTGCTGTTGCGATCGTTCTCAGGGTGGCTCGTCGTAATGGCGGGTTCCAAGGGTAAGGAGGCATTTCGTAGGCCTCTGCGCCAACTCAAAACTCCGCTCGGAAAACGCTCAGCTCCGCTGAGCCTTTTCCCCTCGAGCCCCGCTCGTCAATCATGGTCGCGACATCGATCCCTGACTCAGTGCCAAAGTTTGGCAGATGCTGGGTTAGGAGAAGTAATCGGTGTCGCTTCCCTCTCCTGTGCTGGCTCTCTCTCTCTCAGACCACGTCTATCCAGCACAGGTAAGCGCCCCGCGCTCTCTCCCTCTATGCGCCGCATACTCATCCAAATGAACAGTGATCCTCGCATCTAGGCTCCGCCTATCGTTTTCTACAAACACACTCTAATCACTCTTCATTTGGTGCAAGGGGGTGGCGGAACGTGAATCCCGAACACTGGCTGGGAGGGGGGGGGTCTGGCTGAAGGCCGAAAAAGAAATAGTGACTCTGTCACAATTTGAGCCCAAGCATCAGCGTCTGTTCTTTTTGTGCCCGAGCGTACCAGTATGTAATACTTCGTCTTATAATACACTCTGGCAACACCGCCCCAACTCCGGCCTAGCATCTACAACATATACCCTCAACATACTGTACTATTTCGTTCAATTCGGCAGTAACGCGTCACGCGGCCTTTAAAATCGCCGAAATGTAACGCTTGTAACGGGCAAATTTTTCCCGTGCCGAAACCGTTTTGTGGTAACAGTCTCAAGATAGCAAAATTTTGCGGCCTGCGGCGCTGTACTGCCGAAAAATTTTCCTTGTCACGGCCAAATTTTGCAAGTGCCGAAATCAAAATTTCGGCTGGGCGGTAACGCGTCACGGGCCCTGCCGAATTGAACGAAATAGTACAGTACTCCTACTCATTAACTATCAATGATGACGGATCAATCATCCATCCCCGCACGCCGCTTTTGAGCTGGCGCCTGGTATGAGGTTTCCAGGGAGCGAGGGAACCTTACAGACATTTTAGTACTCACCAAACATGTGTTCAGGCCGAATTCGTGGCTCCAAACAAACTTAAAGAACGAAGTTCACTTAAGAGTCTTGTTAACGAAAGCGGAGACAAAGCTGCTTTGTACGCCATGGCTGAGCTCAACGGAATTTCCTCTGAATGAGTTTTATAGTTCACGATTTTGCATGTAAATATGCTGGTGACAGTTTGTTAAATTCTGCTTTCGCTCACATATGTTCCTCCATGCAAAAATTTACATACAGAGCATATTAAACTTTGATTTGAAAGTTTGTGAGTTGTGAGTTTATAGATAGGTAGGTTGAGGCAAAAAGAAATTTCAATAAAACATAGGAACTCGGAAAACATACCTTTTATAGTAGGAGGTGGAGGGGGGGAGGTCAGCCAAATCCCTGAAAAAAAAATAGGGAGTGTTGGTACATTTTCCACGTTCCGCCACCCCCTTGATTTGGTGAGGCCTTTTCTTCATATTGAGCTTTGTGCACATTCTTACATCCTTCTGGTTCAGACTTCGTCTGCTAGACTCGGATTGTAAGAAGCTTCGTAAGACCCTGCCCAGCTCAATACTCACGTATTGTGCCTCCTGCAGAATCTCTTCAGATTTTCTCTGGCCTTCTGCTCGCTTCCCTCGCCATCCAACCTCCTTTCTTTCAGTCACACCTCGCTATCCGACCTCACCCGACATCTCCTTTTCAATGACCGATGTTGGTGCTGAAGCAACTCGGCAACGTGCTCAAGCCCTTGAGGCTATCGTTTCCGACGTCGTGGAAGGACGGTTGCCCCTCTCGGATTTCGCAAAACGTCTCCAAGACGCAGGCGCATCTCCAGCCGAGGGCGAAGACTATCTGCAACAACTTACCCAACGACTGGAGCAGCAAAAGAAGGACAGAGAGGCTGACGAACAGCCGGACACTCAGTCTGGAGAACAAGCAGCCCGAGAATCGACTCCTGAAGGCCTTGACGAGGCTCAGGCGGTTGAGTTTCGCGCTCGACGCGATGCGCTCCTGGAAGAGGTTCGCGCCCGAGAAGCCGCTGATCGTCGCACAGCGGTCGACACCGCTGCGTGGGCCGTCCTCAACGCTAAGCTCTCTCGACTGGCGAGTTCACAGGTCCCCAGTGACTCTATGACCCTTCTCTCAGCTGATGATCTCGCAAAACTACTCGGAGTTGAACGTTCAACCCCCCAGTCGTTGCCTGCTACTGTTCTTGCTCTTGCTCCGCATCTGGCTGAGCTCTCGACCTCTGCAATCTCCGACCCCCACATCGAGGAAACCTGGAAATTGCGGCAGGCAATTGGAACAGACAAGACCATCGATTCCCTTGTCAATCTTATGCAGGTACAGCCGCTTGCTGATCCCGTTCCCCGTTCTATCTGGCGCTTGGTCATTCAGGACCACTTCGTCGACTTCGAGAAACTCTTTGCCTCGATGGACAAAGGGTACGACCATAACGATGAGCCTCGAGACTTTGGCGGGGGCTACGCACTCATCAAAAAGGACCAAGCTTCAGCTAAGCGCCCCCTTCGATCCGAATCCGAATGGCTTCGTGTCTTCGGAGCTTGGAGCTCTGCCGTCGTACTTGTCTATCGTCACCGCTCCTCAGAGCTTCAAAGCTACCAGCGCATGGTCACTGACCTATTTCGTGCAGTACCTCATGACCCGTCGATTGCCATCGCTTTCGACGTCGAAGCTCGCGATCGCTATGCGAAAAGTCCTTTCCGCATGGACGACCGGACTCAACTTAATGTGCCGCTTTTGGCACGCATGTTCCAAAGTACTGGCCCGTCTTCCAAGAAGCGCAGTAATACATCACCTTCGACAAGCTCTCCCTCAAAGCGTTCGACAATTCCTTGCCGAAATTGGAACATGGGCATTTGCGACGCCCCTTGCCCAAATGGGCGCAGGCATGGGATTTGCAGCGAGTGTGAAGGCCCACACCGAGCAAAAGATGAGCCCGTCTGCAATACTCTCCTCCAAGCTCGACAAAGAAAAGGAGCTAGCGGAGGCTACTCAGAGAGCAGCAAAGGCAAGGGAAGGGCCTAGGACTATCAACTCAGGGTTGAAACGAAAGCTTGATACCCCACTCATAGATGTACCTCGCTTCCAACGTCGTTATGTATGGTCTAACTCAACCAATAAACACCTCTCCCCTGCTGCCCTTTACACTGAATCTGCACCTCCTCTCCCTTCACCTCCTGCTCACCTTTTGCAAGACCAAAAGATTCAAGCATCCCTCCTCGCTATGCGGGATCACATTAAAGTTGACACGCCTTTCAACGTCGATAAACTCGAGTCTATGCTCACTGACCATCCAAACCAACCTTTTGTCAAATCAGTCATGACAGGCCTTCGGGATGGATTCTGGCCTCTCGACGACGGAGAATGGAAAGTTGAACTCGAAGAAGTCATCGACAACTATTCTACCGACGAAGGCGATCTTGACGCCATCCGCAACTTTCGAGACAAAGAAAGGTCTGCTGGTCGTTGGTCTGACGAGCTCTCAGACTCCAAACTCTTGCCAGGGATGAAAATGTCCCCTATGTTCGTCGTTTGGCAGAATGGTAAAGCTCGGGTTGTCACAGACCACTCAGGCTCTGGAATAAATGATGGTATTCCAAGATCTGAGGCCAAAGTTCGCTATGATGACATGCACCCCTTTGGCCAGTCTCTCCGTGATGCCCACACTGATAACCCAGGTCGCCGCATCATAACTTTCAAGTCAGATGTAGCGTCTGCTTTTCTCAACCTGCCGGCACACCCTCTATGGCAACTCCGTCAAGTTGTTGTAGTTGAGGGCAAGCTCTACATTGTGCGTCGTCTGGTCTTTGGGAACCGCGCATCTCCCCGCTGCTGGTGCGCTGTCTCCGGGCTTTTGTGCTGGTTAGCTATTCGAAAGCTGGGCATCTTCAGCCTTCACGTCTACATGGACGACTTCTTTGGCTGGGACTTTGAAGACAACTTAATCATGTATCATGGGATGCTCCGTCCACGTCAACAAGTTCAACTTCTCTTATTTTGGGAAGCGATCCAGTGCCCTTTTGAGGATAAGAAACAAGAACATGGGAGTGTCTTGAAAATCATTGGCTTCTGGGTTGATGCCAACCAAGGCTCCCTCTCTCTTCCTCCCAGCTCCCTCATTGACATCGTTGAGAAAATCAATGTCTTCTTGTCCACACCCAATCGCAAACCCATCCTTCGTGAATGGCAACGGCTCGCTGGCCACCTCAACTGGCTTCTAAACGTTCTACCATGGGCTCGTCCCGCGCTTTCAGCCCTCTACCACAAGACTAGTGGAAAATCTCGTCCTCTCAGTGCTGTACACCTCAATGCCGAAGTTATCTCTGACCTTTCTTGGCTCATCAGCATCATCCCAAAGGCAGTTGGTGTCCGCTTCTTGGATGATGGTATCTGGGATGACACTGCTGCAGATCTGGAGCTCTGGACTGATGCTAGCCTGACAATTGGCATGTCCTTTGTATACGGAAATCAAGGCTTCATGTATGGGATGAAGGAATGCCCCCCTGATCGCAAGGTCGACATCTTCTTCCTGGAACTGGTGGCTATCATGTCAGCCATCCACCACGTTGCCTCTTTTGCCTCACCCCCTCGCCGTCTTCTTATTCACACTGACAGTTTAGACTCAGTGGCCATCTTCAACAGCTTACGCGTCTCTGAGGCATTGCACAATGGTCCACTCATGGCAATAGCTGGCATCATCATCGAATCTGGCATTGATCTTCGTGTTCGACACATCCCTGGAAAGCAAAATGTCCGAGCCGACCTCCTCTCACGTCTTTTGCTTGATGAGTATCAAGCAAAATTCCCTTTTGACCGCGTCCGCCTATTCTCCCCACCACGGGACCTCCTGCCGGTGCGATGGAGGGGGTGCTTTTGAGCGCCCTGGGCGGGTCTCGGCCATTACGCCGGACTCGCCCACCAATGAAGCTACGTGATCTTGACAATCGTATGCTTCATTTGCAGGTTAACGCTATTGAGAAATCAACAGTTAAAGGCTATGCAACAGGTGCTCGCGACTACATTGCTTTCTGCATGTCCCATCACCTCTCCATTGAACCCACCCCCGAAACCTTGGCTCGTTACATCGCCTACACCTCCCAATACATCGCCTCTGGGCCAAAATATCTCTCAGGTGTCAGACATTTTCTATCTGACTTATATCCTGACTTTGACAAGAATCGTGCCCACCCACTCGTCACAACTACTATTCGAGGTTCCAAGAAAATCCGCGCAGACCCTATTCATCGTAAGTTGCCTCTTCGTCCAGCACATTTACAAACTTTTCTACATATTGCTCGTGGCTCTGGATCCTACGATGACCTCCTCTTCGCAACAATACTTTCTTGCCTATTCTACGCTTGCCACCGTTCAGGCGAACTCGTCCAGAAAAATTCAAAAGACCTCTTCGATTGGAGGAAAATCATCAAACGCTCCTCACTCACGTTTTCTCAAGGGCGAGCTCAGTATCACCTCCCTTATCACAAGGGGGATCCTTTTTACCGTGGCACTGACATCTTGTTCTCACAACAGGAAGTTGCCGACCCTGTGGCACTTCTCAAAGAATATGTCGATCGACGTGACTCTGTTCACCAGGCCCGCCTCGCTCTCTTCTTACGAGAGGATGGCTCCCACCCCACTCGCTCGTGGTTCGACGCTCGCTTCTTTGCCGTGCTCAGTCGGGAATTCGGTGGGCACTCAGCACGTGCAGGTGGCGCCACATTTTATGCCAGCCTTGGCCTATCTGAGGACGTCATTCAAGCTATCGGTCGCTGGTCCTCTCAAGCATGGAAGATCTACATAAGGGACAACCCCACCGTTCGTGCTGAACAACAACTTGCCGCCATTGGACTCCGTCTAAGGCGCTGCTAACAATTTTTTCTACACTACTCGCTTCCATCATTTCTCACCACCACCACCCCACAACAACATCAACACCACTTCATTAGCTTACACTCCCCAGCCTAAAAAATTTTGGGGCTCGCCTTCGGCGACCCTTTGTTGCTGCTATCACCACCTCGTGATTCTCTCCACCTTTGAACAGCGCAGCAGAGGTCGTCGTAATGGCGGGTTCCAAGGGTAAGGAGGCATTTCGTAGGCCTCTGCGCCAACTCAAAACTCCGCTCGGAAAACGCTCAGCTCCGCTGAGCCTTTTCCCCTCGAGCCCCGCTCGTCAATCATGGTCGCGACATCGATCCCTGACTCAGTGCCAAAGTTTGGCAGATGCTGGGTTAGGAGAAGTAATCGGTGTCGCTTCCCTCTCCTGTGCTGGCTCTCTCTCTCTCAGACCACATCTATCCAGCACAGGTAAGCGCCCCGCGCTCTCTCCCTCTATGCGCCGCATACTCATCCAAATGAACAGTGATCCTCGCATCTAGGCTCCGCCTATCGTTTTCTACAAACGCACTCTAATCACTCTTCATTTGGTGAGGCCTTTTCTTCATATTGAGCTTTGTGCACATTCTTACATCCTTCTGGTTCAGACTTCGTCTGCTAGACTCGGATTGTAAGAAGCTTCGTAAGACCCTGCCCAGCTCAATACTCACGTATTGTGCCTCCTGCAGAATCTCTTCAGATTTTCTCTGGCCCTCCCTCCACTCCCTCTTCTTTCTTTTTATCTCTCTTTTTTTTCTCATAAAGGACTTTATTCTAATGTAATTGTATCCACATTTGTACGCGTAGTGTAGTGTAGCTTACACTCCCCAGCCCAAAAAATTTTGGGGCTCGCCTTCGGCGACCCTTTGTTGCTGCTATCACCACCTTGTGATTCTCTCCACCTTTGAACAGCGCAGCCTAGGGTCTCGGAGGGTTGCGCCCGGACATCTCGGTGACCCTTGATGGCATAATCTATCTTATCAAATACATAGTATCTAATCCACCACGCTTGTCTTCCATTTGAGGCACAAAACTGCAAGAACGCGTCCCCTTGTTCTTTCTCCCTTCTCGCCCTCATCTGCTCTCACCTGCCGCCCTCTCCGCCGTCGATGTGGGCGTCGCTCTGCCCCCGTTTCTCGCTTTTTTGGCCCAACTAGTCTGGCTGCTGGCTCGGATCGCCCTCCTGTCGCGGTCCTCCTCCCGGGAAGGCGCCTCTTCAGCGTCAACATCTGAGTCCTCGTCAATGCGCGCCCTTTTGGTTTCACGGCCGTCTCCGTCGTTTGCTGGAACCCCTCATCCTTGCCCTGGACTGACACCCCCTGCCTCTCATGTAAGGTCTTTTGCTGGAACTGCTCAACCTTGCCCTGGCCCTGGAGTGACACTCCCTGCCTTTCATGTAAGGTCTTCTACTTCACTTTCTTCCCTATGTATCTCGCTCACAAAGGGTTTCAGATACAGCCCAGAGCAACATTTTTGCCCGCCCTCCGACAATGCGTGCAGTTTTTTTCAGACACGCGCACTCGGCGACTGGTTGGAGGCCTCACGTTGTCCCCCTTTGGTGTTTACGAGAACGGCGAAGAATGTGGTCGCGAGGGGGCATTTCCGGCTGAAGGCGATGAATTCGTTTGACCAAGGTTTCCAATCCTTCGTGAGTTCAGTCCAATTTTTTGTGAGTTTCCTTCACGTCAACTGCTATCTATCTCGTCTTTTTCAGGCCTGGTCTAGCATCCTCGTCTCCATTGGTACCTCAAGCACGTAGTAGATCATTATTAGATACATAACATTTGACAGCTCCTCGTAACTAATAGCAGATACGGTTTTAAGCTGACTCAATGGATTGAGAGCACGTTCGCTTGCCCCCATCAGCAAAACCTGGGTGAGCTAGGCAGCACGTGGCAGGGCTGTGTAGTGCCATAGCACCATAGAAAGGGGTATCACCTTTACAGTCACCTGCGCGTTCTATGCAGCTCTACATAGAAACGCACAGCCACTACACAGCACTCCCTAGAATCTCAGAGCAGATCTGCAGCCATTCATAGAAACACATAGCCACTTCATAGTGCTCCCTAGAATTACGGAGCAGATCTGCAGCCCTCAGTAGCAACCCCGGGGTCTGCAGATTCCTAGAGGGGGGGCATACATTCTGCTCATTTCAATACCATATTGCATGATTTTTACACAGAACTTGTGTTACGAAAAATAAGTTTATTGTCTGCACTACTACATTATACAAGATATCCTAATATTCTACATAGTAATGACTGCAGACCATCCATCTTTCATCAACAGAGGGAGGATGCCATTCGCCAACAAGGAAGGGAAGACGGTTGTTTGTCGAGGGACGGAGCCATTCTTCAAAGGAGGGAGGACGCCATTCGTCGACAAGGGAGGGAGGACACCGTTCGTCGACAACAGAGGGAAGATGCGTTTGTCGACAAGTGAGGGAAGACGCCATTTTTCAAGGCAGGGGGAACACCATTTATCAACGAGAGAGGGAGGACGCCGTTCATCAACGAGGGAGGACACCATTCGTCGAGGGAGAAACGCCGTCCGTCAAGGGAGGGAGGATGCCGTTCGTCGACAAGTGAGGGAGCAGTTCATCGAGGGAGGACACTGTTCATCGGGGGAGCCGTTTGTCGAGGGAGGGGGGCGGTTTGTCAAGAGGGAGCCTTTCGTCAAGGGAGGGAGCTGTTTGCCGAGAGAGGGAGCCATTCGTCGAGGGAGGAGTTGTTTGTCGACAAGGGAGCTGTTCGTCAATGAGGGAGGGATCTTTTCTTTAAGGGAGGAAGCCATTCTTCACAGGAGCAAGCTGTTCTTCAAGGGAGGCAGGGAGCCATTCTTCAAGGGGGGGAGGAAGCCATTCTTCAAGAGAGGGAGGATGCCGTTCTTCAAGGGAGGGAGGACGCCGTTCATGGACGAGGGAGGACACTGTTCATCAAGGGGCGCAGTTCGTCAACAAGGGAGGGAGGATGCTGTAACTCAACGAGGGAGGACGCCGTTTGTCAAGGAGAAGTTGAACATTGTGGTGGGAAGGAAGAACAATGAATTTCCGTGTTGGGAAATTCAAAGTTCAACATAATCACATGATGTCGGAGTTTCAACGGACTTGAACAAATTGTCTTGCAACTTGAAGTTGTTTGTCGCCTGTCACTGTCTTTCACAGAAAGCATGGCATTCGAGGTGGGCATACACAATTGTAGATGGTACCATGTAATCAGGCAAATATAAAGTTCATATTGGAAAATTATTGAACAATTTCCGAGCCTTCCAAGAAATTTGCAGTTGTTACCAGAAATTTCCTGGCTATTTCCATGATTTCCCGAAATTTCCTGTTTTTTGGTAGTAGTACTAGTAGTAACAATTGAAGTTGTCTAAGTTCAAAAATGTGAGTTGAGCGCGGCACGTGACTTCCCGCAACAGTACCGACTTCCATCAATTCACACTTACACTTTCTAGGATAGCTCATAGCTATAACTTCATGAGTATTGCACCGTTTAGCCTCTATATAGGCTTATTTTAATTGCTTCATTCACGCGAATGCAATCCAATTTACGGCGTAGAAAAATTTGGAGTACCTCACAAACTGTAGCATAAACTATTTGGCCTGTATTAGACATCTGAAATATATATTATCATCATGAGTTCTGCTCCGTTTCATGCGATTTTGGGCTTGTTAGAAACGCACAAATTAGAGCTTTAAAACGGGTCTGAGATCCCCTAATATTTCGACGTTTAAGGCGACCTCCGATAACATTTACCGTTTTTAGACAGATTCTTCACCAGTAATTGGTCCAAAGCCATTTGAGTTTTGAACGAAATACTACGTAAATAGACGCGTTGGAATCGGCTTGAACACCACTTTCCAACGCAAAAAAATTACAAAAGACGAATATGTTTTGCAAAAGATACTTCATATTCTTTCTTGTTGCAATCTTTGTAGGTCAATCAATCTCTGGACAGTGTTGTACTTTCTTCTTATTCCAGGCGTATTTTGGTCATAAATTATTCATATACAATAGGGAATGTGTTTTCTACTGAAATCTAGTATACTTGTAGTTTGACTCCCTATAAGGGCTGGGTAGAAAGTGGAGGCCCCTCTATAGCACCCTATAGTAATGGCACAAGTCTCTGTAGTGCTGTATAGCACAAGCTTACGCCCACACAGTGCTGTGGAGCACTGTGGAGCGCTAGGGCATCTAGCCAAACTTGGCGTGTAACTATGGGAAACTATGATATTAGCGGAAGCACTATGCCTGTCTACGTGGGAAAATCAGGTTTTGCTGATGCCTGCGCCGTTTCCTCAAGCCTTCATCTTGCTGGCGTAGCGTGATTGCTTTTGCGAGTGGAACTAAGCCACGCTTGTGTTCTGGATAGGCTGAACAAAACTGTTCCTTGTCCCGCTTGTATCTAATCATGCATGGCTTAGTGCAAAACAGAAAACATTGAATGAAACACAAACCTGCTGATGAACTCCAGCGCAACTATCTCTCTCTGGTGGTACTTTGTGCTTTGACCGGATTCCTTCAGCCATTTCGGGTCCCAATCTTTGAGAGGTATGTCCAGTCCCCGACTCTCATCAGTATTTTCCCAGTCTTTGACTGCACGCTTCCAGGCCCGTTCACCGTATCCACGCCCAATCTCAGGAACGATGTGCCTAGGTCCGGAAAGAATGTTACTGTGGTTATCGTTTTGCTTGAGTCGTGTTGCCGACGGCTGATTCAAATTGTTATAACCTCTAGAACTTGATAGTCCAATTGGCAGGACTGTCGTGCCAGCTTGCTGCTGGATCGGAGCACCGCCAGCTTGGCATGGGCCGACCAAAAAGGGTGTCAAAGAGCCTGGATGTATGGCAGGTGCATAGCCCTGTTCTGGCCCAATGGTCATGGGGAACGATGGGCCCAAATACGGGGATGTCGTTCCTGACTGGGCGGCTTGAAAAGGTGGTGGAAGTGCGGGGTGAGCAGCAACGTTTGTGCTTCCTCTGTAAGCTAATGTCCACTCAAGCCGCTGTACATGGTCAGCAATGCGTTTCGTGTCCTCGGCTTGCCTCAAGAATAATTCGCGGCACTCGAATACCGAAATGGGTGCCATCTCCGTGTCCTCTCCCATGTGAGATTGGCCCCCAAACGTATTGATCGGATTCAGTGCGTCACTGTGGTCCTCTTCGTACGTATAGAGCTCATCAAGCAGGTACCTTATCAACGTGTCACGCTAGTCCATCAGAATAATCAGCAGGAGGATTGCGGGGTTCAATCATCGCTTACATGTTCACCTTGGGCCCAACCCCCCCACCATCAGATCCGGGCCAAAGTCCAACGCTGACCAAGTGGCGCAAATTGAAACCAGTACTGAGCACCACCCCAACGAAAGCAGTGAGTAGTGAAGTGTTTTGCACCACTGATCCCTGCCGCTGCTGCCATCTGATTGATTTTTTTCTGGATCACAGGCCCGGTTATAGGTCGCTCAGGATGAACCAAAACTCCGTTCACGCCCAACGTGGGGAAGATGTAATCCTCTGGTTGAAGCTTGCGTTTCAAGAGGTGTGTTTCGTAAAATTCCTTCCACCTTAACATATGCGTGTACATATCGATCGCGGGAGTCTTCAGCTGCGGGTGTATATTGTACGTATGACCTGCATGGTCAAGAGGTTACTATTTTAAAGCAAAGTGCACGCTTGCGATATCGGGGACTCGCCATTCAGTCCGTGTTCACCCTTTTTCATCTTCCTCTGCCAGTTCTTCCGATTTTTAAGACTGACTTTGATAAACTTTCCAGATGCTGGTGACCTGCCTGGTTGCGGATCTGGGGAGAAGTTGAAATGCTTGGCTTGAAGCCGCACAGTTTCGCAATTTCTGGGATAAGTATGTAAGTCGCTTGCAATTCACCATCCCAATGACAAATGTATATCACTGACTGTGTCCATAAAGTAAACCCAGTCGTTGTGAAAGCATTGAACAACAACAACGCAGCTTTCAAACCAAGCGCCTTTGGCTCCGCGTCGTCAGGACATTGCTGCTGCATGTAAGCAAGCAGCTTGTTCATATCCTCCATTGTCATTGCTTGTGTGTGGGTTCGATCGGCCTTGCCATCCTTGTTCTTGCATGCATCGTGCATGTCTTCAACAGCGGCGCTCCGAACTGGGTTGCCAACGTATCGCTTGTTGACCTCATCAAAATGCCAGCGGCCACGATAGGTGTCGCTATCCCTGTCTCAAAGGGTAAGTTCAATGTGCAATGTAAGTAAATAACATAGAACTTACATTGTGTCATAGTGCCGAATAAATGCAGCATGGATGGCATGTGCTGTGGAGATACCAAGGTCCTCCGTAAAACACTTGTACGCCATGAACATGGCAATCGCGACAGGCGTGCATTTCACAGGGGGTCCCGTAAATGCAGTCGGAAACTCAGGATCCATCGTTACATCTGGGTCCCCCTCCCCAATTTCCGTGATATCCTCCTTGTCTTCCTCATCGTCCTCGTCAACGCTCAACTTCTCACCCTCCTCTGCCTGCCACCGTTCCTCTACACGCTCTTGCTCCTCCTGTGCAAAGGTGGCTAGCCACTCCATCCCTCGACGAACATGTCCGTCATAACCATTGGTCGTGCTCTCGGCCTTGCCGTGCTTTTTCTTTGCATTGGTTGCTGTCTTTTGGATCGACGCATAGGTTTGTTTTGGTGATACTACCTTTTTGGTAGACTTCTTGGAAGGTTTGCTTTGGTTTTTAGAGTGAGGAGACATGGCACAAAAGGATGACTTCACGGTGTACTAGGCTGCTGCTATATATTGTGGCTCGATCGACGGTGAAACACATGCGGGGATCTCGCTTAGAGATCTGTTTATTGCAGGCGAATAGCACGAAAGGACAATAATAGTGAATAAACTAGTCTTCGTCGCCAGTAAGATCAATATCTACGTGAGCTGGGGGAGAGTATGGTTCATTGTCCGAGTCATCTCCCTCAATGATCTTGAGCACCTCCCCCTCTTCCCTTCCTGAATCATCCCCAGTAAGATCAATGACCTGTTGAGAATGCTCAAAGGCCATTCTACCCCCCTCATCCGAAATGTTGCCCTCATCTGAGGAGTCATCAATCTCAATGACATCATTCCAATCCGAACAACCACCGCTAATCTCGACGCCATCCGAAGTGGCTTTCAGGTGCTTCTGTGAATCACCACCAAAAAGAATCTATAATGCCATGTCAAAGGTAAGGTCTAATATTTGATAAAGAAGAGAATCACTCACGGGGACATATAGCTCATGTTTGTCAAGCCGTGGTTTTCCGGAAGCTCGATGGTATTCCTCCACAAGCCCAGCAGCTGCAGAACGGAGAATGGGTCCAGGTACCCAAGCATTTCCAGATTCATGAGTTCCAGCGCCGCGAGTTGTACCAGTGGCTGTGAGTGCAACGGGCGTGACAGAGGGCAGCCAGACTGAGATATCGTAAGAAGCAAATGCCGTGGGTGAGTTGATTTTGATGCCCGTTTTATGGATGTGTCAAATCGAGTTGACACCCAAGCCAGTGTTTACCGTTGTTGGCGGCTTGCAATGTGCCTAGGAATTCAAAGGATAAGCGTTCTCATGAAGCTCAGACAGAAGAAATTTACCATTGCCAGCTCTCGCACACATTGCCCATTCCATACTTTGGTAGAAAACCTATCGAGGATGTTATCCCAACCAAACAGCTGCTGGCACAGCACAGCTAATGCAGCCGTATCCGGAAGCTTTGAAACCCATGTTGAAGTATTGGGCTTGAAAGCTGGGTCGTTCTCTGATGTGATAGGGTTAGCGTACAATCGAAGGACAGTTGGATCAGGAAATTTTTCAGGGATACTAGCTGCCAATGATGGGTAGCGAGCCCCTAGGATGTTGTCAGGATTGAGAGAAAGCGCATCTTTCAGATCTTCACGCCAGTTAATTAGAAAAGCCTCCAGCTCGTGTTCAGGGAGGCTAAGCGTTGCATTGTAAAGGGAGTGAGCCAGGTTGGTAGTGGATAACGGCAATGCTTTTGTCATGCCGCAGCCCTTTAACCCTGCCTTTCGTTGATATGAGAAACATGCACTGGTGGGTAGATGTTAGGCTTACAGGATTGTAATCACCTCCTAGCATAGTCGCAAGGAAGAGGAGACTTGCAGGATTCAAAATTTTCGGGCCACCAGCCTCCGCAATGTAGATCTCAACACAGTCGCGATCAGACGGATCTTGCGGACTGCAAACAAGGGTCGTGAGGGATTAACTATCGCGAGAAAACCATGAGCATACCTTCTGATCACATGGGTCCCTCCAAAGAGGAATATATCGCTGTCGCTTGTCATCACCACGTCAACAGCTCCTATCCTATCAAGATATGCCATCTCTGCCTCAGCTTCAGCTGGAGCCTATGGTGCCATGAGAAACAAAATTAAAATGCAAAGTTTGAATAAATCATACGTCGTGACAATAGAAACCGAAATTTTGAATGATTTTTTTGAAGTCTTGGGCAAGGTAATGCTCAGCTGCACCGACGGCAGTATTGCGCTTCTCAGATGGGCGCTTTGCACCATCGAATACAAAAACAATGATCACCGGAAGATATGCAAGGCCAGCAATGCGATCGAGCAGCAGACGAAGCTCTGCGTTCTTGCCCAGCGAGGCCCGCGCTGCCCCCTTCCTTCGTACGCTTTCTATTGCTCCTTGCGCTTCATACATCCATGGGCTATTTCGCGACAATTAGTCTAATGAACTATAGAGCTTGGGAACCTTACCTAGCGTCAACGGCAATGATGAGGGCACCAGTTGTATGCTGCCGTGTCTCCCAGCCCTCGCGGACCACGAACTCTGTAAGAGACCGCTTCCGTGAAATTGCAGCAAGAACCTGAAAAAAAATCATCAATAAGACAGACAGGGAGTATTTGATGTAGCAAACAACCTTCCAAAGACCTGGAATACCCATGTTGTTGTCGATATATTGCATAGACAAGCCTCCAGCTTACGATGATGTATGATGTCTTGCCTAGTTCTAAAAATATACCAGTGGGCCTCAAGATTGCAAGGCTCGCTAAAAACAAGACCAAAGAAAAAGACTGTAGCTAGTGTGAAGGTATCTACAAACATTGCCAACCTCCAAAATGAAAGCTACATGATTGTGGTGACAAGCAAAATGGAATTGACAAGCACCAGGGAGCCAGGCATGTGTGAAACCACTAGACAATCAGCGACGAAGTCAATGTATTGGCGCATTGGGTTTGTGTTCATTCCGACAAGCTTGACTCGTAGTGCATCTAGAAATACAAAGTTGACAGAAGCCACTTCGCAGGGAAGGAAAATGAGCTTACCAGAATTTTGCAGCCTCCATAACGATGTGCTTAACGACCTCGGGGTGGGGATGACACTTCAAGTGGCTGAAGAGGAGGCAGGTGAAGTTGGTGTGCAAACACAGCTGATAAGCGTGTTCAAGGTAAGTCCGGTCATGAGCCCTCGCTTCTTCATTCAGAGGAGGAGCTGGCGAAGACATCCTTGACAGCCACAAACGCCACCAGACGCTCAGCGAATGTGACTTGATCCAAGATCCACCTAAGAGCCCACTTCGCCTTGCGCTTGACGCAAGGAATTGTCTCAGTGGCGTCAAAGGGGTTCTCGCCAAGTGAGGACATGGGGGGTGAAGTGTCATTTGTTGTCGTTCATGTGGTTGTTCCAGTCATGGCGCTCCTCTGCAAGCCATCTCAGCTGTCCAGAAAGATGCCTCGGCTTTCTCGTACATTGCCAAATCTAAGGATGGGCCTCAGTATCAACATGACATGACTACGAGATGGACATGTGGCTTACCTCACGTTACTGCATGGGAAACAACACGAATCGGCAGTTTGACTCCTTAAGCAGCAGGCCAACATTTGCCTAATCGGACGATGGGCCTCAGTATCAATGCGACAGATGGAGGTATGACTTACGATTGTTGCACTGAATGGAAAAATCAGCGCATTGACTCCTTGAGCAGAGGCGCGTCACCTTAGCACGCTTGTGAGACAATGACACTTCAGAAGTATAAAAACACGTACTGCTAGCTGTCGCTCTCAATTTAGTGATTGTCGTGAGCTCTTTGAGGAGAAGTCGGGAGTTGGTCAGGAGTTTCGGTGGGTGTTGTGCGAGGCCCAGCCTGCGTTAGCGATAAACAATCAACAAACTTTGAAACTCCGCCTCAATTTCAGCACCATCTCCGCTCAGGTCCTTTCACGCAACTCGATTACTTGAGTTCCAGCTTGCAGATATGGATAGAAAATGCTTTAAAAAGCATATAATTTATTGTAATCGTTCTTTCAGCTGTAGTTTCTTATTCCGACAAAAGAAATTGCCCTCCAGTGAGTCCTTTATAGGTCTGAATATCCCGAGGTCAAGTTAAGCTGAAGAAAGCTTAAATTCGGCTTAAATTTTCGGGAATTTAAGCTGAATTTAATAGATCATCAACGGATCATCAATTCCGCTCCGTCGCATCCTTATTTCCGGTGGCAACCAAGGGCAACCACCAGTATGAATAGCATCACGACATCTAAACACAACAAATTTCATCCCGGAAATCTCTACCCTCTTACACTCCTCAGCTAAACATATACAGTGCTTGTATTTGACAATCCACACAATTTATACACATTGCCCAAGCCAAATTTTTACTTTAAATGGACCCCAAGCTTTCGTCAACATATCCGAGTCATTGCTTGCCAGACCAGTACAACTTGAATTGACTAGATATTGAACATTACATAAAGAAAAATAAAGAATCATAGCTGAACAGCTATTTAAAAAAATCTGCCACTGCGAAGATAGACTCACAGCTGGTGAGTTTTTTTTGAAGCTCGAGCACTAAGCCCAACCCAAGTTTCAGTGTAGGCGTGACACTGTCTAGGCCCTAAAAACCCTGACGGCGACTTCCAGGGCAGCTCATGCATCAATGTGTCTCCCTGCACCACTAGGCTTGCCCATCATAGCTGAGAAGCAGAATGGTCAGCACACATAAAAACACAAAGAAAAAAAAACAAGAGACCAGGACTGAGTAGATGGGGGATTTGCTTGATGAGGGTCTCAGCAGTGAGTATTCGACGTCGATTTGTCTGGCACAATCTATGGATGCAGAGTGACATGTGGGCGGGGAATGTTGAACATTGCGGAGGCCTGAGCCTGTCACGGTCAGTAAACAAAAACACTAACGTTGACGATTCCAGAGAAACCATTGTCCTTCTGAGGATCGTAGTTCTTGAGACCGATCTGTGATTCAACGGTACAAAGTTGCGCTTCTTTTCGCCATTGCGTCAGTGACCAATATCGAGCGCTGCACGCTTGACACTGAGCGTTGGCTAGAACTGCAGCACAATATCAGTGGTTACTCGTCATCGGGTATATTGAGCTCACCTCATGCTTTTTCTGTACTTATTGGTCAGGAGTGATGCAAGAGTTAGGTGCGTTCCAAGAAAAAACATCACCCTGGCAACTTCGCGCCAACCCTTGAATCTATAATGCTTGGCCGCTAAGCTGCAAGCCGAGCAGACTGAGAACATCATAAGTTAGATTTCTTTTATTTTCCATGGTTCGTATAATTACCGTGCAATGAGATTATGAGGGAGCCCATGGGTGGATACAAAAGCATGGACGGAGGAGACATGAAGTGCAAACATTGCATCGTAGATCTCGGTGCTAAGTATATCTCGGCGCTATCAATAACAAACTTAGCGGCCATCAATACCTTTGCCCCAAGGTGTATTTGCCTTACGCTCGCCTGCCTTGCATATCTCACTGAATCGGATCGCCTCAAGATCCTCACCGATTCTCTGGGTTCTCAAATTTAACAGAATTTAACGTGTCTCTTGAATTCGGGTGAATAACCTGACTTACACTAACTGGGCAAAAAGATTGTCCCACGCTTTTTTGAACATGATTTGGCTTATATCACGACAACCGCAAAACGCGCTAACGAGATCTCAGAGACAGCATGAAGGTAATATGGCAGTGGAGGTTCATGCAAAAATGTGGGGGTGGAACGTGAAAATACAAGTTACAGGAATGGTATAAATATGGCAAGTCCTAAAGTAGGCATGTAACGAAAAGCCGAAATCGGAGAATATCCATTCACAGCAACCAAAATATGAACTTTTATACTCCATAATCTAGTACCTAGTGTTCCCCCCATTAGCAAGGTAAACTGCAGAAACTCTCTGAGGCAAAGAATCATACAACTTTCTAATAAATAAAAGATCAATCTTATACCACTCCTCCTGCAAAGCAACCCACAAATCATCTTCTAAACAAGGTAGGGGGTTGTGTGCTCGTACTTGCTGATCAAGATGATCCCAGAGATTCTCTATGATGTTAATATCTGGGCTATTTGGCAGCCATGGCAACAAATCAACATGATTCTTGCAAAACCAGGCCTGAACAAGCTTCGAGGTATGCTTTGGGTCATTGTCCTGCTGAAAATAGCAGTCATGATAATCCAGGCCAAGGTCTTGGTAGGTACCCAGGAGGTCGTCCTGCAATATCTCACAGTACAACTCCTTGTTGAGGTTGCCTTCAATCCATACAATCCATCCAACCCCATAGGGTGTAATCATCGCCCATACCACAACCTTCCCACCACCGTGCTTAACCTTCTTCTTTGTAAACCGCAGGTCCAAGTGCTCTCCTGGCTTCCTCCAACACCATTCCATCCCATCAGAGCCAAAAGGGTGGAATATGGACTTGTCCGAGAAGTCCACAGCCTCCCAGTTATTGACTGTCCATTCCAGCCATTCCTCAGCCCAACTCTTTTGCACGTGTAGGTTCTTGTGGGAGATATATGGCACTGTGTGTTGAATATGAGGTTCGAGACCTTCTCATCAAAGTGCCTGCTTAATTGTGTCCATGGAAACCTCTGCAAAGTACTCGTCCTGCAGGTCTGATGCATCGTGGGTGGTCTGGTTTGACAGGTGTCAGCAGGCAATTCGCATGTCACAGGGAGTGAGCTTGTGAGGGTGCCCCGTTGAATGTCCAACTTCTCTTTTCCCACATATTTCTTCACAATGCACCTGATTTGTCAGTCAGAAAGGTCATGACAACCAATCAAAGCAGCACAGATTTCATCATTAGAGTACCCAGCTGCTCTCATGGTACAGATCTTTTCTCGTTTTGTTGGGGTCGTATTAGGAGCCATGGCAAGGTTGTAAACATAAGCAGATTGCCCCGGAGGTGCGGTTTGCAGTTGCAATGAAGAGAACCAGAAAGTTGTTTGACACGACGTGTTTGAATATCCCACGGTCACAGCACAAATAATTTTACTGGCCACGAATATGCTGCTTTTTTTGTTCAAATGCTCTGATATTTTTCTAGTGTATAGAATGGATGTAGTAGTTTACTGTAGTCATTGAAGTTTTTCAAAAAGTTCATTTCGTGGATATACAAACCAGTTTTCATCAAAAAAGTTTTTGGACAATCTTTTTGCCTAGTTAGTGTACATGAGCAGGTGTGGTTGATCTTTGAAGCAAATCCAGGCAAAGGTCAAAACATAACAGAACCTTTCAGACAACACAACATAACGACATCAACTCACAGATGCCAATATCTCACCACTGGTCCCACATGGAGGCCTTTCCAACTGACTGAATGATAGTCCCACTCTCACCTCCCAGCACCAGTACCGTGGAGCTTGAAGCCCAGTGAAACTTGGACATGTGGTGGTCTGCAGATTTCTGTGCTGAGCTGCAATTCAGAAATCTGCATACCATCCCCATTTTTTGCACACCTGCAGATTTTCTTCTGCGGATCGTCGTTCATTCTGCAAGACTTTTCATTTGAGATTCTCATTGATTACAGAATTACCTGTGGATTTCTGCCTCTATCTGCTCTCTTCTGGGTCTTTCTGTGGTTTTCTGAGGGTAAACATTCTATTGCTGATATGGTAACAAATACATAATTTTATACTACTGGACCATTTTTCTGCATTGTTCTGCGAATTTCTGCATTTGGTACCTGTCATCCCCAGGGCCCAGTTCATTATCATTTCATCTAAGCTTGTTTGAGCTAAAGGGACAGTAAGTATATGGGATGTTGCAGTGGAGACAAACACACCTATGAGTTACTTGGCGCTTGTTGCCTTCGACGTTGCCTTCTTTTCCTTGTGAAGTGCTTCATATCGCTGTTGAAAGTTCTTGAGCAAAGTTGAAGAAATAAAGAAGGTAAATCTTACTTTGAGAGTGTTGGCATCAAGATTATCATAGATCTCCTTGAATTCAGCATTTGTAACTGGATTATTAGGATGATTCTTCTCATAGTCAAGTGCGTAGAGGTTACTAAAGGACTCAAATGTTAGCATCATACAACAAAAACATACAAGATCAACGTACTGAGTGGTTAGAGATGTCTGTGATGGCACCATGAATCTTCCTTTCTTGGGCTTCGTAGGCTGTCCTGCAGTGGGAGCGGACGCTGTGGTTGGCGGCATGTGCACTTTGAATGGTGGCTTTGGTACCTTGAGGCCAGCACTGTGAGTTCAGTGAACAAAAATAAGTTATATGCACTATATGTATAGTTTCGGTGTACAGAGAATTGAACTTTGGGTTGAAGGGTCATGAGAAGCGAACCAAGAGATTAAAAACATGCTCACCCTGCTTCAACGTATAACTGTTCCTTCCTGCGCAGCCTCTTCTCCCAAAGATTGAGAGGAAAGCCCCCTGGTTGTGCTGGGGATTGCGGTCTGTGGAAAAGTGGCATTAGATTGTAAGAGCATATAAAGTGAGCTCACCTGAGGAGGCACACTGCACAGCAATGATTGGGTTGATAATTGATGGCATAAGTGGCATGGAGAGGATTGGAGTTGTAGTCGCTGAGAGACTTGTGGTTGTTGTTTCTGGGAGATTTGTGGCTGTTGATTCTGAGAGATTTGCAGCTGTAGCTTCTGAGAGACTTGCTGTAGTGGTTTCCAAAAGACTTGCTGTTGTACCAAGGTTAGTAGATGTGGGAGCGTCTTCAGGTATGATTGAGGAGGAAGTTGGTATTGACATGACATGATTTCCCATGGACTCTAGACATGATGTGGCAGTGAGAGGCTCCTGTGTGATGTTTGAGGAAGAAGAAGAAGGCTCGATTGGGGTAGGCATGCATGGTGGAGTTGGAGAAATATTAGAGGTCGAGGAAAGCACAGGATCCATATGGGATGGTCGAGAGGCGAGGGAAGGCTTGGCCACAATGGTGATCACCTGGCCAGTTGGGGAGGGGTCATCACTTTCAATTTCAATGACTTCTGGTGCAGGCGGCTTGTTGATGTGTCTCTTTTTGGACTTTGGTGTGGGAGCACTGTTCTGGTCTATGACACGTTTGCCGACTGAGGGTTTTGCACCTAGAATGAAAGAAATAGTCATCATGACATAAAAACGGAAAGGATAAACTCATGAGTCAATGTTCCAGGTTTGTGGTAGTAACAACTCCAGTTGGGGTATCAAATTTTTGCGAACTCCTGTGTTTTCCAGTCCCCTTCGCACCAAGAAAACTCTGGAAAGCATGTGCACAATGTGGCATTGATGTAGAGAAAAGCTTTTTCCATACACTTTGTCCACATGAATGGGTCAATCCACCAATAGTAAAGCTCATTGAATACAACCTTAGCAACCTCTGTCATCTCATCACGATGTGCCTTCGAGATTGCCAACCCTGATTCATCACAAAGAAAATACAACTTATCTAGCTGGCCATACAGGAAGAGAGGGGGTGGGTGTACTGACCTGATCAGATTGGACAGTGATGACGCATGCCATTGTCACTGTTCAGACGATGTGGCACATCTGCCATGTCATCTTCACATCCTCGGCGCTTGTCAATGGCCACAGGTGGTCTGCGATGATGTTGCCTGTTGTCATGTGTCATTGATGTGTTGTTGTTGTTGATGTGGGCAGTTGTGGTTTGTCAAGGTGGTGAGGGATGGTGGATGGGCATCAGATGGTGGTGGTGGTGGGGAAGGAAGGAACAATGTGGTGATGTTTCAGCCTCAGCATGTCACAGATATGATGCCATGTGCCTTGGTGTGGTATATATTTACCTTTAGTTTAGCATATAAGAAAGCCTGTATGGCTCAGTTGGCTTTAGCATTGCTGTTATTGATGGTTTTGAGGGTTCAATTCTCATAGATGAATTTTTTTTTTTTTACTTAGATATACTATAAATACTGTGTTCATATGTATTCTAATGGTATATTGGTCTTCCATGGAATCCATATGGAATGCTCCATGGAATTCAATGTGGAAATGCCTGCATTCCATATGGAATCCAATGGAATCCATAGGGAATGGTGTTGGAGTCCATATGGAATTAATCTTTCCATGACCATTCCATCATCATTCCATATGGAATCCATGATGTCTATGGAATAAGAAACTGGCTGGGTCCTCAGCCAACATTGATTCCATGGATTCCATACAGAATAACCTGGGGAAGGTAAAGACCTTGGAATAGGCCTGAGTGTAACAACTTGGGTTCAGCTCAAGCACAACCAAATTAAATGTCAAAAAATTTGTGCTGCAAAGCACTGTAGGTGCTGTCTCAGATATAACTAACTATGTGTGGGAATATACTTCCAAATATAGAAATATTATATCATAATGTCCAGATCTGGCATTCCCTCAGAACATCAAACATCTCACCACCTTTGTTTGTTTTGGGGACTGTTCCCTTGAAGATTCCAGAGAACTGTGCAAGTGGACACCAGCAAGCTCAATTGTGTCTGGAAGGCTGTCAATGCACATCCATGCACAACCCAGTCAGCAATGTGGCAGCTTTCAGACATGAGATTTTGACATGATGGAGTCTGAGGGGTGGGCAATATTGGTGACTGGGTTTGTGCCTTTCGAAGTAGTTTGTGAATCCAATCAACCACTGTCTTGCAATAAGGACATATCACTTGACATCTTATTGGTTGTGTCATATAGTTTGGTGCACATTGTTATCTTTCCATTTAACACACTGGTCCTTTGATCTCTGGATCAAAAAGCTTGACAATTTGGACTGATTTGGACCATTTACAGGCCTTTGGAGTGAAAAATATAGGAAGTCAATTTTTTTGTGATGGCCTGTCATGACTAACTAACCATAGCTATATGGCATTTTCAAATCCTGGACCACCCTTGATGTAATACCATTGCAAAAACTTTGATTAAGTCACAAAACTTCATTCCAACATTTGTTGACACAAAATGTACTAAATATGTATGCTTGTACCTTGACATTAGTTATAATGATCAAGCATTCAAGATATCTTTTCATTTCATCCTGATGCTCCATAACATCTTCACTATTCCATATCCTACATAATAACCTGTTCTTTAATACCCTGGGTGCATCTGACTAGTACTTACATCTGCTCCCTTCTCTATAAGCAGCTTTGCAATTGCTTCATGGCCCCCACATGATGCTGCCTGGAGTGCATTTCCATAGTGTCCTCCTTGTGCATTTACATCTGCTCCCTTGTCTATGAGCAGCTTTGCAATTGCCTCATGGCCTTCACATGATGCTGCCTGGAGTGCATTTCCATAGTATCCTCCCTGTGCATTTACATCTGCTTCCTTCTCTATGAGAAGCTCTGCAATTGCCTCATGTCCACCAAATGATGCTGCCTGGAGTGCATTTCCAAAATGTCTTCTCTGTGCATTTACGTCTGCTCCTTTGTATATGAGCAGCTTTGCATTTGCCTCATGGCCTTCCCGTGATGCTGCCTGGAGGGCATTTTCAAGGCATCCTCCCTTTGCATTTACATCTGCTCCCTTGTCTATGAGCAACTTTGCAATTGCCTCATGGCCTTGATATGATGCTGCCTGAAGTGCATTTCCATTTTCTCCTCCCTGGGCATTTACATCTGCTCCCTTGTCTATGAGCAGCTTTGCAACTGCCTTATGGCCTCCATATGATGCTGCCTGGAGTGCATTTCCATAGTCTCCTCCCCCCTGTGCATTTACATCTGCTCCCTTATCTATGAGCAGCTTTGCAATGGCCTCATGGCCTTCCCATGATGCTGCCTGGAGTGCATTTCTATAGTCTCCTCTCACCTGTGCATTTACATCTGCTCCCTTGTCTATGAGCAGCTTTGCAATGGCCTCATGGTCTTTATATGATGCTGCCTGGACATTAGCAAATTGGGAAAAAGTATATGTAGCTATATATGGCCATATATTCAACACAATTGTCACAATTCAATGTATTGTATGTTGTTTTGACATAGCCATATAACCTAACAAACATTGCCAACCTTCACAAGGATTGTGAAATCTGCTGACCATTATATGGCCATATATGACCATATAATGTTTCAGGCTGGCAACGAGAAAAAAGATTTGAATCTACTAGCTATCATAGATACTCAGTTGCCGTGGTTGTAGGGTTTAACTTTTTGATTGAAGGTCTTCAGAGTGGCTAAGTACAAGCTTGCTTATGGTAAGTTACATACATATAAATAATTTTTTCGTGTTCTGCTGGGTTCGATCTCAACGTCTCAGGGTCTTATCTCAAATTTATTCATGCTCACTCAATCTCAGGTCAGTTCCATTAGGCAATGTTAGTTCACATAGGCAATCAACCGGAAGCCGTCATACCCTGCCACTGGATGTGGACAGAAGAAGAAAAAAATTGTTCTGTAGCAAGTTCAGCGTTGTAGGTGGTTTGGAAATTGCCATCTCTGCAAGTATGACAGAGATGATCAGACAGCAGACTTTGGAGATGGCAAGATTTGTCAATTCTGGTCTATGTAGGCTTTCAGGCTGTCTAAAATCACAACATAAGTTCTATCAGTCAAGCAAATATACAAGGGAATATAATCCAATATAATGCATATATGTGATTGCCAAGTGTATACCAGGCTTTTGAATTCTATGTATGGTCATGTATGGCCATGTAATCGCCACCACGTGCTGTGAAAATCACAGGGGGAAACCAGGATTTCCATGATTTGCTGATGGAGTGCATTTTCATAGTCTCCTCCCCCCTGTGCACTTACATCTGCTCCCTTGTCTATGAGCAGCTTTGCAATTGCCTCATGGCCTTCACATGATGCTGCCTGGAGTGCATTTCCATCATATCCTCCCTGTGCATTTCCATCTGCTCCCTTGTCTATGAGCAGCTTTGCAATTGCCTCATGTCCACCAAATGATGCTGTCTGGAGTGCATTTCCAAAATGATCTCTCTGTGCATTTACATCTGCTCCCTTGTTAATGAGCAGCTTTGCAATTGCCTCATGGCCTCTATATGATGCTGCCTGGAGTGCATTTCCCAAGTCTCCTCCTTGTGCATTTACATCTCCTCCCTTGTCTATGAGCAGCGTTGTAATTGCCTCATGGCCCCCACATGATGCTGCCTGAAGTGCATTTCCATACTTTCCTCCCTGTGCATTTACATTTGCTCCCTTGTCTATGAGCATCTTTGCAATTGCCTCATGGCCTCCATATAATGCTGCCTGGAGTGCATTTCCATAGTATCCTCCCTGTGCATTTATATCTGTTGTCATTTCTGACAAAACATATGATGCTTCAGTTAGTCCAGCCCGTGATGCATAATATAGTGGTTTAGCAATCTCATCCCCATTCATCCTGATGAGCTGATCAATATCATGAATTTTAACCCAGTTTACAAAAGCATTATTTTCATCTGTCAGAAGCTTCATCATTAATACAAATATTGGAGATGACTGAGATTGACTCTGGCAACTAGAATGTGCATGTATAATCCAGTATTTTGCAGCATATTCTGCAAGAGGAGAAGATACATCCAGATTGATATTAAGTGGCTCACATGTATTGAATTGCAGAAGATAGGCCAGACAGATTTGAGATATGACAGAGTGTGATAGCTCCTCACTGAAACTGAAGTATCTGACTTGTTTCACATGATGGCTTTGAATATACTGGGATATCAGATATTCCTTGACAGAAAAGTGGGAAAGCTTGATGCCGCCTATCTAATGGTCAGTGACCATTTCAATCTGTTATTCTTCTAAACACACCTTCTGATTTCATAATAAAACTAGAACATATTTTCAAGACATCTTCCACATCTTGAAGTTCATTATCAGATATGTACTCTGGTCCATTCTCAGCAGAAAAATCAATAGAAGCAGTTGCAGCCAACTCTTCCAGTCTCAGTGGACGAGCAGCAAATGACAGCCACTGTAGAAAGGTTTTAGCATAGCAATGAGCTTTTTCATTGATTCCCAGCAAGATTCTGTCATAGGTTTTATCTAAACCCTGGGGTAGATCACCTAGCTGCTTCTTGAGATCAGCCTTGGTCCAGCACTTTTTCAGCTCATTTAACTGTAATGCAACCCAACGAAACCTAAAATTGTATTTAATACTCATTCTGTTATTCAAATGTTGATAATAAATATACATTCCATCTGCTTGTTCCATTAACTTCAACTTGATTTCCTCTTGAGTGTCAGAATTCCATTTTTGCAAGTCAGAGCCATTCTGAAGCTGATAGTCAAGATAGGCTACAAGATCATGATTCTCAGTTTCCTCAACCAAGTCAAGATAACGAGAAGACTTGAACTTGTCCTCAATCTCCTGTTCTGGGTGGCTAGTAACTAACAAGTGGAGCCCAAGTTTTTTATCTTTCTGAAGACTAAAAGTTTGAATCCAGTTAAGAAGCTTTTCTCTTTCAGTACATTCATCAAGAGCATCCAAGATGATGAATGTTGAACTAAAGCCATCAAGAATTGCTCCAAGAGTATTCTGCAGATCACCCAGAGTTGGCTCTTTATGGCCATTGCCACAGTGAGCATACAGATTCACTAAGACCTTAGGCACTCCACCCTCATATTTCAGAGAGAACTGCCAGATGAGTGATTGCAGTAATTTATCATGCAGCTGGAAATCCTTCTGTGAGTCTCTGCCATCAAAAAAGAAATATGCAATAGCAGAATTGAATCTTTGTAAAATATTGTGAATTATTGCTGAGCTGTGACAAGAAAAATCAATCTGATTTCTTAAAAATGTTGAAATAATCAACCTTAAGATTGTTTTCCCAGAGCCAGCTGGATAGACTGTCAATAATGTATACATTTACCAATTTTGATAGAAAACTTACATTTTCTTTTGATCCAAAGAAAGTCAGGCTGTTTGAGCCACCCATAAAATGTATTTCCCTTGAGAAACCATTGACAGGTGTCTGGCTGACTCTCCAGAATTGCAAGTGCAGCATTGTAGTTAATGGACTCCTTGGGTGGAGAAAGCCACTTATAAATCTTCTCCACTGTAACAGAAAAATGAAGTCAACAACACATTCAGAACAAGAACCTGCAATAATACCCAGTTGGTCATCCCTAATTGTCTCAAGTATATTTGGGTCCACACCTACCAATCACAAACAACATTAAGATGAACATGAAGTTTTTCTTATTACCTACCTTGATTGATGGTACCTATTACAATATAAGTGAAGGCAATAATATCTCATGGTCCAAATGCAACAAACCATAGTTAGGGCCTGTATTCACATTTTGAGCTGGGGCTGAAATATTGTTTATAATGTTAGCTTGAAAGTTTGTTGAGGACTCTGCATGGTCAGTCTAACTTTAGCAAGCCTGAACTATATTTACAAGAGTACTGACTGGCAGGCATCAGTTCTGCATTCAAATCAGAATGAATAGATAGAGTGATAGGCAGGTCAGAACTTGGAAAATCTAAATGGTGTTATCAGAAATAGAATATAGAGATTTGAAGCAAGCATGAACCTGTCAAGATCGGAGAAGGGTGTTGCAAGGAATCAACAGCTCCTTGCATGGGACCTTCAATCTGATCAACTGTGAGATAAGAATTAATGAAGGTTAGTATGAACTTTATGGCAAAGAGATCATGGGTATCTCACAGGCAACAGTCATTTCAGGAACAGGGGTGATTGATGGAGTGATAGGCAGGTAAGAGCTCACGATATCTATATCAGTGTTACCAATGATGAATGATAGAGGTTTGGGGTTAATGCAGACCAGTGGAGATAGGTAAAACTTGTTGCAAGCACTCAAGCCCTCCACCTGCAGAGACATCAACCTGATTACCTGGAAATTTGAATTGATGAGCAATCAATGCTCACTTCGACACAGGTAGATTATAATGTATCTTACTGCTGACTGCCATGGCTATGCCCACTGCACAGATGGTTGAAGATGGAGTTATCGAGAGAGGCAGGGCGGAGCTGGGGCCGACGGATTCACATTAATATTTATCTAGTAGCGCAAGATCGTGACCTCTAACCAAGGGGGCACCAGGATTTAAAAAAAAAGACCCGGGGTCAAATTTTTTTTTCCCTGGACTTTGAGGGGACTAACTAACTACGTAATCAGGCACCGGTCTAAATATAGTAATATGACATCATCTTCTGAGGCACTTTCCTCCTCGTCCTTGCGCAGACTCAGTACAGGACGTGCAAACCCAAGATCGAGGTGCCTGCTTCAAAGATACACATTGTAGATGGTACTGAACATCAAGGTAAGTAAAGCCAAATATTGTATGAAGAAACCACATACCCATTGAGTCTCGCAACCTTTCTTTTTACATAAAAGCGCACCTTCAGATGACGGTTTTATGACTAGCCCACAAAGGCATTCATTGAGCGCATCAGTTTCCGCCTGTCATGGAACTCTTTTTCGTTTTGATCTTCCCAAAGCTGGGTTCTCCTTGATGTTAAGTGGAACCGATTCCACAGTGTCAGACATACCAGATACCAGGTCAGATTCTTTCTGGTGTGGTTCCTCACTCTGCGTTTATTATACCTCAGTAAGTCCCACAGTTTACAGTTACAGTTTGATAAAACTCACGCTGTTGTTCAACCTTGTCGTATCCATTGACATCGCCTCACACGCCACGCCATCGGAATTTTCCATCAGCATGTTGGCGCCTCTCTCGTCAACGGCGGTATCAATCCTTTCATCTTGTTCTTCATCTGTCTTCTCACTTATTCCCTCGGTTTCAGTGACTTGGTTGTGGTGTTGCAAACTATCAACATCGCTATCACAGTCTTCCTCTCCATCCGAGCTTGATGCAGAGCACGACGGTTCGTGTGTGGGGAATGTCGAGATGTCCTCGCTTTGAAGGAGTACCAGTAAGTTGCTTTTTTATTCGGAAAGACAAAATAAACTTACCTTGATGGAATCTGAGTGCGATGGTTCTCTGATATTTGCAAAGTGAGTTTCTTAGCTCGTTTTATGGTCACCTTGGTTCGCTTTCCCCAGATCTTCTTCATTTCGGACATTTCAAAATTTGAAAGGGTCCAAATGTGTTCGTATTTTGCAAAAGGTGTGTTTGGGTGTTTCTCCTGGAAGTGCGCTTTCATAAAATACTGCCAGATGGTAGGATCCGATTTCGAACACAATTCGCAATGGATTGGGACGTTAGAGCAGGGCGACGATGGGGTTGATACAGCCGCAATACCATAAGAAAAGTTGAGTGTCATTAGGCAACCTCGTGAAGCCTTTTGGTCGATTTTGATGTTCCCATTCACCCCCTTCCCTTTAGTCAAGAAGAATTGACAAAGCGGCGCAGGGCGAAGGCACAAACCACACAGAGGGATCGATTGGAGGACTGTGGGGTCATAAAGAATATGTGCACCTCTGTGCTCGAGAACTCTTTGACCTTGAGAAAGGTCAAGAATTATTGTCGGTGAGCACCGCAGGCAATCAGATGTGCCCTGCTCGCCAATCTCACCCAAGTCTAGACTCGTCTCACAGATGAAGCAAGCGCTACCTGTTCAAAAACCGTTGTTAAATGTTTTCCATATGCAGCACACATACTGAACAAACCAGAGCCATCATGATATGGGTACTCCTTGGTAGGTGCAATCTTGGGTACATTTTTAAGATTTGCAGTGCTCAATCGTTGGAAGAGACTTGCAGTTAACACCACAAGTTCGGCACTTTGAAATAGATAGAATGGAAAGTTCATGTGCGTTTTTGAAATGGAAGGGTTTATTGCCTGGACTAGTCGCCCAGGTACAGTAAATGAACGCTCATCAGTCGTGCAAGTCCGCCAATCATTCTGTTGATTGGGGTCATCGTCTGTCGTGGACGTGCGCAAGCCTGAAATTTGGTATGAGACAGAGACTGTGTCCTCGACAAGCATGTCAAAACTGACAAAGTCGACAGACTGCCCATCAATGCGCAAGGCGTTCACTTCCCCTATGCAAAGCCAGAATTTTTTTTCACAGCGGAGAAGCGTGGCAATGGGATCCAAAACAAGGAGGACTTCTGAATTGTCCGAAATTGAAGTCATCTCTTCAATTTTTTTGCTGCTCTCAAATCTTGGAATGTCTTGGACTCATCGCAAACGGTCTGTCAACCTGGCATGCCTATGAGACTTGCTGTATCTCGATAGCGCCTGTGCTTTAGATATTAGGGTGCCACCAATGAGAACTTTACTCTCGATTATGCATTGTGAACTTGTTTGTTCAACTATCGGGTTAACGCCAATTGTATCAATGTCTCCTAATGCGTCCTCGACTTCGACACGCATGTTGGTAGGGTTAACGACTTCGAGACTTTGGATGGGGGGGTTGATTGTTTCTGCAGAAGATGGAAAGTCAATACTTTCATCAATGTCATCATCTCCAAGAGGGGCGTCAAAAAGCAGGGTACCAAAGGGAGCTAGGATATTGATGCCATCTGTGTTGTTTAGTCCTCGGAGAACGGATGAGAGGGCTTCACATTCTTGCTCAACAATGTATCGGCCACGATTCCAAGATGTCTGCAGCGAGACATCTCGGACATAAACATTGCCCTTCCAAGAGGCAGGCTTGATATGATCAGTGCTATCAGGTATTTCCTTTGATTCACGTGAAAGCACTGACAATTTAAGTTGTCGAGGGGCATGGTCCCAATGAGGGTACTTTGCAAGAATATTTGAAACCTCGGTTGTACCAGCAAGACGGGAGACGAGCTGGAGGATGTCTAAATTTGCATTGCTCCCAACCATAGTCCGAAGAATTCCAAACAGTTCTTCAAGCTGGTCGGTCCCCAATAAAATGATCCAGAATTCACCATTCAGATCATCAACTTTGGCTTTCGCAATGCAAAAATAGACATTTTTGATCATAAGCATGAGATCAATGTAGAGATTAGTCGGAAGGAAGTCCTTTCTAGCCAAGTGATAAAGACAGAGTGCAAGATGAACTGTTGCACTTAGGTGTTCAATCTGTTCAGAGAGGGAGAGGTCGACACAAAGATAGGGAAAGACCATGTGGAATAAAAGTTTTCCAAGCATCCACAGCGCCTCTCGAGTTGCCAAAAAACCAGGAGTGTGGTTTCCAGTTGGCGTACGAGGTAAATTCCATATATCCTTCAACATGTCGAAAGCCATTTTCACGTCTTGCTTATCCTCAGGGTTGAAGAGCGAGTGAATATGGTCAGCAGATAAGCCAGCTGACTTAAAATGGTTCTTGATGACATCCGGAGTAATTCGCGTTCCTAGGATAACAACCCCACGCTGCCAGAGTAGTAAATTGCGAAACCTCTTGAAGACATGTTTCCAGTCTTTGTCACACATAAGGTCATCATCGCCGACATGGAAGTCCATGAATTTCAGAGGATGTAGGAAGCAATAAATCGGTGATGAAGAACCTAATTGCTGTTTGAACGTGAGTTTGATAAAGGCAGCTCCACATCGGCTTTCACCATCAGACGCAATAGAGACAATTCGAAGTTTTGTCTTGTCTTTTTATTTGTTAATTCCATCTAATGTCGTTTGGAGGAGTTTAGCATGTTCCTCGCCATTTTCACATTTGCAGTCACCAGATACGAGGACAGGCCGACCAGGATATATACAATGATCTTTGCACAAGATGCCCAAAGCACCTATTGTCACCTAAAATAGATTCATTAGATAAGCTGTCAAATGGAAGCAAAACAGAAGCAACGCGGAAGCAAATTTCTCACCTCCCCTGCATAATGAATGTCACCATCGTCAAGTGCTTGAAAGAGCTTGACCAAATCTCCCTTGTTCACGAACTCCAACGATACTCTATGTGCATGCTCTCGGCACACTCCCAGGAAATAGTTAGTTTGTGGGTCCCATCATGGTCTTTTCTCCGTTGCAATCTCATCAATCATCAGAGCGGCATGAATGATGGAACCTATCCTTTGGTGCATTACTTCAAGTATACCCTGGAGGATCGCATTCACGTTGCTGTGAACTTCATCCACTGTTGGCCATGCGTGGGAGGGGACAATTGGGGGGACAGTTGAACGAGTTCTGAGGTATGAGACACTTTGTGCCCCGTTAGCGCGATGGTTGATTTCAGCAACACAATTCTGGCAAGCTTCCAGAGGAGGAGTGCCTTCATGTCCTCTTCCTCTGTAAAGCTTTTTGGCTTGTACACTCCATCTGCAACTGCCAGGCACGAAGCCAGAAGTCCACGTGCGCCCTTTTTTTGGTGAAGACCAAGACTTATGACATGATCAACACGATCAACACTCCCACTTGCTATGGCCATCAGCAACCTCTTCTGGTCCGATAACGCCGTCGCTTTTGAGAGAAGCTTTCTCGCTTGGTTCAAACCACATAGCCGGTGAAACTCGACCAGCTGGTTCTTCTTTCGAAGCAGTTCCTGAAGTCCACTGAAACCGTAATATGCAAACGGTGAGTTTTCATGAAGACCCTCATCCATCCGCCTAATAATTCCCTCGAGGGTTCCATTCCTTATCAACTGCTGACATGGTTGACAAAGCTGATGGTCGCCTTTGGAAAACCCAGTACAACTTCGAGCAGATAGCGTCATTACACTGTTTCTGACAGTGTAGTCCCATGGGAGTACACGCTCGGCATGAAGGGCGAATGGATATGCAGTATGTGGAGATACTCCAGGTGGGAAGTCAAGTTTGAACCCCTTACAGGTCATCGTTAATTGTTGCTTGCACAGTTGGCCAGGAAAAATTTCCTCTTCAAAGGAATCAACGTCAATGACGGTGCGCTGTGCATTTTTGGTGCTAGTTGCAGCCGATCCCCAATGGAGCGCTGTTGATATGTCCATTCCATCGGATGGGGTGATATCAATTGATGAAGGTTCGGAAGATATCATAGGCCCTGTGGTGGTATCGCTATGGGTCAATGACCTACCACCACAGACAGGGATGAGTACCAAACCCAAGAAAAAGTTGAAGCGTATCTGACTCACAGTTTTTCAAGTTCTCCTAACAGGTGCGACAGCTTTCCCTCAAATAAAGCTTCGCTCACCCTGCACTTCACAATAAAGTATTCCACAAATTTTGCAAGGCCATCTAGGCCCTTCTGACCTTGACGTATCACCCCACCCATGCTCTGATCCACTCCCCAACCCAACACTGCCTTCAGCAGCCCGTTCAACTTCACCTCCCAGAGTTCCTCAGCATCTAGGCCCAGGTCATCGAAATTCTTGGGGTCACCTTCGAAAATTGCAAGGGGATCATCAGCCAACGCTTCAGGAACACTCTCTGGTAGGTTATTGATCAGAGACTGGAATTTCATGATGAGTTTGCTGACTGGCTGTCTGGAGAGCAGCATTTTATGAATGTCGGGGTGGGAAGAGGTTGAACTTGCCCCACTCGTTGGTTGGTGGTTACTGATTATGGTTGTAGGCATGGCTTTTGAAGGCACAGGGGCCGCTTTCGGTCATTTAAAAAAGGTGAGTATCAAAGAATTCTTCTTCTTGTCGTCCTTATCACATTTCGCTTTCGTTTCATGGCAGATTTTCGAACCCATATGTCGTATTGTGAGATTTGAGATCCCAACACTGCTGCAGTGGACACGTACTTTGCACTCTGGACATACGGCGCATCCATCGGCCTCGAGAACCATCTCTGATGTTGGCACCATAGTACTTCCCTGTCAAGATGATCAGTAAGTAACCTGATTGACAGATGCTCGAGTACTTACCTGAGATTGCGCTACAGGTTCTACTGGTTCCATTTTCATGTCGATAATCTTTGGATAATCTGAAAAATAATTTTGTGATTTGTGATGGGATAATTAGTAGCATAAGCATGATTATGTACAGCCAAAACTGCTATTATTTGGACTCTACAACGCTAGTTAGCATAGCTGGGAGTCCGGCTGGGTCACAGTAAGTTGATATGACGTTCTACGACGTTCTGGGAACTAAGTTGTCGAAGCTTCCATTTTTTTTTTGGACTGCAGTTCGCTGTACTTTACCCTCCCCAGCTTAATCCATATGGAATCCATGGAAGGGGGGTGGATTCCAGGAATTCCAGATGGATTCCATGGAATGGCTGATGGACTCCATACTTTCTGGAGATGGATTCCATGGAATGGCTGATGGACTCCATACTTTCTGGAGATGGATTCCATGGAATGGCTGATGGACTCCATGCTTTCTGGAGATGGATTCCATGGAATGGCTGATGGACTCCATGCTTTCTGGAGATGGATTCCATGGAATGGCTGATGGACTCCATGCTTTCTGGAGATGGAATCCATGAAATGGCTGATGGACTCCATGCTTCTTTCAGATGGAATCCATACTTTTTCCATACAGAATTCAGATGGAATAAGTCCCAATTCTACAATTATTATCATAGAATCACAAGTCCAGACTTAATCTGTAAAGTTCCAACTTCAACACTAATAAATGAAGAAAAAACTAAGATGTATTGAATAAGACTACATAACTTTATTTTACTACATATAATATCAAAGGGAGGGGGAGGGAGAGGTATAGATATATAGTGATCAAGGGAGGGGGAAGTGATGGAGGGGAGTGGGAGTTGTGGAGAGAGGGAGTTGTGGAGAATGAGGAGGGAGGGGAGGGGTGGAGAGTGATGGAGGTGGGGAGTTATGGAGGGGGAAGGAAAGGTGGAGAGTGGAGGAGCAATGGGGGAGGGTGTGATGTGGAATAATGATGGAGGGAGGGGGGAGGGGCTTACCTGGGCTCGTCACTGTGTTCGTGGATGGGCGGCGGACATTTTCGGTGGGCGGGGGACGTTGTTTCGTGTGCGGTACACGTTCTTCGTGGGCGATGGACGTTTTCGGTGGGCGGCGGACGTTGTTTGGTGGGTGGTGTCCATTTTTCGTGGGCGGCGGACGTTTTTCGTGGGCGGCGGATGCTTTTTGTGGGCGGTGGACGTTGTTCGTGGGCAGCGGACGTTGTTCGTGGGCAGCGGACGTTGTTCGTGGGCGGCAGACGTTGTTTCGTGGGTGTCGGACGTTGTTTTGTGGGCGTCGGATGTTGTTTCGTGGGTGGTGGATGTTTTCGGTGGGCGGGGGACGTTTTTGGTGGGCAGGGGACGTTTTCGGTGGGTGGGGGACGTCGTTTCGTGGGCAGGGGAGGTTGTCGTCGTGGGCGGTGTCCTGTTTCGTGGGCGGTGGGCGGTGGACGTCGTTTTCGTGGGCGGGGGATGTCGTTTGTGGGCGGTGGGCGTTGTTCGTGGGCGGTGGACGTCGTTTGGGGTCGCTGGACGTCCGTGGGCCGTCGTTTTCGTGGGCGTTGGTCTTCGTTGGTGGGCGTTCGTGGTGGTGGGCGGTCGTTGACGTTGGTGTGATGTGGTGGTGGTTTCTCGTGGCCGAGCGGACACAGCGAACGACGACTGATGTCGTCGTTCGCCGTCTAGTTGCCACGTCGCGACGTGGCACCTGTGGTTTTGTGTCAAAAAGGAGAGGGTGGGGTGGTTGTTCCCACTCACCTGGGCTGGGCCCTCGTCACGCGTCGTCAGCGTCAGCGTCGTCGTCGTCGTCGTTGTCGACGTCGCGGGCGGTCGTGGTTTGGAATGGTGGTGGTGGTGGTGGTAGTGGGAAGGAATGGAACGACGTGTCAACGCTTCAGCCACAGCTGTCACGTTTGACGCGGCACGTGCCCGAAAGCGGTATATAGAGACCTTTCGTTTCTAATATAATAATGCCTTCATGGCTCAGTTGGCTTGAGCACTGCTTATATTCATGAGGTTGAGAGTTCAATTCCTTGACATGTCATTTTTTTATTTACTTAAATATAGTAAGGACACTGTATTCTAATGGTATAATAGTCATTAATTCCTTCCATGGAATCCATATGGACTGCTCCATGGAATACATGTGGATATACCTGCATTCCATATGGAATCCAATGGAATCCATATGGAATGGTGTTGGAGTCCATATGGAATTAATCATTCCATGACCATTCCAGCATCATTCCATATGGAATCCATGATGTCCATGGAATCAGAAACTGGCTGTGTCCTCAGCCAACATTGATTCCATGGATTCCATATGGAATTCTCCATGGATTCCATGGATTCCACATGGATTCCATATGGATTATACCGGGGAAGGTAAAGACCTCGCAGTTCGGACTAACTAACCGGGTACCGGTCCGGCATTCTATTGCCGGTGCCTCCTTGCCTCTAACCTCAAACCACCATAGTGTTTATTACGTGGGTGGTCAGCGATCGTGCCTTCATCAGGCAATTCCTCGAGCTTGCGTTTCAAACGATTTTCGTGGGGATCAATGGGATCAGTCATGGTGGTTCAGAAGAGAGAATCAATGCTGTGCGGCGTCAATCTTCAAAATGGGTAATGGACCGTTTCACAGAGTCAGCTGACATTCCTGATTGAGGTCACTCCCACTTGCCTCCCACAGTGGTTCGGCATCAAGTCAGGCGGCCTGGGTATCATAGTTGTGGGAATAAAAAAAGAAAAAGAGAAAAATTCCCAAAAAGGAAAGGAGAAAAGAGAGAAAAAAGGAATTTCTTAGATTTATTAGTACTATGACACTTTCCAAGGTAAAAACAATTTATTGAACACTACAAATTAAGAACTACATAGATTTGTTGGCATCCTGAGTATTCAACATTTCACAGGGAAGAGAAGGGTGTCTGCTGTCTTTCCCTTTACATTCCTTCAACTTGCATGAAGCACAGGCATTTTGGCACAGATCTTTTCTGACCCTTCCTTTACACCCTTCAATCTCACATTTCCAGCATCTCTTTGAAGCTCGTTTTGTAACAGTGTCCTGCTTAGACTTCTTGTCTTTCTTCTTGCTGTTTGATGTCCCTGTTCCACTATGCAATATACTTGGTCCTGCAACTGAACTATCTTCAAGTGGGAAGTGGATATCAAAAAGCAGCTCAGGGTCTTGATCACTGGAATGCAGGCTAATCAGTTGTTTTCCTGACATTGGTTGCTGGGTAACTGGCAAAGTCATTGCATGATATGTTTGTGAAGCTATATTCCTTTCAGGGTTGTGAATCTGAGCCTCAATTCCTTTGCGCTGAGAACTGGTCTGGGACTGTGTGGCAAGATGTGCAATATTTGTCTGCCAGACAGTATAATATGCTGTCAGATGTTCTTCAAGCTAGAAGTATAATTTCTGAGAAATATTTTGACATTAAATTAAGAAATATTCTCACCTTGTAAAATATAGTTTTGCCATCAGCATAATCACGATTCCAAATTTGAACACCAGTCCTCCAGTCAGGTTCCTGTTTATTCCGATTGAAATATGGATTTGTTTGGATCAAGTTAGAGAATAACTGCTTTTCAGGAACAGTATGAATGGCAACAACTGCAAACTGTGTTTGTTGTCGCTGAGCAAGAAATTGATGCAGTGTCTTTGAGGTGACTCCAGAAATATAGGGCTGCATCAAGGCTTTAGTGCAGAGTGTAGGAGGAATTGGCAAAATTCCTGAGACTTCTGATGTATCCACATAGAGTGAGCCATTAGTCCAACCTTGAATTCTGTAGGAAAGTGGAACATGAATTCTGGTTTTTTCAATCATTGTTTGAAGTTCATCATAAAGCCAAATGTCATCATGTCCAACAAATCTATGTCCAGTTCGGTTTTTGGTTCCAACATGGAGATTATGATGGAGTTGAAAATCAGCTAGTCTGTTGACAGCATTACGAGCTGAAATGATAGAATCTGGGAAACAAGCCCAAATAGAATGATGAACACCTCCTTCAGTAAAGTTTGTGCCTCTGATACACCGCCATATTGGTAATCCATTCTCCTTTCTATCAAGGCCAACCTGATAGTAAAGTGGGATACCAGGAGGATCTGAAAGATATCCAGCTTGAATTGTTTTCAAAATATTCCAAGCACTCTTCCAGGCAACTGGTGAAAATAAAGGTTGTCCAGTCATAGAGTCTTTTAGTGGCCCATATACTTTGAAGATATTTTCAACTAAATCATAAAGCTGTTCAGGAGGTGGTATATACTGTCGAACAAGTTTCCACAATGACTTGGGCTGGAACTTCAATTTCTCATTCCATGATGATCCTTCAGATTTCAACCAAGCCTCTACTAATGCATGATCTTCTGCATTGAGTAAGAAATTTGCATCACGCATTGCTCTTGCAAATTGTAGATGCAGTCCATGACTTTTTGGAATTGATATTCTATCAAAGATGTGCCATGGATCCAGAAGAACTCTGCTGCAAATAGGTCTAGCACTTGATGCTGGATTTTCTTGTAAGTTAGTCAATACTTTATTGCAAATTTGAGTACTGGTAGAATCTTTTTCTGCATCCTGAGCTGCATTTTCTGGGGGAGCATCATGGTCAACTTCAAGATCAGCATCAGCAGTCCAGGAATTGTCAGTGAGACTTGGATTCTCAGCATCCAGTTGTATATCACATGTTGGTGTGTCTAAAGCAACAGTTTCTTGGGTTGCTTCATCACTCTCAATTTCTTGAATGACTGAAACATGTACTTGTTTTCTTTTACAAACAAGTGTAAAAGGTGGTGGTCCAAAGTCTTTGAGTGCCTGATTTTTGTGACTCTCAATGATTGCCCCTAGGACAGAAACCTTTTGAACTTCAATTGCAACTATTTTGTCAGATGTGTGGAGGGCAATGTTATCAATGACTGCATTCTCTTCAGAGTTTAGAGAAGACCAGGTGCCATATGCAATTATTTTTTGCCCATCCTCCTGGTAAATTATTACAGGTAGCCCTGGAGCTGCATTTTGAGGTACATTTCCATATTTTTCAAGCTCAACAAGCTTTTCATAGATGCATTTTGAAGCATGTGCATCCTGGGCAATATACATGATCTGCTCCTGGGAAAGATTGGCATTCTCCCATTCCATGCTCACTCGAATGGCATCATCCTTGTTTAGCTTGAAGCCTAAAACTAGGGCTGATAGCTCTGTTAAGCTTACTCTTGCATTTGGAGCTACATGACACCTTTTGGCAAGGGGGGCAAGTTCAATAGCCCCTGGGAATGAATCTTTAATCTTTGCCACTGTCTGAAGCTGCTTCAAATCATTTTTAATCCCCCTGCCCACTTTCAAAATGTGCTCATCAGCAAGTATATTCTTGATTGCAACAGGAAGCTTTCCAGCATTTGTATATTGGGATATCTGAAGGACAAAAATCTGGTTTTCAAATGAAATAGCAACCACTGCTGTCTTTCCCTGTTTTGAGTTACCAGGAGTTCTGTCAACATTCCACTCTGTATCGAATCCAATGATCACTGTACCATTTTCACCAATTTCTGATAGCTTTTCATGAATGCATGCTAGTGCAGTTTGAAACTGTGAAGCATTGGACTTGATATGGATGGATACACCCTCTGGAATGGAGTAGAGGGGATAATTCACATATTTATCCACAGGCTGAACTTCTTTTAGTAGAGATGGAAAGCATTTCTCCAAGAATGCTTTATCAGCAATATTGTCTGTATAGAATATTTCAACTTCTCCAAGTCCATAGAGCTTCAATGATTCTCTCATATTGACTAGTGCAATTTCAAATTGAGCATGAGCTTTTGTAGCAACTAGTGCAATTATTCGTATTTCACCCATTTCATTGGTTACAGTAAGCAAGCCAATAAACACAGCAACACCATTAATTTTAACAATATGCTTTGTGATCTTGTGAGAATGATCAATTGCACAGATTCTTGCAGACAACATGGATGAATATTGATATATTCTTGGAAGATGAGCTTCAATGAATGAATCATAGAGGTCACGAAACCAAGTGGAGCATGGAACATATCCTGAATATCCTTGAGGATCAGCAAATTCAGAGAATGGTTGAAATGAATGATTTTTCCAACAACTTTGACTCTGGCCTTCAAATATCATGTGTAGATACTGAAGATGAATTTGATCAAAGCGACGCATATGCAAAATAGTGAGAATACTTGAGAATTGATTTGCTCCTAGTCCTTTTTGGAATAAAGAACATTGTAAGGCAAGAATAGGAGACAATAAAGCACTTCGCTTGGTGAGAACTACAGGAAATTCTGCTGCAAGTGCTTTTGGCAAAGCTGCTAAAATTCTTGGGTCCCAGCTCATAAATGTGACTGTTTTCTTTCCAGTGATGGGGTTTGCACAAGTTGGGCACTTGTATCGAGCACCAATCATCCAAAAGCATTTATCAAGACCAACACCTCGCCGAGGTATCTTGTGGAGTCCATGACGATTTAACCAAGAGAGCTTGCAAATGGGGCATTTAATTTTGGTTAACAACTCTGGGTCCCAATAGAACAGCTCAAAATCATACAGTGCTTCAGGTTCAAGGGACTTTGCCTTTGTCATTATGAACCACCCTGCCTTTTTAGGAACCCAAAAGGTTTCATAAACCTCATAGAATGTGGCCCTATTATTTCTGTCCTTTTTTTCAATGATAGCTAATTTTTCTTCCAGAGCCTTTTTGAACCATGGGGGAAATGATTGCGATTTCTGAGGTTGTTCTTCTGCCCCACCTTCATTGAAGTCAAGATCTGATTCATCAGCCTCTACTCCTACAAATCCATAACTTTCTACTCCAATGCCATCATCTTCATTGCTATCTTCAAAAATGGCAGTTTCATCAGAGTCAGGAATAATGGCACAGGTTGGGATATTTTCCAAACCAGGTAGAGCTGAATTATCTCTAATATTGTCCCCATTCTTTTGAGAAAGCCATTGTGCAACTGATGTATACTTTGGGCCACAAGGTGCATCTTTATCCCATAGACGAGGGAGCTTAAAGGAACTATTCTGGTCATTGGGAGAAGGAGCATCTGGTGTGAGTGCTCGCTTTTGTTTGCCCTTTGACTTTGCAGATAGCTCAACAAGTTTTGGTCGTCCTCGTGGCTGCTTTGGCTCATTTAAAAAACGTGCACCACTCGCTTCATCCATATCCACATCAATGAATTGGAATGAAGGGACAGCTGAAGTATCAGAATGCTGTGTATCAGCATTAAAAGAGCTTCCCCCAGTATAAGAACCATCAAGGTCAATGATCATAGGGCCAGAATTATGTGATAAAGAACTTAAAGAGCTCTCAAGGTTCCCAGGATTACTAAATGGGTACATCTTAGACCCAGAGCTTTCCAGATTACTAAATGTATAAGACCCAGAGCTCTCAAGATGATTAGACACATCTGTTTGGCCAGGCTGATCACTGGCAGAATCCAGAGTTATATGTGCATGAGGCTCCAACCCAGATAAGCTTTCCAGATTATTATATATATAAGACCCAGAGCTCTCAAGACTATCAGACACATTTTTTTGGCCAAGGTAGTCACCAGCAGAATGCAAAGTTGGATGTGCATGAGGGTCCAACTCAGGGGAGAAACTCATTGGAAGATCACTGGTATGGTTAGGTGGCTCATAAAAGGGAAGTAAAGGAAGTGTGGAGGATTGGTTATCTAGGCTACAACAAATCCAACATACATCAATACTAGAGCATGAGTTGAATTGCCAATTCTTACCCAGAATTTTCTGATTGAAAATCAGACATGACAACATCTCCCATTTGTGAGGAAACATTGTCTGAAGCAGATCTGAAGGGGGATATTTAAAGAGAACAGTTTTTTCATCTCATTCCAGTACATACTGAGCTGGAGCACTGGTTGGAACTCCATCTAAAATGAGCAATTCTTCCTGTGTCAGATTACAAAAGAATTCATCATCAAATTCATTGGGGATAGCATCAAATTCTAGACTCAAAATATGTGAATAAAGAAGAATTGGTGACAGAACAACTGACCATCTGGGACTTGGTCCATAGCACAATCAAGATCAAAGCAGATCAGTGGGATCTAGGAGGATCTATCACAGAATATGTCAAGAAATGGATATTATTCAGTGCACAATCAATATATCTTACATATTTTGATGAGTAGCACAAGAAATGATACAGTAGACGAGGATGTGGGAAGAGAAGATATCAAAAAAGTCGAAAATGTGAAGTACAAGACAAAGAAGAGAGGTGTGGGAACTTGTTACCAGAATTGGTGGCAGTTTCTGTTTATGGATTTTTTTGATAGCAGCTGCTATCAATTTCCAAATACGGAATTTTGATAGCAGCTGCTATGGCCCACAGGTATGAGAACTCTGCGTATGTGCGTCCTGGTCGTCGCCGTTTGAGCCGTGTCGGAGAGCCAGCAGACGAAGTCATCCTTCGTTGTTGTCGGCCATTCAAGCTCCACGGTACTGGTGCTGGGAGGTGAGAGTGGAACTATCATTCGTTCACTTGGAAAGGCCTCCATATGTGGGACCAATGGTGAGATATTGGCATCTGTGAGTCGATGTCGTTACCTTGTGTTGTCTGAAAGGTTCCGTTATGTTTTTACCTTTGCCTAGATTTGCTTCAAAGTTCAACCGCACCTGCTCATGTCAGTAAGCTTTATGCGCGAATAATGCTCCAATTCGTACTCACGCGCTCGAACGAAGGACAAGGAAATGTCAAGAGCGTTCAGTCGAACGGAACGTGGGTCACACCTGGGTCACAGTCATCTTCAAGGACACCATGACGTTGGGTAATCATTCCATCTCATAGTCGTAACTCCAGAGGGCTGATCTATCTTTGCAGAGTTCTTCGTGCCCAGTGAGGACGCGCACCAATGTGAACACGTCATTCCGAGTGCCATGCGAATGGGGAACTTGAACATCTGAGGGTGAGTTCGCGCTTTCTCTTATCTTCTTCTGGGGTCTAAATCTGTTTCCACTCTAGCTTACCGCGTCGGCGGGCCAAGCGAAGTTGACGACTTTATCAATTGCTCTTTGTTGCAGAGGACTCGCCTTATAACGCCGATTGCACTTAATCTTCCATTCAGATGTGCAAGAGGCTCGGAAGTGTTATCGCATCATCTCGACTCGCCAATGGCATGCCGCTCAAGATCTTTGACCTTTGATACGATCCGCAACGTCCATCTCTAGCCGCCGCGTCGCCTACGTGTACCAAGTAAAACAACAAACGTTCTGAATTTCCCCCATGTATCGTCATCGTGCCCTCTTCCTCGTTGTGGTCGTATTTCAAGGAACGTCGCGTTGGAAGGGGAGGAAGTGGGTTCTTCGATTAGGATGTGCACGGATCGTTCTCTAAGTATGCTTCTTTCTCCCTTCTCTTTTTTCCAAAACACGTCGCTGACACTGCATACAGTCCAACAAAGTCCACCCCGTTCTCAATCGTCATGCTCTCCTGGATTCTATTCCACAAGACAAATAAGGGCTCACCCCTTTCTCCGACCTTCTCCTACCCGTGGCCAACTCTGGGCTGCTGCTTAAGATTCGTAAAATCCACACAATACCTCAAAAGAAAGTGCTTGGTGGTCAACTCCGAGCGCATGGCCGAGCGGAGTATAGGTCAGCGCAGAATCCTGCCGTATGCGCTTACCCCGCTCTTGATTGGATGGAGGATAGCAGAGAGGGAAACGGTTTTGGGAGATTGGGGGGTGGCGATCAAGAGCGATGGGTTATCCCTGTTAGTAGCGCTCTTTTTGGAGAGCCGCCAGTCACCGCTCTGTCTCGTCCTTTCGACTGGGGTAAGCATTCGCTTCCCTCTTTCTTCAATCTTCCAGTAATCAACTTCCATTCTCTATAGCCGCTACGTTCACCTCCGTTGGTGATCGGCTAGCCGCTCTTGCACTTTCAGTTTGTGCGTGGAATTGAAGATGGCTTCTATCTGCGTGGTAAGTCTCTCGAATTGTTCCTCGATGATACGAACAACACCATCTCTTTGACAGAATGACTTCCCTCATCAACGGTCATCGGATTTCTGAAACGCCTTTCGACCCCCACTATCCTCGTGATTCTAGTGCCTGCTAAACTCGTTTTGCCAGGCCATGCACGCTTTCAACGGGTTTCTTTGGCACCCTCCTGTGGTCCGTCTTTTTGTTTCTCCCTTTCTATCTTTACTCATGCATGTATCTTAGACTCTTAGCCGGTCACAATTGAGTCTCATCGTTTGTAGGGCATGGAAGATGGTTCAACTTGGGTTAGCGTTTATTCGGAAGGTCGTAAAACAACGTACTTAATGACCTCAAGAATAGCATAGGAAACGCCGAGCATGACTGACCGATTGGACAACTTGAGGGCTTTCGGACGTTGGGTTATCGGTGAGTTTACACCCCACAGTCATAACTCCAGAGGGCTAATCTATCATTGCAGCGTTCTTCGGGCCCAGTGAGGACGCACCTCAGTGTGAATACGTCGCCAGTGATATGCGACTGGAGATCATGTCAGGGTAAGTTTCGTGATTTCTCTTCGCTTCTTCTGGGGTCTAAACTTATTTCCACTCTAGCTTTCTGCATCGGCGGGCCAAGCGAAGTCGACGTCCGCGTATTCAATCACCGACTCACGGTACTAGCTAAAGTCTCAACGTTCGACGCTTGTCTTCCTCATGAAGGATGACCGCAACGAATTCATATGAACGACTCGCTTTCAGAGTGCGCCGCTGGATCTATGCACATCGGTGGATTTGGAAAATCCCGACGGAGCTATTGCATAGGCTCCCTCCCTCCCGGACTCAAAAGGCGACGACACATGCCCTAAAACTTAACTCTTCCTATACGAGCGTAGACCCCACAATCGAGGGATCCGCTCGCTTGCAAGTCAACGCGACCGCCAACTCAGAGGGCTTTGGGCCGTCGTCTATGGTTACCTCGCAGGCCATCATGCATTGTCTTCGGATCATGATCAGCATAGGAGACTTTCTGCAGAGGGCAGTGCGCCGTTCGTTATAGACCCTCTTAAGTGGATCTGCTAGCCCACTTCCGCTCCCGTTCCTCCTCTGCAACGAACGCAGCCGCTTCTCACACACTTAATCATCGCAACATTCGCTCCGTGCTTCGTGACACCTACTTCTACCCCCTGCTCCATAACACGGACGTAGGTCGTATATACACCACTTCCAATCACCTCTAGTCAAGCATGCTAGCGCTGTAGATCGTAAACCCAGTTCTTCACCTGCACCTCTCGCGGTATCCCGCATTCTCGACTCTTGGCATCTTCAACGCCAGAACTGTCACGTTTGCGTCCTTTGCCGTGAATTCCTCAGGCAAAGGAAGGTAGTCGCGTGATTCTTACACCATTTGCCGAATGTACCAAGTTTTTACTTAATAGCAGTCCTCGTCATCAGAATCGTTGTGAAACTTGTCAAAGTTAACAAGTGGCCGTTCATGTTTTTGACATGGGTAGTATCCCAACACGAATTGGTCAAGGTACAGAGTCAACCTGGGCAGTAGTGCTACGATTCGCATTGGAAGTAATGTAATCAAATGTCCTGACTTTGCCGACTTGCTATCAGCTGAACAGTAACGCTTGAAGCCAACATCAAACTGTAACCGTGATCTAGACTTTACAGATGTCACGCTCACGCTCCTTCCCCTGAGCGAAGGCAAAGCATACATACACGCCCCAAACAAACCTATGCACGATTGTTGTGAGTACCAATCCAACACATGCGAAGCGCTCACATATCACTGACTTATGTGCAATGGCCACACCCCCCATCCTCCATAGAAGTCCGTGTCCACACGAGAGGAGACGTAGAGCCTTTAATGAAGTTGGTCTTTCTCCCCCCACACCTAGATAACCATCGTACGCCACGTGTGACACAAGCCTATAAGAGCCCAATCAGCGATGGGTACATCATCCCTATGTGTGACCTATGGCGACGACATCGTGCGGATGGACACTCACGACGGTGAATTCACGCTGTCTGAATGCTGAGTCCAGAGATAACGAAATCTTGCAGATTGGGACCATTGGGTGATGCATATACCATGTATGTAACGACAAATAGAGCGTCGGGGTTGAGGTCATTGGGAAGCTCTGAAGACTGCGCAAGCTTTGGGAAATGAGAATGACCGAAAGCCATCAATGAAAAACTTCGAAAACAAGTAAATCTAGAAGCGAATCCACTGATATATAATGTAAACGCACTGACGTTGAGGAAATAGCCCAATATCCCCGAGCCTGCTCAAATGCAGCACTCTATCGAGCTGGAAGATTGCGAGCGCGGATTGTCTTCATCCATCTCATCGACGCGTCGCCAAGATCACGCGCACGTGCATCAACCCGATCGATCAGTTGGCTATGAGGCTCGATGTATGTGAGAGGTCCACCTGCAGCCACTGGCAAAGAGTTGATGTTGGATCAACGAGCAGGCGAGTTCGTTATAAGAATTGAACGATGGCAATATTTCTTTCGTGAGTCGATGGACGAAGGAATGCAAGTGGCCGGGTGCGGGAATGGTGGACATAAGAAAGGCGGTAGGGATCATCGAGGTGGTGCTTGCGTTGGTGTTATGAAACCAGGACCTGAGTAACGAAAGGGGGCAGTTAGCGAAGCAAAACATTGAATATATGCGAGGAATAAGGAATACAGAAGTCGAGGAAGGGAGAAAGGTACGAATGAATAAGTAACGCAGGGGAATAACTTACCAAAGGGGATACGGTCATCCCCACTCTGCAGCTCTCCGACTGAAGCTTGCCCTTCTGAGCGTGCGTACGGCAGGGACTTCGCATGGTGTGTGGAGCTTTTCAAGACGGTATTATCGTCGTCGAGCTGGGCATCGTTAAAAACGCCCGCCACGTCTGCAATGGAAAGCCGTTAGGGCAGGCGTTGTGGACTTGCAAGAGAGAGATACTGACGATCAATTTGAGCCAACGGAGTCTCCTCCGTGTTATGCAAGTGGCTTCGAGCGCGTCACCGGGTATGGAGTTGAAGCAAAAAAAGGTCGATTCAAATCTTGTTTATACCCAGTAAGCATCCAGTGAACTTCCCAATTTAAAGATTTCAATTGTCGTACCAGTAGAAATCTGTGGTTTGCGGTCTTGTGCGCTTTACAAGTATGGCGCTCGTAAACGAAATCAAGAGGACCGAAACTGTCATAGAATTGTCAGCGCATTAGACTAACGTGGGCAGACGAAAGAAGAGAGGGGGTATGGTTTCATGACAGAAGGGTAAACGAGCTAAGGCAGAAAGGGGAGCAAATCTAACGGGAGGAGGAACTCACTCAGAGCTGGCAAAGAAGCCCGGGTAACGCATCCTTTGAATTTCAACAGCTCCCCGCTCTCTCTATCGGTACATGTCAGCGGAAGCGGTCATCGGGTTAAATTTTGATCACAGCGCGAGGTCGGGTCTCCAGGCGATGTCGGCAGTATTTGAACGACCCAGAGAGGAAGCATTGGACGACTCGTCCCATTCGACGAGGGGGTTCGCGGCGCAGTTGAATCCATGGGTACTTCGCGACGGGAAGCTGGCCGAACGAACACAACATCGACTTGATAACAACGATTTTGCAAGTAGGAGGGCCCATAGGTCGGTCGCAAGGTAATGAAAGAAAAGGGTGTGTTTCGCCGTCTTTCGCACAGCCACACGCAAAACAAGCACGACCGTGACCACGCATCTTCCTTTCGTTCGTCCCTTGGAGTTTCAATTTCCCTCAGTCTTGAGAGGCGTTCGTCCTTTTGCTTCTCTGACACTCTTCTCAGTTGACCGCCATCCTTGTGGCCTGACTGGCAGAGTTCTCATACCTGTGGGCCATAAACTGCCCTTGCTCTCCCCCACTATGACACACGTGATGTGCCGGTAATCACCGACCTTCCGTATATGGTACATTGGCTCACGACTTAGTCACTTAGAGCAATGCATAAGTGCACTAAGTCAACTCGAGAGTGCACGCTACTAGTGTGCTCTCTCAAGCTTCTACCCTCATAACCCCTAAACTATAGTAAAGTACTCTACCCTCCTAATCTAATTAAGAATGAGTGGGTGTGTCCATCACTGAAACATCAGTTTCTACCATGGTGATAACCCCAACCATGAACCTAACTTCCTGACCTAACTGAGAGTGTGCTACTGCACAGAGAAAAAAAATATTCCTAATCTAACCCTTTCTAACCTTTTACCCTGGTGTATAAGTAAAAAAATAAGAGACAATTCCGCCAGTGCAGCAGAAAATAATTTCCCTAGAAAGGAATTGAACCCACATCGTTAGAAGGATCAATCACATGACCAAATAACCACAGTATAGTTAACCAGTGCACCATTCCGCCATTTATAGATTGTGTGCGGCATAAACTATGGCTTGCCATTCGTTGTAGATTTGTCATACCTTCTTTTTAAGGAAATGTCATAGTGGGGGAGAGCTATGGCAGCTTGGGCCATAGCAGCTGCTATCAAAAAAATCCATAAACAGAAACTGCCACCAATTCTGGTAACAAGTTCCCACACCTCTCTTCTTTGTCTTGTACTTCACATTTTCGACTTTTTTGATATCTTCTCTTCCCACATCCTCGTCTACTGTATCATTTCTTGTGCTACTCATCAAAATATGTAAGATATATTGATTGTGCACTGAATAATATCCATTTCTTGACATATTCTGTGATAGATCCTCCTAGATCCCACTGATCTGCTTTGATCTTGATTGTGCTATGGACCAAGTCCCAGATGGTCAGTTGTTCTGTCACCAATTCTTCTTTATTCACATATTTTGAGTCTAGAATTTGATGCTATCCCCAATGAATTTGATGATGAATTCTTTTGTAATCTGACACAGGAAGAATTGCTCATTTTAGATGGAGTTCCAACCAGTGCTCCAGCTCAGTATGTACTGGAATGAGATGAAAAAACTGTTCTCTTTAAATATCCCCCTTCAGATCTGCTTCAGACAATGTTTCCTCACAAATGGGAGATGTTGTCATGTCTGATTTTCAATCAGAAAATTCTGGGTAAGAATTGGCAATTCAACTCATGCTCTAGTATTGATGTATGTTGGATTTGTTGTAGCCTAGATAACCAATCCTCCACACTTCCTTTACTTCCCTTTTATGAGCCACCTAACCATACCAGTGATCTTCCAATGAGTTTCTCCCCTGAGTTGGACCCTCATGCACATCCAACTTTGCATTCTGCTGGTGACTACCTTGGCCAAAAAAATGTGTCTGATAGTCTTGAGAGCTCTGGGTCTTATATATATAATAATCTGGAAAGCTTATCTGGGTTGGAGCCTCATGCACATATAACTCTGGATTCTGCCAGTGATCAGCCTGGCCAAACAGATGTGTCTAATCATCTTGAGAGCTCTGGGTCTTATACATTTAGTAATCTGGAAAGCTCTGGGTCTAAGATGTACCCATTTAGTAATCCTGGGAACCTTGAGAGCTCTTTAAGTTCTTTATCACATAATTCTGGCCCTATGATCATTGACCTTGATGGTTCTTATACTGGGGGAAGCTCTTTTAATGCTGATACACAGCATTCTGATACTTCAGCTGTCCCTTCATTCCAATTCATTGATGTGGATATGGATGAAGCGAGTGGTGCACGTTTTTTAAATGAGCCAAAGCAGCCACGAGGACGACCAAAACTTGTTGAGCTATCTGCAAAGTCAAAGGGCAAACAAAAGCGAGCACTCACACCAGATGCTCCTTCTCCCAATGACCAGAATAGTTCCTTTAAGCTCCCTCGTCTATGGGATAAAGATGCACCTTGTGGCCCAAAGTATACATCAGTTGCACAATGGCTTTCTCAAAAGAATGGGGACAATATTAGAGATAATTCAGCTCTACCTGGTTTGGAAAATATCCCAACCTGTGCCATTATTCCTGACTCTGATGAAACTGCCATTTTTGAAGATAGCAATGAAGATGATGGCATTGGAGTAGAAAGTTATGGATTTGTAGGAGTAGAGGCTGATGAATCAGATCTTGACTTCAATGAAGGTGGGGCAGAAGAACAACCTCAGAAATCGCAATCATTTCCCCCATGGTTCAAAAAGGCTCTGGAAGAAAAATTAGCTATCATTGAAAAAAAGGACAGAAATAATAGGGCCACATTCTATGAGGTTTATGAAACCTTTTGGGTTCCTAAAAAGGCAGGGTGGTTCATAATGACAAAGGCAAAGTCCCTTGAACCTGAAGCACTGTATGATTTTGAGCTGTTCTATTGGGACCCAGAGTTGTTAACCAAAATTAAATGCCCCATTTGCAAGCTCTCTTGGTTAAATCGTCATGGACTCCACAAGATACCTCGGCGAGGTGTTGGTCTTGATAAATGCTTTTGGATGATTGGTGCTCGATACAAGTGCCCAACTTGTGCAAACCCCATCACTGGAAAGAAAACAGTCACATTTATGAGCTGGGACCCAAGAATTTTAGCAGCTTTGCCAAAAGCACTTGCAGCAGAATTTCCTGTAGTTCTCACCAAGCGAAGTGCTTTATTGTCTCCTATTCTTGCCTTACAATGTTCTTTATTCCAAAAAGGACTAGGAGCAAATCAATTCTCAAGTATTCTCACTATTTTGCATATGCGTCGCTTTGATCAAATTCATCTTCAGTATCTACACATGATATTTGAAGGCCAGAGTCAAAGTTGTTGGAAAAATCATTCATTTCAACCATTCTCTGAATTTGCTGATCCTCAAGGATATTCAGGATATGTTCCATGCTCCACTTGGTTTCGTGACCTCTATGATTCATTCATTGAAGCTCATCTTCCAAGAATATATCAATATTCATCCATGTTGTCTGCAAGAATCTGTGCAATTGATCATTCTCACAAGATCACAAAGCATATTGTTAAAATTAATGGTGTTGCTGTGTTTATTGGCTTGCTTACTGTAACCAATGAAATGGGTGAAATACGAATAATTGCACTAGTTGCTACAAAAGCTCATGCTCAATTTGAAATTGCACTAGTCAATATGAGAGAATCATTGAAGCTCTATGGACTTGGAGAAGTTGAAATATTCTATACAGACAATATTGCTGATAAAGCATTCTTGGAGAAATGCTTTCCATCTCTACTAAAAGAAGTTCAGCCTGTGGATAAATATGTGAATTATCCCCTCTACTCCATTCCAGAGGGTGTATCCATCCATATCAAGTCCAATGCTTCACAGTTTCAAACTGCACTAGCATGCATTCATGAAAAGCTATCAGAAATTGGTGAAAATGGTACAGTGATCATTGGATTCGATACAGAGTGGAATGTTGACAGAACTCCTGGTAACTCAAAACAGGGAAAGACAGCAGTGGTTGCTATTTCATTTGAAAACCAGATTTTTGTCCTTCAGATATCCCAATATACAAATGCTGGAAAGCTTCCTGTTGCAATCAAGAATATACTTGCTGATGAGCACATTTTGAAAGTGGGCAGGGGGATTAAAAATGATTTGAAGCAGCTTCAGACAGTGGCAAAGATTAAAGATTCATTCCCAGGGGCTATTGAACTTGCCCCCCTTGCCAAAAGGTGTCATGTAGCTCCAAATGCAAGAGTAAGCTTAACAGAGCTATCAGCCCTAGTTTTAGGCTTCAAGCTAAACAAGGATGATGCCATTCGAGTGAGCATGGAATGGGAGAATGCCAATCTTTCCCAGGAGCAGATCATGTATATTGCCCAGGATGCACATGCTTCAAAATGCATCTATGAAAAGCTTGTTGAGCTTGAAAAATATGGAAATGTACCTCAAAATGCAGCTCCAGGGCTACCTGTAATAATTTACCAGGAGGATGGGCAAAAAATAATTGCATATGGCACCTGGTCTTCTCTAAACTCTGAAGAGAATGCAGTCATTGATAACATTGCCCTCCACACATCTGACAAAATAGTTGCAATTGAAGTTCAAAAGGTTTCTGTCCTAGGGGCAATCATTGAGAGTCACAAAAATCAGGCACTCAAAGACTTTGGACCACCACCTTTTACACTTGTTTGTAAAAGAAAACAAGTACATGTTTCAGTCATTCAAGAAATTGAGAGTGATGAAGCAACCCAAGAAACTGTTGCTTTAGACACACCAACATGTGATATACAACTGGATGCTGAGAATCCAAGTCTCACTGACAATTCCTGGACTGCTGATGCTGATCTTGAAGTTGACCATGATGCTCCCCCAGAAAATGCAGCTCAGGATGCAGAAAAAGATTCTACCAGTACTCAAATTTGCAATAAAGTATTGACTAACTTACAAGAAAATCCAGCATCAAGTGCTAGACCTATTTGCAGCAGAGTTCTTCTGGATCCATGGCACATCTTTGATAGAATATCAATTCCAAAAAGTCATGGACTGCATCTACAATTTGCAAGAGCAATGCGTGATGCAAATTTCTTACTCAATGCAGAAGATCATGCATTAGTAGAGGCTTGGTTGAAATCTGAAGGATCATCATGGAATGAGAAATTGAAGTTCCAGCCCAAGTCATTGTGGAAACTTGTTCGACAGTATATACCACCTCCTGAACAGCTTTATGATTTAGTTGAAAATATCTTCAAAGTATATGGGCCACTAAAAGACTCTATGACTGGACAACCTTTATTTTCACCAGTTGCCTGGAAGAGTGCTTGGAATATTTTGAAAACAATTCAAGCTGGATATCTTTCAGATCCTCCTGGTATCCCACTTTACTATCAGGTTGGCCTTGATAGAAAGGAGAATGGATTACCAATATGGCGGTGTATCAGAGGCACAAACTTTACTGAAGGAGGTGTTCATCATTCTATTTGGGCTTGTTTCCCAGATTCTATCATTTCAGCTCGTAATGCTGTCAACAGACTAGCTGATTTTCAACTCCATCATAATCTCCATGTTGGAACCAAAAACCGAACTGGACATAGATTTGTTGGACATGATGACATTTGGCTTTATGATGAACTTCAAACAATGATTGAAAAAACCAGAATTCATGTTCCACTTTCCTACAGAATTCAAGGTTGGACTAATGGCTCACTCTATGTGGATACATCAGAAGTCTCAGGAATTTTGCCAATTCCTCCTACACTCTGCACTAAAGCCTTGATGCAGCCCTATATTTCTGGAGTCACCTCAAAGACACTGCATCAATTTCTTGCTCAGCGACAACAAACACAGTTTGCAGTTGTTGCCATTCATACTGTTCCTGAAAAGCAGTTATTCTCTAACTTGATCCAAACAAATCCATATTTCAATCGGAATAAACAGGAACCTGACTGGAGGACTGGTGTTCAAATTTGGAATCGTGATTATGCTGATGGCAAAACTATATTTTACAAGGTGAGAATATTTCTTAATTTAATGTCAAAATATTTCTCAGAAATTATACTTCTAGCTTGAAGAACATCTGACAGCATATTATACTGTCTGGCAGACAAATATTGCACATCTTGCCACACAGTCCCAGACCAGTTCTCAGCGCAAAGGAATTGAGGCTCAGATTCACAACCCTGAAAGGAATATAGCTTCACAAACATATCATGCAATGACTTTGCCAGTTACCCAGCAACCAATGTCAGGAAAACAACTGATTAGCCTGCATTCCAGTGATCAAGACCCTGAGCTGCTTTTTGATATCCACTTCCCACTTGAAGATAGTTCAGTTGCAGGACCAAGTATATTGCATAGTGGAACAGGGACATCAAACAGCAAGAAGAAAGACAAGAAGTCTAAGCAGGACACTGTTACAAAACGAGCTTCAAAGAGATGCTGGAAATGTGAGATTGAAGGGTGTAAAGGAAGGGTCAGAAAAGATCTGTGCCAAAATGCCTGTGCTTCATGCAAGTTGAAGGAATGTAAAGGGAAAGACAGCAGACACCCTTCTCTTCCCTGTGAAATGTTGAATACTCAGGATGCCAACAAATCTATGTAGTTCTTAATTTGTAGTGTTCAATAAATTGTTTTTACCTTGGAAAGTGTCATAGTACTAATAAATCTAAGAAATTCCTTTTTTCTCTCTTTTCTCCTTTCCTTTTTGGGAATTTTTCTCTTTTTCTTTTTTTATTCCCACAACTATGATACCCAGGCCCGCACATATGCCAGTGACCCTAGCCCTAATGTCGGAAATTTCCCTGGCACCTAATAAGGGTTATTAGGCACCCAAGGCACCTGACGTCTAATAATGGCTTACAATTTTGCAGTTAATTTATTAAGTTTGAGGTCAACCTGATTAGATCAGATTATCATGCCTGATAAGGCTGAGGTGCCTTCACAAGTCGGTCCTGACTTTCTAATAGGAATGGAAAATTATATTAGTCGAAGTACCTACTTACTTTGACCACATTATGCTAGTAGGTTGTATATCATATTACTATATGTTTAACTGGTGCTGTACTTGGGATTCAAACTCTGGACCTTACCATTATTTGTTATATTTGTGCCTGTTACTGGACTTCTTCATAGTTACCACTAAGCCATTCGACCGTTAAATAGCAAGCAATGTCAGTCTACTATAAGCCATTAGGACACACCTGTAAGTAGTAGGAACAAATGTCGCCGCTCGTGTTAAAACGAAAAAACAACACATTTAATTGATAATCAGAGTATTCTACAATGGAAGATATACTCCTAAGTAACGACCACAGCTAACTAACTCGCAAACTGCATCCGACAAGGGAATTCAATGGCGCTTCGTCATTCCTTTCTTTCCATGGGTGGTGCGCTTCTGAGGCTGTTCAGCAGCGATCGGAATGACAGGTTCAGTGGAATTGATGGAGCTAGGTGCAGCTGCAGCAACCTGTTGCCTGTTGGTGGCGCGGCGTGGCAGTGGTTTGACGGGCTCTGTCAAATTATCCCCTGGACCTTGCACAGCTTCGAGATTTTCGAAGTCCGTCCCTTGGGAATCAAACGCTGTCGCCCCAGTGTTTAAAATGGACGTGATGGAGGGACTGGAAACGGGGGGTGGAGCCACAGGAGCGGGATGAATCCAATTCCCTGATGGTTGCGACGCAATTGTGTTTGGCGCACTGGAGGCTGAATGCTGGTGGGAGGGAGATTCTTGGACATGAAGTTGACGAAGAAATTGTGAAATCTCCTCGTCATTGTTTCCATTTCCGTTCATGTCGTCTTCAAATTCCTCCCCAGACTCCGAAGCTGGATGCACATTGGGGAAAAGTCTTGCATCCCAAATCCTGTAAAGTTGAATGATTGCTGACAAAGATTCCCGTGAAAGTGTCAAGATCTTTTTGTATGTGTCAAAGTCGGCAAAATAACCGATCCCAGTCACATTGCCAACCCCCATTCCTGTGAGTTCAGTATCCATTGACATAATGAAGCAAGCCTGTGAACGAAATATCAATGAAAAAGTGATAGGTGTTTGAAAACGAAATCATACCAGGGTTGCGACACAACAAATTAGGCCAGCTGTAGTTCCAGACTCTGAATGAGAAGCATAAGGGCTGTTTGACCGCAGGATCAGCAGTGCATCACCAAATATTGCACTTGGCCTGTAGATAATTAAAAGCGCCACCTGACCATAAAGATAGTAAATCAGAATTTGATGAAAGTAATATGAGAAAATATACCTTGAGCAAGTATTCACTGCGGAAGAGGAGCGTTGTATCCGAAGCGTCTGAGTTTTCAAAGAAAAAAGGTGGCAAGCATGGGTAACGTGGCTCACTGTCTTGCTGCTCGCATTGTACCCAAGCAAGGTATTGATGGTCGAGTTGGTTGAGCGATTGAATTTACGCAAGAAAATGTCGGGAGTAAGGCTGAAAATTGTGGCAGCATTTTTGTGCAGGCAATTGATGATGCTTGAACAGCTAGAAGACAATTCTTTCATGAACTGTACGATGTTCAGCCCATCCCAAAGATTTGAAAGGAATTAAATACAAACCTTTGTCACAAAGTTGCTGTGACTTTGCATATAATCATGTAGGCGCTTGGGAACGCAATCATACAGTTCCATGGTCGCACCAAGCTTCAGGTTATCGTCACTCAAAAATGTTTCAGCACTATTTGATTCAAATGATGGTTTTGGATTGCGGAAATTGTCGGCGTGGACCCAGGGTTGATGGAAAAGCATGTATATCCAGGCGAGCTTGGCAATCTCTTGATCCGCACTCAACAACTCTTCTGATACTCCTACCTTTTGGCCGCCTTTCTTCACTTTGGCAGTGGCTAGCTCCAGCTTGAGCTCAGAGATAATGCGCTGTGCATCATTGATTTCTCTGTGCGCATCTCGAAGAGCCTGTCATTATAATTGAAGTTTAAATAAAATGTGCATTGATAAGCAAGTAGCACGTACCTCTTTCAATTCATCCATAGTCATGCTGTCATACATCAACACAGTACAGTCACGCTGAAGTCGTGATGTGGTAGCGGTGCCAGAAGAGATGGAGCTTGTTGCAATTGAAAAAGACATGTGTTCGAGTGTTTAATGGGAGCAGATGACCAGCAAAAAACAGTCTGGAGGACCATCGCATTTTATTTAGAAGTTCGGCAGTCTTTGCACAGCCCACTGGGTAACAAATGAAAAGAATGAGCTTGATCGGCCTGTTGCTCTCTGACTACAGGTGAAATTTGATGTAAATAATGGTTAACACAATGTGTTTTTAATCACCGTGCTACACGACTGCTCAGATTTGTGCAAGCCTTACCACAATTGCTATATTTACATATTCCGCAACAGACTCGAATGAAAATGATGGATGGTGTGGAATTGCAGATTGGTTCATTCACAGCACTTCTTCTTTTCATTCATTTTTCGCTTCTTTTTACATTTTACAAACTCTTCTTACTTCTATTCCAGTCTCTGTTCATTTTTCTAGGTTATGAAGAACATTCAGAAGTGTCTTCATGAATGTGCATTGAATGCGCATCAGAACAAAATTTATATATGAGTCAACTGATGAATCTGGCCTGACACACCTCAGCATCACGCAAACCATGACTTTTGAGAAGTTCCTCCTTGGGGCCAGATGCCAGCTTCTGTGCAGTGAGATAGATTTCTTGCATATTTTTCATAGTCCGCTCAGGAAATATTGTTGACAAATTGGTCTGCTGATCAGCAGGAACAAGACAGATTGGACATGGAAAGTTGCCTCCTGCCCCACGAATTAAGGAAATCATACACCTTAGAGATATATTAGCAAATAGGTAATGAGATTGCTTTAAAGAAACATACTGCTCTTCATAATCAGCAGATGCAATCAAAATAAACCAGAATATATGCCGCACAATGCTATCAGCACAATGCTATCAGCACAATTGGTAAATGTGTAACCTGTTTTGAGGTACTTTCGAATGAAATCCAGAATGTGGAAGAATGCCTTATGCCAGACAACTCTCTTGAAATTGACATATCCTTTTTTTCCTGTTTCTCCAGCATCTTCATCCACCTGTATTCATGAATAGTCAGCATCTGATCTGAACGACTTTAGAAATATGGCCTTACCACTGGAAGTAATCCAAGCACTCTCCCACCTGCAATGCCTGTTCCATTTCTGATCCTGACATTGAAGTTGGCAGGGCGACCAATTACTGGGTAGCCTTTGACAGAGCCAGATGATGAAAGGCGTGTCTTATCTGCATAAATGACCATGCAGAAAGGCAATGCACCTTGTGGAAGGGATGACTAAAAAAAATACATAGTCACTGTCAAAGTTGACTTCCACACACACAAGATTGTACCTGAATTTGCCACCAGGTATCAGCAGTCCATGGTTCATCAATAAATCGTTCAAATTTTGAACCATTAAACTTGTAGTGACGTTCAGCATGCCAATGAAATTGGGAAATGAGACCTGGGTCTTCAAGAAGTTCATGAGTCCAGTCAAACAATGAGTAAGTCCAAACATCATGTGGAACCTCTTTCTCTTTATAAGGGACAGGGACAGTGATTTTTGAGAACTGAAAATATTCAGATTATGTGCATCAAGTGAAGGAATTGCTTACAACAGATGTGTGTGCCATACGAGCATTTTCCCATACACATTCCAAGTCAGTGCTGTTTTCCAATGTAAATTCAGATGGCCTTTGAATGCATTGGTGTAAGAGTGAGAGCAGTTGGTTGGTTTGAGATTTATTCATATGGGTATTCAGAATCAATTCTGCAATCTCAAAATCAAGGCATGATCAAAATGGTCTCCAAGGTTCTGGATCAACTGGCATATTAGCTGTGCCTTCAGAAGATGTGGTATAATCCTCAAAGTGATAGACATGAGTAGGTTTCCCACTCTGTGGATGGTATTCAACCTTGATATTGTCAAGGATGGGGTCAATTGTAACAGGATTGGTGGTTGGTGACATGTTATCATCAAGATCTGCAAAATAGACATTTTAGAAATGGTTCAAGACAGCATGTGAGCTTACTAGGGATATCACTGTCAACAATTGGGCCATCTTGTTGCTCCAGTAAGGCTTGTGTACGCAGGTTAACTTTGAACTGTTGTTCTTTTTTTTTGTAATTACTCACAAAGTTGTGCAGAATTTCGACTGCTCGAAGCATTGCTAGCAGATTTTTGTAATCCTGGGGTGAATGAAGCTATTTGACAAACAAGTAAACTGAATGCCCAAAAGGAGCACTGTTTCTCCTACACAATAAGCCTTCACGGTGGACACGATCTTCAAATGCCTTCTCTGATGCATCAGTCTCTCAAGGTTTGGATTTACATGACCGTTCATGACTTGCGATGCCCCTCGAAGCGAAATTGTTGCCACAGTACTGACAAGAAACTTTTCCAGCATCCATTCTGGTACTTCCTTTGCCTTTGGGAGCCATAATCTGCAAGCTGTTGAAGGGAAAGCAAACATTTGCATTCCTCACTTGCGATCTTATCAGTCGTGATAACCCTGGACCCCGTTCTAAAATAGGGCCAAACCTTATCACACTTGGCACAACATCGTGAGAGGAAAATGCCCTCTGATCAGGCCTGATGATACCGGTAATCTACATTATAAGGCTGGTGCCTTATCAGGCAGCTGGGAAATTTCCGACACTTACCTAATGGACTAACTGAACCTGACAATACCCCATACCATATCAACATATCATCCATAGTGATGGCTGGGCCGAACAGGTGGGTGCCTGCTAATAATGGGCACACTCATTCAAAATAATGATTTCACTTCTGACCCATGCCTAAGTATCAACAAATCGTCCATTACTGATGGCTAGGCCTAACTGGTGGTCACCTGCCAAATTTGGGTGATGTGCTCTGCGCCAAAGCCATTGTTGTGCCATGAGGTGGGTGACATATCTTCAATTCAATGATGGGTGAGTCCCTGTACTTTTTGATGCCCTACATATTCCTGCAGGAATGGGTCCATTCCACTGGATTCCACAGGATTCCACAGGAATGGACCAGAATCCACAGGAATGGACCAGAATCCACAGGAATGGACCAGAATCCACAGGAATGGACTGGAATCCTCTGGAATGAGCCTGGATATAAGTGCTTATATAAACTGACTTTTGCACCTGTGAACCCCGGTTGTTTGGTCCTGTTAGATAGGAACTCGATGTGCTTGTTCCTGTCTAACTAGATACAAAACCACTTTTCCAGCGCTCTGGGCAATAACTTTCATTACCTCCCTCTACCTAAGACTTGTAGTAGAATAACTTTGTCTGCATTGGGATGTATCCTTTCCCATCAATGCTGGCCGTACACCCGTTGCGTCCCATCAATGCCATCATTGCTTTATCATTGCCGACTACCATATCTGGTAATGGCTCTCACCGTGGGCGTCATCCCGCCGTCCTGCCCCTCAGTGATCAACATGGTGTTTCCACTGTTACTGGGCCGTTTCCCCTCAAATATTTTGCTAATTATACTGTTCTGTAGTGTGTTATGTATATTATGAGGTCAATTCAATGGTTCCCTGCCCTAGAGCATCACAATGTGTTGTGCAGATGATTATGGTGGTGACCAACATCAGTATCCATCTCCTGGGAGGTCTCTGAGTGAAATGGACACATCAGACAGGCAGTAATATGCTCACTGGGGATGGGGGAGATGTTCTATAGGCTGTAACATCCTCAGAACATGCATTCATGGTAGAGTAATTGAGATGAATTCCCCCCCTCCCCTCCCCATGGTATACCCCCACTAGAGCATCCCTAAAGCAAGGGATGGAGAGTATATTACATATGATTGATTTAGGGTGGCTCAGAATAGGCATCTGAGGGTTCAGGGTATCTGTACTGCTCAATATGCCCCCAGGGCATATAAATTCCTATGGAAGCCCCAGGGCAATATGTTCAATTGTGATTGGATAGAAAGGTAGTATAATAGTATAACAATGAGAATATAAGGTTGTATTTGGAGCGCTTTACATAGGGAATGGTGCATGGAGAGGGGGAGGGGGAGACATACTACCCATCAGTTACATCACCAATGACCTTCATTTACCACATATAACAGCTGATTCACATCCTACAGAATACCCTTGGTCAACCTGCAGCAAGTAGGTAGCCTGGGGATGGCTATATAAAATTATTTGAGGGAGGTGAACAGAAGTCAGTGAAAAGTGCGAAATTGGCATACTGTGACCTTGCCATTTTAGATAAAAAATATATGAGGTGGTAGAAGGTAGGGCTGGGGTAGCTAGAGGGTGGTTCAAAAAGAATTAAAGAGATTGAGCAGATGAGCAAGGCAGGAGGTTTGAAAAGGGTGTCTTGATGCATACAGAGATATGGAGGGAATTTATGGTCACAACCAGTGACTATCTATGTACCATCATCCCACTCCATATCTAACCTCCTGTGATCATTATCTGGTCAATCTCTGTAATTTCTTCTGAACCACCCTTTAGCTACCCCAGCCCTACCTTCTACCACCTCATATATTTTTTATCTAAAATGGCAAGGTCACAGTATGCCAATTTCGCACTTTTCACTGACTTCTGTTCACCTCCCTCAAATAATTTTATATAGCCATCCCCAGGCTACCTACTTGCTGCAGGTTGACCAAGGGTATTCTGTAGGATGTGAATCAGCTGTTATATGTGGTAAATGAAGGTCATTGGTGATGTAACTGATGGGTAGTATGTCTCCCCCTCCCCCTCTCCATGCACCATTCCCTATGTAAAGTGCTCCAAATACAACCTTATATTCTCATTGTTATACTATTATACTACCTTTCTATCCAATCATAATTGAACATATTGCCCTGGGGCTTCCATAGGAATTTATATGCCCTGGGGGCATATTGAGCAGTACAGATACCCTGAACCCTCAGATGCCTATTCTGAGCCACCCTAAATCAATCATATGTAATATACTCTCCATCCCTTGCTTTAGGGATGCTCTAGTGGGGGTATACCATGGGGAGGGGAGGGGGGGAATTCATCTCAATTACTCTACCATGAATGCATGTTCTGAGGATGTTACAGCCTATAGAACATCTCCCCCATCCCCAGTGAGCATATTACTGCCTGTCTGATGTGTCCATTTCACTCAGAGACCTCCCAGGAGATGGATACTGATGTTGGTCACCACCATAATCATCTGCACAACACATTGTGATGCTCTAGGGCAGGGAACCATTGAATTGACCTCATAATATACATAACACACTACAGAACAGTATAATTAGCAAAATATTTGAGGGGAAACGGCCCAGTAACAGTGGAAACACCATGTTGATCACTGAGGGGCAGGACGGCGGGATGACGCCCACGGTGAGAGCCATTACCAGATATGGTAGTCAGCAATGATAAAGCAATGATGGCATTGATGGGACGCAACGGGTGTACAGCCAGCATTGATGGGAAAGGATACATCCCAATGCGGACAAAGTTATTCTACTACAAGTCTTAGGTAGATGGAGGTAATGAAAGTTATTGCCCAGAGCGCTGGAAAAGTGGTTTTGTATCTAGTTAGACAGGAACAAGCACATCGAGTTCCTATCTAACAGGACCAAACAACCGGGGTTCACAGGTGGACTTTTGTAGTCTATCAGTGTTATTATCTCTTTTAGGGTATGCACCTTCCTTTTTGGGTCAAAATTCCCATGATACAATAGTTGTAGCCCTTTCTCTTAGCTTTGTAAATGTGTTGAAATCATATTATTTGGTGTTGTTTTCATGGAGAAAAATACAAAAAAAAAAAAAAATGCGACACTTTTGAAAATATTTTACCTTATATCCCCACAATGGGAGCACTTCAGAACACAATTCAAATTCAACCAGATTTGGGAAGCTACAGTGCAGGGTTACAACTTTTGTTTTTGTCCATTTTTGGTAATTGGTCATGTGACCATCATCCTGACATCCCATTGAATGAACCCTGACAAGCAGAATCCTCATTATCTTGAATTTCTTGACTTTTTGGTCATACAAGATCATATTTCCTTTTGTGGGATGTGTAAATGACCCTGACATGGACCCTGAAGGCAGTGTCTCATATTGCATACACTGCATATACCAACTCTATTTTTTGTGAATTTTCTGCCATTCTTTCACTAGAAATACTTAAATTTCCTTTTTTGGATATGTACCTTGAACCTGACAACAGCCATTTAGAAATGTGCACAGACCATGTAAACAGTATCCCAACAATGTCAACAATGGTTAACATCATGTCTCTGCTATTTTTCTGTTTGTCTGGTTATATTTGTACTAATTACTATATTTGGAAATGTGCACAGACCATGTAAACATTACTCCAACATTGTCAATAATAGTTAAAACCATGTGTATACCTTTTCCCCCTCTTTTCTGATCTTCTAGCTATATTTGCATTAATTACCATATTTGGAAATGTGCACAGACCATGTGAACACTACTTCACTATTGTCAAAAACAGTCTACATCATTTTCATTCTTTTTTCTCTTTTTTTTCTGATTTTCTGGCCATATTTGCATTAATTACCATATATGGAAATGTGCACAGACCATGTAAACAATACTCCAACATTGTCAACAATAGTCTACATCATCTTTATTCTTTATTCCTGATTTTCTGGCTATATTTGCATTAATTACCATATTTGGAAATGCGCACAGACCATGTAAGCAATACCCCAACATCACCAATAGTGCACACCATCCCTATTTTTTTTCTCTTTTTTTCCCTGATTTTCTGGTTATATTTGCATTAATTACCATATTAGGAAATGCGCACAGACCATGTAAACAGTACCCCAACGTCATTACCACCATCCCTATTTTTTTCTGATTTTATTGCTAATTTTTGTCTGAAAATATAAAACTTGCCATATTCAGCAATTTTTAGTGCTCATTCCGGTCACTGCATTCCAGTGCCATTCCGTTCTGGTGCATTCCGGGGACTGTTCCAGTGAAAATCCCGGAATATCAATATTCCATGGCTGGAGTGAAATTTTGGCTGGTAAATTCCACTGGAATGGCACCGGAATCCACTGGAATGACCGGAATCTGGCAGGAATATGTAGGGCATCACTAAGACCTCGTCAGAAGCATCTGTGGAATATGCTTGCCGTCGATGTGGATAACAGGTTTCAATTGTCCAACCATTATTATAAGCTGCTTGTCATGTAATTCATACAAAAGCAACCAGGTGCAACGTACTGCGTGGGCAAAATGTGCCGTGTGGGTGCAGTGAACTGTGTGACCGAAACACCGGTGCAACATACTGTGCGGGCGCAACGTACTCTGTGGGTGTGACAGACTGCAGTGCAACATATTGCGGGGGCGCAATGCAGAGCTGTGGGCCATCACATGCCCAAACCACATGACCAGCTTGTTCATTTTTGTCTGGCCAATCTCAACTTGAATCATGGACACTGCAATGGAATGGCGCGTCTACCACTTCTTCTCCCGATGCAAGGCAGCGTGGAGTGCATACTCCGATGACAAAGTGAACTGGATTGATGACAAGGAGAGGCAAGAGTGGTGGAAATTAAGGATCCTGCATGAAACTGTTCATCCTCCTCATGTTCACTGTTCATCTATCTTGGTCTATCTTAATCTATCTATAGAACCGTCTTTGCATGGAAGTTGGGAAAGTGTACTGCTTGGGTGGAGTACTTGACCTACTGCCATGGGCACCTGCTTTATTGAACGCAACAAATCCTGCAAGATGGATTATAAAACCACTCAGCCCCATGGTATTGAGAGCACAATACGGGCCCAAAGACCAGGCACCCATTCTGGCAAGCTATGAGGCCAACTGGTGGAATTCTGTGGGCACCAGCGGTGAGAATGAGAAAAAGGTATCAAAGGCGCATTCGGATGAGGAGGAAAGAGCTTTTTGTAAGTGGATTGAAGCCATGGGACAGGTAATTACACACTTGATCTGTCGTCCATCAATTTTATTGATACCTTCTACTGTTTAGCCATACTGTGAACCCAACATGGAAGTTGAGGACGATGAGGCTGGCATTCCAGTCCTGCCAGTGCATGCAGCCACAGCAGCAGCAAAGGTTCATGGCGCACAGATGTGGGTCCAACACCTCTTTTTTCGTGGTCGCATGGAACAAGACCAGCTCCAAAACGACATAGAGGCCATTGAGATTTTGATGGACCACCTACATCAATGGGAGATTCGCTTGCAGCCCATCGGTCCCATACCCCCAGGTCCTTGGCAGGATGCTGGGGTGCTCCGCATGGGCACCATCGCCCCTTACTTTGAAGAGCAACCTGAAGATGAAGAGCAACCAGAATACCAACCTTCTCCTGTGTCCTCCATGGGCTTGAGTTGGGCAGCATCAGGAGACTCCAGCACTGGTGACTCTGCAAGTCATTATGGTTGGCCTGGCTTCAGAGAGGCACAGCCAGGTGGGAGTGAGGGAGATGGAGATGGATCTGGGCCGATGGATCTTAATGAGGGTGACTCTTGAGCCATGGCAATTTTTACTTGAGTGACAGGACATGGATATATCTCTTCTGGGCGTGGAGCAAGGACCATTGACTTTTGAGGGCCCACACATGCAGACCTTGTGACTAAGACGCACCAGCACCATGTTGACCAAGAGCCACCTGTGCCATTTTGACCAAGAGCTGCCAGCGCCATTCTGACCAAAAGGCGCTAGCTCCATTCAGATAAAAACTTACCAGGCAGTGCAGGTGCACTGGCCACAACGGCAGTCACGGCGTAATGGCATTAGCAATCATATATACTGGTGTTCATCCATGTGCCCGCTGGAACTCCTAACCTCTCATGAACTTTGTTGCGCATGTAGTATGAGATACACCCCCTCTCTCCCCCTTCAAACACTGCCCCATGTGAGATCACTTTGCCAGCAACCCCAACTATTGTCGATGGGTTGTACTTGACGGATATGCCTAAACCTGGGAAATCCATGATTCCAGTCAAGTCTTTCTCTCCCAAAGGCACTAGGACATCAATCCACTCATTGCGCCCTTTGGTGTCACAGTGTACCAGCGTTGACCAGTTGCTAATCACTGACAAGGTGCTGAAAGGGGGAGTCCAATGCTTCAGCGCTGTGTACAATTCTTCCTCATCATCCACAAACCCATTTTCTGTCTCGAGGCGGCAGAGTGCCTCCATTCCCTGCTCATAAAGTTGTGGATGTATGATACTCAGGATGGCGCCAATCAAAGCAGATGACTCCCGCATTTCCAGGCTCCACTGCACCCCAGCAGCGCCACACTTCATTTGCACGCTGACTTCAAGCTTGAACTGAGAAGACTGCATGCAGATCCTTCAGACTTTGTTTATGGATCCAGAGATTTCACACCTCGTGCCCTTGCTGAAACCATGCTGGCAATAAACTCACAGTCCCAGGCTTGAGTTGTTGACAGTGCTCTGCAGGCCGGTAGTGCATTTTATGATTCCTCCAGTTAGTAGTAGCCTTGTCGTCTATCCTCAAAGCTGATTCAAGAATTTTGAGGGACTTCCAGATCTGCATCTGAACAGGGTTTGAGACTGTACACCCACCAGCCATGCTCACATACCTGGTGTGCTTCTGAAAGGATGTCAGGCAAATACCAAACCAGCCCATTGTTGTGCATATACATTACCACAAAAGGCGCACTTTTATGGACAATAGGTGAATAGATGGGTGGGTACCTATTCAAGATTTTCTCTTCTGTTTTATGATTTTGTCTGGTTAGGGCAGTGCCAATGGTATCGCAATACCGCATGGCATCCCATGTTGTGTGGACTTGAAGAGATCAATCAACCAATTACTATGTAGCAGGTGAGTGTGGTGCACTTGGCTGTTTGAAAGCCTCAACCAAAACAACAACTATCCCATTGCAGTCATCCAACAGGTCCAGCGTCCAGTGCAGGGGAAAGGGTATTTCTTGTGCTGTTCCATGGAGGGTAGCCTGGAATTTAGCTTTGAGAAAGTTAGCTATTTCTTGAGTGAGCTTGAAACTACTCAAGTCTTGCAGCATTGAGAAAATGGGTGGGGAATATTGGCTGGTTGGCAAAGAAAAATGTGGTTGCCTGCAGGTGCAACAACAAGGCTGCTGCCAATGCATTCAAATCACAGATGTACAACAGGTAAATAATATATCTATCCTATGTGGTCCCCCACAGTGATACTAATGAGGCAGCACTCTGGTTAACAGTAGCTAAGACCAATGGTTGCAACAATGGGATCCGCGAAATTGGGCACCAAAGGTACAACAGTAAATAATATATCTATTTAACTCTCTCCTACATGGTCCCCCACAGTAAGACTAACGAGGCAGCACTCTGGTTAACTGCATCAAAGACCAATGGGTGCAACAATGGGATCTGCGCAATTTGGGCACAACCCATGGGTGCCAAATGTACAACGATAAATAATATATCTATCCTACGTGGTCCCCCACAGTGATACTAACAAGGCAGCACTCTGGTTAACAGTAGCTAAGACCAATGGGTGCAACAATGGGATCCACACAATTTGGGCGCAACCCATGGGCGCCAACAGTACAACAGTAAATAATATATCTATTTAACTCTCTCCTACATGGTCCCCCACAGTGAGACTAACGAGGCAGCACTCTGGTTAACTGCATCAAAGACCAATGGGCACAACAATGGGATCCGCGCAATTGGGCGCAACCCATGGGCACCAGGAGCAAAGTCGGCCAATCCGTCCTCTATGGGGCTCTGTACTTGTGGCCCACCCATCTCGCATGGCCTATTGTAGAGTCTTGGCCCAGTCATTGCCAAGGCTGAATTTTTGACAGCTCGGCTGAGTCCGCTGGCCTGCTGTTGATGTGCCTGTCACACGCCGCTGGCCCATCAGTGATAGACCCATTTGACTGCCCTAACTGCAGGACGACCAAGGGATATGTCAGCAACATTCCCCATCACCCACCTCATCCGTCTCCCATCTCCCAGCCAATGTCGTTCAAAGGATGGGTACATTCGTTGGGAGCATAGCTCTGCGATCACCTGAATTAAGCAACACGGAGCAAGAAGCTGAAGCAGAGAGGGATCATAACACTAGTCCCTACCACTTCTTATCATAAAACACTGGCAACTGCCAGCACAATGATTTGTTAATTGCCTAGGTTTTTTATGAAATGAGATAACATGGCAAAGCATATGAAATGTATCTCATTTCTTTCAAGGTATTGTTTCATTTCTATTTCATTCCTGTTTCATATCCATATCATTTCTGTTTCATATCTATTTCATTCCTGCATAGTACTATTTTTCATTCCTGCCTGGGCTATTTTTCATTTCATTTCTGTTTCATATCTATTTCATTTCTGCCTAGCAATATTTTTCATTCCTACCTGGGCTATTTTTCATTTCATTCCTGTTTCATATCCATTTCATTTCTGTTTCATATCTAATTCATTCCTGCCTAGCACTATTTTTCATTCCTGCCTGGGCTATTTTTCATTTCATTCCTGCTTAGCACCATTTTTCATTCCTGCCTGGGCTATTTTTCATTTCATATCTGTTTCATATCCATATCATTTCTGTTTCATATCTATTTCATTTCTGCCTAGCACTGTTTTTCATTCCTGCCTGGGCTATTTTTCATTTCATTTCTATTTCATATCCATTTCATTTCTGTTTCATATCTATTTCATTCCTGCCTAGCACTATTTTTCATTCTGCCTGGGCTGTTTTTCGTTGCTTTCCCAGGGTGATATTTTTGGTATTTCATTGCTGCCTAGGGCTATTTTTTTTCTTTGCCTAGGGTAATAACAGGGTAGGAATTGTCAGGGTCTTTTGCATTGTTGGGGTGTGGTCACATGACCAATTACCAAAAATGGTCAAAAAAATGAAATTTGTAGTCCTACACTGTAGCTTCCTGAATCAGTTTGAAATAGATTCTGAAGTGCTCCCATTGTGGAGATATGAGGTAAAGGAATTCCATAATTGTCACATTTCTTTTTTGTTTTTTTGTGTTTTTTCCATGAAAACAAAACCAAACAGCATGATTTCAGTTTATTTAGAAAGCTCAAAGAAAGGGCTACAATTATTGTATCATGGGAAAAATGACCAAAAAAGGAAGGTGCATGCCCTAGAAAAGGAATTAGACTATAAGAGTTAGATATAGACTATCAAGTTTACTGATAGACTACAAAAAGTCAGATTTAGACGACACAGTTTACTGATACACTATAAAAGACTACAAAAGTCAGACTTAGACTACAAAGTTTGCTGATAAATTACAAAAGACTACAAAAGTCAAACCCAGACCACAAAGTTTACTAATACACTACAAAAGACCACAAAAGTCTATAGACTACAAAAATGTCTACAAAGTTTACTAAGACACTACAAAAGACTATATAGCACAAAAGTCAGACTTAGACTACACATTTTACTGATACACTACAAAAGACTCCAAAAGCTTGGACTTAAACTACAAAGTTAGGGTTAGGGTCAAAATTGATACTAGAAAAGTTTGTAGTGTGTGCTTTTTCATTAGAAAATTTTGTAGTGTCTGCTTTTTGAGCATACAAAAGTTTGTAGTGTCTGCTTTTTGAGCATACAAAAGTTTGTAGTGTCTGCTTTTCAAGACTACAAGTTGCCATGTAGTTTGTCGTCTCCTTGATCCTGTGTAAATTATGGGGATGGGGTTGAAGGATTAACATTCATTTAAAAGGTTTGTAGTTGACATGTAGTTTGTGGTGTCCTTGACATTATGGATTGACCCATTGCCATTGCTGCAGCATTGGTTTTTTACATTATGCACAAGTCGTCTTTTATATTAGGATCAAAGAGCTGTATCAAAGTTGACCATGTTTGGGACAGGCCAGTAACATTCATTGTGAAAGCAGACAGTGTGAAAGCCAACTTGGTCATGATGTCAAGAACTGGTGATGTCATGTCAATCTTTCAGCCATATCCCTACATGAGCTTATAATTATGTTTTTAGATAGGACAGTAGCTATCAAGGCTTAGAATGGACTTTCCTAATGTGAAAGACAACTTGTGCATGATAATGCTGCAGCACTGGCAATATGATGGCAATCCTTCAACCTCATCCCCATAACCTACATAGGGCCAAGGACACCATAAACTACATGTCAACCACAAACATTTTCAAATGAAAATGCAGACACTGCAAACTCTTTTGATATTATTTAGTAGTCAAAAAAAGTGGACACTACAAACTTTTTTCTAATGAAAAAGCAGATGCTACAAACTTTTCTAATGACAAAAAGTGGAAACTACAAACTTTTCCAGTCTGAAAAAGTGGACAGGACAAACCCTTCTAATGGCTCTCATACTCTCTTTTGCATAGAATTCCTCAAACTAAATGGAATACATAGAGTCCCTGCAGTGGATCTGTATATTTCCTAGCCATTTTCCCATCAAATATGTGCCACGTATGGGATGGATGGCCATAGGGCTAGGTTGACTTTGGATAACCTTTTGGTCCTAACCCTAATTATGTAGTCTAAGTGCAAGGTGTTGACTTTTGTAGTCTTTTGTAGTGTATTAGTAAACTTTGTAGTCTAAGTTTGACTTTTGTAGTCTTTTGTAGTCTATCAGTAAACTGTGTAGTCTAGTCTGACTTTTTGTAGTCTATGCCCGACTCTGGAACAGAGGAGGGTTTTGTCAGAATGATAAAACATGTTCCCTGCCACTTCAGTCACCCATTTTAGGGTACCTATGAGGTATATGAATTCTTTGATTTAAGGGTACCTCAATGGTACCCATTCCAGAGTGGTATGTGAGCACCATACCAATACCATGGGAGGTCTTTATTGTCCCCCTATGATTCCTGCCGAGCTCTGCCCGAGCTCTGCTGAGTTCAGGTGGTTTTCAGACATAGGGGATCCATATTGAGTTGGCAGGAGGGTCACAGCTGAGCTCTGCAGGACTCAGGCCAGTCCTGAGGACTGAGATTTCACCTCAGCCAGGACTGGACCAGGATTGGGTGCAGTGAAGAGGTCACATGACTTCATATAGTTATTCTCACGTGCGAGGTTAAACATCACAGTGATGTCACACGCTGTGACATCACTTCTTCTTCCTCAACCACCACGACGACAACCTGACGACGCCGTCCACAACAACGACAACACGACGCCCAACGCCAACGCCAACCCACGACCACCTCGCTAACACGACCACCCAAACAACGAAGACGCCCGCCCACAAACGAAGGTCCACCGCCCAAACGATGACGAACGCCCCGAGACAACCACGAACGGACGCCCACACACGAAAACGGACGCCCACACACGAAAACGGCCGCCACCACCAACGAAAACCACCACCATCACCTCGAAACGCCCACCACCAGCCACCACTATCCCGGAATGACCGCAGGCGCCCACGAACGGAAACATACGGAAAGCAGGTGCCACGCCGCTGCCAGTGGCAGCGACGTGGCACCGTTTGCTCCACACGCCGACGACACGGAGCGAGGCCACGACGACGACGCCATGACGACGATGCCACGGGATGACGACGCGAGGACACGACGCGACGCAAGCGCCTGCCCACGAACAACGACGACCGCCCACGGACGAAAACGACCGCCCACGAAGGAAAACGACCGCCCACGTAGGAAAACGACCACCCCCTGCACGAAGACGACCGACCGCCACCACGTCAACGACGACGACGCCAACGGACGACGACGACGACGCCAGCGGACGACGACGACGATGCCAGCGGACGACGACGACGACGACGGACGGCCACGTCAATGACGAGCACGTCCCGCTCCACCACGTACACACGGCGAGCATTCTTCCTCCCTCCTTCCTTCTCCCTTCCCCCTTCCCTGTCTCTCCCCCCTTCCTCCTTTCCTTTTCCCTTTCCCCTCCCCTGTCCCTTCCCCATTTCCATGTACCCCATTCCTTCCCCCTCCCCTCTTCTCTGTCTGTCCCTCATTTGCCTGTCCCTACCCCCTTCCCCCTTCCTTTTCACTCCCCCTTCCCTGTCCATCCCTTCCTTCCTCCACCCCCATTTCTTCCTGCCCCCCTCCTCCCCCCTTCCTTTAACTTAGAATATTGTAAAATAACATATGTGTATAAATTGAATATATATTTAAATTTTTATATAAATGTTATCAGAAACTGAGGTTATCATAGAATAATATATTGGAAGACTAAATTATATCAGCATAAAGTCTGGCTTGCAGTCACATGCCAGATTCTGGTGGGAACACATGGGGGAGAGTTAAGTACAGGACTCATCTGGAATTTTCCATAATCTAAGTAATCTAGTCTAGCAAAAATCCTGCCAAACTCTGTCCTAGTCCTGCCAAGTTTGGCAGAGCTTGGCAGGACTCTGCAGAGCTCTGAGGATTCCTGAGGATTCCTGCAGGATTCATAGGGGGACTGAGAAGTACAGATACCATGGTACCATGGAATGGAAAACTCATACCATATCCCACTCATACCAATACCAAGTTACCATACCATACCATGACATGTTATACCATACCAAATGGTATGATGCCACTTCATACCATCATACCAAAGCTGTCACTGGGTGTCTGGGGTCCTTTTCCAAAATAAATAAATAAATTCTGCAGGCTGCAATACTGGTCCATTGGGTACCATTTTTGTGGGGTGGTTCTCCATGTTTTTCTTGAGATATTGGGCTACAAATTGAGGCTAGATAGTCCAAACCATGTATTGAAAATGAGTTCAAATAGGCTTTATCCCAGCTTTCTCATGCATCCAAAGCCATATAATGATACATATCTTTCCCAGTCCTTTCTATAAGAAGAACAAATATTCATCCAAATCAAACAATACCACATCCATTGGGATGAAGTGGTCATTGAGAAGCAAAGAAAAGTGGAAAGGTTCTTCAGGTTTTTTCTAAGATTTCCAACTCCAAGTGGAGGCCAGATAGTCAACTCCAACCTTTGGAAATCAGTTCAATTGAGGGTTTTTTCATTCCTAAAAAGCCATTAATATGAATGCTTTCACCTCATACCATATCATGGTATTGTACCCTCATACCATGGTATTGCACTCCCATACTATACCATACCATGGTATTACACCCTCATACCATACCATGGTATTGCACCCTCATACCATACCATGGTATTGCACTCCCTACCATACCATGCACCCTCATACCATACCATGCACCCTCATACCATGGTATTGCACTCCCTACCATACCATGCACCCTCATACCATGGTATTGCACCCTCATACCATGGTATTGCACCCTCATACCATGGTATTGCACTCCCTACCATACCATGCACCCTCATACCATGCCATGCACCCTCATACCATACCATGGTATCAGGAACCATAATCTATTTTTATTTAGGCAGAGGAAGGCAGAAAACCCTCATTTCGAAGTTTGTTTACATATATTTACCAATGGCTTTGACCAAAGTAAGGCTAAAATTTTGTAGTGTCCGCTTTGATGTGTGCACTATTTCCTAATTGGGCCATTTCCTAATTGGGAAAAGTGTTACACTTTTTTCTGCCACACCTAATGTCAGGCACAGTGTGCAGTTAGGTTGGGAACTGTTTCCCATGCTCTTTGGGCCACTGGAGTTATTGGCTAGCTTAGTGTTGTCACTGTTCATGACGATGTCCGCACTATTTCCTAATTGGGCCATTTCCTGATTGGGAAAAGTGTTACACTTTTTTCTTCCATATCTAATGTCAGGCACACTGCGCATTTAGGTCAGGAACTATTTCCCACGCTCTTTGGGCCACTGGAGTTAGTGGCTAACTTGGTGTTGTCATTGTTCATGACAATGTCCGCACTATTTCCCAATTGGGCCATTTCCTAATTGGGAAAAGTGTTACACTTTTTTCTGCCATGCCTAATGTCAGGCACAGTGCACATTTAGGTTGGGAACTGTTTCCCACGCTCTTTGGGCCACTGGAGTTAGTGGCTAGCTTAGTGTTGTCATTGTTTATGACAATGTTCGCATATTTCCTAATTTGGAAAGTCATTACATAATATCAGTTTGGTTTGTACTGTCCGCTTTTTCACTACAAAAGTTACTAGTGTGCGCTTTTTTCATTACTAAAGTTTGTAGTGTCCGCTTTTTGGACAACAAATATATGTAGTCTTTGCCTTTGTTATTACAAAGGCTTGTAGTGTATGCTTTTTTCATTACAATGTTTGTAGTGTGCGCTTTTTTCATTACACTATTTATAGTGTGTGCTTTTTAGACTACAAATGTTTGTAGTGTCCGCTTTTTCATTACAATATTTGTAGTGTGCACTTTTTGGACTACAAATGTTTGTAGTGTGCGCTTTTTAGACTACAAATGTTTGTAGTGTCCGCTTTTTTCATTACAATGTTTGTAGTGTCCGCTTTTTGGACTACAAATGTTTGTAGTCTTTCCCTTTTCATTAGAAAGCCTTGTTGTGTCTACTTTTTCAGACTACAAAAGCTTGTAGTGTGCACTCTTAAAGCTTGTGGTCTTACAAAGGTTGAATGGTGAAGAGCTGTTTTGGCTAGAGTCAGTTGCTCTGAAACATTGAGCTATATCCCCATGTACCTGGATGGATACAGGGAAAATATCAGAAAAGCAGACCACAAGCTTTAAGAGTGCACACTACAAGCTTTTGTAGTCTGAAAAAGTAGACACAACAAGGCTTTCTAATGAAAAGGGAAAGACTACAAACATTTGTAGTCCAAAAAGCGGACACTACAAACATTGTAATGAAAAAAGCGGACACTACAAACATTTGTAGTCTAAAAAGCGCACACTACAAACATTTGTAGTCCAAAAAGTGCACACTACAAATATTGTAATGAAAAAGCGGACACTACAAACATTTGTAGTCTAAAAAGCACACACTATAAATAGTGTAATGAAAAAAGCGCACACTACAAACATTGTAATGAAAAAAGCATACACTACAAGCCTTTGTAATAACAAAGGCAAAGACTACATATATTTGTTGTCCAAAAAGCGGACACTACAAACTTTAGTAATGAAAAAAGCGCACACTAGTAACTTTTGTAGTGAAAAAGCGGACAGTACAAACCAAACTGATATTATGTAATGACTTTCCAAATTAGGAAATATGCGAACATTGTCATAAACAATGACAACACTAAGCTAGCCACTAACTCCAGTGGCCCAAAGAGCGTGGGAAACAGTTCCCAACCTAAATGTGCACTGTGCCTGACATTAGGCATGGCAGAAAAAAGTGTAACACTTTTCCCAATTAGGAAATGGCCCAATTGGGAAATAGTGCGGACATTGTCATGAACAATGACAACACCAAGTTAGCCACTAACTCCAGTGGCCCAAAGAGCGTGGGAAATAGTTCCTGACCTAAATGCGCAGTGTGCCTGACATTAGATATGGAAGAAAAAAGTGTAACACTTTTCCCAATCAGGAAATGGCCCAATTAGGAAATAGTGCGGACATCGTCATGAACAGTGACAACACTAAGCTAGCCAATAACTCCAGTGGCCCAAAGAGCATGGGAAACAGTTCCCAACCTAACTGCACACTGTGCCTGACATTAGGTGTGGCAGAAAAAAGTGTAACACTTTTCCCAATTAGGAAATGGCCCAATTAGGAAATAGTGCACACATCAAAGCGGACACTACAAAATTTTAGCCTTACTTTGGTCAAAGCCATTGGTAAATATATGTAAACAAACTTCGAAATGAGGGTTTTCTGCCTTCCTCTGCCTAAATAAAAATAGATTATGGTTCCTGATACCATGGTATGGTATGAGGGTGCATGGCATGGTATGAGGGTGCATGGTATGGTAGGGAGTGCAATACCATGGTATGAGGGTGCAATACCATGGTATGAGGGTGCAATACCATGGTATGAGGGTGCATGGTATGGTAGGGAGTGCAATACCATGGTATGAGGGTGCATGGTATGGTATGAGGGTGCATGGTATGGTAGGGAGTGCAATACCATGGTATGGTATGAGGGTGCAATACCATGGTATGGTATGAGGGTGTAATACCATGGTATGGTATAGTATGGGAGTGCAATACCATGGTATGAGGGTACAATACCATGATATGGTATGAGGTGAAAGCATTCATATTAATGGCTTTTTAGGAATGAAAAAACCCTCAATTGAACTGATTTCCAAAGGTTGGAGTTGACTATCTGGCCTCCACTTGGAGTTGGAAATCTTAGAAAAAACCTGAAGAACCTTTCCACTTTTCTTTGCTTCTCAATGACCACTTCATCCCAATGGATGTGGTATTGTTTGATTTGGATGAATATTTGTTCTTCTTATAGAAAGGACTGGGAAAGATATGTATCATTATATGGCTTTGGATGCATGAGAAAGCTGGGATAAAGCCTATTTGAACTCATTTTCAATACATGGTTTGGACTATCTAGCCTCAATTTGTAGCCCAATATCTCAAGAAAAACATGGAGAACCACCCCACAAAAAATGGTACCCAATGGACCAGTATTGCAGCCTGCAGAATTTATTTATTTATTTTGGAAAAGGACCCCAGACACCCAGTGACAGCTTTGGTATGATGGTATGAAGTGGCATCATACCATTTGGTATGGTATAACATGTCATGGTATGGTATGGTAACTTGGTATTGGTATGAGTGGGATATGGTATGAGTTTTCCATTCCATGGTACCATGGTATTGGTATGGTGCTCACATACCACTCTGGAATGGGTACCATTGAGGTACCCTTAAATCAAAGAATTCATATACCTCATAGGTACCCTAAAATGGGTGACTGAAGTGTTCCCTGCCAACTGTCCTGTGATGGCACTCCCACAAATTTTGGGTATGTTCCATTGGTCGTTCCTGTTTTCGCTGATGACTCACCATAATGCTCTTTCCTTTGAGCACTTGTTTGTATTCTCTTTTGCTGGTGAACGTTTGAACTACCATACATACCAAGTTCTCATGGCCTACGACATTACATTCCCGATTCTGGAACAGAGAGAGAATGCTTGACTGTGATGGCTTACCATGAATTTCAGCTTGTTCTGTTTTTTGTAACTTGTTACAACCTTTTGGTAAGGGTCCCTCAAGCCTCAGCTGGCCTGTGAGGAGCAAACTGTGTTAGTTGTTCAGTGACAAGCAGGCCACTAATAGTAATATGAAACATTATTCAGGTAGGATGTATAAATTACATTATTTCAAATGGAGTCAGGGACTGGTGCTTTTGCAACTAAACAATATCTAGCTCTTATAGTCTAATTCCTTTTCTAGGGCATGCACCTTCCTTTTTTGGTCATTTTTCCCATGATACAATAATTGTAGCCCTTTCTTTGAGCTTTCTAAATAAACTGAAATCATGCTGTTTGGTTTTGTTTTCATGGAAAAAACACAAAAAAACAAAAAAGAAATGTGACACTTATGAAATTCCTTTACCTCATATCTTCACAATGGGAGCACTTCAGAATCTATTTCAAACTGATTCAGGAAGCTACAGTGTAGGACTACAAATTTCATTTTTTTGACCATTTTTGGTAATTGGTCATGTGACCACACTCCAACAATGCAAAAGACCCTGACAATTCCTACCCTGTTATTACCCTAGGCAAAGAGAAAAAAATAGCCCTAGGCAGCAATGAAATACCAAAAATATCACTCTGGGAAAGCAATGAAAAATAGCCCAGGCAGAAATGAAATACCAAAAATATCACCCTGGGAAAGCAATGAAAAACAGCCCAGGCAGAATGAAAAATAGTGCTAGGCAGGAATGAAATAGATATGAAACAGAAATGAAATGGATATGAAACAGAAATGAAATGAAAAATAGCCCAGGCAGGAATGAAAAACAGTGCTAGGCAGAAATGAAATAGATATGAAACAGAAATGATATGGATATGAAACAGATATGAAATGAAAAATAGCCTAGGCAGGAATGAAAAATATTGCTAGGCAGGAATGAAATAGATATGAAACAGAAATGAAATGGATATGAAACAGGAATGAAATGAAAAATAGCCCAGGCAGGAATGAAAAATAGTGCTAAGCAGGAATGAAATAGATATGAAACAGAAATGAAATAGATATGAAACAGGAATGAAATAGAAATGAAACAATACCTTGAAAGAAATGAGATACATTTCATATGCTTTGCCATGTTATCTCATTTCATAAAAAACCTAGGCAATTAACAAATCGTTGTGCTGGCAGTTGCCAGTGTTTTATGATAAAAGTGGTAGGGACCACTCTCAGGTTTGGAAGTCAGGCAGGTCGATCAGGGTTCATAATACTCTGAGTGTGCCCTTCCTTGATGAGAATGGGCATTCTTTCAAGGTGAGAGTTTGAGCCAACATTACTAGTCGAGTTTTGAAGGCTAAAGCCCATCGAAATTCTCAAGTTCAGAAGAAGCATGTTAAGGGTCAACAAGCCAAACAACAAATTTGGTCTAAGAATCAAGTTAGTATACCTCCAGAATCATCTAAATTAGTGCAAGTGCACATTAACCTTAACGATCCCATGCCCACCTTGATTGTCGAAAGATCATTAGTATTGAATGGGAACCCTGAAGAGCTATATGGCTGTGCAGATACGCTCATGGATTGCAAGGATGGAAAGATTTTTGTTTTGAATTTCTCCAGGTATCCAATAACAATTGCCACAGGTCAAGTACTAGGGTCAGCAAGTAACCCTTCCTCGTGGTTGGATGGAAAAGGTCAGTTCATGGAATCACAGAAACTGGAAGCAGACTGTAGAACTTGATTGATTCAGACTTTAGTTCAAGAACAGCCATTGACATTGAAGGAATTTAGGCAAGGCTATTCCTCGATGTACATGGGTAAAAGCCAGGTAGAGCGGCTTTTGGACCCTTCAAGACTTTGACACTCAGGCAAGGACTTTTTAGCTCAACCTCCAGTGGAAGGCGGTCCAAAAACTGCAGAGGTACCAGAGGACATCGTTCCTGAGATCGAACTAGTGAAGGAATTGGACATCTCAAACAACTTATCTCAAAGTCAGGTTATGTCAATTCAGGAAATTCTAATTAAACACAAAGAAGTATTTGGAATGGATGGAAGATTAGGGAATTATGTGGAAGAAGTCAGAGTTTCATTGGTACCTGACACCAAACCAATTTCTGTACCACCCTTTCATGCTTCCCCAGCGAATCGGGAGGTTATAGATAAGCAGATGGATTCTTGGTTAAATCTAGGGGTTATTGAACCTTCTTGGAGTCCATGGGGTGCTCCTGTTTTTATCGCATATAGAAACAGTAAGCTGTGCATGGTTATTGACCTCAGGCGTTTGAATGAAAGGGTAGTTCCAGATGAATTCCCCCTTCCGCGACAAGATGAGATTTTACAATCTTTAGAAGGAAGCCAGTATTTGTCAACCCTGGACACTCTCGCGGGATTCACTCAACTTAGCATCGCCCCAGACGATCATGAAAAGTTAGTGTTTCGATGTCATCAAGGACTTTTTCAATTCAGAAGGATGCTGTTCGGATATTGGAATGGCCTGGCAGTTTTTCAGTGAGTAATGCAGAAGATCTTAGTGCTTTTTTATGGATCTTTGCATTAGTCTACATCAATGATATTGTAATTTTTTCAAAATCATTTGAAGAGCATTGCCAACATATTGAGACCATATTGAAAGCAATTAAATCCTCAGGAATAATGCTTTCCCCTTCAAAATGTCATTTCAGATATCAATCTATAATGCTACTGGGTCAGAAGGTTTCTAGATTAGGATTATCCACTCATAAAGAAAAGGTTGATGCTATTGTACAACTTGACAATCCCAAGAACATACACAATTTACAAGTGTTTTTGGGAATGATGGTATATTTTTCATCATATATCCCCTTTTACGCTTGGTTAGTGCATCCGTTATTTCAACTGCTCAAGAGAGAGAATAAATGGGTTTGGGGAAAGGAAGAACAGATTGCTTACAACTTATGCAAACAAGTCCTCACCGAAGCGCCAGTAAGGGCTCATGCAATACCAGGTATACCTTATTGAATTTACTCTGACGCCTGTGACTTTGCAGTAGCTGCCATTTTACAGCAGGTGCAACCAATAAAGATCGGGGACTTGAAGGGAACCAAAGTATATGAAAGGTTAGAAAAAGCATTCAAAAAAGGCGAAGCAATACCAGACTTAGTTACTCACCTGGATAAGGAGGGATCCAATGTACCCCCAACTGGACAGTGGAACGATGATTTCAATAGGACCATAGTTCATGTTGAGCGCATAGTAGCTTACTGGTCATGTGTTTTGCAAACTGCTGAAAGAAATTATTCACCCACGGAGAGGGAAGCTTTGGCTTTAAAAGAGGGACTTATCAAGTTCCAGCCGTACCTGGAGGGTGAAAAGATTCTAGCTATAACTGACCATGTAGCCTTAACATGGAGTAAGACTTTTCAGAATGTTAATAGGAGATTACTTACATGGGGATTAGTTTTCTTGGCTTTCATGTGCATTACCCTCCCCCACGGATTCCATCTGGACTCCAGATGGACTCCATTTGGAAAAGACCTCACCCTACAATTTTGTTGAAAATCCATGTGGACTCCACATGGACTCCTCCTGGAATCCACCTGGAATCTAAGTGGCCTCCAGATGGAGTTGATCAGTTTCAACATGGACTTTGCCTTGTCCAAATTATGGAAAATGCCAACCTTAGCCAGATGTCATTTTGCTTAAGCTAACTCTGAATGCTGATAACCCAATCCTAAGAGTGACTTATGATATTTCTATCTGAACAAGTAAGATTCAAGTATATTTATTGTATAGAAGTACATAGATGTATTTTATAACTTTGCATGTTGAAGAGAGGGGGAGGGAGTGGTGGGAGTGATGGAGAGGGGAGGAAGTGGTAGGGAGAGGGAGGGAGTGGTAGAGTGATGAAGGGGGGAAGGGAGGGAGGGAGGGAGGAGAGTGATGGTGGGGGGAAGGGGAGGGGAGTGATGGAGGGGGTAGGAGGGGAAGGGGAGTTATGGAGGGGAAGGGAGTAGACTGATGGAAGGAGTGTAGAGGAGGGGGGGTGAGGGAGGGGGGAAAGAATGATGGGTACTTACCTCGTGTCCTAAAGGGCTCGTCTTGGTATGCCGGTGATCGGTTTCATATGTCGGGTCTCGTTACCATACGTGGGTGCCCGTTTTTTAATGTGGGCACTCGTTTTCCATTTTCATGTGTGGGCAGATGTGGTTGTGTATGTGGAAGCATTGTGGACATGAGGGGGAGTTGGATGTGGACATCGTGGACATGGACGTGGATGTTGTGGTGGTCGTTGGACACATCATCATCGTGGTCGTGGTCGTGTATGTTGTGCATGGGTGGTAGTTGGTGTCGTGGACATGGAGGCATTGTACGTGCATCGGCACTCATCTTTGCATGTGGGCACTTGTTTTCGTACATGGGCACTCATTCACGTTCGTGTTGTGTCATAGCCGGTTGGGGCGGTAGGCGTTGTTTGTGGGCAGTATGCGTTGTTGGCGGGGTATGTATCATGTGGGGGTGTCATCGTCACTAGGGGGTGGGGGTACTGGGTGTGAATGAAGAAATGGATGGGGGTGGGGGGTACTTACCTCAGCGTGCATCGTCACCATCTGGACAACATGGCACATCAATGGATGTGCCACATTGTCATTTCTGTCCACCATCGACATGGCAGGTGCTTGTCCAGCGGCTGGGGGTGGTGATGTGGCAGCGACACATTGTTGGTGGTGACATTGCCATCATCGTTGTTGTTTGAGTGTGGTGCACGTGGACGAGTAGTGGGTGGCGGGCTGTGGGTTTCATGAACGAGATGGTGGTGCAGGAAAGAAAGACAGTTGGCATGGCACAAACAACCAAAACAACCAGCACGTGTAGTGTGCGAAACGTGCTGGGTGTGGTGGTGATATAGAGCACTAGTTTCTACTACACATCCAAGGCCTTGTGGTTCAATGGTTAATTGTGTCATCATCTTGGTCATCTGTTTCATGAGCTCAAGAGTTCAATCCTTGCTCATGCAATTTCATTTTTTGTATATAATAAATAAATTGAAGGCAATGAGTCCACATGGATTCCAGGTGATTTCATATGTGTTCTGAGGTGGAGTCCATGTTGTCCACATGGAGCAACTGGACTCCAACTGGACTCCAGCTGGAATCCAGATGGATTCTAGACAAAAAATTGGCTGGGTTATCAGCAAAAAAAAATTGTCTAAAATCCACCTGGACTCCAGGTGGATCCATGGAGTCCATCTGGAGTCCACATGGAATCTGTGGGGGAGAGTAAAGTCCTCTGGCTTGAGGTCTTTACACTCCCTGGGGTTTTCCATATGGAATCCATGTGGAATGGCTGGATTCCACCATCCCTTCCATGGATTCCATATGGAATATTTTTGGCTGAGTCCCCAGCTATTTTTTTATTCCATATTCACTATGGATTCCACATGGAATGGTGATGGAATGGTACATTCCACATGGATTCCATGGATCATTCCAGGTGGATTCCATTGGATTCCAAATAATTAATCCAGACCACTCATGTGAGATCATAAACATGTGAGATATACATGTGATCTCACTTGGGAGTACAAACATGATGCCATTGTCACAACGTGTGACATGGCCTCCTTTCTCCAGACCACCACCACCAGCACACGACAACAGCACACAGCGATGACCGCCCACAATGACGAAACAGCACGACCACCCACAGCACCATCCCATCCGTCCCCACCCCATCAATGGCCATGCCCATGCCAACGACGACATGCACGACCAACCACTGCCACATCAATGGCCACCACATCAATGGATGACAACACCAACAGACGACGACGACGATGCCAATGGATGACAATGATGCCAACAGATGACGACGACACCAACAGATGACAATGACGCCAATGGACAACAACAATGCCAATCGACAATGATGATGCCAACAGATGAAGATGACGCCGCCAGACGATGATGCCAACAGATGAGGACGACACCACCGCCAACGGATGACGACACCGCTGCCAACACACAACGATGACGATGACGCCAACACACAATGACAATGATGCCAATGCACAACGACAACGCCAATGCACAATGACAATGCCAATGCATGACGACGATGACACTAACGGATGGCCACGGCGACGAGTGTTGTCCCTCCCCCCCTTCCTCCTTCCCTTTCCCCTGTTCCCCCCCATTTCCATATACCCCTTCCTTTCCCCTCCCTCCTCCTCTGTCCCTCCTCATTTCTCTGTCCCTACCCTCTTCCTTTTACCTGTCCCTTCCCCCTTCCTTTTCCCTGTCCCTTCCCCCTTCCTTTTCCCTGTCCCTACACCCTTCCCCCTTCCTTTTCCCTGTCCCTACACCCTTCCCCTTCCCTTTTCCCTGTTCCTACACCCTTCCTCCTCCCCCCTTCCCTGTCCATCCCTTCCTTCCTCCACCCCCATTTCTCTCTGCTCCCCCCCCCCTTCCTTTCCCCCCTTTGTTCCTTTCCTTCCTCCCCACTTAGAATATAGTAAAATAATATTTGTGTAGCACTTCAATATATTAGAATTTTAATCTATATAACTGTTCTAAGCAGAAAGTTGTGAGGTTATTATAGAACAAAATATAATAATCAATTGACAACATTAGACTTAGAATAAATATGATAGGCATGAAGTCACATGACCTGAACTCTTCATATGGAATCCATATGGAATCCAGATGGAATACCCCATGGAATCCAGATATTCAGATGGAATAGTCATGGAATGGTCCATAGGATTCCATCTTCATTCCATACCATTCCATGGTAGAAATCCATTCCATCTACCATTCCATCTTCATTCCATGGTGGGAATCCATGGAATTTATCCATTCCATCCTCATTCCATACCAGTCCATGTGGAATATCCCAGGGAGTGTAAAGTATTGGAAGAAAGATTACTGACTGTCACTTCTAACTTCATGAGGTCAGAAATGGAAATGGAAAAGGAGACGGTGAACATACCTGTCAAATTATGAGTAGGAAACTCCAAAGAAGTAGATGATTTACAGTCAATGTCACGAAGCTATTCAATTCTCATAGGAATGGATCAAGATGAAATAGTAAAATGGAGGACAGCTTATGAAGAAGGTCCTCATTTTAACTTAGTTTTGAAAGCAATAAGAGAGGACAAGGACAACAGTGTACCTTTCCCACAATATCAGTATGCTGATAATGGACCATTATATTTTGAAGACAGCATAGGAAATTCAAGAATGTGCATACCCAGAGGTTTAAGAAATGAAATCATGATGGAAGGTTATGATGTTATTTTGGAAGCGGCTCATAGCAGCTATTATAAAACCTATAATAGAATTAGTGTGGTCTATTACTGGCCTCAGATGTCTAGGGAGATCAAGATTTTCGTGAACACTTGTGATGTGTGTCAGAAGACGAAACCCAGAAGACATGCACCAGTAGGCCTGCTACAACCTATACCCATTCCCTCACAACCCTTCAAAGTAGTTACGATGGATTTTATACCAGAACTTCCCTTATCAAACAGATCCAATAAGGCTCTGTTCGGCAATGAGAATACGGTCGTATTCTCATTTTGATGGCAGACGGTATTATTCCCACCATGCCAAATCAAGTAGCCGGGGCATGTGCATAGCTACCCCACGCTTTATATGGAAATCTTTTATTTATTATTTCTGCACATAATTATTATGCAGGTCCTATCTTAGATTCTTAAATATAAAATATGCATATTGATCACAACCTAATTGAAGCTGGTGTTTTTTTTGAAGAGTTTCTTGAAGTACTGTGCATATTCTGAATACTGGGTGTATTAAAATGACATATTTGAATTTTGATGAGCTATTTTAATTATTATAATATTATTTTATATTACTATATTTCTTATTTAATCCTTTGTACCCTTCTTGATAGTGGGGATTTAATGTTGGATATACTCCAGTCAAATGTGAAAATGTAAAGTAAACTGAAGGACAATAATGCCACTAATCAACCAATCCCACACCTGCTGAGGAAATGATCGGGGTGAAATCATTGAGGTAGCTTTGCACGTGCTGCGCCTACTTGATTTGGAATAATACCGTCTGCCATCAAAATGAGAATACGACCGTATTCTCGTTGCCGAACAGAGCCTAACATTTTGGTGATTGTTGACAAACTTATGAAGTATGCCATATTCATTCCAACAACTGTAAAGATCGGCAAAGTCCAATACTTTACCATCCCCCACACAATCCACATGGACTCCACTGGCTTCCACTGGCTTCCACTGGACTCCACTGGACTTCACTACATACTGGACCATTATAACAATATTCACAAAACTGGACTCCACTGGACTCCACTGGACTCCCAACACAAAACTGGACTGGACTGGACTGGACAAACTGGACTCCACTGGACTTTCCCAACACAAAACTGGACTGGACTGCCAGACCTTAAGCTTGAACACACTTAGATTTCAAAAAAAAAAATTTTGAAGTATATTTAATAACTACATAAATTAATATTACTACATTCTATGTTACAGGGGGGGAGGGAGTGGGAGGGGGAGGTGGAGTTCAAGAAGGGAAAGGAAGGGGGGAGAGAGGAAGAAAGGGGGGGGAGGAATGAAGGGGGGAATGGAGGAATGAAGGGGGGGAGGGAGGAATGAAGGGGGGGGGGGGAAGGAATGGAGGGGGGGAAGGGAGGGGGCAATGAATGCTGAGAAATGGAGGGGGAGGGAGTGGTGGTGCTGAGTCCTCGTCGCCCTCTGCTCACGTCACTGTTGACATGTCATCATGTTGTGTCGTCATTCTCACATGTTGTCGTCCTTGCTGCATTGCTGTCATCCTCATTGGCGCGCATCGTTGATGTGTCATGTCGTTGAGGAAGAACAAGAGTTCAGTATGGGGGACAGAGCACCAGTCGACTACCTTGTAAACACGAGAGAAAGAGAGAAGAGGAAATGGAAGGGACAAAGGAATGGCCTAAAGTAGTACTTAGCATAGTCAATGACTTTAAAAGCTTAAACGGTGGTGTGAGTTCTTGTGAGCACTTGGAGAATGTGGCATGAGTTTGTGAATGTGCTCAATGTGTCTATCTTGAGGATTGCCACGCCTTGGTGCACGACGACTTAGTAGGTGACAGAGGGAGTTTTGAAGAGAGGGGAAGTAGATTCAAAAGGGTCAAATGTTGACACTAACTGTGAGAGGTAAAAAGTGGGGGAAAAGAAAAAGGTACTCCATTCGACAGGTGGGAGGACACCTTTAATACACAAATGATAATCACAAGGCATTCGACACATTCTCTTGTGTTGCCTGTCCCCAAAGATTCTAATTTTAGAAAACGAAGAAAGGTGTTGAAAAATAAAAAGAAACACATAAAACTTATGCCTCCCGCATGATTCCTCAACCAAATCTTTGAGCTGGGGATTGCTCGGGGAATTGAACAATGCTGGGGAAGCTTATTTACATGCGCGTCGCTGCCCTCAACACGAGCGCCCCAGTCGTTGACAACTCTACCCTACCGTCCAGCCCTTGGAAAAGGTATCGGTCTCATGGGAAGACGTTAAAAGTAACTGAACAGAATAAAACAAAATATATACGAAAGGTGTGCACAAAATGAATCCTTGAATCCGAAATCCTTCAAGTTGACGCGAAGAAATTGTGATTGAAGAAGTAGCTGGCGATGATGTCATACGAGGGCTTTGTTTACAGCGAGATGCTGGATATTGCATCATTGGGCTGGGACTTCTTCAGTGCATGTGGTCACTCATCAGGCGCTCGTGTAGATGTTTGAATGGATCTTTCAAAATACTCTTGATGACCTGAAGAATAAGAAAAAAACTTTGGAGCCTAGAGAAATTTAAAATACACAATAAAATTCAAAACACAAAAGAAAACATTGAAAAGGCGAAGTGCCATGAACATGTCATTTGGCACTTCCACATCGTCGTTGTCTGTTGGGTGTCATCGTCCATTGTGTCATCGTCCATCGCGTGTCATCGTTGTCTGTGACGTGTCGTCATCCATCACATGTTGTCAACCATGTTGTTGTCATCTGTCGCATGTTGTTGTCATCCTCTGTCGTCATATTGTCATCTGTTGGGTGTGGTCATCCGTTGGGCGTCCTTTTCGGGTGTGGTGGTGGGTGCTCTCAGCGCTTTTTGTATTTCATGGGCGCTCGTTCATCGTCGTCGTGTGTGGCTCGTTGTTGTTGCATGTGGGTTGTTGTTGTCGTGTGTGGCTCGTCGTCCGTTGTGGTCGTTGTCCATTGGGGTCGGTGGCATACCATTGGCCCATGATGTGGCAACGTCATGGGCACTCTTCCTCAACCTTGGCCCATCGTTCTGCGTTGGTGTGAGCATCGTTGGCATGGGTGTCGTTGGCATGGGTGTCGTTGGCATGGGTGTCGTTGGCATGGGTGTGGACACTGTTGAGGGGTACCTACCACTTATATGATAAACCTTAAGCAAATGCCTGCACAGTTATCTGTTTCCTGCCAGGTGTGTTATGATATGAGATACTTAGGCAAGCTCAATGAAATATGTCTCATTTCCTGCCAGAGGTATTTCATTTTTTTGTCAGGGATATTTCATTTCTTGCCTTGAGATATTTCATATTCTTAGCTGGGCTATTTCATATTCTTAGCTGGGCTATTTCGTATCCTTGCCCAGGGCTATTTCATATCCATTTCATTCCTTGCCTAGTGCGATTTCATATCTTTGCCTGGGCAATTTCATATCTCTACCTGGGCAATTTCATATCCATTTCATTCCTTGCCTTGTGCGATTTCATATCTTTGCCTGAGCAATTTCATATCCCTGCCTGGGCAATTTCATATCCATTTCATTCCTTGCCTTGTACAATTTCATATCTTTGCCAGGGCAATTTCATATCTCTACCTGGGCAATTTCATATTTTTGCCTAGGCAATTTCATACCTAGCCTCATGATATCTCTATTGTCTGACAGGTTATTCAGATTTAACGCTCCTAATTGATGACTGGGCTGCTTACCATACTCTGTGATGTAACATGATATCTCTATTGTCTGACAGGTTATTCAGATTTAATGCTCCTAATTGATGACTGGGCTGCTTACCATACTCTGCATCCTGCATGACTAGGTCCTCGTTGTCCATAACACTTGAACCACTGTCTCACTGGACAAGTCACTGATGGTGGAGCTGTAGGCCGAGGGGAGAACATATGACACAGAGTTGGAAGGCTCTATAGTTCTCATGAGCTGTAAGAAAATTGTTTGTAAAATTGAATGTGTACCCTCACTGGGTCCTTTAATGAGATAGCAGTCAGGGAAGCTTAGTCCCAGAGTGCCATGGTAAGCTGCATCTCAGTTCCAGCCTGAATAAGGACCTAAATAATCTGCCTTGGTACGTGTGGTGTGAATCCACTGTATGGCCTGTCGTCCCATGTTCTGGAAATCGACATACCATGCTTGAATATTTTCTCACAATGTGTATCCGTAAAGCAGATTCATGCAATCAGAGTCCAGAGTTGTTAAGACGGTTGGGCGTTGCATTGCGATGCGGTCAAACTGGAACTGTGGGATATACATGTGTAAAGAAATGGGTAAGGAAGGATTGATGGGTATGGAGTGTATAGCTGTGTGCGTTATGACCTGTGCAACGCAATGTAATGCCCACCACAATGAGGAACTGGTGGCCAGGTTGAGCGTGTACAAAATTTGTCCATCAGGAAGGGTAAGGGAAATAAAATTGTCTGCCGTGAGTTGATAATTAAAAGGATGAATGTCATTGGCAATGGTGTTGACAGATTGAAAAGGGGTAAGATGAAGGTTGGGGAATGAAGGCATATAGGTTTCGACAGTCTGCATGATAAGAAAAGAGATGAGAGCATGTTTGATTGAAGGCAAGGAAAAAATGTTTGGATAGTTAGAGGTCAACGTATGGTTTAAATAAAATTTCCGTTCATTTATTTTACCTGTTTTAGTTTTTTGGATTGAGATGCCTTATTGTTAATCCACTCTGTTAACATGACCGGTGTGTTTTTCAAATTCTGCCTTGGTTCCCAAGTGTCAGCTTCTGGACTGTACCCTGTATAGTGTACCTGATAGATGGGTATACGCTTACTGTTCCTGCCTTTGTGCCACAACTTGGCCACAATGTGTTCCACCTGATACTCCGGTAGTTCTTCAAAGTTCATTCATTTCATTTTAATCTTGGGTCTCTCTCCAAATTTTTCAGGAGATTCCTGATATTTTTCTAAGTGTTCTATATTGAGTATGGGATGCATTCCAAACAAGGCAGGCATATGAAGATGATATGAAACTGGACTCAGCTTTTGAATTATTTCAAATGGTCTGTTGTATTTGGTTAAAAGTTTGTCTCCCTGCCCCTTCTCGTCTCTGAGAAGTCCTAGGTTTTTCTGATTGATGATGACATGATCACCCTCCTGAAACTCCCAAGTTAGTCTGTCTTTCTCTGGAAAATCTGACCCAAGAGTAGGGCATCCTGTGCCTTCTTTCGCTCGGCCTCGAAACCTTCCACCATGTGCAGCGCTTTCTCATCAAGTACTTCCATGCGGTCCTCATGTACATTGTTCCTTCCTATAGCTTGAGGGCTTGTCAGCAGGGTTGACCCAGTAATAGGATGGTATCCTCTTAACAAGTAAGCAGGTGTGAATCCTGTAGCTGTATGAGGTGAGCTGTTATAGGAAAGTGCAAGAATGTCCAATAGATCGCCCCAGTTATCGCGTTCAGGGTTGATATAGGCTTGGATTGAGATTTCCAGACCCTGATTCATTACTTCCATCTGTCCATCCGCTTGTGGATGGTATGACATCGTTAGGGACCGTTTCATCCCCATTAGTTGGCAAACTTCTTTCCAAAAATCTCCTCACCAACACGTGTTGCGATCCAAGATGATCTGTTGAGGTATTCCAAATTTGGTCACTACATGTTTAAAAAACAGTCTGGCCGTTCCGACTTTGTGAGGTCTTTACCCTCCCCCACGTAATCCATATGGACTCCAGTGGAGTCCAGTGGCCCTCTTACCAGGCCAGATTGGCTGGCAGAATGCCCAGTCCAGTCCAGTGGAGTCCAGTGCATTCCAGTCATTCCAGTATATGATTATTATTATATATGAATACTACTAACAAAGCGAAAATAGACTATACAATAAACAAGTTAGACTTATAATTTTATTGATCAATGAATGGAAAGGTTATAATTTACATATAGTGTGGGTCAGTGATAGCTGCAATAAGGATTCATGATTTTGTTCAGTCTATGGGGTGAGGTCATGTGACTTACTTGAGGGCATGCCATATCATCACGTCTCCTCTTTGTGGCATCATCACACTTCCGTGACCATCACTTTCCCTTCCACCACCACCACCTATTCCCTCTCGATGCCCCTCACTGCCGTTTCAATGCTGACATCGCCCATGCCGATGGTGCACTAGTCCCTACCACCTTATATGATAAACCTTAAGCAAATGCCTGCACAGTTATCTGTTTCCTGCCAGGTGTGTTATGATATGAGATACTTAGGCAAGCTCAATGAAATATGTCTCATTTCCTGCCAGAGGTATTTCATTTTTTTGTCAGGGATATTTCATTTCTTGCCTTGAGATATTTCATATTCTTAGCTGGGCTATTTCATATCCTTGCCCAGGGCTATTTCATATCCATTTCATTCCTTGCCTAGTGCAATTTCATATCTTTGCCTGGGCAATTTCATATCCCTGCCTGGGCAATTTCACATCCATTTCATTCTTTGCCTTGTGCAATTTCATATCTTTGCCTGGGCAATTTCATATCCATTTCATTCCTTGCCTTGTACAATTTCATATCTTTGCCTAGGCAATTTCATATCTCTACTTGGGCAATTTCATATCCATTTCATTCCTTGCCTTGTGCGATTTCATATCTTTGCCTGAGCAATTTCATATCTTTGCCTGAGCAATTTCATATCTTTGCCTGTGCAATTTCATATCTCTACCTGGGCAATTTCATATCTTTGCCTGGGCAATTTCACATCCATTTCATTCCTTGCCTGGGGCAATTTCATATTTTTGCCTAGGCAATTTCATACCTAGCCTACTGCATTTATCATTGCCCCCTCACTGTTTCCCACAGTCTGCTCACTGTTTTCAGGGTCCAAAAGTGCACTTCTAAATATGGAAATGTGCGCTTTTTTTATAAAAGAAAAATAGCAATAAAATAGGGAAAATTCATGGGATAATAGTAGCAAATTTGCAAGGTTTGTATTTGTCAGGGTCGATTGGGGGATGTCATGATATTGGTCACATGACCAATTACCAAAAATGGTCAAAAAACAAAAGTTGTAGCCTTACACTGTAGCTTCTTGAATCTGTTCAAATTATGTTCTGAAGTGCTCACATTGTGGATATATGAGGTAAAGGAATCCCAAAAGTGTTGCATTTTTTTTTTGTTTTTTGCACTTTTCTCCATGAAAACAAAACCAAATAATATGATTTCAGTATATTTAGAAAGCTAAAAGAAAGGGCTACAGTTATTGTATTGTGGGAAAAATGACCAAAAAAGGAAGGTGCATGCCCTAGAAAAAGAATTGTCAGATATAGAAAAGACTACAAAAGTTGGACATAGACTACAAATTTTACTGATACACTACAAAAGACTACAAAGTTGGACTTAGACTACAAAGTTAAGGTTAGGGCTAAAAGGTTATCGAAAGTCAACCTAGCCCATCCATCCCATACATGGCACATATTTGTTGGGAAAATGGCTGGGGAATATACAGATACATTGCAGGGACCCTATGCCATGTTTGGTTTGAGTGCAAAAGAGAGCATGAGAGCCATTATAAAAGGTTGTCCTGTCCACTTTTTTAGACCACAAAAGTTTGTAATGTCTGCTTTTGTCATTAGAAAAGTTTGTAGTGTCCACTTTTTGAGACTACAAAAGTTTGTAGTGTGCGCTTTTTCATTAAAAAAGTTTGTAATGTCCACTTTTTGAGACTACAAAAGTTGTAGTGTTGCACTTTTTCATTAGAAAAGTTTGTAGTGTCCGCTTTTTGAGACTACAAAAGTTTGTAGTGTGTGCTTTTTCATTAGAAAAGTTTGTAGTGTCTGCTGTTTGAGACTACAAAAGTTTGTAGTTGACATGTAGGCTATGGTGTCCTTAACCCTGTCTAGGTTATGGGGATGAGGTTGAAGGATTGACATGATCTTACATATTGCCAGTGCTGCAGAATTAGTTTTTGACATCATGCACAAGTTGTCTTTCACATTAGGAAAGGCTATTCTGAGCCTTTCATATTGATACCTACTGCCCTACCTCAAAACATAATTATAAGTTCATGTGGCAATATGGCTGAAGGATTGCCATGACTTTACATATTGCTATTGCCACATTATTAGTTTTTCACATCATGCCCAAGTTAGCTGTCAAGCCAGAGAAGGCCATTCATGTCGAAGGCTATTCTGAGCCTTTCATATTGATACCTACTGCCCTACCTCAAAACATAATTATAAGTTCATGTGGCAATATGGCTGAAGGATTGCCATGACTTTACATATTGCTATTGCCACATTATTAGTTTTTCACATCATGCCCAAGTTAGCTGTCAAGCCAGAGAAGGCCATTCATGTCGATAGCTACTGGCCTGTCCCAAACATAGTCAACTTTGATATCAGCTTTTTAAGTGCTACAGGATGATGGGCTGATTCATTCTTGGAGGTGTCCTCAAGTCAGGTCATGTTGTAAGTTAATCATGTATTGAGACAGAATAGTAGATATCAACATGAATGGCCTCCTCTGGCTTGACAGCTAACTTGGGCATGATGTGAAAAACTAATAATGTGGCAATAGCAATATGTAAAGTCATGGCAATCCTTCAGCCATATTGCCACATGAACTTATAATTATGTTTTGAGGTAGGGCAGTAGGTATCAATATGAAAGGCTCAGAATAGCCTTTCCTAATGTGAAAGACAACTTGTGCATGATGTCAAAAACTAATTCTGCAGCACTGGCAATATGTAAGATCATGTCAATCCTTCAACCTCATCCCCATAACCTAGACAGGGTTAAGGACACCATAGCCTACATGTCAACTACAAACTTTTGTAGTCTCAAACAGCAGACACTACAAACTTTTCTAATGAAAAAGCACACACTACAAACTTTTGTAGTCTCAAAAAGCGGACACTACAAACTTTTCTAATGAAAAAGTGCAACACTACAACTTTTGTAGTCTCAAAAAGTGGACATTACAAACTTTTTTAATGAAAAAGCGCACACTACAAACTTTTGTAGTCTCAAAAAGTGGACACTACAAACTTTTCTAATGACAAAAGCAGACATTACAAACTTTTGTGGTCTAAAAAAGTGGACAGGACAACCTTTTATAATGGCTCTCATGCTCTCTTTTGCACTCAAACCAAACATGGCATAGGGTCCCTGCAATGTATCTGTATATTCCCCAGCCATTTTCCCAACAAATATGTGCCATGTATGGGATGGATGGGCTAGGTTGACTTTCGATAACCTTTTAGCCCTAACCTTAACTTTGTAGTCTAAGTCCAACTTTGTAGTCTTTTGTAGTGTATCAGTAAAATTTGTAGTCTATGTCCAACTTTTGTAGTCTTTTCTATATCTGACAATTCTTTTTCTAGGGCATGCACCTTCCTTTTTTGGTCATTTTTCCCACAATACAATAACTGTAGCCCTTTCTTTTAGCTTTCTAAATATACTGAAATCATATTATTTGGTTTTGTTTTCATGGAGAAAAGTGCAAAAAACAAAAAAAAAATGCAACACTTTTGGGATTCCTTTACCTCATATATCCACAATGTGAGCACTTCAGAACATAATTTGAACAGATTCAAGAAGCTACAGTGTAAGGCTACAACTTTTGTTTTTTGACCATTTTTGGTAATTGGTCATGTGACCAATATCATGACATCCCCCAATCGACCCTGACAAATACAAACCTTGCAAATTTGCTACTATTATCCCATGAATTTTCCCTATTTTATTGCTATTTTTCTTTTATAAAAAAAGCGCACATTTCCATATTTAGAAGTGCACTTTTGGACCCTGAAAACAGTGAGCAGACTGTGGGAAACAGTGAGGGGGCAATGATAAATGCAGTAGGCTAGGTATGAAATTGCCTAGGCAAAAATATGAAATTGCCCCAGGCAAGGAATGAAATGGATGTGAAATTGCCCAGGCAAAGATATGAAATTGCCCAGGTAGAGATATGAAATTGCACAGGCAAAGATATGAAATTGCTCAGGCAAAGATATGAAATTGCTCAGGCAAAGATATGAAATCGCACAAGGCAAGGAATGAAATGGATATGAAATTGCCCAAGTAGAGATATGAAATTGCCTAGGCAAAGATATGAAATTGTACAAGGCAAGGAATGAAATGGATATGAAATTGCCCAGGCAAAGATATGAAATTGCACAAGGCAAAGAATGAAATGGATGTGAAATTGCCCAGGCAGGGATATGAAATTGCCCAGGCAAAGATATGAAATTGCACTAGGCAAGGAATGAAATGGATATGAAATAGCCCTGGGCAAGGATATGAAATAGCCCAGCTAAGAATATGAAATATCTCAAGGCAAGAAATGAAATATCCCTGACAAAAAAATGAAATACCTCTGGCAGGAAATGAGACATATTTCATTGAGCTTGCCTAAGTATCTCATATCATAACACACCTGGCAGGAAACAGATAACTGTGCAGGCATTTGCTTAAGGTTTATCATATAAGGTGGTAGGGACTAGTGCACCATCGGCATGGGCGATGTCAGCATTGAAACGGCAGTGAGGGGCATCGAGAGGGAATAGGTGGTGGTGGTGGAAGGGAAAGTGATGGTCACGGAAGTGTGATGATGCCACAAAGAGGAGACGTGATGATATGGCATGCCCTCAAGTAAGTCACATGACCTCACCCCATAGACTGAACAAAATCATGAATCCTTATTGCAGCTATCACTGACCCACACTATATGTAAATTATAACCTTTCCATTCATTGATCAATAAAATTATAAGTCTAACTTGTTTATTGTATAGTCTATTTTCGCTTTGTTAGTAGTATTCATATATAATAATAATCATATACTGGAATGACTGGAATGCACTGGACTCCACTGGACTGGACTGGGCATTCTGCCAGCCAATCTGGCCTGGTAAGAGGGCCACTGGACTCCACTGGAGTCCATATGGATTACGTGGGGGAGGGTAAAGACCTCACAAAGTCGGAACGGCCAGACTGTTTTTTAAACATGTAGTGACCAAATTTGGAATACCTCAACAGATCATCTTGGATCGCAACACGTGTTGGTGAGGAGATTTTTGGAAAGAAGTTTGCCAACTAATGGGGATGAAACGGTCCCTAACGATGTCATACCATCCACAAGCGGATGGACAGATGGAAGTAATGAATCAGGGTCTGGAAATCTCAATCCAAGCCTATATCAACCCTGAACGCGATAACTGGGGCGATCTATTGGACATTCTTGCACTTTCCTATAACAGCTCACCTCATACAGCTACAGGATTCACACCTGCTTACTTGTTAAGAGGATACCATCCTATTACTGGGTCAACCCTGCTGACAAGCCCTCAAGCTATAGGAAGGAACAATGTACATGAGGACCGCATGGAAGTACTTGATGAGAAAGCGCTGCACATGGTGGAAGGTTTCGAGGCCGAGCGAAAGAAGGCACAGGATGCCCTACTCTTGGGTCAGATTTTCCAGAGAAAGACAGACTAACTTGGGAGTTTCAGGAGGGTGATCATGTCATCATCAATCAGAAAAACCTAGGACTTCTCAGAGACGAGAAGGGGCAGGGAGACAAACTTTTAACCAAATACAACAGACCATTTGAAATAATTCAAAAGCTGAGTCCAGTTTCATATCATCTTCATATGCCTGCCTTGTTTGGAATGCATCCCATACTCAATATAGAACACTTAGAAAAATATCAGGAATCTCCTGAAAAATTTGGAGAGAGACCCAAGATTAAAATGAAATGAATGAACTTTGAAGAACTACCGGAGTATCAGGTGGAACACATTGTGGCCAAGTTGTGGCACAAAGGCAGGAACAGTAAGCGTATACCCATCTATCAGGTACACTATACAGGGTACAGTCCAGAAGCTGACACTTGGGAACCAAGGCAGAATTTGAAAAACACACCGGTCATGTTAACAGAGTGGATTAACAATAAGGCATCTCAATCCAAAAAACTAAAACAGGTAAAATAAATGAACGGAAATTTTATTTAAACCATACGTTGACCTCTAACTATCCAAACATTTTTTCCTTGCCTTCAATCAAACATGCTCTCATCTCTTTTCTTATCATGCAGACTGTCGAAACCTATATGCCTTCATTCCCCAACCTTCATCTTACCCCTTTTCAATCTGTCAACACCATTGCCAATGACATTCATCCTTTTAATTATCAACTCACGGCAGACAATTTTATTTCCCTTACCCTTCCTGATGGACAAATTTTGTACACGCTCAACCTGGCCACCAGTTCCTCATTGTGGTGGGCATTACATTGCGTTGCACAGGTCATAACGCACACAGCTATACACTCCATACCCATCAATCCTTCCTTACCCATTTCTTTACACATGTATATCCCACAGTTCCAGTTTGACCGCATCGCAATGCAACGCCCAACCGTCTTAACAACTCTGGACTCTGATTGCATGAATCTGCTTTACGGATACACATTGTGAGAAAATATTCAAGCATGGTATGTCGATTTCCAGAACATGGGACGACAGGCCATACAGTGGATTCACACCACACGTACCAAGGCAGATTATTTAGGTCCTTATTCAGGCTGGAACTGAGATGCAGCTTACCATGGCACTCTGGGACTAAGCTTCCCTGACTGCTATCTCATTAAAGGACCCAGTGAGGGTACACATTCAATTTTACAAACAATTTTCTTACAGCTCATGAGAACTATAGAGCCTTCCAACTCTGTGTCATATGTTCTCCCCTCGGCCTACAGCTCCACCATCAGTGACTTGTCCAGTGAGACAGTGGTTCAAGTGTTATGGACAACGAGGACCTAGTCATGCAGGATGCAGAGTATGGTAAGCAGCCCAGTCATCAATTAGGAGCATTAAATCTGAATAACCTGTCAGACAATAGAGATATCATGTTACATCCGATCCTCTCAGCCTATGCTAAATGTTATCCCAGCTATGATGTTTTTAGAAAGCAACCTCTGATTGACAATGGCTACATCGAACATGCAGTGGGTGATCTCATGCCCTACAATCCTGGATTATCTCCCATCACCGCTACCACATTTGCAACTCTTTCGCTTCCAGACGTTCATGTTGATTAGTCGAGGGACTTCGAATTTCAAGGACAGGGGGGGATATGTTAGGGTACCTTACTCCATTCTTGCCCTTTCATTCTCAGTTCCTAAACACTGTCACTATCATCTCCTTCTCAATCTTGTATTACCTACCTAACTATCAGTTTAGTTGTATTCAGTTCACTATTGATCAAATAGTTGTATTACATGGTTACTTAGTACAACACGCTCGCAGATGCATGCAATATGATTTGTGTTCTCACTGCACTCTGTTTGGACTACAAGGGAAACCAAACAAATTCCTTAATTGTTACTAAAACAAGTGGAACCAAACAAGTTCCTACTTGGGTATTTCAGTAACAATTAACAAAGGAATAGAGTAGCAAGTAGTAGAATGTTCTAGATACTGCTTCACAGATATCATGTAGTATTTAAGTAGTCTTAAATGTATCAAGTAAGAGGCATACTTACTTTTACCCCAACAAAGATTTGACTTAAGTCCTAAGACTAAGCATCATTCCAGGAGTGAACTAGTAAAGCTTTGCGCTATTAGTCAACTCTGATCAATCTGTTATAGCTACGCGCTAATGCCTTGATCAATGACTGACCAATCCGTCTGAATGGCACAAGACTCTCAACACTCTAAGAAATATTCCTGCTCTCAACAGCTTAACAAGCCTTTATGCATCTGACTCATATTTGACTCTGCTAACAATTTGTATAGGTACAATTGAATCAAAATTGTTACTGATCTTTTGTATTCACAGGAATACACCAATGCAGAGTCACAGACTCTAACACCCAGTCCTTTCTATTAGAACAAATATTCATCCAAATCAAACAATACCACATCCATAGAGATGAAGTGGTAATTGAGAAGCAAAGAAAAGTGGAAAGGTTCTTCAGGTTTTTTCTAAGATTTCAACTCCAACCTTTGGAAATCAGTTCAATTGATGGTTTTTTCATTCCTAAAGAGCCATTAACATGAATGCTTTCAATAATAGGTTAGATATATTTTGCCCAGTAGGGCCAACCAGACAGTCCTACCTACTTACATAGCATACACATATAGTATGGCCAACAACACCATCATATAATCTCAATTTTCTTAAAAACTACATATGATGGAATCAGGTATTGTTGTCCTGAGTATTTGGACAAAGTCTTCTTTGTCATAATATTTGGTCCAATTTGTCAATGCTGAGTGAATCTGTCCAATCCAAAGTCTTGTTAATTGGAAATGGAATCAAGTCTTATTGTCCTAAGAGTCTTCATTATCAAAATATTATACCATGGTATTGTAATCCCATGTTGCACTCTCATACCATACCATACCATGGTATCAGGAACCATAATCTATTTTTATTTAGGCAGAGGAAGGCAGAAAAGCCTCATTTCGAAGTTTGTTTACATATATTTACCAATGGCTTTGAACAAAGTGAGGCTAGTATCTGCTTTGATGTGTGGACTATTTCCTAATTTGGAAAAGTGTTACACTTTTTTCTGCCACACATAATGTCAGGCACAGTGTGCAGTAAGGTTGGGAACTGTTTTTTGGATGAATATTTGTTCTAATAGAAAGGACTGGGAAAGATATGTATCATTAAATGGCTTTGGATGCATGAGAAAGCTGGGATAAAGCCTATTTAAACTCATTTTCAATAGATGGTTTGGACTATCTAGCCTCAATTTGTAGCCCAATATCTCAAGAAAAACATGGAAAACCACCCCACAAAAAATGGTACCCAATGGACCAGTATTGCAGCCTGCAGAATTTATTTATTTATTTTGGAAAAGGACCCCAGACACCCAGTGACAGCTTTAATATGATGATATCATACCATCTGGTATGGTATAACATGACATGGTATGGTATGGTAGCTTGGTATTGGTATGAGTGGGATATGGTATGAGTTTTCCATTCCATGGTACCATGGTATTGGTATGGTGCTCACATACCACTTTGGAATGGGTACCATTGAGGTACCCTTAAATCAAAGAATTCATATACCTCATAGGTACCCCAAAATGGGTGACTGAAGTGATGTCATCATCCTGGCATGTCGTTGACATGTCATCATGTCATGGGTGGTGCTGGGTTGCTGTGCTGTTCGCCTGGGGTTGTTGGTGCCTGTCATGTGGTGAGAACAGAGTGACAGGGTGGTACACACATACCATTGGCTCATGACATTGCCATGTTATGGGTGCTGTCAGGCACTGACCTTGTTCCATGTCCCATGTTCCTTGTGTGTTGGCATGGGCATTGTTGGTGTGGGTGGCATTGGCATGGGCGTGGGTGGCATTGGTGTCGAGAGGGTGGTGAGGGGTGTCAAGAGGGCAGTGAATGGGTGGTGGTGGAAGGGAAAGAGATGGTCATGGAAGTGTGACCATGCCACAAACAGGAGATGTGACAATATGGCACACCCTCAAGTAAGTCATGAGACCTCAACCCACAGACTGAACAAAATCATGAATCCTTATTGCAGCTATCACTATCTATACTAATATGTACATCATTACCTTTATATTCATTGATCAATAGAATTATAAGCTTGTATAGTCTATTTCACTTTTTTTGTAATATTCATAATTAATAATAATAAGCAATAGGCAATAATGTACTGGAATCACTGGAATCCACTGGACTCCACATTCTAACTGGGCTTATAGTCCACTGGACTGGGACTGGACTCAGGAAAGTGGCTTGTAGTCCAGTGAGAGTCCAGTGGACTGAGGAATGTGTAAGCCAATTTGGCCTGACAAATGGGCCACTGCAATCCACATAGAATACATGGGGGAGGGTAAAGACCTCCAGTTCAACAATCAACAACATCATGTGTTTTGGAATTTGAACTGACTTTGAACTGACTTGCACATTTTTGAAACAATCTACTGCTGTTCTGCAACCACCTATGCATACCATAACCATGACTGGTTGACCACCCATGTGTTCTGACAAACACTGTCATAAATAGCACATCACCAGCAAATCTCAAGATCAATGGGCACTACTGAAATTGCAAGCACTCTGGAAATGCTATCAGTATCAATGCAATATCATGATGAGAAAGGGAGTACCCATTGTGAGTGTGAGGACTGCAATGAAGGTGAGTACCTCCAACCCATTGCACCCAACTCATAATGCTGATCACCACTACCTGTAATATTGCAGGTGCACTTTGCTGCCCCATCTTTATGAATGTGCCCTGCCTGCAGTTGTAAGGCTTCCCCATGATGTCCACTTTGGCTGCCACTGGTTTCACTGCTGCCAGTGATCCACATACAGTGCTGATGATGCAGCCATCGGCAATGCTTACACCTTCATTTACTGTCATCAATGAGGCTTGGGGACCCACTGTATATTCTGCTGTAACCACAAGCCAACTCTGTTGCCACTGACATGATTAAGACAGTCCCATACCCCTCCACCACTATTAACAACACTGTCTGTTTCTGTAGTTAATTTATGTAGAACCTCAGATGTTAGTGGCAAAATTGATTGAATTAACATACTCATATCCAACATACATAGATATTAAGCAAATGAGGTTTTAACACTTTTCAGGACAAGAGTGAACAATCTAAATTTTCATTTTTTTATTGAGCAGAATTGAAAGGAATTTAGGAATGATTGTGCAGAATCAACATCTCCATTTCTGATTGACAAGGATTGAGAAGGATTTACTAACAATTGTGAGTATTTGTTTTTTCTGATATACATAAAATCTTCACTATTTCATGTCCTATATAATAACCTTTCTTTAATACCCTGGTTGCATCTGACTAGTACTTACATCTACTCTCTTCTCTATGAGATGCTTTGCAATTACTTCTTTGCCTCCATATGATGCTGCCTGGAGTGCATTTCCAAAGTTTCCTCTATGTGCATTGACATCTGCTCCCTCATCTATGAGCAGCTTTGCAATTGCCTTATGGCCTTTATATAATGCTGCCTGGAGTGCATTTCCATACTCTCCCCCCTGTGCATTTACATCAGCTCCCTTGTCTATAAGCAGCATTGCAATTGCCTCATAGCCTTCAAATGATGCTGCCTGGAGTGCATTTCCAAAATATCCTCCCTGTGCATTTACATCTGCTCCCTTGTCTATGAGCAGCTTTGCAATTGCCTTATCGCCTTCCCATGATGCTGCTTGGAGTGCATTTCCACACTCTCCTCCCTGGGCATTTACATCTGCTCCCTTGTCTATGAGCAGCTTCACAATTGCCTCATGGCCTTCCCATGATGCTGCTTGGAGTGCATTTCCACACTCTCCTCCCTGGGCATTTACATCTGCTCCCTTGTCTATGAGCAGCTTTGCAATTGCCTCATGGCCTTCCCATGATGCTGCTTGGAGTGCATTTCCATACTCTCCTCCCTGTGCATTTACATCTGCTCCCTTGTCTATGAGCAGCATTGCAATTGCCTCATGGCCTTCAGATAATGCTGCCTGGAGTGCATTTCCATACTCTCCTTCCTGTGCATTTACATCTGCTCCCTTGTATATAAGCATCTTTGCAATTGCCTTATGGCCTCTATATGATGCTGCCTGGAGTGCATTTCCATAGTGTCCTCCCTGTGCATTTACATCTACTCCCTTGTCTATGAGCAGCTTTGCAATTCCTTCATAGCCTCCAGATGATGCTGCCTGGAGTGCATTTCCATACTCTCCTCCCTGTGCATTTACATCTGCTCCGTTGTCTATGAGCAGCTTTGCAATTGACTCATGGCCTTCCCGTGATGCTGCCTGGAGTGCATTTCCATTATGTCCTCCCTGTGCATTTACATCTGCTCCCTTGTATATAAGCATCTTTGCAATTGCCTTATGGCCTCTATATGATGCTGCCTGGAGTGCATTTCCATTGTTTTCTCCCTGTGCATTTACATCTGCTCCCTTGTCCATGAGCAGCTTTGCAATTCCTTCATAGCCTCCAGATGATGCTGCCTGGAGTGCATTTCCAAAACATCCTCCCTGTGCATTTACATCTCCTCCCTTGTTTATGAGCAGCTTTGCAATTGCCTCATAGCCTCCCAATGATGCTGCCTGGAGTGCATTTCCATACTCTCCCCCCTGTGCATTTACATCAGCTCCTTTCTCTATAAGCAGCATTGCAATTGCCTCATGGCATTCAGATGATGCTGCCTGGAGTGCATTTCCAAAATATCCTCCCTGTGCATTTACATCAGCTCCCTTGTCTACAAGCAGCATTGCAATTGCCTCATGGCCTTCAGATGATGCTGCCTGGAGTGCATTTCCATACTTTCCTCCCTGTGCATTTACATCTGCTCCCTTGTCTATGAGCAGCTTTGCAATTGACTCATGGCCTTCCCATGATGCTGCCTGGAGTGCATTTCCAAAGTGTCCTCCCTGTGCATTTACATCTGCTCCCTTGTCTATGAGCAGCTTTGCAATTGCCTCATCGCCTCCATATGATGCTGCCTCAAGTACATTTCCATACTCTCCTCCCTGTGCATTTACATCAGCTCCCTTGTCTATGAGCAGCTTTGCAATTGCCTCATGGCCTTCCCATGATGCTGCTTGGAGTGCATTTCCATACTCTCCTCCCTGTGCATTTACATCTGCTCCCTTGTCTATGAGCAGCATTGCAATTGCCTTATGGCTGTTATATGATGCTGCCTGGAGTGCATTTCCATAGTGTCCTCCCTGTGCATTTACATCTGCTCCCTTGTCTATGAGCAGCTTTGCAATTGCCTCATGGCCTTCAGATGATGCTGCCTGGAGTGCATTTCCATACTCTCCTCCCTGTGCATTTACATCTGTTTCCTTGTCTATGAGCAGCATTGCAATTGCCTCTTGGCCTCCCCATGATGTTGCCTGGAGTGCATTTCCATAGTGTCCTCCCTGTGCATTTAAATCTGCTCCCTTGTCTATGAGCAGCTTTGTGATTGCTTTATGGCCTCTAGATAATGCTGCCTGGAGTGCATTTCCATACTCTCCTCCCTGTGCATTTACATCTGTTTCCTTGTCTATGAGCAGCTTTGCAATTGCCTCATGGCCTCCCCACGATGCTGCCTGGAGTGCATTTCCATACTTTCCTCCCTGTGCATTTACATCTGCTCTTTTGTCTATGAGCAGCTTTGCAATTGCTTTATGGCCTCCCCATGATGCTGCCTGGAGTGCATTTCCACAATGTCCTCCCTGTGCATTTACATCTGCTCCCTTGTCTATGAGCAGCTTTGCAATTGCCTCATGGCCTCCCCATGATGTTGCCTGGAGTGCATTTCCAAAGTGTCCTCCCTGTGCATTTACATCTGCTCCCTTGTCTATGAGCAGCTTTGCAATTGCTTCATGGCCTCCATGCAATGCTGCCTGGAGTGCATTTCCATAGTGTCCTCCCTGTGCATTTACATCTGCTCCCTTTTCTATGAGCAGCTTTGCAATTGCCTCATGGCCTCTATATGATGCTGCCTTGAGTGCATTTCCATACTCTCCTCCCTGTGCATTTACATCAGCTCCCTTGTCTATGAGCAGCTTTGCAATTCCTTCATAGCCTCCAGATGATGCTGCCTGGAGTGCATTTCCATACTTTCCTCCCTGTGCATTTACATTTGCTCTCTTGTCTATGAGCAGCTTTGCAATTGCCTCATAGCCTCCCAATGATGCTGCCTGGAGTGCATTTCTAAAACATCCTCCCTGTGCATTTACATCTGCTCCCTTGTCTATGAGTAGCATTGCAATTTCCTTATGGCCTTGAAATGATGCTGCCTGGAGTGCATTTCCATACTCTCCTCCCTGTGCATTTACATCTGCTCCCATGTCTATGACCAGTTTTGCACTTGCCTCATGCCCTCCAGATGATGCTGCCTGGAGTGCATATCCATACACTCCTCCCTGTGCATTTCCATCTGCTCCCTTTTGTATGAGCAGCTTTGCAATTGCCTTATGGCCTCTATATGATGCTGCCTGGAGTGCATTTCCATAGTGTCCTCCCTGTGCATTTACATCTGCTCCCTTGTTTATGAGCAGCTTTGCAATTCCTTCATAGCCTCCAGATGATGCTGCCTGGAGTGCATTTCCATACTTTCCTCCCTGTGCATTTACATCTGCTCTCTTGTCTATGAGCAGCTTTGCAATTGCCTCATAGCCTCCCAATGATGCTGCCTGGAGTGCATTTCTAAAACATCCTCTCTGTGCATTTACATCTGCTCCCTTGTCTATGAGTAGCATTGCAATTTCCTTATGGCCTTGAAATGATGCTGCCTGGAGTGCATTTCCATACTCTCCTCCCTGTGCATTTACATCTGCTCCCTTGTCTACGAGCAGCATTGCAATTGCCTCATGGCCTCCATATGATGCTGCCTGGAGTGCATTTCCATACTCTCCTCCCTGTGCATTTACATCAGCTCCCTTGTCTACGAGCAGCATTGCAATTGCCTCATGGCCTCCATATGATGCTGCCTGGAGTGCATTTCCATACTCTCCTCCCTGTGCATTTACATCAGCTCCCTTGTTTATGAGCAGCTTTGCAATTGCTTCATGGCCTCCAGATAATGCTGCCTGGAGTGCATTTCCATACTCTCCTCCCTGTGCATTTACATCTGCTCCCTTGTCTATGAGCAGCATTGCAATTGCCTCATGGCCTCCATCTGTTGCTGCATGGAGTGCATTTCCATACTCTCCTCCCTGTGCATTTACATCAGCTCCCTTGTTTATGAGCAGCTTTGCAATTGCTTCATGGCCTCCAGATAATGCTGCCTGGAGTGCATTTCCATACTTTCCTCCCTGTGCATTTACATCTGCTCCCTTGTCCATGAGCAGCTTTGCAATTGCCTCATGGCCTCCCCATGATGCCGCCTGGAGTGCATTTCCAAAATATCCTCCCTGTGCATTTACACCTGCTCCCTTGTCTATGAGCAGCTTTGCAATTGCCTCATGGCCTTTCCATGATGCTGCCTGGAGTGCATTTCCATACTCTCCTCCCTGTGCATTAACATCTGCTCCCTTCTCCATGAGCCACCTTGCAATTGCTTCATGGCCTCCATATGATGCTGCCTGGACTGCATTTCCATAGTGTCCTCCCTGTGCATTAACATCTGCTCCCTTCTCTATGAGCCACTTTGCAATTGCTTCATGGCCTCCATATGATGCTGCCTGGAGTGCATTTCCACAGTGCCCTCCCTGTGCATCTACATCTGCCCTCATTTCCAACAAAACATATGATGCTCCAGTTAGTCCAGCTAGTGATGCATAATATAGTGGTTTAGCAATCTCATCCCTCTTTGACCCAATGTGCCGATCAATATTATGAATTCTAGCCCAGTTCACAAAAGCATGATTTTCATCTGTCAGAAGCTTCATCATCAATGCAAATATTGAAGATGACTGAGATTGACTCTTGCAACTAGAATGTGCATGTATGATCCAGTGTTTTGCAGCATATTTTGCAAGAGGGGAAGATACATCCAGATTTTTATCAAGTGGCTCAGATGTGTTGAATTGCAGAAGATAGGCCAGACAGATTTGAGATATGACAGAGTGTGATAGCTCCTCACTGAAACTGAAGTATCTGACTTGCTTCACATGATGGCTTTGAATATACTGGGATATTAGATATTCTTTGACAGAAAAGTGAGAAAGCTTGATGAAGCCTATCTAATAGTCAGTGCCCATTCAATCTGTTATTCTTCCAAACCTCACCTTCTGATTTCATAATAAAACTAGAACATATTTTCAAGACATCCTCCACATCTCGAAGTTCATTATCAGATTTGTACTCTGGTCCATTCTCAGCAGAAAGATCAATAGAAGCAGTCGCAGCCAACTCTTTTAGTGTCAGTGGACGAACAGCAAATGACAGCCACTGTAGAAAAGTTTTAGCATAGCAATGAGCTTTTTCATTGATACCCAGCAAGATTCTGTCATAGGTTTTGTCTAAACCCTGGGGTAGATCACCTAGCTGCTTCTTGAGATCAGCCTTGGTCCAGCACTTTTTCAGCTCATTCAACTGTAATGCAACCCAACGAAACCTAAATTTGTATTAATACTCATTCTGTCATCCAAATGTTGATAATAAACATACATTCCATCTGCTTGTTCCATTAACTTCAACTTGATTTCCTCTTGAGTGGCAGAGTCCCATTTTTGCAAGTCAGAGTCATTCTGAAGCTGATAGTCAAGGTAGGCTACAAGGTCATGATTCTCAGATTCCTCAACCAAGTCAATATAATGAGAAGACTTGAACTTGTCCTCAATCTCCTGTTCTGGACGGCTAGTAACTAACAAGTGGAGCCCAAGATTTTTATCTTTCTCAAGAATAAAAGTCTGAATCCAGTGAAGAACCTTTTCTCTTTCAGTACATTCATCAAGAGCATCCAGAATGATGAATGTTGAGCTAAAGCCATCAAGAATCATGTGAAGGGTATTCTGCAGATCACCCAGAGTTGGCTCTTGATGGCCATTGCCACAGCCAGCATACAGATTCACTAAGACTTTAGGCAGTCTACCCTCACACTTCAGAGAGAATTGCCAGATGAGTGATCGCAGTAGTTTATCATGCAGCTGGAAATCCTTCTGTGAGTCTCTTCCATCAAAAAAGAAATATGCAGTTGCAGAATTGAATCTCTGGAGAATATTGTGAATTATTGCTGAGCTGTGAAGAGAAATTTTAATTTAATTTCATAAAAATGTTGAAATAATCAACCTCAAAATGGTTTTCCCAGAGCCAGCTGGATAGACGGTCAATAATGTGTAAATTTACCAATTTTGGCAGAAGACTTACATTTTCCTTTGATCCAGAGAAAGCCAGGCTGTTTGAGCCACCCATAAAATGTATTTCCCTTAAGAAACCATTGACAGGTGTCCAGCTGACTCTCCAGAATTGCAAGTGCAGCATTGTAGTTAATAGACTCCTTGGGTGGAGAAAGCCACTTATAAATCTCCTTCCCTTTAACAAAGAATGAAGTCAATTACATATTTGAGCTAAGAACCTTCAATAATACCCAGTTGCTCATCCCTAATCATCTCAAGGGTGATTTGAATATTTGGGTCCACACCTACCAATCACAAACAACATTAAGATGAATACAATGCTTTTCTTACTACTTACCCTGATTGATGATACCTATTAAAATATAAGTGAAGGCAACAAAATCTGATAGTTCAAATGCAACAAACCATAGTTGGGGCCTGTGTTCACATTTTGAGCTGAAATCTTGTTTATAATGTCAGCTTGACAGTTTGTTGAGGACTCTGCATGGTCTGTCTAATTTGAGCAAGCCTGAACTATATTTATAAGAGTACTGACTAGCAGGCATCAGTTCTGCATTCAAAGCAGAAGGAATAGATAGAGAGATAGGCAGGTCAGAACCTGGCAAATCTACACAGTGTTATCAGAAATGGAATATAGAGATTTGGAGCAAGCATGAACCTGTCAAGATAGGAGAAGGGTGTTGCAAGGAATCAACAGCTCCTTGCACAGGACCTTCAATCTGATCAACTGTGAGATAAGAATCAATGAAGGTTAGTATGAACTTTACAGCGAAGAGATTGAGGGGTATCTCACAGGCAACAGTCATTTCAAGAACAGGGGTGATTGATGGAGTGGTAGGCAGGTAAGAACTCAGGATATCTATATCAGTGTTACCAATGACGAATGACAGAGGTTTGAGGTTAATGCAAACCAGTGGAGATAGGTAAAACTTGTTGCGAGCACTCAAGCCCTCCACCAGCGGAGACATCAACCTGATCACCTGGAAATTTAATTTGATGAGCAATCAATGCTCACTTCGATGCAGGAAGATTAGAATGTATCTTACTCCTGCCTGCCATGGCTATGTCCGCTGCACTGATGGTTGAAGATGGAATTATCAAGCTAGGCGGGGCGGAGCTAGGGCTGACGGATTCATGTTAATATTTATCTAGTAGCCCGAGATCATGAACTCTAACCTCAAACCACCATAGCGTTTATTACGTGGGTGGTCAGCGATCGTGCCGGGCAATTCCTCGAGCTTGCGTTTCAAACGATTTTCGCGGGGGTTACTGGGATCAGACATGGTGGTTCAGAAGAGAGAATCGATAGCTGTGCGGCGTCAATCTTCAAAATGGGTAAGGGACGTTTCACAGAGTCAGCTGACGTTCCTGATTGAGGTCCCTCCCACAGTGGTTCGGCGTCAAGTCAGGCCACAAGGATGGCGGTCAACGGAGAAGTTTGTCCAAAGTGTGTCAGAGAAGCAAAACGACGAACACCTCTGAAGACTGAGGGAAGTTGAAACTCAAAGGGACGAACGAAAGGCAGATGCGTGGTTTTGCGTGTGGCTGTGCGAAAGACAAATAAGCGCGCCCTTCACCTTGTGACCCACCTAGAGCCCTCCGATGTTGTCTTTGTTCGGCCAGCTTCCCGTCGCGAAGTACGCATGGATTCAACTCTGCCGCGAACCCCCCTCGTCGAATGGAGTTTCATGACGAGTCGTCCGGTGTTTCCTCTCTGGGTCGTTCAGCTACAGCCTACATCGCTTGGACACTCGACCTCCCGCTGTGATCAAAATGAAACCCGATGACCGCTTCCGCCAACTTGTACCGATGCAGAGAGATCGGGGACCTATTGAGATTCAAAGGATGCGCTAAGTGAGTTCCTCCTTCCGTTAGATTTGCTCCCCTTTCTATCTAAGCTCGTTTTCCCCTTCTGTGCCGCAACCATACTTTCCTCCCCTCTTCTTCCGCATGCCCCCGTTAGTCTAACATATTGATAATTCTGTGACAGTTCCAGTCCTCTCAACCTCGTTCACGAATTTGGAAGTTCACTGGATGCTTACGGGGTATAAACAGGATTTGAATCGACTTTTCTTACTTCAATTCCATCTTTGGACTACCAGTCGGTAACGCGCTCGAAGCCACTTTGCGTAACGCGGAGGAGTCTCCGTTAGCCCAAGTTGCTGATCGTCAGCATTTCTTTCTTCAAGTCAACAACGCCTGGCCTAAAAAGCCTTTTGGTAAGCTATCGCCCTTGCGTTACATATTCATTCGTACCCCCTCGACCTCTGGATGCCTTTTCACCTCGCATATATCTTATCTTTTGCTTCGCTCACTGCCCCCTTTTCGTTACACAGGTTCTGATTGCATAACACCAACGCAAGCCCAACTTCGATGCTTGTACCGTCTTTCCTAGGTCCACCATGACCCGCACGACCCGGCAACTTGCATCCATTCGTGCATCGATTCACGGAAGAAATTTCGCCATCATTTGATCCTTTCAACGAACTCGCCTCCATCCAACATCAACTCTTTGCCGTTCGCTGCAGGCAGACCTCTCACATACATCGATCGTCATCGGTTTGCGCCCACCTATCCGGCTCTTCGGCTATCTGGGCATTCTCCTCTACCAATCGCTCAGCGCTCAGAGCCTCTCGGTTACCCCAATCCCGACGCCCTATTCGTCGTTATGTACATGGTATATGTACCACCCAGTGGCCCCACTCTCTGCCCGTACCACAAGAATTCGTTGTCTCCGGACTCAGTGCTCACACAGCGTAGATTCTCCGTCGTGCGTATCTATCCATAGCTCGTCGCCGCCACGGGCTGCCGCAACGTCACACATACGAATCGCTCATTGGGGTCTTGTAAATTTGGATTAGATGAGCCGACGACGATGGTTACTGATACCTACCTTCTTTCCCAATTTTTTCTCAGCCAATAACGAACTACTGAGGGCAAAGGCCTACGGTGAGAAACACCAAACTCATTAGGTTCCTCATCTCTTCTCGGACTTGTATGGACGATGGGGGTGGCTATTGCACATAGGTCAGTGACACTTGAGTGCTTCGGATGTGTTGGGTTAGTATTCACGATAGTAGTGCATAGGTATGGTTGGGGTTGCGTATACTCCGTTTTGGCTCCAAAGGAAGGAGGGTGATGGAACTGGAGATTAGATGTGTTGCGGGACTCATGTCCGGAGCTGCGGTTGATCTTTGTCAAGGGGAGAACTTGCGTGAAAGCGGTCAAATATATTCCAGGTGAATGAAGTAGACTGGTATTTTTTTCCCTTGCCCCCATTTGAATTTACGGGACCCATATGCGAGCAATTTCTTTTACTCATGAGGGTTTTTTGGTAGATAACGCGAAACGGACGCGTTGCTGTATGAAATATATGCTACACAATGCGAGTATCGGATATCCATTACCTTCATGCCCCGCATGTTGAGTCTTATGATGCTACGAGACTTTCGAATCTGTAGGTCTAGAAGCGCTTCTACTCCGTTGCACAGCATGTTGGCTATCCCCCGATTTCTCCGAAAGCGAAATGCAGGGTGCTCGGCGACTCCGCCCATCCTCCGCAGTGATCACTGGCTTGGATCATCATGATGCAACACCGGCGTACGCAGTTAGCATGATAATAATCGTGCTTAAATAAAGTCCCCCAGCACCTTATTACCGACCTACCAAAACGTTCACCTTGCTTCTTCGCCATGAGCCTGAGGCTCCGCTGGGGATTTTACGGTTCGTCTTTCTTTTCTTTTCCCTTGCATCCGATTCGATCTGATTTCGTTATTACAGGCGCCACTCTCGGACTTATCGTCTTCCAATCCATATCCGCGCTCATGGCAGGGACAAGCGGGGATAACGTCTCCTCGAATAAGACGCTGTGTACGTTATTCCCTCCCCAACTCGGTTTTCAAATTATTGACGTGCTCTCAGTCAGGTGCGGGATGGTTTCATCGGGTATCTCTGTGTTAATGTGGTTATGGATTTTTGTGTTGTACGCACCCACTTCCTATCCGCCCAATTTCAACCCGGGGTCAAATGTTGGTTCCATGGATAGGATATCATACCATAAAAGACCGGAGTCGACTCATTTCTTGACGAGGGCTTATGTCCATTTTGGTTCTTTCTGTTTTATTGCGTTCAGTCAATTGGGTGCGTTCAAGTTCTATAACAGTCTCAGATTCGGTGGCCCCACTGACATGAAATTCGAAAACATCCAGTGTTTGGGATTCTTCTCCTCGCCCAAATCCACAAGGCGTGTCACAGGAATTTCACCAATTCAGTTACGAGGGGGTTTGCGTGTGCTACGCCGGCCCTTGCGGGGAGCCTGGGGTTGGCGAGTTGTATCTTTGGCATGTCTTTTTCTCTTTATCGTCGTCTGCGCCCGGGGATCTGATTGACTATGAATGGATTAGCATTGGCCACGGCCTTGATAATAAAGCGCGCAGCGGCGCCGTTCTCGGACGGGTTGAGGTCGAATATCGCGCACCTTGGTGTGCGGAGAGGTTGAGGAAGTGGGGGGTTGAATGTTAAGTTATTATATGGGACGCTTTCAGTGGGGATACTATACTATTTATTGGATCTGGACCTAGAGCATGGTGTAACATAGCAAGACCGTAGAATCCCCTTCTAATAATATTGGCGTACCGTGACGATGCAATAAGGAATGACTCCATCAATGAAAAACTTCGAAAACAAAGAAATCTAGAAGCGAGTCCACTGATCTATGATGTAAACGCACTGACGTTGAGGAAACAGCCCAATATCCCCGAGCCTGCTAAAATGCAGCACTCTATCGAGCTGGAAGATTGCGAGGAAACGCTCATAATTGCGTCCTATGCGTCCACCAGCGGATCGTCTTCATCCAAATTGACGCGTCGCCAAGATCACGCGCACGTGCATCAACCCGATCGATCAGTTGGCTATGTATGCGATTTCCTCTTCGGGACATCTGCCTCCATCTCCTTCACCATCCAGCCATTCTCTCTCTCTCGCCGAGAAATAACCTTGCAACCAAAATAACCTCATCTTCATCTAATCACTCCAAGGAACTCCATGGAACGGAGTCGTAAAGAAACGGACGAGAAGCCCCAAATCGCGACCCGAAGCCGCAGCAGTCAAGTGGGACCCTGGATGTCAAGGGTCTGTGGACCCTTCACGAAGAGAGCTTGAAGGGGAAAAATTTGAAAGTGGGGTCACTTCTTCGCTTTGACGGTCGCTTTCCGCCTTTTTCACTTTTTGCTGTTTGCTGTCCTTGCTTTGTGCCCACCACTACCACTTCTCAAAAGCCACTGATAGACGGCCTTAGCTGTAACGTTTGAACAACGCAAAATGCCTTGTGATCGTACTGCGTTTTACAGTACGTTTCCTTCATCCAACTGACCGTTTCCGTATTCCCGTGTTTCCTCAGTCAAACTGACCATTCCGTACTACTTTCAGGTCTAGCACTCTTCACTGCGTGCCTCCAAACCGTATTTGGCCTTATCGCGGGATTCTTGAACGGGTCCTCTCCATTCCTTTGTATGTCCCTCCTCTTCCCAGGAGTTTTATGGGACTGACGAAAGTACAACGCACAGACATATTTGGCAAACTAGCAGCAGGAGTGTCAATAGCGACCTGGATATGGCTTGGGGTTTTGTACGTTCGTTACATCTACACAAAAACCAGGTATACTTACGTCATGTTGAACTTTCTTTGGAAAACAGAATAAGATATAACCGCCTCCCAATCTCGACGCACCCGCTCACTCGTTCCTCTGCGCATGTTATTTCGTTTGGTGTGTTGGTGCCGATATGGATAGGTTCGTCTGTTCTCTTTCTTCCGCCTCTTCCCTCCCCTCCATATGCCTATCTTTTGGGACACGCACTGACATACCAGATAAACAGCCATCGGAATAATGATAGCCACACAAATGCCATTCGAGTGTAGAGCCCAGACACTCTGGTGCGCAGCCGCGTGTTTCTCGAGTGCGCTGGCATTCTTGACTGCTATATTTTGTGAGTGTCGTCCTTTAGTTCCTCGTATTTTTTTCCGTTCCCCTCGTCGTTCTCTTTCTCCTACTCTTTTTACTCCTACTCTCCTTCTTCCACTCATCCTCTTTCCCTACTCCTTCCTTTTGCGGCTTTGTCTTCCTGTCCTATATCCCTCCCTCCTATGCCACCCTCTCCTTGTTCTCATCCTTCCCTACCACCTCTTCCCCTCCCTTATCTTATCCCTCTATCTCCCTCCCTCTCTCCTCCTCTTTTCCTCCTCCTCTCATCCTCCTATTCCTCCTTCCCCTCCCCCTCCTTTTTATTTCATCTGCCCCCCGTCATCTTCTCCTCCCCCATCACACATCGTAACAACGCTAATTACTTTTGCAAATCACAGCACTGGTGGCCGCGATACTAGTTTACCGCGCGGCCTCTTCCTCCGGGGCTGGGCTTGCCATCAACGTTGCACAAGCGAACAAGCGGCATTTACACGAAGTGGATAATTATTGAAGTCAGCACGGGTCACTCATGCTTCAGTGGAGGCTGTTGTTACGACCGGGTGCGTTTTGGGCGTCGTCACCGTTACGACCACCCGAACGTAGGAGATTGCACCCCTTCCTGAAATTGGAGGGTTGCCGTCACCAAAACTAAATCTAGAAAGAAGGCTGCCAGAAAGAAGAATTCTTGTTATCAAATCATAATTTGCCCATCATCGAAACCAACAATAACCAAGCGTCACCCATTTCATACATTCCACGCCATACATATACCCCCCACTACTTGATCGTCGTCACACCACCACACCATACCTGGACGTTCCGCAGTACCTCACGCGATTGTTGTCAAGTTTGCCAAAAAGTGTACCACCATTTTACTCATAACGATTTCTTTTCGCTTTTCTTGTACATACATACATAACACCATATACAGGCAGATATTATACTACAACGCTGTTAATTGCTGAATGAATAAATGACGAGTTTTCGTGCTTGCAAATCCGAACCGTTCGCTCAACGACGAACAGAACCTGACTGATTGAAAGTAAGGGCGAGGATATTTGAATGCTTCTCCTACTGTTAGTGCTTCCCTTCTTCGCCTGTTGCCTTGACATTCATGCGGCTCCAATTCGTTGCTTTGAGAACGGTTCAAATGCAGGTGTAGTCGTCTTCTCGGGTAGAAACTCAAAACTTCTCCGTTTGGCATCTAGGCGCTACGTTTCTATACCTGAGTCTTCATGGGCCAAGAACGCCTGTGTACTTTGAGCTCGACGCATCAATTGAAAGAGATCATGCTCACCAATATTAGTTGCAGCGAGGCAATGGCCCCTGGTTTGTAGCTTCAAAGGTGGGGAGGGGTAGGTCTAGCACCGGACGATGGATGCTTTGGTAGTCTTGAGATGTTCGGTGGACTTGAGTTGGAATCGATGTCATTTAGAACTAAATCTTTGGGGCACCCAACGAACTTGCGACCTGAAAAAAAATCTATGGTGGTGAGCTCCCAAGATCAAGGTCAATCCGACTGAGTCACCGATGCACAGGCTTCATGCGCAGAAGTCAAACGGTACAAAAAGTTCCACTTGTTCCACGTTATATATCCATACATACATACGTACATCCTCCCTAAACCCAAAACCAAAATCAGTACATTTCAAAAGCAAGAAAAAACTTCCTCACCACAACCGCGACAACAACTACGACTTACCCCCCTTCTTCCCCTTCGCTTCCTTCTCCTTCTTCGCTTTCTCCTTGGCAGCGTCAGCTTTGGCGATCTCGTGCGCTTTTTCGTTGAGTCCTAGTTTGTTGCGGGCGATCTGTGGGTGTGGATGGGGTGAGTAAAGTTGGGTAGGGGGAAGGGGAAGGGAAGGGAAAGAGGGGGGGGGGATAAGGGGGGATGGGGGGATGAAAGAGGTGGGAAGAGGTGATGGAGGAGAGATGGAGGAGGTGGGAAGAGAAAGGGAGTGGAGGTGGGAGAGGGGGAGAAGTGAGTGAGTGGAGGTGTAGGCTGAGGCGGGAGGGAGGGAGGAGGAAGAGGCGGGGGGTGGAGTTGGGGAGTGGCAAAAGAGAGAGGATAAGAGTCGAGGACTTGGAGTAGAGATGGAATGTGTGCAACATGGGCGATGTGGCCCATGAAAGTGAGAAAGAGGGGTATGAACTAGGAGGAGCAAAGCACGACTCGAATGCGCGCATACAAGGCACGAAGTGCAACTGGGAAACGAAAGACAGTAGGGTTGCTCACCTCAAAAGCGTAAAACTGTAGTGCAAAACACGTGATCAGAACCTTTACAACGAAGGGGACGGAAGACTTGGAAAGCGTACCTGTATCCGTGTGACTACAAAACAAAACGTGGTGTTAGAGGGCGGTACAAGTGAGAGGAAAAGAGAAGAACGAGGAAAAGAGAAAGGGGGGAAGAAAGAAAGATGTGAACGAGGGAGGGGGAAGAAAGCAGAAAAGGAAGCCATAAAGGAGGGAAAGAAAGGGAGGAGAGAAAGACGCACCAAAAATTGTATTTGTCTCTCCATACTCCTCCTCCGCGTTCGTACGGATGAGAGAGCCAAAGTTGTAGTCTTGGATCTTGTCTTTGTACCTGTTAGCGTCGCATTAGCATTGGCATTTCTTGTTCGACGCCGATGAAGAGGAAGAGATGGGTTGTGGAGAGGAGAGGAAGGAAAGATTGGGTCGTGTGCCAGGTGGTTGTAGGCGGAAGGGCAGAGTGACGGAGTGTCATCCACAACCCAAGGGTTTGACAGCAAGGCCGAGCGACAACGTCTCCGATTCCCGAGGCAGTCAAGCAAAAAGCCAACTCACGACTCAATAAAAACCCGCCACCGTTCCTTTCCCTGTGGAGACTTCATCCACTCTTCATCTAGCTTGATGAGTTTGTCGTATGGCGGGACAAAGAGCTCTGGGAAGGAGGATTGGGTGTGTGTGTAGATTTCGTCGTCTAGTCTGTGATTTGGGGGTGATTAGTGGGTTTGTTGGTGAGCGGTGTTAGTGGGTTTGTAGGGAGATTAAGGAGGGAGAATGAGGGGGAGGAGAAGGGAGAAGGGGGCAGGAAGGAGGGCGGGATGCAGGAGGGAAGGATGGGTCGGCGGCGGAAAAGGGAGATCGGGAGGGAAAGAGGAAGGAGATCGAACGGAGAAGGCACACGACGAACTTTGTCAACTTCAAATCGCGCGGATTCATAATCTCCAAAAGATTCCAGTACGTCTACATTCGTGGTCAATCAAAACGAGCGAGCGGGCGCGTAGATGTTACGCACCTGGGCCTGTTCCACGGCTTTCACTGCGAACCTTTCACCACGTTCACCTTCTCGGAATGAAGGAGGGACGACGGGGAGACTCACTGTTTCTCGATCTATGGAGAAAACATGTGGGTTGAATGAATGAAAGGAGTCGGGAGGAGGAAAGGACGCACCTCGACGAGATTCTGGGCATTGTTGGCATCGAATTTTCCTGCCATTGCTTTGTTGCAGAGTAGATTGGAGATGTGAGTGGGTAGTACGAGCGACGAGCGTGTAAGTAAGTATGTGCGGTGTGGCTATGTATGATCTTGAGATGGAGGTTTGAATCTTTGATGGGCTCAGCCGTTCACGATTATCACCATCTCTCCGTTATCTTATCAAAATCTTGCAAAATACCCCACAAATCGCAAACTAATATACCCTCAACGGCGAACGCCAACTTCTCACTAAAAATACTCCCGCACTAGGGTCCTTGTCCCACGGGCCATTCATGGGTCTCGAGATCTTCTCCCGCCTGGACTTCTCCCCTTCGGAGGTCGGCTCCAACAGCTGCTCGGAGACGGACCACGCTTGTTTGTGCGTATCCGCTTTTGCCTTGGCCTTGTTCCTCTCTTTTCCGTTGTTCCTCTCCTTTCCGTTGGTCTTCTTTTTGGCGTTGGCCTTCCCTTTGGCGTTGGCAGCTTGAGGCGGGGAAGCCTCGGGAAATCCAAACCGGTACGCCCACATCGCTGCTTTCTCTATCATCATGATAGATGCACCTTCCTAAGCTCAGTGTAAGCATAAATTTCAAGAGGGTCAAGGGAAAAAAACTTTACCGGTTCAGCTGGAATATTTACTGGACTGCTTTCGCAGGCCGCCAGTAGGTTTCTCCCCCGACAATGATCGACTGCAACTCCGGACACAAGCCCCCCAACACATCGAATCTTCTGGTCCACATGTCTGGGTCCTGGGGAATCACCTGCGTCAAATCCACCTCTTGAACGCACGGAAACGTGACCGATACCCAAGAGAAGAAGCTGTCGCATATGGCTGAGGTAATGGGGGACTTGGACCTGGACCTGATGATCTCTAATGATTTCACGCAATCCAACCTAATAGAGTAGCGTCGTTGAACTGTGGCCATGGAAAACCATACCGCAAGATCGGTTACGTGAGAAAATTCGAGGGAAAGGCGGATTGTCCCTCTCTTACGATCTGCCAAGTTATGAAAGATACAGGAAAAATCCCCGTACTCCATGTATCCCCCGAGACTGTATGGCGTCAACGCAACGGAGTGTAGTTGTGGGAATAACGTGTGTCCTTGGCGGGTTGAAAGTAATTGTGAAAGATAATCGGGGTCTCCGCTGATCACTTCAAGGCTAGGCAGAAGGCCCTTCGGGGGCATGATGATTGGTCCTACTGGAATAGTGCAAAAAATGCCAAGGTGGATTATGCTTGAATGACGCAGCAAGAATGCTGAAAGGTCGCGGAAATGAATGCAGGATTCTAGAACGTTAAAGTCGGATAGGAGAGGCATGGAAAGTAGGGGCAATATGTTGGACCAATCTGAGAAATGGAGTTTTGTGCACCCTAAAGATAATTTGGTAAGATATCCGCCATTCAGAGCTCGTAAGGTTTGCGGAAAGCAATCTCTATGGAAAGGGAGGGGAGACTGTATCTCAAAACTTTTGAGTTCTCGGGGCGTACTGCCGCCTGTGTTGGGGATTTTTGGTGCGCCAGCTGCCTGGCGATTGGGCCGAGTACCAATACCACCAAAAAAGTGGTTCTTGAGCCTGCCAAAAACGGACAATTCGTTTTTTTGCGTTTTGGGCTGGGGGATGGGGGTGAACTCGAATGCGGATTCTGGTGAACCCACAATAGTCATGCTTGCCACTCCCATCTTTTCGCAGGAAACCCCGACCAACGGAGCCAGCGGATTGTACCAAGGTTTGTGCCGGTAGGCTTTGTACGGGTACCTGGACATCATGACTCGGATGGATGGCAGGTGATTGAAATGGAGGACGATATGTCCGACAGCATTGGCGTGAAGAATAAGTCCGTGGACGCTTCCGATCGCCTCAATGGTCAAGGTTACAGGAACATATTCAATTTTGTGGAATGAAGCTTGAAATATCTCGTTGACGTCGTGTAAATCTTCCTCTTTCATTGCGACTGAACCAGAGTTCTTGTAGATACGAAGGAAGCCTTTGGACACTAATGAGCGCAGTAAGGGAAGTTGGCGCTCCAAGACAAAAACCTGACATATGCCATGGAGACGGCGGCAAGTCATTCCCATGCAGGCGATAGTAGTGGCATCTGTGGAGTTGTCTGAACGGATGATCTCCACGATCAGTTCCGTTGGAAGGTCGATAATAGAAGTCGGCATGCCACTAATATGAGGTAGGCCAGTGATGAGAAGATATTACAACGGTGAACTCCTAGTAATGAAAACGACATTCAGATGCAGTGCAGTCACGCGGCTGGCTCTGGCGCCCCCAAGGCTGTGCCAGCCTTGCGGCTCAGCATGTGCCTTCTTGGACTCTCGGGATTGACGTGCAACAACTTCAAGTATGTAATGGGAGATCATATGGGCTGTTCACGATTATCACAACATTTTCTTAAATCTCCTCACATGTTCAAGATCGCAAGCTAACAGTATTTCCCGCCAACACCAAACTTCTTCCCTCTCAACTGCTTCTACAGCCGACTAGCAACCCGTCTAGGTGTCCTTGTCCCATTCCTGGCCTCGAAATCTCCGACCACCCAAACTTCTCTCCTAGGCCTTCGGGTGTCTGCTCCAACAACTGATCAAGCAGGTGCTGCTCGGAGACGGACCACGCTTGTTTGTATGTATCCGGTTTTGGTTTAGGCTTTTTCTTTTTTCCCTCTTGTTCCTCTTTTCCGTTGTTCTTCTCGCGTTGGCGTTCCCGTTGGCGTTGGGAGTTGACTTTACTTGAGGATGGGAAGCCTCGCTTTCCTCCGCGGTCTCTCCTCCTTCTCCTCAGACACTTGAGGCCTGGCCTTCCTACTCGGTTTCCTCGACCGCTGCACGTTCAAGATGCCGCTCCTAGCTGTAGATGACACCTTAGAACAACTTCTCTTTGTAGGTGACGCAGCACAACCCTTTGTTTTGGTGCCACCCACCCGTTGCAGTTGATGTGAGAGCAGGCCAACGACGTGACAGTCTTCCGTCTTCGGCGTTGAAAGCGGCTGGTTGACTAAACCCGATTTGAGGTTCCTAAAACGGCCAATGTCACTCGGATCCAGCGCAGTGGCAAGGGCGAATTGGGTGGCTATGAATCCGTCTAGCGCCTTTAAGCTGGTGAAGGATTTAGTTTCCTTTGTGATTGTGAAGGAAGTTGGGAGGGGAGAGATGGAGAAGAGGTGGAGAAGACGGATGAAGTTGACAGTGTGATGTTAACGTTGAGCATGAGCTGAACAGTTGACTTGAAGTTGGGAATCCTCGCTTTCTTCGGCTGTCTTTTCCTCGACTGCGGCGCGTTCCCGAGTACCGGTCCAGGCCGCGGAGGCATCCCCATCCCCATCGACCCCGCCAGCTCGAACCCATTCACCTCCCCTTCCCCAATATCCACATCCACGCTTTCATGGTCATCCACATCACGCCTAATGAACACCCCTCCCTCTTCCTCCCCTTTGACCTTCCCCCCTCCCCAGGACGAAGAGGGTACAGAGTCAACGTCAACCCACCCCACGCCAGCTATTCTTCCATCTCTTCAACTCCATAATCCTCTGCCTCTCAAGTCGTTCCCTCTCACGCGCTTCCTCTTCCCTTCCGGAATCGATTCTTCGTCTTCACCGTCAGAAAGATCGGCGAAAAGGGTCAACAAAGAATCAACGATGGTCTTTCCCGCACTCTTTACGAGAAACTGGAGGTCCTCCGTCAAATCCACCGTCGTCGTCCTACACGTTGGAAGCACATGGCTTTGTGCCCAGTCGAATGGGCGACGCTGTCGTCTATCGAGGTCGTTGTCAGAGGTACGTCACCATCGTCACACGCACTCTGCTCACCCATCGTCTAATGAGAGCGGACGTTTGTGTGGTTGGAGGGATGTTCCGCTGTGCGTGGGCATGTTGCGCTTGGAGGTTTTGGGCGAGAACTGGGGCGGGGTCTGCCGAAGGGTAGTGTTAGTAAATTTGTGGCTTGAGAACTTGAGTGGAAAAAGGCGAAGAGAGAAGAGGAAGAAGGGAGAGAAAAAATTGGCAGAGGAGAAGTTAGAAAAGTAAAGGAGAGATAGGAAGAAGGACGTAAGGAAGAGGGGAAGAGAAAGAAAGACCCACCACACCCCAAACACAGCCCAATTACAACTAATACTATACGGAGTATCTCCATCCTACATTCCTCTGCGCGTTCGCTCAGCCGGAAAGAGGGGTCGTCGAGGCGTCTTTTAAGCCATTCGTGAGGCTATCCGTGCAAAGAACAAAAAAAGAAAAACAGTCAGCGTTGAGGTTCCTTTATTGGTATGTGTTGAGAGCATAGTGCTGTAGGTGCCATCCGCCGTACAGTTGGTGCCCAAAGTACAACCACTCGCCGTAGGCTAGATGTCTTAGAGCAACCTCTCGCTGTGGGTGACGCACAACCCACTGCTTTGGTGGCACCCCTTGCAGTTCAGGTGAGAGCAGGGCCAACGAAACGACGACTTACATCTTCGGTGGTAGAAAACAGCGGCTGGTCGTCGACTAAGTCCGATTTGAGCTCCCTCAAACGGTCAATGTCACCCAGCGTCTGGGCGAGTAGGGCGGATTGGATGGCTATGAATTCGTCTAGCGCCTTTGAGCTGGTGAAGGGCGAGTTAGTTTTCTTTGTAATAAAGAAAGTGGGGAGCAGTGGGGAGGAGAAAGAGGAGGGTGGATACTCAGAAGACGATTGTGGTCAGCGTGGCATCGTCGTGGGCAACACAACACAGTTATCAACGTAAATCGCCGTTAAGCTTGCATCACACTTCGTCTTAAGTGAAAAAAAAAAAAAGAAGAAACGTATGCCAAGACGCGTCTATACTCCATTCGCCTTGATCGTGGCAGTCGTTAGAGTAAAGCGCAATCATCGTTTGCGTTTGAACAAAGGAGCAAGATGGTTTCAAGGAGTCGGGGACGATGGGAATAAGGTTCGGGCGGGGTTTGGAATTTAGATGTCCAAGTTGCCGGCATGGCAACGAAGGTCAATCCAATCCACATCGCTGCTTTCTCTCAATCGTGCATGCATTTTCTAAACTTGGTGTAGGCGTGCCACTGCAGACCAGCTTTTTATTGTCCCGATGTTCTATCATTTCTCGGAGCCAAGGACACAATTTTGGTTGCGCGGACACAGCCGTCTGGGTCCAACTGCCACATCGGGACTTTCACATTTTACTTTTTTCGACTTGTGCAAGTCACTACAAGTCGAAAAAGGCAGAAAAGCCGCAAGTTAAAAAGCCAGGCCAAATTTTGTGAAAAGCAGCTATTGGCAAGCAAACGAAAAAGTTGAAAAAGTCATAGAAAAGAGCAATCAAGGCAAAACTAGCAACTAAAGTGCAAATTTACTGAACTACATAGTCTACCCAACTTCATGGAAATCTACCTAGCTTGGAGAGATGCATAGAGAATCTGTCAGAGGGAAATTTATAAGAGGAAAATTCAAGAATATGGAATGACACACCCGATTGCCTCCTGAACCCGTTGCAATCCATCATCAACAAGTGTCCAAAACACGATGTGACTGCACGCTATGATTTCAGTAAATGCAGCAGCACCCGCATGGTACATGCAGCAAGCGGGGTAGAGGGGAAGGCTGGTAGATGAGAGTTGAAGAGAAGAATGTGACGTGGAGGTGTTTGGCTGTATTGATCGAATAATCAACTCACGTGGTGCTACCATCAGCCGCCACGTCGTCATGGTCCGACGTCTCTTCCTTCTTACCATCACCATCCCTTCGCCAACTTCTGCAACATCCTCAGACTCTGTATGCTGCCAGAGACAACACCACTCCTCAATGCTGTAGCATGACCTATTCCATCCATGGACTGCCGGTACAGAGTTCTCCTTCCTTCTCCCATATTGTGTGCCACTCAATTACTTGACAGCTCAGGCCGTTTGTTGCTGAGAATCTGAAGGGAAGATAGGTCTGAGTGGTGGAGGGGGTTTGAGGTATATTAGTATTGTAGTTTTTTTGTAATCTAAGTGTTTCTTGAGATCTGCTAGGATGTCATATTTTCGGTAGATTAGCTTTCCGGCTTTTACACTTTTCAGCTGGTTGCAAGCTAAAAAGCAGCTAAAAGCCAGAAAGTAAATTGTTAACTTGCTGATGCAGTGAATATCTTTGTGATCGATAAATGGCTTCTTCGTCCGCCAAGACGTTCCTACACGCACAGGCTTCATATGGGAATCCTGGGATATAATGATTATCATCGCCTCGCCCTTCCTGGGCTGGCCGCTCTTTTCTTCCTGCTCCAAACCACTCTGCAAGCGAAGGGTTTTGGGTGCTACTACATATTTAACTACCAGAGTACAGTTGTGAAGTACTGGTTCTTAATTTTATGTAGTTGTATAATCGGCATGACACGGTTTAATAGTAGAGGTGATTCAAGATAGCATCAACACCGAGGTAGCAAGAAAAAAAGAGAGAAGTGTTAACGTCCATGATTTGGAGCAGAAGAGGAACAGAAATATTACTTCACAGGCCGCTGGTAGGTTTCCACCCCTACAATGATCAACTGCAACTCTGGACACGAGTCCCACAATGCATCCACTCTCCAGGTCCATATGTTCGGGTCTGGGGAAACCACCTGCTTTAAATCCAGCTCTTGAACGCACGGAAACATGTCTGATACCCAATAAAAAAAGCTGTCGCACACCTTTGAGGAAATGGGTATTCCAAACCTGACAATCTCCAGTATTTTCACGCAATCCAAAGAATATGGTTTTGATCTGGCCATGTAAAACTATCGTGTAAGAGCAAACTGTTTCGAAAATTCAATGGAAAGGTGGATTGTCCTTCTCTTATGATCTGCCAAGTTTGAAAAGAAATTCTTCATAGCTGAGTACTGGGTGGCTTTGAGCTCCAGATACGGCATCAATGCGATGGAGCGTAGATGTGGGAATAAGTCTCCTTGACAGGAAAGGAATACTGAAAGGTAATCGGGGTCTCCGCTGATCACTTCAAGGCAAGGAAGAAAGCCCTTCAGGGGCATGATTGGTTCTTAAGTTGGAATATTGTCGGATAGGTTGAGGTGGGTTATACTTGAATGATGCAGCAAGAATGCTGAAAAGTCGCGGAAATCGATCTTGGAATTCCGAAGCTTAAATTCGGATAGGAGAGACATGGAAAGTAGGGGCAATATGTTGGACCAATCTGAGATACGGAGGCTTGAGCACCCTAAAGATAATTTGGTAAGGTATCCGCCATTTAGAAATCATAAGGTATGCGGAAAGCATGTTTCATGGAAAGGGAGGGGAGAGTCTATCTCAAAACTTTTGAGTTCTCGGGGTGCACCGAAATATATGCCAGTGTTGGGGATCTCCATTTCCGGTGCGCCAGTCTGGCGATTGGGCTGAATACCAGTACCACCAAAAAAGTGGTTCTTGAGTCTGCCAAAAATGGGAAATTCACTTTTTTGCGTCTCAGGAATGGGGGTGAAAGGCTTGAATGGGGGTTGTGGTGGGGGTTGTGGTGAACCCGTGATAGTCAAGCTTGCCAGTGCCATCTTTTCCGAGGAAGTCCCGACCAACGAAGCCAGCGGTTTGTACCAATCTTTCAAGTGCCAGTGGCTGGACTGTATGATTGGCAGGAAGTCGAAATGGAGGGCAATATGACTGACAGCGTTGGCGTGAAAAATAAGCCTGTGGATGCTTGCAATTTCCTCACCGGCCAACTTGGTTACAGGGGCGTATTCAATTCCGTGGAATGAAGCTTGAAATATCTCCTTGACGTCGTGTAAATCTTCCTCTTTCATTGCGACTGAACTAGAGTTCTTGTAGATACGAAGGAAGCCTTTGGACGCTAATGCGCGCAGTACAGGAAGTTGGCGCTCCAGGACAAAAACCTGACATATGCCATGGAGACGGCGGCAAGTCATTCCCAAGCAGGCAATAGTAGTAGCATCTGTGGAGTTGTCTGAATGGATGATCTCCATGATCAGTTCCGTTGGAAGATCAAGAATAGAAGCCAGCATGCTAAAAGTATGAGGTAGGCTGACGAGAAGGTATTGCAACGGTGAACTCACCTAGCGGATCAAGAGAGAGAATGAAAACGAGCGCCGAGCACAGAACACATGACATTCCTGATTGTGGCCCAAGGCTGTGCCGATTTTTATGAGCAGGACATAGAAACTAGAGGCTAAATTTTTAGATTCCAGCTCTAGGGATTGAGGCCTCCAACAAGTAAGCTAGGACTGAATCTGCCTCAATCGCTTTGTCGCAGAGTGAACTGAACATGTGCAACAAACTTTATTTTCTCAAAATACCAATTGGCAACCTGTGTCCTCGTCCTAATCATGGCTCTCGGAGTCTTCTGCCACCTAAACCTCTCTCCTCCAGGTACTTATCTGCTCAAACAACCCTTCAGACAGGTGCTGCTCGAAGACGGACCACGCCTGTTTGCGCGTATCCGGTTTTGGATTAGTCATTTTCTTCTTTCCCTGGGTGTTGGTCTTCTCTTTTGCATTGGACTTCCCTTTGGCGTCGGGTTGGGATACCTCGCTTTCTTCGGTGGTCTCTCCTACTCTTCCTCCTCCTCCTCCTCGGAAGACCCTGAGGCCTGGCCTTCCTACTCTGTTTCCTTGACCGCGATGCATTCATGAGTACCAGTCCGGGTGGCGGAGGCATTCCCATCCCCATCGACCCCGGCAGCTCGAACCAATTCAACTCCCTATCCCCAACACCCACATCCATGCTTTCGTCATCATCCACATCACGCCTAATCCTCCTCCCCTGAACCTTCCCCCCTCAGGACAAAGAGGGTACAGAGTCAACCCACCCCACACCAGCTAATCTTCCATCCCTTCAACTCCATAATCCTCTCCCTCTCAATTCGTTCCCTCTTGTGCCCTTCCTCTTCCCTTCCGCAATCAATTCTTTGTCTTCACCGTCAGAAAGATTAGCGAAAAGGGCCAACACATGATCAATGATGGTCTTTCCCGCCCTCTTTACAAGAAGCTGGAGGTCCTCCGTCAAATCCACCGTCGTCGTCCTACACGTTGGAAGCACGGGACTTTGTGCCCAGTTGAATGGGTGACGCTGTTGTCTATCGAGGTCATTGTCAGAGGTAAGTCACCATCGTCACACGCACTCTGCTCACCCATCGTCTAATGAGGGTGGACGTTTGTGGGGTTGGAGGGATGTTCTGCTGTGCGTGGGCATGTTGCGCTTGGAGGTTTTGGGCAAGAAGTGGGGCGGAGTCTGCTAACAGGTCACACCAAAAATCGTATTAGTCTCCCCATAATCGTCCTCCGCGTTCGTACGGATGAGAGAACCAAAGTTGTAATATTGGATTTTGTCTTTGTACCTGTTAGTTATCGCGTTAGCATTAGCATTCTTTGTTCAACGCTGAGGAAGAGGAAGAGATGGGTTGTGGAGGGTTGTCGGTGGAGGGGCAGAGTGACGGAATCCCATCTACAACGACCATGGCCGCTCAAGAATGACAGTCAAGGGTGCATCTCGAACGATCACCAACCCCAAAGTCGACAGCAAAGCCCTGATCCAAAAAGCCAACTCACGACTCAATAAAAACGCGCCACCGTTCCTTTCCCTGTGGAGACTTCATCCGCTCTTCATCTAGCTTGATGAGTTTGTCGTATGGCGGGACGAAGAGTTCTGGGAAAGAGGATTGGGCGTGTTCGTAGATTTCGTTGTCTAGTCTGGTTAGTGTGGGGTGATTAGTTGGGTTGTTGAGGGAGGAAAGAAGGGGAGAAGGAGGGAGAAGGGAAAAGGGTAAACAGCAAAGACCGAAGGAGGACGCAATGCAGGAGGATGGGTTGATTGACGGTGGACAAGGGAGAGCGGGAGAGAAAGAACAAGGAGAGCGAACAAATAAGGCACACAACGAACTTTGTCAACTTCAAATCGCGCGAATTCATGATCTCCAATAGATTCCAGTACGTCTACGTTTCTCAATCAGTCAAAACGAGCGAGCGCGTGAGTGTGCAATAGAAGATACGCACCTGAGCCTGTTCCACGGCTTTCACTGCAAACCTTTTCACCACATTCACTTTTGCAGAAGGAAGGATGGACGATGGGGAGACTCACTGTTTCTCGATCTACAGAGAAAACATGTGGATTGGTTGAATGAATGAAAAGAGTTGAGAGGAGGGAAAGGACGTACCTCAACGAGATTCTGGGCATTGTTCGCATTGAATTTGCCTGCCATTGTGGGGTGGATTAGAGATGTGATTGGGTAGTACGAGTGTGTAAGTATGGTGCACGTCACCTAGCCACCGCTACTTTGGACAGCGGCCAAATTGGTGGAGGAATTTTTTTTTTGCAATACCCCAGTGGGGCGCCACAGGCAATTTTCTTTTGACTTGGAAGATGCATTTACACAGTTTTTGCACGATTTTGAGATGCATAATAGCATATCTCAGGGAAATATTATACATTAAACTTTCATGAAGGAAAATTTAGTATTATTCCCAGTCAAGGGTGGCTGAAATGACCTCAGATCCATTGTACATACAGTTTCGCATCTTCTGGAACCAGAACATACCAAGAACATACTGAGGTAGAGAGGATAAGATATGCCATTTTCGGACAATATTACGTAAGCTGGCCAAATTGGGCTTGTGAATATTTATAACTCCCTCAATTTTGAATATTTTGCCAAACCATCTGACAGTTTTGTTCTTTCAATCAAATGCATCACTTTTGTAAAAGGAATCAGGAAAGGGGTCAGATTTGGACTGTCAATATCCTTTGTACAAAAGTAGTGGTGACTAGGTGACGTGCACCATAGGTGTGGTGTGGCTATGTGTGATCTGGAGATGGAGGTTTGATGGAGATCATATATGCTGTTCACGATTATCACTATCTCATTATCTTATCAAAATCTTGTAAAATACCCCACAGATCGCAAACTAATACTCCTCGAGTCTTGACACCAAACTTCTAACTTACATACTAAATTTGCCTGTCATTGAATTTTGTCGTGGGGTGAACTATGAGTGAGTCCATTATCTTATCAAAATCTCTTCCTTCCAAGGGGGTGGCGGAATGTGGAAAAGAGACCAACACTCGTTATTCTTTTTTCAGAGTTCCGCTTGACACCCCCCACCATCTACCTTCCTAATAAAGTATGTTTTTCCCATACTATGTTTTTTTTTTTTTTTTGAATTCATAAAATTCACAGAAAATTTACATGTAACAAGTAAATTCGTGCGGAGTGTATTAGGGTGTGTCGAGACTTGAGACTCAACGTAGACAGTATGTCGCCACATCAGGTTTGTGATTGATTTGAACTGTCGCATGTCAGCGCTCATCCATGGAACATGAAAATTTGAAATTGACGGGGGTCACTTTTTTTTTCGGCCTGCGGCCGGACACCCCCCCCCCCCCCCAACCCTTGGTTCGGGATCCACGTCCCGCTACCCCCTTGCTCTGGCTGGAAAGTAATCCTGAAAGATAATCGGGATTTCCACTGATTACTTCCAGGCGAGGCAGAAAGCCCTTCTGGGGCACGATTGGTCCTATTGGACTACTGCAAGATAGGTTGAGGTGGGTTATGCTTGAATGACGCAGCAAGAATGGTGAAAGGTCGCGGAAAGCAATGTCGGAATCCCCGACATTGAATTCAGATAGGAGAGGCATGGACAGTAAGGGCAATATGTGACTCCAATCCGACATATAAAGTCTTGTGTTCAAGAGAGATAATTTAGTAAGGTATCCACCATTCAGAGCTTGCAAGGTCTCCGGAAGGCATGCTCCACAGAAAGGGAGGGGAGAGTCTATCTCAAAACTTTTGAGTCCTCGGGGTGTACTGAAACATACCCCCGTGTTGGGCAGTCTCTCTCTTTCCGGTGCGCCAACCTGGCCAGTACCGATACCACCTGACCGCGTTTTATGAGCAAAAAAGCGGTCCTTAAGTGGGCTCAAAAAGGAAAAATAGTTTTTTACAGGACTTGATGGCGTTTTTGGGATGGGTAGGGGGGTGAAGTAGCTGTGTGGTAAAGCCCTGATAGTCAAGCCTGCCATATCCTTCTCTGACGAAACCCTGATCAACGAAGCCAGCAGTTTGTACTAATTTTCTTCCTCCAGTAAATCGAGATTGATGTTAATATGACCAACAGCGTTGGCATGAAAAATAAGTCCGTGGACGCTTGCGTTGTCCTGGACGGTGAAGGTTACAGGGGCGTATTCGATTTTGTGGAATGAAGCTTGAAATATCTCCTTCACATCGTCTAAATCTTCATCTTTCATTGCGATTGAACCAGAGTTCTTGTAGATGAAGAGGCGACGTCTTCTCATTAATGCGCGCAGTACAGGAAGTTGGCGTTCCAGGACAAGAACCTGACATATATTACGCCAAGACGGCGACAAGTCATTCCCAGGCAGGTGATGGTAACGGTAATATCTGTAGAGTTGTTTGAATGGATGATCTCCAGGATGAGTTCCATTGGAAGGTCAAGAATAGAAGCCGGCATGCCACTAATATGAGGTAGGCTGATGAGAAGATATTACAATGGTGAACCCCTAGTGGATCGACAGAGAGAAGGGTGAAACTCCCTGTCTCACAAGCTTGCAAGGCTAACTCTGTTAGTCTACATACATACATAGCCTCTCTCTCTCTCTCTCTCTCTCTATCTCTCTCTAGCTCCACCAAAAAAAGCAAAAAAAACGAGCGCAGAACATGTGACATTCCTGATCTGGCCCAAGGCTGTGCTGATTTTTATGGGCAGGCCGTGGAAACTTGAGGTTTATTTTTTGGATTCTAGGGATTGATGTGGACTGAACCAAGAGTGAACTGAAGATGTGAGTGGGTCCATTATCTTATCAAAATCTCCTCCTAAAATACCCCACAGATCACAAGACCCCTCAACACCAAACTTCAACTTCTCAAAATACTTCTGCACCCGACTAGCAATCTGCCTAGGCGTGCTCGTGCCATTCATGTCTCTCAAACTTCCTACTCGGTTTCCTCGATCGCGGCGCGTGCTCACATCCCCATCCCCATCGACCCTGCCAGCTCACTCCCACTCTCGCTCCCTATTGCGCGCCTCGTCTCGCTCTTTCTTCCCCTCCGCAGTTGACTCTTCAGCTTCATCGTCAGAGGTCAGCGGAGAGGGCCAACACGGGATCCTCGGTTTCCTCGACCTTGAGTACCGTACAGGCGGCGGAGGCAAGGTGCCACCCTTAGCCCTAGGGTAGATACCGACCCTTTAGAGCAACTTGAAGTTCATGCTGTAGTGACGCAGCACAACCCTTTGCTTTGGTGCCATCTACCCCTTGCAGTCGATGTGAGAGCAGGCCAACGACATGACAGACTTCCGACTTCAAGCTCGGCGTTGGAAAGTGGCGGGTGGTCATTGACTAAACCCGATTTGAGCTCCCTCAAACGGTCAATGTCATGCAGCGTTTGGGCGAGAGGGGCTGATCGGGTGGCTTTAAATCCTTCTAGCACCTTTAAGTTGTTGAAGGAGGGGATTTCAATTTAGGGGTCAGGGTCCTGGTGGTTGGAAAGGCTGAGGCGGGGCGAGGCATGGCGGCGACGAAGGTCAATACAACCTGGCACGCCCCGATCACTGCTTTCTCTGGATCATGCTTGGTGTAGCGAAGACAGAAGCTGCCAGTCAGTCGTCGATAAGTTCCACATCGACATCGACACTGCGGTACGTACAGAACTTTTCATTTATAACTGTAACTTACTGAATGTTCATTTATAAATATAGTGAAGTATCGACTGTGTCCCTTTTCACTGGTTCTACATCTGGTGGTCAATTTAACACAGCACAGGGCGTGACGATCATGATCAGTATAAGGACGTTGAACCAAAGGTTGATGAAATTAAATTACTCAAATTTTCATTTAGATGAAAGCTCATCGCATCTCCGCTCCCACTCAGATACCAAGATACTCAATGAGCGGAGAGTAGTAGGGCTAGAAACGTACCTCAGAGCCATCCTAAGCGCTGAAGGACACGCGGCGGGGGAGTTTCGCTTTTGAGGAGTTCTTGGGCATACCAGTCGTCAGGCAAGAGCTTCAATCCCGGCTCCGGGATGACATCAATAAACGAGATGACCTCTCTGATCGAGGAGATGTTGGTGCCTCTCACAAAAGCGATGTGGCGGCAAAGTCGAAGCTTGCTGTTGTTCTGGCACGAATTGGGGCGCTGGGGAAAGGCTTGCAGGAACTCGCGGTGGCTGGAATGAGCGAGGGCGAGCTGCAGCGGCAGATGGACATCGTTGCACAACTGCATGACAATCGTGAAAAGCTCAGGTCAAGGGAAAAAATGCCACCCCACCTCATCCAGCTGAATTATTACGGGAAGCTCGTTCCCCGCTACTAGTTCTGACGTCCAATCCACCACCTCCAACACCTTCACCTCCGCCTCTCTCAGAAAGTTCCAAGAAGTGGCTGGTCTACCCTTCCGCCAGCCGATGTCCAACATTCCCAGCATCCCATGTCGGTATCATGATTTCATTCAGGACTTGCACGACCACCTCCCATGTCTCAACCAGCTGGATTCGGATGGCAACGATATCAAGTTCAGGGAGTTGGGCGGACGAAGATAACATCTACACCTCAAATGGCATTTGTCCAGTTGAGAAAGGGTTTTGGGTGCTACTACATTTTTAATTACCAGAGTACAGTTGTGAAGTACTGGTTCTTAATTTTATGTAGTTGCATAATCGACGTGACACGGTGTAATAGTAGAGATGAAGATGGCATCAACACCCAGGAAGCAAGAAACAAAGAGGGAAATGTTGATGTCCGTGATTCGGAACGGAAGAGGAACATGAATGTTACTTCACAGGCCGCTGGTAGGTTTCCACCCCTATAGTGATTGACTGCAACTCGTTACTCCAGACACGAGTCCCACAATGCATCCACTCCCCAGGTCCACATGTTCGGGTCTGGGAGAACAACCCGCCTCAAATCCAGCTCTTGAACGCACGGAAACATGTCTGATACCCAATAAAAAAAGCTGTTGCACACCTCTGAGGAAATGGGGATTCCGAACCTGATAATCTCTAATGTTTTCACACAATCCAAGGAACATCGTTTTGATCTGGCCATGTAAAACCATTGTGTAAGACCAATCTGTCTCGAAAATTCGATGGAGAGGTAGATTGTCCCTCTCTTACGATCTGCCAAGTTTCGAAAGATATTATTCAGAGTTCCGTACTGAATGGTTCTGAGCCCCAAATACGGCATCAATGCGACGGAGTGTAGATGTGGGAATAAGTCTCCTTGGCGGGAAAGGAATCCTGAAAGGTAATCGGGGTCTCCGCTGATCACTTCAAGGCGAGGAAGAAAGCCCTTCGGGGGTATGATTGGTCCTGAAGTTGGAATATTGTCGGATAGGTCGAGGTGGGTTATGCTTGAATGACGCAGCAAGAATGCTGAAAGGTCGCGGAAATCGATCTTGGAATTCCGAAGCTTAAATTCAGATAGGAGAGACATGGAAAGTAGGGGCAATATGTTGGACCAATCTGAGATACAGAGGCTTGAGCACCCTAAAGATAATCTGGTAAGGTATCCGCCATTTAGAACTCGTAAGGTATGTGGAAAGCATGTTTCATGGAAAGGGAGGGGAGAGTCTATCTCAATACTTTTGAGTTGTCGGGTGTCGGAAAATTCGAGAAAAACCTAGATGCACCAATATGGTGCTCATATGTGCGCATCAGGTCATCAATATTTCGGGATGCATTTCAGCCACAGAACTTGCGTATGGGTGTGATAGACCCCCTCGCTTAGATCAGTAATCACTGGACGTTTTAGTACTGAGCGGGTGTGTTAGTGGTTAGGTTGACAAACTACGATTTGGGACTGGAATCTTTCTGAGCATAATCTTTAGGTCTCACACCAAAGAGAACATCAAATCTGTCAAATCAATGTATTTCGAGCTGGGTGTGCACTACTACATAATGGCAGATACTAGACTGGTGTTGCCTCGCTGCCAGCTCTCGTAGAATACAAACGAACCTGACCTGTCGTTTGAGCCAGTGATGTGCCGGTCATTGACTAGTCAACCCAAGTCATGACTAGTCAATAGAAGTCAATAGTCACGTCAAATTGACCGTGACTCGGTCATCAAGCTCCAAATAAGGCAGGATATATTATATAAGCCATTTCTATGTAGTGGCAAATGCGCAAAGAGAGTTGTGTTCAACGCGCGTTGACACCGCAATGCACGCGAAAGTATGAAACTTGTACAATATGATAGAACAAATACAATGATGTACTAAGCTAGTAGGCAGATGATTTGAAAACATCTAACCAATGAGAATCTGCTCCATGCTCTCATCTACACTTATCTGGATGTCATCGTCGTCCTTGCCTTCAGCATCAAGATCTAGTAACTCATAAAGTTCAAGCTCCTCGTCAAAACTCCGTAAAGGTGATCTTGAATACACAGACACCCAATGGTCCGCAGAGAAATTGAATAACTGATCAATCCTGACAGACTTGATCATCGCATCGCAATCTGATGGTGTCGCTTCGTTATTACTGTCGTCTTCAGTGACGCTCGAGCCGTGGTCCTGTACGATAGAACGGAAGGATGAATCCGATTGTGGATTGGGGATAGATGGGTTGATGAGGGAGTCTGGGGGATCAAGCTCATCACGGTCATCCAAAGGTGGGATTTCTTGGGAGGAAGTTGGCATAGCAGGCGGAAGATCGGAAGATGATGGTTGCGGCACTACTGACATTGGGCTGGGGTCGGCTGGAGTTGTGGATTGATTTTTTCTGGCTCCAAATTGTCGTTTCAGTCGAATGCTGGATTTATTACGGATGTGCTCATCGCGGATGTGCATTTTTAGTTCTGAAAGGGCGGTGAGGGTCTCCGTTCCAAGACGATTGCGTAGCTTTGTCAGTGTTGATCCAAATAGGCTGAAAAGCCGTTCGCATGATGCTGAGTTTGCCGAAATAGATAGGATGCGTTTTGCGAACTGAACAAACAGAGGATCGGGCATGTTTGGGAAACAAAATGCGTCGTAGACAGCAATTGGATCTGGAGATTGTTTCTAAAATTATGAAAAATCAACGGTTAGATCGTTATGAAATAAAAAAAAGCAACTTACCTTTTCATTGGCTTCATTCTCCTCGATTTGGCACTGTAATTTGAGTGTTTCAAATTGCCCAGAAGCTCTAAGAAAATCTTTTAGTGCACTGTTGAATTCAGGAGGTGGAGCCATGCGATAAAATCGTTTCCAAAGCCGGGACATCATGTTGTGGATGCCAGCATTGTTGAGGAACGGAAGAGGACAGAAAACCGTGCTTTTGTAGAACGGATTGACGATGACTGCTGCAATAAAAATCTCATGATCAGCTTTTGCCCAGCGTCGTTCAATACTGTTCATGATAGCATTACGGCCGAGTATATCCTCTGCGTCTCGCATTTTCTGATATTGCATGATTAAGAAGCCGAACGTGAGAAGGACTGTGTCGAGACGGCAGAAAGACGATTGGACAACATTGGCGGCAATTGCAAGAGGCCGTAAATGGCGAGTAATTCTTCAATAACAATAAACACAAGATGAAAAATAAAGACGGACCACATACCTTGTTATCGCAAACCAGAAAAGGTTATCTTTCAAAATCGCGATCATTTTCCGAGACTTCTCCTTTGTCTTTGCATCGCCCGTGATGATAAGCTTATCGGCTGGCGCCCTGACTTCATCCTGGTAAATTATGGCCATAATCGTTGGGCGGAGCTCAAGCAAACGGTTGAATGCCATATAATGGGCTGTCCAGCGTGTAAGAACCGCACGGAGAACTGCTTTCGTGGTACCAGATGTTTGCAGCTGTAGGTCACGAATTAGGCCAAGAACTAAGGTTTTGCTGCGTAGCCATGTGATAACTTCAGTTGCTTTATCCGTATAAAGTAGTACGTCACTCTCAGACTTGAAGTAATCACCAACGACAAGGTTGACCTAAAAAAGAAAAAAGTCAGATGAAAATACAACCGATACAATCAAATATGAACCTGGTGTGCGTAACAATCAAGCACGATAATCCATGGGTATTTTTTTACAAATTCCGTGCGTGCTTTTCGTGACTCTCCGGAGGCATCTGTGACCACGGCAATGACGATTGTACCCCATTCTTTCTGAAGAAGTTCAAAAACTTCCTCAAGAACGCGAAGAAGATTTTGCGTGGTCTTTCTCTCATTTGATGCGTCATGTACTCGAACAGTGTGTAACTGTAACTGTATGAGAGAAATATTTTTGAATATATTCATATTATTGCGCACCTTCCCATCAGCCGTGATCATAAAGGCAATAAAGTGGTGATGGTTTTGACCAGTCCACCCGTCAGCCTGGATAGTCACAAGTTTTCCTTTAACCGTAGCTTTTGTATCCGATCGCAATTTAGATGCTAATTTGGGAATGATCTTCGTAGTGAGAACCTTTCGGCTGGGTGATTTTGCAGCAGGAATAAATTCATCAACGAAAGAAAGCCATTCGGCGTTATCCACCCATGAGAGCGGAAGACCTGCCGATGCTGTGATACGAGCGATCCGACTGTCAAAGTTCGTTTGCTTTGCCGTGTTCCAAGAGGATGGTTCAGCGCTGACATAGCGCGTGACTGAAGAACGACTGCGCGGCTTCCGCCGCCGGTTGTCCATGACCGCGGAAATTGAATCGGATGGATCGAGACTACTGGTATCCCCAGACGAATTTTGTGAAATGGCTGATTGTGTTTCAAAAGAGTGGGGGTGTAATAAATCAGATGATGAGAAATTTCGGACAAGCTGAGAGGATGATCCAGTTGAGAGATCTTGAATATGCAAGCTAGGGGTAGGGCTTTCTTCTCGACTATAATTGCGAGTGTTGCTGGAAGTGCTTCGGAGAGGAGAAAGCTTGCCAGCTTTACTTGCAGTCCCAGCTGGGTCCATAGATGCTCTCAACTGGATATTTTTGTGCACATTCACGCACTGTGATAAATGATTTATTAGTGTAGATGAGGCAGATCGCCGCGTCCCGTAATCTGTTGGTGATGTAGCTACTTCTGCCCACACTGCATAAATTAAATTTTTTGGCATCAGAAATTAACTGGCAGGAATGTAGATCAACTCACGCATACTCTCCAAAGCTTCACGGCTTCGTGGAACTTCCTGCCGACCTGCAGAAATTTCCTCCAAATCTTTGAGTTGCTCATTCGCGAGGTGTTGATTGAAACATCCATGGCAATAAACTTTAAGCTTTAAGGAGGTGCCAGTGCCGTGCCATGCTGCGCCAGGCTTGTTATGCTTGTCAGGGTGGTCAAGAAAATGCGTACGCCACCAGCCCTTGGTACCTTCTTTGGGCATCGGAGAAAGGGGTGTAGATTGGAGGTGTGGCCATAAGTTCAAGTCCTTTTACTGGTCGTATTGAGAGCAACTTGGAGCAATCCCGGAGGCTTACTCCTGCTCCTTGATTACTCAGAGTATTAACTCTAGAACAGAGCTTCATGCGCAAACACGGAGCGTCGAACGAACCTCGAGGCTTGTCTCACAAAGTTGACCCCGTGTTGACATCAGACCCTCATCGAACGTTGATCAGACCCTTAGACAGAAAGTCATCCGTCACGTGCAAGTCAATCAAAAATTGATATCATTGACTAGTCATGACTAGTCATCAAAGTCATGACCGTGACTATGTGTTTCTAGTCATGACCTTCCAACACTGGTTTGAGCCAACCTCTGACGCACGGCATAAGTTTGGCGACGTTTGGGCTGATGGCTGGAGTTGTCGTCTTCGTCATTAACGATATCCCGACTTTTGGGCTGATGGCTGGAATTGTTGTCCTTGTCGTTGATGATATCCTGACATCTGGGCTGATGGCTGGAGTTGTCGTCCTCGCCGTTTGATATATCCGCAAACTTGTGACTGACACGATTCAATTTGGCTTGTGTCCGAAACGCAATCACATGATATCAGTTAGACGCCACGCAATGGACAACTATCAATCACCTTGAACAAGTCGGCTCGGGAAGCGTCCATGCTGAGAACTGGCATGTTCTTGGAATCCGAGGGGACTGGGGAATTGGAATGATTATGCGACTGCATCCGTGGTGGGTTGATTCCTCCCCCTTTATATATTCGAGCATCTCAATGCCATTTGGTCAATGTTTGTGGGGCTGTTGTGGGGCTGCTCCACTTTGCACCTGTGAATTTCCGATAAAATGACGCATTATGCCAACCAAACAATCAGTGGAGCTCCGGCGCCGGCTATGAACGTTTGAACACCAACGGCTTCCCAGACTGTGCTCTATGTTGACTTCAAGGGGGTGCCGGGATTGGAATGCCGGACCGGGGGTTGGGTAGGTAGGTCGGCCGCAGGCCCAAAAAAAAATTTTTGGAACCCTCCATAACATAGTGCCCAATCGGCTTGTACGGTGATTTAAACTACTCCAATAGTGCTCCTGCATGTAAAATATAGTTGTATATTGAATTGATTTATAATATCTGCCAATTTCCGGCCTGAAAATTTCACGCTGACTGTTATCTAATCTTTGTATAATTCTGAAACAGGTCTCAACAACATATCGACATGGAACGCGACGCGACTGAAGTCATATGTTGAATAAAAAATTACCTACAACTTACTAATGAGATGATTAGGAACCTGTTCTTGATGCCGATCGGTATGCTGTATGCCCCGATTGCAAAATGCGAATCCATTGTGGGGCCATAGGACTTGCCAATCTCAAGAAAAATCACCGTGGAACGAAAACCTGCTTGAAAGCGCAAGCAAAGCGTCAGAAGGAAGAGAAAGAAGCGAAGCGACCCACCTTGTTCTCATTTTTCTCCCGAAAATGACCTGTTTCTTCTTTAATACCATCTACAATGTGTTGCGTTGGAGATACCTCCACGAAATTAGGTATGTGAAGCCTGTGAGCAAACTGTGAGGTGTCTGGGGAGGGTAAGTAGAGGATCAAAGCGATCGCGTCGATGATGTCATATTTCCATATATAGAAATGTGCCTGATTACGTAGGTAGGTAGGTCAAGCGCAGAGGCCTTTACAAAAAAATTCGACCCCGGCTACTGTTTTTTAATTCTTGAACCCCCTTGGTTGACTTCTACAAATTTTCCTACCAATGTCACCTCGTCCAACACATTTTAAGAAGTCTGGGAAGCCAATAGGAAAGCTCCAACTTGAGAGGCTTGACAGGACTCATGAAGGATACCCGAGATTAGTGTAGACTGATACAACCTAATAAACTCTGATGTGCTCGTCTGCGGAAACCTCTCAGCAGTTGCTAGCACTTCACGCGAAGTTACATGACCTGATAACATGCAAATATGTCTGCCCTTGGAGACTGATCAACACTCATAGGTTCATCAGCTGCCGCAATGACTCATATGCTAATTGGGATTTTTCCGACAGGGTGCACCGAAATATATGCCTGTGTTGGGGTTCTCCATTTCCGGTGCGCCAGTCTGGGGATTGGGCTGAATACCAGTACCACCAAAAAAGTGGTTCTTGAGTCTGCCAAAAATGGAAAATTCACTTTTTTGCGTCTCGGGAATGGGGGTGAAAGGCTTGAATGGGGGTTGTGGTGGGGGTTGTGGTGAACCTGTGATAGTCAAGCTTGCCAGTGCCATCTTTTCCGAGGAAATCCCGACCAACGAAGCCAGCGGTTTGTACCAATCTTTCAAGTGCCAGAGGCTGGACCGTATGGTTGGCAGGAAGTCGAAATGGAGGGCAATATGACCGACAGCATTAGCGTGAAAAATAAGCCCGTGGACGCTTGCGATTTCCTCAACGGTCAACTTGGTTACAGGGGCGTATTCAATTTTGTGAAATGAAGCTTGAAATATCTCCTTGACGTCGTCTAATTCTTCCCTTTTCATTGCGACTGAACCAGAGTCCTTGTAGATGCGAAGACAACCTGTGCTCGCTAATGCGCGCAGTAAGGGAAGTTGGCGCTCCAAGACAAAAACCTGACATATGCCATGGAGACGGCGACAGGTCATTCCCAAGCAGGCGATAGTAGTAGCATCTGTGGAATTGTCTGAATGGATGATCTCCACGATCAGTTCCGTTGGAAGGTCAAGAATAGAAGCCGGCATGCTAAAAGTATGAGGTAGGCTGACGAGAAGGTATTACAACGGTGAACTCCTAGCGGATCGACAAGAGAGAATGAAAACGAGCACAAAACGTGTGACATTCCTGATTGTGGCCCAAGGCTGTGCCGATTTTTATGGGCAGGCCAAAGAAACTGGAGGCTAATTTTATGGATTCTAGCTCTAGGGATTGAGGTGCAACAAGTAAGCTAAGACTAAATCTGCCTCAATCGCTTCGTCGTGGAGTGAGCTGAAGATGTGCGACACCAACTTCAAAATACTGGCAACCTGCCTATTGAGCGTCCTCGTCCGATTCACGGCTCTCGAAATCTTTTGCCACCTAAACCCCTCTCGTTCCGGTTGTATCTGCTCCAACAACTGTTCAAGCTGGTGCTACGGACCACGCTTGTTTGTGCGCATCTGATTTTGGTTGGCGCTTTTTCTGTTTTCACTTGGTCTTGAGCTTCTCTTTTCCGACGTTGGCCTTCCCTTTGGTGTCGGGGTTGGCCTGAGGTTGGGAATCCTGGCTTTCTTCGGCGGTCTGTAATCCCCCTCCTCCCCTCCCCCGCCCTCAGAAGACACCTGGGGCCTAGCGTTCCTATTGGGTTTCCTCGACCGCGACGCGTTCTCGAGTACCAGTCCGGGCGGCGGAAGCATCCCACCCCGTCAGCTCAAACCCATTCAGCTCCCCATCCCCAATATCCACATCCATAGTTTCATGATCGTCCACATCACGCCCAATAGACGCCTCGCCCTCCTCCCCCTCTCCGGAAGGAAGAGGAGGGTAAACTCAACCCACCCCGTGCCCTAACCTTCCGTCTCTCTAATTCCCTATCTTCTCCCCTCTCGCGGGCCTCCTCTCGCTCTTTCTTCCCTTCCGCAGTTGACTATTCACCTTCATCGGTAGAAAGATCAGCGAAAAGAGCCAACACGGGATCGACAGTAGCCTTTCTCGCGCCTTTGAGATGCTGGAGCTCCGAGACCCGGTTGTGCATGGACGTATTGCGCGTGAAAGATTAGGGCGTGTAGTAGGGGTCTGTTTAAGCGTAGTGTTAGTTAATTTGTGGCTTGAGAACCTATGAAAGTGGAAGTGGAAAAAGGAGGAGGAAGAAGCGAGAGAAAAATTGTAGAGGCAAGAAAGGGAAGGGGAGAAAATGCGGAGGGACAAAAGAAAGAGGCACAGACCCACCACACCCCTCAAATACAGCCCAATTACAACTATCATCCCGGAGTGTCTTCATCCTACATTCCTTCGCGCGTTCGCCCAGCCGGAAGGAGGGGGAACTCTGTCACTACCGTCTTGGCCCTGCTCTGTGGACCTGCCACAGGGATAGTTTAGATCACAACGAGACTTCGAGGTGTCTTTTAAACCATTCGTCGAGCTATGTGTGCAAAGAAGAAAAGAAGAAGAGTCAGCGTTGAGATTCTTTGCTTAATATGTTTTGAGAGCGTAGTGCTGTAGGTACAGCAGTACAACCCCTAGCCGTAGGGTTCGCTTTAAGTGACGCAGCGCAACCCCTTGCAGTTGATGCGAGGGCAGGGCAACGATACGAAAGGCTTACATCTTCGGCGTTGGAAAACGGCAGGTGGTCGTTGACCAACTCCGAATTGAGCTCCCTCAAACGGTCAATGTCGCCCAGCTTCTGGGCGAGTAGGGTGGATTGGGTAGCTATGAATTCATCTAGAGCCTTTGAGCTGGTGAAGGGCGAGTTAGGTTCCTTTGTAATGATAGAATAAGTTTAGGAGCCGTGGGGAGAAGAAAATTGAGAGGGGTGGAGACTCGGAAGACGAATGTGGTCAGAGTGGTATTGTCATGAACAACACAACACAGTGGTCAAGTAAAACCGTCACTGTGGGAAGCGTTTGCACCCCGTATGAGTGCTTGAGCCAAGTGTGTAAACACTTGGCGGAAGTGTGTCTCACACCCATCTGAAGTGATGCACTAACTTCAAAACACTCATTTACGGTGTTTCATACAGTGATCAGCCCAAAATTGCACCGTAGAATCACTGTCAAATCACTCAGTTATGGTGTTACACTCAATTATGGTGTTTTCCTCGCCGTTCGTTACCGCTACAAAATCCAGCACATAAACCATACATATAAATGTATTTACTACGTTACTACAGCTACCTATTGGAACGAAGACAACCGGCGAGATTTCACTGACCTTTGAACTCAAACATTGACACACCGATGAGAATGCTAAGTTTACCTCGTTATCGACAAGGGGCCGATAATTGCCAACAGATCGTAGCGCACTAGGGAGAGTCAGTGATCCGATGTCAGACTTGAGTGTAGAGCAAGTTAAAATAGAGTTACTTACAATTGCCCACCCGCGGAGTCTGAGAAGTCGAAAAGCGTCAAGTATACACATCGAATCCATCGGCTGACCAGAGCGCCGAGAAGATGTGGTCATTCGAAAAAGGGCGAGGAATAGCTGCGTAATTGCGGCGGCTGTGTTTAGCGTGCGACAGGGAAGAGCCTTCATTTTCTACCAAATGTGTGGGAGATCTGTGCGTAAAGCTGTACCTGATCTTGACACATCAAATTGGATTTCTGGAGGGATGAAATGCGTAGGGAGGCGCGTCGGAGGAGGGCGCAACCGTGGTCGTTCAGCTGTAGAAGCGGATAGCGGATGAATGACTTACGGGTGCAGCAGGTATAAACTCCGTGCAACTGGCACAAGGGGACAGAGCAGCTGTGAGTGCCAGTTCGGGTCAGGGACGATCAAGGACATTGTTGGGGCGCGGGTGCTCACCGATGCAGCTAAACCGTCCAAACACCTGTTTATCCTCCCAAGTTGCAGCTGCCTTGCCCTCACTCGTCTCAAATCCACAGCAGCACCCAAATATACAAGAAATCACCTCGGAAGCTGGCTTGTGTCGCGTGGGGCGTGGATCGACTTCTAAAAGGCTGCCTAACCGGTGCCGCCGGTCCGAGGTGTGGTGGGTTGCTCTTGAGTATGATCTATGCGACATTATTTAGTATATATACATAGTGCGGGGTGGGGGGACTTACGTACCACGCATATATGGTGTCTCATCACACCGTTGTCCTCGATCTTGGGAGAGTTTGCTGAGGGGGGTTTAAATGAACGTTAAGGACCTCTGTGAGCGCGTATCAGAAAGCAAGCTAAAGAGGGTCGCACCTAACCTTAGCAGATACCACTTCTGAACATCGGAAGGCCATTGGAAACAGAGGAGCGACAGAACGACGCCGTGTAGTCGCGGATGGTCGTGGCATGAGGATAAGTTGTATTTTAAACTCCGACGAACTCCTTAATACTAAATATGGACAAACAGACGCGTCGCGTCGACACTTCAAGTTGGTCGACAATCAGCCAACGTCGCCTAGACTGATTATATATTTTGCATGCATTGATTCAAGACATTAAATTGTAATGTCGGTTGGTCAGCTTTTATTGGCTTGGTGTTGGGGCCGCTTGGTTCCGGCTTGACTCTTTTAGGGCTTTGTCACCGGCAGGTGATCTCAAGGTGATCTATTGAATGGGGTTTTCGGGGCTGCATGTTCCCAGTCTTACCTTTATAAAGAGTTTCTACTTTATGACTGACCTATTATCTCCTACTTGTTGCCAATCGTCCAAACTTTGATTGAATGTCTGGCTACTTAGTTAATTGAGCCTGAAAAAGTCCCCAACCGAGCGGCAAAAATCCTATCATGCTTATCTTTGGGACCGTTGTGCAGGAATTATCTTCCACGGAAGCCAAGATTGAAATTGACAAATGCACTCAAGTGAAGTGTGCACAAGTGCACACTTCGTCTGAGTGTGGAGAAATGCACCCAAATACGGACACCACACGTGAGTGCTGAAATGTCAAAATCAGTGACTAAGCACCCCATCTGGGTGCAAACGCTCTCCACAGTGCCGTCGTTGAGCTTGTAAGGTTGCAATCACACCTCGTCCCGTCGCCCCCTCAAGCGAAAGGAAAAGAACGTACGTCAAGACGCGTGTATCCTCCATTAGCCTTGATCGTGGCAGTCATTAGAGTAAAGCGCGATCATCGATTGTTTTTTGAACAAAGGAGTAAGATGGTCTCCAACTTTGAAGGGAGTCGGGGAGGATTGGAATAAGGTTCGGGCGGGGTTTGTAATTTGGATGTCCACAAGCAAAATTGCCCGCATGGCGACGAAGCCACAAAGGTCAGTCCAATCCACATCGCTGCTTTCTGTGATTCGTGCATGCATTTTCTAAAGCTTGGTGTAGGCATGTCATTGCGGACCAGATTTTGTTAGTCCCGATGTTTTATCACTTCTCAGAGCCACTGCGAGTCGCGTGGACACAGCCGTCTGGGTCCAACTGCCAGTGAATATCTTCGTGATTGATGATGGCCATGGCTTCTTCGTCCGCCAAGACGTTCATCACGCACGGGCTTCATATAGTATATAATGATTATCATCACGCTTCTTGAGCCCCCGCCGCTCTTTTCTTCCTGTCCCGAACCGTTTTACAAGTACAAGCGGCCCTTACGACGACAATGTCTCTCAAGTCCCGGATAACATTTTACAGTCCGTCACCCTATTAGCGTGCATCGAAATGTGCCCTACTAACCAATATATAGGTCTTACCCTCTCCTTCTCGTGTTTCCAAATTGTCTTCGGATTCGTTTCCAGTTTCTTCTCTGGGTTTTCGCCATACCTTTGTACGTCTCTCTCGCGTTATTCTGACCCACCTATCAAAATGTTATATTTCCTCCAGATATCTTTGGTAAGATTGCCGGAGGCCTAGCGGTGCTCAGCCTAGTCTGGACTAGCGTCCTGTAAACCCTTTCCAAAAATTCTGAATTGTCATCTCACTACCTGACTCCTCCCGCAGCTTGGCGTACAACAACCGACCACTGTCGACCTATGCCCTGACCAAATCCGCAGTCCATTTTTACTCTTTCGCCGGATTGAGTATCACATGGCTAGGTAGGTCCCTTGCCTAAGGATTATTTCAGAAAATTCAACCTATTCCGATCCAACGCAGCGGTAGGAATTATGGTCTCAACACAAGCGCATTACGAATGCAATTTTACACGATACTCCGATGGTGAAGCGGGGGTGTGGTGTGGAATGACCGTTACGTCCGGTGCGATTGCTTTCCTCACCGCCATATTCGGTTCGTCTCCCTTCCTGCTTTGAGTATTTAAATTTGGAAAGGGTAATTGATGATTGGAGGACGAGCAGCTGCGGTCTCAGCTGCCCTTGTTCATTGCGCAGCTGAGAAATCGGCGTCTGGGCTTCAGGCGAACATCGCTGAGAGTGATAAGAAGGCGTTTGCGTCTGTTTCCCGAACTTTGTTCTGATTTTCATCTCAACATGTGAGGTAACTTATTCCTCGCACATGGATGCCATGAATTTCAAGGGACAAATACCAGCCCACCTCATTCACCTCAAATATTACTTGACTCCTTTCACAGGCCGCTGGTAGGTTTTTACCCCGACGACAATCGACTGCAACTCCGGACACGAATCCCACAATGCATCTAATCTCCAGGTCCACATTTTCGAGTCCGGGGGAACCAGCCGTGTCAAATCCAGCTCTTGAATGTAAGGGAAGACTGATACCCAAGAAAAGAAGCTGTCGCACATCTCTGAGGGCATGCGGAACCCGAACCTGATGACCTCTAGTGTTTTCACAAAATCCAAGGAGCATGGTTCTGACTTGGCGTTGGAGAAACAGTCCATTAGACCGGTCGCATCCGAAAATTCGATGGAGAGACGAATTGTCCCTCTCTTACGGTCTGCCAAATTTCGCAAGATGGTATTAACAGCACCTTGCTGGATGGCTCGCATGGGATGCCGCGTCAACGTGACGGAACATAGATTTGGAAATAAGGGTATCTGGCTGGAAAGTAATCCTAAAAGGTAATCGGGGTTTCCGCTGATTACCTCAAGGCGAGGAAGAAAGCCCGCCGGGGCCACAATTGGTCCTATTGGACTACTGAAAGATAGGTCGAGGTGGGTTATGCTCGAATGACGCAACAAGAATGGTGAAAGATCACGGAAGGCGATGTCGGAATCCCCGACAATGAATTCGGATAGGTAAGGCATAATGAGTAGAGGTAATATGTGACTCCAATCTGACGTACGGAGTCTTGTGTTTGAGAGTGATAATTTGGTAAGGTAGCCGCCATTCAGAACTTGTAAAGTATGCGGAAAGCATACCCCATGAAAAGGGAGGGGGGAGTGTATCTCAAAACTTTTGAGACCTTGGGGTGTATCGACATATACCCCATTGTTAAGGTGCCTCTCTCTTCCCGGTGCGCGCTTCGGCTGAGTACCAATATGGTGTCGAATACCGCCCGACGGCGTTTTATGACCGAGAAAGCGGACCTTATGCGGGCTAAAAATGGAAAGATATTTTTTCACAGGACTTGATGGTGTTTTGGGGATGCCGGGTATGGGGGTGAAGTATTGGAGATCGCCGTGTGGCATACCCGTGATGGCCAAGCTTGCCATATCCTTCGCCGAGGAAACCCTGATCAACGATGCCAGCGATTTGTGCCAATCTTCTTCCCCGGCTTTGCTGAACATGTATAACGCTGAATCGAGTATGATGTTGATATGACAAACAGCGTTGGCGTGGAAAATAAGTCCGTGGACGCTTGCGTTTTCCTCAGAGATGAAGGTTACAGGGACGTATTCGATTTTGTGGAATGAGGCTTGAAATATCTCCTTTATGTCGCCTAATTCTTCATCTTTCATTGTGATTGAAGCAGAGTTCTTGTAGATGAAGAGGCGACGTCTGCTCACTAATGTGCGCAGTACAGGAAGTTGGCGCTCCAGGACTAGAACCTGACATATGTCATGGAGACGGCGACAAGTCATTCCTAAGTAGGCGATGGTGACGTCTGTAGAGTCATCCGAATGGATGATCTCCAGGATGAGTTCCGTTGGAAGGTCGAGAATAGAAGTTGGCATGCCACTAATAGTATAGGCTAGGCTGATGAGAAGATATTTCAAAGGTGAACTCCTAGTGGATCAACGGAGAGTCACCTCAAACAAGGGACGATCGGGCAGTTAAGCGAAGCCTTTGAAAAATCCCTGGACAAATTAATCATTTTTTAACCCTTTATGTAATTAGGACAAATTTATTGGACAAGTTAAATTTTGACGGCGTGTTTGTCTATTGTCCAAAGGCGCTGACAGAATAAAAAACAATTGTTCTGCTTATTGTATAAATTTGTCTGTAACTGCGTTCCCAAGGCGAAACGTTGCTCAAAATAAAATTTTTGCCTAGTGCTGAAGTGAACAATTAAATTGTTCCTGAAATCTGTCCACTGTGCAGATTTTAATTCTTAACATCATTTTGTCCTGTGGACACATCTAATGATACATTTATAAATTAGCAACCTCTATTGGTTTACATTTGTTTGCCCTCTTTGAACAATAGGCAGACCAACTGTCAAAATTAAAATTGCCCCAACAGTTTGTCGTAATCACACAAAAGGTTAAAAAATGATTAATTTGTCCGGGGATTTGTCAAAGGCTCCGCTCAACTGCCCGATCGTCCCTTGTTCAAGGTGAGTGCTGAGAATAAAAACGACAATCGGATGCAGTGCGTATGAAGTTGGCCCAAGGCTGTGCCGATTTTTTCGGGAAAGCCCATGATGGAACCTGGAGGCTTTCATTTTGGACCTTAGTGATTACCGTGCAACAGGTACATAAGCTAGCACTAAGACGCGCGGGCGGCCAGCGGCCGCCTTTCATTGTGATCTAAGTTAAATCAATCTCAATATGAGAGTGTCCATGTGCTGTACAGCTGTAGTATGGAACAGGAAACGTACAGGGAATGGATTTACTAGGTTGCCCTGAGGAGGGACGTATCGTTGCACAAAGGTGCTGGAGAGACGGCGCGCTCGGGTTTGACATTGTCGAGATTGTGCAGTGTGATTTCGGGGTGAAATTGAATTTCGTCTTCTAATTCGAGTCTGAGGCTTCCTCATCCCCAGTCTATATCTGGCGGTTCTGGTTCATCAGGGAATGTAGGCATTGCTTTGAGCATGAGCTTTCCCCCAGAGAAGTTAAATGCACCTGGAACTCTGTTAGCGCCGCTGTGCCCTTTAATGTACCCAGGAGTTCCGGTCCTCGGTCGTTCTCTTACAATGTTTCCACTGGTTCTCTGGCGGGTACATTCCCTGATGATGTGCTCGCGGGTCTGCAGTAGTTCTCCACACCAGCAGCTGGTGCTTTCCCCAAGGAAGAAATGAGGGGCCGTGGTGACGTTTTCCTGGATCCGCGGTGATCCCTGCCATTCACATACCCATGCTTAAGCCTTGGCTCGACTGAGTGCGTTCGTCCTCCAAGTTACTCTAGGGGCGCTCTCGGCCATTTGTGTGGTTTGATTGGCTACTAACTCACCTGCCTTGTTGCCAGTGTTCCCTTTGCAATTACACTGGCTGGTGCGTTGTATTGTCATTGAGGAACTGGGTCATTTTATTAATGGAAATTGAGTGCTTAGAGATTTCCTGGATCCAATTTTTCGGGTCACTGCTGCTGGCTTTTGACAAAATACTTACACCAGATCAACGGTCTCGGGGTGTTGTGCGAACATTGATGCTTTTTGCCTTTGAAGCCCAAAACCTGAGATTGACATGAACATTGATACCAAAAGCAGTTGTAAACATTTCTTTGAAGAGCAAGGTTTACTTTCGACCAGAGTTCCGCATGATGATTGATAAGAAGAGTTCGAAGTTGCATGAATAACGTGCAAAAAAGATTGTCACAAACGCGAGAGGTCACACCGTTACGCGGCAGCTCCTCAACACAATCTCACCGTCCTACACATTGCCTACGCACATCGAACATGGAAGACGAGGAGGTCATCGAGATCACAGACGGCGAGTCTGACCATGAGGCGTACGTTGACCGGCGGCCTCTCCTGACACCCATCATCACTCGAGTTGTTGATGCGCTCGGCGGGTTCGAAGGAGATGTGTATCGAATGGGCGACGAGGTTTACGGGTGCTTGAAGGATCTCAAAAGACTATGGCGGAAGGACGACACGGACGATGAACGAACCGTCGCCCGGATATACTGGGAAACGCGGGTACTCCCAAACGATCTTGTTTCAATCTTGCTAGCGACTGCGGGCAAGGGATTGGTGGAAGATAAGCGTGCGATTGCGTGTGTGGACTTGATTACAGCTATGACATGGCCTATTGATATGGCGGAGGAGTTGAAGGAGCTCGACGAGGAGTTGGACAAAGCCACCGATTACACGCAACTTTTGGAGAGTCACCTCTATTACAAGGCTGCGCTGCTGAAGCCGGGTGTCATGCAGGCGTTCTTCGGCATCATGTTACCGCCGTTGGCAATAGTCCCCAAGGAGAGGACGGAGCGAGATGGCCAGATCATCAACGTCGTTTTGCACCTCATTAGGAATCTTGCATTTATAAAAGATCTTCCGGCGAATTCGCACACCAGCGCCGACCAAGCCGAGCTGTCTACCCTTCAATCGAAACTCATTCGATCTCTCCAGGAAACACACACCCTACAGCTCCTCCTCACCCTCGCCACGAACTCCGAGAATGACCCGCTTTTCAACAGCTTGAACAATCTAATCCTCGAAATCTTGTACCTTCTCTTTCGGGGTGTCAAACCCCCTTCTCTCGTCGTCGATCAAGCGAAAGTAAGATATGTACCCCATCTTAGCTGTATGCCGCTAACAAACAGTTCATTACTTAGCAACCTATGGCGAATCTCCATCGCCTTCTCGAGAAAGAGGACCGAAATCGACGAGACCTGGCCAGGAAAGCTACCTCACGCCACTCGCACTTCGGAACTACAATCGCTGTGAAATTGAACCCCAATAAGAAACCACGAGCTGGAGATGGAGGTAATGAGGCTGATACCGAACATTCCGCATCGTCATCAAATCGGACATTTGTCCTTCACCGTCAACAAGCTATCCACGGGGAGGCGGGGAGTATAATGGACGTGACCAAACAGCAACGAAGCAAAAAGGGGAACAAGGTAGACGAGCTCACTCGGGAAGATAATCTCTCCTTGGTGGCCAGAGTTGCCCTTCAGGATCTCGCGACTGAGTTCACTCAAGGCTGCTTTAATCGTGAGTTGACTCCAATTTCACTTTTCAAGGCACACCTATACACATTTGACTGTTGTCGTTTCAGCATTCCTTGCGGGGTTGTTGAAGGATATCAGATCAGAACGGGCGAAAATAACGGAGAAAGATAATCTACGTCTGCTCTATATGACTAAGTGGTTCCTGGAATTTTTCCTTTTGATGCGCGTCAAAGAACAAGCGAATCGCACCGGAGAAGAAACGTGGAATTTTGGGCTGATAGGCGAGGTAACGGAGAGGAGCTGGATCATATGGGTGTTAAAGCGAATGCGAGAGGCTGTGGAGGAGAAGGTGCGGTTCCTCTCACGCGAACTAGCGTCATTATTGGGGCGTCATTTTAAAGTCGGCTGACCATCGTTTATCAGCCAAAACAGTGGACGGAGCTCCAAGCAGGCATCGAGTGCTTAACTCAATTGCTTCTGCTCATTGACCAGTTGTCCTCGTCGGAGATAGATGACCCTGTTTTGGTCGAGGCCGCGGATGTCTTGCAGCAGCAGCTAATTTACAATGGTGAGGTGCTTGACATCGCTCTGGACAGCCTGCGATCGTACAAAGAGGGGAAGCAATCGCTCGCTTATCTTGATTCGAGTGTTTATCTGGCTTATGCTCTTCTCCGGATGCTGGAGAAATGGGGAAAAGCGAGTGGGAGCGAGACATATGTCAGGAAAAAGATTACCAGGAAAAGAAAATCAAGGAAAGGTACGGTCTTTTTCTTCATCCTGAAAAGTCTCTGAGGAGATTTTAGGCGTCGGGGAAGAGGACGGTATTCCGGATGTGGAAGAAATAGAACAAGAAGACGAGCAGGTGGTTCACGAAACTATCTTTACTTTCGAGGCGTTTGAACAGGTATAGATTTCTCTTTCCTGACATGTCGCTCCGCTAATAAGCTATCAAGAAATTCGCCAACTCCGAAATAACTCACACCCTCTTGAAGTATCTGTCGCGTTATAAGGAATTCTCCACATCAGAAAACATGCGCCGCGTGGTGAGTTTATTGCACCGGCAGGTTGTCAAGGCCAAAGCCGAAGGGCTGTTCTTCAAGGTCCGTGATACGGGTGGCGTCGTCTATATACAGCTGACCCTTCCCGTGCCCATCTCGCATGTCCGTTTACGTTTTCTAGGTATCAACTCTGGATTTATTTAAGACAATCTTAGCAGATCAGAAATCCTTCCCACGAGAGCAACCATATAAAGACCTCGTCAACCTAATCAATTTCATTCTACGTCAGTTCTTCAAGGCTTTGGAAGCGGATTCGTTTCTGGCTATCGAGGTACGAGTCTGGAACTGTCAGATACACTCCTACCGGAAAACGGATTGACGACCTCTTTTATCGTTGGATTGAAGGCATTTTTCCCGAAAAACCGCGGCAATTGGAAAAACTTCTCCAGCTGGGAACCCGAAAAAAAATCCAAGAGGGAGAAGAAGACGATCGAGAACACACGTTATCCGCCTGACGTCGAAGTCAAGAAAGGATACTCTTGGAGTGACCAGCTTGGCATTGCGATCGCTAATCTTGTTGAGGGGGGCCAAAAGGAACTTGTCAATTGGACGCAACATGTAAGTTTGAGCTCCGTCATCTTACCCACGCTACAGCGTCTGACGTATTATTATCTGTGTAGATCTTGACATCAGTAATCGACCAGAGAACGCGAATTATTGAGGAGACCGATAAGAAAGATAAGGAAGATGATGCCATTGAGCTTGATGACGAGGAGGAGAGGGCGGCCTTGCAATCGAAAGGGCCTTCAGCGGAGGCCTTGGCCAACATTACGGATTTTTGTGAAGTTCTTCGCAATGGCATGTTATTTCACCTCTAACATGATTCATAGTGATTCCGTACCTCAGCGACGAACACGCTGACGCAGCGACGAAAAACCCTCATTTGAAGCTTCTTTTCCGATTATCCAAATTCTTCATCTTGGATGAAGGTGGGGGCGATTTTTCATGTTGCGGATCTTCAACATTTAAATCCGAATTCCAGACGCCGAAGAACTTGAATGGTACGTTCCTGCGGGAATACTCATGTCCGACCTGAAGGGTACACTCAACGTGATCACCCAATTCCTCGAAACGCCGTTTGATCTCAATGGCAAGAAACCATCCGAACTCTTGGGCAAAAAACGACGTCGCAGGCGTAGGCGATCGCCCTCTCCGATATCTGATGCGGACCCCTCTGAAGAGGAACCTAAACGCAAAAAGAAGACGGAGAAGAAGAAGAAAGAAAAGGAGGAATACAAATCGGCACAATTCATTGAAGATAGTGACGAAGAATACGGGGATATGGAAGCCTTCTTGGAGAAGGAAAGGGCTATGCGACAAAAGGCCCTGGATGCGGCGGCCGTTGCGGGAAATCGACCCGTGGCGATGAAGCCGACTGGGACAAAGAAGCGTCGCCGAAAAGGAGACGAGACAGGTAAGAAGGGTAAGAAAAGAAAAGGCGACTTATCTACCGAGGCTGCAGTCGACATCGACCTCACCGATGGAGCCCCTGAACAATCCGACACAAGTGATGTCGAAGTTGTGGGTTCACAGGATAAGGGAATAACCTCACCTCTGGGTCCTTCAAAAGCTGCACCCCGACCCAAGCCTCGGCCCATCGCGAAGGCACGCGCCAGTTCATCTGGACCTGCCGCCGAAACACCCCTCGATCTGTCTTCACCACGGTCTCCCCAACTTCGTGACGGCTCTGAGCCTCCGGAAAGGCCTGTGGTGGGTCAACGGACAAAACGACTCATTATCTCGGATGATGAAGATTCTGGGTAGTCGTGTGGATTTAGTAGGCATTTTGAAAAGCCATTTAAATTTTGGAATGTTGGATATTGTAAAATATAAGTAATTGGTTTTTTCTCTATGTTGAGCAATTCGGTGGAGCATTTTGCCCAGCCGACATCGGCTGATATATTTTTGAATTAGCCTTCCGTGTGTGCGCTTTCGGGATGACTGCCGATTTTTCCGGAATTTTGCCCACCCTGCTCAATTTGTTCAAAAGTTGTTGATGGGGGATATACTGCGTTGATAAATCGTGAAACACGAATTTCTTCGCGTATTTCATACCAACAGGCTTTTACTTCTCGTTCACTCGTCCATACGCATCAAAGGTAGGGAGTGCGTTGTGGACGAACCGACAGCCAGCCAAGCTGTTGCCTCCCCGTCCGTATGACTGATTTGCACGAACTAGGACTAGGTAGGAACCGGCCACTAATTCAATGTGCCTATATGTTGGCAAACATATGGCAGCTGATGTTTCTCAATAACCAGGGATCAGATCGATAATGTTTTGATTGGGGAGATAAAGCATGGGCGAAAACTACTCAGACCTGCTTGCCGCACGATGATATTGATATATCTTGAAGAACGAAATCACAACCCACCGGCAAAGCCTCATGATAACATTTACCGCGAAATAAGTCCGGAATTGAGCGCCCGCTGTCATACAATTCCCTCTCTGCAAGTCGTGTTTATTCTTCTTTGCTTAGTACAATACGGCCCTACGGATCGTGGCGTGGCGACGTCGTTCCTGACTTGTCTGAATGTAGAAATCATCTGTCTAGTGCTCCTGAGTTCGCCTAGAGGACTTCGAAGTTTAGTTTCGATTTTTCCAAGGTTTAGGTTGAAGTGTTTGGCCGGACTGTCCCTGCGATGTCATGTCGTTCGAGACTGACATTTTCCACGCGTCCTTGACTGCAGAAGCGGTAAGCGTTGTAAAAAGTTGCCCCGTTAAAATGCGCCTTCAATTGCGACTGTCATTTAGACAATTCGTGCCGTCCGTCCGGCTTCACCTCCTAAACATCCATCTTATAATCTTGACGATGAATGAGTCAGAGAAAGTCACGAAGTCGAAATCACAGCAAGGCGCAAAAAAAAAATCTCATCCACATATGTTCCACAGGGCTTATCTTTGCCGCATGGCCAGAACAGTTATATATATCTTCCTGGCTAACCATTTTTCTGAGTACATCGACGATCCGGGAGATGAACTTCTCTCCTCAGTGAATTTATTTCAATCAGTGAGGATAGAACGGGATATTCCGAGAGTCGTGTCTCTCCCATTGAAGTCGAGTCGGCGGCGGTCCAAGAAATGAAGTTCTGGTGCCAGTTTTAGTTCCGTGAAGGCTCACACAAAAGTACGTGAAATGCTTAAAATGGCATTGGAACTCGATAAGACGACTATCCAAGATACCGTTTAATTATGGGAGGGAGAGAATTCTAAGCCAAAGAACGGCGTGTTTAGAAATTCGAAAGAAAATTTCGACCTCACTGGGAGGATTTCACTGGTGGTCGAATGTTGAGCAAAATTAGAATGCACAAGGCAAGCTGCCAATAATAGATGAATCACAAAGAAAGATAACGCGTTGTGAGCCAGCCGAGCTGATTTAGAAGGCAATTGAGGTCGGGGAGCATCAAGGGTGAGATGTTCACTTCGATCCCACCTGACAAAGCGTTCGGGAAAGAGCGATTGGTGGAATCAACTCTGAATTCACGGAGAATTCCCGTGGTATCCGAGGGAAATAAGAAGAAAATGGTCAACGGTCTTAGTTGCCAATGTCGCTCAGATAAGCTGAACAATCAGCTTTTTTTTGTGTGCTTTTCTCAATGCCATTTATCTACGAGGTCGCCATGTCAGTGGGCAGGGCTGGCGGGAGATGTGTGAGTTTCGCGGAGTTTCAAATAAATTACATCCATATCCGGACAAACCCCTTTTGGTATTTGCGGAAGTATTTTAATGTTGATCCCCGATCACAGGTACACTCCTCCGCGAATTGCCGCGAGCGAATCTGGAGCACGAAAAGGGCATAAACCCACTTCTACTTGATGGCGTGAGTCTCAACAACCAAATAAGCCTAGATGGCTAACTTCGTCATTCAGTTTAATGGATCGACTTGAGGCTCATTGCATGGCGATAGACAGCACAGGAGATCGAAGATATCATTGATACAAGCGAAAGGAACCAGCAGATTGGTCTGCCCCCGCCCTCCTTCAGGGTCAGCTAGGAAGCAAAACCCATTGAGAACAGGTCCCAAAAACGCTAAAATTGAGCCATTATAAAGTACTCAACCCGCCCCCGGTCCACCTCTTTTCCAACCCCGATCCCCTTCCTCCACTTTACGTGATTTGGTCATCATGTCGTCTATTAACGGCCACACGGCAAATTCTGAACGCCCTGAACGCAGCCGTAATGCTCGAGCACAAGCCAGACACCGAGCAAAGCGAAAGGCATATATTGACCAGGTAAGTGTCAGCACCGTTCCTTTCACCCACACGGCGTCGTTGCGTTTTAATCAGCGTCGCCCAGCTCGAACAAACCGTGACAAAGCTCCAAATGGAGCTTGGCTACACTCCAGAGCAGATCGGTGCCATTACACCACCCACAGTGAAGATACGCGAGCTTGAGGCAGACCTCTTGAGGGCGCGAGAAGAAAACGTGGAACTCCGGAGGCTCCTCGCAGAAAGCAGAGGGACGTCAACCGCCGTCACGCGTCGGGACCCATTGACGACGTACCCAGATGGTCGGGATTGTGACCGAGACTACAAGAGACGTAAGATGGTGGGCCATACTATGGAGGGGGTATACATCGTACTGTCGCACTCTCACCACTAATCAATGCTCAAACTTATCGACGTGTAGAGCCCCAGTGAAACTCCACCCCATGTGACGGAACCACTTTCGCGACCACCACCGTTGACAATACCCCAGGCAGCCTCGAACCATTACAGCAATATTCCCTCCAACACCAATCACCACGGTCCTGGGCCAAGCTTGTCATTCAGCCTGCATGCACCCGCATTCCAAATGCCAAATACACCGTCGGGTTCGAGTGCCACTTCAAGCCCCCCATTCTCGGCGAGTATTGTTACTTTACCCCCCATCCACACGTCCCGACGCTGGCGATAAGAATTTCCTCGGATCCTAGTGACGATTTTTTTCTTGTTCCCCCCTGTAGCCTATTCAAATGCAAGCACCCATACACCCCCCCATGGACCAGCGTCCACAACAACACAACAACACGCTCTCGAACTACACGCAACACCATCCAAACCTATATATTTCCGTCAAAGTGGAAGACGATCCCAGTTATACCGTGAGTCAACGACCTCAACTCGTAATATCTTTCATTGACAATAGGCATTTACAGCCGGGAAACCACCATTCCTCTCTACAGTACTCTTATTCGCATGGCCATCCCCATGACCACTCTACTATGGATTGGAACGCGTACTCGGATAGGCCGCAATTACACAGATAGCGTGTTTTGTTTTGTGTAGTAGTAACGAGCAGCATTTAAAATTATACCCCTGCTTACGGTACCCTCTGCCTCGGTAATAGTACATAGGACATTGGCTGCGGGTGTAACCTTCGTGTGTATATTGATTTCGGTATTGCCGCTTTGCTTAACCACGGCTTTAAGTTCAGCAAGTTTCGGGAGTATACTACTTCTCGCCGCATGGCTAAATTTATGACGTCTCGTTCGACAATGAGATTGGCCTTGATAACCTTAATTAAATGAGGCGGAATATTGGATCTGCATCACGACTCATGATGTCAGAAAGTTACATAAATTCTGACGAGAATGATCCTGTCACTAGCGCGCCCTCCAGGTTCTCACTTCGGAGACGCTTGCAATCTAATCTAAATCATCCAGATGCCACTACAACAACTTCCCGTCTTCGGCACACCTCCTTCCCTATCGACCAGACTCTGAAATTTTAAGGACGCCTCAACGAATAAGAAATCAGTGGTGGTGTGGAACTGGAACTACCCATGGTTGGAATTTTAAAAATTAGAAAAATAGACTCCGGCAAACACCACCTTTCGAGCAAACTACCCACACTGAAGATGAATATTAAAATTTTGAGTCGTAAAACATTAACTTATGGTGCGCACATACTCGCTTTGTCGCTTTGAGAGTGCCACCCGGCCCTTGGCCACTCCTTTAACTGGAGCCACTCAAAATGTCCATTGTTCTTCTGGCCACAGCGACGAATCTTGGCCACAGGCCACTGACATGTCATTGTATATATCTCACCTGCACTTTCTGTTCAACCCCTCACATTTTACACCCCCCTTCATCTAAGAATATGCCGGTGAATATTTTTGAAGACCAAGAAATTCCTGGAGCGACAAAGCCGAAATTCGACGAAGCCACTGGGCTCCACTTCAAGCTTCGTAGCCGGAACGTCGCGATTTTAACGGATACACTCGATCTGGAGAGTGAGCAATTTTTTGTTGAGCTCAACCTAGTTTCATTTGCCGATGATGAAACAAATCTAGCACTTGGATTTCACTCTGATTTGGAAGGCACCATGCTGTGTCCGTCAGCAATCCTGAACGCGCTCTCGCGAACCGAAATCGCATATCATATTTGGGTGGCTGCAAAGAAGACATTCGAGGAGTCGCAAAGGTCAGAATTTTAGGCTTCTTGGTAAACCGCATTGACGCGTATCAGAGGGTGGAGCGCAGGAAATTACCATCAACGCGCCATGGACCAATTCGTCAGTGACTTGGTCTCCCTTGGTTTGACATTTTTTGAATTGGATTTCAATCTAGTTGTTTGAGCTCGGAATGGCGGTGTCAGAGCTGGTGACTGGCCCGCATGTGACCTTCGTAGATCCCAGGAAACATGACGACACACGCGCAATGGTAGATCACGCGAAGCGACTTTACAAGATGTTCAAGGCCCATGGAATCCGCCCGGAATATATTGTGTTCAGCGTAAGCGGATGCCGCCAACGTTTACGAGCGGCGGATTTAATCGTTCGCTTTACAGATTCCAGCAACCGAAGCGGGGATAATGGCTGCTCGGGAGCTCAGCACGAAGTACAACTTGAATGTCAATTTGTACTTGGTTTCGAGCCTTATACACGCGATGGCTTGTGCCGAAGCTGGAGCGGCGGCGGTATCGATTCCAATTGGTCAGGTAGGCGTGTCGGGGGAATCACCGGACTTGAATGTTGAAATGCTGACAAGAAAATTATACGTGAAATAGTTACTTGATTGGAATGAACGGCGTCGGAATGCCGCGCATGTTGACCTTGAATTTCACCCTGGAATCGAGGCCATCCAAACTATCCTGGCGTATTTCAGACTCAACGAGATCAAGACCAAGCTCATCGGTACTGATTTCCGGAAAGTGCGTTCAACAAGCGCATGCAGAACGTGTTAGAGTCTGATTTGACCCGCGTCCAGTTCACAGAAATGGGCCTACTTGGCGACTTTGACGCCGTGTGTGTATCGGAATACCAGATCGATAGATTGCGATGGAGTACGGTTCCCACCAGCTGGGGTGAAGCCTCGTCATCCGTTTTGCTAAGGGCGGGGCAGGCGCAATATCCGACAAATTTCCTGACCGTTGAGGGCGGATTTTTAAAACTCCTATCACCGGACTCGCGGAGCGCAATCAAGGACATCCTGGATGGAGGGTTGAAGGAAATCAAGGAGGAGATGAAAAAAATCGAAGCCGCTGTAGTTTCGGAGGTCGATAGGCAGTTCAAGGTGGGAACCATGAAACTGAAGGAACTATATCCCAGGCCGAAGGAGAAGAAAACAGGCACATCGCCTAGCCTTGATAAGGTTCTTGAGACTAGGAACGTCGCAAAAGATTCAGCAAGGGAAGAGCTGCTTGCGATCATGGAGTGCATTCTAGGCACTGACTTTAGGGATTCAGATGAGGTCTTCTAGTTGCCTCCAGACCTAGATCATCCACTTTAGGATAGTAATTTGCGCCGTTAATTTCTTCAGAAGAAACATTTGTACGATCATGCAGCATGGTCGGTCGCTTTTTGAAACCGATTATCGGGCCACTCGACCTAGTAGGTCCAATGACGGAGAACAACTCCACATCACGTCTGTTGCTTGCAACAAACCTCTGAATAAAACGGTTTGGTTCGTCTGACCAATGCGTGTCCATATTTTGAGGCCCAGCAATTTTGACAACGCGATGAACTCACGGAAAGGTAATGAAAGGAATCAAAATCCCATGTTCTTAGAGCGGAAATCAGACCTTCATACAGCCGCGTGTTAGAAAAAGAAGGCTTTTCAAGGGAGTTGAGACGAACGTTCCAGGAGGCCCGATGATGCGTACATCGGGCAAAAGCTGATCGAGTCGCAGTAGGATCTTCGATTAATCAAGAAAGCTGTCAAGCTCCAGTAGGTATTGTCAGGACGGAGGAGGGGGTCGGATCTGCTTCCCGCCCTACATGAGGCTGGCCTACATTGCAGAAGTTATCATGAATAACCCCATGTGAATAGCGCTGGCGTCATCAAGCTGTCACTGCAGGGTCTTTGAGGATTGACATACATACTTGGATCTCGGAGTAGCTTTGGAATGAGATAAGCGATTGGTTACGCAAGCCTTGGTTTGTTTTTAAACAGAGTTGAAGGCCACCAGCTTGGGGCCAGACAAAGATAAGCTTCTCCTTGATTTCGACGCCTAAATACTGATATGTGCAAGCGCTCACAGCCCGATATCCGATTACACGTTCAGCGAGTGATGATGGCCATATTCCGGGACATTCTGCCCGGTCAGAGATCGTTGACACGCTTAACAACCTAAAAATTGTCACGATGTATTCTTTCGCTAGCAAAAAAATGTGAGAAAGCTGGTCCTATTCCTGTTATCGCGAATGGGGTTTGCCTGAAATTGAGGGATGCCAAAGTCGGCTGTATCGGATAAGTACCGCAGTTGCGGTGTTCCCGGACCGCATGACCCTTGACTTGAGAGAATTTGACTCGGAATTCTTCAGGAACCAAATACGCGTGAAAGACATTATGAATGACAGACTTCTTCTTTACTCGCTAGGCAGAGTTTATTTCGAAGCATTGTGTAATGTTTGGAGCTGCCGTTTCTGGGCATCGTCCACGTGACCATCGATACCAGAAAGTGGCCCATCGTCGGACCACGCATCTAGCGAACATCGTGCGGCGTATCTGTCGTCCGAAACACATCTGTGAAGAAAGAAAAACCGGGTAATAACCAGGAAGAGGAGTTTACGCATCTTTCTTCGCACTTCCTGTCACTTCTCGACCAATATGAGCATCCATCTTTCGACCCCTGAGGACTATAAGACGTTGTTGGACAAGTTTGATACATGGGTGTTCGATTGCGATGGTGTTCTGTGGCGCGGCGATGAGCTGATTGACGGCGTGGTTGAAGTCCTGCATATGCTGCGGTGTCTCAGTATGTGACATCCAAATCTCTCCAATCCAATGACGCTGACCATCTCTTCCATTCTTCTTGTACATCGAAAGAGAAGCAAGTGGTTTTTGTTACCAATAACGCCACGAAGTCTAGAAAGAGCTACAAAACTAAATTTGATCAGCTGGGAGTCAAAGCACATGTGGTGAGTGTCAGGTTAGGTAGCAGCATTATTCCCTGCTGATCTTCGTCGCCAGGATGAGATCTTCGGATCGGCGTACGCGTCAGCGGTATACCTGTCCTCTGTCATCAAACTGCCAAAAACAAAGAAGGTGTATGTGATTGGCATGGGCGGCCTGGAGGAAGAGCTTCGAGATGAGGGTATCTCATATCTCGGTGGAACTGTGCCTACCAATCTCCTCGACTTCGCGAAATTTTCTGACGCTATCGTTTTACCTCTAGGATCCTGCGGACAACACGCTCGAAACATTTTCGCTGGCCAACTTTACACTTGATCCCGATGTCGCTGCGGTTGTTTGCGGGCTCGACACCCAGATTAATTATACGAAGCTGTCCAAGGCTTTCCAGTACCTGACTCGCAACCCTGGCTGCCACTTCATCGCGACCAACGAAGATAGTACCTACCCAGGTGCAGACGGGCTTTTGCCGGGGGCTGGTTCAATTAGTGCTCCTCTTCGATACGCCGCAGGTCGGGCCCCTATTTGTACTGGAAAGCCATCAAACACTATGTTAGATTGTGTCAAAGCAAAGTACGTTGCGCAACCCTAGCCTCAAATCTTTCACTCACAAACGTCAGGATAAACTTCGACACAGAGCGCACTATTATGATTGGCGATCGACTGAACACCGACATATTATTCGGCCAGAATGGTGGCCTGTCCACACTCCTCGTCCTCACAGGTGTGCTATGCTTCGTATCGTAAGCCTAGTTTGGCGGCTTACATTCACCCTCAGGCATAACCGAAGAAGCCGACATTACCGGCCCTTATGCATCTCCCATTGTCCCGGACTTTGTCACACAAGCTCTGGGAGATTTCCGCGCCGTCGACAAATTAAAAGCGCCGTAGGACTGTGGAGCTATGTCAGCGGCCAGAGAACAGATATAGATGATACCAGGAAGTTAAACCTAAATAGACTTGGGATATAGATCTACGGATAGACTCGAACTCATTTGGTCTTTTGGTAGTTGGCCTGCGGAGACAACATGCGTTGATGTTCGAGATACTTTATCGCGTTGACTGTGAGCGCCGTGATTGATGCGAGAATATACCCTCCTAGGGCGCCAAAAGCGGGGGTCAAGGGCCATGCCTGGTCAAGCTCAAGTTTCAGGTGGGCCGAACAAAAGATCAGTCATCGCGACTTACTTGCCACGGACGATCCCAGTCAAGGGCGATAGGGATAACCCCGGTCCAACAACCCAACATTGTTCCGATAACGGGGTAAACAACTGCACGCTCTACAGCATTTCGGGTGCTAGTAGCAATCAATCAGCTGTGTAACATTTTTAGGGAGAGACAAAAGGACGTACGAAAATTCGGCGAATAGCCTTACCCATGTCCACCTTACAACCACCGCTTTTGTTTCATTCCCAGGCAAAGGTGCCCCGAAGATGTACGCAGGTGGAAAAACCACCAGAACGGAGACAAGAAGAGCTAGGAGATAAGTTTTGAAGATGAAGCTAATGACGGGTTTAGCTTCTTGAGAGATAACCTGCCGCGTGTACCACTCACCTGGTAATTGGTGCCCCAAATAGAACTAAAACCCCATGGAGAGCAAATGAAGCGACAATTGTCGTTGCGCTAGCTATCACCATGGCCTTCAACATGGCTTCAACCTTCTATTCTTGTCGTAGAAGAGAGCACTCACCTTCAGCTTCCCCGATTCCAGAATGGACTTCTCTCTTTTTCTTTCTTCTTTCGTGCCAATTGTAGTAGCGTCTATCCACCAATGCCTCATCCAGCCTCCCCACCACCCTTGCACAAACATGCTCCCAATACATAGACACGCCAATGTGGACGTGGGGTTGTCAGTCAATGCGTTGAGAAAAGGGTGTTGAGGTTTGTCCCGCGAAGTGAGCTCAACGGGGCTATCGAGGTCACCTAGAAACGACGTTCTAGGAAGAAAGACAGCTGTGAACGCGAGGAGCGTCGTGTGTACCCCGACGACGGAGATGTAGGAGGTCATTGGCAGGTTCGAGTCGACAGAAGGCATGCTGAGGCCCTCGTCTTTGGGTGGCTCCGTCGTTGTTGGATTTGAGGGAGGCTTGCTCGCCTTTGACTTCTTTTTGGCGGCCATGGTTGATGGTGATGATGGCAAACACCCTGAGCTCGCTGTTGATGACGGTGCTTATGTAACGGTCATGCCCCTGTCTCCTCCCAACTTTTGTCGATCCCACATCACTTCTACAAAGTCACGGAACAATCAACAAGGCGTAAGAGTGCCATAATTTCGAGGCAGTTTTGCAGATTACGCTAATTTTAACCTCGAAGTAAAATATGACCTCGATCGAAACTTTTTTGTTTTCTCGTTCGCACCGCTGACTATCCGAGTCTTGTAGGGTTCCTTGGTCATTTGACAGTTGACTGGTGACTGACTGCTGCTCTCCTGGTTCCTCACCGCTTCCATGCTGCACCTTCTCCCGACGAAAACACACCCCAGATTTTCGGTTCTTGATTCAAGTTCCTGCCTATGTTCAACGGAGGACACCAGATATAGAAATCGATCCCGTTTTGTCGACGCACTTGTCAGGTGCAAAGGCTATCTGACTAGGCCTGTTCCTCTCGCGGGGTTGCGCCTATGTGTCGGTGCAATTGTTCCCAGTGCGTCGGCGTTGATACGCGGTGTATTCACTCGACCCAACATGAGTTGGGGTGACACTTTGTGCATTCAATCAGCTTCGTTAATAGAGTGTAATGAAGTGCTGAACACTTGATGGCGAACCAATATTTTTGGGCATTCTTCCCTTCTTCTTGGCGATTGCGGTTCTGGAAGATACTTATGGGCTATGGAGTGCGACTGCGCGCCTTCCGCCTAAACCATGGTATGGTGGGCTGTTCTATTCCATCGGACGCCGCTGAACCTGAATTGACTATGCCAGATATATGTTTTTGATTTATCCCAATTTGTATGATTTCAGGCGCCAATCAGGACTGTGGTTGTTTTTCGGGCGACGACACTTACTCTTTCGGAGATCCTCGTTTACAAGTTCTGCTGCGCGAAATAAAAACCACGACTGCCAGCAGTTCCTTAATTTCCGGAGTTGCTACATACCCGGATGAAATTTTCTACCCGCCGGTGCGTCGAATGTCATTTTTTTCTAGATTTTGTTTGTCAAGACATAGGCACTAATTTAACTTTTGAAACCGTGTAACCGACCAGGTCTTTGTCCTCAAAGAAGTCCATCGCGGACAATTCCTAAAGTCGTTTTATGAAGCACGCGGTTTGGGGTCGACGGTCGTTGGGGAACTGAACATATATCGAGAGATCGGTAATGTGTACGCTCAGAGTCATGAAGCCATTCAATTGGTGAGCGCCATTTTGATTGCATGCTTCTATTGCATCTCTTCAGGTAATACCGCTACCTGCTTCTACTGGCTGGCTTTAGAGAGTAAGAAACGTGGAAGAAACTACCGACGGAAGCTTCTAGTGATCGATCATGATCGTCCATCTTTTTTGAAAGGGGGTTGCATCTCTATCAACCCTAAGTCTTGCTCAAGAAGCAAACAGATCCATCTGCGGAAGGTGTACTGACGGTGAAGTCTCATCGTTCACCTGTCTGAATCAATCGAGAACAAGGCAACTTGGCTCTCTTTGACCAATAGGAATTGAGCCCGCATGGTGGGTATTTCCGGATAGCCCGGAGATTGTCGTTGGGTGCGAGGTATTGTTCTTCCCGACTGGGCTCACCTCACGCTCAATCGGAGGACGAGCGACTGCAGGGATGGTTATCTAGCGTATGCGTGTGCGCTGCGGATATATCTCACGTGGATCTTTGACATGCATGGACGCCCGCTTTTGAACACGCTTTCTTGGTAGATGGCTAACCTGACCAGACCAATCAATACAAGACAAGACGGCGACACAAAATCCACCAAGTGGAACAACATCCTAGCACAGTGGGTCCCCTCGCCGGTCGTCAAGTGTTTTCAATCACCCTTTCGATCGTTGGTCAAGATGGCTCCGCAGCTCTTCCGCGAAAAATGATAGATTCGGGTGAATTTGGAAGCTAGAAAGCTGTTAAAATAACCATTGCGCTAGTAAATCCGCAGTTCTTCCGGCGTTTCGCAAAGAAGAAAAATTTCAAGAGCGACTTAGGCAAACAAAGAGCCCAGAAACAAAAACGTTGTCGCCCAGTCCTAGAAAAGCTGGGCTAAACAGATCAGAAACAAAAACGAGTCTGTTCGCTACCCTGTAGTAGTGACTAGTGAATGCTCAGACATCCGACATTCCCGAGTCACCAGAGATCACCGTGGTGAGAGTTAGATCAGGAACGTCCAACTTGCCTCTGCAGAGACCCTCTTGACGAAGAGTGATGTAGCAGATAAAAATGGTGCAAGAAAGGGCTAGGTCTTAACAAAGAATGTCGTTAGTATTCTTTCTTGAGAAGGAGAGGGGTCGGCGATGCCGAGAACGCCAAGGCTCACCGTGCTGAAATCGTAGTCTTTGTGAGAAGCAGAGGGGTAGGCGATGCCTGAAGACTACGATCCAAAGAGAGGTGAGCTTGAGTTCTGTATGAAGAGCACGACGTCGTGCTTACCTGGGTTGCCTCGCGTGCTGCTTGATCAGTCCGGATGGCATCCCAGGGTTTTTATGCCCCTCCTACGGACCATAACGCTTGACTCAGCATCGCTAATACATAGCGCTAAGTCAGAGCGGTGCAGAGGAGAGTCATCTGAAACGACGATGAATGCGATGAGTGAGCAAACAATGAATGTGATGAGTGAGCGAACGATGACAAATTCGGCGAGGCCGAATTTGGGTGCGAGTTTGGCAGCGGCCTACGAAAACGCTCCTTACCCCTGGAACCCGCGTTTACGACGAAAGTCGCATCAAGGTCACCTGATAATAGCAGCATGTGACTACGGCATTTACCGAAGTACTGCACAGTTTTCTCAGCCACACGTTGTATTGCAATAGTTCTCGCCATCGGCATCGACATCCTCAAGACTAGGTACGAAATTCCTGGAATATGGTCGAATATTATGGCTAATCTGTGCTCTTATAGACTAACATTCAACCGGTCAATGTGAGTCCAAATTTTGGCTCAAATGGCGGTTCTTGCGGCTCTCCGATTGTTGGGATTTTGTCTAGATTTGTGGGGGGAGAGAAGATTTTTTCGTTGGGAGTCGGGCTGTGAGGGGCATTGCATGCTGGAATGGCTGGAACGACAATCTATGAGCCAGAACCGCCTTTTGGAGGTCATTCGTTGGGGGATCCAGACTGATAATACTCCTCTAGTTCTAGCAATGGCCCAACGTGTCACCCTCCGGAAACGCCAGCCCTACAACACCACTTCCAATCGCAGACGTGTGGTCAAGACACCCGGAGGAAAGCTTGTCTACCACCATCTCAAAAAACTCGCAACCGCACCCAAGTGTGGTGATTGTGGTGTTGGCCTCCCTGGTGTACGTTTTCCTCCATCTCTGCCCTGATTTGAAATGTAACGTTTATCCCTAGATCCCCGCCCTCCGCCCACGTCAATACGCCACCATCTCCAAGCGTCAGAAGACCGTGCAGCGCGCGTATGGCGGTTCGAGGTGCGGGTCTTGCGTCAAGTCACGGTGAGTCTTCAGCCTCGATTATCCATGCCACCCGCTGAGATTCCTCGTCTTGGTAGCATTCTGAGGGCATTCCTAGTCGAGGAGGCAAAGATCGTGAAGAAGGTGATCAAATCGCAGCAGAAGACCGCCACTGCACGGAAGTAGTTATCTTGGTTAGGGCCCGATTATGATGCATTTTTACGTCCATGCGCATGTATTCCGACACTCAAAACAATGACTGAGGAGGTCAATATGCCACACGGATTCTCCTGGGCTAAATGCCTAGGACAGGGCTTGAAGCGTTCTTCCAACCCTTTTTTTTGCTTTTGCTGGCTCTGAAAAGCAGGAATCCAACGTTCAGCGTTTGACGATTCAATCTTTGATCTTTTGTTTTCCCTGGTACAAGTTTGAATATCACTCCACATCAACCCCCTCCCATTATGGGGAAGCGACATGTGTCTACGGCGTCTAGCTCGGCGCTCTTTAACTTGTGGACCCCGATGCAGCGTCCGGCGGAAAGCCTGGGATGACAAGATTCTGGTCAACAGAACAATCATACGTGCCAATGCGCGGTGTGGGGTCCAACCGACAATCTTCTATTGGTCTTCTCCCAATTCAAAACCAATACTTACTCATCGCGTGAGATATTATGTCCAGGTCACGACCTAGCAGTGACTGCTGGACATGCATGTTCATCCTTCGGTTTGAAACTTTCAAACACCTGAGATTTATCCTCAGACCCCTTCAAGGCAGAATTGCAAAATTCCCGTCGGCGCGTCCTCTCTTGCCCAATGCGAAGACAACCTCAATTATTCGAGGTGATTGATAAATTTAGGCGTGGTGGCTTGGAGTCTTGAAGAGTCAACAATACCATAATTTTGAGCTGACAATGTATCATGTTGTTGCCGACGTGATGGTGAAAGGAGGAGAGCCGTCTTCTAGAACAATTATAAGACTGATTGAACGCCTCCGGAAAGCCTTGCGATATTACTGACTGTGTTCGGCGATGGCTAACACAACCATATATGCATATCTGGCGACAAGGCCAATCCCTTGCAGTGTGCTCAAAGCGTATTTAAATAGCATAAGCTGACGCTGTTGGGAGGCTGAGATTGCATCCGCCAAATATTTATCAAAGCTTGAGCATCCCAGATACGCGCAGTTCGTTGAGTTGACGCGAAGTGAGAAGGCAGATCATCTAGATCCGCGAGTCGCTTCCAGATAGCAGTTGATACCAAATTCGAAGAGAGCAATGGTCCGGAACAGAATAGCAAGAGGGGAAAAGCTCTACTTTGAACTTTGAAGGGTTAATTCGTTCCTTTTGGCGGCTTCTCGAGTCCAAGATCTCCTAGATATCTATTGGAAGAGGGTGAAATGCGCGTTGCTTGAAATGGCTGATCTATACTCAAATTCAAGGTCCGACTGACCCCGACCAGCAATGCCGAAAGTCCCTTCCTAATTAACAACTTTCAAGCATCTCAATCCCTACAGCTACTGTCACCATCGAGCACTGCGCCAGTAGCGATAGGCCCTCAATTTCTAATGATCTAACTTTTGGGTTCAGTATGCATTCCCCTACGAAATCTACTACGAACTGGCCACATTTTCACATACACGACTAGCTATCGGCGTCCATCTGGTCAATAAATGACTTTTTCATGTTCAACCCTACGGCAGCTTGCGATCTTCTCGTGCGTGATGAATCTTCTCATTCCTTTGATTAAGAACTAACAGGATCATTGTCTTCTAGAAAGCGCAGCTCTACATTTGGACGGTGTCTGAGGGATCGTGATTATTTTCATCTTATCGCATTTCGGGCTTTGCCATGGAGTGGAGCGCATTTTTCTCCCGAATTCGATGATCACAACGACCAGCACTCCTACTAGTAAGGATACAGATGATATCACGCCTTACCATTCTCGGGGCTTCCTTGGTCCTGGATCGTCGTGGGTGATCGCACCTCGTTGATTGACAGAACGGTGATTCTGACATTTTGTTTGGAAGGCCCAAGACGATTGAAAGTTACCTCTAGGTCATCTTTAATTTTAGGCCCCAGTACCCTTTCCGTAGTCACAGCGTTCATCAAGCTGTATGACTGGAGTCATTCATTTCCACGCATATCAGCCCAGTACTCTGCCAACTCGCAAGAGAAGGTTCCCCTACCCTCTCATACTACATTCCAACATAACCGTTCTGGACATCATCATGAATTGTATCGTCTTCTACGTCGTCGCAACTGTTACAGCGGAAATCCTTTTGCTTTTTAGACCAACACTGGACCGGACCTATCGAGTGCAAATACGTTCATCGGCCGTATATATCTCAGGGGCCCACAAGTCATTTTATCGAAAGGGTGGTTTTTCACTGCCCTCTTCTTGTCGGACGCTACGGGTGGAAGGAGTCTGAATTCATCGCGTTTCCCCTCTCAAGATCGGAGCCAGTGGTCAAACTTTTTGGACCCTGGGATCCTATCCCATACTGCGACAGTCTGCAACTTGATCGGCAATTTCACCCTCAAAGGTGCTGGCTTTTATTGCCCAGTGTAATCAGACGGTGTACACTCTCGGATAAGCAGGTAAGCACATTTTCGCATCTCAATTAGTTGGCAACTCATAGCGGCAAATTTGCAGGATCATTATCAGAGGAGGGACATGTCATGTGATTATGTCATCTATCGTGCCCCTGGCACGCGATGCCCTGATGCTGTGCGGCGAATCCGAGTCGAAGCGCTCACTGGTATCCCTAGTTCGCAAGCGTCTCGAACGATAACCCCCATGCCATCGTCTCTCCTGCATCTTCCCAATGAGCTCATACTCGAGATACTTGGTTATCACGAAGGGTCCCCGTTTGAAGATGACACGATTCAGAATTTAGCCTTGTCCTGTCGGCGGCTATTCGCTATCCTCATCTATACCATTCTCCAAAGACAGCTCAACCATCTTCGCAATCTCGCTAGGAACAACAAAATTGAAATATATAACACGGAGCAACTCTGTCGGCTTCGATCAGAGCAGCTGGATATAGACATTTACGGGTCGTCATTGAACTCCATATCGTACAACATCACGCACACAGTTGCAAAGGATCTCCGTTGTTTGCATGGGCTAATTGCGCGGGCGTCCCAAGTGCGTTATGTCAAGCTGGCGTTGGAGATGTCCATGTACGAACAGACTATCATGGGGCCTATTCCAGAAGGAGGAATTGAAGTTTTCTCGTCGCTTTTCAATATCTGCATCGAAAAGGAAGGACTTTCACTGTCCGTCAATGGCCAACCCATGGTCTGGGACGGTGAGGGAGGGCCGTTCAAATATGAAGTTACGACCTCTCCTCAATCTACAATGACCCCTCCTGCCGCCCGCAGGCGTAACATAAGGCGAAATCTACGCCCAGAAAAAACGGACTACTTCAAGAAATTCTGGGAATTACTCAGTCCAATTTTTCCCAATTTCGGAATCCCAAAAATTACGGACAAATTGGAAGGATCAGAAGAACCCATAGTAGAGGATCCACCTCAACCCGCCAAAACTCAGCCCTTAGTATTCATAATCTCACCCTCCATAACGTCGGTGGCGAACTATGAAACAACTAATCCCCTCCTGAAGGTACACGATCCCAAACTCTCAGGGATCGAAATCAACTCTCGGATCTTCTTTCGATCATCTTGGTACACCACAACTCTCGAACTACTCAACACCGCTCCAATCACTCAACTGTCATTTGGGAACACCGGCCTCAACCTCTACGATTGGACCCAGATCCTCCCATGTATAACTATCCCCGGTCTAATACAGTTCACAATTGGTGAATCAGGTATTGCATTCCCTGATCTGTTCACTTTCCTACAACGCCACCCTTCGATCACCAAACTCGTCCTGTCGAACAGTTTCTGCATCGGGCGCGTGGAGCTCCCCGCCTCGTCCACCCCATTCCTTCCTTGCCTAACAAAACTTGAAGGGGCAGCAGAGTACCTCGCCCCGTTATTAAAGGATAAAGACGATTACCCATTGCTGGAGTCAGTACGGCTCACTCAAGAATCCAGCGTAAGTATCAGGTGGCCGGGGTTCCAACAAGACCAGGTCAACGAATTCATTCGTAACCTGTCCCTGCGCAGTTCACCTGGTCCGGAGGAACTGTGTCTCCACCTCCGGTACGAGGAAGGGTTGGAGGAATGGTTGACCACTTCCGCTTTGGAGCCCTTTAACGAGGCCGTGCGGAACTTGAAGTGCGTTAAGAAACTGGCGGTCCGGTATAATTGTTCTAGCTGGTTGCCCAATACACAGGAGAAACTGATAGCGTGGATCATGCTGCTTCCTTGTGTGGAGGAAGTGAAGATCAGTGAAGCGGATTATAATTCAAACGCGCCGGAGTGGGAGGCATGGCAGGTGTATGGTCACTTGATCTGGAGCCAGTGTCCCCATCTTCGGAAGATTGAGATTGGGAGGCGTACGTATTCTCGAGATGTTTGACCAACGAGAACCTCCATGATGAGGGTGTTGAAACGAGTTGGATTCCTTACGGAAGGTTAGCGCCTACGCCATTTACCCGGTTAACAAAAGATTTACGAATTCCATAGCACTGCTGTTGTACATCAAGGATAAGAGAATACAGATTATCATCCGAATCCTGTGGCAACCAAGCGCCTTTCAAAGCAAAGCAATACAAGTCCGGAGATGAGATGAGATACATAGCACGAACGCTCAACGAGAAAGATCCAAAGAAAAAGCATGGACAATCCACCCATTCAACCAAAAGTCTCCCTCCCCCCAGGCCCTGGCCGACTAGTAACATCCCTCTCAACCGCATCGTCTCCATCAGCAAAAGGATCTTTAAGGTCCTTCGCTGGATAATCCCACTTCCCTCCACTGTACCGGGGAGGCTTTCCATCATACGGCGGTACGAAAGCATCATCATCCTCCTCGTGCCCAGGTGGCGGGCCAGCGGGAGCTGGGTATTGTGGGTAGGTGGTGTACGGTAACGTAGGGGCAACGGCGGCATTATATGGCGGATTATAGTGAGAGGGGAAGGCACCCATGCGGACTTGACTTGAGGGTGCACGGGATGCGTTGGCGGGGCTTGTAGGATCGAGGAGCTGGCGGTGGTATGCGAATGCAACGCCGATGAACAGCATCGCAAGAACTGTAGGTGGCGGTTAGTAGATGAGGTGTGGAGCAATCCAAGAAAATGTACCTGATGTTGCTAGGAAAGAGACGATGTTTGACCAGGAGCCGTGATTCCATGAGTCGGTACACCCTGGTAAGAGATATTAGAGCTGATGCAAGATTGAGAGTGACGGAACTTACAGCTGCGCGCATCATCCGTGGAGAGGGTGTCGCTATATACCGGACCCCAGAATCCCGTCTGGGAGCACTATCAGCACATGAGCACCAGGAGAGCATAGTAAGCGCACGTAGACGAAAGTGTCTCCTTCGTTTGCGGTGGTGCAGACATTTATGATAGCGGCCTTCATGGTAAAATGGATAATGACCTGGCCTAGGCCTAGCCCTATGACGAGGGTGGCGACTAGGATAGAGCCGAAGGCAAAAATCCGAGCTGGACGAAGACGTTGCTGTGGAGATGAGTTGACCCATCAATGACGTGCGGTTATAATGTGGAGCAACGTACAGATGCAGCAGCGAACACACCAAATGCCTATCAGACTTATCAGCTGAATGAAAGGAAGGGAGTAATGGTATGGAAACCTTACCTCAATTGCAGCGATCAGTAGATAGACTGAACCGAAGACTATCGTCGCAATTTCTAAGCTAGAATTTTCTGTTGAAGAGGTGAGACAAGAAGTCGTTGAACAGGGAATGGTACACACGGCCTGAGAAGACATTTGCGTTTCGTAGGTAGCCAATCTACACTGTCTTGAATTTTACCATTCCAACGCAACTGAAAAACACTTACGCCTCTAAAATTGAAGACGTATGGGTATCGACATAGAAGGAATAAGATGTAGCACGCACGAAAAAAGGCTCCAAAGTGCTGCTACGAACGCAACTAGAACACATGTGAGCCGTCTGGAGAACTGACTGTTCCCGCGCCGCTCACCAGATAGTACGAAGGGTCGTAAGTTACCGCGATAGAGTCTTCTGACCATTGTGTATCTCGGTGGAGCACCTATGAAGCTATAAGGGTTGTGTTCCGATGTCTAGATTGCCATCATATATACCTGACGCCGGTAATTAGATAGAGCTTGAATTCAAGAGTCGTTTGAACTTACCTGGAGGAGGAGGCCTGCTATCCATCCTTGGCTGTGATATATTTCGTGATATTCGTTAAGTGGGAGATAGATATTGGAGGGGAAAGTAAAAGGAGCAGTGGACGTTTGAGAGAGAAAGGAGTCTGGCGGCAACCGCTGCTTGATCATGTTTATTTCCAACGACAATGGTCATAACAACGCGCAGCACCTCACGACCTGAAAACATACACAGCATTCGGCGAAAACATAGAAATCCAAGCTGAAGGATTCCGAAGAGACCGTCTGGACCGAGTCGAGGCACTTTGAAGTTATGGATATTTTTTGAAAATTGAAACTATCATTTAGATTGGGCATGGGCCCAACATGGGTCCCAGGGGGCTGTGCGGCCCAGCCACCAGAGTGCCATCACCGGCGCCACCGCCTACATGTACAGCGCCTGGATGATTTCCTTTCTTTGTCCGGTACCACTTCGTTCGACTGCCAGCCAGTATGATTCGACCTCCTCCTCTCAATCTCAAACGTGAGTCCACTCGTACTTACCATGGCACACTTGTTAAATCAGAATTCCAGGTATTGACAATAGGTTTGGGCCTCCAGGTGTGTAGATCGCTGGCCTTGTCAACGACGAACAACACTGACCTGTTATTTGATGTAGCGGCTGTGCCGTACTTGCCTCGTCAATCCAAGCAGAAGAAGACAACCTTCTTCGCTGTGCTTTACAAGGCGAATTGGAGGAATATCATCATTGCTGGTACGTTTTCTTCTACGATTTTTCTGCTCAGTGGTGAAATCAAACGATGCAGTTGCTGGTCTGAACGCTCTGAGATTTGCGTTGGCGTGAGTTCCACCTTTTTCGTTGTCAAAATGTTAACTGACCTTTTGATAGTGCTGTGCGTTCAATCCCCCAACTTGTTTTGTCAGAAACTTCATATGTTTTTAGCATAATGCACTTCAAGATGCTCGCGTGGACGACAACCGTGCGTTGCCATACCTATCTCATTCGAGACATACTCACCCCCTCGTAGAACACATTCCTGAGCTGGCTACAATCTCCATCGCGCTGGGCGTGATGTACATCCTTTCAACTGTCATTGAGATCTTTGGCGTCATAAGCGTATCAACGGTAAGCTCAACGTTTCCTCAATGCCGTCCCATGTCTGACCTGTCTCCTTAGAAACGATTGCCCCTTATCCGGGTGTACACCTGCCTTGCGCTTCTTGCCTCGGTTTTTGTCACAGTAGCCGGGGTCTTGGAAGCCGTCTCGTACTTTGTCTTTGCCGTATGTTTGCTCACTTCTGACGAGGTTCACCCATTCACAATCCGTTGCACAGGAGGACCTGATGTACGAGTGCGTCGCGTTGGCCATCAGAGGACAATCTTACCAGAAATCAACTTTCGTTAGTCCCTACAATCCTAGAACCACCATATCATCAACAATAACAACCAACAGCGAGGCCGACCATGGCCCGGATCCATCTACGCCATCGGACGCAGAGAAGCTCAAAGACGTGGGTACTTCTCGAATCTCCATCCCAAGCAAAAAAACTAACTCCAACCCAGAATGCATCTCAGCATGGATAAACGAATCCTGGACCCAAATTGCCAACTGCTTCCTCTTCGCCTTCATCCCTGCCGTCATCTACTTCATCATGGCATACACATACTACCGCCAAACAACCGACCCAACACACGTAGGCAACCTCCTGCGCAACCCCACACGGTCCTCCAGACATGGTTCCGAGTCACACCCAAACGTCAACTACGGCCTCGTGCACAGCAACACGTCACGAGCGCCTTTAGCTGGTGACAACGACACCAGCCACAGACTGAGGTCAGGCTCGCGCGTGGGCTCCAAGTCAAAGCAAATGCCCCAACATGCGCAAAGAGGTCCAGGCAGCCTGGTTACCGTGCCCTCCGTTTCCAGGGTCACTGCCACGACCACCCGAGGGCTGAAGAGGGACCATCGACCTCCAGCGTTGATGAAGAGCGCGTCGCCGGTGTTCAGTGGGGAGTACGGATATGTAGCAAGCCCTGGACCTCCAACGTATAGTGCCCATGCGGGTGCCACGTATGCACTTGGCCATGGTATGGTGGGGACTGGGAGCTCGATTCTTAGTGCGGGGTATAGCAAGTACTTGTGATATAGATCGGTTATGCTTATTGGGCTTTGATACGGACGTTAATGACATTGAATTTCATTTATTCATTGTGCGATCGTTAAAAGACTCTATCGACAAGGGAGATCAGTCAGCTCTAGGCCTCTATCGTGCCTTCGTCTACAGAAGCGAAAAGTGCAAGAAGAGACAGGAAATGTGTGGGTGGAATACAATGGAACATGTTTTCGTTAGACCTCTAAGTTTACATACCAAACGTTTCAACGTGAAGAGTGACGGACGGGAGTCCTTTTAACACAGCTCGAGGTGCAGCGACATCAGAGCAGAGGGCACGTCGCACGGCTGCCGTCAAGTTCGCTGGTCCAGCAACTGTCGTGGGCAATTGTCAGTTCGTTTATCTGTGGGTCGTCAAAGGGGTGCTGACCATCTACTGATATCGGTCCTCCGTCAGTGCATGCAGCTATTTCATCATGAAGTACACGACGGATATCAGGACGGCCATGAACCAGCTTGAGGGAAGGGTGATATTCGGTTGGTGACATGAGAGCAGGGTGGTCACCCTTCTTCGAAGCGATTGACGCATTTGAAGAACTGGTCTTGGTGGAGGGGGTAGTGAGATACATGCGGAGTTCAATGGATAAGGAACCCGTTGCGTGTGGTAGAGCTTCCGTCACTGTTTTTGAGAGCCATGAAAGATAATCTGCAAGGATACTGTTAGTTGAGACTAGCAACGGCAGGCGTTGGAAGGCTTGGACCAACTTTCATCTCGAAAAGCCCATGCAAAGAGAATCCGGCGAACAGCTGACTTGCCTCGTGCGTTCTCTGTGTGTCCTTCGAGTGAGCAGGGGATGTCGGGAAATAGCGTTAAAATCGACGAACCGAATCAGATTCAAAAAGAGAGACAGGGTGTATGAAATTCCCGAACCACCTGTCCAGAATGAATTCAGACTTGGGGAGACGTGATTGACGAAAGGGACACTAACCTGCAACTAGAATGCAGGTCGCGTACTCGCACAAATCAGGCGGACATCCATATGGGCCGTCAACATACGCAGGAACCGTGCTCACTCCGTGGTCCTTGGCGTGATTCCTCAGCCGTTTCGTAAATCCATTACAGCCTTTCACAAAGAAGACTACTTCTCGGTCCTGCCCTTTGGAAAACGTTCCATCTAGCTTCTCGGAGATGCTAGCCATGGTGAATGGGTGGGCCTCGAATGGGAGGTTGCTAACGGTAGGGAGGATGACGTAGGCATGTTGGCCTGGGGCCCAAGAAAAATCCCGACGTTTCAGAGACATGATAATGGTGTCTTTGGAGAGGAGCTCTACTGTGGCGAGAGACTGGGATGGGTCGCTCTTGCGACGGAATGTACCGTTGTTCCAGATAACACGAACAAGTCGAATGAAGCGGTCGAGACCCCATACAAACAGGGCGGGCCAGATGTATGACCCCGCGCTGGTTGACGAAATGGTTCAGCAGGAGGGTTAGTTCATGTAAGCGAGCAGCTTACAGGGCTATTTGAGCATGATAGTAACTTGCAAAGAGGAAGATCCTGGAATGATATAATCAGAAAATAAGTGGAGAACTACGAAAAAGTTGACAGACAAGACGAGGACAATATGAGAGATGAGGAAAAACTCGAATGCCATGTTCCTGAGGGGGCGAAGCGACAAGATGTTCACGAGTGTCAACGCTGCCATCCCGACTGCACCAGCACGCATCCAATTATGGCGGAAGCTAGTCCTGCCAGAGATCCTGTTGAAGTAATTTCAGCGACGTCCTCAAGTTGAAATTATGAAGGGGAGATACCCTGACAGCGTCCGAGTTATGGTGTGGATCCATAAGAAAATGAAGTTGGTTCTTGCTGAAGCACGATGCAGAATGTTCAATTTCTCGTGGCCGATACCAATCATCCCTGCCAAGCGAGTGGGTAAAAAGAAAAAGGGGAGATAAGTGGGAGATACCGACAAGAGATGAGGTTATTCTTTCCAGCCAGGGCGATGATGAGGGGAAGTTGACACGAAGCCAGGTGGGCAGCGCGGGCTTGATAGAACGTAGCTTCCAGATTGCGAGCTAAACAAAGTAATGAAATCGGGGGGAACATCAAGTTGAAAGAGATAAACGCACTGTCCAAGAAAAGCCAGAGAAACATCGCTGCTATGTAGCCAAAAATGAAAGTATGCTCGGAGATTGACGCGAAGGAACCTGGTCCAATTGGGATGCTCCAGCGAAAGGCAACGATCCTGAACGTCGTAGCAATTGCGGATTGAAGACGGTAGATAGGAGAGTTTATACGGGTGTTGATGGTTGAAGTGGTGGATTCAACATTCTGTTTCTCGGGTTCCAAGGGCTCCACATAGTTGACACGACGGGAAAGAATAAAAAGACGAAACAACAAGCGTAAAACGCGGATGACTGTCAGGAAGGCGAGCAAGCTAGCGAGGAAAATTCACAGATCTTTGACGTGCTCGAATTGAATCTGCTTTCTCGCAGGGCGGTCATCGTTTCCGAAGGCTGGGTCGATGGAGGAGCCATGGCGATTGCAAGGTGCTGGAATCGGAAATCCAGGGTGCGGGTATCCTTTTATTCAGTCAAACATCCAAGTTCCGTTTCCGTACGAATTCGCTATTGGGACGTCCATGTCCTTTCGGGGATGAGAGCGGGGTGGAAAGTAGACCCCAAATTCATTGCCTGGCCACTTGGGAACCACAACGGCGACCTGAATGGTGATACTGGGGAGTCCGAAGAATCCGATGCCACGAGAAACCGAACGAGCTGGTCAACACAACATTACATTCCAGGTACGCAGATGCCTGAATGCCTCGAGAATGACCTTGCAAGCAAATCATCAAGAAGAAATTGATCCTGATTCCTTCCTGTCAGGGCCAAGCTGCAGAAGGCACAAGATACGAGTCAATTTTTCGTGCGGACTGTGACTGCCAGACACCATGTCAAACACAGCAGTGGTCAGGAAAAAGCCTTCATCGTGACTGATAATCAGTAACATTGAATATGCGAAGAGGCCGCGTCAGCACTTATGCCGACTGCCTTCCGAGTTGCTTCTCTAGTCCTGCAAGTCGGAAGTGATCGGAAGTTGGAAAGAGAGTCTCCTTCTTCAGAACGTAATCACTCTGAAAGCCTCAAAAAGCCGGAATGAAGGCACAGGCCTCAGACTTTGCATACTTGGGTAGTCCTCATTATGTCGGCGAGGTAGCATAGCATGTACTTGCCCGCCTGTAGATTCAGGAAACATCGAGAGTCATCGGCTGAGCACGGGGGCGGGGCATTTCTAGCAAAAAGAGCAACCCCTGGATTCCCTCGGAGCTAAGCCCGCGACGGATAACGTTGCGACGGGATCGCTGGATCTGACACCTCTTGCGTTGCGAGCTGTGTGAGGAGGATGTTGTGTCGCAGGGAAAAGTTGAAAGTCTGGATCGGGTTCAGGGACCAAACATTGTCTAGCAATGGATCAGAATCTAATCTGATAGTCCTAATCAGATTAGATTGATAAATTCGACCAGATTTCTTCTGCTACTTCTGCTTGGCAATTCTTGAACGCAGCTAATAGTCAAAGTAACACCGGGAAGCAGCCGCGGGTTGCGTTATGAGGAAATTACCACACAGAAACTTAAAAAAAGGGGATCAAACGATCTTAGTGCCATCATAAGTCAAGAGATAGAGCAAGCATAGTACTAGCAGCAGACACTCAGGCCCACCAAAGGCCCACACCTCTCGACGCTCGTCGTCATACAAACACTATCCGATGTTCCCGAAATGCCATGACTTCGGCGATGTGGAGGCCGAATTTATCGGTGCCAAGGATGAAATCGAAGGCCCATATAGTTCATGAGGACAACGCCAGTTACGCCACGCAAACTATCATCCTGTAAACTGCATGGATGTGGCTAATATAAACCTTTCATTGGGGAGAACGTTCCAAGGGCGCTCTCCGGGACAAGGGTGGGTTTTATTTCAAAAAGTACATCTTTGGGTCAACAAAGCCGACACATGAGATCTAGAGCTTCAAGTTGGTGCCACTCGAATGGCATGAGGGTCGGGTGTTTTTTATCCATCTGAGAAACAAGGCGACGAGTGCAAGACGAGTGGTAAAGCGAGGCATAAACTAGTTGTAGACTCGGAGCGTCTGGGCGTGACAAACTCCAAGCTGCATTATGTCGATGATGTTCAGCGCGCGGTCGCGGACAAGTCGCGACTTCTTGGTTGCGGAGGGCTAATGGTGCGTGCCAGTGGTTGCATATGTGTCCCGATGTTATTCAATTCATTATCATTCGACAGGAATACACAAAGAAAAAAGATCTACAGGAGAGATGTGGCAGGTCTACCCTGCCTCCATTTGCAAATTCATTGAAAGCGATGCAAAAGATGAAAGATAGTGGAATACTAGGGAAGTGTTACTTGTCGGACATCATTCAATTCCATTTACGTAGACATGCCAAACATTTCAACGTGAAGGGTGACAGCTGGTAGTCCTTTTAAAACTGCTCGAGGTCCAGCAGCATCGGAGCTAAGAGCGCGGCGCACAGCTGCTGTCAAACCCGCAGGGCCAGCGACTTTTGGAAGCGGCAGTTAATTGACTGCTCCTTGAATGTTTTAAGAGCTACTGACCATCAACTGATAACGACCCTCCATCTGTACATGCGGATATTTCATCATGGAGCACACGACGAATATCAGGCTGACCAGGGATCAGCTTGATGGAGGGGTGATAGTTGACGGCCGAGTGCACGGTTGTGGTTTTGACAGCGAAATCACTCTTCTCCGACATGGTTGATGCACTAGAAGGACTGTCGACGGGCCGCGCAGTGAGGTAGACACGGGAATCTATGGATAAAGAGCTTTTGGCATGGGGAAGAGCTTCTGTCAATGTTTTTGAGAACCACAGTAGGTGATCTGCGAGAGGAAAATTAATTATGTACCAAGAGTAGTAGATGTGAACGAACTTTCATCCCGAAGAGCCCATATAAAGAGAATCCGGCGGACAGACGACCTGCCTCCTCGTGCGTTTTCGCTGTCCGTTGGGTGAGCCTCCGGGGACGAGGAGGGAGGGAACTGTGACGAACCTAATGAGATTCAAAAAAAGAGGGAGAGTGTATGAAACACCTGAGCCGCCTGATAATTACTAATTTAGACGCAATTCATAGGTGGAAAAAGGGACTCAGACCTGCGACGAAGATACAAGTGGAGAATATGCGCAAATCGGGTGGGCATCCATAGGGGCCATCCAAATATGCAGAGACCGTGCCCGTCCCGTGAGCACTCGCGTGGTCCCTGAGCCGTTTTGTGAATCCGTTGCAGCCTTTCACCAAAAAGACCACATCTTGGTCCTCCCCGTTGCGCTGTGTCCCGTCAACCTTGTCGGCAATGCTGGCGATGGTGAAGGGGTGGGATTCGAACGGGAGGTTGCTAACGGTGGGGAGAATGACATAGGCATGTTGGCCTGGGGACCAAGAGAAGTTGCGCCGTTTGAGAGACATGAGAATAGAATCTTCAGATAGGAGCTCAACAGTGGCAAGAGATTGTGATGGGTCGCGTTTGCGACGGAATGTACTGTTGTTCCAGATAACACGAGCGAGTCGGATGAAGCGGTCGAGGCCCCAAACTAAGAGGGCAGGCCAGATGTAGGACCCATAGCTGGTTGACGAAATGCTTTAGTAAAAAGAATTTGCCAGGTCAAGAGGCTACGTACTTTCCGATCTGGGCATGATAATAGCCCGCAACTAGGAAGATCCTGGAAATTTATTCTCAGAACATAGCCAGGAAACGACGAAATGTGACGGACACGATGAGGACAATATGGGAGATGAGGAAAAATTCAAACGCGATGTTCCTGATGGGTCGAATTGATAAAATCGTCGCCAGTGTGAGCGCAACCAAGCTAAGCGCTCCAGCGCACATCCAGTTATGACTGAAATCACTTTTCTTCGATAGCCTTTCAAGTCATCTGAGTAAGGTTGCTTGCGTGTCAAAATATGGGTGAGTTACCCCTGAACTAGCCGGGCTATGGTATGGATCCATATGAAGATAAAATTAGTCCTTGATGAAGCGCGATGCAGAACATTCAGCTTCTCGTGACTGATGCCTGTCATCCCTATCGAACGCTTGAGTGACATTGTGCGGAGCTCTGTGTAGGGAGTGTTACGCACAAGAAATTAGGTTATTCTTGCCTGCCAATGCAACAATGAGCGGAAGCTGACAGCAAGCGAGGAGGACGGCCCTGTCTTGATAAAACGTATGGTCCAGATTGTTAGCTAAAGAAAGTAAGTTAGGAGATATTTGATCCACAAGGGAGGGGGCATACTATTCAAGAACAGCCAGAGAAAATTGGCCGCGATGTATATGAAGATAAAAGTCAACTCGGAGGTTGATGCAACAGAACCTGGTCCGATTGGAAGGGTCCAACGAAAGGCGACGATTCTGAATCCTGTAGCGACAGCACCGTAGAGACGCGAGATTGGGGAGTTGATACGGCGCACGGTTGTTGAAGCAGTGGATTCCAAATCCTCCTTCTCCGACACCACAAGCTCCACGCGGTTGGCGGCGGGACGTGAGACAAGGAAGCAGCGAAGGATGAGGCGCAAAACTCGGAGGACTGTGAAAAAAGCAATCACGCTGGCAAGGAAGATCCAAAGTTGCTTGACATGCGCTAGTTGTATCTGCTTCCTGGCACGACGCAGATCGGCGCTGGAGGATTGAGTTGATGATTGAGCTGATGGAGTACTTGCGAGAGCCATGGTGGTTCCAAGGTTTGGGATTGGTTATCTAGTCCTTTTATTCGAAAACCGTGACGAAGTTCCGTTTCCACAGCGATTGCGCCATTAGGAAGTCCATTTAGCACGTACTATTGGGAGTGATATCGAGATAGGAAATATGCAAAAATAAATTTCCTCACACGTCGTAAACCAGAAAGCTGTCCCCAACGGCAATATGTTAGGCCTCCGATGAGTCTGACAAATGAACAATTAGTCCACGTATTCACCGATCCAGATGCGCAAATCCCTGCATAATCTCGCGAGCAAGGAGAGATGATCCCGATTTCGGTCCCCGGTGTAAAAGAAGGGGGATATTTCATATTTTGGATGAATTCTCGACGACGTCAGAGGCAAGGGCACCCACCGATAAACACCCTCATCTATCAGATAACGAGATAGCCATTGCAAAGAGACAGGGAATACCAACTGTGGGATTTTAATCAGCCGCTTACCGCTACGGTGTGTTCAGGTCTGTTCAGATCCGCCACTTGGAAGGTGATCGAGAGAAGAATCCCCCTTTTCCTGAAAGCATTTGGGCGACGATCACACTGAAAAGCGTTCGAATAACGGCATAAATTTCAACCTCCATATGGTCCGCCGCGTTCATTATGTCGAAGGTAAAAGCAAGCGTTCGCTGTGTTTGCCTCTTCCTTCTGAGTCCAAGTTCAACACGGAGAGACGATGAATGTTGTACGAGAATGTTCCGGTTTCGTTTACAGACCAGCTTCTGAGTTTCCCCAGTGCATAAAAGCATAAACCTACGAGATAGCGCTGTGAATCCGTCGAAGGAGCTTGTTGAGTTCGGAATAAAATGATGCGGGACAAACAGTCAGCACATGACAACGTGGATCGAATCTAATCTGATTACAGTCATCCACCAGCTAGTGTTACATCAAAAATTGAAAACTCACTTAAAACATGATGGGGATACACTTTCACTTAAAAATTGTAGATTCAATCTTGGTGATATCCACTCTTTGTGTCCTCCAAATTTCAGAGCTCTCAGGTTTGTTTCTGTTGAGTAATTCTGAAAATACCAGTGTAACATTCAGTGGTGGGAGGTTTTCTGCTAAGTACCCCATTTTGAACATATCACTACATATTTGATGCTCATCCTGCACACACAAAACTTGATGTGAGGAGAGACCATATATAGGAGCTCCAGATAAAATTTGTTTCAAGGGAGTATCTTGAATATTGCAAAAGTTATTCAAGGAGCAAAAGTGTAACACTCAGTGGTGGTGTAACACAGGCTGGTGGATGACTGTAGACAAAATTTTCAATCTGATTAGATTCATCCAGGTCCCATCCGAACCTCCTTTCGCCAAGAGCCATGATGATAACGAAGACTCACCTTGGGAAATAACATCAGGAGCGGTTGCGGAAGTCTGTTTCAAGCGCATGTAGCCAAGCAGCGTAGCTGGTGATTGCCTTCCCGGAGACAGTTATTCTGCCCAAATTTCGCCCGTTTCACTGCACTCCCTTACGCCAAGCCCCGACGTTGCTGACCACCCCGAGTGACGTGAAGATGTGGTTTAAAAAATGCAGGGGCCCTACGCTGCCCTACGTTACCAGGTGTCCAGGGTGATGTCAGCGAGACTGTCAACCTGAACTGCGACATGTAAAATCATCTTGGCATATTTAGCTACACAAGCTTTAGACCCGTGCCTATGGCACGGCACTCGCTAACGCTCGGCCGTTCCTCCAGCACTGGTCACAGCTTGCCGGGGGCACGCCCCCTGGACCCCCTGGTACACATGTTCAATTTTGGCTCTTCTTACATCTCAATCAAAATAAAGTTACATTTATCAGTACTTTTACCATTTACATCAATCTAATAATACCTCTGGATAGACTACATTTTGTGTTACAGTTTGTTGTGAACCATCTTTAAAGAGAACTTTGATATGGTTGCTTGATGTGCAATGTGAAAGAGCCACATAAAGTTGTCCATGTGTAAACACTGGGGTCTGAACATCCAGTCCTAAATGTTTCACTGACTGTCCCTGAGATTTGTTGATTGTCATGCAAAAGGCCAGGCAAACAGGAAATTGCCTTCTGCATAACTGGAATGGAAGTTCACCATTTGAAGGCTCAAATCTTATGTGGGGAATGAATGCTGTGTGTCCTGCAAATTCTCCTCCCAGAATGTGTACTTCTAAAACTCAGGAAGAGGCATGGGTGAGGATTGCCTGGGTTCCATTGCATTGTCCATTTGCTGGATCAATATTTTGAAGGATCATTATTGGTGCACCTATCTTGAGTTTCAATTTTGCTAGAGGCATTCCACTAAGGTTGATGGAATTGAGGTATTCTACTGGGCATTCAAATTCACCATCCACACCTCCTTCTCTCATAACAGAGTCTGCTGAGTGAAATGTTAATTCATTTCCATGCATGTGTTGAAGTATAGTTTCATTGAGATCATCAACATCATCATTCCAAGCTGTCAAAATGGTCTGATCAAGGAAATACTGATGCCAGAGCTCCAGTGGTGGCTTTTCTAGAGGTGGAATCTTTACTTTTCCATCTAGACAGCATGTGCCAAATACTGGCAGTGCTACAGTACTCTTTGATAATCTCTCACATTTCCAATGTAAAGCATCACACTTAGAGCATATTATATTCATTCTACCCAGTTTAAGCTTTTCACACTGAGCCTCAACCACAGGCAAGTAAGCAGGTGGGAGGATAACAGAAGCAGCAGGAACAGCAGCAGCAGCAGGAATAGCAGGGTGGTCAGCAGGTGGAACAGCAGCAACTAAAGGAGCAGGTACAGGAAGAGGATGATCAGGAAGAGGTGCAGGAGAAGGCTGCCTTCTTCTGCCTCTCCTTCCAGGTTGAGCAGGTTCATGAGCAGGTGCTCTCCCTCTCCCCCTCCTCCCTCTTGCTCCTACAGGCTGAGGAAGAGGTAGAGCTGCAGCCAATGCCTGTAAATGAGCAGGTAAGTGTGGATACTGAATACCATTTTGGTTAGGGTGCCCCATATTCTGGAAAAAAGCTTGTTAGACAGATAGAAAATAGCCTAATGGTTTTTCTTACCACATCTACCATAGAAGCAGGTGGAAATAGAGGTGGAGGGGCAGCAAGGGGGGCAGCATGAGCCTAAAAGATATATTAAATATTAGAAAAAGAGATATAACTCTGCAACCTACCTGATTTTGCAAATTACCCACTTGTGCAGCCATCCCAGGAGTAAGGTGAAGAATTTGGCCATTATATAGAACCTCAACAAATGGATCATCACCTACAGGACCTTGAGGAATTTGAAGAGGAGCAACAGGGGGTGGAATAGGGAAAGGAAGAATAAAAGGTACACCACCAACAGCAGGATTTTGAGGTGTTCTCCTATGCTCAGGACTTTCCAACATCCTTCCTTGATGCTCTCTTGCCCTCTCAATATTTCTATGCCTTTGTGGAGTATTAGGAGGAGAATCCCTGGAGAATAAATGATAGTTAAGTAATAAAGGCAGGGAGCAAAAGAAATATCCTACATCAAGACCAAAAGGACAACTAAAGCATATATTCTGATTAGCCAAAAAAAAGAGAAAAAGATCCACATATTGAAGCAACTAACCAATCAGCAAAACCTTGTGAAATCTTATCATCAAAAGTGATCAGAAGCAATCCAAGTGGACAAAATGTCAATTGAAGGTGTCTAAAAATAGTTGAAGGCTTTCCACAATGATCAAGATGTTATCCAAAAACTTACAAAATAATGTATCAGAGTTCGTGGTGGTTTGTGGAAAAGTGAGGAGCCTGAAGCTGTGTTGAGAAGTCTCGTGAGGGTGTGAACTGCTTAGTAAAATAGAGCTGAATTTGTCAGCCATCAATCCTTTGTGTTTTCATGTATAGAGAAGATGATTGATTCCTGAAGAATTTCAGCAAGTGCACAAACTTGAATCCTCCAGTCATGAACCACGTCGCTGAAAAAATTATTCTCGATGAAATACAACTGGTGAGAGTACATCTGTATAATATACAAAGAACGAAGCGAGAGCGTCCGAAGGTACAGTATGTGAGGTAAGGATACAGTGATTCATCATACTACTTGTCACAATCGTAAACACAAATACGTCCATATTGTCCAATGTGTCCACAATGTCCAGTGTATAGAAGGAATGAAAATTATGCGGCGTCAGTTGGAGCGGGGCCCCAAGAGGGGGAGGCAGAGGAGGGAAAGGCAGTCGGGCACTAAAGATATGTGTAAGAATCATTTTCAGAAAATCAAAACCTTCTTTACCCCTTGTGGAAGCGACCCGGAAGAAAAGTCGTATGCTGGTAAGTCACTGGGTACCGCACCATCACTGGGCGCAGCGGAAGGCAAGTAAGATGGGCACTAAAAACGGAGTTGAGAAGTATCGAAGTTTACAAAGACATGCATGCATACCGCTGGTGGAGTACCACCCTGAGAGAATGAAGGCGGAGGGTTACCAGATCCAGTTGGCATAGTCCCGTCTTGTGGGATATTCGTCGGTGTCGCGCCATCCGGCGCGCTGGTCGAGGGAAAGTCGGGCGATTGGGAAAGAGATCCTACGTATTCCCTGGGGAGCTGGGTTGGCGCTGAGCCATCAGGAGATGCCCCAGAAGGGTAGGAAGATGTGTTCTAGAAGATCAGGTAAGAAAGTGTCGGTTGGACAAAGGCTTTGCATACCGTTGGTGGAATGTCAGATTGAGAGGGCACTAAAGATTTGTCGGAAGCATCCCCTGGTAAATCAGTCGGCACTGACCCATCGGCGGATTTAACAGGTGGGAAACCGGAAGGGCGCTGAGAAGAGGGTAAGTCTTCTGTTGATTCGATCAAGGATTCTCGTACGGCATCTGGCAGACCACTCGCAGAGAAAGAGGGCGGACACCCCAAAGGTCCCGTAGTGCCATCCTGTGGGATGTTAGTTGGTGCTAGCGCGTCCCCTGATGGCTTGGAGAGCGACGTCGGGCAATCCGTAGGACTTCCGGAAAAGACAGGTGTAGGAATAACGGCCGCACAAGCAACTTGAGCAGCGCCAATAGAGAAAGCGATGAGAGTGAAGAAGCGAGTATGGACCATTTGACTGAGTTAAATGTGAAACTGTGCTTTGAGCGTAATTAAGGGAATGAACAGCAGACTGACCTCGACGACACCTTTATACCCTCAACGCCGTACCCAGCACCGCATCATATTCAACTGCGCAAGTGCATTTTGTCGTTGTTCACGATGCGCGATGTCGCACAACGGTATGGTGCCTCCCGACTCTTGTACTGCGGCTTGGCTTTATAGCAGTAAACACAGAGATAAAAATAGCCGTAGGAACGAAAGGCAGAGAAAGACAAGAGATATGAGCCGGGTTCGGGAATACGAGACCGTGAGGACGCAGTGGGACTCGTTGGAACGCCTTGGCATTTACCGTACATCACATTTAGGTCTAAATTGAGTAATGTGCCAGCTGCGGAAGGAGAAAAACTCACGGTTCGTCGGCTGCTCTGTTATGTCCCTTTGAGCTAGTCATAGCCTCGCCAATAACTCCGTAAAAATGGAAACGGAGAAGATGAGATTTCAAGCTTCAAGGATCATAGTCCCGCCAATGGTCAGTCCCGTAGTCGTAAAAATTGTTCCTGCACACAACTTTGGATTAGATTAGAAGCCAACATACTAGGATAGCCAACCACAAGCCTATGAACCTCTAACAGCTTTCTCATCCATCTCTCTCTGCCGTCGAACTCTTTCCACCCTCGCCTCCGCCTCGACCTCCCGCATAGCAGTCCGTGCCCACAAAGGAAACCCACCCTCATCATAAGCCCTCTTCAGCCTATTCTCAGCTTCCACCCACGTCCAACCCTCATCCACCTCGAACGGCGCAGCATCATAAGCATCATGGCGCTCTTCGTCGGTTGCGGGTGGTCGGTAGATGCTAGACAATGAGTTTTTTGGTAGCGCGGACCAGAATGTCGTTCGCATCCTTTCGCCAAACTCTTGTGCCTGCATTAGTGAGGTGAGACGACTGGTAGCTAGAAGAAATGATTGTCACATACGTCCTTAACCCCAAGCGCGCTCTTGACACTCCACGTAATTGTTACGGCCCCAACGGCTACTAAACATGTAGCAATCCCAAAAGCCTTAAACGCCATCAAGGAGGAGTTGAGATCGGCTTTGGATACTGCTGATATGAGTTCACCGACGCCAGGCGAGGAGAACTCTGACTCGGATTGTTTTTCAGACGTACGTGACGTCGCTGGATGGGGCGAAGGACGGGGCCCTGCAGCCTGCGATATTGATGTTCGGGATATTCGCGGAGGAGGTGCAGCTGAGTTGAGAGTTGAATGAAGCCCTGCGCGGCGTTGCCTTCGAAGCATGATGAGGGGAATGGCCACCGCCAAACTTGTCCCGATGACCTGAAGCGGTTGGCTTAGAGTCAATCAGTGGTTGATGAAAAGGGCTTACGGCGGATATCGGAAGCCATGTAGATACTTTCTTAGAGCTCGTCGGCGCCGACGACGATGACGACGCGTCCTCCGTCGATGTCGTTGTTGACATCGGTGGAAATTTCGATTCCGTTGTAATTGGTCTTGACATGGTCACCATAAGCTCGACCTGATCATTGAATCAAAGCAACCAGATACTTACTTCATGACCTTGCTCGCTTGACGACCTGATGCGGCTCGTGGAAAGTGTGGGTTCTTGGGTACTTCGTCGGTGGTGGAAAGAGACGAGCAAAACAAACGCTGATCAACATATGTCGTCCTCGACCACTATTAACATCTCCGCCAACTTTGCTTGCCTATGACCTACCGTTCGCCCACGTCGGATTCACGCACAAAAGTGGGCAAAAGTTTTGGAAAGTCCCGGACTGCACCAGGGATATACGATACGGAATGAGTACTAATGAGTACGTATCTGTCTCAGCTACTTTTTTGCTGACAACCAACGTCTCCCTTCGTCAGTGAGGCCATGTCGGTTTCCTCGCGGCTGTCATAATCTTAGTTCGCATATTACTTGGAAACCCAATCGCCGCGTCAAGCACCCTTCAATTGAAACGAGAGATCGAGAATAAACGGAGATGGAGTAGATATCATTGCCACGGATGCCAACTTTACGGTACATGTCCTCCTTCATCATCTTTCTGCAAAATGCCCATCAAGCGTTTAGGATGACAAACGGTGGAGCGTAGGTCTTCACGGCTTGTTCACAGCGCAGGGGAGGCTAGTTGGGCAACGGTGAACGTATTGTGCTGCCAAACAGGTGAGCATCCATGATATCCATGGTTCGGGTGATACTTCTCATTTTGACGTACTGTTACAAGAAGGTGGTTCACTCGCCCCTACCAACTCCCGCGTCGATCTGCCCCGTGCTTCGTCACGACGCTGTTTCTTTTTGTTCCTCTCTACTTAGATCTCGGCGCTCCGCAGCTCCACCAACGGCTCGCCCTAACGACAACTGTCCAACGGTGGTTCGATACTTCATGTGCTGCCAGGTCCGTGTCGAATCTCGGACCACCCTAAAACGTCACAACGTACGATCGTCAACGGAATGGCTATCTATCGAAGTATTGAATGCTGGAAGCAAAACGAGACATCTCTACATCACTGGAGTTTCTTGCGTTCGGTCCGACATGAGCTGTCCGTCACGACGAGTTATTTAATTGGCTTTTCGGTGGATCGGTGACGTGGCAAGGAATGTGAGGGACGCCGAGGATGGATGACAGGAGGTAGAGCCAGGATGTTTGGCGGGGTTGCTACCTCTTACGTGATTGATGATGAAAGAGCCAGGTATGCGTGCTCGTCTTTTCGCTTGCAATGTTATTCATTGGTTTTAGATTTCTGGTGATGTCTATATAGCGGATCTGTTGCTCTTGTGTATTTCGAAAATGAAATAACATGTCATCTCTTCGTCACCTGGAGGCCGCTGAGCGTTGTTCTGCTTCACATCTCCGTTGAGCGTTTTTTTCTGGCGCCTCCTCGCTGACTTGGCGCCGAATCACGCCACGGCGCAGTAAACCCTTTGAGCGCTGTGGAGTCTGGAATGTCAGCTGACCCCGTCAAGCGGTCCGCTACCCATATTGACAATTGACGTCGCACAGCATCGAGCCTCTCTTCTGAACCACCATGTCTGATCTCAATCGCCCCCGCCAAAATCGTTTGAAAGGAAAATTCAAGGGATTGCTCGATCATTTCATGAAAGGAGATCGCTCACATCATGAATGCAGCGGTAGTCCGAGGTTGGAGTTCATAATACCTACACTGCGGATAGCATCCTGACAAGATCTAGGGCGATGTTTGCAAGGGCGCCTCGAGTTACGGGAGAGGGGACATCTCTGGTGCGTTTACAATGTGCAAACAAATTCATCGGCTCATATTCTTTGCCTTCGGGAATCCCAGAGTGTAATGCAGGGAGCTAACAACTTTGTTATGCGGGATTCAAGCTTCTATGTGGCTCAAAAGGTGTGTTCCGTGACAACAGCTTTGATGGTTGAACTATTAATCAGACTTTTTGTCAAGATGGAGTTTCATGAACATGCCAGCACGGCTCGAGATGATTCAGTGTTTGTTCCCCAAAGACCAAATTCAAGTGCCTTATTTACAGGTTGTGAGGACATTCTTGAAAGGCTGAAGGATCACTTTACACCTCAAGATGAAGGGGATAGATGCAGAAAGTCATTCTTGTTGTATGGTATGGGAGGTATTGGAAAGACACAGATTTGTTTAAAGTTTGCTGAGAGGATGTCTGCAAGGTAAGTTCTTTGAGACACTATATTTCTAACCATATGAAAAGTACATCTAGATTTTCCCATGTTTTCTGGATCGATGCATCTTCTGAAGATACTATTGCTGTTGCTTTAAAGGGTCTATGTTCTCATCCTGATGCTAAAGCTGCTGGTATCTCTGTGTCTTCCAAATCTGCTCTTAACTGGATTGCATCTCTGCAGGGTGAATGGCTGCTGGTGTTTGACAATGCTGATGGTGCACCTGAAGTTGTAGAGAAATTTATGCCATCTGGATCTCAGGGCAATATTCTGATTACTAGCAGAAATCGATCTGTTGGGCGTGTCATATCTTATGAAAACTCTCTTGAAGTTGATCAGATGGCTGAAATGGAAGCCATATCACTCCTAGTGAAAGCCAGTCATCTACCTGAGCTTCCAGAAAATGTTCATAGCATAGCTCAACAGATTGTAAATGAACTCTGTTGCTTACCTCTGGCTGTTGATCAAGCTGGAGCTTCCATTGAAGCTGGTCTCTGCAGTATTAATAATTATCTGGAGCATCTCTCCCAACATAGGAAAAAGCTTATGAATCACCCTTCATTTAGAGGGGCATCTCAGTACAATCGGACAGTCTATGAAACATGGGATTTGTCATTTAGTGAAATTGAATCAAGGGCAAGCAAGAGATCTGATGGGCATGGCAGAGCAGCTGCTCAGGCTGCTATTCTTATACTTGAAACTGCTGCATTTCTATATCATGAGAATATCACTGAGGCTATTTTTAGAAAGGCTGCTATAGGGTTCCCTGAAGGAAAGCATGGTAGACTTGAAAAAAAAGTTGAAACCTGTGTCAATCAATTGCTTCAGCTGGGGAAAGATCAGACTTGGAATCAATTCTTCTTTCATGAAGGAATTAGGGTTCTTATGTCATTTTATTTGATCAAACAATACCCAACCTCTTCAGGGATTTATGCTGTTCATCCATTGATGCATCAATGGAGTAGAGATAGGATGTCAGTATCTCAAAAGAAGTGCATGATGCAAGTGTCAAAATTGATTCTTGTAGACTGTATCACACAAGAGATGACAGCTGAGAACCTTGCATTCAACAGGCTTCTTGTAGAACACATCAAAGCCAATTACCAGTCACATGAGGAAAATGGCTTCAGAAGGACATTCAATGATACTGAATATTCTAAATTCAGTTACATATTTTATACAAATGGAATGTGGAAAGATGCAGAGGATCTTGTATATCAAATAGTGGAGATGAGGAGGAATAAGGAAGGGAAAAAGAATCCATTGACATTGAGCAGCATGACAGATCTTGCAGTCTTGTATCTCTACCAAAAAAAATATGAGCAGGCTGGGCATTTGACACTGAAAGTCCTGGATCTGCATAAGAAAGTGCTGGGGCCTGAACATCCAGATACCTTGACCAGCATGGAAAATCTTGCAGAAATATATGCAGTACAAGAAAAGTATGAGGAGGCTGTGGAGCTGAAGTTGAATGTTCTGGATCTGCAAAGAAAGGTGCTGGGGCCAGAACATCCACATACCTTGATCACCATGGGAAATCTTGCCAACATATACTCAAACCAAGGAAAATATGAAGAGGCTGGGAAGCTGGACCTCAATGCTCTTGGTGTGCGTAAAAAGGTTCTAGGGCTAGAACATCCACATACCTTGGCAAGCATGGTGAATATTGCAATGGGTTACTCATACCAAAGAAAATATGAGGATGCTGGGGAGCTCATGCTGAAAGTCCTGGATGCATATAAAAGGGTGCTGGGGCCAGAACATCCACATACCTTGACCAGCATGGCAAATCTTGCTGACATATACAAAAGACAAGGAAAATATGAGGAGGCTGGGGAGCTGGAGCTGAATGTATTGGATCTGCATAAAAATGTGCTGGGGCCAGAACATCCAGAAACCTTGAACAGCATGAATACTCTTGCAGTCACATATTTAGAAGGAGGGAAGCATGAGGAAGCTGGGGAGCTGATGCTGAAAGTCTTGGATGTGTATACAGGAGTGCTGGGTCCAGAACATCCAGATACATTGACTTGCATGGCAATTCTTGCAGTAATATGCCAAAGACAAGGAAAATATGAGGAGGCTGGGGAGCTGACTGTTTTGGATCTGTGTAAAAAGGTCCTGGGGCCAGAACATCCAGATACATTGACTAGCATGGCAATTCTTGTAGAAATATATCAAAGACAAGGAAAATATGAGGAGGCTGGGGAGCTGGGGTTGACTGTTTTGGATCTGCATAAAAAGGTCCTGGGGCCAGAACATCCAGATACCTTAAACAGCATGGCAACTCTTGCAGTAATATATAAAAGACAAGGACAATATAATGAGGCTGAGGAGCTGGAGCTAAAAGTTGTGGATGTGCAAAATAGGGTGCTAGGGCCAGAACATCCAGATACCTTGACCAGCATGATTAATCTTGCAGCCACATATTCAAAACAAGGACAATATGAGGAGGCTGAGGAGATGCAGCTGAAAGTTGTGAATGTGCAGAAAAGGGTGCTGGGGCCAGAACATTCAGATACCTTGACCAGCATGGCAAACCTTGCAGTACTATACAAATGGCAAGAAAAATATGAGGAGGCAGGGGAGCTGGAGCTAGATATTTTGGATCTGCATAGGAAGGTGCTGGGGCCAGAACATCCAGATACTTTGACCAGCATGAATACTCTTGCAATGACATACTTAGATCAAGAAAAATATGAGATAGCCAGGGAACTACAGCTGAAAGTCTTTGATGTGCATAAAAGGGTGCAGGGGCCAGAACATCCAGATACCTTGACTAGCATGGCAAATCTTGCATTGATATACAAAGGACAAGGCAAATATGAGGAGGCTAGGGAGCTGGAGGTAAATGTTTTGGATCTGTGTAGAAAGGTGCTGGGGCCAGAACATCCAGATACTGTGACCAGCATGAATAATCTTGCAGGAATATATATAGTCACCCTAAGGTTAAGGAAGACCAGAGGAAGCTGAAAAGCTGCAGAGGGAAATGTCCAATTTTGGCAATTGAGCAAACTTTGCAAATTGAAGAGGAATAAATGGGAAATGGGTAAAGAGCATTCAGCTTATTGATGTTTTTTTTTAGTTTTGAACAGCCTTTTGTCCTGTGGATGTACCTTACAACACATGGTAAACATAGTAACAACATTTTTTTTACATTTGGATGTTGCCTTTGCGCAATAGGCAATGTCAAAATAAAAAATATCCATTGGTTTATTCTACTTCCAATAGCCACATTCAGAGTTGACTGATTATTTTGATGGACTGATCCTGAAGCTTGAAGGCTGATGTTGATGCTCGTCCTTTAGCTAAGAAAATATTCAGACTCCGAATGATGGCTTCTCATGCACAACCCTAAGTCTCTCGTCATCGTTGAACACTGTGAGCTCACCTCTATTGCCTCAAACTTCTTTTCTTTCTTTGTCTACTTTAGAATAGCAGGCAGGGTATTATTTAAAAATTTATAGTACCAAATGATTTGTATTCAAAAATATTTTCAAAATGCGAGCTCATCATGCTCAACAGCGGAGGGCACCGTCGGGAAGCGTCGGGATGATGTCCGTCAGCGTGTGACAGCATGGAAGGGTTTGATCTTGCATGAGAAGCCATCATTCGGAGTCTGAATATTTTCTAAGCCAAAGGACCAGAATCAACATCAGGATCAGTCCATCAAAATAATCGGCCAACTCTGAATGTGGCTAATAAAGGTGCAAAAATATCACAGAATCCATTAGGCTGCGTTCGGACTCAGAATGCCAAATTTTGATGGGATTTCCAGCCACATTCTTGAACACGTGAGGATCTGTGTGACAGCTTAATATAGTAAATGATAAGATCAACAGGATCGGTACGCTCTCTGAAGCTTTTCCATCATTCTGCCATGCCTTCCAATAACGAGCAGGCTGTCACACAACAGCGGGTACTCACAGTAACTGCTTACTTCCTTCACATCATTGGAATCGCTGCCACTCTCTATCAGCAAGCCAATTATTGGCAGCAACCATACCATACTTCGGCACTTTCTGGTGCAGCTTGGGTCAATGAGCTGATTCACGGCCATCCTGACTGAATTTTCAGTGAGCTTGGGATGCGTCTACATGTTTTCACTATGTTTTGTGCCAATCTCCAACTTCTTTGTGGCTTCACCATGTCACACAATGGGGTTACAGTGGAAGAGCAAGCTGCAATCTTTCTGTATGCCTGTGTCACTGGTTTATCAGTACGCCATCTAGGCGAGAGATTTCAGCGATCTAATGAAACAATATCCAAGTAATTATTTTTCTCTTTTCGTATTTATGGCAATTGATAAAGGCACATGGCAGATACTTTAAAAAAGTTCTTTATGCTGTCTCTGCTGGTCCATTCTATGACCACTATGTCAAACTCCCAGATTGCAACTTCAGCCTCTCTGATTACATCGGCAAAAACTCTAAATTCTTCCCATTTTTTGCCAATGCCTTAGGGGCCTTGGACGGGACACACATCAATGCATGGACAACAGCTGCTGATCGACATGCATCGAGAGATCGGAAGGGCCAAATTTCACAAAACTGCCTAGCTGTCTGTTCATTTGATTTTCGGTTCCTCTATTTTATGGCAGGGTTTGAAGGATCTGTGGCTGATGCAACAATGTTCATGCATGCACGATTGATGGATTTCATGATCCCCCAGGGCAAGTACTATCTTGCTGATGCAGGTTTTGCAGCCTGTGATACACTACTTGTTCCTTATCGTGGTGTCCGCTATCATCTGGCAGAATGGGGATGGGCGGGTGTAAGGTGTGATATCCTGTTATCTCTCTTTGATCGCAAACTGATACACCTACCATAGACCAGCCAACAAAGAAGAACTTTTCAATCTTCGACATGCTCAAGCTCGTAATGTTGTTGAGCGTATCTTTGGAGTCCTCAAAAAGCGTTGGGATATACTCAATCGTGCTCCTCAATATGACATGGATATTCAGGCGCGCATACCTGCCGGATTGGGAGCTGTGCACAACTTCATTGTAGATCATGACAAGACCGATATCCAACAATATCTTCATGACCTTGATCACGACAATCCTCAACCAGCATCAACAGGAGACCCTGGTCAAGGATCAATCCCAAGAGAAGAACGAGACAGGGCAGATGCATTTCGTGACCAGATTGCAACAAGTATGCAGGAGAGCTATCAGCAGTTCCTGCATGATCATCCAGAGGTCTTAGATCAGGAGTTTAATCCAGAACATGAATAGATGAAATTACAACGAGCGTAAATATATAAATGAATGTAGATATAAGGGGGATTGAGTGAGCAAAGCCATAGTTAATTATACTGGTAAACGAAGGAAAGAATTATGATGTGAAAGGAAGAAAGAATTATAACATGATAATAACGAAGGTATATGTGAGAAGAGAAAGGAATATGTCAATAATAGAAAAATTACACAATAGCCCTCAACGCCTTGACCTCCTCAACCTTCTCCTGAATCCACATTTGGCGGAACTCGACGTCTTCAGCATCAAGGGCAGTATACGCATCAGCAGCCTTGATGTCCTTCTCGAAGACGTTGCACAGGATGAGACGATCAGCCATGGGAAGCCAATTCTCCTTCTGCGCAAGCTTCACCACCTTGGTGTGACGCTTGGGTGTCTTTTCGGAAGGGTCACCAGCTAAGACTTTGCAGATGGTGTCGCCAAAGCGACTGATCGAGGTGGTCAGACTTTGGATTGCATCTGCACCAGTAATCTTGGCTTTCTTTGTGAGGGCAGGAGTCTCAGAGGTAGCACGTTCACGCTTGCGAGAAGATCGAGGTGGGGTGGAGGGGATGGTCTAGAAATAATATAATCAATAACCATTCAAAATATATACAAGAAAACGTACAGGGGGTGGAGCAATGACTTCAAGCTGTCCAACATCCTCATTACGGATCTCCTCGACTGCCTGTGTGCTCTCAGGGAAGGGTGGGAGGTCATCATCATCCTCGTCAAAAGGATCCATGCCGGAAATGCCCTGAGACGGGCGGAAAACATGGCCGCCCTTCACAGTAGCAGGCATGAGCCGCGAGACCTTCTCGAGGTGAGCCCAACCCTGGTTCTTGAAAGGTTTAGCCTCCTTGTGAACCCTGAGGAAGTCTGACCAAGCATCCTCCATCTCCGGAGTGATTGCAGCACCAGTGTCGTCATTCCAGGTCCAGCCAGACCTGTTCTTAATGGCCTGGATGACACGAAAGATTCGACGAAGCTACAAACATCAATTCAGCACAACTAAGGGTGAGAAGAATAGTAGGGCATACCGAGTTGTATTTGTTCTGACAAGCCTTCACAGTTTTGGGGCCTCCCTTAACTCGCTTCGCGTCGGCGACGGGTGCAGCAGCATTGAATGTAACCATCTTGAAGTTGCCGCCATCACCAGCAGCAGCGGCGTGCAACAGTAAGAAGTCGATGAGGACAACCTCATCTTCAGTGGTCCAGTGGGCGGGGCTGTCTTTGGCCATGCGGATGAGCGATGTCGATGAGAGATTGCGGAAGTGGAGACGAAAGACGACTTGATCAACAAACAAAACGGGAGACGTCACAGATTGTCACCCCTGCACGGGACCTGCAAAACATGTGATGATAATTTGAACTACTAAATATGGGCCAGAATGCCGCATCAAAATGTGGCATTCTGAGTCCGAACGCAGCCTTAAAGACTTTGCTTAATTTTGAAGTCTGATACACTGATTTTTTTTCAATTTTTCTGACAGGTTGGAATTTGATTACAATCTGACTGGATGTCCTCTTTGAGAAAGATGCTATGGAGTAATTGTATGTGCAAGATACCACTACATCAGCAAGATCGCACTTTGTTTGGGAGGGCTTGGGCCGGTCGTCCGACATTGCCAAGATTCCCGATCACCCAAGTTTACCCGCTCGGCCAAAAAAAGAGATCCGTTTTAATTACCCGGAAATCGGCCAAACGAGACCCAAACGACCACGATTCTCCATGACTTGGCCAAACGGCGTCAAATTGGGGATGCTTAGGATGAGGTTGGAGCAGGTAAAATTGTTGAATTTTCGTATTTAGGGTACTTGGTAGACTACGTAAAATGACTACGATGACCCTTTTATGCACGTTGATGGTACTTTTAGATTTCCTGACCCTCGCAAAAATGAGCTTGTAGAATCCCAGTGATGACTGCCCAGACATCTAGATGCAAGTCAACAAAGCAACAAGGGAATGAAGCAAAAAAAAGCGTACCAAAGTTCAACAAGAGTTCGAGGATCAACGCCGTCCTCGTCACGGTCATCGTCATCGTCAGCAGAAAAGATCCCCGCCCTAGTGTTTGCCTCGGCGAGAATTGATGCCCAGTCCTTCGGCGCGAGTCGCGTGGCTACCGAAATCCAAGAGCGGGATTTTTCACCCCACTCGCTTTCGCCGAACATCTGAACAGCCTTTTTGTTCCCTTTTTCATCCCTAATAGGATCCACGCCAGAGGACCAGAGGGAGAGCGCACGTTCAAGCTGAGCCAAGCTTAGTAACCAATTGAAAGGTAGGAGAAGTTGTGGCTTACCGCAGCAGTTGACAACCCCAATCCTCCCACCGGGAGACCATATGATTTTGCGGCAAAGGCCGTCTTCTTGAAGTGGCAGGTAAAGACCTCAAGGATGAGGTCAGACTGGAGTGCCCCCTTCTTGCCCTGTGATGACGATCAGTAGGAGAACACGGAAAGGGATAGAATCCAGTACGTACTGCAGGGGCCGAAGGGTCTTGATATATAAACTTGAAGTTCAGGCGTTCAGTTTTGCAATACACGATGATGTCGTCTTGAGTGAAGGACTGGTCCCGGAAGAAATTGGAGAGGACCTGCAATGCACTGGTTCCAATAGTGCTGCGCCAGTCGGTCAAGACATCCCCAGCCTGAATAGTGGATAGCTTGGGGTAAGACATAAATAATAGATGATGGAGGATCTTACCAAGGCGATGATGGCGTCAACCGGTTCCTCCACACTCGATTGCGTGTATTCATACATGTCGAGGTCTGGAAAGACCTCCCTCCAAATATCCTGGACAACGAGCGGCGTGAACGCGCCAATAGCGGCATAGGCACAGAGTTCTACAGCCCCCCTGTCGATAATCGTTGCACGCGCAACCTTCTTCCATTTGGCAACATATGCAGCACCCGATGCACCACTGGGGAACGGCAGTGAGCTGGTGGTAAACTTTCCACGCTTGCCGCAGCCTCCAGGTCCATTGGCGTCAATGGTGGTGACCGACTTCTCGGTGATTTTGGTCTTCTGAGGTGCAATAAAATCAAAGCGTTGAAAAAAAGGAGAACACAGCTGACTCACCAGTTCGACCCCCTTTTGCCCCTCTCGAATCTTAACCATTGACGGTTTCGACGCTCGCACAGCAGCCAGGTCTTCCGGGGTTTCCTCCTGATCGAACTCGCCCAACTTATCGCAGTCGTCTTGATCATTATCGACGTTTCGAGCAGGCAGGGTTTGTTTCTTCATGCCCGGCTGGTACCCTACCTGCTTCTTCCAGCCAGGAAGTAACCCACCATCTGTTTTCTTTCCGCGCTTCGCACTAGCAGTTCGGTCCCACATATCAACACAATGTCACCACAGTAAAATGTGCACTCACCTCGGTGCATCCTCAACCGTCACAACATCCTTGCGTTTGTTTGTTGATACAACAGCGCCAGCGACGGCTGGATTCTGGCGGAGTTCTTGAATATCTTGACGAAACGTTCCACGAGGTGGTGCCTGGAGAGGATGTGTGTCAGAAGGGATGTTGAACAATCTGGTATGTTACCTTGTTCTTTTTGCCCTTTGCGACCTGTTTGCCTTTTACAGAAATTGGTACAGCTTCTTCGTCATCACTTTGGTTCTGTTGCATCACGAAGTCTTCGTCGTCTTCTCCTTTGTCTTCCCACTCGCCAACTCCCAAACCATCGCTCTCGCTGTCAACCATCGACTCAGGGGGGATGCCCGTCATGCCATCTGAGACACCTCCATCTGCATCAACATCAATGGCCACGTTCTCAACTGGTTCTTCGGATCTCATCGATGCGCTTGAGGGTGGACGTGTAACACGGTAAGTAAGTCCTTTCTTGCGGATGACTGGAATCCCTGCTGAGTCGTCCACTAGCGCAGGTGCCATGGCCCCAACTGGTGCTGTCGTCACCTAGCAAATATAAACTGAAGTTAGTATCGGGTAAGCACGGCTTTTTGGTATTTACATACACGGTTGGTAGACGTTGACGACTTATGAAGGTCGGGACGCATAGCTTGACCAGCACTTGCTCGGTCTGCAGCACGGATGCTGTCCTCGAGCTGGGCAATCCGAGCCTTCGTCGCGGCTTCCTTAGTCGCTGCGACTGAGGCAGTAGTTGCAACAACGGCAGCTGCTGCCTTGTTATCAGCCTTGACTTGAGCAGAGGTGCGTCGTTTAGTTGTGCTATTGAGAAGGATCTGTGCAGGGTGCTGATTAGCATTTGCGCGCTTAGGACGACTCGCCGACATATTGGAATGTGTTGAATGCGACAGAGGGGAGGGTGGTGAAGGTTGGAAAGAAAATAATTGGGTCTTTCGCTAACCGAAGAAAACAATCGGGTCTTTCGCTACCCGATGGCCATGCATCCACCAGGTAAAAAAATTTCCCCTAACCGGATGAAGGGCCAGCCCCACTAACTCAGAACTTGGAGTTTTTTTCATTTCAGCCCTTCTCCCCTCATTATCGACCGACGATGCTTTGCATTCGCTGCTCTCACGCTGGTTGCCCACAGCGCTTCAAACGCCAACGGGGCCTCACCTACCACCTCCGCACTGTACACCGAAACTCTAATTGGGTTAATTCCGATGTCCCTTCTGTGGGCGAAGATTTTCACGATTTGGATGGCCTTGGACACGTCTCACCAGGTGCCGAGAGTGTACAACCTTCCTGGTCCCAACCTCCCTCACCTGAGCCACAACAAGCCCCTCCACCAAGGCCATCACAAATTTTTCATCCACACCTCACTGGTAAGTCATGACATTTTCTTTCGTTTGCATGGTTCTCACTCCACATAGGTGTCCCCTGTGATTCCGAAGGCAATCCACTTCCTCCTGGTACCCTACCTCTTCCCAGGACAGCTGCACAGCCAACAGATTGGTCGCCGTTCGAGAGCGAAATTCAGTTTCGGACCGCAGATTTCTTGTACCGCCGCGTTGAGATGTCGGCAGGAAACATTGACGAACTTCTAGAGTTATGGGCTTTAGATAAGATGAAATCTGATCAATTGGGTCCCTTCACCTCATACGAGCATATGTACTCCAGCATCGACGCAATCCAGCTTGGTGATGCACCCTGGAAATGTTTTACTGTGAGCTATACCGGGGATGTACAGCCGAGTGATCCCTCTTGGAAGTCAGCGGAGTACGAGGTCTGGTTTCGGGATCCTGAGGTCATCATGACCCAGATGCTCGACAACCCAGAGTTTGATGGCCACTTTGATTACGCACCTTATATTGGTCTTGACAAATCTGGCAAGCGGCGTTGGAGTGACTTCATGTCAGGCAATTATGCTTGGCGTCATAGCGTGAGTCCAAATAATTTACTTCCGAAACTTTTATTGAAGTTTGTCTCATTTTTAGGATAAAATCTATGAAGAGGACCCCACTACAGAAGGAGTGTTGTACTGTCCTATCATTGCAGGCAGTGACAAGACAACCGTCTCTGTCGCAACTGGCCACGTCGAGTACCACCCATTTTACATCTCTGGTGGCAACCTCTTCAACACAGTTCGTCGCGCACACCGTAACGCCGTCGCGCCTGCTGGTTTCTTAGCGATCCCCAAAGGTTTGTAAAATATGACTGCCAATCTTTCCGATTCTTTCGTAACTAATGACATTGCCAGGTGACCGAAAGTATGATAACGACCCCGCCTTTCGCAAGTTCAAGCGGCAGTTGTACCATGACTCGATCGCGGCCATCCTGAAGACATTCCGTCCAGGGATGATCAAACCTGTGGTCCGCCGCTGCCCTGATGGCCATTTTCGGCGTGTGATCTATGACCTTGCCGCCTACATCGCCGATTACCCTGAGCAGGTTTACCTTGCCGGAATTGTTCAAAATTGGTGTCCAAAGTGCGTTCATTTTATAGAAACTTGAAGCTTTAATTAAATCCCTAAACAGATGCACGGCTCTTCCAACAAACTTAGATGGGTTGGCGGATAGCCGCTCACGACGATTCACAGAAGGGCTCGTCAATGAGCTCGATTCGAAAAGATTATGGGATGAGTATGGTATTGATGATGACATTACCGTGAGTTTCTCTCGTCTTCAACAAACAAACATCCATTCTTATCACTCTACAGCCGTTTACCTTTCACTTTCCACGTGCCGATATCCACGAAATGCTGTCAGCAGATCTACTTCATCAATTGATCAAGGGTACATTCAAAGACCATTTAGTCCAATGGGTCGGCGATTACCTCTACCTCGAACACGGCGAAGCTCGGGCTAATGAGATTTTGGATGACATTGACCGCCGGTTGGTACCTTCTTCCTTCCCACTGTCGAGATTGCTCTGAAACCTGTCAAGTATTGCAGCAGCACCATTATTTTCAGGACTTCGCCGCTTTCCGCATGGTCGCCGGTTCAAGCAGTGGACGGGTGATGACTCAAAGGCTCTCATGAAGGTAAAATCTTTTTCGTTAGGTATTGCACCATTACTTAAAACAAAAATAGGTTTACCTTCCAGCCATCTCGGGATATGTACCCCCCGAAATGGTGCAGTGTATCAGTGCATTTTTGGATGCCTGCTACATTGCCCGTCGAGCCGACATCACTCAAGAATCACTCGCCGCACTCCAAACGGCCATTGAGAGGTTTCACACGCACCGTGAAATTTTCCGTACATGCGGTGTTCGACCCACTGGCTTCAACCTCCCCCGACAGCACTCTCTTGTCCACCTCATCCACCAAAACCAGGAGTTTGGTGCTCCTGGCGGGCTATGCTCATCAATCACTGAATCCCGCCACATTACCGCTGTCAAACGGCCTTGGCGTCGTTCAAACCGCTACGAAGCGTTGGGGCAGATGCTGCTTACCAATCAGCGGCTGGACAAGCTCCTTTGAGCACGCGCGGATTTCGTCGAGCGTCGGATGCTTCCCCCTTCCCATTTGCCACCTCCAAAACCTATCATACCCCTCAGCGACGATGACGAGGACACTGGCATCATCGACGAGTACGTGACTGGGAATGTTGCACTGGCAAGAACCCGAAGTAAGTTTTTTTTCAATCTCTACTACTTTGCTGTCACTAATCCATACTTTCTAGTACGAGCTTATCCACGCCGCCTCGCTGAGTTGGCCAACCACATCGGCTGCCCTCCACTCGTTGAACTTACCCGACGTTTCCTCTATGACCAACTCCACACAGATGACGGCACCTCATCAGCCGACATACCCATTCAGCAATGCCCATATCCAACAGGCAGGGTCTCTGTCTTCCACTCTGCCGTTGCCACCTTCTATGCACCAAGCGACGAGTCAGGCATCCGGGGCATGCGAACCGAGCGTATACGGTCCACTCCATCTTGGCGCAAGCACGGCCCACGGCGTGATTGTGCATTAGTTGTTGAGGACCAAGACAAGCCGGGCATGAAGGGGATGAGCGTGGTCCGCGTGAAACTTCTCTTTTCATTCGAGTATGATGGGAAGACGTATCCGTGTGCGCTCGTTGATTGGTTCAAACGTGTGGGCGCGTCACCTGATCCGGAAACAGGGATGTGGAAGGTACAACCTGAGACATACCGAAATGGTCAGCGTATCATCTCCATTCTCCACCTGGACACTTTCCTCCGTAGTGCACATCTTTTACCTGTTTTCGGGCAGGATGTTCTCCCCTTCGACTTTCACTTTTCTTATTCACTTGATGCATTTGAATCTTACTACGTTAACAAATATGCAGATCATCATTCTCACGAGATTTGCTTCTAACACTACCATTGTAATAACTCCTTTAGCTTGTAGAAATTAACCTTGATTTGAGGTTTTGGCTGAATTGGAATTGTCGTCAAAATTTGGCCTGGGTTGGGATTGAACTTGGGAGGGTTGGCAGATTTTTTCGTGTTTGGCAAGCAGCTCAAACGTGCCAAACCTCACAAGCGCCGCCAAGCAATGTGCTATCTTGCTGATGTATATTCAATAACTAGGAAAGAGAGATCCTACTCCTCACGTTTTGTTGAGGTTCAGAAACCTACGCTACGTTCTCTCTTTACTCCTATTTACTGACACCGTCTTTTACTTCCGTATATACAATTTTCTCGCTCCTTTCCGTACTTCGCACCTCAGTCGTTTACCCATACGTGTAACCGCCTGAGGTGTGTATTCCTTTACTTATATTTCTTCTGATACATTACTTACTTATCTCTACCTTAGCTCTTACTTACGGTCTTATCCCAACAGGTAGAGATTGACTTATACAGTCGTTTACCCATACGTGTAACCGCCTGAGCTCTTACTTACGGTCTTATCCCAACAGGTTATGGGCCCCGCTTGCTCCTAAATCTTCAGAAGAATACCGGTTACACACATATCCCCTATCGACCCAATACAAGACTTATTACCATGTCTGGAAGTCACAATACATCGATCCCTTTCTCCTTGCCCGAGGATCAACGCTGCCGTGGATATGAGAACTTCGCGAGCTGGAAAACACTTATGATTGCTCATGGGAAACCCCGAGGATACCTTAAATACTGGGAGAACAAAATCGTCGTCCCCCAGGAGGTACTAGACGAAGAAAACCCATCCACTGAACCGAAAACATCATCACCCGCGCCTGTCGCCGATAAACCATCAGGTCCTACCCCTGCACTCTCCACAACTCCATTAGCGCTCGAGTACGAACTCCGCGAGAGCTCCGCGATGTCGTCGATCTTGATCAATCTGATAGATATTGCTGGATCAGGAGTTAACCCAAATGGGAAAGCGCATGAGGCTTGGACCCTGCTAGCCAAGCAGTATGGTGGCGCAAGTGATAGGGCTAGGAATATGAGGGAAAGGGCATTAGCAAACTGCAAATTCGAAGAGGGAATGAAAGTTGCAGGAGAAAACGGCCATATCGAGAAAATGCGCGCACTGCGAAAATCCGCTAACGATGCCGGTGCTGAAATCACCGATGTACGCTTCATCACAAAACTCCTCGACTCTTTCCCCGAGTCTTGGGACCCCATTATATCGAATCTATACGATAAGGAGGATCTGAGTGAAATTATCATGAAACTCACCTCCCATGGGGAACGTCTCGCTAACCGAGCATCTGAGACAACCAAAACAACCGCTACCCCCGCCTTCGACTCTGTTAAAGCGCTAGAGGCGACTGTCCATGCTCTCCAGGCTGAAGTTCATGGCCTCCGAGTGAGACCTGGGGGTTCGTCTAACCCAAATAAATCCCACCTCGTATGCGCCAACCCTACATGTGGAAAGACTGGCCACTTGATCAATGACTGTTTCCAAATGGGTGGCGGAAAGCAGGGTCAATACCCAGCGTGGTGGAAAGGAAAACGGACCGCTTCCCCTATAGCAAATTTTGCTTCATCGTCGTCGACCATCGATGGTGCAGTAAACGCCGGCGGACATTTCGCGTTATCGGCTACCCTCAGTGACGAGGTCAATAAACTATTGGAGGAGAACGAGTCAGTTCTTCAGAAGGTTGCTTTAGCTGCTAGCAAAATCTTACCCTCCATCTCGTCGTGCTCATTCGCGGATTCTGGATGTACCACGCATTTCTTCAAAAACCATGACGTCTTCAAGACCTATAAGACTTTGGAAAAGATGGCTGGTCAGTCATCGAAGGAAGGCGCCAGTTTTTCGATTCTGGGGGTGGGCGATGTTGAAATCAAAGTGGTTTTCAATAACGTTGAAAATACCTTAACGTTCCGTGATGCCCTTCACGCACCAGACATCACCGCCAACCTGTTATCCATCAGCAAAATGGACGTCGCAGGATGGCATGCTGTATTCGGAGATCAAAAGGTCCGTTTCTATAAAGGAAAATCAGAGATTTTCGGTGGAGTTCTCAAGAATGGACTATACCTTGTAAACGGATCCTTCTCAATGACCATCCCGACCGCCCTCACAGCCCAATCCCTTCGGAGTCCTACTGACCTTGCTACATGGCATCGCCGATTCGCCCATTTCGGGGTCACTAGGGTGAAACAAGCTTTGAAACTCGTCGACGGCCTTGAAATTACATCCGAGGACGTGATTGGACAATGTGAGGACTGCATTCTCGGGAATCAGAAACGACGCCCATACGACAACGATGTCCAAGTCGAAAACAAAATACTGAGACTCACCAATATCGACATCTGGGGACCGTCTCGAGTCAAATCTCATGGCGGATCACTATATGGAATGAAATTCCATGATAGCGGATCAGCCCACCGAAAAACCTACTTCCTCGCCAACCGTTTATCCGAGACGACTCTGACCGCGTTGAAAACCTATCGGGGTGAAAGTGAAAAGATCACCGATATGCACATGGTTTTTGTCAGAGTTGACAACGCCCCGGAATTCAAGAGCAATCTGTGGGCAGAATACTTTCGTGAGACAGGCCTAATCATGGTCCCAACAGCTCCATACTCATCTTCATCGAATGGGACTGCTGAACGCTCTATCGGAATTACCACTGGTGCAGTCCGAGTAATGCTCATCGACGCTGGTTTATCGGCAAAATGGTGGGCCGAGGCGTGGGCTTTCGCTGACTACGTTGAAAATCGGTTGCCATCAAGTCGACATCCAGGTACAATCCCTGAAGAGACGTGGACGGCGAAGAGACAGGATGTGGGACATATCAGAGTCTGGGGTTGCATCGCATATGTGCACATCCCCTTTGAGAAGGGCGGAAGCAAATTAGCCGCGCGGGGGCAAAAGGGCAGAATGATCGGAATCGAGGGCCGAGGCGTTTACCGGATCTTGATCCCAGAGACGGGCCAGATCATCCGCTCCTGAAATGTCAAGTTTGAGGAAGGTCTTGGACACCGCACCCTCACAACTGAGGGGGAGTACTTCCACCAGGACGACGGCGACAATAACTATGATTTCCTTCTTGAGCCTACCTCTACTATAGACGACCCGATTATTCCTCCCGCCGTCCCTGCCAACCCAATTGCTTCAGATACTACTATCCAACCTCAAAAACATGTCCCTCGTCCCAGAATCGTTTATCCCCCTGCATCACGCCAATCAGCAAGAATTGCGGCTAAGAGTGGAACTCCACCTGAAGAAGATGACGCTTCAATTCCTATTTTGGAAGACACCGATGAAGACGACTCTACGCACACTGCGTTAAATGCCGCTTTCCCTCCAGAACCACTAAATCGTCTTGTCCCGATGACATTCGAAGAGGCGTTTGATTTATGTCGACGTCACCTATGGTTCCCGGCCATGGAAAGGGAAATCGCTCGATGGGACGAGCGTGGGGTGGTTACTGCAGTTCCCCGGCCCCCTGGTGTAAAAACCATCAAAGGGAAGTGGGTATATGATCTAAAAGTTGATGGACAAGGAAGTCTCATCAGACGACGTGCCCGTGGGGTAGTCAAAGGTTTTTCCCAGAAGCTTGGAGAAAATTACTATGAGTCCTTTGCCGCGGTTGCCAGGTATGAGTCAGTTCGGATGCTGTTTGCGCTCATTGCGAGTTTGAAGCTCCATTTCTGGCTTATCGATTTCGTTGGAGCGTACCTCAACTCCAAACCCCAGGGAGTTAACTATCTTGAAATTCCACAGGGTTTCGAAAACCACTACAAAATCCCCAACATCGACACTGTTCTACTCATGAACTTTACGATATACGGAACCATGGACGGCGCCAATAACTGGTTTCGTCTACTCAACAAAACATTTACTGAACTCGGTCACCGCCAATCTCGAGCGGACCCATGTGTACGGATCCAACATACTACCGAGGGATACACCATTTCGTCAACCTACACCGACGACGTATCTGCAGGATCTTCCTCAGTTGCCGCAATGGAAAGGGCAAAACAAGAACTTGCAGCAAAATTCGAAATCACCGATCTAGGCACACCTAATAAAGTCCTTGGCATGTCGATCGTCAACCACCCTTCCGGCGACATATCTATTCATCAAAAGCCGCTCATCATGAAGGCCTTGGCTACTTTCGGAATGGAGAACGCTAACCCAAAGTATACGCCCCTCCCTCCAGGCATCACTCTCGTCGAATCACAGCCTACACCTATTCCTCCTCCCGACTCTGAATTTATGCGCGATAAGGACTACAGGAGCGCGTTGGGAATGCTTAACCACATTGCCAATGGGACTCGACCTGACATTGCATTCTCTGTCATGGTACTAATGCGTTATGCATCCGATCCTCGACCAATGCACTGGAAACTCGTTCAACACCTCCTTGCGTACCTCAAAACAACCAGTAACCTCGTGATCACCTACCGGAAGGATGGGGTTATCAAACCCTTCGGATATTCTGATTCATCATATGCCGACGAATCCGACAGTCGAAAATCATCCGCTGGGTTCGTCTTTATATCTTCTGGAGGCCCAGTCAGCTGGAAAGCGAAAACTCAGAGGCGTGTCAGTACCTCTACTGGAGAGGCCGAATATGTGGGCGTTTTTGAAGCTGGGAAACAAGCTAAATGGGTATGCGCTTGGTTCTACGAAATTGATCAATATTTCGACCTCCCCATCACCATCTACTGCGATAACGACGCTGCCGTCGCTCTCTCTAAAAACTCTGGTGGTCATACCAAAATCAAACATGTCGATGTCAAGACCCACTGGATTCGTGAGGCCGTTAACCTCGAGGATATCATTGTTGTCCCAATCGACACATCCGAGAACGTTGCCGACATCTTCACAAAATCTCTCTCTCGACCAACGTTGGAGTACCTCATCAAACTTATGGGAATGGAATTCATCGATATTTAGGAGCTACGGTTTCAGGGGGAGTGTTGAGGTTCAGAAACCTACGCTACGTTCTCTCTTTACTCCTATTTACTGACACCGTCTTTTACTTCCGTATATACAATTTTCTCGCTCCTTTCCGTACTTCGCACCTCAGTCGTTTACCCATACGTGTAACCGCCTGAGGTGTGTATTCCTTTACTTATATTTCTTCTGATACATTACTTACTTATCTCTACCTTAGCTCTTACTTACGGTCTTATCCCAACAGGTAGAGATTGACTTATACAGTCGTTTACCCATACGTGTAACCGCCTGAGCTCTTACTTACGGTCTTATCCCAACACGTTTTTTGTCTCTAAAAAAGGCAGCAAACTCTCCTCTATGTATAGATAGATTAATGGGGTTTTTTGTGTCAATGATTAAGGGATGGGATAAAGAAGACAGTGGTAATGGGATAAGTGGGTGGAGAACATGATGATGAGGAAGAGGAGAATATGATGGTGATGATGGTGATGTGAGGACAAAAACCAAAACCAAAACGCTATAAACTAAAATTAATAAGTTACAAACCAGAACGGAGGCCTAGAATAGAAGCACCCCATTCCGGTGATAATACGTGTCAGTGAGAACGAAAGGTCGGGGGAGGGGGGACGTGAAAGAGTATGTGAGGGAGAAAGGAATCGCAGAAATGAAACGGAAGAGCATGAGGGGATCGTAAAGACATTAAAACAGAAAAAACCAAGCAAGAAAGCGTAAAACTCAACGGCCCAAATAACCAAAAAAACGTGTAACCTCTACCTGAGAGTCGGCGTCCCAGGCCTAGACGCAACCTTCCTCCACCAAGCCCTGACACCATGCCCACCACCACCCTCCAAATGCGCATCCAACCCCAACCCGGCCCCAACAACACCCCCATGCACAACCCCATCCTTCTCAACCACCACCCTCCCCTCCGGCGCCGCAACGCTCGACCTCACGGACGGAGACGACTTTTTTGACTTGGCTGATGAGGATGAGGTGGTGCGCACGCTTGCACTGCTGCTTGACGTGGTGCTGGCGCTACACACCGATCCCGCCTTCTGGTTCTTCTTCTTCTTCATGCTTCCTTCTATTGATGGGTGTTGAGGTGTGTATGTGATGTGAGTGGAGTTCGAGTTCGAGCCTGCCCTCCTCCCGATCGTTGCGTCTTTCTCCCCCTCCTCCAAGTCCGGTATTGATAAACCGAGCCCCACGGGTTTCTTCGACTCGGCAACGGAAGATTTCTTCGCTTTGGGTTCGTAGTAAGTGAACGGGGATTCCCTCCTCTTCTCCGACGTCATTACTGGGTTGAACAGCGCCTCGATGAGGGCTTCGGTCGTTTTGGGTCCGTAGGCGACGTGTAGTCTGTGTACGTCGAAAGCTTCTCCTTCCCCTTCACCTTCCCCTTCTTCCCCGTCTTGATTGAGATCAGCATCGTCGTCTTGATCTTGATCCCGACTAATGTCCGCATGCCTAGTCTTCGGCGCCCTCACAGTCCGTAGCGGGCCCCCAAGCAAATCAAACTCGAGCTCTTCCTGGTTTTGGTAAGGCCCATAAAGGTCGAGCTCCCGTGGTCGTTTCCGATAGACGTCGTTCTCCAAGAACCCAGCGATGCCCGTTAGGATTTCGCCCTTGGGCAATGGAGGTGGAATGTATTGTGTTTCGCCGCCGATATGTTCTAATTCGATCGTTAACTAACTCGAGACAATTAGTTGTTTTTTCTCATTCAAGAGAAGCAGTGAAAACACACCTTTAATGTAGCATTCGTCTTACTCTCTCTCAACAAATATCGCCGCTCTACGCTCCCCTGGCCGACATATTCCGCAAGGTTCAGATAAACCGCCCCCAAGCGCGGATTACTCGGATTTCCATCTAGATCGTCGGGAATTACGCGCTGCATCACCACCAATTTAAGCGGGTTAGGAAGGAGCCCCAGGGTGTCTCGTTCAATGTCGAATCTAAGCGTCGTAGAAAGGGTGTGCTGCCATATCACGGCGTGATCCTTCAATTTGAGAAAGGGCGTCATGCCGCGGGCGGGAGAGGGCGGAGATGAGGTGGTGGGGCAGGAAGGGGTGGGGAAGGCAAATGTGGAACCGGAGGAGGTGGCGCCTTGGGAAATGGTTACGCGGGAGGCGTTGACAGAGGGGGACGCAGAGAAGACGGTGGAAGAGGTGGCGCTCCAGTCTGCTGAGAGGAGTTGTTCGGAGTTGGACGATGCGTGGTTGGACGAGGAAGAGACGTGGCTTGAGGTGGTTTGCGTGGATGCCCCCGAGGCGGATCGATGGGTGTGAACGCTCAACGTCTCTGATGCGCTTCCAAACTCCCTCAAGGACGACGAGGCGTAGCTTGACGTCGTCTGTGCAGATGTCCCAGAACCAAATCGGTGGGTGAGAACACTCGGAGTGCTGCCTATGCTCCCAAATTCCTTCAGAGACGACACCGACGCATCATGATGACCATGACGACTCTCCCCACTCTCGAGACTCTCCACGTCTTCGTCTTCCTTTGCTTTGCCTTTGCTAGTGGTACTAGAATCGCATCGCAGCCTCCCAGCCCGCGAACGCGACCTCACAATCCCCAGAAACCCTGGCCCATGCTTCGTCCCAGGAGGAGTACGCACGCCCTTAAACTTCCAGCGCACGCCAAACTCGCCTCTCATAAGGGGAACGCTAGATATCTGGTGTATCTGCACCTTGACGTGGAAATAAGCGTGACGCGGCCTGAGATGATTGAACTGGGCGCGTAGGCCTGTAGGCGTAAGCGGTGGTGGTTGAGTGGGATCATTAAGATTAACAGTGCTGAGAGGTTTGTGTAGGAAGATATGATGTTTGGGTGTCTTGGGCGTCTTTGGAGGGTCGTTATCGCGTTGTGGCGTTGCTAGGTGTCGACTAGAATGCGAGGACGGTGTGTTTGTCGAGACTGGCATGTCGCTTATCGCGTTGGAGGTCGTCTGGGGTGGTGATGGGGACCGTGATGGACGACTAGAAGAAGGTGGTGATCATTGTGAGCAAGATGAATGGGAGTGAATGGGCTTCTCTTGTTCAAATCCCCAAAACAGAGCGGGTTTCAGAAATATGATCTGGCCACCGTCATGGTCGGCAGCCATGCGGCCTATACGGGGTTAGCGGGAGATTGCCGACCTCGGCCATCGTTTTTCCCACCCACTGCCGGCTCGCCGTTGTGGCTGGAGGAATCACCCATGCGACGACACAGATGGGCGATAGGACAGGCACGGTCAAAGTTTTTGGAAATAGCTATGATCAAATATCCATTTTAGCTGGAAGCAACGAGGACTATACAGAGGAGCAACAGATAGATTGAATGCACCCGCGTGTGTGACACACACGAGATATGAAAATAGGCATGGCCGGCGTTGAACTCCACATCTCTCCGTTGCGTTTACATAAAAAGGCCATGACGGACTCGAAAGTCAATGCCTTCTTTTTCGCTGAAAAACAGAACTTTGTTCATCGACATTCACCTTCTCAAACGCAATTGGAATCCTTGAGGTTCGTTCGTTGTAACTTGTAACATCTGCGTTCAATATGAAGAAGGACTGGGATTGAACACTTCAAGCAGGCCAAAAAAAAAGCTGATCCGAAAATAAGCTTCAACGCACATTCAACAGACATGAATCAGCTACAGGGAGAAGTAGAGTCAAAATGCGCACGGGGAGTCGAGGCTGCTGGATTCCGCTTGAAATAAATGATCGCATTTGCCGCAGTTGCTCTTTCACCGTTGTTCTTTCACGCCATTAACATCACTGGGAGTTGCCCAATCTTTGTTGCGCATACATTTTGATTCTGAACTGACCAAATGATGCGAACACGGTTCACAACCCCATCGTTCCAAATCCAGAGCTCAAACGAGTTGAGAACATCCGCAACTTCTCCCAGCAGTATACATAGAGCGAGATGATAGTAGGTTGTGAAAGAGAGTCACGTAAAAGTTATTTTTGGAGCAGATTTTACATGTCAAAATAGACACAAACCCTCGGCCCGGCTATACCGCTTGCCGCTTCTTCACTGGCACCTTCTACGCTAATTGATATCAGCCAATATCATGTCTACAAAGAACTGGAAAGACCTCGCAGCAGCAAAGAAAGCCCATCAGCAAACAACCATCCCCGCCCAATGGATCATCTCGAACCCACCATCAAAAGATCAGCTCGACGTCAGCGCCTTAGCAGAATCCTATGGAATCCTATCCGCAAAAGATGTGGAGATCACGAACTCTCAAGTCGACGTCCTCCTAGCCAAGCTCGCGGATGGCACTTGGTCAGCTGTAGATGTTACTACTGCATTCTCCAAGCGAACCATTATAGCGCATCAATTGGTACGTTCAACATTCAACTTTGATGCTGTCTCGGTATCGCGGCTCTGATGATCGGGCAGACTAACTGCCTCACGGAAATTTTCATCGAGCGCGCTTTAGAACGCGCAGTTAAACTTGATGAGTACTTCAAGAACACGGGTAAGACGATGGGTCCTTTACACGGTATGAATTTTTACCCATGGGAGATCGATATCCTCTCTCATAGGGGTATGTTTCTTTGCTTAGGATTACCGATTTCTCTGAAAGATCAAATCAACATTGAAGGGGTAGAATCCACGATGGGTAAAAAAAATCCTCCAAATTAGCTCTCCGGCGTCAACTTGAAGCTGATTTTTTTCTTCTCTCACTCGTTTGTAGGTTACGTTTCTTGGATCGGAAGACACGCATCCAGAAACTCGGTCCTTGTCGGCATACTCGAATCACTTGGTGCTGTTCTATATGTCAAGACTAACGTCCCTCAGACTTTGATGGTACACCTTTAACGATCGATCTGTACAAGGCATGATTAATAAAGCTCCTTTTCAGTGGCCAGAAACATTCAACAACGTATTTGGGAGGACGACCAATCCCTATAATCGGTCCCTCACGTCTGGTGGTTCTTCCGGCGGTGAAGGCGCGCTTGTTGGTAAGATACTTACCCTTCTACTGATCAAATTACTCTGAACAGCGCTTACCCCATTTAAAGCGCTCAAGGGCAGTCCTCTGGGTAAGCCCTCTATTTTCTCTTGTGTGAAAGGACATCTTTATCAACGCTATCTTCAGGCGTCGGCTCCGATATTGGAGGGTAAGGCAAAGAAATCCCAAGATCAAAGAACTTCCTCACCCCTCACGACAGATCCGTCCGAATACCCTCCGCATTCTGCGGCATCTACGGCCTCCGACCCTCCTACAACCGCATCCCCTACGCAGGGTGCGTAAACTCCATGGAAGGACAAGACTCCCTCCCCTCCGTCCTAGGACCCATGTCCAACAGCCTCGCGGGCATCAAGACCTTCGTTCGCGCCGTTGTCGGTGCACAGCCGTGGTTGAAGGACCCGCTTGCGGTACGGAAACCGTGGAATGAGGATGAGTATGCGTTGGTGGAGCATGGAGGCGGTAAGGGGTTGTGTTTTGCTGTTATGTGGGATGATGGTATTATTAGACCGCATCCGCCTGTTATACGTGGGTTGGAGGAGACGAAGAAGGCGTTGCTTTTGGCTGGGCATCGAGGTGGGTTTTCTTCAATTTTATTTTGCACTCTAAAGATTCGTTTATATTACCTTGCTGACTTCCAGTGATCGATTGGAAACCACTGAAACACGACGAAATAGTGAAGGCCGTCGTAAGTCGCACTCTCCTCCGCTCTCCAATCCACACACCTCCCAATAATTAAATAACTTACAGGACGACATCTGGGGAGCCGGCTCAGCCCAAGACTACCAAACCGTCACCGCAATCTCAGGCGAACCCCTCATTGGCACTATGCTTCCAACTCCAGAAACGCCTATAGGAATAGACGAGACTGCCACATCTCGTCCGCTTTCCAAGGGTGTCTCCGCGTACGAATTATGGCAGGTCCAGAAGAAGAGGAGGGAGCTGCGCCAGGAATATCTCGATCATTGGCTGGGAACTGAGAAGGTGACTGGGACGGGGAGGCCTGTAGATGCGATTATTTGTCCTGTGGCTCCGTTCGTTGCGCCTCCGCATGGTATGAATAGGTGCGTGGGTGTGTCGATGGCCGTTTCATGCGTTTCCAGACGGGTGATTTTTAGAAACGCGGACTATACCACTGTTTGGAATGGCCTTGATTATTCTTCTCTGGTCATCCCGGTTTCCAAAGTCGATCAGACATTGGACGTACGCAGGCCGCTGCATAAATTCTATAATGACGCGGACAAGGCAAATTATGAATTATGTACGCCAAAAATTGTGCTGTTCGCAAATTCACGCTGAAATATTCCCTTGTAGACGATCCTATCACATACAAAAATGCTCCTATATCTATTCAGCTCGTCGGGAAGACGCTGGAAGAGGAGGCAGTGATTGCGATGAGCGAAATTGTTGATAATGCGTTGAAGGCAAGTTCGTCAGTGGTACGATCTCAGCTTTAGGGGGTATTTGTTGCTGCGGACTGAGTAGTAGAAAGCCAAATACTTACTGGAACGGAAGAAAGGAAGTAAAGACTTGGACAGGTAATACCCATTGTCGGAAAAATCCCAATTAGCATACGAGTCATTGCGGCAGCTGATGAACTTACGAGTGTTGATCAGTCTCCGAGGGAAGACATATTAGCATGTTATCAGGTCATGTAACCCCGCGCTAATCACTAGCAAGTGCTGAGAGGTTTCCGCATTCGAGCACATCAGTATTTATTAGGTTGTATCACTCTACGCTAATCTCGGGTATCCTTCATAATTCCTCTTAAGTATGTAGATAATTTGTATACAAATAAAGTAACTGGTACTGCAAAAGAGGGGATTGATTGAAGCAATGGGTGCGGATAAATGTAAGTATACACCAAACTTCATGTTTATCGAAACCTCACGCATATCGGTGGGTCTTGCAATAGCGGCATTTCCGCTCCAGCCTCTCAACTTGGAGCTTCCTAGACTTCTTAGCATGTGTTGGACAACGCGACTTTGGTAGGAAAATTTGTACAAGTCAACTTAGAGTGCAGTCTGGGAAGCTGTTGGTGTTCGTAGCCGGCGCCGCACTCGGTTGACATCATGCGTCATTTTGTTAGAAATTCACTACAAACTGTCAAGGTGGAGCAGCCCCACAAACATTGACTCGATGCTGGAATATATAAAGGGAAAATCAACCCACCACGGACGCAGTCGCATAATCAAACTCCCTCGGATTCCGAGAACATGCCAGCTCTCAGCGCTCAGCATGGACCCCCCCCCAAGCCGACTTGTTCAAGGTGACTGTCCATTGCGCGGCGTTTAACTGATACCACGTGATTGCGTTTCGGAGATTGGGCAGTGAAGACAAGAACGACCTTCACCTCCTCCCACCACCCCGCCTCCTATCTATTTCATCATACACGACGGATCTAACCCCTTCTCTCCACAGCTTTGCTCAGTGTACTTGGGCATCGCAATGCCAATAGCCGGCATGCACCTCTACTCCAAATTCACACAACCCCTCTTCATTCAAGCTCTCAAGAGTCTATACGATGCGAAACCCGTCTCCATCCACTTACTCGGGAACCCAGCCATGGGTGAGCTCATACCTTTCCTACCAGATCTGCTTTCACTTCGCTGCCTGGCAACTCCCCTTCCTTCCAATCGAGGTGACGCGTCGAGAACGGTCGGGCAGGTAGCAGCCTGTAAGGCAGACGCTAGGGCGGCATGGACTCGGACAGAACGTAGGCTGGCAAGAAGATTGCGTCCAACGGACGGAGCTGAAGATTATCCTGCCTAGGTAAGTCGTCCGTTTGGCGCTGTGGGTAAAGATGCTAATGTACTCACTCAGCGTCAACGGCTACCGATCTCATCAACGACTTTGCTTGCGCAGTCTCCCGGGCCGTTTCGCGTTAACGGGGACGATCTTCAAGCAATAGCCCAATAAACGGGCGGCCGTAGACCCCTCGTTTGGATGCAGGATTGTGGCGGGGAGAGTTGGGGCGCACGCTGGATCAACGCTCGTTTGGAAGCAGGATTGTGGCGAGGAGGGTTCAGGCGGACGCTGCAGAGAAAAGGTCAGTTGTGCAACCTGAAGATTGACGAAACTACGTTGCACAACCTAGTTCGTCGATTTCTCACAAGTCCAGGCCGTCACCACGTCTTGACAGTGCCCGAGTCCTCAGACGACAGGTCAGGTCCGTTCGGATTCTACGAGAGCTGGCAGTGAGGCAACACCAGTCTAGTACCTGCCATTATGTAGTGCACACCCAGCTCGAATGCATTGATTTAATGTTCTGTTTGGTGTGAGATCTAAATGTTATGCTCGAAATCTGGAAAAGATTCTGGTCCCAGATCATAGTTCGTCAACCTGACAGGCCTGACAACCACGGTAAGTTCTTCTCTGTGCTTCAATGTTTTACCAGAAAGAATAACTACTAACATCCACCCTCAGTACTAAAATGTCTGACAACAGTGGTAATTACTGATCCAAGCGAGGGGGTCTATCACACCCATACGCACGTTCTGTGGCTGAAATACATCCCGAAATACTGATGACCTGATGCGCACATATGAGCACCATATTGGCACATCTAGGTTTTTCTCGGATTTTCCGACAATAACATGACTTGTAATTGGACATACCGCGATAACATATTTTCCTCGTTTCTGGTGAGATGATGTGGCTGACGTGCTACCGTCGGAAGATGTCTAATAATCCATCGCAAAAAGGGCGAAGAAATTCAAGTTAAGTGAAGTTGCTCCTTAAACACGATCTGTCTGAAGAGTTCGAAAGATGTCTGGCCGAAAGGCGGGCTGCAGGCAATCACCCAGATGAACACCATTAGTCGTTTCGCTGCGCTTCGAAGAAGTGTACTCACAATTTGATGCCCAGCCTGGTAAACTCGACTGCATATTTTTTATGTCAGATAATCAAAAAGATGAGATAAGAATAAAGGCTCACGCAAAAGAGAAGTTGTCGACGTTCTGTATTTCCGCGACCGCCTTTCCATTGATCGTCATAATGGTGAAGGGAGTCTTGACTAGCCTATCATGGCCGTACCAATCCATTGCAAGGACGGAAGCGTGAGCTCCCAGCCAATTGCAGCTGGACAGACTCAAATTACAAGCCAGAAGACAAATTGGACGTACACCCATGATATCTGCATCTCCAGCCTACGTAAGGACTGATTGTAAGATTTATTCGTTATTGAGACAAAGAAGACTGACCCAAATCAACAATTTCAGTCCTGAATCGGCGAGAACACCCAGTTGAGGAAGAAACGTTCGCGCAGCCTAAACGCTGAGATGAGTCCTTCTCAAGTTTGGAAGCGGAAAGAATTACATCACCGGTTTTGATGAAGGGTCGCAGGGGAGCGTTTGGACATTCTTTATACTTCACCTCCGCACCGATTTTCGTTCTTGTGGAGTGCAAGTTTAAAAAATCAACGTAAAACTCTAATGGGAAGAGGGTGGAGGTGTTCTGTCGGAGATCGTATCCCGGTTGGCTGCAGCTGAGTTGAGGACATTATTATTCTGAGTTTTCTTGTATTTAGCAAAAAGTAATTCGAGTAGGTGAAAGATACACATACACAAAAATTGTCTGCTTTGGAGCAGATCTTCTCTGAGTCAACCGGGTCTCCAGCTGCATAGCAGGGTAGTTCTTGCTCCCGGACCGAAGTAAGACTGATTAATTTGAGCGAGAATATTGCCCGGTTGTAATTGGCCGTATCCGGCGTTCGTCGCAAAGTCTACATACCCTTGACTTGGAATAAGGGGACGGCGATCGTACCATCCACTAGATGAGGTAAGGGATGATGCATCTCATCGGCGGAAGAAATAATGTCATCTTACCTGTTAATAATCAAAGTGCTGACTTCGACTCTTTCCCCCTGAAGTAAACCGCTCAATCAGGGCGTTCTGCTTGTTAAAATAAGTGACGAAAGCTGGTCCATAGTAGCCACCATAACTATCCGTGGCAAGAATAAGCCTAAAAGACGATTAGGACCCAATATTTGACGCAAAATTGATAGGCTTACTCTCGACTTGCAAATTTTGAAAATGCACCGCTCTCAAAAAGGACCTGGAAAGCCTGCCACACAAACGGGGCGGCAGTTTCGGTGCTATTTACTGTATCATTCCCAAAAGAAAATCCAGCGCCGATCGGTTCGTCGATATAAATCACTGTTCAGGGGTTCAACCCTAGGGGAACATCAAAACGAGGACATGCGCACTGTTGCTGATGTTATTCCAGCTGAGGAGGCATGAATTCTGTACTGGGAGTGTTGCATTCAAGGAAAATTCACCTGAATGAGTTGATCACAGTAGTCTTTGAATCTGGATTGACATAGCACGGTCCATTCTCTGTATATCGCTGAACTTAGCATCCACTACTAGTACGGAGTGTGGCACCTTGGAAAAGCCCGATCATGGACGAACACCCAGGTCCTCCACTCAGCCTGTTGCATCAGTAAGAAAGGGGGTACGTTCCAAGGATAAAAGAAACCTACCAGAGTGTAAACGGTGCAGTTTCAGGTGAAGTGCGGGATTCGAAGAACCAAAACCACTAGTTGAACCTACGGTCAATGACGGCCAGTAGCGCCGTCTGAAATTGGCAAGTGGCGGGCGCACAATGTGCATGTTCCTTCCAACAGTGATGTACCCAGATTTTTGGTGGACACCGTGCGTCGTTTCGCACACCCCAGAATCGCTAACAAAGCGAAGAGTGACATTGGATTTTTGACCGAGGTGAAGAATGTGGTCTGGGGCAGGAAGTTATGGTTCTTGCTGGAATCCGAGATTTGGAATGGCGACGCAGTAGTCACCGCTGCCAAAGGCGGCAGAAAGGCAGGGACCACGGAGTTGATTCGTGGGCATAGGGTAAAAGTAAAGAGGAATTTCGGTCGCATCTTTGTTTATGCCAGTACCGTCCCAGCCTGGCTATAAGTAGATAGGAGCAATGAGCGAGAACCAGTTTCAAGCTCTGATTTGAGTACACGCGCGTTAAGCCTTCTATTGAATCTGATGTCCGCGGGAGGGTGCTTCGAGGGTCGAGCACAAGAAGTTCAAGTTAGAGAAATGCACTAAACATCGTTAAAAAGCCACCGATCAGCTGCTGAGGCGGCAAGGCCAAGGAAAAGGCGGCGGAAATGATAGCAATAACGCTCATAACTATGACGAGATTCATGGCGCAAAGGGGAAGACGAGGGAGGTTGATTGTTACGTACGTTGATTCAGGAGCGCGAAGTTCCGCCAGCTTCATCAGATAGGAAAACAGGATCGGAGTCTTTAATGTTGAAAACGGGAACAGTTTCTGCGTATTTTGCATTTGCATGCTCTGTCCTAGAACAGCCCTTCCAGAAGTATCAAAAACACGCAGCGACGAACAGGAAATCAATGGAGCATTGAATAGAGCATACTGGATAGAGCAAGTACACGTCGTCGGTGAGATGTAGGAGACTGTCCGACGATATCCTACTGGCTCTCAAAAGGATACTTGACGAACCTGAAGGTCTGGGCCTTCTGTCCGGTCGCGGGTGCTAGAATTATCTATCGAAAACACAAACGAAGTGAATGGGAGCGTAGAAGAAAGAAAGATGAGAGAGATATACCTGGGAGATGGGCCCGCCTGGAGGATCAGCGGTCCAAACAACGTCCCTATCGATAACCTTTATCTAGAAGACGTGGATGTTGACTTGATATCAAATAACTGCAAGGGCCAACTCACAACGTAGGTTCCATCCCCAGCTGGGGAAATACCCCAATCAAGGGCGGCCCATCCGGGACCGACGACGTATCCAATAGACTGGCAAAGACTAGTAAGCAACCAATAAACGAAGGTTAAAAGGGGGGCAAATACAGTTTCTTCATTAGCATGTCGGGTGACATACTCCCCGCCCAAGCTTTCAAGCTTCAAGGTGAACCCGCCTTCGATGCCGGGGATCAAGGTAAAGATCGTAGGATAGGGGGGTGGGATGTCTGTTGAGAAGGCGAAGAGGGCCGTAGAATTGTCAGCTGCTTGGAGGAAGGTGGCGGTCCTCTGGCTGACGATGCCGTATTTTCCAGCTTGGATAGGCAACGTAGCCTAGATGGATTTGTTAGGTTAGTTGTCAGAGATGACGAGTCGACGACTCACAAAGGTGCTAGAAAGGTTTGCGAGGGTTAAAGCTGCGATGGAGGCAAGTCTACTGTTAAAGCGCATGTTGAATGTTCTGTCTCCAGATGTTATACGCTCTCAGGCCAATGTATGCTTGGAGGGTTCCTCAACGAGGTTGAGACGGCTAGTCATGGATCACAGCTAGGCTTTTGAGTGCGGGTGGATCAGCTTTAGTAGCACGGTGTGGGACATGATAACGCAAAGCATGCGCTTAAAGACGCTTGGATGTCGTCAACGTGACGGTTCGCTGACGGTAGTGGAAGCCCCGTGGACGCTTTGCACAAAATCCGAGGACCAAGCCCTCTTCAATACATGAGCGGCCCCCTAAAGGAGTGGGTAGGACGTACTGTAATACGGCAGAATGCTTTCAAATAAGTTTGTCATTTGAAGAAGATCACTGAAGCAAGTATAGTTTAGTACCGAGAAGAAGTCTATTGGACATCGTCCTCCAGTACTGCATCATCATCGTCCGCTCCGGATGAACAATGTATAAGCCATTCGCTATAGAAGCATCGGAACGAACTAAATATGCTCGCTCACCTCGCCAACCTTGTCAGTCCAAAAATTTCGTAGGCTGTGCCTGCTTCTTTGTGGCCGATCCTGACATTCTAGGACCACCCAGCATTCTCTTCTAGTTGAAAATATGTAACCTTCGTGCCAGCAATGAACCACGCGTTCCACAAGCGGTTTTCTCCTTGCTGGTTTAGCATCCTTCGCCTTCTTTTGTCACACGTTCTTCGAACATCCCTCGACGTGAGACGTGTCCTCATCCCCAAGGGCTCCGCCTAGGTCTTCTCAACGTTGATGTAAGTCGCCACACTAAGCAGGCGACGTCAGCAACAGGAAGGTGAAGACTCAGCTCAGAGTTCCTTTATCGTCTTGTGCTGGTGGTCAATTTCACCTATCGTTGACAATAATGCGCTCCTGCTAAACGTTCAATTGGACGCCACGATTTGCGCTTTGAGAAGAAAGAGAGGTTCCTTTTTTCTGCCTTGGAAAAGGTCAAAGTGAACTTTGAAGGAACATCGATGGTCAAAGGTGAAGTCATGTGAGAAAACGAGACAGGCACGTGAGAGGCTTATCTTGTTCCGACTTCCAGGTCTTTGTGAAACTTACCGCCACGACCACAATGCAGAGACGGCTGCGGCGCAAGGTGGAAATCGATGAGCCCCTTGTGCAAAATTCCCCTGCATACGCTACCATGACTGATCTGCCGGACGAACTTCTCGAGAAAATCGTCGAAGACCTGGACGATAACAGATCCATTTGTCGGCTGAGTCTTACATGCAAGAGGCTTCATTTCCTGGTCCTTCCTGTGTTCTTCTCCCGCAACAAGTTGGAAAATCCGCAAAATGGGGTCTTTCATTGTCATGATTCTGTACCAGAGTTGCTAGAGGCCATCAGAACGGCACTTTTCATTCGCAATATCTCAACATTTACATTTTACTTGACTTCGGGGATTGGGCAAGTGATCTCAGACATTTCCAGTCTACGTGGTTTACTGGCGCGCATTCCACCGGTTGGTCAAATCATGCTAGGCCTTCCGGTATACATCCGGAGCATGGACGGGTCACAGGCCCGAGTCCGAACCATGGCGAAGTGGGGAAGGGAGTTTTTGAAGCTTTTAGAAACAATCGCGAAGAGCGGGTGCAGAGATTTAAGGTTGCTTGACCCAATAGGTTATTTGTCTGACAGATTTACGCTGAATACTCTAAATGTCGCGATACCTCCCCCTGCGAAACCCACGAGCACTACGTCTAGGAGGTCAAGAAATTCGGGAGGGTTCCGTGCACACCCCCATCTAGCTGGGATGTCGACAATACACATTCTTTCTTCGAGGCTCTTCCAACCGTTTTTTATTGGAGGAATCATTAATATGCTGGAGGTGAACCGAGCGTCCCTCGTCTGCATTCACCTCAATATCACTTCCATAGACCCGGTCCTCCTATCACGCATCTCTGAATCAATAAATTTACCGGCAATAAAAGAGGTCAAAATCTCCTCTCGCTTCAACACCGTATGGGTGGGGCTGTGCAGCTTCCTCAATCGCAATCCGTCAATCACCAGTCTACACCTCGACGGAATCCTCCCAGTCAAGGATCCTGAAATCCCTGATCCCCCAATTGTACTCCCATACTTGGCACAGTTAACTGCAATGTCACGGATCGTGACCTTGCTGCTCCAACATCGGAACAGGGTGCCCCTTCTTTCCTCCGTTCATGTCTTACTCAGTTGGAATGATCAATTCAAGTTGGACCCCCTAGCATCCATTGCCACCCACCCCCATATCTCATCTCTGCAGTTGTCAAATGGTCTACGGGGAGATGTCTGTGCGATCTTGAATAGGTATATCCGTGAAGACAAACATACTCGAGTCATGACCTCCCTCGCTCATATCAGGAGTGTCACTTTGGACCAACGTATCTATCCCGGCAATTCCTCGCTGCTCACAATGAAGAGGTGGCTTTACCTCTTTCCCCATCTGGAGCATGTGACTTTGAGCTTCTGTCTATCAGATCCCAGATCAGAGTTGTCAGGCGAGGAGGAACATGATGTAGTCACCGAGTTCGCCACTCAATTTGCTGCTGATCGCCCGACGATGAAAACATTATCAGTTGGATTTATATCGGCAATCGACTTGGACGACTTGCGGAGGATGCCTGGTTTTAAGGCATGTTCAGAGTTTATGAATTGCGTGATATCTGACCTTTCATTCTTGTTACTCTGCAGAACACCCCGTTGGCCGGGTCCAGAAGATCAAATAAAGTGTTAGGTGGGAAAAAATGTAGCTGCAAATAATTGGAGCCACATTACTCTGGTGCGTATTCAACAGTTCAGCGAAGCACGAGTCGGACTAAAGGTCATGCCAGTTGGACGATGGCCCGGTCCAGAAAACGAAATAGCTTACTTTTGGCCTGCGATTGACCTTCTGTAATTTAGCTTCTTCGATGTACCCTCATCACCTTTTTTCAGTATAGAAACGAGAAAAAAGAACGGGGCTGCTGCTCTCACAACTTGGATTGCGGTAGCGTTGAGCATTAGGACAATAATCACAGCCTGAGTGTATTCCTTGCCCCACGTCATTTAGCTTTGTCCGCCGTTGCGGACCGTCGTTCTTCAAGTACAATAAAAGTACAAGAAATATAACACTAACTACCAATGGAACAACACAAATGGATCCCCAACCTCGTCAATTTCCCTCTTGAAGTTCATAAAGCTCTGGTAATACGCCGCTGACGCCTGAGCATTCGCGACCATAGCAGCGGATGCCATGTTAGCCCTCTACAACCTCATCATAGCTTTATTCGTAGCGTTTATCCGTCGGAGCTGTTGACGTTGGAGGGCCTCCTCCTCCTTGAGTTGTCGGAGTTCAAGAGCGTAGTTTTGTTGGCATAATGAAATTTGGTTATCGATCGCCGACTTCCACTGTGCGTACGGAACGTCATAGTCGGATGCTCCATTCTCGTAGGTGACCATGAAATTGGATATTGTGGATGGTGATAGTATAATGGACTGTGTGGAGGTCGTAAACTCAAAATGGCAATAGACGAGGGGGGACGAACCTCGACACCAACAGAACGAATTTTCTTCAACTTATCTATGAGAGACGTGGATACTGCCTTGACGTTCCAGCCCCCATCCTCATACACGATAGACCAGCTATTTTCGTGGCCAATAGAGACCATCTTCATTTGTGACTCCTTATGGTTTTTGAGGTGGTCATCGAGCGTTTCTGGTAGTTTTTCGAAAACACAGTGCGCGACGCCGTCGCGACGTACTACTCCAATGAATCCTTGGCCGTCGGGAGTAAATGTGATCCATGCAATGTCTCCAAGATCCGTTTCGCGCCCGGTCTTCATGGTGGCGACGTGGCAAAATCGAAGGACACGGCTTGTCATGGGATCATTCCCGGGCTTCCTCCCTAACAGGTGTAGTCTCCGTAAGAATGGCAGACGAGGTGTTGCAGTGGAAACGTGCTTACTGTTCACTGAATCGGTGCTTAGGAACCAATCGCCATCGTTTGCGACGGAGACGCTCAGTATATTTTCACCCTCAGAATGCGCTTCCTTGATTGCGGTGACGAGATCTGGAGGAGAAGTGAGGGTCCTATTGTTGGATGAGTCACCGACAAGCAATATACAAACCACATGAACATACCACCACGACGATGAGCCGGACGAAGCAACGCATCCCGGAGAAGACTCTGACAAAAAGGAGAAGTATACCATGACTATGGTTAGGAGAGTCCAAAGAGAGTCGAGGATGAGGCTCGCTCGCGGCTCAATTGGTTTCTTCGCCGCAACACTGCCAATGGGGTTGTGTTCCTGAATGTAAACAAATGTCGTGAGTGTTCTCACTACATATTTCTGCTTGAAGGGCCAAGAAGGCACTGCGCAGTGTTTGCTGCTTGGCGTTGGCTTGAGGGGCAAACGGAAACGTGGTAGGGACTCGAAAGAATCAGACGATCCACTGACCCTGAAGGCTTGAGGCGGCCGTCTTTCAAACTTCATGTCAAGTCCTGTACTCCAGCCAACTGCATTGCATTATCATTCGTATGTGAAACTAAGAAGAAAAGGCAAAGTATCAGTAATCGGAGGTGATAGTCTGGCTGAATGGGAAGCGGGAACAAAGTCCTGCGAAGGAATTCAACACCAAGTAAGTTCAAGTAGTGGCTAAGTCGCTCTTCAAATGCATAAGACGTACTGTGAGGATTGCTTATTGAAAGCAATTTACTTGTGGCATCCAAAAGAGCTCAGACGTATGTCAGGAGATTCAAGTCAAGCAAGTAGGGAGTTCCGCAGTTGGTGACCGAAAATTCGTTTTTTTACTTGAGCCTCACTTACTTCCGATTCTTACTTTCGACTTGTTTCTGAGGCTTGAATGCTTAATGAACTTGATGCGAACAATATATTCAAAATTGCAGAAGGCTTACTTTACAAATAGGATGACAACCAGTACTTCATGGTCTTGCCCCGACAGCCAAAGTTCCGGGGGTCGTTTCTTTTATGGCCGGAAGCCCATCCATCTTCCCCATCCAGTCCCTTAAACGTCTACTAACAACCTTCCATTCGTGAAGGGCCCGGAGGTCGGCGATAAGTGGGAAAAGAAAAAAATCTGCCCAGCTTGGGTGTTCCCCAAAGGCAAATCCGTCTGGAGCCATGAGAGATTCAACAAGTGTAAGGAATTCCTTTAACTTGATGACGCCGCCTTCAATCTGCTGCCTGATTTCTTCTTCAGACAGCTTTCCTTCATACATGGCTTTTACGCGCGGTTTCACCACTCCGACTTCGACGATAGGATATCCTAGAGTTTCTCAGCGTCATTCCATGAAAATCTTCGAAACTTCAAGCTCACCGAAACATGTCGCTAAACTAACCAACTCCCACATCTTCTCCTCGATAACTGCCCCACCCTTTCCAGGGGCAATGTGCAAACTCGGACTCGGTGCGATCCTGTCGATGAATCTGACGATAGCCTGGCTCTCACGAAGCTTGACATCGACGCGCTTGCCCTGGTCCTCATGAATGACAAGGGTAGGTAGGAAACCGAAGGGATGATGTTCAAAGGCTACCGCACTCGACGGTGGTGTGGATACCTGGTTGTATTTCAGGCCCTTGTACCTCAGCCCCATCGCTACTGTGCGGGTGAAGGTGGAGAATGGGGTTCCAATGAGTGTGTACGGTGTAGATTCCATAATGTTGCTGTATTTGAACTGGTAAATCGGCTAAGGCGATAAAGGGCGATGGCAGGAGAAGATAATCTGCAAGATTATATAAAGCGGTTATTTTGAGATGAAAAACCTTGGATCATGGGCTACTGCGAACAGACTTTAGTCGGCGAATACCTGTCAGCGGGTGGTGATCGTTTGAGCGGTGACTCTGGTCACTTGAACAAGAAGATTTGTATTGGAGAGGGCGTCTTTAAACCACTTGAGGTGTTGCCATAGCGGAGAAGATATGTGCCCTTTGTTGGCCCTTTGAAATATGATAGCCAAGCAGCAGCAGCAGACGTCGGACATTGCCGAACTCCAGAAGATTAGATTAGATCTATATCTCTGTCATTCCCATCACTTGCCTCTCACTTCACAATCGCCATGCGAAAATTCACCTATGTCATCGGTAGCTGTCTTCTCTCTGCTTGCTGACCTTCTAATGTTGAAAAAATACACAGAACATATGGAAGAAGACGAGGAAACGACCAAATCAATCCCACCTTGGGTAGAACTCGAGTACGCCGTGAGTCGCGATGTGTAACACACGGTGGACACATAACTGACATCCACACTAACAAGTAGCACATGCGCACGCTCGCAGGACCAGAATCTCATGTCCAATTCACTCATCTATCAAAATCATCGCGCGACTTTCTACGATCTACATTCGACGCGCAAGAAGATAATCTGGCAAGGGTATCCTTCCACCAGCATGGCGTTATTGAATTGCTAGCGGATTCTGGCATCCCTTTGAACAAAGTATGTTTGTTGGACCCTAAAGCTGAGAAGGAGCTGTCGTCGGAAGACGGGGATGGTCGATTTGAATGGTTTCTTTTCGGAGTACGTCTAAGGTCTATGACGACCACTCGGCTTTTGCTGACTCGTTTCTAACAGGGGATTCTTGGTACGGCTTTCCGTTTAAAACACCCAATCTCGGACGGTTAATCTCTTTGCCTGAAGGCGACGACCCTCCGCGTGACAGAACTGGAGAACTCCGCATCCTGGGGTTCCCCACTCGACATCTAGGGTCTATGCAAATGACCACTGACACAGCTCTTGGAGTGACGAAACTTGTTGTCCAAGATAAGATTCAACTGAATGATATTCCGTACATCGTGAGTTTATACCTGTTCCTCCTCCCCCACCTTTAGTGATAGCAGCTATCCTAGGACTATCCTACGATCAAGTTCAACGCGAAAGAATCAGTGGAGATGCCATTTAGTGGGTTTCTATTTCCCTGAAGGAAACCTGCACTCACTTAACATGACAGGGTATATCGCCGATGGCTCTGAGCCACGACTGCCTCCAGGAATGAAGAAGCTCTTGCATGAGGATCTCAACAAAACTTTCGATTTCTAATATCGAGACTAAGACAGCGCGACTGGGTGAATGAAGCTGTTTCAGACAGAACCTATCAAAAATAAGATTTGTCTTTGTCGCCTGCACGGCCAGCCAACTCATCCTCAGATCCCCCCTCGACTTTAAAAACCCCAAACCTGTCACGACAAATAATGAATCACTTGCTCCTTGCGTCAGTAGCGGACTCTACGACTCGGATACAACGCATCAGATAGGATACAAGGTTAATACAGCAACGACACAATGATATAACATGCATATGCAACGAGACACCAGATGAAGATAAAGCAAAAGTAATAGCAGAGTCCATCCAAATAAAAACGACGGATGATGTGGATGAGAATCGTCTCCATATATATAATACAGAGGATGAATATTGAATGCCAATAGATATAGTGTCATCTACTCACACAGAAATGCGAAAGGTGCGAAAGGGAAAGCAGGTACTTCATGACGATGTAGGAGCTGGGGAATTCTGCGACGTGTCTGATACAGGCTTCGCTTCCCATGGAGCAGGGATCCGCGCTACATCAGCCAAGTTCTGGTCGGCTCTCGCGTCGTTCAGACGATCGTGGTCATTCATGCCCATTCGGGCACGACACCGCAATAACCGCAGTTTCGTGCGTTTGATCCCTGTAACGTGGATGGCTATCAAAGGATGATCCACAAGAATTTGAAGCAAGGCAGCGTACAGGTACCGATTGTTTCCCGATCCTCATCCATGTATGGATTACCCGTCTGCAGTAGGTCGTCTTGTAGCGCGTAAAGGCACCACAAGGATTCTTCATATAGCTTCTCACATTCGTCCGGGCGCGTCGCCTGGTCGAGGAGCTCCTTCCGAGCAGCTGTTCGGCTCTGAAGACAGGGGCGTAAGTTGGTTGAGGGTACAACAATCTCGGACCTACCAGAACCAGAGCACGATCATACACAAGTTGGTCAAGCCAACTCTTCGGGCCATCGTACTGAACCGGCAACCATGTCTTCACCAAGGCTGCGCGGTCATTGCACTTCATAAAGTGGTCTTTAAACCAACACAGCGCTATCACAACGTCGTCAGTTACACTAGAGAGGCCAGGAATAGTCTTACCATCATCAAACCCATCACTGACGACAAAGTTCCCATCTGGATGGCGCATCTTCATATGTTCCTGGAAGTTCCTCAGCTTGTTGATGCCCTTCTGCGAGAACGACATAAGCAGCATGTACACTGCGACACATGTAACGGCGTTGTATTCCGCTTCAATGTCAGCGTGTTTCCGCCGTTTTGCGTGTTTCTCTGCCTCGCCCTCGCGTTTGATGAACTTGGTAGGGTCGGGTAGAGGCTCTAATAGTCAGATTAGCACACAGCCAGCGTAGGAAGAGAGGACAACTAACTCTGAGGCACCGCCTTGACGTACTCATACATCTCATCCGCCCAGTGCGTAAGCACGTCCGTCTTCTGCGCTAGCTCTTCAAGGGAAGACAATAGATCATCCTCAAGCGGATCCCGCTCCCCTTCTCCGTCCAGCGTGATGATCTGCGGCCGTCGAGGCGACGACGGCACACTGCTTTGATCTCTTGACGAAGACGCGCGTGAGTGCCCTGATGAGGAATGCCCAAACAACTTCTTGGACGCAAGACTCAAAGCTCTATTGAGAGCGTTCGATGCCGCCCGTGAAGCCATGCTGGAAGGGGAGGAGGAGAGGGGTGGGGCAGAGATGTTGGGTGGTGGTGGGAATGTGATGTTGACATTGTTAGCGCCATTGTTGTTCGTGGGTATGGGGTATTCTGGGGGGTAATCGTCCGTTGAGGGTGTTGGAGGAATCTTCCGGTCGTGTAATGGTCGTCGGGGTTGGGATGTGATTTCTAGAGTAATGCGTCAGGTGGGAAACGATGAAGAAGGGGGTAGACGCACCATCGACAGCGCGGTTGAACTCGACAGCTCGAGTATCGTCAACCAGCACGTATTCACGACGCAGCTGGCCATCTTCTTCTGTTTCTCCAGGTATAAAGGAGCCTTCTGTGGAGAGCGGCTTGAGCGACTGGTGTCGCTCATTCGCACCCGTAAATGATGGTCCCCGTGGTCTAGTGACAGGTGCAACGACCTTATCTCGAGATGATGATTGACTGAAAAGATATTGATAGGCGTTTTCAACGAAAACAAGGCACCCACCTGTCCCTGGGAAGCGCCCCATTTACAGAATGGGGACTACCATCTCCGTCTTCTGCCCCACCAGATACCCTCCTAAAATTGAATTTGCTTGGGGGGATCATAGCCGTTGGGTCGAGAACTTCTGGCGGAATCACCCGATGATGTTCGGGTGTCGAGGGTCGCGCAGTCCAAGGCTTGTCTTGTTCAGGGGCAGTCGACGACGAGCTCTCAGCAGGCTCCGACTCCGACTCCCGCGGTCTCGGGAACTTTGACTTTGCCAGCGCCGTGCTCCCAAAAAACTCTTCAAAGCTTGCGCGTTCCGCCGGGTTCCGTTTCAGAAGTGTCCTGATGAGCTTCTTGACATCGCTTGGAACTGGGGAATCCTCACTTCCACCCCCAGGTGTCTTCGCAGTTGTAGGATCCTCGTCAGGGAACTTGATGCCCTTGGAATGTTCGATCTTCTTCAGCAACTCGATGTGATTCATAGCTCGGAAAGGTGCCTTTCCGACCGCCATCTCGTACAATACAGCGCCTACTGACCAAAGGTCAGCTTTGGCGTCGTACTTCTCGTATCTCAGTATCTCAGGAGCCATATACAACCTGTTGCAAAACAGTAAACGAGATTGAATCATGGCTTATTCAACCCTACTCACGGAGATCCACATAGTGTTTCAGCCATCATCGCATTGGGTAACGACCGTGCAAAACCAAAATCTGCCACTTTAAGGATGGGTACACCTAAAGGGTGCCCACGAGCGAGTTCTTCAGGAGGGGCGGGATTGAGGAGCAGGTTCTAAGATGTCTAAGTTAGAATTATGGCAGGAGGTGGAGGTTTTTACCTGTGGCTTGATATCCCTGTGAATCAAGTTTCGGTGCCGCAAGAATTTGAGAGCACGCGCAAGCTGTCGTAGAAAGCTCCGAACGACGATTTCATCTAAACCGCCTGTCCGAGGATGCGGATAGTACTGAAGTGCCGCGCCAGGGGCCGGGATATACTCGAGGCCCTCAACACGACCACGTCTCTTGATGTAATTTGTGAGATCTCCACCGGCGCAATACTCCATTATCAGATAAATGTGCTTGTCCGCGCGTACAATGTCGATTAACTTGGTAATGTGCCTGTGTGATAGTGACTTTAAGATTTGGATTTCACTTTGTAGGTTGTCAAAAAGCTTGGCGCTGAGGTCTCCACGTTTGACGGTCTTGATGGCGACTTGATGTCGCGTTTCCTGGATATGTTGAGCACAAGCACTGGGATGTTGATTGCACTACTCACCTCATGGTATCCCTTATACACCGTCGCGAAGCTCCCCTTCCCCAGAAGACTGACTATAACGTACGGTCGCGCTTCATCGTCTTCTACTAACTTGCTTGTTGAGTCGTAGGCGGTCGTCGTCTGTCTTGAAGTCCCAACTGTGGGAGGCATCGGAAGGTAATTGAATTGAGCAACAGTACTCAGTGATCGCGTGGTCTTTTAGGGCTTCCAAAGCTTCGCCAAAAAGCCTGGTACCGCACCGTAGGGACCTTAAAGCATGGGTGCGCTGTTCGGGCGCTGTGGTCGACGTTGAGCTCAACAGGGAGCGAGGCTAAAGGAGGTAGCTGACACATTGTTTGTCAACGAATGCCTTGTCAAACAACTGTCACTCGCATTGACGTTGCTGAGTCACATTGACATTTCACCGCACTGTCGATCTGTAAATTCGCGTTGAAGCGCAGACCTGCTGCAACGCTGCTGTTGCTGCCACGAATTTTACATAATGGAACCGCCGCGCATGTCATTGAAATTGTGTGGCAGCAGGACAGAGGTGGTGCGGTCGTTGCGTGGTACGGTGATTGGCGCCGTCTCCAGAAACGAAAGAATATGTCAGTCGTCAGAATTGGGAAACGGGAAAAGAGAACCAGGGAGATCTCAACGAAAGAAAAAGAAAAAGGGATCCAGTTTGTGTCTCAACAGAGTGACGTATTTGAAGCTGTATTGGGGACTGGAAGTTGCGAATATTTACATCAAAGAGGATCGGAGGAAAGATATTTCTGCACTTTGAAAAGGCAAGTGAAATGTAATAGAAGTACAGAATTTTCACTCTCGCGACTGTGAGGTGCTGTCTTTCGTCATGTGCATGCTGTACAACGTCGCTTCATCCGCTTCGATTGGGGTAGTAAGATCAAGACCTTTCTTGCACCATTTCCGATGTTTTTTCCAATCCTAGAAAGTAACAAAAATAAAAACTATGAGATGCCGAACAAGTAGGAGAGGATGAAGAGAACTTGCTGCTTTTTGACATTCTCTACCGCAATATCGTGGTTTCCGGATACTTGCGCAGCAACCTGCACATCGAAGGAGCGACCCCTTAGGCTTCATCATCAAGCAGCGCGCACAAATTTGTGGCTTGTGCGACTGATAACCCGTCTCCTCTTGAAACGTTTGGCGGTGCGCGAGTACAAGGTCGAGGTCCTCCCGCAGCCCGTAGTTGTACGTGAGCTGAAACTCGGCGTCCATTTCCAAGCTAGTCTGTGCCACGAAGTTGCACGTAGACGAGAAGTGACCCAATCGGCAGCTTTGCGCCGCGAAGTGAATCGCCCCGACCCAGTGGCGGAAGGCCCCACTTGTACCCCGCCGACTCTCAGCCTCTGGGTCATCACAGTTTACAAAGAGGTGGCACACGAGGCTAGCTTCGACAGCCTTCTTCTCGGGCGGGAACGGTCCTTCGTAGACGCGTCGAATGAGTTTGGCACCCCGCTGGACGTTGACATCGGTGTCTACACCTGCCCATAACCTGTCGTGTGGCATCAGCGGGTAAGAAAGAGATACATTGAACATCTCACACCGGATGGCCAGTTCCAGCATGTCATCGACATTCCCCTGCAGAGCCCCGATTCTCACCAACGCCGTTGTCCTCAGCCTCACCCGGCGATTGCGACAGCCCTCGAAAATGTTCCCCCAATTGGACGGGGCGTGGATCATGTAGGACATGGTCGCTGGGGGGAAACAATTGGTGTAGCACATAGCGTACATGTCAAAAGGGTCGTTCGAGCCATCACGGTTAACGTTAAAGTCTAGTTTTTCAGAGGTTATGTGGAGTCCAGGAAGGTGGAGTCTGGAACCATGGACTTTAGTACTTCAGTGACCGAGAAGCAAACAACTTCAAGGCGTGTGACACATGCGTACATGCGTACGTTACATACCACTTGCGACGGGAGCCCTAAGGGAGTCTCTATCGCGGCACAAGGACTCTTCCTGTATTGAAGGTACGCCCGGCTCTGATCCTCGTATCTTATTGACTGATTCAATGATAAGTACTTGCAGCAGCTCACCAACAAGGCTGACAGCATATTTCAGGGAGAATACGAGCCAACATTCTGGCAAAAGTCCGAGTCCGTTTCTCAGACTTTCTCTCAAGAGCCATTTTTTTTGTTCAAGTTGAACCCAGCTACGGCAATCCGTCAGTGTACATAGCTCAGTGCCATAAAGGCGCTTGTATGCAAACACTACGATAGCAGTCGTAATTTTTTCTCTCAAGAAGAATCAGTTGTGAAGTTGGACTTTGTGTGCCGTGCTGTAGAACATTGTAGAATCCTTTTGTTGGGCCGACCTCATGGCCCCCGACGCAACCCGACGCTCTCCTTTTTAGGAAATCGCCGTCCTCGTGCACATCAACTTCAAGCCACCTGTCCACAACCATCAACTTACGCGGTGGCCTGTGGCCACACTCAAATCATTCAAAATGGGTCGCCCGCCCTCCTTCTCAAAAAACACTTTCCTCCCCTTTCATCCCTCGCTCTCACCAGCAAAATGCCCGTCTCCAACTCGACACTGCCTGTGCTTTCTTTGTTGCCTAGCCATGAGGGCACGCAAAACTATCCCGTGGAGCGCGAAATCGACCGCAACGCCCTCCTCGACGTCGCGCCGGACCGCGAATCCTTGCTGATCAGCGATCAGACCATCGAAGAAGTGCGACAGGCTCTCAAGATGCACATTCCGATTACCACTGGGTAGGTTCCACTATTCTATTTGCTACTATCATCTCAATTACGTTGTGGCCTTTCCAGACATTGGCTGTACAATGTTCAGAAACGCCAGGCAGTCAAACTACGCGAAGCAACGACACGTCTTTCTGTCTTTGGCCAACCACTGTCAATGGTCCCGACGGTGCCAGACGAAAACTCAAACAACGTTGTACCGAACCCCCGGATCCGACGGGTACTGTCAACGTCGTCTATCTACACCTTCTCTGGGACTACCTTGACAAGCATCGAAAGCCGTCTCAACTCAGCTGGTACAAATGGATCCACGACCATACCAATCGGGCCGCGGCTGAGTACACCTGAGAAGCTAATCTCTCCAAGGCCACTAGGCCTTACACACATTCTCGTGGTCTACGCTACGATGCCAAGCCGCCCTATAGCCCCTCCAGTAGACCCTCAAGGCACCTTGCCAAGCCGCAAGAAAAAGGCCATCACCTATCCCGAAGTCATCGAGCTCCCGATCAATGATCTCCTCTTCATCCTCAACGTACCCAACTTGGCCCCTCCAAAGGCGCCGGATACTCCTCTCCTCCCTCGTCGTCTGCAAGAGGAGCTTCCGCGGGTCCTGATGTACGTTCCGCACCTGGACACGTTCCCGGAGCTCGTGATATACTTGCACACCAAGAACCAAGCTGAGTTGTTCAGGAAGGTAATCCCTGAGTGGATCCGGGACTTGATTCACCCTCTGCCTTTGGTTCCTCTGCCTGCCCCTCAAGCGCACTCTCAGCCTGGACCTGTGGTCCCATCTCCACAGGCAGGAGCACCAACCGAAAGCCGTGGAGTGATCAAGTTTCTGGGGCTACTTGTTTCTGGGTCCAGTTCAACTACAAGCGTCGACACGACGGGCTCGTCGCCCTCTGCCATCTCGACGCCTCCGCTTGAGCCAGATAGGAGTGCGAAGAGTATTTCCGAAGAAATCGCGCAAGTTTCCTCGACCTTTTCCTTGACGGAAGACGATGATCCTTTGTTTCAGACGGCGGCCCGTTTGGACGCACTTCGAGATAATCTGCGTCATATTGGGTACTTCAACCACACCTTGTGGAATGAATTGGATGTTTGCCGCGACATCGTGTTGAGGTCCATATCTTGCAAGGCCAGGCTCGACATAGAGTGACCGATCCACTTCCTCCGGCCCAAGATCTAAATGTATTGCCAAACATCTCACTCTCTGCATTATCTCCTTTGTATACTATACAATATGTAGCTTTGCGCAAATGTTAATCATTGATTTCCTTTTCAATGTCGCCAATCCGAAAACGAAGCGTGCATCTTAAACTAAGTAAGGCAGCATAAGGAAGAGAAGCACGAAGGTTTGAACAACTCAAAGCGTACCTGATGAAACCCAAGCACCACATACACGCCCCCCGCTCCAAATCATGAATCAAACGCAGACAGAGACCGACCGGTCGGATTGGCTTCACGAGTCAAATAGCGATGTGAGTGGGAGGAGAGGGATAGATGCGTTGATACCGCGGATGGTTATGGTAGTGTGTTTTGTGTCTGCAAACTTTAAACGAGGAGGAGGGCTTTGCGTTGAACCTATTTCGGAGGGTGGACTTTTGAAATTCGTGGCAGCAGCAACAGGTCTGCGCTTCAACGTGAATTTACTCTTTGGCACGTTGATACTCGCAACGCCTCACTGGAACGCTCCAATTCCTTCAGTTGCTAGATAAAAATGTCAAACACTCCTACGAGGGCCTTGAAAATGCACTAACGAGTTCGTACTGCTTCTGATCATAACTCGCCAAAGAGCCTGTCGCGCCACCGAGCGTCTTCGTCAAAATCGCGAGTGAGATCGAGAGTTCTTGTATGCATTCTGGGGAGGTACTGCATTTTGAGCTTGAATTTGAAGCAGCTGCGATGCAAGATTCCAAGGCTGAAAATCGCTGGTTCGTTCAATGAAGGACATAAGCGCTGTTGGAGAAGTGCAGACCGTACTTAAGAGGTGGATGTCCGCGACAAAGACAAGTATGAGTCGTCCGATGTCAACATTGTGTTTCGAAGGGGAACTTAGGAGCGAAGAAGGAGCATACGGCAATGAGCTCGAGTCTGGATTGAAGTAATGACCTCTTTCCTTCAGTCGCGTTGGCATTGTCGCTCTGGAGCTCTTCTACATCTGGGTCCCATCGATGTCGCGTTATCTTGCCTATAGGTAGCTCATGGAATCACGAATTTGCTTCAAAAACCGGTATAATATCGATATAAACGATCGCAAGCCCTGTCGGGATCAAGTCGGGATCTAAAAGTTCTCCACATACATAAACGCCTGGTTTGCTTCTATCCGTCAAAGTCCACCATTGCCGATCCTACAATGGTTACAGACTCCACCCTGAACTACATTACCTCTGAAAAACTAGTCTTTACATAAGCTAAGTCAGTATCGATTATCGACGACATTAACGGCCGCAATTTAGAAATGACGCAAGCCCACAATGCCGATTGGACGCCATGATGGTCTGAGAAGACCTTTGGTAATTATCGCATTCTCTGCTCATACACATCTTAGCTAACAAAAAACTCAAGCTATCTCCTATCTACTCTCCAAGAAGACCTCCAAACGCGAGTTTATGTAGCCGGACTCAACGATCACAGCACCATTCGATTGGGGGAAGGAACACGACTGAGAGGTGGGTCGTGCATGGAAGATGCAGGAACGGATGGATGGAATGATGGCGAAGGATTCGGAGGGCCGGAAACATCAGGACACCTTGCTCGTTTCATCCGCTTTACTGACGAGTGTCGTTAGAATCCCCATTGGCAATATGTACATAAGGTCAAGAACCCACTCCTTCTGGCATGTTCAAAACTCGGTACATTTTTCAAGTTGATGTGCAGACCCGGCTTCACTGATTCGTGTCCCAAGTTCATATTAAGGGTGTGACACACTGCCCGCGGCGGTCTTCATTGAATTCGCTACCACCTCAGCAGCAGCGTTTGGCCCCGCCGCTAGCGTCAGTGCTAGGACCGGACCACAACTCTGGCGTCCACCGGCACCACCTCCACTCCGCTGTCCCAATGGTCACCTCCAAAACTGCCAGCTTGATTGTTGGCGTGGTCGTTCCCCTTCCATGGCTGGTTTGGCGGCTTTCAGCCTGAGTCTTGCCGCGCTGGTTCATAACACACACTGTGCAGATCTTGTTACATATATTTATATTGCGATTTAGGTCGAAGCCAAGAGAGTGTAAAAAAAAATCAGCAGAGCACTGTGGCTCCTCCGACTATTTGCAGCTACATTTTGCTTTCCCATTTAACACCCTATTTGATTTTCTGGACCCGGTTGACGGAACGTTCTGCAAAGAGATAAGAATAAAGGTCAAATATCACGTAGATGTTAACAAAAAAAGCTTTTATCATGCCTTGAAGCCAGGCACCCTCCGCAAGTCGTCCAAGTTGACTGCCAAAGTAAAATCAGCTGATAACGTTTTCATCATCGGGCGATCAACAGCAAATTGAGTGGCAAAGTCAGTCACTACACCACGCCTCTCCTCGGCTGACAGTCCTGACCTGGCATCTAACAGACGCAAGCTCAAAGTCACATGCTCCAGATGGGGAAAGAGATAAAGCCACCTCTTTATTGTGAGCGGCGAGGGGTTGCTGGAATTGAGGGATTGGGTCAAAACGACAGTCCTGATATGACTGAGAGAGGTAATGATTCGAGTATATCTGTCTTCACGGATATGCCTCTGTAAGATTGAGCAAATATCCCCCTGTAGACCATTTGACAACTTCAAAGATGAGATATGGGTGTGCGTGGCAACAGCTGCGAGGGGGTCCAACTCAGCATTCCAATTGAGTAAGACATGGACGGAGGAAAGAAGGGGCATGCTGTTCCGATGTTGGAGCAGCAAGGTCACGATCCGTGACATTGCAGTTACCTGTGTCAAGTATGGGAGTATAATTGGGGGATCAGGGATTTGAGGATCCTTGACTGGGAGGATTCCGTCGAGGCGTAGACTGGTGATTGATGGATGGTGATTGAGGAAGCTGCACAGACCCACCCATTCGAGATCGTAGTGCCAAGCAAAGATCTTGACCTCTTTTATTGCCAGTAAATTCATAGATTCGGAGATGTGTGATAGGAGGACCGGGTCAATGGAAGTAACATTGAGGTAAACGCAGGTGAGGGACTCTCGGTGCACCTTCAGCGTATCAACGATCCAACCAATAAAAAACGGTTGGAAAAGCCTCGGAGAAAGAATTTGTATGGTCGACATTCGAGCTGAATGGGAGTGTGCACGGACCCCCCCCAAATTTCTCGACCTCCTGGACTTAGCGCCTGTGGGTTTTGCAGGGGGAAGTGCCGCGACATACAAAGGATTGTGAAGCAAACCACCTATCGGGTCAAGCAACTGCAGATCTCTGCACCCACTTTTGGCGATTGTTTCTAAAAGCTTCAGAAACTCCCTTCCCCACCTCTCCATGTTTCGGACATGCTGTGACATGTGCATGGACGAAATATATTGCGGAAGGCCTAGCGTGATTTTACCAACCGGTGGAATACGCGCCAGTAAACCACGTAGGCTGGAAATGTCTGACATCACTTGCTCTACCCCCGAAGTGAAGTAAAATGTGAATGATGAGAGATTGCGAACGAAAAGGGCCGTCCTTATGGCCTCTAGCAACTCTGGTACAGGCTTATAACAATGGAAGTACCCTTTTTGCAGATGTTCCAACTTATTGCGGGAGAAGAACATAGGAAGGACCAGGAAATGAAGCCTCTTGCATGTGAGGCTCAGACGACAAATGGATCCGTTATCATCTGGCAGGTCTTCGATGATTTTCTCGACAAGTTCATCCGGCAGATCGGCGATGGTAGCGTATGTAGAAGAAGTTTGTACAAGAGGCCTATCGATTCCCACCTTGCGCCGGAGCCGTCTCCTCATTGTGGTTGTGTAGTATAGTCGACCCAAAGTCGACCGCAAGTCGTATGTAACGTTGATGTAACGATCGCAAGTGTGCGTGTGACAGGTCACACGCCTTGTCGAAGTCCAATCCTACAATGGTTCCAGACTCGACCTTTCTGGACTACATAACCTCTGAAAAACTAGCCTTCAAGCGTGGTCGCCGGGACGATCCTTTGAGGCTGTATGCTATCTTCTACACCACGTGTTTCCCCCCAGCGACCAAGTCCTACGTGATCAACTCTCGAGATGAACCGATGGAATTCGACTACGCCCCGTCCAATTGGGGGGACGTCTCCGAGGGCTGTCGCAATCGCAGGGTGAGGCTGAAAACGACGGCGTCGGTGGCAATCGGGGCTCTGGAGGGGAACGTCGATGACATGCTGGAATTGGCCATCCGGTGTGAGATGTTCAATATACATTTTCTTACCCGCTGATGACACACGACAGGTTATGGGCAGGTGTAGACACAAATGTCGACGTCCAGCGGGGCGCCAAACTCATTCGACGCGTCTACGAAGGACCGTTCCTACCTGAGAAGAAGGGTGTCGCAGCCAGCCTCGTGTGCTACCTCTTTGTACACTGTGATGACCCACACGCTGAAAGCCGGCGGGGTACAAGTGGGGCCTTCCGCAACTGGGTCGCGGCACTTCACTTTGCGGCGCAGAGCTGCAGACTGGGTCACTTCTCGTTTGCGTGCAACTTCGTGGCAGAGACCAGCTTGAACATCGGCGCCGAGTTCCAGCCCACGTACGACCAGGAGCTGCGGGAGGAGCTCGACCTTGTGCTCGCGCACCGCCAAATTCTCCAGGAGGAGACGGGCTATCAGCCACGCAAGCCACAAATTTGTGCGCGCTGCTTTATGAAGAAGCCTGAGGAGTCGCTCCGTAAATGTGGAGGCTCCTGCGCGAGTATCCGGAAACCACGATATTGCAGTAAAGAATGTCAAAAGGCAGCAAGTTCTTTTTCTCCTCTCTTACTTGTCCGGCATCTCACGGATTCTTTTTCTACTTTCTAGGATTGGAAAAAACATCGGAAATGGTGCAAGAAAGATCTCGAACTTACTGCCCCAAGCGAAGCGGATGAAGCGATGTTGTACGGCATGCACATGACGAAGGACAGCTCCTCACAATCGCAAGAGTGAAATTTTTGTACTTATATTACAATTCACTTGCCTTTTCAAAGTGAAAAAATATCTTTCCTCCTCTTTGATGTAAATACTTACTCACAACTTCCAGTCCCCCAGTACTTACAGTTTCAAATACGTTATTCTGTTGAAATACAAACTGGTTCCCTTTTTCGTTCGTTGGGATTTTCCCTCAGGCTGGTTCTCTTTTCCCGTCTCCCAATCGTGATGACTGACATATTTGTTTGTCAGTAGGAACGGCGCCAATCATCCACCATGCAATGAACGCACTATCACTGGCACCCTTCTGCTGTCACACAGATGTAAAATTCGTGGCAGCAGCGGCAGCAGCAGCAGGTCTGCGCTTGAACGCGAATTCACTCTCTGGCACGCTTGATACTCCCAACGTCTTAATGGAACGCTCCAGTTCATTCAGTTGCTAGATAAAAAAGAACGTCGGACACTTCTACGAGGGCCTCGGAAGGCCTGGCACCGTTCGAAACAAGCAATCCTCCTGTGGCCTTCAAGCGATAAAACAAATATTGCGGACTCGGAGCTACTCCTTACCAAGAACAACAGGTAGAAGTTACCGTTCCCCTTCAGGCGATCACGACTGTTCAGAGGTTGAGTCCATTCATTCTTGATGAGCATTCGAACGTTATGGCTTTGCTCTCTACAGGATTGTTTAAAAATTATAACGGCTATGCAAACCCTTGGGTAATAGTGAAAAAGGCCGCACTAGCCTTCATTCACGCCAATGGATTGGACACGTCATCATCAAGGGCCTTTCCCATCCCCTCTCTTCCACCAGCAGGCGCTACAGAAGCATCAACGTCCTCCTTGGCGGGTTTTACATCACCTCTGACCAACTACACACCCATCTGGTTCGATCTCTCCCTGGCCAACAATAAAGGCTGCATGTTGGCCGCACTAACCTCCATTCACGCTAATGGATTGAGCGCGTCATCATCAAGGGCCTTGCCCATCCCCCCTCCACCACCGGCAGACTTCACAGAAGCATCAACGTCCTTCTGGATGGGTTTTACATCACCTGTGACCAACTCAACATCGTCCTCCCCATCCGGTTCAATTTGCCAACTACACACTGTTCTCCCCATCTGGTCCGATCTCTCCCTTGCCAACTACAGAAGCTTCAACGTCCTCCTGGACAAGTTTTACATCACCTGTGACCAACTCAACACCGTCCTCCCCATCCGGTTCTCCCAATCACGGCCGAACAAGCCCACTGGTACCTTGTCGCCCCTCCAGTCAACTTACTTTCATCGGCGTCTTCCAGTGGTAATGTGATCGATACCCCACTAAATATGTCGGTACTTCATGCAGGAACCTTTCGGATTGTGTGGTCCTTCGTCCGGGTGTGTGTGTGAGTATTCATGATTGAGAACGGTGTGTTGTGGTGCTAGGGCGTCATCAGGTACGCCTTGAGTTGTTCAAACCTTTCTGTTTTTTCTTCATCACTTATCCTACCTCACTTGGTTTAGGATGCACGCCTCCAGCAAGATTGACGTGTACCTCTCCCTCACCTCCAATCTTATCATCGAGCATTGTAAGGCGATCCAGTTTGAGCTCGTGATATACTTACACACCATTGAAGAACCAAGTTGAGTTGTTCAGGAAGGTAATCCCTGATTGGATCCGGGACTTGATTCACCCTCTGCCTTTGGTTCCTCTGCCTGCCCCTCCAGCGCACTCTTAGCCTGGACCTACGCTGGTCCCATCGCCATTGGCTGAAAGCCGCGGAATGATCAAGTTTCTGGGACCAATTGTTTCCGGGTCCAGTGCGTCGACACAACGAACTCGTCGTCCTCTGCCATCCGAGTTTCGATGCCTCCACCTGAGCCAGATAGGAGTGCGAAGACTATCTCAAAAGAGATCGCACAAGCCTGAGTTTCCTTTACCTTTTCTTTGACGGAAGAAGAGGACCCTTTGTTTCAGACGCCCATTTGGACGCACTTCGAGATAATCTGTGTCATATTGGGTACTTCAATCATACCTTGTGGAATGGGTTGGACGTTTGCCGCGATTTCGTGTTGAGGTCCATTTCTTGGAAGGCCAGGCTCGACATGGAGTGACCGACCGACTTCCTCCGGCCCAATATCTAACTATAGATATCCCATTATCTCGTTTGTATACTGCACGGTATGTAGCTTGCGCCAATGTTGATCATTGATTTCCTCTTAATCCAACTATTTCTGCTGCTCGTACAAGAAATCGATTGGGTATCAGTCACGCGTAGCGAAGTACATCATCTCCTGAAAGTATTCAAGTAAAGGTCACTGGTCTTGATCACTTGAGCGGGGTATTATCCTAACAAGCGCCCGCTCAAGTTCCTCTCCACTCACAGTTGCGAGAGGCCATTGACCAACATCAGCATCAGCCCCATCTTTCATCACATAATTGGGCGAAGGAGTCGCCCGTATATGAGAAAAATCTTGAACGGAGAACGAGGCAGGGTCCTACATTGACGGGTCATCCAAATGTCATTAAGAAACGTCGCAAAAGTGCACACCTTTTCCAAGACTGACGACGGCGCAAGGGCCGTAGGATATGAGGAAAACCGGATCTCCTTGCAATGCTCGATGATGGGATTAGACGTGATAGAGAGGTACACGTCGACCTTGCTGGAGGCGTGCATCCTGAACTAAGTAAGGCAGGATAAGTAATGGAAAAAAACACAGAGGTTTGAATAAACCAAAGCGTACCTGATGACACCCAAGCGCCACAACACACCTCTCCAAATCATGAATCAACGCACTCCCATCCACATCCGGAAGAAGGAGCACACAATCCGAAAGGTTCCTTGCGTGAAGCGCCGATATGATCAGCGGGGTGTCGGAACCACTACCACTGGAAGACGCCGATGGAAGTAAGTTGACGATGCAATGATCCAGATCCGAGATGGACAAGTCGGATTGCGCTGGATGGCTTGAAAGGTCTTCGCGGGTCAAGTAGCGGTGTGAGTGGGAGGAGAGCGATAGATGCGTTGATGCCGCGGAAGATGGTGGTGGTGCTTTTTGCGTTTGTGACGGAGGAGGAAGGCTTTGCGTTGAACTTGGTTCGGCATTCGTGGAAGCAGCAGCAGCAGCAGGTTTCCGCTTGAACGCAAATTTACTCTTTGGCACGTTTGATACTCGTAACGCCTCAATGGAACGCTCCAGTTCCTTCAATTGCTAGACATCAATAAAGGCGTCAGACACTTTTACGAGGGCCTCAAAAAATGCACGTACGAGTTCATACTGCTTCTGATCATAACTCGGCAAAGACCCCGTCGCACCAGCGAGCGTCTTCGTCAAATTCGCGAGCGAGATCGAAAGTTCTTGGATGGGTTCTGGCGAAGAACTGGATTTTGAGCTTGCAGCTGCGATGCGAGATTCCAAGGCTGAAAGTCACTGGTTCGTTCAGTCATAGATATGAGCGTTGTTGGAGAAGTGCAGACCGTTACGAGAGGCTTGGAATTGAGAGGTGAATGTCCGCGAGAAAGACCAGGTTGTGTCGTCTGATGTAGACATCAAGCTGGATTGTCGACGAGGAGTTGTTTTGGTTTGTTGAGAACAACGCTCAACAAGAATTCAAATATCGTTCACGTCGTTCACAACTTGTTCATCGCACGACTAATCTCAGATGGAGGCCGAAACCTCCCGGCAAGCTCAAGAACGCGAAAGGAAACGCCCGCAACGACAGCGGAACCCAGAGCACGCCCACGCGTTTCAGACACAGGTTCTGAAGGGGGATCCAGCTCCCCTGAACGACTTTTCAGCCTGGGCACAGGACTGCGATAACGGGCTCGTTTATTTTTATGGTGGTGTGCCTTGCAGCCTCAGAGACGGTGACTGCACCGCCGATTTATTTTCGCTGGACCTTGCCTCAATGGAATGGCAGCGGCTCACGGTATGGTCAATTATCGAAGCCACGAATATTTTCTAAATTTTGCACTCCAATTTCTAGGATAGGTTGCAGTTTAGCGACGTGTATGACCCCTTTTCTGAATTACGGCAAGGGAGGAAGCTCCCCGCGCTACTCCATGCTGCATGCACTTGCATCACATTGAACAAGAGGCACTTCCTCATGCTCTTCGGCGGATATGACCAAGCAACATCGGAGCCATCATCCTCGCTCATTGCAGTTGATGTCGACTGCCTTTCCTGGTGGTGGGTACGACCCCAAGGTGTCCCCGTGATCTCAAGGTTCTCACCCACGATGGTCGCAATCAAGAACCGCCTCTATATATTTGGAGGTTTACAGAATGACGTGGTCCTTAAATCTTACTCAATCATCGAATATGCAGATGGTGCATGGCGGTGGATTGAGCGGGACCGCCATGCCTATTACCCAGATGGTTCTGAGTTGCCTTCGGAGCCATTCGCCCTTACTGCGAGTGCAGTTGTGCTCTATCACGGCAAGCAGGTCCTTCTAACTCCAGGAAGAAAGGATGTTGTGAGTCTTTTGGATTTCTCATTTCCATGCTATACAAGGAATACCCCTCATTTTACTTTTCAGAACTTCTCCAAGGCAAATATCCTCCTTTTCAATTCTGAAAACAGGACCTTTCATAATATCTCATCCACCATCGGCGACTTCCCACAAAACATCTGGTGGCACCAAATTCACGTCATCGATCCTAGTACTAAGGTACCCCAAAAGCTCGTCTCGGCAATTCCGGGGAAAAAGCGAAAGCGTGATTCTGACCCACCTCAAAACTCATCGTCGACAACCCCCCGCGTCATTATCTGTGGCTGGACACCATATACGGGCACTGGCGACGTTATCCCAGAATTTTGGGAATATCTTCCCTTTCCCGAAGACAAGATAACGTGTCTGAATGTCAGTGAAAAAATATGGGACTTGGACCGAGACCTCCAGGGGATAGCCTCAATGGGAGGGCGTTTATTCCTTCTTGGTCGTGACAATCCTGACGTCGATCTGTGGGACATATGTGTTGAGGTTACTGATCTGGTGCGTGGATTCCCTTATTCCTTGGAGCGAACAAATTTTTTATGCTATGCATAGATCAACTAGAGTTTTGGAGTCCTTTCGTTGTCTATAGTGGTAACGCTCTGCAACCTCTACCTTGCCCCTTGCCGCATTTCATCTGTATAGAGCTAATATTGGTCTCTTGGTGCTGACCTCATTGCCATTCTTAAAAATTCCTGTTGCGTTCAACGATCCGGTGATGAAGATGTTCGACCTAAACAGAAAATGATGCACAAAGGATACAAGTTACATGTACATGTATATAAGATTGGACAAGGCTGTGTCGAAATGGTATATAGCCTCTGGTTGAAAAAAGCTCGGTCACAAAGCCAATGGCACCAAGCCGAGATTGGATTTCAATGTGGTTCAATCTAGTTTGCGTTAATCTAGAAGTTCAATCAGATCATGTCAGGAGATGAGGGGAAAAAACCATCGCACCATGTCCGTAATATCAACATAAATATCCCAAACCAAACTGTTCCCCCTTTGTCCCATAAGAAGTAGCCGGCCTCCCAAACACGCAGAACTTTGCAAGTCCTGATCCATATCCCATATCTGTTTGCGAAGGCCAAGGCAAGTGATCGTCTCGTCCGGAGATGGGAGGTATTTCCAAACTTCAGGTATCAGCTCATCTTTTCCGTAAGGGACCCACGCAACGATAAGGACGGCCAGTTGGTCAGACTCTGCATTCCGTTTTCTCTTGTCGCCGACTTGGGCTGGGAATGAACCCGAACCGCCAATGACGTGTAATTGGTACCACCGAACATTCTGAGGAAAGTTTCCGACGGTTTCTGTGATGGCATGGAACGTCTCATTCTGTGTGTGAAAGAGGACCATGTTGTATCCAGAGAAATGCATCGGCTAATGAAATCAAGAAGTCAGCTGAATGAATGTAATCTCAAGAGGAGCACTTACAGCCTTCTGAGTTATTCGACCCGGCGTCAAAAGTATCTTTTTGCCCCCGTATAATGAGACGGCTGCCGCACCAATGCCTGGTATTGCTGGAAGGCTTGCAGGGTAAGGTCTATCTTGAATAACCCATGTCCAGTCACCATTGGCATCGTATTCAACGACGCTGTATGATCGGAATGTTGTATCCGCAAGCGGCACCTCGTGTCCACCAAAGATATAAAGGCGGTTGCCAATTCCGACGGAAGCCGCATTTATGCGGGGTGTGACTGCACCGTCGACCTCCCACCAGAGGTAATGCTCAACGTCGATGATAATTAACGAAGAGACAGCTCTTCCGTCCTTATCACCTCCAAATAGTGTGACGAATTTGCGGTCGTGGGCGGTGAGAAAAGCACAGGATGGATGATCGAGGATGGGGAGAGCCTTCTTTTTTGCCTTACTGGGATTAGGCAGACCGTCGATATACAACAAAGCGTTCTAAAAAAAAAACAGAAATTCATGTTGGGTTCAAGCTGCAGCAGGATTGAATGGAATGGGGGGACGCACTGTGAGATTTGTCCAGCTCTTCGTCTCAAAATCCAACCGATAGAAATCAGAGGTGGAGGTTTGGCTATTCGGACGAACACCGCCATACATGTACATGGATTGTCCACTGGGATCCCTGGCCAAGCTGGTCCAATCGCTGAATGGCGGTGGGTCTCCGCCAAGGGATTTTGTCAACCCGGAGTTTGTCGAGGTCGAGCTCAATGACTTCTGGGTTGAGCTTGGGCCCCTTGTGCGCTTCCGCACTGTTCGCCCACTGCTGCTGCGAGCACTGGCATGCGGCTCCTCTGAATTTCCGTGGTCCATTCCTAAGTGCTTAGAATTAGAAATAGATGGACGCCCACTTGTAAGGTACCGGTGTTACTGACATCGTTGTTCCTTGGTCGACTTGTTTCCCACCACACACTTGCAGATAAACACCCTTACCGATCCACCCACTTCGGCGCCCGTCTGAAGGGGTTCTTTACTCCTGTCAACGACGACAAGGCGAAATGTCACTAGCTCTAGCATCGGAGAAGGTTTCAGAGGTCGAGGGTTGGTCGCGGCCAAAGACATCTGGAATTCGGATTCAAATTCTCAGCCCAACCAGATAGTTTCTAACATTCTATACCAGGATTTATACCCGTAATGCACACAATTGGTCGCGAACTGGAATGTGGGATTGGGAACGCACGGCGAATGGCTGGCGGGTGGCATTTTCTGAAGGTGGGTCGTGAGTCTCTCCAATAATTGCTGATTGACGGCTCGCTGTTCAGTTACAGTCCATCGCTGCCATTGATACTTTGGGATTTATTCTACCCAGCTCGCCAGTGACCAGGCGGCCTTTTCTATAACAGGATGGTCGATGATCCCTTTCTTTGACGGGGGTCGATGGTGCTCTACCAAACTTCACGACAGTCCCAGCTCCGGCAGTGTCGTGGTCACTGGTTGAGCTCGTAGGAGTTACCAGGGGAAGAAATCCCTCTTCCAGAGTGTATCAGGGGTTCATTTCATTGTCTACTTTTACACTAAGAGCATTCTGCCCTCTGACCAACGAATCAATCGTTTTGCAGTCTTCGCCTAGGGTCCCTCCAAACAGAAGCGTCGACGGAATGAGTTCCTCGTACATCCTCAACTCCAATCACCCACACGGAGGGAACGACGCAAACCATCTCGAAAGGGCGCCCACATATCCTTCACCCTCGTCGACAGAAGAAAAAGCCCCAAGCTTCCCTTCCGCCCCCTCGTTGGCTCAATTCTTGTACATACAAGCTTTTCTCCCTGTTGGACGTTTGGGGCAATATCATGTTAATGAGGTTGGAAAGCAATGAACTCCTTCCTTCAGCCGCGTTGGCGTTATCGCTCCATGGCTCTCTCATATCCTAGTCCTATTCATGTCGCGTTATCTTGCCTGTAAGTAGCTCATGCAATGCATCCTATCCCGAATTTGCTTCAAAAACCGGTGTATCATGGTGTCAAAAACTGTCTATTGCTTCGCTATGATTTAGACATAAAGCTTGTAACAAAGCCCGTCTACAAATCCAAAATGAGAACAAAAGGGTGGAGGGCAAAACGAATCCTGAATGATCCTCGAAGGGTATGGCCTATCAAATTAAAGAAGGAAAAAGTAAACGAGAATCGCAGCAATCGCCACCAAAATCGACATGATCATCCCACCAAAATCACTCCTAAAGTCGTTAACTTCAAACGCAGGAGCCAGCGGAGGATCGAAAGAAACAATAATACTATGAAACTTGTCGAAGCTCGTGTCCTGACACACGATGAACAAGGTCTGCCGACTCTCATCATATCGATGCTTATCACCCGGAGTCAACCCCTTGACAATGACTCTTCTCCCATGGGCCAACTGCGACGGCAGGAATATCTCCGTCTCGAGGGAGGTGAGAGCAGGGTGACCCGTCCTGGGAGGCTGGAAAACGCTCTCCTGCCCCTTTAGACGCGTTTGACTACTAGCCGGGTTTGGCATGGAGTGGACCCATGTGTAGGTGAAAGCCCCAGTGTTCATTTCATATTGGAAGTGGATGGGAATACCAGCCGTTTTCGCTGCGTAGGGTCTGACTATGGATGGTAAGATCCTGCCGCCGTTGTCGAGGGACGGCGCATCCTGCTCGTGATATAGCAGAGAGGGGGGCAATGCACGACCTCGGCTGAACCAAGAAAAGTTCTCTCCGTTCCAGTCGTCACCTCGTTGGTCATCGTTGGCGGGGTTGTAGTTCCATAATCTAAGGATTGAAACCAGGCTTAGAATCGATCAACCACTTTGAAGGTCACTCACGTAAAACCAACCAATGACTGCTCAAGAGCTGTCATCAAAGCATCCATCATCCGAGCCTGCCACTTAAAGTCTCCCGTCTCAAAAGCTTCGCCTTTACTGTTCATCGTTATCAATGAGCCTCAGCAATCAAAGAAAAGAGAGTTGAGCATACTTCAGATCCATGGGCACTCCACACTCCCCAATTAGAACGGGTCTTTCACCAAGAGCATCATATGCCTTTTCAACGATGTTTCGAATTTGCAGAGTGTAGTTCTCTCTGGCACCTTTGTGACCCCAGTAAAACGTTTTCAGCGGAAACATTCCCTATTCCACAACGTTAGGTTGATCCTTGAGGGTGAAGAACGCCTTACCCTTGAGAGCCCTTGAACGTTGACTGTAAAGTCTCCATAGGCTTTGGTGAAAAGGGCGTTGAGGTCATACCTGTCAACCTATGTTAGCCGACGATGATGTCAATGACGTGAGCTACTTACCAGTGCGGTGCAAAAACCATGTTCGAAGGTTGATGCTCTGCTAAAGACGTTGGACAGAACTATCATATTAATGTTAGTCAGCGCAGAAACGGCGAACGAGGGAGATAAACTAACCTCGTTGGGAATTGGCTCAACAAAAATGAGCTTGTCTGGAGATGTGACGGTGCGGACGCGCTCAGCCCACTGGTTCAAAAGAGGGTAGTAGAAGTCTGTGTACCAGTCGACCTGTAGCGCCATACAGTAAGACAGACCGTCGCAGATATCAATGCAGACAAAAAGCACTGACCTTCTTTCCAGTACTCGGTATTTTGCTGAAGTAGTTTTCCTGAAGAACAACAGGTTGATCCTTCACGTTGTCCCAGCCCCAGACATGATGGAGCTCCCACAAGCAACGACCATTCGTCGGGCCGTCAGGCTGCCATGCTTTGCGCTTGGATATATTGAGCAGAGTGGTCGACGTCTTTTTCGTAGGCATGGGGAATGAGCGGGTCCATGTTGAAACGAGGGTAGGGTGGCCAGCACCCAGCTGAAACGATTCGAAGGCGGAAGCTACGAAGGGGATTGAGAGAGGCATAGGTTGCAAGTGAAATCGACTTACGAACGTGTGACAGATGAAGGTCTGTGTTGTAGTCAAAGGCATGCAGCGATGGTATTTCAATGTAGCCTCTATGCGGCTCGTTCATCATCTGTTGCATCTCTTCAGTGAAATTACCCGTGGAAGGACATCCGTAATTCTCACCTCAAACCCAAGGACACCTTCTAGATCCCCGACTGACTGAGCAACCAGTTCCCACATATCCAAGAAAGCGTTCTGTAAATATTGCTGAATGTTGACTTCTTTGCCGTACCGATCTTTCACTAGCAACTTTGGGGCGTACGTGGCTCCTGCCCAGAAACACGTACTGGATTGTTACGATTGATCAGTGACGAAAGTTAAGAACATGAAACAGTTGACTCACGCCATTGTGGCCGCGCTCAACTTCTGGTACCCACACGGCCATATACCACGCTCCGCTTCGACGTGCCCTCTGCCCCTCATCCCATGCAGCCAAGCGGCGCCCACTTCTTCAATGGCGCGTAAATCAAAGCCGACAGCCTCCAAGGTCCAGGCCGGCGCTCCTGACCCTCCAGAATAACGAGACCAGACGTCTTGATGAAGCGACACAAAAGCCGATATCCCGTAGTTTGGGAGTAAGGATAGAAGGTTTCGGAGATAGTCTAGATACTCCTTGTCGTATATTCCACTAAAACGAGGAATTAAGCAGCGGTAAAGAATGAGGGTATGACCACTTACGGTCCTTCGTGTTCGACTGCTTCCCATGTCACCAAAAATCGGACTGCCGTGAGATTAGCGAGGGAGTTGAAACAAAGCGATAAGAAGACGCTTACTGAACGTCAACCCCCACCGGCGAAGACGCGCAAAATGCTCCGGAGCCTCTTCTAGTGGAAACGGGCGCCCAACGAAAGTGACAAACTTGTGGTCGCCCGGGAAGTTTTCGTGATCATGGTCGGCTGGACTTGAATAAAAAAGAATGTAATGGGCTTCCAGTAAGACTGAGTTACAACCCACCTCTTCGAAGACCCCGATAGGTTTACTCCTCGCAAGTTGCATACGCGCCCGTAAGCGTCTATGAAATGTCGCCCATGTGTTCTCAGTCCCCCAGTTCCGTTCTGCGACCAGTCGTGTGCGTATGAGGGTATAGATCCAGGTATATATGAAGGATTGTTCGAAGGGTGGGTGGGCTGAAAACCTGAACATGAACACCTGCTGTGCACGAAAACTAGGTGAAATACGAACCAGTGTTGGAGAGCGGCCTTTGGCCTCGACCTCTGCGACCTTCTCGGGCGCCACAGGCGGCGAGGTCGTGTCCTGTCGCTCATCGTCGACGAGGACAAACGAATCGAGACTGGATGAGTTGGGCATAGTGTTATGACGGGAAGTGAGTACTAGTGAGTAGTAGTTAGTCAAGAGGAAGGTTGTACTCGGACATTTATTTGTACACCGCAAGTACACCGCCTCTTCAACACCTCTTTTTCTGGGAGTTCACATTTCGATACACGAATCTACATTCCTATGCTTACACTAAAGGTATCAATTACACAGCCCGACTTAAATAATCTCCCTTTCTGACCGCGACTCAAGTCGGCGAGACTCAGCCATCCTTGTCAACTCCAAGACCCTGAATGGACCGATATTACAGATAAAGCGCATTGGGGGGGCGAGGTAGAGGTCGCTGAGCATTACCATCACGACGAACAGGACTCCAAAAAGCCTATTTGATCTATGTGTTGAATGAAAATTTGTTCGTTCCAAGGAATAAAATCACCACGCACCAGATCAGTAACCTCGACATAGATGTCCCAAAGATTCACTTCAGGCTTGTCGCGCCCTAAGAGAAATAAGTGTCCTTTTGTCGAGGCTATTCCTTGGAGGTCTTGATCCATGTCCCAGATCTTCTGACTAATGTTCAAACAGGTTATCTTGTCTTCAGGAAAGGGAAGATACTCCCAGAACTCTGGGATAAGGTCGTCAGTATTGGGGTAGGGTGTCCATCCGCAGATAATGACACGAGGGGTCGTCGAGGAGATTTGAGATGCGTCAGAGTCACGCTTTCGCTTCTTTCCCGCGAAGAGCTTTTCGGATACCTTACTGTGATTGACAACGTGTATTTGATACCACCAAATGTTCTGCGGGAAATCACCGACAGTAAGGGCGATATTGTGAAATGTCCTGTTTTCGCTGTGAAAAAAAAGAACATTCTCTTTGGAGAAATGAATGGTTTGCCCCTATTACATTGAAAAAGTAAAGTGAGTCAGTTTCCTTGAGGCATAAAGATTAGAGGTTGGGGAGACTCACGATGTTTGCTCTTCCAGGTGTTAGCAGGATCTGCTTGCCATTGTAAAGGGAGACTGCATTCGCGGAAAGTGCGAACGGCCACGAAGGCAACTCTGACCCATCTGGGTAACAGGCATGCCGGTCGCGCTCTACCCACCGCCATGCACCATCTGCATATTCGATGATTGAATAGGACTTGAGGATCACGTCATCCTGTAAACCTCCGAATATGTAGAGGCGGTTTTTAATTGCGACCATTGTTGGGGAGAACCTCGAGATCACGGGGATACCTTCGGGTCGCACCCACCACCAGGAATGCCGGTCAACATCAATGGCGATGAGAGAGGAGGACCGCTTTGACTTGGCTTGATCATACCCACCAAAAACCATCAAAAAATTCCGGTCGTTCAAGCTGATGAACGCGCATGCCGCATGTTGAAGCGCTGGAAGCTTCTCACCCTGCAAAAGCTTTGAGAATGGGTCATAGGGGTTGGTGAAGTACAGCATATCCTGAAATACGCAGTTGAATCAATCTCTCTTATTTACTTGAGTGAGCGCCTACCGTGAGGTCCTGCCACTCCATTGACGCGAGGTCGAGTGAAAATAAGTCGGCGGTGTACTTTCCATTGCTTACAACACCAGGTAGTACCCCACCATAGAAGTAAATTCTTCCGTTGGTACAGTCCTGAGCCCAGGACGAGAAATCATTGAAGGGGGCTGGATCCCCCTTCAGAGCTAAAATCTTTGACGCGTTGATGCGCCGTGCAATCGGTCCGCCAGTACGATTTCGTGCCAATCGATTCCTATCGCGCTCTTGCGCCTGCTGGGAGCTTTCGGCATTCATCTTGATGCGCTGTACGACGGGCGACGTTAGAACTAGACGATGTGATGGTAAGTGGAATGCTTCTCAACAAGTCAAAATAATTGCAAAATAACGTCTTATTTCATTTTCCTCTTGACCAACTCTTACCCAGCTCTTACCAAACTCTTACCAACTACTCACAACCCATCCGGTCTCCGTCGTTTGACCTCGTCAACGACGGCCGAAAAAACACGACCTCGCCGCCTATGGCGCCCGAGATGGTAGCGGAGGTCGAGGCCAAAGACCGCTCTACAACACTGGGTATTTCTCCTAGTTTTCATGCGCAACAGATGTTCATGTTTAACTTCTCAGCCGACCCACCCTTCAAATAATTCTTTCTACATACCTGGATCTATACCCTCATACGCACACGATCGGTCGCGTAACGGAGCAGGGAGATCGCGAAGACGCAGACGACGTTTCATCGACGCCTAGGCCCTACGGTCGCGTCTGCAACTTACGAAGAGTGAACTTATCGGGGCCTTCGAAGAGGTGGGTTGTAACTCTGTTTCAATTGGCTCACTGGAAGCTCATTACTATTCTGTTTTGTCCAAGTCCAACCGACGATGACCACGAAAATTTCCCGGGTGACCGCAAGTTTGTCACCTTCTTTGAGCGGCCGTTTCCACTAGAGGAGGCTCCGGAGCATTTTGCGCGTCTTCGCCGGTGGGGGTTGAAGTTTCTCGGTGAGCGTCTTCTTCTCCCATTGTATTAACTCCCTTGCTAACCTCATGACAGTTCGATTTCTGGTGACTTCGGAAGCGGTCGAACATGAACGACCATATGTACGTGGTCATATCCTCATTCTCTACCGCCGTCTAACTTCTCGTCTTGGTGGCATTTACAACAGGGAGTATCTAGACTATCTCCGAAGCCTTCCACCTCTACTGCCAAACTACGGAATATCGACTTATGTGTACAGTGTCGCTGGATCAAAACGTCTGGTCTCGTTATTCTGGAGGGTCAGGATTGCCAGCCTGGACCTTGGAGGCCGTCGGATTCGATTTACGCGCCATTGAAGAGGTGGGCGCCGCTTGGCTGCTTGGGGTAAGGGGAGAGGGCACGCCATGTGGGTACCAGAAGTTGAACGCGGCCACAATGACGTAAGTCAATGTTTCGCGTCCTGAAGCTTCGTCACTGATGAATCGTAACGATGCAGTACGTGTGGAAAATTGCATGATTTGCGCACATTCATCGTCGCGCTCAAACAGAACATCTCAGAATCAAGCATCATGTTTCGCACAACCGTCACCCTGGCGCCGAGGTGGATGATATCAAGAAAAGAGTCATGAGTTACTTGGCACTGTGAAGAACGGCGATGGCGAAGAAAACATCGGACAACGTTGAGTAACCCTAGGACGGTGTGTAACAACGGCCGTTACTATTATGTTATAAGGAGCTTTTGTCGGTGAACTCGCACCAAGTGTGAATTGTGGAGGAGGCAATGTAGTTTCTATCTGTCATACGAATCTTGAAACTATCTAATGACCGAAGTTGCTATCGTAAGAAACTGTCATCAGCCCGACCTTCGAGGTATCGAAGAGTTGATGATCGAGAATGCGACGATAAAGATTCCTCGACCAGGTGACAGAAAAATGGAACAAGTAGTAAGTATGTATGGCATCAACCTTCACTCAACGAATCAAGATTGACCGGGGTACACCCGATGGAAACTGTCTTCATTCCCGGACACATCAGTGCAATCTCTTTGAGAAACTTCCTCTTCGCTGGCTCCATGGCGACATTCAAAGGGGGTTCAGGGTAAATGAGATGCTGCAGTCCCGGAAACTGCACCACGAAATGAGGTATCACATCCACCACCTCTTTCTCCCAAGACCGACAAAGTTCTAGCTCGAGGGTGGTTATCCCCTTGAGAGCTGCAAGTGGACCGCTCGGGGAGCCATCATGGCCTCGCGATGCATGCTTATCGAACCACTGGATTGGACGAGGACCCCAAAAAGACAGGTTCAGAGTCGTGAGCGAGGGAGTGCAGTGAGGAAGTAAGACCAGGACTTCGTCGAAGATGTCATAGTCAGGAGCTGCTAGCCCGTGGTCGACATCCGACACTATATTCAATGATTTCAGTTGTTTGCAAGGGTATTTACGATCCAGGAGCCATATGATCAACTCAGGACAGGATATCAGTGTTTCCAAAGCTGGAAGCAGATTCCGACGACGATGGTTATTCTTTGGGACAAGGCCATAGAGATCCAAGCCGACAATGGAAGGATGTCGGGTCAAGAACTTGACTATATCATTGAAGCAGATTGTGTGCCGTTCCATGACACCATTGCAGGTGAGCTGGAATCTGGATAGGGAAGGGAGAGCGAGCTTTAAGAGGAGATCGCAACACGTGCTTGCGGATATGTGGTCGGTCTCAAAAGAAACTTCGAGAAGGGTCTGAGAGTTGGTTTGGAGTGTGGAAGTGGTCCAATCGAGGAACTCGGGTTGCAAAAGCATCGGGGAAAGTGCATGGAAACATTGCAAGACACTGGAGTGGGGGCTACTGCCCTGACGTGTTGAGTTCTGAGGAACAGTAGAGAGAATGGTGCGCTCAGGCTTGGCGGCAAATTTTGGTAGATTCCTTAGTCGACCGCTGATATTTTTAACGATGGGAAGCTGCAAAAGGGCAGCACAGAGAGATAATGTGTTGGTTGATGAGGCGTCAACTTGAATTGACTCAAAAGATGGTGAAACCATATCTCCGGCCACATAAAAATAGCGGCACTGTTTGGAGAGAACGATATCAAAAAGCCTTATAACCTCCCTCGTCCATCGATCGAATACACCATCTTTATTGAATGCGAAGGTTAACGGCATGAAGAAGGTGAACATTAACGTGCTCGGCATGCGGGAGACGAGCCTATTAAAGCTCTGTACTTCTGGAAGAAGTCTATCCCTGTCATGATTGAGGCCAATGATGAAAGATGTGGCATGATCAACGAACAGCGCAATCCGAAGCGCACGCAGGAGATGTGCTGGCGATTGTCGCAGATAAAGGCACTTGGTGCTGACAAGGTTGGCTCGAGTGAAGACGACGGGTAGTACCAGGAAGTGGAATTTCCTGCACGTCATGCTAAGCTGGATAAGGGACTCATCGTCAAGCTGGTCAACGATTTCAGCGAGAAGCTCGTCCGGAAGATCGGGTAATCTCGCTACATCGGATGGTGGCATTGAAAGCAAAGAAGGGGGAAGTTGTTTAGAAGAGAGGCATGTCGAGCCTGACCCACAGGTTTGATCAGGGGGAGGCGATGCGCGTCTAAATTCTAATTGCTGGCAAAGTCACATGCGAGATTGCGAACACTCAAAAGCTCGGACTCCCGCCCGATCTTGCTTGAACTTTGGAAGGGGTCAAGCCTACCTGATCCTCGGAGCAAACTTATGACGCACCCTGATCAAGCCTTTCCCCTCCTCTGTTTTGTTTGCAATACACGGCGACGTGATTGATGCAACAAATCTTGAATCATCTTGAGACTTGTTGTGCTTTACTTGATCGAACAAATGACTGGCAACTTGTTGCCAGCATGAGAATGTGGATGAACATTGCCGACATGAGATTCAACTTGAAGTACATATGTAGATCCCAAAAAAAAATCCTAAACGATGGTCTCAATGCTCCATATCATGAAATATATGAATTCAATGAACTCACGGGATGGATTTATGTAAAAGGCCACCGAGTTCTCAGTTGATCATACTGTCGGAATTAAAGGTCTGTGACGGTGGAGGGCAAAGTGTGCCACCTTTACAGCCTCGTGACTTCAATTCTTCCCTAATTCTTCCACCTGACCTCGACTGAAACTGCTTTTGAATGCTTTTTCAGATGCATCTTGGCTGCATCGCCTCGGAATCTAGTGCTGTGCCGCGAAAAATTGCCTGTCGCTCTTCGATGCAGTCACCCAACACGCCATCGCTCGTCGACCTTCCAGATGAGCTCCTCGAAAACATCGTCGACCGCCTCGACGATGAGTCCCTTATACAGCTTAGCATGACATGCAAGAGGCTTCACTTTTTTGTCTTACCCATTGTCTTCGCCCGAGCCAATATCCTGGAGGGCAACATCGATGACGCCACATGCTTTTACTTGCACGACCCTCCGGCCCATATTCTACGTGCCCTTCAGCTCGCTTTGTTCATTCAAAACGTCGACTCCCTTGGCATCGACTTTGGCTATCCTGCCAGCACAATCCTTCCGTATGCCCGTGAGCTAAACAAGCTGGCTTCTCGCCTTCCATCCGTGAAAAGGTTCTACTTAAACTTATCACATTCACTGTCGCCGAGTGCTCCCAATCCGGGGTGGCAGAAGGAGGTTCTACTCCTCTTGGATCTTGTAGTCAACAGATCATGCGTCCTTTTATCTGTGGATGGTGGAGATGGGATTACGGGAGACTACACGCCGGCTACCGAATCCCAATCATCGCGTTACGTAAATCCAGTTGACCGCCAAATTAGGTGCATTTTGAGGCACCTTGACGGAGCCGTTAGTTCTGTGGCAAGTTTGGGTCGCCGTAACCATCATCGTGGATTACGTGAGTTCCGCGCGCTTTCCGTTGTCCTTCTCCACCCACCTTTCCTTGACTGGACAATATCCACACACCAATCCAACTCGCAGACTTTAACTGCGGTTGCTTTTGAGATTGACAGAACCCCCGCAGATACGTGGCATTATATTCTTTCGAGCATAACTCTCCCATTCTTGTCCAAGTTCAAGCTTAGCACCGACGGTGTGGTCGTCGAGAAGCGAACAGTCAAATTTGGCGACGTCCTCGGGTTCTTGACTAGACACCCTTCAATTGTCGATCTGGATCTATACGGTATCACCCTTCCAGGAGGTCGTCCTCAGCCTCGGACCCTCCTTTCTGCTCTACAAATTCTGAGAGCAGATCCCTGGCTCATTTCTTGGTTTCTGGCTTGTGAGCAGCCTTTTAGATATCTCACATCACTGGAAATGGTGTTGGAATACTCTCTGGATCTGAACTTTCCCTTTGGTTCCAATACCAACACCTTCTACAATACGCTAGGCCTCCTTCCTCACAGTGCACCTCAGGTTAAAACCCTACGCATCACATTATATCCCGAGGCTGATATCGCAAAATGGCTGGAAAAGCAAATATCACAGCCTGAGGAGACCAGCCCTCTTGCCGCCCTCGAGAGGGTAACTACCCTCAATCTCTTCCAGTCTCGGAATATGTGGCAGAGTGATGTGGTAGCTCTGATGCCCCATTTTTTAGCGCGGTTCTCTGGCCTCCAACACCTCATCTATGCTCCACCACAACCTGGTGTGGAAAGCGCGATACGGACATCGTTTATTAGGGAGATCAAGTTGGCGTGTCCTGGCATGAAAACCGTGACTATTGAAACAGGTTCCCCTGTCAATCTCGATACATTGAGTCTGGACTAAGTAATTTTGATATATGCATGAGCTTCGTTGAGTATAAAATCCAGTAGGATTTGAACATTGAAGCGGTGAGATGTATACATATCCGTACGCCACATCCTGTGCCCCATGACCAACAGTAACTCTCTGACTTGAAGGACGCAAAGATGAAGAGTCTATTCTGGGTTTCTGAAAAGTCCTATCAAAGTCCTATAGATGTTAGTCTCTCATAGACAGACATTGATATTATGTGAAGTCGTGCCTTGGTTCACGATAATTGCACTATAAATTGTCACGCGATTTGATCTCTTCACTTCAACCTCTTTTTTCGACAACTCGAATGCCTGATCTCGAACACTTTTAAAGGGGTACACCTGAGGTGTGGCGACAGTCACATAATTGGTATGCCTTGTCTTTTTATTCCAATCACCAGATTTTAAATAGATTTGCAAAGAAAGACTCGAAGAGCTCAAGCTCGTTTCTCAAGTGCCCGTCGTAGTACCCGAGATGCCATGCCAACCTGCCATGCTCAAGTATATGGAGTCTGCTACGCCATGTTGTAGTGGCTAACCTTCTCAACCCTGCCGCTTGAAGTTGCATCGCCTTGAAGCTTGAAGTTCAGGGCTGTGTCGGCCCAGAAAGTTGATAAATATGAAAGTATGTGCCTGACAATGCCTGTCAGTCTGTGAATGACTGAGTCACTCACGTTCAACTCGATGCAGTCGCCCAATGCTTCAAAACTTGTCTATCTGCCAGATGAACTCCTCGAAAACATCATCGATCAGCTCGAGAGCGAGTCCCTTGTGCAGCTCAGCATGACCTGCAGAAGACTTCACTTCCTCGCCTTGCCCATCGTCCTCGCCCGAGCCGAGATTCACGACACCACATCGTTCTATTTGCACGATCCTCCAGCTCATATCTTGCATGCACTTCGGTTCGCTTTATTTGTTCAAAACGTCGAGTCACTTGGCGTCGGCTTTAGCACTCACGATGATCGACTCCTTCCATCTACTCGTGAGCTCAGAAGGCTGATTTCTCGCCTGCCGTCTATGAAGAGGTTTTACTTGAACTTTTCATATTCATATTCGCCGCCGCCCACCGTTCCCGATTCAGCATGGCAAGGAGAAGTCATTCGCCTTCTGGATCTCATCATCAATAGGACATGCACACTTTTGTCGGTGGCTGGGGGAAATCAATTCCTACTAGATCCCGGCGCTGCCAGTGGTGCATCAGCTATCAGAGTCCAGTCACGTTCCATTGTCAACTCAGTAGATCTTCGATTTAGGCGCCTCCTGTGGAGGATTGACCGAGCCGTTGGATTTGTGAATCCTTTCAGTTTGAAGCAGTTGGGTGGCCGCGGCCGTCACTATGGACTACGGGAGTTTCGAGCACTGTCCATCATTCTTTTCCAACAGCCTTTTCTCAACTGGACGATATCCACCCTCCAGAACAACTCCCGGACTCTTACGGCAGTCTCTTTCAAAGCCGACGGTATAATCCTGACAAACACATGGCAAGATATCTTCTCAAATATCACTCTCCCATGCCTATCCAAGTTTGAGTTGACCAGCAGTCTGGGCTTCGAGCCTAGAGCGGTCCGGTTTAACAGCCTCCTCAGTTTCTTGACCAGACATCCTTCAATTGTAAACCTGGAACTACGCACTTTTGCCCTGCCGACGGCCCATCATCAGCCTCCGAGTCAGAAGCTTCTTCCAACTTTGGAAACGCTGAGAGTGGATGCCTGGTTCACTGTTTGGCTTTTGAATCGTGAAAAGGCTTTTGACCACCTAACCTCAATGTACCTGGTGTCAGAAGTCTACCTTCCGACCTTTGATTACAACACTTTCGATGGTGTTCTGAGCCAAATTCCTCGTGGCGCTCCCCATGTCGCCACTCTATACATTTCGTTCTATACAGAGGCTGGCGTCATAGAGTGGCTTGACAAGCATGTGTCACAGGAGAACAGCCCAGTTGCCGCTCTCGAGAGCGTAACTACTCTCAATGTCGCCCGGTCTTGGAATATGTGGCGGAGAGAGGTGATGGCTTTGATACCCCAATTCGTAGCGCGGTTTCCAGGGCTTCAGGAGTTCACCTACGCTTCACCGCCACCTAGTGTAAAAAGAGAGACGCAGAGGTCATTCATCAAGGAGATTAACAGGGCTTGCCCTAGAGTGACAGTCGATTTAGGTTTCCTGGCCGATCTTGATACGATGAGCCAGACTAGTAACGACACACAGGAAATATCATAGGCATTGTTGAGGGTCTAAGTAGCGTTACAATTAATTTACTACAGGTCTGTACGGATTGAGCAAACATTATGCTAGAGTAAGAAACAGCTTGAATGCTGTTCCAGAAGTTCATGGGGTAATCTGTGACGAAGACTTAGATACTACTGGTGAATCTTGGAATTCGTCGTAAGAGCCGTCCGTCGCATTCGTCGGTTATCATGGAATCCTCGACCCTCGCCAGGCTAATGGAAGCCGCAGCTAGTGGGATGCTTTTCAAGTCCGCATCTACGTTCAACCACATCTTCATTCCACCAGATCCTCCAGTACCACCGGTGACGCTGTCCGCCCTGGCATGCAATGACACTGGTGTGACATTCAAATTATTGTCGGAACCAGCGTTGCCATCGTCTGAGATGCCCATACCTCCCAGACCGACCTCGCTACCAAAATCAAATCGAAGGCTTTCTCCAGTGCTCACTCTGCCTTGCCCCATAGGAGTGACTAACACTAGCAAACTCGTTTCTCCTCTCTGTTTGCTCAACCGTCTCAGTGCTGAAATCCATTCAGCCAGTCAGGACGGACATCCTGTCCCTTTCTCTGTCTTCTTTATCTTTCATTCATAGCTTCTCGGAGTTGACGTCGATGTGAACGTTGACATCAGGGGCCAGTTGAGCCTGACTTGCTTCACATTTCTTCTCCAGGACTCGGAGACGGGGAACCTCATTCGGGGCTTGGACTACCACCCAACACTCCTTCGCCCCAGCAGCCTTCTCACGTCCTTCCTGTCAATCTGTGGCCATCATCTCATACTGGGATTTCGGTCGCCAGTAAGTAAAGGGGAAGTGACGCGCCAAATAGGCGAGGAGATACGCCTTACTCACTCTGGTGTTGCTGGAGCGCCTTGGGGGGAGGCACGTGTTGGGAGGTTGAAATTGAAAGGGTATGGACCGGGTGTATGGTTGCGCTCGGGAGAAAGTGGATGGTTGGAGTCGTGAGGTGCAAACTTTTAAACGCTGGAGATTGTTGGTCGTTGTTGGCTGTATTGAATAAACCTTTGAACATGGTGGCTCCTCCCGAATGGAACGCCGTCTTCAGCGTCCAGGTCCGTGTGCATGTCTGAGTGTCGTGGGGGGGGGGTACTCGTGTTAGATCCAAAGCTAGAGTCTGGAAGTGGGCGAAAAAAACGTCTCTTCCACAAGGCCAGTTATGCTGGTATCCGAATCCAAGGCCATCAGGGAAGGGGTATACCCGCACTCCCTGTGTCCGGTAGTTGTATACTTCGTAGGACTCATTACTTCCTCACGCGGGTGACCCTCCATATACCCGGCTGCTCATCATCAGCATAATCATCTTCGTCCATTTCGAAGATTTCTTCATCTATTTCTTCGTCGCGCTCGAACTTGACAACATCGCACCGTTCGTCAAAACCGACCGTTTTTCGGCGTTCCCTGTTCCCACCAAAACTGGGACAAGGATCATGCAGCCTCTTTGAGACGAGAGATGAACGACTGGGCGTGGGACCTGGGCTTATCGCGGGAGGAGAATAAACACCAAATGAGGCGGGAGGCTGTACTGAGATGGTGGAAGTCGCAAAGGAAGTCAGAGGTGTTCTGGTGAGAGGAGCGGGGATAGGCGAGCATGAAGGTCGGGCATCGGAGCTCGTGCGTTGACCCAACTCGAAAGGACTCTTGGTGACAGGTTCCTTTTCGTTGAGATCTCGGAAACCTTGACTTTGTCTGCGTTCTCGTTTCAAAGCAAACGGACGCTCATTCTCGTCTTCTGTTTGCTCATAAAGAGAAGAAGGGCGAGGTCGCTTCTCCCCTGAGACCCGTCGGGTGGGCGATGAGGTCGGGAAGGTGATGGGGATTGGGACCAAGCGATTGGACGAGGTAGACGGGGTTGGAATCTGCGATTCAAAGGGAGATTCCGAAACAAGGTTGGGGTTATGAACATGTTTATAGCTTGAAGAGGAACGGCAGGCAATCGCAGGTTCTGTTGGACGTCCTGGGGAATCTCGTTTCGAGATACGAAGTGAAGAGGTAATGGACGCTCCACTAGAGGAAGAAAAAAGGGAGCCACTTGATCGTAAATTCAAGGCCATACCCGACTCGCGCGAGATAGAAGACTTGATTGGGTCAAGAGAGTTCGAAAGATGTCGGTCTCTCACGGAAGATTTATGGTTGGCCATAATCCTCGCAGTCGTCATCACCAAGAACGGCTTGTCGCTGTGTATAACGGTGTCAAGTATTAGTTTGCCGTAACGGCGTAGCGAGAGTGAGCGCTGATGAGGGGGAGAGCCAAGAACTTGCTTGAAGAAGTCGCAGTCAACGAAATTCACTCAAATTTCAACGAGACGAGGCCATCACGTGATGGCAATGTCTTTTCAAGAACTCCCCTCTTTCATGTCATTGTCTCTGCATTTTTCAGTTCAAAAGCTGCCGAAGTGAAGCAAACGGCATGTATTTATTATTAATACATGAGCAGTAGCCCCGTGTCCCTTTTATTTTTCGTTTCAACTCGATACGGTGCCGGGAAAACATGATGATGGTAGATTGACCAAAGATTGACAGAACTCAATTTCGAACGATCGACCGCATCCTAAAAGTACATTTGTGGGAACACTGAATGGAAAAATAACAGCCCTACCGCGCGGCATTCTTATTTATTTGAAGATCCTATTTCGTTTTTTGGACCCGGCCTTCTCTGATTACTTGCAGCTACATTCTTTCCTATTTGACACCCTATTTGATTTTCTGGACCCGGCCGACGAGGTGTTCTGCAGAGTAATAAAGATAAAGGTTAGATGTCACGTAGATGCAATACAAAGACACTGATCATGCCTTGAAGCCAGGCATCCTCCGCAAGTAGTCCAAGTTGACTGGCAAAATAAATTCAGCTGATAACGTTTTCATCGTCGGGCGATCAGCAGTAAATTGAGTGGCAAACTCGGTGACTACACCATGCCTCTCCTCGTCCGACAATTCTAACCTGGGATCGAATAGACGGCAGCTTAAACTCACATGCTCCAGATGGGGAAAGAGGTAAAGCCACCTCTTTATTGTGAGCGGCGAGGGGTTGCTAAGATTGATGTATTGCTCCAAAACGACAGTCCTGATATAACTGAGGGAGGTAATGATTCGAGTGTATCTGTCTTCACGGATATGCCTCTGTAAGATCGAGCAAATATCCCCATGAAGACCATTTGATATCTTTAAAGATGAGATATGGGTGTGGGTGGCAACGGCTGCTAAGGGGTCCAGCTCAGACTGAATGTCCCAATTGAGTAAGACATCGACGGAAGAAAGAAGCGGCACTCTGTTCCGATGTTGTAGCAGCGAGGTCACAACCGGCGACATTGCAGTTACCTGTGTCAAGTATGGGAGTATAATTGGGGGATCAGGATTTTGAGGATCCTTGACTGGGAGGATTCCGTCGAGGCGTAGACTGATAATTGATGGATGGCGATTGAGGAAGCTCCACAGACCCATCCATTCAAAATTGGAATAGGCAGAGATCTTGACCTCTTTTATCGCCGGTAAATCCATAGATTCGGAGATGCGTGATAGGAGGACCGGGTCAATGAAAGTGACGTTGAGGTGAACGCAGACGAGGGACTCTCGGTTGACCTTCAGCATATCAACGATCCAACCGATAAAAAACGGTTGGAAGAGCCTCGGAGAAAGAATTTGTATCGTCGACAGGCTAGTTGAATGGGAGTGTGCACGGGTCCTCCCGAAATTTCTCAACCTCCTAGACTTGGAGCCTGTGGACGGTTTCGAAGGGGGAGGTGCCGCAACATGCAAAAAATTGTTAGGAAAAACACTTAATGGGTCAAGCAACTCCAGATCTCTGCACCCACTGCTGACAATTGTTTCTAAAAGCTTCAGGAACTCCCTTCCCCACCTCTCCATGTTTCGGACATGCTGTGGCACGTACAGGGACTCGGACGAAACATATTGCGGAAGGCCTAGCGTAATTTTGCCAACCGGTGGAATGCGCGCCAGTAAACCACATAGACTGGAGATGTCTGAGATCGCTTGCTCCATCCCCGAAGTGAAGTAAAATGTGACTGGTGAGAGATTGCGAATGAAAAGGGCCGTCCTTACGGCCTCTAGCAACTCTGGTACAGGCTTATAACAATGGAAAGACCCATCTTTCAGACATTCCAACTTGTTGCGGGAGAAGAACATAGGAAGGACCAGGAAGTGAAGCCTCTTGCATGTAAGGCTCAGCCGACAAATGGATCCGTTATCATCCAGGTCTTGGACGATTTTCTCGACAAGTTCGTCCGGCAGATCAGTGAGGGTAGCGTATGCAAAGAAATTGTGTACGAGAGGCCCATCGACCTTGCGCCGCAGCCGTCTCTTCATTGTAGTGGTGGTATGTCTCACAAAGATGGGAACAGGTATGATGTCCGTCATGTGACCTGGTCTCCTGCCATCGCGGTCAGACGCACTGCCAAGAAATTGCCTGAATAAAATTTTATAGTCAGATGGGGGCAGAAAGTGTTCTGCTTGACCGGGAGGTCGTCCAGAATTCAGAAGTAAGGACGCGACTGGTGAACGGATCACAAAGTTAGACGGCAGCTAATTGTCAAACGATAATCATTGTGTGAATACCCCCAGTCACGAACAATTTAAGTCGGCCGATGCTCTATCTATGGTTACGGTGCGTCGGTATAGCAAAATGGGCGCTTTCCTTCGTTCTCGGTCCCGGTGACGATACCGGAGCAAGCCCAGTGGATGGAAAAAATAGTAAAATATGTAGTTGCAAGGAGAACAAGGTGGCGCACATTCAAATAACCACCATCGCCGATCCGAGTGAAGGTACCTGCCTTGAACCAATACAGCTCGAAGCTACGAATTCATTGTCAGCTAGTTATAAAATTTGAGAAGAGTTGCAATGCACCCCGTTGTTCCACCGAGAGACTTGTCAATTTCGTAATGAGAATGGCCCCAATCAATGCCCCAGTTGCCTTCAAATTGCGTGGAATGCTCAGTGTGGCAGATGACAAAGTTGAAATTGGGTGTCCTCTCAAGCGTAAGTTTACTGCGTTTCCGAAATACAAAGAAAAGCAAGTCAGAATATGTATCACTCCAACAGTTAAATAACAGAAGAGAGCGCACTTCTTTATCTGCATGAGCGGCTTTCTTGATAGCTTCCACAATTTTAAAAATGATGTCCACAAGGGCCACCACCGCCCCTAACTGTCGTTTCCCTTCCATTAGTTGTGTGATTCACCAGCCGTAGTAGCACTTGACATGGTCATTAGGGTCCCGCTTCTTTTTGGCATGTCACCACTATAGATGTCACGGCCACCGAGAAGCCCAGTCAGCGGCCTGAGAAGGGCACTGGGGCGCGTTTTACGCGGTTTGCTGAAGCTGGTATGGCGGCGATAATGATGGTGAAAAGACCGACGAGTGAAGGACAAACTTCATGTTGCACAAAAAGAACCCCAGGGGGAAGAAAGAATGGGCAAGAGAGAAAACAAAACAGATGGAGCTTGGGCCTGCACAGCTGGTGAGGAATCCGGAGATGTGGTCAAAAGGCTTTTATACAAATTCAAAACCATTGGATCCTCGAGCTGCTAAATCGATGAGTTCCCGCAATCAACAACTTGCATCCACAAATCAAGTCCTCGTCCCATACCGGATTCAAATTATAAATTGAAGCCTCATCCCTTGAGTCGACCAAGGAGTGGGTGCCAGTAAATTGGTCAAGCATTTGTGGCAGCGAAAACACTTGACGAATACCGAAATTCATTACTTGATGTTGAATCAATCAATAGAAATGACTCTCACCTTCATCTATCAAGCAACTGCCAAGACATCGGCCGAGTGCGAGCTTTCCTAACAAGCGTTGCCGCAACCGCCTCCTCTTCCAAGAGGTCCTCATTATCAGGCGCTCCATGCCCATCCAAAGTCGATTGTTAACATGGTAACCTAAAAGAACCGACAGAGTGACTCGTCCTGTTAGACCTCTGGGAAGACCTAACAGGTCTCCTGCCCTCTAGAGGATGACGGCTCTCGGTCAATGCTGTATTTTCATATCATCGCTCATCGAGACCGTACTGTCCTTTCTCGCCCACTCGCGTTTCCCCTCACGACCTCAAGGCCCTCTTCATCCTACTCCACAGATGCTCCAGCTTGCCAGGCGACGCTCTAGAAACAGTGGTGGCAGGCAACGACCTCAAGAAAGGCTGCGGTCATCGTCGATCCAGTGTGGCCTCGGCCCACTTTGGCAGACGATTCGACAGAAGTTCAATTCCTATTGATAGAGGTGCCGGCGGGAATGATCAGACCGTCAAACTGTTGGGAAGGAGAAGCCTTGTAGATGGGAGATCAGCGCTCAGCATCTGGACTGGCCCCAAGTGCCGAAGAGCACGCAGGAGATGCACTTGCGGTTTTGCACGGCAAAGGATGTGAGATTAGCGAGTTTCGGCCAAGTGAACACCTGGCTTATGAACGCGCGGTTCGAGCTGGTTAATGATTTCCGAGAACCTGGTGTGGCAGATTCGGCAATCCTGTTGTATTGGATGGTGGTATTGAACACAGAGGAGCTGGAGTCAGACCTGACCCTCAAAGATGAAGCAGAATCGATGCGTGGCCTAATTCCCACTGGTAGTGTACTGGCTGTATGGCAGGATGGATCCAAGAAGTATTCATTGAAGCTACCCTCCAGGCAGTCTTGCCCGCAATCTTTTGTAGACCTTTGTCAGCGGGTCAGGATCATCTGGTAGGAAAATATAGACGCACCCAAAGCTAGCCTTGCCGTTTTATCCATTACTCCGTTGTACGCAGGGATGTGAGATCCTTGAACGTTACCCGACCGCCACCACTCGCAAGGACGCCTGGGGTATCTTGATGAGGTTTAGAAGAGCAAAGAACCTAAAACTTGCAAACGTAAAGGAACATCGCCAACGTTGTAAATCAAGAAGAATAAGGCTCAGCCAGATCTCGACGCTTGACATCAGAAGAGAAACGAGTTCAACTGGTTCATTGTAGGGATGAAGGCAACCCAGAAAGCCGTTGGCGTAGAATAATCATCAAACATTACGCACAACTCAACCCTAACCCAACCATGTATTTCGAAACTGGGATACCTTTCCTTGAAGTCTCTTGTGGAGAGGTACAGCAACACCCTGAGTGGTTCGTTTCATAATATTGCTGCTACCCGATTAAAATCTGAAAACAGTCCCGTAAAGCTGCAGCGAAATGCTCTCATTGAGGTCTTTTGGAAGTCTGGTCAGGTGGATCACACAAGAAATGTCGATCCTCCGGACCTCCACCACTTCTCAGCGACATTTTGCATGTTGGTTGACCCTTCCAACCAACTTTCACCCAGTGCTTTGATGTTGCATCGCCTTGCGATCCCAGGACAAATGCTGTGTCACAAGAAGTTGGTAAATTAGCACCAATCCTACTCTCACCTTGGATCAAGTAACGTCAATGGGATCACTCACCCATCTTCCAGATGAACTCCTCGAAAACATAGTCGACTGGCTCGAGGATGCATCTCTTATACAGCTTAGTATGACGTGTAGGAGGTTTCACTTCCTCGTCTTGCCCATTGTCTTCGCCCGAGCCAATATCAAGGACAGCAGCACCACACGCTTCTACTTGCACGACTCTCCGGCCCACATCCTGCGTGTGCTTCGGCTCGCTTTGTTCATTCAGAACGTCGATTCCCTTGGTATTGGCTTTGGCTATCATACCTATAAACTCCTCCCATATGCCCACGAGTTATACAGGCTGCTCTCTCGCCTACCGTCTATGAAAAGGTTCTACATATGCTTGCCACATTCACTGTCACCCAATGCTTCCCATCCAGGGTGGCAGACGGCAGTTATTCGGCTTTTGGATCTTGTTGTCGTCCAAAAGTCATGCTTGCTTTTGTCTGTGGCTGGTGGAGACAGAGTTGCAGGAGGTAATGCATTGGCTACTGGGACCCAATCACATCCCACCATCAACCAAGCCGAGCGAGTGAAGCGCCTGCTGGGGCACTTCCATGGAGCCATGAAATCTGTCATCCCCCAAGGGTTGGGGCGTCTGGGCAGGCGTAACCATTGTCATGGGTTACGCGAGTTCCGAGCTCTTTCCTTCATCCTTTTCCACCCACCTTTCCTCGACTGGACAATATCCACACTCCAAACCCACTCACACAGTCTCACCGCGGTTTCCTTTGAGACTAATAAAACCCCCGCGAGTACATGGCCTGACATTCTTTCCATCACTCTCCCATTCCTGTCCAAGTTCAAGTTGACCCCAGGCCGCGTGATGATATCATGCCAAATAGTTAAATTCAACGATGTTCTGGGTTTCTTGACTAGACATCCTTCAATTCTTGACCTGGACCTATACACTATCACCTGCCCAGGAAATCGCTGTCAGCCCCAAAGGCTCCTTCCAGCCTTACAAAATCTGAGAGCAGATCCCTGGCTCATTTCTTGGCTTCTGAATCGTAAGCAGCCCTTTAAATTCCTCACGTCGCTGGAAATGGTGTCGGAAGTCTACCCAGCCCCTCTATACCTTCCCTTCGATTACAACACCTTCGACGACGCCCTATATCTCCTTCCTGGCGGCGCTCCGCATGTCACAGCCCTACACATCTCATTCTACCCAGAGGCCGGCATCGCAGAGTGGCTTGACAAGCACATATCACAGGAGAACAGTCCACTCGCCGCTCTCAAAGGAGTAACTACCCTCGACCTCTTCCAGTCTTGGGGTATGTGGTGGGGTGATGTGAGAGCCCTGATACCTCAGTTCCTTGCTCGGTCTCCACAACTCCAACATTTCACCTACGCTTTACCCCCAGCTAATGTGGAAAAAGCAAAGCAGACATCATTTATTCGGGAGATCATGGTGGCGTGCCCTGGGATGAAAACTGTGACGATTGAGTTAGGTGTCCCAGTCAATCTTGATACGTTGAGTGTGAAACCTCAGCGTGCGCGGAGACTTCGTGCGATGTGGAGCTCGCAGTACCGTAGTAGTGTTGTCGTAGAATAGACTTGAAGAATGGATATGAGAAGAGAACGCGACTCTTGAAGTCGCGCTCGTCTCCTCGGGTGCCTAGCAATCCTAGGCAGATCCTCTATAACCCAGAGGGAGGGCTCTCATATCCTGTGGAGGAGGGAGCATTATATAGGGTGCTCACCCTTTGGTCTTACCAGCAGTGGACACTGGACACGATTCACGCGAGCTTGTTCAGCAAGATGAATGTAGTTATGTCTAAAGTACGAAAATGTAATTACAAGCAGATATAAGTCCAGCATTAGTAAGCGTGGCTGCGTGCATCCTCAACCCCGTATCACAGTGCCCCCCTGCGCGCAGACTCGAGTTACCCTTGACTTAAAAGCCTCTATCGGCGTCAATCCCTTCTCTTGCCCTTTCCTGCTGGTTTCTTCCCTTCTTCTATCCGCTGTTGGTCCTCCTCGTGTTGCTTCCTGCCCGATCTGCAACTCCTCCATGCACGACTAGTGGATACTGGTCTGTCCTCCTCCGACAGCTCGTCGTCCTCGTTCCCCGGGTTAGTTGCCAGGCGTTGTTGTAGAGATGTCGACATGGCACCCTGTAGAGGTCGGGAGGAGGATCCTTGAACAAATTCCGAAGACGGCCCCATCATTCGTTGCATTAAAGAGGAAGGGGGTTGTAATCGCTCGGCCAGGGGAGTTAGGTCTTGTAACCGCTGGGCTAAGGGAATGGAGGGGGCACGAGTTGGCTCAGCAACTGATGGCGAGTGTAGACGACCTAGCAAGGATGGAGTTGCAGGTGGTTGGGACAGAGTCTCGTTGACTACTGGTGCTGATAGGCTACCGCTTGACGCACAATTATGACAAGACGGGCAGTTATGTGGCGGGATGGGAGGAAATCCAAAGGGGGGCCAACCGGGTAAGGGGATTTGCTCAGGAGGATAGAAGCCTGGGTAATGCATCGACTATGGGTTTTGGACAGGGTTGATACCCCACGGCATATAACCCGGGGCTGATCCCCATCCTGCTGACGATAATCCCGGAGCTGGGGTTCTAGGAGCGGACCATTCGCTGGTGCTGGAGGAGTTGGTCCACGGATTATTAGTAGGCACGTTTGACCAAGGATTAGAAGGACCACTGGGTACAGACCAAGAGCTAGGAGCCGGCGTTGAAGTCCAAGGGTTGGCTCGCTCACTCCTTTGAGGATGGGAAGGACGACTGGGACGGTGCGAATCGCCTCTCCTTCTTGGCGGGGAAGGGGACTGAGAACGCGGACGCGGATGCTTTCGGCTTCCTTTACGGGGAGGAGAGCTCGGTCGCGATGTCCTAGGGATAGACGCGGGAACGGAAGGTCGAGGAGCTAGAGCCAGAGGGGGGTCAACTGGAGGAATGGAGGTTGGTTCCACCGCCACTTTCGGCAAGAGCGGGGACGGATCGCGAGTGGGCGAAGGTATGTCGCCTAAATCTACTCCATACATTTCCACGTCCTCAATGGGCTGCACGGGGATTTGGGGCCCCATCGGCTCATCTGAATCCAGACCCCAATCTACTTCTGGAGGTGCTCCTAGTAAAGAGTCTACCGGAGAAACAGGCCGCTCGCTGTCTGGGACACCCAAAATGTCTGGCGAATCAAAGGGATCGATCATCAAGGGCGCTGGGTGACCGGGGGCTGGAGGTCCTTGATGACCAGGACTGGGTGGAGGTGAAGGCGGCTGGTCGAACGTTCCCCCTCTGAATTCATCTTTGAAGGGGAGGGCTTCTGCGTCAGGCTGTATGGCACGTCGTCCCACATCCACTGAAGCTGGGTCCCAAGTCGTGTACAGCCAGGAGGAAGCTTTGATGGGACGTGGTGCCTTGTTCTGTGGCAGTTCGACGAAATGCAGGTGTCGAGGACATGGGAAGCCAAACACTTCAGGCTTGGAAACGACCCTGGGAAGCATATGAGTGGCGCTCAACAAAATAACCTCTTGGTTGCAGGCACGGTCGAAGTAAGAGACACCGTCGAAATCTTTGTGGGATTTCGCCACCTTGGCCACAAATAATTGACCCTCTATGTTTTTCTTGGCCCATTTCTCCCATTTACCCTCCTGGCAGCGTATGACGGGAGGAGGACGAATCCAGGCCACTCGGCGAGGATCTATCTCTACTATATCCAGTGAGTCAGCATCCTGATGGGAGAAGTTGATATCAAGTAGGGGAGAGGGTGTCGCAGGAGGTGGTATAGATGGAGCGGTGTTAGGAGCGGGTTCGTATGCGGGAGGAGTGGGGCCTCCTCTTGACCATTCCCTGTGAGCTAGGGAAAAGGAAGCGGCTAACGCAGCTGGAGGGTCAGAGGGCTCTTCACTACCGATGTTGTTGTTGTCGTCTGAGTGAGTGATAATTACATTTTGTCTGCGTAAGAAGGCCTCCATTCGATTGTGCAAGTGGCTCAAATCCTCGATTGCTGTACCCCTGACAAAGGTAGAGTCCTTCTGCGCGAAACCCGCGTCAACTAGGCGATCCAACTCGTTCCCCTCTAGCTTATGAGATACAAAGCAGGGGATACGGTGCGCCAATAGCCAGTCGATCTCGTCTTCGCATAGGCCATTGATCCAAATGCCCATGTAGGAATCATTGGCCATTTCAGGAAGACGGTTCGACGCCCGGGACCATGATGGAGTGGTTTGATGCTGCTCTATCCAGTCTATCCACGCAGCCTTCATTTTGAACTTCCGTTGTAAGCGAGTAATATCATCCAGGGCGCGATCGAAAGAACGAATAGTACGGAGATCGTTTATGTCCTCCTGGTTGATAGTGGGCGGAAGAGCTTGCCACACATCTTCCAAGGCCATAGCCGCATTTCGGTCGCTGTTTGTCCTGAGCTCCTTCGCGCGAGCATCTAAGAACGCATTCCTCTGCAGCAATTCCTTGACATAACTGGTGAGGACGGAACTTCGTGAATCCGTGATTGACTGGTAGCTGCCAATTACATGATGTAGTTATGGCAGCTGCCATAAAAAAACTTGATCAGCTACCATGAATGAATGAAATGCATTTTCATTCATTCACGGCACCTGTTTCATTCAAGATAATTCATTCTGTTTCATTCATTCCTGGCGACGATTTCATTCATTTCTGGCAATGATTTCATTCATTCATGGCAATGATTTCATTCATTCCTGGCAATGATTTCATTCATTCACGGCAATGATTTCATTCATTTCATTTCATTCTTTCACGGCACCTGTTTCATTCATTCCTGGCGACGATTTCATTCATTTCTGGCAATGATTTCATTCATTCACAGCAACGATTTCATTCATTCACGGCAACTGCTTCATTTTTTATTTCATTCCACCACGGCAACTGTTTCACTCATTGCTTTACAGTGGTTGTGCTCACTGTTGGTGACGACGTCAGGCACTGTTTTCAGGGTCCAGGGCGCATTTCCAAATAAGGAAATATGCGCTTTTTCCAAATGAAAAATAGCAATAAAATAGGGTAAAAATCAGAAAAGAATGGGGGATGGTGCTCACTGGTAGTGATGACATCAGGGTCTGTTTTCAGGGTCCAGGGCACATTGACAAATATGGTAGAATAGCTGGAAAATAGCCAAAAAATCAGAAAAAAATGGAGGATGGTGCTCACTGTTGGTGATGACATTGGGGTTGTTTTCAGGGACCAGGGTGCATTGCCAAATATGGTAATATATCCAAAAATAGCCAAAAAAATCAGGAAAAAAATGGCAGGGTGGTGCTCACTATTGGTGATGACATTGGGGTTGTTTTCAGGGTCCGGAGTACATTTCCAAATATGGTAATATATCCAAAAATAGCCAGAAAATAGCAGAAAATTTGGAAAAACATATGAATGGTGTACAGAACATCAGGCACTGCCTTCAGGGTCCATCCCAAAATGGAAATATGACCTGGTTTGACTAAAAGTGAAGAAAAGCAAGATGAGAATGATTTTACCTATCAGGGTCCATGTAATGGGATGTTGGGATGATGGTCACATGACCAATTACCAAAAATGGTCAAAAAATGAAAGTTGTAGCCCTACACTGTAGCTTCCTGAATCTGTTTGAATTATGTTCTGAAGTGCTCCCATTGTGGAGATATGAGGTTAAGGAATTTCAAAAGCATCGCGTTTTTTTTTGTGTTTTGTGTTTTTCTCCATAAAAACAAAACCAAATAACATGATTTCAGTATATTTAGAAAGCTAAAAGAAAGGGCTACAATTATCGTATCGTGGGAAAAATGACCAAAAAAGGAAGGTGCATGCCCTACAGATACAGACTACCAAGTTTACTGATAGACTACAAAAAAGTCGGACTTAGACTACATAGTTTACTGATTGATACATACAAAAGACTACAGAAGTTTATAGACTACCAAGTTTACTGATATACTATAAAAGTCAGACCCAGACTACAAAAGCTTGGACTTAGACTACAAAGTTTGTAGTGTGCGCTTTTTCATTAGAAAAGTTTGTATTGTCTGCTTTTTGAGACTACAAAAGTTTGTAGTGTGCGCTTTTTCATTAGAAAAGTTTGTAGTATCCACTTTTTGTCATTACAAAAATTTGTAGTGTGCGCTTTTTCATTAGAAAAGTTTGTAGTATCTGCTTTTTGAGACTACAAAAGTTTGTAGTATGTGCTTTTTCATTAGGAAAGGTTGTAGTATCTGCTTTTTGAGACTACAAAAGTTTGTAGTGTGCGCTTTTTCATTAGAAAAGTTTGTAGTATCCACTTTTTGTCATTACAAAAATTTGTAGTGTGTGCTATTTGTTTGTATTGTCTGCTATTTGAGACTACAAAAGTTTGTAGTGTCCGCTTTTTCATTAGAAAAGTTGTCTGCCTTTTCATTTAAAAAAGTATGTAGTTGACATGTAGTTTATGGTGTCCTTGGACCTATCTATGTTGGGGGATGAGGTTGAAGGATTGCCATCGTACTGCCAGTGCTGCAGCATTGGTTTTTGACATCATGCACAAGTTGTCTTGCACATCAGGAAAGGCCATTCTAAGCCTTTCATATTGATACCTGCTGTCCTATCTGAAAAGATAATTGTAAGCTTGGGGGGATATGCTGAAGGATTGACATGACTTTACATATTGCTATTGCCACAGCAGCAGTTTCTCACATCATGCCCAAGTTGGCTTTCAGCTAGAGGAGGCTATTCATGTTGATATCTACTCAGTACATGGTCAACTTACAACATGACCTGACTTGAAGACACCTCCAAGGATGGATCAGCCCATCATCAAAAGCCAAGTTGGTCATGATGTCAAAAACTGGTGATGTTATGTCAATCCTTCAGTGATACCCCCACATGAATGTATCAAAGTTGACTATGTTTCAGACAGGCCAGTAGCTATTAATGTGAAAGCAGACAGGATGAAAGGTAATTTGGTCATAATGTCAAAAAACTGGAGATGTCATGTCAAATTTTCAGCCATATCCCCACATGAACTGATAATTATGTTTTATGATAGGACAGTAGGTATCAATATGAAAGGCTTAGAATGGCCTTTCCTGATGTGCAAGACAACTTGTGCATGATGTCAAAAACCAATGCTGCAGCACTGGCAGTACGATGGCAATCCTTCAACCTCATCCCCCAACATAGATAGGTCCAAGGACACCATAAACTACATGTCAACTACATACTTTTTTAAATGAAAAGGCAGACAACTTTTCTAATGAAAAAGCGGACACTACAAACTTTTGTAGTCTCAAATAGCAGACAATACAAACAAATAGCACACACTACAAATTTTTGTAATGACAAAAAGTGGATACTACAAACTTTTCTAATGAAAAAGCGCACACTACAAACTTTTGTAGTCTCAAAAAGCAGATACTACAACCTTTCCTAATGAAAAAGCACATACTACAAACTTTTGTAGTCTCAAAAAGCAGATACTACAAACTTTTCTAATGAAAAAGCGCACACTACAAATTTTTGTAATGACAAAAAGTGGATACTACAAACTTTTCTAATGAAAAAGCGCACACTACAAACTTTTGTAGTCTCAAAAAGCAGACAATACAAACTTTTCTAATGAAAAAGCGCACACTACAAACTTTGTAGTCTAAGTCCAAGCTTTTGTAGTCTGGGTCTGACTTTTATAGTATATCAGTAAACTTGGTAGTCTATAAACTTCTGTAGTCTTTTGTATGTATCAATCAGTAAACTATGTAGTCTAAGTCCGACTTTTTTGTAGTCTATCAGTAAACTTGGTAGTCTGTATCTGTAGGGCATGCACCTTCCTTTTTTGGTCATTTTTCCCACGATACGATAATTGTAGCCCTTTCTTTTAGCTTTCTAAATATACTGAAATCATGTTATTTGGTTTTGTTTTTATGGAGAAAAACACAAAACACAAAAAAAAACGCGATGCTTTTGAAATTCCTTAACCTCATATCTCCACAATGGGAGCACTTCAGAACATAATTCAAACAGATTCAGGAAGCTACAGTGTAGGGCTACAACTTTCATTTTTTGACCATTTTTGGTAATTGGTCATGTGACCATCATCCCAACATCCCATTACATGGACCCTGATAGGTAAAATCATTCTCATCTTGCTTTTCTTCACTTTTAGTCAAACCAGGTCATATTTCCATTTTGGGATGGACCCTGAAGGCAGTGCCTGATGTTCTGTACACCATTCATATGTTTTTCCAAATTTTCTGCTATTTTCTGGCTATTTTTGGATATATTACCATATTTGGAAATGTACTCCGGACCCTGAAAACAACCCCAATGTCATCACCAATAGTGAGCACCACCCTGCCATTTTTTTCCTGATTTTTTTGGCTATTTTTGGATATATTACCATATTTGGCAATGCACCCTGGTCCCTGAAAACAACCCCAATGTCATCACCAACAGTGAGCACCATCCTCCATTTTTTTCTGATTTTTTGGCTATTTTCCAGCTATTCTACCATATTTGTCAATGTGCCCTGGACCCTGAAAACAGACCCTGATGTCATCACTACCAGTGAGCACCATCCCCCATTCTTTTCTGATTTTTACCCTATTTTATTGCTATTTTTCATTTGGAAAAAGCGCATATTTCCTTATTTGGAAATGCGCCCTGGACCCTGAAAACAGTGCCTGACGTCGTCACCAACAGTGAGCACAACCACTGTAAAGCAATGAGTGAAACAGTTGCCGTGGTGGAATGAAATAAAAAATGAAGCAGTTGCCGTGAATGAATGAAATCGTTGCTGTGAATGAATGAAATCATTGCCAGAAATGAATGAAATCGTCGCCAGGAATGAATGAAACAGGTGCCGTGAAAGAATGAAATGAAATGAATGAAATCATTGCCGTGAATGAATGAAATCATTGCCAGGAATGAATGAAATCATTGCCATGAATGAATGAAATCATTGCCAGAAATGAATGAAATCGTCGCTAGGGCTGCGCACCGTGCCCGTCATAGACGGGTTGACGGACGGGTCTGACGGACAATTACCCGTTCCGTTTGGGCTTGCTGAACACCCGTTTTTATCCGTCACATGACGGCCGTTACGGCCGTCAGATGGGTCATCGACAGATTCTGTGATTTTACCCACAATTAACTGTATTATCTATTGACAATGTCTGAAGTGCTTCATTATTAGATTTTTGCATATCTCTATCACACTAAATGGCTCCAGGCGAGTTCAATTGCAGCTCAAATACAACCAGAATGGTGCTGACTCATCGCAATTGAAACCCCGCGAAAGGTCTATTCATACCTCGAGCTCACAATTTGCTGTTTGAAGGTGCAAATCTTTATTATTCGTGCTTAATACCTCTTCTTACATCTACCAGGTACCCAAAAACAAGAGAAAAACTGTGAAAAAAAATATATACAGTGAAAGGGTGGGCAAACGTCCGTACAACCCGTTTACGGCCGTTTTTTGCCCGCCCGTTCCCGTTCTGGCTTTCGAGTTGCAAATTTACGCCCGTCGATCGACGGCCGTCCCCGTCAAACGGACGGTGCACAGCCCTAATCGTCGCCAGGAAGGAATGAAACAGGTGCCATGAAAGAATGAAATGAAATGAATGAAATCATTGCCAGGAATGAATGAAATCGTCGCCAGGAATGAATGAAACAGAATGAATTATCTTGAATGAAACAGGTGCCGTATTGAATGAAAATGCATTTCATTCATTCACGGTAGCTGATCAAGTTTTGCCACGGCAGCTGCCATAAATGCATCGATGTAGAATGCAGCTACTAGTGCCCATAAAGCTTGAGTATGGGGCGCAGACCAACGCCATAAGAGGTCACGGATCCCTTGGGAATCCGCTATGGATTTCCCAGGCAGCTTCCCATCGATGCCTCCGAAAAAGACTAGAGGATCATCGTCAACTGCAGGGTTGAAACGGGGGTGGTAACGAGCTAGGGAAGCCGAAAGAGACTCGTCATAGATCATGACTTTCTCATATGTCGGAATCTCTTCAAAGATGCGCTGGTGTATCAAAGATCCACCCGAACTCTTATTGCCTAACGAGGAGATACTTGATATGGTTGTCAAGTAGGTGAGGGAAGGGGCTTCAGAGATAAGTTGCCTGGTCTCCTGTAGCATAGTTAGGTTCGGACCAGGGGGATTGATCACAATCGGCTCAACGCTGCCTTGCAGCACGCTGGAACCCGATGGAGGAAGGGGTAGTGGAGCAGGGGCTTTCTGCGAAGATGCCCCAGGTTTGGCTGGTTTGGATTGCGACGTGGCTGTTGCTTTTCCCTTCGCAGGAGGAACAGCTGGGGTGTTAACACCCTTAGCACTCTCTTCCGCGGTTGGCGACATGGCTGTCGCTTTTCCCTTCGTAGCAGGAACTGCTGAGGTGCTGGCACCTTTAGCGCTCTCTTCCGCAGGCGGGTTGTTTTTGGAGGCTGCTCTAGTTGAATGACCAGTAGTCTTCGGTTTCTCGGAAAAGTCAATGATATCGACAGTGGGTTTGGAAGGGGTAGCCATGGTAGTGTAGCTGAGAGAGACAGAACTACTGTGTCATCTCTTAAATACGCGAGTGGCCCCCTAATCGATTGCAAATTTCTTGCCGGCTCATAGATACGCTGATCGAGGGAGATCCTTCATCCGAAAGATTCGTGGCATAGCTAAGTCAGAATGAGTCGGTTGGGAGAGGGGTAGACTGAACGGATGGAGGTGTCGGGTGAAAGATCTCGCGGGGGCTAAACGACTAAGGTAATCCAGAGGATCTGGATAGCCGAAGGGAGTCGAATAACCGTGAACGCTGTAGCAGCGCTCCAGGGCATCCTCGCGCGAACACAGGAAGGACTGCGCTCAGCGACGAGTAGGGAATTGGATAATGGTTGGTACACGAGGGAGGACGATGGAGGTGGTATGTAATGTGTCACACTCACAATGGTGTGATCGGAGTACCGCCTCCAAATTCTCCCAAGGCGAGACTTCAACATCGAATGTGAAGTCCGTGGTGCCCCCACCAATGTGAAACCTCAGCGTGTGCGGGGACTTCATGCGATGTGGAGCTCGCAGTACCGTAGTAGTGTTGTCGTAGAATAGACTTGAAGAATGGATATGAGATACTAGTGGGTGCCACCTTTATCATAGAAATAAGGCAACTGCCTAGGGCTCCCTGTGTATAAGTCCACAGTCTTTATGATAGGAATCATTCCAGTTACCATGTTTATTCATTATGCGATTTTCATTAGTTATCTGTGCAATATCATTGTGATTTTCATTATTTATCTGGCCAATATCATTGTGAATTTCATTAGATACCTTGGCGATATCATTGGAAATTTCATTAGCTACTTGGCCAATATCATTGCGATTTTCATTATTTATCTGTGCAATATCATTGTGATTTTCATTAGATACCTTGGCAATATCATTGGAAATTTCATTAGCTACTTGGCCACTATCATTGCGATTTTCATTATGTATCTGTGCAATATCATTGCGATTTTCATTAGATACCTTGGTGATATCATTGGAAATTTCATTAGCTACTTGGCCAATATCATTGCGATTTTCATTATTTATCTGTGCAATATCATTGTGATTTTCATTAGATACCTTGGCGATATCATTGGAAATTTCATTAGCTACTTGGCCACTATCATTGCGATTTTCATTATTTATCTGGCCGATATCATTGCGATTTTCATTAGAAACCTGGGCAATATCATTGGAAATTTCATTAGCTACTTGGCCGCTATCATTGCGATTTTCATTATTTATCTGGCCAATATCATTGTGATTTTCATTAGATACCTTGGTGATATCATTGGAAATTTCATTAGCTACTTGGCCAATATCATTGCGATTTTCATTATTTATCTGTGCAATATCATTGTGATTTTCATTAGATATCTTGGCGATATCATTGGAAATTTCATTAGCTACTTGGCCACTATCATTGCAATTTTCATTATTTATCTGGCTGATATCATTGCAATTTTCATTAGAAACCTGGGCAATATCATTGGAAATTTCATTAGCTACTTGGCCGCTATCATTGCGATTTTCATTATTTATCTGTGCAATATCATTTGTGATTTTCATTATTTATCTGGCCGATATCATTGCAATTTTCATTAGAAACCTAGGCGATATCATTGGAAATTTCATTAGCCACATGGGTGATATCATTGCAATTTTCATTAGGTGCCTGGGTGATGTCATTGTGATTTTTTTAATGTAGCCCTGGGTATTTCATTGTGATTTTTCAATAGATGCCCTGTGCATTTCATTGCAGTTTGTCAATTGATAGCTTGCACATTTCATTGTGATTTTCCAAATGTGGCCCTGGGTATTTCATTGTGATTTTTCAATGGATACCCAGGGCATGAATGCTTTGATTGATGTACAGAACATCAGGCACTGCCTTCAGGGTCCACTTCAGGGTCCATCCCAAAAGGGAGATGTCACCTGGTTTGACTAAAAAGTGAAGAAAACGAAGAGGAGAATGACTTTACCTATCAGGGTCCATGTAAAGGGATGTTGGGATGATGGTCACATGACCAATTACCAAAAATGGTCAAAACACGAAAATTGTAGCCCTACACTGTAGCTTCCTGAATCTGTTTGAATTATGTTCTGAAGTGCTTCTGTTGTGGAGATATGAGGTAAAGGAATTTCAAAAGTGTCGTGTTTTTTTTTGTTTTTGGTGTTTTTCTCCATGAAAACAAAACCAAATAACATGATTTCAGTATATTTAGAAAGCTAAAAGAAAGGGCTACAATTGTTGTATTGTGGGAAAAATGACCAAAAAAGGAAGGTTCATGCTCTACTATAAGAGTCAGACTACCAAGTTTACTGATAGACTACAAAAAGTCGGACTTAGACTACACAGTTTACTGATAGACTACAAAAGACTACAAAAGTTGAACTTAGACTACAAAGTTTACTGATACACTACAAAAGACTACAAAAGTCTATAGACTACCAAGTTTACTGATACACTACAAAAAAGTCAGACTTAGACTACAAAGTTTACTGATAGACTATAAAAGACTACAAAAGTCAGACTTGGACTACAAAAGCTTGGACTTAGACTACAAAGTTAGGGTTAGGGCCAAAAGGTTATCTTGACTACAAAGTTTGTAGTGTCCACTTTTTGAGACTACAAAAGTTTGTAGTGTTCCGCTTTTTCATTAGAAAAGTTTGTAGTGTCCACTTTTTAAGACTACAAGAGTTTGTAGTGTGTGATTTTTGAAACTGCAAAAGTTTGTAGTGTCCACTTTTTGAGACTACAAGTTGTCATGTATTTTGTGGTGTCATTGACCCTGTCCAGGTTATGGGCATGAGGTTGAAGGATTGCCATGATATTGCCAGTGCTGCAGCATGAGTTTTTGACATTAGGCACAGGTTGTCTTTCACATTAGGAAAGGCTATTCTAAGCCTTTCATATTGATACCTAGTCTGTAGTTGACATGTATTTTCTCATGTCCTTGGCTCTATCTATGTGATGGGCATGAAGTTGAAGGATTGCCATCATATTGTCAGTGCTGTAGCATTAGTTTTTGACATCAAGCACAAGTGATCTTTCATGTTAGGAAAGGCTATTCTATGCCTTCATATTGATCCTACTGTCCTATCTCAAAACATAATTGTAAGCTCAGGTGGGGATATAGCTGAAGTATTGACATGACTTGACATATTGCTATTGCCACATCATCAGTTTCTCACATCATGCCCAAGTTGGCTTTCAAGCTAGACCAGGCTATTCATGTTGATATCTACTCAATACATGGTCAACTTACAACATGACCTGACTTAGAGACACTGCCAAGGATGAATCAGCACATCATCCTATGGCCCTCAAAGAGCTGTATCAAAATTGACTATGTTTGGGACAGGCCAGTAGTTATCAAGCAGACAGTGTGAAAGCCGACTTGGTCATGATGTCAAAAACTGGTGATGTCATGCCAATCCTTCAGCCATATCTCCACATGTACTGATGATTATGTTTTAAGGTAGGACAGTAGGTATCAATATGAAAGGCTTAGAATAGCCTTTCCTAATGTGAAAGACAACCTGTGCCTAATGTCAAAAACTCATGCTGCAGCACTGGCAATATCATGGCAATCCTTCAACCTCATGCCCATAACCTGGACAGGGTCAATGACACCACAAAATACATGACAACTTGTAGTCTCAAAAAGTGGACACTACAAACTTTTGCAGTTTCAAAAATCACACACTACAAACTCTTGTAGTCTTAAAAAGTGGACACTACAAACTTTTCTAATGAAAAAGCGGAACACTACAAACTTTTGTAGTCTCAAAAAGTGGACACTACAAACTTTGTAGTCAAGATAACCTTTTGGCCCTAACCCTAACTTTGTAGTCTAAGTCCAAGCTTTTGTAGTCCAAGTCTGACTTTTGTAGTCTTTTATAGTCTATCAGTAAACTTTGTAGTCTAAGTCTGACTTTTTTGTAGTGTATCAGTAAACTTGGTAGTCTATAGACTTTTGTAGTCTTTTGTAGTGTATCAGTAAACTTTGTAGTCTAAGTTCAACTTTTGTAGTCTTTTGTAGTCTATCAGTAAACTGTGTAGTCTAAGTGCGACTTTTTGTAGTCTATCAGTAAACTTGGTAGTCTGACTCTTATAGTAGAGCATGAACCTTCCTTTTTTGGTCATTTTTCCCACAATACAACAATTGTAGCCCTTTCTTTTAGCTTTCTAAATATACTGAAATCATGTTATTTGGTTTTGTTTTCATGGAGAAAAACACCAAAAACAAAAAAAAACACGACACTTTTGAAATTCCTTTACCTCATATCTCCACAACAGAAGCACTTCAGAACATAATTCAAACAGATTCAGGAAGCTACAGTGTAGGGCTACAATTTTCGTGTTTTGACCATTTTTGGTAATTGGTCATGTGACCATCATCCCAACATCCCTTTACATGGACCCTGATAGGTAAAGTCATTCTCCTCTTCGTTTTCTTCACTTTTTAGTCAAACCAGGTGACATCTCCCTTTTGGGATGGACCCTGAAGTGGACCCTGAAGGCAGTGCCTGATGTTCTGTACATCAATCAAAGCATTCATGCCCTGGGTATCCATTGAAAAATCACAATGAAATACCCAGGGCCACATTTGGAAAATCACAATGAAATGTGCAAGCTATCAATTGACAAACTGCAATGAAATGCACAGGGCATCTATTGAAAAATCACAATGAAATACCCAGGGCTACATTAAAAAAATCACAATGACATCACCCAGGCACCTAATGAAAATTGCAATAATATCACCCAGGTAGCTGATGAAAATTGCAATGATATCACCCATGTGGCTAATGAAATTTCCAATGATATCGCCTAGGTTTCTAATGAAAATTGCAATGATATCGGCCAGATAAATAATGAAAATCACAAATGATATTGCACAGATAAATAATGAAAATCGCAATGATAGCGGCCAAGTAGCTAATGAAATTTCCAATGATATTGCCCAGGTTTCTAATGAAAATTGCAATGATATCAGCCAGATAAATAATGAAAATTGCAATGATAGTGGCCAAGTAGCTAATGAAATTTCCAATGATATCGCCAAGGTATCTAATGAAAATCACAATGATATTGCACAGATAAATAATGAAAATCGCAATGATATTGGCCAAGTAGCTAATGAAATTTCCAATGATATCACCAAGGTATCTAATGAAAATCACAATGATATTGGCCAGATAAATAATGAAAATCGCAATGATAGCGGCCAAGTAGCTAATGAAATTTCCAATGATATCGCCAAGGTATCTAATGAAAATCGCAATGATATCGGCCAGATAAATAATGAAAATCACAATGATATTGGCCAAGTAGCTAATGAAATTTCCAATGATATCGCCAAGGTATCTAATGAAAATCGCAATGATATTGCCCAGAGAAATAATGAAAATCACAATGATATTGCACAGATAACTAATGAAAATCGCATAATGAATAGACATGGTAACTGGAATGATTCCTATCATAAAGACTGTGGACTTATACACAGGGAGCCCTAGGCAGTTGCCTTATTTATATGATAAAAGTGGTACCCACCAGTCTATGAGAAGAGAACGCGACTCTTGAAGTCGCGCTCGTCTCCTTGGGTGCCTAGCAATCCTAGGCAGATCCTCTATAACCCAGAGGGAGGGCTCTTGTATCCTGTGGAGGAGGGAGCATTATATAGGGTGCTCACCCTTTGGTCTTACCAGCAGTGGACACTGGACACGATTCACGCGAGCTTGTTCAGCAAGATGAATGTAGTTATGTCTAAAGTACGAAAATGTAATTACAAGCAGATATAAGTCCAGCATTAGTAAGCGTGGCTGCGTGCATCCTCAACCCCATATCACATTGAGGAACTAAGCATTAGTATCGATGCGCAAAACTCGTAGGGTATTACTGAGGTCCCTAAAAGCATGTAGTTTTCAATTTTCAAGTGGCACTAAATCGAAAGAAGTTCACACGTGTCCTCACATCATCACCATCGTTAGCAGCGCAAACGACATGCAGCCTCAATTTGACTTGGGACTGCTAGATCTATCTAATTTCGAAAACTTTTTGGAGGGTACACCGGCCCAGGTACAGCGACCCAAATGGTATGCCTCGTGTTTTTGTCTCAATCACCCGATTTGAACAAATCTAAGAAAAGGCAGGACCTTGGCTTCAGAAGAACCCAAGATTATGTCTCAAGTGCCTAAGTGCCACCGAGATGCCAACCCGCCATAATCAAGTATATGGGGTTTGCTGTGCCATGTAGCGGCCTACCCTCTTGACCAAGTTGCATCACCTTGAAGTTGAAGTTTTGGGGCTGTGTCGGTCCAGAAAGCTGATGTATGTGAAAGTACGTGCCTGCCAGCTCGTTGACGATCACTCACGCTGAAGTCAATGCAGTCGCCCCATGCTCCAGAACTTGTCTCTCTCCCAGATGAACTCCTCGAAAGCATCATCAATGAGATTGAGAGCGAATCCCTTGTGCAGCTCAGCCTGACCTGCAGGAGACTCCACTTCCTCGCCTTGCCTATCGTCTTTGCCCGAGCCGATATTCATGACTCCACATCGTTCTTTTTGCAAGATCCCCCAGCTCATATCTTACGTGCACTTCGGCTTGCCTTATTTGTTCAAAACGTCGGAGCACTTGGCATCAGCTTTAGCACTCACGACGATCAACTCCTTCCATGTATTCGTGAGCTCCGCAGGCTGATTTCTCGCCTGCCGTCTGTGCAAACGTTTTCTTTGATTTTTTCATATTCGTATTTGCTGCAGCCTATCGTTCCCGATCCAGCATGGCAAAGAGAAGTTATTCGCCTTCTGAGTCTTGTTCTCAATAGGTCATGCAGCTTTTTGATGGTGGCTGGAGGAGGCGGCATTCCTGTAGATCCCAGAGTTGCTTCAGCTATCAGAGTCCGGTCACGATTCATCATCAAGTCCATAGATCTTCGATTTAGGCGCCTCCTGTGGAGGATTCACCGCGCTGTCGGATTTATTATTCCTTTCAATTTGAAGCAGTTGGGTGGCCGCGGCCATCACTATGGACTACAGGAATTCCGAGCAATGTCCATTGACCTTCTACAACCGCCTTTTCTCAACTGGACAATATCCACCCTCCAGAATAACTCTCGGACTCTGACCGCAATCTTTTTGAACACCAACGATACTATGGCAAGCACATGGCGAGTTATCCTCTCGAACATCACTCTCCCATATCTATCCATGTTTGAGGTGACCAGCACTCTGGGCTTCGAACATGGAACGGTCGACTGGTGGCTACCACTTTTATCATAATACCAAGGCATATGCCTAGAGCTAAATATCTATATCTCAAGCATAATTATGAAAGGCCTTTCATTTGACTTGCCTATGTCTCTCATTCATTTAAATGCTGGGCTTCACTCATAAGTTGTAGGAGAATTACCCTTGTGAATTTCATAAAGGTGGCTGGCAATTTCATTGCAGATTTTCATACTTATCTCTCAGTATTTCATTCTGAATTTCATATTTATCCCCACTGCTTTCATTGTGACTTTTCATTACTCAGCTCTCAATATTTCATTCTAAATTTCATATTTATCCCCAGTGTTTTCATTGTGACTTTTCATTATTCAGCTCTCAATATTTCATTCTGAATTTCATACTTATCCCCACTGCTTTCATTGCAACTTTTCATTATTCAGCTCTCAGTATTTCATTCTGAATTTCATATTTATCCCCACTGCTTTCATTGCGACTTTTCATTACTCAGCTCTCAATATTTCATTCTGAATTTCATATTTATCCCCAGTGTTTTCATTGTGACTTTTCATTATTCAGCTCTCAATATTTCATTCTGAATTTCATATTTATCCCCACTGCTTTCATTGCAACTTTTCATTATTCAGCTCTCAGTATTTCATTCTGAATTTCATATTTATCCCCACTGTTTTCATTGCGATTTTTCAGATGTATCCCACATGTCAGGGTCCATGCAATGGGCTTCCATGGAAGTGGTCACATGACCAGTTACCAAAAATGGTCAAAAAACAAAAGTTGTAGCCCTACAGTGTAGCTTCCCAAATCTGTTTGAATTGTATTCTGGAGTGCTCCCATTGTGGAGATATGAGGTGAGGGAATGTCAAAAGTGTCGTGTTTTTTTTTTGTATTTTGTGTTTTTCTCCATGAAAACAAAACCAAATAACATGATTTCAGTATATTTAGAAAGCTAAAAGAAAGGGCTACAATTATTGTATCGTGGGAAAAATGACCAAAAAAGGAAGGTGCATGCCCTACCATAACAGTCAGATATATGACAACAAAAAAGTCAGACTTATACTACACAGTTTACTGATGCACTATAAAAGACTACAAAAGTTGCACTTAAACTACAAAGTTAGGGTTAGGGCCAAAAGGTTATCTTGACTACAAAGTTTGTAGTGTTTTCTTTTTGAAACTACAAAAGTTTGTAGTGTCCGCTTTTTGAGACTACAAATGTTTGTAGTGTGTGCTTTTTCATTTGAAAAGTTTGTAGTGTCCGCTTTTTAAGACTACAAAAGTTTGTAGTGTGCGCTTTTTCATTAGAAAAGTTTGTAGTTGACATGTAGTTTATGGTGTCTTTGGCCCTATCTATGTCATGGGATGGGGTTGAAGGATTGCCAGTGGTGCAGCATTGGTATTTGACATCATGCACAAGTTGTCTTTTACAGTAGGAAAGGCCATTGATACCTGCTGTGCTATCTGAAAACATAATTGTGAGTTCATATGAAAATATGGCTGAAGGATTGACATCACTGTATATATCATCAGTTTCTCACATCATGCTCAAGGTGTCTATCAAGCTAGAGAAGGCTATTCATGTTGATATTTACCCAAGACATGGTCAGCTTGCAACATGACCTGACTTAAAGACGATGAATCAGCCCATTATATATCACATCTTGCCCAAGTTGGCTTTGAAGCTAGAGAAGGCTATTTATGTTGATGTCTACTCAATACATGGTCAACTTAGAACATGACCTAGAACACCTCAAAGGATGAATCAGCCCATCATCCTACAGCTGTCAAAGAGCTGTATCAAAGTTGACTATGTTTGGGACAGGCCAGTAGCTATCAATGTGAAAGCAGACAGTGTAAAAGCCCACTTGGGCATCATGTCAAAAACTCATGATATCATGTCAATCCTTCAGCCACAGTGCATGATGTCAAATACTAATGCTGCAGCACTGGCAATCCTTCAACCTCATCCCATAACATAGATAGGGACAAAGACACCCTAAACTACATGTCAACTACAAAAAATTTTAAATGAAAAGGAGGACACTACAAACTCTTCTGATAAAAAAGTGCACACTACAAACTTTTGTAGTCTCAAAAAGCGGACACTACAAACTTTTCTAATGAAAAAGCACACACTACAAACTTTTGTAGTCTTAAAAAGCGGACACTACAAACTTTTCTAATGAAAAAGTGGACACTACAAACTTTTGTAGTCTTAAAAAGCGGACACTACAAACTTTTCAAATGAAAAAGCACACACTACAAACATTTGTAGTCTCAAAAAGCGGACACTACAAACTTTTGTAGTTTCAAAAAGAAAACACTACAAACTTTGTAGTCTTTTATAGTGCATCAGTAAACTGTGTAGTATAAGTCTGACTTTTTTGTTGTCATATATCTGACTGTTATGGTAGGGCATGCACCTTCCTTTTTTGGTCATTTTTCCCATGATACAATAATTGTAGCCCTTTCTTTTAGCTTTCTAAATATACTGAAATCATGTTATTTGGTTTTGTTTTCATGGAGAAAAACACAAAATACAAAAAAAAACACGACACTTTTGACATTCCCTCACCTCATATCTCCACAATGGGAGCACTTCAGAATACAATTCAAACAGATTTGGGAAGCTACACTGTAGGGCTACAACTTTTGTTTTTTGACCATTTTTGGTAACTGGTCATGTGACCACTTCCATGGAAGCCCATTGCATGGACCCTGACATGTGGGATACATCTGAAAAATCGCAATGAAAACAGTGGGGATAAATATGAAATTCAGAATGAAATACTGAGAGCTGAAAAATGAAAAGTCGCAATGAAAGCAGTGGGAATAAATATGAAATTCAGAATGAAATACTGAGAGCTGAATAATGAAAAGTTGCAATGAAAGCAGTGGGGATAAATATGAAATTCTGTCAGCTGAATAATGAAAAGTTGCAATGAAAGCAGTGGGGATAAGTATGAAATTCAGAATGAAATATTGAGAGCTGAATAATGAAAAGTCACAATGAAAACACTGGGGATAAATATGAAATTCAGAATGAAATATTGAGAGCTGAGTAATGAAAAGTCGCAATGAAAGCAGTGGGGATAAATATGAAATTCAGAATGAAATACTGAGAGATAAGTATGAAAATCTGCAATGAAATTGCCAGCCACCTTTATGAAATTCACAAGGGTAATTCTCCTACAACTTATGAGTGAAGCCCAGCATTTAAATGAATGAGAGACATAGGCAAGTCAAATGAAAGGCCTTTCATAATTATGCTTGAGATATAGATATTTAGCTCTAGGCATATGCCTTGGTATTATGATAAACAGTGGTAGCCACTAGTGAACGGTCCCATTTAACAACCTCCTCGGTTTCTTGATCAGACATCCTTTGATTGTAAAGCTGGAACTATGCCCTGTCACCCAGCCGACAGCCCATCATCAACTTCGGAAACTTCTTCCAGCTTTGAAAACACTGGCTGCGGATCCCTGGTTCACTGTTTGGCTTTTGAATCGTGAAAAGGCATTTGAGCACCTCACCTCACTATGCCTAGTGTCAGAATTCTATGGATCTCGGGCCTTTGATTACAACATCTTCGACAGTGTTCTGAGCCGAATTCCTCACGGCGCTCCCCACATCACCACTTTATACATTTCGTTCTACCCAGAGGCCGGCATCGTAGAGTGGCTAGACAAGCATGTGTCACAGGAGGACAGCCCGTTCGCCGTTCTGAAGAGCCTAACTACCCTCAACCTTTTATTATCTGGGACTCATATGTGGCGGGCAGAGGTGATAGCTTTGATGCCCCAGTTCGTAGCGCGGTTTCAAGGGCTTCAGCGTTTCATCTACCCTTCACCGCCATCTGTTGGGCCCTTCACCCACACTATACCGCCATTTGTAACAAGAGCGACGCAGGCTTCGTTCATCAAGGAGATTAAGAGGGTATGCCCTGGTGTGACGGTTTTGATAGGCTTCTTGGCAGAGGCTTATCTTGGCCAGGCTAGTGATGATACACAGGAATTATCATAGGTACTGTTGAAGGTATATGCAAACCGTGTTATAGTTCGCTACAGGTCTGTAAGTTACTACCAATTGCAAGTTACTACCTACACATGCATGTAAGGAGCAGTTCAAGAAGTTCGCACGCCTGGATTGATCTTGGATTGATCGCAACTGCATGCAGCCTCTGAAACGTCGACGAAACCCCCTCTCAAAACATATCCTGATGAGTATCTTTAAGCAGGACTCCTGAACCTCATCGTGGAAGACACCGGTGCGCAGCCTTAACATTTACATCATGAAGCTGCTTCATCCTTAAACTTGTTTATGATGCACAGTGCATGCACACTGGCAGTTCACTCACTTTTAAATAGAGATGTTCGCCTTCTCAGCAGCTGGAACAACCAAGGCAGGATAAGGTCAACGTTGAGGTATGTGCGAGCAATATATCAAAGACAAATGTAACTAATTGTTCTCTAAAGCCAGGCCAAAGCATATACAGCTACAATTGCACCTTACTCTGTACCCTCACAACGTTAACGATAAAGTTCTCCTCAATTCTTATTGGGCTTCCATTGTGAGTCGAACCACATGGTCAACAATGTGTCTCGTGGGACTGGTAGCTGCCAATTACATGATGTAGTTATGGCAGCTGCCATAAAAAAACTTGATCAGCTACTGTGAATGAATGAAATGCAAAGTTTTCATTCATTCATGGCACCTGTTTCATTTGAGATAATTTATTCTGTTTCATTCATTCCCGGCAACTGTTTCATTTTTTTTCATTCATTGCCGTGGAGAATGAAATTGTTTTTGTTTCATTCCATTTCATTTCAATCCTTTCTTCATTCCTACCAGGAAGAATGAAATTTATTCTGTTTCATTTATTCCTGGCAACTATTTCATTCTTTGTTTCATTTTTTGTTTCATTCTTACCATGGAATTTTTGTTTCATTCTTTATTTCATTTTTGTTTCAATCTTTCAGGCAACAATTTCGATGTTTTAATACACACCTAAATAAGGAAATAATATACAATTATGCCTGATATGTGTTGTGCCCTACTGCAGTGGTGTGGGAGGCCATATGGGAGTACTTTTGCATTCGAGGCTCAAATACATAACAAGATAGGCATACTGTTGCCAAATAAGGCACTTTAATATTTTACATCAATTACATAATAATTTTCCCAGCTCTAACAATAAAGGAATGAATGAAACAGTTGCTGTGGTGGAATGAAATGAAAAGTGAAGTAATTTCTGTGAATCAATGAAATGAAATGAATGAAACAGTTGCCGTGAATCAATGAAACAGAATGAATCATTTTGAATGAAATGGGTGCCGTGAATCAATGAAATTTCATTTCATTCCCTCACAGTAGCTGATCAAGTTTTGCCATGGCAGCTGCCATAAATACATCGATGTAGAGTGCAGCTACTAGTGCTCGTGGCTAAATGTGGCCTTGGGACAAGGTGCAAATGATGGGCCACCAAACCTTCTTGGCGAAAGGCAAAGCGCAAAACTCCGCTCCTATAAAGCAGCAAGCCTCCCCACTTTAATCAACATGTCCAGCAGCTCCAGCCGTATACCCGTGTTACCCTACGATCCAATCGATGCGGATCGTGACACGTTGCGCTCAGCCCATGAGCATGCATGCGACATCTTGAGACTATGTCAAAGACTCTCCACCCAAGGATCTGCCTTTGGTGCAAGAGAAGATTTGGGCGACAGGCAGCTACCAATGCTGCGCTTTGTTGAGACTGTGATTTCAGCCTTGCCAACCGAATTCAACACGGTTACAACCTCCATGTAAGTTTTTTCTTGAATGCGCTTGATTGCTCATCTCATCATGCATCAACATATCTAGGAGGGTCATGTGGCAGCAAACATCTCAGCAAGTTGTGTACGTTGCCCTGCACTCTGAGTCCATCTATGCCATTTGCTCAAACTATGCTTTACAGATCCGATGATTGCTTCACTATTGTTGAGGGCATAAACCCTGGTGCCAAAGTACTCCCACCCGTCCTCATGAAAAGACCATCAACCAATGTCGGCACGCCTGTTGAGCAAATCGTCCTCGCAAACTCCAACTGCCTCCCAGAAAACGGCCTCTTCGAAATCCGGGACACGCGCACCAGCCGTCGCATCCATCCCTCTGAACTCCCGTTTACTCTGACGTTCACACCTTACTCATCGTCCATCCCCCCGTTCTCCAAATACTACGGTCCAATAACGGCCAAGGAATTTGAAGCCACCAAAAAAGCCGAAGAGTACAACGAAAGGAAGAGAAAGTACGAGGAGTCAAACTATGTTTTCTATGAGGGTTGCAGTGCTCCTATCTACCGTCCTCCGAAATTACCCTCCGATGCGGATGAGAACATGGATTTTTTGACGAAGTGTATGAAGGAGGATCGGGTAGAGAGGGATAGGGGGGCCCTGAGGATGATGGTGAAGTTTGAGGGGCCAAAGGTTTTGAGGAATTTGAGAAAGCACCGCCAGAAGCTTCGGAAGAGTGAGGACAAGGGCAACGACGAGGGAGCAGGCTCGACTCAACTTGCAGATGGGAACCAGGGTATGCAGGAAAGGTCCGGCACCGTTCCAAAAAAGCAATCTGCTCGCCGTGGCGCTGCAGCGATAAAACCATTGGGAACTGTTGCGGAGCTACTCCTTGCCAGTAAGAACAGGAAGAAGCTGCCGTTCTCCTTGAGGCGACCACGACTATTCAGAGGTGGGTCCGTTCAATCTCGATGACCATTCAAATGTTGTACTGACAATTTATGATTCTGCTTAGGAATGTTCCGAAACTATAATGGCTATGCAAACCTTTGGGTCAAGTCATTAGCGAAAAAGGCCGCACTAACCTCCATTCACGTCAATGGATTGGACACATCGCCATCAACCGCCTTGCTCATCCCCTCCCCGCCATCAGCAGGCTCTGCAAAAGCATCAACGTCCTCCAGGGAGGGTTTCACACCACCTGTGACCAACTCCATGCCGTTCTCCCCATCTGGTTCGATCTCTTCGTGGCCAACAACGAATGCAGAAGCTTCAAAGGCCAAACAAGCGTGCCGGCACATCGCCACCCCTCCTGTTGGCACAAATCAAGCGAGTCCCCTCTCATCCCAACCGCCCAAGACATCCTCGGAGCTTTTCGCTGCCCCTTTTACACCTTCACTATTACCTGCCGAAATCACCAGTGGGTCAAACGGGGTAAGCTTGAAGAGGGCTCGAGAGTCAGATGGAGATGATGAGGTTAATGGCGCTCATCCTCTCAAGCGTTTGTCCCCCTCGCCTGCTCATGTAAGTGTTAAACTGGAGGGGAAAGAGGGCTCGGGACGAGGACGGGGCTGGTGGTTATCATGTCGATGTTGACGAGGACGGCCCTCGTCCAAGGAAGCGTGTGCGTCCAATCCACAGGTAAACGAGGCATCTTGCCTTTCGCAAGACCGCATAAGACGTACAGTTGTAATTTGTATCATTGTACTCCCGATAGTTCATTTACAATATCATAAGTTTTTTTCGAGATTCGAAGTCCATAATAAATCTTGACCGATGGTGGCATAGAATTATGTCGTTGCTTTGAGGAGCTCATTGATCTTGCACCGATGAAGAGGTGGGCCAGAGTCTGAATGAGCAATCAATTTTCGCACAGCCTCTTCACCTCCAACTTCTCGTTCCTCCCAGGTTCTTCAGCGCTCAGCCTCCCTTTGGCTTCTCTCGTCTTGCACAGACTCTCATAAATTCTGTGATATCCAGCTTGATTTCACCTTGATATATCAGTAAGAAGGCACAAGTATGTATCTAGTCATCTTTTTCTTCCGTGGCACTGACTAGCTGCTTTTGATTTGTGCTTTTGCAGCTTCAACGCCGCACGACTCAGGTATTCATCTCTTCTAGGGCAGCGTCGGCGGTTCCATGCCCCCACTGCCTGCTCATCTTTTCTGATCACGGGAGGTCCCTGCCAATCGGTCAGGCATGTGATGCTGTTCAACGACAATCGTGGCTTGATGAAATTCGCATGTGAGTGCTTATAACTATCTCTGCCGTTGGCATGTCACTTTCTGATCAGGAATTGTCCAGGTGACATTGTTCCATGAGTTGAACGTGACATTGCATTTCACACCCCCTACGCTCGTCGAATTGGTCAATCAAGTCCTAGTCCATTTGCAGCAAGGCAAGCAGACTTCAATCAAGTCCTTCTCATCGTTTTCTCACACATGATGACCCAATCTCCAGAGCAGTCGCCATTTATTGTTGTAATACACTCTTCGCCTTTTCAAGATGTTTATCCTCCGTGGTCTAAAAATAGGTTCAGCCCGCCGAGGCGGCTTGTGCAGGCACTTCATGTCTAATCAGCAAATGGATATGATCCAGGAACAGGAAAACATACGATGGACAATTTCAAAGTCATCCACCCTTTACTAGTAGTTGGTACATTTCTATCGGAGGTTTTTGACATACTTACCCACATTTTAACACTCGGTCATAGGAAACATCCGACTTACAAATGAATGCCTACCATCCTTCTCATTCACGGCGGTCGCAAGAGGCTTCAAAACCAGGTACATCCCATTGTCATCGGAACATCCGACATCGGTACATACGACAATTCCTATTGGAATCCCTCGCTCACCGCCCTTTACAGGTTTCATCTACCTAGCTAATTTTGGTAATGATTTGCAAGGCCGCACCCAATGGAACGTGATACAATTTCACGATGAAGCTGTTCTTTTATAAAGAGATGCATAATTTCATTACGATCAATACTCAACAATCTCTCACATTCTCATCAGCACATCTCAAGTCAAATTTAAACTATGTCAGCTGCAGCACCCCTTCCTAGTAGTGCTCTTCCGGCATCCAGTCCAGCTCAAACCGTCGTAGGCCTGTCCAGTTCTGCCATCCCGTCTGTCGTACCCAGCACCATCCAGCCTTTCACTGTTCAGCCAGCGGATCCTGCTCAGCCCAAGGTGGACATCCCTCTACCTGGCAAACCGGTAGTTCCGACGACGCCTGTTGTGCCTATGGGCCCTGGTCCAGCTCAACCACCAATACCTTCTCAGCCATTATTTCCTACTCAGCCTGCAGGGCCTGGTCCATCTGTACCTACGCAACCTACACAACCCATCCAACCCTCGGCACCTTCTCAACCTTTGGGACCCAGTCAACCTTCGGGACCTAGTCGACCTTCAGGACCTAGTCAGCCTTCTGGGCCCAGTCAGCCTACCATCCCCGACCAGCCAATTGATCAGATGAGCCCCTCTTGGTACCAACGGTTTTGTGCCGATGTTGCGATTAACCGACAAGTGGCGCAGAGCCTCAAGGACGGCTTTTTGAGTCCTGGAATTGGTATCGCAGCTGCAGTTCTCAGCAAGTCCTCGATCTTGTGGCCTAATCAAACTGTGCGCTTATTGTTACGCTCCATTTTCTTTCAATCTCATATATTCTTTACGATTGATAGGTTTTGAGCTACTGCTTTATGCCGAAGAACTCCGGTAATGCCAACCAGCAAGCGAAAGTCAAGAATACCGTCCAAGAGTGGTCTAAATACGCCAACATCAAGTTTCAGAATGTTGCTTACGATTCAACGAAGCCCACAGATTTGAGGATCACATTTGATCCATCGTCGGGATCCTGGTGCTACGTCGCAGAGGAACTCAAGAACGTTCCAGCTAACCAGCCCACCACGAACCTTGGTTGGATCGACCCCAGCTCAATCACAACCAGCGACGATATTGGCGTTATTCTTCATGAATTTGGACACGCATTGGGGTTTTTGCATGAGCACCAGTCACCTGCTCATGGAGGTACCTTGACGCTCAATCGTGATGGTAAATCATCCTCTCGTCGGTATTCTACCTCTCTGATTATTGAGCCCGCAGCTGTTATAAGCTTCTATACATCTACTCAAGGTTGGACAGTGGACCAAGTTCAAAAGCAAATATTGGATGTCTACAATCTCAATGATGTCTCGAATTTCAGCGCCCTCGACCTTACTTCTATCATGATGTATGTTCCCAGCTTCTTACTGTATCGTCTTGAAAACTCAGCCCCTTCATCACAGGTATTTCATGCCTGCGCAAATGAATCTCGAGCACATTGAAGTCCCACCGAATAACAAGCTGTCGGAGCTTGACAAAGCGTTCGCGTTCATCAACTACCCATATCCTGCGGCTAGCCCTTTCGATTCTAAATGGACAATCGATCATGCTTTGGCTGTTGCTGGAGTCGATGCGGACAGCAAGACTAAGATTTTACAGGCATATGCTCAGCAAGACTGGGTGAACGTACGATACTACTTTTCTCTTTTTACCACCTCTGCACATGCGGCTTCGTCGAATACCACACCACATGGTGTAACCAGCGGCAATGAAACGAAGCCAAGCACCCCAGCTGACAATGATTACAGAGTGGCGGGTTATTGCGATACAGACAGTTTGACCCCTTCCATTGCTCCACCCGACACTAGTCACGGCGTTACAGGATTGAATCATCTCTTATGGACTCCGGGACAAAAAGTCACTTTTACCTTCCTTGAGGATACCGACAAGGACTTTGTTTCTCCTACTACCGAATGCTGTAAACAACGCGTCTGCGACACGTTTGCCGTTTATCAGAACTACATCAACCTAAAGATCGAGGAGGTTGCGTATAATCGTAAATTACCTGCGCATATTCGTATCTCCTTTGGCCCTGTGCCTGACTCCAGCTCATGGAGTTGTGTGGGCACGGAGTCGAGCGACGGCTGAACATTCGAAGCCCAACGTATACAGGGAGGATTGCTTGAAACCATGATGATGTTCTGGGATAACCATGTTCCCGAGCTCCTCCCTTCGACCCAAAAAGGCCAGGACAAAGAGACCTACACACTCTTCCACGAAATCGGTCATGCACTTGGATTGATCCATGAACACGTCTCCCCGAAATCATTCACCACAGACGAGCGAGACAAGCTCAATTATTTTATCTATACACCATTTGATGATAAGTCCATTATGCTTTACCCAGAAAAGTCACTACAGGGAAGCACAGTCTTCAACATCCTTTTGACGGGTCTCAACCCGACTCCTTCAAAACGGGATTTTGTGTTACTGGGTGTAAGGTTCCAACTACTCTTTATGACACTCTCGAGCTCATCCACCCTCTTTAGGCTATATACCCTGGTGTCCCTGGTGATCAGGCAGATCTTAAGTTCAAGCAAGACTTGAATGCCTTGGGCTTGTCCGCGGACAGTGACGCTGTAAGCAAGTTGAATGCGCAAAGACTCTTGGCGTTTAAAGCCGAGACGGAGGAAGGCTTCACGCAAGGCTTCGCAGAACTTCGCACTCAATTGAGTGCTGCTCTTGCAGCTTATGCTGCGCAGCACCCTCGGTATATCACAGCACAAGATGTACCACCGCAAAGTGTTAATCCAGGAATCTCGGCTCCTGCCCAAGCTATCTTACCACCAACCAAGGGCTCCTTCCTGACGACTCTCCTAAACAATCTTCAACAACTTTTTGCTCCCACCTCAGGTCAAATTTTTGCACTCCAATTTCCTGGTCGTTTCCTTCAGCAGGATCAATTCTCGTGGGATACGTCTGCCGTTGGCGCCTATGGCCAGTTCGTAAAACCAACAGTTGTGAACGAGAACGAGTTTCGCCTTGTTGACCAACTCTACGACCTGGGTAGTGTGGTCGGTGCCCCCAACGGCATCAATCTCTCCATTGTTTACGAGCAATGCCTCAACAACATGCTTCCTGGGTTTACGTCTTCTGCAGGTATCGTCTCAAAGCAGCAAGATCAGATTCGCCAGTGGCTCCTCAAGGAGGTTCCGACTGAGGGTTGGGTGAAGGATCTCATTGCTTCCCAGCATTCAGCGACGTCTGCGTCAACTGTCCCTGCCTCATCTATCAACACTACTCCATCAACATCGTCCGGAATTCAACCACAGTTTGCTGTTGTCAACAAGCTCACGGGAGATACTGTCAATCGAATGGAATTGGCTGAGGCTTTGATGCAGGAGTACCTGACTGCAAAACAGGTATGGGAGCTCGAGCGTGATGCAATGATCCAGGCTGCTACTCCAGAGACCCTCAACGATGTTACTCGGAATCTCTCCCACATCACTGCGATCCGAGAGGCTCAGCTTGCGGCCAAGTACGCAGACGCAGTCGTGCGAGGGTACTCTCATACCATCCGCCAGTATCTTGGGTACATGGATATCAAGAGTCCCTCGGAATTCTTGCAAGACACGAAAGATGCTCTCCGTGAAGCGGCGGTGAGCTCTCTTGATGGAACTTTGAAGGTGTATCCTGTCCAGATGCAACCCATTGATTGGTTCCAAGGGCTTTCGACCTCGTTCACGTTGGAAGATCTGACCGCCGATCCTGACCTCATTGAGCAGCAGATCAATGCTAAGTCGCAGCAACTCGATGTTCTGCAGTCACGCCTTGCGGCGTTGGAGCTCAGTCCCAAGGCCGACTTGAACGCTTTACAACAGCAACTCGATGCAGCGCAGGCCGGCTACGACAGTGCACAATCTGACCTGGCGAACGCTTACAATAGCAATATCATCGCCCTCGCTCAAAGCTGCATCAACGCGGCTGGCGTTTTCTTAGAGCCCGAATTTGATGCTGCTGCAGCACTTTACCAGCTCTTGCAGGCGGATTTTGTAGGGATTGGTGCTGCAATGAAAAAGGTCACGGACGCTCAAAGTGCTGTGACAAAGGCCTCGCGTGCCTATTCTCGACTGCTCTCAGCTAAGGCCCTCGCCAATGCAACAGACACAGAGAACGCGAAAACACAGCTTAACCTTGACATCACAGCCATCACCAAGGATCTTGCGGAGCTTACTGCTCATCGTCAAGCCCTTCGAACACCCCAGGCAGCGGCAGCCAAGCCCACCGCCTCCATAAACGATTTTACGAATGTGCCAGCTAATATCACGCCATCCGGGGGGAGCAGGTGGCAGGACATTGTCATGCACCACACCATAGCATCCAAGTTCACGACTGATAGCAGCTCCAGCACAGGTAGCACATCCAGGACCGACTGCGGATTGTTCCTCTTTGCCTCTGCAGCTCAAGCAGACGCTGCCGCAGCGAGTTCAAGTAACACATCGAGCAAGTCCAACTTTGATGCTCAGATCGGCTTCCATGCAACGTTGGTGACGGTGGATCGGGGAGGATGGTTCCAGCCACAGTTTTTCAAGCAATCCAACGGGTTTTACCACATCGATCCCAATGTATCTTGGTCCAAGTGGCTCAATGGTGTTGCGACTATGGATGACCTCAAGTCACGTGGGGAGAGTGCTCTTGAAGCCCTCAACAAGTACCTCCTTCCCGCATATCCTGTGGGTTTCATCATTTGTAAGGTATGCGCAGTCTTCATCGGACGGGCTCAGTCATTAATCTAATCTCATATCGTTCAGGATATCACGATCAAGATCGCCATGTCCAGCACAGACATTGCAGCTTCTGCCTCGAATCTAGAAGCTACTCTGGCACAATCCACAGGGGTACTCTGCTGGTCTACCAGCTCTTCTGAGACCACAACAGCATCATCAAAGACGTACAGCTTCACAATGGCGTCTGATGGCATAGTCATCCGTATTCCTGGCCCGCAGGTGCGTTCCTGACCATCTTGTTTTGAACGTACTTCTTATGTTTTGTTTAGATTTTGGGGTATTATCTTCAGCTAACAGATCCTGACCAAACTCAACCTGTTCCAAGTACCCTTCCAGATGGATTCTTGATCTCTGACGCTCAATATGACTCGGTAGTTACCACGCCCAACGCTGCAAAGCCGAAACCCACTTGAGGTTTCGTTTATCCTCTATACAAGTTGTTATGTCAAGTATACTATTCACAATAATCTTCCGTTTCACAGCTGTCGTAATTTGCAAAGAACCTGTTCTGAAGAAGTCAGCGTTTCCAGTCTGGTAAACTAATCTGTGGGTGGACTGGGGCTGTCCAGGTCCGGGATTTCAATACTCGAAGAAAATCTCGCGGTCACGAACTTCCATGATGTTCAACAGTGTATTCGTTGAAACGGGGTTCAAAATCCAAAGTAGAGGCCCGATCGAACTACTAGAATGTTTGAGGATGAATGATTTACTGATTTATGAAAAAACTCCAGAACTCTCGCTTCTTCGTATTCCCTGGCAACTATCAGCCAATTCTACAAGATCACACTTCTTGACGTTCAACGTTCAACTAGGGCCACTTCAAATCAATCTGTGTCTTCTTTCAATTCCCTGACGGTCGTCACTTCTGATATTGGAGGCTCTAGCAATGGTGAACCGAAAAGTGCTGCTTCTAGGTATTCCCTCTCTTGACACATGAATTTTGACTGAGGGCTTGTTCAGGTTCCCAGTCCCCTTCGCGTATGCCTCTAGCCAGCAATTTTGAAGCGCTTCGGCTTCAACATGGTTCGATTTAGGCGGTGAAGTCGACTCCAAGCTAACCCTAAGCTGGGGACCCGAACAGGCCCTGGCCCTTTTTCTTCCATTTTGAACATTAAGACTAACTACCTCAGCACAGCTGCTTGTTAATCGGTTAGTAAGTAGCAATTTATTCGTCTGGGTACTTATTTCGCTTTCAATATTCAGGAGGAATACGATCCGACTGTCTTGCCTCAACATGTTACATCTCGGCACCAACATAGTATCCAATGATGCTGTTCATAAACCTCGAGTATAAAGACGGACACACACACCTTCAAATTCAGCAGAGCAACTGTTCTACAATTCGCGAGTGCATCGTCTGCAACATCGTCTTGACATCGTCTGTCCCTTCCAAGCTCATCCTTGAAAACATCGTGGATCTGTTGGAATAGTACAATCCGGCATTTGCCAGTACATTCTCACACTCAATTAATTAGTAATATCGGACTATTAACTTAGTAATCCCGAGTATGTAGATAACACTAGAACATGGTAGATACATAGTAATTAGGTATATAAGGACTGTAGAATCTCGTACATAATAGTAGTTCATCCTCTATTTCCAACAGGTTATGGGCCCTGGCCCCCAGTAAAGAGACTCACCGCTTTTACTGCACTTGCACACTTGCTGCCCTATCTTATCTCGCGGCTATTTATAGTATCATGTCAAGTGATCGGATAATTGCGACCATCACAAAGCTTAATAGCAAGAATTATCATGATTGGAAATTTGCAGTCAGTATAGTGCTTCGGCAGAAGGGATGTTGGAAGGTGACTTCAGGAGAAGAAGAAAAACCATCCACAAAGGAGGCAGAGAAGTCATGGGAGACTAAAGCCGAGGAAGGATTTACGTTGATTGCGCTTACCGTCGAGCCAAGCCAATACACATACATACGTGACGCTAAAAATGGACCAGAAGCGTGGAAAGCGCTGAAGGATATTTACGAGAAGAACAGTCGATCCATGCACATTAACCTTAAACGGCAATTCTATGGATTTGAGCATGACACGAGTGCATCAATTTCTGCTTATGTCAACGGCATCACAGATCTGTCAAGAAAACTCAATGCCATCGGAGTATCACTCTCAGATCAAGACATTACAGATGTCCTTATATTCAATTTGGACAATGAATATTCAAGCATAGCTACATCACTTATTGCATCAAAGGAGGAGTTAACAACAACTGATGTTAAAAGTGCATTGCTTGAGGAGGAACGAAGAAAAGGAGGGCCAGGCACAGAGATTGCCCTATATAGTAATGGCATCAATAATGATGGAAAGGGACCAGGTGGGCGCAGAGGCCCAAATCGGGATCGCCGTGAAGGATTAATTGATAATCGCACGTGCTATCGCTGTGGACGCACCGGACATATCTCACGACACTGCAAAGCCGTCAAAACAGCTGATGGAAAAGATATCAATGATTCACCGACAAAGGAAACATCACAATTTGCAATTGCATCGTTGGGTGATGCATGTTATTGAAGGAATTATGGAATTTCCCAGGCTATCAGCAAGTAAGCAGTTGAGGAAGAGCTCCTGCCGAAATGGGGAAAATATATTTTGGGATGCCTATCAGGCAAAAAGACTGCAGATCTAAGGAATGATCTACAGATATTCTGGTGCTGATGCTACGTGACCAGCACAGACATGAAGGAACTATTTTTAGGATTTATTTTGAAAGCTCTTCGGAAATGCCGAATTGAGGAGGAGTGTTGGAATAGTACAATCCGGCATTTGCCAGTACATTCTCACACTCAATTAATTAGTAATATCAGACTATTAACTTAGTAATCCCGAGTATGTAGATAACACTAGAACATGGTAGATACATAGTAATTAGGTATATAAGGACTGTAGAATCTCGTACATAATAGTAGTTCATCCTCTATTTCCAACAGGATCTCCCATCAATTCTGAATTTTACTCTTCAAAACTACTCTTGAGGTTCGTTCGCTGTCCCTCTTTAACCGTAATTCTCCAACTCCACTCGCAAATAGAATCATGCAATTCAAGACCTTCGTCAACGCCGTTGCCCTGGCTCTGTTCGTTGCAGGCGTGCACACCAACGTTCCTGCTGGTACCTATTCCATCATCAACAAAGTTCCATCCAGCGACGGCCTATCACGCGCAATTACTTTCAACGGCGAAGGCCAGACGGTAACTGTCTCGTTCGATGACTCGACCGCTTCCAAGCAGGTATATTCCGCCTCGATCAATTACCCAGTATACCTTGGTCTCACTCATCCTTCAGCAGTGGATTGTGGAAGACTACGACGGAAAAACCCAAAGCATTTCTCCCGTCGACCCAGGTGACGGTCTTCAATGTGCATGGGGTCAAGATGTCGTCACCGTCCTTCCTGCTCATAACTATGTGTGGACCATTACCCAAAACGAGGATGACCTGACAACGTACACGTACGTCTAGGACCATTGCTTTCTTTTATTTTTTTTCACCCCCCCTAATATGCACACTTGTAGTATTCAGGATGGTGATGAGACTGTATATTGGGGATTGGGTTCTACCGACGTCAATACTGAGGTGAGCCCTGACATCATGATGAGTCGCCAGAACCACAACAGTACTCATCGTCCCACGCTAGGTCACCATCAGTGGGGAAAAGACAGAAACCGGGGAACAGTCCTGGAAATTTGTCAAAGCACAATTCTCGGTTTGAATTTATTCTGTAACTTAGTTGACATTCGGTGTGCCTTTAGCTCTTTACTGTCATTTCTTACAAGAGAGGCTCTACATACATAGGTATGGCTATGTACTAGTATTTTGTATAAATTTCAAACACTTTCTTCGGATGAGTCCTGAAATTTACCAGTGTGTCACTGAATAAGTACATAGTGTTTTTGTACACCTCACACAGCACAACACAGGGGCCGATCTTCAAAACGTCGCAGTCTCAGACCACAAAAATCCTTTACCGACCTCTGTAAATAAGTGCACCCATCGAATTCCATGAGACGGCTTAGTTGTTTTTTTTCTATCACAAAGCAACTCCTTATGTTTTTTTCCTGACGCCGACTTCTGAGCATCCTTGGTATTGATGAAAATACAGGTCTGAAAGGACCCTTACCGCTTAAAGATCTATTTATTCAAAAGTGCACCCAATGAGCATGCCGTCCGTAGGTCGGTTTCCGTGCATGGGGCATTCTCAAGGGGGTCAGGTATAAATGGCATTAGGGGCCATAGGTAGTCTATATAGTTGTAAAGTCTGACATAGGGCCTCGCCATAATAGACTCTAAATTTGACTCGAAAAAAAGGGAAAAAAAAGGTCGGTTTCCGTTTTGATTGACAAGACAATTTGTACAAAGGCGAAAGGAAGATTTTGGCGCGTACTAAGGAATCGATTTCTCCTCTCGACCTTGCCATTATAAAGGATTGGCTTCTGCCCCCTAGTCAACCACGTAAGTAAGAATTGATATTCAAGCTTCGGTGCACGATAGCTATTGGCTTGCGGTGCTCGTTGCAAAATTTCGCTCGTCACTCCGAACTACCTTTGTTTCCCGTAAATCCTCCACGTAGGAGACTGCCCATCGCTAGCGGCAAGGGGGTAAATATTAGGAGCCCATACACATCGCTCGACATAGTCGAGGGATAACGCAGGTACGGAGGATGGTCCTTAACATTTTATAATCAGCTCCAGATGGACATCAGAGCTAAAATTCGAGTTCTCCAGCTTCCCTCCGTACCTATTTCGTCGCCCAGTAACGCGTATTTTTTTTTTTTGAGTTGGTAAAAGTTGTTATCGACATACACGTCCATTTGCTTATTTTGTTGGCTCAGTCGAAGGCCTCGCCCGCAAGAGAATAAATGTAACGTCTCGGCTAGAATGGAACATGCCAGAATCAGTGGACATGACACAACTTGGCAATAAAGAAACCCAGAGAATATCAACACGCTAACGCATGAATAAAACCAAAATAAAACTGCAGGCCCGGGGACAGCGAAGGCGGAAGGCGGCCTATCTTGACGGTTAATTATGTGCCGCCCGCTCGTGGCTGGATTGTTATTGGACACCCGAAATCCAGAGCGGAGTCAAGAAGCAGTTGGCAAAAAAGTTCAGAGCACTCCGAGTCTTCGTCGCCCAACTAAACGAATCGCTGCTGGCGTCCGCATCCTTCTAAGTTTGTTCTAAGTTCTAGCGTACGTCGTCTCTAAATCGCCCCCAGACACTTCTGAAAACACAGCATTAAGGCGGTGAATATCAGCAATGGAGCCAACTCCGCATATACTATGGATAAACGCACTGACGTAGGGGATCGTTTGGGGATCGTACGCCGCATTTTACGGTCGTCCGAGCCCATGATCTGCACCGCGACAAGCTTGGCACCATCCTTGAAAGATATTTCTATCCGACGCGGTTTTGAGTCTGACGACTCTGAAAAAAATGTGTCCCGTCGTATTATTTCACATTTCTCCAGCCATACAACGATTTCTATTTTTAGTATCCTTACCATCCGACGATCATGCATATTTCATAGCAGGATGCACGCTGCGGCTGATGCATGAATGGTATTCGAATGGTATGTGATTGATAAAAATTTGGGGGCCCCATGGGATGACGACTCACAAGAGAGGGGTTGAGAGGGGAGACTAAGAGAAGGGGGCCAATGCAAGTTGCCTATCAACCAAGAACTCCTCTGTGATTACCGAAGGCGGAGGCGGAGAGAACGTGATCACCTGAAATTGAATCGCAGAGCTCGGGCAATAATGATCTCTGTGATCCGCCGAGGAATGTCCGCGTGGACGAGTACCGAAGTATGCAAAAGGGATTTTCAAATTCGTCTGAATGTGGTTGGTTAGCAGGTGATAAATTGAAAGGTGGGGTGTTCGCGACCGCATACATCCCGCTCCATCGCTCGCGGCTCCACGGACCACGGTGACAGGCAGCTTGTGATCACTGCGCTATGTAGAATGATGGTTTTCATCTTTATTGGGGCCTACAGAATCATATGTATGATTTATATCTTGTACTGTAAGCACAAGGAAGCGATCAGGAGGACGTTGTGGGCGTGCGTTCGACTTTCAAGATTCGAGATTCGGCGCCATAGGGTACATATATCATCCAAGACATGGGCGCCTTCAATAACTGTCGCTTCTGAAGTTCTATTGCCATGGAGAACAAAGGAACAATAGAAGGATCTTTTTAGGAGATCAGGAATAAAGGAGTGCACTGATCGAGAGACCATTCATACCCTAAGCATGCTGACAAGACTTCTCGGGCTGAAACCTCCGATAACAAAGGACGTTTCAAAATTCATACCAATAATCATTTAGCTGGAACACTATACAGTACTTGGCTAACCATCATATAGAGTTCATGGGTATCACGACGGCAAGAAAGGGGTGAGGTGCAAGTAAGCAAAAACGAATGTCGAAGTGGAACAGCCGAGGCATAATGACGTAGGTATGTATGGTGGGTGCAGCAAAAAAACATGTTTGTTTCCTCAGAGGGCGAAGGCTGCGAGGCCAAAGGCAGCCATGCCAGCGAAGGCGTTGACGCCAGCAATGGAGCCAGCAGACTTGGAGGAGGTAGCAGTTGGGGCGGAGGAGCTGGTGGAGGATTTGGTGGATGAGCCTGAGCTTGAAGCTGCGACGGATTTGCTGGAAGCGGGGGTGGTGGCAGTGGTGTAGGCAGCGGAGCCAGAGGCTGCGGAGGAAGCGCCGGTTGCAGCTGCGGTGGTGGCGGAGCCAGTCGGGAGACCACTCAACGTCACGCCCTAAAGCGAATAAGAAAATTGGTGGGTGATGAGGAAGAAAGAAGGGAGAGGACGTACGACGGCGGCGCAGAGTGCTTCGGCGGCGGCGATGGCGGCGGTGAGGTCGGCGCCTGTGCAGGTCTTCTCAATGCACGCAGCGGTGCTGCTGACGAAGGTCTCGCTCTTGCAGAGACAGGCGTTGTCAGTAGCAGAACAGCCGCCAAGGTCAGCGGAGGCGATACATGTACCGGCGCAAGCTGTGGTGGAGAATATCAATCAGTACCACGGTTCATGAAACGTGCGACTGCGTAGCGACGTACCAGGAATGTTCTGGCGACTGTAGAGGCTGGAAGCAGAGGCAGAGGCAGCAGCAAGGGCAACAGTGACGAGAGCGAAACGCATTATGAAAGGTTCGTAGGGAAGTTTAACGAAGGGGTTACAACAAAAGTGCGTTTGGTTGTGAGAAGGAAGCTCAAAGTCAAACGATGGGTGGGAGCTGGGAGAGCTGATTTTATAGAATTCTAGGGGAGCCAGGGCTTGTTCCTAAACTTTACCCAAAAGGGGTTCCCGCAAGGCCCCGCACGTCCCATGGATTTGGGGTGGCATCATGCATGTGATGTCCGTGCGTGTGGAGGATTGCACAAGGATTGCACGCACATGTGCCCCTAGAATTGAGCACAATGCCCTTCAGGACGATCAGCTATGACAATTTAGCGTAGGGAAATCGAGAACCCTAGAGAATGGGAGTTGCATAGAGGGTACAACTGCACAAAGGTGCGTCTAAAAGCGGACTTGCAAGCACCTTGATGGAATTTTTTTGATTCTACATGTCTGCTGAGTCATATCGAATCCCGGCATTTCCCGATGGACTTGCAAGCCACTCTGAACCTTATTTTGTTTACACAACAGATCCTCACCAAACAAGAGTCGGTGCTCGAATTATCTTGCTCATCGACATCGTCATCCTCAAGACATGGTACGTCCTCATTGTCCTATACATCCTCCAGCTCATCGCTAACATTGACCTCAGGCCCCAGCTCCCAACAAGAAAAAGGTATTCCCGTCCCATACACATACAATGAATCACATTCGAGAACTTACGACGACGGTTTACAGACCGGTGGTAAAACCCGCTCAGCCCTCCAGGATGTCGTGACCCGGGAGTACACCATCCATTTGCACAAGCGCGTGCACGGCCGTTCATTCAAGAAGCGTGCTCCGTGGGCAGTGAAATCTGTCATCGACTTTGCCCAGAAGACCATGGGCACCTCTGATGTCCGCATCGATCCTAAACTCAACCAGGCCGTGTGGGCGCGGGGAATCAAGACTGTCCCTCATAGGCTGCGGGTCAAGCTTGAGAGTGCGTTCAAATCTTTTTGCGGTTGTGGAGATCGGGGCTGATGCATGATGTGCCTTGTTTTTTAGGGAAGCGTAACGACGAGGAGAACGCAAAGGAGAAGCTTTACACATATGTCAGCCACGTCCCCGTAACGTCGTTCAAGGTATGTTTTTTGTCCCCTTTCATCCACTTTGGCGTCTTATCGTATCGCACAGGGCCTGCAAACGACGGTCGTGGATGCCGAGTAATTTCATCGTCGGGATTTGTTCGCTGCTGTCTTTTTCTTTACCTTTGTCTTATCCATCCATGCTTGCCATGCATACCTCTACGCAATCCTCCATTATGCTATGCCACGCAATTAAAATTCATCTCCTCCGGTGCCTACGTGTTGAGTTTCTCCGATCTATGTTCTTTGCAAGTTGAAGAACCTTGAGGTGTTTGATATATGACCAATTGATAGGGAACCAAAGGTATCTCAAAGGGCAGGACGGTCGTCTCAGGAACCATGTGATTGTGATTTTGACATGCCACCTTCTAGATGATTCTGAGAATGTATGCGCGAGCGTTGCAGATATAAGAAGAATTGAAGATCTAATGAAACACCGACTATTGCCTTTTGCCTTTTGCCACACCCCAGCTACACTGGCTTGCGTGTTGGAAGATGGGAAGTTATGTCAAGCTCAGCCGGCTGCTTCGCCTCGGCCTGCGTCACGAAGGCCTGCGACGGCGTTGCGCCTAAACCGTAGGCTTGATGCGCATATATCCCCATTGAACGGAGCCCTCGCAAAAGTCGTAGGCGACATAGATCACGATTCCGGAAGAACTGGATCCTCTGCCTCTGGACCTGGATTACTGCTCCTTACCCAAGCGGTCCGGCCTTTACCTGAACCAGTAGTTCATTCCAATCCCTCGCTTACGCGCTTTATTCTCTCAGGTTTTACTGGGCTTCTTGATCCCAACATTGCAGAACGCCGGCATACGTCTCAACAACTGGTTCTGCAGGTTTATAGGAAGATATGAATGCACAGAAAGATTATCGTGCCCTATGACATTAAACACTAGCAACTCTCAACACGCTAGGGGCGCGTGCCCTGTCGGATTGGATGGTTGATTTGGAAAGAGTCAACCGTGACGTTCTGCTGATAAAGGGTATCGCATCCACTGCCTGCATGCGCCACTTGGCGATGATTGAACACTCTCAATTCTTTAACTCTCAACTCTACGTTTACAAATGGGGAATGGAAGTTGGGGGAGAGTGCATACGAGCATGTATCATCCTGAAGCACCCTTCCCTGCGTCCCCCAGCTCGCCAGTTGTGCGTGATTATAGGAACGATATTCGGAAGTGGATTCACAGAAATATATATCCACCTCAGAGTTCCCTAGGCGCTTCCCGAGAAGCGTTTAAGTGTAGGGTACTAATCTGAGTCCGTCCCATGAGAATCAGAGCAACCGAAATATCAGCGCATTCATACAGTACCTTAGACTGCGAATCTGAGTCAAGCTCCGCTTCCGCCGCTTCCTCCCTCTCCGTCGCAAGTTCCGCCATGATATCTGTGATATAGACCCACGGTCCAATATGTCTTTCGAGGGAGCCTATTTCGCGGCGCTTAATTACACCGTCAATGCTCGGGAAGAAATCATCCAAAAATTCAGCCAAAGGTCTATAACAAGATTGTGAGTCCACGCGTGAATCCCCGAGGGCCAGATCTATAACTTTGGGGCAACTGTAACCGCGACCAGGTCTCCCTTGAACGTGAGATATTTTCCATAGATCACCCAACGAGATGCTAAGCTCCTCCAAATCTGGCCAGTGTCTGGCGAAGGAAAGCAGACAGTTCACTGAAATTTTCGAGGTATGGCCGAATCCTTTGTAATAGTGTCCCAATTTAAATTGACGCATGCAGGGCCACTTTGGGGCCATGAGTTTGATATCTGACGTATCCAGTCGGAAAGGACAAAACAACTCAATTTCCAATACCTCCAGGTTCTTGAACGCGAACAGGGGCCTAAAATTTGACAGCGCGAGACCGTATTCGGGCGCGTAATAGTTTTCTTCGGAGTGACGGGGTTGGTGGAGGTGTACGGAGTTGAAGAGCGCATGTGAGCATCGCCGCTCAAGAGTCTGAAACAATTCCTTGATCGACAAAGAGTCGGGGAGGTGCAGATGTACGACTTCGAATGATCGAAGACTCCGTGTATTAATTCGCTGTAGCAACTCCGAGCAATATTTGAGGTGCGACGTATAAACCGTCAGACGGCGGAGGGAAGAAAAACCCTGCTCAGTGCTAGGGAGATTTTGAAGCAATTCCTCAGCCGAATTTCTTATCGATAAGACTTCGATTTTAGAGGCTGACAAAAAGCGTAAGACCTCTTGCGGCAGGAGAGTTTCTGTGCAGAAAAGCTGTCGGAGACACTGATGTCTGCAAACCATGCTTTGGAGAAGGCACGATAGTTCTGGATTTGGCGAGAGATACTTCATTGGCATCCCGATGAAAAGTTTTTCCAGGAGAGGAGACTGGGAGCATAGTGGTTCTGCGACATCCCGAACTGCTTCGAAGTCAAAGCACAGCACTGCGAGCGCCTGGAGGGGACCAATGGAATGGATATCACCAAAATGACCGCCGGATAGCATCCATCGAAGGTCCTGTAGGTTGGGGAGGGAGATTTGATTACTCTGCAAAACGCTGAACTCCCTGTGGTTTGAATAAAGAGATAACTCTGGATCCCAATACTCAGATCCACCTACTATCCCAAGGCGCTTGATGCGAGGGGTGTACTTCAGACAAGCTTTCCAATCTTCAGAAGTCCACGAATGACGGGTCTGAGTGGACGGGTTATCAGGCAATTTATGTTTGTATTCAACTGGAAACTACACACCAATTGAATCTCTCCACCAATTGTTGTTGTCCATGAACCTTCAGGTAGACAATAAAACAAAGGTTTCAGCGTAGACAAGTTACTCCAGAGAATGTCGAGGGCTGGGTTCTGAAACCTCCGACATGTCCGCGCAAGAGCAGCGAGACTTCGCTGATCTACCCAGTTATACGGTTCATAATAGACGAATTCAAATATCTTGATGAGAATCTCTTCCGGACAGTCCATATCGGGGAGCAGGCTATTTCGCGGGGGAAGTTTTCAAGTTGAGATTGATGTGGCATCACGAGGACGAGACTTGTCTGAGTAATGACTCATTCAACTTGTCTGGCGATAGGAGGCATTCGAACATTCCTAATAAAAAAATAGAAGTGACGTCCGAATCCTCATGGAGTATGAACCCACGTCAGAAAAGTCGCGGTCGATCAATGGTTTATAGTAGCCTCTTTTTGTTCTTCTTGGTGACCGGGGCAAGTAGCAATGTGACCAGCGCACGCTTTTTACCTTTGGTTCTTGGAGCTCCACGCCCGTCCGGATCGGTTAAAGATAGATCTAGCAGTCCCAAGTCAAATTGAGACTGCATGTCGTCGTCTGGGCGCGCCGCTCAAGGACAGTACCGAATACATGGCAATGGTGTTGTGAGGACGCGTGCGAACTTGGCTTGATGGTGGCCTCTTCGTCATCACTTGAAACTTGAAACTAGTTGCTACATGCATGTAGGAACCTCAGTAATACCCTACAATTTTCGGGTATCGATACTAGTAGTCCTTAGTCCTTCAACGTATCAAGGTTGACTGGGGAACCTAATTCGATCGTCACAGTTTTTATCCCAGGGCACGTCAACATAATCTCCTAAATAAATGACGTTTGCTTTTCTCTTTCCACGTCGGGTGGGGGTGAAGCGTATGTAAGATGTTGGAGTTGTGGAAGGCGAGCGAGGAACTGAGGTATCAGAGCTCTCACATCACTCCGCCACATATTCCAAGACTGTAAGAGGTTGAGGGTAGTTGCCCCTGCTAGAGCGGCGAGCGGACTGTTCTCCTGTAATATGTGCTTGTAAAGCCAGTGTGCGATGCCGGCCTCCGGGTAGAATGAGATATGTAAGGCTGTAACATGTGGAGCGCTGCAAGGAAGGAGATATAGGGCGTGGTCGAAGGTGTTGTAGTCGAATGGAAGGTATAGACTCGGAGGGTGGACTTCCGACACCATTTCCAGTGATGTGAGGAATTTAAAATGCTGTCCACGATCCAGAAACTGGCAAGAAATGAGCCAGGGATCTGCTCTCAGATTTTGCAAGGCTGACGACGATTTCTCGGGCGGATGACAGCGTATAAGCGGCCTCCAAGTCGACAATTGAAGGATGTCTAGTCAAGAAACCAAGAACATCGTTGAATTTGGCCATTTGCCAATCTGTGATCACGCAGCCTGTCGTCAACTAGAACTTGGACAGGAATGGAAGAGTGTTGCTCGAAAGAATATCAGACCGTGTGCTTGCGGGGGTTTTAACGGTCTCAAAAGAAGTCGCGGTAAGAGGATGTGAGTTGGTTTGGGGTGTGGAAATCGTCGAGTCGAGGAAAGGTGGGTGGAAAGGATCCGGAACGAAGTAGAATTTCAAAATTTCAAGGGCCAATTAGGTCACATGACTGAACCATCCTTGCATAAGACTCCCAAGTGTGAAACATACCCAACAACCATGAAGAGACGGCTGCGGCGCAAGGTGAAAGTCGACGGGCCTCATGCACAAGCTTCCTCTGCATACGCCACCATCACCGATCTGCCGGACGAACTTGTCGAGAAAATCGTCGAAGACCTGGATGATAACGGATCCATTTGTTGTCTGAGCCTTACGTGCAAGAGGCTTCATTTCCTGGTCCTTCCTACGTTCTTCTCCCGCAACAAGTTGGAACTTTTGCAAGATGGGTACCTCCAGTGTTTTAAGCCTGTACCAGGGTTGCTAGAGGCCATAAGGACGGCCCTTTTCGTTCGCAATCTTTCATTGATCACATTTTACTTCACTTCGGAGATGGAGCAAGTGATCTCAGACATTTCCAGTCTATGTGGTTTACTGGCGCGCATTCCACCGGTTGGTAAAATCACGCTAGGCCTTCCGCAATATGTTTCGTCCCTGTACGTGCCACAGCATGTCCGAAACATGGAGAGGTGGGGAAGAGAGTCTCTGAAGCTTTTAGAAACAATCACGAAGAGTGGGTGCAGAGATCTGGAGTTGCTTGATCCGTTAGGTATCTTGCCTAACAACTTTTTGTATGTCGCGGCACCTCCCCCGTCGACACCCACAGGCACTAAGTCTAGGAGGTCGAGAAATTTGGGAGGGACCCGTGCACACTCCCATTCAGCCAGCTTGTCGACGATACAAATTCTTTCTCCGAGGCTCTTCCAACCATTTTTTATCGGTTGGATTGTTGATACGCTGAAGGTGAACCGAGAGTCCCTCGTCTGCGTTCACCTCAATGTCACTTCCATTGACCCGGTCCTTCTATCACGCATCTCCGAATCTATGAATTTACCGGCGATAAAAGAGGTCAAGATCTCTGCCTATTCCAATTTTAAATGGATGGGTCTATGGAGCTTTCTCAATCGCCATCCATCAATCACCAGTCTACACCTCGACGGAATCCTTCCAGTCAAGGATCCTCAAATCCCTGATCCCCCGATTATACTCCCATACTTGACACAGGTAACTGCAACGTCGCCGGTTGTGACCTTGCTGCTACAACATCGGAACAGGGTGCCGCTCCTTTCCTCCGTCGATGTTCTACTCAATTGGAATGTTCAATCTGGGTTGGACCCCCTAGCAGCCGTTGCCACCCATGACCATATCTCATCTTTGAAGATATCAAATGGTATACAGGGGGATATCTGCTCGATCCTAGAGAGGCATATCCGTGAAGACAGATATACTCGAATCATTACCTCCCTCAGTCATATCAGGAGTGTCATTTTGGACCAATCCATTAATTCTAGCAGCCCCTCGCCACTCACAATAAAGAGGTGGCTTTACCTCTTCCCCCATCTGGAGCATGTGATTGTGAGCTTGCGTTTGTTGGATGCCAGGTTAGGATTGTCAGCCGAAGAGAGCCTTGGTGTAGTGACTGAGTTTGCCACTCAATTTGCTGCTGATCGCCCGATGATGAGAACATTATCGGCTGATTTCTTTTTGAAAGTCAACTTGGACGAGTTGTGGAGGGTGCCAGGCTTCAAGGCATGATCAGTTTTTTTTTGTTAGCATCTATGTGATATCTGACCTTGATTATTCTTATCTCTTTGCAGAACGTCCCATCGACCGGGTCCAGAAAATCAAATAGAGTGTTGAATGGGCAAGCAAAATGTAGCTGCAAATAGTTGGAGGAGCCACAGGGCTCTCGTGCATATCTGACAGTGGGAGGACTTGGACTAAGGCTTTCATCGGCCTGGTTCCAGACAAAGAAATTATGATGTTATTTAAATAGGAAAGTAGCTGTGCATGAATTACTTTTTCATTCAATGCTTTGACTATGTAGTTTATTGCAATTGACCTTTCAAAGTTTAGCTCCTTCAATCAACCTTGTATTCGATTAGACGTTCTGAAACACAAAAAAAAAAATGGAACTGTTCTCAGAGCTCAGATTGCGGTAATACCTGGTACCTGGGTGACATCATCAAGAGTCGTGATGTTATGCTCAATCACCTTTCCATCAGCCATGTTGTGGATAGGCAGGTGAGAAGCTTTGAGACAGTTGGCACTTGTTGAGTCCTCTTCTCAAACCAATGTTATTGATAGTAAACGAACAAGATCTACATAGCGTGTGTTATGACATTGGAGCGGCACTGGCAGTGCAGGAAGACTGAGACTGAAAGCTGCCAAACAAGCCATGGAAGGGGAACAATCGCGCCAACAATCAAGCCGGCAGTTTAGTGGTGACCATTGGGACAGCAGAGTGGGAGTGGTGCCGGTGGACGCCAGAGGTGTGGTACGAATGCTAGCGGTGGGGACAAGTGCTGCTGCTGAGGTGTTAGCAGATTTGGTAAAGACTGCCGTGGGCAGCGTCACACACTCAATTCAAAGCGGAGATGGGTGAAACTGGACGACTCAGAGAAGGTTGCGCTATTGACGAAGTCGTATTGTTGCAGAGGATTTGAATAAAGGAATGTGGAGGAGGGTGGTTAGTGAAAGAAAACTCGGACCTCCTCCAAGCTTGAAAGCGACTTGAAGTTGAAGCGAGAGCTGCCTTGTAGAATTCTGGAGGTAGAAGTTTCACAGCTTAGTGCTACGACCCCCTAGAGCCAATCCAGATGTAAGTAGGTGCATCTGAAAGCCCTCAGGCCGATTCTAAGTCAACCCTTAGGAAAGAAAAAAAGGTCGCATCCACCTTCACATAAAGCATCTCCGTTGTTCCACACCACTACCATTCGCGAGTTGGTCAAAAAAAAAAAGCATCTGGAGGATACCTGTGGTTCTTTTCTTTCAATATAACAGACAGAATGGCAAGTGTGAATTGCTTATGGGTAAAAGTAGGACCCCTCCGCACCAAAACAATCGAAACGAACTGCTCGTGGGAGATATTTGAACTGGACGAAGTTATGCTGGCGGCCCTGTCCGTAGTGGACCGACAACAACCAAGAGCGACCTGGGACATAAACTAGTGAAGCCGGGCTGCGCACCACCTTGTAAAACATACCGACGGTGACTGGGCCTTGACAGTTTTGAACACGCCGGAAGGAGTGAGCTCTTGACCTTACATATTGTCAATGGGGATTCTAACGACAGTTGTCAGAAAAACGGATGAAACGAGCAAGGTGTCCTGACATTTCTAGCCCTCTGAAGCCCTCGTCATCTATACATCCATTCCTGCATCCCATTTGAGTAGTGGTGTGATTGTTGAGTCCGGCTACATAGACTCGCACTTGGAGTCCTCATTGGAGAGTAGATAGGAAATAGCTAGAGTTTTTTGTTAGCCGAAATATGTATGAGCAGAGAATGCGATGCTTACCAAAAGGCAACCAAAAGGTGTGCAACTGTTTGAATCTTTACTAGCCAATACCTGTGCGTTTGCACAGGACCTTTCTTGATAATGCTTATGATTGGTTGAGTTCACTCCCTCAGCTAGGTGTGAATTTCTTTTCTTGTCATTACAATACCTCACTCTATCCTGATAGTTGCCCACCCACCCTCTTCCTATTTTCTGAGTATTTACATGTATATTACTGTAGGCGGACTTAGTTCCCACACTTGGGGACCAAAGGTGGTCATGCCATACCTCAAGTGGAAATATGTCAGAATAGCCGATACTGTCCTTTCTTGATAATAGTCATGTACTTACAATGTACTTACTCTGCTGACTCTAAACTCTGCTAACACTTTGTTGCTGTTGCACTTCATGCTCACACCGTCATTGCTGAGCCAAAGAGCGGGCATTGGGAGTAGCTATTCAACAAAAAAGAAAAAAATGGATCCATTGAGTGCATGAGTCTTGGAGGACAAAATGATAAATACATTGGTTGGTCTGCCAGGGCATTCAGTAGATACCCAATGGGACCATAGTAGTTCACATGGTCAATTGTCCAATGGACCATAGGGCTACCCCAATGGGCCCAATCGTAGTTGACACCATTCGGCCATAGTTTGGCCCAATGTCTGTGAGACATTAAGCGGGCATTGTTGGGGCCAACATAACAAAACTATGAGAAGCATAATTGGGCCGAATGAGGGATACACAAAATGAATTGGGCCCATTGGGCCCAATTGAGACCCATGTTAAACTCCCAACAGCCAAGGTTGGGCCCAATATTGCAAGGCTATTAATTAGGCTATACTGCATTGTTGGGCCCAATGCTCAGTGTAACAAATGCCAAATCCGGCGGAACCATAACCCTAACCCTGGCAATCCCTGTCTAGCCACAGTCCGGGCCAATGACATCACCTCTGGCACAAAATGGGATACATATTGCAAATACTGTCGGTAGCACACATGCAGGCCATAAATCAATATTTCCATATCAGCCTGAAATCCTGTTAATTGCTTGAATTCATTTTGGGTTAAAGATAACAGCCGGACATACAACAGCCACCCCGGATGCATAGATAGCATGAGGCATGCTGTATCAAGGACACTTTCTTTGCATTTAATGGTCAATACCTCCTGGAATATTGTGTTGCCTCCCAAAGACTATGTGCACTCAATAGATATTAAAACCGAAGATTTTGTCGGCTGGTTGTGCCGAAATCCCTCCGGAAATATTGTGTTGCCTCCCAAGGACTATGTGCACCCGATAGATATAAAAACCAAAGATTTCGTCGGCTTGTAGTGCGGAAGTACCTCCAGAAATATTGTGTTGGCTCTCAGAGAATATGTCCACTCAACACATGTTAAAACCGAAGATTTCGTCAATTCGTAGTGCTGAAATACCTCCGGAAATATTGTGTTGCCTCCCAAGGACTATGTTCACTCAATACATATAAAAACCAAAGATTTCGTCGGCTTGTAGTGCCGAAGTACCTCCGGAAATATTGTGTTGGCTCTCAGAGAATATGTCCACTCAACACATGTTAAAACCGAAGATTTCGTCGATTCGTAGTGCCGAAATACCTCCGGAAATATTGTGTTGCCTCCCAAGGACTATGTGCACTCAATACATATAAAAACCAAAGATTTCGTCGGCTTGTAGTGCCGAAGTACCTCCAGGAATATTGTGTTGCCTGCCAGAAAATATGTGCACTCAATAGATATCAAAATCGAAGATTTCGTCGGCTGGTAATGCCGAAATACCTGTGGAAATATTGTGTTGGCTCTCAGAGAATATGTGCACTCAACACATGTTAAAACCGAAGATTTCATCGGCTGGTAGTGCCGAAATACCTCCAGAAATATTGGGTAGCCTCTCAAAGAATATGTGCACTCAAAACATCTTAAAACCGAAGGTTTCATCGGTTGGTAGTGCCGAAATACCTCCGGAAATATTGTGTTGCCTCCCAAGGACTATGTGCACTCAACAGATATAAAAACCAAAGATTTCGTTGGCTCGTAGTGCCGAAGTACCTCCAGGAATATTGTGTTGCCTCCCAGAAAATATGTCCACTCAATAGATATCAAAATCGAAGATTTCGTCGGCTGGTAGTGCCGAAATACCTCCGGAAATATTGTGTTGGCTCTCAGAGAATATGTGCACTCAACAGATATTAAAACCGAAGATTTCGTCCACTGGTAGTGCCGAAGTACCTCCAGAAATATTGTGTTGCCTCCCAAGGACTATGTGCACTCAATAGATATTAAAACCGAAGATTTCATCGGCTGGTAATGCCGAAATACCTCCAGAAACATTGTGTTGCCTCTCAAAGAATATGTGCACTCAACACATCTTAAAACCAAAGGTTTCGTCGGTTGGTAGTGCCGAAGTACCTCCGGAAATATTGTGTTGCCTCCCAAGGACTATGTGCACTCAATAGATATTAAAACCGAAGATTTCGTCGGCTGGTAGTGCCGAAATCCCTCCGGAAATATTGTGTTGCCTCTCAAAGAATATGTGCACTCAACACATGTTAAAGCTGAAGATTTCGTCGGCTGGTAGTGCCGAAGTACCTCTGGGAATATCGTGTTGCCTCCCAGAAAATATGTGCACTTAATAGATATTAAAACCGAAGATTTCGTTGGCTGGTAGTGCCGAAATACCTCCGGAAACATTGTGTTGCCTCCCACAGAATATGTGCACTCAACACATGTTAAAACCGAAGATTTCATCAGCTCGTAGTGCCGAAATCCCTCTGGAAATATTGTGTTGCCTCCCAAAGCCTGTGTGCATTGAATAGATATTAAAACCGAAGATTTCATTGGCTGGTAGTGCCGAAATACCTCCGGAAACATTGTGTTGCCTCCCACAGAATATGTGCACTCAACACATGTTAAAACCGAAGATTTCATCAGGTTGTAGTGCCGAAATCCCTCCGGAAATATTGTGTTGCCTCCCAAAGACTATGTGCATTGAATAGATATTAAAACCGAAGATTTCATCAGCTGGTAGTGCCGAAATACCTCCGGAAATATTGTGTTGCCTCTCTACAAGCCAAAGTAGCTGTGAAACCCGAAGATTTCAGCTTCTGTTACTGCCGAAATTCTTCTTTGATCTCCTGGAAACATTGCTTGACCCTCCGGGAACATTGTTTGACCCTCCAGGAACATTGTTTGACCTTCCAGGAACATTGTCTAACCATACACTACTATTCTTTCACTGTCTGGAAACATTGTTTCACCTCTGCGGAATATAGATACCCAGTATTATCATTTGTTGATCTTCTGGGCCACAATGTCATGTAAAACAAACTGTACTGAAGTTTTTTCCACTGCAGTCAAGGTTGTACATAACCTGGGGAGAATGCTTTGAGTTCACATACCAGATATGTATGAATACGATTCAACAGAAGCATGTTGACTAGTGTTTGAAAGTTAGGTTACTTAACTGGAAGTTAACCATCATTCTGCAACAGCAGACTGAAACGGGGGTAAGAGAGTTGATTCATCTTTTTCTTGATCAATCAATATGTCACTGAGTAAATACTTGTCTTGTATTCCATGATCAGTGTAAAGATGAATGTCAAGACAGACAAATTTTGGAGATTTGAAAGCATTTCATGATAATACTACAAGATGAGTAAGTGCTCACTGACACATTGATGGATCAAGAAAGAGATTGAATGCCCTCCCTTACCCCCCAGTCTTTTTCCGGAATTGCAAGCAGATTCAGAATGATGGTCAACTTACTTCTGTTCAACCATATTGATATGTATCCGGTGTGTGAACTCAAAAGGTTATGTATAACCTTGACTGGAGTGAATTTTCAACAATTTGTTTTATACTACATGGTGGCTCAGAAGATCAACCAATGATGATGGTGGGTATGAATATTCCCCAGAAGGTGAAACAACAGTTGTATATGGTCAGACAAGGTTCCGGGAAGGTCAAACAATGTTCCCAGGGGGGTTAAACAATGTTCCCGGAAGGTCAAACAATGTTTCCAGGAGATCAAAGAAGAATTTCAGCACTAACAGAAGCTGAAAGCTTCGGGTTTCACAGCTACTTTGGCTTATTGAAGGTGCACATATTTTCCGAGAAGCAAAACAATATTCCCGGATGTATTTTGGCATTGCCAGCCACCGAAACCTTCGGTTTTAACATGTAGGCAACACAATATTTCCAGAGATACTTCGGCACAACCAGCTGATGAAATCTTTGGTATTAATATCTATGGAGTGCACATATTTTCTGGGAGGCAACACAATATTCCTGGAGGTACTTCGGCACTACAAGCCGACGAAATCTTCGGTTTTAACATTTGTTTAGTGCACATATTCTTTGAGAGGCAACACAATATTTCCAGAGGGATTTCGGCACTACGAGCCAACGAAATCTTCGGTTTTAACATGTGTTGAGTGCACATATTCTCCGACAGCCAACACAATATTTCCACACGTATTTCGGCACTACCAGCCGACGAAATCTTCGATTTTGATATCTATTGAGTGCACATATTTTCTGGGAGGCAACACAATATTCCTGGAGGTACTTCGGCATTACGAGCCAACAAAATCTTCGGCTTTAACATGTGTTGAGTGCACATATTCTTTGAGAGGCAACACAATATTTCTGGAGGTACTTCGGCACTACCCGCCGACAAAATCACAATATTTCCGGCAGTACTTCGGCACTACCAGCCGACAAAATCTTCGGTTTTAACATGCGTTGAGTGCACATATTCTCCGAGAGCCAACACAATATTTCCACAGGTATTTCGGCACTACCAGCCGACGAAATCTTCGATTTTGATATCTATTGAGTGCACATATTTTCTGGGAGGCAACACAATATTCCTGGAGGTACTTCGGCACTACGAGCCGACGAAATCTTTGGTTATATGTATTGAGTGCACATAGTCCTTGGGAGGCAACACAATATTTCCGGAGGTACTTCGGCACTACCAGCCGACGAAATCTTCGGTTTTAATATCTATTTGGTGCACATATTTTCTGGGAGGCAACACAATATTCCTGGAGGTACTTCGGCACTACGAGCCGACGAAATCTTTGGTGATATGTATTGAGTGCACATAGTCCTTGGGAGGCAACACAATATTTCCAGAGATACTTTGGCACAACCAGCTGATGAAATCTTCGGTATTAATATCTATGGAGTGCACATATTTTCTGGGAGGCAACACAATATTCCCGGAGGTACTTCGGCACTACCAGCTGACGAAATCTTCGGTTTTAATATCTATTCGGTGCACATATTTTCTGGGAGGCAACACAGTATTCCCGGAGGTACTTCGGCATTACGAGCCAACAAAATCTTCGGCTTTAACATGTGTTGAGTGCACATATTCTTTGAGAGGCAACACAATATTTCTGGAGGTACTTCGGCACTACCTGCCAACAAAATCACAATGTTTCCGGCAGTACTTCGGCACTACCAGCTGACAAAGTCTTCGGTTTTAACATGTGTTGAGTGCACATACAGTGACTAGGCAAAAGTCTTGCACCACACAAATAATTCTATATCCTCTTCAAGTTCAAGGGAATAGTTACCATATATATATGGTAATATACAGATATCCTATATACATCTTTGACATGAATATGAGATCTGGATCTCATGCCCTGCTCCATGTAGGAAAAAGTGAAAAAACTAGAGTTTTGAGAGTTTTACAGATACTTCATATGAGGGTCTGAAAAAATATGAAGAATTAAGTACTTGCTAACCCAAGTATACAGCACTTTGAATCATATCAATTGGATTAGCGGTTGTTGAGATATAGGTGTAAGAAAAGGGCTTGTTTTGGTCAAATAGTCCATATTTTACCACATTTGACCAAGATAAGCCCTTTTCTTACACTTATATCTCAACAACCGCTAATCCAATTGATATGATTCAAAGTGCTGTATACTTGGGTTAGCAAGTACTTAATTCTTCATATTTTCTCAGACCCTCATATGAAGTATCTGTAAAACTCTCAAAACTCTAGTTTTTTCACTTTTTCCTACATGGAGCAGGGCATGAGATCCAGATCTCATATTCATGTCAAAGATGTATATAGGATATCTGTATATTACCATATATATATGGTAACAATTCCCTTGAACTTGAAGAGGATATAGAATTATATGTGTGGTGCATGACTTTTGCCTAGTCACTGTATTCTCCGAGAGCCAACACAATATTTCCACAGGTATTTCGGCACTACCAGCCAATGAAATCTTTGGTTTTAACATGTGTTGAGTGCACATATTCTCTGAGAGCCAACACAATATTTCTGGAGGTACTTCAGCACAACCAGCGGACGAAATCTTCGGTTTTAACATGTGTTGAATGCACATATTTTCCAGGAGGCAACACAATATCCCTCAACCAGCTGCTGAAATCTTCGCTTTTAACATGTATTGAGTGCACATAGTCTTTGGGAGGCAACACAATATTTCCAGAGGTATTTTGGCACTACCAGCCAACAAAATCTTCGGTTTTAATATCTATTGAGTGCACATATTTTCTGGGAGGCAACACAATATTCCCATAGGTACTTCGGCACTACCAGCTGACAAAACCTTTGGTTTTAACATGTGTTGAGTGCACATGTTCTTTGAGAGGCAACACAATATTTCCGGAGTTACTTCGGCACTACCACCCGACAAAATCTTCGGTTTTAACATGTGTTGAGTGCACATATTCTCTGAGAGCCAACACAATATTTCTGGAGGTATTTCGGCACTACCAGCCGATGAAATCTTTGGTTTTTACATCCATTGAGTGCACATAGTCCTTGGGAGGCAACACAATATTTCTGCAGGTATTTCGGCACTACCAGCCGATGAAATCTTCGGTTTTAACATGTGTTGAGTGCACATATTCTCTGAGAGCCAACACAATATCCCTGCAGGTACTTCGGCACTACAAGCTGACAAAATCTTCGGTTTTAACATGTGTTGAGTGCACATATTCTTTGGCAGGCAACACAATATTTCTGGAGGGATTTCAGCACTACCAGCTGACAAAATCTTCGGTTTTGACATGTCGGATTTCAATTTGAGCCGAAGATCGCCTCATTTTTTGATGTTGTGTTGCCTGATGTGAGAAGACTTACCAATCCACTGGAATACGCCTGAATAGCCCACAGGGTATTGCATCGGGAATACGAGGAGGGTTTGAGAGCTTGAGATGCTCTTTTGGAGGCAATGGCACACATAGAGGATCAGTTGAGGCAGTTGGATACTATGGTCATGCTGAAGGAAGAGGAGCTTCGGATCAAAGCAAGGATTGAGAAGGCAGAGAAATCAGTGTCATAGTAGTGACCTCCCCCTGTCTTCGGATGTATCTTTCGGCCTACTTTTTCGTCGGTCCAGCATATGATCACATGTTAAATAGCAATTGGGCCCAATGTTGCAGGATATTTCACAATTGGGCCACACTATCTCACCTTAAGGTAAAAGCATGCATTGGGCCCAACTTTATTCAATAGTGTCTAGATAGCATTGGCCCCATTGGGGTAGCTCTATGGTACATAGGTACAATTGACCATGTGGAGTACCATTGAACTATAATGTAACATATGAGTACTTGTGGGTCTGCAATGCTTGGTTGCATTGAAGATGGGCTTGTTGGTGCTGGTTTTGCAGAGTGATGGATCTCTTTGAGTTGGTTGCACCTGCTGCTGCTGGGGTGAGATAATTTGATGATTAGCACCGATGGCCATTTGTGTAGAAGGAGCACAGGGTAATAGTATGTGATTTGGAAGAGGAGTGAGAGGGATCTAAAAAAAAGGGGGAAGGTGATGCTTATTTTCATGAAATGAGTTGATATTACACACCCTATGCCCCAGAGCAACCCTTCTTGCTGACCCTTCAGCATCAGGTGGATCCAGCACAAGGTTTTCATCTTGCATATTGCAGGGATGTCCTTCTGGGACTGTCTTGCAGGTCATTATTCCAAGTTTCACCATGTATTCATCCTTGCTCGCTCAGCAGCTCCAAGTTGGGGTGTTGGTGTTTCAGGTCTTGGTGTCAGAGTTCAACAATGGTGAGGGCTTGCATCCACATTTGCATTTTGTTGACGAAGAGCTTGGTGGTTCCAAGTTTGATATTGTTGTGGTGTATTGAGGTTTTCATCAGTCCTATTGAGTGGCATATGACTTCCTGGGGGTCAATGGATACCTTCCCATAAGGATCTGAAGACATTTGAAAACTTCAAACGTCTTCAGATCATGCCAAGTCATCATCAGCCAAGATGCCAAGCCTCCATCAACATCAATTTCAAATAGTTTCATGTCTTCAGATTTCTTCAGACTGTAAAATCTACAGAGGCCTCCCAACCCCTCTGCAGACTGAAATTTTGTCTTCAGATGGTCTGATCTGAGATGCCATCATCCTGAGTTACCTTATCCTGTCCCGCCCCTGCTTATGTCATCTATCCCCCTCCCCTCCCGCCTCGCTTCCACCTATCTACATCCCACTATACCAACCTGAAGCTTCATAATTGCTATAATGCTTCATGCAATCCTTAAAATGATGCTGACAGGCCTGCATGTGCTAATAAATCCTAGGAATAGCCCTATTTTTTATTCCAAGCTTTGTTGTAAAATACTCCACTGTTGTAACTTGGCCAATGGATTACACAGGTGCAAGGGCTACTCTAATGACATAGTTTTGTGGACAGAGGAGGTAAATAAACTATGAAATGGGTGAAGGAATGGCAGGGACTCTAAATACCAGTTGTTGAAATCTGAAGTTTCTAGATTTTGAAGTTAGGCTTATGGGCTGAAGATTTGATGGTGGCGTTGTCTTCAGATTCTTACAGGAAGGTATCCAATGAAAGGGAAAAATACTTACATATTGTTTGTGGGCACTGGTGATCACTGTACATGTTGGAAGTTCACAACTGGAGCACCTCCCTTGTGATCTTGAAGTGCACTGCAAGGGTCCTAGCAGTCTGAACATTCCAGAAAGATATGGTATGGCAACAGAACGGGAAGCAAGGGCCAAGGGACAGCAGTTTCGTCTAAGGTTGCAGGCTTGAGGACATTTAACACATGTTTGGAAGAGTACTTTTTTTCTTATTACATCATCCATGTCAACGTGGGTGGTGGGAAAAAATGCCCAAATTGGCTCAGCCAATCAGAAGCCAGATTGTCTTGTCTCCTGTGGGAAACACCGTTGTCGTATTATAATATGATATGCCCAATTACTAATTATGGGTCACATGACGGACAGTGGAAGTGTACCACAATGGCAATGAAGAGACGGCTGCGGCGCAAGGTGGAAATCGATGGGCCTTTGTCGGCTGAGCCTTACATGCAAGAGGCTTCACTTCCTGGTCCTTCCTATGTTTTTCTCTCGCAACAAGTTGGCAAATCCGCAAAACGGAGTCTTTCATTGTCATCATCCTGCCATACTAGAGCTGCTAGAGGCCATTAGGATGGCACTTTTCATTCGCGATATCTCAACATTTACATTTTACTTGACTTCGGGGATTGGGCAAATGATCTCAGACATTTCCAGTCTACGTGGTTTACTGGCGCGCGTTCCACCAGTTGGTCAAATCATGCTAGGCCTTCCGGTATACATCCGGAGCATGGGCGGGTCACAGGGAGTCCGAACCATGGCGAAGTGGGGAAGGGAGTTTTTGAAGCTTTTAGAAACAATCGCGAAGAGTGGGTGCAGAGATTTGAGGTTGCTTGACCCAATAGGTTATTTGTCTGACAGATTTACGCCTAATAATCTGAATGTCGCGATACCTCCCCCTGCGAAACCCACAAGCACCACGTCTAGGAGGTCGAGAAATTCGGGAGGGTTCCGTGCACGCCCCCATCTAGCTGGGATGTCGACAATACACATTCTTTCTTCGAGGCTCTTCCAACCGTTTTTTATTGGATGGATCATTGATATGCTGGAGGTGAACCGAGCGTCCCTTGTCTGCATTCACCTCAATGTCACTTCCATAGACCCGGTCCTCCTATCACGCATCTCTGAATCAATAAATTTACCGGCAATAAAAGAGGTCAAGATCTCTTCTCGCTTCAACATCGCATGGGTGGGGCTGTGCAGCTTCCTCAATCGCCATCCGTCAATCACCATTCTACACCTCGACAGAATCCTCCCAGTCAAGGATCCTGAAATCCCTGATCCCCCAATTGTATTCCCATACTTGGCACAGTTAACTGCAATGTCACGGATCGTGACCTTGATGCTCCAACATCGAAACAGGGTCTTCTTTCCGCCGTCCATGTCTTACTCAGTCGGAATAAGTTGGACCCCCTAGCACCCATTGCCACCCACCCCCATATCTCATCTCTGCGGTTATCAAATGGTCTACAGGGTATCTGCGCGATCTTAAATAGGTATACCCATGAAGACAAACATACTCGAGTCATGACCTCCCTCGCTCATATCAGGAGTGTCACTTTGGACCAACGTATCTATCCTGGCAATTCCTCGCTCACAATAAAGAGGTGGCTTTACCTCTTTCCCCATCTTGAGCATGTCTCTTTGAACTTCCGTCTACCAGATGCCAGGTTAGGATTGTCAGCTGAGGAGCTTGATGTAGTCAATGATTTTGTTGCTCAATTTGCTGCTGACCGCCCGACGATGAAAACAATATCAGTTGGATCTATATCTGCAATCAACTTGGACGACTTGCGGAGGATGCCTGGTTTTAAGGCATGTTCAGAGTTTTGTATTGCATCTACGTGATATTTGACCTTCCATTCTTTTTACTTTGCAGAACACCCCGTCGGCCGGGTCCAGAAAATCAAATAGAGTGTTAGGTGCGAAGAAATGTAGTTGCAGATAATTGGAGCCGCATTACTCTGGTGCATATTCAACAGTTGAAGGACTCAGATTAAAGGTCATGCCAATGGGACGTGGGATGGCCCGGTCTAGAAAACGAAATAGCTTACTTTTGGCATGCGATTGACCTTCTGTAATCTAGCTTCTTCGATGTAGCCTCATCACCTTTTTCCGGTATAGAATGAGAAAAAAAAGGGGGCTACTGCTCTCACAACTTGGATTGCGGTAGCGTCGAGCATTAGGACAGTGTATTCATCTAGGTTTGTCCGCCGTCGCGGACCGTCGTTTTCGAGTACAATAAAAGTGCAAAAAGTATACCAATGGAACAACACAAATAGATCCCCAACTTCCTCGTCAATTTCCCTCAAGAAATTCCCAAAGCTCTGGTAAGAAGCCGCCGACGCCTGAGCATTCGCGACTGATACCATGTTAGTCACCTACAACCTCATCATAGCTTTATTCGCAACGTTTATTCGTCGGATCTGTTGACGTTGGAGGGCCTCCTCGTCCTTGAGTTGTCGGAGTTCAAGAGTGTAGTTTTGTTGGCATAATGAGATCTGGTTATCGATCGCCGACTTCCACTGTGCGTACGGAACGTCATAGTCGGATGCCCCATTCTCGTAGGTGACCATGAAATTGGATATCGTGGATGGTGATAGTATAATGGACTGTGGGGAGGTTGTAAACTCGAAATGGCATTATGCAAGGGAAGGACGAACCTCGACACCAACAGAACGAACATTCTTCAATTTGTCTATGAGAGACGTGGATACTGCCTTGACGTTCCAACCCCCATCCTCATACACGATAGACCAGCTATTTTCGTGGCCAATAGAGACCATCTTCACTTGTGACTCCTTATGGGTTTTAAGGTGGTCGTCGAGCGTTTCTGGTAATTTTTCGAATACACAGTGCGCGACGCCGTCGTGACGTACCACTCCAATGAATCCTTGGCCGTCGGGAGTAAATGTGATCCATGCAATGTCTCCAAGATCCGTTTCGCGCCCGGTCTTCATGGTGGCGACGTGGCAAAATCGAAGGACGCGACTTGTCATGGGATCATTCCCGGGTTTCATCCCTAACAGGTGTAGTCTCCGTAAGCATCGCAGACGAGGTGTTGTGGAAAGGTGCTCACTGTTCACTGAATCAGTGCTTAGGAACCAATCGCCATCGTTTGCGACGGAGACGCTCAGTATGTTTTCATTCTTGGAATGCGCTTTCTTGATTGCGGTGATGAGATCTGGTGGAGATGTGAGGGTCCTATTATTGAATGAGTCACCGACAAGTAATATGCAGACCACTTGAACGAACCACCACGATGATGAGCCGGACGAAGCAACGCATCCCGGAGAAGACTCTGACAAGAAGGAGAAGTATACCATGATGGTCAAGAGAGTCCAATGAGAGTAAGAATTCCTTCGCCGCAACACTGCCAATGGGGTTGTTTTCCTGAGCGTAAAGATAGATTCCCACCATCTCTTCTGGAAGGGCCAAGAAAGGCACCCCACAGTGTTTGCTGCTTGGCGTTGGCTTGAAGCGCAAACGGAAACGGAAACGTTGTAGCAGAGAATCAGATTCGGACAAATAACAATCCACGTATTTTGAACGCTTGAGGCGGCCATCGTTCAAAACTTCACGTCAAGTCCTCTTCTCAAGCCACTGGGCACTGCATTGCATTAAATTTATGATTCGTATTTGAAACTAAAGAAAAACGTTACGGCAAAACATCAGTAATCGAAGGTGATGGTCTGGCTGGATGGGAAGCAGCGACAAAGCCCTCAATGCGAAGGAAGGAGGCCAACAAGAAAAACGGAAGATCGTCTGGTCGTTGTTTTTTCCTCTTCTGAACTGTCCTGAGTTCATGAGTCCTGAATCAAGATATGTCATAGTACTCTTCCTGTTTCAAATTCTGCATACCTCATAGCAAAAGGGCAACAAGCCCGGCGAAAGCAGCCAACCCAACAAAGGAATCAAATTTAACAGTAGAACCGGCGGACTTGGAGGTGGCCGCTGGGGCACCAGAGGTGTCGGAGGATACCGTTGTGGTGTTGGTGCTGGACAGCGGAGCAGTGGTTCTTGTTGCGCTCGCAGAGCCGTACACCGCTGCTGCTGGGGTGGTAGCGGATTCAATAAAAACCGCGTCGGGTGGCAATGTTACGCCCTGGAAAGCGGAACATGCAAAACGATAATGAAAAAAAAGGGATAGAGCTAAAAGACTTGGAGCGACGCACAAAAGGGAGACAGAGCTCTCGGCCAGCTTGCTGAGCCGCAGCAAGGTCGTTCGGGCAGGTCTCCTTGACGCACCCCATAACGCTATCAATGTATGCCTTGTTCTTACAGAGACAGTCGTAGTCTGCTTCTGAGCAGTTGCCTCGGTCACCGTTTTTGACACATTTGTCGACACAAGCTAATTCACAGAAAAATGCATAGAGTATTGTTATTTTAAGCATAAGGGGGGAAAGTGTGTGAGTTTAGAGGAACAACGTACGGGAAACAACGACGTCTGACTGACGAGTGAAGAGGGTGGAGGCCGAGGCTGAGGCAGCAAAGAGTGCAACAGAGACAAGCGCGAAATGCATTACGCTTCAAGAGTTTGTTGACAAAAGGGTGCGTTGGGTAGAACAGTTAACTAGTTAACTCTCCCAAGGGGATTTAGAGTTGGGAAGCGAGAGACAGCAGCTTTATAGATTTCCGAGGGGAAACTTTCCCGGCTGTAGAAGAGCCAATCCAGTCGGAAGGAGGTGCACCGTGCATGTGGGAGGCCGATCTTGAGTCAAGGAAGGCGGGAAGTTGGCGGAAAGGAAGGAAGTTACTAATGGTTATATGCTTTATGGAATTTTTTTTACATAACCTACCAGGTCTGGGCCTTCAATTGAAAACACACCAATGTTTCTGGGTTCTGAGGATTCAATTAAAAAGAAAAGAAGCAAAAAAGCAGTCACATTTCGATGACACAAGAGAGTCCAGGAAAAGGACAGACGTGGCAAGCGGTGAGGAAAGTGAGGCATGACAAGAAAGATATGGTCGCGATAAACAAGAGAAACGAAAACGAAAGATGCTCCTTCGGGAGCTTTCAGACAAAAGTTAGAAAGAAGGAAAGAAATATGCACAGGCTGCCTGCCAAACACTGGTAGGTGGGCTAGGGGATACCCAGAGGTTAACAAGAGGATGATCAAACCGAAGAAAGCTGCATGGAAACGCGACCAAGAAGAGAGGAACAAGGGAGGGATCCACGTCTGCGCCATGCCTTCCAAAAACGAGCATAAGAAGGCCCGGGTAGGTCACAACAGCTCGTCGTGCTAAAAGAAGGACAGGATCCACAAACAGAAGCGCCACCAACATGACGTGAAAGACCAGAAGAACCAAAAGACTCGAAGTTGAGACTGTTCCCCATAAGATGCGGCGGGGCATCATAAGACGGAATCCAATGGAAAAGAAGCAAAAAAAGCAGTCACATTTGGATGATAGAAGGAAGACCCTGAATTGCAGGGACAGGGAAGTAAGACCTGACAAGAGTCCTTGGTCGCGATAAACAAGAGAAGAGAAACACAAAGGATGGACACTCCTTCCCAAGCTTTTCAACCACAACTTAGAAAGAAAAGAAACATGCACAGGCTGCCTGCCAAACGCCGCTGGGTAGGTGGGCGTGGGTAGACCCTGGGGTTATCAAGAAAATGACCAAACTGAGGGAGAATCCGCATGGAAACGCGACAAGGAGAGAAAAAGAAGGGGGCCAACGTCTTCCAAAAACGAGCAGAAGTATGAGAAATAAGACTGTAGGTCACAAGGGAAACGCAAAGGAAGGATGCTCCCTTCGGGGCTTTCAACCATAACTTGGAAAGAAAGAAAACAACATGCACAGGCTGCATGCCAAACGCGGCTGGGTGGGCAAGGTAACACCTGGAGGTTATCAAGAGGATGACCAAACCGAAGGAGAAGCTGCATGGAAACGCGACCAGAAGAGAAGGAAGAATTCCACGCTTCCAGAAACGAGCAGAAGTATGAGAAATAAGAAGGTAGGTAGGCCACCAGCTCGTAGCGTTTGAAGAAAAAGAGGACAGGATACACAAAAAACTCCCCCGACCCACAAGGAAGCGGCAGCAGGGGTACAAACACGCCGATTGTCAAGCTCAACCTCGACCTATAAGACGTGGGATGTTTCGGGGGAAATGGGAAAAAGGAGAAGGATTGGATGGATAGGAAATCGGAGGTGAAACTATCCCGGGGAGAAATGATGGAAGATGTGAAAAGTAGGATAAAACCATGTCAGAGGAATGAGCAAGGTAGGATGGCCTCGTGGGCGGCTACCGTTGCTCGGTATGGGAAAGTCCGTCTTTTTTGGGGTGTGTGTGAGTGACGATAAGGCGGGATGAGAGGTGTGATAAGGTGGGCGGGAGCAACGAACAGAAGCAAAAAGAAGAGAAAGAAAAAACGGGTGGTATGAAAGAAGCGAAAGAAACGCACGGTTCATCCTCCGTATCCAGCTCAATAATAACCAAATCTATCTGATCTGGTAGATTGTGCAAATTGCAGTACCCAAAGTATCCCAAATTCGTGCGTCGCAGGGCACCATTTGTTAGTTCCGTAGTTGGGTGTGGATTCTGATTCGTGTGGAAAGACGGTGTTTCGCCACTGGAAGAAGCGGGATAGCCTGTGGGGGATATAGGGTCGTCCCCTGCACCGTGGCATGCTGACACTGCGTGGTCGTTCGTACGTGAGCTTGCGGGTAAGGAAAGAGGAAGAAAAAGGGATACCTGAACCACCAAGAACAGAGATGATAACAGTCTGACCCGTCAGCGCGCTGCGCCTAATTCAACACCCTCTGAATCCCCGCGCCGCTCCTCGCATCTTGCTCTTCGAAAGCGTAACAGCGCCATACTTTGCGCCGATCTTATCCCACAGTCACTGGGACAAAATTCGAATGCGTCGGGAATGAATCGATGACGGGTTCAGTCGAGTTGAGGTAATTCTTGGCTTTTAGATCTGCCTGCAAATAGTTTGGTATGGATGAGAAGGAGTGAGAGGAGGAAGTGAATGAGTGTTAGGAGGAGAAGGATAAAGAAAACTGGGAGCCAGATGCGTGTTGCTCTCGAGAGGAGGAGGAGGAGGAAGGGGAAAGTTGGTCCAACGAAAAAAGGAGTGTGACGCGTCCAAACGTTTGATGATGTTCTACGCCAACACCAACCGCGACTTTCTGGATTGCCTTCATCCCTACAACGAACCAGTTGAACTCGTTTCTTCTAAGACATCAAGCGTCGAGATCTGGCTGAGCCTTACTTATTCCTCTGGATCTACAACGTTGGCGATGTTCCTTCACGTTTTCGGGTTTTAGGTTCTTTGCTCAGCTAAAGCTCATCAAAATACCCCAGGCGTTCTTGCGACTAGAGGATCCCTGCGTACTATGGTAATGGATAAGAAAGCAAGGCTACCTTTGGGTGCGTCTCCATTTTCCTACCAGATGATCATGACCCACTGACAAAGGGCTCCAAAAGCTCGCGAGCAAGACTGCTTAGTAGAGGGTAGCGCAAACGAATACTTTTTGTATCCATCTCGCCATACAGCCAGTACACTACCAGTAGGCATCAGGCCACACATCGATTCTGCTTGATCTTTGGGGTCAGGTCTCACTCCAGCTCCTCTATGTTCAATACTGCCATCCAATACGACAAGATTACTGAATCTGCCGGACCAGGTTCTCATGAATTGTTAACCAGGTCAACCCGCGAGTTCATAAGCCAGGTTTTCTCTTGACCGAAATTTGCCAATTTCACATTCTTTTCCGTGCAAAACCGCGAGCGCATCTCCTGCGTGCTCGGCTAATCTCCCATCCACAAGGCTCCTCCTTCCCAATCGTTCGACAGTCTGATCATTCCCGCCGGCACCTCTATCAATAGCAATTGAACTTTTGCAACCACTCTTTCTAGAGCGTCGTCCGCCAAGCTTGAGCATCTGTGGAGTGGGATGAAGAGGGCCTCAAGATCGTGAAGGGAAACGTGAGTGGGCGAGAAAGGAAGCTACGATCTTGGATATCAAGAATATAGAAATGACCGAGAGTCAACACCTTACGCAGGGGAGGAGGTGGGCACCCCTGTTAGGTCTTCGCGGAGGTCCAACGGGACAAGTCATTCTGCCGGTTCTTGACAATCGACGTTGGAATGCGATGGAGCGCCTGACGATGAGGATCTCTTGGAAGAGAAGTGGGACGCGACATCCTGGCTTGTCAGGAAAGGTCGCGCTCGGCCAACGTCGGGGCAGTTGCTTATGAAGGCGAGGATGGTAAGTCTCTTCTAATGATTCATTCAACATCAAGTGATGAACTTCGACATTTTTCAGGTGTTCTCTACGCCCATCAACGATTGACCAATGTGCTTGGTGGCAGTCGCAAATATTGTAGATTCCCTCTGGCTTGATCGATCTATGCGACGTATGACTCGGGTAGGTGAGCTTACTTTACTTAGATGAAGGTGCCACTAAACTGTATTTCTCAGCTTGGAAAATGGAAACACGCCTGTGAAATCGAGAACTCTGAAGACATCCTCGCTGATCCTTCAAGAATTCCCTACACATCAGATATAAATGCCATTCTTTCCCCTTTCAAAGACATCCTCACCAAGCTTACTATGTGCACGGTAAGCACGGTAGTCTCCTCTGCACGGTAGTGCACGGCTTTTTCTAATGGCCCCCAATTACTCATGGCATTTGATGTTTCAGGTGCCGCCGTACTGGCGCCCACAAACGTAGTCACTGAAGACCTTCAAAGAAGCTCGGCGTTCCCGGTTTCTCGATCCTATCACACCTCCAGTGTCAGCCACAATGCAAACAGGCCTGACGTTGCACCTTCCATATGCATTTCAGAGTCACAATCGACGCCAAGCACGCTCGGCCTTGAATGTGATATGATAGCGACATCTGAGGGGAAGGCGATCTTTCGTCGGAATCGCTGTGTCCACGAAAAGGCTGCCTCGACGGGCCGACCCATATCTGCTAGTTTCGATGGATTCAGTGATTTCGCCACTGGTATCGTGTCTGCGGCTGAACTCGGGGACATGGCAGGGATCATACAAAGTGAGGACCTTGAGACCGGAAACAAATCAATCAACAAACTTTCCTCTTGGATTCGGAAACCACAGAGGCACACTAAGATGGAGTCTTTCGTTCAACTTCTCAGCCAATGGACTGCTTGAATTGAAAAAATGGGTCATCTTCCAAGAGAAGAATACTGTGGGGCAACCGGCGAAGCCTTGGGCAGTCATCAACTTCAGGAGTTGCGTCTGGCTTTTCCTCCATGGTTGGGCACGCAAAGGCCTATTTTCAACCAAGATGTTATTCGGTACCGAGGAACTATGGTGGAATGACCTTGCGGGAAGATTCCAAATTAGCCGACGAAAAACAAAAAGTATGCTCCTTCCTCATCGGCGCTTCACGTCCTAAAGTCATCCTGCAGGGCGCCGACTCGGTGATCCTCAGCCGATAGACCTACGCAACACCGAAATACCCTGTACCAGAGAGGAGGACATGTCGAATCTACCCTTGGTGACGATTCACAAACATCCAAACGTTGTTGCATTCTCCATCAGCCGCCAGAATCCGCACGATGACAATGAGGCTATTGATACGATTCTCCTCGCTTCCCGGACATTTCAAGATGCTCATCCCGATTCTGCACTCCATCATTTTGGATATCACTCGTTGCCAGTCAAGAAACGCAATCCACTAGCTAATGCGGAGCGCAAGTTACAATATCCGTCTCGCATATCGCCATCCTCGAGAGGGTTTCCTTGTTCCCGACCTACGAATCAGTGCAGCGAGGCTGTCGAATCTTCGTTTGAGCGACGTCCATCTTGGGTGAGGAAGCGCTTCAAATAGCTATCACCAAGCAGATCTGCTTCACCTTGGAATCGCAACCTCTTACCACGACCAGAACAAAAACTTTGTCAGGACATTTTGGATGATATTCCGGATGATTCACCTTACATGTTGCTACCACTGTGGCCTGGCCAAACCGACCCAGCTTCAAGCAAAAAGTACCCATTTCGTTTCCATATTCCGCTCAGCCAACGTCTCTACCTCTTGGTGTGGTACAAACCGGATCCAAGCTCCAATGGGACGCTGCCGAAATCAAGCCTATTCTTCAAGAAGCCGTCGCCGCAGTTGTCTGCTTCCTCTCAAATCTCATTCACAAAAAAGGGTGAATGGAACCCCTTACGAAGTCACTTCCACTTCAGCGGTCGCATTGTGGGACATCATCAGCTTCAGGGCACAGGTATCCGCATCCCAAAGGAGGGTCTTCATGTCCTTAAGCCGCTCGAGGAGGCCCACAAGATGATGCCAGCTCGGTTCGTGAACATGTATGGCGGTGCACAACTGGGACAGTGCTTCAGTCGAGATTCCGGTATGGTGTTCAATGTCGAAGCTTTAGAAACGTTGGATCTATGTCGCGCCACCCCCGTCAAACGAGAAAAGCCGCAGGACGGAGATGGGGTTGCAAGTGAACCAGCGCTAACGCCACTTGGAAGATCAGTGCTCGAGATGGCGTGGTTTGAGGGTATAGCCTTGACAAGCTTTGCATCGGCCTAGGGACGAAAATGAAAGCTGATGGGGCCGTGTATGTTCACCGCTGCAAATTGCAGCTAGGCCCTAAGGTAACCTGCTACAAGATCGTGGGTGTAGCTGGAAGGGGTCCATTCCGTATGCACAGGCTCTAACGTGTGCTGAAGTGGGTGTATATAGTACAATTTTGAATGCACAACAACATTCAATCCTGACTGCCCTGGACGAAGTCAATCAAAGCACTGTGCTGAGTGATCCCGTTCTGCACGTAAAGATGTTTGAAGCTCGAACGCGCGCGTTCAAGAGAGTATGTATGTAGTACAATTTGGATGCACAGCGAAAACAATCCGCTCTGAGAGAAATCAGTCAAAGCACTGTGATGAGCGCTTCCTTTGGGAGGCTTAATCATCAACTCCGCCTGTTGCCTACGGACAAAACATCAGAGCTCAGCAGAACAAGAACAAAACAATCAAAGAACGTACAACCGCATACGCAAAAGCAGCTTCCTATTCGTCGCCTGCATACTCTTCCCGGCTTTAGTCGTACGCGCGAAAAGCTCCGCACGATAATCTGTCTTCTTAGCTTGCAAGATCTATTCAACAACGTCGGTTTGTGATTCGATGGTAACGGAGAGGGCAAAGAAACCCCACCTTGTTCTGGCTATCGACCCGGGCTTGTATAGCCCCACTCTGTATCAACGCAACGACTTGCTGCTCGACCTCCTCCACGGTCCACCCAAACGCAGCGCTCATCCGCTCGAGCTTGATAGTGGCGAAGGGCTGGAAGTAGAGCACCACAGCCCAGTTCCGAATAAGGTTCGTGACGTGTCTGACATCTCATGTTAGTCAAACGATCGTTTCAAGAAATGAAGGAAGCACGTACGGAGTACCGCGACAAGAGCTCCAGAACAGTCTTAAAGTTGCTGTTCATGTAAGCTTCGATCAACTCCCGAATATACGGCTCCTGCTCAATGTAAGCCCCAAAGATCGAATTCTCAAGAACCCGGCTCTTGATGGCCGAGCGAGAGAAGCTGGCGAGAGCGCAGAGGGTGCCAAAGATCGCGATATCGCCCGGGGCTATAAGCTACATCCACCACGTCAGAGAATACTCATAACTCCAGTCAGACGAACGAACCTTGCCAACCCAATCCCCCAAATCCTTCGCCAGGCCCAACTTCAAAAAGCACTGTGCAGCCTTCTCGTAGTTCGCTTGCCCCAGATACGACAGTGCGCTCGCTAAGTCTAGCTTGGATTGATAGGTGTCCCTTTCTGCTGACGATCCACTGCCAAGAGTGCCCTTTTTCTTCGCGGCACCGGCAGCGGTGGTGCCCATCGCCAAATCGCCGCTGTTGTTGGATGATGAGGCTGCGGCGGAGTCGAGAGCTGCATCTGCTTTGAAAACATATGTTGTTAGATGAGAGTAGTTACGTTGTTCGATCATGAGCTGAAGGAAGCAGAATCAGCATACAAGTCCTAAAGTAGACTCAATGAGTGGTACCTCGAGTATAGAAAGACACATGTCTGGTCGTGCAGAACTCGCGTGACTTTGTGTAATGTTTCAGCGAAGTGGCATAATCCCCCGTTGACCTATAAAAGTCACCCAAATCGCGATGGGCCATCTTCACCGTCATTCAGTCTCAGGGAAATCTTAGAAAAGCAAGCACATACCCTAATGCTCTCCTTGATCATGTTATTGCTATATGTCTTGAGTTCGACTTCCAACTTTGTCCGCTCCGCCTGATTCTTCGCGATGATCTCGTCCATCCATTTTGTATCGAGCTGTGCGAGATCCAGTGGGTTTGGAAGGGGCATATCCAACGCGTTGCTCGTCTGCTCATATGCTGTTAAGAGGGCCTGGTACAAGGTGGGGTCGCGCGATTGATGGATGTGTTGCACGCAGAGCTGGAAGGCCTCCGTCGCGATTAAGGGACAGATGCTGGCGATGTGGATGAGGCGGTCGATAGCAGTTCGGTCTGAGTCGATCGTCAGCACAACGATGAAGATGAAGAGGAACGACTTACCTGTGTAGTTGGCGATGTAGCCCTCGAGGTCGAAAGGATGGGCATCGTCGACGGGGACAATGATGGGGCGTCGTGGAGACTGACCGGAGCAGCCTTGCTGGGTTTCTTCAATGATATCGATGTCCATGATAGCGTGTTTTGTCGTTGTGGGCGGTGGTGAGGAGAAGGTTAAGATTTCCTTTTATAGATGACTCATAAATGGGCACAGCTCAAGACTCAACGGAACCAGTAAGATTCGAAAAATGTATCTACCCAAACCCTTCCGTTCAAAAAAATGCTAGTGCCTACAAACGTCGTATGTCCTTATAACTGAAGTCCCTTCGAGTAATGGCCTTAGCGTAACGAGAATCCGTTTGTGGAGGAACATGTCTGGAGGATCGTCTGAGTCGTTCGGAAGGGTAGACGAAGGGAAGACAGGGAGTTGTTCGTGGCAGAAGCCAACATTTCCTCGTGAGATTCAACCGCATGCGCTTCCTACATTTTCTTCTTCACCTCCTGAGCTTTTCCGCCTCCCGAAGCCTCTTCTCCACGGCTTGATGTCCCGTGAGTATATCCCCTGGTGCGCCTCCACGGGCGGGATATACGATGTCCCCTAGTGTGGCTCTACGATTTCGGGGACCTGGCTGACGTCCCGGGTTTATATTACTGTCGGTGGTCAAACCGAAGAAGCCACGGAGAAACGCGACCAGAAGAGAAGGGATCCATGATGTCTGCGCCATGGCTTCCAAAAACAAGGACAGGAACCACAAACTAACGACCATGAGCGCCACCAGAATGCAATAAAAACGAACGGAGTCGAAGTTGAAGTTGCTCCCAGAATATTGCGGGGTGAAAGAAAACCTGCATGAAGCAAGCATGAAGACTAACACAAACAATACGAAAGAAAGGCTCAACAAACGTATAGGAATTCAAGGCAAAGCCCTCGGTCGCGATAAACAGAAGAAAGAAGCTCCCTCCAGAACTTTCAACCACAATTTGAAAAGAAAAGAAAGAAACATGCACAGGATACCTGTCAAACGCTGCTGGCCGTGCGATGGCCCGATATGTGGAGGTTATCGTGGGGGGCAACCAAATCGAAGGAGAAGCCGCACGGAAACGCGACAAGAAGGGAAGAAGGAGGGGGTCCACGTCTGCCCAGAAACGAGCCGAAGTACGGGGAATAAAAAGATAGGCAAGGTCACACAACAGCTCGTAGGGCTCAAAGAAGGACAGGCAAGATCCACAAACTCTCCCGACCCACAATGACGCGGAAGCTGGGGGTAATGACGTTGAAAATGGAAAAATCAACACGATGACGCCGATCGTCAAGCCCAAGCTCGACCTTCAAGACGCAGAGTGTTTGTGGGAAGTGGGACATGGATAGGGTAGGGGACTGAAAGCGAAACGCTTCCAGGTAAATCCATAATGAAGCTGCGGCAGAGGCAAACGAACAAGATGGAATGGCCCTTGGGCGGCTACCCTTGCTAGTCTTTTGGGCGGGTGTGATGAAAAGATGGCATGAAATGTGTGATGATTAGGGTGGGCGGACGGTCGCAACGAACAGAAGCAAAAAGAAAAGAAAAAACGTGTGGTATGAAAAAAACAGCAGAGAAACGAAAGAAAGGAGCAGAGAAATAGAGAAAAAAACGCACGGTTCATCCTCCGTATCCAGCTCAATGATAAGGGTCGTCCCCTGCATCATGACCTGCTGACACTGTAGTTGTACGTGAGTTAAAGGTTTGCGGGTATGGAAAGAGAAAGAGGAAGGAACAAGGGTCAGATACCTTGATCATGAATTGCCAAGAACAGATATAGTACCACTCTGACCCACCAGCGCCTTATTCAACACCCTCTGAATCCTCGCCCCACCCCCCAAACGCATCGTACTCTTCGAAAGCGTAACAGCGCCATACTTCGCGCCGATCCTATCGCCGGGACTTTAACTGGGACAAAAGGTCAAAAAGGTTCGGAATGACGGGTTCGCTTGAGTTGAGGTAATTCTTGACTTGGAGATCTGCGTTGGAGTAGTTTGGTCTTGATAAGGAGTGAGAGGAGGAAGTGGATAGGCATTAGGAGGCCAAATGCGTGAAGGAGGGGAAGAAGGGGAAAGGGAGCACATTGTGGGAGGGAGAAAAGATGCATTGTGCGGAAGAATGATATGTACAATTGACAACATGACTGTAGCTATGGTGTATAACAGTGAACCCAATCGACACCAATCATAGACTGAGCAAAGTCAACTGTAGAAAAGCCAGACGGAGAAATGATAAGAATCTGGAGACGTGTGCGCAAATCAGCCTCCTTTGGCACCCACATAAGGGGGTTTTCCTCCCGAGAAGAGATAATCCAGTTTGAGTCTGCCAGATCCCAGGCAAGGCGCGTATCTCCATCACTCAAAATACCTGTTGACACATTCCATACCCGTACAGACTCGTCATCCGAGCCGGACACAATCCGTGTCCCATCGCTTGAAAACGCGACCGATCTGATATAGCCATTGTGGCCCTTGAGCTCCTTCAGCTCCTCACCGGTTGATGCATCCCACACCTGCACAGACCTGTCATTTGAGCCAGACACAATCCGTGTCCCATCGCTCGAAAATGCAACCGATGTGCTAAAAGAGTTAGTGTGGCCCTTCAGCTCCTTCAGCTCCACACCTGACGATGCATCCCACACCTGCACAGAGTTGTCCAACGAGCCAGACACAATCCGTGTCCCATCGCTTGAAAATGCAACTGATTTGATATAGCTATTGTGGCCCTTGAGCTCCTTCAGCTCCTCACCAGTTGATGCATCCCACACCCGCACAGACCTGTCACTTGAACCAGACACAATCCGTGTCCCATCGCTCGAAAATGCGACCGAATTGACCGAATAAGTATGGCCATTCAACTTCTTCAGCTCCACACCGGTCGACGCATCCCACACCTGGACAGACCCGTCATTTGAACCAGACACAATCCGTGTCCCATCGCTCGAAAATGCAACCGAATTGACCGAATCAGTGTGGCCATTCAACTTCTTCAGCTCCACACCTGTCGATGCATCCCACACCCGCACAGACTTGTCAAAGGAGCCAGACACAATCCATGTCCCATCACTCGAGAATGCGACCGAATTGACCCAATTAGTGTGGCCATTCAACTTCTTCAGCTCCACACCTGTCAATGCATCCCACACCCGCACAGACTTGTCAGAGAAGCCAGACACAATCTGTGTCCCATCGCTCGAAAATGCGACTGAAGAGACCCACCCAGTGTGGCCCTTCAACTCCTTCAACTCTACAACTGTCGACGCATCCCACACCCGCACAGACTTGTCACGTGAACCAGACACAATCCGTGTCCCATCCCTCGAAAATGCGACTGAGTTGATATCTTCAGTGTGGCCCTTCAGCGCCTTCAGCTCCACACCTGTTGATGCATCCCACACCCGCACAGACATGTCCCACGAGCCAGACACAATCTGTGTCCCATCACTTGAAAATGCGACCGAAGTGACCGGGCGAGTGTGGCCATTCAACTTCTTCAGCTCCACACTGGTCGACACATTCCACACCCGCACAGAGTGGTCAAGTGAGCCAGACACAATGCGTGCCCCATCGCTCGAAAATGCGACCGATTGGATATAGCTAGTGTGGCCCTGCAGCTCCTTCAGCTGCACACCTGTCAATGCATTCCACACCCGCACAGAGTAGTCGTTTGAGCCAGACACAATCCGTGTCCCATCCCTTGAAAATGCGACCGAATGGACAGTGTCAGTATGGCCCTTCAGCGCTTTCAGCTCCACACCTATCGATACATCCCACACCCGCACAGACTCATCATGTGAACCAGACACAATCTGTGTCCGATCGCTCGAAAACGCGACTGAACAAACCCCCCATATGTGGCCTGTCAGCTCCTTCAGCTCCACACCGGTCGATGCATCCCACACCCGCACAGACTTGTCATCCGAGCCAGACACAATACGTGTCCCATCGCCTGAAAATGCGACTGAATTGACTCCCTCAGTGTGGCCCTTCAACTTCTTCAGCTCCACACCTGTCGACGCATCCCACACCCGCACAGAGTGGTCATTCAACCCAGACACAATCCGCGTCCCATCGCTTGAAATCGCGACTGATCTAATTGATGCCCCAGCTGATATCGTCATCAATGGCAAATCAATAACGCCTTTGGTATGTGTAAAGGCAGGGATGCGAGTGAATTGGTTTTTCCACTCTTGAGAGAGACTGGTGTTCCATGGCCATGTTGCCAACGCCGAGATGTACAGGTGCGGCGTCGATTTGGCAGCTGGGCTCCCAGTGAAATAAGTAGCGAAGTTGGCAGCTTCACCAATGTCACGCGCCAATTCTAAATAATTGTTCCCGCACTAATTGACAGTATTAGGTATTGCAATACGGCTCAAACCTTACGATCCATACCTTCAAGGCCCATTCACGTGCACGTTGAAGCATCAGAGTGCACTGATTGTGTAGTCCGAGCAGGCTCATGGCCTCAATCCAGAACAGGACACGAATTTGGAGGAACTCCGAAAGGCAGCGGAGGAGATTATCGGTCTTGATCAACTGGGGTAAGGGCAAGTGGTGAGTCCAGTGCCGAACAGAGTACCTCAGAGCGGCACTGATGTTTTTGTTGACCTCTTCAGCGAGCGCGGCGTTATCACTGTCAAACAGGAAGGATGACGGTATTTTGCCCATGTTGAATTGCAAACCAGAATCCGACTTCTTATCAGAACCAAACTCCATGATGTGGAAGCAAGATTCGGCAAGAAGATTGTGATGGGCAGGTATATTGCATGAGAATGTGTAGTTCTTCTTGCCAATGCGGAAGTTTGACTGTGCTGGATTAAAAACGAAGTCAGGAAAAGAGGCGTGGTACCAAAAAACTCGATCGTCTTGGGAATAAAGCACAGCATGGAGACCGTCCAGAACAGCCTGTGCAACTTCAGTGTGGCTGTTCGCGACGAGCGCAGCAACGGTGGAGGTGGACGTGCGTTCAGTCGTACATAGAAAGGTATAAAGGATGCGCAACCTGCGAATCAAGATCTCTCCCTTGAACGGGGAAAAGGTGTCGCACAAAATTTGGCGGTACAATCCATCGATCCAGGATGTGGAGTCACTCACGGAAACCGGTTGCTCTGACTTGGAAAGGAGATTTTCAAGCATCTCTTTCTGCTCATCACCAGTAATTGAGCCATGTGGGATCAAGTACTTCACCACAGTTGCAGCGTAGATGAAGAGACCATTAGCCCGCCGCTCAAGCTCGGTCAGCTCTGGAGTGCCGTCAAGCTTCTTCAGCTTGTCTTTCAAGTATATCCTGATGTCTGACCTGGCCTCCTTGATCGGCACATCTTGAAGACGACAGACGGCCTCGGACGTGAGAGCTTCGCAGCGCTTAGCAAGTTTAGGATCTGACCGGCTCGTCACAAGAAACTTGAGACCTCTTAGGTCGTATTTGTCGATTGCGTGGAGTAGGTCACCTAGAAAAGCCGATCCTCCTTCGCCTCCAATCTCATCCAGAGCATCGATGACAATCAGGTATGGGAATCGTTCTAATTCCCGTGTGCCTTCGGACTGCTGCCAAGGCCCAACAAGAAGATCTGTCAGCTGGGTGGCAACATCGAATTTAACGGAGTCAAATTTGTCGGCAACATGCAAGGCGTCTGCATACGATTTGCATTTACGAGCAAGCTGGTAGGCGATGGTGGGAAGGATACGGGTCTGCGCTTGCGTTTCTTGGAATTGTCGTGAGCAGAGAAAGTTGGCGCCCAAGAGGGTGTGTTTGCTGGAATTGACCTCCGTCTCGAACAGTTTGGCCATGGTATACGCAATGGTGGTTTTGCCAGACCCAGCTTGTCCGGTCAGCCAGAAGACACGCGGGCTGGCCAATGAGCGTTCATTAGCCCACTTCGTGATGTCCTCCAATATTTTGACACGCGTTCCGTACGTGCACACTTCACGCTTCAGGCCCTGCTCTTCGAGAACGGTTTTGTGGTCAGCCTTCTCGGAGGGATGTAAACGATCCAGGGCCGCTCTCTGTCCAAATAATCAGTGCGGTACAGGCCAGGAAACTTAAACACTTGCCTTGATATCGTCGTGTATCTGACTCGCCGTTTGCTGGATGCTGATCGCCATTTCGAGCTGGCAACGACGAATGTGAATATACATAATCTTGTATAATGATAATGGTATGCACAAAGAAGGCCTTGGTCGCCCCTTCGACTCTTCGGAAAATTTGCTGGATCTTCGTCCCCTGCGCTTCGTTGTCTAGTATCCGTATAGCCAATGATTTATCGGCAAGATCCTTTAATTTCTTCATTTCTTCCTCAAGGATCCTGGATGGTGACATGTTCTTTGTGATATCCTCTTGGTGCACGACAGACGACGTACTTTTTGAGATTATCCATCGCCTCTTCTGCGGCCCTACCGCTAACCACCGTCCTCTTCACAGTCAGGAGTCTGCTTGCCGTTTCTTCGAGAAGTTGTACAAACTCGTCTTTGTTGCTTCCAACCGCCTGATATAATAGTCAACCAGCGCCCAAAAGATAAGTGAGAGACGACAACCTACATCTTTCATTTCGATGATCACTTTAGCGATGGAGAATGCCATCTGAACCGGATTTGCACTGACACATCCCGGCACCTTCTTCAGGAGCGTTTCCGTGAACCGCCCAGCCACTTTAACACCCTCTTTTGCAGTCGCCTTCCAATCCGAGGTCTGAGGTTGAGTATTCGTTGAGACTGGTCCTGCAACAGGAGTGAAAGTGAGACTGGCTTCGCGGTTGTCCTCTTCTACACAAGTCCGATATCAACCTCTCAGACACAAGGACTCGGCAAATCGCATCTCACCTGGACCCACGGCGGACTCCTGCAGATCCGGAACACTTGACGAAGATCTTGCCGACTGGGAGGGGGCGGTAGGACCTGGCGGATGAGCTGAATCGGCTAGGTCTGCGAGGTAGGAGTCCAGGACAGTACATACTGTTATTCAAGATAGCATTGCCGCCTAGACACCAGTCAAGTCAACGTCGATAACACTAAGATGGAGCCAATAGCATACTTACTTGAAGCCGTCGGCTCTGCATTTCCTGCAGCGGTTGCATGGTGAGCGCCTGATGCAGAGGAGACAATGGAATTCGACTGGTAAGCCGAGTCGTTGGCAGAATTGGGTCGCTTGATCAGATCTCGAAAGAGTTTTCCTATGCCTCTGGATTTCTTCTTCGATTCCTTTGCATTGGGCGAGATTTGGTCGGCCATGCTTATGAGTGCGAGAGATGAGGACAAGGGAAGACACGGCGGGGCAGTGTCTGGGCGTCTGTCATTTCGTGCAACTTGCGTGGTATCTGAAGCAAGGAGTGCCTGGATTAATACCGGGGGTGTTTTGACTGAGTTGTGGTGCGCACCGAGATTCGAGATAGAAAATAGTCTGGAAGTTCTCCAGTTCACATAACTCCGCAATCTTGAAAGCGTAGCACTGGGGCGGATTGTAAGTAGTTGTGGTCGTCGTCGTCCAAGGCGAAATCGAAATTAGTCATACCGTGTGCATTTCAAATACACACACACTACACAAAATCATAACCACATAGCGCGCCTTCGGGCGCAAAACCCGATACTCAATTTATCGTCACGTCGGTCATAGCAAGCTTTCTCGGTTACAAATGTCTAAGTAGCTACGCATGGTCATAATAGCCATCCCTTTTTTCATTTGTTGGAGTTACCATAGAGTATTTTTATTCAGTTGAAGACAGCCGTTCTGAATTCTGGCTTTCATCGTCATCCGAGTCATGACTCGAGTCGTTAAGCTCGCAAGGTAGGCCTTGGGATGGACCTGCAGTTGACCGCATTATTCCTTGATTTCATGACAAGAAGGGCGCCTCGCCATTTAAACACAAACTCGGGGTATTTATGCACGCCAGGCGTACCATACGGGCGAGACAAACAAGTGGACAGACTTAAACGATGAAAGCACCCTAAAAAAAACGAGAGGCGGGCAGAGCCGAGTCCCGACGGACAAACAGCAGCAAAGGATGCACAAAAGTGCCAAAAATAAACGGGAAATCGGGCAGAGCCGACAGACAAACAACTGCAAAAGATCTTCAAAAGTGCTAAAAATAAGCAGATGAGGGCGGGAAAGGCCGAGATGGGTCACGAGAAGAACAAACAAGTACAACTTTGAAAATATTTTCTTTCAGTGAACCCGAGGGTGTAAGAACCCTCTACTAACGTATCGGGTATATTCTACATCCTAAAAACCAGGGAACGTACGTACGTTACTAAGTCCTTCCCTATCACTAAGTAACAAAGGGATCACGTCGCGAAAATCCCAATGATCTTAAACATCGGCACACTCTGTCCTTCCTCACCCAACAACTGACACTCCACGAAATGAGAACCTCGTCCAACATAGTGGTCGATCATCTTCAACCTACACAACCATCATCATGAGCTTTTGCGTGGAGGGGAAAGAAAGGAAAAAGGACATACGTAGGTATAGCATCCCCAATATCCGCCGCATTCTCAATAACCTTCGCACCCGCATAATTATCATCAACCCAACACTCAACAGAACTACCCTCCCCAACAACACCCACCGGCTCCCTCAAATAATATACCCCAATATCCCCCCCTCCAACCTGTATCGGAATCCTAAGCTTACTCGTCGGAAGCGCAGAATGCCAATAATGCGCAGCCGTAATCAGGGCATCCCCACCACTCCCACTGGGATGGTGCGCGTACCACCCTGAGCCGTAGAACAACGACGGTGGTAAGGGGTTGATAAGGTCGTTTGCGGAGACGCAGAATGGTGCGATCTCTTCAAAGGGCCTGTTCCCGTTTGGTCGGGTGTTAATTCGGCCAGAGGGGACGGTGAGGAGCTGGGGTGACGAGGAGGAAGACGAATCCCCCCGGTCTTTCATAGCTGCAGCAGCAGCAGCAGCCATCTTCTTTTCTACAGCTGCATTAACGGCTATATCACCCTTTTCTGGCTCAGGGACTCCAGGACGCTGGCCAATGCCCCCAAATAGCCCATGGGCGTCGCCTGCACCTCCTTCAGACCCTGCGGTGTGCACTGGGACGGCTTCATACGATGATCCAGTAGCCACGCTCCACGCCGTACATATCTGGCTCTGGAAGTACGCCACGAGTATCTCTGAAATGAGTTCATGCCCCGCAGGGCTAGCGAGGACAGGATCGACAAAGTACTTCTGGACAGACTTGGGGTCACGCATGTAATCGGGGAAGAGGGCAGATTTGACAGAGACGTGTGGGACGTCATAGAACTGCGCGACGATGTTGTGCCAGTGGTCTGGTCCTGCGAAACCGTGTGTTTGGTGTGTTTGTGGTGAGAAATGGCCGAGGAGGAGGACGGCGGGTTTGTCGGGCCTGATGAGGATAGAGCGGACGAGGATTTCGAAGTGGTCCATCATGTCTTGATTCCTGTGGGTGGGAGGGATTAGTCTCGATGCTAGAGGAAGAAGTGGGAGAAGGAAGAGGATTGAATGATAAAGAAAAATTTTGATTGGGAGAAGCTGAAGGATGAAGGAGATGAGGACGAATTGGGGAGACAAAGGAGGGGCGTCACTAGGACGATTCAACGTCCAGTAAAAGACCAGAAAAACCAAAAGAGTCCAAGTCGAGACTGCTATCAAGATATTGCGAGCTGAAGAAAAAGCCGAGAAGACGAGAACAAAGCATTTAATCCAATGGAAAGGAAGTAGAAAAGCGGTCATATTTAGCTGACAGAAGGGAGACCTCGACGGGTCGCGATATACAAAAGAAACGAAAAGGAAAGACGCTCCCTCAAGAGCTTTCAGACACAGGCGAGAAATAAACATGCACAGCTGCCGGCCAAACACCACTAGGAGAGGAGAGGGCGACCAAACCGAAGGAGAAGCCGCATGAAAACGCGACATAAAGAGAGAAAGGAAGGAGGGTCACACTTCTACCAAAAACGAGCAAAAGTACGAGAAAGAAGACGGAAGGTAGGTCATACAACGTCAAAGAAAGAAAGGACAAGGATCAACGAACACACCCCCGACCCTCAACGAAGGCAGATGAAATTTGACAATCGAAAAAAAAAATCAACACATCGTCAAGCTCAAGCTCGACCCCCCCCACAAGGCATGACAAGAAAGAGAGGCAAAAGTCCTCGGTTGCGATGAATAGAAGAAAGACGCCCCTTCCAGAGCTTTCAAGAAAGACAGAAAGAAATATGCACAGGGTGAAGCTGAGTGGGCGAGGGGAAAGAAGAAAGAGAAGGAAGAGGGTCCACGTCTTCCAAAAACGAGCAGAAGTATAAAGATAAAAAGTGTAGACTCGTCGCGCTCAAAGAAAGATAAACTCCCGACCAACAACGAAGGAAAATGTTTGAGCGAGGGGGGGTAATGAAATTGAAAGTGGGGAAATCAACACGACAAGAAGTTGGGTTATTTATGAGAGAAAATGGGTCGTCATAGCTGACGGAAAAGATGTGAAAAAAGGTAGAGCCATAATGAAGCCATGGCAGAGGTCAATGGAGGATGTGAAAAGTATGAAGCCATGAGAGAGCATGATCGAGAAAACGAGCAAGATAGGATGGCCTCGTGGGCGGCTACCCTTGCTTGGTGTGGGAAAGTCCATGTTATGGGCGGGGGTGACGATAAGGCGGCAATGAGGTGTGTGATAAGAAGGGCGGGAGCAAGGCGGTCGATAACGAACAGAAGCAAAAAGAAAAGGGAGGTACGAAAAGAAACGAAAGAATGGAGCGAAGAAACGAAAAGAAAACGCACGGTTCATCCTCCGTATCCAGCTCAATAATAACCAAATCCGTCTGATCAGGGAGATGGTGCGAGTTACAATATCCAAAGTATCCCGAATTCGTGCGTCTCAAAGCGCCATTTGTCAGTTCCGTAGCTGGGTGTGGAAAGACGGTGTTCCACCACTGGAAGAAGCGGGAGGGGTAGCATGTAGGGGATATAGGGTCGTCCCCTGCTCCGTGGCATGCTGACACTGTGGGGTACGTGAGTTTGCGGGTGTGCAAAGAAGGAAAGAGGGAAGGGGAAGGGAAGAAAGGGATACACACCTGAACCGCCCAGAACAGAGATAGTAACACTCTGCCCCGCCAGCGCCTTATTCAAAACCCTCTGAATCCTCGCCCCACTCCCAAGGTGCATCCTACTCTTCGAAAGCGTAACAGCGCCATACTTTGCGCCGATCCTATCGCCAGGACTATAACTCGGACAAAAGTCAAACGGGTTCGGTATAACAGGTTCGCTCGAGTTCAAGTAATTCTTCGCTTTTAAATCCGCATTAGAGTAATTTGGTTGATGGATGGATGAAGTGGAATGTGAAGGGGGCAAGAGGAAGTGGATGAGTGTTAGGAGGAGGAGGATGGTTAAGACTGGAAGCCAGATACGTGTTGCTCTTCGTGATGAGGAGGAAGGGGAGGAAGAAGGAGATGAAGGGGACAAGGAACCCATTGTGGGTGAATTGTGAGATGGGGGAGAGATGTAGGGTTGGTTATGTCGACGTTGCATGCGCGGTCTTGTCTGGTCTTGTTCCAACGAAAAAAGGAGTGTGTGACTGGAGATGAGAGTCAGGCACACAGATGACGGCCAGAACGGAAATAAATTTCCATGATCATTTCCTTTTTTGGGTGGCGCTGCTACCAATACCCTCAATTCGTTTTCTCGATGTTTTTTTTTGCCCTTCATGGCTTCGGTTGACAAGACGGGCGCGTGTTTCCAGTCTCCCTGGTCATGGAAAGAACGCATACACTCAGCCAGTATACAAACCACCCCCCTCTATCTGGCTTTTTCTTTTGAATCGTTACTAATGTTCTTCAATGGTTGATGCTATTTCCAGTTGAACATTGTAGATCTCTTGCAGAGCCGTCTGAAATCCTCTGTCACCTGGGACGGGTTGTCTGGTCTCTAATCCTTTTCGTGGTGTGTCTGTCAAGCTACCTATGAATGTTAACCCTCCCCCTCCTCTTTCCTTTCGTTCTTCAAGTTCCCTCTCGCTTACTCTTCTACTTAGGGCCCACTCATCTCATGCGCGAAAGATCCGCTGGACAGCACTCAGTTGGTGGATATCCTCGTTCAAGGATGATGACACTGACACTTTTTCATGTAGGTCTCTTTGCCGCGACTCATGTCCCCTTCCGATCCTGAGTTTTTTCCACCTCCAGTGGATCTGGATCTGCCTCGCAACGCGAGATGGTTCCTTTGGCTCTAACTCATCAACATTCTCTGTCGCATCTGCTGCAAATATCTCTCTCAGCCGACAAGGAAGCCTAGGTTCAGATGGGTTCATGTTGGGGTGGCCCCACTTCTCCAGCTCTCCCTGCTTTTGTGCCACTCTACCATCACTCTCATTGGATCACTCCCTAAATACCCTCTCTTCCCCTCCTACTCTCTCTCATGGCAATCCCATCCCGTTCCCTTCTACCTGTCATCCTATAATTTCCAGTTCTGATCCTTCAGATTCTGTCCCCTGCCTCTCTTAGCTTCATCCTCTAGCCCTCTGCTTCTTGCTCTATGATCCTTTTCTTCAATGAACCTCTGAACCATCTTCCCCCTTCCCTCTGCTTAGGGCCCACTCTCCTCACGTGTGAATGATCTGTCATACACCACTTGGTCGGTGGGACACTGACACTTGCACAATGACTACGACACAGCCCTGCCTTGTGCTTGGAAGTGTGGGTGTCACCTGCCTCTGTTCCTCCTAATGTTCAGTGATATGTAATTAGCTTTGGCAAGCAGCTTTCTTGATGGCAAATACGAATTCGCCAAAAGAACCATGGGGTCTCAAAGCCAAGGGGGTCTTAGGACTCAAAAAATGGACCTGGGGTCAATTTTTTTTTTTAAGCCTTACTACCTTGACCTACCTACCTACATAATCAGGCACATTTCTATATATGGTAATATGATGTCATTGTCGTGATTGCTTTGTTCCTCAACCAGTGCCAGATTCCTCACAAGCCTCGCAAACCCAGTTTTGTGGAACAATTTCCAACAAAATGCAACATAGGTGACACTAGCATATAGGTGAGTAACTTCTAACCTCAGCTGGATGGAACATATACTTACCTGTTGTGTTTCACAGCCAAGCCTCTTACATTCAACAACCCCATTCAAATGTGAGTCCACCACCACTCCACACAGGCATCTGTTCAATGCTGGCATCTGCCTCAGAATGTGATTTCATTTAGAACAGCCACTTTCTTCTGAGTTGGTAGTATTTGCAGCTATTACAGCAATACTTTACCATCCCCCACACAATCCACATGGACTCCACTGGATTCCACTGGCTTCCACTATATACTGGACCATTATAACAATATTCACAAATCTGGACTCCACTGGACTCCCAACACAAAACTGGACTGGACTGGACTGGACTGCAAATCACAAATCTGGACTCCACTGGACTTTCCCAACACAAAACTGGACTGGACTGGACTGGACTGCAAATCACAAATCTGGACTCCACTGGACTCTCCCAACACAAAACTGGACTGGACTGGACTGCCATAGACCTAAGTTAATTCAGAATTCCTGAACTTAGATCTCAAAACAAAAAATAAAATTGAAATATATTTATTAATTAAATTAATTAAATTTACTAGATTCTATGTTACAGAGAGGGGGAGGGAGAAGAAGGAAAAGAAAGGGGAGAGGGAAGAAGGGGGAAGGGAGGAATGGATGGGGAGGGAGTGGTGTCAGGAAGGGAAAGGGAGGGGGGAGGGAGCAAGGAAGGGGGAAGGGAAAGGGAGGGGGGAAGAGAGGAATGGAGGGGGAGGGAGCAAGGAAAGGGGGAGGGGGGAAAGGGGGGAGAGAGTGGAGGGCAGAGGGAGTGGTGAAGAGAGGAGGTAGTGATGGGGGGAGGGAGTGGAGGGGAGGGGGTGGTGCTGCTGGGCCCTCGTCGCCGTTCCATGTTGGCGTTGGCGGTGGTGGGCACTGTTGCATATCATTGTGCTCGCGTGTTGTTGTTGTTGTTGTCATGTGTTGTTGTTGTTGTCGCGTGCCGCTGCTGGTCCCTCATCGCTGTTCCACATTGGCATTGGTGGTGGTGGGCGCTTGTTTGTTGTCATTGCATGTCGTTTGTCATTGTCGTGTATCATCGTGCTTGCGTGTCGTCATCATCACATTGTTGTTGTTGCATGTTGTCGTGCTCGCGTGTCATCGTCGTCGTCATTCTCGCATGTCGTCATCCTCGTCGTCCTCGCATGCTACTGGCACCTGTCGTGGTGAGAACTGGGCATTGGAGTGGTGGGCATATGTACCCTTGGCCCATGACATTGCCACGTCATGGGCGTTGTCCCTCATTCTTGGCCTGTCATTCCGCATTGGCGTGGGCGTTGTTGGCGTAGGCGTGGGTGTTGTTGGCATGGGCATGGGTGTTGTTGGCATGGGTGTTGTTAGCATGGGCAGCATTGGCATCGGCAGTGTTAGAGGACAGTGGTGGTGGTGGAAGGGAAAGGGATGGTCACGGATGTGTGACCATGCCGCAAACAGGATACGTGACAATATGGCACACCCTCAAGTAGTCATGTGACCTCACCCTGCAGACTGACCAAAATCATGAATCCTTATTGCAGCTATCACTACCTATACTAATATGTATATCATTACCTTTCTATTCATTGATCAATAGAATTATAAGTCTGTATAGTCCATTTCGCTTTTTTTGTAGTATTCATAATTAATAATAATAAGTAATAAGCAATAATGCACTGGAATCACTGGAATCCACTGGACTCCACTGGACTCCAGTGGATTCTGACTGGACTCATAGTCCACTGGACTGGGACTGGACTCAGGAAAGTGGCTTGTAGTCCAGTGAGAGTCCAGTGGACTGGACTGGACTGGACTGGACTTGAGTCCAGTGGACTGGGAATTGTGCAAGCCAATTTGGCCTGACACATGGGCCACTGGAATCCACTGGAGTCCACTGGAGTCCATATGGATTACATGGGGGATGGTAAAGACCTCCATTCTTTGTCCCAGTGGTTGGTGCTCCCACACACCTTACAAGGCAAAGGCGGCATCTTCCCCATTCTAGTGGTGACATGGTTGTTCTTAGGGAATGGATACCCACCTTTCGGGGGCAGACATTGACGTTGCTGGAGTACTTGGTAGGCCTTGTGTAAGAGGTGATGGCTGGTGTTAAGGTCTTGGAATGAGGTCATTATAGCCGTTACTTCGTCCGTTTTAGAACTTGCTTTGGAGATATTTTCACTTAAATTCGCGCGACAGGGATAGGAATGTTGGTTTTCTTGCAGAAATCCCATCTGTTTTAACTGCACGGCAATTTGGTCAATGGAAGAAGTCTGTCCTCCTCTCGAAACTCAATAAGCTTCCAGAAGGGCTTCTTCATGCTCAGTGACCCAAGAGTATAACTCACTTGAATCCTTGATGCTACTCACCAGTAGGATAGGTCCCCAACTTATGGGTGCCTTCCTCATGATGTAGAAGACCTCTAGCAGCCCTCCTGTATTAACTGTTAATAGCATTCTCATATAAATGATGCACCTCAAAATGAAATCTGAAGGGGATTCGCATTCATGGTTTCTCTCTCAGAACATTTGGGCATTGTAGTAATTATTCATCTTGATCTGCCATCTGTACCCCAAATAACCATCCTTAATGCCTTTCAGGAATTTAAGATAGTGGGAGCACATATAACTCTGATGGGTGACTGGTAAGGTAATGAACCACTTCTTTACAGGGGAACCATCCTTTAAGCGGAACCATAGCCAATATCCTAAGGCTTCAGGGATCCAGCCGCCTAGGTACGCAAGCTGCTGAACCTGCCAGAAATATTCAATGGCAGTCCAGTGGTTGCCATCCCATTCAGGCAGTTGCTCAACTTTGAGTTCTGTCTTCATGGTGGCTGGCATATTACCATAGGGAGCCAGGGGGCCAACTTGATTTCCTGGGAAGGAAGGGTCTCCACCATTACCTCCTCCTCCTCCACCACCTCCTCCTGGGTTACCTCCGCCGCCTCCTGGAGGTGGTTGGGCACCTGGGAAAGGATGGTTGGAATTGTTGGAAAAAGGTTGGCTTGGAAAATGTCTGCCTCCTCCATGTCTGCCCCCTCCGCCACCACTGCCATTGCCTCCCCCAGAGGGTCCTCCGTTATTGCGAGGAGAATCACTTTCCCCTGCTCTTGGTGAGTTGTTTGCTCAGGAGGGTCCTCCTTTGGTTAAGGAAAGGCTGTCAGTGTTTTGTGGTAGATTGAAAGAGTTGTGCAAGTGGGTGTTTCCCTTGGGGTTACGCTTCAATGTAACCATGACATTTGAAAGTTGGCTGGGCGCCACATTATGATCCCTAACGTTATCCCCAAAAATGGTCTGTGAGGGAGTGGCTAGTCCGACCGTGACGTCTTGCATGACCTCCGGATTTGAGGTTGGTATGGCACTTGGGGTAGAGAAAAACAAAGTGGGGGGTGTACTTCTTGACTCCTCGAAGAACTTGTTATTGGTTCTGAAGGGAGTCTGGAATCCGAAAGAAAGCTCTGCTCCTCCTTCCAATTCTCTACCTTGTTCGACGCTTGAGGATTTCTCATCCCACAGAGCTGTATCATCCCAGTCCACTCTCTTTTTCCCTGCAGGAACGTCTGTCTGGAATGGCAGTGGTTCAACGGGTGGTAGGGGTCTTCCCTCTGTTGGCAGTGGTTGTGTAGGGTAAACAGTGCTCCAAGGATGCCCTTGAGCAATGGCTGAGAGAGCTTCGGTGTTTAACTGCCCTTGGTGACAGGGGAATTTTTGAAGCAGGAACCTCATGTGGTTATTGACGCCGTCAATTCCGTCAAGCTCTTCGTGCAATTCGGGGACTGTTGATATAGGTGATAGAGGAGTCTCCAAATTTTGGTATTGGGCCTCGTACTTTGCGACAGTCTGCTGAGCAGCTAGTAGTCGTTTGAGTAATATACTGTAGGCCACTTCTAGCTGCAATCGGCTTTCGCAACCTTGTAAGGCGCCAATCATAGTCTCCTCCAGGTTGATTCGAAACACCTTCGTTTGTTCTTGTATCAGCTTGGCCATACTGTCAAGGAAAGTCTGTAGCTCGGTGACTGCTTGTATGATGCAGTCTAAACAAGAGTCTATCAGACTAATAGCAAGGTCTGGATTGGTGGCGTCAGTTTTGATACAAATATCTCTCACCTTGAGGTTTGGCTGTTGCAGAATCCATGACACTTCGGCTGCCGTCGAGAAGTTGGACCCTTGCTCATGATTATACTTGAGGATGAGGCTGTACATGGGGGACAGAGTACCCCCTTTCCATGCCTAGTCGGTTATTCTGTGAACTCTCTGAGTGTTCGACATTAGAGGGGTTTCCAGGATTCGGGAGATGAGATGAGGTGGGAGGTGAAGGGTTATGAGAAGGATTGTCCATTGATGTTCTCAAAGGTTTGGTCTCCGAGCGGGGCATTGTCTTAAGTCTAGGGATTTGGGACAATTGGTGAGGGGGTTGATCACGTGATTTCGATGAGGCGAGGGGAGTTTCTCTGATGGGGCTTCTCCTCCAAGGGGAGTCTGTTGAGAGAGGTAGTGAGGTGGTTGTAGAGGGCTTTGAGCCTGGGATCCTCAAGGATCCAAAAGTGCCTGAGAAGGCGGGCCTACCCCCCCTAGATACGACAGGGGGAGTCGAATTTTTTGGCGCTCAGTAGTTGGACAGGTTGGTCAACATAGCAAGGGAAGAGTAATGAGTAATGTAGAAGATGAGGTGAACAATGAGTGAATCTAGATCTGGTTAGACAGTCGGCTAGGTGTATCGACTGTATCCCACAGTGTCCACCTTTGTAACCACTACTTGACGTAGTGATCACTTGGGTAGTGGGACAGTCGTTGGAATGCCTAGCAGACTACGATGATCAAAGGTGTAAGGACTCACTGAGTCAGTCTATACAGCTTAGTTGCATGCTTGGAATCGTAGAACATGACTGTTCAGCATTCTCGTACTCTGATCTCCACAGACAGTCCCAGTGGAGATTGCGATAACAAAGTTCTTGAAGTCTGACTGTTGATCTCTCAAAGCTTGAAGTGAAGCTGTTGGTAGGGCTTTTGTATCCAAGCGATACGAGAGATATAAGTGATGGTAAGAAGATATCATTTCCTCATGTACTACTTGAGGTATAACTACAGTGCTTACATAAAGTGTAACGTGACGTGATACAAAGAATGGAGAGTGGGCATATAAGTTGATCAATGGAGGTGAGTCTTGGGAGGTGGAAAGGGTAAATAGGTAGGATAGGTAGGATACTTACTAGCATGCTACACATCTCACCTTCTTCCAACTCTGAGGGTTGTTCTTCTGCTTCAGAGCCAGCGCCACTCAATCCCCACTCATCCAAGTCATTCTTGAGTTCTTGCAATGCCAATTTATGATTAGATAAGATTAAAGAAATATTATATAACACTTGAATATCATTGAATTCTGACTGATCTACCTGTTCTGGAGTGTATTGGCACTGCAAACCTGCAAGGTATGGCCTTCCAGGCTGTTTTGAGATACTTTTGTAGAGGGTTCCAATTTTTTTTCTGGGCCTGTGGCCAACCTACCTACCCAACCCCTGGTCAGACTTTGGAATCCTAAGACCCCCTTGCTCAAAGCAGGTCAGGTATTTCAGAAGCACTAGTGGCTACCACTATTTATCATAATACTAGGGCATATGCCTAGAGCTAAATATCTATATCTCAAGCATAATTATGAAAGGCCTTTCATTTGACTTGCTTATGTCTCTCATTCATTTAAATGCTGGGGTTCACTCATAAGTTGTAGGAAAATTACCATTGTGAATTTCATAAAGGTGGCTGGCAATTTCATTGCAGATTTTCATACTTATCTCTCAGTATTTCATTCTGGATTTCATACTTATCCCCACTGCTTTCATTGTGACTTTTCATTATTCAGTGAATTTCATATTTATCCCCACTGTTTTCATTGGGACTTTTCATTATTCAGCTCTCAGTATTTCATTCTGAATTAAATGCTGGGCTTTACTCATAAGTTGTAGGAGAATTACCATTGTGAATTTCATAAAGGTGGCTGGTGATTTCATTGCAGATTTTCATACTTATCTCTCAGTATTTCATTCTGAATTTCATATTTATCCCCACTGCTTTCATTGTGACTTTTCATTATTCAGCTCTCAATATTTCATTCTGAATTTCATATTTATCCCCACTGTTTTCATTGGGACTTTTCATTATTCAGCTCTCAATATTTCATTCTGAATTTCATACCTACCCCCACTGCTTTCATTCCAACTTTTCATTATTCAGCTCTCAGTATTTCATTCTGAATTTCATATTTATCCCTGCTGTTTTCATTGTGACTTTTCATATTTACCCCCAATATTTTCATTGGGATTTTTCAAATGTATCCCACATGTCAGGGTCCATGCAATGGGCTTCCATGGAAGTGGTCACATGACCAGTTACCAAAAATGGTCAAAAAACAAAAGTTGTAGCCCTACAGTGTAGCTTCCCAAATCTGTTTGAATTGTATTCTGAAGTGCTCCCATTGTGGAGATATGAGGTAAAGGAATTTCAAAAGTGTTGTGTTTTTTTTTGTATTTTGTGTTTTTCTCCATGAAAACAAAACCAAATAACATGATTTCAGTATATTTAGAAAGCTAAAAGAAAGGGCTACAATTATTGTATCATGGGAAAAATGATCAAAAAAGGAAGGTGCATGCCCTACTATAACGGTCAGATATATGACTACAAAAAAGTTGGACTTAGACTACACAGCTTACTGATCTAATATATAAAGAGAGGACAGTTGACAGTTATTACATAATAGATCATGTAAGCAACCTTCTTTTACTGTGAGCCGCGTCAGCAGCATTTGCTGGAAACAGCAGCAAACACCACATGGTGAACACATGTATAATCCTCTCCCCACCACAACATGTCGCATTGGTGTTTTTCCCCCCCATAATATCTTCTAACCCCATCCTCTGAAGGTAATTTTTTTGTAGTGCTGTAATAATGTTATTAAAGCTTCTTTTAGTGTTTTTGTTGTCATATTTCGTTTTTTTGCACTATTTTTTACCCTCCACTGATCTTTACAGTTGTGTTTGGGATTCTGTCAGTGTATGTTTCACTTTTTTGATAAATTTTTGTTTATTTGACCTTTTCTTCTTCTTCTTTTCTGTTTAGCTCTACCTATTAATCCATTTTTTGTTTGACTTTCTCTTCTGATTTGTAATTTCCAATCAGATTTTTCTTTTCTGCAACTGAACTTTTCCCTTTGGGATTTTGTCTCTTGGCACCTTTCCTGACTTGGATTTTCCAATCAGGTTAGCCTTGGGGTGGTTGAAGATTCTGCTCTTGCTCCTGCTGTGCATTGGGTTTTGGAGAGAATTAGCAGACCAAGGTGAAGCCCAGTGAAGTCCTACCTCCCTGGCCTCTCTTTATGAGTGTCTGCCAGTTGCTATTAAGACTTAGTCTTGGACCACTCTCTGGGCACAGTGTGTAGGGAGATTGGTAGGCGGGTTTACAGTTGCCTACCCTTCCTTTTTGGAAGTTGCTCCATTATCAACTACCATTGTTCACACCGATTTCGCTTTTTCTCTGCCTTTGCCTGATTTAACGTCAGGACCTTGAGACTGTCCTCATCCTTGAACCCCAGCATATTTGTTTTCTCAAGATGTATGTGTTTGATTGGTGAATTTCAAATTTTTAAAACTGATATAATTGAAATTTGAAGGTCTGAAACTCCATTAACTTTTCCTTGAAAGTGGAAGGGATCTTACCAAGCAGTGGTCCTACTTCAGCAGGTGTTGATGTTGAAAGCCTAAAAGACAGACTCTCAGGGCTTGTGCTATGTTTTCTCTTCTTTGACAAAGATTTGGCTGTTGACTGTATTTTTCACTCAATCTATTTGTTAAAATGAGGTAAAATGACTCCCTATCAGTGTTTGTAGTGTGTATAATACAAAGGTAGGTAGAAATGTTAAAATGAACATTGCATGATGTCTGTAGAAGCTAATTCCCAGAGTTTTTCTGGAAGTAAAAACAAGTATTGACAACATTAATCCTTCTTTTCTGCATAAAGGAAAAATGCTACCATCCTTTTGAATTAATCCATGGAGACTCAGGATGTCTTTTAAACAATGCCTGAAGTATAGCATGATAGCAAATAAATTTACACTGGGTATAACTTGAGAAGTCCTCAATAAAAGTACATTTTGCATAGAGCAAGGAAGGTGTGGGGTCTTAGATCCTAGTATAAATAGGATGGCTGTTCATTTCCTTTGAATAGTGTTACTAGGCATGTGAAGTGCCTTGTGAAAAATTATCAGCCCCAATTCACCAAGAAAAATTTTAAGGATTGGTCCAGGATGATTGCTCTATCGAAAATGTACTTTTATTGGGGACTTTTCAAGTTATACCCAGTGTAAATTTATTTGCTATCATGCTATATTTCAGGCATTGTTTAAAAGACATCCTGAGTCTCCATGGATTAATTCAAAAGGATGGTAGCATTTTTCCTTTATGCAGAAAAGAAGGACCAATGTTGTCAATACTTGTTTTTACTTCCAGAAAAACTCTGGGAATTAGCTTCTACAGACATCATGCAATGTTCATTTTAACATTTCTACCTACCTTTGTATTATACACACTACAAACACTGATAGGGAGTCATTTTACTTCATTTTAACAAATAGATTGAGTGAAAAATACATAAAATGGAGAACAAGTTCAATTTACCTTTTAGAGGAGAATATAAAATTTTCTGGCCCAGAGACTTTATGAAACTCATAACAATATCAGAGAGATCCAGTGTTCAAAATATCTCTTCCTCAAGTTGTGAATTGCTTTTGGTAGGTTGCAGTCATTCATAATTTCCCACTTTGTTACATCCCATTTTTGGCACTTGTCACAGTCAATTCCCTGCCTCATCCTGAGTTTTCAATTGTTCATCCCCAGACTTGGTATGTACAATCTACACCTCCTTAGCTATATTTTATAGACCAGAGCTTAGCACTCAAAGTGTTCGATTCTTGTGTTATAGCACCAGCTTTGTCCAAAAAATTGCTGGACAATCATTTTGTAGAGTTAGTGTATGTAGTTGTATTACACTTCCCTTGGTATGGACTAATTTCAGTGAAAGCTGGGACCTTGAGAAGGTTTTGTTCTGGAGGCCATTTTTAGCACTTGAAAAAAAAAAAAAAGTGCTAACCAGAGATGCAGTCAGAACATACCTCTGGTTAACCTGAATAAGCCTATCAAAGAATCAGTTAAACATACTAAGCAGTTAGGTCTGTAGAGGCTTTGGAAAATGGCTTGTATTGTCTCAAACAGGCCAAAAATGACCAAAATAGCACAAAATGACCATTTTCTGGAGGCTCTACAAGCATAACCACTCAGTATTTTAAACTGATTCTTTGATAGACTTATTCAGGTTAACCAGAGGTATGTTCTGGCTGCATCCCCAGTTAGTGCTTTTTTTTTTTTTCAAGTGCCAAAAATGGCCTCCAGAATAAAACCTTCTCAAGGTTCCAGCTTTCACTGAAATTAGTCCATACCAAGGGAAGTGTAATACAACTACATAATGTATAAGAATACACAAATACATTTGAGGTACAATAGATCCTTGGAAAGAATCAGAAAATGACCCAACCTTCATCCTTTTTGCACTCTTCTGTAAATGTGACAAGAAGAGAAGGAGGGAGTCCACATCTGCCCAGAAATGAGCTGAAGTATGGGAAATAAAATGGTAGGCAAGGTCACACAACAGCTCATCAGGCTCAAAGAAGGACAGGCAGGATCCACAAACTCCCCTGACTCACAATGACATGGAAGCTGGGGGGTAATGAAACCAGTGAAAATGGAAAACCAATATGATGACACCAATCATCAAGCCCAAGCTCAACCTTCATGATGCAGAGTGTTTGTGGGAAGTGGGACATGGATAGGGTAAGGGACTGAAAGTGAAATGCTTCCAGATAAATACATAATGAAGCTGCAGCAGAGGCAGACAAGCAAGATGGGATGTCCCCTTGCTTGGTGTGAAAAAAGTCCATCTTTTGGGTGGGTGTGACAAAAAGACAACATGAAATGTGTGATGATTAGGGTGAGCAGACAGTTGCAATGAACAGAAGCAAAAATAAAAGAAAAATGTGTGATATGAAAGAAAGGGCAGAGAAATGAAAGAAAGGAGCAGAGAAATGAAAGAAAACACATGGTTCATCCTCTGTAATACTGTATCCACTGCTCAGTGATAATGGCCATCCCACACTGACACTGCATAGTTGTGTGTGAGTTTGTGGGTGTGGAAAGAGGAAGAGGAAAAAAAAAACAACAAACAGAAACAACAGGCAGATGCCTAAACCACCAAGAACAGAGATAGTAGCACTCTGACCTGCCAGGGCCTTATTCAACACCCTCTGTATCCTGAGGCTTGCATGCTCTCTGGAAAGCATAACAGCACCATACTTTGCACTGATCCATCCCCAGTGCTGTGACCTGGACAGAAATCAAAGGGGTTGGGAATGACATGTGATTAAATGATGGGTTTGCTTGAGTTGAGGGATTTCTTGACTTTGAGATCTGTGTTGGAATGGTTTGGTATTGATGAGGAGGAGTGGGATAAGGAAGTGGATTGGTGTTAGGAGAAGGAGGATGAAGAAGACATGGCCCCAGATGCATGAAGGAGGGGAAGAAGGGGAAAGGGAGCCTGTTGTGGGAGGGAGAAAAGATGCATTATGTGAAAGAATGATATGTATAATGGACAATGTGACTATAGCTATGGTGTATAACAGTGAACCCAATCAACACCAATCATAGACTGATCAAAGTCAACTGTAGCAAAGCCAGATCGAGAAATGATAAGAATCTTGAGAGGTGTGTGCAAATTAGCCTCCTTTGGCACCCACATAAGGGGGTTTTTCTCCTGAGAAGAAATAATCCAGTTTGAGTCTGCCAGATCCCAAGCAAAGCGCACATCTCCATCACTCAAAATACCTGAAGTTGACAAATTCCATACCCGTACAGACTCATCATGTGAGCCAGACACAATCCGTGTCCCATCACTTGAAAATGCAACTGATTTGATATAGCTATTGTGGCCCTTGAGCTCCTTCAGCTCCTCACCAGTTGATGCATCCCACACCTGCACAGAGCTGTCCCATGAGCCAGACACAATCCGTGTCCCATCTCTTGAAAATGCAACCGAAGCAACCATGCTAGTGTGGCCCTTCAGCTCCTTCAATTGCACACCTGTCGATGCTTCCCACACCTGCACAGACTGGTCACGTGAGCCAGACACAATCTGTGTCCCATCACTTGAAAATGCAACTGACTTGACCCAGTGAGTGTGGCCCCTCAGCACCTTCAGTTCCACACCTGTCAATGCATCCCACACCCACACAAACTTGTCTTCTGAACTAGACACAATCTGTGTCCCATCACTCGAAAATGCAACCGAAGTGACTGAGTCAGTGTGGCCCTTCAGTGCCTTCAGCTCCACACCTGTCAATGCATCCCATACCCGCACAGACTGGTCACGTGAGCCAGACACAATCTGTGTCCCATCACTCAAAAATGCAACTGAAGTGACCAAGGCAGTGTGACCCTTCAGCTTCTTCAGCTCCACACCTGTCAATGCATCCCACATCCGTACAGATTTGTCATGTGAACCAGACACAATCCTTGTCCCATCATTTGAAAATGTGACCAAATTGACCAAATTAGTGTGGCCCTTCAACTCCTTCAGCTCCATACCTGTTGATGCATCCCACACCCGCACAGAGTTGTCCCATGAACCAGACACAATCTGTGTCCCATCACTTGAAAATGCAACTGAAGACACCCACCCAGTGTGGCCTTTCAGCTCCTTCAGCTCCACAACTGTTGACACATCCCACACCCGTACAGACCTGTCATTTGAACCAGACACAATCCATGTCCCATCACTTGAAAATGTGACTGAATTGACCCAATCAGTGTGGCCATTCAACTTCTTCAGCTCCACACCTGTTGATGCATCCCACACCCACACAGACATGTCACTTGAACCAGACACAATCTGTGTTCCATCACTTGAAAATGCAACTGAATTGACTGGGCGAGTATGGCCATTCAACTTCTTCAGCTCCACACCTGTCAATGCATTCCACACCCGCACAGAGTGGTCAAGCAAGCCAGACACAATGCATGCTCCATTGCTTGAAAATGCGACCGATTTGATATAGTGAGTCTGGCCCTGTAGCTCCATGAGCTGCACACCTGTCAATGCATTCCACACCCGCACAGAGCGGTCACCTGAGCCAGACACAATCTGTGTCCCATCACTTGAAAATGCAACTGAATTGACAGTGTCAGTATGGCCCTTCAGCACCTTCAGCTCCACACCTATTGATACATCCCACACCCGCACAGACTTATCACGTGAACCAGACACAATCTGTGTCCCATTGCTTGAAAATGCAACAGAAGTGACTGAGTTAGTGTGGCCCTTCAGTGCCTTCAGCTCCACACCTGTCAATGCATCCCATACCCGCACAGACTTGTCTTCCGAACCAGACACAATCTGTATCCCATTACTCGAAAATGTGACTGAAGTGACCAAGGCAGTGTGACCCTTCAGCTTCTTCAGTGCCACACCTGTTGATGCATCCCACACCTGGACAGAGTTCAAGTTGTCACTCAAGCCAGACACAATCCATGTTCCATCACTTGAAATCGCGACAGATGTAATTTGTGCCCCAGTGTATACCGTCATCAGTGGCAAATCAATACCGCCTTTGCTATGCGTAAAGGCAGGGATGCGAGTGAATTGGTTTTTCCACTTTCGAGAAAGACTGGTGTCCCGTGACCATGTTGCCAACGCCGAGATGTACAGGTGCGGCGTCGATTTGGCAGCCGGGCTCCCAGTGAAATAAGTAGCAAAGTTGGCAGCTTCACCAATGTCACGCGCCAATTCTAAACAATCATTCCCGCACTAGTTGACAGCATTAGTTGTTGCAATACGGCTCAAACCTTATGATCTATACCTTCAAGGCCCACTCACGTGCACGTTGAAGTATCGGAGTGCACTCACTGCATAGTCCAAGCAGGTTCATGACCTCAATCCAGAATAGGACACGAATATGGAGAAAATCCGAAATGAGGCCACAAAGGTTAACCATCTTCATTAACTGGGGAGAGGGCAAGTGGTGAGTCCAGTGCCGAACTGAGTACCTCAGAGCAGCACTAATGTTTTTGTCGACCTCTTCAGCCAGCACGGCATTATCACTGTCAAACAGGAAGGATGACAGTATTTTGCCCATGTTGAATCGCAAACCAGAATCAGACTTCTTATCAGAACCAAACTCCATGATGTGGAAACAAGATTCAGCAAGAAGATTGTGATGGGCAGGTTCGTTGCATGAAAATGCAAAGTACTCCTTGTCCAAGGTGAAGTTTGACCGTGCTGGATCAAAAACGAAGTCAGGAAAGGAGGCATGGTACCAAAAAACTTGATCATTTTGGGAATAAAGCACAGCATGGAGATCATCAAGAACGGCCTTTGCAACTTCATCCTCGTTGTTCGCAACGAGCGCAGCAACGGTGGAGGTGGACGTGCGTTCAGCCGTACATAGGAAGGTATAAAGTATGTGCAACCTGCGGATCAAGATCCCTCCCTCGAATGGCGAAAAGATGTCGCACATAATTCGATGGTACAATTCATCAACCAAGAATGTGGCCTTGCCCACGGAAACTGGTTTATCTGACTTGGAAAAGAGCTTTGTGAGCATCTCTGTCTGCTCACGAACAGTGATTGAGCGACGTGGGGTTAAGTACTTGACCACAGTTGCAGCATAGATGAAGAGACCATCAGCCCGCTCCTCAAGCTCGGTCAGCTCAGGAGTGCCGTCAAGCTTCTTAAGCTTGTCTTTCAAGTATATCCTGATGTCTGACCTGGCCTCCTCAATCAGCACATCTTGGAGACGACAGACGGCCTCGGACGTGAATGCTTTGCAGCGCTCAACAAGTTCTGGATCTGACCGGCTCGTCACAAGAAACTTGAGACCTCTTAGGTCGTATTTGTCGATTGCGTGGAGTAGGTCACCTAGAAAAGCTGATCCTCCTTCGCCTCCAATCTCATCCAGAGCATCGATGACAATCAGGTATGGGAATCGTTCTAATTCCCGTATGCCTTCGGACTGCTGCCAAGGCCCGACAAGAAGATCTGTCAGCTGGGTGGCAACATCGAATTTAACAGAGTCAAATTTGTCGGCAACATGCAAGGCGTCTGCATATGATTTGCATTTCCGAGCAAGCTGGTAGGCGATGGTGGGAAGGATACGGGTCTGCGCTTGCGTTTCTTGGAATTGTCGTGAGCAGAGAAAGTTGGCGCCCAAGAGGGTGTGTTTGCTGGAATTGACCTCCTTCTCGAACAGTTTGGCTATGGAATACGCAATGGTGGTTTTCCCAGACCCAGCTTGTCCGGTCAGCCAGAAGACACGCGGGCTGGCCAATGAGCGTTCGTTAGCCCATTTCGTGATGTCCTCCAATATTTTGACACGAGTTCCGTACGTGCAGGCTTCACGCTTCAGGCCCTGCTCTTCGAGAACGGTTTTGTGGTCAGCCTTCTCAGAGGGATGTAAACGATTCAGGGCCACTCTCTGTCCAGATAATCAGTGCAGTACAGGCCAGGAAACTTAAACACTTACCTTGATATCGTCGTGTATATGACTCGCCGTTTGCTGGATGCTGATCGCCATTTCGAGCTGGGAACGACGAATGTGAATATACATAATCTTGTATAATGATAATGATATGCACAAAGAAGGCCTTGGTCGCCCCTTCAACTCTTCGGAAAATTTGCTGGATCTTCGTCCCCTGCGCTTCGTTGTCTAGTATCCGTATAGTTAATGATTTATCGGCGAGGTCCTTTAATTTCTTCATTTCTTCCTTAAGGATCCTGGATGGTGACATGTTCTTTATGATATCCTATTGGTGCATGACAGACGACGTACTTTTTGAGATTCTCCATCGCCTCTTCTGCGGCCTTACCGCTAATCACCGTCCTCTTCACAGCCAGGAGTCTGTTCGCCGTTTCTTCGAGAAGTTGTACAAGCTCGTCTTTGTTGCTTCCAACAGCCTGATATGACAGTCAACCAGCGCCCAAAAGATAAAAAACGGACGACAACCTACGTCTTTCAGTTCGATGATCACTTTAGCGATGGAGAATGCCATCTGGACCGGATTTGCACTGACACATCCCGGCACCTTTTTGAGGAGCGTTTCTGTGAACCGCCCAGCCACTTTAACACCCTCTTTTGCAGTCGCCTTCCAATTCGAGGTCTGAGGTTGAGTGTTCGGCAAGACTGGTTTTGCAACAGGAGTCAAAGTAAGACTGGCTTCGCGGTTGTCCTCTTCTACACGAGTCCGATAGCAACCTGTCAGACACAAAGACTCGGCAAATCGCATCTCACCTTGACCCACGGCGGACTCCTGCAGATCTGGAACACTTGATGAAGGTCTTGCCGACTGGCAGGGGGCGGTAGGATCTGGAGGATGAGCTGAATCGGCTAGGTCTGCGAGGTAGTAGACCAGGACAGTACATACTGTTATACAAGGTAGCACTGCCGCCTGGACACCAGTTGAGTCACCGTCGATAACACTAAGATGGAGCCAATAGTATACTTACTTGAAGCCCTCGGCTCTGCATTTCCTGCATCTGTTGCATGGTGAGCGCCTGATGCACGGGAGACAGTGGAATTCGACTGGTAAGCCGAGTCGTTGGCAGAATTGGGTTGCTTGATCAGATCTCGAAAGAGTATTCCTATGCCTCTGGATTTCTTCTTCGATTTCTTTGCAGTGGGCGAGATTTGGTCGGCCATGATTATGAACGCGAGAGATGAGGACAAGGGAAGACACGGTGGGGCAGTGTTAGGGCGTCTGTCATTTCGTGCAACTTGCGTGGTATTGAAGCAAGTGGTGCCTGGATTAATACCGGGGGTGTTTTGATTGAGTTATGGTGTCCACTGCGAGTTGAAATTGTAAAAATTGTCTGGAAGTTCTCGAGTTCACAGAACTCTGCAATCTTGAAGGCGTAGCAATGGGATGGATTGTAAGTAGTTGTGGTCGTCGTCGTCCAAGGCGAAATCGAAATTAGTCATACCGTGTGCATTTCGAATACACACACTACACAAAATCATATTCTACATCCTAAAGCCAGGGAACGTCCGTACGCTACTCAGCCCTTCCCTATCTATAAGTAACAAAGGGTTCACGTCGCGAAAATCCCAATGATCTTGAACATGGGCACACTCTGTCCTTCCTCACCCAACAACTGACATTCCACCAAACGGGAACCGTCCCTTTGAAGAGATCGCACCGTTCTGCGTTTCCGCAAACGACCTCATTAACTCACTACCGCCTTCGTTGTTCTACGGCTCGGGATGGTACGCACACCACCCGAGCGGGAGCGGGGGCGATGCCCTGATTACGGCTGCGCATTATTGGCATTCTGCGCTTCCGACGAGCAAGCTTAGGATACCGATACAGGTTGGTGGCGGGGATATTGGGGTGTATTATTTGAGGGAGCCGGTTGGGGTTGTTGGGGAGGGGAGTTCTGTTGTGTGTTGGGTTGATGATAATTATGCGGGTGCGAAGGTTATTGGGAATGCGGCGGATATTGGGGATGCTATACCTACGTACGTTGCTCTTTCCTTCTTTTCCTTCTTCCTCTTCTCACTCTTCTATTCCGCGCACCTGGAGGTTGAAGATGATCGACCATTATGTTGGACGAGGTTCTCATTTCGTCGGGTGTTGATTCGGCCAGAGGGGACGGTGAGGAGCTGGGGTGACGAGGAAGAGGAAGTGTCCCCCCCCATGTTTCATAGCTGCCATCTTCTTTTCCACAGCTGCGTCAACGGCTAGATCACCCTTTCTGGCTCAGGGACCCCAGGGCGCTGACCGATGCCCCCAAATAGCCCATGGGCGTCGCCTGCGCCTCCTTCAGACCCTGCGGTGTGCACGGGGACAGCTTCGTAAGACGACCCAGTAGCCACGCTCCACGCCGTACATATCTGGCTCTGGAAGTATGCCACGAGTATCTCCGAGATGAGTTCATGCCCCGAAGGACTAGCGAGGACGGGGTCGACAAAGTACTTCTGGATCGACTTTGGATCGCGCATGTAATCGGGGAAGAGGGCAGATTTGACAGAGACGTGTGGGACGTCGTAGAATTGCGCGACGATGTTGTACCAGTGGTCTGGTCCTGCGAAATCGTGTGTTTGGTGTGTGTGTGGTGAGAAATGGCCGAGGAGGACAGCTGGTTTGTCAGGCCTGATGAGGATGGAGCGATGAGGATTTCAAAGTGGTCCATCATGTCTTGGTTCCTGTGGGATAAATTAGTTTCGAGCTAAAGGGAGGAGGACAGTAAGAGGAAGTGTTGAACATTAAAGGGAGGTTTTAACTGGGAGAAGTTGAAGGAAAAGAAGGTGAGAACGAGGTGGAGAAGAGGGGCGGTAACGAAAGGAGTTGAGCTCGAGACTGCTCCCGAGATAATGCGGGCTGAAGGAAAGAAAAACCACATGATAGGATGCAGAAGACAAACGCAACGCAATAGAAAAGAAGCAAAAAAGCGGTCACATATGGATGACACAAGAGAGACCCCAACTTCTACGAAAAAAAGGACAGAAGTGGCAAGCGGGGATCAACTACAATTTAGAAAGAAAGAAACGTGCGCAGGCTGCCTGCCAAACACCGCTGGCTGGGCGACGGAGGTTATCAAGAGGACGACCAAACGGAAGGAGAAAGACGCATGGAAACGCGACAAGAAGAGAAGAAGGAAGGGATCCACGTCTGCGCCATGCCTTCCAGAAACGAGCATAAGCATAAGAAGGTAGGTCACAACAGCTCGTCGTGCTCAAAGGACGGGATCCACGAACAAACGACCATGAGCGCCACCAACAGTAAAAGACCAGAGGAACCAAAAGAGTCGAAGTCGAGACTGCTCCCAAGATATTGCTGAACGAAAACAAGCAAAAAAGCAAACAAAAAAACAAAAAAAGCGGAGACAAAAGGAAAACCCCGACTTTCAGGAAAAGAATAGAAGTGGCAAGCGGGGAGGAAGGTAAGGCTTGACTAGAGTCCTTGGTGCGATAGATAAGCCGAAGGAAACGCAAAAGAAGGACGCTCCATCCAGAGCTCTCAACCACAATTTCGAAAAGAAAAGAAAGAAACATGCGCAGGCTGCGTGCCAAACGCCCCTCGGTGGGTGGGCGAGAGCATACCCAGAGGTTTTCAAGAGGACGACAAAACCGAAAGTAAAGTCGCATGGAAACGCGACAAGAGAAGGAAGAAGGGAAGGGGGTCCACGTCTTCCCATGGAAGAGCAGAAAAGAAGTATGAGAATTAAGAAGGCAGGTCACAAGAGAAACGCCAAGGACGCTCCCTCTGGAGCTTTCAACCACAATTTGGAGAAGAAAAAAGAGGCACAGGATGCCTGCCCAACGCCGCTAGTTGGGCGTGTGGACGAAGGCACACCCAGAGGTATCAAGAGGACAACCAAAACAAAGTCACTGGAGCATGGTAACGCGACAAGAAGAGAGGGGGTCCACGTCTTCCAGGACGAGCAGAAGAAGAAGTACGTGGAATAAAAAGGTAGGCTCGTCGCGCTCGAGGAAAGATAAACTCCCTCGACCCACAACGAAGCGGAAGCAGGGGTTGTAGCTGAAGGAGAAGCTGACGGAATATATGGAAAAGGGAGAGCCAGAATGAAGCCATGGCAGAAGATAAGTGAACAAATGAGCAAGATAGGATGGCCTCGTGGGCGGCCACCCTTGCTTGGTGTGGGAAAGTCCGTCTTATGGGCGGGGGGTGACGATAAGACGGCAATGAGGTGTGTGATAAGAAGGGCGGGCGCAAGGCGGTCGATAACGAACAGAAGCAAAAAAAAGAGAAGAAGGGAGGTATGAAAGAAGAAAGGAAAGAAAGAAGGAAAGGAGCAAAGAAACGAAAAGAAAACGCACGGTTCATCCTCCGTATCCAGCTCAATAATAACCAAATCCGTCTGATCAGGGAGATGGTGCGAATTGCAGTACCCAAAGTACCCCGAATTCGTGCGTCTCAAAGCGCCGTTTGTCAATTCCGTAGCGGGGTGAGGAAAGACGGTGTTCCACCATTGGAAGAAGCGGGAGGGGTAGCATGTAGGGGATATAGGGTCGTCCCCTGCTCCGTGGCATGCTGACACTGCAGGTACGTGAGTTTTGGGGTGTGGAAATAGGAAAGAGGATGAAAGGGGAAAGGGAAGAAAGGATACACACCCGAACCGCCCAAAACAGAGATAGTAACACTCTGCCCCGCCAGCGCCTTATTCAAAACCCTCTGAATCCTCGCGCCACTCCCAAGGTGCATCCTACTCTTCGAAAGCGTAACAGCGCCATACTTTGCGCCGATCCTATCGCCAGGACTATAGCTCGGACAAAAATCAAAAGGGTTCGGTATAACAGGTTCGCTCGAGTTCAAGTAATTCTTCGCTTTCAAATCCGCGTTACTGTAATTCGGTTGATGGATGGATGAAGTGGAATGTGAAGGGGGCAAGAGGAAGTGGATGAGTGTTAGGAGGAGGAGGATGGTTAAGACTGGAAGCCAGATACGTGTTGCTCTTCGTGAGCTGGAGGAAGGGGAGGAAGAAGAGGAAGGGGACAGGGAACCCATTGTGGGTGAGTTGTGGGATGGGGGAGAGATGTAGGGTTGGTTATGTCGACGTTGCATGCGCGACTGTCTTGTTCCAACGAAAAAAGGAGTGTGTGAGTGGGGATGAGAGTCAGGCACACAGAACGGAAATAAATTTCCATGATCATTTCCTTTTTTGGGTATCGCTGCCTGCTCGATTGCTTTTTCTTTCTCGTTTTCTCTATGCGTTCATGGCTTCGGTTGACAAGACGGACGCATGTTTCCAGTCTCCCTGCTCATTGAAAGAACGCATACACTCAGCCATTATACAAGCCACCCCCCTCTATCCGGCTTTTTCTTTTGAATCGTTACCAATGTTGAAGTTCTTCAATGGCTGATAATATTTCCAGTTGAACGTTGTAATCTCTTACAAAGCGGGCTCGCGAAAGGCGTCAGATACTTTTTCTAGCTTGCAGCGGGCTGTCTGGTCTCTTATCCTTCTCATGATGTGTCCTTCAAGGTACCTCCCTCCTCTTTCCTTTCGTTTGCCTCTCGTTCTTCAAGTTCACTCTCGCTTACTCTTCTACTTAGGGCCCGCTCATCTGACGCGCAAAAGATCCGCTGTACATCACTCAGTCGGTGGATATCCTCGTTCAACGTTCAAGGACGATGACACCGACACTCCTTCATGTACATAGGTCTCTTTGCCACGACTCATGTCCCCTTCCGAATCCCATTTTTTCCACCTCCAGCGGATCTGCATCTGCGAGATGGTTCCTTTGTCTTACTCGTCGCATCCGCTGCAAATATCTCTCTCAGCCGACAAGGAAGCCTAGGTTCACACGGGTTCGTGTTGGGGTGGTCCCTCCCTCTATTCGGCTTTTTCTTTTGAATCGTTACCAATGTTCTTCAATGGCTGATGCTATTTCCAGTTGAACGCTCTTTCAGAGCCGGCTCATGAAAGGCGTCAGAAATCCTCTATCACCTGGGGCGGGTTGTCTGCCCCCGATCCTTTTCGTGGTGCTGTTTCTCCAAGGTACGCATGAACCCTCGAATTCCTTTCGTTCTTCAAGTTCGCTCTCGCTTATTCTTCTGCTTAGGGCCCGCTCATCTCACGCGCGAAAGATCCGCTGTACATCACTCAGTCGGTGGATATCCTCGTTCAACGTTCAAGGTTGATGACACCGACACTTCTTCATGTAGGTCTCTTCGCCGCGACTCATGTCCCCTTCCGATTCCGAGGTTTTTCCACCTTCAGCGGATCTGCATCTTCGAGATGGTTCCTTTGGCTCTAAATCGTCCACATTCTCTGTCGCATCCGCTGCAAATATCTCTCTCAGCCGAAAAGGAAGCCTAGGTTCAGACTGGTTCGTGTTGGGGTAGTTCCATTTCTCCAGCTCTCTCAGCTTTTGCGCCACTCTACCATCGCTCTCATTGGGTCACTCCCTAGGGCCCTAAGCCTTCTACCTACCCTCCCTTCCGCTCCTACTCTTTCTCACTGCAATCCCATCCCGTTCTCGTCCCATCGATCACAGTTCTACTTTTTTGCCTGCTTCAGCCCCCACTTCTCGCTCGCCCTCTGCATCTCTGTCCACCGAACCCTCTTCTTCCCTCGTCCTCCCACTACGCGTTCTCCTTTCTTTGTCCTTCCCCTTCCCTCCTTCCTACTCCATCCACGTTCCTCTCCCTCGTCCACACTCCCACTCCTACTTCCATTCCCCCTCAACGTTGCCGCTGTCCAGTAGGCAATCATTAATACCGCCCTCTTCCCACGATGCTGCGGTGACCCTCCTTTAATTTGTTACAACTGTTCTTCAGTGGTTGATGCTATTTCGTTGAACTCCTTCGGATCGGGCTTGCGAAAGGCGTCGGAAACTTTCTCTGGCCTGTGGCGGGTTACCTGCTCTCCGATCCTTTTTGTGGTGTTTCCTTCAATGAACCTATGAACCCTCTTCCTCTTTCCGCTTCCTCCCTCTCACTCTCCTCACGCGCGAAAGACCCGTCGTACGCCACTTGGTCGGTTGGACACTGACACTGACACTACACACCACAATGATGCAGCGGAATTGCTCTTCAATTTGAAACTTGCTTTCTGGCTACGACACAGCCCTGCCTCGTGCTTAGAAGTGTGGGTGTTACCTACCTCTGTTCCTGATAGCGTTCAGTGATATATAATTAATTAGCTTTAGCAAGCAGCTTTCTTGATGGCAAATATGACTTCGCCGAAACAACCATGGGGCCTCAAAGCCTCAAACAAGGTTCAGGTATTTCAGAAGATCTTGTGTCGGAATATGGCCTCCATCAGCGAACTCAATCACTTGTCGTGCCGAATATTTCAATGGCTGTGATAAAAGCCTTTCTGCCGCATCTCGCACTCGTCGGCCTTTTCGCCACCTAGTACAACGCGTTGAATGCCCTTCCCAGCCTGCCCGCTGAGTGGACAAATGTTGACATGCTGAAAAAGCGCGGGTACCCCATCGTGGACGTCATTGTTGAGATTGTGGACAGTATTAGGGAAGCCGCTGCCGCAGATGACGAAAGTGCGCTTTTTTAACTAGTATGGAAGCTACACATGTTCTGACTTGCCTTTCTTTCGTATTTCAGACGCGTAGTTATTTCACGCTTGAGACGGTTCAAGAATCCGACGATGAGTAACTTTGACATCTGCCACCCCGAAAATAGTACCACGCAATCTATAGGCGATCAGGATGTCGATTGGGGACAATGAGGTGCTGACTCCTCTCAAGTTTTATATGAGTTATAATGAGCTATATCAGGTCAAGCTTGGATCAGACGTACTCGGGTCTTGACATTGACAAGTAGCTGCCTTTACTTCCGATCGCCCACTTGCTCGTGATTTATGGACGATCTCCCGGTGTTGGCAGCCGAGATCGACCGTCGTTTGCCAATTGGGTGACATGACGCAATCGCACTTACACAACGTTGTTCCAACTCCTGAGTCTTTGTGAAACATACCACCACGACCACAATGAAGAGGCAGCGGCGGCGCAAGGTTGGGCCTGTCGGACAAACGTCCTCTGCTTACGCTACCCTCACTGATCTGCCGAACGAACTTGTCGAAAAAATCGTTGAAGACGTGAATGATGACGGATCCATTCTTCGGCTGAGTCTCACATGCAAGAGGCTTCATTTCCTGGTCCTTCCTACGTTCTTCTCCCGCAGTGAGTTGGAAGATCTGCAAAACGGGTTCTTTCATTGTCAGGATCCTGCACCAAAGTTGCTAGAGGCCTTGAGGGTGGCCCTTTTCGTTCGCCATCTCTCAACATTTACATTTTACTTCGCTAGGGGGACTGGGCAAGTGATGTCAGACATTCTCAGTCTACGTGGTTTACTGGCGCGCATTCCACCGGTTGCCACAATCCATCTAGGCCTTCCGGATGATATATGGAGCATACACAGGCAGAGCTGGGGAAAGGCGTTTCTGAACCTTTTAGAAACAATCACCAACAGTGGGTGCAGAGATCTGAAGTTGCTCGATCCGACAGGATATCCGACGCATAACTATGATTTTTCTAACAATTTGCATGTCTCGACACCTCTTCGCGCGGCCGCGAAAACTACAAGCACCAAGTCTAGGGGGACGAGAAAATCGGGAAGACTCCGCGGTGCACACCCCCATCCAACTGGGATGTCGACGATAAAGCTTCTTTCGTCAAGTCTCTTCCAACCGTTTTTTATGGGATGGATCATTCATATGCTGGAGGTGAATCAAGATTCCCTCGTCTGCATTCACCTCAATGTCGCTTCCATATATCAAACGGGCATCCTACCAAGCATCCTTGACTCTATGAATTTACCGGCGGTAAAAGAGGTCGAGATCTCCTCTCGCTTCCATTTTTCCAGGGTGGATATGTGCAGCTTTCTAAATCGCCATCCGTCAATCAACAGTCTACGCCTCGACGGAATCCTCCCATTCAAGGATCCTCAAATCCCTGATCCCTCAATTATACTCCCATACTTGACACAGTTAACCGCAATGCCACCGATGCTGACCTCGCTGCTCCAACATCGGAACATGTTGCCCCTTCTTTCCTCCGTCCATGTCTTACTTAATGGGAATCATGAATCCGAGTTGGGCCCCCTGGTAGCTGTTGCCACACACAATCATATCTCGTCTCTGCAGTTCTCCGCTGTTCTGGTGAACGATTTCTCCTTGGCCTTTGAGAGCTATATCCGCGAAGATAAATCTACTCGAATAATCACCTCCCTCGCTCATATCAGGAGTGTCGTTTTGAACAAACCTGATCCTGTTCATCCTGGCAAATCCTCGCCGCTCACAGTGAAGAGGTGGCTTTACCTCTTCCCCCATCTGGAACATGTATCTTTGAGCTTCCGTCTGTTAGATGACAGGGTAAAATTGTCAGACGAGGAGAGGCATGGTGTAGTCATTGAGTTTGCCACTCAATTTGCAGCTGACCGCCCTACGATGAAAACATTATCAGTTGAATCCTTACCGGCAGTCAATTTGGACGACTTGCGGAGGGCGCCTGACTTCAAGGCAAGTTTTGGTATGGCAGCTACGTGACATCTGACCCTCATTTTTATTACTTTGCAGAACACCCCGTCGGCCGGGTCTAGAAAATCAAATAGAGCGTTACATAGGAAAGAATGTAGCTGCAAATGATCAGAGGAACCGCAATACTTTGGTGTGTATCCGACAATTGAAGCACACTAAAGCTCGCAGTGGGACATCGGAAATGGGACGCTAAAATAAATAGGAATTGAGAGTTGATTGAAAGCCCATTGTGGGTGAGTTGTGAGCAAGTTGTGAGAGGTGTATGGTTGGTTTGGCCGGAGTTGTTGTCGACGTTGCATGCGCGCCTGACCTGCGTCTGTTGTCCGTCTTGTTCTGATAAAAGAGGAGTGATTGTAAGAGTTAGAGGTAGGTACGGGATGTCGCGACTCACGAGAACGTGGAAATATTTATTTGTTTGGCAGCTCTCAGCTTGTTCTTCTGGCTCTCACTGACCTTACGGTCGGTCATCATCTCAACATGCATCCTCGCTATTGGGTTATTCTTTCGCTTTTTTTGGCACCTCTGAGATGCCTCAGTGCAATCCTGCACCAAACCAAGGAGTGAAATCGTCGGGACTAGGCCATCTCTAGTGACCTTTTTAATTTTTGATTGTTCTTCGATTCCAGTCCCTCAGACTCTTTCCCCCCAATCGTCCCTCTCTTTCCGACGGAACACATACCTACCGTATGATTACGTTCACTTCTTCACTCCGCTCTGCTTTGTCTGGCAATTGTGACACCTTTGCGTAGATTCATTCACTCTTCGGCAAAAGACAGCTAAATGCTTGAGTTCTTGTCAATGTGCGTCGCTGACAAAAGGGCTTTGACATCACTACCTGCGACATTCGAATGCGCTGGTTTTCCTCTACTCCAGGCCCACTCATACGCGAAAGATCGGTCGCACATACCTCTGCGTGGCGATCGTAAATGAAGTTAAGAGGACTGGAACTGTCACAGAATTATCAATATATTAAACTGACGTGGGCAGACGGAAGAAGAGGGGGGTATCGTTGCGGGATAGAAGGGGAAAATGAGCCAAGGTAGAAAGGGGACAAGTCTAACAGAAGGAGGAACTCACTTGGAGCCGATACCTTCGCAATGAAGACCATGTACTAACTCTCTTCGCTCACCTATCGGTACGAGTTGACCAAGGTGGTCATCTTGATCGCAGTGCGAGGTCGGGTCTCCAGGCGATGTCGGCAGTAGCTGAACCTAGAGAGGAAACATTGGACGACTCGTCATGAAACTCCATTCGACGAGGGGGGTTCGCGGCGGAGTTGAATCCATGGGTACTTCGCGACGGAAAGCTGGCCGAACAAACACAACATCGACTTGACAACAACAATTTTGCAAGTAGGAGGGCCCATAGGTGGGTCGCAAGGTAATGAAAGAAAAGGGTGTGTTTAGTCGTCTTTTGCACAGCCACACGCAAAACAAGCACAACCGTGACCACGCATCTTCCTAAGCCTCTCGTTCGTCCCTTGGAGTTTCAATTTCCCTCAATCTTGAGAGGTGTTCGTCGTTTTGCTTCTCTGACACACTTCTCAGTTGACCGCCATCCTTATGGCCTGACTTGACGCCGAACCACTTTGGGAGGCAAGTGGGAGGGACATCAGCGAACGTCAGCTGACTCTGTGAAACGGTCCGTTACCCATTTTGAAGATTGACGCCGCACAGCATCGATTCTCTCTTCTGAACCATCATGTCTGATCCCATTGACCCCCGCGAAAATCGTTTAAAACGCAAGCTCGAGGAATTGCCCGATGAAGGCACGATCGCTGACCACCCACATAATAAACGCTATGGTGGTTTGAGGTTAGAGTTCATGATCTCGGGCTACTGGATAAATATTAATGTGAATCTGTCAGCCCCAACACCGCCCCGCCTAGCTTGATAACTCCATCTTCAACCATCAGTGCAGTGGACATAGCCATGGCAGGCAGCAGTAAGATACATTCTAATCTTCCTGTGTCAAAGTGAGCATTGATTGCTCATCAAATCAAATTTCCAGGTGATCAGGTTGATGTCTCTGTGGGTGGAAGGCTCCAGTGCTTGCAACAAGTTTTACCTATCTCCACTGGTCTGCATTAACCCCAAACTGCTATCATTCATCATTGGTAACACTGATATAGATATCCTGAGTTCTTACCTGCCTACCACTCCATCAATTGCCTCTGTTGTTGAAATGACTGTTGCCTGTGAGATACCCCTCAATCTCTTTGCCATAATGTTCATACTAACCTTCATTAATTCTTATCTCACAGATGATCAGATTGAAGGTCCTGTGCAAGGAGCTGTTGGTTCCTTGCAACACCCTTCTCCTATCTTGACAGGTTCATGCTTGCTTTAAATCTCTATTTTCTATTTCTGATAACACTGTTTAGATTTTCCAAGTTCTGACCTGCCTATTGCTCTATCTATTTGTTCTGATTTGAATGCAGAACTGATGCCTGCCAGTCAGTACTCTTATAAATATAGTTCAGGCTTGCTCAAGTTAGACAGACCATGCAGAGTCCTCAACAAACTTTCAAGCTAACATTATAAACAACATTTCAGCCCCAGTTCAAAATGTGAATACAGGCCCTAACTATGGTTTGTTGCATTTGGACCATCAGATGTTATTGCCTTCACTTATATTTTAATAGGTATGATCAATCAAGGTAAGTAGTAAAAAAACATCATGTTCATCTTAATGTTGTTTGTGATTGGTAGGTGTGGACCCAAATATTCAAATCACACTTGAGACAATTAGGGATGACCAACTGGGTATTATTGCAGATTCTTGTAGTGAATGTGTAGTTGACTTCATTTTTCTGTTACAGTGGAGAAGATTTATAAGTGGCTTTCTCCACCCAAGGAGTCCATTAACTACAATGCTGCACATGCAATTCTGGAGAGTCAGCCAGACACCTGTCAATGGTTTGTTGAGGGAAATACATTCTATGGGTGGCTCAAACAGCCTGGCTTTCTCTGGATCAAAGGAAAATGTAAGTTTTCTGCCAACATTTGTAAATTTATACATTGTTGACAGTCTATCCAGCTGGCTCTGGGAAAACCATCTTAAGGTTGATTATTTCAACATTTTTAAGAAATTAAATTCATTTTTCTTGTCACAGCTCAGCAATAATTCACAATCTTTTCCAAAGATTCAATTCTGCTACTGCATATTTCTTTTTTGATGGAAGAGACTCACAGAAAGATTTCCAGCTGCATGATCAATTACTTCGATCACTCATCTGGCAGTTCTCTCTGAAATGTGAGAGTGGAGTGCCTAAAGTCTTAGTGAATCTGTATGCTCGCTGTGGCAATGGCCATAAAGAGCTAACTCTGGGTGATCTGCAGAATACTCTTCAAGCAATTCTTGATGGCTTTGGTTCAACATTCATCATTCTGGATGCTCTTGATGAATGTACTGAAAGAGAAAAACTTCTTAACTGGATTCAGACTTTTATTCTGGAGAAAAATAAAAATGTTGGGCTTCACTTGATGGTTACCAGCCGCCCAGAACAGGATATTGAGGACAAGTTTAAGTCTTCTCAGTATCTTGACTTGATTAAGGAATCTGAGAATCATGATCTTGTAGCCTATCTGGACTATCAGCTTCAGAATGACTCCGACTTGCAAAAATGGAATTCATATTCTCAAGAGCAAATAAAAACAAAGTTAATGGAACAAGCAGATGGAATGTATGTTTATCATCAACATTTCAATGACAGAATGATTATTTAAAAAAATCTCAGGTTTCGTTGGGCTGCATTACAGCTAAATGAACTCAAAAAGTGTCGGACCAGGACTGATCTAAAAAAGCAGCTGGCTGATCTACCCCAGGGTTTGGAGAAAACATATGATCGAATCTTGCTGGGCATCAATGAAAAAGATCATAGTTATGCCAAAACCTTTCTACAGTGGCTGTCTTTTGCTGTTCGTCCACTAAGACTGAAAGAGTTGGCTGCAACTGCTGCTGTTGATCTTTCTGCTGAGAATGGACCAGAGTACAACTCTGATAATGAACTTCAAGATATTAATGATGTCTTGAAAATATGTTCTAGTTTTATTATGAAATCTGAAGGTTTGGTTTAGAAGAATAACAGATTTAAATGGGCACTGACTATTAGATAGGTTTCATCAAGCTTTCCCACTTTTCTGTCAAGGAATATCTAATATCCCAGTATATTCAAAGCCATTATGTGAAGCAAGTCAGATACTTCAGTTTCAGTGAGGAGCTATCACACTCTGTCATATCTCAAATCTGTCTGGCCTATCTTCTGCAATTCAACACATCTGAGCCCCTTGGTAGATATCTGGATGTATCTTCCCCTCTTGCAAAATATGCTGCAGAACACTGGATCATACATGCACATTCTGGTTGCAAGAGTCAATCTCAGTCATCTTCAATATTTGCATTGATGATGAAGCTTCTGACAGATGAAAATAATGCTTTTGTGAACTGGGTTAAAATTCATGATATTGATAGGCACTTCAGGATGAAGGGGTATGGGATTGCTAAACCACTATATTATGCATCACTAGCTGGACTAACTGAGGCATCATATGTTTTGTCAGAAATGACAACAGATATAAATGCACAGGGAGGATGCTATGGAAATGCACTCCAGGCAGCATCATATGGAGGCCATGAGGCAATTGCAAAGCTGCTCATAGATGAGGGAGCAGATGCCAATGCACATGGAGGACACTTTGGAAATGCACTCCATGCAGCATCATATGGAGGCCATGAAGCAATTGCAAAGCTACTCATAGACAAAGGAGCAGATGTAAATGCCCAGGGAGGAGAGAATGGAAATGCACTCTGGGCAGCATCATGTGGAGGCCATGAAGCAATTGCAAAGCTGCTCATAGATAAAGGAGCAGATGTAAATGCCCAGGGAGGAGAGAATGGAAATGCACTCTGGGCAGCATCATGTGGAGGCCATGAGGCAATTGCAAAGCTGCTCATAGACAAGGAAGCAGATGTGAATGCACAGGGAGGATACTTTGGAAATGCACTCCAGGCAGCATCATATGGAGGCCATGAGGCAATTGTAAAGCTGCTCATAGACAAGGGGGCAGATGTAAATGCACAGGGAGGAGAGAATGGAAATGCACTCCAGGCAGCATCATGTGAAGGCCATGAGGCAATTGCAAAGCTGCTCATAGACAAGGGAGCATATGTAAATGCCCAGGGAGGATATTTTGGAAATGCACTCCAGGCAGCATCATGGGAAGGCCATGAGGCAATTGCAAAGCTGCTCATAGAGAAGGGAGCAGATTTAAATGCACAGGGGGGAGGAGACTATGGAAATGCACTCCAGGCAGCATCATATGGAGGCCATGAGGCAATTGCAAAGCTGCTCATAGACAAAGGAGCAGATGTAAATGCACAGGGGGGAGGAGATTATGGAAATGCACTCCAGGCAGCATCATATGGAGGCCATGAAGCAATTGCAAAGCTGCTCATAGACAAGGGGGCAGATGTAAATGCACAGGGAGGATGCTTTGAAAATGCACTCCAGGCAGCATCATGGGAAGGCCATGAGGCAATTGCAAAGCTGCTCATAGACAAAGGAGCAGATGTAAATGCACAGGGAAGACATTTTGGAAATGCACTCCAGGCAGCATCATTTGGTGGACATGAGGCAATTGCAGAGCTTCTCATAGAGAAGGAAGCAGATGTAAATGCACAGGGAGGACATTATGGAAATGCACTCCAGGCAGCATCATATAAAGGCCATGAGGCAATTGCCAAGCTGCTCATAGATGAGGGAGCAGATGTCAATGCACACAGAGGACACTTTGGAAATGCACTCCAGGCAGCATCATATAGAGGCCGTGAAGCAATTGCAAAGCTGCTCATAGAGAAGGGAGCAGATGTAAATGCACAAGGAGGGGTGTATGGGAATGCACTCCAGGCAGCCTCATATGGAGGCCATGAAGCAATTGCAAAGCTGCTCATAGATGAGGGAGCAGATGCCAATGCACATGGAGGACACTTTGGAAATGCACTCCATGCAGCATCATATGGAGGCCATGAAGCAATTGCAAAGCTGCTCATAGAGAAGGGAGCAGGTGTAAGTACTAGTCAGATGCACCCAGGGTATTAAAGAACAGGTTATTATGTAGGACATGGAATAGTGAAGATTTTATGGAGGATCAGGATGAAATGGAAAGATATCTTGGATGCTTGATCATTATAACTAATGTCAAGGTACAAGCATACATATTTATTACATTTTGTGTAAACAAACATTGGAATGAAGTTTTGCAACCCAATCAAAGTTTTTGCAATGGTATTACATCAAGGGGCATCCAGGATTTGAAAATGTCATATAGGTATAGTTGATTAGTCTTGACAGGCCATCAAAAAAAAATTGACTTCCTATATTTTTCACTCCAAAGGCCTGGAAATGGTCTGAATTAGTCCAAATTGTCAAGCTTTTTGATCCAGAGATCAAAGGACCAGTATGTTAAATGGAAGGATAAGATTGTGCATCAAACTATATGACACAACTAATAAGATGTCAAGTGATATGTCCTTATTGCAAGACAGTGGTCAATTGGATTCACAAACTACCGCAAAAGGCACAAACCCAGTCACTAATATTGCCCACCCCCTCAGACTCCATCATGTCAAAATATTGTGTCTGAAAGCTGCTGTGTTGTTGACAGGGTTGTGCATGCATGTGCATTGACAGACTTCCAGACACAATTGAGCTTGCTGGTGTCCACTTGCACAGTTCTCTGGACGCTTCAAGGGAACAGTCCCCAAAACAAATGAAGGTGGTGGGATGTTTGATGTTCTGAGGGAATGCCAGATCTGGACATTATGACATAATATTTCTATATTTGGAAGTATATTCCCACACATAGTTAGTTACACTTCAGACAGCAACTACAGTGCTTTGCAGCACAAAATTTTTGAAATTGTATTTGGTTGTGTTTGAGCTGGACCCAAGTTGTCATGCTCAGGCCTATTCCAGAGAGGATTCTTTTGTGAAAGATTTCAAGAGAAATTTTATTCAGTCAGTGTGGCATCTCAAATCTCTGGCCATGTGTGCAAGGGCACCCCACCTTGGGAGAATGAGCCTCCATAAAAAAAATTGGGTGCTAGGTAGGCTGAATCATGTGAATTTGCACTTACTGAGCTTCCACCATCTACCATTCTAAATAACAGCATGAAGTATCGGGGTGGTTGTGACAGCTTGGGTACAGTTCAAGTACAACCAAATACAATTTCAAACAATTTGTGCTGCAAAGCATTATGCAAAGCACTGTAATATGCTACATACGTGTAATCATAGGCACTCAAAACTTTAGAATCACCTAGAATCCTTGTTTTTGTGAAATATTTGCTCTCAATTTCTATGTATGGCAACAGATTTGTACATTCATCATATTCTGTCAAACAAACTTATAATAAAACAAGCAATCCATTCCAAAATAAGCATGAACCATATAATTCTCTCATACACCCTAATTGTTATTTACAGTGTGTTACACTTCCTGGGCCAAAGCAAAAAATTATTCTAGAATCTAAATAACAATTAGAAACTATGAGACAATTATATGGTTCATGCTTATTTTGGAACTGATTGCTTTTTTCATTATAAGTTTGTTTGACACAATATGATGAATATACAATTCCATTACCATACATAGAAATTGAGAGCAAATATTTCATGAAAACAAGGATTCCAGGCTATACCAAAGTTTTGAGTGCCTATGATTACACATATGTAGCCCTACATATTTGTCACCATCTCAAGTGTTAGCCCAGCTGTCAAGGCCTTAGAAAAAAATTCAACCCAATATGGTTATCAAAAATCCTGGACCCGTCTTGTATTACATTTTGAAATCTGATATTGGATCAGTTTGCAGAAGAGTGTAATGTTTTACTATACTGTTTTGTTTTCTATGACATTAAACCCAAACATCAGCACAAGGGGGTGCCAGCCTTGGAATCCTGTACTGGAACCCAGTTAGTTAGTCCAGCCACAGGCTGCAGAAAAAAAAAAGGACACCTTGGGCAGAGGGCCTTAAATCATCAAATTGAGTACTGCATAGCATAATGTAATGAATACAGAATGTACTGGGAGGACTACAGCTTCAATAGAGGCCATAAACATGAAGACACTGAGGAGACAGACTTTGATGAAGCAGAGAGAGGAGACTTTGACAAAGATGGGGATGCTGAGGACTTAGAGTCAGAGAGCAGCAATTTTTTGGGGGGAATGACAGGTGGCATGGTGGGAGCAGAAAGTGACAAGGTCAGGGAAGACTGGATGCAGGATGATGATTTTGCTCCTGTGCGAAATTCCACAGAGTTTGAGGTGGGAGTGACAGATGGCATGGTCAGAGTGGAAAGTGACGGGGTTGGGGAAGACTGGACCTGACTGGACACAGGATGATTTCGTTCCTGTGCAAAATTCCATGGATTTTGAGGGGGGAGAATCAGAAGCACCAATCAATGACAGCATGAGTTCTATCAATACCTTTGGATTGATGACAGAGACTTACTTTCTGCCCATCTAACAGTCTCAGAACAATCTAAATGCTGAAAGCAGCAGTGAGAACAGTTGTGAAAATGAAAGCGACATTACTCACTGATGAGATGTAGTGTTTGGAAGTCCGGTCTCATGACTGGAAAAAGACTGTAACCAGACCGGACCAAGACTGCAAAAGACCGAACCTGCAGTTCGGTTTTTTTATTTTTGAGAACTAAAGACCGCAAAAAGACCGGTCCAAATGAACCGGTCTTAACCGGTTATGACCGGTTTTTTGTAGCCCACTAAATACCCTTCAAAACGAACCCAAGCACGTATTAATTGGTTGAAATTTGACAAAGATATAAATAAAAATGTAAATTTTCGTTAAAAATAGTAGATGTACAAGACTTTTTTTATAGAAACACCAGTTCTCAATGGAATTTAACGTTCTTGGGCTCTTTTTAAAGCTACGAAAAACGTTAACAAATTTACCGATTCATATTTTTAAAATATTGGCCAGAAAACCGGTCTTAAACCGGTTAAAACCGAAGAAGACCAAAACCGGTCTATAGACTGCAAAAAGACTGCAGACCACGGTTTTTTGCAGTCCGGTTTGGTCTTTTGATGTCTGGGAAAAATGCAGACCGGCTACGGTTACGGTTAAAGCCTGGGGGCATCAAAAAACCAGACCAGACCAGACTTTTAAACACTAATGAGATGTCTTGCACTGAGGTTGCCAAGCCACCAGAAGTCAAAGATCCTGAGGAGGAGTCAGGCAGTCAAAGTGCAAACATGTCCCTCGACAAGGAGAAGACCATGATGCACTGGACAGTTGTCTTTGCAGAATAGTCCTCAATGGCTGGAGGATGAGGTCCTTAAGTGCAAACAAGCTGGTTGCAAGACTGGGTAAGTGCATTGCATTATGAGAACTGACTGATTTTCAACTCATGCTATATGCATAGTTCCATCTTAAAAGTGTTGAACTTGGGCAAGCACCCTGGAACTGGGTCTGCATGGCTTGTGCGGCTTCTGGGAGAGGGTGCAGGGGGAAGCACTCCTGCTGATGATGTCATGTTTCTATTTTTAGACACGTGCCTGATTATGTTAGTTAGTCCACCTCAAGTCGCCTTTTAAAAAAAATTGACCCCTGGTCTTTTTTTTCAATGCCAGCACCCCCTTGCATCAGCACAGTTATTATATTAGAGGGCTATATATAAGTAAAGCCAGTCAGAGAAAGTGCATGGTACCAGTATGTTTTACCACTAATTCCGAGGGGGACAGCCCCAATCTTTGTTTTTTTGACTTGACTTGACTGTTGAATGGTGTGTATCACCAGCTAAATACAACACATCAAGACACAGATATGATATACAAAAAAAGGCATTGAAGTAAAAAAAAAACTGAGGTAATATAAAAACCAAGCATCAGTACTCTCATATCATTGGGAGGGTATAAGTAAAGCAAGTCAGAGGTACATAGCATACCAGTCAACCCAGATCCATACCCATTAGGCTCTCTCCTTCGTCCATCCCTTCCTTCACCCCAGGCATTCGTCCATCCATCCTGCTTCCAAACAAAACACAAAAAACCTTCTCCTACCCACCCAGCCTACCTCCCCCCCTTCTCCCCATCAAAAAACGCAACCAACTGCCCAATCGGGACCTTCCCCATCAGCTTCGGCATCGGCATCTTCGCCTGTAACCCCTCTTGACTTTGCTGGTGCCTCCTCAACAACAAAGGGTCCACGAACTTGGTCCCCCCCTCCTCCGAGACCACCGCTTATCATCCTGTCTCCTGTCCCAATGGAGCTGGTATCAGAGGATAGTCACTCAGAGGAGCGGGACCTCAACTTCGGCTTTAGCGGCGCAGTGGTCCCCATGGTGGGAGTCTGTAATGGAGTCTGAGGAGGGAGGAAGCTGGCATACCCATATGCACTCTGTGCCCTGATCCGACGAGTGGACGGTGATGGGGAGGTCGTGGCTGTGGACTTGTAGTCGCGGCCCCCAGGTCCACCAGGCGATATCGAGTTTGAGGTGGTGGAAGACAGACTCCCATTCGCGTTCTTGAGCTTGATGCCGGAAGATTTGCCGATTGTTTCTTCACCCTCACCGAATTCACCTGCTCCTTCCTCCTCTTTCTTCTTGTCGTCGTCATCGTCCCCCACGGGAGAAACGGAAAATGACCCCCCAATGACACGGGAGTAGGATCGCGGTGTGCCTACCCTTTTCAATAAAGGAGCAGGAGCAGTAGTCTCTCCTAGACAGACTTCGATATTATGTGAAGTCGTACCTTTGTTCACGATAATATGAAGTCTGTTATTTACCACGCCCCCAAAACCGCGTCAGAAAAAGTTTATGTAATCTTCGGACTTTGAAACCGCGTCGCGTCAATATCGCGTCCTTGCCGTTTGCTCTCGACGTGATAGCTCATGCGTTTCTATTCCAATACATGTGAAACTTGATATTATACATTTTGGCTGACATAGAATCTGTTATGACGACTCAATGATGGCTCGACAACCCCGCTGGCAGGACCCTCAAGGAATACGATCAACAACATTGTGAAGAAACTCATACCGGATTGGACGAACGGACTGCATGCGATCCAACTGGAGCTCGTTTCTGCCCTTTTGGGTGGAAAGAGCGTGCCGTGCTGTACTGCAACTGGCGATGGAAAATCAGCGGCGTTCTCAGTCCCGATCCTCGTGCTCAAGGAGCATAACAAACATCCGGGGGCATATCTATTTGGGCTTCCAACTCGGAATCAGCCAATCGGGGTTGTAATCACACCAACAAAGGGGCTGGCCGATAAAATTGTACATTTCTTTGTCGTTTTCCTCGTTCTGCTCATGACTTTTGGCCTAGGTTTACGAACTTTCAAGCTCAAGACTAAACATCTCTGCATTCTCCTACTGAAAATAAACTCTTAGCGCGGCGCGGATAGCTGGGATTCATTTGTCAGGAGAAATCAGTGAGTGCATTGAATGGCAGGTCATTTGCGTGGATCCCGAGAACCTGCGCGACAGGGAGCGGAGAGAAATCACTGAATATTCAGCTTTTCGAGCAAACATCTTGTTTGCATGCGTCGACGAAGTCCATCTCATCAACGAATGGGGTCTCGCTTTTCGTCTAGCCTTTGGGACCATCGGATCTTTTCTATGTGGTCGCTTTCCCTCTTTGATATCGATTGTTGGTCTCACTGCAACTCTCGAGCCTGGGTCTCCAACGGTTGCCGTCTGCAAAATTCTTGGATTCTTCGAAGGTAACTTCCTAAAATCTCTTCCATTTGTCTGAATTTTGCTTCTTGCTTTTGTGTTTTATCTTGTCGAGCTTGGATCAGCCTTGGTTTACTGGAGGATTCACGAAGAGTGTTGAAGGGAGAGCCAAGAGGTGACAATGAGGCAAAAAGTGATGAGGATAGAGGGGATCCAGGAGAAGATATAACAGGTGGCGCTGCGCCAGAATTTGCTACAGATTGCGATAGGAAGGTTGAAATGAAGTCAGGTGTTGCGGGAACTTAGTAGATGGTGGGCGTTTTCTTGTATGATCGGACGGCGCGAAGACTCTCTTCCATGGAGATCAACTTCTAAATGAGAAATAAACTGGATTTGAACTGTTTAGAGGAGTTGAGGAACTATAAACGCGTCTAGAGTCAGGGGAGACGAGGGAATATTGACGCGACGTGGATTCAAAGTCCGAAGATTACATAAACATTTTCTGACGCGGTTTTGGGGGCGCGGTAAAAACAGGACTACAGGAGCAGGTAGATCTGTATGGGTATTGATGTTCGCATTGGTATTGGCGGCGGTGGTATAGAACAAAGAAGCGGCATTCGAAGAATACTCATCCTCATCCGGCGGCGCAATTATCGGCCTTCCAAGCGCAACGGTGTACCATTTCCTCGGCGTGGGGCTTACACTCGTTTGTCGTTTACCACCAGCCAATTTCGGGGGTGGCGGCAATTCTTGTTGTGCTCCTCGTCCTTTCGCTGGTGCAGGCGTTGGGCTGGCCGTTCGATTGGCAGAAGCAGGCACAAACTTGGGTTGAGCAGGCGGGGACGCACCCGAAGCCAGTGAAGAAAGTGAGGTGAAAGAATATGAAGCACCCAGTAATATACCCAAGGATGAATGGAAGGGTAACCCCGGGATGGTTGTAGACAAAGGCCTCATAGCGGAACTGATCGACGAAGGGGGAGAGTTACTGGGGAAGAACACATCAGGTGGAGAAGTATATTCTCCCGCAGGGAAAGGCAACCTCATGCCTGACTCTCCCCTCTTCGAAGTCATCGGAGGACTTGTAGATTCTCTCGCAGTGGTACTTGATAGCCTAGGATGATGGATGGGCGTGCTGGGTCCTGACGGCGATCCTGTCAAGTGCGTGGCAATGGAAGAAGTCAGATGCGAGTACGTGAACGATGGAGGAAGTGGTTTGTGGTTCCACAGATACAGCGGCGGACTGCGTTCTAGGTCCCGCAGAAAGATTGTTAGGCGCCATTGCAATTTCGCTGTCTCCGACCTAGTTCGCCTAATCGGCCTTGGAACTCTACGACATTCGTCTCGCAGGTCATGGATTTCATCGTTCACGTTATCCGTCGAACATGACTAGGATTCGCATTCCTTGTCCTTGTCCTTGTCCTTTTCCTTTTCTTTCTCTGCTTCCTGATCGACTAACCACCTCTCAACCTCGTTCATCCCATCTTCCAAAGCCCTAACATAACCCACGGTCCATTTCTCGAGCGTTTGGCAAACGTGAGGAGTGCACCTGGTACGTCTATGGTTCTTTGAGATGTGAACTGCACATACAAGGCTCGAGCATCGCAAGAAGGGGAAGGGGAACGTATTAGTTGTACGCATGCAAAAAGGTGTCAAGTTGAGTGGCATATACGAGAGATTCGGACGAGAAGGGGTAGGCGAAGACGGGGGGGAAGAAGGTGCGGGGACGCGTCGGATATGTGGTGTTGTAACATTGAGGTTGACGAATGCTGGATCGATTAATTTGCCTTGGGCGTTCGCAGGCTACTCTTTCTCCTTGCCCTTGGCATTCTCATTGTTATCGTTATCCCTCGCCTTTGCGTCCAATATAATTGGCTGAGCTGGCGTCAGGAGGTCTCTCGTAACCGTAAGCCTACTCTTCGCAGCAGACCACCAGTTGGTAAGTAAAACTACCCGACTCTTTCCGCGAATTAGACGGGGACGGGAGGTTACGTATAGTCTGAGATCTGGTTGGAGGTGGTTGGAGCATCCCCCCATCATAGTCAGCACAGTGTTCAACGAGTTTCCTCCGAGTATAGCCTACGACTACGGTCGCGTTTCCTCTCCGCTTCAGTGCATCACTTGGTACAGGTGATCGTGGTGCAATGCTCCTACGAATGTGCCCATCCCTTGAGCAGGGCTGGCTGCGAGATGCGAGACGGATGAGGCGGGCGATGAGGGACGTCGCTGCCATATCCCTCGGTCATTGTTGTCGTCCGAGCCGTTGTCGGAGAAGGAGGCTGTATCGATGCCTGTTAAACTGTCAGGAAAGGACGCGTTATGGAATGTGGAGGGTGGACGGGGTAATGATGAACTTCCTTTTAGAGACTAAGAGGAGAGTCAGTGGGATGACAAGCTCTTTTAGACGAGAGACTTACAACAGTATGAGAAACAGCAGGCAAAGTTACTACAGTCGTCCATTGAAGATCGACGGTGCTGGTGCTTGGAGGTTACAGTGAATTTAGCAATCGTTCGACCACTTGGAAATGCACGACAGCACTTCACATGTTGCACCAGTGGTGAATTGTCGGCATGGGTGAGTCGACGTCGTTGCTTTGTGTTGTCCGAAAGATTCTGTTATGTTTTGACCTTTGCCTGGGCTCAACCTGGTCTTTGAAACTCAACTGCACTGGCTCACCTCAGTAAGCTTTACGCACGAAACTGCTAGGCTTCGTCCGAGCGCGCTCGGACGAAGGACGAGGAAATGTCAAGAGTGTTCAGTCGAACGGAACGAGGGTCACACCTGGGTCACAATCCTTGAAGGAAGCCATGACGTCGGTCTCATAGTCATAACGAGAGTCTTTGAGGCCTTGAGGCCTAGTGAGGACGCGCATAGTGTGACTACGTCGTTTTGAATGATTTGCAACTGGGGGACATGGGTGAGTTCGTGCTTTCTCCTCTCTTCTTCTGGGGTCCAAACCTGTTTTTGCTCTAGCTTCCTGCATCGGCGGGCCAAGCAAAGTTGACGACTGTACAAACCAATTGCTCCTCCTTCCTCTTAACGTGCTTTCCGCAAAGGACTCGCCCTATAACGCCGTTTGCGCTACATCTTCCAATCAGGTGTGCAATCTTGTGGCCCACGCAACTAGATCTCGTTGCAGTATTCCGGTTGAATCTGTACCGGCAGTCAACTTGGACGATTTGCGGAGGATGCCTGGCTTCAAGGCATGATCAGAATTTTTAGTCTTGCGTCTACTTGATATCTGACCTTTATTCTTATTGCTCTGCAGAACACCTCATCTCGTGGGTTTAGAAAATCGAATAGAGTGTTCAAATGTAGCTGTAAATAGCCGGAGGAAACACATTGCTCTGGTGCGTATCCGACAATTGAAGTACTTGGACTGAAGCTTGTGGGAGGTTGGCCGGTTCTGAGCAATACCAAGGAGGGAACAGATGTCGTAACTGGGGAGAACTTGAAGAGATCCTGAGATGCTGAGGAAGAATCGCGAGACTGTCAGGACAGGGATAAGGAAGGGAAAAAGAAAACCAATTCGACTGCTTGGCGTGGCTCTGCAATTCTGTAGTTTCCGTAGGTTTGCTTCTTGTTTGATATGGTTTAGAAGTACTCTATCTGAGGATGTAGGCCTATCCTTCCGCGATCAAATGGAACGATTGACGCTTTTTATAGTCATGCAATGTATGATCGAAATGCGGCCAGAATTCTGCAGACGACGCATCTATGTCGCATGGAGGGATACCAGTTGAGTTTCAAGCACGAGTAGCCGTCGCAACAAAAAAGGAGTGTAAATTTTGTCTATCACTCAGGCACCGATGATCAGGCACTCGTGACAGCGAACAGTGACAACAAATTTGGGCCTCTCCCATCGTGCATCGTGCACCCATGTCCTTCCACACCACCTCCATCGCCTACCAGCTCCGGCGTATACCCACCCCCCTCGCCCTGCTCATCGGCATTCTCTTCGGCTTCCTCTTCGCCCGCATCGTCCCCCTAACCCCGCCCACAACGCCCGTCTGGCGCAGCGGCCACATCCCCGCCAAATCCCACCAACAAAGTCGCCAGCCCATCCAGCTCCCCACACTCGATCAGCGCCAGCGCGTTCTTGATCTATTGACGACGCTGTCGCCTCATTATACTAAAGAATGTACACGCCATGCTCAACCGCTGTATGCTGCTCAGGCGCTTGAGCGCTATGCTCCGCTTGTAGGACATAACCCGCCTTCTCGCGATTCGTGGCTTTCGGGATTGTTTGGGTCAGAGTTGGATGTGGATAAGGTGCATAGGAGGGACGTTATGCCCAGCGAACATAAGTATTACTTTGCTATCAACCTCTACAACTCCTTCGACGTTATTCCCGACCTCTTTGCCACTCTTTTTCGGACGGCTGCGATTTTGGGGTACCATAACGTCTTTGTCTCGATTTACGAGAATGGGTCTAGTGATCAGACAAAGGCCCTACTACGGATTTTCGATGCGTTGACGAGGAGTGTGGGGATGCGGATTACTATTAGGACGTCGTCGAGGACGAGGGGGGCTTTCAACCATCGTATCGAGTACCTCGCTGAGGTCCGCAATTCGGCTTTCGTTCCTCTGCATGAACTACGGGATTCGGAGGGGGAGTACTTTGATACGATTATATTCATGAACGATATTCTCCCCTGCGTCGACGACATCCTCGAGCTCATCTGGCAGAGCCGCATAAACAACGCCGGGATCACATGCGCAGCGGATTACATGTACCACGAAGAGATTTCTTCTCCCGTGTTCTACGATAATTGGGTCGCGAGGGATATCAACGGCACCGCGCTCGAAAACGCTCCTTTCGAAAAGATATTCCACCATCAGGATAGTTCGGATCGGTTTCAGAGTCATTTACCCATTCAGGTGCAGAGCTGCTGGAATGGGATTGCGGTGCTTGATCCTGCGCCGTTTTATTCGCCGCCGCATGTGAGGTTTCGGATGGCGAAGATTACGGAGGGGGAGTGTAGTGCGAGTGAGTGTAGTTTGATTTGCAATGATTATTGGGAAGCGGGGTATGGGAGGATTATGATGGTGCCTAGGGTTAAACTCGCTTATGATTCGGTGCATTTTTTTCGACTGCTTTTCTTTTGTCTTCTAACTAACTAGTGGTTTCACAGAGAGTGTTTGATATCATCCACCCGGAACGACGGAACTTGACCGCCATCCGCGGGTACAAGCGCCTCGGAGGGCTCCCTGACGATCCTCGCACAGACCCACAAGACAGATCATGGTTCGGCCCACATGATCGTCTGTTTTCACCTGAAGAAGCGGAACCAATCCAGTTCAACCCCGGCCCAGAACAAGGTTCGTACCCTTTCCTCCCTCCCCCTTTCCTGTTCTCCATCTAATAATGAATTGTGTTTAATAGTATGGTGTTGGGGCTGGGACGGCGCAGGCGACCTCGAAGGACCAGACGTTGATCCGATTTGGGAGAAGATGCCGAACAAGTCGACGAGGGCTAGTTCTGTTGTGGTGAAGCATGATCGGGGGATGTTGTTCTAGAGTGTAGTGTTGTGTATTTATTGGACGCTGTAGGCATGGACGAACTTACAGAATGGTGGACTTGAAAAGCTTGATCTTTCGTGTTGACGTCTCTTTATTACACACCATCAACGACGCCTGTAGTAATTGCACTTGGTAATCACGCATACATTGCTCAAGCCTCCTTTGGACGCCAATGTATGCGCATTCCCCAGCCCTACTCATGCCAAGAAACTCTAGGTACCTCACCAACGGAACGTCCGAAAACGCAACAGCAAGAACTATAAAATATGATGTCACGACTGTTCGATTTCCAGGCCATCTCTGGAGGAAACGAACGCAATTGAGAGGTGGATCGTGCCAGCGCGGAAAATGCACAATAGGACGAAGGACGGCAGCCAAGGTGAGGACTTCCCTTGCTAGGTTCGTTGGCGGTACTGACGACCATGTTATCGTCAGTTCTTCTCTTTGAGCTGCGAGGGCATATGATTTTTGGGAAAACTCCTGTCGATGCCGGTAACAATCTGACGAATGACGGTAGCGGTGATTCGTGAAGTGGGAGAATGGGTGGGACAACCCGCAGGAGGGGACGACGACAACGAAGTAAGCGTCTCTCATCTCGATCATAACCTACCCCAATCATGCAGCTTTTTTCAGACCTCGTTTAGGATGAATTGAACAACGTCCATTAGCGTGTAAACGCAAGACTTTGAAGTTCAGAGCTCGGAGTGGAGCTCGTCCTTTGCTGCAAGTCGTTTCTTCTCTCGTCCTTTGATAGTCATTGTCATCTGACAGAAAGTAAATAGACGCCGTCTGGCTACCTATCTACCAACTACGGACATCAAATGTTCGGTAGGACGATGCAATGTGTCGAATGGGGGCAGAGGCACAACACCTCTGGTCCGTGACCACTGTTCAGAAGAGTCGTTTAGACGGGCATTAGTGGAAACCAGGGGAGAAATGTGCTCGCGGGCGGGCGTGTAGCGATAAGGATTGAGGTCCAACGACGTAGATGGGTGGAAAGTCGAGTGATGGGGATGCACGCGATACCCAGGTAGGCACCTGGTGCTAAACTCCTGTTGTCCTGTCTCAAGCTCTGACAGCCACTATCCAGCGTCCATCTCTACCTTGTTCATAGAATTTGGGTGCCAATCAGCGACGGTCTAGCTTTGTGACCTTCTTCTACCCCCTTAGTCGATGGCCGCGCCATCACCCCAGCCACTCGAAACATGTTAGACGAAGATAAAGATCGGACAGTAGTCGTGTTCGTTCACTCAACGATGTACACTGTGAGTCAGCATCACGGACTTCGCTTTCATCCTGTAAAAGCGCATCAACAATCCACCCCAGAGACTCCCCGAGTCTCCGATCCCTTGCTTGTAACTGGGTAAAACCCCTTTTCGTCTCAAAACGGGACCGAGTATCCCAAGTTGAACGTTCAGCAGGGCGGTCTTCCTGTGATATTTGCCGTAGAAAATTTACTCACATACGGGGCCCTCAAGAAAAGGTGGATGTCGGCTGTACATAGTCGAGCGATAATTCGGTCGCCAAGCTCGTTGAAGAGGGACTCATCTCGATACGTGATAGTTGATGGAGGAGGGCGCAATGGAGAGGAGTAACTCCCTTCCTTCCTTCACCTCGGCCTTGCTTGACTCAAAATTGGCCTCACAGACGCACCTACTTTACCCGGATTAGCTTTCGGGGGTTTGTTTGACCGTGGGATGTCCCCGGAGTCCTATAAAGCAGATCAGGCTGTCGTTTGCTTTTCATCCCAACTCGAAGTCGCCTTGGAAGTCCTCTCTGGTTCATCCTTTTCGTCGATGTACGAACCTTCGAAGCGTAAGGCGTTTCGCGCTCGTCTTTGTTGCGCTCCTCGCCACCTCGACCTTGGCATCTACCACCCTCTTCGCGCCTCAGGACGTCGCCGTCTTTCGTACGTTGTCTTTATAAGCTCATAAGAAATAAGATTGACCCATTCTTCTCACTTTCGTCAGTAAATGTGTCGGCGACCTAGGTCGCAACAGGTCGCAACAACATTCCACCTTATCGACTCCAGACTCCAGTCGCTGTTACCGTTACCAATGCTACCTCTCGTGGCTATGAACTCGCGAACGCCATTGATCTCAAATGCACCTCCATGGCAACCTTTTCGAGCGGAATTTGGAAGTCTTCGAAAAATAGAACACTTTACTTCAAACTGTTCGTCTCTTCCCCATGATCGCCCGGTGGTTGCAGTTGACTTCCGTTCTATAAGTACCTTTGTGCTCAAAACTGCTCAAAAGGGGCGGAGTTGGTGACGGGTGAGAGAAATTGGAAAGAATGAAAAATGAGGCACGGACAGTTGGTGGGAGAATCTGGAACGTACTATAAATAACGCACAAGTCCCTGACGGCGTTCAAAAATATATGTAAGATGTCAACTGCAGACCGTTGACCACTCTTTCCCCCACTCCTTTCCTTCTCGGACAACCAGCGGACACCAAACTTGCACCAGACGCCAAGTGCGATGCGCTTCTCTCTCATTCTTTTGGCAACATCCCTCAACTCCGCACTCGAATCAGTTGCATCCACCATCCTTGGACTTCGCCAGACCGTACCAACTCTTCCTGGTATGCGCCCATTCTCAAACGATCCACCATACATCTGACCGACATCTACGACCAGCGTGCTCCTACCCCTGCTTTGTTAGCCCAAATTTGGGTGGTTGCGCAGCGACGAACTACGTGTGTCTGTGCAACAACCAGCAATACCTCACAAGCACCAGTACTTGCATTCTGCAACACTGCAGTGGGGCAGACCTCACGACCACCTACAGGATCTCCCAAGCCACTTGTCTCGCCGTCGTACGTCCTTTACAAATTTTTTCAACAACCTGACCCTGATGTGACGATCTATTATTACCAGGGCGTAACACTCACCATACCAGGATTGACTTCTAGTACAGTCGCGGCAGCTACTGCGGCTTCAGGACAGTCGTCTACTAGTCAAGCTGCTGGTTCAACTACCAGTACTAGTCAGGCTGCTGTTCCACCTACTACCATAAAATCCAACGATGCCGGTGCACCCCCCTCTCCCACTGCGCCACAAACTACGGTGGATGCTTCACCCACGACCACAATACCCCTCTCTCATAACGATGCTTCCTCATCACGAGTGAATATTCTGGCTGGTATAGCAGCTCTAGCCCTCAACGCTTGCCTATTATGATCAATCTTTCACCGATGATACATATGTATCAATACACCCGCTCACCGAGGTCCAGAACGGGCTGAGGGTTCATGAAGTTGTCGTTCTGTCTCCTGATACTCTATTAAAGATGTAATATTTTTCTTTAGCCCGTAAGGAATGAGAAGTAGATTTCACTTTTATCTATATTGCAGTTCGGACGTACGCGCAAACCTCGAACAGATAATGCATAGAACGGAACGCCACAAGCGTGGCACGTAGGTACTCATACAGCTGGAATACATAAATTGTAAAAAAATTCAAGGAACTTACCATAAATCATTCAAAGGGTCAGACCCGTTATCAAAAGTTGTAGGAATGGATTCATGATTTATCTCTTCGTCATTCAACTCTTTCGCAGCGGACCGCCGGCCCCGTCGACGCACCAAGCAGGCGACTTCTCGCTCGCGTAACCACTGGAGCAAGTGCTGGGCAATGGGCCATTTGGTTCTGTAGGACGGGTTGGGCGTTACTTTGTATAACCTAAAGAAGCAAGAGTTTGCGATTTTGAACATCTGAGGAGCAAAGTAGCTGTTGCCCAGGAACGTAATTTACTGTGGTAGATGCGGACCCAAGCAAAAACCCCGATGGGTGACTCCACGTCACTACAATAAAAGCGGAGAACATCAGAGCAATTTATACTCCTTTTTGAAGAGGTCCAAAGTGTGAAGGGGCACTTGGGGAGGAATGATGAATCGAACACCCGTCTTTAGCTCACTATTAACTGTGGAAGAATGGATTGCGGCACGGCGACACCAGTGTCTGGAAATTGACGTTTTAAACCAAAGGAATTCGCGTTGAAGATGCCGTGAATCACACCTTTACAACAGTCTATCCAGATTTCCGTAGAGAGGTCCGCGTCTTCGATCGAATATAAATAGTATGTAAGAGCCTGAGAGACGAGGGCGGACGATGATATTTTGATTTTCCCGAGTCTTCATAAATACCTGAGGAGATATGCAGAGTGAAGAGGCTTTAAGACCAATCATGATCTTCTCCGCCTTCCATGGTAGTGCTCCAGAGGGTGCGTGTGCCACACTCAACTCAACCTAGCGCTGAATTACCAGTGGCCGCACTAATGGTATCCACGTCAATGTCGGCACTAAATGATGGGATTTTTTTTTGAAAGTTGGTTTAACCTCGTTGAGGGGGAAGTCTACAACGTACCACTTAATTTCTGAGCGCTTGCGCCGACTTTGGAAAGTTGGCTTGACGTTTTATCGTCACTTTGAACAAGTTCAGCCTACCTGGGGCCGTCACTGAGGCCTGAGGGCTTGGAAAAACCAATTACCTCTATCTTGTGTGAAGGAATACGCACAAAGACTTGCATCGGTTTGCCCGCCAATGTAAGGCTGTTGGCTTGACAACCGTCGGAGTCCCAACTCTTTTCCTATTCAATTGCTCACCCTTAGAGCCCTTATCTAACACAAGTGACAATGGGTGACTTTCCGTAACTCAAATCTATAAAAGCGAATAAATCTGACCCTTATCGGAGCTTGAAACGAGAACTTCACACGAGAGTTTGTTGGAGTGAATAAACCGTAACGCCAATTGATTAGATTCAATTAGATTTGTTTGCTAGCCGTGAATCAACTCACTTCCCTCCCATCTGCGCGACTTTGAGGTCAAGCAGGCCCATGGGTGGGTGAATCTAGTTGATACTAAAGCCACTCAGCCAGAAAGCTAGGCCACACAACGAATGAAGCCCAGAAAATGTCAAAATGAGCTGTAAAGGGCCATGGTTCAGCAAGTTGGGTGGTGAAAATCATGTTTGAGAGGGAAAATCATGTTCAGAGAGGGAAACTTGTAGCCACAATACATTAGTAGTGCTAATGAACTCTGTAGAGGTATAAACTCATAACCAGAGAGGGCAGAATGTCCTCAGTCATAGGAGAGTGGTGAGGATTGGCCCGATGAGGGAGAGATGACTAAGCCGAGGTGGGAAGAAAACGCCCCCAGGAAGGAAAGGTTTCCTCTTGGCAGGGTTTATTCGAGCGTTTGAAATCTGTTCGAGGGGGTCAGACCCTATGAACAGATTAAGGTTTATAGAAGGTCGTCAACCATGGCGCCCATCAACATTGAACCCTTCGTGGACACGGCATCTCGGCTGAGGACCCTAGATCTCGTCAATTTATTTAAATCTAGAGAATTTGTGTTACGGAAAGTCACCCAATGGGTGACTTTCCGTAACTCAAATTTATAAAAATGAATAAATCTGACCCTTATCGGAGTTTGAAGCGGGAACTTCACACGACAGTTTGTTGGAGTGAATAAACCGTAACGCCAACTGATTAGATTCTATTAGATTTATTTCCTTGCCTCCAATAAACTCACTTCCCTCCCATCTGGGCTACTTTGTGGTCATGCAGGCCCACGGTTGGGTCTATAATAGCTGACACTCGATATACTCAGCCAACAAGTAAGGCCACCCAAAAAACGAAGCCCAGGAAATGTCAAATGAGCTGAAAAGGACCATGGTCCAGTGAGTTGGTGTTGAGAAGAGTGTTTGTGGAGGGAAAAACATGTCCAGGAAGGGAATTTTGTATCTACAATAAATTTCTACTGCTAATGAACTCTGTAGTGGTATAAAACTGCAACCAGAGAGGGCAGAATGTCCTCAGCCGTAGGAGAATTGCATGGGGGATAGCCTGATGAGGTAGAGCTGACTAAGCCGGGTGGGAAGTAAACGCGCCCGAGAAGGAAAGGTTTCCTCTTGGCAGGGTTTATTCGTGCGTTTGAAATCTGTTCGAGGGGTCCGTACCCTCTGAATAGATTAAGGTTTGTAACTGGGTTCCAACCAGGGACTCCATCAAAGTTGAACCCTTACAAGACTCGGCATCCCGGCAAAGGACCCTAGATCTCGTCGATTTATTCAAATCTAGAGAATTTGTGTTACGGAAAGTCACCCAATCTCTTCATGTTCGGTTGCTTCATCTGCTAAGTAAGGGATGGCGCTGAGGTCGACCCTCGTGGACAATCCTGAAGTTGGCCACCGCCCACACCCTCTTCTCGCTTCAATCACTCATTCCCCTCCGAGTCACCTCTCCGATGAGTATTTTCCAGGTAACTCTTGGTGAGATTCATGCTCCCTTCTCATATTGCAATTTCCTGACTATGGATATCGATAGGCCCTCTTTTGCTGGGCATCTTTTGTGAGGAAATTTTCTTGACGCTGAGGAGCCGTGTTATGTGCTGACTTTTTTCTTTGGGTCCACAAGTTAACACCTATCTCTTTGGGGTACTTACATTCCAATATGCATCGTATTACAATACTGGTGAGTCACCAGCTGCCGTTCCCCCTTGATCAGGTTCTGACCGCTCGACGAATAGCATTCAACGACGCGTTATGGATTCGGTCAGTGTCCGGTCTCAGGCTGACTCGGATCATTGTGATCGCCTTGACTGATACATACCATAATCATGGCTGGCAGACTCACTGTTTTTTCGTTATTCTGCCTCGACACCTTCCACAGCAGTTCGTGAGTCGAGCGGAGTGTTCACGAAAAACGTCGAGTGATAACCTTGTCTAGATTAATATACCTCGCTTGGGTCTATGCGTGCGTATTCATCATCAATCCCTCGCCATATTATTATTAAATGCCAAACACCACTCACCAGTGTAGATGACTTTGTCAATCCCTTAGCTTTGGCCAGTACGTTTCTACCGAACTTGTCCGCGCTCGAGGTTGATTATTTCTGTATATCAGGACCTATCTGGCCTTACCCAGCATGGGTATTTGTAGCTACGGTCACGGCTTGCATAACGCAGGTGTTTTTGGCATATCGGTGAGTTGCCGCTTCATCATCTGTAATTCCCTTTGCTCATTCGTTTTTCCCCAGGATCCTCAGGCTTAAAAAGAGCGTTGCGTTATACGCTACCGTGTTGGTTCTGGCTGCTGCCGCTTTTATTTTTGGCATTATCTTCGGCGTGAAGGTCTGCAATGTCAAAACGTATGTCATCGTTTCGCAACGACTGAGTCTTGTCTTCGGCGCTGATTTTTTAATGACTAGCATGATGGAAACAGGGGGTATGAGCTCTTTGATATCTGTGTGGCTTTGTCTGGAAGTCGGCGTGAACGTCCTGATTACTGGTCCGCGTTTGCGTTTGAACTGCTTGGTGACGTCTTAGTCACTCCTATTTCGCAGGTATCTTATTGCATTCACTTTCCCAATCACGAACAGGATTTCAGAGATCTGATAGTATAATAAACCGTCTTATGCAGACGACGGTACAGACAGGTGTCTTTCAATCCCCTGCGCCAAAGGCACTAACCTGACCTTTACATCGTATCAGGACTCTTGACCAGTGTCGTGTCTGTTCTGACGTTGGTTTTATACCTTGCTGATAGGCACACCGAGTTCTACAGCTTGTTCGGTGTACCGATCAGCCGCTTGTACAGCAATGTAAGTGTTGTAGATTCAAAAACTGCCATTTACGCTGACGCGACTCCGTTCAGACGCTCATGCACACACTGCTTTGTCGAGAAGAGCTACGTGGGATGATTGGTCTTCCTGGAGAGTCTACCGTAGGCTTCCCTTTTTTTCATGGAGGATGACAAATGAAGACTTGATCTGATAGCATATAACATTGACGACCGATAACATCCAACTTTTCGTTCGCAAAGAGATAGAGACGGACGTCCATATTGACGATTCGTCGGAGTTGGTCAAGGTGTCACCGAGCGTTGGGGTCTGGGATAGCGAACATACAATGGAGGAAAAGTGATGGTTACGCTGGAATTCAATTCTATGTCGGAACATTCCCATTATGCCTAGCCTTTTTTTCCCATTATCTTACTTGCTCTACTCATGCATTTGCCCTTGCATCGACCTCTTTGCACAACTGTACTTATTATATTGACTTGACCTGTACTCAGACCATTGACTGTCCTTACTATTACAGTACTTCGTAGTGCAAATACCTCGTTTGTACTTCAAATAATCTATTTCAAGTGAGGGTCAAGTAATTATCGGTTGGTATGGACACAGGTGTTGGATTTATCATGTATCCATTTCTGTATGTACTAGTAGTATCGTTGTGATTGTGCAGGGATTTGAAAGAGGCAACCTAATGGAATTAAACGCGTCCAATGCAGTCCGAGAGGTGCAAGCAACCTAAAGATGCTTGTGTATGTCAGTCACCATGCCCTTTTGAAATAAGGGTTGAGGTTTGGTGAAAGTAAAAATATTCACTTCGACTTTGAGCGCGTACAAAATTGAGATGATGAAAAGATGGACACTGTGGGGATTGAACCCACGACCTCATGCAAGCATATCGACATGCAAAGCAGGCGCGCTACCACTGTGCCAAGAGCCCGTATACATAGTAGCAGTAAATACATGTAACTTCCATAGGTGCCGTCAATGTTTCGGTACAATTTCACCCTTCTTCCCCTTCCTAAGAGCAACGCGCATCTGGCTCCCAGTCTTCTTCATCCTCCTCCTCCTAACACTCATTCACTTCCTCATCTCACTCCTTCTCATCGATACCAAACCACTCCAACGCAGATCTGAAAGCCAAGAATTACCTCAACTCAAGCGAACCCGTCATCGATCATCGATCATCCCTAACCCATTCGACTTTTGTCCGAGTTATAGTCCTGGCGATAGGATCGGCGCAAAGTATGGTGCTGTTACGCTTTCGAAGAGTAGGATGCACCTTGGGATTGGGGCGAGGATTCAGAGGGTGTTGAATAAGGCGCTGGCGGGTCAGAGTGTTACTATCTCTGTTTTGGGCGGTTCAGGTATCCCTTTTTCCTTTTTCCCTTCCATCTTCCTACTTCCACGCCCCAAAACTCACGTACCCCGCAGTGTCAGCATGCCACGGAGCAGGGGACGACCCTATATCCCCTACATGCTACGCATCCCGCTTCTTCCGGTGGTGGAACACCGTCTTTCCACACCCGGCTACAGAACTGACAAATGGCGCTTTGCGACGCACGAATTCGGGATACTTTGGGTATTGCAATTCGCACCATCTCCCTGATCAGACGGATTTGGTTATTATTGAGCTGGATACGGAGGATGAACCGTGCGTTTCTTTTCGTTTCTCTTTCATACCATTCGCTTTTTTTCCTTCTTTTCTTTCGTTTCTTGTCTGTTTCTTTCGTACCACCCCTTTTTTCTTTTTGTTCGTTATCGACCGCCTGCGCCCACCCTTCTTCTCACACATTTCATTGCCGTCTTATCGTCACCCCCCGCCCATAAGACGGACTTTACCCACACCGAGCAGGTAGCCGCCCACGAGGCCATCCTATCTTGCTCGTTTTCTCGTTTATCTTCTGCCATGGCTCTGCCCTTTTCACATCTTTTATTCGCTATGACCATTATCGTCTTTCTCAGAGCCCATCTGGGAGAGTTTCGCCTTTGGTCCCTTAGGTTCCCTACCCATCCAATTCTTCTCCATTTCCCATTTCATAGAAACACCTTGCGTTTCGAAAGTCGAGCGGTCGGCGTTGTCGTGTTGATTTCCCCACTTTCGATTCTATTACCCCCGCTTCCCTTTCGTTGTGGGTCGGGCAGTTTGTCCTTTCCTTCTTTGAGCCGCGACGAGTTGTTGTGACCTACCTACCTTCCTTCTCCTTGTTTCCGGAAGACGTGGACCCCCTTCTTTCTTCCTTCTCTTCTTCGCGTTTCCATGGGATTTTCTTTTCTTGACTTTGGTTTGGTCGTCCTCTTTCTTGATAACCTCTGGGCGTCCCAGCGGCGTTTAACAGGGAGCCTGTCCATGCTTCTTCCTTTCTTTTTGTGCTTGAAAGCTCCGGAGGGAGCGTCCTTTTGCGTTTCCCTTGTGACCTATCTTCTTATTTCTCATACTTCTGCTCCTTCAATGTGGTCGTCCTCTTGATAACCTCCGGGTGTCTCCTCGCCCACGCAACGGCGTTTGGCAGGCAGCCTGCGCATATTTCTTTCTTTCTTTTCTGAAGTGTGGTTGAAAGCTCTGAAGGGAGCGTCTTTCCTTTTCTTTTCTCTTGTTAATCGCGACCAAGGACTTTCCCTCTCTTTTTTGTCAGGTCTTACTTTCCTCCCCGCTTTTCACTTCTATTCTTTTCCTAAAAGCCGGGGTCTCTCTTCTGTCATCCAAATGTGCTTTTTTGGCTGTTTTTGCTATTGGATTGAAGGCTTTGCTGCGTCCTATCATGCGCCGCATGATCCCTCCCTTCTTCTCTTGTCGCGTTTCTATTCGGCCTCTCCAATTTGGTCATTTTCTTGATAACCTCCGCCCACCCAGCGGTGTTTGGCAGGCAGTCTGTGCTTGTTTCTTTCTTTTCTTTCTTTATGAATTGTGGTTGAAAGCTCTGGCGGGAGCGTCTTTCCTTTGCATTTATCGCCGCCATATTTTTCTTGTCAGGTCTTCCTTTCCTCCCCGTTGTCCACTTCTATCCCTTTCGGGTCCCCCTTCTGCCAATCCATATGTGACCGCTTTTAGGCTTCTTTTCTATCGCTTTGCGTTTGTCTTCTGCGTCCTATCATATGGTTTTTCCTTCAGCCCGCAATATCTTGGGAGCAGTCTCGAGTTCGACTTTTTTGAGCCTTGTGGTCTTTTACTGGATGTTGGGGCTTTCATGTGGTTGTTCTAGTGAAAGTCCCTCCTTCGTCTTTCCGCTTAATCCTTCTACTTCTTTACCCTTCAACTTCTTTATCCTTCAACTTCTCCTAGTCAAAACTTCCCTTTAAAATTCAATCCTCCTCTTTCTCCCCTTCTCCCTCTAGCATCGAGACTAACCTATCTCACAGGAACCAAGACATAATGGACCACTTTGAGATCCTCATCCGCTCCATCCTCATAAGGCCCGACAAACCCGCCGTCCTCCTCCTCGGCCATTTCTCACCACAAACACATCAAACACACGGTTTCGCAGGACCAGACCACTGGCACAACATCGTCGCGCAATTCTACGACGTCCCACACTTCTCCGTCAAATCTGCCCTCTTCCCCGATTACATGCGCGATCCAAAGTCTATCCAGAAGTACTTTGTCGATCCCGTAATCGCTAGTCCTGCGGGGCATTAACTCATCTCGGAGATACTCGTGGCGTACTTCCAGAGCCAGATATGTACGGCGTGGAGCGTGGCTACTGGATCATCGTACGAAGCTGTCCCAGTGCACACCGCAGGGTCTGAAGGAGGCGCAGGCGACGCCCATGGGCTATTCGGGGACATCGGTCAACGCCCTGGAGTACCTGAGCCAGAAAAGGGTGATTTAGCTGTTGACGCAGCTGTGGAAAAGAAGATGGCAGCTGCTGCGGCTGCAGCAGCGATGAAAGACCGCAGGGACTCGTCTTCCTCCTCCTCCTCTTCCCCTCAGCTCCTCACCGTCCCCTCTGGCCGAATCAACACCGACCAAACGGGAACAGGCCCTTCGAAGAGATTGCCCCATTCTGTGTCTCCGCAAACGACCTCATCAACCCCTTGCCACCGTCGTTGTTCTACGGCTCCGGGTGGTACGCGCACCATCCGAGTGGGAGTGGTGGGGATGCCTTGATTACTGATGCGCATTATTGGCACTCGGCGCTGCCGACGAGCAAGTTGAGGATACCGATACAGGTTGGTGGCGGGGATATTGGTGTGTATTATTTGAGGGAGCCGGTGGGTGTTGTTGGGGAGGGGAGTTCGGTTGAGTGTTGGGTTGATGATAATTATGCGGGTGCGAAGGTTATTGAGAATGCGGCGGATATTGGGGATGCGATACCTACGTACGTTGCTCTTTCCTTCTTTTCCTTCTTACTCTTATACCCCGCGCACCTGTAGGTTGAAGATGATTGACCATTACGTTGGACGAGGTTCTCATTTTGTGGAATGTCAGTTGTTGGGTGAGGAAGGACAGAGTGTGCCGATGTTCAAGATCATTGGGATTTTCGCGACGTGAACCCTTTGTTGCTTACTGAAGGACTCAGTAACGTACGGACTCGGACGTTCTCTGGTTTCTAGGATGTAGAATATGATTTTGTGTAGTGTGTGTATTCGAAATGCACACGGATGACTAATTTCGATTTCGCCTTGGACAACCCAACTACTTACAATCCGCCCCATTCCTACGCCTTCAAGATCGCGGGGTTATGTGAACTGGAGAACTTCCAGACTATTTTCTATCTAAACTTCTCTCGTTGCGCACCACAACTCAGTCAAAACAGCCCCTGTATCAATCCAGGCACCCCTTTCTGCAGATACCACGCAAGTTGCACGAAATGACAGATCTAGACGCCCTGACACTGCCCCGCCTTGTCTTCCCTTGTCCTCATCTCTCGCACTCATAATCATGGCCGAACAAATGTCGCCCAATGCAAAGGAATCGAAGAAGAAATCCAGAGGCATGAGAAAACTCATTCCAGATCTGATTCAACGACTCAAGTCTCCCAATGAGTCGGCTCACCAGACGATTTCCACTCGGGTTTCTGTCTCCTCCGCATCAAGTGCTCACCATGGAACCGATGCAGGAAATGCAGAGCCGAGGGCTACAAGTAAGTATACTACTATTGGCTCCATCTTAGTGTTATCGACGTTGACTTAACTGGTGTCCAGGCGGCAATGCTACCTCGAATAACAGTATGTACTGTCCTGGACTCCTACCTCACAGACCTAGCCGATTCAGCTCATCCTCCAGATCCTACCGTCCCCTTCCAGTCAGCAAGACCTTCGTCAAGTGTTCCGGATCTGCAGGAGTCCGCCGTGGGTCAAGGTGAGATGTGATTTGCCGAGTCTTTGTGTCTGACAGGTTGATATCGGACTCGTGTGTAGAAGAGGACAACCGCGAAGTCAGCCTCACTTTCACTCCTGTTGCAGGACCAGTCTCAACGAATACTCAACCTCAGACCTCGGATTGGAAGGCGACTGCAAAGGAGGGTGTTAAAGTGGCTGGGCGGTTCACGGAAACGCTCCTGAAGAAGGTGCCGGGATGTGTCAGTGCAAATCCGGTCCAGATGGCATTTTCCATCGCTAAAGTGATCATCGAAATAAAAGATGTAGGTTGTCGTCTCTTATTTATCTTTTGGGTGCTGGTTGACTATTATATCAGGCAGTTGAAAGCAACAAAGACGAGCTTGTACAACTTCTCGAAAGAACGGCAAACAGACTCCTGACTGTTGAGAGCAAGGAAGTTAGCAGCAAGGCCGCCGAGGAGGCAATGGAGAATTTCAAAAAGTACGTCGTCTTTCGTGCACCAATAGGATACCATAACGAACCTGTCACCATCCAGGATCATTGGGGAAGAAATGCAGAAGTTAAAAGCTCTGGCCGATGAATCAGTTCTTATAAAGGTAGTAGACTACGAAGCGTATGGGACGAAGATCCAGCAAATTTTTCAACGAGTCGAAGAGGCAACGAGGTTCTTCATGGTGCGTACCATTCATTATATAAGTTTACCTATATTCATATTCGTCGCTCCCAGCTCGAAATGACGATCAGCATCCACCAAACGGCCAGTCAAATACAAGATGGTGCCAAGGTAAGCATTCAAGTTCCCTGGTCTGCAATCTGCACTGATAAATTGTACAGAGAGAGTCCCTGCAGCGTTTGAATCCCTCCGAGAAGGCTGACCACAGAACCGTCTTCGAAGGACATGGCCTGAAGCGTGAAGCGTGCACGGACGGAACGCGTGTCAGGATATTGGAGGACATCACGAAATGGGCTAACGATTGTTCATCGGCCAGCTCGCGTGTCTTCTGGCTGACCGGTCAAGCTGGATCCGGCAAAACCACCATTGCATATACCATAGCCAAAGTGTTCGAGCAAGATGCCAATCCCAACCAACATACTGTCTTGGGCGGCAACTTTTTCTGCTCCCGACAATTCGAAGAAACGCGAGCCCAGACCCGTATCCTTCCCACCATCGCCTATCAGTTTGCTCGGAAATGCAAATCGTACGCAGACGCCTTGCATGTTTCCGACAAATTCGACTCTGTTAAATTCGATGTTGCCACCCAGCTGTTGGACCTTCTTGTCGGGCCTTGGCAGCAGTCCGAAAGCACACGGGGTATAGGACCGCGGCTGTACCTCATCGTCATTGATGCTCTTGATGAGATTGACGGCGAAGGAGGATCAGCTTTTCTAGGTGACCTACTCAACGCAATCGACAAATACAACCTAAGAGGTCTCAAGTTTCTTGTGACTAGCCGGTCAGATCCTGAACTTGTTGAGCGCTGCAAGGCATTCACGTCCGAGGCCGTCTGTCGTCTCCAAGATGTGCCGATTGAGGAGGCCAGGTCAGACATCAGGATATACCTGAAAGACAAGCTGAAGAAACTTGACGGCACTCCCGAGCTGACCGAGCTTGAGCAGCGGGCTGATGGCCTCTTCATCTACGCTGCAACTGTGGTGAAGTACTTGACCCCACGTCGCTCAATCACTGTTCGTGAGCAGACAGAGATGCTCACGAAGCTCTTTTCCAAGTCAGATAAACCAGTTTCCGTGGGCAACGCTACATTCTTGGTTGATGAATTGTACCGTCGAATTATGTGCGACATCTTTTCGCCGTTCGAGGGAGGGATCTTGATCCGCAGGTTGCGCATACTTTATACCTTCCTATGTACGGCTGAACGCACGTCCACCTCCACCGTTGCTGCGCTCGTCGCGAACAACGACGACGAAGTTGCAAAGGCCGTTCTTGATGATCTCCATGCTGTGCTTTATTCCCAAAATGATCGAGTTTTTTGGTACCATGCCTCCTTTCCTGACTTCGTTTTTGATCCAGCACGGTCAAACTTCACCTTGGACAAGGAGTACTTTGCATTTTCATGTGACGAACCTGCCCATCACAATCTTCTTGCCGAATCTTGTTTCCACATCATGGAGTTTGGTTCTGATAAGAAGTCTGATTCTGGTTTGCGATTCAACATGGGCAAAATACCGTCATCCTTCCTGTTCGACAGTGATAACGCCGCACTCGCCGAAGAGGTCAACAAAAACACTAGTGCCGCTCTGAGGTACTCAGTCCGGCACTGGACTCACCACTTGCCCCAGTTGATCAAGACCGATAACCTTCGTGGCCTCATTTTGGATTTTCTCCAAATTCGTGTCCTGTTCTGGATTGAGGCCATGAACCTGCTTGGACTACGCAATGAGTGCACTCCGATGCTTCAACGTGCACGTGAGTGGGCCTTGAAGGTATGAATTGTAAAGTTTGAGCCGTACTGCAACAACTAATGCTGTGAATCAGTGTGGGAACGATTATTTAGAATTGGCGCGTGACATTGGTGAAGCTGCCAACTTCGCTACTTATTTCACTGGGAGCCCTGCTGCCAAATCGACGCCGCACCTGTACATCTCGGCGTTGGCAACATGGTCACGGAACACCAGTCTCTCTCGGAACTGGAAAAACCAATTCACTCGCATCCCTGCCTTTACACATACCAAAGGCGGTAACGACTTGCCATTGATGACCATATCAGCTAGAGCATTAATTAAATCAGTCGCGATTTCGAGTGATGGGACATGGATTGTGTCTGGCTCAGATGACAACTCTGTGCGGGTGTGGGATGCATCAACAGGCGTGGAGTTGAAGGAGTTGAAGGGCCATACTGACTCGGTGAATTCAGTTGCGTTTTCAGGCGATGGGACATGGATTGTGTCTGGATCAGATGACTATTCTGTGCGGGTGTGGGATGCATTGACCGGTGTGGAGCTAAAGGAGCTGACAGGCCACACTAAGGGGGTTTATTCAGTCGCATTTTCGAGCGATGGGACACGGGTTGTGTCTGGTTCGTGTGATGAGTCTGTGCGGGTGTGGGATGTATTGATAGGTGTGGAGCTGAAGGCGCTGAAGGGCCATACTGGCACTGTCAATTCGGTCGCATTTTCAATGGATGGGACACAGATTGTGTCTGGCTCGAATGACCGCTCTGTGCGGGTGTGGAATGCATTGACAGGTGTGCAGCTCATGGAGCTGCAGGGCCACACTAGCTTTATCGAATCGGTCGCATTTTCGAGTGATGGGACATGCATTGTGTCTGGCTCGCTTGACCGCTCTGTGCGGGTATGGAATGCGTCGACAGGTGTGGAGCTGAAGGAGTTGAATGGCCATACTGACCCAGTCACTTCGGTTGCATTTTCAAGTGATGGGACACAGATTGTGTCTGGCTCGTGGGACATGTCTGTGCGGGTGTGGGATGCATTGAATGGTGTAGAGCTGAAGGTGCTGAAGGGCCACACTGAAGATATCTATTCAGTCACATTTTCGAGCGATGGGACACGGATCGTGTCTGGTTCGCGTGACAAGTCTGTGCGGGTGTGGGATGCATCGACGGTTCAAGTAGAGCTGAAGGAGCTGAAGGGCCACACTGGGTTGGTGTCTTCGGTCGCATTTTCGAGCGATGGGACACAGATTGTGTCTGGCTTCTCTGACACGTCTGTGCGGGTGTGGGATGCATTGACAGGTGTGGAGCTGAAGAAGCTGAAGGGTCACACTAGGTTGGTCAATTCGGTCGCATTCTCGAGCGATGGGACATGGATTGTGTCTGGCTCCTATGACACGTCTGTGCGGGTGTGGGATGCATCGACAGGTGTGGAGCTGAAGAAGTTGAATGGCCACACTGATTCGGTCAATTCGGTTGCATTTTCGAGCGATGGGACATGGATTGTGTCTGGTTCAAATGACGGGTCTGTCCAGGTGTGGAATGCGTTGACAGGTGTGGAGCTGAAGAAGTTGAATGGCCACACTGATTCGGTCAATTCGGTTGCATTTTCAAGCGATGGGACACGGATTGTGTCTGGATCGGATGACTATTCTGTGCGGGTGTGGGATGCATTGACTGGTGAGGAGCTGAAGGAGCTCAAGGGCCACAATAGCTATATTGAATCAGTTGCATTTTCAAGCGATGGGACACGGATTGTGTCTGGCTCGTTGGACAACTCTGCGCGGGTGTGGGATGCATCGTCAGGTGTGGAGCTGAAGGAGCTGAAGGGCCACACTGACTCTTTCAGATCGGTTGCATTTTCGAGTGATGGGACACGGATTGTGTCTGGCTCAGATGACAGGTCTGTGCGGGTGTGGGATGCATCAACCGGTGAGGAGCTGAAGGAGCTCAAGGGCCACAAGAGCTATATCAGATCGGTCGCATTTTCAAGCAATGGGACACGAATTGTGTCTGGCTCGGATGACAAGTCTGTACGGGTATGGAACGTGTCGACTCCAGGTATTTTGAGTGACGGAGACGCACCATTTGCTTGGGATCTGGCGGACTCAAACTGGATTATATCTTCTCGGGAGAAAAACCGCCTTATGTGGGTGCCAACGGAGGCTGATTTGCGCACACATGTCAATATTCTCATCATTTCGCCGTCTGGCTTTGCTACAGTTGACTTTGATCAGTCTATGATTGGTGTTGATTGGGTTCACTGTTATACACCATAGCTACAGTCACGTTGTCGATTATTCATATCATTCTTCCGCATAATGCATCTTTTCTCCCTCCCACAAGTCACTCACAATGAGCTCCCTTTCCCTTCCTGCCCTTCTTCATGCATCTGGGTCCCAGTCTTCTTCATTCTCCTCCTCCTAACCAACTTCCTCCTCCCACAGTCCACTCCTCATCGATACCAAACTAGATCTAGAAGTCAAGAATTATCCTAACTCAAGCAAACCCGACCCATTTGACTTCTGTCCGAATTACAGCACCGGGGATGGATCGGCGCAAAATATGGCACTTTCGAAGAGTAGGATGCACCTTGCGAGCGGCACGAGGATTCGAAGGGTGTTGAATAAGGTATGCTGTCTTTGCATCTTGTCATCACACCCGCTCAAAAGACGGACTTTTCCTACACCGAGCAAGGGTAGCCGCCCAAGAGGCCATCCTATCTTGCTCGTTTGGCTCTGATGCGGCTTCATGATGGATTTACCTGGAAGCGTTTCAGTCCCCAACCCTATCCATGTCCCACCCCCCACAAACACTCTGCGTCTTGAAGGTCGAGCTTGGGCTTGACGATCGGCGTCGTCATGTTCATTTTTCCATTTTCAATCTCATTCCCCCCAGCTTCCGCGTCGTTGTGAGTTTGTGGATGCTGCCTGTCCTTCTCCGAGCGCGAAGAGCTGTTGTGTGACCTTGCCTACCTTTTTATTCCCCATACTTCGGCTCGTTTCTGGACAGACGTGGACCCCCTCCCTTCTTCTCTTCTTGTCGCGTTTCTATGCAGCTTCTCTTTCGGTTTGGTTGCCCTCTCGATAACCTCCACATATCGGGCCATCGCGCAGCCAGCGGCGTTTGGCAGTTACATATCCTGTGCACGTTTCTTTCTTTTCTTTTCAAACTGTGGTTGAAAGTTCTGGAGGGAGCTTCTTTCTTCTGTTTATCGCGACCGAGGGCTTTGACTTGAATTCCTATACGTTTGTTGTTAGGCCTTTCTTTCCTATTGGGTTGAATGCTTTGTGTTCGTCTTCAAGTGGGTTTTCTTTCGACCCGCAACTTGAATGTTCTGAGAGCAACCTCAACTTCGACTCCGTTCGTTCTTCTGGTCGTTTATTGCATTTTGGTGGCGCTCATGGTCGTTAGTTTGTGATTCCTGTCCTTGTTTCTGGAAGCCATGACGCAGACATGGATCCCTTCTTCTCTTCTGGTCGCATTTCTATGTGGCTTCTTCGGTTTGACCACCAACAGTAAAATAAACCAGGGACGTCAGCCAGGTCCCCGAAATCGTAGAGCCACACTAGGGGACATCGTATATCCCGTCCGTGGAGGCGCACCAGAGGATATACTCAAGGAACATCAAGCCGTGGAGAAGAGGCTTCGGGAGGCGGAAAAGCTCAGGAGGTGAAGAAGAAAATGTAGGAAGCGCATGCGGTTGAATCTCACGAGATAATGTTGGCTGAAGTTCTGCCACGAACAACTCCCTGTCTACCCTTCCGAACAACGACTCAGACAATCCTCCAGACATGTTCATCCAGAAACGGATTCTTGTTACGCTAATGCCATTACTTGAAGGGACTTCAGTTATAAGGACATACGACGTTTTTAGGCACTAGCATTTTTCGAACGGAAGGGTTCGAGTTGATACATTTCTGAAATTTCACTGGTTTCGTTGAGCTGTGCCCATTTATGAGTCATCTATAAAAGGAAATCTTAACCTTCTCCTCACCACCGCCCACAACGACAAAATACGCTATCATGGACATCGATATCATCGAAGAAAGCCAGCAAGGCGGCTCCGGCCAGTCTCCACGACGCCCCATCATTGTCCCCGTCGACGATGCCCACCCTTTCGACCTCGAGGGCTACATCGCCAACTACACAGGTAAGTCATTGTTCCTCTTCATCTTCATCCTTGTCCTGACGATCATCCAAGACCGAACTGCTATCGACCGTCTCATCCACATCGCCAGCATCTGTCCCTCAATCGCAACGGACGCCTTCCAGCTCTGCGTGCAGCACATCCATCAATCGCGCGACCCCACCTTGTACCAGGCCCTCTTAACAGCGTATGAGCAGACAAGCAACGCGCTGGATATGCCCCTTCCAAACCCACTGGACCTCGCACAGCTCGATACAAAGTGGATGGACGAGATCATCGCGAAAAATCAGGCGGAGAGGACAAAGTTGGAAGTCGAACTCAAGACATATAGCAATAACATGATCAAGGAGAGCATTAGGATATGTGCTTTCTTTTCGAGGACCCTTCTCAAGGCTGAATAACGGTGAAGATGGCCCATCGCGATTTGGGTGACTTTTATAGGTCAACGGGGGACTATGCCACTTCGCTGAAACATTACACCAAGTCACGCGAGTTCTGCACGACCAGCCAGCATGTCCTCGACATGTGTCTTTCTATACTCGAGGTACCAGTCATTGAGTCTACGTTGTTTGACTTGGATGCTGATTCTGCTTCCTTCAGCTCATGATCGAACAACGCAACTACTCTCATCTAACAACCTACGTTTTCAAAGCAGATGCAGCTCTCGACTCCGCCGCATCTGCCGCAGCCTCATCATCCAACAACGGCGGCGATTTGGCGATGGGCACCACCGCTGCCGGTGCAGCGAAGAAAAAGGGTACCCTTGGCAGTGGATCGTCAGCGGAAAGGGATACCTATCAATCTAAGCTAGACTTGGCGAGCGCACTGTCGTATCTGGGGCAAGCGAACTACGAGAAGGCTGCACAGTGCTTTTTGAAGTTGGGCCCGGCGAAGGATTTGGGGGATTGGGTTGGCAAGGTTCGTTTGTCTGACTGGAGTTATGAGTATCCTCTGATATGGTGGATGTAGCTTATAGCCCCGGGCGATATAGCGATCTTTGGCACCCTCTGTGCGCTCGCCAGCTTCTCTCGTTTGGCAATCAAGAGTTGGTCCTTGAGAACTCGATCTTTGGGGCTTACATTGAGCAGGAACCGTATATTCGGGAGTTGATCGAAGCTTACATGAACAGCAACTTCAAGACTGTTCTGGAGCTTTTGTCGTGGTACTCCGTACGTGGAGGAGGTGGAGCAGCAAGTCGTTGCGTTGATACAGAGTGGGGCTGTACAAGCCCGGGTCGATAGCCAGAACAAGGTCAGCTTCCTTTGCCCTCTCCGTTACCATCGGACCCACAAACCGACGCTATTGGATAGATCTTGCAAGCTAAGAAGACAGATTATCGTGCGGAGCTTTTCGCGCGTACAATGAAAGCCGGGAAGAGTATGCAGGCGACGAATGGGAAGCTGCTTTTGCGTATGCGGTTGTACGTTGTTTGATTGTTTTGTTCTTGTTCTGCTGAGCTCTGACGTTTTGTGGATACGTAGGCAACAGGTGGAGTTGATGATTAAGCCTCCCAAAGGAAGCGCTCATCACAGTGCTTTGACTGATTTCTTGCAGAGCGGATTGTTTTCACTGTGCATCCACATTGTACTACATACATACTCTCTTGAACGCGCGCGTTCGAGCTTTGAACATCTTTGCGTGCGGAACGGGATCACTCAGCACAGTGCTTTGATTGACTACGTCCAGGGCAGTCAGGATTGATTGTTGTTGTGCATTCAAAGTCGTGCTATATACACCCACTTCAACACGCGTTAGAGCCTGTGCATACGGAATGGACCCCTTCCAGCTACACCCACGATCTTGTAGCACGTTACCTTAGGGCCTAGCGGCAACCTGCAGCGGTGAACATACACGGCCCCATCAGCTTTCATTTTCGTCCCTAGGCCGATGCAAAGCTTGTCAAGGCTATACCCCAAACCACGCCATCTCGAGTACTGAGTACTGATCTTCCAAGTGGCGTTAGCGCTGGCTCACTTGCAACCCCATCTCCGTCCTGCGGCTTTTCTTGTTTGACGGGGGTGGTGCGACATAGATCCAACGTTTCTAAAGCTTCGACATTGAACATCATACCGGAATCTCGACCAAAGCACTGTCCCAGTTGTGCACCACCATACATGTTCACGAACCGAGCTTGCATCGTCTTACAAGCCTCCTCGAGTGTTGGCTCACGGTCATTTCTATGTTCTTGATATCGAAGATCGTAGCTTCCTTTCTCGCCCACTCACGTTTCCCCTCATGATCCCGAGGCCCTCTTCATCCCACTCCACAGATACTCCAGCTTGTCGGACGACACGATGCTCTAGAAAGAGTGGTGGCAGGCAACGACCTCAAGAAGAGGCTGCAGTCATCGTCGATCCAGTGTGGCCTCGCCGGCCACTTTGGCGGACGATTTCACAGAAGTTCGATTGTTATTTGTAGGGCTGCTGGCGGAAACGATCAGGCTGTCGAGATATTGGAGCGTTATGGATGGGAGATCAGCGCTCAGCCTCTGGACTGGCCTCTAGTGCCGAAGGGCACACAGGAGATGCGCTTGCGGTTTTGCACGTAAAAAGATATGAGATTGGCGAGTTTTCCTGTCAAGTTAACATGGCAGGTAGTGCGAAATAGAATTTCATGCATGATGGCTTGCGAATGCGCGCGTCGAGCTGGTTAACAATTCACGAGAACCTCTTCCAGAACATCCGGCAATCTTATCGTACTGGATGGTGTTATTGAACACAAATGAGCTGGGGTCAGACCTGACCACAAAAGATCACGCAGAATTGATGGGTGGCATAATCCCCGGTGGTATACTGGCTGTATAGCAGGATGGATCCAAGAAGTATTCATTTAAGCTACCTGCCAGGGAGTCTTCTTGCCCGCAATATTTTGTAGACCTTTGTCAGTGGGTCAGGATCATCCGGTTGCAGTGGAAAATATAGATGCACCCAAGGCTAGCCTTGCCTTTTGTTACATTACTCCATTACCATAGTATGCAGGGATGTGGGATCCTTCAAAGTTACCGACCCGCCTCTACTCGCAAGAACGCCTGGGGTATACATCTAGCATGATATGAGCAAAGAACTTATAACTTGAAAACAAACGTAAAGAAGTCATCGACATCACCAACGTTGGCAACCCAGCAAACCGTTGGCGTAGAATCATCATCAAACGATTGGGCGCGTCACACACTGGACTCGAGATTGTTGCTTTCACACTTCTTTTTTTGTCAAAACTCTACCAGACCAACCGCATCTCTCCCCCCTTTCACAGCTTACCCACAATGGGCTGCCTTTCCCCTTCTTCTCCTTCTCCCCTCCTCTTCTCGAAGGACCTCTCCCAGTCTTCTTTATCCCCCTTCTCCTAACGCCAATCCACTTCCTCCTCTCACTCCTCCTCATCGATACCAAACTACTCCAATGCAGATTTAAAAGCCAAGAATTACCTCGACTCAAGCGAACCTGTCATTCCGAACCCATTTGCTTTTTGTGAGAGTTATAGTCCTGGCGATAGGATCGTCGCAAAGTATGGCGATGTTGCGCTTTCGAAGAGTAGGATGCACCTTGAGAGTGGCGCGAGGATTCAGAGGGTGTTGAGAAGGCGCTGGCGGGGCAGAGTGTTACTTTCTCTGTTTTGGGCGGTTCGGGTGTGTATCCCTTCGTCCCTTTCCTCCTCCCCTTCCCTTCCCTTCCCTTCCCTCTTTCCATACCTGCAAACTAACATACCCATCCAGTGTCAGCATGCCACAGAGCTGGGGACGACCCTATCTCCCCTACATGCTACCCATCCCGCTTCTTCCAATGGTGGAACACCGTCTTTCCACACCCGGCGACGGAATTGACGAATGGCGCTTTGAGGCGCACGATTGTAACTCGCACCATTTACCGGACCAAACGGATTTGGTTATCATTGAGCTGGATACGGAGGATGAACCGTACGGTTTCTGTTCGTTTCTTTCTTTCGTTTCTTCCTTCATGCCACCATGTTTTTCTTTTCTTTTTGCTACTGTTTGTTATCGACCGCCTTGCGCCCGCCCTTCTTATCACACACCTCATTGCCGCCTTATCGTCACCCCCGCCCATAACATGGACTTTCCCACACCAAGCAAGGGTAGCCGCCCACGAGGCCATCCTATCTTGCTTGTTTTCTCGATCATGTTCTCCCGTGGCTTCATACTTTTCACATCCTCCATTGATCTCTGCCATGGCTTCATTATGGCTCTACCCTTTTTCACATCTTCCGTCAGCTTTGCCTTCAGCCATGACGACCATTCCGAGTCTCCCTTATAAATAACCCAACTTCTTACCCATTTTTTTGCCTGGAGAGTTACGCTTCCGGTGCCCTACTTCTCCATCTCCCATTTCCCAAAAACACCCTGCGTTTTTGAAGCCCCAGCTTGAGCTTGACGATTGGGGTTGTCATGTTGATTTCCCCACTTTCAATTTCATTACCCCCTCGCTCAAACATTTCCCCCGTTATTGGTCGGGAGTTTATCTTTCTTTCTTTGAGCGCGACGAGCCTACCTTTTTATCTCTCATACTTCTGCTCGTTTTGGAAGACGTGGACCCTCTTTCTTCTTGTCCCGTTTTCATGCAGTTTCTCCTTCGATTTGCTCGTCCTTTTGATAACTTCCGGGTGTCCCCTCGCCCACTCAGCTTCATCCTGTGCATCTTTCTTTCTTTCCTTTTTGAAAGCTCCGGAAGGGGCGTCTTTCTTCTATTCATCGCGACCGAGGACTTTTGCCTCTCTTGTCGTGCCTTGTTGGGGGGTCGAGCTTGAGCTTGACGATGTGTTGATTTTTTTTCGATTGTCAAATTTCATCCCCCTTCGTTGAGGGTCAGGGGTGTTATCCTTTCTTTCTTTGACGTTGTATGACCCCCCCCTTCTTCTTTCTCGTACTTTTGCTCGTTTTTGGCAAAAGTGTGACCCCGTCCCTTTCTCTCTTTATGTCGCGTTTCTATGCGGCTTCTCCTTCGGTTTGGTCGCCCTCTTTGTAACCTCCAGGTGTCCCCTAGTGGTGTTTGGCGGGCAGCTGTGCATGTTTCTTTCTTTCTCCCTTGTGTCTGAAAGCTCTTAAGGGAGCGGCTTTCTTTTTCGTTTCCTTTGTATATCGCGACTCGTCGGGGTCTCCCTTCTGTCAGCTAAATGTGACCGCTTTTCTGCTTTTTTTCCATTGGATTGAATGCTTTGTGCTCGTCTTCTCGGAGTTTCCTTCAGCCCGCAATATTTTGGTAGCAGTCTCGACTTGGACTCTTTTGGTTTTTCTGGTCTTTTACTGGATGTTGAATCGTCCTAGTGACGCCCCTCCTTTGTCTCCCCATTTCATCCTCATCTCCTTCATCCTTCAGCTTCTCCCAATAAAAACTTTTCTTTAACATTCAATCCTCCTCCTTCTCCCACTTCTTTTCTTCCTCTCGCACCGAGACTAATCCCTCCCACAGGAATCGAGACACGATGGACCACTTTGAAATCCTCGTCCGCGCCGTCCTTATCAGGCCCGACAAACCCGCCGTCCTCCTCCTCGGCCATTTCTCACCACAAACACACCAAACACACGGTTTTGCAGGACCAGACCACTGGCACAACATCGTCGTGCAATTCTACGACGTTCCACACGTCTCTGTCAAATCTGCCCTCTTCCCCGATTACATGCGCGATCCAAAGTCTATCCAGAAGTACTTTGTCGATCCTGTCCTCGCTAGCCCTGCTGGGGCATGAACTCATTTCGGAGATACTCGTGGCATACTTCCAGAGCCAAGTATGTACGGCCTGGAGCGTGGCTACTGGGTCGTCTTACGAAGCTGTCCCAGTGCACACCGCAGGAGGTGCAGGTGACGCCCATGGTCTATTTGGCGGCATTGGTCAACGCCCTGGAGTACCTGAGCCAGAAAAGGGTGATGTAGCAGTCGACGCAGCTGTGGAAAAGAAGATGGCGGCTGCTGCAACTGCAGCAGCTATGAAAGACCGGGGGGATTCGTCTTCCTCCTCGTCGTCACCCCAGCTCCTCACCGTCCCCTCCGGCCGAATCAACACCCGACCAAACGGGAACAGGCCCTTTGAAGAGATTGCACCGTTCTGCGTTTCCGCAAACGACCTCATCGACCCCTTACCACCGTCGTTATTCTACGGCTCGGGGTGGTGCGCACACCATCCCAGTGGGAATGCCCTGATTACGGCTGCGCATTATTGGCATTCTGCGCCGCCGACGAGCAAGCTTAGGATACCGATACAGGTTGGAGGGGGGGATATTGGGGTGTATTATTTGAGGGAGCCGGTTGGGGTTGTTGGGGAGGGGAGTTCGGTTGAGTGTTGGGTTGATGATAATTATGCGGGTGCGAAGGTTATTGAGAATGCGGCGGATATTGGGGATGCGATACCTACGTACGTTGCTCTTTCCTTTTTTCTTTTCCTTCCTCTTCTTACTCTTCTACCCCGTGCACCTGTAGGTTGAAGATGATCGACCATTATGTTGGACGAGGTTCTCATTTCGTGGAATGTCAGTTGTTGGGTGAGGAAGGACAGAGTGTGCCGATGTTCAAGATCATTGGGATTTTTGCGACGTGAACCCTTTGTTACTTACTGATAGGGAAGGACTGAGTAGCGTACGTACGTTCCCTGGCTTTTAGGATGTAGAGTATGGTTTGTGTAGTGTGTGTATTCGAAATGCACACGGTTTGACTAATTTTGATTTTGCCTTGGACGACCACCACCACAACTACTTACAATCCGCCCCAGTGCTACGCCTCCAAGATTGCGGAGTTATGTGAACTTGAGAACTTCCAGACAATTTTTACAATTTCAACTTGCAGTGCGCACCACAACTCAGTCAAAACACCTCCGGTATTAATCCAGGCACCACTTGCTTCAATACCACGCAAGTTGCACGAAATGACAGACGCCCTAACACTGCCCCGCCGTGTCTTCCCTTGTCTCTCGCACTCATAATCATGGCCGACCAAATGTCGCCCAATGCAAAGGAATCGAAGAAGAAATCCAGAAGCATGAGAAAACTCATTCCAGATCTGATTCAGCGACTCAAGTCTCCCAACGAGTCGGCTCACCAGTCGAATTCCACTGGAGTTTCTGTCTCCTCCGCATCAAGCGTTCACCATGGAACCGATGCAGAAAATGCAGAGCCGAGGGCTTTAAGTAAGTATAGTATTGGTTCCATCTCAATGTTATCGATGGTTGACTTAACTGGTGTCCAGGCGGCAATGCACCCTTGAATAACAGTATGTACTGTCCTGGACTCCTACCTCGCAGACAGGCTAGCCGATTCAGCTCATCCTCCAGATCCTACCGTCCCCTCCCAGTCGGCAAGACCTTCGTCAAGTGTTCCAGATCTGCAGGAGTCCGCCGTTGGTCAAGGTGAGATGCGATTTGCCGAGTCTTTGTGTCTGACAGGTTGATATCGGACTCGTGTAGAAGAGGACAACCGCGAAGCCAGTCTCACTTTGACTCCTGTTGCAGGACCAGTCTCGCCGAACACTCAAGCTCAGACCTTGGATTGGAAGGCGACTGCAAAAGAGGGTGTTAAAGTGGCTGGGCGGTTCACGGAAACGCTCCTGAAGAAGGTGCCGGGATGTGTCAGTGCAAATCCTGTCCAGATGGCATTCTCCATCGCTAAAGTGATCATCGAAATGAAAGATGTACGTTGTTTCTTATTTATCTTTTGGGCGCTGGTTGACTGTTATATCAGGGGGTTGGAAGCAACAAGGACGGGCTTGTACAACTTCTCGAAAGAGCGGCAAACAGACTCCTGACTGTGGAGAGCAAGGAAGTTAGCGGTAAGGCCGCTGAGGAGGCAATGGAGAATTTCAAAAAGTACGTCGTCTTTCGTGCACCAATAGGATACCATAGCGAACATGTCACCATTCAGGATCATAGGGGAAGAAATGCAGAAGTTACAGGCTCTGGCCAATGAATCACTCCTTATAAAGGTAGTAGACTACGAAGCGTATGGGACGAAGATCCAGCAAATTTTTCAACGAGTCGAAGAGGCGACGACGTCCTGGTTTGTGCGTACCATTCATTCTACAAGGTTCTGTATATTCACATTCGTCGTTCCCAGTTCGAAATGACAATAAGCATCCAGCAAACGGCGAGACAAATACAAGATGACACCAAGGTAAGTATTTATGTTCCCTGGTCTGCAATCTGCACTGATTAATTGTACAGAGAGAGCGTTTGAATCCCTCCGAGAAGGCTGACCACAGAACCGTTTTTGAAGGACATGGCCTGAAGCGTGAAGCGTGCACGGACGGAACGCGTGTCAAGATATTGGAGGACATTACGAAATGGGCCAACGATTGCTCATCGGCCAGCCCGCGTGTCTTCTGGCTGACCGGTCAAGCTGGATCCGGCAAAACCACCATTGCATATACCATAGCCAAAGTGTTCGAGCAAGATGCCAATCCCAACCAACATACTGTCTTGGGCGGCAACTTTTTCTGCTCCCGACAATTCCAAGAAACGCAAGCGCAGACCCGTATCCTTCCCACCATCGCCTACCAGCTTGCTCGTAAATGCAAATCATATGCAGACGCCTTGCATGTTGCCGACAAATTTGACTCCGTTAAATTCGATGTTGCCACCCAGCTGACGGATCTTCTTGTCGGGCCTTGGCAGCAGTCCGAAGGCACACGGGAATTAGAACGATTCCCATACCTGATTGTCATCGATGCTCTGGATGAGATTGGAGGTGAAGGAGGATCAGCTTTTCTAGGTGACCTACTCCACACAATCGACAAATACGACCTAAGAGGTCTCAAGTTTCTTGTGACAAGCAGGTCAGATCCTAAACTTGCTAAGCGCTGCGAAGCTTTCACGTCCGAGGCCGTCTGTCGTCTCCAAGATGTGCCGATTGAAGAGGCCAGTTCGGACATCAGGATATACTTGAAAAACAAGCTGAAGAAGCTTGACGGCACTCCCGAGCTGACCGAGCTTGAGCGGCGGGCTGATGGTCTCTTCATCTATGCTGCAACTGCGGTAAAGTACTTGATCCCACGTCGCTCAATCACTGTTGGTGAGCAGACGGAGATGCTTAAAAACCTCCTTTCCAAGTCGGTTTCCGACAGCGATGCTACATTCTTGATTGATGATTTGTACCGTCGAATTCTATGTGACAGCTTTTCGCCGTTCAAGGGAAAGTTCTTGATTTGCAGGTTGCGCATCCTTTATACCTTTCTATGTACGGCTGAACGCACGTCCGCCTCCACCGTTTCTGCGCTTGTCCCGGAGGGCAACGATGGAGTTGCAAAGGCCGTTCTGGACGATCTCCACGCTGTGCTTTATTCCCAAGACGGTCGAGTTTTTTGGTACCATGCCTCCTTTCCTGACTTCGTTTTTGATCCAGCACGGTCAAACTTTCGCATTGGCGAGAAGGACTACGCATTTTCATGCAATGAACCTGCCCATCACGATCTTCTTGCCGAATCTTGCTTCCACATCATGGAGTTTGGTTCTCATAAGAAGTCTGATTCTGGTTTGCGATTCAACATGGGCAAAATACCGTCATCCTTCCTGTTCGACAGTGATAACGCCGCGCTCGCTGAAGAGGTCAACAAAAACATTAGTGCTGCTCTGAGGTACTCTGTTCGGCACTGGACTCACCACTTGCCCTTTTTTTTTTTTGTGTCAAATTATAGTCTATTGGGGCGAAGCCCCATGTCAGACTTTACAACTTTGTAGACTACCTAAGGCCCCTAGTGCCAATATACCTGACCCCCTATGACCATCCCTTGCACTGTTGAGGGCACGCCCGTGGCGATTCTTCCCCCACCCAGCCCGGCACAGAAACGCCGTTTAGAGATGCGTCTTAAGCGAGCGGGGTAGTCTCATCGCCCTGCTGTGTGATGCAGTCCGTCTGATGTTTGTTTCGTCTTCCAAGTACCCGATCGCGAAGCGACAGGCACAGCTACGGGACGAGCGCGTTCAGGTTAAGAGAGAAAGTAATTTGTTGTTTGTCCTTCTTGTTAGAGTGTTCTTTTGACGTGTGTTCACTGACGTGGTGTAAACTGGGCTTGATGTCCGCAAGCTGAAATGCGGGTAAGAGAAAAAGAGGTTGGTAGGGCGAACCCGCTGGCTTGGCGCCAGCTCGACTGCCAGAACACTTGCTGCTCTTTGTTGTCCCTGTGAGGAGTCCGGTGCTATCTGTCAACCTTCTTCGGATTCTAACTGAGACACATCACCTATTGAGTCCCCTAATGTTCCCTTGAGCCTCGCCGTCTTCCCCACAAACTTAAGAAGCTCTTTGATCCTGTCTAGACTTGTTAGTATGCCCTTTAGATCTCTTGAGTGCCGGCCAAGTGCCCTATCCATGTCATAGCGTTCCGCTGCGTATGACTGGCATTCAAACAGGTAGTGCACCACCGTCTCTGTGGTCTCCCCCCGCCTGGCAGTCCAGCACGCCTCACATCTATCGGTTCTTGACTTCTTTATACGGTAAAGGTAGCCGTTCAGCGGTATGTGACCTGTTCTTATCTGCGTCAGTAGACTCGCTTGTGACCTGGATAGCGCGTCGCTGATTTTCACCCACTTGCCCTTACCCCAGTTGATCAAGACCGATAACCTTTGTGGCCTCATTTCGGATTTCCTCCAAATTCGCGTCCTGTTCTGGATTGAGGCCATGAACCTGCTCGGACTGCGCAATCAGTGCACTCCGATGCTTCAACGTGCACGTGAGTGGGCCTTGAAGGTATAGATTGTAAAGTTTGAGCCGTACTGCAACAACTAATGCTGTCAACTAGTGCGGGAACAATTATTTAGAATTGGCGTGTGACATCGGTGAATCTGCCAACTTCGCTACTTATTTCACTGGGAGCCCCGCTGCCAAATCGACGCCGCACCTGTACATCTCGGCATTGGCAACATGGTCACGGAACACCAGTCTCTCTCGAAAGTGGAAAAACCAGTTCACTCGCATCCCTGCCTTTACGCATACCAAAGGGGGTATTGATTTGCCATTGATGACGGTATCAGCTGGGGCACAAATTAAATCAGTCGCGATTTCGAGTGATGGGACACAGATTGTGACCAGTGGCTCGTATGACGGGTCTATGCAGGTGTGGGATGCGTCGACTGGTGTGAAGCTGAAGGAGATGAAGGGCCATACTTGTTTGGTCAGTTCGGTCGCGTTCTCAAGCAATGGGACAAAGATTGCGTCTGGATCGGATGACTATTCTGTGCGGGTGTGGGATGCATTGACCGGTGTGCAGCTAAAGGAGTTGACAGGCCACACTGATTCGGTCAAATCGGTCGCATTTTCGAGTGATGGGACACAGATTGTGTCTGGTTCAGAAGACAAGTCTGTGCGGGTGTGGAATGCATCAACAGGTGTGAAGCTGAAGGCACTGAAGGGCCATACTGACACTGTCAATTCGGTTGCATTTTCAAGGGATGGGACACAGATTGTGTCTGGATCACTTGATGACTCTGTGCGGGTGTGGAATGCATTGACAGGTGTGCAGCTCATGAAGCTACAGGGCCACACTCACCATATTCTATCGGTTGCATTTTCGAGCGATGGGGCACGCATTGTAACTGGCTCGTTTGACAACTCTGTGCAGGTGTGGAATGTGTTGACAGGTGTCAAGCTGAAGAAGTTGAATGGCCATACTCGCCCAGTCACTTCGGTCGCATTTTCAAGTGATGGGACACAGATTGTGTCTGGCTCATGGGACATGTCTGTGCGGGTGTGGGATGCATTGAATGGTGTAGAGCTAATGGTGCTGAAGGGCCACACTGAATATATTGAATCAGTTGGATTTTCAAGTGATGGCACACGGATTGTGTCTGGTTCTCTCGACAAGTCTGTGCGGGTGTGGGATGTGTTGACAGATGTGGAGCTGAAGGAGCTGATGGGCCACACTGGGTGGGTGTCTTCAGTCGCATTTTCCAGCAATGGGACACAGGTTATGTCTGGCTCGAGTGACATGTCTGTGCGGGTGTGGGATGCATCAACAGGTATGGAGCTGATGGAGCTGAAGGGCCACACCAACATGGTCAAGTCTGTTGAATACCACTAAGCTACGCGTAGCTTAGTGGTATTCAACATAAAGTAAACCCGACCCAGTGGTCGGTGAATAACCCCCCTATGACCCCATACAGTGGGGCCGGTGACTACGCGCACTGTAGTAATTCAACTAGTATAGTATAATGTCGCCCCTTTATGCATTTGGCACTGTAGTCTGCCATCATGGGTCTTATGCTATCTGGCACAAGCAGGAGTTGAACACGAGACTTCAGGGATTAAGCCACTGAGCCGTCGGGTTTACTTTATGTTGAATACCACTAAGCTACGCGTAGCTTAGTGGTATTCAACAAAGTCAGTCGCATTTTCGAGCGATGGGACGCGGATTGTGTCTGGCTCGTATGACAAGTCTGTGCGGGTATGGGATGCATTGACAGGTGTGGAGCTGAAGGAGCTGAAGGGCCATATTGACCAGGTCAATTCAGTTGCATTTTCAAGTGATGGGACACAGATTGTGTCTGGATCGGGTGACATGTCTGTGCAGGTGTGGGATGCATTGACTGGTGCGAAGCTGAGGGAGCTGAAGGGTCACACTGGGGTGGTCATTTTAGTCGCATTTTCGAGCGATGGGACAAAGATTGTGTCTGGTTCACATGACAGGTCTGTGTGGGTGTGGGATGTGTTGACAGGTGTGAAGCTGAAGGAGCTGAAGGGCCACACTGACCTGGTCATGTCAGTCGCATTTTCAAGGGATGGGACACAGATTGTGTCTGGTTCATATGACAGGCTTGTGCGAGTGTGGGATGCATTGTCAGGTGTGGAGCTGAAGAAGCTGAAGGGCCACACTGACTTTGTCACATCGGTTGCATTTTCGAGGGATGGGACACAGATTGTGTCTGGTTCATGTGACAGGTCTGTGCAGGTGTGTGATGCATTGGCTGGTGTGGAACTGAGGGAGCTGAAGGGTCATATTGGGCAGGTCACTTCGGTCGCGTTTTCAAGCAATGGGACACGGATTGTGTCTGGCTCGCATGACAAGTCTGTACGGGTATGGAATGTGTCAACAAGTGTTTTGAGTGAGGGAGACGCGCGCTTTGCTTGGGATCTGGCAGACTCAAACTGGATTATCTCTTCTCGGGAGCAAAACCCCCTTATGTGGGTGCCAAAGGAGGCTGATTTACGCACACCTCTCAAGATTCTTATCATTTCTCGGTCTGGCTTTTCTACAGTTGACTTTGATCAGTCTATGATTGGTGTTGATTGGGCTCACTGTTATACACCATAGCTACAGTCACCTTGTCGATTATACATATCATTCTTCCGCATAATGCATCTTTTCCTCCTCTTAACCAACTTCCTCCTCCCACTCCTCCTCATCGATAACAAACTAGATTTAGAAGTCAAGAAATACCTCAACTCAAGCAAACCCGACCCATTTGACTTCTGTCCAAATTACAGCACCGGGGATGGATCGGCGCAAAATATGGCGCTTTCGAAGAGTAGGATGCACCTTGCGAGCGGCGCGAGGATTCGAAGGGTGTTGAATAAGGTATGCTGTCTTTGCATCTTGTCATCACACCCGCTCAAAAGACGGACTTTTCCCACACCAAGCAAGGGTAGCCGCCCAAGAGGCCATCTTATCTTGCTCGTTTGCCTCTGATGCGGCTTCATTAATGGATTTACCTGGAAGCGTTTCGCTTTCAGTCCCCCTACCCTATCCATGTCCCACTCCCCAGAAACACCCTGTGTCTTGAAGGGAGTCGAACTTGGACTCGACGATTGGCGTCGTCATGTTGATTTTTCCATTTTCAATTCCATTACCCCCAGTTTCTGCGTGCGTCGTTGTTGATCGGGGGAGTTTGTGGATCTTGCCTGTCCTTCATTGAGCGTGACGAGCTGTTGAGTGACCTTACCTACCTTTTTATCCCCCATACTCAGCTTGTTTCTGGACAGATGCCTCCCTTCTTCTGTTCTTGTCGTATTTCCATGGGCTTCTCCTTCGATTTGGTTGTCGTCTCGATAACTTCCACGTATCGGGCCATCGCGCGGCCAGCGGCGTTTGGCAGGTATCCTGTGCACGCTTGCTTCTTTTCTTTTTTCAAATTGTGGTTGAAAGTTCTGGAGGGAGGTTCTTTCTTCTATTTATCACGACCGAGGGCTATACGTTTGTTGTTAAGCCTTCCTTTCCTAGTGGGTTGAATGCTTTGTGTTCGTCTTCATGCAAGGGGGTACCGGGAATTGAAGCCGTGACCCGAGGTAGAGGGGGGGGGGCTCTCTCAGAGTGCTTAAAAAAATTTAGTAGTAATCCTCTTAAAATATGTTTTTAACGGCACCTAGCAACGGCACATCACATCCACAAGCTTCAGACGTCTCCTGAGACAGGATAGTCGAAGCACTATTTAGGTGAACAATGGATATTTTTTTGGTTTCTGGTTCATCTCTTCTGATTTTTTTCATACGGCTCATGAACAGCAACAATGGCAAAAGGAAAGGTCAGTAGTATGATGTTTAAGTCCTCTATAGTCTCAAATACAGTTGATCATTCTACCTAGAATAAATAGAAGTAGGAGAAGATCAACTGTGACACGTCAGCAACCGTGAAATGCCCCAAGTGTGATGAAGATGTGCACGTCGGAACAGCGGGACCAGGACCAAGAAAAAAAGCCCTGCATGAAAGGACGCGAAGCAAAGAAAGAGAAAGGAAGGACACAGACATCATTCCAGGTTGGAGTGAAGAAAATCCCCACATCATCACTGGCAGCGGCATCGAAAGGCTTAAGCAACTCCTCCAATCAGACCCAATCACCAGAGACGGGGCCTAAAGGAATTTTGAGGTTAACGCGTCACCGATGGGGTGGCGCTGCGAGAATCACGCCCGCACGCGAAAATGTGCGTGCATGGCGTAGAATATGTCTCAGAGTCTTACTAGTACAGAATTGTCGATTCACATGTAGAAATGAGCAAAATTTGCTATGTTTTTCTTGGAATAACATATTTGAAGATGGGGGGGGAGGTACTCAAACTCTTAAAAAAAAAAACCGACCCCGGGTAATTTATAAATTCCCGGGGCCCCCTTGTCTTCATGCCGCTTTTCTTTTACCCCACAATATTCTGGGAGCAACCCCAACTTCGACTCCGTTCGTTCTTCTGGTCTTTTATTTCATTTTGGCGGCGCTCACGGTCGTTAGTTTGTGGTTCCTGTCCTTGTTTCTGGAAGCCATGGCGCAGACATGGATCCCTTCTTCTTCTCTTCTGGTCGCGTTTCTATGTGGCTTCTTCTTCGGTTTGACCACCGACAGTAAAATAAACCCAGGACGTCAGCCAGGTCCCAGAAATCGTAGAGCCACACTAAGGGACATCGTATATCCTGCCCGTGGAGGCGCACCAGAGGATATGCTCAAGGGACACGAAGCCGTGGAGAAGAGGCTTCTGGAGGCAGAAAAGGTCAGGGAGACGAAGAAGAAAATGTAGGAAGTGCATGCGGTTGAATCTCACGAGGAAATGTTGGCTGCTGGGATGAAGTTCTGCCACGACCAACTTCCTGTCTACCCTTCTGAACAACGACTCAGATGATCCTCCAGACATGTTCATCCACAAACGGATTCTTGTCACGCTAAGGCCATTCTTTGAAAGGACTTCAGTTATAAGGACATACGACGTTTTTAGGCACTAGCATTTTTTCGGACGGAAGGGTTCGAGTCGATACATTTTTGAATTTTCACCAAATTTTCACTGGTTTCGTTGAGCTGTGCCTATTTATGAGTCATCTATAAAAGGAAATCTTAACCTTCTCCTCACCACCGCCCACAACGACAAAACACGAGATCATGGACATCGATATCATCGAAGAAAGCCAGCAAGGCGGCTCCGGTCAGTCTCCACGACGCCCCATCATTGTCCCCGTCGACGATGCCCACCCTTTCGACCTCGAGGGCTACATCGCCAACTACACAGGTAAGTCATTGTTCCTCCTCATCCTCATCGTTGTGCTGACGATCGTCCAAGACCGAACTGCTATCGACCGCCTCATCCACATCGCCAGCATCTGTCCTTCAATCGCGACGGAGGCCTTCCAGCTTTGCGTGCAACACATCCATCAATCGCGCGACCCCACCTTGTACCAGGCACTCTTAACAGCGTATGAGCAGACGAGCAACGCGCTGGATATGCCCCTTCCGAACCCACTGGACCTCGCACAACTCGATATAAAGTGGATGGACGAGATCATCGCGAAAAATCAGGCGGAGCGGACAAAGTTGGAAGTCGAACTTAAGACTTACAGCAATAACATGATCAAGGAGAGCATTAGGGTATGTGCTTTCTTTTTGAGGACCCTTCTCAAGGCTGAATGACGGTGAAGATGGCCCATCGCGATTTGGGTGACTTTTATAGGTCAACGGGGGATTATGCCACTGCGCTGAAACATTACACCAAGTCACGCGAGTTCTGCACGACCAGCCAGCATGTCCTCGACATGTGTCTTTCTATACTCGAGGTACCACTCATTGAGTTTACTTTTGGACTTGTATACTGATTTTGTTCCATTCAGCTCATGATCGAACAACGCAACTACTCTCATCTAACAACCTACGTTTTCAAAGCAGATGCAGCTCTTGACTCCGCCGCATCCGCCGCAGCCTCATCATCCAACAACGGCGGCGATCTGTCGATGGGCACCACCGCTGCCGGTGCAGCGAAGAAGAAGGGCACTCTTGGCAGCGGATCGTCAGCAGAAAGGGACACCTATCAGTCCAAACTAGACTTGGCGAGCGCACTGTCGTATCTGGGACAAGCGAACTACGAGAAGGCTGCACAGTGCTTTTTGAAGTTGGGCCCGGCGAAGGATTTGGGGGATTGGGTTGGCAAGGTTTGTTTGTCTGACTGACTGGATTATGATTATCCTTTGACGTGGTGGATGTACATAGCTTATAGCCCCGGGCGATATCGCGATCTTTGGCACCCTCTGCGCGCTCGCCAGCTTCTCTCGTTCGGCCATCAAGAGCAGGGTTCTTGAGAATTCGATCTTTGGGGCTTACATTGAGCAGGAGCCGTATATTCGGGAGTTGATCGAAGCTTACATGAACAGCAACTTTAAGACTGTTCTGGAGCTCTTGTCGCGGTACTCCGTACGTGCTTCCTTCTTTTCTTGAAACGATCGTTTGGCTGACATGTTATATCAGACACGTCACTACGTCGATATCCACCTCTGCCCGCATGTACATGACTTGACGAACCTTATTCGGAACTGGGCCGTGGTGCTGTACTTCCAGCCTTTCGCCACCATCAAGCTCGAGCGGATGAGCGCCGCATTTGGGTGGACCGTCGAGGAGGTCGAGCAGCAAGTCGTTGCGTTGATACAGAGTGGGGCTATACAAGCCCGGGTCGATAGCCAGAACAAGGTCAGCTTCCTTGCCTTCTACGTCATCGTCGAACTCACAAACCGACGCTGTTGGATAGATCTTGCAAGCTAAGAAGACAGATTATCGTGCGGAGTTGTTCGCTCGTACTATCAAAGCCGGGAAGAGTATGCAGGCGACGAATAGGAAGCTGCTTTTGCGTATGCGGTTGTACGTTGTTTGATTGGTTTGTTCTTATCCTGTTGAGCTCTGATTTTGTCCGTAGGCAACAGGCGGAGTTGATGATTAAGCCTCCCAAAGGAAGCGCTCATCACAGTGCTTTGACCGACTTCCTTCAGAGCGGTGGGGATTGATTGTTTTCGCTGTGCATCCAAATTGTACTACATACATACTCTCTTGAATGCGCGCGTTCGATCTTTGCGTGCAGAAAGGCTCTCTTCCAGCTCAGTGTGCTGCTATACATATGCAGGTTATTCGGAAGGAACCTCTCCTTTATCGTCGTGATTTTCTCGGAATCATATGTAACGCTGTTTTTCTTCTCAGTTGTTTACCACACTGAACGAATCATGCACGATATTGTTACAAGGCGTTTAGCAAGTGGCCATGATGGAGTGCGCCGTCACCAAGGAGGGTATGCCGGGCTGTTCGTGACCAATGGCCGGGAAGGGTAGCAACAACTTATAGGAAGTTGCTTTTGTGCATGTGGTTGTAAGTTTCCTGATTGATTTCAAGGTCTTTTCCTATCGAGTTGTAACGTTGTGTAGGTACACAGGCAACAAGCGGAATTGGTTATCAGGCCTCCTAAGATATCACTCAACACAGTGCTTTGACTGACTTCCGCCAGGGCAATGGGGATTGATTGCTGATCAGTGATGTGCATCCAAATTGTACTATATACACACCCACTTCAACATGCGCGTCGGAGCCTGGAGAACCTGTGCATACAGAACGCACCGCTTCCACACCCACTATTTTGTAGCAGGTTACATTCGAGCCCTGCTGCAAACTGCAACGATGAACATACACGGCCCCATCCGCTCCCTATGCCGACGCAAAGCTCGTCAAGGCTATGCCCCCAAACCAAGCCATCTCAAGTACTGATCTTCCAAGTGGCGTTAGTGCTGGCTCGTTCGCGACGCCATCTCCGTCTGGCAGCTTTTCTCGTTTGACGGGGTTGGCGCGGCATAGATCCAACGTTTCTAGAGCTTCGACATTGAACATCATACCGGAATCTCGACCGAAGCACTGTCCCAGTTGTGCACCGCCATACATGTTCACGAACCGAGCTGGCATCGTCTTATAAGCCTCCTCAAGAGGCCCAAGGACATGAAGACCCTCCTTTGGGATGCGGATACCTGTGCCCTGAAGCTGATGATGTCCCACAATGCGACCGCTGAAGTGGAAGTGACTTCGTAATGGGTTCCATTCACCCTTTTTTGTGAATGAGATTTGAGAGGAAGCAGACGACTGCGGCGACGGCTTCTTGAAGAATAGGCTTGATTTCGGCAGCGTCCCATTGGGGTTTGGATCCGGTTTGTACCACACCAAGAGATAGAGACGTTGGTTGAGCGGAATATGGAAACGAAATGGGTACTTCTTGCTTGAAGCTGGGTCGGTTTGGCCAGGCCACAGTGGTAGCAACATGTAAGGTGAATCATCCGGAATATCATCCAAAATGTCCTGACAACGTTTTGGTTCTGGTCGTGGTAAGAGGTTGCGATTCCGAGGTGAAGCAGATCTGCTTGGTGATAGCTGTTTGGAGCGCTTCCTCACCCAAGATGGACGTCGCTCAAACGAAGATTCGACAGCCTCGCTGCACTGATTCATAGTTCGGGAGCAAGAAAACCCTCTCGAGGATGGCGATATGCGAGACGGATATTGTGACTTGCGCTCCGCGTTCGCTATTGGATTGCGCTTCTTGGCTGGCAACGAGTGATATCCAAAATGATGGAGTGCAGAATCAGGATGAGCATCTTGAAATGTCCGGGAAGCGAGGAGAATCGTATCAATAGCCTCATTGTCATCGTGCGGGTTCTGGCGGCTGATGGAGAATGCAACAACGTTTGGATGTTTGTGAATCGTCACCAAGGGTAGATTCGACATGTCCTCCTCTCTGGTACAGGGTATTTCGGTGTTGCGTAGGTCTATCGGCTGAGGATCACCGAGTCGGCACCCTACAGGATAAATTTAGGACGTGAAGGGGAGATGAGGAAGGAACATACTTTTTGTTTTTCTTCGGCTAATTTGGAATCTTCCCGCAAGGTCATTCCACCATAGTTCCTCGGTACCGAATAACATCTTGGTTGAAAATAGGCCTTTGCGTGCCCAACCATGGAGGAAAAGCCGGACGCAACTCCTGAAGTTGATGACTGCCCAAGGCTTCGCTGGTTGCCCGACAGTATTCTTCTCTTGGAAGAAGACCCATTTTTTCAAGTCAAACTCATTTGCAGTCCATTCGCTCAGAAGTTGAACAAAAGACTTCTTTTTAGTTGGTTTCCGAATCCAAGAGAAAAGTTTGTAGATTCCGGTCATAAGGTCCTCATTTTGTATGATCCCTGCCATGTCCCCGAGTTCAGCCGCAGACACAATACCAGTGGCGAAATCACTGAAGCCATCGAAACTAGCAGATGTAGGTCGGTCCATTGATGCAGCCTTTTCGTGGACACAGCGATTCCGACGAAAGATCGCCTTCCCCGCAGATGACGCTATCATATCACATTCAATTCCGAGCGTGTTTGGCGTCGATTGTGACTCTGAAACGCATACGGAAGGTGCAAAGTCAGGCCTGCTTGCATCGTGGCTTACACTGGAGGCCTGATAGGATTGAGAAACCGTAAACGCAGGGTTTCTTTGAAGGTCCTCAGCAACTACGTTTGTGGGCGCCAGTACTGCAGCACCTGAAACATCAAATGGCATGAGTTATTGGTCATAGGAGCCACGCCAACGCACCATTACGGCAATAGAGCTCGAAATGGTCGGTCAAGCGAGCTTGAAGTGTAGTTGCTGGGGGTAGTGTGATGTCATCCTTGATTACATCCTGGTCAGCGTCGGCCAACTTGACAAAGGGAAAGAGCGACCTGGTGCACAAGCGAAAACCAGATCTTATCGTGAGTTAGGACAACTCGCGCGCCAGGGTTCTAAACAGTATGACTAGAGAGTTAGGACCACGTTTCTCAAGTACGTACCATCTCGAGGAGAAGCTCATTGATAACGTCGGACGGATGAAAGAACTTGAATGAAGTAAGTACTGGACTCTCCTGACAGAAAAGGCGAAACCATACTTCTGCTCTTGGTGGATATGATTGGAGGCTCGGCCCCAGAGACCACGAATCTTGCGTTCCTGACCCGGGCGGACGGTACCCATGGCCAGAGCTGCTGCCGGCTGTTGTGTTCTGCCTCCTAGAACCAAATGGACTGGCAGCGTCCAGCACTCGTGGGGAGCCGTCATCCGACTTCACGGAGGACCTTCGAGACGCAGTAACCCATGCGTCCGGAGATAGAGCAATCTTGAAACCGCGCACAAATAATGTTTGGTTCTTGCGGAACTGATCGCGAGGGAGTGTAGGATCTAGGGATGGCCCAGTGCGAGCCGTGGCCCTGCCCGTTTCTTTCCACACGTACGCTCGAGAAGACGGGGACTTTGCTTTTCCAAACTTCAAAACGTTATATGGGGCGGGCATAAATCTGTCATATGTTGCTATTCCCCACGAAGATGTCTTCATGTGGCCCGTGACGAAGTATAGCTGGTTTCTTGCTAATCGACCTCCTCGACGCAGAGCATAAGCATACCAGCTTTCAGCCGACTGGAGGATGAGACTTTCGACGTCCAATTCGTTGTCGAGGTCCTCGTTGTAAGAACCTTCTGGTGAACAAAGAATCGCTCCTTGATCACAATCGCAGGCTAATGAAAACTCGCTGTGGAGAAAACGCAGTGAGTAAGAATCCACGACGAAGAGGATAAAGCTACCAGAAGTCCAAGTTGGTATCGAACTTGATGGCTCCACTGCACAAAGCGCTACAGGGATCGAAAACATCCTGACCCGAAACTCTTCTGAGTGGCCGTTGAAACGTGTCGAAGTCGTCTGGCAGATCTTGAGGGTTCAAAGGGTCGTCGCGAGGGCGCCAAATGTTGAAGAGGTACTCAAACGAGCCATCAGCAGTGATGAGACCCACGTCGCCGATATCAATCCCATGCTTCTGATACTCGATTGGTAGTGAGCTTTTGGGTTGCGGGAACCACAGCGGAAATCCGTATCGGTAAGGATGCATGTGCTCCACATAGATTTTGAAGCTGCTGTTGTTCGCGGTAAAGGCCGTAGCTGGAATCGTAAGTGCATCTGCAGGCGGCGTCTAAAAATCACAGAAACCCAATTGAAGGCAGTACTGGTCCATCGGGAAGAACAGATACATACCAGTTCAACAGAGGCTCCCTCAGATTGACAGTCTGAACCTTCCTCTTGCTCCATATCTGACCTTAAATCCGTATGATGCGAGGAGTTTGAGGAAGTGAGAACCTCTGACGAGGATTCTGTTCACGTCCAGATTGAGAATCAACTTAAGACGAAGCAGTGACAAACATACGATAGATTTCGAGCGGAGTAACCCTCTCGTCCTGCACTTCCGATTCACAACCACTCGTTCCCGCACTCGACCTTGGTTGGAAGTTAGCACAAAAAGGGTTGTTCGAGTTAGACGGTGTCGAGGATGCTGTCTCTGACCCTCTTTGAAGCTCGCTCTGCCAGGCTGGGATAATGACATGTCCTCGACTAGCATGTCTGTGTTCGTCGTCGCCGAGGGTTGCCATAGAGCCTCCCTCCTCGAGTGGCAACGTCCTGGAATGCGAATGATTCCGCTGTTCAACATTGATGAAAAAGATACTGCCGCCTGCATGGTTTATGTGGTTGTCCGCAAACGTTTGGTGTCTTCCGTGGTTGAATGACATTGGTCGGACAGCCTCAGTTGCGACGAAGTGTGCAAAATGGGTCCTATATGTCAGACAAGCGGTCTCGTTCGACCTAAATCTTCATCATGATTTAGTGTGGGATCCCGCAATATGAGTACGACATAGCAGGGAAAGCCGGGTCGAATGCATATGACCAGAGCAAAGAGATAGAAAGTTGAGATCTGAGCGACGACCCTTCGAGTTGGGCTCTCGTGACTGGACCACATGGACGAGAGTCTCGTCCATGTGGTCCAGGGTTCGAACGTTCAGCCAATGTGTAGCATCAAGGGTTCGAGGGGACCCTGAACGAACACGTTTTGTTGCCTGCTCTCCAAGGTGTTTCTTATAGCGCATAGTGGACCAACATTCAGTGTATGACGCTCCAGGTAATCCTTGAAAAGATTCGACTGAACAGCCCGGTGACTGGATTCTACTAGGACCCCTGAAAATACCCTTGGAACCCAGATCCCAATCCGGATAAAAATTCTGAAATTTTTTTGAAAACCCATAGCACTGTCCGGATAGAATTTAGACCATTTTGGCTGGAACCCGGAGGCAGATTTCCGGATAGAAATTGGGCTGACCCACCAAACCCAGAGCCACTTCCGGATAAAAATTGGTGCAGCTGGGGATCCGAACTCAAGACATATTGAATGTGAAGGTCATCAACTAAAGCCATTAACGTTTTAACCACTACTCCAAATGAACATAATATTATTTTCCACTTTGACCATCTTACACCATCGATATTTGCATTTCTCTGCACTCTCAAATATGTCTCAGAGGAGCCACGAAATGGGCACGATTTCGTGTATTTTAGTGTCTTGTTATCTGAGATGCTTGCAGGATGCCTATTGGGGCTCCAGAGGAGATGCCGTGCGAGAAATTTGCGTTTTAAAGCGAAAATAGGTGTTTTTAAGCGAAAATTTGGTGTTTTCAAGTGAAAAAAGCGAAAATAGAGGTTTTGGGTAACCCAGATCCGCGTCCGGATAAATTTTGCCCATACCTGGACCCAGATCCGCCATCCGGATAGAATTTGTCCAAAACTGTCCGGATAAAAATTCCAAAAATTTCGACTTTTTGGATCTGGGTTCCAAGGGTACTTTCAGGGGTCCTATTCTACTCACACGAATGTGATTATGTTTTCTTGGCGTCAATTTTTGTTGTCAGTGGCTGTGGGTTTGATCATATCAATAAGGTTGTGGCAACGGCGCTTAAACCACGCTCAGGACTCTCACCGATTGGTCGCCTAATGAGACTAGTCTCCATTTCACGAATAGCCTCGCACGAGTGGCGTTTTTTATGGAAAAGTCCGCTGCGGTGAGCGGCCCCAAGTCACCCCTGAAGTGGGTGGCATTCGTTCCCGACTTATGAAGTCCAAAATGCTCCATAAAACCAAAATGCTGTATAAAACAGATGATCGAGATCAAGTTAACATCCTTTCAGTTCATAAGGGGAGTCTTCAACAAATTGGAAAACTACAACGCGTTTTATGCGGAAGGGTTCATTCCATGGTCCGAGGCAAAATTTAAAATATTGTCAGGGCGAGCGGCCCTTGAGGCGCTACAGCCAACTGGGGGTTCAGATCGATGGGGCTGGAACGGGCGTTTATTTTGTGATGCACCAAAATTGAATGAAACCGGATGGAATCGCGATTGGACTGTTGGGGTTTTCGGAAGAGAAAGTCAGAAAGACTCTTAGTGGGGAAAAAGATGAGACAGATTGCTAATTGGTTGAATTATCTGACCCTCAGAGAGGATCGCGATCGCTGATCTACCCTCTTCAAAAGACCATTGAGACGCGGTCCATCCGCGTCTCGCATTCACTATTATGACAAGTCGAAAGCACGGTCGAACAATCGGCGGGGCCACGCACCATACAAGCAGACGACCATTCCCTTCAATCGTTGAAAATCCATCCCAATTCGCAGGATCATGCATACCAAGGTAGCTGAAGCTGGAGGCCATGCCCAGCATCTCAGCACATTCTCGTGTTCGGTGAAGTGATTCGGTTGGATTCGTTTCATCAAGAATGTGTTGTCGAAATGGCTGGATAGATGTAACTGATCATGATAAAACATGCGAGGGCACGAGAATCAAGTCCGTCCGCGACAGTGGAGACTAATAGGCGCAAATGTGTAAAATTTTAACTTGAATGTGACAATGAAAGAACTCGGGCGCACCGTACCCTTTCCGACGGCAGGCTTACAGAGACTCGGAATGACGAGGAAAAACGAGGTAGCTATCACTTGAAATTCAATATATTCTGATTGAACCCAATATCGGTCCGGAGCATACGGGGCTGAATTTCAATATAAAAGTGAAGAAGAGCTGAGAGCTTAGGCTTATCAACGTACTTGTATGCTGCATCCTTTCCCGCACTCGATAGCAACAATGCCAGTGTTCCTCTGTAGACCGTTCCGCCGTCGAATGGCACAAGTCCAACTTGCTGCGGCGAAATTCCTGCAAGCCCAATGCAAGCCTGCACCCAGACATCGACGAAGGTTATCGTTGGAAAATCGGAATGTGAAAGTACAGTTCCACACAGCGAGGCATAGTGGCAAGGTATAGTCGTTGCGTATGTTGCGTGCTTGAGCCTGCGTGAAATCGTATTCGGGCGAGCTGCACAGCTGCAACTTGTAAGTACAAAGCTTGAGCTTGATGTTTGGTGTTATTTAAAAGAGCACGTTCGGAAACTTCCTAATTGTTAATCCGACAGCTTCCCATCCCTTCCCGTCTCCCCTACTCAAACATTCCTTATGGGAGACTTCTACGCCAGCCTGACACTTCCTTTGGAAAATTGCCGCCCGCCAGCACGGAAACATCCACTTGGCTCTGATGTGACGTACATATGTATGTGGCAGGCCCGAACTCGTTTGATACTCCGACTGCCATACTATCCGAACAAAAGAATTGCGAGTAACCGAAAAGTGTAGCTCTACCGAGGAAGGCGATGTTATGCTTTCCGGCGCAACGTTTGTCAGCTTTCAATATAGCGCTCTTCGACGAGTCTTTGTTGCTGACTTGGCCACAAACTTGTAGAATTGCAAATACTACCTTGACAAAACAGGAAGCGTCCACCTCGTCAACAGGTTGACGGACGTTATGGAACAGTAACCCTCAGTCACGAGTTGGAATTTTGGCAGTTTAACCGAGCAAGACACACTCCTGGCGAACAACAGAGTTGTCGGAGTTGAATTTTTGCGATTAAATGAATGGATTTGTGGATGGAGAGCCATCCTGGAAGCCGAATGAACCGAAATGGCCGCTTTCTATCGGGGTCGGTAGTGTCTTGGCTCTCGTAATTCTTATTCGGATTAACTCAACACATCATCCTTGCATCATCCTGGGACATGAGGCAGTCTTTGGGAACCAATAAGTAGCTGTTCCCCCACCTTGATTCGACCCATCCTGGGGATTCGTTCTTTCAATCCCAAGATGATTCTCAACGTTCTCCTGCCGATTCTTGCTACCTGCCAAGCTGCTCTCGCTGCTACCAACATCCCATACGACGTCTTTTCCTATTACGGTCGCAGTCTCATCGAAAATGCGCACACATCGCAGAAATCCAATTTGCCAGCAAAACACGTCGCTTTAAGCCAAGCTCTACAAGGGAGGCTCCCCAACACGACCTGTAACTCCTCCACGGAGTTCCCCATCGGCATTTTAGGTGCCGGCATGGCGGGTCTCTACACTGCCTTGATTCTCGACGACCTTGGCCTTCCGTACGAGATATTGGAGGCTGATAGTACGCGAATTGGAGGAAGGATTTACACGCACCAATTTGACCCTAGCAAGGAGTTTGAATATTTTGCAAGTCGTTTGTTTATCCGACGACGTTTTCTAATTATACTATCCAGGATGTCGGGGCCATGCGCTTCCCCCTCCCCCAACCTGGGACGCACGGCGTGATGTCGCGTGTCGAACATCTCTTCCATTACCCTCCGCTCAACACCGGAGGTAATCTGGCCCTAGCAAGCAAGCTCATTCCATATTACTACCGCGCGGTCAACGGAACTGGACGCATGTATTTCAACGAAGTTCACTCCACTGTCAACGCCAACCCGCCCAGCCAGTTCGACGCCCAAGCCATGGATGTCCCACAACCTTATATCAATGCCGGTGTCAGTAAAATTCTCAACGACGCTATCGGCCCGCTCGCAGAGGCACTTTTTAACGATATCAACACTGGTACGACTGCTGGCTGGCAGAGGATGCAACAACTCGATCCTCATAGCACTCGATCTTACCTTGCGTTCAATTATACGCCGAGCGCAAAGTTCGCTCAGCAATATCAGCTGCCAGAAACGCCTTTGGACGTGGATACTATCAACTGGGCTGAAACATTCGACAAGAGTACCCAGTGGTATGACAGAGCCTTAACGGAGACCGTATTGGAAGCCGTAGCTTTCGGTGACGTTCCCGGCGTCACCGTTGACTGGAAGTGCCTGAGGTAATCTTGACAACGTATTTCAATGTGCCTATGCTGACTAACTTCTCTACAGAGGTGGTTCGCGCCAGCTCCCATATACCATCAAAGCCTACCTCGACTCCAGATCTCCCGGCTCCATAAAACAAGGTGTTCAAGTTGCCAAAATCGCACCCACTGATCCCGGAAGCACCAGCTCACCCCTAAAAGTAACCAGCACAACCGGCGAGGCGTATACCTACTCACACGTCATCTCCACCATCCCCCTCCCTGTTATGCGTACCCTCGACCTCACTCAAGCAGGTCTATCTATCATGCAATCCAACGCCCTCCGTCAGCTCCAGTACGGACCTTCTATCAAAATCGGCATCCAATTTACCGAGCCTTGGTGGACTACTGGTGTTGACAAGGACGGGAAACCCATCGGCATTGTCGGCGGACAGTCGTTCACCGATCTACCCATCCGAACTGTTGTATACCCCTCGTATGGCGTTAACACTCCCGGATCTGCGCCCTCCAACGTGCTCATTGCCAGTTATTGTTGGACCAACGACGCGGAGCGCATGGGAAATCTCATCAATGCTGGAGCGGACGAGTTGCTCAAGGATCTGGTGCTCCGAAACCTTGCGACGGTCCATAACGTCGACTACAAGTACCTGAAGGACCGTTTGGTTGCTGTTTATCCCTGGGACTGGAACCACAACTCGCTGACGATGGGTAAGCCCTAAATCTATTTCCGCTCACGGCGGGGACTGATTCGCTGCGTTCTAGGTGCTTTCGCGTTCTTCGGGCCTGGCAATTATTTGAAGTTGTACGAGAGCTTGAGCGTTCCTGCCTCGAATGGAAGGCTGCATTTCGCCGGCGAAGCAATCAGTGTCCGCCACGCGTAAGTCCCTTTTGCGACTCTTTTCGTCGACAGAACTCTGACGACTTGCTTGCTTTATTTTAGCTGGGTCGTCGGTGCTTTAGACAGCGCTTGGGTTGCCGTGCACAATTACCTCATCATGACTCACGCGTCGCAGGATACATTGAACAAGTTCTACAACAACTGGGGAATCAACTGGGAGTGGACCAAGTCGGGTGCTGAGAGCAAAAATAATAATGGAACCCTCGCGCATGAGGACAACCTTTTGTTGGAACATCTTATCATTCACAGGTCAGACCTCTTTTCCGGTGCCTAGACACGTTATCCCCATACTCCACGCAATGACTTTGACGCTGCTTTTGGACTGTACGACCAAGAAACATTTTGCATACTTTCACGAACACTTCTGTATTCACGCTCTTCATGCCATTTGAATTACTACACATATACGTATACGTTCTTGACGACTATCTTGTAAACTTTGGCCACTCCAAGATTGAGGAATAGCGAACAGCGATACCTATGCCTCTTCAAGTTCATTAATTAGGACAAAATTGTCAGAGGGAACCGGGCCTATTTGTAACCAGCATTGTGAGGTATAATATTGACGGTCAGTCAGTACATTCCTGGTAAGGTTGTTAACGAGATCAGTGGCAGTGGATGCCAGGAAATGAAGATCGCAGAATGTGCACGTCCAAGCTGGTACGTTTATGGTTCAAAATATTCCATTAAACAACATGGGATCGGCCATTCAAATTAGCTCACGAGGGATTTAAAGCACTGTATTGAGCTATGTTGGTGCATGGTGCAGACTGTTAAACCACTTGCACTTTTACTGTGTTCTTGCATAAAATAATATTCAAACAGCCTGAGGTTGAGGAGCCACTGCCAAGCATCTGCTCCAACTTTATTTATTTTTCCTGAAGACTCAGTGCTCAATAATAAAATGAGTGGAGGCTGACTTGAGTCTTTTCACACAGGCATTACCCAAAAATATAACAGGTGGTTCAATTTGTCAGGAACTCAAGAGGGATTCGAACCCATTACAATACAGAGCTCTGAAGAAGACATAGAAGCATTATATTGAGCCATGTAGGCGCATGGTGCAGACCATTTTACCACTGGTGCTTGTACATTGTATACATACTTCATCATATACAAAAGGCCTAGGTAAATCCACTTTAGCTTGCTTTACCATTCTACACCAAAGAGCTGATATCAAAATTGGAGTATGCTAGAGCCTTACACTGGCATGCATCACAACACACAAAAAAAAACCAGTCATCTATTGCATCAGGTAAGAAATCAAGGAATTCAAATTCATTGATATCAGAGGATTCAGAGGCATTATTGTGTTGAGCTAATTGGACCAGTTGGCCATTTGTATTTTTTTTATCATTGTCTAGAACTTTCACCCCAGCTGCCATGTCAAACTGATGTGCTTGAAGGCAAAACAGATAAAAATAAAACAAACTCCTTTGAATTAGAGTTGTATGGAATTCAATAGTGGTTGGTGTACATCCATAAAAAAGTGGCCCTTTCAGACATCAGCTCAAGTGGGATTGGAACCAACTCACTCATATACATACCCAGCCTCAAGACTCAAGGTATTGTACTGAGCTGCACTGATTATCATTGGTACTTTCCATAACACAATTTCACCAACTTGATAATGAATGTGTCCACTGATGACTCTGCAAGCAATTGAAAGCAATTTGTTTTTCTTCTTTTTGAAAACATCTAATGACTGCTAACACACATGAGACTAATTGTGACATCAGGTTTCCTTCCAAATATTGGCCAGGCAAGTCTGAGGTGTGATGTGCAAGTGAGTGTACTCTATAACTTATAAGGCACCCTCAAGAAATGATTTATCAAAAAACAGAAGGAATTGATGCATTAGCCTAGGGGGATTTGAACCTGCCAATTTCACCCAACTTTCCCATGGATTAGAGGTGCTGTGAGGTTGAGCCAGTGGACCACTGGGCCATTTGTGCTTTTCTGCATTATGGATTCATCACCCTCAGAAATGCCTGAGAGGTGTCTCTCCAAGTACTTGAAAGCATAGATATATATAGCATTGCCAATGCCCACCTATGGTTGAGTATGTATGTCCATGTACACATGATGTCAGCTTATTGTTATACCACTTGGGGACTTCTCTAATTTCTAACACCAATTGTTTAGTGGAAGTGCATCCAGGCAAAAAAAACTGACACATCCTCATTGACACAGCTCAAAGGGGATTTGAACCCCACCAACTTTGCCAGGCCTCCCCTAACTCCCCTGGCAAGATTTAGAGGTGCTTGTGAAGTTGAGCTACTAATTGTTATTGACACAGATCAAGGGGGATTTGAACCCCCACCAAGCTACCCTCACCCAAATCCCCCAGCAAGATTCAGAGGCATTGTAAAGTTGAGCCACTACTTGGCTACTTATGTTGTATTGAAATAAATGTTTATTAGTGTAAATGCATCATTAAAAAAACTCAAACACTTCATCAAACACTGCTCAAAGGGGATTCAAACCCTACCAATTTTCACCCCAGCAAGATTTGTGAATTTGAGCTAACACTGGACTGCTAGGCTATTTACAGCTTTGGTTTACCTATGTTGTATTGAAATAATTGTTCATTGAAGGGTGTTCTCAAAAAAAGAAATCAGAGTCAAAAGTTCAATGCTTGATTCACAGCTCAAGGGGGATTCAAACCCCCACCAATTTCTACCCTCACCCAACTGCCTTAGGTGAGATTCAGACATGTTTGTGAAGTTGAGCTAACACTGGACTGCTAGGCTATTTACAGCTCAAGTTTACTTATGTTGTATCAAAACAATTCAAGTAGTTTGATGAACATGTATCCACAAGAAAAGTTTTCATTCCCAATATGGAACAGCTCAAGGGGGATTTGAACCCCCCACCAATTCCACTCACCTGATTCAGAAGTGTTTGTGAAGTTGAGCTACTGCTTTGGCTATTTACAGCTTGAGTTTACTTACATTGTATCAAAACAATTTGTAAGTGGAAGTGTGTCCATAAGAAAAGAAAAATTATGACCTCATTGAATGGTCAATCCACAGCTCAAGGGGGATTCGAACCCCACCAATCTACCCTCACCTCAATAAGATTCAGATGTGTTTGTGAAGTTGAGCTACATAGCACTGGACTCCTACAGCTCGATTTGTTTACTTACGTCGTATCAAAAAAACAATTGTTTAGTGAAAGTGCATTCATAAAAAACAAGTTATGGCAGAAGCACAGCTCAAGGGGGATTTGAACCCCACAAGTATACCCTCACCCAACTCCCCAGGAAGATTCAGAGGTGTTGCTACTATGTACTTGACTATTTACAGCTCAAGTTTACTCACATTGTATTGAAACAATTTGTAAGTGGAAGTGAATCCATTAAAAAAAAGTAAGAGCTCACGCGACCCACAGCTCAAGGGGGATTCGAACCCACCACCAATTTCACTCACCCAATTCAGAAGTGTTTGTGAAGTTGAGCTACTACTTGGATATTTATTGCTCGAATTTACTTATGTCGTATCGAAACAATTGTTTAGTGAAAGTGCATTCATAAAAAACAAGGTATGGGCCAAGCACAGCTCAAAGGGGAATCGAACCCCCACCAATTTCTACCCTCACCCAACTCCCCCGGTGGGATTCAGAGGTGTTTGTAAAGTTGAGCTACTTGACACTGGACTGCTACAGCCCAAGTTTACTTACATCGTATCGAAACAATTCATGTAGTCTAGTGAACGTGCCGTCCATAAAAATACTCGAACACCCTACAGCTCAAGGGGGGAATCGAACCCGCCGCCGCCCCCCCACCAATTTAATTTCGTCCTCACCCAACTCCCCCCGGCGAGGGTTCAGAGGTGCTTGTGAAGTTGAGCTAGCTAGGCTATTTACATCTTTTTTTTTACATACGTAGACCTAACGGCAAAGATAGAGTGTCCCATTTTGATATCGCTTCAAGTTGACACAAGCCGAGTCCAAGATACCTAAGCTTTTGTTTAGATATCCTTGGCATTTAGCAATTGAGGGTACGATTCCTACCCCTACCCCCGCGACGAATTGCAACAACCCAAGCTCCAAAGACCCCAAAATTCGCGATAGAGTGAATGGTGGTTATTATTATATAAATACCGTGTCCCCCAAATTACACAAACGACTTGAACGAAGCGCAGCTTCAACTTCTCGTTTCCCCCCAATTAATTGACCCCCTTCCAACCAACCCCAAACACGCGCTCACTCACTCCCTCTCGAAATGCTTTCCCCGCTTCGGATCCGCCCTCCTCTTCTCGATGGCCTTGCGGAGTTTATGGTATGGACGTACGACGATGACGGGGACTGGGGAGTGGGAGAGGCAGTATCTGTTGGATTGGGTGGTTAGTGTGGGTAGAGGGAAGAGGAAGAGTAGATGTAAAGTGGACGGCTTGAACACCCGGAAGGAGTTGGATAGTTCAAAAAAGAAAGAAAGAAAGAAGAAAGAAAGACTCTACTCACTTGCTAACGCTCCCGATCCCACCGATCCCTCTAACCCATGGTCTGCGACCACGGGTGCCGACGACGACGGAGTCGGGGCGGTAGAGGGCGATGAGGCGATCCAAGGTGTCTGTTATTTTTCCGGGGATGTATTCGAGGATTAAGGAGAGCTGTCGGGGCGTGAGGTTAGTTGTGGATGATAGTGCGACGTAACAAAAAGACGGCACACGACCACCAACGCCTCACCTTCCTATCAACAGCAAACTCAGCACTCTTCTCCTGCACACTCCTCATCAACTCCCTAGCCTCCTCCCTAACACCATCATGATCCCTCTCCAACACATCCTCATCCACGCCCCTAAACACGATAAGTTCATCCCCATCCTGGACTAAACTCTCCAAACACCACTCTAGCGCCTCGCGGCCCGATTCGTCGGGCGACGCAGCGCAGAGGAAGACGCGGGTGTTTCGGGAGCGTTGGTAGCCTGATGATTTTGCGGAGAGGGTGAATGAGAACATGGATGCTAGGGGGTTTTCGAAGGTGTCGAAGGAGACCTTTGGGGTGTATGCTGTTGTTGTGTTTGTTGTTGAGGAGGAAGGATAGGAGAGGTGGGAAGTTGCGCTGTTGGGCGGTGGGAGGGGGAGGGAGGTGTGCATTGGCGTTGGGGGGAGGGAGGATTGGGGAGATTGGGTCATGGGTGAGGTGGGTCTGGAGTGGTGTTTTAAGGCGCTGCGGAGGTGGGCGTGGGTGTGGGTTTGGTCGGTGTCCATCGTTGCGGGGTACTTGCGGGGGTTTTGTCTATGTAGAACGACGGAAGGGTTTGTTATGTGTGAGCGGAGTTTGAACAAGGGTTGTTACTTTCTTTCTCTTTCCACCTGATTATGCCGGAGGAGAAAGAGTCGACGACGGAGACTACTACTCCAGATACTACGAGCTCAACGCCAGAGGCTCAATCGACAACGCCAGAAGCACAACCATGGCAAGCCATTTTCTCACCCCAGCACGGCGCATACTATTTCTACAACACACTCACAAACGAAACAACGTGGGAGAACCCTCTCCAGCCTTCCCCCCTTCCTTCCACCTCTGCCTCTTCCTCTTCCTCTTCTGTTCCTATTCCATCCACTGCTGCTGACGAAGAACCGACGACGGCAACGACGACCCCGGCACAAGCGCACTACGCAGCTTTGCAAGCTGCAGCCATCGCGCAAGGCATCGACCCCGCACTTGCCCATCTAGATCCTTCGCTTTTGGCTGGGGCGGGTCCGTCTACTGGGGCTGTTACGGACGGTTCGGGTGAGTCTTTGCGTCCTCCTTGCCTCCTTTCGTTCCCGTCTCCTCCGTTCCTCCCTTACGCATACACCTCCCTTCCCTCCCTCCCTTTCCCCCTTCCGCTCATTTCTCTCCACCTCACACTAACACCCCCCCCCAACAGGCCTCCCAACATTCACAGCAAAATTCAACGCCCGTACCGGCCAATTCACCCGTCCCGACGCCCGCGAACCAGGTCATTTATCAGAATACGATCGGGCCCGGCGCATGAGCGAGTTTTATTTCGATGTAGCGGCGTGGGAGGGCGAGTTGGCGAGACGTGGGGGGGCACTTATGGCTGAGGAGGATACGGGTCAGGGGAGTGGGGATGCGCAGGGGGAGGGGAAGAAGAGGAAGAGGCCTACTAAGAAGGATTTGGTGCGTTTCTCTCTTTAATTGGAAAATGGGAGGAGGGCTGATGATTTGGGGGATATGTAGGAACGGTTTAAGGCGCAGAAGAAGCTTAAGAAGATTGCAAAGACGGCTTGGTTGAGGACGTGAGGTTGATGGCTATAAGTTTTGGATGAAAGCTGGATGAAAGTGAGCGGGGAGGGAGGAGGCTGGAGCGGGAGACTGGGAAACTGGCCATGGGAGACTGGATCTGGGGGACAGAGCGGGGTAGGCGCGTTCGTAGATAGACGTCCGATACAACGTGCGGAATGCAAGATCATTCAAACTAATTATAAACACAAAGCACTCCGCAGTGAGCCCAATCTTCCACCCAAAATTTGCACGATTTTAAAATCTTTACCTTGACGCGTGCCGATGTTACTTTTCCCTTCTTCTCAATTGCGCAAAGAACAAAAAAATTATTCGCACTTTTCTGGAACATAACCGACGGTGGGATTCGAACCCACAGCCTTTGCCTTAGCTTTACATCTAGGTGATAGGAAAGCAACGCGCTACCATTGCGCTACGCCGGCTTATGCAAAATGGGAGATGTTGAAGGACCTGAATGAGTCATACTTGCTCATCATAGAGCAATGAAAGAGACCTTCCTTTCGTTTGTCTAGTTTCCTGAAAGTTATTTTGAGTGTTCCGCCTTGGGTTGAAAATAATCAAAACACAGACGTGCAAAATAAATCATTCCTTAAGTCGTGTTAGAATAGTACACCTAAAGTCATTTCATTACGGCGCGGCGGAATAGGTCCAAACAATCGATTCCACCTTTTTCCGTCCAGCCTGCTGTTTACATAAAATTCATAGATGATTGAAACCTGTTGTATGTCTATGTATGGCGTATGCGAGCACAAGTATCCCCCCTTCGACTGAATACAAAAAGATATTTCTTCATTCAGATAATAAGAAAATGAGGAACTGCTGACTTGTGCAGTGCACCCCGAACCACGCTCGAGAGGTGTAGGTGGAGCGCACCTTGGCACCAACGGGGCAGAGGTCACGGTGAAAATGGAGAATTCTAGAGTGGATGTTGGAGAGAAACTTCAGTTAGCGAAATTGTCACAGATGAACAACAGACGAATTACTACTAGTATGTGGGACCTGCCACTCCAAGTCAGCAGGTGGGGGAATCGCACTGTTGCACATGAGCATTTTACACGAAATCTTATCTGTGTGTACCCAGGACAGACTCAGAAAGGAACGAATGATACCGCGTAATTACTAATGACCCCCCTTGACGAGACGTCGGTCAACAGTCACAAAAACTACCCTCAACTTCTAAAATGATCATCACCTTTTAATTCATGTTAGCGGGGGATAGAAAGTGATGGGACTGATTTGTGAAGAAACATTACGGTCCTGCTTTGGCATGCAAGGCATCGTGTAGTTTTTGCAACTTGAATTTCCAAGGTGTACTCAGACGGAATCAATCACCTTCTCAGCGTCAGAGAAAAGAGACCTATGTATCATACTGTGGGGATGAACGACCGCCTGCGAACCTGTTAAACGGGTAATGATTAATGACGCGGACGCTCGAGGGCACAGTGGGGGAACAAAGAGCAAGTACTAAAGGCCATCCTTCGAGTTCGTACATTAAGTAGTCATCAGGAAATCTGGGAAATTCCGACTTGGCGATATTATTTGGACCCAGCAAGAAATAGCAATCTATAGCAATATATTGCAATTCAAGTGATTATGATATTGTTATAATACTATGACCCGTCAATGTATTTGCTTGTATTGTCTTATAATAGTTTAAAATTTCTCATATCTGAGGTTTATTATATTACAGCAATTTTGTATTGCTATATATGACTATTTCTTGCTGGGTCCAAATAATATTGCTAAATCGGAATTTCCCAGATTTTCTGATGACTAGTCTGGCCAATATCACTCAGCACAAAAATTCAATGCCCACGTAGTATGTTTCTTTTTTCGGCAGTCTTTTTTTGCTCAAGACTCATTCATATGATCATGGCGAGGTACTTACAAGCCCTTGAATGAATTCTTCCAATCACGATGAACACCCACTTCAAACCGCACTGTGGATAAGCCGGCGTAGCGCAATGGTAGCGCGTTGCTTTCCTATAACGACGATTGCAGTTTATAGATTGAAAGGCAAAGGTTGTGGGTTCGATCCCCATCGTCGGTTGTGATGTCTATCTGTCTTTGTGTAGACTTTTGCTCCGTTTCGCCCGTGTCTTACTTATCGATGCATGATGCATCTGAGCTGCTCTCTAGCTCTGCGCTCACCCACACTTCATCAGCTTTTACATATGCTACTCCGAGTCCACCATTCAACCGAATCACTATGAAGGAACCTCTCTTCTTTGCTGCGCATGCACGCACCCTCTCGTGAAAATTGTCACATCCGCCCTCTACACGTACGTCGAGGTTTGTCTGTTTACTTATCCACTTTGCTTACATTTGCGTCTGGATGGTGGGCGGGGGGGGATTGAATAAAATGTGAGATGGCACCACGTAACGACGAACGTTTTCGGCCTAAAGAGGTCTGTCTTGCACGCGAGTTACACTCGAAACCAGTCTCCTTAGGGTGCTAGAGGCGAAAGAACGGGAAAAGAAGAAAATGTGGAAATAAGAGCACCCAAGGAAGGTAATTCTATACGCATTTTTTTCTTCTCTCCCTTTTTACCTCCAATAGCGGCTGGTAACGAGCCTACACGCGAGTAGCCATTTGTCGACCATTTTATTTTACTTGTCCGTTTATTCTAGTTTCCTATGGGTATATACTTTTGACACAAGAAATAACGAGATCTAAAATGAAATAAGACTGTGGATATCCTTTCACCCAAGACTCCAAATGCGGCGCTTTGTGACTTGAATGATGGTGAGCAAAATAGTAGGGTTTTCAGCGGTTTCCCTCAGGTAAAATCGGTACCCCCGGCCAAGCGGGGATATATGCGGTTTGAGTCGCTTGAGAGACATAGGAGGGTTGGGTCGCCTGAGAGACATAGGAGGGTTGGGCAGTTTTCTCAACGAAACACCCACACATGTCGCGTCTAACGGCTTGGAAAGCGCCCCTGAGTTTGTCTACCGTCTTAAACTTGTTACCAGAACCATAATGTCCAACCAGTTCAAGGTTGGGAAATATCTGATCGGTATAGCGGGAAATGGCGATGAGTTGTGTCGTCGTCAAAGGCTTCCAGTTAGGGTTGGCATCTGCGATGTAGAGCGTCTTCAGAGGGTGGGAGCGTTGTCGAACCGCAGCAGTTTTATTGCGGAAGGATGGCAAATAAGCCAGTGGATCGATGGCAAGCTTGAGTTGGATGAGATCGGGGCAGTTGTCAGCCAAGATACCGAGAGAACGGAAAGTAGGATGTTTCGGAAGGGACCCAAGTTGGTTCCATTTCGAAGGCAAAATGAGTGTTCTCAAAATGGGGAGGTTGGATGATAGTTCTTGAATCACCTTATCACCACCGGTCATCGAATAAACGCTGATATCTAGTTTTTCGAGTTGTGACAATGCTAAAATGGGACGAATATTGGAGATGGTGAGAAAAACAGAATAGTTTTCGGTTTCAGCGATGCGAATTGACGACAACGATGGTGAACGAGAAATGCACTTGAAGCACTCCGAGGATAACGGCGTGAAAGGACAGGGCTCGCCGGTTTTTTCGCCTCGAATATTCACGACCATTGACTTCAGCCTGAGTGCATGAAGCTGGCCGAGGACATGGGAGAGAGCAGTTGGACTTCCTGTGATCTGTAAATTGTTGAGCTGGTCGAGCTTCAACAATGGAACTCCCGATGTGGCTCTTGCTATTCCCATGATTTCTTTGCGTAATGGTGAGATCAAGGGTGGGGCAGAATCAAGTATAAGGTCCGATAGGTATTCGAGACTTGCGAGCGTGCCAAACAAATCTGAAGAGAAGATTAGCTCAGGGAAACGAATCTCCAATGTACGAATATTGCGTAGGTGCCTTAAGAGTGTTAACGACTCCGTGCGAGGATTTCCACGAAGAATTAGGCATCGAAGAGTGGGGGCTAATTCAGCAACTAAAAACGAGAGATATGATGCAAAGAAATGTGGATCAGATGTTGCCTGGGAATGTAACTCCACAGATTCCAGCGATGGAGAGGACACGAGAAATGCAGCGGATAAGATATTGCTAGGAGGGATGATAATATCGGGAATGCGAAGGCGTCGCAGTGCAGGAAAAAGTGGAGAGGATGAATGTGACAACCGAGCCTGCGCGATACGCAGGTAAGCATAGTCGGACACCGTGATGCTATTGTTACTAGCCCGAGGTGTGAGTGAATCCAGACATTTGACGCGGCGAGCGTAGTAATCGAATCGCTCCCAGTGTCCCTTTGTGATTACTCCAGTGAAAATCTGAAACAATATTATCAAAGATGATCAATAAATTGAAAACCTTTGGCTCACGTAGACATTATCGATAGGAACAAAGGACGGTAACAGTTTCAGGAGGGGCGCGAGAGAATCAAGTGAAGACCAAAGGGAATTCATGGCTGGCTCCAAAAATGCCTTGCTGGTCAGGGCTGCAAGAAACAAATTATTCCGAGTAGCCACCAGAAATTCATCATGCTCCAAGAATGAGTCGAGTACCAAGGGGGTGTCAGGATTAAAAAAAGAGACCTAGGGTCGAATTTTTTTTTTCAGCAGCGAGAGGTCGACCTACCTACTACGTAATCAGGCACCGGTCTATATATGGTAATAGTGACATCATCACGGTGGATATTTTCGACATAATTTCCCTCCCCAGTGCCGTTTACTTGGGTTTTGCATTCCCCCTGTACCACAGTTGACTGTTGTTCCAAAATCAGGGCATCTTGTGAATCCTTGTGAATATATTTCAATCCTCTATAGATTTAGTTAAGTGCTATATAGGTGTAAAATGGCAGGCTTTTGTTACCTCACCTTTCAAAGCCAATTTTGAGTCATCGCACAGCCACCTCCATCATGGATTTTTTGTAAAATAATGAATAACAAGTTGTTTTGAGTGTTGATATACTCCTACAAGGTCACAGGTCCTCCTTGGAACCTCCCCAACCTCCTTTTTAGGTGAAGTTTGGGTGAAATCCTTTTTTTTTTTCAGGCCTGACGGCTGGACCTACCTACCAGCCTCCAGTCCGGCATTCTAATCCTGACACCCCCTTGTCGAGTACAACACCAAGAAGATCTTGGTTTTCAAATATTTCAGATGATGGCGTTGGCACTTGAGGCTTATATTCAAGTTGAGACAGATCAGAGTTGGGAAGTTCTTCGCTTATTTTCGTTGTGAGGGAAGAAGGATTTGAGATGGGGGATTCGATGGACATGGGGAGCAGGTTGAAAGGGCCACCAACTTCATTGTACGTTAATCAACCGAGCCAAACAAACCAATACGAGAAACTTCAACAAAGTCCTCATTATCAATCGCAGTTTTCTTTTGCTAAGCGTTTGGCTCAGCATTGCCAGGTAATTCATGTCTTACACCGTCATACCTTGTTCGCATTTCTAACGATTGATTCGTAGTGAAACACGTCGACATTGGAGCGGCTTGTCAACCGGGTTATTTTGCGCAATTACGATGACAAGAGTCTGCTTGCTTGACTATGCCACGTCTCCAGTATAGTCCACAATCTCTAACGACGGTTTGTAGTGAAGCACTTAGGGAGCTGGCGTCGTCACGTTGACTTGTGAGCTTGCCATCGTGTCGATCTGCAAGGAAACCAAGATATTTCGCGCAATGACGATGACAAGATGATAAACGCAGAGGAAAGGTTCCGCTCGAACCAAGTGGTGTCTCAGGTTACCCCCCGTGAACCAAACATCGCCCAACTAAAGGCGGCGCGATATCTTTCCTTCTTGTTTATAAACTACCGTCAACGACGCCTCGAAATATCGTCCCGCCTTGGCTTATATCCATCCCGCCTTGGTCACTTTCCATCTGAATTAAGACAATGGGCTCATATGTACACGGCGAGCAATTGAATGATATCCATGAAGAACCGGAAGCCAGCACCTCCAATGCCCACGCCTCGCCATCGGACCTCTCACCCCCAGCTGCTGTCCGCCGTTCTATCAGCGAACGTCCAGCGACATCGTCAAATCTCTTGTCAAAACTCCATCCGCCGCACGCCCGACAACGCTCCTGCTCGCATGTCGCAGTAGACTTTTTCGACCCTATGGGCGTGCGCAGACTCTCGCATTCGTTGGCGAAGACACCTAGTCGTGCTGCAACTGAGGTCGAGGAAGCGCCTTCCTTGGATTCAGAGGAAACGGTTATTGTGGGCGAAGGTTTTGATTTCGAAAAGGGGTTGAGGCAGTATCTGAAGAAGTAGGTCTGACCTGCTCTTGGCAGCTTTTTGTTGATGTTGATGGGCATTGTCTAGACGCGACGAAGCGGGTGTCAAGTCTCGCCGCTTAGGTGTGATGTTCCAAGATCTTCGAGTTGTTGGTTTAGGTGCTACAGCGAGTTATCAGCCAACGCTTGGATCGCTGCTTAATCCAATCAATATCATTGGTGCTATTCGTTCTGCGCGGCATCCCGCGTTACGAGATATCATTAGTGGGTTTCATGGCGTAGTTCGCCCGGGGGAAATGTTATGTATGTTCCCATCCACTCTTTACGAAGTTATGCTTATATTGTTCCAGTGGTCCTCGGACGACCTGGATCAGGTTGCAGCACTTTCCTCAAAACCCTTGCCAACCAGAGGGAAGAATATCACTCTGTAGAGGGCGACGTCTTCTACGACGCTCTCACTCCCCAACAAATACTCAAACACTATCGTGGGGACGTGCAATACTCCCCTGAGGACGATATTCACTTCCCCACGCTCACCGTTGACCAAACGATCCACTTTGCAGCAAAGACACGAGCGCCACACCCACGCATCCATGATCAGACGAGAAGCCAGTTCACGAGGAAGATCACTGACGTGTACTGCACTATTTTTGGACTCAATCATGTGAAAGATACGCCTGTTGGGGATGCGTCAATTCGGGGGGTAAGTGGGGGTGAGAAAAAACGAGTTTCGTGCGTATACCCCCGTCCATATTTCTTGTTCGATAGTGTCTCATCCACGACTAGTATTAGCGAAACACTTGCTACAAGAAGCCTCATCACCTCTTGGGACAAGTAAGTTTTCTTTTTTTCGTCTCCTTCACCCATTTGACCATTTCACAGCTCAACCCGTGGCCTCGACTCAAGCACCGCGCTCGAATTCGTGCGTGCCCTTCGCATCGCCACTGACCTCGTGGGCAACTCTACCATTGTCTCTATCTACCAAGCCGGGGAGCAGCTCTATGAGGTGTTCGATAAAGTCTGTCTCATTTATGAAGGCCGCATGGTATATTACGGGCCAGCCAATCAGGCAAGGCAGTATTTCCTCGACATGGGTTACGTGCCGAAGAACAGGCAGACGACGGCGGATTTCTTGGTCTCAGTCACTGATCCTCTTGGGAGGCACACAAGGGATGAAGTCAAAATGGAGGAAGGTGACATAGAGGGGGCAAAGGAGAAGAAGAAGGGAGTTGCGCTGGACCACGAGAGTGGGAGTCCAGCCAGAACGTTGCAGCCTATTCCGCATACCGCGGATGAGTTTGAGGCGTACTACATGGACTCCGAAGTCCGGAAATGGAATTTGGAGGATATGGCTGCGTACAAGAGGGACTTCGTGGACAGCAAGGAGGTGGCCGCTGCTTTTGAGGAGAGCGCCAAGGAGGAACATGCGAGGCATACTAGACGGCAGGTTTGTTATGGATATTTGTCAGCGCGTGTTGGGATGTTGATGCAGTCAAACATAGAGCCCATATACGATCTCACTACCTATGCAGGTCAAGATCGTGCTGCTGAGGCGCGTACAGATCATGAAGGGCAATTGGACAGCACAGGCCCTCCAGACGATGTGAGCTCTTATCGTGCCGTTGCACTACCCTCCTGACTTTGCGTTTTTAGGACATTCGTCTTGCAAGCCGTCATCATTGGCACTACTTTCCTCAAAATCCCAGACACCACCGCCGCCTACTTCTCCCGTGGCGGTGTTCTTTTCTTGTACGTCCCCTTTCACATTTATACGAATCTGCTAGTTTTGACTCTGCGAATAGCGCTGTCTTCCTACCTGCCCTATTTACAATGTCCGAAATTCCAGCATTGTTCTCTCAGAGACGTATCATCCACAGGCACCAGAACGCCGCGATGTATCACCCTATGGTTGAGGCAATTGCGATGGCACTCGTGGATGTTCCGTTTACGTTCGTGACTATCGTGCTGTTCACGATCATCCTATACTTTGTGGTGAGATTGCAGACGAGCCCTGGGCAATACTTGTGCGTCCAATCCAACAACTCTATCCTGCTTGATCTCTTACTTTATATGACAGCACTTTCTTCGTTTTCATCTTTACGGTATCAATGTCTATGAAGGCCTTCTTCAGAGGTCTGGCTGCGATGTTCAGGAAGGAAGCCCCTGCTCAGGCTGTTGCGGGTGTGTTGCTCCTCGCCCTGTCTCTGTATACCGGATATCAGATTCCAAAGCCCTCAATGATTGGGGCCCTTCGCTGGATCTCTTACATCAATGTCAGTGCCTTCTTTTCATGGTTGCTAATTTGAGGTTGATGATCGCCTTTAGCCAGTACGATACGCCTTTGAGGGTATCATGGTGAACGAGTTTCATACGCTTGATGGGGCCTGCTCGACCCTTGTCCCATCTGGTCCTGGCTATGAGACTGTGTCGCTGGCCAACCAGGTCTGCACGGTGCTTGGCTCTCAGGAAGGTCAGGATCGCGTCAATGGAAACGCCTACGTCAATCTTTCATTTGAGTATAGCTTCAGTCATCTTTGGCGGGTGAGTTTCTCCTTGCCCACCCTTCTTTTCTTGCTCCGAACGCTCATTGGTGGTGAAGAACTACGGCATTCTAGTTGCTTTCGGGATCTTCTTCCTCATTTGCCTTGTCTTCTTCACGGAAATCAACACCGCCGTAGCTGGTGAAAGCTCCGTGATCCTATTCAAGCGCGGCTCTAAAGCCGAACTGGTGAAAGACGCCGAAGCAGCCGTGACCTCAAGAGACGACGAAGAAAAGGAGAAGCCTCGCCGGCCAGACAGCCAAGAGGTTATGGAGGCCGACGAGGAGAAAGCCAAGGAAGCGATGATTGACCAGCCAAAGATGACGAATGTGTTTTCGTGGCAACATCTGCGGTATACAGTAAACGTTGGGGGGGAGCAGCGGGTTTTGCTAGATGGTGTTTCGGGGTATGTTGCTCCAGGGAAGTTGACGGCTTTGATGGGGGAGTCGGGCGCTGGTAAGGTTAGTGGTACTTCTCTGTTTTTATTGGGTACCCTGTCTTATCGAGGTCTGGCAGACTACGCTGTTGAACGTCCTTGCCGAACGCGTCAGCACCGGTGTTATTGGCGGGGACCGTTTCTTCAATGGCCAGGCGTTACCTATTGATTTCCAGGCCCAGACTGGTTACGTGCAGCAGATGGACACGCATCTGCCGACGACGACTATCCGGGAGGCGTTGGTCTTTTCTGCGCGGCTTCGCCAACCTCCGTCGGTCTCTGTTGCAGAGAAAGATGCTTAGTGGGCTCAATCCGCATTCTGTAGCTGTTGATAACTGACTAATTTTGCATTCGTCGTAGTGCTGAGCAATGTTTGAAGATGTGTGGGCTGGACTCGGTGGCGGATGCTATGGTTGGGTCGCTCGGTGTCGAGCAGAGGAAGCGGACGACTATTGGAGTTGAGCTTGCTGCGAAGGTTTGATATCTCTTGTAAGCTGGGTTGAATGGCGGTCATTGATTAATTTGTAGCCCCAACTTCTCCTCTTTCTGGACGAACCGACTTCGGGACTCGATTCTCAGAGCGCCTGGGCCATCATGGCTTTCCTCCGTAGTCTCGCTGATAATGGGCAAGCTATCCTGTGCACGTACGTCATTCTTTCGATCTGTATCACTGCAAATCACTTACCTGCACTTTCGCTTCTAGTATCCATCAGGTACTTCCCCTGGATTCTAACTATTGGCTTTACTGATTTCGTCCAAGCCTTCTGCGGAGCTGTTCCAAGTATTCGATCGATTGTTGCTCTTAAAGAAAGGCGGTCAAACGGTGTATTTCGGCGACGTGGGCAAGAACGCCACTTCTGTTATCGAATATTTCGAAGCAGGGGGCTCGCGGGACTGCAGACCCGGCGAGAATCCGTGAGTAAAGAACAAATGATGATAGCGAGCATTTCCTCATCTGTACTTCTAGGGCCGAATTCATGCTTGATGTCATCGGTGCTGGTGCTACGGCCGTCAGCGACCGCGACTGGCACGACGTTTGGTTGCAATCGAAGGCCTTCACCATTGCTGAAGCCGACATTGAGAGACTTCATGAAGAAGGACGCAAACATCCGCCAGTGGGTGCAACTCTCAAGTCTGAGTTTGCGGAACCGTGGGCGTATCAAGCCAAAACTCTAGTCCAGAGGTCGTTCACGTGCTACTGGCGCGACCCAACGTACTTGATGTCGAAGTTGACACTGAACATCATTGGGGGGTTGTTTATTGGATTTACGTTCTTCAAGGCCAAGGACTCGATCCAAGGCACGCAGAATAAGCTCTTCGTATGTCATTCTTGCCTTGGTACTTTGTGTGGTGACTGAACTAGTTCTTTTTAGTCTATCTTTATGGGTACAATCCTGGTTTGGCTTTCCTCCCAGAAGCTATTCTTGTCGGACTGATTTATTCTTTAGAGCGCTCCCTTGGGTGGGCAGCTGCACGTCCCCTATATCAAGGTACGTCAATCTTGGGAACGCCGCAGTTTGAGCCAATATAAATTCTTTTTGTAGATGAGGGATATTTATGAGATCCGGGAACGCTCTAGCCGAATCTATCACTGGTCTGCGTTGGTAACGGCTCAAATCCTAGTCGAACTTCCATGGAACATCCTTGGCTCCTCGTTGTTCTTCCTCTGTTGGTTTTGGACAGTCGGATTTGAAACCTCACGAGCCGGATTCACGTACTTCTTGTTCGGGGTTCTTTTCCCAGTCTATTATACCACCCTTGCTCTGGCTGTCGCTTCCATGAGTCCAACGGCAGAGATTGCGGGACTGTTATATTCCTTCGTCTTCTCCTTCGTCCTGATCTTGTAAGTTGGTCCTCGCTGGCTTACCGAGGATAAGCTAACTGGTCTGTTATCAGTGATGGTGTCGTGCAACCATTTAGCCAGCTTAACTGGTGGAAATGGATGTACCATGTATCGCCTTTCACGTATCTGATTGAGGCTTTGGTCGGGCAAGGTACGTTTCTATTTCCGGCTATTTTCCGCGAAGCTTAAAGTCATTATCAGCTTTCGGGCACGAACAAATTAACTGCGCAGAGAAAGAACTGGTCACCTTGCAGCCTGTATCAGGTCAAAGCTGTGGGTCTTACCTGGCACGATTTATTTCGCAGAAGGGCGGCTTCGTCACCAATCCAGATGCATTGAGCGACTGTCGTTTCTGCACTTTCAGGACCACGGATCAATGGCTGGGACCTACCTTCAATATATACTATTCACGTCATTGGAGAGACTTTGGCATTTTCTGGGCATACATCATCATAAACGTCAGTCCCTTTTTTCGTCGTCCATTGGCCGCGGGTCGCTAATGGACTTCACAGATCTTTTCCGTGTACCTCCTCACATACCTGGTCCGTGTTCGTAGCTATAATGGGTCGTCATTCTTCAGGAAGAGAATTGGGATGCTTTTAGGTAAGATGAAGAAATAGAAGTGAGGGATCTTTTTCGGCCTTTGATTTGGATGTGTATTGTGTATAATTTGTATCTCAACCTATCCACCCTAGCGTGTTTCTTCACTGAAAACCCAAGAGAATGCTATCTTTTCGCCTCGCCATGAACTGCCCCACATGTGTAAGTACGCCCGCTGACACCCGCTCTATTTCATATGTGTTTGTGCTCGTGAGAATCAAATTGATCTGATCCGCTCCTTTGTTACATCCTTTATTACACTGGTAACAAAAGAACTGGGTCGCAAACAGTCCCCTTGGCCTTTGTACCCTTGCTGTAGCGTCGGCATGTCAAGCCTCGTGCCCCCCACCTTGCCAACGTGCCCTTTGACGTCCATTCGAAACCCGGGCAAAGCAAGACCGAGTGGCTAGGTTTTGAGGAGTATAAAGGGAGCCCGAAAGTATGTCTTTCCTCAGTTCCTCAACTACGACCTGCATTGACTGCACGCTCACGTTCACGCTCACTTATTTATCTACCGTCTTTAACTCCCCCACTCCCTCTAAATTTATTGCTTTCACGCCACTCACGACTCACTCGAAATGACGATAGACGTTGATTATACTCAATCTGTCCCCACAACCCCACGCCGGAAAGGCCTGCAAAGGCGTAATAACATTCCCAACCACCTCTCCTTCGCATCCCTGCCGCGAGACACTGCCCTTCGCGTCGCCGGCAGCTTAGGCGCTCCGTCGTCTGACGCCGCAAGTGCCACTGGCACGGTCAGCCCTGCCAGTGTACGGTCGAGGACTAAGAGTACTACTACCCCCTCCCCTCGCCATCAGCGCACCCGGACCTTTTCCCAGTTCTCTCGCAAGAAGTCAAACGCTGGGAGCTTGAACCTGAACTTCCGTTCTTTGAAAAAGCGTCGGAGCACTTCCTCTTTGGCCAACTCCTCAAAGACAAAGTCCATCGCCAAACGCGTTCGCAGCTCGACATCACTCATCGTAAACGCTGCCGCATTGTGGTCGTCGGCCACGAAGAGGCTCATGGCTAGGAGCGTATCGTCCTCCGTCGCTTTTTCCTCTGCGATTCCACACGGTCAACCTAAAACCTATGTCGACGCCGTCGCGATGCAGGTTGAACCTGAGCTGGATGTTATGGATGATGAAGCTCCATTGATTGGAGCTATTGATACAGGTGCGGCAGGCCCGGGCAGAGAAGATGTGGAGGAGCTGGACAATCAGGACATCGATCTAGACTCTCGAGATATGGATACCTGCGATTCCCCAGTTTCGCCGCTGACGCCGTCATTCCTTCACCTCCGTAGGAACCCAGTCGAGGTGACGCAGCACCACAGGCTCAAGTCGATGCAGAAGTTGGGCGTAGAGTCGTACAAGGATGTCATGGAAAAGTATCCCGTGAGCGCCGAAGAGGAGGCGCTTGCTTTCAAATGTTATTAGCACCATCGGTCACTCGTGGGTAGTATCTCATGTAGCTTGCAGTATTGTAGTTACGAGTCCTGGAGTTTACGTAAGGAATCGTTCTTATACAGACCCGTTTTTTTGTCACACTATTCTTTGAGAGCTATAGACAAACAGTACGAAACAGATGTCAACTCATCTGCAGCCAATTCGCAGTATTCTCTCTTTGCTGATGACTTTGTCGTTTTCTTCGTGCTGTTGTTGTACTTTTACAGGTATAATATAGTCTTCTGTTAGATGAGTTGTGTTAACCAGATCATGTGAGACTGGACAAGTTCGAGTGGCTGGTGGTAAAGGAGTTTGGGTCCACTAAGCGCTATGCTGAATGTACGTTACAGAACATGGGAGTCATGGAGATGCGGAGGATGCGGATAGGCATTGTCACAGGTTTGGCGGGTCAGGCAGGTCTTACGGGTTCAGCACCGATTAGATATCTCAATTCTGTATTACTTGGTAATCTAACGTACAAGTCCTACTTATGAGTGGTGGGGCGTGTAGTTCACCGTCGTCACCGTTCGTGGCTTGTAGCCATCAGTTACTTTGTGTTGTATGGTTGCAACGTCGCCAACGGCAACATAGTCCCTGCATCTGATGTAAACAAAGGAAATGGAGGAGGAGAGTTACAAGACTTACCTGAAAGACTAGACGTTGACGACGGCATGCGTCGTCACTGCCTCCCTGCCTCACCCTGTGCTTCCAGCCGAACCACTTGCTCCCTCATCTCCTCCAGCTTCTTCTCTAAACCGTGTTTCTCCTCCCTCCCTTACACCTCCACACTCACGTGTCGCTCTCTAAGCACAGCCAGCTCTGCTGCGAGATGGGCATTGGTTGACTCGAGGGTCTGGTGATACGCCGCTTGCTGGTGTAGTTCCACTCGGATGATACACATGACCTCTGAGTCTGAGGTAACGTATGATGAAGTGGGTTGTTCGTCATGTTGAATCTAGAGTTCCGCCAGGGCCCTCCTCAAGAATGGTAGCCTGGCGCGTCAGAAGTGGCAATTTGGAACTTTTGTGAGGTGATGGTTTGGGATGTGTTTTGAGACAAGGCTGAGTGCGCGTCTTCGTAAATCGACTAGTTTTTTACGTATAGCTGTTAGTGAGCTACACATCGACCTCAGCTTAGCATCCGATCGTCTCTATATATGTCAGTCAGTGAGAAAGTTTGGGCCTCAGTAAAGACTCACCTTGTCCTCATCATGCACCTCGCATTCCCTATCTTTCTCCTCCCTTTCAACTGTCTGAACAACGTCCCACGTTGTCTTCACCACGTCCTGTCGACACGAAGCGGGTTGATCAGCTGCTGGGGGCTGATGACGTGACCTTGCCACGTCCATGTCATCGGTGTGTGCCGTGAGGTAGATGAAACCCTGAGGGTGGTAGGTTGCAGCGCAAAAATGATACGGCTGAGCAGGGTAAGTCGCCGCTGTTGCTGATACGTCGTCCCCTGTTTCTGATACGTGCAGAAGGGATACGTCGATCCCCGTGGATGGTGTGTCAGCTGTCGTACGTGAATCCCCTAAGTCGGATACAACAGAGGGACTGATGAAGCTTTCGGACTTGGTTGATCAAGAAAAGTCACATGAGAAGAGATGCGGAATGCACATACTAAGGCTGAACATCCACAGAAGCCGCCTCCTCATTCGCACTCGGGCCATTAGTCGTCACCGACGCAGAAAGTGGTGATTCCATCGCTGCCGGTGAGCCATCTCGGGGTATAGTAGACCTGGAAGCCTGGAAGCTGGAACGCGAGAAAGTTGGACACTGCAAAGCTAAAGAGGGAAAATGCAGACATACGTAGGTCCCAACAGTGATAAACTGACGAGCTGCATATTATTTTTCCAACTCTGGATTTCCTGGCGTAGATCAGGCTCAGATAAACTTGACAGTGGGTGCTTCGCAAAGCGAAGGTAGGGTTCAACGTGCGTGAAGCCATGGCGTGAGGACGGTGCCTCTTGAATTCAGTTGACCTATATTGCTACTAAGTCAGTCAGGCTTGATTCTGAGATTCAAACGACACAAGTGTCAGTCGCAGCCCGCCCTGTGAAAACGGCGAAAGGTGAAGAAAGAGGCTGAAGGACAAATCTGGGACAAACATCTACAAATTTTGAACTGAAAAGTGGACGTCCACTTTTCAGTTTAAAATTTGCAGATGTTTGGTTGGCTCCTACGTGAGCCCGACCTTCATTCCCAAGTTCATTCCTGCTTTGATAACCAAATGACGCAGGACCCGCTACTGGCTTTTGGCTCACATTCCCGGGCATGAAAAGGTCCATTTACTGGTACGCTCACCTCACCCTTCTCTGTTCTTATCCATTAGTAACATTGTCCAACAGGCTAAAATACAGGCATTAAATTCCGAATGCGAATGAGGGCTCTCATGATGGATCCGGATTAGATCTCGCAAAATTCCTCTGAAAAGCAGAAGTGGTCCTCGTCTATAGCTATATGTGGAATCACGCATGGGCGAAATGTGTGGAAGTCCTATTGAGGCAGGAAGGGCAAATGGCATTTCTTTCAGAATGAAATCCGTGACAGGCTACGAAGTTAACAGAGTTCCTGGTCATTGCTGAGGTACGTCTGTTTCGCGTGGTTTTGTTGCGCCGCTATATCGTAGATGCAGTTTCTTTACATAACAAGTTCGGAGGCTACAATCCAAGTTCAACTCGAACGGCATGATTAGTTTATGTTTCCTTTCAAAGAACTTACCATTGGTCTGACCTTCTTTTTTTTTGTCTGGACATTTCTATGGTAGTGACAAAAGAATAGTTCAAACGCGATCTGTTTATGCTAAACGCGAATCACATCGACACTCACGTAAAGTGTTCGACGTAGGCGAACTTTCTTAATGACACGGAACAACAAGCTCACCAAACGCCTCCGACATCATCATACCTTTCGACGAGCTCTGTGTGCTCAAACTGGCCCCGCTCTGTGAGATCGCGCAAGGCGACGAGGCCTGTTGGTCCACCTCCGATCACCAGAATCCGCTTTGGACATTGGAGGGAGATGGGAGGAAAGAGGCATACTTTTATGTGCTTCTACGCTAAGTATCCCTACCAGTACGTCCGTTATCGTTATCATTTTCGTGTTCGCATCATTCTGCCAGATGGCGTTGAAAGGATGTAGGATGATGTAATGTTGGTTCGATCGGACTGGTGAGTCTTAGTGTTGGCGCAGTCACCGTGGTTGACAGCAAGCAAGAACGTTAAGTCACACGTTGGGTCTTTCGAGACGAGGAAGAGGCTGACTAAAACTATGCCTCCTGTGTTTGCAATTCGCTAGTGCTCTCAGGCTGTTACAACCAGAATCTAACACGAACTCGACTTCATTCAACGACATTCAACACTCAACGATGCACACAATGACATCTCTCAGATTCAGGCAACAGTGAGTTCCACTCCCTTCCAGCCAACAAAAGCTATTAAATTTCGTTCTATCTATAGAGAAATCTACCAGCGTGGAAAAAGAAGAACAAACAACGAAAACGCGTACGCGAAGACAGAACCTTCAAATCAAATGCCGCATGCGTGAACGTCGCCGGATTCATGAAGAGCGCTGGAGTGTAGGCAACCACAAAGAGGCGGGCTGTCACATCTAGAACTCGGAGCTGGGATATTGCTGGGATATACATTATGAAAAGTGGGAGAACTTGGTGAGTGCCTACGTCGCATTGGAATATGCATGACGCTGACGAAGTACTCAGCACCTCCTGGTAACTTACACGACTTGAAGCTTGAAGCCTAATACATGGGAGGATATAATAATAAACATCAACGTACGGCCTTCGTATTTATTTTGTTTCACTCATGATGATGGTGAACGGACAGTGATTGTGCATGAAAACGGTGGTTTGGCTTTTTAAGCGAAGAATTTCGCATGGACAGAACACCCATACTTCATAGGAACGTGTTCGTGTTGGCCTCCATCTCGTCTGGTGAACTGTCCCCTCCTATTTTCTTTTTTGTCCCGATGGTATGACCTGTCATATTTAATAGAGGCAGATTACATTCAGTGGAAAATTACGTCGGTTAAGAGGGACACAAATCAATTGGTAAAGGCAGAGGGTGAGGTGAGGAATATGCTGGAGGGCTCTAGGAAGCAGAGGTGAAGGTGACGGGGAAGAATAGATAGGGCAGGTTTTTATTGGGTTTGAATTTTATAGCATTGATACGTGCCATGTGGGGACCTGGGATGACAATTGCACTAAGTACAAGACAAGGAAAATGTAAGAAGCATAGTACATATGTCCGATTTCATGCAATGCAAGTACTGAGAAGAAAAGGTACGTGTGAGATAGTTCGATCAAGACATGTTTCGCCATCCACCATAATATGGTCTTCATGGGCAAGTGTGTCATTCCTTTCTAACATAATTCTAGGTTTGTTTTTTTAGAGATGAAAGACGCCAAAAACTTACTTTTCGCTTAGTGATATTCCAGTAATGGGACCATTCCTCGTTTTGGTTGCGACTCGGCGGTTGCCTGACATGGTTCGTAATTGGAGCTTTAGTGGCAAACGTGGTGGTGGTTAAAAAAATCAGGACTCGTATTGCCATGCGAAGCAATGGCCCGCAGCCCGCAAGTCAGATTCATGTAGCCCGTCAGAATTATGTTGTAGCTATCGTACAGAAAATAAATTGGTTGATAAAAAAATGCTTCGTTCAAGCTTCGTACAAGCAAGGACTATAAGGGTACATTATAAGCACTTCAGTACATCAAAGTCGCATAAAAGCCCCTCCGACTACTATCGTAAAAATCGAGTGAAAATGCGGTTTCGTTGCCAAAAATAATTGTCATAACAAAAAATGATCGTGAGACAGTAGTCAAATTGAAGCCTTCTTTCGTTTACTATTGTCGACCAACTTCGCCAAAGCCTTTGTCTGAATGGACCACACAGGACGACTTAGCTGAATCAATCTATCTGAAAAAGAGAGCGCAAGCTCCTCCTCCGATATCAAGAAATGTAGATCCTCCTCTGTCATCCACCGACCACGCCCATCCTCACCACCGAATGTCAGGTCGACCCATAACTTCTGGAATGCATGAACAAATGAGGGCAAATCGTGGCCGGCCTTCCCCAATCCAACCCCAAGAGCGACGGCATAGAAAGAACCTCGATCACAGTGCATCGTTAGGGGTTTGCATGTCTGTAATTCCGTCGATACCTGGTCGAGCATCCATAATATCCTGGCGCTGTAAAGGTGGTCGGGTTGCGAGAGTTTCAGGATGAGAGTGCCACCCCGTTTAACACCCTTCAATGCAAGAATAATTTGGGATATAGCAAGGCGCCAAGCATCCCAGTTCTCACCATCCTTTTGCCATCTTAATTGATGTGCGTCAAGAATGCACAGGTCAAAGATCTCGGACCCGAAAGAGTCTGGCAGGGGCTGTAGTTTGTCGGTTTCGAGGATGGGTGTGGGGCCCAGCTGGAAGTACGTCAAATTGGCAGAGACAAGCTCATGCCGCTTGCAAACTTTGCCCTTCAGAAGGTATGGATGTCCTCCTTTCTCTTCCTCAAGGGAGATCCCTAAACCCCTGGCGCGAAAATTTTTCGTCAACACATATACTGAGAACCCTCCTGGGCTACAACTTAAAGGCGGGGCCTCTTAGCATTCAAATCATCTGAATAGCAAGCTTACACCATACCCAAGATCCAAGAAACGCAAATTTTTTTTTTTTAAAGGAATGCAGTTGGTCTGCCCGTCAATCTCTGCCATGATTTTCCTCATTTCCCTGAACCAGAAAGATTCGCGCTGGTGTCCTGGGTTTTGAGCCTGATTGCGTTGCTGCTTAAAATGCTTGTCCAGATGCTCGTCATCCCAACCCTACCCAAGGTTCACGTTAGACCAATTCCAGTTACAAAAAAAGAGAGGGAACACGCCTGTTGCTTAAGTTTCATCAGGTCCGCCAGCTCCCGGGCGCCTCTTTCGATAAGCTGCAATTGAAGTGGTGATGACTTCATCTGCCTCCGGCCGTCATACGAGCTGCTCGTGGTTGGGCTGTCTGCCATCGAATTGATACTTAAGTAGCTGGTAGGTGTTGGGTAGGTGGGCTGGTTGCTGTTGAGATGATTTGAGTTGATAAGGACTCTTTGACGCCCACAGCCATTTTACGCTTCTTCTTCTTCCCACATACGTTAGCGGCTAGCAACCTGGATGACGTACATGGGGCGCTCCGGCGGTTGTTTGTGCTGAGAGGCAGATTGTCTTTTCTGGCAGCGTAAAACTTGGAAAAGAGTAACACAAGAGAGTTCTGATTCAGTCTTATCATAGGTACAAGCATGCGTCATAAGGAGAATGGCCCGCGGTGGTGCAGCTGAACTATGTATCGCCACGAGACTAGGCCAGGTCGTTAGCAGATGGTTTGGTATACAAGATCGTGTCACTCACATTGTTGCAAGTCAAGACGGAACTTGTGCGTCTCCACACTTCGCGGATGGGTTGATTCTTTGAGGCTGAAACCATCTTGCACAAAGTTTGCGTTTGAATGACCCAGACAGAACGGCTGAGGTCTATCAACCGATCGGCAAATGTATCGATCAAGTCGTCCTGTGAAATTAAGAAGTCGAAGTCAACATCCTCCAGCCACCTACCCTCCCCCTCTTCCCCACCAAAAGCCAACTCAACCCAAAGGCGCTGGAACTGGTCAATGATAGCAGGCAGCCTGGAAGCCTCAACCCCAAGGCCAACTCCTACAGCGACGGCGTAAAAGCTGGGACGCTTGGCATGGATCGTCAATGGTTTGCAGGTGCGCAGCTCCTGTGATACTCTGTCGAGGATCCACAGTATTCTTGCGGTATCAAGAAGCTCCGGTCGGGAGAGCCTGATAACAATGGTCCCACCACGCTTCACTCCCTTCAAAGCAAGAATGAGTTGCGATAGGAACAGACGCTGGCTATCCCATCCATTACGCTTCTGCTCTTGCCATATGGGTACGGCGTCAAGCAAGCAGAGATCAAAAGCCCTATCATCAAACCCTTCTGGCAGTGGCTGGAGACAGCTGCTCTCAAAGAGCGCCGGTCCCAGTTGATAGTTCGCGATGTTGGCAGGTATGAACTCGTAACGTTGGCGAAGACGCTTCTCCAAGAGAAAGCATTCACCTCCGCTTTCCGGTCCGAGTGATATACCCAAACCTCTGGCACGCCCATTACGTTCCAGAACATACGAGGAGAACCCTCCTGGACAACAGCTACGCATACCGATCAGTCTCATATCAAGCAGACAATGGATGACGAACCCAAGGTCTAAGAAATCCAGTTTGCCCCTTGTGGGGATACATACGGTTTGTGCATCAATCTCCATCAACTGAAGTTTCATACGGTTGAACCAAGCGAGGGCGCTCGCAGGGTTTATCTTGGGCGGGCCATAGGCGAAATATTTATTGAGACTGTTATCTTTCCAGCCCTGTGTTGACAAGGTAGGATTGACGCCAAAACATAGACGAAGTAGTTGCTTACCTCCTTCCTTTGTTCGATGAGGTCCGCCAATTCTGAGGCCCCCTCTTGAATGAGCAATGCCTGAAAGTCTGGGATGTCTGCCTCAACTTTGTTAGATAGGGATGTACTGGATGTCATGGTATGAGGGTAGGCCTTTCGCTAACCCACTCTAAGCGCGAAGTTAATAAAGGCGGGCGTCTATTGAAACGAGGCATGCAATGAGGCTTGACATTTCCCCACATATGCTTCCCTCTCAGGCATCTCATCACTGCGTAGACAACCTTATCACTGCGCACACAGGTCAGCAGATTCAAGAAGCGACGACAGCCTACGTACATAGATAGTGTGCACGAAACGAAAGCTTGACGTGGCGGTGCATATCAGTTGTTGCAGAGATACCAAGTATGTCGAGCTTGGGCGCTGAGCGAACATGAGCTGTCACACAATGGTATGAGCGCGAAAACGAAAAAGAAAAGATAATGCCGATTTCAGTGAGTTCTATATACAAGCCTCATGCAGCAGCAGCTTGTGCTTCTTTACCAAACGAGCTAAAGCCATAGTTTTCCCCTCTAACAAATGCCTTCGTACATTGCGCCATCGTCACGGACCTACACGATACACGCGTCAGCTGAGAGATAGACCAAGAAAAGGACTCTCAACTCACGCTCTTGAAATAGGATCTGTCTGGTAAAAGTTGGAGATGGGTTTTCGGAGAGGAACACCAGAGATCTTGGCATCTTTTGTTGCAGCGACCAAGGTCTTGAGGCCTGCGAGGGCCACGTCGACAGATGTTGGCTCTGTGACGTCGTACCTCACAAGTGTCGGTGAAATCTCCCACATCCGATCGCGAAGCTCGAGAATGCCGTCATAGGGCAAAGGCACACCAATGACCTCAGACAATGCGCTAAAGTCAGATGAGCATCGTGATTTCAAAATAGAACGGATTGGAACCCACCGTATGATCTTCCAGTCCTCACGAGCAGCACCAGGGGCAGGCACAGCACCACGGCCGAGTTGTGACCGACCTTCGGTGTTGATCCACGTTGTCCCCTTCTCAGTGTAGGCTGAGGCAGGGAGACAGACGTCAGCTAGTTGAGCACCCAAGTCACCATGGTGGCCTTGATACACAACAAAGGCGTCTCGAGGGATGGACTTGGGGTCGACTTCATCGGCATTGAGAAGGTATATGAACTTTGGTTTCGTTGTTGAGGCCTGCTTTGAGGGAACAAAGCCGAGCTCATAGGCGGCTGGCCGTGAAGCAACCTGGAAACCAATGTTATTACAGACTAGGTTGACACATATCAAGAACTTACCCGTTGAAGGACGCTATAACCATTCCATTCCGGAGTAACAAGAGTAGCCTTGTTCGCTTCTACAAACTTCGCGAGCTTGTTATACATGGCAGCACCATCCGGGTGCTCGCTCAACGCGCTACCAACAATGATGAGGGGCTTCTTCGCAGCCTTGAACTTCTTCGCAAAGTCGCCTTTGCCAGCGACAAAGTCCGACAAAGCTTTGGCGTCCTCTCCAAGGAAGTCATACCCATACGTGGTATCAGCCCGTTCTCCAATCAAACCAACCTCCAAACTGGTATGCAACCAGCTCTTGCGGATCCGGGAGTTGAGCACGGCTGCTTCATGTCGAGGATTTGTGCCAACAAGGAGGATGACGTCGGCCTTCTCGACGCCGGGAATAGTGGAGTTGAAAAGATAATTTGACCGCACATCGACACCGTGAACAGGGGGAGCAGTGCCGCCGACTTGGTCCAGCCCAAGGTTGTCTGAGCCGAGACGGTTGATAAGGTCTTTCAGGGCGGTTAAAGACTCCGTGTCTGCATGATGTCCGGCAATAGCTTGAATCTCGTTACCATTCGCACCATTCGCAGCCAGCCCCTGCGCAACGGCAGCCAGTGCATCCTCCCATGTTGCAGCCACAAATCTATCACCCTGCTTTATCAGAGGCGTTGTTAGGCGTTGGTACTTCAGCCCATCGTACGCAAACCGCGTCTTGTCGCTGATCCACTCCTCGTTGACGTCGTCGTTTGTCCGTGGTTGGATGCGCATCACTGCGACACCACGAGAGTCGATTCGGATGTTCGAGCCCACAGCGTCCATCACGTCAATGGACTCTGTGTTTTTGAGCTCCCAGGGACGAGCATGGTATGCATATGGTTTGCTCGTCAAGGCACCAACGGGGCACAGGTCCACGATGTTCCCTGACAACTCAGAGTCCATCGTCTTCTCCACGTACGTGCCGATTTGCATGTCGTTTCCACGTCCCGTAGACCCAAGCTCCTCGACCCCAGCAACTTCATTGGCGAATCGGATGCATCGGGTACATTGGATACAGCGGTTCATGGAGGTTTTGACGAGGGGACCGAGATCCTTGTTCTCAACAGCGCGTTTGCCGGTGATTTCGTGGAAGCGGGTGCGGTCAGAGCCGTACCGCATAGATTGATCTTGAAGGTCGCATTCCCCACCTTGATCGCAGATGGGGCAGTCCAGGGGGTGGTTTGCGAGGAGGAACTCCATTACGCCTTCGCTGTGGACAGAGTAAGAACAACGCGCTGAGAGGTTGAGACTGTGACGTACCGAGCTTCGTGAACCAAGGGTGTGTTTGTGAAAACTTTCGATCCAGGCATAGCTGGCATTGCACTGGCATGTATGTGGGTATCAGGTAACTGACAATGAAAACAAACGCACCATGAGGCGACTGGCTTTGGTGACCTCTCGACTTCGACCAGACACATGCTGTGTTTCCCGTTAGAATCAGGTACTGTATTAGCGCCTAGAGTTGCTCACCGACAATTCCCAGCGATGGCGAGCCTTCGTGGAAAGCGTTAGTTTTCATGACAAGAAATGGTAGTGTTTCGTACCTATCATGATAACAGAACCTGCACCAGAGCATGAGCGAAGTATAGTTCAAAGTTGAAAACGACGAACCGTGGTATCGTTGCTCCCGCAGCTTCACAAGCTTGAATAAGGGCAGAGCCTGCCATACGCATATCAGGACCATCTCCAAAAAACGAGCGTTGCTAACGTACCCTGTGGTACAGTCACTTCCTTCCCATCAACCGTCAGAGTAATGTCCGCCCCCCGCGCAGAAGTTGAGGCAAAGCTCCGACGACCTACAAACGGATTACCTGCATGCCAACGGGCGCACAACGAGAGCCACGTACTGGAATGTGGTGTGTGTGTCGACGTCACAACCTTTCCGAGTAGCCCCGTCGATGTGGGTCGCGACACGGTGGAGACGATGCGCAGCATGGTAGTGGGGATGACTGAAAAAAGGTAATAAAGTGGGTGTGTGTGGGCTCAGAGCCCGCAGAACGGCGAGGGAAAAGAATAGAGAGGCTGCTCGTCGTTTGGTACAGCGACCAACCACGTCCCTCCAATTTCTCTTTCCCACCCATTTTGGGCGGAGTTTCAAGTTCAAACTCAGATTACGTAATAACACGGTTTTGTATATAATTGAGAAGAGGTGAGATTTAACTTTTTGAGAGTATCGTTTTACATGTACTTTTGCAGGTGTTGGATGCAAAGGGCGAGCAACTGAGTATGGTGGGACTCAATGGACAAAATGAAAATTTTGTTATCCACAACAAAACTTTTTGTATGTGACATAATTATTTTTATTTTCAGAAAAGAAAACTTACAAAGTCAGAAAACTTTTTCCAATAAAAACTTTTCTGTGAAAACATTTTACCATGTGACTAAAATATTTTGACCATGTGACTGAAATATTTGTATTCACGTGACTATTGCCACTCCTCAGTCGCACTACGCTGAAAGTGCCGTCAGTGTCATACTTAACAACTCCCTATACACCGTACCCTCTCTGTTCTGGTCGGTATGGCCCTCTTGCTGGGCGTGAATCTAAAATGTTAACAGGAGCTTGACTATTGAAGTGCCGGCCTTGTCCATGAGTGCAATAGCATGTGGGGTCAACAGCAGCTGACCCTGTCCATGGTGTCATTGATAACCTCCACACGCACATTCCTGGCACTTGTCCAGTGCTGAGTCCATGGTGGTTGGCATCTGGACAATAAACAGACAACAGCCATGTATTCACCATTGCAGGCCTTCTGCTGGATTTCATGAGATGTCAAGAATAAGAAAAGTATTTTTGTGAATGAAATTTTTTGATAGAAATCAAAACAGAATCGCGTCAAGAAGTAATTTTTTATGGCAAATCTTTTGAAAATTCTATACAAATGAAAAAGTTTCCTTATAAAAGAAGAAATTTAATTTTGTCCAATGAGGCCCCTCATAACCGAGCATCCGGTGAAATCCAGGCCATCACATTGGATCTTAACAATATTATTTCTGCCTCCTCTTTCCTTGAGGCTCTACCATCGCAGCTTGTTCTCCCTTCAATCCATCCCTCTTTGACTTCTTCTATCTCATCCAAACATATCTATGGCCATTTGTGGAGGGATTCCAGGGAAGGCTTCATTTTCGGGGCCACTTCTTGCAGGCTGAGCATGCTTGCTAAGTAAGTGATACACTGCATGTATTCTGTCTGTAGTTAACCTGATATTGTGAGAGGTTTGCACAGCTGACAGTTCGGAATAGGAACGTTTGTGCAAGGCCCACCTTACCATATTTTTGTAGTGATAAGGACAATTTGATTTAATCGAGGCGACACCGGTTTTTTTTTTTTGAGAAAGACTTGTGTTTGACAGTACAACCAGGTGCTCTAAATGAAGTTGGCTCTGTTGCCGAAGGAATAGACTTGGTCATTCTGATGTTTAGAAGGATGGAAAGGAATTGGAGATCCGAGAAACAGAAATTACTACATGCCTTGCAGACCCCAAGAGTTTGACTGCCACTATTATACATCTGAACAGGGTCTACAGTCTAACTACACTGGTACTTGAAAGGATGACACTGTGCACTGTGGATATCTGGATGCATGTTGGATATGCGTCATGATCCAATCATGATCAGTTAGTAGGAGCATGACAGCCGACTTGGTAAAGTCATGGGAATTCCCCCAGGGTGGGTGGATGCTCGGTCACTCACCCAGACTGCCCTTTGGTTGGAATCTGGATGTAAGGGCAGGTGTCAAGAACTTTGGATCTATGGTGTCATTAGACTGCAAAATAGTCAAAGCATACTAACAGGAGTCAAGCCTTCGTAGTGCCGCACTGAGAGGTGCTGTACCCAACTCCTTGTGTACTGCAAAATTTGAAGTGGACAAGAGGGGAAGACATAGGGATGGGGTACAGAGCCTGGCAGTTGGGCTTGAAAAGGCATATATATGCAGCTCCCAGACTGTGTTAGTAGGTGTTAATGGCAGGAACAAGGCAGGAATGAAAGCCTTTCTTAACATGTTCAAGTAAGTACATGTACATGTTCAAGCATACCCATACCACTTGGTCTGTGCACAGATGTCACATGACAACTTTCGCACAATTTCAATTTTCATTGAGCCATCACTCTTTGCTGAGACACTTCCCAATGCCAATAATGTCGCTTTCCACCCCAGCAACGCGCTTGCCATATAATCACAGCACTGAATCACTCCATACACAAAGAATCTGCTTAAAGCCTGCCGAAGTTTTGGCAGCTCGAGATATCACCTCTTTAGTATGGGCAGAAGATGCACTCTCTTTCGTTCACTCCGTCTGTACAGGGCTTGGTGGACTCCAACTCATTGTGGAAGATATGCAGGTACTGAATGCTGTGTGAGAGATCACGAAGGAACTCCCATATCAGAGGGATAAAACCCCACATTAGTCGTGGATTGAATGGGATATGTATGACCCATGGCCCCCAAGCTGTTATCCATACTCTATCTGTCTAAGTGCAACCACTCATCAAAAAATCATTTGGAAAAGTGGAAAACCGGCACATATTTTCATCCATCCCCAATCCTTTTTTTCGGTTAACATGAACGACCAAAATCACACACTTGCACTTGATCATTTCTCTCCAAAAATACGGTTTCCTACACTGCCAGCCTTTATAGACTTGCTCACTGTGGTCCTCTTGGACCCCCCATTGTGTTACTATCATTCCTGCTTGGCCTTGTTCATGAGAAATTATCTGGCTGAGCTGTTGTATTTCCCTTTTCAGGGCAACAATCCCCTCAAGCCCAATGGAGAGCTGTGTAAAAATTATGCATCAGTGGCCAAACTCCTGCGAGAAGAAAATAGACCCTACTTCGTTAGTTATCTAAAACGTCATGGGCAAGTTGTTTGGGAGCATGAGGTTGAAATTCGACAGGCTATCCTGGAAAAAATGGGGTGAGTTGGAATTCATTGTGGTTTTGCACATGAAACACTGTAGCTAATGAAAATTAGTCATCCTGCAGTGCTATGCCCTTTTCCAGCTAAAAGTCGCAATCTGGAGTACAGGTGCTCCCATCCACCTCTTGTCTCTTTTACTGCTCTCTAATTAGTAAAATAGCACGCGAATGTGAAAATTGTTTCCTGACAGGGGGTAAGACCATTTCTCGATATGAATGGCAAATGGCTAACTATTCTTCAGGCCATATAATTGGTCTCCATTTGGGAAGCCTGACTTATATTGTAATATTCGAAAGCTTCGCAGACTTTGCCGATGAGGGGGAGAGGTTGATATGGTGTCAATGCTGTAGGGAACTCAAAATTTGTAACAGTCACCGTCCCAACATGAGAACCATAGGAACAGAGGGGCTTGCGTCATATCATCATACAGGAAATAGGCTACAAAGATGTCAGATGCTACACAAACAAAATACAATTTACAGCTGGAATAAGTGAAAGAAAGTTGAAACCCTTTCTGCCATGACCTTTTTTGAGATGGTTATGGCAAACTCTGGTCGACACTCATTGCATAGTCTTTGTCCAGTGTCTTGGTTGGTTCCAAAGTCCTTGCCACTGCCTACCCTTGCTCTTTCAGTGCATGCTGTTTTGGCTGTTGATTCCCCTCCCAGTCTTCTTTACATCTTGTCATTATTCAGATATGCTGGCCATCTGAGGGGGTCTTGGCCTACTGATTGCGAGTGAAGCGAGCATTCCTTCGCTAAAGCGTTGAAAGCCTGGACAAATAAGTACAAATTTTCCAGTTGCAAAGGTTGAAAATTTTGGTGGGGAAGAAGAGTGTTTCACAGATATCTCATCCATTTCCGGAACTCTCTAAATAAAACTTGGCAAGTGTGTTCGTGAAGGGCACCCTTACACACCTATCACAGAAAAAATGCCACTTGTCTTGTGTATTGCATGTTAAATCAACCCTCAAACTTCAAGTTGGGTGGTGGCATTTGCAACAATTCTTCTGAAATGGTGTAAGAAAAGCTAAACTGCTTAAACATTTGTATGAAAGTCATTTATACATCTTGGATGTCTTACGACATGTTTTTTTAGTCATTCCTCCTCTAGCATTCAGTTTTAAAGACTGCACAAAGTCGCATGTCGCAAAGAGGCAAGTGACTTTGGCCACCTTGACCCATGCCACTGTCATGGAAAATATTGTGGTCACTGTCATATTATTCGAAGGTCAAACCTGAGCAGAACAAATTAGTTGTGTGAAGTTAGCCTAACCCCTGCAAAACTCGTGGATCCATTTTAAGCTACCTTTCTAGACATGAACCTTTTGTGATGACCGTGACCAAGGGGGCCCTGGGATGTCGACCCATGACCCGAGGTAGGTGGGGGGGGGACCTCCAGCAGGCCTTAAAAAAATTTAGTATATAGGCTTCAAAAATCTATATTTGGGGCCCTGTAGCAACGCTAGATGCATCAGCGGCACCTCCAATGCAGTTGAACGGTTAATAACTTACAATAGAAGTAAGTGTGTTAGGGAAACCAAAATTCTGTCATCCCTCCCACCTTTCTTGCTCAGCTCAGACTTGCATGGCAAAAACAAATGTGAAAAAAAGCTGCACAAGGGGATGAATTTTTGTACCAGAAAAGGGTGCAATGAATTATTCTAAGGTTCATGGCCCACCATGAGTGCAGCCAGAAATTTCTTCAAAAGAGCGGTGGGAAAAACATACCCTTTTTGGATGAAAACATACCTTACTTAGAAGGAGCGATGGGGGGGGGACGTCACGGAAGGCTTATAAAAAAAAATCTACCCCATGTCATTTCTGAAATCCCTGGGCCCTCTTGACCATGACAGACATCTTGTGTGTTTCAAGATATAGACAATGATGCAGACATACAGATGATAAAATGGAAACAAAGATCTAAGCGTATGGACATTGTGTACGAGTTGGAGGAGAAACTGAACAGAGGCAAACCAGATGGAGACGTGAGGCAGGTGGGTGGGTGGATCAATGAACTCAAAACCTTCAAATCAATGCCAAAGACCAAGGTCTCATCACACATTCCTTACCAGTGCTGACTTGCCTTTGACCGCAAGGGCCTGTAATACTTTCTTGACGTCTTCGTCTGAGTAAAGTGTTTTAAGTTCATCGGGCATGGCTTTTTCGCACTCGACAAGGTACTTGATGTTGACAATGATGTCGAGAAGGTCATACTCCATTTTGTGGGTGTGTGTGGCGTTGCGGTGTGCCAGCGTACGAATTTTGTCTGCCAACAATGCATGTTCGTTCAAAAACTTAAATCCCTCTTTTTTGATGCTGTACTTCTCCAGAAGTGGGATGATTTCTGATCTACAGGAGGATACGTCACAATTGATTTGGAGTCCAAACTCATCCTTGAAGCGGTATTTTGCCATCACTGGATCCTTTGATCTGGTGATATCCAAGAAACTTGGGTATCTAAGATTGCGGTCTAAACCTTTCAGAGAAGTGACATCAACATCAAGATCCTGGTAGGCATGTATTAGATTCGGCCAAATAATGATTATATTGGCTTGTACCTGTGTAAATCGGTGCTGGTGCCTCAGTACAGCTGCCGCGCCACCAATGATGATGGCTGTTTCGCTTTGTCGCTTTGCTGCATAAGTGATTGCCTGTGTGGCCGATATAGTCTCTTGGCGAATGGGGTACATTTCAGTTCAGTCGAGGTGGTGTGTAAATTTTGGGTGAGCTCACAAGAGAGCCTGAATCTCGGCGACAAGGCAAGCTTTAATAAAGGCCAACCAGATAGAGGACTGATGAGTGGTGGAAACAAGTGGGGAGGGAAAGCGGCCCAGGTGTGGAAGAGATGAAGAGATGGAGAGCCTCAGGGAATTTTTGTGGAGGCTGACAGAGGTGTGGATTATCTGAGGTCTGGGAATTTTGGAGACAAGGCAAGCTATAATAAAGGCCAACCAAATAGAGGCCTGATGAGTGGTGGAAACAAGCAGGAAGAGAAAGCAGCCCAGGTGTGAAAGAGATGAAGAGATTGAGAGCCTCAGGGAAAAATTCTGGAGGCTGACAGAGGTGTGAATTATCTGAGGTCTGGAGAGGCTGACAAGACTGAGACTGAGAGACAGTGACAAGGAACGTGAAGGCAAGTTTTGTGATGAGGTTGATATGGAAGGAGTAAAAAGAAGACACAAAGTAGAGACCTAGAGAGGCAATGAGATGGAGACCCGAAGCAAGAGTGGTGTTCAAAGGGTGTGACTGAAGTCTGAGGGTGAGGAGTGCTTGGTAGCCTGAGGCGAGAGATTTTTGGGGGATGTAAAATGGGAGTGGTGAGGTAGTTCAAGATAAGACGTGCACGACATGTTGGCTGTAATTCACAATCATATAAAGGGAAATTTGGGAGGCTGACACCCAAATTACTGTTAGAGGTAAAATAGAACCGCCTCCAACCATCTTTGCTTCCCTCTTGAAGCTGCGGTCTCTGTTACAAGAGTATCTCAGTAAATATGAGAGTCTGCTTTGAAAGTTATCGGTCGAAAATTCAAATAACAGATACTCCTGCATTCATATTATTGTGAACAAAGGTACGACTTCACATAATATCGAAGTCTGTCTAGGAGAGACTAACTCCTGCAGCTATTTTAACATTACAGCTCTCAGTCGGGAAAGTAGTCGTGTTTTTACAAATACATACAACATTCCAGCCAACATATACTATATGAATACAATTCTAACCAAGAAACAAAGCAAGCAAAAAACAAGGGTAAAAAAGTGAAACTATAACAACAGTATATATAAGCATCAACTCGCCACTGAAGAGGCTAGATAAAAATTCACAAACCACGTCCGATCTCACTCCTCCAACCCAGCCTGTATATCACTCAACACAATCCCAGCCTTGATTAACATACTCTGCACACCAACTCCCTATCCAACTTTTCTCTGCCCTCCCCGCTTCCGTGCTCCCTCTCTCCACTTAACTCCATATCTGCTCCCCTCTCCCTGTTCCTCTTTCCCACTCACGAGCTCCTGACCTTGGGAAGTAGTTCGCGACAGTGAAGGCCATCACACAATGCAGCTGAAGGAGGTGGTAACGCAGTCACAAACGAAGGCAGTGGTAACAAAGTTGCAGACGTTGAAGAACGTGGCAATGTAGCCACAGACGACGGAGGAGGCACAGGAAATGCAGATAAACTCAAATTAAGAAAAGTCGACAGTTGTCCAATAGTCAACGGAGAGTAGTCCCCTTCCCTTCACATCAAATAACCAGTGAGAGGCAGCAGGATGGATGGCAGATCATCGAATTCAAAGTTTGTCAACATGAGGAGAGTGTGAGCGCATGTTGTCCTTATCACCATCATTATTGTATACCATAGTAAGGGGGGCCCTGAGCCTAGTGCGAACCAGTGGACCTTGCTAACGTGACGAGCCCATAGACACATCGCCTTGGTGGTGGTGGTTCAGCAGTAAACTTGAAGGAATCTGTTAGTGTCTGCACCCTGCACAGAAGTTGAGGCAAAGCTCCAACAACCTACAAATGGATTACCTGCATGCCAACGGGCACACAACGAGAGCCACGTACTGGAATGTGGTGTATGTGTCAACATCACAACCTTTCCAAGTAGCCCCGTCGATGTGGGTCATGACACGGTGGAGATGATGCACAGCATGGTAATGGGGATGACTGAAAAAAGGTAAGAAAGTGGGTGTGTGTGGGCTTAGAGCCCGCAGAATAGCGAGGGAAAAGAATAGAGAGGCTGCTCATCGTTTGGTACAGCGACCAAGTGTACTCCTCTTATCTTGGAAAAAGAAGATTTGCCAAAGAAGCAGACTGGAAGGCTTGGGACAGCCCTAGTGGCTGACAAATGATGTGCGAAAAATCACGGAGTCAAGGCTGGTAAACCAGTCCCCTTGCTGATCAACAAACACCAATATGCCGAAGGGTTGGGTTATTCCACACATCTACCGATTAGGCCTGAATGAAAATCTGAGGGGGTGTGAGGCCTCTGCTTGAGGAAAGAACTAAGGTCAAATGGGGTTAGTCTTACAGGGTTAGGGGGTTTCCCCACAAGAATGCCTGCCAGCGATGGCCACATGATGGTGTGCCGTGAGATCTAGGTGCAGTGATAAGGTAGCTCAGGGAGTAAAAGAAGCGATCGAGTTCCTACGCTTGTAAGGGTTAAGCCATGGGCCCCCCTGAAAGTCCTGATTAGTGTTACAAACGGAAAGTCATGAAAGCAGGCATAAACGGCAGGACAGTTACGTAGTTTAGGTAGCTCATACCCACGAAAAGTCCTGGTCTACATACTGGATGACTTCCCATAAGGTTTAGAAACCTAGATTATTTTTCTAAACTGACGTGCCATCATGCCGTTTGCCAAATGAGTCAAAATCTGTCAAGATTCAACTCTGCTTGTCATCGAGCACCCTCTTCTAGATGAAAATCTAGACGAGGCCTCCAACCCCCCCTTCTAGTTCTAAATCACTTGAATAAACCCTTCTTTCATTGTCCGATGATCAATCCCTGGGCATCGCGTCCATATCAGGTAATGCATCGAGATACACCAACATATGTAGTAGGCCTTCTATATGATTATACACTAGGTTTTTCATGTTTTTCTTGAGAACTGGAATCATGGAATAAATGGTGATGATGATTAAGTTATTTTCTTCACAAATCCATTGTGGACTGAGTTTTGTAAGATTGCAGTGTGTCGACATGCGTTGACTTCCTTCAAACCCCAGATTTATCATTTGGGCTGCCCAATTGTATACAACCACATTGTCTACAAATTAGAGGCCACTTCTCCTGCTGTGATTTTGTCCCAATTGAAGCTGGAGGCACAGTGGACAAGGAATGAGCTAAAGTAAAGAGATCCTGAATGAGATCTGTTTCCACAAAAGAAAAATTGGTTGTGCTTATGTAGATCTGTACTGCTTGACTTACGGTTTAGAACACTGGCAGAATATATTTTCAAACCCTGCCCATCAAACATTTAGAAGATAATCTAGGATTCTAGACCTTATGGGAAGTCATCCACTATTGTCATGTAACGTGATTGTTAGATTATCTCCGAATAATCATTGACATACACATGGCGACCAACCACATCCCTCCAATTTCTCTTTCCCACCATTTTGAGCAGAGCTTCAAGTTCAGGGTTAGATTATGTAATAATAACGCACAGCATCTCTGAGATCTGACCTTCACACTGGTCATCTTACAAGCCAATTACAAGCTCCTCTAAATTCCTTACTGTTCTTCCTCCATGTATCAGCAAAGGCAATCTCTGAGGCTTGTATGTGTTCTCTATCCCTGGACAGATTCTCGTGATTTCCATCATTTATTATCCAGTTTGATTTTCGAACCAAACATTGAAGATTAGGGCTGCGCACCGTACCCGTCTAGGACAGCTGGACAGGACATCTAGATGGGTGCTCTACCCGTCGCCATTTTGATTTGGGATAAGATCTTGACAGGACGGTTGACAGGACGGATAGCACCCATCTCATCCTGTCAACTGGACGGCCGTCTGGACGGTATGGACAGTGATGTTGTGGGAAAGTTTTGAACATCTCCATCAACATCAACATCGATGCTAACAATGTGGCCTTCTGTTCCCCTCCATTGAGTTTGGCGAGCTATCCTTCTGTCAACAGCAATTTCACCTGGGAGACTGTGTTAAGTGTCGCGGGCAAGTCCAATTTGCGGTCAGTCCCTCTCAAAGCATTGTAAATTTCCTCCGTAAACGACACAAACTAGAGACAGTGAGCATCATGAAGGAGATGGGGGGTAAAGGGAAATCAAAGGGAAACTATTGGGGAAATGATGGAAAGACTGGGTGCATCAAAAGCTGATCGTTCACGTTCGTCCTTCTGTTCTCTGTGCTCTTTCTCAAAATTTTGCTCACAGCCTCTGTAGTGGGCAGAATCCTCAAATCTGGAGGCTGAGACGCAAGAATTAGCTCCAGGTCAGTACCATGATGCGTGAAGAGCGGTTGTTGGTGTGGGGTAAGCCCACTTCAACAATGTTCCAGTCCACTTGGCTGATTCTGATCATCTAGCAGAATCCTCGTTCCAGGTGGGTTCGGGAACCATGGCACAGAAGGCATGATGCTCTCGCAAAGTCACCTTTTACTCACATTGCCGTTGCAGATTACATCTGGTGGTTCAGTCGCCTATCATGATCTTGAGGTTCTTCCTCATGAAGACACTAGGATCCAGGAGAAGGGTATTAATTTGAGTGGAAAGGTAAGTATGTTGCCTGTTGGCTATGACGAAAGCTGCTCTGACGATTCATTAACCCGAGCAGCATACTCCTGGTCGGACATCGTACTACTCAACGATCCATTGTCCGCAGTGGATGCCTACGCTGGCACTGTTTCCCCTCATCATCACCGATATCATGGGAATGCTCATTTGATACTAGCTGTAGATACATACATTATCACACACCCATTGACAAACCGTCACCCATATGATGGCCGTCTCCGTCCCCATACTGTCCTCATCAAGATCCCAAAGGAAACACCAACAGGACAGGGGATGGACGAGACTTACCCATTCACCATCTGTCCAGTAGACAGCTGTTCCCATCCAGACAGACGGTGTGCAGCCCTATTGAAGATATGTGCCTCTGCAAGGTGGACTCCGAATGACTACCCAACTATATCGAGTCACTAGTATGAGTGGTTGTATAAAGGAGGTAAGTATGTGGTTTTTTTTTCTAACAAAAATGCATTTGGTAAACTTCCAAGCCCATGAGGGACTTGTCACTTGAGTGCTTCAACCCATGAGTTTGGCAACAAACTTGACATAGAGCTTTCGATAGGAACACCACTTCCCACTACACTACTAAGGCTTGAGCTTGACTCTTGATAGCATGCCTCAACTCTAACACTGTTAGAGTCAAGGCATGAAAGAGCTCGTCACCTGACCGACACGTCAAACCAAACAACGCACAAATAACTTGAAGGGGAAGGCCATTTGAATTGATCCTTCCCTCCGCCCCACCATCGCATATAAACAAAGTGCTCACCTGGCCCTTTTATATTCGAGCTCTAATGCAAGCTATTGATCCAAGTTTCAATGGCCACTTATTCAATTGCTCTGGACAACACTCTCCCCGCATCTGACGGACACGGAACCAGACTTTGATATGGAAGGTCTCAACTACCATGTACAGCCTTTCTGGTGGATTAGAGGTGGAGGGCCTGTCAGGTGCGTAAGTGACTCCTTCTGATCAGTGCAAAGTTGAATGTATGCGCTTTGTTCAATGAGGATGCGCATACATGAAATAAATAATGCCATAGTTCAAGCCACGAGTGGTTATCATCATGTAAATGACATTATCCAACTCATTTTTTCGGTGGACACTGACTATATGCGCTGAAAGATGACGCAAGCATATATACTTATATTGAAGCTGGGACCTATGGTCGAGTCGCGAACTTGTAGAAGAATGGAGGATGAAATGGCAGCGTGACAGCTTTGAGTTTCTGGTATGTGATTATTTCCACTCAGTTTTAGTCGAATGGCGAAAAGATCTCCTGCCTTCTCTTGCAATCTTTCTTTGACGTTTGTTATCTTTGACAGCCATTCCGATCCGAGACCTCCCAGCCTTCCAATTGACTTCTTAGCTCTCAGTGCTTTTCTGCTATTACTAGCTACATTTTTTCACTAGTAGTATTTCGACACCTGCGCTTCACGGCGAATTGTCACCGTTTTTTTCCCTTCACTACAGTTCACTGCTCGTTGGTCGGCAAGATTTCGGACTTTCAAATCTATGGCGGTTGTTCTGCACATTTAATCCCCGCACACAACTTTCCGAGCACGCACGCAACTTTCGACCAGCGCACACGCAACTTTCGACTAGCGCGCAAGTTGCTTTCAACACTATTTCCACTGCACGCAATTTTTGATTTGTACTGTCTAATTAACTGTATTAGCTATTGTACGATGTTTCATCTAGGGAATGGTCACAAAAATAATTTTAATCTAATACTGGTAGCGTTGTTTTAGATTGCTGGGGTGTGTTAAATTGAAATTTCTTGTCGAAGTGAGGCTCTAATGGGTTCTGTCGGAAAAATCCCAATTAGCATATGAGTCATTGCGGCAGCTGATAAACCTATGAGTGTTGATCAGTCTCCAAGGGCAGACATATTTGCATGTTATCAGGTCATGTAACTTCGCGCGAAGTGCTAGCAACTGCTGAGAGGTTTCCGCAGACGAGCACATCAGAGTTTATTAGATTGTATCAGTCTACACTAATCTCGGGTATCCTTCATGAGCCCTGTCAAGCCTCTCAAATTGGAGCTTCCTATTGGCTTCCCAGACTTCTTAGAATGTGTTGGACGAGGTGACATTGGTAGGAAAATTGTAGAAGTCAACATAGAGCACAGTCTGGGAAGCCGTTGGTGTTCAAACGTTCATAGCCGGCGCCGGAGCCCCACTGATTGTTTGGTTGGCATAATGCGTCATTTTATCGGAAATTCACAGGTGCAAAGTGGAGCAGCCCCACAACAGCCCCACAAACATTGAGCAAACATTGAGATGCTCGAATATATAAAGGGGGAGGAATCAACCCACCACGGATGCAGTCGCATAATCATTCCAATTCCCCAGCCCCCTTGGATTCAAAGAACATGCCAGTTCTCAGCATGGACGCTTCCCGAGCCGACTTGTTCAAGGTGACTGAAGTAGTTGTCCATTGCGTGGCGTCTAACTGATATCATGTGATTGCGTAACGCGTTTCGGACGCTCCCCAAGCCAAATTGAATCGTCTCAGTCACAAGTTTGCGGATATAACAAACGGCGAGGACGACAACTCCAGCCATCAGCCCAGAATGTCAGGATATCACCAACGACAAGGACAACAATTCCAGCCATCAGCCCAAACGTCGCCAAACTCACTGGATGCCGTGCTTCAGAGGTGGCTCAAACGACAGGTCGGGTTCGTTTGTATTCTATGAGAGCTGGCAGCGAGGCAACACTAGTCTAGTATCTGCCATTATGTAGTAGTGCACACCCAGCTCGAAATACATTGATTTGATGGATTTGACATTCTCTTTGGTGTGAGACCTAAAGATTATGCTCAGAAAGATTCTGGTCCCAAATCGTAGTTTGTCAACCTAACCACTAACACACCTGCTCAGTACTAAAACGTCCAGTAATTACTGATCTAAGCGAGGGGGTCTATCACACCCATACGCAAGTTCTGTGGCTGAAATGCATCCCGAAATACTGATGACCTGATGCGCACATATGAGCACCATATTGGTGCATCTAGGTTTTTCTCGAATTTTCCGACATCATCAGTCTGCATCTTCGTCAAGTCGGAAACAGCGTCACTAATATACTCTTCGTCCTTGAGAAAAACTTTCCGTTCCTTGATCCACGCCACTGTCAACGTTTGACAAGCATCACATACGCCCGGTATCTTGACTTTCTCCAACTCTGCGAGGATCTCATGTCCCATTAAACCTGCATCCGGATGGAGGAGGAATTTCGCAAGACCATTCCACCACTCCTTCTTCCAGGAATAATCACAGTGGAGGGGGGAGGGGCACTCCGGGTCATTGATCGCCTCTGGAGGATGATAGGCGATTCCTTTTTTGAGCTCCTCGATGCGTGATTTGGTCTGGACGAGGTAGTGAAATGCAACAATCCCAATGCGTACGACATCGTCAAGGGAGAGTGTCAGAGCTGGCAGGCTGATGAGCTGTCGGAATGCAGGTTCAATCCAATGATCAATCCGATGACGGCGGGCAAGTTCAAGTTGAAGTGCTGGGTGGAAATCAGGTCTGCCTTCAAACTCTTTGATGGCATATGCGATCCCGTCCTCGATCTCCAGGAACGTTGAGAGATCAAGGATTGCAACAAGGAATTCATTGTCCCTTGGATATTCGCTAATAGCTTCCTCAGAAAATAAGATCATGGAAAGGGTAGGGTAATTCACACCTTGGCCCACAAAGCAAGTATGTCAGCAAATGCTCGAACTTTCCTGGCGTGATATTGGTTGATGGCAGTACAAAGGGATGGTCATCATCTTGACCATCCAGGGCACCTGATGACGTTGACAGGTCTCGCGGAAGTGAAAAAATCGTTGCGAATAGTTTAGAACGCCTCGCCAGGATACCAGTATGAAGACGATATAAGGTCGTGTTCATCCGGTCTGACGCCTATTAGGCAGGTTAATCAACGGCTTGAAAACATGATATAACAAAGTTCCGCACTTGTAAGACGACATTTCCATCATCATAATAAAAAACTTCGTGCCTACGTCGGGAGGATTCCATGACTGAGTGAATTTTATGGCAGAGTGGCCCACTGCCACGTTGATGCGAGACCCTGAAATCTATGATCACGATGATAACATAGTGTTTTATGCTTGCCTTCAATTCCTTATCTCGTCTCAATCTCCTCTCCCAACTATGGATGGACTTCCACATTTCCCAGATCTTCCTGATCGTCAGATCAACCACCCGTGGTCACCGAATGTAATTGCGGCACACAGGATTCTCTCAGATACTTACGACCATGTGACAACCATCTTGCGGCATGAAGATGCAGAACCGATACAATTGCGTATCCACGTAGAGACAATCAAAAGACAAATCTTTCCAATCCTTGCTGCACTTGAGGACGAGGATGAGATGCGACTTGACCGGGACTGGGTTGTATGCTGTGCAAATATCTTCACGCATATCGCTCTTCAACTTCAGAGGGCCGCTCTTGCATTTGAAACAATGTAAATTTGTATTTGTTAATCCAGTGTTCTTAATCTAAGTATTATTTTTTACACATGCCTAGAGTACACGAGAAAGTAACACAAGTGATACCAGTGGGAGAAATACAGACAGGGTATCGTGGTCGGCCTCGAAAAACTTTTGACTGGGATTGGATGAGGGATGCAACATCTGCACGTCGTAACATCTCAATAGTTGCACTTTCCAAGGCACTCGGAATCCATCGAAACACTCTTAGAAATCATCTGCGAATGCACGGCATCTATCGGAATTTTTCTGCAATTACAGAGCCAGAAATCGATACCCTGATTAGACACCTGAAGGAGAAGAAGCCCACGGCAGGTATTCGATATGTCATTGGATACTTCAGGCAAAATGGGATTCGAATACAACGACGACGAATTCGAATGTCCCTCTATCGCATGGATCGGCTAGGACAAACTCTTCGGAATCAGGATGTTATCAAGCGTCGAAAATACAAAGTCCCACGACCAAATTACCTCTGGCATATGGATGGTCACCACAAACTAATTAAATGGGGTATAGTAATACATGGAATTATTGATGGTTGTTGTCGAACAGTAAGATGTCAAAATTCTTTGCCATATGCATTTTTGATTCAATTCGTGTGGTATCAAATTTAGAATGTTGGGATTAGGGCAAACACGAATAATCGGGCCTCAACAGTCCTGCAGCTGTTTCTTGATGCAATTCTGAAGTATGGTACACCCATGAAAGGCCGTGGTGACCGGGGTGGGGAAAATATTGAAGTGGCTGTTTGGATGATAAAATATCGAGGGCCTAACCGTGGATCATTCCTATGGGGAAGGTAATTCGGTCCAGTGGAAATTTAAGCTCAACTTTTTGATTTACTGCTATTCAGTTCAACAAGAAATTCTCGAATTGAAAGATTTTGGGTAGAAGTCGGCTCTCAAGTTGCTCGACAATGGAGAGCATTTTTCACCCGCCTGGAAAATATTCATTCTCTAGATGTCAGCAAGTCATGGCATCTGTGGCTGATCCATTTTTTATTTTTGGATGAGATTAACCATGATCTCTCAACATTTCAAGAAGAATGGAACCACCACCCTATTTCTCGTCTAGGGCATGAACAAAGCCCCCTTGTGAGTCCCAAAAAATCATAACAATATTCAAGTTATTTATGTAACCTGTATTTCAAGGATATACGGATGCTTTCAGAATTAAAACATGGAAAATACAACGACATTCTACATGATATTCATCCAGAAACACTTCACCGATATTATGGAACACAGTCCTTGGATGGTGCAGATTCACAGAACCTGGAGGACATGATTTCGACAGACCAACAACACCAACTTCGCCATGAACCAGTCAAGGTACCTGATCACACACCTCCGTTTGCTACACCAGAGGCTGCAGAAATATTTCTTGATGCTCTTGAAGACATAGATACTGCAGAAATTATTCCAGATGGGCTTGGTGTTGCAGAGGGAGAATGGGATATCAATGGTTATCCGGAGTCAGAAGAAATCAAGGTGGGGCGGAAGACTGTGGAAATTCAGTTACCATTCTCAATTTGGTGGCTGCGTGCTGTCCGTTGGGCCCGCACACTTGAACTTTTGGTTCACATTCAAATGGCGGAAAATCACTAGGTCTTCTTCATTACTAGTGCTAATTCAATGAAATCCAACGACGTGGTCATGTGATCAAATTTACTTTGACAAAAGGGAAGAAAAGCTTGTACGTCCACGTCAACTACTTTCCCAACCCCGGTCCCTGAGGACAGTGAATGGCTTGTGGTGCAACCAAGCGCAATGGACATGCCTGTGCCTGCACTCGATATATCAAACGTGAGAAGGACGAGAAGTGCTCGACATGTAAACACCTTCGATCCGCTCACACGGCCGAGAGCCCTCCCACATTGCCCACTTCTCCTGTGAAGCTTACAGTCAGCGAAGTTCTCAATAAGTACAGAGAACGCACGGACAAGCTTCAGGCAAAGGCCACCGACACTGATGCTCGTCTTGAAGCGGGATTGGGTTTCCGCATTGACTCCGAGAAGAAGCAAAGCTCAAGGCGAAAGGTTAGTAACTTTGATATGTTCATGGTGCAAACGGGGCTAACCTTGACCAGAATGCAAGAGAACTCGTGCAGACCTCAGCCCCATCATCATCGAAACTTACAAAAACAGGTGCCGTGATGGTGTTACCCTGGGGATTAAAAGTAAGTGTGCTTGAAGCGGAAATAAGCAAAAATTAAGGCTCACAATCGTAGCTCGATGGAACTTTGAAACAAGACAAGTGTCCCACAGCATCAGAGACAGAGATGTGGAGGCAAAGGGGCCTTGTTGTAGAAAAGGAACGTGGCAAGGACATCCAGTTCAGTCCGGATTGGGATGCTCGAGATATCGACAAATGGCTCCGTGGACTGTTTCCGAAGGTTTTCCAGTGGCTCGATGCATACCTTGGGAGTCCAACTGAAGGCTCGTTCCATTGGGTCCTCTTGCAGAAAGAACGGCGCAAGCTGATTGTGCTGGAAAGACCAGAGATGTCAGGAAAGGATCTCGTCTTGGCCCGGGGACCAGCAGGAAGAAAGTACTTGGAGTACACCATTCGTATCGGTGAGTATAGTACAAAGCTGGAAAGTTTGGTCCACGTACTAATCTATGGCATGGTTGCTGATAGCCACACGATGCCAAATTCCGGAATCCGCTTCCCAAGACTGGGACGCTGCAATTGCGCATGCACAATCGGGGTCTGGAAGTGATACAAACGGTGATGGGACAGATGTGCGCCGAAAACAGGATGAATACGACGGAACAGAGGAGGAGGAAGAGGAGCTAGCCCCTCGACGAATTTCGCACTGGCGTGGGGGCAAAGGCTCTGGTGGTGGCGATGAAAGTGTAGATCACAAGAAAGTCGCCAAGAATGTTCAGAAGAAACCCAGGCCCATCAGGGAAAACGATACGAGTGACTCCTCCGATTCAGACTTTCCCCGAGCCATCCTAGTGGACAAGGGGAAGGCTCGAAAGAGAAGTCCCCTTTTCGTCGAAAGTGGATCGGAGTCTGGCGATGTCCAAATTGTCGAAAACAACACTACGGGTATGTTAACTAGACTCCAGGCGGCCAACAGTGGTGACTCACCTTACATCCACAGGAACCCAACAATCACTTCGACGTTCCAAACGCCCCTCATCTCCCATCGACGAGCGCAGTTTTGAGGCAGACAGAGGTGAAGGCAAAGGAGTAAAGCGGCAGAAAGGTCCGTCAGTAAACCTCCCCATCAGGCCATATTGCTGATAATCCAACATTTGCGTCACAGCTGCATCGTCGTCGCCTGGGTTAGATAACGATTTTGATTGGGCATATTATGCCTCACTCGATACGGCCGACGACTCTGGCGCAACAGGTTCCACTTCAGCCCCATCCGCTTCATTTGACCCAGAGTCCTATCTGGTGACGGACACTCTGCTTTCCCCTACCTTTCCTGGGCCCTCTTCGGTGACTAGCTTTCCTGGACCCTCTTCGGTAGCCACTCTCCCATCTGGCATCTCTTCGACTCAGCCTGGCCCATCAGGATTACAGCGGAGCGCCCTCAGTAGCACCCTCAATACTCTGACTGCTACCTCGCAGCCATCTACATCTTCACCACCAAAGAGGACGGGTTTCTCCAAAGCTCCGGAAGCCCGTTATAATCCTTGGAAGTACTAAGAAATAATATTGGGGATGGGGATTCTCAAAGGACACAACCGTTATCATATACCACCTACATTACCACCTCTACTTACACACTCCTTTTATCATCCCTCTTTCTGAAGTCTGTCTCTCGTTTAAATCCTTGGTCTATGCTATTTACCCTATTACTTAGTTGACTTAATATACTTTGACGGAAGAATTGATGAAGTCAAAAATTGCGTGCAGTGGAAATAGTGTTGAAAGTTGCGCGCTGGTCGAAAGTTGCGTGCGCGCTCGGAAAGTTGCGTGCGGGGATTAAATGTGCAGAACAACCGCCATACAAATCGACGGAAAAACGCGATCTCCACGTGATTAGATGGAACCCTGAGGATCACTGTTTACATGTAACACACTGCGGCCGCTGTGCAGCTGCTCACGATACCATACACCTCACAATGAGCCAGCCCCCAGACCCACGTCAATACTCTTCACAACCAAAACGCCCAGCCTCGATCGCCGAGCTCGCAGAACGAGCTCTAGACAACCTCTGGGACGAGAACAAGGATCTCAAGCACTATCTGCGCGTGGCCGAAAAGTACCGCCGCGATGGCAAGGAGTTTGCGAGGACGGGCGATCTGGAGAACGCTTTTGTCCAGTTTGCGAGGGCCGCGACGCTGGTGCTTGAAAAACTGCCCACGCATCGTGATTACTACACGTTGCTGAAGCAGGCGCAGAGGCAGAATTTGGGATTGGTGCGTTTGTCTGTCTATCTATCCGCTGTTAGGTTTTGGTGTATTTGGGTTGTTGGAGGAATATCACTCTCATCTAACAGGCCAGCGCGAGGCAGATCATCTGTCGGGATACCCCAGTGCTGCTTCCGAATATGCATTGTTCACTTTCTTCGTTCCGTTCCCGATTTCCTTTAGTGATGTCATCTAACTTTTTGCTAAAAAACTACAGAACGGCCAAGACATTTTGGACAATCTCGGTGACCTGAAACCAACTCTAGTCGACAGGTTCGACAAGTGGATTCAAGCTCATCCGGATGGGATCGATAACGAACGCACACCTGATGCCAATCTGCCCCATCCGATGCCCAACGATGCTCAGGCCCAGCCATCAGCAGCGCAATACCACGAGGAAGAGCAAAGGCGAGAGCAGAGGAGGCTCGCAGCGGAGGAAGCTGCGCGATGGAGACGTCAGCGAGAAGAACAGGAAGAATTGACAGAGCGTACCCGAAAAGACGCCTTTGCTGCCGCTCGTCAGGCCGCCAATGCCCCACAGCGGTCTGCAACGATCGACTATGGGTATTCCAGGCCACAATATGGGTCCTCGAACACGATCGTGGTGTCTGATGGGAGTCGGCACCAGCAGCAGCAGGAGGAGATGCGGAAGAGGGAGGAGGAGATCACAAGGAGGCGCGCAGAGGCGAAAAGGCTGCAGGAGCAGGAGGCGATCGCTCAGAGGCAGCAGGAGGCGGAGAATGCGGCTAGGGCTGCGAGGCAGGGACTTGGAGGCCCTAGCCCTAGTAGGCAGGCTGCGTTTCCTCAGCAAGCGGCGCATTATCAACAGGCGCCGACGAATAACTATTCTCAGCAGGCTTTTACCTCGGCAGCCGACTATTCCCAGCCGCAGCCATATCAACAGGCGCCTCCTCCTCCCTCGACGAACAACTATTCTCAGCAGCAGCCTACTTCTTCGACGGGCAACTATCCCCAACAACAGAAGCAGCCTACGTCGGCTATTAACTATTCACAACCTCAACAACAGGCGCCCAACTATTCCCAGCAGCAACAGGCGCCTCCTCCTGTCAACTACCCCCAGCAACAGCAGCAACAACAACAACAACAAAAGCACTCTCCGTCGACTATCAACTACCCTTCTGCTGGGCCCTCGTCCGCAGGCCATGCACAACCCCGCCCAGTGTCGTGGTTTGACGCACCGAGGATCATGCCTTTGGAAAACCCGACTTATGAAGGGGACTCGACCGATTCGGAATCTGTGCAGAACCTCCAGCATGATTTTAGGCGGTTGGGAAAGCAGAAGCAGGCTTTGACGCCTGGGAGGGCTCCTGTTCGCAGGTATGTTTTACTTATATCTATCTGTAGTTGTTGTGTTGAGCTGAGAAACTTAGCCCTTCGTATCCCCCGCCAATAACCACCACATCGCCCCCGCCCATCCAAGGTGGGCGAATATACTACCCACAATTGATGTCTCAGCACCAGAAGAGGCAGGGATATTACCCATCGCTTAATTCCATGTTCGTTCCTACAGATGATCAGACGCCTGTCCCGTCTACACTATTTTCAATGGACAAGTCTGGGTCAGGTGGTGGTGGTGGTACAGGGAAGAGTGGTTATTCGACGAATGTACCTCCTCCTCCGCCACCGGCGCAATCAAGGTTGTATTATAACATGCCACCGCCTCCTCCACCACCACCACCACAAGGCTCAGGGCAGTATTCAGCGGTGTATCAAGGCCCTTCGAGGCCTGCCCCCCCCGTCCCCTCTGCCCCCGCCCCACGCCCCGAATCAGACCCCTCACATACCCTTAAAAACGTTAGTCTTCCACGGGAGTGTCTTCCCCGTTTTTTGGCCATTGCGAGTTTGAATACGCTTGCGAATCGGGAGACGTGTGGGTTGTTGTTGGGGAAGGATAAGGGGCATCGGTATTCTGTTACGACGTTGTTGATACCGAAGCAGCATGCAACGAGTGATACGTGTACTATGGATGAGGAGGAGTTGGTTATGCAGTTTACGGAGGAGAGGAGTTTGATTACGCTTGGATGGGTGAGTTTTTTTTTGTATCTTTTTGAAGGTTGGGCTGATGGGTTGGGTGACTAGATACATACGCATCCTTCTCAATCATGTGCGTATTGTTTTTTCTTTCTTTTGGGGGTTTGTGTGTTGGGCTGATGATGGGATGGATAGGTTTCATGTCTTCTGTGGATTTACATACCCATTCTGGATTTCAACGGATGTTGCCAGAGTCGTTTGCTGTTGTCTGTGCTCCCAATTCGAATCCAAAGTACGTTTCGGTCCAAGCCCTTGTTCATGCTCATGCTCATGTTGCTCAGCTTTGGCATATTCCGCTTGACGGACCCTCCGGGTCTTACCACTGTTCTAGAGTGTACCGTGAAAGAAGCGTTTCATCCCCATCCTGATTTACCCATATACACGGTACGTTGTTTGGCTTCATCGTCTTCCTTTTCTCCACTTAACCCCCCCCCCCTTTCCTTCCAGGACGCGGATAAGGGGCATGTGCAAATGAAAGATTCTTCTTTGGAAATCGTGGATCTACGTTGAACACTCCCTCCCATGCATTCGAATTCTTCTTTCCCATGTAGCATCTATGTTGTTCCAGAATCCGTACTATGTATCTTACCCGGGCTCCCCTCCTTTCCCTCAACGTCGCATAGCCCCTTAGCATTCTCTTTTGATTGTATCAAGCCATTCTTGCATGTATTTATGGTCCTTCTCTTCTCTTCTAAATGAAAAATGACAGAGTGGGCATTCTGCTCCGTTTTTCTTCTTTGTGCCTTGCCAAGCAAACACAAACTTTGAGCTGGTCTTGTAACAACCGTCAACGACAGTGTAGGTAACTCGTTCATTGTTCCTGCACCAGACGTTGACAAAAGGGATTTTTGCCAGGGACCACACGGTTTGCGCGACGTAAACGATAACGACGACCCAGGTCAAGCGTCGCCAGCATGCGCGCACGACGACGGTCTATAACATCACGGCTTGCCAAGCACAGCGGCTACATCTTCCTCTTCCTCACCGCATCCATCTTCTTCCTCGTCGGATTTAACAGAGGGCACCGAGAGTACCTCGTCGTCGTCGTTCCAGAAGAACCCTCCTCACCGCCCCTCTCCTTGTCCGAAACCGAACCGAGGAAAAAAAGCGTCATTGATGAACATCCTATAGAACGACTTATGGAAGAGGCGGAGGAGGCTTATAGAGCCAAGTTATCGGGGCAGAGCAAGACGCTGGAAGCGGCTGTTCAGCAGTATAAGAAACGGTATCAGCAGGACCCGCCTCATGGTTTTGATGACTGGTGGGCGTTTGCGAAGAAGAATAATGTGAAGATGGTGGATGAGTTTGATGGGCTTATGGATGATCTTAGGCCGTTTTGGGAGATTTCTGGGGAGGAGTTGAGGAGGAGGGCGGGCCAGGTATGTTTGAGCGAAAAAACGCCTTTCTGAGTGCGATGCTGATGTGTTGTGGTATAGGCGGCATTGTTGCCTGATATCGACCTTGTGAGGATACAAGGTGGTTCAGCGATAAGTCTCAACTTACATGCCGGGAAATCGATATCAGACGTTGGTGGGAGAGCTGAGGGGTTTCGGTCAATGATGGAATTGTTCGTGGACAAGGTTCGAGCTTTCGTCTCTTCGTCTTTATTCTATCTCATACCCCTTGTCTAGCTCCCGGACATGGAATTCCCTATCAACGCAAAGGCAGAAGGTCGGGTGCTCGTACCCTGGGAACACCGGGTCTACCCAAACCTCACGGTCCAAGATTCAACTCTTGGGGTCCAAGCTATGCTTGGAGGACCGTTCAAGCCCGACTGGGGCACGGACGGTAACGTCTGGGAAGCCTGGCGACGGACCTGTCAACCCGAAAGCAACGCTCGCAGACTCTTCTACTCAAAGACGGACGTATTCACGGGCAAGCCCTCCAACTACCTCAAACCCCACAGCACCACCACACCAGGCGACGACTTCACGTTCGCCTCTAAAACAGTCGCTGCCGATATCGACTTTTGCAATACCCCATACGCGCATTACTCGCAGGGACATTTTTTCTCTGATTGGCGGAGCATACAGGCGCTGTACCCTGTGTTTAGTCCTGCGAAAGCCAAGGGGTTCTTGGACGTTCGGATTCCCAGCCATTATTATTATGGGAATACGCCAAGGTATACGTATGGATGGGATTCGGTGAATTTGGAGATGAAGAATGTGGATGCGATGGAGGTGCCTTGGGAGAAGAAGGTTGATAAGGTGTTTTGGAGGGGTGCGACGATTGGAGGGGGGAATCACCCGCCTGGGTTCGCTACTCAGTATCATCGGCATAGGTGTGTATGTTTCTTGACTGGTGAAACTCTTTGATCTTCAACTTTTTTTTTTAGGTTCTTGAGGATGACTTCGGACGAATCCAATGAAACACGCAGAATCATCTTTGCGGATCCTTCGAGCCCGTCAACTTACGTTGCAGCGGAGGTGCCCATCACGGAGCTCAATGACGACATCGTGGACGCCGCATTCGTCAAAGCCATCTCTCAGGAGAGCTTCCCAGGCGGTCTCAAGGGGTTAACCGACGCACATCGGTTCAGTGACTCCGTGCCTCTAGGAAAACACTGGTCATACAAGTACCTTATCGATCTAGATGGAGTGGGGTACAGTGGGAGATTCATGTCGTTCCTCGCAAGCGATAGCGTACCACTCAAGGCTACCGTGTATGAGGAGTTTTATTCCGATTGGATACAACCTTGGTGAGCCACACCCTCTCTCTCTCGTAATCCCTCACTTTGATTGACTTTTGGTCGTAGGGTCCATTATATACCCCTTACAGCGACTTACAAGGAGATATACAATATCCGTGCGTACTTCTCCGGACCTACGGAGTCAGCTGTGAAGTCAGCTGGGTTGACGATTCCGGAGGTGGTTGGGTCTGAGGCTAGGGAAGGAGATAAACGTCTTCGGAGGATCGCTAGAGCTGGGAAACAGTGGAAGAAAACTATGGGACGGACGGCGGACATGGAAGGTCTGATCCTTCCTTCCATCTCTTCATGACCCAAGGCTGATTAGCCTCTTCGTCCAGCTTATGTATACAGACTATGCCTGGAGTGGGCTCGACTATGGGCTGATGACCGGGACTCGATGAACTTTTACCTATAGACGACGCTCACAGCATTTGGGATGGTTACTAGGACATTCTTTGAACACAGGACTCAACTCATGGACTTTTTTGCTACTACAATTTTAGATCCCCACCTTTGCTTTGGTTCGGGGAGATGCTTGTTCTCTCGGCCTATCACGTTCGTTTTTCGTCCATGTATACGACAATGGTATCTTAGCTTAGTTTACTTGCGTAATATGTAATTCCTGCTTGAAGCCCCTCTCATTGGTGACGCGATCGGGAAAAGCCTCACGGCTTTCGCTCACCATCCGCGTATGGACATTGTGGACTCCGAATTCGTAAGATTCCCCTATCTATTAGGTATAAGGTATAATGCATTGCCTTCAATGCCCCTCTCCCTAGATGTCCTCAGCCTTGATACAACGAAGTTTGAATTCAATTGAGACTCGGAGGTCGCGTGATATACGCTTCAAATCTTCCGTCCCAACAGGACAATTGAGTCCTCTCTATGGGCAAACCATGCACGGGAAGCCTGCTGAGCTGGAAGTAGAAGCAATTAGGGGGTGGAGGGTGGGTATACTTAAGGAAAATGCATCCTCAGAGGCGTCGTAGTAGAAGAGATTAGACTTTAGGCTACAAACAAGCTGCATTGACCTCTCTTATGTAAGCCCTCTTCTCATCCAGAGCCAAAACTTCAAAGTCGAATTGAAGTCGAACTAGAAACTTCAAGTTTTTGCAGGGCTTTCATTTGCATAAATAATTTAACACTCTAATGTCCCACCCCGGACTGTGGCACTACTGGCATCTTGGTATGCTCAAGACACGGTGACACGCCTTTATGATATCACCGTAGTGTGTGCTCACCTCTCAATTTTTCGTTCTCATGAAGACATATTGTTTCGTGTGGTTCACAGAGCTCTATGCATGGCCTTTTCGGAGTCACACTAATGCTTCCGGCGTCCGGAGCCCCACACTTCAATATGTTACGGATCCCAGCCAATCCAAGGCCGATCTTTAGCCAGGTTGGCTATTTTTGTTTGTCATCTCCCCCTTATCTGGACAGATCACACGGATAGGTAGCCTCAGTGTTCCGTGCTCAATCCGATATGCAACACGTTGCCTGCGCGTGCAGTGACGCGGTTGTATACTTTAGCTTCATTGCCCACTTTACCAAGAAAGCCAACCACCTGTCCTCGTCATAATACCCACTCAAACAGACTTTGGCTCAATCAATGTTCTCCAATCCTCGAATGCCCATCAGCAGGGCTGCGTCGCCTGCACCAGGAATTTCTCGGTCTTTCGATGGTGGTCCAGTTAGGTCTCCGAGCGTGATGGATTTTCAGATTGAAAAGGCTCCCAAGTCACCGAACATGGGCGGTGGGCGAGCAATGCCTTCCCAGGCAGCCCACCAAGATGATGTGCTGCTCAATCAATATGTATCTGCAATCATCGCCGCGAAGGACCGACAATTCGCAATTACCGGCAGTATCCCGCTGGATCCCTCACAACTTGTGTTGTTCTTCCGATCCAAGGTTCGCTAATCCACGTGCATCTACTACCTCGCGCTAGATAACCTCTCTTTGACTCTTAGAGCGGGATCACTCACTCACTGGACTTCCCAATCGATGTTCACTATAACACGCCCCCTGCGCTCGATGTCCTCATCGCGGCATGCAGACCCCATCAGACCTCGGACTACGACGGCTACTCCAGCCAAGAATCCCTTTTCTATCCACCTAATCTCCCCTTGACCCCCTCCTTGGAAATCGCCAACCATCCCATTCTCGACGCGGTCAAAGTGTCTTTATTCCCGTTCCTACCCCCGGGACAGCATCTTACCGCTGTCAGAGACAAACTGGAGGTTCTGGTAGATGGCGCGGCTCTAAGTCGCCAGCCCCCCAATCTGCGCAAGGACGGCCGTTCAGCGACGATCATCGTCACCCTCCCCGTTCGGCATGTGGGTGGAGAGTTAATTGTGCGGGACACGGATGGGACTCAGGAGAGTTTCTTAGCCAAAGCGGGAAATCATGGGGAAATCGAATGGGTGGCTTTTTTGGCGGACTGCGAGTATGAGATACAGACAGTGAAGAGAGGTTGCATGCTTTGCGTCTCCTACGGAGTTTTTCTAAAGAACTTCGATTCGCCTTTGGTTAACGCTCCCACCTTGATTTCGCCGAGCGATAGGTTCTTCGACCTTCTCGCTCCAATCCTCAACATGTTGCGTGGGCGTAGGATTGCGTTCTACGTAACGCACACTTATGGGATAGATCCTTCCCAGAACGTCGCGGAATCCTTGATTCCTCAGGTGAGTCAACCATCCCGACGTCGCGTGATAATGTTATAACCCACCTACCGGTTCAGCTTAAAGGAGCTGATGCGTTGATATACAACGCCTTCAAGATGTATAAACTCGGTGTTGCGGTTCACTGGACCGCGGGGGGATACTTGTGGCCTGTGGATCGCACCATCGAATTGTCTACAGAAGATATCACCCAGCCCCCGCACCTGAAGTCGAACCAAGGTCTGAGGATGCCTTTTGGCGTCGTCAATGGCCCTGCTAAACTTGGAGGCGTTCCTCCGGTTCGAGGTCCTTTTAACACTCAGGGCCATGGAGATATCGAAGCTGAGGCCGTTCGCGTGAGAGTCGAGGCGAGCGGTGCTACTCTGCTGGTGGACGAGGCCATCACCATCCTGACGGACTGGAGTAATCCGGCCCCAGTTGTTGGGACGGAACGCGTTTCGTTTGTGTCTAACGGGGAATTGGAGAAGCTGGTCGTAAATGCGTTGCTGGTCGTTTACGTTCCGTAGGATCGTGATACTTTTTTTTTTTCGCTCTTCTACCAACTATATTATATTCGTCAACGTAATGATTTGTCCTACTGTTGTTCTGATGAGTGTTGATCGTTTGATAATTTTTTTGAAATCCCAAGAATCTCATGCATCATGTTTTACCTATCGACATCTTGAATCGGTTCAATCGACTGTTGATGGTGGTTAAGGTGCTCTAGAAAATGCAAATCAAGTTCTTGGAATTTCTTCAAGCTGAAGACTTTCATCATAAAAAGTTGTCGATTTGTGAATCACATGCGTCGCCTGACGCTCGCCTGAGCATGATTTTACTCGTAAGTACTAATAGGCGATAGTTTGTAGCTGTGACCGCCCGAAGATCGGGCCGCCTCGATTCCGTGATCGTACATCTTCGTCCGCCGCTCGGCCTCCGAATGGTTTGTTCAAATCTTTTTCGTCTTCTACTTCTGTACGCTTGCTCGACGTTCCATCGCGATGGCATCAAGGATGATTACCATATCGTCGGACTTCGCTCAGCTTCCGTCCTTACCACTGGCTACGTTCGAAGTCTGATATCTGGACTAGGCTTCCCTGAGCTCGACAGACGACTCAAAATTAAACTTCAACGCGTCTTTTCTTCCATTCGCCTCTCAGGCTGGCCGTCGATCTGCAAGAATCAGGTTTAAAACTCAGGCGCAGTCGTAGTATTGAGACCCTTTGTCCAAATGTCAATTCTGTGTGCGAGCTCGAATTCACCGTTGTGATTTGGTTGTGATAGAATAGTTATAACAGCGCAACTTCGTTTGTTCGGTGGTGTTTGCGCTTCGTTTGTCGTTGTGGGGTACGCAAGGGGTACGTGCCGTACTTACCCCCTGCTTCTGCTTTACTACAACCGGTTGAGTTGAATGATTTCTATGTTTTTTGCTACCAACTCTAGAATCGGATCTACGGCAACGCAAGGGGGTGGCGGAACGTGGATCCCGGATATAGGGTTAGGGGGGGGGGCTCCGGCGCTAGGGGGTCGAAATATTTTTTGTGACCTACTTTGAAAAAGTCCTGCCAATAAGCCAAATCGTGCTCCCAAAGAAGTAGGGAAGCTCAGATGCGCAGAAAACACCTAATTTACGTACTTACTGTCTGAAAATTTGACTGAGAGCCAAAAAAAAAGTCAACGAACTTTTTATAACGCTGCTATCGGATCGAGAGCATGCGAAGCCGCCATCTCCTCAAGATGGCAGCAAAACATACCAATGCATGACCCATTCGCTCCTTTTTTGGACCAAAAATCCCGCAAAATCCACTAACGACAAGTGCACCGCTGCTCCTTCATTCAGCAGCACAGGTGGGTCCAGCTCGACAAACGGATTTGAGAGCCACGTCATGTGTGAAGGTTAGCCGTTCATCGAAGTTTTGGATGTATCCGACTTGTATGGATATGGGGATGAAGCATTGTCGCACGTAGTAACAGATACAAAAATGTAACATACTACTTACTTGAGTATGTTTTTGACATAGGAACTCGGAAGTTTCCTTTTTTGGGGGGGTGGGTAGGCTGAAGCCTGAGGGCGCTTTAATTCATAATGTGACTGTATATCCAAAACCCACGTTCCGCCACCCCCTTGCGGCAACGGACAAGCAACGAAACCATATTGCCGGATGGAAATAAAGTTTGTGATTCGTCATTTCAGTTTAAGGAGATAGTCATAACCTATCAAGGCAGTATTGGGACCGTCTATTACTTTCTTTCCCTGAACAAAAACTTTGTTGAACACTAGCGCTGAATCCTGATTTAATTATACGGTAACATGGCTTTCTCCAAACGATTCTTGAAGCCTAATGTCTGCCTAAGGTAAGTACATGCACCATGAATAGTGACCTTACGTCCATTTCTTTTTCGTAGAAAACCACTGGCAGTAAGAAGACACCAGAGACAAGATATGCAATTTGATTCTAAAGTAAATCATCACAAAGACTAAACTTTCGGTGAGGTCAACGATTGGGTTTCAGCCTTTTGAGTGTTGAAGATGACAGCGAAGCATGGAAATTGGCGCATAATCCAGCGCGTCGACTATCAGCTGTGTGGCCAACGTAGGCTACGACACCGTGCGATAATACGCTGCTGATTTATCATTGGGGACTGGGAAGCAGATTCTGGCGACCAGGCGACGGATCGCAGTAGTTGGCTTAAAGGTAGAGAGTATTTGGCAGGGAGGGAAAAGCAGGGGGCGTTGGCTAATGAATCCCAACCCTTCGGTCGGTGAGTCCGCATCGCTGGGCGCCTACGTAGCGTCACATACTTACTACTTCGGGGTGAGCTTATTCGCACCAAGTGAGCCAGGTCGTTTGATCACATCACCCGAATGATAACTGGATACTATCCTTCAATAGCCAGGATATGTGGGGCCTCCTACGGCGTCCACGAGCTACTCGTCGCACATATCTTCCCTTGACACGTAGCAAGACTTTTTCAGGTGCGTTTGAGCCGTTCTGGAACCTGTCAAGACAACGAGGAAGAGGTCGGCGGAGTGATGCTGGAAACGACAGGAGCAAAAGAAAGCATGGCAGAAAGAAAAGGAACACAAGGATATTCAAGGTGGCAAGGGGCGGCCTCGAGGCTTATTGCTATGACGTTGTGTCAATGTCAAGGTTGGCCCTAACCACTTTTATGTCCCTCATGGCCGTCATGTTCCTGAATCCTGAGGAAATTCCCGTTTGCATCACAGTAAACTCCCTGACTTATCTATCTATGTATATATGGACAGGTCTTGTGTGGGCATTGATCTTGAAAGGTCCCCGAGTCGGGACACGCAGAGAGAAGAGATATCGGGTAGAACATTCACGCCACTTTTGTCGCAGTCCAGAAGGATGCATGATAAACGTATCCTAACATAGCCTGAGCGTTGCTTGTGTAGGTAGTGTCGATCGTCTTCTCGTTCTACGCCGACGGCATCGACGGCATGAGGCTTTAATTTGCACCGGTTAGTGAACAGCTCACCGAAAGCTTGAATCCAATCTTGCTGGCCAGGGATTTGACCTCTTCTAAATCAAGTTCGACAGATGGATCGTTTGTGTTGTTATTTTCCCAGTGCCAGAGAAGCGGCCCTGCGAAATTTGATCAAAATCCTTGATTGAAGACAAGAACGGCAAAAGCAACCCAAGTTAACCCAGACGCCGCCGGGGGCCAGAATGCGATGAATAACACGAAGATAGTTGACAATGTTTTTGGCCTGTCAAAAAGATCTGTGAATGCTCCGAGATCGAGATGAGTAAGCCCACTGTGTCGATGAAAAAGCAGGTTAAGACGGCGTCCCACTGCCCGGATTGCGGTTCATCAGGATCGGATTCAGATCCGTATATTTCTTCAAAATCACCTAAAAATATTTTTAAAGCTCAAATGGCAATGTCTTATGGCCAGATTTACCAGCAACAAGCGAAAAGTTGGACCCTGGAGGCAGGACGGATGGCAATACGTCTGGAATTGACACTTCCCGTAGGATAGCTTGCCTAGAGGCAACGTTTGAGAAGGAGTGAACGTAGGGGTAGAACTTGTGCGCCCCGATCTCGGTGGTTCTTCAGGGTAAGGTCAGAGTGATGTTTTGCGGAATTTACAAGTAACGGCTTGGAACGAACTTGTTTAAAATGAAATACGAGGCCAAAAGCATGTAGTGCGAAAATTCGTTGCCTTGGCATGTGAAACCTGGAACAATGAATCTCAAATGTACACGGGTATAAGAATCGGACGCAAGGAAACGCACCCAGACTGGCAACATCATACGCAAGGCGACCCAGGCCTGCACCGGGGACGAGAACCCTCAGCCGTGTTCTGGAATACAACATCATGAAGGCACGAAGATGATGCCTGAACAAGGAAAAACCTTTCTTCAAGCGGCACGTGCGCGAAATGTTGCAAAAGCGCATCCTTCATGGGCTTATAGCAAGAATCACGCTCCACGACGCCCTGTGGTGTCAAAAAGATAGGTCTGCTGTCGGCTTGGAGGTAAAAAAAGGGTAGCACCTCCACACTCCAGTCACGGACAAATTGTTTAAGGGTGCTCCTCAGTTTATCCATATCAAAGTCAGTCGGCTTGTACCTTTTCCGATGCGTCGAGCGTCCATGTTGGTGTTCATGGCCGTGACTGTGTGGGTGCGAGTGTGTGTGCGGCATCCCTGTGTCGATTGTTTAGTTTGGCATTCCTACCTCAAGTGAAGCAAGGAGGGGACCTGCATGATGTTCGTGTGAATTTACACGCTCCACGTTGCCGCTTTGCAGGTTTTCTTCATCCAAGTCAACATCGTGGCCGAAGATCTCGGGATTTTCAGCTATCTTCAAGAGAAAATCTGCGTTGATTAGGATAGCCTTGTCAACTTCATCGAGCTTTTGCTTATATCCTAGTTTCTCTAAGACTTCTTGATCAGCTTGGGGAAGGGTATACACGTCTTTTCTTCTACGATTGTTAGATGCTAGCTAAATAGAACAACTGATCGATAAAGCCGATGATGCATCACTGAGAGGAACGTACTGAGTACTGAGCATAGTTACGAAATGTCGCAATGACGTTCGCAAAGTGGATCTGTTCTGCAGATTACATCGTTACTAAACGGGATCAACAAACCTAGGCGTATTTACCTTCATGGATGTCTTCAGGCTGGTGGGCCATGATGGCGATCGAGAACTTTGACGAGCTCGTTGCCACCGAACCCAAATGAGAAAAAGTGCTATTTGCTCATGTTGATCAAAGGCTTCTGACCAGTCACAAATCATTTTATTCTTCAACTTCGACGACTCTTGCCCAACTTCAAACATCAAGAGACTCGCAAATTCAGAATGGTGTGCCGGACAAGTGATATTGAGGGACTTCATGACCTGATAAGTCCCTGCACAGGCTCGTAATGAGGAAAAAGCGCAATCTATGCTTTACCGTTTTCGAGAGGCCCAGGCGGCGGAGCTGGGTCTTGGAACACGAGCGGATCGTCGGCCACGGATGGCTAGCGCTTGCAAGAGTCTTAGAGAATGTGAAAGATGGAGAGGAGAGATTCTAAGAGAAATCAGCAGGAAGGTCTCAAAGATTCAGGATGGTGCGTCGGCTTCAATAGTTTGCGTCACTACTAGTCACTACTGATTTTGTGTAGCTGGACTTACGGATTATGAGGTTCGGGATCTTAACGATGAAATCAATAAGCTCATGCGCGAGAAACGGCATTGGGAAAATCAAATAGTTGCTTTGGGAGGAGCGAATTACAGGCGTAATGTGGCCATGTTGGATGACGATGGCAAAGAGGTTCCAGGAACGAAAGGATACAAGTGAGTTGCGTCTTATTCGTAGAAGACTGATGACGAATCGATGTCAGGTACTTTGGTCGCGCAAAGGATCTTCCAGGAGTCAAAGAGCTTTTCCAAAGTCGTAAAAACGAGGAGGAGGAGGAAAACCAGGTCCTCGCGTTTTACAAAAAGTTTTTGAACCAAGGTCCTGCGTACTACGGCGACTTGGACGAAAACGATGGAAAAGTCCTCCAATATGAACGTGAAGCTGAGGAAGATGGTAGGTCCTTTGATGGAAGATTTTTGCGCATGCTGATGTTCCTTCTCCTTTTCACTCCCAGATTGGACCAATGCATGCATCAATGTTCGAGAGGTTTTGGGCCTGCCCCCCGACTCTTCCTTGCCTCCGTTGCCGAGAAATTCCGACAATCATCCGTCTCTCTCCCAGACGCACCCACCACCCACTGTCACATCGAAACGAAAAACCACGGGTGAGGACGAAGATGTCGAAATGGGGGCTGTGGAGGAAGATGCCAAACGGGCGAAGACAGTCTCTTCTCTGTCAACTAGTACGACAGACACAGCGTCTGAAGCCGACACCGCTCGCCGACATGCCCAGATGGCAGCTTCACACATCGATTTCCTCGATACTGAACACCTTCTTCCACCATCACTTCCGACCCACCAAGAGATGGAGAACGTCTTGCTGAGCCTCAGGAAAAAAGCGCTCGTTGAAGAGTATTTTGGGGACGGCCAGCCCTGATCCATTGCCGGGATTGGTGCTTTTGATCCAGAGAGAAATCCCATCATCCGTGCCTTCCATACGTCGAGGTCGCCAGGTACATATTGCGCCCAATGTCGAAGCTGTTCTTGTATTCTTCGCCTTTTGACGATACAATGCTGCCTTGCTGAGTTCATGAAGTATTCGGTGAGCCCGGTCTGGCGCTGTCGGACGTAGGTCGATTTCCAGGATAATCATCTGCGAAGACGCCCAGATGTAGTAATCTGACAGGCGTGTGCCAGGTATTCTGGCGTCGGTGTTCGCAAGATCAAACTGACCGGGGTAAACTTATCTCAGGGCAGATTTCCGACCAACAATGACATAAAGTCTATCATTCTTAACATCGCTGTATAGGGATAAATCACTTTCCTGAACTTCATGGATCAGGCTTCAGCTGCCTCGGAGTATAGCTGTCATGACAACAGGGCATGATGAATGTACAATCGCACAAGAGGCGGGTGCTGTGAACACCACTTTGTTCCGTTCAGCTTTCAAGGCGGATTTAGGACTTCAGGTTCGGATTTAGGTCAACATTTGGAATGAGAGTCGGAGAGGCATGTACTGCACAGGGTAGCGTATAGGTGAGTAACAGCGAGGAAGCCTTTGGAAGACTGATGTACGACCACTAGAAATTTTCTGGATGCAAGACTTCTGCCGTCTCTGGCGGCAGACGGCAAACTCTTCTTCCAGGATCGTCTTGCAATCCCCGACTCTCCGATTCCCGGGATTTATTCGGTTTTTCTTGAATTTGAGAACGCTGTTTGATGGTCATCTGTGGAGATATTCCTCGAGGGTACTCAGCGTCTTCTGCACGTAAGACTATTCTGATGCGAGCGCGGTCTGGATTCTCGTCCAAGCGGTGAAGGCTTTCCTTCTGTGGTCTCGGCGCCAGTGTATTTTACTCTTGCGGCATTTCAGAACCGTGCCGCCGATGGTGGTCAACCAAAGGCTGATTAAAGGGAACTTGTGAAGTTGCGTTATCTTGCCCAGCTCAAAAGTTGTTAATGCTACTGACGTACCGTATGCAGCTATAATGAGTTTGTTTTGCAACCTACTACATTAGTTGGCTTATATTTTTTAGCGCTATGCTATGTGGGATCGCGATAATCTGACATCGACTCCTTGCTGTGGACGCTACTCATACCTCAGCCAAAAAAATGTATGTTGCCCCTATTTTACAATCTCCGCCAGTCGCTACTGACTTGAATCCCGTTGGTTGCGATTTTAACTTGAGTTCAAGTGGCTTTTGTCGTATTTTTAACTTTACTCCGAAAACCCTAGCAATTGATGCACCCTAGGTGGCGAATGAAACCGGCACTTGATTGACCCAGTATGAACGCTCAATTCCGTTTCTTATTCGATGGCTGCCTTCCGTGAGTGCTTCTTCTCCTGATACCCATGGACTTCTTCGGCTCATTTTAGAGAAATCGCGGAAATTTTAGTGGAGAGTGCTTCGCCATGTAGGCAGGTCATACCATCAATCATCTATTAGCAGCTTGTGTGATGCATTTCGTTGTGGTCTATGATAGGGATTCAACCCCACGGAATTCCAGCTAACTCTAGCGATCGCTGATGAATACTGTAATCACAGTGAGTTTCCCTTTCTTTTCTTGGCCCCATTTCTCTTACTTTTTAGGCGATAAAAACTGGCGAGGCGACGTTCCTTTGACCTGAACATTTTCGGGACGGGTGGTTTACGCCCTCTTTAGCGGTGATTGTTAAGATCACAACTCAACTTGAAGGTGATTCGAATCGAAGAGCGTTAAATTCGGAACACCACCTCAGCCCGCATCTAAGTGATGAATCTTCCCTAGATCGTTCACAGGAATTTGAAGAGTCATTGAATAGTATGGCACCACTGCAAATTTGGATGAAAGGTCACAGCCGCACCGACCACTCGGCACACTGTCAGCAAAAATTAATGGACTTCATTGTATCTATTCATCTCTCTTGGGCCGCTGATCTGAGGAGACCTGTGAAAATGCACGGTTCGCAATTCAAGACCCAACATTGTGGTATGACTTTTCAATAAAATGTCAAAATGCGTATGCGTTAATGTTACTCAGGCTTCAATCGGACATCGCCGCTCGATTTCACACAAAGTAACACGGGTACTCAATGGTCTGCATAACTTCGTCCAAAATTGTTACATCTACAACAGATCCGATCCACAAGGGTAGCCGCTCGGCTAGTTTCGTATCCCGAGGTGGCCGGGCAGCAAGCGTCTAACGGGTTTCGGCCTCTCCATACAGCATTGCCCAACTAACACCTACTGTCAATTGCACGGCGCGCTAGCCTATTATCGGGATTCTTTTCTGAACATCTTTCGGCAGCAAAGCATTCGAAAAGTTATCTACCACCATGTGAGGGTCTCCAGGTGCGTTCTCAATCTGCTTTGTAGATTTATGATCTTCAACAACGCAAGCCATTTGTGTGGAAAGAGAGATGCTCAACGTCACAGAAATTGAAACTTTCGAAGGTGAATTCTGACGTCTCGAATATGACTCCAGATCCGACCCCGCTTTGGCTCGATGATCTGACCCCTCCTTCGACATGTGTAATTGCGCGTTGAGACAGTTGAGGCGCCCCTCCTACTTGTGCGTGCAAGCCAGCTTAGATCCGGAGATCAGGAAGCTGACCATGTAGTATACCTCCATTTCCAGCATGGTTTGTGAATTTTGATCCTAGCTTGTGGCTAATCTAATCAGTATTCCAGTTGAAACGCTCGTGCTACCACCCTTGTTTTCTCGACTTGCACTGTCTTCAAGCTTGAAGCAACCGCCGGCGGTAATTGATTATTATTTTACCAGCTGAAATTTCTTGGAAACATAAATGGGGGCGCTCCACCACAGACGCCCAGGAGAACATATAATACACATCCGCAAACTATCGGTACGTTTCCGTCGTCAACATTTTTTGTCCAACCACATCTGGCTGACAATAATGATTGCAGAACGCGCGGGGATACCTGGAGGTTCCTCCATAATGGCTACCCGAGTCGGAATCACATTACCAGCGCCTACAAGAAAAACAAACCGTCCTTTACGCCGATATTTGTAGAGAAATGGACAGCTACGTGTTTCGCATCATGTATCGCGGACAACTCAATAATAAACTGGTGGTAGACAGTAAGGCTGTCAATGAGGCTACCTTGGAATGACTTTGATCTGATCAACCCGGCGGTGCCGGCGTTATGGCAAGGCACGCAGTACAGTCCACAAATGACAAGAGCACATTTTTGGATTGTCAATTGATATTCGGGCAGTCCACTTTGCTCGGCTTTCCGAAGGGCACGTGTTAAGCGTCAAAGAGTCAAGAAAGATTGAAGGCTTGACAGCGTGCACTGCTAACTGCAAATGTGGTTATTATCCAAGGTATGCATGTAGGCGCAAGCGATGCTATGTGTGTGTGTTGTCACAATTTGTTATTCACTTGAGACTCAATACACACAAGACCCCATTTCTAGCAAGCTCGGCGTGCGATATGAAGGGCGCGAAGATGTATGCCGCTTTCATGGCCTTATTCCATTTGGCATAGATCTCCCATGAGGCACGAAATCAATTCAAATTTTCCCTGACAGATCAGGAGAATGATCTCTCGGGATTTCAGGATAGTTCCCCACGCCCTTTGGGATTACGCAAACGCTACTTCCAAGAATCCTACTGATTCCATCAAGCCTTCCACTGCTGAATTCGGACTTGAAGATCTCTTCCACCTTCTCCCAAAGATGGATTGGTAGGTGCCACCGTTTGCGCATGTGGGCCCACGCTCGCTACGGAGACATATAAAGCCGTTCAACGATGTTCCCCAGATCTTATTCCGTCCCCTTCCTCCGGTTTCACGACTCCCTTCTATTCTCCTTGTAACTGTATAACTGTACACGTTTTACGACCATGGGCAACAGTTCCGATAACGAAACGACTCTTCTCATTTCCCATACCATTCCTCCGACAACGCCTCTCAAGTTCCCTCTTGGGTTGGTATCGGAGTCTGTACGACCATATCTCGAACTCATTCGGCTGGAGAAAGTGTGTACAAGAGGATTGTCTCTATGGCTGTCTATTCTGATGTTTTCCATAGCCGACAGGAACCATTCTTATGTTTTGGCCCTTCGGTATGTCACGTCGTGACAGGGACGTGGAGATTTCTTCGCTTACTAATAAATGCCTCAGCCTGGGGCCTTACGATGGCTGCGTACAGCAGTAGCCTTCCGTTAGGGAACTACTGCGTTGACCTTGTGAAGTGCCTGATTGGCGCTTTCATAATGCGGAGCTCAGCATGTACCATTAATGATATCTTTGATCGAAAGATGGATGCCGGCGTTGGTGCGTTCAAGTCCACTCTCTTCAATGTTTCTTATTTACGCAGGCACGCAGAACGAACGCGCAACAGGCCTTTGGCCAGCGGCCGCGTTTCCGTATTTGCCGCCACTGTATATTTACTCGTTCAGTACGGGATCGGCATTGTGTTTTTCTCCCTCACTGTACGAGGTCTGGCGTATGTGCAAATTTCCAAAAAGTACTGAGAGTGTCCTCAAAATTCATTCGCAGGCTTTATGTCGCACTCTTCCAACTTCTCCCTATGTGAGTATATTCGTTGATATGCGAACCCAAGTCTGATGATGACCATTCATAGTTTCGCCATTTACCCTCTCATGAAGCGCGTGACCCACTGGCCGCAAGCGTGGCTTGGGTTCGCAATGAATTTCGGTTTCGTCACCGCCTGGGTTGCAACAACCGGCGACTTTAACATTAATTTGATTGGCGCAGCGATGACCGGTTGCTGGTTGTATGTCTTTATTTTCTTTTGTTTCATACGTTTGCTCATCTGCTTTTCCTCCTTTAGCTGGACTATGTTGTACGGTACGCTACCCTTTCAGAAGGTCGTGGTTTCCTACTCATTCCTTTTTTCCTAAGATACCATATACGCTTGCCAGGATATCAAAGACGACGTGAAAATGGGCGTTCGTTCGACTGCCATCCTTTTCGGCGAGTGGATTCGGCCTCTTCTCATGCTTTGCGGAGTTGGGTTCGTCTCAATGCTTGGTCTCACTGGATACCTCAACAAACAAGGACCGGCATACTTCATTTTATCAGTTGGGGGTGCGGCTTTGCATGTTATCTGGCAGTTCCTGACAGTTGACTTGGAAGTGCCGGCGAGTTGTTGGAGTGAGTTGCACATACTTCGTGATCTTTGCGACTCGGCTGACACTTTGTTGCGTTCTAGGGAACTTCAACCGCAACGGTCAACTTGGTTGGATCGTTTGGGGTGGCCTCTTTGTCGATTACCTCAACAGCTCCGGAGTCATCTGATTCTACTGAAAGTATTAGTATTAGGTTTCTGACATGGATTCGCTTTGATGTTGTCCTGTTCTCCGCAATTTTGTAACGGACGCCCTCCTAACATCCACCACTATTTCTGTACCATAATACATCATGCATTTCCATCTCTGTATACCATCACACCTGTACCATAATTTTCCATCCTCAATTGAAAATCTCCCCCATCCTACCTTCCTCAAAGGAGGCAATGAAATATTGAACATGGTTTGATTCATGCAAAGACGGCGTTCTACTATAAGTAGTTTATGGTCGAAAAAAGTGGACACTGTGGGAATTGAACCCACGACCTCACGCAATGCAAGCAATGCGAAGCGTGCGCGCTACCCCTGTGCCAAGAGCCCATGCGGTAAGATAAGTTAGCCGTGCTACTCGTCTACTAAAAGTACTGATCTATTAGTATTAGAACCCCATGACATAAGCTACCCTCCTTTAACTCACCACGCCTCGTGCAAGGACGAAAATCTCCACGTTCCGAGCTAGCCAAAAGAAACGGTCGGTAAATCAAACGGTGAAATAAAAAATAGGCACCTTCAGGACACAGCGACTTCGTCTGCACCGTACGGCAATGGTGAGTAACAGATGGACAAGTTTCTCTGTTTAGTCGAAGACACGTTGGAGCATGGGGGGCATGAAGCATGGAAGGAGTGGAACATTCAAGGTAAGTCGCCTTTGATTCATGGATTCAACGAGAACAAAGCTTGCCATTCACTAATATACGCCCTTTCCACCGGTCTCAGGAGATCTTTGCTAGTGTCTTGTTGGTGTCTAGTTATGAAGATAGGCCCCAGTCCTCTCGAATCCCCAAACCGGTACTTACGCTGAATTGGACTTATGAAATCCTCTGCTGCGAGTTTCGATGGTTGGTGTAACTTATTCAACCCATGGATGATGGTCTTTGGCCGTTAGCTTCCAATTGGCTTCCAACTTTGATTGGAAGAAAAGTACCGATTCTTTCTGTTGACATTTAACTCTTTCTTCCGGATGTACCATGAGTGGTAACCTACCGGTCCCTACAATGGCAAGCGCGAGGTGATTCATGAACCCCTGGCGGAGCTTAGCGCGGATTCTCTCCTGGGCCACGAATCCTGGGTTCCAACGACGCCCGCCTCGCAAACTTTGAAATTTCTTTACGACATGCGATAGCCCACACTCTAGAATTCTTTATCTGTTCATGATCGGTCTTCCTGAAGTTGTGGCTCAAACCTTGGCGCTGTCAGGTGACGGCCTCACACTGTTCTAACAGTGCTGATAAACATTTGAATGTCCTCGCTCTGCTGCTATTAGACTGGGGGCGGTCAGGGGAACCGACTAACGAGGAATAAAGATCAACTAGTGCAATGCAAGAGTGGAGCATTTTGGCAGAGTTCTCGACACTTGTGCAAGTAGGGATTGGGGGCGACCGAAATTGGTCATTACCTCCTGCACGAAGGATGGTTCGGCACCGGCTATCGGGACGATAGCGCACCTTAGCGCACTCCTCCTTTCTAGAAGTTCTACAAGAACCATAGAGTTGACGAATTTTTTTTTGCCAAGGGGGTACCACGGTACCTGCTCCGGTCCCCTGTGTTCAGCTGCCACGAAGTCGAACATGAGGCGTGCTTATTTGTCCCAAAAAATAAGCCGCTTTTCCCGGAATGGTGCCCGCTGTCCAAGCCTGGACTGAGCGCTGAATCTGGTGTCACCTGCGAACTTTTGGGACGCCGTCGTTTGAGAACCGTTCATTGCTCGCTCATCCTGTGCATTCTTCCTTGACGCTCTACGGGAGCTTTATGTATGTATTTCCGTGATCGGGCCCCGAATCAAAGGTGATAACGGTTTGAAGTAGTTTGAAGTCCTCAGATTATCTGCACAGGGAAGTAAATCCATAAGTATAATCTCAGGGACTCAGTACTCAGGCCTCAGGAACCGCCCGCTTCGGCTTCTTGTCGGCTCAAGTGTTAAACGTTAGACGCCGATTTCACAAGCTTATACATACACAAGAGCTTACCAATGCTTATCAGTGCGAGCGATAGACGCATACCACCGCTACCTGGGTAGGGTACACCGTTTTAGTAAGTAGTAAGAGTGTTTGTTGTAGAACTTCACACTGCCTAGTACATACTAGGGTTCTGGATGTTAAACTAAATTGGCAGTGGAGAAACAGTTGAAAGCTGGGTTAAGGCAGAATTGACCCTGTGTGATCGAAATGCCTGTTCATGGGATTACATTGCCGATGATGTCAGGCATCACCTCAAGTCGTGTCAGGTCGTGCCATGACAGGAAACAGGGTGCCAGTGCACTTTACGGGCGCGGCTGACTATTTCGAGTATGCCGAGAGACCCGCTTTGAACAGAGTATGTCAGAAAGAATATGTCATGAGTTGGAAACATCAATACCTTGATGAGGTGACGCACGATACAAGCAGTAAGCACTTTATTATTGAAATAACATGATACACCTGAAATTAGATTTCAGATAGTACCCAGGTGGAAGTAAACGTCAACTGATCTTTGAGGCGCCGTTACTTTCCTGATTGGCTTCTGTTAATCTTATCAAGCAGGTTGATCATGATCGTAGTTTGACACAAACGCAGATCATAACCACACGCCGCACGGAGCGTGGACGTTTGCCTATGTTTGCTGGTTTGGGAGCAGCATGGCGTTAGATCACTAGATTGATCATGGTTTTGACAAGGGACGGAAGCAAAAGCACCTCTCTGAGCACTAGCTTGCATAGCCATGAACCTAGGATTGTTTTTAAAATTTCAACGGAAGTAGCAATTCCTTAACAAAAACCTGAGGCAATCAGACTTCGTCATAGACTGCTGAAAGTTCATTCCCTCTCCTCGGTTTTAGCGCTAAGCGATGCGAGCGCGACATCGAATGATGAACTGACATCGGATCCAAGGTCCAACACCGATGATCGGAGAGTTGGCGACAAAGTGAATTGCGAGTCCATCTTCGCAGCACATTGACCCAATAAGCCAGCGATTGGACATGATCTGGATAAGACAGCCCAATCCAAACAAGCTGATCCTCACCATTAATCTCATCAAATCCTGAACGGAGTATCGAATACCCTGAGTTTGCTCAGATAAGATATGTGGTATTTCAAGTTTGCGCGGCGGAAACAAATTTCTTCCAGCATTTGAAATCCTTCCTCGATGATCGGAGAAGTAAACCGAATTCATAACTCACATAAACACCCATTATTGTTGCCTCCATTTTACGCTCCCATGAGCGGAGGATTCTTTCGGGTTCCCTATGATCAGTAAATTAGAAGTGGAGGGCCCCCTAGAAGCGTAGCGCACCATAGCAGAATTGCGCCGAGTAACGACAGATATCGGCGCCTTGTGAAGTTGTGCACAATGACTCAATAATGCTTGCTGTCGGAGGACGACGCTCTCCTAACGACGCTGTAACAGATAAGATGTCGTGAGCAAGGTCTTCTGAAATTTGAGCTTGCTAGTGAAGGGGCGCAGAACTGCTCCCCAAATCGTAGGTGCTACGTATTGCCCAACTACTGCCTAAGGAGCTGATGATCCTGAGCTTTTCGATTCACATTCAGCCAAAATTGTGACAACAAATTTTCGACGTTGCCTGAGCTTTCAGCCCAGCCTTTGGGCACTGAAGTGGTGGCGAGGCCGTTCCTGCGCGCGTTTATGAGGAGGGGATGCCTGAAAGATGGCTGAGTCGAAGACTCGGAGTCAGCTCATTTTCTTTGTTTATTCCTATTGACGCGTCAAGTTCACGTGAACACACGCGCTCCAATGTTGAACGTTGAACTTTAAGCTTCTCCACAATAACTTCTACTACTCTGCACGCCGTCGTCGACGACGCCCACGATTCTCTCTGTAATTTCAGAAGAACACTTCGACAACGGCGACTATGGACACCAGCGGCTTTAGTCAGGTTGGGCGCTACGGTACAATCAGCCTAATGAAGCGCCACGAACCCAATACTGTCGTCACGGCATTTGGTGTAGACTCGGAAGAGTTAACGTTTGGAAGGGATCCTGGATGTAGTGTGAGACTTTACTATCCTGAAGTTAGTCTGGTTCATTGTAAGATTGTGTTTGAGGACCGGAAGGCACGTTTTTTTGTTTCGACTTATTCAACTTGCTGGCTGAACTCACTCTAGGCATTCCTTGTTGTCTTGGGCGAGGCTGGCCTCTTCATTGATGGTTGCAAAGTCTACCCAAACAATCCGGCCGCTGGGTCTTCGATGACCATACCACTGACGAACAACTCGGAGCTTGAGATTCACTACAAACGTTTTCGATTTTCATACCCCCCCAAAGATCTCCGCGCTACGCTCATGGCATCACCAGCTCGTAAGTGATGATGTTTGACCGTCATGTAGCCCTGTAAAACAAATTTTTAACAGCACCGAGAAACCGCGCACTTCGGCTCTCAATGATTCAATCCGCTCAAGTATTCACGCCCAGACCATCGAAAGACCCTCGAGAGAATCTGCGTGTTCTACAGAGCCCTTTAAAGAACACATTCAAAAGCCCTAGCAAGCCCTCATCCCTGTCCAGAACGCCCTTGAACGCACCCGAGGAGGAAGAAGAAATCGTCCTTGTGGATGGGAACCACCCCCTTGTCGTTGAAGAAGAACGGGATCTTGTTATATTAGAGGACGTTGAAGTCCAACCCCCCGCGCCACCTGTGCCACCGCAATACCAGGCTCCACCTCAGACGCCACAACGCAAACGGTCTCTCTCTCGAAATACCCTGCATCGAGCAGTGCTCATTCGGAGTGCACAGAGAGCTGTTTTACGCGCCGAAAAAGAGAGAGAGGAAGAAGAGGAAGAGATGGAGGTTCTCGGGGCCGTGGCTGCCAATGTCGAGGAGAGTGATGAGGAAGCAGGTCAAAGCGAAGAAGAGTACACCGATGAGGACGAGGACGAGGAAGAGTCGGAGCAGCATACCACAGCACAGAAGTCTCTATGGAGAAAGAGTTTGGAGCGTATTTGGCCGTTTGGAAGCTCTAGTGGTGCCGAAGAGGAAGTTGATGTAAGTCATTTCATTCCACCTGTTTACTCGAAGCTCATGGTGTATCTGAAGGACGATGGAGCCAAATCTAATTTCGGTTCTGATTCTGAGACAGAAGATACTCCAACCAACGAGATACCCCAGGACGATGAACATGATGATGCTGAGATGGAGGAAGAGGAAAATCTCGCCCCTCTACCCACTGTCCCCGTGCAAACTCCCGCTCGGCGAGTCCTAGGCTCCTTCATGACACCCCAGGCACGAGGCCCGACTCGTACTACTTTCCCTCACTCGTCCGATAAAGGCCAAGCTCCCCCGCCACAACTCGCTCCCGGTGGGAGTGTAGGGCGCCTCTCTCTTGGAGGCATTGAGGCCAAACGAGTGCCCCTCCCCCAGACATGGCGCGTCAGGGACATCGTAGTGCCCATCAATCCCGCTCCGCCGTCCACACCTCAGGGAGTCAGAAAGGGAACAGGTTTCTCCCTCCAACAGACTACACCCCGTGCCGCCGGATTTTCCGGAAGACAGACCCTCACAGAGGAAGAACGGAAAGCCATACAAGATCGCAGGCGCAGTGCCTTGCGCGAAGCGGACACTTTTTTCGTTGGTGGTGTTCCGGGAATGTCATCATCCAAGCCAACGCCCGCCTCCTCCTCCTCCGGGTTTGCTGCGTCGAATTCAGCGTCACCCATGAAATTGACATCCAACCTGTTTGCCGTTCGCTCTCCTGTGAAGCCAGGTCAAGCTGCAGATAGGACGGAGAGCACAGGGGACGATGAAGACGAGTTGGACACGAGGAGCCTCTTGGAGAGGATGAAGGAGACAGTGGAGGGTATGAAGAGAAGGAGGAGTATGGCACCTGGAGTCGGCTTGGATAGTACTCCCCGTCCTGGAAGGGAGTTCTCAACTCCTAGAGAAATTCCTTCTACCCCTCTTCCTGCTCTCTTTGCCGCTGCGGCGGGTCCCATAAGTGCAGAGCCTGAAGAGACTGAGAAAGGCCTGGTCGAGGACAAGGAGCTCGAATCGGTGAAAGACGTCCCTTTCTCCTTGTTGGCTCCTGGTGCAAGAGAGGAACTCCTTACAAGGAGGCAAAGCGTAGTCGTGTTGGATCATGCTTCTACCGTGCCCGTGGTCATTGATGCAGCTTCGGACGATGACATGAACGTGGACGAGCCTTCTACGGAGAAGACTACCACCACTAAAGAACGTCCGAAGGCAAGGCTTCTACGATCCAAGAAGAGTGCGGCTGAACCGGAAGAGGCAGAGGTGCCTATCGAAGAGCAAGAAAGCGCAAATCTCAATCTTGTACGTATCCATCCTTCTGCTTTGTTTACTTCAAGGCTTACACCTACTTAATCCAGGAACCTAAAACGAAGGCTAGAACTGGTGCTAGACGAGGTGCCACTCCCCGCGTACCAACTCCACAACCTGAACCTGAAGTTGATGTTGGGGAACCTGACGTTCATGAACCCAAGCTCAAGGTGCCTACTTCTCGTCGGACCCGGACGCGTACCGCAGATCCCGAAGAGACCCCAGTTCCTCCTCCCGTGGTCGCCAAGAGAGGGTCTGTTAGGAAAGCTACCGTCGAACCAGAGGAGGCACCTGCTGCCCCTGCACGACGCGGTCGCAAGGCTATCGCTGAACTTGAACCTGAGGAAGTACCAGAGGCGAAAACCGTTGTAAGGAGGGGTCGGAAGCCCGCTGCAGCTGCCGTCAAGGAGGATGAGGATGAAGATGCAGTTGTTCCTGCACCTACTACGGTTAAACGGGGTACCAGGAAGGGTGCTACGACCCCTACTGCAGACTTAACAAAGGGGCAACCAACTTCGTCAAAGCCAGCTACTGCAACAAAGCGAGGGAAGAAGGTTTCGGTTGACGATGAGGCCGATCCTCTAGCGATCGAAGTCCCTGAAGATGAGACGCCAGCTCCGAAGGCCAAAGGCAAAAAGAAGGTCGTGGCTGTGAAACAAGAGGACGAGCTGGAAGACCATGCCGATTTACCTCCACCACCAAGCAAGAAGCCTGTCAGAAAAGCCACGGCTGTCAAGACTCCAGCTGCGAAACCGCGAGCGAAGAAGACGCCAGCTAGTGCGCCAGCAACCATTGAAGGCGAGGTAGATAAGGAGAATACGCCAAGATCGATGTCGCCTGCTACGCCTGAGCTTGCTGAGGAGGGGGCTGTGAAAGTTAGAGTTCCCAGGACGAGGGGAACGAAGGCAACTGGAGCTGGGAGTTCGAAGACGAAAGTTAAGGTAGAGGACACTCAGGAGGTTGATGAGCCTGCGAGAGGTCGGTCAATGAGGTCGAGGACGAGGACAAAGACTGGTTAGACTTTCTTGAATGATATACCCCCCACTCTGAATTTCATGTCAGAGTTGTAACTCGTCTATAAAACTCCTTTCTCCGTTCAAGTCACCCAAGGCATCAACGTTCGACCGTCTGACCATGTTATCTACCTCCTTGAGACGCTGCAGCTTACATTTCTGTTACTGCCTCGAATGGTCTTAGTAGCAGTATCGACCAGCAGCCTCCCCTCAGGGTACACCCTCCCCACGACAGTGCCTAAACGATGCGTCCAGGATCCTGTAACACAGGTGTGTCTCACATACTGGAACCCAATTCCACCCATCCAGCCTTTCATAGAGATCAGCATCGCAGGTCATGGAAGAATTTCTTTCCTCTACCCTAACCTCGCTCTTCTCATGCACCAACGACGACGACGACAGCGCAAAAAAACTGAAGAATCAACCAATCCACGCATAGCTTGGCTCACGGGCAATCTGTCGGTGTCAGATACCTGAGCTCTCACACTACACCACTTGAACATCGCACAGACGCTAAACACCACGAAAACACCAAACAAGAACTACCCCAAGCAAGCCGGGAGGCAGGAAGTGACGGATACGCGTCTAAGAGGTGTTGCACATCATGGAGAGATAGGACCGCGGAAACGAAAATGTAGGCACTCGCCTTGTTCCTCATTCACGATACTGCTCAGTGCTCACTCCCAACGCGTCCAGCAGTGTCCAGCATCACTCCATCGCCCTTTAGAGCACAGGCAACATATGGAGCTGATTACTTGACGCCAACAAACGACGAGCAATCTTGATACGTAGAACACATGGATTGCAGCAAGTAGTCGGGGTTGAAGGAATGCGCCTGCGGAGAACGCTGGATGAGCGATGGGGAACGACACATACGAAGTACTAAGTCCTGACATCGCTTGTCTGATGACCATCCACGTCTGAAACTCGCCTTTTTTTCAGCATCAACTCAACGAGTTCTATTTCAAGTTGCACCAGCAAATACTCGGAGATTCAATAGCGCTCGCGGGTGATTATAAGTAGCCTATCCCCTGAACATGGTACTACCAGGGTCATGTAAAGACTTTCTAGGTGTTCCCAAACTAATGACTACCGACAAGGAGGAAGCCTTAACACCATCGATTGAAATTGTCGGCGGTACTGGGGCGTCGAAACATGTGGTTGTCAAGACGCCAGCTTTTGCCCAGCGACCGTTGATCGGAAGGTTGGTTGAAGGCAAGGTGGATGAAGGGAACACACCTGTCACCGACATCGACGTCGCCTGCTACCCCTGAGGCTGAGGAGGAGGCTGTGAAAGTTGGGTCTCCGCAGGCAGTGGGAACCAAGGCGGTTTAGGGCATTCTGGGTGATATATATCCCACTCTGAGACGAGTTAAAGGATCGCTTCAAGGTGAAATGATTGCGTGGTCACGTGCTTTTTCAATTATGAGACGATTCGATAAACGAATTCTTTTATCACCATCCACTGACCATGTCGACCACTGCGGTGTTTGTCCTCGAAAGTGCACAGCCAGCATTTCCATTCGAGATAATGGAAAAAATTCTAATCGATATGGATGACATTCCCGAAACTCTTCGAGAATGCGCCCTGGTCAATTCCTTCTTCCGAGCTGTCGCACAGAAACGCATCTTTTCAACTGTTGAACTGGTCCATTATGACCAGTACAGTCCACACCCTCCGCATAACCAAATAAAATTTTTGGATGTCCTCAATTTTGCACCACACCTGGCTCTCCACGTCCGCTCACTACAGATCCGATACGTCCAAACAAGCCAGCGCCATGACGTCTGGGATTGGACTGCTGTGTCCAATGAAGTAAACGAACCGAGTGACAATGTGATCTCGTCTATCCTTCCCCTCCTCACGAACGTGCGCAGCATCAGCCTCATCGCTGATACTTACCACAGATGGGGGACGTTATGCCCCAACGTCAGATCTGCCCTTATCTCTTCCTTTCACTCTTCTTCTATAACCCACCTCCAGCTTGGCAACATCGATGGAATACCACTTTTCACAACTTTGGCCGGATGCAAGTCTCTTGAAGGCTTATCACTTTTTGGTTCCGTGACGGATGCCACTTGGGGACTTCCTCCAAGCAATGTTGAACTTTTACACCAGCAAAAATCTTGTCTTAAATACCTGGAAGTGAGGGAGATTCCGTCATTCGACAGCTTTGTGCGACACCTTCTTGACCCGTTTACGAGCCCGGTTAACGTCATGCATTTGGAAAGCCTTGCCATTCAAGCAAGACCCGGAGAGGGTGACACAGGCATTTTACAATTGATCGATGCTTCTCACCGCACGCTCAAGTACCTGGCCTTGTATCAAGGGAACAGATGTGAGTCGATCTCCCTGATTCTTGAGTTTATTTTCATCTATTTCAACATATGCAGACTGCGGATTTCCTATTTCGGCGCCCACACCCCTCACTCACATCCCTCATCTGCAGCGCCTAGACGTCAGATTTATACTGATGAAACCGCTTGACCCCCCTTCGCGTTCATGGCTTTCGGATCTTTTGGAAACCATCCCACCAACGAGCGAATTGAAAGAGTTGAACCTCACAATCAACATACTGCGCCTGCCAGTGGAGGCTGTTTCCGAGTCCGACCTGAGAGATTGGATGTCCTGGGCCGATTTTGCCTTCGACCCTGCTTCAAAACAGGTTAATGGCCTTGATTTGGTCCAGCTCGTCATTCCTAGAAGTGAGGAAGATCTGGCTCAAAAACTTAGCCGAGTTTTTGAGGGAGATAAACAGTTGGAGCCGTTGCGACAAAAAGGTGCACTTCGTGTAAGCTTGGCAGGTATCTAATTTTGAGGCTGGCATCTTCGTATCCATCATAGATGTTTTTAGTTTCTTGACAACCATGTCAGACCGCCAGTGTTTGTAAAGTAACGTGACCTCATAGTTGACTACGGCCCTTTGAGTGCCACTCAAACCAGTTTTCAAGTTCAACGGCCACGGCGATGGCTGCAATCTCCATCTTCGAGACCCTACAACCAGCATTTCCTTTCGAGATCATGGAAAAAATATTGATCGATGTTGACGACATTCCCTGGACTCTTGAAGAATGTGCACTTGTTAATTCCACCTTTCGCAAAATTGCACAGAAGCGTCTCTTTTCCACCATCGAACTGATCCACTATGATCAACATGGTGGACTCCATCCTCCACAGAACCAGATAAATTTCCTCGACGCCCTCAATTCCACCCCACACCTGGCGCTTCACGTCCACACACTGAAAATCCGGTATGAACAAACTGGAAGCCTCGAGTGGGAGGTTGTTTTTGACGAATTAAACGAACCGAGCGACAACGCGATCTCGCGAATTCTTCCGCTTCTCGTAAACGTGCGCAACATTGGCCTCATCGCCGAACCATTTCATGTATGGCACACATTGTGCCCCAGCGTCAGATCTGCTCTTATCTCTGCCTTTCACTCATCTTCAATAACCCACCTGGAGTTCAACGCCCTCGATGAGCTCCCACTTTTTACAATTATGGCTGGGTGCAAATCTCTCGAAAGCTTATCACTTACCGGCACCTTCGGGGGTGATACGGCCTGGGGAGAAGTGACTCCGAGCAGTCTGGAACCCGTTCAACAGCGAAGGCCTTGCCTTAAATCCCTTCAAATGATACAGATTCCATTTCTTGAAGACTTTGTAATGCGCCTGCTTGACCCAGATACCACTCCTGTTAATGCTTGGAATCTACGAAACATTCTCGTTCAAGGAGAGCCTATAGGGGATCACGCGGGACTTGTGCAACTACTCGATGCTTCTCATCGCACACTGAGATGCTTGACTTTGCTTCAAGGAGACGAATGTGAGTTGCGCATTCATGTCGTGAATTAACAAATGAGCTGTGTTGATCCTTATGTTCGGACATAGACTTCGGGGTTCCTATCACAGCTCCTGTACACCCACCTCTCGCGTGCCTCTTTCAACTTCAGCGCCTAGATCTCAGATTTATATTTCGGGCACCGCTCGAATACAGCAATGATAACTCCCCATCGCACTCTTGGCTGTCAAAATTTCTGGCAACCCTTCCGACCGAACAAAATGAATTCTCAGAGTTGAACCTCATGATTGAAGCACGCCGGCAGGAGGATATCTCTGATTTGGACCTGAGAAAATGGATGTCCTGGGCCGACTTCGCTTTTGACCCCACCTCAAAACAGATCTGCCGTCTCAATCTGATCCAGCTCATAATTTCATCGGCTGATCGAGACTTTGCTCAAAAGCTCAGCCTCATTTTCGAGGAGGATGAACAGTTGGCACCGCTACGGGGGAAAGGGATGCTTCAGCTATCAATTATATCGAGCAACGATTTTTTGAGCTGACTAGGACAGTCTAAACTTCTGTAGCGATGACGAAAACATATAATACTAGCCAAATATTTTCAGAACATGGATAACAGTCTAATATAAGTCTCTTTCGCATCAGGCCTCAGACTTCTACCAGTCGCCCTTCCCTCATGCAACTCGGTCGGCGTCGTCTTTCCGGACTGCCTGGAATACCTCGACAAACTCTCCGATTTGAAGCCACTGTTCGGCATTGTTCCCGTGCGTTGTGACCTTAACATGAGGGAAGAGGATATTAAGATGACGGGCGACAAGAAGTAAAACTCGGGAGTTCAATGGGATTGTAGTGCCATTGTCTCCGGCTGACAAGACTTCAAGCGGATGCGAAAGGGTATATCCCTTTGTGGAATCGATCAGGGGGATATCGTCGAGACTAATATTAGCTTCAAGGACATTAAGAAGAGGGCAGGACAGGGCGAGAATGCGGAGAGGAGGTATTGTGATGTGATCCGCCGGAAGATAAAGCGAGGTAAGTTTCGGCCAGGAGTGAGCAAGATCGGACATGGTGTTGTTCAGCGATGGACCAAAACTCCATCCACGGAAATCAAGAACCTCCAAGACTTCGCATGGCGTGAGAGAGGATATTGCATTTGTTGGTCCGCTGAAAATAGATGGTTGAGAACGGAAAGGTTTTATGTCAATAACACGAATACAATTTGCCCATCGGGAGGCAATCCTGGACGACAAAGCCAAAAGCCGGTCATCAAGAGGGTCGCTTCGCACAAGCGCGTCTGCACAAAGAGGTTCGTTGCCTGGGACTGGGCGAGGCGGTCCGGAGCAACGTTTCGAACCAAGCTTTCCCTTTTTTTTAGTTGTAGAAGGTTGAGGTACAGGAAGTTCAGCCTGGGATAGTTGAATGAGCAGGGTGACGGCATCCAAGTCAAGCGACGCAATACGGGACAAAATTTCGTGAATTAAAGATGACGATCCGGTAACACTAAGTGATCTCAGGGTCTTAAATCCAGCAATTTCTAAACTTGATAGTTTCGGAAGCGCGCAAGGAGGGCTGCCTGGTATGGCGGCCGTTGTGGATTGGGGTGGTGTGGCTGCGCGTATAGTATCCTGTGTCTCAAGCCTGGAATCACCAGGGGATATCCCTACAAAGCCGTCAAAGTCATACTCGACGTCTTTCTGATGTGGAGAAACTGGATTTGGGAAAGGCTGTGATTCTGATCCAAAATCGGGGATGCAATTTGAAGGCGGACGATGGGGGAAATCAGGGTACGCTTGGGTAGGGGGAGAGTTAAACGAGCCGAGTACAGGACCTGGGGACCCCTCGCCAACTTTTGTATCGTTTACGTTATCGTGCGGAAGAGCAGAATGGTCAGCATAGTATTCCGCATCATCTCCATCAACGACAAGCTCAAGGAGCTTGGGAAGGGTACCAATGCTTCCTAGCAATTGGCTGTCCCAGCGCGATACAGCGCCATTCAATTTCAATGATAGTAGATCTTTAAAGCGGGGGATTGACCTCAACGACTCCGAATCAAGCAAACTGGGGCCAAGAACAAGAGATTTCAACGATAACCCTTCTTCGTCTGAGAGAGTTGTCAAGAAAGACCCAATGAGGTGAGCGTGGGACGGAGGGAATCCCGATATTTCAAGATAGTCAAGAGAGGGGGAAAGAAGGAGGAAAGTGTGCGATAGGGAAGCGGTAGCGTTGACAATTTGAAGACGACGGAGCGACGGAAATAGAGGAACGGCACCTTGAAACTGTGCGAGGCGAAGGTAAGTCAACGACGCGACACGAAGTTGTGGGTCCCCCTCAGCGTCCGAAAGGTAAAATTCCTCGACGACTTTGGCAAACGATTGGAGTTGGTTCCACGATTCCTTCGTTATAACACCGTTAAGGACCTAGAGATTGGATGGTAAGCGCAAGGCTGTCAAGGTCAAGAACTTGAGTCCCACGTATTCGTTTTGCTGCACGGATAGAGCTGGAAGAACCTGAAGTAACGGTACGAAGGAAGTTAGGGTTTTCCAATTTGAAGCCCCAAGGTTTTCGTGAGGTGATAGGGAATCGGGGATCTCGAGGGGAACAGTATCTACCAGCTCCATGTCGTCCATTGGAGTAAGGGAAAATTCGATGTCAGGCGAGGGGTGGAAAGACATCAGAGGGGCGGACGATGTCAGGCGAGGGGCGGAAAGAATGTGAGGCGAAGGACGGAAGGGAGGCGTGGGGCGGAGAAATATCAGCCTTGAGGTCTTTGAGGGCTGCGATAGTGCGTTGAATGTGTGGGAGTGAGAAGCAAACCTTACATAACGTGTTCAACCTCGGGACTTCTTGAACGTGGACAGCTTTTTTTGGCTTTTTGAATTGTGGGCGACGTCCAGGCTCGAGGTCTAGCCTAGTATTGATGGAATAGCATCATGGGCCATACTTCGTCCTTGTCCCAGTATCGTCCAATCCTCTTTGCCCCAGTCAATGGGCAGACACTGAGCAAAGGGCCTTGGAACCTCAACCCCAAGCTGATAGAAAATCAATCCTAACCAGTGCAAAGATTTCTGATGAACTGAACGCGTCAATAAATGAAGAGGTTGTCGATGAGTGGTGATTATGTTGACAAGATATCTTTGTTTTGGGATTCCGACTCGAAGTCTCGCCTCAAGGCTTCACCGGCACCATCCAGACCGGGTTCTCAGTTCCTAATCGAAATGCATCACCTACGTCTGTTTTCGTACTTCGCTGTGTTTTCTTGCCTGCCGCGTGGTGTATGTCAGATCCCAAGCCCCAGCCAACAGAGCGATCGCGTCTTGTTTTGGGCTTCAAGTCTATTCGGGATGGCAGCAAAAAACGATTCCACGTCCAAAAGTTGATAAGCAAGCGACAAGGCTCCAGTGAGATTCTGTCATGCGTTGGTCTTCTACTGCATACGGTTGGCATACGGTTTGATGAGGTTGCTTCAGTGGGGATTGTGTGGAATGTAGCTCGCTCGAGTTCAATGTCAGGACCACTCATAAGCCAAAGACAGAGAAAGACGTACGTGAACCAAGGTACGACTACACATATATCGAAGTCTGTCTAGGAGAGACTAAGAAAGACGCACCAAACTTTGAAGTAACGTGAACCCGCCGAACAACTTACCTTACTTGGAACTTGTGTGGGTAGGGTTAGGGTCACTGATCGATGACATCACACAGAATCACAGGCTAACATTTGTCTCCTTAGCAATTCAAACTCAAACTCAAAACCATACCACGATATGGTTCTTTCCAACATTGACTCTGGAATTTTTGATAAAATTCTCGATAATTTGGCGCACGATGCCCCGGATCTCAATTTAGCCGCAAGCCAGCGCAATAAACGAACTCTCGCGCGGCTTGCGATATGTTGCAAAGCCTTTCTGGAACCCGCACTGGACCATCTCTGGAGAAGGCTCGATTCCCTATTTCCGCTTTTAAAACTTTTGCAAGGTTTCAAGTCAAGCGACGGCATATATGTATGTCATCTTGCCGTAAAGGCTGAGCTCAGAGAAGCGTGGCTCAATAAGTTTTAGGTTCTGCGAGGCATTGTAACGCCTGACAATTGGAGTCGGTTTGACTGGTATGCGAGAAGAGTCAAGACTCTTTGTTATACCGGAAACCCGTTGGGTCAAGCGGTAGCGAAGCATGTTTACTTTCGAGTGTCCCAACTCCACTCGACGCCTCTACTCCCGTCCCTCCAGCATCTGCAATTCCGGCACTCGACCCAGAATGATTTCCTCACCTTGGGCGTCTGCCTTTTCCTATCTCCATCTTTGCAATCGGTTGAATTTGATGGCATTAAAAGCGACAAACTTTGTGGCACATTTTTTGACGCCCTCATCTGCGAATCCGCTCCGCTGCAATCCATCACATTGCGTGGACAGGGGTTGTCTAAGGACACTCTCGACCTGGCCATTGGGTTCCAAGGCATTCGAAGGCTAGAAATCGATGGGAGCTACATTGATAAAGATTGGCTGAAGGGGGCTGGTGCCCTCCCTTCGCTCCTTCATCTCAACCTCAATTTTCTAGACTCGCCGATTGCGGCTTTTGATTTTGATCTTGGCTTCCAAAATGTTGAGAAACTCATAATCACTGGGCCCTTGCCGCTCACAGACTCGTTTCTTATGAATACATCGACCAAGCACCTCGAATATTTTGACTGCCGAGTCCCTACGGGTGTAGCTAAACCGGGCTACGAGAGCCTGACATATCGCGTTGTAAATCGATGGAGAGAGACACTTCGGCACTTTGGTATTGCGGTAATTTTTCAAGAACACCGGAAGGATGAATTTCCCGCAAGTGCCCTACTTACTTTGGGGTCAGTCGGCCGACTGCAATCTGTTCGAGTGGTGAATTACTTCACAACTTGCCTGACGGACGAGATCATTGTAGAGCTTGCTTCTGGTTGGCCAGAAATTACCGACCTCCTCCTTCCCGACTCGCCACCAGGATTCTCCTTGCCAACTGTCATTAGCCTCCAAGCGCTGGCAGAGCGCTGCCCACACTTAAGGCATCTTCGAATACCCTTCAATGACCTGGCTCCAGAGCTACCACCGCTGCCTCATGGAGGTCTGAAACATGGTTTGAAGACCTTGACAAATGCGCGTTTTATTAATCCAGGAGATATAAGTGATTATCTTAGGCTTGGACGTTTTATTGATCGCCTCTTTCCGGGACTCAAGGTCGTCAATAAAGGAGAAGCGGGACATTGGGGTTTCGACTACGTCAAGTGGAAAGAATTGCATGACGCCGTTTCCCTCTGTCAAACTATACGACGGGAAACTAGGGAGGAGTATGAAAGCGTGGGTAGTAAAGAAAACCTTTGAAAAGAGGTCGGATGGTTGGGGTCAGGCCGGGGTCGAAATATTGAGCCTTCATTGTTCCACCTACTAACGGTCTAAAGAGACGTTATACGGTATACCTACTAAGGACGTATATTTTTACTATCTATGACTAATGGAAAAGATTTCAAGGGATGTCGACCCGACAAGGAAATAAAAGAAATGCAAAGGATTACCCATAAGCAGAAATAAATCTAGATCAATTGACGCGATTTTTTCTTGATTCTTTCCGAGTCGAGGAAGCAAGTATCTTGGCAAGTATTAGGGGAACGAAGGAATGGCAATGGTTCACAAAAGAAGAAACTCTAAAAAAAAGCTACGAGAATCGAACAGTAAATCAACTGCGACTCTTTGATTTTATCTCTCCGCAAGAATGTTATAGTGAACACAACTTGGGAATTGAGAAACTTCAAGTTCAGTTAGGAGAGCAAAATCACGTGCTCTCGCGTCGCGTCACATTGAGTCACAACGCGCCTCGGCACTCGTCATCCTCTGACAGCAAGCACCAACATTTGAAAGGGGAAAGAACGAATATGTCTCCCAAAACTCATTCCGCCAAAGCCAAAACTGGATTGCGGAAGTCGTCAAGCCCAAAGAAACGCAAAGCTGTTACCGCTGACGAGGAAGAGGCGGAGTATGCCAAGAAGGTGTACGACAGCGACGCGCTGGATGAAGATTCATCAGAAGATACGAAGAAGCGTAAGCGCGTACGCGAGAACAAGAAGACAAGAACGCCCAGGAAGAAGAGAAGGGAGGTAGATGACGATGAGGAGGGTGATTTACAGGAGGGGCAGGAGATTGTAGGAGTTGTCGTTGAGGCTCCGAAAACAGGCCGAGGTGAGCGGAAACTCTGGACACTGTGTTTGAGATTGATGCTAGTCCTACTCAACAGTTCCACCTGGTCAAATCTCGCAAAACACTCTGAACTTCCTAACGAAATTGAAGGATCCCAAATGTAACGACAGAGAATGGTCAGTCCGTCAGAAACTTTTTTCCCCTCACGTGTCACATCTAATACGGTCCAGGTTCAAGTTGCATGGTGCATCCTTCCTTTGCGCTGAAGGAAATGACGCTGATTTTTCTGTAGAACCCGTGTACCGCTTGGCAGAGAAGGAGTGGAAGGATTTCATTGAGGGCTTCACGGATGTTCTTGCAGAAGTCGACACACAAATACCTCATCTTCCGCCGAAGGACGTCATCCACAGGATTTACCGTGACGTGAGTAATTTGAGCTCACAATTGTATGCTTACACATCATCTCGTCGTAGGTTCGCTTCAGCAATGATAAAACACCGTACAAGAGAGGGTTTTCCGCGAGCTTCTCTCGCAGCGGCAGGAAGGGTATCTTCGCCGGTTGTAAGTCGCTCCCTCTACCGCCAGGAACGTCTGGGCATTGACGATAAATATAAAACGCAGATCATGTGTGAGTTTGTTTCCTGCGATACTTACTTCTATTAACGTATATCTAGGTCACGTATGTTCTCGCTGCCATGGCGTCATATCCTTCTTTAACCCCTCTTTCAGTCAAACCAGGAAATGAGTCGCTTATCGCAGCGGGCTCATGGTGTCCTGGGCGAAATGAGCTCGCCACGATCAGGTACGTTTTGAGTCTTGAACGAGTCTTATGCCGCGTTTACTGATGCAAGACCAAAGAAACAACATAAAGAATGATTCTCGTCGCCTCAGGCAGATTATATCTTCGCCTGAGTTTGTGAAGTTTTTTGGGGAAGCGAAGCCACATCCAAAGGGAGAAACGCAGAATATCTTTGGTAGAGAAGATGAACTGAAAGTAGCTCCGAAGGGCGTGGGGAAAGATCACAAGTAAGTAAGCTTTGACTTTCTCCGGTTAAAAATCCGTTGACGATTTCGATGATAGGGATATTGATCTACTGAAATGTCGCTCTTTCGCAGTTCTACATCGGTAATCACGTAGACTGTTATGTGAATGTGGCTAACAACGTTATAGGTTCACCGACAGCGAGGTACTCGATCCCGAATTCAAACAGAAATTGGCCTCCGTCGCTAGAGTGATGCAGCCATTTGTACACTGGTAACGTATTGTTTTTTTGTGATCCATATTACCCTAAATTGACGCCTTCCTTTCTTCAGCTTAAACGATATGATGACTATTGCTGGCGGCACCAATAACAACGATGACGAGGAGAGCGGCGATGGAGAGCAAGAGGAGGGCGACGATGACAACGAAAAATGAGTTCGGTTGGGTTGAGGATTTTTCTGTATGGATCATGATGCGGGACGAATTTAACCATGAGCTTTTACCTCCCAGCTTGTTCTATGCCATTCTCCTTATCGACCTTGTGCCACTGTTTCACACTCGGTAAACTGACGATTGTTACTGGTCGGAGAGAGCTTTCCTCAGCCACAAGTGAATGTTGGCAGGTGCTAGTATTGTTTGTTGTTTTTTGTGCTTTGACCTTGGGTATGTTTTGGTTTGCCTTGTCTCTCGCTCACTCCAGAATTAAGCGTCCCGAGGGGCAATCAGAAACCAAGAAGGATGAAGTCAGTGGCTTCAGACTCACTTGACCATCAGAAGAACGTCCTACCAAGTCAAAATTCATTCCAAGCTACATCTTATAAATCCCTTGGATATCAAAATGAGGGGATTCATTGTACTGATACTATCTACGACCTAGCTGCCTGGCACATCGATATCATAGACTAATATTCTCGGGACCATTACATTATAAACATGCATGTTCAGCCAACATGAAATATGCTAGCATGAATTCATCTCCATTTTCTATACCGCCACGATCTCCTATAAAATTCTCCTTACTCCCCAATGTTTCTTCGGGTTTCGAGCAAGTGGTTTCAATTATTTACCTCAAACTGCGGGCCGCGAGCGTTTTGGGTCAGTGGCCACGTGGGAGTTTGTCACCGTAGGAAACGGCCAGGACGGCAACCACGACTTTCTTACCCACCGCCAGCTGAGGAGACCGGCCGTCTACCTTCCCTTGTCTTTTCTCCTTCAAAAAGTAATCCAGAGCGTCTAGCAGCGGCCCTAGCTGCCCGCCACGATGAACAGGCACTCTACTGCCGCCATGAACGCCCACCAACGCCTAGAGGCCGCCACCGACCTCGCAGGCCTCTCTCCGATTTCAGACGATATCATCGTCGCCTGTCTTCGCGAGAGATTCATGACAGACACCATCTACACCAACATCGGCTCCTCCGGCGTCGTCGCCCTCAACCCCCACAAATATGTCGCCTCAAATTCGGATTCCATGCTGTACAAGTACGCTGCAGAGTACCGGGACTCGTCAGAACACAAGGAGAAACTCCCCCCACACGTTTTTCAGATCGCCAACAACGCTTACTACCACATGAGACGGACAACGCAGGACCAGTGCATTTTGTTCAGGTGCGTCGTGGCAACTGCCCCACAGCCTCTTTTGATGCTCATCTATCCATCAACAGCGGTGAAACAGGGAGCGGCAAGTCGGAGAACAGGCGCCTCGCCATCAAGTCCTTGTTGGAGCTCAGCGTGAGCAATCCTGGCAAAAAGGGCTCTAAGCTCGCTACCCAGCTTCCGGCTGCAGAGTTTGTGCTTGAGACGTTCGGAAACGCTCGTACCCTCTTCAATCCCAACGCATCTCGATTCGGAAAGTACACTGAGCTGCAATTCTCAGACCGTGGACGGCTCAGCGGTGTCAAGACACTCGACTATTACCTTGAGCGGAACCGTGTGGCTGCCGTGCCTTCAGGCGAGCGCAATTTCCATATTTTCTACTATCTCGTCGCAGGAGCATCACCAGAAGAAAGGCAGCACCTTCACCTCCTCGACAAATCCACCTATCGATACCTTGGCCAACGTGGGACGGGGGTTACGAGACCTGGGCGTGACGAAGATGCGCAGCGCTTCGATCAGCTCAAAATAGCTCTGAAAACAATTGGGTTTTCCAAACGACATGTTGCGCAGACGTGCCAGCTCATTGCTGCCATCCTCCACCTTGGCAACCTCGAGTTCACCGTTGACCGTCATCGCAATGAGGATGCGGCGGTTGTGCGGAATACGGACGTCCTTGAGATTGTGGCCGACTTTTTGGGCATCCAGCCTGCTGCGTTGGAGGCCGCATTGTCTTACAAGACCAAGCTTGTCAAGAAGGAGCTTTGCACGGTCTTCCTCGATCCAGATGGTGCATCTGATAACAGAGACGACCTCGCCAAAACCCTCTACTCGCTGCTCTTTGCATGGTTAAACGAGCACATCAATCAGCGTCTGTGCAAGGACGACTTCACCTCCTTCATCGGCCTTTTCGACCTCCCCGGCCCACAGAACATGTCGAGTCGACCCAACTCCCTCGACCAATTCTGCATAAACTTTGCTAACGAGCGCCTCCAGAATTGGGTCCAGAAGCGTTTGTTTGAAAGTCATGTCAACGAGTACAACCTCGAAGGCATCGCGCGGCTCGTTCCCCAAGTACCATACTTCGACAACTCAGAGTGCATTCGCCTCCTGCAGAACTCTCCTGGGGGGTTGATACATATCATGGATGATCAAGCGAGGAGACAGCCGAAGAAGACGGATCATACCTTGGTGGAAGCCTTCCAAAAACGATGGGGAAATCACTCATCTTTCAAGACTGGCGCAGTAGAGCGGTCAGGGTTCCCCTCGTTCACGGTCAACCACTTTAACGGCCCTGTCACGTATTCGTCTGAAGGTTTCCTGGATCGGAATTTGGACGCCGTGAATCCGGATTATGTTTCTTTACTCCGTGGAGCTACTGATGGGCTGGAGGGCACGGGGTCGATCAACCCTTTCGTCAAGGGCCTGTTCTCAACCAAGGCTATCGCAACGCAGGCACATCCAAGGAATGAAGACACCATCGTTGCAGCCCAACAGGCCGTCAAGCCCATGCGTGCCCCGTCGACTAGGAGAAAGAACACCATCAAGCGGATGCCAACGGTGAAAGAGGGGTTGGGGCCAGATATCGAAGAGAGGGACGAGGAGGAGGGGGGACCATCAGGCGGACCGTTGACGAGCTCCAGTCCGTGTGTTGCAGGCGAGTTCAAAGCTGCCTTGGACACGCTGTTCGAGACTCTGGATGAGACGCAGCCGTGGTATATTTTCTGCGTCAATCCGAATGACTCGCAGCTTCCGAATCAGTTGGAGGGAAGGAGTGTGAAGGGGCAGGTTAAGAGCACGGGCTTGGTGGAGATTGCGAAGAGGTGCACAAGCATGTTTGAGGTCAATATGACGCCTGAGGAGTTTTGCGAGCGCTATTCGGAGGGCTTGGAGGGTGGAGGCATTTCGGAGGGAGATGCTCGTGAGAGGGTTGATCAGGCTAGGACAACGTTTGGGTTGGGTGATCGAGATTTGGTGTTGGGTCAACATAAGGTGAGGTTTCCTTCGTTTGATTGAGGTTGATGCGTTATCTCATTATATGGTCATTCTTAGGTGTTCCTCTCCCAAGTCGCTTTCCACAAATTTGAGGATCAGCTAAGGTCTCACGACGTTGAAGAGCAAAAGCGAAATCGTATTCGCGACCAAGAAGCTGAGGCCGGCTTGGACCCTCGTGGTTTGCACGACCCGTATGCGCCTTACCGGATACCAAACGACGACCTTGAACCTTCACCATGGGGCAATGGTTACCAAGAAGCCTTCAACAACTCCAACCAGGCCCTCCCCCTCGTCTCTAACGCGTCTCCGTTCCAGAGATCTGACTTCCCAGCAAACGAGATGTACGACGACTACGAGGAGAACAAGTCTGTTCGGAGCGAGGACTTTGATGGTCGCAGCAGGTTCACGAGTAATCGCGACGAATCTGTGTCAAACTTTGGGTCAGAGTCGTATGCCCCTTCTCGCAACATGTTCCAGAATACTGACAAGAGGGGGCTCATGGAGAAGGAGGCGCTCGCCGGTGAAATTCAAGAGGGAGAGACGTCAGAGGTGCTGAAGGAGAGTTCAGCTCGTCGACGATGGGTCGCGTTGTGCTGGATGTTGACGTTCTGGGTCCCAACTCCTCTGCTCACCTACGTTGGGCGTATGAAGCGTATGGACGTGCGACAGGCTTGGAGAGAGAAGCTTGCTCTCAATCTCCTTATCTGGTTCATTTGCGCCTGTGCCGTCTTCGTCATTGCCGTCTTGGGGGTGGTTATCTGCCCTACTGAACATGTCTTTAGCACGTCCGAACTCGCCTCTCACTCTTCCGTTCTCAATCCAAACAACGTTTATACCTCCGTTCGTGGAGAGGTTTTTGACCTAACTACTGTTGCTGCTACACATCAACGAGTCGTTGGTGTTGTTCCTACTAAGGCTATCTTGAAATACGGTGGACAATCCGCGGACAATATCTTCCCAGTTCAGGTACGTTTTCCGTTTGATTTTCTCATTCTTGTCCTTACTCTTGTTTACGTAGGTCAGCGCTTTGTGCGATGGTACATCAGGTTCTGTCAGCCCTTACGTCACCCTGGATTCCTCGAATAACACAGACCCCAACTCCGTGTACCACGATTTCCGCGCCTTTACCAACGATTCCCGGCCTGATTGGTACTTCGAGAGCATGGTCGTAATGCGGTACACGGCTCGCGTTGGGTTCCTTGGGTATACTCCCAAGGAAATTAGGAACATGGCCAGTGCTGGGAGATCTGCTGCCATTTACAACGGTCTGGTTTACGACGTCACGAACTACCTCACGAGTCCCCCCGCTGTTCGATCACCAGCTGGTACACAGGCTCCCGCCACGGACACCAACTTCATGTCTGGGGACGTTTTGAATCTTTTCCAGGTTCACGCGGGCACGGATATCACAAAGCGGTTGAATTCGCTGAACATCGACAGTGACGTCCTTGCGAGGCAGAAGGTCTGCTTGCGCAATCTGTTCACTATCGGAAAAGTGGACAATCGCCAATCCCCTCAGTGCCTGTTCGCGACCTACATCCTCCTGGTACTTTCCATCATCATGGTATCGATCATCGGCTTCAAATTCCTCGCCTCCATCAACTTTGGCTCTGCACGCGCTCCGGAGGACCATGACAAATTCGTCATTTGTCAGGTGCCGTGTTATACCGAAGGTGATACTTCCCTGCGCAAGACCATCGACTCCCTCGCTCAGATGAAGTACGACGACAAACGCAAGTTGCTCCTCGTCATTTGCGATGGAATGATTGTTGGTTCCGGCAACGATCGTCCAACCCCGCGCATTGTCCTCGATATTCTGGGAGCTGATCCGAATTTGGATCCTGAGCCTCTCAGTTTCATGTCCCTCGGTGAAGGAGCCAAGCAGCACAACATGGGCAAGGTCTACTCCGGCTTGTATGAGTGCGCAGGTCATGTCGTGCCATACTTGGTCGTTGCGAAGGTTGGCAAGCCGACTGAGCGCAGCCGTCCTGGCAATCGTGGTAAACGAGACTCTCAGATGCTTCTTATGCATTTCTTGAACAAGGTTCGTCATTTCTTTCACGCTGTTAGCTTCTTTCCCTTACGCCGATTGAACAGGTCCATTTCAACTCTCCGATGAATCCGCTCGAGCTCGAAATGTACCACCAGATCAAGAACGTCATTGGCGTCAACCCATCTTTCTACGAGTACTTATTCATGGTGGACGCTGATACGACTGTGGACCCGCTCTCTGTTAACCGCCTCATTTCTGCGTACGTCCGTTTCCTTTGTCGATATTTTCGTCGGCTTAAGTTACCATACTAGGATGATTCATGACAAGAAGCTGCTCGGCGTTTGCGGCGAAACTGAACTGGCCAACGCGAAGCAATCTCTCATCACGATGATGCAGGTAAGTTTGAAGTTTCTAGTTGGAGATCTAGCCTTCTTACGACCTCTTTAAAGGTGTACGAGTATTTCATCTCCCATCACATGGCAAAGGCGTTCGAGAGCCTTTTTGGATCCGTCACCTGTTTGCCGGGTTGCTTCACCCTTTACCGCATCAGAACGCCTGATACCCATAAGCCTCTACTCATTTCCAACCAACTTATCCACGACTACTCGGAGAATCGTGTCGACACACTGCATATGAAGAACCTCCTGCATCTTGGCGAAGATCGATACCTTACCACGTTGCTCCTCAAGCACTTCCCGCTCTTCAGAACCCAGTTCATCCGCGACGCTCATGCGTACACCGTGGCTCCTGATGACTGGAAGGTTTTGCTGTCTCAACGTCGCCGCTGGATCAACTCGACAGTCCACAATCTCGGGGAGCTCATCTTTTTGGAGCAGCTTTGCGGTTTCTGTTGTTTCTCGATGCGTTTCATTGTAATGATTGATTTGGTTTCGACCCTCACACAGCCCGTCACTGTTGCATATGTAGGTTTTACCTTTTCATTCGATCAGGTATCTGATTACCTCTCAAGATCGTGTATTTAATCTACCTGGTGGCCGGTGAAGGCAAATCCATCCCCACGTTATCGCTTATCATGATCGCCGCGATCTACGGTATTCAAGCCCTGGTTTTCATCATGCGACGGAAGTGGGACATGATCGGATGGATGTTATTCTACATCCTTGCCATTCCCGCCTTCTCCTTCTTCTTACCTCTATACTCGTTCTGGAAGATGGACGATTTCTCTTGGGGTCAAACACGTGTCGTCCTTGGTGAATCTGGCAAAAAGATGATCGTTCATGTAAGCTTTCATCTCTCTTTTTGAGAGTACACGACGCTAACTTCCTTATCAACCAGGACGAAGGCAAGTTCGATCCTCGGTCTATTCCTCTTAAGTCATGGAATGACTACGTGAGCTTTGCCTGTTCTCTTCTTTGTTTGTTCGCTAACACCCTTCATCAGGAGAACGAGCTCTGGGACAAGGAATCGAATCACAGTATCGGATCCTGGGTCCCTCAAACCAAAGCAAAGGAAGCTTACGCAGATTCTCGCACTGCTTCGTTATACGGCCGAGAAACCTACTACGAGCCTCAAGGACGCAGCTTCTCACCAGCCCCATCTCAGCTCGGCATGTACCCACCTCCAGGATACCAATCAGGTCGCAACACCCCACAGTCCCAGTTCCGACCAATGAGCGACGTAGGGCACTTCCACCAGCCTGCCCCGTCACGCCCTGCCACCAACTACCTAGATATGCCAATATCCACGACGCACAGCCCAGATACCTTCGATCTGTTACCCAACCTTGGTGGTGGTGGTGTGCTTGCTGCCGGTGGCGCACCAAGTGACTTCGAGCTCGAGCGGTCCGTCCAAGAAATCATGCGATCTGCGGACCTCAACTCCGTGACGAAGCGCGAGATTCGGCGCCAGCTCGAGGAACAGTTCGACATGGACCTGACCTCTCGCAAGGCGACTATCAACGCCGCGATCGATAGAATTCTGCTCAGTCAGGCGTGATTGAGCGGATTTACGTTGGAAGTCAACCTCTGGACGGTCTACCCTCTATTTCGTCATGCTTGGTACCCCTTTTAGTCTTTTCCTCGACTGACTCTCCTCATTGGTATTTTGAGCCCTCGCGAACCATTTCTTTATTAGTAGCTTACCATCAATCGGACTTGACAATTAGTATCATCTCACGTAGTAGGATCTCACTCCCCATCCCCCTCTCTGTCATACAGTCATTAGCATCAGGACTTTGCACACTCTTTTCCCTTATATCTCTCGTCCCTCACCAAAACGTCGTGATAAATAGTTTCGTGTTAAGACTATAATGATAGAAGCAAGCATATGTGGTCCGTTCTTGTCTATTGCATCGTGATCATAATCAACCCATCGTCGACTAATCAAATGGAACGGGCCTCACACCCGGCACCCCCGCCTCGCCCAACTTAAACCCATGCTTCTTCTCCGCCTCCGCCCTAGCCGCAGCGAACACAGATGGCACAGGGATCCCGCAGCAGTCACCCCACCCAACGTCCTTCTGGCCAGCCCCTCCAAGGTCGTCATGTGTGTGCACGTGGTCCCCGTGCACTGTCTGGGATATCACGGGTTTCGAGGATGTGGAAAGCGCGGATGGAAGAGATGTAGCAGGCGGAGGCGGAGGCGGTAGAGGCCCGTCGTAAGGGAGGAACGAGCCGAAGAGGAAGTGTTGCATTACTGGGAGCTTGTTGAGGACTTCGGCAAGGTACATTTTGAGCATGCCTGAGTTGACTTTGTCCCATGTTTTTACCTGCGAAACAAAGAGGAAATGACGAGGAGGAAAAGAGGTGATAGGAGAGGAAGCTTACGGCTGATATATCGTTGAGCATGGGGGAATGCCATCGGAGGGAGGCTGTCTTTATCTGTGTGAGTGAGAGTGCGTCAACATCAACAGCGCTCAATGACGAGGGGGGAAAGACGCACCGAATTGATGAAAGCGATACATGCGAAGTACATGTAGTCTTTTGAGTATTCCTCCACTATCTCGGGGTCGTGTATCGCCTTGGGACGGATGTACTTATGCCCTGACGTGCCACAGATCAGTTTTGGGGTCTCAGAGAAGAGTGGGATGACGTTGCCTACCTCGTAGTTGAGCAGAACCGAAGAGAAACGGGAGGAAGTGGTAGTCGTCCAGCCCCCAGACGCCATGCGATCCGGCCGGTTCTAGCCAGTAGGTCGATTGGAGTATCCGCATGATATTTATGTATCTGCCAACGGGTCAGCCTTGTTCGGACTGAAATATGAGCAAGGCGAGTCACCTCCAGAATAAACGAATAACGATCGCTTTGTGGTCCGTTTCTCGTAAGACTTGCAGCCGTTCTAGACATAATCTAAGTATACGACGCGTTGAGCGATCAGAAAGAGGGAAGAAATTCGAAATTTACAGCCAGCACAGGAAATTGAGTTCCATCCCACTCCCGTAATCGATGCGCGTGCGATTGCCCCATGCCTCGCTGAAATAGACCGACAGTTCCTCGATAGCCTCACTTGTCAAACCAGGAAGCGATGCGTGTAACTCCGGTGAGATCTATGAACGATGGTTAGCAATCTAACTCCAGGATACACAAACGCACCTCAGAGACACGATCATAAAATGTTCTGAAAGCCGGATTCCCAAACCTCGACGCAGAGTTCTCCACGGGAAGCGTATCCCTCGCCACTTGCTCAACACTGTCCAAAAGGACGAGAACAGCAGCTGCACCAGTAGACAACGAACATTCGTCGGTGAGCCTGACGCCGACGACTGCGTCGTTGAGGATCTCGATATATGAGACGAGTTCTTGATGTGTCTTCGAGGTTTGAAAAAATTCGAGTTGTTCCTTTGTTAGAATCGCCTTGCGCGGGACCTGGAATACCATTTATCAGAAATTCGAGTTGGTGTGAAGATGAGAATTGTCTTATCAAATCAATACTCAAAACCCTAACCCTAAATTTCAAGCTTCGTCTCCAAGTAACGCTACACAAACACTTTGATTGGACATACGAATGGGAGATGAGGGAATCGAGAAGTATTCTACATTATTGTTTCCCCACATTACCAATTGACGCTATAGGACAAAGATAGTTGACCCTCCTGCGGTTGGACACGAATCCGAGTTCAAACAAGTCTCTGGCATTGCTCTCCAACGCAACCAGGAATCTCCCTCAGAGACTCGAATTCGAACTTGCAGTTGGATCGCAATAATTGAGCCCCATTAACCTGTCGCTTTATGTAAGGATTTTTCTCCTATCGTCCTTTCAAATCTGCGTTGTTCACCAGCACGCGGTCTGTCCACAATTTGCATTACCAGATATTCTCATAGGTTGCTCATAGGAAGCAATCTCTCTAAACTTCGAAAGGATTTTTTCTATCACGTACAGAGTTCAAGTAGTCCAGCGGACTCGAGAATACGACAACCACACGAAAAGCACATGTTTTTTTGCATTCCGCCTTGATCAAGTCCGAAATTTGACGAAGGGCTCTTGCCCAATCCCTCGAGCAGACTAGCGTAGTTAGGCGCTTACATAGCCGCGTCCAGGACAAACCTTTGTTTTCGATTTGGGCTGTCTCCGCCTCGTTAATTTCTAAAGTTCTGCAGGTGCCAAACTGCTTCAGACTCTACTCAAGTTCATCATACCACTATCTCCGTCCGTGTCCTACATCCCCAAGCGCTCTTCTCCTCCAGGACTTCAAGATCCTCAATTTGAGATCAAACCGTTATATTCGTCATCTGACCACGGCGCTCAGACAGCCAATCCCTCCTTCACAAAGATCCATGTCTTGCAGAATACCTACCACCTCCACCGGCTTTTTCTTAAAACACTCTCGGAGAACTTGCCCAGCATGCCTACCATCGACACCACAGTCAAACCACAGTTGATATTTTTTTTCAGAGAATTAACACTGACATTCGCACAGGAGCCGACGAGTGATTGGGGAAGACAGGAATGATAATCGACGGGAAAGTGGCGATGACGACCATCTGGGACAGACTGCAACAAAACAAGGAACAGGAACGATGCGAACTGTGTACCGTAACGCGGCGCGAGGACGATGGGGATTAGTATGGTGAGCTTTTACCCTTAACTGTAGCCTGTCGATTCATTCTGCTATCACTCAGAAAACACACGTACCAAATACCTTCGACAACGAAGCGATGACCTGGGAAATTGCAGTCGGGAAGTCCGAGTCGCGCGGGTTGCATTAGGACGCGAAGATGAATTTTCGGAGGGCAAGAATCGGACTGAGAAGGCAGAACGATGCGTTTTCTGAAATAGTGTAAGTCATTTACGACAATCTCGATCCGTTTATTGACATGGCATATTCTACATCCAAAGTATTTCGACGAAAAACCAGGGAGCCTTTCCGTGTCCTCCACGAAGGAAACGGTAAGTAACTCTCCTTCCCTGCATTTCACAGATCACATATTTTGCTCCAGACCTCGCGAATCCATCCTCAAGTCCACATCACCACGATCAGTTGGACAACGACTGGACGAGATGATGATGCTTAAGCCGCGGCGAGGGTGGATGAAGGCTTCGGCAATGATCTAAATGAAAACGGGTTTGACGCGTCACGTAGAAATTCTCTTTCCTTTCATTCGTCTGATACTAACCGGAGATCACAGGGGCACATACTTACACAGACTCCCAGACGTCGCTTTCTCTGCCGAAAATAGGTGGCTACCTACCAGTCACGTCACTTTTCGGAACGTTTGAATGTCGAGGCTGGCATTCGTAGCAGGTTTGCGGCATCATCTACAGTGCCCTTTGTGTAAACTCCAGCACAAGGTCTGATCAACAATAACAGTCCGTAAGGCTTTTACTCAATCCTCACCTCTTTTTCACATCGAAGCACAGGTTCATACAGGCCAATCAACGTCTCAGAGTTAGTCGGACTCTACAGTCAAATGGTGCGAACATATCAATCATGGGAACTGGCTATGGTCAAAGGCGCTTAAGACGATCGTTCCTATTGGTAAGGCGTGGACGGCGGAGGGTGGGTTTCCATGGGATCGAATGGATGCAGCCGAGAGCGTTGTTGACAATGGGCTGGGAGTGTAGTCTTCACAGATCGCTACTCTACGCTCCACGCGCAAAGATCCAAATGGAATGGCTATGGAGTCAATCCGGTAACCGTTTATCAATGAGCAAGCCTCGGCATTGACTATACCGGCCAAACGACCCAATGTTCTTCTCCACAATGAATAATTACTGCGTGATGAAGGTTTTGGTCGTAAGAATGATTTATAGATATGTGCGTACTTAAAACAACATTTTGCAAGCGCTGCACTCCTAGATGATATCGGCTCTCCACATGAACGTAGCCAGATTCGTTGTCAAGTTCCAACGTTCTTCCCAAGCCTTGCAATCGTGAGTATGCCTCATAGAAGACATGAAGACTTCAATACATTGTCCACTCCCAATCACCCCCGACAACTAGCAATCGTCTCCGCCCTAACCGTCTGCGCAAACCTCACCAACTCATTCACCTGCACCCACCGCTCGTCCTCATGTCCCTCATATGAACGCACGCACTTCAAACCGGGAAACAAACCATCTAAATACCGTCCAATACGAAAAGCGTCCCGCGTATCCCAATCGTCTACTACCGATGCAATCGTGAGCGTTTTCAGTTCATGTTTGAGCTCCGAATATAATAGTTTCCTCGATGATAGAAAGGGTTGCACTGCCTGTATGTCGCTCGTATCCAGGGGTATCCGCAGTTCCGTAAGCTTGGGACAACGTTCCGCGAGGACTCGAAGAGACTTCATCCTCGGCCGTATACGAGTGGGAGGGAGGAACGGGAGGAGTAGGTCGTTCAAGTTTGGCCAGGTCTTCGCCCACTCTTCTATCAGGTCATCGCTGATATCCATGAGGTATCCACGTAGACTGAGCGTGCGGAGGTTGTGTAGGGGGAATAAAGGCTTCAACGCGTTGAGAGGTAGCTCTTCCGCCTCCGTGTCCTCCGGTGTTAGTCTGAGCCCGAAACATCGTAAGGAGCTAGACCAGCGTGAAACGAGGTCCTCAACCAAGAGTTTCATGTCGAACCCTGGTTCAGGAGGTGAAAGGCAGACAAAGGTGTCTAGTTGGTCCGTTGATATGTTGGCAACGAACGATTGGATGAATGGGAGCGATGCGGAGATGGTAAGATTCCTTAGGTGTCTGAAGCCTACGGTTTTCGCCAAGGGGGGTATTGATGAGTCTATGAAGTCCAATTCGAGGTCTGTAAGCGCCGACAGTGCCCCAACGCGTTCCAACCAGGGCAATCTCAAAGATTTGCCCATACCTCCAAGTTCCAACACCCTCAGCTTCTCAAAACGAGGTATTAGCGACATTGTCTCGTACCCCAGCCCCTCTCCCCTCAGTATAATCTTCGTCAACTCCGCACCGTCATTTAACAGCGTATACAAAAAAGTGCCACACAATTTATCTTCCACACTTGTAATCTCCCCGATCTCCACTGCTGCCAAAGACGGGGAGAGAAAGAGACATATGCCGGAGATGAGAAAATCGTTTGAGCTGATGGATGGACAGTGGATGTGTTGGAGGGAGGGGAAGAGGATGGGTGAGGTTCGAAGTTGGGCGATGCGGAAGTAGACGTGCAGAGCAATGTCGAGGTGGTCTGGGTCACGGGTGTAGCTGAAGTTTTTAACGCGTTTGGCGTAGAAGTCGAAGCGGGACCAGTCGGTTGGTCCTCGAAGGACCTGATGCGAGTTTGCGAGAGGTTAAATTGAGATGCGCGGAGTAACTCACGTATGTTCCTTCACATCGGATAAATGATGGGAGGAGTTTGAGCAGTGGGAAGAGAGTATCGAGGGTGCACCAGAGGCGATCTAGGGCGGGTTCCAGAAAGGTTTTGCATGTCACTGCTGCCTGCGCTAGGGCATGCTTGCACGCTATTGCGTTGTCCGAGTTTAGCTTGTGATCGTCATCCCACAAAAGATAATCAAATATTTTCAGCAACAAGTCGGTGTTGCTGAAGAAGTCGTTCGCGTTGAGTTCTTTGCGGGTCGACAACGACGCCGTCTGTGATTCCATTCGTCTTCTTTGGTGAACGGACTTGTAAGTAGTAGATGTCAGTGGCTGAGATGACGATCGATGCCCTGCTGATGTAATCTCATCTCAGCTTCACCTTGCCTTCCGAGTCACCATGGCGTCCTTCGCTGATTTTCCTCCGGAAATCGTCAAAGAGATCACCGATGTTCTTCAAGACGACCCAATCTCCTTGAAAGCGTGTTCGCAGACATGCCAATTGCTACTGCCATTCTGCCGTCAACACATCTTTCGGACCATCAGTCTCATTCGCCATCACGCTCCTGGCCATCGCTCACGCATGCTCAAATCACTGAGGCTTCTTCTCGACCACAACGCAGATATCGCACATTATGTTCGAAATCTTGTCTACGAGGTTGAGCATAACGACGAGGGGGATGACAACGTTAGAGTATTGGACAAACTTCATTCGATTCGGAGCCTCGAGCTTAATGGTTTTAACGCCCACTGGAATACATTGCGCTCACCGATGCAGGAATTATTACTGCGTCTCCTTCATCCACACTCGTTGATACGTGCGCGAATCTCCTTCTTCTGGGACTTTCCAGTCACGGCATTCATTCCCTGCGTCACTCTCACCGACCTCGCAATAAACTCAATTGGTCTTACTGCCGCCACAAAATGTGATAACGGCGAGGAGTATACTACCTTGGATCCCGTCCCTCATATACAGTCTTTCACTTTCGGTTGTGCCGATGATCCTTTTGTCACGAAAGTTTTCCACGCCAAACGTTCCACCGGCGTTCCAATGCTCGACTTCAGTAACCTCAAGGAGTTGGATATTCATGCGCGCTTCAAGCACTACTTTGAAGGGAGGAAAGCGTTGCTACAAGCCTCTGAAAAACTCGAAATTCTACATTATCGAGGTATGCACTGCCGAAATTCGTTTTCATCGGAACTTGATCTTGATGTTTCTAGTGACATATTTGGAAGACGGATGCAAAGATCTGTTTGCTTGGATGAACAAATCCTCTTTGTCGACGTTTAAGAGACTTCACTTCGTGTTGGGAATCAAACCAAGTTTCAAAGACCCCCTGTGCGGTCTTTGCGAGGAGCTCGCTCAATTTGCGGGACTCAACGTAATCGAAGAAATCACCCTGAACGTCTTCACCTGGACTGACAAACAATGCACCACAGACCGTACAAAATGGGGGCGGCTTGACACCGTACTTGCCGACGGATTTCCTATGCTTCGTCGGGTTTCGCTTCACATTGATATCAAAATTTCTACATGTCGGTATGTGGGTGAGGATGATTTAGCGTTCCGTGAAAAGTTACAGAAGATTCCTGAATATTTTCCGTGGCTGTCCCGAAGTACCATTATTGATTTCAAATTCTTGACGGAAATAGTTGATAGTGACGATGATTGTGCTGTAATGTACTTTGATTAACTTTTTTTGCCCGGATATTTCCCGGGAGCCCCAATATCGCTCTAAATTTGCCCCTCCTGGCGTCAGTCTCCTTTTTCCCAGTTCAAATATTATTGAGGTCCTTGACGATAGCGAATTTCAGAAAGTGGACGTCCAACATTACTTATATGATATGCGTGAATTTGTTTGAGTAGATCTGGCGATGGCTCACACTTGAGCTCACTACGCTTTCCAAATGAGAGGAATAGAAAATAATGATACCAACCCAGTGAATTCAGTGCAGGACTCTTTCCGCAAATTTCGTGTTTTCGCAACGCCAACAACGAACTAGGACCATTGCCCGTCGTCATGTCGAGTCTTTGATCTGGGTGCCAAGTTGGATCTCTCTATATCACAGAAAACCGGAAGATAAAACTAAAGGCATGACGGCAAAGGTAGTGGAATTCGATATCGCGCTTCGAAGTCAAATTGGGGAAGACGGGAGACACCCATTCAATTAATATCAAGTCCGATTGGTTTTCTTAGATCGCATTGGTGACCGTGTGCCGTGTAAGGCTTACAAGGAATTCGCTACATGGTTATAATCAAAAGGACAGCGGTTGAAGAATGTTGTTTTGATTACGCACATGTTCTTCATGAATCCGCTACAAATATTATTCTTACCTCCAACAGACAGTGACTTTCACTAAAGTTGGAGAGAACATAAGATCCCGGGGCCGTAGCCAGTATGTCGGGTTATTGGGATATTTTCGGGCGATGTGCGTAACAAATACTGAGGCTTCCTCATAGACGAACAATCACCGGCCTACTCACTTCATAATCAGTGGGCCGTAGCCATTCCAATCAAATCGTTGTACGGTACGGACCTGCAGCGTCTCACAGCATATTGTCAACGATGCTCGCAGCTGTATCCAGTCGATTCCATGTGACCGACCCTCCGACGTCCACGCGTTACGAGCAGGAACGATTCTACTACGCCCCTCGTATTCAACTGGCCATAGCCAGCTCCCGTGATTGACACGCTCGCTCCATTTGGCAATAGACTTGCAGTAGGTATTTAACCGATGTGTTGGGCGCTCTGGCGACGATGATTGGCACTATATGAGGGGGTAAACCTGTGCTTGGACGCGTCCAACGCAAAACTGACCTCTGCACTCGGATAACAATCTACATGCTTCGCTTCCCTCTCCATCCGACCACTCCATCGGCAAGTCGAAACAGTCCGTGTGGATTGATATATAATTTTCGGGTTTGACTTATTCATTCCCAACACAAGTTGACCATTCATTGAGCAGAGACGATGTCGTTGTTGAGTAGTTTATCCCCCCCCATTCCACTACTTTGTTACTACCCTCCTCTCCCGCCAGAGTCCTCGCGTGCAACCGCGTTCACCGCCGTTTCCCTCACGGATGGAGGGAGCTCGTTGACTCGTCACTGCCCTAGGTAGATGACCAAACCCGCCATCTGCCCCTGCCGCGGCCTCACCATCTGTGCAAGCATCATCAGCTCATCCACTCATTCTGTCCAACTGATCATGTTGTTGTGAACTGGAGAATCACTCACCGTTTCTCAACATCTCCAGCTTTTTGATGGACGATTCTCGGGAGTCTACATTCAGCGGAAATGAAATTGTGATTTCTCGTTGAAATACTTGGGATGGAGAGTAAGCCATGTCAACAGACAAATCGAAAGTGGCGTAGATGACCTACACTATTCCGTAATACGTGTAGTTCTGCCTTCTCAGTCTCGCTGTTACCCTCCGAAATTCATCTTCACGTCCCAGGACAACCCTGTGTGACTTCCAAACTGCAATGTATCAGGCATCGCTTCGTTGTGGGAAGAATTTAGTATTTGTGCTTTCTGAGTGAAACAAGATGAATCGACAGGCCACAGCTAAGGGTGAAAAAGCTCACCAGACCCCATCATCCCTGGGCTGCGTCTCGGTAAGTTCGTGTCCCTTCCTGTGGAATCCCTTCTCCTTGTGGAACCCTTCCTCTCCCCTCTTTCGTCGTGGCCTCAGCTGGTCGTCATCACCGCTTTGACGTCGATTATCACTTATGTCCTTCTTAGCTCCCCTGTCGTTGCTATCTTTGAGTAGGACCACATGGTGGTTGACGGAGTACTGCGTGCATGTCAGCGTTTCCCTCATGATGAAAAAAAAGAAAGAAATCACCTGTATGTAGGTATGGGGCCCGAGTTCTTCATGACTCATGAGGTTGTAAGAAGGAGCCTGCAAGACGTGGTGGGGTCGGGATTTGCGAAAGAGGCGGTTGGTTGCTCAATATGACGGCATAATTTCGAATTGACAATCCTGAGAAGAGAGGACACAGGGTAGAGGATACGGACCGAGACACGGATGTTGGGCGGATGCAAGGCGGATGGTGAATAAAAGTGAAGTCCAAGCTCTTGATCAACAAGTCAAAACAGAGGCCCTCACTCACCCCCCCAGCGGTCGTACTTATGGCGCATGTTTGCATCAGGACCTTTTTTTTACTTTCTATTTCGAAAAGAAGTCATCTTCAAATATTTTCCTAAAAAAATAAGAGCTGCAGCGAACGGCGCCGGCGCTCGGACCGGAGAAAAAAAGATTGAGATCTCGCAGGGAAGTTGTGTCGGGTCGACAATCCCCGAAATCCCAGCCTAAAATCAAAAAGTAGGTTAATCTACATGGGGGTGGTTGGTATCCTTGTGCACGGTTCCAAATAATTACATCATATACAGCCCAAGGGGGTGGCGGAACGTGGAAAATGTACCAACACTCCCTATTTTTTTTTCGTGGGTTTGGCTGACCTCCCCCCCTCCTCCTCCTACTATATAAGGTATTTTTTCCGAGTTCCAATGTTTTATTGAATGTTTTTTTTATCCTATGATACCTACCTATCAATTCAGAACCCACAAAATTTCATGATCATATTACAGTTAAAGATTGCAATATGCAAGGCTTTGCATGAAGGAACATAAGTGAGCGAAAGCACAATTTTACAAACTCTCAACAGCATATTTGCATGCGAAATCCGATGGCCTACAGTCCCTTCACTGTTGCAGACTTCATAACTACCTCACTGGCTCTCGCCCGGCTGGGGGAGAACTTAGTACGCATATTCCGTGTAGAGTTTGACAACCAGCTGGCGGCACTTAAAAAGCGGTGCGCAGGGATGATCCGTCCGCGTCATCATTAATGGTGGGTAGGTGATGAGCAGGGTATGCGAGGGCGTTGGACGCAGATGTTATGAATGCTAGGCCGGAGTTGGGAGCGGGCGAAACGACGCGATCAATTTGCAACAAAAATACGTGAGGTCACTATTTATTTTTCGGCCTTCGGCTGGACCCCCCCCTCTCCCAGCCAGTGTACGGGATCCACGTTCCGCCACCCCCTTGATACAGCCTTGTCAAACCGGGGAACGCTGAAGCTACTTCAAACAGAAATAAATGAACATTTATCAACGACAGCTGTGAATAACTTACGCAGAGTGGGTAGATTGAGGGAACCGTAAATTTCAGCCAAATTCCTTTCCACGCTATGACTATGATAATTTGACTATACCGGTGCGAAAAGTCGCTGAAGATGGGCGCGCCAACTTGTCTCCAACTAAAAAATGAGCAAGAAACATTGGGGGCAGCGTTTGACGGCAAGGTTGGAGAGAGAGTAATTATTTCCTTATTCAAACCTGATTTACGACGTCAGTGTGAGTATCTCCCTCCGTAACTTTATCCTTATTGCTGCTGGAAATGCTATAGGATTTCAGGTGCCGGTCACCTAGGTGTCCCAGGTGTCTTGGCTTATCTGTGCAATTCTGATGTCATGTATGGTATCAACAGATAGAGAATTTCGCTGTGATCGTTTTGGTAGTATTTGTGTGGTCATGTGACCTCTGCTGTTCTCACAATAGCCTTAGGGTTAGGGTTAGG